>CM048745.1:574441215-576941215 GCA_026315105.1 Locusta migratoria | reverse complement strand
TGTGAAGTATAGGTTGAAAGATAGGAGTATCAATGAGTTGCAGGAATATTATAGGAATGCCATTTGGAAGAATTCTGGAGAGCTGGAGGCAGTGAAGAAAGGAGTGCGGGCCACTTTCTTCCACCGTATGTCCACTGAAGAGAAACCAACACATTTCCTATGCCCGCCACTCCATGATACATGGTGCAAATTTAGGAAGGCACAGGCAGCTGCTAACCTCAACACATTCACACACAACCTCGCTACCCCTGAATCAGTTATAGATCAAATGAAATAAATTTACAGAGACCTTGCCAACCCTGACCTACTGAGGAAGTGGTTGCATGGAAAAACTAAGAACGTAAATGAGGCCTTCAACAACATCGTGTGGACCCGCATCCCTAAAAATGTGTTTGTTGGTTACAGAACTTAACAACTAGTAGTGTCAGGTGCTGTGATGACGTGGAACAAAGGAAACGTTGCCAGACTAAAAGTTTTATAAAAAAATTGTTCAAATGTTTGTTAGGCTTAAGGGACTTAACTGCGGGGTCATCAGTCCCTAATCTTCCAAACTACTTATGAACTACTTTATAATAAGGACGACACAAACATCCATGCCCGAGGGGGAATTCGAACTCCCGAACGTAGCGGCCGTGCAGACTGTGACTGTCGCGCCGCAGACCGCTTGGCCACTGCGGCCGGCTAAAAGTTTTAGAACAGGTACGCATATCACCCGTACATAATACTGTAACTACGCCAAGAGGACTTAACAGCTTGCTTATTACTAAGACAGATTTTGCTACTTCTCTAAATTGTCAAGAAGCAGGAAAAGGAAACAGGAAAATGAACTCAAAGATAATGAGGACCCTGATTATGGTGCTTCTAACCACTTCTTGGGAACATCTGTAAGTTTTTCCTAGAATAATCATGTTATAAAACTTTGTCTCATTTTCTCAAAACTATAAATTCTGAAACATTTGCCCCGTTTTCTCAGAAACTATCAGAGAAACTTCAATGAAAATTTCACAGATTGTAAACAACACTACATTACAGCTGTGGAACCGCAGTCATGTTGATTGCACCAGTAATTCTGCTGTAATAAAATATTTATGACTTTTTTCACATAAATTTTAATGCACGGCAATTAAATTAATAAGAATGTTATACATTACAATTCCAAAACGATTTCGGTTCAGTAGTTGCACAAAGATCATTTAATTTTGAGTGAAAATTTCTGACAAATCTGTTCAGTAGTAGGACATGAATTTGCTTAATTTAACATTGTCGGTATAGGGCCTACCGTCTGACCCTAATAGATATTCTAGGCTGGATGTAACGAATAGCGATCCGCTTTGTTACGTGATTTGATAGTACGGGAGTGTCACCGGTACCCCCGACAGACTCTCCAATAGTGTTGGTGCTGCAACACAAAAAGTTTTTAGGTTTGTTATTGAACATAATTATTTTGTCAAGTAGGCTCAACCACAGAAAACGTGTAAAAACACTAAAATATGACGCGTTTCAAGGGTCAAGCCCACATCTTGAGATAATCTGTAGAAGAATCTTAAAATATAAGACAGTAAAAATCTAAAACGTGGTTACTTCCCTTGTAATCGTGTCTACGAAGAAAGGTCCTCAGAATACTGTGCTTCGACAGAATTCAAACCAGACCCCAGCACTGGCGGCGCATAACACTACCGAAATGCACGGAGTCGACAACACGACTGGGGCACATGAAAACAAAGACCTCTAAATTCCAAAGATCATCCAAAAGCTAGTGGGTACATTCAGGTGTCACGAAATCATTTCCACAGTAAGACAGAGGTTGAAATTTAAAATTAACGACTTTTGTTATAATAGGTCCACAAAGTTTTTAAAAAGCTTTTAGCGTTATGCATTATAATTTCCATTTGTTCTAGCAGATCTTTCATTCTTATCCTTTCTATGCAAAATCTTAAGGTCATCTTCAATCCGCTTTAATGGGTGGCCAGTTTCGCCGATATGCGTAGCTACAGCGGACTTGTCAAAATTATTATGTTTTAGATTATTACGTTTTAGATTTTTATTATCTCATGTTTACAGATTCTTGTACAGATTATCTGATGATGAGGGCTTGACCCTTGAAACGCGTCATATTTTAGTGTTTTTACACGATTTCTGTGGTTGAGCCTACTTGACAAAATAATTAAGTAATACAACCGCGACCTTACATCCATTACGGATATAATTGAGTTGTTATTGAACTTTGGAGCCGCGGTGGAGTAGCCGAGCGGTCTAAAGCGTCTCGCTGCGGAGCGCGCGGTTGCTCGCCGTGGAGGTTCGAGTCCTCCATGGGGCATGGGTGTGTGTGTTTGTCCTTAGGTTAGTTTACCTAGGTTAAAGTAGTTTGTAAGCTACGGACTGATGACCACGCAGTTTGGTCCGATAGATTTACAAACATGTGTGTGTGTGTGTGTGTGTGTGAACTTTGGATTTCTTATATTCCAAGAAGAGCGGTTGGGGTGATTGACTTAATACCTCCGTCAAGGCTTCCGCTGTTGGAAAATCTCAGAATATAACTTACACGACTCGCAAAATCCTCACGACGAGAGATGTCTGAGGAAATAGTACTCATACGTACTTCGACAGACGTGCTTTCCACGAAGCTCACGAATGGAAGAAGCGGAAGTAGTGGGGAGGGAGACACAATTACGAAAAATACCCTCCGCCACACAATTTACGACTGCTTGCCAAATCTAGATGCAGAAATAGAATAAATATCTGCGTGCTGGCAAGCTACTGAAATTTCATACGCTTCTTTTGTATGTATGAACTCCGTCTTCTACATAATCTGCTTGAAATAAACGATGGCGGTAGGAGAGGGAGGAAGCTTATCTGACGGAGCCTCTCCTCCTCCCACCGAGCCTTTTCCAGCCCCCTGGCGTCAGCATTCGCCCTCTCCCCCCCCCCCCCCTCACTGTATCGCAGCTCCTCGCTATGCCCCCCTGGGCTGCGTTCGTCTCCGACAAATTGCTTTCCGCGTCTGCGCATTCCAGCCCGCTACTTTCCTCGGCGAGGTTTTCTGCCCTTCTCTTTTCCGGCTGCCTGCATTCCATTCCTTTCGTAACGGCCGGCAATGGTAAGGAAAGTTTCAGATGAGTGGCTATACCGGTGCTGGGTAATCTCCTTTATTCGGCAGTTACAAACACCCCTACTTACTTAACGTGCCTTTTTAACATACGCACTCATAAAAAAAATTTGTATCATCTACGTGTGCCATAAACTCAGTACTCTTGGACCTAAGTCGATATAATTCGAAAAACTTGATGCTTTGCCCTGTCAAAACATGTAAATAAACATAAAACTTTTGTTGGCGGACATCTACGGACATCTCTAATAAAAGGGTCCGCTTCAGCTGTTTTACTTTTCTAAAAAAAGACGACCGGTTTCGCGACTTAAAGTCGCATCTTCGGGTCAAATACCTGAATAAAAAAGAAACGCTAGACTATAAGCCAGTGACAAACCAGAATAAGCCTATCTGGACAACGATGGAATAGAAATATACTTACAGTTAAAACATAAAACCAGGGGCTCGCCAATACAAATAGAAACAACTCCGGCTGTCAGAACACTTCACACAAAACATCAGGGCGACAACCGCCCTCGCCGATCAAAGCACCGGATAGAGCCAGGCGGCACGGACAGCGGCGTGGCTGGACGTAAACTGGCGCAGGAGCGCGTGATGGCAGACTGCACCGGGGGTCGCGCATGCGCAAAGTGTGTTTGGCGGACATTAGTTACAGGATAAATACTTGGTACACAAAGTACATGAACGGGACGTACGAATGTAAGCTACTATATCACCAGAAGAAACATGAAATGAAACCTTGGGCTGCAAGGAGCCAAAACTACTAAACAGGGATCGATTATAGGGCTAAAATCCCTATTAATAAGGGATTCAGAAATTTAAAAAAAAGAATGTAAATAATAACAAAGGGAGGTAGAAGCAACTGTGGAGCAGATGACTGGGCACGGTTATACGTTGAGGTAGTCGAAGTTCGCGAGGATGGATTTGTGCCTCAATTCCGCCTGGGTGTTCAGTGTATGAGAGGGAGATTGTTTTAAAGCCCGGTATATCTCAAGTTCTTCTAAAATATTGAGGACATTTCCTTTCCGTCCCTGTGTAGCACTGATAGATTATTAGAAATGTAAATAAACTTGCCTGTACCCATATATCTCGAAATCACACCCAGGACCATCTCCATAAGGAGTCACCTGCTAAAGATACTTTTAAGTGGTCATTCACCCAAGAATTTACAAGATCTGTGAAGAACAAATTTCTTGTACACAGTTTGGATTCAGAAATGCATTTGGCACGCACGAAACAGCATTTAGTACTCAAGTGCTATTTCAAAGGTACAGAGATGTGAATTGCGACATCTATGCCTGCTTTATTGATTATCAAAAGGCTTTCGACAGAGTAAAACACGAGAAGATTGTTGACATTTTAAGAAACATTGGTCTGGATGATAAAGACTTACGTATAATCGTGAGTCTATATTGAAACCAGTCGGCTTCTCTGAAGCTAGACAGAGAAAATACAGAAGAGATAGACATTCTACGAGGTGTAAGGCAAGGCTGTATGTTATCCCCACTGATTTGAAACATCTATTCAGAACACATCTTTAAGGAAGCTCTTTATGAAATAGACATGGGAGTGCTCTTAAATGCAAAATGTATCAACAACATCCGATGTGCTGATGACACAGTATTATTTTCTGATAGTGAGGATAGTATGCAGTACCTTGTCGGCAGAAATGTACAAAAAATCTCTGAATTTGGTCTAGATATAAACCCTCAAGAAAAACGAAAACAATGATAATCAGTAAAAACAGAGCCCCTGCATGTCACATTTAAGATAAATCAAAATCACATAGAGAAAATACATAAACACACGTACTTTGGCCCTTCGATAAATGACTATGGGATCTTTCTGATAAGGAGAGAACTCGAACTGGAAAGGCCAGGGCTGTGTTCAGTGAGTAACCTTTTCAAGAGTCGTGGGTTAGCAATTTGTCACCCTCTTCTGTGGTGCACAAATATGGACTTTGACAGAAGCTTTGGGTAAGCGATTGGGGGCTTTTCAGATGTGGCTGCACGGGAGAATGTTACAAATACCATGGACAGCGCATATCACAAAAGTCGAGGTTCTACAAAGAAGTACTGGCTACTGTGAAAGCAAGAACGATCCAATACCTAGGACGCATCATGCGGAACAACGACAGATATCATCTCCTCCAGACCATCCAGCAAGGAAAAATACCAGGGAAGAGAAGCGTCGGCCGGAGAAGAATATCCTGGCTTAAGAACGTCAGAACGTGGACCTCTGAAACACGTACAGAGCCATTTAGAGCTGCAAGTAACACGAAAAGCACTGCCAAGATGGTTGCAACATCCGGAACGTATAGGAACCAGAAGAAGCACATTCATTTTGTTGAATACTGATGAGGCAGTAATACTTGTACCTCCATTCAATACACTGTTGTAGCAGCAGTATATAACGTTTGTAGACAATGTATGGAGGTTCTCCGATAACAAGAAGAATATTAACTGTTGATTGCACACGGAAAAGACTTTCATCAAGAGAAGCTGCAAGGTCAATAGTCGTGAGTCCGATTGATGTGATAAAATTCTGGAATCGCTTTCAGAGAAAAGGTAGTGTTCATGACTTGCCCAGTCGGTATCTGCTACTTCTCGCCCGAAGAAATTCCGACCAGATTGCCACCATCATAAACTATGAGGGTAACAGGGAGACAAGTGTCGATCCAGAATATAAGAAATAACAACTGACTGTTATCTAGACGGTTATGGAGAGGCCCGACTCTTACACACAGTGCTGCAGAGTACAACTGAGCCCAAAATCAACAAGAATGTATTAAGGATGATAGGCATAAAGTTCTCTTCACAGATAACTGCTGCATATGTCTGACACCGATAGTCGATAATTCAAGTTAATAGTCGACAACCCCGAGTCCATCGTGGAGGCAGCGTAAACGATTCCAGTATTAGTGCCGTCAGAGCTTCGAGTCCTCCATCGGTCATGGATGTGCGTCTTGTCCCTAGCGTAAGTCAGTTTAAACAGTTGGAACGTTTAGGTACCGACGAAAGCAGCAGTTTAAGTTTAGAAAATGTAAACATTTTTCATTGTTCTGCCAATATTGCACGACTGGATTTACCTGCATGTTTCCTCGATATGAATGTAACTGAACATGCTTAGGATCAAGTGAAAATAGCTGTGTAGCCGCGAAATTTACGCGAATAGAATAAATTAGAGTAGCAACAGTGAATTGAAATCGTGGACAGCATACCAAGCACGGCACAGGCTTGATTTCATGCAAGGTACATGCAATTCTCTATTGCTTCACAATGGACTTACCACAAGAAAACTGACTTTAGGTTCTGTTCGAATACAAAATAACAGTTTTGTTTGTTAATAAATCTCATGATGTATAAATACCACTTGATCATAATATGGGATACGATAGAATTTTTGGTTGTTGTGTGGTACAAAATTATTCCTTTGTGTGTACCATTCACATTGCACCGTTTACATACTACAACAATCACCATGTTACGGTGTCTAAGTAACTACTATTCATGGACGAGTTCCCTTACTCGCACCAAAGGCACTGCTTAATTATTCATGAAAAGACAGTTTTCTACGCTGTTCATGTTGCTTTGCTCTATAATTTCATTTCAGAAGTTATTGTTAAGGTCTGGTTTGATGCAGCTCTGCATCGTACGCGGTCCTGTCCGCCTACTACAGCGGCAACACTCACGACACCAAGACGTCGCGGGTTGCCGGGCAGCTAGGCGAACACTCCGCGGGACAACACGAGATCGCAGGCGGCGCTAGACGCACTCCCAGAGGGCGCAGAAAGCAGCGACCTACTCCCGTCCGCCATACACGTGATCGGGAAGTAGGGCAGGCAGATGTCCTTCCGCGTGCGTACTTAAGGTCGCGTACAGCCTAGCCAGGGGGGTGTAAGTTTGACTCGTGCGCTTTGCTTCTCTGACGTCACCTGGCAGCAAGCACCGAGCAGTTGCTGCAGTACCCTTATGCAACGTGCAAGCAGGAACTTCTGTTTTGCGCTCGCTCGTTTCGTGACCTGTTAAGTGTTCAGACAGAAAATAGCTTTCTTGTATTAGGGAACAATTTTTCCATATATTATTTCTGTAATTATGAGTAAGAGTACTTCGGTTGTGCTGTTGAGGAGTGCAATAACAGTGGACGCAAGACGGAAGGCATTTTGTAACATCGGTTTCCAAAAGATGAGGAACTTCAGCGCATACGGATGTCTTGCTGTAAACGGCAAGACGAGATAAGTGTCAAAAATGCCAGAATTTGTTCCGAACATCTTTGTGAAGGTGATTACAAAAGAGACTTGCAGAATGAATTGTAAGGATCAGATCATCGATATTTTATTGATAAAATTGTATGTATGAAAGTAGTATGCAGTTCAATGTTCATAGTAATTAAATGAGTAAAAAAAAGCATTGATGCGAAAATCGGCTGCTAAGATTGCGTTTAACGAAAGTTTCCTTTATCCAATATATAAAAATGAAGGCCTCTGTTTGTCCGTACGCTATGCCTATCAATGCCATCCAGTCGATTGCGATAAAACTTCGTCAACTTATTGCATGAACTAGCGTCACGGTTATAACCATAGTAAAATTTCGAAATTCGCTCTATAAGGGGGTGAAATCATGATGATACATAAAACACAAGCACATTTTCTCTCTGTCTGTCTCTTTAACCTTCTATAACTCGAGAACTACTCAACGTATCGTAATGAGGATTCTTTTCAATTGTAGCTCTCCCAAAGGTCTAAAAAAAGTCAGCGATAGCATATGTCTAAGTTTCACGAGTGAAGCATATGTACCATTTTTCTCTCCTAAGGCGCTGGCACCGGATGGCTTCAGATTTCATAAATAGTTATTGTGGGAAATCTATAAAAGTTAGACATGTGCTCTCACGGACTTTATTTTAAATCTTTATGAGCTCTGCAATTTAAAAATAAACCTCATCACGATACGTTAAGTGGTTCTCGAGTTAAAGACGTTGAAATATTACTCGTACCAAGTCACGGATCGGGACGGGTTAGCTAGTTGTTAATAATGTTTGGAGCTTTTCTTTTTCAGTCCTTTGTATATTCGTATACATATATATTAATCACAAGCGTGTTCCACCGCTTAAAAGCACTGTTTTTTGTCGAATGATAAAAGAAAAGACGGAGAAAATGCGTTCACGGCGGCCTTATAATACAGCGGCTTGCTGCCGAGTGACGTAATACAGCGCTAACCAATGACAGTGAAGAAGCCCAATCTGGCATTCCTTTCTAGTCTACGTACCTTGCAGCTTAGCCACGGCAGTCGGACGCCAGCCAAGAGACCTGCGACTTCTCCGCCTTCCGACGTAACCGCCGCCAAGGACGCTATTGGGCCTCCGCAGCACCGCCGCCGATGTAGGAACGGAAGAACTGACGGGCGAGATTGGTGAACTTGAATGTTATTAGTACTGTAACTGCAAAGCAGTGGACATTTAGTTTTGTGAATATTTTGTTTTGGTGTATCATTGCCAACCGTTGTGATTATTGTCCGACAGTCAGAGAAATTCTGTTCTTCTTGTTTTGTTTTAATAAACTGCATTGAAGATTGTGTAGATTCTTGCTAGAGAAACAGATTACACTCATGAATAAAGAGATTCAAATAATGCACGCTAGGAGACTCACAGTCGTTTAGACATACTAACAGTTCTGCGAACATTTGCTCAAATGCTGTAAGCAGATTCTGCCATCTGCCGTGATAACGCGAGAAGCACAGCTGGATATCGAAGTATACACTGTGCTTCAGTGGCACAGTTGCACTACGTGAGCTAGCACAGAGTTCTGAAAACATGTGCAATAGCGGGTTAAGCCCACGAGGCACACCGCACACCTGCTGAAGTCACACTGATGTATTGCCTTCAGTTCATGACGACAACGAGAGCCGCTGGCACGTGGTGGGCCGCTATATAGGCTGTTGACCTTGAACCCGAGGGTCGACGTATTTAAAGTACTGATCATTTCTGCAGGAGATGAAGCTTGGGGTGATGGCAGGGGTGTGATAGGAGAGTACGGAAGAAACAAATATGTGCAGAAATAAAACAGATCTTGCTTGCTTGGCAATACCTGGATATTAATTGGCATAAGTTATAATATACTAGACAAAGTGGAAAGAAATGTGATACTAACTGAAGTTTGTACGGGGAGGGTATTGGTTGCCTAGTATGTTAGATGATGCCACAAAAGCTGTGAAATAATACACGGTAAAGGAAATTAGGGGAAGAGGGTTCATAATAATTTTGGCAGAGGAGTGATTGAGGGGAGTAGGGCAGGAACAAGCAGAAATAAAATAAAGGATTGAAATGAAATAAACCATGCACCATGTGTAGCTAAGCTAGCAATATTTATTTTGTTTCTTTATCTTTATTTCTGTGTTTATCTGTTTCGTTCCCCCCTCTCCTTTTTGTCCCACTCCTACGTCTACATATATATTACACAATCCACCGTAACGTGCACTGCACCACTACTAGGCCTTTCCTTTCCCATTCCATTCCCAAATAAAAAAAAGAAAAAAAAAAGAATGTCATGCCTTCGTACGTGACCTAATTTCTATCTTCTCTTTGTCATCGTTACGCGAAATGTAAATAGGCGGCAGGAAGATCGTTCTACACTCAGCTTCAAATTCCGGCCCTCTAAATTTCTTAAACATAATTTCTCGTAAAAGAACGTCGTCTTTCCTCCAGCGATCCCCAATTGAGTTGTCGGAGCATTTCCGTGACACTCGCGCATTGGTCGAACCTACCGGTAACAAATCTAGCTGCTCGTCTCTGAACCGCCTCTATGTCTTCCTTTAAACTGATGTGCTGCGGGTTCCAAACACTTGGGCAATACTCAGGACGTGGTCGTACAAGCGTTTTATAAGCAGATAAGCGGTCTACTTTATAGATGAAGTCCATATTCCAAAAATTCTCCCAATAAACCGAAGTCGGCTGTCCGCCTTACTCACAACTGTCCTTACAGGCTCGTTCTATTTCATATCGCTCTGCAATGTTACGCCTAGATATTTGAACGACGCGACAGCATCAAGAAGCTCACTACTAATGCTGTATTCGAACATTATGGGATTATTTTTCCTACTTATGCGCATCACCTTACATTTTTCTACATTTAGAGCTAGCTTCACATTTACATTTACAGCCGCGGCGGAGCGGCCGAGTGCACTGAGGCGCTATGTTACGATGCGCGAGGCCGTTTCCCGTCGAGGATTCGAATCCCCCCTCGGACATGGATGTTTGTCCTGTCTGTAGTATAAGCTAGTTGATAAGTTTAGGGATTGAGGACCTCGCAGTTAAATCCCATAAGCGTTATAAACATTTGAACGTTTGATTTACATTTACATCTAGAGCTAGTTGCTTCACACTAACTAGAAATTTTGTCTAAGTCATCCTGTATACTATTACAGTCAATTAAAGACGACACCCTCCCATACACCACAACATTATCAGCAAACAGCCGTAAATTACAAGTTACTCTGTCCATCAAATCATTTATATAGATAGAAACTAATAAACTCACCCTCCCCATTATTTCCAAATACCGTTTTCCGTCTGTTATCTCGCCTGACATACTGCCCAACCAACACCAAGATATCCAACTAAATTCAATCGCTCTCATCATTTTCAACTGATCGTTCTCATACAATCTTCCCTATCCCTACAACATATTCTCCTCACAACAACCACGTATTATCCCCCTCCCCCATTTGTTTTCACATGTGTGGTTATAATATTAATGTTCTACATCGAGGCCTGTAATATGTTTGTTCCCCCCCCCCTTTTATAAAGTCTACCTTACATTTCAGCTATGCCGTAATAAAGGTCACTGTCATTATATTTATTGGTTGCAATTTACTAAATACCAACTAGCCTTCTACACCAGCAATTTCCCGAAAGCTGTCTTACTTATATGGTCACAGATTTGTCAGTTTCACACACAGATTTTTATTATTATTTGCTGCTAGCTACCTCTTTATAGCTCTTCTTACAGCTGCACTTAGCGAACCACTCTACTGTTCGATATGACATACGATAAACACTATGTTAACATTGACTGGTGCTCCGCCAGCATCCTTCTATCGTATTACATCTAAGGGAGCTGTTAGAACCTAGATATTTTGTTTCATGACGCCACTTGACTTTGACATTATCCGCATACTTACAATTCATGTCTTGTTTTAAGACTACCGTATTCCTTTATAACTCTTGTACTGTATTTCCCTTCTCTTTCTATACCCAATATGTGATTCATCCAAAGAAGCACATGTTCAGCAGCTCATTGTGAGAGTTCTGGCATGTCTGCACTTGATCTTTATTGTTAATCCGTCACTTTCAGTTAGGGCATATAGGACACGTTTATCTAATTTACTATAATTTTTCTTGTATAAATATACCTCTTTTTACACGAGGGTTCGAACTTAAATAGTAGCTTCTATTTATTCACAAACGATACAAAAGCGTTACATGTTTGCATCTATTACTGTTCTTCAAAGTAGTCACGAGCGTTGTGTAGAACCCGCTGCCAGCGATGTGAAAGGCGTATTATACCGTTAGCAGAGATTGTTCTGTTGATGGTGCGAATGAAGCGGTCTATTACGTGTCGAATCTCTAACAGTTCTGAAGCGAATACCACAAAGTGGTTCCTTTATCTTCGGAATCAAATCAAATTCACAAGGATTTAAGTCCGGGGAGTATGGTAGATGGTATAGTACATCCCAGTCCCATCGACCAAGCAGAGCAGCTTTAATTGTGTTTCTTTTTAGTGTGTGATTTTTATCAGCTGTCCTTTGTGTACTTTCAAAGTGAGGTAGCACCTTTCAGTATTCCCCACTTACATTATTTTTATTTTTTATAACAATTTAATTGAATATAAGTTAATAAATCAGCGCCGTCAAAACATGGAAATTAGAATTTTTTTATCATATAGCCTTCATGCTAATCATGTGGTTATAGGTATCTTTAAAACCAATAAGCCGCGGTGGAGTAATCGAGCGGTCTAAAGCATCTCGCTGCGGGGCGCGCGGTTGCTCGCCGTGGAGGTTCGAGTCCTCCCTAGGGCATGGGTGTGTGTGTTTGTCCTTAGGTTAGTTTACCTAGGTTTAAGTAGTTTGTAAGCTACGGACTGATGACCACGCAGTTTGGTCCGATAGAATTACAAACATTTGAACATTTGAACATTTTTGAAAACCAATAAATAAAAATATCAGTTCCTACTCTGAGCAAGTTATGAGCTGTAACATGAGAGAAATTATTTGAATATTAATTGGTACACTCTGATTTTAACTAATCTATTTATGCCTCAAAAATAGTGGAAGGGGTATTTTAAAAGAAAGAAGATCTGCTCAAAAACTAATTTATTGCAACCAAAAATCGAACATCCTAACGCATCACAAATCTAATAAACATTTTACAACTCTGTACTTTAAAGTAAATGACATTCCCTACCATACTAAGCTGATAATAGTATGCAAAGCAATTAATAGTTTTATACAGATTTTACAATTTTCGTAAGATAATAAAAATAGCTGTCTGAGTCAAGGTATCAGGAAACTCAACAAACACGATTTTAACAGATTAGCTACACAGAAATCTGAAGTTATCTATAGCAACTAAGATCCCCAGAAAGAAAAACCAAATATGAATAAAATAATACTTTAAGATAAATTATCGACAGTGAAATTACACAAGTCCTGGCGGTGGTGATAGAGGTACTTTACCCAATCCAAATTACAGGTGGTGGCACCATAGCAGGCTCGGCAGCAACTAGCGATGGCAACAGGAGAGCTGTAAAATAATCGCGACCGTATTCTCACTGCGATCTGTTAGACAGAATCGGCATGTAGCTCCACTAAGTATCGAGAGGTCCATGCGGCACAGGAGTCCCCACTGAACTCTCCTCTTTTCCGCACTGCTCCTGCCCATGGCCAGTGCTCCAGCGGCCACGCCCTCGCACCTCAGGCGCACCAATCTGCAAGAACGGCTAATTGCCTACCCAATGGGATGGCGTAGCGCTGTTGACAAATTAACTAGTTGTCTCCCTTGAAATTTGTGGTGAATCAGAACGCGTTTTCCATGGCCGCAAAGAGGCTCCGCCCATGCCAGTAATGTTCCCAAAAAATATACAATCGCCAAGGTGACTGCCCTCTAAAAATTTTGGGGCGCTCCAACTCCTGGTCCCCCGACCAAAACGTTACGCCATTTATTTCATCTGGAGCCTACCTCCTGCTACCCCAGACTGATGTAAATCTTCCAGAAGCTTGAAACATTCATTACACAAAAACGTTTCCCGCTCTACTGCTTTCAGAGAAATTCTACAGACAAGAGCCAGCACATACATCACCATAAATTAACCGACGACCGAGGACCGTGCTATTGTCGATTATCAGCAAATTTTATCTCGTGCAGAACGTCCAATTGTCTCAGAAGCAGCGTCAGGCTGGCATCAACTGGAGACCGTCTATGAGGCATTGTGTGTTTCATCCCGGAAAAAAAAGTTAACAAGTAAAATGCCACCTGCTTCCAGCCGACCAACTCACACTACTTCGCTGAGCTAGAGGCTGAAGCTGCTACCCAACGTGGCATTGTCCGGGGTCCCCTCCTGCTTTCGGCATGCTGCCTTCTGAGAATTGTGGCTGAGGTTGCAAGTGATCGCTATAAAACCTGCCCTGTGTATCTACCACTGTGTTTCGCTCTCCAGCGATTCCACCAAAGCACAGGCTGTACCAACAAAACAGTAAACATTTCCAGAAAAATAAAATTAAAATTAAAAGTACTGCAATTTCAGAACCTTTCTCCCCTGCTATGTTCCAAAAAGCACAGAAATCTGAATAAACTCTAAAATTCTGAGGAGAATAGCAAAGAAACTAAGAAATAGCCCATAGAGAAAGGTAGAGTACACAAAGGTCAGAATAAAATAGCCTAACTACAGCCCCCATCTTACGCAGCCAAAGCTTGTGATGTACGCGATCGTGCATTGCCACTTTTCTGCACGGCAATGGCGATTCCCCGTACGCCTGCTCTTGATGACACTGTCGTGCTGTACGACCTCTGGCACATTCAATATTTATCCAACTCCGTTGTTCCTGTTTATAAAACGTAGTGAGACCGGTACGTTATACTGCTCGCTCACAAGTGATTGTGTTTCCCTCGATTGTACGCACGCCGGTGACGTGTGATGGGCGAGTACATTTGCTCGGAGGTTAGGTATGTCAACAACGTGTGCTGTAAGTGAGATTAGTAGATTCCATTGCATAGTGTATCCGCAGCAGTGTTGCCACTTTTTAAGTTTCAAACCTCGTATTTCATTACTTTTATATTTTTATCAGACTACATCAATATATAACGTAATAAATTTTGAAGTTTTTGACGATTTCATGTACATTGCCTACACTTCTGTACTTCGATCTTTTCTGTAAAATTTTACTGTTTATACTTCTATGTAACTGTCTTCTTGTATAGACATCTGGAGAAGGGCAATAATTGCCCGACACCGGTTGTAAATGAAGTCTACAAGAAAATGTGTTTAACACCAGAATAACGGGGACGGAATAAATTGACAAGACTCATCGGCAACTGAACGTGATTGCCATCGAGAAAAGCGAAATCGATGCTACAAACAAACGGAGAGAGCGTGCAGAAGTGCGTCTGTTTAACGGAGACTTTTCGAAGCAGGGCTTTTAGAACGTGGCAATTTGAAGAGAAAAAGAAAATACTCGCGAGTATAAGATGGACTCCTATATCGCCAAATGCAGTGCTGATGAATACTACAATAAGATAAAGTTGTTACCTGGAAGTAAAAAGACATCAAATATGTACTGTTATTCATGCGACTTTTTTCAAAAGAAACTAGTATACGGTCTAGCACAGGACTCGATGAAACGAATAATATTCTAAATGATGTGAATTGTCATTAACAAGAACATTTACATAAATGGGCTTGAAATTTTATTCACTACTTGTGGTACACCAAGGACTGATATCCAGTTGTATCAAGAGAGAACACGAAAAATTGCTGAAGAAAATGAAATATTAAAACAAAATAGAAAAGTAATTCAACGTTTAATTTACGTAGTTGTTTTCCACGCTACGAAACACCTATATCAGTTTCACTCAGAAAATTAACGTTACGCACGCTAATGGAAACTATTGGCAGTTAGACTTGCCCCTTAGTAAATGCGATGGAACGTTGCAGCTGTTACCTGAATATTTAGTCCAATCATAATCACCTAAGAAATTAAGCCGTTATAGTTTTAGAGAAATAAAGTAAGAAAGAAGTACTACATCCTTTGTTTCCGTTATTGTGTATAAAATCAACGATATATCTTAGTACTCTTAGCTCTCCACTACACTGAGGCACGACTCTGCTTGTAGATATGTACAAGAAATATTTCTTGGTTTAACTGATTTAAGTGTAAGACATGACGCAACTGTTCTGGGAAAATCGTGTGCGGTTTGTGTTGAAAGAATGTGGTTCAAAAGTAGGAGCAAACTGTTACGATGATGCCACGGTAATATTAGGACAATTTCATGAAATTCAGAAGAGAGTAAAGAAAGAACGACCTACCGCATTTATCATACTCTATCTTGTACACTTAGTACTCTCTCAGTTGCTATCCTCTGTAAATGAAAGCAAAATATTTTCATGACATGAAGTACTTTCCCAATTCTACAAACAGAACTATCGTGTTGGATAGTGTTGTAGTAAGCTTTACAAAAGTGTGATCCACACGCTGAAACCATAATAGGTAATTCGAAACGGTAAATAACATTATTCGACATTTTTGGACTTTTTGGCCGCGTTGTTGATACTCCGGATGGAACTCAGTGTGCCAATGATATTAATCGAGGATTTGAATTTTAATTGTTACTTGAGATATAAGGTCGACGCTACACCGTTTCACATTTGGTTGAATCGCGACGTCTGTACTATCGGACATTTCTGAAAGAGCAAACACGACAAATATTTAACATCTGGTTTACAAAACTGTATAATTTGGACGTTGTTTGTTCAAATGTTTGTTAAGCTTATGGGACTTAACTACGGGGTCATCAGTCCATAAACTTACAAATTACTTATGAACTACTTACGAACTAGGACGGCACAAATATCCATGCCCGAGGGGGGATTCGAACCCCCGACCGTAAATGTTGTTTGTATGGCGACTAATTTCAAACCATCAAGATTATCTTCTAGCCAACCTGAAGCTTGTTTGTCAGTATAAGAGATTGTTTTGTTCGTTAGCGATATGTGTATTTGCAGTCTGTAATCAAGCAAACCTTGTGCTGTTTCAAAACGCTAGCTTGAAGATGAACCTGTTGGTTCAAAACTAGTCAGTACATAAAGAAAATGCAACTTCGAGAGATTGGTAATAAGGATTATGTCATGTTTTAAATACGCAAACAACATAATCACACACAATTATGCATGGATACACATTGATATAGGGTAAAAAGACTGCAAAAGTAACTTAATTATGTTTCTATCAATATTGCTACTACACAGATATTAAATGCATGGATACGCATAACAAACCAATGTAACGCACAGCAACTCACCGTTATGCCTTTTGTAAATTAGTTCTATCGTCCTGTCGTTTTTCTGGACGTAGACATAAATAACGCGAGATATGAACTCCTGCCGTCTGGTTGACGATTTCACAGTTCCATTCTCTATACCCAAAATCGCTAAGTTAGACAATCTCTCATTGTATTGCGAAGGTAGGTTTTAACATGTTTTAATGTGCTTATGCTTCTTTCGCAAGAAGCGGTGGTTGGTGGAATGATAAAAACTAACGACAGTAATTTCACAAGTTCAGAGAATACATTTTAACCCATTGTTCATAATACGGTATATTTAAGGCAATCCAGCGGTTGTAGATGTTCATCCTCACTGCTGTAATTAAAAGTAAGTTCTCCTTTCAATTTCTCACTGTCAAAGAAGCGATACAGTTTAAGTAAAATTTCAACCTCACTTGCCGCGAAACCGTTTGGCCTACTATAAACTGAAACTTTTTCTTATTTACAAGTTCTGTAAAATCTATTTCCTGAAAGTCTTTGACTCTAGTTTGTATATTTAGCTGTAGTGTGTCAATTATTTAGAATGCTAGCCTTCTTAGCTTCTTACTACTGCTTTCTTGTTCTTTCTGTTTGGAATGAACACTGAAATTAAGAGTTTATTGTTTCTCTTAGTGCTCCCTTGTGACATGCAAGGTCCATGGATTCATGAGGCTGACTCCATACCCGTACACGTCCATCCGCACAAAACAATTTGTAACGAGCCTCGTCAGACCAGGCAACATGTTAGCAGTCATCAGCAATCCAATGGCCGTGCTGACGGGCCAGGCGAAGCGTACAGCTTTGTGCTGTGCAGTCCGAAAGCTCATATCGACTATTTCTCCTTGAATGGTTAGCAAGCGACTCTTGGTGATGGCTCAGCCCATTATTGAAATCTGTAGAAATTTTCGTAAGGGTTGTACTTCTGTTATGTTGAACAATTTTGTTCAGTCCTCGTTGGTCCCATTCTTGCAGGATCTTTTGTTGGCCGCTGCGATATCAGAGATTTGATATTTTACCGGATTCCCGATATTCGCGGTGCACTCGTGAAATGGTCGTATGCCGCGAAGGAGTGAGTGAGCGCATTGTCCGCTATGCTAATATGCGCGAGGCCGTTCCCCGTCAGGCGTTCGAACCCCCCTCCCCCCCTCGGGCAAGGATGTTTGTGCCATATAAGCTAGTTCATAAGTAGTTAGTAAGTTTAGGGACTGATGACCAGGAGTTAAGTCCCATAAGCTCTACAAACATTTGAAAATTTGAAATGGTCGTCTGAGGACATCGTCTCATCGGAGACTTTATGTCGCATCTGTTGTGCGCCGACATAGCACAATCATCTGATTGTTTACTTATCTGTGTGTTAGCACTTTGTGTGTTTGGCACTTCAGTGGTGTATATATATATATATCACGCGTGCACAGAGTCAGCATTGTTAATCCTGATAATTTGTCGACTCCCTCCCCGACCCCACCCTCCTTGTACTATAACACAACTATGTGTGTGAATTCAAAGTCAGCGGATTTTATATTTTCTATTGTTGATAAAACGTTATTGGAAAAGAAATGGGTAATGGAAACATTATCGTATTTTTACATTAATTTCGACAGAAAAATATTTGTTGCATGACGAATATTTCGCGGTACAGACAAGATTCGAAAGCGAATTATGCTCGTCAAGTCCCACTATATACACACTTTTTAAAGAATTTGATGTTTTTTCGAATTTATCAAAATTACTTAACGCTTCCCATTAATTTAGCTATCGATTGGTTTCTGAATACAGTTTTCTGGCCTTTAGTTTTTTCGTCGTTAACATCGCGTATTTATTGTAAAATAAGTCTGTTCTGTTAAAATCAGAATTGATGATAACAAGGAATTATGTAACTTTCGTGTAAAATAAATTTCCCTTTTGTTAGGCAATTTTGGTATTGCTGAACCCCAAGTGCCCAGATGTGCACTGGTCTGGTTATTTTATGGCGCAAGTACTTCCTGCTTTGACCGCAACCATCCGAACAAAACTTCGCTGCCCCCTTGGGGCTCGTGATCCACAGGTTGAAAACACTGATCTGAGGGGTAGCCGAATGCCCTTACCACCGTTACCCCATTTAACCCCGGGAGGAAGGAAGGAAGCTTGGAGTTTAACGTCCCGTCGACAGCGTGGTCATTAGAGACGGAGCTTACGCTGGGAGTGTTTGGATAAGGATGTGGAAGAATATCGGCATTTTAACGGAATCATCCTGACATTTCCCTGGAGTGATCTAGGGAAATCACGGAAAACCTAAATCTGGCTGGCCGGAGATGGATTTGAACCACTGTCTTTCCGAATGCCCCGGGAGGAAATGTGCTTATACTGTTATACACATGAAAGTGTGAGAACGTTATTCGAAATATTTTAGAATGGTGTAACTCAGGTGGGACTTGAGTACCAGCCCGGTAATCAGCAACTGGGATGTGGTAAACAACCTAAACACCACATCCAGGCTGGCCAGCATACCGACTCACAAAGACACTACATCATTGGGTGTGGACAAGTTGAATGATTGCGTCTGACAGAAGGTGTCCTAGAGTAGTCCATGCAGGTGTGATGTACACAATCTGAATGGTGCAAGGGACAGCGCTACTGCCTGGTAAACAGGAGACACGGCTTCGATTTCAACTTTCCTTATTGATTTTTTTCAATGTACATTGTGAGCTATTGTCTTGAACTCCTTTGCATCGTAAAGGAGATTGTTCAACTTGCGCACACACTAACTTCTAACAGGCCACTAGGATTTTAAAATGTTCAAATGTTTGTAAAGCTTATGGGACTTAACTGCGGGGTCATCAGTCCCTAAACTTACAAACTACTTATGAACTAGCTTATACTAAAGACGGCACAAACATCCATGCCCGAGGGGGCATTCGAATCTCCGACGGGGATCGGCCTCGTGTATCGTAGCATAGCGCCTCAATGCGCTCGGCCGCTCCTCCGCGGCCAAGGATTTTAAATATATTTCGTCTACATTATCAAGCCTTCATAAGTTGTCAGCTACGCACCTACTTCTAGCGAATCCCTGATTTGTTTGTATGCCGGAAATAGTGGGAGGACAACAGAATATTATTTTGAGAGAAACTAAGAACTAATAAATAAATGTTTAGATATTCACGAAATGTACGACATTAATGCCAATGAGTAAAGTGAACCCATCTGGGATTCGAATCCGGGCCTCCTTCCGTTTTCACCGACCTCTACACCACTGAGGGCACAGCCGTTAATCGCAACTGCACGAACTTTTCCAGCACGCCTCCCTTCAGATACAAATTCTTCTCTTTTCCCAGGCCACTACTACCCAAACTCGTGGTTTTGTAACTAGGAGTGCCTCTGCACTGAAGAAAGTACCATTGTGTGTCATTAGCTAATTATACAAGTTATATATGAAGCTTGTTCTTTCGGACATATTCTACAATCAGGAATGAAGCATAACATTGAGATGATGGCGGCTTTCGCTGACTCTGGACAATAATAAATGACAGCTTAGTACATTTATTGATATATATCTGGGTATACGTAACTTCGATCAAATAGGAGAGGCAATTCTGATGCGTGGGAAGCAGATCAAAAATGCAAACCGGGAGATTTTGGAGAATCCTACCTCATAGCTGGTGCTGTTAGTTTGCAATAGATGTGATACTCAGCCTCACGAAGTGAACATAACACCATGCTTTTTAAAGGAATTCGCCGCCATTTGACTGAAATACTGTTTATTTCCACAACCAGGTTTCGACCTTAGGCCAAGTGCTATGCATAACACTATTAAAATTATTAAAAGACAAAATAAATTACAGATGTAGGGTACATTACAAGTAGCATGAGTTGGTGTTAATTACATGAAACTCTTCAGATAGGTTTTTTCTAGGTCATTGTCATGGCAATAAAATCATTAGGACAAGAGGATAAATCCATGTCATTAACATAAATTAGGTACCACATTTTACTCGATTGTTTGTTTAAAATAATTATACAGATATGTGTTCGTTATAACATTGAAAAGCAACTGGTTAATGTATAGAGAGGATATGCCAAAGATTATTACAAAGGTATCCCACTATATCTGTGTTTGGAGTGGTATGTCTGTAAAGTGATGAATAGATGGATTATCAGTGGGGGATGGGTACAGTGTTATTATTTACAGTGCACAGATGGATTGTTATGTTTAGGTTATCTGCAGACTACAAAGTTGTAAGTCATGTTATAACAATACAATCGCACAAATGTGGAATATATATACGTTGTGAGGCATTTATCACTCCAAAAGGTATACCATTGTCTAGATAATAAATAAACATCACCACAAATCACATTAGTACTGTGCATATATTGGTTTGGATATCTATTTGAGTGGAATGAGGGGGAGGAGAGCTCCAAGGTAGTGGTTCAGGGGTGGGAGGAACAAGTTCTCATTTTGGTGGGACCAAGATAATATTTATAAAACTATTTCACCATATTACAATAACAAATTATGAATTATTCTAAAATATCATTGAATTAACAAGTTATATGGAAGAGCTTATGTCTATGGATGGGGGCAATTTTCAAAAAGTAAGTGTTAAATATCATGAGTATACCTTTACAAAAGTATTGCAAAGTGATATGTAACACCATATAGCAGCTAGATATAAATCTAATGTAGTATGAAAAAAATACTTCTGGCAGATAAGTATCATATTCACTTGAAACTGTACATTTGGTAATAAAAGTGGGACTTATATATGTGGAATGTTGGGTATGGGCCATTATTGCCATTTTATCTGAGTTATTAACATTGTAAAATTTAGTAATATAATCATACATTCTAATCATGAAAAATTGGATAAGAATATCAATAATGGAGGATAGGTAACAACTCACGACAAAGAGGCCCGCTGAGCTGCTGACAGACACGAAAATAAACACATTCAAACAACTAGAAATTTCGGCCATAGCCTTCGTCAGAAAAAGAAACATATATTCAAGCAAACAATCAGCCAATTATACACACACAACCATCATGTCCGGCCATTTCCAGAGACACAAGCATGTAGACTGAGTGAGGTGAGGAGTGGAGGGGGAAGGATGACAGGTGAAGGTGAGGATGGAAAGTTTCGCATTTCCTGATGGATTTTAAAGGGCCTAGTAGGAGGGAATTTGAACTGCAGCAACAAATACAATGAAGGGAAGGGGGAGGAAAGGATAAAAGGCAGGGCTAGAGGAGTGTAGGGAGGGAGGGGAATTGAAGTGATAAGAATAATAAGGAAAAGGAAAGTTAAGAAAAAAAGGAAAAATGAAGATAGGACACCCTATCCTCAAACCCATTGCTCGACCATCATGTTGATGATATATATCTTCAATAAACACAAAGTAATTAATTGAAAGGGAATCATCTACAAGATTAATTGAGACAAAACGAAACAGCATACAAAATTAAATTGTTTTTACGTGAGCATATAACACAAATTACTTTCAGAAAAGTTCAGTGGCTTATACAACAATATGTTGTATATGAATTAAATATAGTTCAAACACGTCATGAACGTAAAATTCAACAACTTCTATGGAGGCAAACCTATGAACAAGATTCAAGCATCACCACTTAAGTGAAATAAACTTTGACCCATATGTGGTTAACCTTTCTCATCAAATGGTGAAAGTAAACTTTTAGAAATCAACTTCAACCTACCAAACCAAGTTACACCAACTGTTGCCAAAAAATTGTTAAAGAAGTAAAAAGTAATTGTGAAATGTTAAGAATATCTAAAAGTGTTCAGACGAAACTTGCAGTCGTCACTTGTAATGCTGTAACATTAGCTAACAGACTTAACCAGTCATACATTAGTTAAGCAAACCAAAAGTTTAAATAATAGGCTTAAAGGAAACAAGGTGATTGTCACAAAGGCAGACAAAGCTAATTCTTCAGTACTTTTAAATGATGAAGGTTATGTCCGCAAAACTTTGAATTTATTTGATGAAAATAATTTTCTGAAAATGGATAAAAATCTTTAACCTAAATTTGTGAGTGCTATTAGGAGCTTAATTAACCATTCTGATTAATTGTTCAGTTCTAAAAGAGAAAAAAATAATGTACTTATGATGAACCCAAAATTGCCTTTTTTACAATCACATGTAAAGTTGCATAAAAAATAAAGCAATTCGCCCTATAGTTAGCTCTTGTCAGAGCACTAATTATTATGTTAACAGTTTCTGCTGAAGTAAAATCAAGGAGCTATATATCTTTTAGAAACGTTATTCTCCAAAAACCATTTATGAATTTATTCACTGCATTAAAGACTTCAGACTCTGCAATAACAGTTTTTAATGTTCCTAGATATCACCAATTTGTATACTAATATATCTATAGCTGAAACCTTAGAGGCAATTTGACATAATCTTATTGCACACAAAAAAGTGAAACCAGCATTTGCACAACAACTTGTTAATCATTCATTTCATTACTTAGTTTTTAATGAACATATATATCGTCAACATGATGGTCTAGCAATGGGTTCAAGTCTTTCTGGTATTCTTGCTGAAAGTTTTATTAATAGTCAAGAACAAAAACATTTTGCAATGCAAAATCAGCTTATTATTAAAATTGTACTTTACAAGCATTACGTTGGTGATAGTTTCATCATCTTTAATGGAAGTACTGAGGAGGCTGATCAAGTACAACACATTTTTAACAGTTTGCACCATAAGAAAAAGTTCCTCTTGGTATTTGAAAATGAAGGCTCTCTTAATTTTTTGGGATTGCAAATGAGTAGGAAAGACCAAATTAAAATATGACATTTTTCATATACCAGCTGCAACAGATATTGCTGTTGAAGCAAATTTTATCATCCCCCATCCCAAATGAAAGCATTTTTTCATTCTGTTTCACAGGTTAAAAAAATTGCTACTGATAGGAAAATCCCTACTATAATACAGATAGGAATGGGCAATGGTTTCAAAGAAGGAGATATTCAGAAAATTGGTAATAAAATACTTTCACAGTGTCATGGAAACAGCAAAAAAAAAAATAAATAAATAAGTAAAAAATAAAAAAAATGAAAAACTTGATGTTAAATATGACTTATGCAGATCAGTTATTATTAAAAATTAGTAATGAATTTATAAAACATAATGTCATAATGTGCCCAATTATGTCAAAATTTGCATATTCTACATTATGAAAATAAAAGCACATGTCTAGACTTTTGGAGGATTTAGAAATTTTTGTCGATAGATATATCTAGACCGATCAACTTCTTAATGAACAAGTAAGCAGCACAAGGGACTGGTTTTTCCAAATTTTGAAGCAAGATTTTTCAATAATTAATTTTAGTGATTTAACTTTATATCACAAATGTGGTATTTATTTTATATGGATATTTGTTTAAAATAATGCAGATTATGCTACTTTGTTTTGACTTTGTATTTTGAATAAATAAGACAACCGTTCATGTTCAGCCCCTATTCTAACTCCCATGTTACTCCAATGATAATTTTTGTTTTATAAAATATTTCATATCAATTATCTTTATTTTATATAAATATTATCCTGAATCACAACTGATGTTTATTCTTTTTTGTCAATGCATAACAGTAATTTAAATGAAAAAATTTCACTGCATCAAACTTAATATATATTATATCGGTAGGTAATTTCAAATTATGTAAATTATTTACTATACATAAAATTATTTTATATTTTAATTGTAAATTACAAACATGTTTGTGTATATACTTATTGGCTGTACATGTATCCTAATGAAAGGTCACCAGCCGATAGGCTAAGGCCAAACATGTTGTTTTTTGACAATAAATTATCTACTAACAACATCTAAGTGATTATTGAATCAATGTCTAAGCAATTTTGAAATCATTTAGATAAATTTTATCATGACAGTTGCATTGATCTACCAAGACTTTGATTATAAAATAAACCTTTGACTTTTCTTATGATACTATTCTGTGACAATTTCTGGTCTATACCCATTAGTGACAGCTATATATTATAGAACCTTCAACACATTTTTAATTTCATCATTCTGCAAAGGTGATTTACTATCTGGTTGATCATGAAATTGAAATAGGCTTTCTTGTGACTTGCTGGATGATTGAAATTATTATTAATTATGCAGTCTGTAGTTGTGAGTTTCCTGTGGATTCCAAAAGTATATTTATGATTGGGATTCTTAGATCAAGGAAATTTATAGTTTTCTGTTGTTCAGATTCTTTTGTAAATTGGATTCTATGATGGAGGCTATTAAGGTGATGATGGAATATATTTTTATCATTTTCAGTGCCATCATATATGGCAATAGTATCATCGATATGCTTTTGTAATACCAAATTTTGTTAGTTAACTATTCATGTTCTTTGAAGAGTTTTTGTTCTAAGCTATTTATAAAAACATTAGCAAAGTCCCTGATAAACAGCTGCCCATTGTTAGTCCATCTTGTTGTGCATAGATTTCACCTTGAAAGGAAAAGTAGTTGTTGACTATGATGAATTTTAATAGTTGTATGATTTCTGTGGTTTGTTATATTTAGTAAGGTTTCTCCATATTAAATCAATAGTAACAGTGATATTAGCACTGTATACATATTTGGTGTGTTAAATGAAACAAGGGTACAATTTTCAGGAATTATAAGGACTTATATTTCATGTGCCAACTCATATGAATTTCGAACTGTGTAACATTCATCATACATGTAGAATTCTTTGAGTGATCTATCTAACGTTTTACTGATTTTATAGGCTGGCCTATTTACATGGTTAACTATTGGTCTAACAGGAATATATTTTTTGTGGATTGTGGGCTGAGCTCAGTACTTACGTTTCTTTTTTATTAAATCATTGTAGCTATTAGTGGGCTCTTTATTTAGTTTAGTGATGTTATTATTGTCAAAGAAATCTTTTATTTTAGCTATATTATCATCCTTTTTTATGATGACTATTGTATTACCCTTATGTGCTTTGACAGTAATTGGTTTATTTTCTTTGACGTTTTCGTTAATACTTTTTACAATTTTATATTGCTCATATTATTATTAGTCTGAGCGTTATTTCCATCTCTATCTAATTGTTGTTTAATGATTCTAGATATCTTGCCACTTATTTGGTTTCGTTTATCAATTGGTAGCTTAGCCAAATATAGGGCAATTAAGCTTTTGATGGTATTCCCTTGCAACTCATCTGGTAAATTAAATTTGAATCTTTTGTTCAAAATGTCCATTTCTTTTTCTGTAAAAGTAATGTTAGGTTCTCTACTTTAAAAAAAATTGAAGTTATTGTGGAATACTGTATTATAATTGTTGTATTTAGGTGTACCACATTATTTTTAATAAGGTTTGAAATTTTATTTGAATGAGTCGTTCTAATTTTCTCACTTACCTAGCGCACATACTTATCAACTAAAGCCATCATATTATCATAATGTAAAGGAGAAAGCACCCTAGTTAACTGTAAATGATATAGCTATAGCTTTACACTAAGATTTTTTTAATGTTTGTAAGTCTCTTTGATTTCCTCTGGCAACCTTACTTGTTTACATACTAGTATTGCTCATTTAGGTGCTTTTGACATGGATTTTGCTTTTATTTCATTTAATTAGGGTTGACTTTTATCTTTCTACATTTCTTGTTGAATTTTATTCTTTCAATTGCCTCGGTTAATTTAATCTTCCTTCTTTGATAATGAGACAAAATCCCCATATGCCTGGCTGTTTATTTCCACGGCCAGGTTTTGGCTTGAAGCCATTATCAGGTGCTGTGCATAACATTATTAAAATATTATTAAAAGATAATATAAATTACAGATGTAGGGTAGATTACAAGTAGCATGAATTAGTGGTTACTTACATGAAACTCTTCAGACAGGTATTTTCTATGTCATTGTCATGACAATAAATTAGAAAAAAACCTGTCTGAAGAGCCATCACATTATCATACTGTAAAGGTAAAAGCATCCTAGTTAACTGTAAATGAGATATATATAGCGTCACACTATGATCTTTTTCATGTTTGTAAGTCTTTCGTCCCTAAAATTTGAAACTCCTTTATTTATTAATTCCTAATGCACTATTTCTTTGTTTACGCGCTTACACAGCCGCCCACTCGCAAATACTGGAACATGTTTGTCCTGGGGAGGTCTCTTGTGTCACGAGAGAATTTCTATGACGTCGGGAAAATAACAGAGAGCTACTGGTAAAAGCTGTGTGGGTGGGTAGAAAGAAGTACCCTTTTAGTTCAACAGGCAAGATTATCCGCGAAATACAAGGTTCTGGATTCGTTATATCTGTTTAACTTTCAGAAGAGTGAGATGAGGCGTTAAGACTGAATCAAAGAGCTTTTCTGCACTTACAGGTCTCCGATACATACCGGACGCCCCTTGACGGGTCTTGAGGTCAGCTGGGCGGCAGGATATCGTAGCTGGAGCCGTGCCAACCGGCTGAATCAGCAGTTTCTGTGCCAGCGGCCTCTGACAACTGGTAGGCCTGCGTGCAACGACTGGGCAGTCAATTTTATTTGATCGCCTGGAGTATATTTTGTCAGTCGTGACCAGCGATCTCTATACAATCTAACAATCTGGACGATTAGCTTTGCTCTCTGAATATAGAAGTACGTCGTGCCCGCACATTCGTAAGTTTTGCTTTAGAGTTTTCTTTTTTCATCAGAAGATCAAAAATAGCTACATAACGAATTAAGATTAGATATCTGTAAGGTGTGAAAATTGGCAATTGACTATAAATAATGAAAAGTTTTACGCTGTTCGTCATATTCTTATTTGGCAAAAGAATTTTTGTCAGTATGTAAGTGACGAAGAATTGCTATCTTACTTCTTGTTTCGAACTGTATGTCAGTATAACATGTAATAGGCTGGTATGGGGCAAAAATGGAAACATTTTTTTCTTACCGGCGGTAATCTCAGTTACTGTTAACAATTATGTCCTTTACGAACACTTAAAAACAAACACTATTTCCATTTTAAAATATTCTTTGTCGTATTTATTTAGGGGTATCAACAATTTAGGAACATTATGATTTATGCGATTGTAGACTTTCTCGGCGTATTCCATTAATGAAATCTTCTCGGCTGATTACCCGAGAAGACTTCATTAACATTATGATTGTTTGGAATGCACTTCATTAAACACATTTCAAATGAAGATAGCTTTCATGTGAAATAACCTGCTGGGCATCCAGGCCAAATTTATTTAGGATATTACACGATGTACATAGAAAAAATAATTAAAAATACATTCTCTTGTGAAAGTTTGAGTGCTGTCGCCATTTTTAGATATAATCGCTGCTACGCGCCTTGCCACTGAATGGAAGAGGCTCTCTGCGTGTGTCGTTTAGGTGTAGCAGTCCAGAGTGATTCGACATATCGCCGAAGTTGATCTGGTATAGTAGTGGGTAATGTATCCATGGCTAGTTGTTTCTAAATCAGCGATCAGAGGTTTTCATAGTGTAGAGTTCGGGAGGACAGACACGAATCCGGATTTTTCGGGAAATTGATTTGGTAATGTGTTTTGATAATATGTCGGCTGTGTACCTACTTCTAGTGGGTCCCTAATTAGTCTGTATACGAGGAAACGTGGGAGGATATCGCAATACCAATACAGATAAATTAAAAACTAATAAATACATATAGTCTACAATCAGGAGTCCAGCATAATATTAAGTCCACCGCAGCTTTCACTGACTTTGGACAATAATAAATGAGAGGGTAGTACATGTATTGACATTATATCTGGGTAGATATACCAGCATTCTGTCTCCTATTTAACCGAAGTTAGTGTACCCAATTATAATATCAGTACTATCGTATCATTTATTATTGTTCAAAGTCAGTGAAAGCTGCCGGCAGCTTAATTGTGTTCTTTAATCCTGATCGTAGAATATACGTTCTTATTGCTCCTCAATTTTTCTCTTATTAGTGTTGTGATATCCTCCAACGTTTTCTAGTATAGAAACAAATCAGGGACCCACTAGACGGAAGTACGTAGGCGAAACCTTATGAAGGCTTAGATACGAAATCCATTTCCTGGGAAATCTGGATTCAAATACCGGTCCGGCAGAAATTTCCATATGTGACTCTTTGGTATTACACTGTGCCCTGCACAGTGAACCTAAATAAATTCGCTATTGCGAAAAAATTGAAGTGCTGAGGCGTACCCTAGGGACAAGTATAGGTCATCTGCTGTTCCTTATTGTATATAAAGGTTTTGGATATATCTAAGCAGACCTCTTATGGTTTTTGCAGATAATACTGTAAAATTTTGAACATAGCTGCTGTTGTCAGCGACCGTTACAACGTCAAAGGATAAAAATGCAGCCCTCGGTCGCAAAATTAAAATTATTTAACCTGGTTTCGGCAATGAACTATGATTGACTTCATCAGAAATTATAAATCAAAACAAGTCACATAATAAAATTTCAACTCAGCTGTAAAGCTAATGCCTCCGTGAAGGCGTGCAGCCCATAGTGACTAGCTTTTTCTAAAAATATCTTTTTAAATTTTGTGACGTAACCTTTACAGCTGAGTTGTAACTTTATTATTTGACTTGTTTTGATTTATAATTTATGTTGAAGGCAATCGTTGTTATTGCCGAAAACAGGTTAAATAATTTTAATTTGGCGACCGAGGGCTGCATTTTTACCCTTTGTAGGTAACACTGTAATTTATCGAGTATGCCTGTAAACCTATTGGACCAATCTGCTACGGTCAACAGTCCCTAGACCTACAAACTACTTAAATTAACTTACACAAAGGACTACAGACACATCCATGACCGAGGGAGGATTCGAACCTCCGGCAGGAACGGCCGCCCAGTCCGTAACATGTTACCTTAGACCACGCGGCCATTCCACTCGGCTCTTACGAGTATTAAAGCCATCAAAAGATCAAACAGAGGCTGCATAACGACTTAGATTATGGTATGATGTGTGGCGTGGTATTCTGTATGGTGTGAAAATTGGTAGTTGAACTTAAATAATGAAAAGTCTTCAACATGAGCAGTCCTTCACTTATAAAATAAACCAATCAAATTTGAAGGTCGTAAATTCAACTACGTATCTAGGAATTACAATTACGACAGACTTAAACTGTAAAGAACACAATGAAAATGTTGTGGGGATGGCGAACTAAAGACTGAGTTTTATTGGTAGAACTCTTGGAAGATGTAACAATTATAGTGTCTGCCTTGACTAAGTCGGTCCGTTGTATTTTGGAGTTCTTCTGTGTGGTATGAGATACTTATCAGATGGAATTGACAAAGGACGTAGAAAAATGTAGACTTTCACAGCCGAAAATGTCATCTACATTAAATTATCTGCCGCGGTGGAGCGGCCGAGCGCATTGAGATGCTATGCTGCGATGCCCGAGGCCGTTCCCCGCCGGGGGTTCGAATTCCTCCTCGGGCAAGGATGTAGTATAAGGTAGTTCTTAAGTAGTTAGTAAGTTTAGGAATTGACGACTCCGCAGTTACGTCCCATAAGCTTCACAAACATTTGAACATTAAAATTATCTGGGCTGTTATGCCGTGATCGGCTGAATTTGTTGCCAAAAGCCAATGATTCGTCCCGTTCTCCGGAGGTCATCTTCAGGGGGGATCTGTAGGATTGAAGGTACAACGCACATACCGACTCGGTAGTGACTGCCGCTAAGTTCGATGCCCTCACGTGTCGTGAAGACGTCAGCCCGCTGCCGCCGATCTCCGTTGGCATCACACTGTAGTGGACGGGTGGTACATCTCTTCTTTAGCACCGGCATCCATATACCGTTTAGTTTCATGTCCTCTTCCTTTCTGCCGTTCGTTAAAAATGTAAGGGAAAGAATTGGGCGAATTTGGACGGAGCGAAATATTTCCGTAATTTACAAACCAACCCGTAGCTACAGTAACACCTTAAGCCTGCAAAGGACGCTCGCAAACCATTGGAAATACCTGGAGTGTACAGGATCCCGTGCAGTTGTGGAAATGTTTATGTGGGTACTGTTATCAATACACAACCAATCTGCAATAGTATGAAGTTTATCACAGCCAGTAATTAATCCAACAATAGTATAGGTAGGCTGACAGCATGCCGTCGAGAAAGGTGTTGCTCTGTCGTGGCTTCTGGAGGACTCTTCAATGCGTCGGTTATCATCGGCGAAGACTGACTGCCACTGAGGCCGGGTGGCCGTCTTATAAGGGCTTGCCGGCGGAGCGTGGTGGCACCAGTGGAGCCTGTAGAGACTCGCTTCCAAGTCCGATGCTGGCCCTCCAGGTGGACCGACCAGGAACTGAAGCGCGGGTTAGCCGGCGAGTCGTACAGTGGAGTCGGCCGATACATCGCTAGCCAAGGGCGTTTGTAAACACGCCTGACCGCTTGTTTGGGGGTCCATGCTTCGGTCGATAACTCCGAAGACTGTGTTGCGGGTTGCCAGCTTTCCAGGGCGCCGCCTTATGGCACGCTGCCGGTACGGAGTTTACTACAGGTACCACCAAAAGAGCTGTCACAAAACGTTTGGAAGAGCACTAGGGCAATTGTAGAAAAGGAGAAATGGAACGATTACCTGTTGCAGAGCATGCTTTACAGCCAGGTAACCACCACATTTGCTTCGACGAGACGCAAGTACTAGTGGCCACAAGCAGAATCTATGAAAGGCTCTACAGGAAGACAATTGAAATCGCCAAACATCCGAATATTTTCAGTCGTAAGGAAGAGGGCATGCCCGTATATTACAGTGTAATGGCAACGGGGATAGGTGGCAGCGGACGACTGCCAATGACACTGATGTCTTCAAGACATGTGACGTCACGCTTCTACGCTGGAATGTGCGGACATCGAACTTAGCGGCAGTCAGTAGCGAGCCAGTGTGTGTGTTGGACCTGCAATACTACAGATCCCCCTGAAAATGTTCTCTGCAGACGGGAACGAAACGTTGACTTTTGACAACAAATTCAACCCATCACGGTATAACAGCCCGTATAATTTTAAAGGACAAAGGATACGAATTGTACAAAGAAGGGCAGCCCGTTTTGTATTATCACGATACAGGGGAGAGTGTCACAAAAATGATACAGGGGCCGATGTTTTTCGTTGCAATGATATCTATTTCAGTAATATCAATCGCCGAAAGCATGAGAAAATATATTGTCGACTTCCACCTACGTAGAGAGAGATCAATATCATACTAAAATACAATAAATCAGAGCTTGAACGAAGACATTTATGTGTTCTTTTTTGTCGCGCGCTATTCTACAATGGAATGGACATAGTATGAAAGTGGTCCGATGAGTCCTCTGCCAAACACTTTAATGTGATTTACTGAATAACGACGTAGCTCTTGACGATGCCTCCAGACTAATCCGACCATTGTGATAATGAAGGCACATTCGGAACTTATTGGTAAAAACAATGACGTTCATATGCCGTTCTGCCTGCCCCATCTCACCTCGATAGTCGAATTAGACTATCGAGACACGTGTAGGTATCGTGGTTTTCAGTGGTATTGGATTCCACTTCCGCCGCGAGAGAATAGCCGTGCACACTAAGGCGCCCTTTTGCGGTGCGCCGGGTCGTTCGCCGTCGGGGGTTCGAGTCCTCCCTCGGGCATGGGTGTATGAGTTGTCCTTATATTAACTTAGTTTACGTAGTTTGTAAGCTAGGGACTAATAACCAAGCAGTTAAGTCTCATAGATTTACAAACATTTGAACATTTGATTGATTCCACTTCCGCAAAACTTGAGTACACTAGCCAGCCAGCAGCCAGCGTTACATCTCTGAAGGGCTGAAGCCAATGATACTCCCATACCCTTCATAGCTTGCCGACGGCCGTATTGCAACGGGAAAATCCGCAACCACAGATGGCACGAAGTATCCAAGACTACTTCGTCGCTCATCGGACGAGCCTCTACGAATGCGGAGGTGTGCAGTGGCGGTTGAAGCTAGCAATGGCGGCAGCACTCATTACTGATTTAATCATCTTCTTCCATTTACAATGGGATTTATTTTAAATCCTGTGATCTTTGCACAACATCTAAAAAATCAATTTGGCTATCACCTGTCCTTATTGGTGTTTTAGATGGATGGGCAGAGGTGTACCTCGCTAGGAGAAACACACGCACTTAATGTTGTGCATGGTGGACCGACAGGTTGGGGAAAATTAGAATAATCGGGATGAAAATTTTTTATTCTTCCGTTTCAATACACGGCCGGCGTGGCTACACGCAGGTGACCACGGAGCCGGATGCGCTGGGAACTTGGTTGTCAGCACCTCCTGGCAGGCTGTGTTCACGTGCTGCCCGTGTGTGGGACGCCGTGCTGACGAGGTAACGCCTCGGCTGTGGAAGAAACCCGCCAACCAGCCAATCAGAAGGCAGGGTGTGGGCACGTGGCGACTGCAGGGTGGGCTGGCAACGGCCGACCGGCCACGGCGATCGCTCTCTTGCGAGCCAGCCTCCACACCGTCCAGACGTGCCCCCTCCCTGCTCCTGCATCCCAACCTGTCGGGGACCTCCCGGCATATCACTTTGTTTTTTTCCCATAATTGTACCCCGTTGGAAATGAACCTTTTCTAATAATAATGTGGCAACCGCTACGTTTTAACCACATTCCTGACTTCTTATTTAGCCTGTTCTTTAAGTAACCATGGATGCCCACTATTGAACCGCTCCTATCCTGTACAATGTATAGGAAACATTAGATTCATCTTGACAATTATATTTTAGAGTTCAGTTTCGTCTTGAATACCTAAATTCAACTTTTAGGCGCATTTCCACATACACGTAAACGAATGACCTGCTGGTTTAACATACTCCAGTTTGAGACACAAATCGCAAGACCAAGGGGACTCAGCCAATGGTTTTTACATGAAAAATTTTCGTATTTATCTCTGTTTTGAATATCTTCTTATGGTTATCTCTTTGAAATACTTTGAGTGCGTTTGATGCTTTATTTTCTGTTGTTTTACTTGTATTCCTGAAATATTGTTTTAGATGACATTTTGTCCTCCAGTCGTTTTACATGTCCAAAGACACTAAGTCACCTTGAGTTTGGCAACTTTTCGTATAGAGTTTATGTTAGTATTTAATTTTTTGTTGGCACAAATATCCATGCCCAAGGGGGAGGATTCGAACCCCCAACCGTAGTGGCCGTGCAGACCGTGACTGCAGCGCCTCAGTCCCCACGCCCACCGCGGCCGGCCTTTGATTTACCGCGAAGATTAGTCAGCACTTTAAAGAATAAGACCTAACAATGGAAGGTGTGCAGACCTTCTGTACAAGTGGAAGAAAATAGCTTCTCCAAGCTGTGACTGTGGCGCTAAAAGCAGACTGTCTACCATGTGGTTTAATAATGTCCCCTGAGAGCTGTCGCTGGCGACCAGAGTTCCTGATGGTTATGGAGGGATCACTGGATTATATTCATGGATTTGATATTAGTTTGTAGTTTGCTACAAGTGTAATATTATATGTATCTTTGTTATTAAAACATCAAATAACTGTAAATTTTGTGATGTAGCCATACGATAAATAAATAAATAAATTTGGATCGTTGCTCTATAAAGCTACAGTAAGGTGATAGGCAGTTTAGTAGGAAAATGTTCAAATGTTTATTAAGCTTATGGGACTTAACTACGGGGTCATCAGTCCCTAAACTTACAAACTACTTATGAACTACTTACGAACTAGAACGGCACAAATATCCATGCCCGAGGGGGGATTCGAACCCCGACCGCAGTGGCCGTGCAGACCGTGACTGGAGCGCCTCATTCTCCTCGGCCACCGCGGCCGGCTTTTTGTAGGATTCCGAGTACTTTGTGTGTGTGTTCAACGTAGAAAGACAATATACTGTTCGAGATGCTAATGGACCCAGCTTTATCGTTCTGGGATTCTGCTAGCTGTGGCGCGTTTAGACAAACGTGGTGTACTTCGCTGCCAACATTTCTGTAGACATTTGGTATAGCTAATCGTTTAATATTTTCATGTATTCATCTCGTTAGACTGACACTCGTGGTTTTAAAACGTTAATTAACTACTGTCTTCCTATTACCATACAGTATAACATGCAGTCTTTTTGGCCCACTTTAGGTTACGGTAGTAAAACTAAAAGTGGGTCTTTCCGATCGTCTTTTGACAACACTAGATTTAAATGAAAATAACGGCTTAACCATTCATCTGACACGAAAATTAAATAACCGAAGTTGTAGAGACGAACATTCCCTACAAATTTGATCTTTTATGTTTTCTTCGTATCTCGTATCGTGTCAGAGATATTTGTAAAAATAGCGGCGATTTGGGATGTCTGTCTATCCGTCTGTCTGTTTGTCCGTAACGTGTACCCTGTTTTTAAGACGAAGCATTCAACCAATTAGCACCAAATTTTACAGACATAATTGTAGGCCGCCAGAGACCAGAACCTTCCTTTTTCAAAGTTTCCGGACAAAAAATACGGTAGTAACACACGCGCACAAAAAAGCCGTTTGTAATATAATTGTAATTACAAACAAACCGTTCATCTGACACGAAAATTGAATAACCTAATTGGTAGAGGGGACAATTCTCTACAACTTCGTTCTTTTAGGTTTTTTTTCATATCTTGCATCGTCTGTCTGGCTGTAACGTGTTCCCACTTTTTAGGTCGAACCGGTGAACCGACCGGCACCAAATTTTACAGACATAATTGTTGGCTATCAGAGACCAGAATATCGCTTTTGAAATATTTCGGACAAGAAATACGTTAGTAACAAGCAAAAAAGCCGTTTGTAATGTAATTTTAATTGCAAATAAACTTTTCATCAGAAGCGAAAATTAAATAAACGAATTTGTAGAGAAGAAAATTCTCTACAACTTTGTTTTCTTGTGTTTTTGTCATATCTCGTATCGTTTGAGAGATATTTGCAAAGATAACGGAGTTTCGACACCCTCCATTGAATTAACAAAAAGCAGCCGTTCGCAGATGTCACGTGACATTCCTCGCCCAGAACTCTCTCTGGCATACGCCATTTTCCGTTGCGTAGTTGATGATTTTCTTATTGTAACTTAGACGTTGCCATTTCAGAGAAATGGTGCACTGAAGAATTAACAGAAACGCGTCGTTCTTCGTTCGATAAACGATAATCTAGTGTTTACAAATGCCATATTAGCATCAGTTAACAACGACCATCAATAGTATGAGATTAAGGAACGCAACTTCTAGTTGTTAGCCATACCGTAGTGGGCAATGCGTTAAACTGTGACACTGAAGCTCAGTTGTTCGAAACACGCCACTACCATTTTTTTCCTACAACAGTTTTATTAATTAATTTTTTATTTTTTAGATTACTGTTTTGCCCAAAAATGTTTGCAAAAACGAATAAAACTACAAATCTAGAGTGGGCCTAAAACACGCCAGTGCGATTTTTTTTCCTACTAAATTTGTGTATTTACAGGTTCAGTATCGTAAGGTGTGTGTGTGTGTGTGTGTGTGTGTGTGTCGGATTAAAGCCACGTGAACGCGCGAAAACATTTTTGTATAGTTTACGAATTTTTAGGTGTGACGTGTCGGCGCAAATAGCAAGCCTGTCGAATCGTGTGACGTTAGGCGACTGCTGGGTGCTGCAGTGTTGCCTAGATAACTGGGGCTGTGAATACGGAGCTAGCTAGAGTGTGCTCTCGACGACAACAACATGGCGAGTACCAGTGATTTGTTACAATAATTCATTATTGGGTAGCACCTACAGTTTTATCTCTTGACGTGTTGGTCACGCTCGAGGTATAGTCCAGTTTCCTCGCTGGTAAGTTTTGACACGCTACTTTCCAAATAAATATTTATTACTATGTGCCCTATTTTCTATTCCATGAAAGAGATATAATGGTGGTACATTTTCTTTTTTTTTTTTTTAGTATTATTAGTTTTTCGCACTCGTTCATGCGATTGGTACGTTAGTTTATTATAAGTCACATTGGAAAATTTAATACATGGTTTTGCAACTAATTTTTAGCTTCGCTACAATCTTAATTATTTCTACTGTAGTATGTATCACAAAAACTACCTCTTGTTTTGTGATATAATAGGAAGTATGAAAGTACACGTTTATCATAATACAACAAGGACCATAAACGTAGTTCTCTGATATAAAGAATGCTCAGTAGTGTAAAAAATAAATAAATAAATAAATAAAAGAGAGAGAGAGAGAGAGAGAGAGAGAGAGAGAGAGAGAGAGCTCTAAGGCAAGGCCAGCGCAAGGCACGTGCCAAAGGTGCGGCCGGACGGGGCCACACATCGGCGGGGAGGCGCCGGACGCATTGCCTGTTGCACAAGGCGAGGAAGACTAGCCGAGGGAAATTCTATGACAACTAGAGCAGCAGGAAACCATATGTATTCCATACTGAGTAACGAACACTTTGCCTGATACGAACTACTGAAAAATCAATATACATATATAAAAATGGAACGTGGGACGTGTGTCCGTATATTTCACTTGGTAGCCAAAATTATTCACTGCAGACCAATGGCGGTTAGGCACGAGAGTAGCCTTTAGGTTCGTGGTGTGCACTATGGTGTTTTGGTCGCGGTGTGTGGCGGTGGGTGAGTGTTGCGAACAAAAATCCGTAAAATGTGGAGCAATACGACGATCAACAGATTCTCAAAGATGAAAAGACACAAAGATAAAACACTGGGAAACATAGGCATTCATTAACTGAGCATTAACAATACTGGAAATACACCAATGATCTCAATATAAAAACTGGAAAGACAACTGTAATGCTTACGATCAAAATAGTGACAACTGGATTAGCAGTTCCGTGTCGATAGCTATAAGAGGGTGCATGATATATAGTAGTTGAAAGTCGTCGGCTTATATAAAATTCGCACTGAAGACCAGCGATGCCTTTTGACACTACAATAGCAGATAGGATATATACAGCGAAACTTGATGCACATTCTTCAGTTGTTTTTCTGCAGCAAGCGTACGAATAAAGAAAAATAAATACATATTGCAGTTTGAAAAGTACAACTACCAAGAAAGATGCCAAAGCGTAAGAAAGAAATTTCGCGTTCTCGATCTGTTTCTAAAAGGCAGAAAACGGGGCTGAAAAGTGAATCTACATGCGACAGAAACTTGTAATTTGTAGATGTTGTTTATCTTACACTGTAGGCTTCAGCGATTTATCGATATTCCCATTCCTAACGGGATGAAATACGAGATGAACTTTTTTTCAATATGCTACTATATTTTGAGGATGAAATACAAAACTTCGGATTTAGATTTTTGATTGGAATTTTAAAAACATGTTTTTCGATATTTTTGGAAATTCAACCATTAAGCGGGTGAAATAAGGGAAAACCTTTTAAGGGTGTTACTAAGACTATTCTGATGTTAGAAATGTGAAAATTTGGGTCTGAAACCATAGTTATAATTTTTTTTTAAATGCGTTTCTGTATGTTTTGAATTCTGTCAACAATGGTGCAATAGGGAGTGGCAAGTTGTATCAAAATACTTGATTAGGAAAGCATTTTTAAAGCTAAATCTATGAAAATTTATATTTACAAGTAGAAACAACCAATACAGACCATACAGTCATTTCTATCTATTTAGGTGTGAGTCAACAATATATTTCCGCATTCGGAAGAGAATGTTGGTAATTGGAGCTTCGTAAATAGACCACGCCGCAGCGATAACTGCCGTTGTAATGATTCCCATCCCAGGTCCTGAAAACGCTGTTTTCACTGTATCGTAACAATACAAAACGAGCTGCCCTTCTTTGAACTCTTTCGATGTCCTCTGTCAAACCTACCAGATAAGGATCCCACACTGCAATACTCCAAAAAAGGTCGGACAAGCGTAGTGTATGCAGTTTCTTTAGTAGTTCTGTTACATCTTTTAAGGGTTCTGCCAATAAAACGCAGTCTCTGGTTCGCCGTTCGCACGACATTATCTATGTGTTCTTTCTAGTTTAAGTCTGAAGTAATAGTAATTCATAGGTATTTAGTTGAATTTACGGCCTTCAATTTTGATTGATTTATCTTGTAAACAAAGTTTAACGGTTTAACGGATTTATTTTCGTACTCATGTGGACGACTTCACACTTCTCATTGTTTAGAGTTAACTGCCAATTTTTACACCATTGTGATATCTTATTTAGATCGTTCTGCAGTTGGTTTTGATCTTCAGATGATTTTACTAGACGGTAAATGACGGAGTTATCTGCAAACAACCTGAGAGAGCTACTTAGATTTTCTCCCAAATCGATACGAACTCTGTAATAAAGAGAAAGCGTATGTTCTGTGATATTATTTATTATGAGATGAGTAATTAATATAATCCGTGACGAACTCTACTTGCATATTTCCGAGCTCTAACACCTTAGTTGCTTATTTTTGTTTTTAAACATTTTGTGCTATATATTTTATGGAACATTGTTCCTACGCTAACAACGAACTACAAATATGAATAAAATAACAATTAAAGCAGTCAAGACCGCGTATGGTATTTGATTTATTGTGATGACCTGATCGATCTACATTGATCATCATCAGGTCATGTCTGTAAAGAGGAACAAATATGTGCTGTACAATTATAAAATTATGCTTAGACTAACTACAGTGATGAAATTAAAGCTTGTATACCCTTGGTGAGGGGCTGGTCCATCTCTTGTGGAGCAACACTACTGGGTATCCTTGGTTACTTAGAATGTTATACCGGAGACCACGCCCATCGCCTTTGAGCTTCCGCCAATTGCAATTAATGGGTGTGAATGTGAGTTATCGATTAAAAACGTTTGTTATTTGTTTAATATTTGGAACACTAGATTAGATATTGCCAATATAAAAAACTTATATATATTATAGAATAATGTGGTAAAAGTGGATAACGTACATAACTGAAAGTCGCGGCGGATTAGCCGTGCGTACTGGGGCGCCGTGCTGCGGTGCGCACGGTCGTTCGCTGTCGGTGGCTCGAATACCCCCTAGAGCATAGGTGTTTTTGTTGCCCTTAGGTTAGTTTAGCTAAGTTCAAGTAGTTTGTAAGATATGGACTAATGACCTATCAGCTGAGTCCGATAGCTTTACAAACATTTGAACGTAACTGTAAAGGACCAATGACACGACTCATTTTAACAGTGGACTGTCTTCTGACGGAGGACACCAACTTATTATCCATGGTGACCGTGTATCACCGGCGCAAAGATAGTCGATAAGACGTCAGCCGTGATAGACCTATTTGTTGGTCAAAGATGTTATAATGTCTCCTTGGCTACGTATACGCAAACTAAAAGCCTAATGATGGTGACCGTTTATCATCGCTTGAAAGTTTCGCTGGCAAGAATTATCGCACTTGTTAATGCGATTTTTCAGGAAGTGGCATCTTATTGTGTTGCTACGTTTATTTAGTTATGTTCAAGCAGGCACCTCAAAATTCTTTGTAGCAGAAGATTTTGCAAATGTCATAAAAGGAACTTGATATGCAGTAGTAGAAAGTGCAATACAAAAATATTAGTCTTCTGATTAAAAAGAGGAGAATAATGGAGAAAATGAATTAAAAGAAGGCAGTAAAATGACAGATAATTAGTAATAAGTGACCAGGTCCTTTTAAGGGTGAACTACGCTCTGTAAGAATTTCCAAAAACCGTTTAATTTAAAAAATATGCAGCCCATGTCCTTCCGAATGTTATCATTGTGTGCTTTTAAAAATTTGTAACAATACGGCCAAGAACCTTCGAGATTTTCGGTGAAAGCGTTTCCAGCTTTGTATTTATGTCTTTTATATAACCGTGAAACATATTTTTATTATCAAAACGGGTGAAGCAGAATTGTTATTAAAACTAACTGGTTTTAGCATTAGCGGTTTTTTATGTGAGGGCGGCAATTTTGCATCTCGCACGGAGCGGCAGTTAGGCTTGCGCCGGCCCTGCTCTAAGGACTTCATTGCAAAACAAGTGTAAAATTTAGAGCATGACCTTTGCATGGTAAATCACGCAAGTCTTCCACAATTTTTTTTTTTTACTATTACATCATTATTCTGAAATATGTATGTACAAAATATCTACAAATTAGAAAACTTGAGAATATTTCTCTTACAGAGCAATATTTCACTTATGGAGTAACAACGGCCTCAATTTTATTAGTCTTGTATAATAAACAGTCACTGAGCGTATTACATATTTTTCTTATTTTGGGAGCAGTTTCAGTAAAATTAAGACCATCTTCAGCCTTTAGTGTAGCACGAAGTAAAACTGCCACGAACTAAAGGCTGAAAATGGTGTGAGATACATTACAACCGGTCCCAAAATATAAATATTTCATGCAGTATGTGACTTTATTATTATAAGACAATTATATGCAAGAGCTATTATGATTTGTAACTCACGCCAAGTATTGCAAGTGCAAATGTGTTTGTAAACCAGATGCCAGTATCTGAAAATGCGATCGTATTAAGAAAATTACATAGTCCCCATACTGAAAACAGGAAATTTAACTTGCCGCGTAAGTTTTATAACTAGTAAGTCTTTCTTTCCGACCTTTTTTAGAATAACAATGTAAGGGTTTTTAAGAGTTAAATATTGCCGGCCGCGGTGGCCGAGCTGTTTGCGGCTCTCCAGTCGCGTTCAGCACGGCCACTACGGTCGGGGATTCGAATCCCCCCTCGGGCATGGGTATTTGTGCCGTCCTTAGTATTAGCTAGTTCGTAAGTAGTTCGTAAGTTTAGGGACTGATGATCCCGTAGTTAAGTCCCATAAGCTATACAAACATTTGAACATATTTTGAAACAAATATTACAGAAGATATACTGTGAACCATACTAACAAACTCCTTTCGGTATTTGGCCTTCATTATTTCTATGATAAGAGGAGCAGTTGAAACACGCCATAATGATTAAAACTGCCTTTTTATAAAAAGTCAAGCACTTGCAGATGCAGTGTGGTTGATACGTAATGTTTATATTCGTGTGTCTATGAAAACAGAAAGCTTTGAACAGTTATTACCTATATTAAATTGGTATTCTACGTTGAGATACTGTGCGTTTTCTTCGCTGGCTACTGCTTTTTAAACATAATGCAATTACATAACCATCCACATTATTTCCACGCATATTAAAAAGCTCTGTAATACCGAATATCACTGCATTGGACATTCAGTCGATGTTAGAGTTATTGATAGTGGATCGACAATAAACGTGTCCACACTGTCAGACCGAGGATTTAGTCAACTGGTCCGTAAAATATAGTTAGTTGGCTCGATCTCTGCCAGAAATATCATTCTTGCGGAAGTTTAATTACAGAGTGTACATGTCCTAATTGCCTAATGAAGCTGGCGACCGTGTTTTTCTAAGCAGATTATAAATTGTTTTCCAAACACCAATATGTATTGCAGAATTATCCGACTTGTTACTTTCTTTGTCTCATGACTACATCTGATGTAAAGAAGTTTTGACCCTCCATTATCTGTTACAAAACAATCGCTCAAAAAATCAAAAATCATCGCAGACGGTAACATTACGTTTTTTATTGTTCTTTATACTGAATGGTTATAGTCACGTTCTGTGGATATTCGCTAATACAGCAGTATGAACGATAATGGTTACACGCTCATTATAGATTGGTGTGGTGTCTGTTCTGTCGGACATGTCCGAAAGAACAGTCACCACACCTGGTTCGCAGCTATATTGTGTTTGCAAATTATTTATTAAGGAATGGAATGAAGAAGGATTAGGAAGGGAAGGATTGACATTAGCTGCATTGGGGCATTGACATTATACTTCACTCACAGGACATCACTCACCAATTTGAGAAAAAAATTACGTTACACTACAGACTTGTACAATAAATGTCTGCTACAGATTGAGGACTGAGTATTAGTTTTGAGAGGACAATCTAGATTATCTTAGGGAAATAAACTACGACACAAATGCTTTGAAGCAAGAGCTGTCCAATTAATGCATCTTCCCTAACAGTTGAGCAGCTCTTGTTTACTTTGAGGTGTTAAATAGTATCGACTCAGGATCTGGTCAGTTTTTTTGGACGCACCTGCGGCACTGGGAAGATTTTTTTAATAAATTTACTTCTAGCAAAAGTAAGAAGTCACCGAGGCATTGCTTTAGCTGTGGCCTCTTCTTTTATTGCTGCTACACGTTTAGAAAGTGCTAAAACAGTCCATTCTGCATCTGAACTCCTGCTCGATCTCATCAAAGTAGAAACGCCAGTGTGTAATGTCTCTAAACAGAGTAATATGGCGCAAGTTCTCCGAGGGTGTAAATGTATCGGATACGATATATGCTCCAAAAAGCGGATTTGAAGCACTTAATGAGCTTTGAAAGGCATTAGGGCGCGTTCACAATGCCGGCCGGGCCACTCGAGCCGGGATGTGCCGAGCCGGCCCGCGCTGCCAGCCTGGGTGTTCACACTGCACGCCGGGCCGAAAAAAGGGGGGAAATCAACTTTTCCGATTTTCACGCTGTAAAAATTTTTGACGGTACATAAGACCACCGCACATCGTTTTATGAACTTATTTTTTCCTTGAAACCTTTGTCTTGCCCGTCTACTTTTCATTCCGCGAGAGTTTTTAGTTTGGTAACGCTCCTCTCTCGATTTTGATGAAAGTATTCGGTTAAAAAAACTGATTTTTTGACACAGGGTATTACAAATCTTAGCTTTCGAATAAGACATTCACCTTCTCGAAATTCGTACGAGTCGTTTTCAAACGATGCTTTTTGTCAAGTATGCGCACTTGATTTACAAATCGTGTATTGAAAAAGTTCGATAGCGGGCAGCTTACTGTTCTATGCACTTTAGACCATACATTACAGCAAATGAAATGGAGCTAAAAGTGTGTAAAAGTTTTTGAAACAGTAATCGCACCGATATCTACCTCCTTTCACAAGTTATTGCGAGTTATCTGAGCGGCGTCATGCCGCGTTCGCAAGCCTACGAACTCGGCGGCTGTTGCGCGTAGCGTGAAGCATTTTCTGGTCACGTGTGTAGGTCCCTCGTGATGTGTTAATGATCCATAACCAGAAAACAAGTATGAAGTAATTTTTCTTGGGAGGCGACCGATTACAATGGACAAAGATCTGGTACAGTTTTACTTCAAGTCATACTTGAGAGCCATACACTGGATTTTTTTCCACACTAGTCAATTAGTGGTATATATATGTCGTCCTTGGAAGTAGTAGAGAGGAAAAAAATTAATGTAAACTGCGACTTTACTGTTTATGGACTGAAATAAAATATCTAACATTATACTTAATTACTTTCTAGTTGGAGATGATAAAAGAAGCTAAAAAATACAATTATATTTATGGATGCATCTACTCCTAATACAAAGTATATTTCTATTTCGCTTTTGTAGTTTTCGAAAAATGTTGTACCACAACGTGAAAATAGTTGAATACAGCGTGTCCCACATTAAAGCTGTACCCTCACGTCTGAGATTAAATTAAGAATGAATTAAGAAAAAAAAAAAAAAAAAAAAAAAAAAAAAAAACTATACGGAACAGTGACATTAAAAACACGTAGTTACCTCCCTTCAAGAATTGCTGCGACTGGTGCCTAGGGGCGTACGTGATGTGTACCGGTTTTATAAGCATTATGCTGTACTATATTTCAGCCCACCTCCACGTTCAAAGAACTCTACACAGGTCAGAAAAGTATAGAAGCGTGTCTCACGTGGAATCTCCACCCACTGTCAGCAGAAGATCGAAGGAAATACGAAAGTTACCAAACTGGTTCATTGTCGTCTACTTCGAGCCAGATAACAGTTAATTGATTTTGTTATTGTATATTTTAAAAGAATCTACGAAAACTGAAGTCACTCGGCCAGACCTTACCACCTGCGCGATTTCCTTCATTTTTGTTTTAAAAGAAAGCTATTCACTCGCAGATTTGTCATAAAGTTTCAGAATTAACTTAAGAGCCTCCATCCTTTATTTTTATTCAAATGCGGTATCCTTCTGTCCTTGCATTGAATATTTTAAACGCTTTGTTTTACGATATCTTCGGTTTAATTAAGGTGCGCAGTTCTTTTTGACCTAACAACACTCAACGAATCAAGCTCTTTTATTTGCGATTTTCAATACTTGCATTGATTGATTTTGAAGAAAGCTATGCGTGAACATTCAACTTTACTTCCCTTTTTCCCAACTTTTTTTCTCTCTCCGCTAACGGTGCGAAGTATTCTTATGGGTCCCCTAGTTTTAATACTATTGTTCTGACAATGTAGTGACTCGTCGAGTTTTAAGCACATAAGAAACAGGTGGTAATGGATTCGTCCCATGAATTTCGACTGACGTTTAGGAGAGTTTTCCCTTATGAGAACAGCTAATATTTTTATTTATCTTTTATTCATTTTATAGAATTAAAAGTAATAAAAGAAAAAATAAACAAGACATATGTTCACAAGTGTTATTTAAAAAAAAGAAGCTATTAAGCAAAGAGATTTATATTGGAAACAGGCCGGAGACGTCGGATACTTGTGCTGCAGAAGGAACACCGTAGCCCAATCGGCTCACGCCGGCGCCGGCTCGCGCCGGAAATATTAAACATTACAAAAGTCGTCGGCTCGGCGTGAGCCGGCTGAAGCGGAGTCGTCTCGGCCCGGCCGGCAGTGTGAACACGGCCTTAGGGGTGATGATCCTGTGATGGGTGAAGTTACTGCCCTTATTGGATGTGCTCAGGCTGAATCGTTATTTATTTCATGAATACCAATGATACCGTCTGACTACGCATTTCAGTTTAAACGACTTCCCCTTCCCCTTAAAGTCTCCTTTGAAATGACAATTAATAAATCTCAGGGTCAGTCGTCAAAGGTGGCAGGGATTTCGTGATGAATTTTATTTTTTATGTTCTATATATTTTATATTATAATCAAAACCTCCAAATACCAATTTTTGTAATTTAGGCTTCAAAATTGGCTTGACAGCAGATATTAAAAAAACTTTTCATCCCCTTTCTCAATTTATCGAAGGCTGAATTTCCAAAAATAAAGAAACACGTAATTTTTTTTAATGCCAAGGAATAATCCAAATACCAATTAACGTGGTTTCAAGAAGAATTTCTTCATCCCTATTTTACCCCTGTATTTGAATTTCCAAAATACCAAAAGATGTATTTTTTTACATTCTATTTTTGCATCGCCTATTTCACCTCCTTAACAGTTGAAAACCCAAAAATACCAAAACACGTGTTTCTTAAATTCTAACCAAGAACCTACATTCTAAATTTTGTACTTCGAACTTCATAATTGTGTAAGTAGCAACGTATTTGTAAAAAAACCTTTAGGGATGAAATATAATAAAATCACTTCTTAAACTACGCCTACAGTGTACGATCTACACCCTATGCAAACTTGAAGTTTCTATCATCTGTGGTTTCGGATGGGCGATGATGAGTCACTCAGTCAATCAGTCGGGTCATTGCCTTTTATATAGCACTAGCTTAATTCCCGCTGCTTCGCACGCGTAGACTGAATGCTCTGCATTGGTTGTTTCTACTTATAAATATAAATTTTCATAGATTTAGCTTTAAAATGCTATCCTAATCAAGTATTTTGATACAACTTGCTAGCCCCTATTGCACTACTTATGGCAGAATTCAAAACATCCCGAAACACATTTTTTAAATTTTGATCCATGGTTCCAAATCCAAATTTTCTTATTTCTAGCTTCAAAATAGTCTTAGGAGCACCCTTAAAAGATTTTCCCTTATTTCACGAGCTTAATGATTGAATTTCTAAAAATATACAAACACATATTTTTAAAATTCAAATGAAAAATCTAAATCCGAAGTTTTATATTTCTTGCTTCAAAATTGCCTGAATAGCGACGTTTTTTTTCGAAAAACTGTTCATCCCCTATTTCACCCCCTTAGGGATGGGAATATCGAAAAATCGCTGGTGCCTACGGTGTAAGGTACACAACGTCTACAAATTTTAAGTTTCTATCGTCTGTAGATTCATTTTTCTGCCCCTTTTTCTGTCTTTTAGAAACGGATCGAGAATGCGAAATTTCTTTCTTACGCTTTGGCATCTTTCTTGGTAGTTTTACTTTTCAAATTGCAATATGCATATATTTTTCTTTATTCGTACACTTGTTGCAGGCCTCGGCGGAGTGGCCGAGTGCATTGAGGTCCTGTGCTCCGATGCGCGAGGCCGTTCCCCATTGGAGCTTCGAATCCTCCCTCGGGCATTGATGTCTGTGTTGTCTTTATTATAAGTTAGTTTACAAGTAGTTTGTACGTTTAGGGACTGGTGACCTCACAGATAAGTCGTATAAGCTTTACAAACGTTTGAACATTTGCTTGTTGCAGAAAAAACTGAAGAATGTGCATAACGTTTCGCTGTATGTAACCTCTTTGCTATTATAACAGTCTAAGATACACAGTCGCGACAATCACTGCTTTAAAAGTTGTTACCAACTGACAGTAAAGATCCTAGTGACGGGCAAGGCGCAGTGAGAGAAATGTTTGTTTGTAATCACTTTTCTACGTGATTAACCAAGTAGTTTCTGTAATTTCACATTAGTAAAATTTCAAAAGGCATTAATAATCGTGAAATAAGTGTAAAAATAGCCGAATTGACAAGTTTTTGTGTATTTTGTTGCCTTCGCTGGAAGTGAGAGAATATAAAGAGACGAGAAACTTCCTGTTGTCTGTTCCTATATGACAGGAACTTTCTTTGACGTGTAGAAATTCGATATGTAGTTTAACGATTCGAACATTGTTACACTTCACTCGTGTTTCTCATAAACGCATAAACTTTTGAATACAATTACTTTTGATTATAAAACGAATGTCTTGACGATTCTTGCCGTTTATGGTTCAGACGTAGTAACAATCGTGGAATTGGTTTCTGCTTTGTTGGGAAACTGTTTTTGATTTATTGTCATGTTCATGTCTGTGAGGATTTACCTTCAGCTATAGCTGTAGTGGCTGATCTGGTACATTTAATAATGTAGGTAATGCATTCCGGATGTTTCTGAGTAGAAAACTCACGTCGTTCTGTAGGTGGTTGGGTCTTCTGTCGTTTATTAGCAATTTGTGCTCGTAATAGAAACTGAGATTCTTGATGAAAAAGTCTTAGATTTCAAGATAATCGTAAATAAACTGTTCTGAAAAGTAAAGTTTCATACCCTCCAATGATTCTTAGGAAACCTCATAAACACAAATTTGGAGTTATTTTCTGCTTATTACTTATTTTTATGGCAATACATAACTTGCCCGTTGTAAAAAGTATGTTGAAATCAGTTTAAACGATGCTATTCACACTCATCCGATATCGTATTCAAAAATGTACCTCGGCAGCCGCTTGGAGCGCTGCTGCTGTGGCGTATAACAAAAACCAGTGCAAGTTTCGTGACTGTATATGTTAGACTGTGATATTAAGGTGTCAAAACTCTTTAGTCCGAATTTTATATGAGCTGACGACTTTCAACCACTATATCTTCCACCCACTTTATAGCTATCGACACGGAACTGATATGGTGTAAAAAGGGAGAATTTGTATTACAACAAAACAGAGAGATCGTTCGTCTCCATTGAGTAGTTTTTGCCGAAGAGCAAAATATTGACTCACACGTAGAATTTTATACGGGATGTCACAAAAAAGTACAGCCAAACTTTCAGGAAACATTCCTCACACACAAAGAAAGAAAATATGTTATGAGGACATGTTTCCGGAAACGCTTAATTTCCATGTTAGAGCTCATTTTAGTATTTCTCTTCAATTGTAAATTGAAATAATTCGTGCAGACAATTGTCAAAATACCCAATTGTTTCGTTAGTATGTTCTGTACTTCCTCGATTCACCGACAGTTGGCCCAATTGAAGGAAGGTAATGTTCACTTCTGTGCTTGTGTTGACATGCGACTCATTGCTCTACAGTACTAGCATCAAGCACATCACTACGTAGCATCAACTGGTCAGTGTTCATCACGAACGTGGTTTTGCAGTCAGTGCAATGTTTACAAATACGGAGTTGGCGGATGTCCATTTGATGTGTGGATTAGCACGGGGCAATAGCCGTGGCGCGGTACGTTTGTATCGAGACAGATTTCCAGAACGAAGGTGTCCCGACAGGAAGACGTTCGAAGCAATTGATCGGAGTCTTAGGGAGCACGGAACATTCCAGCCTATGACTCGCGACTGGAGAAGACCTATAACGACCAGGACAGCTGCAATGGCCGAGGCAATTCTTCGTGCAGTTGACGATAACCCTAATGTCACCGTCAGAGAAGTTGCTGCTGAACTAGGTAACGTTGACCACGTCACTGTATGAAGAGTGCTACGGGAGAACCAGTTGTTTCCGTACCATGTACAGCGTGTGTAGGCACTATCAGCAACTGATTGGCCTCCACGGGTACTCTTCTGCGAATGGTTCATCCAACAATGTGTACTCCTCATTTCAGTGCAAATGTTCTATTTACGGATGAGGCTTCATTCCAACGTGATCAAATTATAAATTTTCACAATCAACCAGTGTGTGGTCTGACGAGAATCCGCACGCAACTGTGCAATCACGTCATCAACACAGATTTTCTGTGAACGTTTGGGCAGGAATTGTAGGTGATGTCTTGATTGGGCCTCGTGTTTTTCCACCTACTCTCACTGGAGCACGTTATCATGATTTCATACGGGATACTCTACCTGTACTGCTAGAACATGTGCCTTTACAAGTACGACACAACATGTGGTTCATGCACGATGGAGCTCCTGCACATTTCAGTCACGTGCTCGTACGCTTCTCAACAACAGATTTGGTGACCGATGGATTGGTAGAGGCGGACTAATTCCATGGCCTCCACGCTCTCCAGACCTCAACCCTCTTGACTTTCATTTATGGGGGCATTTGAAAGTTCTTGTCTATGCAACCCCGGTACCAAATGTAGAGACTCTTCGTGGTCGTATTGTGGACGGCTGTGATACAATACGCCATTCTGCAGGGCTGCATCAGAGCATCAGGGATTCCATGCGACGGAGGGTGGATGCATGTATCCTCGCTAAATGAGGACATTTTGAACATTTCCTGTAACAAAGTGTGTGAAATCACGCTGGTACGTTCGGTTGCTGTGTGTTTCCATTCGAATGATTAATGTGATTTGAAGAGAAGTAATAAAAGGGCTCTAACATGGAAATTAAGCGTTTCCGGAGATATGTCCCCATAACATATTGTCTTTGTTTGTGCGTGAGGAATGTTTCCTGAAAGCTTGGTCATACCTTTTTGTAAAACCCTGTATAAGTCGGTAACTTACAACTCCCATATCTTCCACCCCTTATCGTTATCAACCTCTACAACCATATTCCGCATTGGGAGACTGATACCTACTACCACATACAAACACTATTCGTTTGCGATGTGTAGATTGCAGAGTGAAATATAGGCACAAACACTTCAATTTAAATATATATTAAGATTGGTGCGGTGTCTGTTCTTTCGGACATGTCGTAATGGCGAGTGTAAGAGGTCATGGACGATGGGGGCGCCACAGCTGTAGCTTGCGACTTGTGAAAGTTTGAGACGGACGGGAGGTGAGCGCAGGTAGCCAATTCGTTAAGGCGACCGCTGGCCCGAAGAGGATGACCCGGGTTCGATTCACGGCCCGGCTCACATTTTCACTTGTCGCCATTGTGTAGTTTCAATGCCCCAGTACAGCTAATATCAATCCTTTCCTTCACAATCCTTCATCCTATCCCTCGTTAATAAATAATTTGCACTGTCACGAAAAAAAATGTTCAAATGTTTGTTAAGCTTATGGGACTTAACTACGGGGTCATCAGTCCCTAAACTTACAAACTACTTATGAACTACTTACGAACTAAGACGGCACAAATATCCATGCCCGAGGGGGGATTCGAACCCCCGACCGTAGTGGCCGTGCTGGCCGTGACTGGAGCGCCTCAGTCACCTCGGCCACCGCGGCCGGCGCACTGTCACGCTCCCGAGCGTCTGCCGCATGGCGTGTGAATTACACAGCTACACGTCACCGAGGCGTCCGACATCCAGGGACACGTCAGTATCAGCACGGCTGCCTCCTGTGGTGGTTGTGGGGCCCACCAGGCTGGCTGTGACGACGGCGCGCTATCTGGCGCACCATTCATCACGCCGGCCTTAGGCAGAGCGGACGTCTCCCACGGCTGCGGCGGATAGCTGGGCTCGCAGAATTCTTCGCTGACTGCCCAAGTCAGGGTTACCAGATTGGGCGATAAATCGCCATTTGGACTACCTAAGTTTGAATTTTGCGACGTTTTAAGAAGCTTATGCGACTATCGCCATTTGGGCTATATTTCTTTCAAAAACCCGCGACTTTGGGCGACGCAATTTTTTTATGCTTTACATAGCTTTCCGACTGCTTTGGTTATGTAAAGACACTCTATATCTAAATAATGTAACTTAAACTAGCTTAACCCAAGGACGAACTCAAAATCCATGCCCAAAGGGGGATTCGAACACCCAGCGGGAGCGGCCTCTTCTGCACGGCCACTACGGTCGCGGGTTCGAATCCCCCCTCGGGCATGGAAATTTGTGCCGTCCTTAGTATTAACTACTTCATAAGTAGTTTGTAAGTTTAGGGACTGATGACCGTGTAGTTAAGTCCCATAAGCTGTACAAACATTTGAACATTTTTGAATTTGGAGCGGCGTCGTGCGGCGTGCTATGATGCCTTAGTGCACTCGGCCACTCCGAACGGTGTAAAGATTTTATGTTTTCTGTGCTTTGCGTGTAAATCACTTCAAATCTCAATTTAACACACATAAAACTACCAGTTCAGACACAACAAATACTACTTTTTCTTGTTTATTAATACAGTAAGGTGACCAATTGCTTTACAATGTAAAAGAGAAGTGAAATATTTAAGAAAAAAGTACAATGCAAATAAATTAAACATTGTATTTAGATCCCTTGTAATTGCTTAATTAAATTAGTATTTTCCACCGAATTTTTTTTCACTGTATCAGTTTCTAACAATATATTGGAAATTTCGTAGCAAGAAATATCTGTCATATTGAATTTTACAGTAAGTGCTGCAGCTATAGTATCAACATTCAATCTTAATTTCTGAATTGTCCAAAAGTATTTCGCAACTGAAAAAACTCTTTTAACTGCTGCATTAGTTCCAGAACAGCACAACGTCACCTTAACAAGAATAATTAAATTTTCATATGGAATGTGTTCATTTTTGAAATGGTTAAATATTTCCACCCACCTTTTAACGATTTTAAAATGTTGATTTTTCCCATAGTTCTCCGCAACTGGTACTGCTAATTGGCCTGGCTACTGGCATCTTGAGCCGATTGTTAACAATCGGCGTTACCCAGTATTGGGGCGGTTGGCACTACTCAATGGCTTCGTGTGAAGGGAGCCTTATAGTTCGACACGGGTTCTCTGAACGCAGAGATTGACAGTTTAGTTTTAAAATATTGAAAAGGAGTACATAAACATTGTGAAAACAAAAGTAAGAAATCGGCGACATTGGGCTACAGCAGCGTGCCAAGTGGCGATATTGGGCTACAGAACTGCGCCTAAGTGGCGACTTCGTCCAAGAGTAATCTGCCAACCCTGGCACAAGTGCTGCCCTGGCCGTCCGCCGCCGCCACTGGCGCAGCGCGGCCCTGGTCACCTGGCCTCCAGAACAGACCGAGAACCATTGCCATCGTATATGAATAAACTTCTATTAAATATGTACAATGTGTTCGTAAAGTCGTAGTGCAGTTCTAAACGGCCACAACAAATGGAATGAAACAGTACGTGAAACTTTCACCAAATGAAAGGAAAACTCTCTACGTTAGCATACCTCTTCATTCGATTTGCCTTCCATGCACAGCTCTACGTACATCTTAACGGTATTTTAGTTCATTCCACATACGTTCTAGGATATCAGGTGAAACGGAGTGAATGGCGTCTCTGATTCTCTCCTTTGAATGGCCAATGTCTTTCACAAGAGCACTGTACACACGTTGCTCCACACAACCCCAGGAAACAACGTCTTATGGCCGGTTTCCGAAACAGTAGTTACCTGTCCCGTTATAGTTATCTGTGGGTTACCTGAACGTTAAGTACAAAATGGGTTTCCGAAACAACAGTAACCGTCACAGCCGTAGCTATCTGTCCGTAAAAGATAAATGCGCGTTCCCCTCAGGTTACGTACACGTTAACTTTAGTTTTAACTATATCCACTACGTAGCGCTAGTGGGATTCCAAACGCAAGTCCAGAAGTTATTTAACAGTAGTAATTTGTTTTTGTTTTTATGGCTGGATTCCGTATAATTTTCATACAATTTTAAAATTTTTGAAGCTGAAGAATGGAAATTCTTTCATCATCGTCGTCACCGCCGTCTTCTTCCTTTTCTTCTGATACTTCCCACAGTTGTTCAGAAGAAGAAAACTTAGTTGTACTCGGCACTTTTGAAACACCACGACGCGTTTTTCGGTTAGATGACAATCATTTGATCTGTGTAATGAGAGGGACCTTCATATGCGTTTCAGAATAATAATAATGAAAGAAATATACTGACCAATGACATTGCCCGGGTCAAACGGGGAAAAACGCGGAAAACAACATTCCGGGTTAAATTTTACATCGCGCTCGGCGGTCGCGAGAGTCAATGTTGACAACGGGTGATGTTTGCATTAGCTGCATCTCCCTCGCGATTGGTCAGGGAACATCTCAACACTGAGCAACAGTGGCCAACGTTATCTCTCGCGATCGCCGATCTGGATGTAAAATTTTACCACATCTAAATCAGAAAGCCATGCTCTCATTATGAAACTTTCAATTAAGCATAAAGATACTTCCCTTTGCAATAGTGTTCTGCCATGCAATTGTCATTACGATCAGTCAATGTTTCAAATGATTAGAGTTTTTTTATAATTATTACAACGTGGGGCTCCGGTAGGTGGATGGGTGGACGTAAATTGATCAGCCTGTGTTGTGAAAAGTAATGCCACATTCATAGAACAATGGGAAGAGGAAAACTTAAATTCATAAAAATATATGTTGACAACAGAAATAATACGTATGATTTTATTGTTAACCCTAACTTCGTTGTTGTTTGGCCTGTTTTTCTTTTTAAAAAAGAATACAGCTCTCTGAGTTGCCTTACCGTTTTCTCTCCTGTCTTTTTAACGAATTGTACAGTTTTGCGGCAACTGTCAAGGCGTGTTGTTTATCCAAAATAGACATCTGCCTTTTCATTTACTATAACTACTTTCCTTTCTAAACTCAAGTCGGTCAAAAGATTTTCTCAAATAGTCAAATTTTTTCCTCACTTGTCGCCCATTGCCTTTGAAAACAGAAACAGAAAACTCGTAACAGCTATACAAACTAAGACACGTCTTCGATTTCACTTAATAATCGATAAAATTCGAGTAACTGCGATTTTCGTTACTAGTGACATCTGTTATATGTTGAGACGTACTATTTGTTTCGACAGAAGGCGTAGTTACGTCATAGTTAACTAACGGTCGTTAAAATCAGCTACGGGAAACCCAAGGAAGTTATCTGGCATGTTAAATTATAACGTGACGGTAGCTAACGACACGGTAACTATAGTTTTCCAGAAACCGGTCATTAGAGTGTTAAGTTCGGGATCGTGTTGGCTATGCCTTAAATGCATCCCTTCCTATCCATCGCACCCATAAAGGCCCGAAAAATTCTGGCGTAGTGTTGAGGAGCGACCCGTTTTAGAGGATGGAGCCTTCACTTTTAACTTAAATATCTAGCACTGCATACAATTGTAACATTGAAAGTAGGCTGCCATAGGCTGAAGTATATTATTTATGGATTTTTAGCTTTATTTTTGTGAATCTGAACGTTTATCCGCCTTATGGCTTTATTTTGTATGTGAATGTCATCCATGATCGATTATCTCAGTCCATGTTTGTAACTACTGCACATTATAATGTCTTTGCAACTGCGATGTAGCACCTGCGCTACAGCAGCTTCTTCGACTGCTGAGGCGAGTAGTCGAGAGTGAGCTGTTGAGCATAACGGTCGATTGTGGGCTAGGCTAGCTGACAGACGTTTGGCAACTGTATTGTGTACTAAGGTTGAATTGGTCAGCAATGATTGTATTGAGTGTGATTTATTTCACTCTATATTTATGAATACAAACGTATTATATTGGACAGTGGATTCTGTATCGAGAGGAAGAGAATATTTCTATGGTACAGAATTGTATAAAATAATTGTATTATATTGAAGTCTCAACAAAGGTATGTTTCTTTAATTCAATAAATAACTTAATGATTACTAATTTTTCTTATTTCAGCTAAACCTCGTCGCTCATTTTCCTGTTTGTGGCATTTTTGATTTTGTTATATGGTACGTGTTGAGTTTTTGAGAAAAAGATTTCCTTTTAAATGTAAATGTTCACGTACCAGTAAAGTAATCAGTACTTGATTTGATTTGATTTTTCCAGGGAAGCCAAAACGGTCTTGGTCCAACCCGCCACTGCCCGCACCGAAACTAAGTTTATTGTGCGGTATCGCTCCCTGTATATCTAGTAAAGCCAACCACTGCCCTTGAACAGTGCAAGGAGTCCCTTTACCAGTTCTTTATTAGACACAATTTCTTCGGGCCTGGTTGTCCCAAATGTTCTGTGCCTTTTACTCTCCAATGCAATGCATTCGAAGATTAGATGCGATGCAGTTTCATCACCGTCATCACAGATCCTACATTTAGGGTCCTCTTCTGTTATTCCCATTGTATGTAGGTGTTTTTCGAAATTCCCATGGCCTGTCAGCAATCCAACCATGAGTCTAATCTCTCTCCTGTTCAGGCCGAGGATTGCAGAGCTTCTTTTAAAACATGGCTTTGGCATCATTACCTTGCCATGTTTTTGTTGATAGACTTTGGTCCAATATTCTACGTGCTGTCTTCTGAGCCAGTTACGTAGCTCCAATTTGATGATTGCCTTGGTGATTGTCAGGACAGGTTTCGGTCCAATAAATGGAGACTCTGCCCCCATCCTGGCTAATCTGTCGGCATGTTCGTTGCCACTGATCCCCGAGTGGCCAGGGACCCACAATAGGTTTACTCTATTGCTTTCCCCTAGCTCCACCAGAACCCTGTGACATTCTGCAACAATTTTAGAACTTGTTGCAGGAGCTGCCAGTGATCTCAGGGCTGCCTGGCTGTCTGAACAGATGTAGATGCTACGATCTTTGTAGCACCTACGCAAATTCTCCTCCACACATGCCCTGATGGCAGTGATTTCGGCCTGGAATACTGAGGCCAGTTTCCCTAGAAAGATGACGCCCTCCAGTCTTGGCTGCACCCTGTATACCCCGGCCCCAACGCCTTGGTCTGATTTCGACCCGTCAGTGAACCAGACAATATCCCCCGTACGGTGTCGAATTATTGTCTCCCACTGCTCCCTACTTCCAATTATTATACTGAAAGGCTTGTTGAAGCAGTATGGGGTTATAATATAGTCGGCTGGCATTTCCCCAACCTTTCCTATATTTACCTCACTCACTATTTTAGTGTGTGATTCTGGATATCCCAAAGAGTTCCAGTTGTTACCAGTATTGAGTCTGTATGCACCAGCTGCTGCCTCCATCTTGACCCAAAGGTGTAATGGGGGCATATCCAGCATGGTTTCCATCGCAGCAGTTGGTATGCTGCTAATTCCGCCTGTTATGGCTAAGCAGGCTACTCTCTGCACCTTACCAAGCTCCTTAGCAGCAACCTGCTGTTCTACTTTCTTCCACCACACGACCTCCCCATAGGTGATCCTGGGTCTAATCACTGTGGTGTATATCCAGTGCATACCCTTGGGCCTCAGGCCCCAATTTTTGCCACAAGCTCTCCTGGTACTTACTAAAGTACATTTTGCCTTGGAGCAAATATTCCTAATGTGAGGGGTCCATGTCAGTTTCTCATCTAGGGTAACCCCTAGATATTTCACTGTCCCCTTCACAGGTAGTGCTTCATTGAAAAGCTTTAGATTCCAACTTGAGTGTTGGATATGTTTCCTTGTGAATGGTACAACAACAGTCTTCTTAGGCCTAACCCCCAGATCCTGTTTTCTGCACCAGTCTTGCACAATGTGCAATGCACCTTGTGCCATATTCTTCACTGTGTCACCATATTGCCAAATATTACTATGACAAGATCATCTGCGTATCCTTGGCAAAAGTACTGCCTAGAGTTTAATTCTCCAATGAGATCATTCACCACTAGATTCCACAGTAAAGGGGAAAGAACTCCTCCTTGTGGGCAACCCCTAGTGGTTTTGATTACCATTTTTTCATTCATCATGGTAGCCTCTACCTTTCTTCCACTACATATAGTGGTCCCCAGGTCATAGACCTCTACTGCCCTAACCATGGAATCGAAGGTCGTGTTGCTAAAAGCCCCCTCGATGTCCAGGAAGATACAGAGGGCTATTTCCTGAAAGTGTAGTGCTTTCTCCACCTTCCCAACGAGTTGGTGGAGAGCTGTCTCACATGATTTACCTGGCTGATATGCATGTTGGTTTGAATGTAGAGGAGCCCTACTTAACCTCCTTTCTCCAACATGCACATTAACCAGCTTTTCCAATGTCTTAAGAATGAAGGAGGACATGCTGATTGGTCTCATATCCTTGGCCTTGGTATGATCAATTCTCCCTGGTTTTGGAATGAAGACAACCTTCACTGCCCTCCAGGCATTGGGAATGATTCCTGCTGCTAGGCTAACCCTGAATAACCTGCATAGGAATCTAATAAGATTTTCTCCCGCTTGTTGCAGGAGAGCTGGTTAGACTCCATCGGGGCCAGGTGAATTGAACGGTTGAAATGTTCCCACCGCCCATCGGACCTTACTGAAATCGACACACTCCTTGGCCAGATCCCAGTCCTCCTTGCGAATACCTGAGAACCGTTGTCTCTCAGGAATCGCATTCTGGTCTGAGTTATCCCCCAGAGTATATTGAGGAAAGTGAGTCTTGAGGAGCAGTTCCAGCGTTTCATGTGCTGTCTCTGTATACTCCCCATCCTCCTTCCTCAATGTTGCTCCTGGATTTGTTGGTACCCTAGTGTGGAATTTATGAAGTCTCGCTTGAGCAGCCGTGCCCTCCACTTCGTCACAGAATACCTTCCAGGATGCCTCCTTTGCCCGTCTGACGGCAAGGTTGTAATTGACAAGGGCCTCACGATATTTTGCCCATTGTCCTTTGCGCCTCGCAAGGTTAAACAGTCTTCGTACCTGTTTCCTTTGCATTTCCAGGTTATTATTCCACCAAGGCACTTCTTGGTGATTGAGCAGTTGTCCTGGTATGAGGTCACTATAGCAGAGGTTACTGCCTCTGCTACTTCCTCAAACTCTGCTGGATTCCTTATCGAAGTTTTAATTTCTGATAGGCTGAAGTCAAGGTCTCTCCTATATGTCTCCCAGTCCGTTTTCCTGGGATTCCTATAGGTCATGGTCTGTCTGGTTCCCATTTCAACCTTGAATTTAATATACATGTGATCTGACGAGGATGGCTCCAGGACCATATGCCACTGTTTGACATAACTTCCCATCATCATGGAACCAAAAGTTATGTCAATTACTTCTTCCCTTCTACTATTCCTGAATGTAGGTTCATCACCCCTATTCAGGATCTCCAAGTTGTTAGATGGAGAAATTCAAGAAGGTGCTCACCTCTACTGTTGGTGTCCTTGCTGCCCCACGATAGATTGTGGGCATTGGCATCACATCCCACCAACAATTCGTCACCTTGCCGATGGCAGGCTTCCGTCAGTCTCCTCACTTCCAAAGAAGGAGGAGAGCTGTCTTCATAAGGAAGGTATGCCGAGGCCAAAACAATTTCCCTCTTGATACCTTCCTCACATTGCTGCATCCTGATGGTCACCAGGTCCCTGGAAAAAAAATCCATCATTGGTATGAAAGGTATTCCATTTCTAACATAAATGCATGTTCTGGAATTTTTTTAGATTTCTGGCATAAATCAGCTTACCTCCAGTACCACCGAGGCCCGATATACCCCCTTTGTACAAATAGGGTTCTTGTATCAGGGCCACGTCCACCTCCAGTCTCCCCAGGCGACGGCTCAGGGCAGCAGTGGCCCCTTTACTGTGCTGCAAGTTTATCTGCAGCACTTCCAGTCCCCATCTTGCTGCCATTATTGCCTTTAAGGTCTTTGATTACCCTGACGGCGACCTGCGAGAACCCTAAAAAAAGTTTCAGGCCTTGCTCTCGCATTGCCTTCAGGGTCTTCTCTCCGACCTCCACCACCAGGGTTCGTCCTTCCGGAACGACCCTCCAATCCTCTGTCGAGACTTTTGGGTTCTGGACCCTTTTGGGGGTCTTGGGCTCAAGCCCTTTTGATTCCCTCCACTTATGTTTAGGAAGCCATTCTTTTCCTTCCTTTTGCTTCTATTCCTTGAGAAGTTTCCTCCTCTGAGCCCCAGACAAGGCCTTAATCCTAATCTGGTCCAACTTCTCTGTTACAGTTCCCACTTCTTGCTCAGGTCTAGACCCTGACTGAGAAGTAGGAGTGCACTCCATCGGTCTTGATCCCGATGTTTGAGTATCTGAGGTCTCAGATTGCCCCTCGGATTCTTTTAATAATTTTTTTCTCCGTGTTCATCTTAGTCCCACGAGATTTGGGGATTTATATGGTCCACACCACGATAACCCCGCGCGGTGCAAGGCAAATTACTCAGGGAGGTCGCCCGGTATCCCTGAGACTCCGTTTGAGACACATGTGCCACATGTGCCACGCACCCCTCAGCACGGGTCGCACCACACCTTGGGTTGGGAGGCAGTTTAACGTCGTGCCAGGGACGAAATCAGTACTTACATGCCACTGAATCTGACTGTCAAAAATAATGTTCACAGAAGTAAAGATTGTTTTACTTACAGGGCCTAATTTTTTTTGTTAAATCCGTTGCGCAGATATGATTAGAGAAATTCCTTGATTTAAATAGAAAGACTTAATAACAATAGGAAACTTTCACTTAACAAACTTTCATCAAGCTTTCACTTTCACTTAATAAACTTACAATAAGAAGCTTTCAACATATCTAGGTAACTGTTTGACGTCACAGTTTGTTTCACATACATATACGGCCCAATAATTTTGACGTGCAACAGGACACACCACACGTACTTCATAGGGGAGTTACGTAGGTACTCAAAAGGAACACCTTTGACCTCGAAGGCTCGGAACCGAACGAAACCATGCTTGGACCAACAGGACAATGGTGTGCGTAATTTCCATGCAAAACGTTGCATTGTAAAAAACACTGGTAACATTTTAACAGAGAGGAACAAAGTAACGAGCTATCACTATCATTAGTAGCAAATTATATCCAATTTAAAGTGTATCATTACATATTCAATCAGCAGTGCCAAAAATCAACAAACTTTCTGCTTAAAGTACTTACAATGGAGCAAAACACACATATGCAGCAACACCATACAGCTGAAAGTCTTATATTAGTTCTCAAAGTGCAGATGCGGGATTTCACATTCCAAATCAATTTCGCATTTACGCATTCCAACATAAAAAACAACCACACTAATTAAATTTTCAAAGTGGAAGAGAAAAATGTGCGCTCCTCACTAAAGCCATGTTCTCGCATTCCAAATCACTTTCGCATTCACGTAGTCAGATATCAAATAGCACACTAATTAAATTTTAAAATGGTGATGTTGGTATATCAGTCATACCCTGGCTTTCGCAAAGCATATTGGAACATAGGCTCATACATAGATGCTGCAAATTGATTGTAAATCACATAATGAAGTTTCACTCTGTGATCATGTACCTTCAGTTGTGTTTTGGCACCTTGTAGTCTTACTGTCCCAGTAGCAAGTCACAACTCGGTGCCTAATATTTGCCGGCCGCGGTGGCCGAGGGGACTGCGGCGCGCCAGTCAAGGTCTGTACGGCCACTACGGTCGGGGGTTCGAATCCCCCCTCGGGCATGGATATTTGTGCCGTCCTTAGTGTAAGCTAGTTCATAAGTAGTTTGTAAGTTTAGGGACTGATGACCCCGTAGTTAAGTCCCAGAAGCTATACAAACAATACAATACAACCCTAATATTTGAACAACATACGTAGAAGTAATTCTCTTCATGAGATCACTGCACTGTACACAGTTTACACAGTAACTCTCTCGCGATCACTGCGAGAGTCAAATACGTACTGCAGCTATACCACTCAGGCATCTGGAACACTGGTTAGTGCGGCTGCACTATGCCACCATCTAGTAGCGCTAGCAGAAAAGAGCGACGTTTGGCACGGAAACGACACACACCATTGTTTTGTTTATGATTGGTTGTCGTTCTAAGTATGGTTTCATGCGGTTCCGAGAATTCCAGGTCAAAGATGTCCGTCGTCAGTGCAGGCAAGTGGTTTTGCAGCAGCTCATGTTCTGACGTCATAACGATGATCATGACCACACACATGGGATGTGGGATCATTACAAAACATATCCACTTTAGGAATTGTTGATCAATGTCAGTCTCATTATGCATCTATGAAGCAAACTCAAACTGGTTGGTCTCATAAGATGAGTGGATAGTGTTAACAACTGCCGTCAACCCGTGAAACGGAGGCATTTCTTCAAAACCTTACGGATTGAAGCCTTCTATTAGTTCTCGAACACTTGTACTCAACTATATCTTGGGGCTTCAGGGGTAGATTTCCCGTATAGCTAATAAAGTTTCTTCAGTAACCGAAGATCTACCAGAACTGTTTGATCTAACAAAATATCAGTTCTTTTCAACTGCACACCCTGTGACGCTACCTCACATTTCGCGCCCTTCATTTTGTTACTTAGCTTTATTTTCCAAATTTTATTCTTCCGTACGGCCAGCCGTGGCAAGCCATAGCAGATACGGTGCACTAAGCGCGGGCCGTTCCGGGCTAGCAAGCGACAGATGGTCGCTCACACAGCGCGTGGGAGCGCTGAGCTTCCGGGTACGGCGTTTGAAATGAAACGTTTGTATAGCTTATGGGACTTAACTACGAGGTCATCAGTCCCTAAACTTACAAACTACTTATGAAATAGCTAACACTAAGGACGGTACAAATATCCATGCCCGAGGGGGGATTCGAACCCCTGACCGTAGTGGCCGTGCAGACCGTGACTGGAGCGCCTCAGTCCCCTCGGCCAGTACGGCGTATATCGCGGGGCTCTACCGTCATTGCGGATAGCGTGAATCGGCTTCGTGAAATACATTTTATTAACTTTGTAGGATTCTTGTTTTGACCTCCAACATTTCTCAAGGATACAGCTATGTCTGATTAATATTTTGTTTATTTAATAGTGTCTTAAAGTTTAGTATTATTACGAGTAATTTGAATGTAGAACAGGTGATGTTATTGGACAGAAAGTGTTAGCCAATGGCGTGATAGTATGATGGATTCTCGCGCCAAAACTTGTGAGGTGGACACTAGGCAGTCGGTGGGTGGTGTCCGGTGTGGAACCAGGTATTGTGTGTGCGCCGATAGTGCGTTCGGGTAACTAAGTGTGTAGACAGTAGGTGGATATCAGAGTGTTCATCGTTGGTGTGTGACGTTCCCGTGTGGAGTCACTTATTGTTTCGATCGCGCTACGGGCGAGCAGATAGTAAAGTTTGGTGTGTGGTGTTCGGTACGGAACCAAGCATTTATTGAGATGTTTGACAGAATATGCTAATGCGCAAAGTAGTTGCAATTGTCTGCGTTAATTACTATAATTTTGAGAGTGCTGAAGGTAGAAGTTAGTGGAGAGTTTATAATTTCTTAGGTGGTCAGTTCACAGAATTTCTTTGCCGCGATTTAAGACAATTTGTTGTGCATCTGGCTTCATACTTGACTGCCACACTGATAGAAATAAAAATCAGTACAGGAACATTTTAAACTTATTTCAAGTATATAGAGCAACTTCCTCTATGCTCATTATTCTTGACAGATGAACTGCAATTTGGGAAGCGTTAGAATCTGCAGCCTGAAGAGAAGAACTTCAACGGGACATTACAGTTCTACTACAGGTAAGAAATCCTGTTAGACTTTATTTTGGAAAGAGTGTGTGGGAGAAGGCACTCGCCTGGTTAATCTGAACACTGACAGGAACGAAATAAATCGGAATTTGCGATGTTATGGCTTCACTCTATGAGGTTTAGATGGAATACCAAACTGTGGCGAATGAAAATTTGTGCTCGGCCTGGATTCGAACCCGGGATCTCCTGCTTACTAGGCAGACGCATTGACCACTCCGCCACCGAGGACACAATAACCAGCCCGACTGCAGAGGACTCTTCCCTGCACGTCTCCCGCCACACACAAATCTCCATTCGCCACGCTGTCTCTTTCCTATACCACAGCCTGATGCGGGAATGCAGTATTGTGGCTGCGAGCATTATAGAACAAATAGGCTGTGGTATAGGAAAGAGACAGCGTGGCGAATGGAGATTTGTGTGTGGCGGGAGACGTGTCCTCGGTGGCGTCTGCCTAGTAAACATGAGATCCCGGGTTCGTTTCCCGGCCGGGATCAAAATTTCATTCGCCACAGTTTGGTATTCCATCTAAACCTCATACAGTGAAGCCATAACATCGCAAATTGCGATTTATTTCATTCATTTGAACGTTGTAATTAGTCAAAAAAAGAAATGACATTTACAGAATTCTACGTCTCGTATTTCACGTAGATGGCATCCCTTAACTGACATTATTTTGTACGTGTAGCAGCACGGAAAACAGCCGCGTCTCGTCAGGACCCGTTATAACCCCACACTCTAATTTTATTTCTATGAGGCGAAACTTCATTTTACACACAACTATATTCACGAACTCGAATTTAGGAAGCCAGAGTAGACAATGAACTTTCCTCTACGCCATCCACATTTTAAGTGAAGTGGCCTCACCTCCAGCTACGTAATTCACTTCAATCCATTGTTGTTTAATTACTTTCGCATGAACAAAAACGAAAATACGGAACATTAACTTGGAGAGTTTTTCTTTCATTGCGTGAGGGTTCCACTTATCTTTCTTGTTTGATTGCTTTTTGTGCCCGATTAAAACTGCACCATGACTTTACGGACACAATGAATGTTTCATTCGGGCCCTGACTAACTACAGGTCAACGACCGACGGAACCACTCTGCTTTCCTGAAGTTACGTAGGGATCCAAACCGAAAGAGCTCCTGCATTGTCTTTTGCTACTAATCAGTGCTCTCATGGTTCCGGTTTTCAGGGGAGTCACTGCTTAATTTTTAAATGAAAAATGCCGCAGTGGACTTCGACTACTTCCCTGGACTTCGACTACGCAACTGCCCAGAAATATGGGCAATCAACAACGATTAAGGGTATGAGGACGCAGAACGCAAAGGCAACCACTGCAAAGAAGATACATAATGTGTATCCATAGGTCATGTGGCCTCTAATTACATTAAGTGATAATCTCTCCATTGGCAAAATTTTCCCGTTTAATCCCGCTTATGGACCACTAGGACAACCAAGGGGGAGAGGACCATCAGAAAAAGTGTATAATATAAATTTCATAAGTCTGAAATAAACAAGAAGTGCAGAAAAACGAAGATGGAATACCTGCAGCAAAAAGTAATTTAATTTAATGAGAAATGATTTCACTGATCGTATAAGAAAGTAAAAGCAACGCTTGCTGAATTTAAAAGAATGGTTGATAACATTAAGAATGCAATGACAATTCCTCTGTTAAACGGATAGGAGAGACTTGACAGGTGGAAAGAGTATACTGGATGTCTGTGTGAAGGGAAGAAGTGTCTGATGATGCATTAGAAGAGGAAATACAGTACGAGATGGAAAACATAAGAGATTCAGTACTAAAGTAAGAATTTAAAAGGGGTCTGGAAGACTTGAAATCCAACAAGGGAGAAGGCAAAGATGATATTCTATCGGAATTGTTAAAACAAATGTGGGAAGTGGAAACCAATCGACTAGACAAGTTGGTGTGAGGATCAGACTGGTGGGGGTACCATCAAACGTTTGGAAAATTCATCAGCCACACAATTACGAACAGCCGCGGTGGAGTAGCCGAGCGGTCTAAGGCGACTCGCTGCGGAGGTTGCTCGCCGTCGGAGTTTCGAGTCCTCCCTGGGGCATGGGTGTTTGTGTTTGTCCTTAGGTTAGCTTAACTTAGTTTAAGTACGGACTGATGACCACGTAGTTTGGTCCGATAGATTTACAAACATTTGAACATTTGAACAATTACGAAGAGAAAAGAAGGTAAGTAAGTGTAAGAACTAGCACAGACTCAGGTTAACTGACCATTCATCCAAGCTACTGGCACGCATAATATGCAGAAGAATGTAAAAGAAAATTGAAGATCGCTTAAATGAAAATTAATTGCGCTTGATAATGGAATCAAGATTGAAGATAAATCAAGAAATGCTCATAGTATTTATGTATCTGTAAAAAGCATTCAACAATGTAAAATGGTGCAAACTCACTGAAATTTTGGGAAAAATAGCAGCAAATCATATGGAAAGAATTGTAATATGCAGCGTATGTACAAACGAAAAGTGAAAAATAAGTCTTTAAGTCCAAGAATGAAATTATTCAATTAAAGAATGAACTTCTTGAACTAAAGAGGGTGTAACAACGATTAAGAATAGCGAGAAACCTAAATGTGAACTAGTATAAGTATACGAAGGAAGCAAATTAACTCACTATGTACGAAGCAAAGTAGGCTACTACAAGCAAAAAGACCAACAGTAGTCTACTGGTATCAAACATTACCCTTAATTAGAGGAAGTAATTTCTGATAATGTACTTTTTGAGTTCAGTATTGCCGGCTGCAATAGCCGACTGGTCTGCCTCGTGCCATTCACGGTCTGCACTGCCGCTGCGGTCGGGGGTTCGAATCCCCACTCGGGCATGGATATTTGTGCCGACTTCAGTATAAGCTAGTTCATAAATAGTTTGTAAGTTTAGGGACTGATGACCCCGTAGTTAAGTCCCATAAGCTCTACAAACATTTGAACATTTAATTCAGTATTGTGGGATAGTGAAACATGGAAAATGGCAAAAACCTGAAAAGAAGAGAATCAAGTGTTTCAGTCGTAGCGCCACAGAAGAATACAGAAAACTAGGTGCCTCATAAGATGGCGCATTAGGAGGTACTCCACATAAGGCGAAGAAATGAACATCTGGAATATACTGACGAGACGAAGGAACAGACTGGATGGTGAAACATAATGAATAACCCTATGTTACTGTAGAGAGCTGTAGAGCCTAAAAACCTCTAGGGAAAGACAGAAATTGAGGAAAAGTGTTGAAAGTGCTACTGTGAACTCAAGAAGTTGGTGCTGGAGAGGAATTCTTGGCTGATCATACGAAACCAGCCTTAAAACCTATTCAAAAGAAATCTGGAGTTTTGGTCATCAGCGGATGTGGACTTGGGTCATTTAGAAAGAGGCCGGTTCAGCGTATGGTATTTTTCATTTTAAGGAATAAGTCTTGTTAAAGTCACATAATCAGGGTTTTACCTGCATAAAACCAAGAGCAAATCGTAATATGAATCGTTCTTTAATAAAAGTAAATAAAACTTACAGGAAAATACGCAATTATTTTCAACTAAAGTGATGACTCAAAAATGAAAATAAATAAATGCCTAAGATACGAGGCAAATCTAGAAAGTAATTTTCCCTATTTTTGAAAGAAATTAACACAACATAGTTCCACGAAAAACTTTATTGGAAACAGGTACACCAAAGTTTGAGACACATGTCATATCGTGAATCAACTGTTGTATTCCTATGTCGTAGAAATCTGCCGCCTGTAAATGAAATATGTTACAGTCGCTTCAACTCTTAATTTGAAACAACGCAACGTGTTATTCAGAATAAGAGGCGTGAAATGCTTACTTGTGCAAGTTAATGACAATATTCCTCCACATACGGCTTGACGCAAAGCGACTGCGCCGCGGCGAAGCGGCCCAGCGCATTGAGGCGCTATGCTCCGATGCGCGAGGCCGTTCCCCGTCGAGGGTTCGCATTCCTCTTCATGGCATGGATTTTTGTGCTGTCTTTAGTATAAGTTAGTTCATAAGTAGTTTGTAAGTTTAGGGACTGATGACCCCGCAGTTAAGTCCCATAAGCTTTACTAACATTTGAACATTTTGAAAGCGACTGTTTAACAGAAGTTCGACTAGGAGCTGTTTGATCATCGAGCATACAATCCTGATCTTGCTCGTCCCCTTACCACCCCCCCTCATCCCAATAATTTTCATCTTTTCTTGCACCTCAAGATATACCTGTGCTCCAACCAACGCTTAGACACCGACGAAGAGCTGAAGACGTTTGTAACACGCTGTAAATGGAGAAATTTACTTTCAGGATGCGCCTCGTTCTTCATATGTCACGCAACACATTTCATTCTTCTGAGAACTTCCTTGGCACAAATAACGAGTAATCTTTTGTTTCTGGTATGCACATTTTCAGAGCCTGTCCCTGATACGTTGATAACGTAGCTTTCTGATTGCTATCAATTACGTATTGCCATGGTTTAAATATGTTTCAAAATTTATTTCTGTCATGAGCATCTTCATCAGTGTTCCAGTTTTAACATACAAGGTATAATTAAGTCAATCTGCAACTCTATTGAAAAATATTTAACTACTAGCTTATATGTCCGTGCTTCGCAACGGTTGTTGAAATAGGGGCTATGTGTATCATGGTTTTTTAGGATTGCGGACGTCAGTCAGTAAAAATAGAATCCTTGTTGGATCGCTTTGTCGATGAACTCATGTGTTCTAGCCAAGATGTGAACGTCATTATCCGATGAATTTTCATAAAGATGTCAAATGTAAGTAAAATTCATTGTCCGAAACGATGTATCTTCATAAAGTTTTTGATTCAAAAGGTGAAGGATTTGTATAAATGCTGTATGTCGATAAAATCTGTTGCGAACAAGGTTAGTAGTAAAGAAGTAATAGATTAAAATGTAATGCTTGACGGTGCGGTTTTCCACGAAGGTTACTCTTTACGTCCTCATATCTCATAAACTACGTGTCGTACTGTGATACAATTTCGAACGTACATTCAGCTTCAAGTCTGTATTCTGCCTGCAAAATTTCCTGCTAGTGCAATTGGTAGTGTAGAAATTATACATTGTAACAGTGGAAAAGTAGTAAGCGAGAAACTTGTTTCCTTTCATTATTTTGATGTGGTTGTCTGCGAGAATAAGTTTAATAAAGGTTTGAAGTTATGTTTAAAGTTTGTTGCAAGTCGCCAAGTACTGTCATTCTCATATAGTGTATTTATAGTCTCGTCGCATTATGTAGCGGTTTTTTCCTATTCTTATCGTTCATAACGTTATCTCTCCTGAACCATGTGTCGTATGTGGTTCGTTCTCGTACAGCAATTATCTCACGTAAGGCATATGTCTACCAAATCCGGTTGAAATCGGTCCAGTGGTTTAGGAGGAAATGTGCAGCATTGTCTTTTGACGCAGCAGTTTTTCGCGCATCTATTTGTTTATGACGTCATATGTCCTTTGCGTATGTGTCGTAGGTGATTCTTACCCCGACAGCGATTGTTGCCTGATATTAAGGAACATGTGTACCACATTTGGTTGAAATCGGTCCAGTAGTTTAGGAGGAGATGTGGTACATATATACATACATACACACTTACAGCCTATTTTATCAGATGTAGAAGATAAGATACATGCTGCCGATGAACGTTACTGAACCGACGCTAATGACACACATCGACAATCAATCTGCGTTTCTAGAATTCGGAGCCAAAGAACCCTGTGTCGTTAATAGTGAGTGAGCGCTGTAGAGGATTAGTGTATCACTCCTATGTCAGATAACTCATAGGGTAGGCTACCTGTCAACGTTAGGCTTTAGCAATTGTTGTTTCCACTCTGTTTTCTGACGATGGAAGTCGTAATGTCTGTAGCAACTCATCTGTCAATGTGACACCTAAGAGGATTGGTGCGGAGGATTAGGGGATGGACCGAGGGGGGAAGGGGGAGGGGGAGGGGAGGAGGACTGTCTGGAAGCGGCAGCGGGAGAAGCAGACGTCATCAGACCGAAGGGCAAACTGTCAGTTTGAGCCTAAACGACGTAGAAATGGTGCTGATGAGAGTCCGATAAGAACTCCTAACAAGAACCAAAGGAGACAAGATGTATGATAGACTGTATTAGCAGATCTCATGTAAAACAGGGTGTTTGACGTCACTATCAAAGACACAGTCATTTACCAATGACACAACAAAAAATCACCCGGTTTTTTTAACGCTTGTGATACTAGGGGAAATGTACTGTATACTCCAAGCTTGAGATAGTGTGCTGTGTTCATAAATCAACACAGAGAGTGGTGGTATTCTGTATTCGTAAAATACATACTCCATGCGTGCAGAAGGTACACAGACAGATTTAACTCCTGCCGTACGTCAGCCGGCCGCGGTGGCCGAGCCGTCTGTGGCGCGCCAGTCACATTCAGCACGGCCACTACGGTCGGGGGTTCGAATCCTCCCTCGAGCATGGATATTTGTGCCGTCCTTAGTATCAGGTAGTTCATAAGTAGTTTATAAGTTTAGGGACTGATGACCCCTTAGTTAAGTCCCGTAAGCTCTACAAACATTTGAACATTTTGCGTACGTCAGCAGGGTAACTTGAAATAACATCTGTAAACATCTGTGTATTCGACCTGTCAACTGCGAGCAGACTAATGAGTTGTGCACTTGGGACCGCAGAGTGTCAGTTCTGTAGAGTCACAAACCCCAGTGGAGCAACGTCAGTACATACAGTGTCCAGGGCATTTCACCCAACATTCTGATGAAGAGGAAAATGTGTGGAAAGTTTGTTCCGAACAGGACTACTCTAGAATTAAAAGAACAACGCATGCGCGCTAATATGTTCTAAAATAAGTTGTGGACAACTGTTGTCTGGAAAATGTTACTGTTGGCAAGATTTGGCTTAATTCAGAAGATATGATGTAATTAAAATGAAATGCGCGGAAAAGTGCTGCATCATGCGTCGTCTGTTTCTAATCCACTGTACCGATTTCAACCAAATTTGGTACTAACATTCCTCCCATGAGGTAACAATTGATGTAGGGGTAAGAACTGCAGACGACATATAGTTCAGGAGATATGACGTTATAAACAATTATATGGTTAAAACCTGTGGCATCTTGCGACACTGGCAAGACTGAGGAAGCCGGTTCCCTACTGTTCTGCCACTGTCTTTCTTGTGTTTTTGTCAGAAGCATTTTACAGATGTTCCCTTCTTTGCCTTGGAACAGCACGGTGTGCTGCTTATATATAACGAATTGTGTGTATCAGTAAAGAACATGACTGGTATAATACTGGTAAGTGAACCAGACCAAGAAATGCTGCAAAAATGCGCAAAGAAATATGGGCTTATGGTGAGTCAAAACGAGTTCGGAAAAATAAATAAATAAAAAATAAAATCAGGAAGAATTGTCTTGACGTAGATAGCGGAGCTTCAAGAGAGCTCACCACTTCAGATACTTAATGCCTTGGTTCACCAGCGATAACAGCACAAACATGGAAAGGAAAGAATAGCAGTGTGAATGAAACACATTTCTATCCCTAAGGAGACGCTTAACTTTAAATGAGTGTCACACGAGAAGCGATAACACAATGATATGTCCAGCAATTGGTTGAAAAGCCGGAGTATGGCTAAACGCGTGAAGGAAAAACTATTAACTTTCGAAACAGAGTGATGAGAAATAAGTGGAGCAATATCAGATAAAGGAGAATGGAGGAGCAGTCTTGGACCTTATAGAAGCTGAAGTGTAGAAGAATACAGTGACCGGGCCATGGAGCCCTTATTCCAAAAGGAAGACTGCTTAAGAAAGCACTTGAGGGGAATCCAATATCAGGCGACCTATAGCACGACCATGTTAGCGCTAGATGGGCGCTCTGACGGACTTGCTAGCCGACTAAGAAGCAGAAGGAGATGGAGGTCAGTTTGTGGAAGCAGAATTTGGTCTCCAGGGCCTGTAATCGCTAGATTAAAAATCTTAGTTTTCCATGAACAATATTTCAGGTCACCAAATAGCAAGAAACTACGCCTTATAAATATGAGGTACGTCCAGAAAGTAAGTTCCGTTTGGTTATATAAAACAAACGTGTACAGATACAGAAAAAACATTTATTGTACAATAATATACACCTGTTCAACTACTTTTCTACATAGCTGCCGAAATTTTGTAGGTACTTGGCATAGCGTGGCACAAGTTTCTGTATGCCTTCTTCATAGAAGGTTGCTGCCTGTGTATTCAGCCATGTGGTAGCATGTTCTTTCAGCTCGTCATCATCGTTGAAATGTTGACCACCAAGGACAGATTTTTAGGTGTAAGAAGAGGTGAAAGTGGCTAGGAGCGAGGCCCGGGCTGTACGGATGATGATCAAACACGTCCCAGTGAAATTCCCGTAAGAGTTGTTTGGTCACATTCGCCCCATGAGGTCGGGCACTATCGTGGAAACAAACACCACCTTTTGATGGAAATCCTCGTCTTACACCTAAAATTTGTCCTGTCATCACTTCGACGATGACGAGCTGAAAGATCATGCTATCACATGGCTGAATACACAGACGGCAACCTTCTATGAAGAAGGCATACCAAAACTTGTGCCACGCTATGACAAGTGCCTAAAAAATTTCGGCAGCTATGTAGAAAAGTAGTTCAACAGTTGTAGATTATTGTACAATAAATATTTTTTCTGTATCTGTACACGTTTGTTTTATATAAGCAAACGGAACTTACTTTCTGGACGTACCTCGTATTTCATTAACACGTTTCAGAAATCGTCATCAGACTATCAAAACCGTGTCTGATAAAAAGTGTAGTGTGTAGTTTATTACTGGTATTTTGGTCCCGAAATTTTCAGGGTGAAAGCATTTATACTTAAGTAACGCCTGGATATAGTTAAACTTTCCTGACAGCTAAAGGTATACGGTGTTGTTCGTTTCCTTCGGTATGAAAGAGTTTTTTTTTATTATTTTAAAGACTGACAGACAGTAGAAGGGACTGCACTAAGCGTAGAGGGTCTGATAAGGAACTCCCTGAGTCTGAGATCGCAATTAAGGCTTATTTGGAAATGTTGTGTTAACATTTACAACAGAAAAATACCACCTGCTAATAAGTCAGCATGTGCAGGAAACAGGACAGGAAAGGCGACAGGAAATGCTTGTGCAGGAGGTGCGGATGTATGCACAGGCGGAATGAGGGGCGGGGGGGGGGGGTTGGTGGCCTGGTGAACAAGAGGTCTCCATTTTTTGATGCATTTGAAAAGATCCATTGCGTATAATAACATCCAGTACACGGCCTGGTTGATCTCAGATCTCTTCTTCTTCTTTCTTTCTCTTTGGCCATGTTACCGCACATGCACGATCGGCTCTGTTAAATCCGGATTTATCGTGTTAATATTTACAGGGTGGCTGGATGCCCTTTCTGTCACCAACCAATCCCCCTGGAAGGAAATGTGTATCCCAAACGTCTGCGTTTTGTGTTATATGTGTGAAAGTGTAAAGTGTTACGAAATGTTCGCAAATCGTGTGACTGAGGCAGGGCTTGGGGACTAGCCCGGTATTCATCTAGGGGGATGTGGAAGACCGCCTAAAAACCTCATTCAGGCTGGCCGGCACTCCGATCCCCTTCATCAATCTGCCGGGCGGATTCGAAAGGGACCAGTACGCCTCCCCTTCTCGGAAAGCTCGGATACTCTGCAAATCACATTTAAGTGGTTGGCAGAGGGTTCATCGAATCACCATTATACTATTTATCTCCCATTCCATTATCGAATAGCGCGCGGGAAGAAAGAACACCTGAATCTCTCTGTTCGAGCTCTGATTTCTCGTATTTTATTCTGATGATCATTTCTACCTATATAAATGGGAGTCAACAATATACTTTCGCATTCGGAAGAGAATGTTGGCGATTGGAGTTTCGCAAGTAGCCCACGCCGCAGCGATAAGCGCCGTTGTTGTAATGATTCCCATCCCAGATCCTGTATCATTTCCGTAACGCTGTCTCCCCTGTATCGTGGCAATACGAAACGAGCTGCCCTTCTTTGGACTCTTTCGATGTCCTCCGTCAAACCAACCTCATAAGGATCCCACACTGGGCTGCAATACCCCAAAAATGGACGGACAAGCGTAGTGTATGCAGTTTCTTTTGTAGTTCTGTTGCATGTTCTAAGGGTTCTGCCAATAAAATGCAGTTTCTGGTTCGCCTTTCCCACGATGTTATCTACGGGTTCTTTCCAATTTAAGTCTGAAGTAATAGTAATTCCTAGGTATTTTGTGGAGTTTACGGCCTTCACATTTGATTGATTTATCTTGTAAACAAAGTTTAACGGATTTCTTTTCGTACTCATGTAGACGACTTCACACTTCTCATTATTTAGAGTCAACTGCCAATTTTTACACCATGCTGTTATCTTATTCAGATCTTTCTGCAGTTGGTTTTGATCTTCAGATGATTTTACTAGACGGTAAATGACGGCGTCATCTGCATACAACGTAAGAGAGCTACTTAGATTTTCCCCTAAATCGTTTATGTAAATAAGGAACACAGAGGACCAATAACACTACCCCGTGGTACGCCCGATATTACCTCTGTTTTAGTCGATGCCTTACCATCGATTACTACGAACTGTGTCCTCTCTGACAAGAAATCCCCTATCCAATCGCAAATTTGGGACGATATACCATAACCCAGCAATTTGATTAAAAGCCGTTTCTGAGGTACGGTGTCAAAAGCTTTCTGGAAATCAAGAAATACGGAATCGATTTGCGAACCTTTGTCGATATCACCCATCACTTCGTGTGTTTCGCATGAACGATATTTTCTAAATCCCTGTTGACCTTGGGTCAATAGATCGTTCTGTTCGAGATAATTCATAATATTTGAATACAGGATATGTTCCAAAACCCTGCTGCAAATTGACGTCAATGAAATAGGCCTGTAGTTTAGTGGGTTCCTCCTACTGCCTTTCTTGAATATAGGTGTGACCTGGGCAACTTTCCAATCTTTTGGTACAGATCCTTCTATGAGAGAGCGGTTGTATATGACTGTTAAGTAAGGAGCTATCGCTTCAGCATAATCAGATAGAAATCTAATGGGTATACAATCCGGATCAGAAGAATGGTTCTTGTTAAGTGATTTTAGTTGCTGCACTACTCAAATGTTCAAATGTTTGTATAGTCTATGGGACTTAACTACGGGGTCATCAGTCCCTAAACTTACAAACTACTTATGAACTACTTACGAACTAGGACGGCACGAATATCCATGCCCGAGGGGGGATTCGAACCCCCGACCGTAGTGGCCGTGCAGACCGTGACTGGAGCGACTTAGTCTCCTCGGCCACCGCGGCCGGCGCTGCACTACTCCGATGATATCTACTTCTACGTTACTCATTACGGCATCTGTTCGTAATTCGAAATCTGGAATATTGGTTTCGTCTTCTTTGGTGAATGAGTTTCTAAAAGCTATGTTTAGTAACTCTGCTTTAGTAGCGCCGTCATCGGCAGGATCGCCATTACTATCTCGTAGTGAAGGTATTGTTTGTGATTTGCCCCTAGTATATTTAACATATGACCAAAATCTCTTTGGGTTTTCAGTCAAATTTCGAGAAAGATTCATTGTGATAAATATTGTAGGCATCTCGCATTGAAATCCTCGCTAAATTTTGAGCTTCTGAGTACGATCGCCAATCCTGGGGATTTTGTGTTCGTTTAAATTTAGTATGCCTTTTCCTTTGCTTTTGCAACAGTGTCCTGACCTGGTTTGTGTACCAAGGGGATCCCCTCCTTTTATTAATTTATTTGGTATGAAACCGTTAATTGCTGGCGATACCACTTCTTTGAATTTGAGCCACATCTGGTCTACACCTACGTTTAGTGTTAGAAACGAGTGGAAGCTGTCTTTCAAGAAGCAATATATTTTGTTTCTATCTGCATTCCTGAACAAATATACTTTGCGTTTATTTTTGGTAACTTTGGGACTTTCGATATTCAATTTCGCTACGACACCTCTGTGTTCACTAATACCTGTATCCGTTTTGATGCTCGTTATGAGCTCAGGATAATTTGTTGCTAAGAGATCAAGTGTGTTTTCACATCCATTTACAATTGTAGTTGGCTCATGAACTAATTGTTCGAAGTAATTCTCAGAGAATGCGTTGAGTACAATTTCGGACGATGTTTTATGGCTACCTGCTGATTTGAAAATATAATTTCGCCCACAGATCGAGGGTAAATTAAAACACCACCTACTATTATCGTGTGAGTCGGGTACGTTTTTGTAATTAGACTCAGGTTTTCTTTGAACCTTTCTGCTATTGTATCGTCAGAGGGACTGTAAATGATTTACGTAGGCCATGGATCAACGAATAACATCGTATACGATGACATAAATTGCATTCAAGACGTCCAAAGCAAACCGTCAGCTTGCACCAGGAAGACCGAATGAAAAGTCGTACGCCACATCGATCACAATGGGTCGCAACATCAAGATCGAAGGTGAACTCCTTGGGAGGAACAAAACTGGACTTGTCATAACATTGTATCCGTTATCATCACCTCATTGCAAACGTAATAATTCTATATGCTTACTTTAAGAGTGAGTACCTAGCTTCAAAGGATTTAACCTTCTTGTTAGTGCAGACACATTTTTAGTACTGTATCCTGCCATTAGAGAGCACAAACGTCTGAAAAATGAGATTGACAGGAACTGCAGACTGGCTAAGCAGGAGTGGCTAGAGGACAAATGCAGAACCGCAGAAGAATGCATAATTAGGGGAAAGATAGATACCGCCTACAGGAAAATAAAAGAGATATTTGGAGACAAGAAAAGCAGCTGTATGAATATCAAGAACTCAGACGGAAATCCAGTACTAAGCAAAGAGGGGAAAGATGAACTGTGGAAGGAATATATAGAGCGCCTATACAAAGGAAATAAACTTGAAGACAATATGCTAGAAATGGAAGACGAAGTGGATGAAGAAGAGATAGGAGATATGATAGTGCGAGAAGAATTTGACAGAGCGCTGAAGGACTTGAAACAAGGCCCCTGGAGCAGATGATATTCCGTCTGAACTGCTGATGTCGTTAGGAGAGCCATCGTGAAAAAACTGTATCACCTGGTGTGCAAGATGTATGAGACAGGGGAAATACCCTCTGACTTCAAGAAGAATATTGAAAGTCCAATTTCAAAGAAAGCAAGTGCAGACAAGTGTGAAAATTACAGAACTATCAGTTTAATAAGTCATGGTTGCAAAATACTAACACGAATTATTTACAGACGAATGGAAAAACTTGTGGAATCCGACCTCGGGGAAGATCAGTTTGGATTTAGGAGAAATATAAGAAAACGGGAGGCATCACTCACATTACGACTTATCTTAGAAGATAGGTTAAGGAAAGGCAAACCTACATTTTTAGCATCTGTAGATTTGGAGAATGCTTTTGACAATGTCGACTGGAATACACTCTTCCAAATTCTGAAGGTATCGGGGGTAACATATAGGGAGCGAAGAGTTATATTTAACCTATACAAAAACCAGACAGCGGTTATTAGAGTCGAAGGGCAAGAAAGGGACGCGGAGGTTGGGAAGGGAGTAAGATAGGGTTGTAGCCTTTTCCCAATGTTGTTCAATCTGTACATTGAGCAGGCAGTGAAGGAATGGAAGGAGAAATTTGGAGAGGGCATTAAAGTGCAGGGAGAAGAAATAAAAACATTGTGGTTTGCTGATGACATAGAAATTCTGTCAGAGACCGCAAAAGATCTGGAAGAACAATTGAATAGGATGGACAGTGTCTTGAAAGGAAGCTATAAGATGAACATTAACAAGAGTAAAACGAAGGTAATGGAATGCAATGTCAGAAAATCAAGCGATGTTGAAGGAATTGGATGAGGTAAAGAGACAATACAAGTAGTAGATGAATTTTGTTATTTGGGTAGCAAAATAACTTCTGATGGCCGAAATAAAAAAGATATCAAATACAGAATGGCTATGGGAAGAAAAGCGTTTGTAAAGAAGCGAAACTTGTTAACATCCAATATTAATTTAAATGTTAGGAAGTCATTTCTAAAAGCATTTGTCTGGAGTGTAGCACTGTATGGGAATGAAATGTGGACGATAAGGAGTTCAGATAAAATGATGATAGAAGCTTTTGAAATGTCGTGCTACAGACGAATGATGAAAATTAGATGGGTAACTAATGAGAAGGTGCTTAACCGAATCTGGGAGAAAATGAGTTTGTGGCATATCCTGACTAAGAGAAGGTATAGATTGTTTTTACACATTCTGAGACATCAAGGAATTTTCAACTTAGCGTTAGAAGGAAGTGTGTGGGGTAAAAATCGTAGAGGGAGACCGAGGGACGAATACAGTAAGCAGATTCAAAAGGATGTAGGTTGCCGAACATATTCTCAGAAGAAGAGACTTGCACAGGACAGGGTAGCGTGGAGAGCTGTATCAAACCAGTCTGCGGACTGAAGACCACAACAACAACAACAACAACAACAACATCCTGCCATTTTTCAGACGATGTTCTTGGAGCAAGTTAATGGTTTCTTTTGAACATTTCTTTGATATCGATGATGTTAATTTAATGCTATGTCGTAGATGCATCCGATAGAAAATAGAGCTCTCATTTCTGCCGCTTTCCTGATTCTCATAGTGAGTCATTAGCATCTAATTTCCTCCCACGTTTCCTACATATTCATAAAGGGCAGAAGCAATTTTATTACGGCCAGTAACTTTATGATTTAATTCACATTTGTACAAGGTGTGTGCTTTATTGTGCTTAATTTGGTCCCCTCACATTTATTTGCTTGTTCATTTTATTGAATATATGATGATTTAAAGTATCAAATCTCTCCTTTTAATTTCATGCTCCCCGTCCCATGTTTAATTATCTATTCATTTATTTTAACATTAATTTTGTGTTTGTTAAAACATTGGCTGCTCCCTTAAGGAGGGAGCAGTTAGATAAATTTCCATTGTGCATGTACTGTGGCCACTCATAAAGTGATTTAGAGCAGCAGTGAGCGTTTTAACTTGGATCTGCAGATCTCAACTGCCCGAGATCTTGCTTAAATCGCATAACAGGCCACTTTCAACCTGTTGCGAGAATCCAGACGAAGGGCAGCTGTGCCAAAGCGTGAACCCCAAGTTCAGCATAGCTTTCCATGATAATGGTTTCTCTCCTTTCCCTCTTCAGTCTTTTCATAGGAGCAATTTACAGCAGGCTGTTTAGAGTAAATATCGTTTTTTATATATACTTTCTGTACTATTATGACATTTTGATTATGGTGCTGTATTACTTGGTCTTAAATAATACAGGAAAAAATTATGCAAGTATAACAGTGATACAATAATCGTACTTCGCTCTAATTAAGTTCAACAGGACATTTTCAATACTAAGTCTATGCTGACATCTATCAACTGCATCATTAAGCTGAGGCAGTACACGATTTTCATGACAATCATTTATTTTCGGCCTAATTTGCTGCCTTACAGCTGTTATTATGCAAGGAAGTGGCATCAGATAACTTCCTTTATTGATTTCAAAGGCATTCAAAATTAATCTGTGGCATTAATTTAATCCCACATTAGCTCTATTTATCTTGAACATAAAATTAAGCTTTCAGGTTACGTTTTCAATGGCTAAAATTTATTTTTAGCCTATTTTGTAAGTAGTTTAGATGTTATTTAGCTTGGAAATAGCATCAGACAACTTACTTTATACTGATTAATGTTACGTTAACATTACTTTAGAGATATTTTGTTTTACTCTCACTGAAGTATTCTGTATGGACTGTTGTATAGCCATCATTTAATATCCTTTAATCTGCTCAAAACTCTCATATGGCAAGCAGTGAGGGCAGGGTAGGCATAAATGAGTCGGATTAGCGAAATTTAATTTCATAACAATATATGCTCTCTCCTTGACATGTGGAGACTAGTGAACTTGTCAGAACGCTCTTATTGTAGTGTGTATTACAATATCCAGGGGAGGGGAAGAGGTGCTCCGACTGGACCTAGAGTACTTGTGTTATATGATACCCCTGCTCTTATCACATGGAAGCCAGTGGCCTTGTCAGAGTGCTCTGTTCGGACATAGTTGTACTTGTGTAGTATGATACCCCTCTTCCTCCCGTGCTCATGTTGGACGTAGTGTACTTGGGTAATATGAAACCCAGAAGGTTGGCGCAAACCTCCCCTCCCCTTTGAAGAGTCAACATTGCTGAAATGACCTTGAATTGCGCTAGATCATACCTTACCATCACTAATTATCTCCTCCTCCATCTGACGCGTATATCTGTGACTTTCAGGGTGATCAGGAAAAAACTGAAAAAACTTATTGCAAGTCATACTTCTCTATGAACCATATTCAAACTTGTGATTTATAAAAACACTCTCCATACCGACATTCATACATGGGTGATTAGTAAAACGACGTCAAAGTCTGTTGTAAGGCACCCTCTTAGTTTGATTGTCAAGCGTGCTTATTTCTTCAGAATAGAAGTAAAACTGTAGGCATGTTCAAAGTCTATAAGGAAATTACCCTCCGCCGCGATGGAGTAGCGGTCTAAAGCACCTCGCTGCGGAGCGCGCGGTTGCTCGCCGTGGAGGTTCGAGTCCTTCCGGTGGCATGGGTGTGTGTGTGTTTGTCCGCAGGTTAGTTTATCTAGGTTTAAGTAATTTGTAATCTACGGACTGATGACCACGCAGTTTGGTCCGATAGATTTACAGACATTTGAACATTTGAAAGTACCCTCCGACATCCCCCTTACTAAATTTTATGTGTACAATTTCCTCAATTCCCTTAATTTCATCAATATCGGAAAAAACTGTATATTTGTGCAAATTGAAAACAAACATTCAAATGACACTTCTTTATACAGACATAAAAATGTTGCATCACCCTGGTTTCGACGTCTCCTGGACACGACTTTAAATGTGTACATTGCATCAACAACACAGGTCCTCAGACTGTCCCTAGGTATCACTCAATCCGTACGAAGATCTGAACAACCATGGAAGTTCAATGCCAACGTGACAGAGCGGGTAAGACGGTCGATTAGGTCTAGTCATAACACTAGGATGGAATTTCACTTCTTGTGTTGACAATATTTACTTACTAGCTTATATGCCCCTGCTTCGCAACGGTTGCTAATGAGGGACCTGTGTATAGTATCATGGTTCTTTTGGTTCCGGACGTAGGTCAGCAAAAACGCAATCCTTGTTGGATCGCTCTGTCAATCAACTCAGTTCTCCTAGCCAAGATGTCAGATTTAAGTAGAAGTCATTGTCGAAAACGATGAATGTTCATAAAGTTTTTCATACTAAGGGTGAAATTAATATAAGTCCATACCGCGGTACAATGTAAATTCAATGTTAGGTTGTGCTCATAAAGTTAAGAATGTCTGTTTGGCGTAAACTTCTTAAAACACGTCTATCATTGAGATGAAAAATATTAATTCTAATAACAGCGCCATGTGTTGGTTCTATGGTGTAGTATTAAACAATCTCTCATAGTAAGTGAATAGTATGTTGCAGTGTTGCACTCGGGACAATGTAGTTATTCTGTATGCAGTGCTCCCTATTATCGAAAACTCAACAAATGCTGAAATTCTGGTAATTCAATTAACAGAGCAGTTCAAGTCTGTTTAAATAAGACGTCATTGTGGTGTCAATGTGCGATAAAGTAAGTCTAAATAATAGTACATCTACATCTACATACATACTCCACAATTCACCGTAAGGTGCGTGGCGGAGGGTACTAATAGGCATTTCCTTTCCTATTCCACTCCCAAATTGAACGAGGAAAAAAAGAATGCGTATATGCCTCCGTACGAGCCCTAATTTCTCTTATCTTGTCTTTGTGATCTTTACGCGAAATGTAAGTAGGCGGCAGCAAGATCGTACTACACTCAGCTTCAAATTCCGGCCCTCTAAATTTATTTAACAGATATTCACAAAAAGAACGTCGTCTTTCTTCCAGCGATCCCCAATTGAGTTGCCGGAGCATTTCCGTGACACTCGCGCATTGGTCGAACCTACCGGTAACAAATCTAGCTGCTCGTCTCTGAACCGCCTCTATGCCTTCCTTTAAACTGATCTGCTGCGGGTCCCAAATACTTGAGCAATACTCAAGACGTGGTCTTAAAAGCGTTTAATACGCGGTCTCGTTGACAGGTGAAGTACATCTTCCCAAAATTCTCCCAATAAACCGAAGTCGGCTGTCCGCCTTACTCACAAATGTCCTTACATGCTCGTTCCATTTCATATCGCTCTGCAATGTTACGCCTAGATATTTGAACGACGCGACAGCATCAAGAAACTCACTACTAATGCTGTATTCGAACATTATGGGATTGTTTTTTCCACTCATGCGCATCACCTTACATTTTTCTACATTGAGAGCTAGCTGCCAATCTTCGCACCAACTAGAAATTTTGTCTAAGTCATCCTGTATGCTATTACAGTCAGTTACAGACGACACCCTCCCATACACCACAGCATCATCAGCAAACAGCCGCAAATTACAACTTACTCTGTCCATCAGATCATTTATATAGATAGAAAATAATAGCGGTCCTATCACACTCCCTTGGGGCACGCCTGACGATACACTCGTCTCTGATGAACACTCGCCGTCGAGAACAACGTACTGCGTTCTATTACTTAGGAAGTCTTCCAGCCAGTCACAAATCTGTGAACCTATTCCATAAGCTCGTATCTTCGTTAGCAGTATGCAGTGTGGCACCGCGTCGAAGGCCTTTTTGAAGTCGAGGAAAACACAATCCGCCTGTTGCCCTTCGTCCATGGCTCGCAAGATCTCATGTTAGAAAAGGACAAGCTGAGTTTCACATGAACGATGTTTCCTAAACCCGTGCTGATTCATAGAAAGAAGCTTTTCCGTTTCAAGGAAATTTACTATATTCGAACTGAGAATATGCTCCAAAATTGTACATGAAACTGATGTCAACGATATTGGCCTGTAATTTTATGGGTCAGTTCTCTTTCCTTTCTTATACACGGGAGTCACCTGCGGTTTTTTCCAATCACTAGGAACTTTGCGCTGAATTAAAGATTCGCTATAAATGCAAGCTAAGTAGGGGGCCAACGCCGCAGAATAGTCCTTGTAAAACCAAACTGGTATTCTATCCGGACCAGCAGACATTTTCGTATTTAGCTCTCTCAGCTGCTTCTCTACACCGGAAATACCTATTGCTAGTAGAAGGAATGGCGTCAGCTGATCGTCTGAATAAAAATTTCCATTAAATATAGTAGTTCCAGTGAATTGGCTTAACTGTGGTAACAGCATCGGCCACTCTTTCAGCTAATACATGTCCCCACGCCCTTCAGTGATTACTTCGTTAAGCAGGAAGTGGAAATCAACCTTGTGTAATAGAACTATATATTCAGAAGTTGAATTATAACTGTAAGTACAATTGTCTGTGCAAATGAAGACGTCTTTCTCTATCTTAATGTAGTCCGCACCAAAAGTAAGTAATTACAAATTTAAACCACAATATTGTACCGAGCAATCATGAAAGCAGAGAGGTTTCTGATGAGTTTGTCACTCACGTGTGTGTATTATCTCTAGTGACAGGCACAGAGCAGAAATATCTCTGGGGTGAGCATTCAGATGCACAGAACAGATTCTCTGTTCTCAGCATTAAGGTGGAAATATCACCTGTTATTGGGAAAAATCTACTAATCGATGACTTCATCTTGGTCCTTTTTTGTTCGGTTAAGACGGGTGACTATGTGTAAATAGCCCATTAAGTGACGCTCCCTCAACTTTCTTGTTGCTTCTGTGACACATTTATTTAGATATTATTTCATCTTATGTGGTTGCTCTGTGAAAAGGAAGTGGGGCTTTCTTAGAGCCAATGCGGTACAAAGGTAAGAGCAAACAAATGTGTGGAAAGAGTGGATGTATCTCAGTATCACGTGGTAATTGCAGCTTAATGTTGAGAAGATGCACAGAACGCAATGCTCACTCCGTAGATATTTCTACTCTACGTACAATTTTAGTGGCTATACCCGTCGTAAGATGCACTTCTTTTCTTTACACGACATTGCAAAGCTATGGGAGACAGCTAAGCATAAAAAACTTGTGTTCTGCCTGGGTTAAATTTAACTTGCAGCGGTTTAATTTGCTGTCGTTAGCAACGAACCATTCGCTTTGGGAGCAGGATTAATTTACTGACTAGAACAACAAAAATTATTTATTACATCGTGAACATAAAGAAATATTTCCCTTATTCTACGTGACTGATTTTTGTAAAAACATTCAGAGGCCGTTGCCAACATTAGCACACAACGCTGTCAACGTAAGTAAAATTGTATCCCTTTTTGTAGTGTATTACGCCATATTTATGAGAATGAAAAATACACAGCAACGCCATAATTAGTTATTTGGTGTACTAAGTAACTAACGTCGCCACACTTGGTCGTTTCTTGTACTAAGGCGTTTAAAGCATTCCTAAACACAACACTCTCAAAATGTAATGAGGATACATCAAAATCAAAAAGGGAAGTACATAAATTCTATTTTCCTTGCAAAGAATTCTTATGTAAATTAGAGCATCAATAGACGCGAAGGAATGTCATTATATATTTAATTCAAATGTTTCCTGTCAAAAGAAGCAAACATACGTCATTAATCGGTGAATATAAAAAGGGTAATCAGCAACTCGCTATTCAATGTTAGTTCCTATTTGTAGAGGTAATATTGCGGCTCTTAATTTAAAATACTGCCGGCCGCGGTGGCCGCGGGGACTGAGGCGCTTCAGTCACGGTCTGCACGGCCACTACGGTCGGGGGTTCGAATCCCCCCTCGGGCATGGATATTTGTGCCGTCCTAGTTCGTAAGTAGTTCATAAGTAGTTTGTAAGTTTAGGGACTGATGACCCCGTAGTTAAGTCCCCTAGACTATACAAACATTTTTTTATTTTAAAATACTTCTTTTACTGAGGGAATAAGCACACACGATCATGTATTGTTTCTTTGCAGCACTATAAAACCAACAATTCTTAGTAAATGCATTTTTTTTGTCGTACCGCGGTTAAATTTTACTTGGAGTGCCATCGGTTTACTATGTTAACGTTGGCAACGAAATATTCGCTTTTGGGAGATCATTAATTTACTGATCGGAACGACATTAATTATTTATTTCATTATCAACATAACGAATTATTGCCCCCTTTGTACATGATTGATTTTTCAAAAAGGATTCAACGTCCGTTGCCAACATCAATACATTACACCGCTGCCGTAAGGAAAGTCGTAGCCCTTGTTTCAGTGTATCACACCTTAGTTATGTGAATAAAAAAACGCAGAATCGACAAGTAACAGCGCCTCTAGCGGATCTTTGCTATACTATGCTGCAATTCAAGCATAGCACACACCAGAAACTACAAATTACGATATCATTTCTTCCTCTATCCGATTTTGATTAAAAGAAATATGTTGCCCCAAGGTACTAACAGTTGACGTATGAAACCCCATGAATGTTCGTATATTACTCTTGGAGAATTTCTGTACTACACCACACTTATAAGCATAGTATACACATAAAATATCAAGTTACGATATCTTCCCTTCCTCTGATCCGATTTTGATGAAATGAAGCCTATATTACTCTCCAAACTATTCTCAGTTTACCTGTGGAAATCCATCAAAGTGCGTGTAGTACTTTTGGAGATTACTTTCAACAAATAGACATACAGGATGGCTTTTAAACAAATGATTAAGTTATGATATCTTTATTTTGTCCGATCCGATTTTAATTATTGAAGCCTTTATGTACGCTTGTACGATACGCGCAAGTTAGGTGTGAAAACTCCATGAAAATTCGTCAAATAGCTTTGGAGATAAACGTGTTTGAAGAGACAGACAGACATGACGGTCGTAGATAAAAAATTTCAATTCACAATATTCTTTTTTTACGTCATCCGATTTTTATGAAACGAAGTCTATATGATGTCCAGCATTACGCTAAAGTTACCGGTGAAACCCCCATGCAAATTCAAAAAATGTTCAAATGTTTGTACAACTTATGGGACTTAACTAAGGGGTCATCAGTCCCTAAGCTTACAAACTACTTATGAACTAGCTAAGACTAAAGACGACACACACACCCATACCCGAGGGGGGATTCGAACCCCCGACCATAGTGACCGTGCTGACCGTGACTGGAGCGCCTCAGTCACCTCGGCCACCGCGGCTGGCCTCCATGCAAATTCATGAAGTAGTTTTAGAGATAAGATGTTTTTAATACTTGAACAAACAGACACGGCAGTTGCTGAAAACACTTAAAACTACGATATCTTTTATTTTCCGTAGTTTGATTTCGATAAAATTATGCCTATATGTTGACCCAACCTTTTCTCATGTTTCCTGTGAAAACCGCATGGAGATTCGTCTAGTAGTTTTGAAGATTTAAGTGAGCAGCGACAGGCCTACATTTACAGATTTATTATTAGTATAGATGAAAACGGCTGCGGATGCCTTCGTTTACATTGTCAATTTTTATTTTCATGAGTATTAGAGATATCTTATTATGCCGTATTTGTATAGCTCTATTCCATTTTGGCCCACTTTAGGTTACGGTAGTAGCAATGAAAGTGGGCCTTTGCGATCGTCTTTTGACAGCTCGAAATTTAAATGAAAATAACGGCTTAACTATTCATCTTACACGAAAATTGAATAACCCAATTTGTAGAGGAGAAAATTCTCTACAACTTTGCTCTGTGGTGTTTTTGTCATATCTCATAGCGTTTCAAAGATATTTGCAAAAATAACGGCGATTTTGGGATGTCTGTCTGTCCGTCCGTCTGTCTGTCTGTCCGTAACGTGTTCCCTGTTTTTAAGACGAACGGTTCAACCGATCAGCACTAGATTTTATAGTCATGATTGTAGGCCTCCAGAGACCAGAACCTCCCTTTTTCAAATTTTTCGGACAAAAAATACGGTAGTAATACCAGAAACAGCCGTTTGTAATATAATTGTAATTGCAAACGAACCGTTCATCTGACACGAAAATTGAATAACCTAGTTGGTAAAGAGAAAATTCTCTACAACTTCGCTCCCTTACTTTTTTTTCATATCTCGTATCGTTTGAGACATATTTGCAAAAATAACGGAGATTTGACACCCTCCATTGAATTAACGAAAACCAGCCGTTCGGAGATGTCACGTGCCATTCCTCGCCCAGAACTCTCTCTGGCATCTTGCGTTGCGTATTGGATGATTTTCTTATTGGAACTTACACGTTGTCATTTTAAAGCAATGGCGCACTGAAGAATTAACAAAAACACATAGTTCTTCGTACGATAATCTAATGTCTACAAATGCCATATTAGCATCAGTTAACAACGGCCATCAACTATATGAGATTAAAGGACTCAGCTTCTGATTGATATCCGTAGCGTAGTGGGTAAAGCATTGGACTATGACGCTAATGGTCGGTGGTTCGAAACCCGCCACTACCTAAATTTACTTCCTAAAAGGGTTTCAGACACTCTTAATTTTTTTTTTTTTTTATTATTTAGTTTATTATTTTGGTCCAACATGTCTGCACAAACTTATAAAACTACAAACCTAAAGTAGGCCGTAAAACACGTCAGTGCGATTTTTTATGTAGGCCAACAGTGGATACACCGGTTCGTGTTAGATTACCGAAGTTAGCACTGGATGGGTAACCGGCAGGGTCTGCTTAGCGCTATTGGTTAGCGGGGTGCACTCAGCCCTTCTGAAACCAACGGAGGAGCTACCTGATTGGAAAGTAGCGGCTCCGGCCACGAAAACCGGGAGTGCGGGGCGCTTACTACGTGCCCCTCCATATATGCAGCAGTGACGCCTTCGGGGGTGGACCTTTCAAGGCCTGTGCGGGATGGAGTTTAGCGTTCCATCTCTATGTAAAGTGCTATGAACACCTAGAATCGTGGTGGTGCAACACTTTTTTCCATGTGTGTATTGTAAAGATAAGATTAATAATCGGTACTTCTGTTTTCTTATTCACGTAATAATTCCTACAGCTACTGGTCCCAAGCAGTTGTGTACGGAGAGTTGTCCTGCGAGGGGATAATAGGTGTAAGATTTTTGATGTTTTTTTTTTTTTTTAATTTTTAGCTCTTCTTCTACGCTTTTCCTATTTTTTTTTCTTACTCACCCCCGTATTAAAGTGAACAAAATAAAAACTACAATTTATTCAAACCGACCAAGCCATTTCAAAGTTTTGGCGGACTAATGTACAGCTATTCATTTTTGTATATAATGACGTGATTGCCGGCCGCGGTGGCCGAGGGGACTGAGGCGCTCCACTCACGGTCTGCACGGCCACTGCGGTCGGGGGTTCGAATCCCCCATCGGGCATGGATATTTGTGCCGTCCTTAGTCTTAGCTAGTTCATAAGTAGTTTGTAAACTTAGGGACTGATGACCCAGTAGTTAAGTCCCATAAGTACTACAAACATTTGAACATTTGAATGACGTGATTATGACTGTCAAGAGTGGAATAACCCTCCCCTCCCCTCCGTTCCTGCCTTAATACACATTTTGGGAAATCTCGACAGTTACATACTATGCATTGCACTTTATTTTATAACATGTTTAACGAATATCCTATGAGGCAGAAAACAAGCATGTTGATGCAGGACATCTCAGTCCTTTAAAATAATACTCCACAACTGGTCACCGTGGCCACGCAAACTGATGGCATCAGCCTCCAAGACACAGACCCTAACGTCTCTTTCCGCTCTGTACAGACAGATCACAATCTGAGAACGAGAGGCAATATATTAAACAAAAGTGTGGGTAGGACGTTTGTACGTATTTTCATTTGAAAAGGACTCCTGAAGAGTGAATCTTGCAATATGAAAGACATACTGCTGGAAAATAAGTATTCTTTAGTCTGGTAAGCAATAACCTGTGATGGATGCGCGGACTTAAGCGGAGAATATTGCGTAGGCCTCTCCTTGAAGAGGAAGAGGTGACTGCTTGCAGAGTCTCTGGAGATTGCCGCTTTTATCTTTCACTTTCCTAAGCTTTCCTGGGTTATAGCAACGGAGGCCAGCGAGAACAAACGGTGTACAGGATATAAAAAACATATTTTCCTTCTACATTATAAAAAATTACGTTATGTCAGAAACTTTATTCGCCACGTTGATAGTATAACGTTTTGAAGTCTCCCAACTTTGTAAAAATTTCAAAGCATTGATCGGTGCTCGTGTTCGTGGTCTAGGTAGTCGATACTCACATTGAAAGAGGGTCCGGATTTTGTAACAGATTGATAATGAATTCTTCACTACTCAGATGTTTTGACACTTAAACAATCAGAGGTTACGAAAACATACATATCCGCTATATTATACACATGACCAAAGTGGTCATTCCTTACATCAAGTTCTTTCATACAGACTCGAATGTTGAGAAACACAACCTTACACAAGCGAGACGGACACTAGACTGAACTCAGAGAGATACTCGAAACTTCTTTTATAGAACGCCAAAAATTGAACGTAGCATCTCTTGAGATTTTCACCTTTTAGTTGTATACAATTACTCAATTTACACTTGAAATTTTAAGATAGACATTGTATGTTCAAATAAACAGTATGATATATACAAAAATTTAAAAAAATAAACACTGCAGTGAAAACTGTGTACTGAAAAGCGTGAACTGACATTTCATGAAAGTGTTTGTTTTAGATCTTGTGGTGAGTTTTAAGATCTAATATATAAAGCAGAGTGTCCGTATGTTTGTACGTGTTGCATACAAATCTACATTTTTGTTCCAATCTTTATAAAAATTTTGTACACGTAATCTTCAATCCATGAGGACGGTCGCCGTAAGAATCACATACGATATATAGTTCACGAGATATGACGTCATAAAGAATGAGATGCGCGAAAACTGCTGCATTTTGCGTCAATGCTGCTCATTTTCTCCTAAACCATTGGACCGATTTCAGCCAAATTTGGTACACACATTCCTTACCATGAGGTAACAATTGCTGCATGGTTAATAATCACATATGGCAGATGGTTCAAAAGATATTACGTCATAACCAATAGAAAACACAAAAAATGCTCTATAATACGAAGAGACTTTGAAAATACGCTGTATCAGAATGAGTGTACTTATCGACTTGCAACAAACTTTAAACATAGTTTCAAACCTTTATTAAACTTTTTCTCGCTGTCAACCATAGCAAAATTATAAAAGGAAAAACGTTTCTCGCTTACTACGTTTCCGCTGTTTCTGGACTAAAACTACGGCATTCGGTATCACGTTACAATTTATAAGTTGTACACTAAAAATTGTAGCCGCAAGAAATTTTACAGTCAGTATACACACATATAGTTGAATGTGCCTTCTAAATTGTATCACAGTACGGCACATAGTTCATGAGATATAAGCACATAAACAGTAACATTCATGGAAAACCTCCTCTTCCCGCACCAAGTTTTAGTCTATTACTTCTTTACTACTAACTGTATTCTCAAGAGATTTTACAGACATGCAGCTCTTACACAAATGAATATATACACGAAAAATGGCAGGAATAAATAAATAAATACCCGGGCAACGCCGGGTTTTCAGCTAGTAGTAAATAAAGTGGAAATCATTTAGGTATTTTCATTTTATTTAATATTCGAAAAAAAGTCTTCAAATGACAACTGAACCGGCATCAATCCATAATAAGTGAAGTAGTGAAATAATAGGTTTCACTTTCTTGTACTGAACGAGGTGGCGCAGTGGTAACACACTGGATCCGCATTCGGGAAGATGGTGGTTCAAACCCACCTCCGGCCAACCAGGTTTAGGTTTTCCCTAAGTCACTTCAGGCAAATGCCGGGATGGTTCCTTTCCAAGGAGACGGCCGATTTCCTTTCCTATTCTTATGCAAACAACCCGAGCGTAAGCTCCACCTCTAATGACCACGCTGTCGACGGGGCTCTAAACACTAATATTTCTTCTCTCCCTTTCACTTTCTTGTTTGGTATTAAGCACATCTCAGGAAGTAGGTGTCAGCATATTTACATCTCTTATGTCTACAATACGTTTATATCATGTGAGAAATATTCTAAAATAGCGCAGAAAGAAGATGTGTTCAAAGTTCGTGACAATCCATAAACAGATAAGGTTATATTGCTCAAATACGAGGACCGACCACAAAGTAAATTCCGTTTCTATTTCTATTCGCGGCAGCGCTACGATCGCAGTTCCGAACATGCGGGTCAGTTATTCTGAATAAAGAAGGAGACGTGTACGCCATTTTCAGATCGTTGCTGTCGATTTGTGCTTTGTAGTGCTTATTTATAATTTCTGCCGTAATTGAAAATGCCACCGCGTGTCAAATCAGATCTGTGATTCGTTTTATAAATGCAAAGAAACCGAAGGAAAGTCATCGTAAAAAATGCTATGAGTGATTCAATGGTTAGAAGATGGGTCATACTGTTAAATGAAAGACGTGATCAAGTGATTAAGAACGAAGTGGACGCTCGTATGTGGTTTCTTATGAACTGGTACACACAGTTGAAGAGAAGATTAAGCACAACAGTAAGCTTACACTTAGTGCCCTTCATATGGAAGTTCCGCTAATCTCACGATCACTGATTCATGAAATTGTTACTGAAAAAATAAAATTTCGAAAACTTTTCTCACGTTGGGTATCTAAAATTCTTACTGAACAACACAAAAAACAACGGATGGGCAGAGCACTTCAGTTTTTGGCACGCTACAATGAAGAAGGCGATAGTTTTATTTCTCGGATAGTCACGGGGGACGAAACTTGGGTATCTTACGACACCCCTGAAACATAACGGCAATCAACGGAATGGAGGCACACTTAATCCCCAACGAAGGTTAAGCCTAAGCAAACCTTGACACCTCGAATAGTCATGTGCACCGTTTTTTGGGACAGAAGAGGCATTTTGCTGATTGAATTCTTACCACGAGGCCAAACAATCAATGCACATCGTTACTGCGAGGCCATTAAGAAATTGTACCCCACAATACAGAATAAGCGTCGAGAATTACTGTCAAAAAGTTTTCTTTCTTTCTTTCTGTTCTTTTTTTTTTTCTTCACGATAATGCCCGATCTCACACTGCGAATGTGACCAAACAACTCTTACGGCAATTTCACTGGGAAATGTTTGCTCATCCTCTGTACAGACCTGACCTCGCTCCTAGCGACTTTCATCTTTTCTTACACCTAAAATCTGTTCTTGGTGGTCAATAATTCAACGATGATGACGAGCTGGTAGAACATGGTACCACATGCTTGAAAACACAGGCATCAATCTTCTATGAAGAAAGCATACAAAATCTTGTGCCATGCTATGACAATTTCCTAGAAAATTTCGGAAGCTATGTAAAAAAGTAGTTTAACAGGTGTAGATTTTTGTACAATAAATATTTTTTTTTTTTTTTTTGTATTTGTACACGTTTGTTTTATATAACCACTTTACATAACTTACTTTGTGGTATACCTCGTATACCAAAAAAGTGTTACAAGGTCGAAAATGGGTGATTTGTTGGTTTATAATTGGCTATCTTATACTTAAGTCCATAACATACATATATGGCGTTTAACAGTCAACTACAGGTATTTGTTACTGCAGTAATAGTCAGGACTGTATATCAAAAATAAAATAATTAAAATCACATATGTATTATAGATGTGGAACCATACAAGTGTCTTTGCAAGTAACAATATAATGTTTGAAGGAACAAATACCGCAACAGTTGAAAAAGAGTCGCTACGACTCAATAAATGGAAGTTAAACATTTCATACATGAGAGAGTCCCCATGTACAAGACTAACAAGTCGTGGATATACAGGGTATAGCCGCGATGGAGTAGCCGAGCGTTCTAAGGCGCCTCGCTGTGGAGCGCGCGGTTGCTCACCGTCGAAGGTTCGAGTCCTCCATGGGGCATGGGTATGTGTGTTGTCCTTAGGTTAGTTTGCCTTAGTTTAAGTAATTTGTAAGCTACGGACTGATGACCACGCAGTTTCGTCGGATAGATTAAAAAAAAAGTACAGGGTATAACCAAACGTGTGGGAAAGCTCCGGAGATTCGATGGAAGCCGTGATAACAAGCACAACATATGGTTTACCGTGTCACAGCCATTTGTTGTGGTAACATTGTCTTCCCACAGATGCTTTGTATATCTACACTATAATTTGTTGTGGTGTACATTTATTTTGCATTGAAAGCCACGTGACGTCCGCTACGTAGTAAACACGTCCCAAACAAATGTATAGGGTGTCAGTGACCGACAACGTGGTCTGTACGTCTCCCGACCTCGATCCGTTGGACTTCTACTTCTGGATGCATTTGAAGACCATTGTGTATACGACACCTATTCATAACGTGGGATTCTTGCTATACCGCATAGGGCTAGGTTGTAAGAGGATACGACAGCGTCTGGAATATGGGAGCGAAAGATACAGTCAACGATGCAGAGGATAGACGCCTCCGCCACAGTTCGTGGTAGCCGTTTTGAGCTCCTTCTATAGAGAACTGTACACAGTAACTTGCACTGTATCAATGCAAACTAGCAGCCTGCATAGTGAAACTGTTTGTGTTATGTACACCACAACAAATGCTTATAAGATGTAACGAAAGCAAGTGAACCATATGTGTATAGATCATGTAAGGTCTTCTGTCGAGACTCCGGAGCTTTCGTACACATTTAGTAACATCCAGTAATTGTAACGACATGCGGAACAAATATAACTAATTAAAAGAAGCATATTTGAATTTCCACATGAGATAATTTCTCCATTCATTAACTGTGTAGCATTCATAAGATCTAGGTTACAACTTTGATCAGTGTGACCATCATGTGCATCCACCAAATTTGTACGGGAACTTTTTTAGAATTATTTGTATCACTTTTAGACGATGGATCATTGAATATTAAACTGTCGTGATACAAGTCGTGCACTGCTTGAAGATTACACGTTACGTCCAGAATTCTGTCATGACCACAACTCGTGAGGCAATCGACAGTCAGTCTCTCCCAGGAAAACTCGCAAATGGTGAGATAATGCGACCTCTGAAACCTTAAGAAATGCATTTTACGCATCTTTTATTGTTTGACATGGATAAAGTGACAGACGTACTAACGTAATCACTCAATTTAATATGCAAGTATTATGAGTTATGTCATACATTTTAACTTGTGTATAATTCGTGATTGTCATTTTTATTTAACAGACTTTTCTGATAATGGTTCATAACCGAAACCGGTAAAGTTGTAAATATACCCTACTGTCCATTAAAATTTACACTAAGAAGAAATGCAGATGATAAACGGGTATTCATTGGACAAATATATTATACCAGACCTGACATGTGATTACATTTTCAAGCAATTTGGGTGCATAGATCCTGAGAAATCAGTACCCAGAACAACCACCTCTGGCCGTAATAACGGCATTGATACGCCTGGGCATTGAGTCAAACAGAGCTTGGATGGCGTGTACAGGCACAGATGCCCATGAAGCATCAACACGATACCACAGTTCATCAAGAGTAGTGAATGGCGTATTGTGACGAGCCAGTTGCTCGGCCACCATTGACCAGACGTTTTCAATTGGTGAGAGGTTTGGAGAATGTGCTGGCTAGGGGAGCAGTCGAACATTTTCCGCCGCGGTGGAGTAGCCGAGCGGTCTAAAGCGTCTCGCTGCGGAGCGCGCGGTCGCTCGCCGTGGAGGTTCGAGTCCTCCCTGGGGCATGGGTGTGTGTGTTGTCCTTAGGTTAGTCTACCTAGGTTTAAGTAGTTTGTAAGCTACGGACTGATGACCACGCAGTTTGGTCCGATAGATTTACAAACATTTGAACTTTTTATTTTTTTAACATTTTCCGTATCCAAAAAGTCCCGTACAGGACCTGAAACATGCGGCCGTGCATTATCCTGCTGAAATTTAGGGTTTCGCAGGGATCGAATGAAGGATAGAGCCACGGGTCGTAACGCATCTGAAATGTAACGGCCACTGTTCAAAATACCGTCGATGCGAATAAGAGGTGAGCGAGACGTGTAAGCAATGGCACCCCATACCATTACGCCGGGTGATACGCCAGTATGGCGATGACGAATACACGCTTCCAATGTGCGTTCACCGCGATGTCACCAGACAGGGATGCGACCATCATGATACTGTAAACAGAACCTGGATTCATCCGAAAAAAATGACGTTTTGCCATTCGTGCACCCAGGTTCGTCGTTGCGTACACAATCATAGCCGCTACTGTCTGTGATGCAGAAACAAGGGTAACCGCAGCCATAGTCTCCGAGCTGATAGTCCATGCTGCTGCAAACGTCGTCGAACTGTTCGTGCAGATGGTTGTTGTCTTGCAAACGTCCCCATCTGTTGACTCAGGGATCGAGACGTGGCTGCACGATCCGTTACAAACATGCGGATAAAATGCCTGTCATCTCGACTGCTAGTGATACGAGGCCGTTGGGATCCAGCACGGCGTTCCGTATTGCATTCCTGAACACAGCGATTCCATATTCTGCTAACAGTCATCGGATGGCGATCAACGCGAGCAGCAATGTCGCGATACGATAAACCGCAATCGCGATAGGCTACAAACCGACCTTTATCGATGTAGGAAACGCGATGGTATGCATTTCTTCTCCTTACACGAGGCATCACAACAACGTTTCACCAGGCAACGCCGGTCAACCGCTGTTTTTGTATGAGGAATCGGTTGGAAACTTTCCGCATGTCAGAACGTTGTAGGTGTCGCCACCGGAGCCAACCTTGTGTGAATGATCTGAAAAGTTAATCATTTGCATAACAAAACATTTTCTTCCTGTAGGTTAAATTTAGCGTCTGTAGCACGACATCTACATCTACATCTACAGAGATACTCTGCAAATCACATTTAAGTGCCTGGCAGAGGGTTCATTAACCACTTTCATAACTTTTCTCTACCTTTCCATTCTCTAATAGCGCGCGGGAAGAAAGAACACCTAAATCGTTCCGTTCTCGATCTGATTTCTCTTATTTTATTGGGATGGTCATGTCTCCATAAGTAGGTGGGTGCTAGCAAAATATGTTCACATTGAGAAGTGATTGAAACTTCGCAAACAGATCACGCCGCAATGAATAACGTCTTTCTTTTAATGATTTCCACCCCAATTCGTGCAACATTTCCGTGACGCTTCCCCCCCCCCCCCCCCCGTAACGTGATAAAACAAAACGAGCTTCCCTTTCTGAACTTTCTCAATATCTTCCGTCAGTCCCACTTGGTGAAGGTCCCACAAGGGGCAACAGTACTCCAGGAGAGGACGCACAATTGTGATATAGGCAGTCTCTTTGGTGGAGCTGGTGCATCTTCCAAGCGTTCTGCCAATGAAACATAACCTTTGGTTCGCATTCCCCACAATATTTTCTATGTGTTCTCTCCAGTCAAAGTTGTTCGTAATTGTAACTCCTAGGTATTTGGTAGAATTTACGACCTTGATGTTTGACTGATTTATCGCGTAATTGAAGTTCAGCGGATTTCTTTTAGTGGTCATGTGTAATACTTCACACTTTTCTTTATTTAGTGTCAATTGCCAGTTTTCGCACCAAGTAGAAATTTTGTCTAAATCGCTTTGCAGTTGCTTTTGATCCTCGGGGTTGACTTCACTAACCGATAAACGACAGCATCATCCTCGAACAGTCTAAGGGAGCTATTCAGATTATCTCCTATATCGTTTATAAACACGAGGAAGAGTAGGGGACCTATAACGCTTCCCTGTGGAACGCCAGATATCACTTCTGTTTCAGATATCACTTACCGTCAATTGCAACGAACTGTGTCATTTCTGATAGGAAATCGTGAATCCAATCGCACAATTGGGGAGATATTCCATAAACACGCAATTTCATTAGAAGCCGTTTGTGGAGTACACTCTCAAAAGCATCTTCGTGGTGTAGCAATTTTAATGGCCAGGAGTGTAATAAACAACTGATTGTTGCCATTATGCTTTTTTAAAAGTATATTACGGCTGTTACCACACATCTCAGTAAAAACTTCTGAAACCTGTTCGTCAGCTTCGGTGAGGAAAGAGTGTCTCCCCATAAATTCGCGGTCTGGCTGCGAGCTATGCAGTGAGCCTGGCCGATAAGCGACGAGCTATGCTCACAGTGAGGTAAAAATGAATAAACAAATTAAAAAAGCACAGAAAACGAACTGCGCGGTATACTTTCAGTTCGTTTGTTTGGTTATGCAGCTTGATGGTTTGGTTACACAAAAAATCCTCTAGAAGGCAGCACCAGCACGAGATACGTTCTGACACGTCCATGATAAGCAGTGCCGCCAAGATGTCACAGCACAGACCATCGCTTAAGATCTAGTAAAAGATTCGGGGTCTAAAGGAGAATATATTGACAATTATGAAGGTGACAGAGATATTTATAATAATTATTACATATTTACTGTAATTTTGACTTCCTGATCCGTTGAAATATCTAAGAAATAGTAGGCATCTTCTACACGTTTGCTGTGCATGTTTCTTATAATATATTATAGACGTCTAACCATTATACAGTTTCTGCAGTTGTATATATGTCTTATTTATTTACTTACGAAGAGCTTCATGACGATATTGAAACGACATCTCAACTGGAAATGCAACAGATGCATCGCGAATTTCGAAATGGTAATGACAAATGATTATAAAAATATTTTGCCTGAGGTAATTTAGTTGTGTAATGTGATTTTTGTAACTAAATAACTTTCAGTTTGTTTTTATAAATCATAAACAACTGCAATTTTCTTTCTACCTACAATAAATCCTCTATAAAACATCTTTATTTTCATTGTTTCAGCTACAAACTTGTGATAACAGTGTAATTAAAAGTGAAGTTGATAACAATAATTTACAGTGGTAAAGCAGAAAAAAACTGCAACGATTTACCTGTAAGAGTTCCTATATTTTGAAAAACGTCAAAAAAAACCAGTCTGGCTTGCTGTAATACTAAATCCCGGACCTTAAAGTGTTAGAGCGTCAGTACCAGCGAAAAGAAGCAACACTAACTTATTGCTTTTGTTTTATGAGTAAAGACTTACGAGTAAAGCCGCGCTCACCTTCTCCGGTCCCATGTTGACTACCTGCAAGTGTAATACACAATTTTCGTTCCGAACGATAAAAATGATTTATGCAATTTGACGAAACACATGATAGTAGAGATATTAAAAAACTGTGCCTTACCGTGGTCGCGTTTTCTATTTGTTCACTGGTTCAGTGAACGCTCGAAAAAAGGCCGATCGTGCCTAACAAAGTGTTATATATTTTATAATATTTTGTTTAATTTCGTAATAGATTTTATCTGCATTTTCAAAATAATTTTTTTACTTGAGAAACTTGTAAGTTGTGCACATAACAAGTATATATGTTATACGTGTCAATAGCATTGCCCGGGCACTACTGAGGTTCAGATTCTGTTCTGAACTTCGTGAGTCAGCCCTCAGGCGCTCCTTTGGCAGGGAGAGCCGACGGGAAACGTTTTCGCTGGTGTAAGCACAAAGTTCTATGCCACTCGGGATGTGACGAAAATGCACGAAACACAGCGAACGTACAATGTATCTAACTCCCTCACCTCACCTAACGCTTGCGCAGTTCCTACGTGACGGCAGCAGTCGCACCACACTGTTTTTGCTGTACTGAAGATTAATCAAAAACACGTCTTGTCAAGTAATAACGCATCAGCTGCAGAAGCTTTCAGAAGATTGTAAGACTGATAATAATAATGGTGTTGCTCGTAAGCTTGGATAATGGGCGTGTGGTTAATCATTTTGTGGAGATAGAGGAAGAGATTTCGCGTCCCGTTTCGAGATATATTTTCTTCCGTCTTTGCATACGAGGGTTGGAACTTAAGTAGTGGCAACACTGCTGTGGAGACACTATGCGATGGAATCTACTATTGTCGCTGATAGCACACGTTGTTGATATGCCTACCTTACCCCCGAGCAAATGGACTCGCCCGTTGCACGTCACTGGCGTATGCACAATCGAGGAAAACACAGTCACTTGTGAGCGATCGCTCTAACGTAACGTTGTCACTAAAAAAGGTAAAGCAGTCAACAATCCGAAGATTGGTGTGAACACCACAGTGCTTTATTAGGCATGCTCCTGTTTGGAGGTGGTATGCCGTTGCCTTCCTCCGACCTTTGAACTGACTTACCCAGCCAGTTATAGGGGGGCCTACAGTTTAACGTGGGTTCCGAACAACGGTGCTACTCGGTATTTTTCACATCAGCAACACTGCCAGAGGGGAAAGAAGTGGAATGTGAGAGATAAAAATCCTAGGACCTGGTAGAGATCGAACCCGCGACCTTTGAATTTGTAGTCTGGCACTCTACCACTGTGCTATGGAGCCGCACTATGTGTTCGACACAGGAACAACGGATTAATATTAAATGTGCCAGAGGTCGTACAGCACAGCAGTGCATGAAATGACGGATACGGTGTACATGATGCGTTACGAAGCTGCTCAGACCCTCTTGGAGTGCTATGAACACAAAAGAGAGGCTCTCTTACGCCGTATAGTAGCACTGGATGAGATATTGGCCACATCTTACGAGCCAAAACTGAAACGCCAATCCACCGCGAGCTGTTGCTGCTCTGTTCGGTCGATGGAACTTGGAAGTACTGTACCATCCAACATACTCCCCAGACTTTAGTACTTGTGACTTATTTGATTCCGAAGATGAAGGAAACAAACACTTCGTGGCATTCGCTTCAGAAGTGTTCCAGAGATTCGACAGGCAGTAGACCGCTCCACTCACACCATCAACAAAACAGGCTCTGCTAATGGTATACTACGCCCTTCACATAGCTGGCAACGGGTTCTACACAAAGCTGGTGACTACTTTCGAGGATTGTAACAGGTGCGAACATACAACGCTTTCGTATCGGTTGTTAATAAATAGTTGCTACTATTTAAGTTCCAACCCTCGTATATAAAAGATTCTGGAACCAGTAATGATTTTTGTATTGTAACTTGCCACGAATGTTTGGCGATTTTATTGAAATATTACGCGATTTAGAGGGTCTTCTTTTGCATAAATATTATTGGAGAAGACGTGGGGAGATTAGCCATTGCGCATGCGTACGTAGGGTTCGGATGCTGGTTACAGTATCTTGTGACACGAGTTAGCTATTCTCTTCATTGTAACAAAGTTTTTAGGAAAAGTAGTGCGAAATAAAAAGGCTTGGGTAGCTGATGTCTCAGACCGAGTTGAGCCGCGGCGGAGCGCTCGAGCGCATTGAGGCGCTATGCTGCGATGCGCGAGGCCGTTCCCCGTCGGGGGTTCGAAGCCCCCCTCGAGCATGGCTGTTGGTGTCATAAGTAGTTTGTAAGTTTAGAGACTGATGACTCCACAGTTGTCCCATAAACTTGACAAACATTTGAACATCAGACCGAGATGAAACAAATGAAAATAGCCAAGGGAAGACATTCTGCAGGTATTTTAACAAAAAAATTTATAAATGAAACATTTTGATTTGCAGCTGCATTTCTTTAAATGAGCTATTTTGTTTCCCCTGCTTGCTGAAGTGCTTAATGCAGTAGTTTTTCGTTGTGGTATTCAGTCCGAAGACTTGTTTGATGCAACTCTCTATCCAACTCTATCCTGTGTGTGGCAACCCACATCCATTTGAATATGATTATTGTATTCGTCCCTCGGTCACTCTCTGCGATTTTTACTCCACACATTTCCGTCCTATGTTAAATTGACACTTCCTTGGGGTCTCAGAATGTGTCCCATCTGTCTTTTTCTTTTCTCTCCAATTGGGTTCAGCACTACCTCATTAATTAATCTATCCACCTAATCTTCAGTATTTGTCCGTAGCACCACATTTCAAAAGCTTCTATGACCCTTTTGTCTGAACTGCTTATAGTTCAGTTGCTCTTACAGGACTATGCTGCCTCTGATAGGATAACAAAATCATCAGAAAACTGCAAAGTTTTTATTTCTTCCCCCTGGATTTTAATCCACCACTGTTGCCTGACGTATTCGTCCATATTGTATTAAACCTGCATTATGCCATTTTGATGCAACGAAGTATTTACGGTGTATGAGAAAAAACATCAAATTAATGTTAGTGGTAGTTGAAGCCTTTTCAACTACGTACCACGATAATATATTCGAAAGATAGTGCTGGAATGTAGTTTAGCAGGTGTAAAGGATAGCGTAACCATGCCCCGAGGCGGAGTACGTGGTGTGATTGGTTGGTTGATGTCACGTAACACACACACAAACACACACACACACACACACACACACACACACACACACACACACACATATATATATATATATATATATATATATATATATATATATATATATATATATATATATATTGCAGAACTCATTTATTCAATTTGGCATTTCTTGCGAAAGTTAAAATTATTATTATTATTATTATTATTATTATTTTTTTTTAGAATACGTAACTTGTAAATGATGTCAGCAAAATTTCAAGTCTGGCTCGTCAAAAAAAATTCTGCCGTTTTTTAAATATATATCGCGATTCTGGAGGATGTGCTTAGGCAAAATCTAACAGTACTGTTTAAATTGCGGTGAGAGCAAGAAATAGCAATGACTTCTTCTGTTTGTTAGGAATATATCACGATTTTCGACGATGTGGTTATGTAGGCATCCAATCTACATCCACATAGATACTCTGCAAATCACATTCAAGTGCCTGGTAGAGGGTTCATTAACCAATTTCATAACTTTTCTCTCAAATGTTTGTAGAGTCTATGGGACTTAACTACGGGGTCATCAGTCCCTAAACTTACAAACTACTTACAACTAAGGACGGCACAAATATCCATACCCGAGATGGGATTCGAACCCCCGACCGTAGTGGCCGTGCAGACCATGACTGGAGCGCCTCAGTCCCCTCGGTCACCGCGGCCGGATAACTTTTCTCTACCGTTCCATTCTCTAATAGCGCGCGGGAAGAAAGACCACCTAAATCGTTCCGTTTTCGATCTGATTTCTCTTATTTTATTGGGATGGTCATGTCTCCCTAAGTAGGTGGGTGCTAGCAAAATATTTTCACATTCAGAAGTAAAAGTCGGTTATTGAAACGTCTCAAACAGATCACGCCGCAATGAATAACGTCTTTATTTTAATGATTTCCACCCCAATTCGTGCAACATTTCCGTGACGCCCCTCCCCCCTTCCCGTAACCTGATAAAACAAAACGAGCTGCCCTTCTCTGAACCTTCTCAATGTCTTCCTTCAGTCCCACAAGGGGCAACAGTACTCCAGGAGAGGACGCACAAGTGTGTTGTAGGAGTCTCTTTGGTGGAGCTGGTGCATCTTCGAAGCGTTCTGCCAATGAAACGTAACCTTTGGTTCGCCTTCCCCACAATATTTTCTATGTGTTCCATCCAAAGTTGCTCGTAATTGTAACTCCTAGGTATTTAGTAGAATCTACGACCTTAAGGTTTGACTGCTTTATCGCGTAATTAATGTTCAGTGGATTTCTTTTAGTAGTCGTGTGTATTACTTCACACTTTTCTTTATTTAGTGTCAATTGCCAATTTTCGCACCAAGTAGAAATTTTGTCTAAATCGCTTTGCAGTTGCTTTTGATCCTCTGTTGACTTCACTAACCGATAAACGACAGCATCATTCGCGAACAGTCTAAGGGGGCTATTCAGATTGTCAACTAAATCGTTTATAAACACGAGGAAGAGTAGGGGACCTATAACGCTTCCCTGTGGAACGCCAGTTATCACCTGTTTTACTACAACGAGCTGTGTCCTTTCTGATAGGAAATCGTGAATCCAATCGCACAATTGGGGAGATATTCCATAAGCACGCAATTTCATAAGAATCCGCTTATGGGGTACAGTGTCAAAAGCCTTCCTGAAATATGGAATCGATTTGAGATATCTTGTCGATGGCACTTAACACTTCATGTGTTTCGCAAGAGTGATACTTTCTGAATCCGTGTTGACTATTGGTTAATAGGTCGTTCTCTTCGAGGTAGTTCATAATATTCGAACAAAGTATATGTTCCAAAATCCTACTGCAAATCGACGTCAGTGAGATTGGCCTGTAATTTTGGGGATCAATCCTATTGCCTTTCTTGAATATTGGAGTAACTTGGGCAACTTTCCAGTCTTTGGGTACGGAGCTATTGCATCAGCATACTCTGAGAGGAATCTAGTTGATATACAATCTGGCCTGGAAGATTTGTTTTTGTTTAGTGACTTAAGTTGTTTTACTACTCCAGGAACATCTAAGTTTCGCATGCTGGCAGTTGTTCTTGGATTGAATACTAGAGTGTTCACTTCGTCTTCTTTGGTGAACGAATTTCGGAAAGCTGTGTTTTGTAATTCTGCCTTTGCAGTACTGTCATCGGTAGTATTACCATTGCTATCGCGTAGTGAAGGTATTGTTTGTGTTTTGCCGCTAGTGTACTCCATATATGAACAGAATTTCTTTGGATTTTCTGCAAGATTACGAGACAGGATTTCGTTGTGGTAACTACTATAGGCTTCTCGCATTGAAGTCCGCGCTAAGTTGCGAGTTTCAGTAAAAGATTGCCAGTCTTGTGGATTCTGTGTCTTTTTAAATTTTGCATGCGTTTTTCTTTGTTACTGCAAGAGTGAGCTGGCTTGTTTTGTGTACCACGGGGGGTCAGCCCCCTCTTTTACTAATTTATTTGGTATAAATCTCTCGATTGCTACTGATATTATGTCTTTGAAAGCCACAACTGATCTACACTCGCATTTTTAGTTTTGAAAGACTGGAGACTATTACTCAGGAAAGCGTGAAGCGAATTTTTATCCGCTTTATTGAATAGATATATTTTTCGTTTATTTTTGGTGCATTTGGGAATTTCGACATTCAGTCTCGCTACTAAAACTCGATGTTCGCTAATCCTTGTATCTGTTTTGATGCTCTTTACTAGCTCAGGATTACTTGTTGGTAGGAGATCAAGGGTATTTTCGCAACCACTTACTATTCTAGTGAGTTCATGAACTAACTGTTCGAAACAGTTTTCAGAAAAAGCATTCAGTACTAGTTCGGACGATGTTTTATATTTACCGCTGGTTTTGAATACGTAATTATGCCAACATATCGAGGGTAAATTAAAGTCGCCACCGATTATAACAGTATGTTTCGGATACCTATTTGAAATATGATTCAAGCTTTCTTTAAACACTTCGGCAACCGCATCGTCTGAGTCAGGTGGCCGATAGAAAGATCCAGTTATTAATTTATTCCGGTTGTCAGGTATAACCTCTACCCAGACCAACTCACAGGAAGTATCTGTCTCAATTTCGCTGCAGGATAAACCGTTAGTAACAGCAATAAACACGCCACCCCCTATTTTATTTATTCCATCCTTTCTGAAGACCATTTGGCCCTTTGAAAAAATTTCTGACAGCTTTCAGAACTTATAACGATTTGTGCCTCAAAACTTTCTATCAGCGATTGGAGCTCTGGAACTTTCCCAATACAGCTTCGACAATTTACAACTGTTATACCAATGGTTTCTATATCTGCTTTCTTCGTGTGCCTAACCTGGCACCTTTGACACTGAAACCCATTTTGTGTATTCCCGAGGCCCTATAACCTAAAAAATCGCCCAGTCCATGCCACACAGCCCCCGCTACCCGTGTAGCCGCTTCCTGAGTATAGTGGACTCCTGACCTATTTAGCGGAACCCGAAAACCCACCACCCTTTGACGCAAGTCGAGGAATCTGCAGCGCACATGATCTCAGAACCGTCTGAGCCTCTGATTCAGACCCTCCACTCGGCTCTGAACCAAAGGTCCGCAGTCAGTCCTGTTGACAATGCTGCAGATGGTGAGCTCCGCTTTCATCTTGCAAGCAAGACTGGCAGTCTTTACCACTTCTGATAGACGCTCAAAACCAGGGAGGATCTCTTCCAATCCAAAGCGACACACATCATTGGTCCCGACATGAGCCACCACCTGTAGCTGGCTGCACCCTGTGCTCTTCATGGCATCCGGGAGGACCCGTCCCACAACTGGAACGACTCCCTCCGGTATGCACACAGAGTGCACATTGGACTTCTTACCCTCCCTAGCAGCCATTTTCTTAAGGGGCTCCATCACCCGCCTAACGTTGGAGCTCCCAACTACTAACAAACCCACCCTCTGTGAGTGCCCGGATCTTGAAGGCAGGGGGGCGTGTACAGGACAAGCGACACCATCTGCGTCAGGAACATCCTCTGCCACAGACATCGCCTCGAATCTGTTGGCAAGACTAACCGGGGAGGCGTCCACTTCGGTCCCCCGGGAAGTCTTACGCCGCCTGACACGCACTGAAAAAAAAAGTTCAAATTTTTGTAAATCTGTCGGACCAAACTGCGTGGTCATCAGTCCGTAGCTTAAAAGCTACTTAAACCAAGGTAAACTAACCTAAGGACAAACACAAACACACACACACACACACACACACACACACACACACATGCGCCAGGGTGGACTCGAACCTCCACGGCGAGCAACCGCGCGCTCCGCAGCGAGACGCTTTAGACCGCTCGGCTACGCCACCGCGGCGACACGCGCTGAGGAGAAAATGTTCAAATGTTTGTAGAACTTATGAGACTTAACTACGGGATCATCAGTCCCTAAGCTTACAAACTACTTATGAACTAGCTAAGACTAAGGACGGCACAAATATCCATGCCCGAGGGGGGATTCAAACCCCCGACCGTAGTGGCCGTGCAGACCGTGACTGGAGCGCCTCAGTCCTCTCGGCCACCGCGGCCGGCTCGCTGAGGAGAGCTCCCAATCCACCACGGATTTGGGGGGCAACCGTCTCGCGGGCAGTGAGCGGGCTGGCCACAGACGCAGGCCGATCGGAGGGCACAACAGACGCACAGGGCGTCTGCAGCTCCCCCGCGAGCGGCCCACAACAGCGGCGCCCACCCACCGCAGTCTCAAGCGTTGCCAGCGAAGCCAACGTTGCCTGAAGCTGCGAGCGAAGAGTCACCAACTCTGCCTCCATCCGTTCGCAGCAGTCACAGTTCCTAGCCATTCTAAAAACCTATCTATCTTCCAAGTAAGTACGTCAGAGGACACAGTAGTTTGATAAACAGTGAGCTTCGAAATATATGAATCTAACACTAAACTGTTTATTAACAGTGGATCTGAAAAATATATACGCGAGCTAATAAATCAAAATAACAACTGAACTGACAACTAAACGCGATTCTTAGTAAATGAACACGCGAGCACACTAAACATTTAAGAACTGTAGAAGAAAGCACACACAAAATGAAAATAAGTCGCTTCTATTAAGAAGCCGGTTATCTTACAATGTAGAGCTGCTGCTGCTGCTGCTGTCGGGTGTGCACTGGCCGGCCTTTACTGAGCAACATGCACCTTACATTTCTGTGAAACGGGTTGTCCGCCTTTTGCTTCATTACTGGCTGCATGTAAAACTAAAGAAATAAACTCCTTACGTGTTTCGTGTCTGAGCATCTAAGCACGTGTTAACAGCTATCCTAGAACGTTGTTTGTGAAATATCGACCAACATCCTTATCGTTCGTAATGAAAAAGTAGTTACCTTATTATGCTTGTAATTGAACTCTACGTTGCCGTACCAGCATCGTAACCAAACGGAAAATCGTGACACTAATAAGAACGCAAATCGAGAAGTACACGGACATCGTATTACTGCTGTAAATAGTTTCCCGTTTACACTAGCTCATGTAGTGAACATTTAATTATTGCCAACCTTTAAAACCTCTGAGGCTGCGTCTACATCACAAATCCAGGAATATCACAGACTATGCATTCTTGCTGTAAATAGTTTCCCGTTTACACTAGCTCATGTAATGAAAATTTAATCCTGTTAACCTTTAAAACTACTGAGGCTGCCTCTACATCGTACATTTGTAATTCCAACTAAGAGGAAGCCCGCCAAAGTGCATTTCTAAACCGGCCGCGGTGGCCGAGGTGACTGAGGCGCTCCAGTCACGGTCAGCACGGCCACTACGGTCGGGGGTTCGAATACCCCCTCGGGCATGGATATTTGTGCCGTCCTAGTTCGTAAGTAGTTCATAAGTAGTTTGTAAGTTTAGGGACTGATGACCCCGTAGTTAAGTCCCATAAGCTTAACAAACATTTGAACATTTTTTGCATTTCTAAAATTTCATGTACACACACCAAAAAAGTGTCGCAACACCTCGAGTCTTGGGAAATTACATTTCAGTTTCCCTTTAGTGCTCATGGAAAATGAAATTGAGTAGTTATTCGACAATAACCTAGATATGATGAATTTATATAATAGATTGCGGTATACATCAGTGTCCCTAAAAATACGTCCTCTCGCACAGATACATGCCTGTGTTCATGGTGGCACACTGCCCATATATCTTCTATGGACTGTTAGTTCACATTGTACCACTCCCAACGGCTTTCCGGCTTAAATCTCTCTGATTGGTTGTTGGGTCGTCTCGTTCAGAACCAGCCCTTTTCAATATATCACACGCATATTCGATGGCGTTTATGTCTGGGAAACAAGGTAGCGTTCTAATCTTGCGATGTGGTTATTATGAAGGAATATATTCACAAGATGTGCACAATGAGTGCGAGAATTGTCGTCCATTAAGACGAATCACACCGAAATGCTACCAATGTGGTTGCGCTATATGTCGGAGGATGTCGTTATTGTACCTACAGCTGTTTGATTGCTTTCTACGATCACCTACATCTACATCTACATGGGATACTCTGCAAATCACATTTAAGTGCCTGGCATCGAACCACCATTACACTTTTATCTCCCATTCCATTCTCGAATAGCGCGCGGGAAGAAAGAACACCTGAATCTCTCTGTTCGAGGTGTGATTTCTCGTATTTTATTCTGATGATCATTTCTACCTATGTAATTGGGAGTCAACAAAATATATTCGAATTCGGAGGAGAATGTTGGCCAGTGGAGTTTCGCAAGTAGCCCACGCCGCAGCGATAAGCGCCGTTGTTGTAATGATTCCCATCCCAGATCCTGTATCATTTCCGTAACGGTGTCTCCCCTGTATCGTGACAATACGAAATGAGCTGCTCTTCTTTGGACTCTTTCGATGTCCCCCGTCAAACCCACCTGATAAGGATCCCACACTGGGCTGCAATACTCCAAAAATGGACGGACAAGCGTAGTGTATTGTGGCATATGGCAGTGGCATATGGCAGTTGCATATGGTGGCCATACATAATGCAACCCCAAAACATCATGAATTCGCCACCTTCCTGCATTCGCTGGAAGTGAGTCTCAGACGTTCAAGCTGACCAGGCTAAGTCCAGGATTGTTTTTGTCGATTGTCTTGTTGACGGCAGATTCCAGTCTCATCTGAATGCCAATTCTGACGAGACTATTAAGCATGCTGTTGGGCCCATCTGTAACATGCTGCTTGGTGTCAAAGCTGGACCTTGTCATAGACGTCGAGAGTGTAGATTTATGTCATGCAGCATATTACATACAGTTCGAGTCGAGAAACGACATCCTGTAGTTGCATGAAAATCATTATTCATCTTGGGCGTTCCTCGCGACGTCTCCCCGAGATGAAATTCGTAAGAAACGGCCATTATCTGCTGTGGTAGCCTTTAGGCGGCTAGAAAGAGGAACGTCACTGGCAGTTCATGTTACTCCACGTCCGAACATTTGTAACGTAGCTGATTTTTACTAACGGAATAGTCCACACCGGCACTGTAAAAGATGTCTATGGCGAGGTCAAGTTTTGACACCAAGCAGCACGCTACAGATGGGCCCAACAGCTTACTGAATGGTCACGTCAGAATTGGCATTAAGATGAAACTCGAATCTGCCTTCAACAATATAATCGACCGAAGCCATCATGGATGTAGCCTGGTCAGCTTTAATGTGTTTTGGGGTGGCATTATGTATGCCCACCATGTGTCACTGGTGGTCGTAGAAATTTCTTTTGAAAAACTGGACACAGTGTACACATTCCACAGGTTGAGTTGAAATGTAAGATTTTTGCAACAGGTCTCCGAAACATTCAAAATAATGCAGGGGTTTTAACTTTAATAATTGAGTTATTGTTCACCTTAGTGAGAAGATCAGAAAGATTACTGCCAAGTCCGTACTAAGGAAAAAAGACTGTTCTGCACACACATTCGCACAGTCACTCATGCAGCATGATAAAAATAATTATATAGTAACTAAATAATCAAACAGTTTGCCTGTGTTATGAAAAAAGTTCCTGGCTCGATTATCGTGCACTTCAATCACAACTAGAATATTGTTTTCGGAGGCAGATTCCACAACATGCCACGCTGATTTAACGTTGTTCATTATAACACAGTTACCCGCTCGGTTAGCAGTGTGGTCTACCGCACCGTTTTCCGAGACGAGGAGGCGTACCGGGCCCGGTTCGAATGCGCCCCGCGGATTAGCGAAGGTGGTCGGAGTGCCGGCCAGCCTGGATGTGCTTTTTAGGCGGTTTTCCACATCCCTCTAGATGAATAACGGGCTGGTACCCAATTTTCGCCTCAGTTACACTATTCACAAACATTTCGTAACACTTTACACTTTCACATCTATAACACCGTACACAGACATTTGGTGTAGAAATTTCCTCCCGGGGGGCGTGGTGAGGCGACAGGAAGGACATCCGGTCACCCCGTAAATATTGACACGCCAAATCCGACTATCAAAGCCGATCCTGCATGTGCGGGAAGAGAGAAGAAAGAGAATTATAACGGTGCACTTATAAAAGATGCAAATTTCACCTATTCACCATACACAAACAAGACACAACAGCTTCACATACGCCTTGATCTACACACTTTCAGTTTTATGCGAAATTACAGAACCCTTTCCTAAGCTTATGTCCGCGTGCCTGTTCCTACTCCAACCTAACTCATTCTTGCCTAGACCAAGCTTGATTCTTCCAGAAAATACACGCGACTTGATTTAATTGTCTTTGGCTGGAAACAAAAGCGTCACCAATCAGCATACCTTGAAAACCAACGAGCTTGAATTTCATAGAGTGGCGATAGGTTCGCCATATTTGAGGGAAATTGAACTGGCGTCCGCCGTGTTATTTGGGGTATCGGCTGACAGCTGGTATGCCACACCCACTGGAAAATTGTACCTATTTATATTTCCACGTTTTAAATAAAGATTGACTGTTTAATACTGATGTGTATCATGTTCCGTCAGACTATCGAAGCTGCGAATTGATGAGACTAGTAATATATTCTCTAAAATGTGGTAATCGAATATTCCGAACCTGTCAGTAATAACAGTTCCAGTTCGAAGTATAACAGTTAGCTGAGTTTTGAAATAACAACGAAAGTGCCACTGTGAAAATATCTGTATTGACTTTAATGCAAGTGCATAGTTTAAACGAGACGCAAAACGTACAGTGAACAGTAATTGTTACGACGAACAATCGTGACCGCGGATTTGCATCTGTTGTTAATGTGTGTAACAACATTTCATAATGTCTAGCATATATTTATCTTGTATTTATTAAACGAATTAAGTCTACAAACTTGTAAAACCGCTGTCCAAGGTTTTGACTGTGAACTTTGGCGGACGAAATTTGAGTACAAAAACGAAAGTGACAATAAAATACTGCAGTTAAAAATGCGCCTAACATCTGCCACAAAAGCATTCAAAGTAGAAATATGGTGTCGCTAATAACTTTCCTTCTTGTCATGCTGAACAAGTAACGTTCGGTACGGGAAATTTGAGCACAAAGACAAAAGTGACAACAGAATACTGCAGTAAAAATGATCCTGGGTCTTATAAACTCCCGTTTATAAGAAAGGAAAGAGAACTGATCCACACAATTACAGGCCAATATCGTTGACATCAGTTTCATGTAGAATTTTGGAGCATATTCTCAGTTCGAATATACTAAATTTCCTTGAAACGGAAAAGCTTCTTTCTATGAATCAGCACGGGTTTAGGAAACATCGATCATGTGAAACTCAGCTTGCCCTTTTCTCATATGACATCTTGCGAGCCATGGATGAAGGGCAACAGGCGGATTGTTTTTCTCGACTTCAAAAAGGCGTTCGACGCGGTGCCACACTGCAGACTGCTAACGAAGATACGAGCTTATGGAATAGGTTCACAGATTTGTGACTGGCTGGAAGACTTCCTAAGTAATAGAACGCAGTACGTTGTTCTCGACGGCGAGTCTTCATCAGAGACGAGTGTATCGTCAGGCGTGCCCCAAGGGAGTGTGATAGGACCGCTATTATTTTCTATCTATATAAATGATCTGATGGACAGAGTAAGTTGTAATTTGTGGATGTTTGCTGATGATGCTGTGGTGTATGGGAGGGTATCGTCCTTAACTGACTGTAATAGCATACAAGATGACTTAGAAAAAATTTCTAGTTGGTGCGAAGAATGGCAGCTAGCTCTCAATGTAGAAAAATGTAAGGTGATGCACATGAGTAGGAAGATCAATCCCATAATGTTCGAATACAGCATTAGTAGTGAGTTTCTTGATGCTGTAGCGTTGTTCAAATATCTTGGCGTAACATTGCAGAGCGATATGAAATGGAACGAACATGTAAGAGGGACTGATGATCCCGTAAAGTCCCATAAGTTCTACAAACATTTGAACATTTTTGAACATGTAAGGACAATTGTGAGTAAGGCGGACAGCCAACTTCGGTTTATTGGGAGAATTTTGGGAAGATGTACTTCACCTGCAAAGGAGACCGCGTATAAAACGCTTGTACGACCACGTCTTGAGTATTGCTCAAGTGTTCGGGAACCGCAGCAGATCAGTATAAAGGAAGACATAGAGGCGGTACAGAGGCGAGCAGCTAGGTTTGTTACTGGTAGGTTCGACCAATGCGCGAGTGTCACGGAAATGCTCCGGCAACTCAAATGGGGATCGCTGGAGGAAATACGACGTTCTTTTCGTGAATTTCTGTTGAGGAAATTTAGAGGGCCGGAATTTGAAGCTGAGTGTAGTACGATCTTGCTGCCGCCTACTTACATTTCGCGTAGTGATCACGAGGACAAGATAAGAGAAATTAGGGCTCTTACGGAGGCAAATAGGCATTCTTTTTTCCCTCGTTCTATTTGGGAGTGGAATAGGAAAGGAAATGCCTATTAGTACCCTCCGCCACGCACCTTACCGTGGATTGCGGAGTATGTATGTAGATGTAGATGTAGCTGCATTCCACACCGAAATAACGTACCATTAATAACTTTCGTTGTTGCTACGCTGAAATAAGTACATATTGTAAAGAACGCTGACAAATACAAAAGAAAAAATTTTGGCTGTTACTATTGCTTCCAAAATTTGCACTAGTTACATGTCAACCATGCTCGAACAATTATTATTGTCAACAACGAATGAAAATATTTTTAAAGAAGGTGTAGACACTTAAAAGTGTGTTTTCATCAACCATATGAGCAACAGAAGAAGATATATCTGAAAAACACAACAAGACTAGGTAGAAAACTGAGCATTTGTTATGATGTGCACTTCAAGGGAATTGCATGATAGGTCATCTGAAGATTTACTCTTGGGGCAGCTAAATGCCATTAGACTGAGCTCAAACAAGGCAAAACATTTGATGTTCTTGCACGAAATATTTGTCTTTTTATCACTTCGATTTTTGCATTTAAATTTTGAACACACGTTAAACATATTTCAGCAGGAAAAATTGTACAGACAATACACACTAAATACAATATACACTAAATACAACACTTCAAGCTTAAAAACAACATATGATAGACTCTGTCAAGTGCACTGATCACCAAAAAAATGGCGGCCGAGTTTACTCAGGTTGCCGCAAAGAGCGCTGTAACTCGCGTGTTAGCCACTCTATGAAATTTAAGCTCTTTGTTGAAAACCCGCGTTCCATCAACAGCCAATAAAATATCACTCGTTCTTTCCAGAGCAATCTACACATAAAACCAATAGTACAATTACCTTCTAGAATTCTAACTTCACATTCACTCCAATAATTTATACACATAAATCAGTAACAACTAATAAAATACATAACATTTACTGAAATGATGTTTTTGTCGAACTTAAATCTATGATTTGACTCACAGCATTTAGAATGGCCGTACGCTAGTGTCATCTGCTGGGCGCTGAAGCAACTATGTACAATGTAACTAATATACAATCCGTCTTACGTATCAACTCGCTGGCTTCAGATATAGGAGCGTTGTCAGGCACTACGCCTCCCATCGCTTTCTTTCTTTACGAGGCGTCTTGGGTACTTCTCTTGGCTAGAGTCAACACAAACAGCAGTGGCGGCGCGTCCTATGTGTTCACTGGTTCAGTGAACCACCGTAAAAAATCTCGTCGTGAAAACAAAGTAAATAAATAAATGAAATAAAAAGTGTTTTTAACTACCATGCTTCGTTTCGTTCTTGTGTCAGATTATTTTAGATTCACATTCAAAGTATTTTTATCGCATGAGAAACGTTTTACGTCGCGGAGACAGCGTTGCAATGTGCATGTGCGGCTGAGGTTCAAATTCTCTTCTGCACCCCCTGGAGGCAGCATGTGGGCGCTGCCACGGCAGGGAGGGGCGAGGGAAAAAGCCACTTTTAACATTGGCGTTAGAGCTGGTAGAGACGGCAGCTCCTGGCTACTCGTGCACTGGCAGTTACGCACGAATGGCCCCGAAGCAAAGACAGGAGCTACTGCGCACCTTGCCTTGCGCATCGGCAAAGTCTCATTTAAGGCAACATTCACCTTTCCTATTTGTTTTTGGCGCATTGAAGATTCATCAAAAACACATTTGGTGAAACATCTTATAGCTATGAATTAAAGTAGCATCAACTGTAAAAGCCTTCAGAAGATACGATCTTGAATAATAATGTAGCCCGTACTCTCCACCGGTCATGAATAGCCATTTGTTTAGCAACATCACGTTGCGCCGTCGAAGGTAGTGAGATCGAGACCGACAGCAAAAAATTTTTTAAAACCCAATCTCCTTTTTAACGGATACGGGAACAAAAATGATTTTTTTATTGTTACTTGCCACATATATTTGAACGTTTTAGCAAATGTGTTGCGATTTTGAGGGTAAATGACATTTCTACTCTCCGTTGTAACAAATATTTAACTGTTTAAAAAGATGTGGGGAGAGTAGCCTTTGCGCATGCGTAAGGTTGAGCGGATATGCTGCTTACAGTGTCACGTGACCCGAAGGTAGCTTGTCTCTTCATTGTAACAGATTCATTTTATTATAGTCACAGTGTAATCAGTTACTTACTGCGTTTTAGTGTTCATGTGTTTTGTGTCCCCGCCTCGTCGCCGCTTTTGTGTCTCGTTTCCGTCGTAGGTGTCGGTGGCGAGTAGGAAGACCGACACAGGAATAAAGGTATCACGCTTGTGCCAGTACGGAGGGGAGCAGCCAGTGGGACAGCAGAAACTAGAAACACTAGAGTAAATTAGAACGAGATATAATTGCACAGAATTTATACAATACTTAACTTTTACATATCTCAGTACTGCAGAATGCTGATACATAGTTGAGTTAGAGGTCGGCCTAGTGCCTGTCCGATAGCCAAGTCTTCACTGGTGCCTATCTGAGTTCGAAGTTCTTAACTGGTTCCTATCTCAGTCCCAAGTGAACGATGTCGTTCAGTGGTGGCCATGAGCGGAGTCGTAGCAGAGGGCGCTCGTGGCTGACGTCGTAAGAACGCCGCGCCGTGCGTGCATGGCGGCGCGCGGCGAAAGTAGGTGGCGCGCACTTTGGACTTGTGCGACACCACAATGTGCATATTCACATATTTTTGGTGTTTATTATCAAAGAAAAAATTAACAACGTTGAGTATTTTTTAGAAACAAATTACTCACCTTTGAGCTTGGAACAAAAACTTGGTAGGCCGACGCTTGAGCTCGAGTTGAAGGAAGCCGAGGTAAGACATTCTGCATATCTTTTAACGGAAATATATCTAAAAGGACCGGCCGCTGTGGCCGAGGGGACTGAGGCGCTCCAGTCACGATCTGCACGGCCACTACGGTCGGGGGTTCGAATCCCCCCGTGGGCATGGATATTTGTGCCGTCCTCAGTATAAGGTAGATCATAAGTAGTTTGTAAGTTTAGGGACTGATGACCCCGTAGTTAAGTCCCATAAGCTATACGAACATTTGAACATTTTTTTCTAAAAGGAGGGGGGGGGGGGCAATCTGGGTCGCTTTCTCTCGACGCCACTTCACAGTGGTGGGGGGGGGGGGGAGACTCAAAGAAGTGACCCCCAGCCATCTCAAGTACCAGCCGCAGACGCCACACTGGAACTGATCGGTCGTGTTACCTCTTGCATCGCATTGACACTCCTTATGCGTGGTTGTTTATTTCTTTGTGCGGTTTAGTGATGTCTACGACAATCTAATGAAATGTGTCCTTGATACAATAACGTCACTGTCCAAGATAATATCGGATGCAAAATCTTTTTAACTCCAGAATGAATCTTTCACTTTGTAGCGGAGTGTGCGTTGATAAGAAACTTCCTGGCAGATTAAAATTATGTGCCTGAACCGGGCTCGAACCTGGTACCTTTGCCTTTCGCGGGCAAGCGCTCTGCCGACTGAGCTATCCCGACACGACTCACCATGCCACCTCACACAATTTTAATCTGAGAGGAAGTTTCATTTCAGCGCAGAGTGAAAGTTTCATTCTGGAAACATCCCTTAGGCTGTGGCTAAGCCATGTCTCCACAATATCCTTTCTTCCAGGAGTGCCAGTCTTGCAAGTTTCGCAGGAGAGCTTCTGGGAAGTTTTGAAAGTAGGAGGCGCGGTACTGGCGGAAGTAAAGTTGTGAGGCGGTATCGTGAGTCGTGTCGGGGGTAGCACAGTCGGTGCCGGGCGCCGTGGCTCAGCGCGCCCGGTCAGAGGGCTAAACGCCCTCTGTAATTAAAAAAAAAGCTGAGCCAAATATTCACCGAACAAACAAGAACGAACAGAAACAACGACCGCAAAGCGTAGATCTACCCGAAGGGATTAAAAGAAAAAAAAAAAAAAAAAAAAAAAAAGAAATGTCAATAGAGCGCTTGCCCGCGGAAGGCAAGGTTCGAGTCCCGGTTCCAGCACACAATTTTAATCTGCCAGGAAGTTTCATTTTTTTAAATCTCTTTGTTACTCTCATTTAGTAAGAAAAAATCGCACTGACGTGTTTTACGGCCCACTTTAGATTTGTAAAGTTTTTGCAAACATTTTGGACCAAAATAATAATCTAAATAATAAAACATTAATTAATAAGAGTGTGTGAAACCCCTTTTAGGGGAAAAAAAAATTGGGTAGTGGGTTCCGAACCACTGACCTTTAGCGTCATAGTTCAAGATCTTGCCCACTACGCTACGGCTATCAATCAAGACACGTGTACTTTAAAACCATACTATTGGCGGCCGTTGTTAACTGATGCTAATCTGGCATTTGTAGACACTAGATTATCATTTATCGTACGAAGAACGATGTGTTTTTGTTAATTCTTCAGTGCTACATTGCTTTGAAATGCGTGTAAGTTACAATAAGAAAATCATCAAATACGCAACGCAAGATGGCGTACGCCACAGAGAGTTCTGGGCGAGGAATGTCACGTGACATCTCCGAACGGCTGGTTTTCGTTAATTGAGTGGAGGGTGTCAAACCTCCGTTATTTTTGCAAATATGTCTCAAACAATACGAGATATGAAAAAAACATAAAAGAGCAAAGCTGTAGAGAATTTTCTGCTCTATAAATTCGATTATTCAATTTTCATGTCAGATGAATAGTTAAGCCGTTATTTTCATTTAAATTTCGAGCTGTCAAAAGACGATCGCAAAGGCCCACTTTTAGTGTTACTACCGTAACCTAAAGTGGGCCAAAATTATATATTTTCACGCGTTTCAGACAGGTTTTTACCGATAATAAATGTTAACAATTTTAAACATGTGACCAGTTCTCTGTAACAGGGAACTTACAACCAAGATTCGAAGCGTTTATCTGCTTTCTGCGTGCGTGCGCTCGTGTTTGTGTGTGAGTGTATGTGTGTGTGGTGTGTTTGTGTTTGTGTTCCAGTTCCAGCCTGAGTGGACATTCTCATGACAGCACGCTTTTTCTTGTCAGTGTTTACGCAAGCATCGAATCGTGAGTGGCTAAACGTACGCCGTCCAACTACACGTGTTAACTCTAAAATTACGGGACCGCGCGCTGCGCCCCCTCTGCCGGCTTTTCGCTGTCTTTTCGCAGCTGCTGACGGCGGAAAAATGGAACCGGGGTTTTTCCCGTTGTGGCTCTCTGGTCACGGCCGAATCTGACACGTCAACGTCAAAGGACGCAATATCAGAATGCGTGAGGTTATGGGTGGTGTAGAATTATTCGTCTCTGCAAAATGGGTGGGCTGAAAACACCTGCCTGTGCGTTCTCGTCCCTTTAACACAGTCAAGCTGACAGGGCGAACAGCTTCATGTCAGTTAAAGCTATAGGTATCGTTACAAATTTAACGAGAGTAAATAAAATATGAAATACAGTCTCTATCTTATCAATTTGCTTTTTTTCCTTTTTTTCCGCCGCTGCCTTCCAACGCATTGACAATCTGTCACGTTTGAAAAGCACAAAATTCCTTTCAAAATTGGTTGGACGGAAAAATTATATTAAAAACAAGTGACAATAACGGTTACGCTCTGTATCGTACAGATTCCACCAGCTGTGTAATTCTCGGTTAAGTTGCATCTTCTCTCTATGACATTAAAGTGAATAGATTCACTGCTGTTGATGGCCCATTCCTTTCCGTGAAGTTGCAGCATCTGTGCTTTATATTAACCCCGATATTTTCCAAACATTGCACTGGTATAAAATAATGTTGAAACGTTTATAATAAACGGATTCACATTTCCTACAGCGCATGACTGATACTATCAGTTGTGAATGAGGAATTTAATGTATTAGAGAAGCAACACATTATAGGGAGTGGGCTTGCACAGATAATAATACCGAATACATAACAATTCTCTATAAATGTGTAAATGTTTCAAATTAACTATAAATGAATGGTCACAGATGATACGTAACCAACTCCTCTCGTGGAAGGTCTATAACAAATTTATATGGCGACAATTGTGATAAAATCTAACCTAATGTTAAGAAGAAACGTAGAAAATAATAAACGATATCGCAAATATAAGGTCAAAAAGTTAGGGCAAGATAGTGTTAAGAAAAGATATCAAAAGGTGGCACAGCTGAAAGTTAAAGAAATACCAAATGGTACAGCAAGTGAGAAATGAATTGGACTGAAATACTCAGTCCTTGGCGCAGCTGATAAAGAAATAGGAAAAAAAAAAAATAAAAAAAAAAATAAAAAAAAATAAAAAAAAAATAAAAAAATTAAAATAAAAAAACAAGCACCACGACCGTGGATTAGTGATAACAAGCTTGAACTTAGGGAAAAGTTCAAGAATTCAAAGGGTGAAGAAGGAATAAAAAGCTATAAAAGGCTCCGAAATATGGTCATCGGGAAAGCAAAAAAAGATAAAGAGGAATATATAATGAGGCAGTGCAAGGAATAGAAGGAAAGCTGGAGAAAGGAAATATAGAAACAGCCTATGAACTGATTAAGAAACATTTGAAGAAAGTCAATGGCCGAAGCAGTAACATACTAGATGAAAATGGAAAACTGCTATTTGAGAAGAATGAAGTGGGACAGAGATGGAAACGTTATATATAAAAATTATATGAAGATCCATATGAGATAAGCAATCTTGAAAAAGAAGAAAATGTCACAAATGATCAGTTAGGGCCATCATTAACAAAACAGGAATATCTAAAGGCTGTGAGATAACTAGAAAATAACAAAGCACCAGGATGCGACGCAATAACTGTAGAAATAATACAAGGATTGGATGACAAAACATATGACTATATCTTCAAACTAATCGAAGATATGTATGAAACGAGAAATACCGGTAGGTTTTAAAAAGACTATCATAATTCCTATACGAAAGAAAAATGTGAACAACATCATACATTTAGCCTATTATCACAGATGTCAAAAATATTAACAAAACAATATATAACCGAATGAAAAGTATAATGAGAAGAACTTGGATGATCAATTTGTATTTCGACCGAATAGTGGAATAAGAGAAGCTGTCTTAATGTTAAGACAAATCATGAATAAAATGCTGGACCTAAAAAGACCACCGTTTATTGCTTTCCTGTACTTGAAAACGCCTTCGATAACGTGAATTGGAATGTTGTGATGGAAATTATCACTAATGTTGGTTTAGATTTCAGAGAAAGAAGGATAGTACATGAAGTCAACAAAAATCAAAGAGGGGCTATAAATATACACGGTGAAATACAAGACGCTTACATACGGAAAGGCATATGACAAGAGTGCATTTCATAATCAGTGATGTGCAACTTATGTATTGAGGAGGGAATTAAGTAATGTAAAGAGTCTATGGATGGAATTAAGATCAATGCAGTAGAAATTAAAGGTTTGCTGAAGGCATGGGCATCATTTATGAGAGCGAGGAAAATCTGTAAAAGGCATTATCAAGAATGAATGAGATCCTGCCAGATAAATGGAAATCAACGCAAAGATGACAGAGATCATGGTATGCAGCCGCGAGCAAATTGCAGCTGACATTAAGATTAATGATGCACCATTGAAACAAGTTATTGTCTTCACGTAATTAGGAAGTAAAAGCACATCAGATGGCGAAAGTTCAGCAGACATAAAAAGTAAAACTGCGCAAGCTAAAACAGTCTTCAAAAAACGAAAAAAGTATTTATAAAATGCTATGTGTGGAGTGTGGCATTGTATGGCTCCGGAAGTTGGACACTCGGCGTTTACGACAAGAGAAATCGAGAAGCATTTGAGATGTGTTGGAGAAGGATGCAGAAAATCCCTTGGACGACAAAGATGACAAATGAAGAAGTTCTTAGAAGAATCCTAGGAAAAAAGCACTTTTGAAAACGATGGTGAAGAGAAAAGTTAAGGTCATCTGTATAGGCACAGTGAGTTTATAGTCAATGTTATGGAAGGAATGATAGAAGGAAAAAGAGGCAGAGGATGACCCAGATTGCAGTATTTAGATTCAAAAAGATACAGCAGTGTAATCATATCAGTAAATGAAGAGGCTACCCGAGAACGGAGAAGTGTGAAGGAGAAGAATTTCTGCCAGCCAATCTTTGCATTGAAAACAAGAGAGAGAGGGCGAGAAAGAGAGACAGAGGGGGGGGGGGGGGGGGGGAGAGAAAGAGACTCGTTGGAAGTGTTGACAATGTTGGACTTTGTCAGTTATCGTTTCGTTGTTTATATTTAATTAATCGTGTTTATCTAATTTTTCGTAAAGAGTATTTAGATACCTAATTTGTAAAGACTGTCGAGTACGAAGCTTAACAAATATGGTAGAATAAAAGTTGTCAACTCGGTTAAAAATACCCCTATCACAGCACAACATAAGTCGAATATGTCCTGGCCAATGATGTCAAAGCGGAGAACGAGCTTCATGACTTATTTGGTAGCTTCAAAAAATTTAAATAAAAAAGCGCGACATATTCGCTCTTTTTTACGACGACGATGATAATGATATCAAGATTAGAGCGTTCAACAGCGTGGTTTTCAGCGTCCGGGCATTATGTATCGGACACGAGTGTCAGTACAATACATTAAAACATAAAGCAGGAAGAAACAAAGAATGTAACAAAATTGAGACGAACCTTACGTACACCCTGATACAAGAAAAGGGATAGGGAGTCCTAATATCGTAACTTTGACTAAAACAAAGAATGTGGCTGAAGAAGTTAAAATAACATATCATATGACGATAGCTGACTGATGGCAGGAATAAACAGGATAAACCAGCTACCGTGCAGCACACTAAAACCTAAAGCCTAAAAGCATAGGCCGTTGTTCGATCAAGAGATTTGAAAACTTTCGTCACACTGACCTTGTCATCACCTAAAATAAACAGTGTAAGATACCTGTTATGGGAAGGTATACAGTTCATATTCAAATGGTATTCAAATGTACCGCGAATTTGAGGCCAGTGTCTAGCTAGTCAGGCATGGGTTATTTATCTTTGGTTGCAGGCTTATTTTTCGATGGCAGTACTATCGATAATGGAGACGGTGATAGTATTGTTTCCGGGAAGTAAGGTTGTGATTATTGAGAGGGTAGACTTCGCTAGGCGCGCGGATGAGATTACAGAAGCGTGGGGACCTTGGTTGTGTGCAGTTGTCGTTCTGGCGGGAGACTTGTATGCTGAGCCAAGGTGTTTGTTTGAGATATGGAGACGAAATAAAAATAAAAAAAAAAAAAAAAAAAAAATCAACGACGTTGGAGAAACGATCTTTTGAAGTTTTTATAAGGTAAAGTTTCTCATTAAATACTTGGCATGTTTCTATGACACAACTTCGCATTGTTAGGCTGAACTGATGGTAACAGTAACGGTCGGGAAAGTTCTTGTTGTTAGCTTGTGGTCTCACGATTCATGCTAGGGACCGCTTTCTGTGTTAGGAAAAGTATTTATTGTAATAGCTTAGTTTTGAAATTGCGTTTTTTATGAATAGGAATTTCATGGGTAGTGTTATTGAAATATAGTTTTGTTGTAACATTGTTTGTGTAAATCGAGTTAAATTTATTAACAGTAAAGAAATGTTTATCTTTGTTTAAAAATAATTTTGTAGGCAGATTAAATATCTGAGTTATATTTTTCTCTGAAAGATTTTAAAATCATAAACATGACATTGTTAGTAAATTTTTATGAAGTTACATCAGTTATAAATAAATCAGATATTTCATTTTTAATATTTAGTTCGAGTTTCTTAAACAGATTACCAGTTTATCCCTCCTCACATTTTTATTAAAAGTGCCATAGATGTTTTCTGTCGATAGTTTTCCAGTAGTTAGTACAGCAGGAAGCAGTTCGGTGTTGCACAAATTTATGCAGTAACTGAAGGTGAGAAAGAATCAATTTTTGTCGAGCTTACAGTTCCGTATGATTTACAGATTTCAGGGTAGGACAATTCATACAGTGTTCAGGTTAACAAGTGTTTGCAGTGAGTCAGATGGCATTGATAAATATTGTGTTCGTTACATTCCGTTAAAGATTGTTGGTTCAGTCAGAAACAAGTTTGTAGGGCCAGAATTATTAACACAGTGATTTTTATTATCAGTAATTTTCAGACAGTTAACTTTGTTACGACATTTTCATACAGAAACAATTAGCAGTTTGTATCTCATTATAATAAACATTACGCAGTACTAGAGATTTTGCAATACCTTTACATTCACATAGAATACAGTTAAAAATACGCAGTCAGATTAACATAACGTTGTACAAAGGCATTCGGCTAGAACTAATTCAAACACACAGCAGACGGAAATTTTGTAAGAAAGAAGGTGAAGCGAGAAACTTTCACATGTCGACTCTTGCCTGGATGAGTTTTTAGAGCTTCTATGAAGTAATAATCACTGCAAAGTATAGTAATTGTTAGGTAGCCACAGTAACTGGAAATAATTTTATGCGTATTTTATAATATGTGTACTTGTTTTTGTGAGGCCAAAAGAGCTGCAAGTCAAGTCAATGTGGAGAAGGATAAGAGTGGAGAAGCTTCAAGAAAAGGAAATTAGAATGAAATAAATAGCAATCACCTCGGAAAGCTACAAGTTAGTTGAATGTAGGGATTTACAGTCACAGGAAGAGGAATGGGCCGGCCGCGGTGGCCGAGGGGACTGAGGCGCTCCAGTCACTGTCTGCACGGCCACTACGGTCGGGGGTTCGAATCCCCCCTCGGGTATGGATATTTGTGCCGTCCTTAGTATAAGGTAGTTGATAAGTAGTTTGTAAGTTTAGGGACTGATGACCCTGTAGTTAAGTCCCATAAGCTTAACAAACATTTGAACATTTGAATTTGAAGAGGAATGGTCAAGATAAAGGGACACACTACTGGAAGCAGCTAGAGAATGTTTTGGAACAATAGTGTGTAAAGGTAGGAAGAAGCAGAGAGCCTGGTGGAATGAGAGAGTCAAGGCAGACTGTAAAAAGAAAAAGAAGGCATTTGAAAATGTCTCGATACTAGAAATCAGTAAACAGAGAAAGTTATGTGGAAGAAAGAAACATAGCCAAACGGATAATTGCAGACTCCAAGCAGAAATCATGGGAAGACTTCGGAAACAACCTAGGAACTCTGGGTCAAGCCGCGAGAAAACCATTTTTGAGCGTAATTAGCAATCTTGGAAAGGGAGGGAAGAAGGAAATACAAGTGTTTTGGACAGGTCAGGAAAGCTGCTAGTCAATCCTGTGGATGCCTTGAGCAGATGGAGGGAATATTTTGAAGAATTGCTTAATGTAGGTGAAACGTTCGATTATGGGTCAGATTTTCAGGTAGAATGCGATAGGAACGACGATGGAAACAGGAAACAGAAAATGATCAGTAGATTACAGTGCTAGAAAGCGGCTGGAGTGGATGAAATTAAGCCGGAACTCGTCAAATAAAGTGGAATACCAGGTCTCAAATGGTTACGTAGGATAATTGAGAAGGCGTGGGAATCGGAAGGGGTTCCGTCTGACTGGACGAAAGCGGTAATCACGCCAATTTTCAAACATGGAAACAGGGAAGATTGTAACAACTATAGAGGTATCTCTTTAATTAGCGTTGTAGGCAATATATTCTCAAGTATTGTTGAAAGGAGAGTGCGAGTGTTAATTGAAGACAAGTTGGATGAAAATCAGTGTCGGTTTAGGCCTCTTAGAGGCTGCCAGGACCAGATCTTTAGCTTACGGCAGGTATTGGAAAAGTGCTATGAGTGGAACAGGGAATTGTATCTACGTTTCATAGATTTAGAAAAGGCTTATGACCGTGTTTCTGGGAGGAAGCTACTGTCAGTCCCACAAGATTATGGTATAGGAGGCAAACGTCTGCTGGCAATTAAAGGGCCTTACGTAGACTGTCAGACAGCAGTTAGAGTAGATGGAAAATTAAGCTCATGGTTCAGGGTAGTTTCAGGGGTACGACAAGGCTGTAACCTGTCACCACTGTTGTTCATACTATTCATGGATCATATGTTGAAAACAGTAGACTGGCAGGGCGGGATTAAAATAGGAGAAAACAAGATAAGCAGTCTCGCATATGAGGATGACTTAGTTGTAATGGCCGATTCGATTGAAAGGTTGCAAACTAATATGTCAGAGCTCGATCAGAGGTGCAAGGATTATGACATGAAGATCAGTATCTCCAAAACGAAAGTAATGTCTGTGGGAAAGAGATTTAAACAGATTGAGTGCCAAATAGGAGGAACAAAGTTAGAACAGGTAGACAGTTTCAAGTACCTGGGATGTATTTTCTCACATGATGGCAACATAGTGAAAGAACTGGAAACACAAGGCAGAGGTTACAGAAATGAAAGTAGCAAAAATGATTGCAGGTACTAATCGATGGGAACAATGGCAGGAGGGTGTCCATAATGAGGAAATCAAAGAAAAACTGGGAATGAACACCATAGATGAAGCAGTTAGAGCGAACAGACTGAGATGGTTGGGTCATGTTACACGCATGGGAGAAGCAAGGTTACCTAAGAGACTCATGAGTTCGGCAGCGGAGGGTAAGAGGAGTCGAGGTAGACCAAGAAGAAAATACTTAGATTCGGTGCTGAATGATTTTGAAGAAAAAGGCATAACATCAAACGAGGCATCAATGTTAGCATTGAATAGGGGATCATGGAGGAACCAGTCTCTAATGCTGATGATGATGATGGTGATGATGATGATGGTGTATTTGTTTTTCAGGAAATTTTGAATGTGTATTATGTGTGATTTTTTTTTTTATTTTCAAACATTATGTCTTGGTTACAGCGTTGTTCATTGTTGATCTTGTAACAACGTTGAAAAGTGTATTGTAAGTGTTTTGTACTGAAAGTGACAACTTTTTTCTCGCGAGATTTTCGTTTGTAGAAAAGCAATGTCAGTTTTATAGTATTTGATTGGATTTTTGCACTATGTCTGTGAACACTAGGCAGTCTCGTAAGAAACAACAGGAGAGAGGTGAACAGACAGAGAATGAACTTGTTTTAGAATACAGTACTGATCAGTTGTCTAGTCTAAATCATCTTGCAATGCAGTTATCTAATGTAAACGAAAGTGGCAACAATGTCACAGACGCGCGACCACAGAGTGAATCGGTATCTGTAGACAACAATTTGCAGATACAAGATGAACAAGAGTTAGGCTCAGAAAAAGAGACACACAACAGTGACATATTACACAAGGGTCAGAATGATGGAAACTCACAAACAGGGGTGACAGACACTAATTTTGTGGTAAATAATGTGATGCACACAGCCATGTGCAGACGGTCCCACAAGTGCACGCAGTGTGGATTTTCACACATTATTAGCAGTTATTAAATAAATGACCCAGGACATGAATCAGTATATTCAGGTACTTAAATAAGGCCAGGAGAGCTCACAGAACGAAATTCAGGTACTTAAACTAGGCCAAGAGAGCACACACAACGAAATTCAGGTACTTAAACAAGGCCAGGAATCTATGAACCAGAATATGGACAAGAGTCAGGAAGAAATGAAACTACAGAGACCAACTATTTCTGATGAGATTATAAACCATATTCTTCTGAGAATTCATGGCGTGGAAAATAAATTAGAATCGTTAGAACAGGAACATAACAGACTCGCTGAAGAACGGCGACAGGACAAAGAGGAAATAATGGCGAAAATAAATGGTACTGTTCCGCGTGCGATTGTGTCACAGCTCACCACACAGAATGCGACACTAGGCGAAGCCATTATAGGCCTTAATGGCCAAGTGGCCAAGTGGCCGCTATGTCTTTAAAACATTCCACACTGCTATGTATGTACCTCGACTGTGCAGGTGAACTGGCGATTTTTTTGTAATGTTAATGAATAACTGTACAGTAACTAAGATCTAGAGAGGCAAATTTCTAGCATAATTTGAAACCCCATCCTTAATACATTAGGACAAATGTAAGCTTATATGTATGCTTGCATCGGTAGAGGTGTACCAGCATTCCAAAAAACATGAGAAACATTCACATGGAAAACACTTTTACATTTCATAACATGATTTCTGGTGATTGTAATAAAAAGAATTTGGTTCACAATAGGTTTTTCATTCAATATTTTATTATATAAAAAGGTTACTTATATGTTATATATAATTCACTTGCAGGTGGTAATTCTGAAAGCCCTGAGGTACGCAGAGTCCTAAGTTGCAGTCTTTACACCACCATCTGCTTTCCTTTTTTACCCGCTTGCCAATCTCTTTCTTCCCGTTGTCGGAGCAAACTTTGCAATACCTTGTGGTATTTATTTTGTTAGCAGTGTGAGGCACTTTTTCTGGAAAGTTACGACCAAAATTTCTATGTGGGCTAGTGCTTGGTGTTGGTTCTACAGATATATAGCCTCCACCTTTTTCTACCAACGTCAAGTTAACGTTTTTCATGAAGTCCACAAAAGAGAGAGATTTTCTGTTTACTGACGTCTTTGTACAAAATAAAACTTTTCACAGCATATATCAGGAAAACACCAAAGAACGGTTTCTTCCACCACTTCATTGTTTTTCGAGCGAATGGGTAGTAACTGTACAACTATCCACATGATATACACCAGTCTTGTTCTTTTTGTAGTCAATTACAACGTCTGGTTTCGTTACTATTGTAATCCCATCTTTAGAACGTAGTGGGACGTCTTTTGTGGTAACCTGATGTTTTATATTTTTCCACTTCAGCGCTAGAATGGGCCCATTCCTCAAAAATATCATGTTTTACTTTTGTTTCTTTGTTTTGAAGCTTGTTGGTAAGCCTTTTCTGTTTTTCACAACAGTTCCGATAGCTAATGTATTTTATACAACTGATAAACAGAAGAAATCGACTGCTGCTTCATCTAGTGAACAACATATGAACTACAGGAGTTATTTTACAGCCGCCAGCCATGTGGTGCGGCGAAAAACACCTTTCAGCGACTGTGAAAGCGACGCCCGTACTGGATACGGACGCTGTACACACGGCCGAAACTTGCGCGCCCGCATGGCGTACGGACATAGTGTTGAATGTGTTAAAAACGGCACAGCGTGACGAGAACATAAAGACTCTCGCGGAAAGAATGGACAAGGTAACAAATCAAGTGTCAGAAATAACGTTAAGAGCAGGTCAGAGGTCAGAAGATACTGTGCCAGTACCGTTTACTGAAACGGAAGAATTCCATAATTTGGAGAAATTCAGAGAAGAGCAAACGCATATTAATTGGCGGAATCGACAGAAAGTCAGTGAAATAGAAAACACGTTGCGGTGTCTGGAGGGTATGACGCAAGCTACTAATGACACTCAAAACAAATTCCGAGTAAACACGCAGGTGGACAGAACTGAGGCTCCATTAACAGCGGGCGAATTATTTTTCCGGCGTGTCCTTGAGGTGGACAGTGTGGCACCAAATGCGCCACTCGGAAATGCAGTAGAGCCCAGTAAAGGAGACTTTGACTACAAATACTTCCTCAAAGTGAAAAGGTTCAAAGTGTTCAGCAATATTAGTACGGAAATCCACCCGCTCTCTTGGCTGATGCAATTTGAACATGTTTTGCCCCTTGATTAGTCGATCAACATAAGATTCAATTTGTTTGCGATTATCTTGAGCTAGAGCCGGCAACGAGAACGCAATCGATTGCCATAAATTTGATCGACTTACGCAGAATTCCGTAATGCATTTCTAAATGCCTATTGGTCGGACAGTTTTCAAAATAGGGTAAAACACAGTATCATTATGTTGCAAAGTTATGAACAATCCGAATTCTCCAGTACATCTGAGTATTTTGAACACATGATTCGAAAAAATCAGTATCTCACAAATCCATATAGTGCATCAGAACTGATTCCAATTTGTATTACAAAATTACCCAAACATTTGAGACACCTTATTATTGCCAGTAAATGCAAGGATGATTTGGAAGGCTTTACAAGTTTGCTGCAGGAATTAGAGCTTGGCTCCGATAACCAATTAACCAATAAGAAACAGAGGGGCGATGGGTATGACAACATTGAAGAAAATTCAGATTTTTCCAACGCAGATAGTTACAAGGCAAATCTTAATAGGAAAAGACAGAATAATGGGAATTTTAAATATGAAAATCAGTATTCATCCTACAATACTCCAGATTGGGATTCAAACAATGCCAATCATAACAGCAACGCTGAAGTATACGAACAATGGAAACCAGTACTGAGGTAATAGTAGGTCACAACCATACCACTGGCATAACAACAATGGTTCTCGTAACAAAGAGGGATTTAAGAGCAATTACACTCAACAGCACATGAGGGATCATAAAAATTACGGAAATGGAAATACCTTTTTCCGCAACAGGCAACAGTATTACAACAATCAAAATGGGTACAGGAGGAATACACAGTGTAATAATTCCAGGCCTCAAAACTCGTGGCAAGACAATACAAGAAATCGCCGATTCAGTGACTCACAATTTGAGTGCAGGAATGGCAGGGATCAAACATATTCACATAGACAGGATGGCGTTGAAATCATTGAGATACGATCCCCAGATCCTTGTCACAATCCACCACAAAATCTGAAAGGGCAAAAGTGACTAGCACAGTCAATCCTTCTGAGAGGCTGATGAAAGAGATCAATAAGCTATGTAGATTGCATTGCCATGCTAAACATCAGACATGGGATCAATATATTAGCATTTTTCGAAACCTGTTAAATGAGTTACCACACGATTCTAGATCATTGGCACCTCTTTTAGTTCCGAAGAACCAAAATCCCCCTAATTTGATTAAGGATTGAGTTCCCTTTCCCACAGTTCGTAGATTAAGACACGCAGAAATATTGCAGCAGAGAAAAGGAAGAAGGTACAACGTGCTAATGTCAATCTTAAGAAACTATACGTATAACCGAAAGGTTTTGATTCGATCTTATAAATTACCTAGGAAAGGTAAGAATTTGAGTCATAAAGTTTTCGAGTTCGCAAAGTAGGTAGTTCATGGTAACTCAGTAGAGGTTGAAACACTATGCACAAATAAATGCAGAGGTCTCCATCATATATGTCATGTTAAACCGTTTGTGAATAAAAACGACATGAGAGACAATAGTGCTTATATCTGATGCAACAATTATGTCCATGCATTCCTCTCACTTCAGATCTAAAACAATTTATTTAGAAATAAATACAGAGAGTAATTCCGATGTAAAGGAGACATTGTCTGCAGTTTAGTCAAGTGTTGTAGTAAGTAACAATAGTGAATCTTATGTGGCGCTGCCATTTGAGCAGTTTGATTCTGAAACACCGTACAGTAGCGAGGAAGACAATTTTTCCCCTAGTTAGACAGCCGCAGGTCGGGTAGAAGCTTAACTCATTTATGGCCCTGGGGTGGTCCTGCCGAGAGCCTACAGGAAACTCATTAACCGACAACAAGAAATGTCCCATCGTAAAAGAAACCTGCCGATGAGTCAACACAGCACAGAAAGTTTTCTAGCAATTAATAAAACATCTCTCGCTTGTCACCTAGAATTATTGAGTAATAAATCTCACACTGACACGATTTTATACGTTAACGAGTTACGAATTGAATAATTTATCCAACATAATCTGATTCGACATAAATATATGAATAGAGGTTTATGGACAGACGAGTTTGTAGCAACGAAGTTACTCACTTGTCTTCGAAAACATACGTATTTCGGTGCTAATGATATGTCATTATCAACAGTTCCGATGGAGTGAGAAGGGAGAACTGGGGCAGGCGGCCACTGGCACATCATTAGCAAGGGCACTGAGCATCGGGAATCTAATTATTTATCCATTAGTGGACTTAGGGGTACTCCAACAGAAATTCGAATGTCTTGCTACAAACTAACCTAGAACTGACGATATATTTTCTTACTGTAAAATGAATTCAGTCGCTAATTATACTAGTAATGTTATTTCCATTTCAGATTTATTTAGTTTTAGTACATTTTGTAATAGATAATTGTTTTAACATTTTTGAGAAATGTAGGTGCTGTGCTACAGTGGAGAAGAATATATGAGTATTATGATTTAGGATTTAATGAACATTTTTGTGCTTGCAAATAATCTTGATTTTTATTTTTTAAACAGAATAAGAAGCAAAAGTGATATATTTTATAGCCAATTTTGTCAGAACAGGCTGTCATAAACAGCAAGGAAGATGAGAAAAAATAGAAGGGAGGCCGAATTTAGGTCAAAGGAAATGAGGTTGATGCCCCCAGTTTAAATTATGACATAATGATTGTCAGAACGAAAAACATAGCGACATGATCTACGATTATATATTTATTCTTAAATATGCAAATAGAGAAGGTACTACCATGCGCAAAAATATCCGAACGACCTGAATTGCGTTTCGCCTGATGTGCATGCAACACAACTAACGTACGTGTCTTGCGGGTGCTCTGCTCGCTCCGCGGTGTAGTCGTTCGACTATTCATAATGGATCCACTGCAGACAACTGCTCTTTATGACAATCATTCCAGTTGTAAATTAACACCACGATTTTGCAAATACAAGGAAACACGTTATTAAGTTCTTAACGTTTATTAAATCCAATTTATTACAATGACATATCTTAAGTATTATCACACTTATTACAGTCTCATATAACAAACTCCGTCACATAAAACATTACTTAATCCTTAAACAACATTTAATATTGTTTCAAACAACAGATTTTACTATACTATCGGAAATCCTAAAGTCCTCTAGAAATTCGAAGTACTTTTGTTCTCTAAATAGTTTTCTCACAATTGCGGAACGTCGTTCCACTGGCGAGCGGATTTTTATTAACCGATTGTAGAACTAACCAGATAATAAAAACTCAATTAACAGCAGCAAACGCACTATGGAAACTTCAATATTAACTGTGTATCACCAACATTTTCTCCGTATTCATACCTGAACAAATATTGTACACATCTTGGAACTTGAATTGATATGACAAACTACCTTGTTCTGGAATCAAACCAACCACCTGTAGCCGTAGCTAACTAAGCAATGCATTCATGTGTTATAGATACTGGATTATGCCTAAGATTGTCACAGCTGACGAAACATAAAGATGTGTGAAATATTGGAGATTTCCTCACAAATATCAAAACGCGCAAATCAAATCATATAAAATGCCAATTCTAAAATATTTTTATTTATTTATTTCTTACTGAACCAGGAACTTAATAATCACCGTTATGTCCCTAATCACAAGTGCCCAGACTCAGTGCTGTGTGGGACTGACATACGAGGCTGCTCCTGTCGGAGTTTCGAGTCCTTCCTCGGTCAGGGGTGTGTGTGTTGTCCTTAGATTAGATTAAGTAGTTCTAAGCCTAGGGACTGATGACCACAGTAGTTTGGTCCCATAGATTTACAAACATTTGATTTTGAGTTACATACCCGGTATCTAAATTGAAGATAACTAAGTGAAGTCAGATGTTAGTAGTCTAATTATTTCACCAGCAGCGGGACGTTTGAATCTGTAATCAGGATATAATTACGTTATGCGTCACCGGGAATCGAACCCCGAACCTACCGGTGTCCTTTCTAAGCACGAATGGACGTTAAATCTCAAATGTTAACTCAACAGGAATGACGATGCGTGCGTGTCTGACTAGTAACAACAGCACATACCGTTGTTATAATAATAATAATAATAATAATAATTTCGTGTGGCTCAGAGCCCTGGTGTATGTCATCCAACTGTGCGCCACTTCAGAGACTTGCATGTCCCTAACCTGCCCCAATTATCCAACCGGGATAGGCGACCTACAGTTGAACGTGGAATCCAAACCACGTGTAGTTTATGACACACATTGTTGAGACGTGAATGCTGGGTTAAACACAGATTGAAAAAAATCGGTGATCTGACTAGGTTTCGAACCCGCGACCCTTCAGTTACCATTCAAGCGCTTTACCCCAAGACCACCGCAACACCTTAGCTTGCGTACATAGGGCACGAAGAGACATTCAAAATAATTTTTTGTTAGTAGTCCAGTGTGCTCTATCTAGGGCGTCAAATGAAATTATGAATATTTTGTGCTGGACCTGGCTTCGAATCCATATACGTGTCTTTCGTGGAGACCTAGAGGAGTCAGCAGTCTTGGAGAAAGCAACTATATTATTCTGAGAGGGTCGAGTGAGAAAAAGAGGAGATCCGAATTAGTATTCCAGTCCAGCAGCAAAATTTTTAACGTCTCAAGTTAAATTCAATATGAGACACGTGACCTTAAAGGACAAGTGGTTTATAAAATAAAATAAAGTTTTGTAATATAAGAAAAGCTTTCGAGCGACAGAGGTACTGATTGGCATGTATTCCACCTGTTACTGGCAACGATAAATCGGCTCTGTTAAAGTTGATAGCGAAATAATTCGTTTTAATACGGATTGTTAACTACGGTGCAACTTGACGTTCTTCACTTGGTGTTACCAGCGGTGAAGTAGCCAGTTAATAATATACACATGTCAGACCCTTTCCTTGTTAGTCCCGTCCGCTGAAGCAGTATGATGTAGTGAAGACTGCTAACCTCTGCTCTTTCTTACCGGGAAGAAAGGCATTGGATTATTTGGCTCCATATCAACACTACAACACTTATTGCGCGTGTATGCAATGCATAAGGATTAGAGAATTTACTTGTAGTGCGGCTTACATTTCTGTATATGCTTGACCTAAACTGCAACTTCATTGTTTGTTTTACTTGATTTTTGTACTCACTGAAATAAAATTGCCTGACCTTCCAGTACGAGACCTTTCTCTCGTTCTTACTTTCTAACCAGAGAAATAAACCCGGTAATTGATTCACAAACGACTAGTTCACGCTGTTAAGAAATTTCGCGAAGGAATTTCATTTCCTCTTAAAACGTGCTAAAATTTCGTGTGGCTCATTGGCCTGGTGCAAGTCTTTCGACTGCGCGCCACTTCGGCGACTTGCGTGTCCCTAGCCTACCCCAGTTATCCAACCGGGGAAATGGAACCTACAGCTTATCGTGAAATCCGAACCACGTGTCGTTTCTGGCGACTCCTCACATCGTTAAGAGGTGAAGGCCGGAATAAAACGCAGACTTAAAAGAAATGCGAGGCCCGACCGGGTATCGAACTCGGGACCCTTCGGTATCTAGTCAAACGCTTTACCCCGAGACTACAGGGCCACACATATCGTTTTTCTCAAATTTCCTTAATAAGAAAAGCTCGTTGTCAGGGTAGGATGAGGTCTAGGCCAGATTAATCTTTTCGTCTGATAGCATAAGTATTTTGCCGTAATAAGTATCATAAGTTGTGTTTCTGTAGCTAAGGAAATCATCAGCTGAAATAAAGACTATAAAGTGCGGTACAGATAAAAATGCAAAACGATTATCAACCGAACGCAGAGCTAATTCTCAAACTGAGGTGTATTTTTTTCCTTGCCTTCCTCGACCGAGTATCGGAAGGCGTATGCAAAAATGTATAATGTGTTATGAATACTTGGAACGCTACATTTACGTTGACTCTTCAAAAAAGAATACTTTGTTTACAACGAATTAAAATTAATAGGCATGACGGGATTTGAGTCGATTTATGACCATTTACCAACTTACCGTCTTACTCACTACGCAAAGCTTTCATTAGAATACACTCGCCTTACTGACTGGTATAATGCCATACGCGAGGTAACACACACACTTAAAAAGATACAATAGCTGGGACAATCTAAATTTTACTTTTAATCTCAGAAACACTGTCAGTATTACTACGTATGAAATTTAGAGACAAAATTCATTTCCACGATATTCGTAATAATACTAGGAACTTGTTTATGAAAGCTTTTTCAGAGCAAGTAGTTGGGAATGAATTTGACTTCTGAGGAAAAGAAAGTGTTTCCACATCGTATGGCACTTGCTTCCTCTTGCCTTGTCGATAGGTGCTTACTTGCGAAATGACACAACTCAAGAGCTTTGATAAATGTCGTATTCTTGCACTTTATGAAGAGGGATACAGTATCAGCGCCATTTCCCGTGCTCTAGGATACAGAAAATCCACGATACACCTGTGGGTGAAGAGGATGGCAGATGAAGGCCATGTTAACAGTCATCGTCGCCCCGGACGTCCACACACAATGACAAAGAAGCAAGACAATGATATACTCCGCTGCAGTGATGAAGAACCATTCCGCACCAGCACCGAAATTAGGAACGTTCTACAACTACCTGTAAGTAGATAGACCATCCACCGTAGTCTCAACGAGGAAGGAAGATATGGACAAAAATCCGCGATAAAGGAAATGTTGACAGAAAAACATAAGACTGCCAGATTAAACTTCGTACTGGCATCTGGCATACGTAAGCAAACCAATTTCATTCTGGGAGCAGAGAAGGTATTTTCCACAGCACCAAAGGGTTCTGTCCATGTGTTTCGTCCAACTGGACCGAGATTCGACAGAAAATATGTCCATCAGAGGCAAAGGTGTGGCCGATCTGCTGTCACAGTTTGGGGATGGATGACGGAAAATGGTTGCGGCATTCTGTGGGAACTGGACCGTCCGCCTACCAGTAGTTACTACTGTGAAATACTAGATAACATAATGCTTCCTTCTGTTCGTGAGACGTTTCCGGAAGCAGAATAATATTCCAACATGACCGTTCCCCGGACTACACCGCAAATTGTGTGAAACAGTGGTTTCGAGTGAACGGAGACGTTGATGTGTAGGACTGGCCTCCCAAAGATGCTGACCTCAATCCCATACAGCACGTATGGGCAGAGATGGAGAAGATTATTAGCAGCCGAAGACCTACGCCAGCAACGAAGGCAGCGCTATCTGAAGCAGTTCAGGGTGCATGGGAAGAGCTGTCGCAGAATAGTGGGTTTGTAAGAAAACTAGTTACCTCTGTTCCCCGGCGGCTAAGTGCAGTTGTAGAGGAGAATGGAACCTGGACACGATACTAAATTATGTTGTCATCAGAGACAAAGCTTTGTTTATATTAAATGGAAGTGTCTTATTTTCTCGATTATTTTTCTTGAAGATTTACATTACTTCGAAGAAAAGAAAAATTATTTTGTGTTAATTTCAACCCTTCTGCAATAAAATATTTCATCTTAAATTATTACACGAACTTTAAGAAAAACCAAAACCAGCATGAAAATTAAGAAGGCTTATGACGTCGATGCCAATGAAGGCATCAAAGAAAGAATTATTTACTTTTTTTTATTAAGTGAAGAAGGCATTTTATTTATTAATGTTCTGTTTATTTAGATGTAGGCAGGGTACCAGTAAGGATAAAATCATAAGAGAGGTGTCATTTTTAAAAGTGTTGAAAGGCCAGCTGGTAGACGCAAACTCGAGCGTTTGGCTCCACTACATCCTCATATTTACTAACTTGCAATCGAATATAGCTCAGTGGTCAAAGCCTACTGTAATTTCATCTTAAAGCTCATTAAAACCTCTAAGTAACGCTTTTAGAGTAGACCCTGTTCATATTAACTTGGCGTCCAATACACCTGTTCATCGACTTTGTTGAGTATCACGTAAAATTTACGAAACCAGAAAAGGAGGATTAGGATTTAATATCCTGTCGACGTCGTGGTTATTTGAAACGGAGCCCATACTGGGATTGTTTCGTTAAGAATGTGGAAGGAAATTGGCTATGCTTTTGAAAAGGAACCATGTTGCCATTTGCCTAGAATAATTTCAGGAAATCACTTGAAAAACAGAAGGATAAACAGACATGGAAACTATACACTTTCGTCATTGTATCACTGAGCAGTCAAAATTCAAATAGTCGAAAATGAAAAGTGAAATACTGAATTTAATACTAATTATACCTGGAGGCAACAGAAACTTACATGATACGAAATTAAAAGTCATTTCTACACGTTGCCGTTAAGAGTGATGTTGCCTTTCTATTGAGCACTGAAATCTCCAATAATGATTACTGAATAGAAGTTTTAAAATAATACCAACTTCTGGCCTGTGTACCGATCCGGTTTTATGGTAGAAATGACACATAAAAGTAGTAAGGTTTCGTGAAATCACATTATATAGACGTTTCGGTTAAATGGTTTATTTGCAGTAACACTCGTACAACGCTAAACTACAATGTCACAACATCTAGTTTTACGATCTGGTCAGCAGTGGAAATCAAAACATCTTAGTAATAAAGTCTGTAAATAACATTGCTTCTTGCATTCGTTATTTCGCTTTCTTTATCTGTAAGAGAAGTTCCTCGTCACCTTCTTATCACATAATCCTATGAAGTCCTTCAGTTTTTATTTCCTTAATTCCCAGAATCTATGACGAGGTAAAGAGAGGCAGAAAGGAAGAGGAGACGGTGAGAGAGAGAAAGGAAGAAGAGAGGGAAGACAGGATGAAAGGAAGTATAGGACGGACAGGATTGCGTGATAGACAGAGGGAAGAGGAGCTGGAGAAGGTAGAAGGGGACAAAGAGACAGAGGCAGATCGTAAGAGAGAGAAAGAGAGAGAGAGAGAGAGAATGGGGAATGGTAGACAGAATTCAGAAAGCAAATGCTTTTCTCAGGGGCAACAGGGTATTTGACTGTTCTCTGGTAATCATCTTAAATGGGTGATCATGTCATCTTACGCTCATAACATAAGCTGCGGTGGAATGGCCGAGCGCTCTAAGGCGCCTTGCTGCGGAGCGCGCGGTTGCTCCTCGTCGGAAATAGCGTCGCCCCTCGGGCATGTGTGTGTGTGTGTGTGTGTGTGTTTCTGTGTGGTGTTGTCCTTACATTACGTTAGTTTAAGCAGTTTGTAAGCCTAGACTGATAACCGCGGCAGTTCAGTCACAAATATTTACGAACATTTTGAACATTTCATAACATGACTTGTTTTCCTTGTCAATTGCAGTATTCTTTAAAAACAAACGGAAATGGAATTCAAATATAATTTGAAATCCAGCTAAAACGCTTCTTTTGAGTCATGTGATGCCTCTAAACTCAACCCACATGGTGTGGTCCTGTTGTAACATGCCGGCCGCGGTGGCTGAGGGGACTGAGGCGCTCCAGTCACGGGCTGCACGGCCACAACGGTCGGGGGTTCGAATACCCCCTCGGGCATGGATATTTGTGTCGTCCTTAGCATAAGGTAGTAGATAAGTAGTTTGTAAGTTTAGGGACTGGTGACCCCGTAGTTAAGTCCCATAAACTTAACAAACAAACAACTGTTGTAACATTCACTAACAGTGGTATATTGTCTGTGCATTCGTATTTTGGGAAAAGGTCTACAAATATTGCGTAGTGCCGAACTGTAAAAATAAATCTAGAAAAATCTAGAAAATATGATTTTGCATGTTCCAAGAAATGATAAAGGCATAAAATGTAGTTTATTCTCCCTCGTAGAGATCTTAATCAGATAGCGGTCACTTGGTGCGTTTAATTTTAGGAGGATTACTTTGATGTAAGTAAACACTCCGTACAACAATTATTATTCTATTAGTTCACAACCGGTGTTAAGAATCATGCTCTGCAGCCACAAATTTGTATAGTTTTTTTTGGGACTTAACTACGGGATCATCAGTCCCTAGACTTACAAAGTACTTATGAACTACTTACGAACTAAGACGGCACAAATATCCATGCCCGACGGGGGATTCGAGCCCCCGACCGTAGTGGCCGTGCAGACCGTGACTGAAGCGCGTCAGTCCCCTCGCCCACCGCGGCCGGCAGTTGTATAGTATTATTGTGTACACATCAGTGCACTGATGTTTACATTTGTGAAACAGGTGTTCACGATATATTTGTATTTTAAGTCGTTTACAAACGTAGTTGGTGAAAGTACAAATTTCATTATGGTTGTCTTTTCAATATTTACTTCGGTGAGGCAGTGTTTCGGTATATGACAAAGACATCAACAATTTGTCTCAAAAACGCCTTTTTAGCGCATATACTGAAACCAACTAGATTTGAACACGGATGCAAAATTTGTGAACGATACTGGAACCGCATCGCTACCAAGCTTATGTGGAACTGATAAAGTCTATTCGAAACTTCGACATTTTTTCTTGGAATATTTTAATTTTGGCACGTAAGCCAAGATAGTTATCCTTTTACTTTCATTCTTCTTTAGCCTAACAAGTTCCGATTTAACTTGACAAATTTCTTTGTAACCAAACAGCACGAGAAAAATGCATAGTAATTTGTGGAAAGTGGCTAGCGCGCAAGATTAAATTGCGTAGACACATGAATTAATCGGAATCGGAAATGTAACTACGTAGTAGCGCGCTTACCGTGTAATTTTTGCAGTGGCTTTTATAACAGAGTTAATTTAAATGTGAAATGCATTTGGTAGAAAAACGAAGACTTAATCTAAGACGCAATCCATATTTACACACGTTTATGGTGTGTAATAGTTTGTATCTTTGGACTAGAGTCAGTCTGTTGACATAAACAAATATACGTATATTTTACTTTAAATGCAACTTTCACCTTTCTTACTTACGGCACGTAAAAATCTGGATTGTTGTCGAGAAACTAAGATACCTTAAGCGCATCAACTTTCGGAAGGTTTTTTCACTATCAGACTTCACATAATTTTCTCCCTTCTTACAAAAATGTTATAAATGCGTTTTCCATCACAAGTAACTTAATTGTACACAGAAAAAGTTAGGAACAATTTAGTAATCTTCGCTAACACTGCTCTAATACGCATATGGCTTCTTCTTCCTCGTGTTGTGTGAAATCGCCAGAGCTTAAGCCAATAACAGAGCGTTTTTGATCACGTGACCTAAACTTGAAATTTAATTATATTCATGCTATAATTTCAAAATAATAAAAAAATTTTTGTAAGAACAACGACGGAAAATTCTATTTGAACATTACAATCATCCAGATTGAAAACAATTCGAACACAATTTTAAACGTAGCATAATAGCCTACTATATATGCCACATTCCATATTTGGTAACCCATTTCAATGTGTAAGTAGGAAAAGGGGAACAAAATATTATGTTCTCATTAGACTGATGTATTTTCTCGGTACGTCTATGTTAGCAAGAATACTTTTGCTTACTGTCCCATTCATTTCATACCAGACTGAGCTACAGTAAAGCGTAGCCAGGTTTACCTAGTTAACATGAAAATTTCGAATGTTGGTAAGGCAACAAAATTAGAAGAAGTAAGGATGGTGAAATTAATAAAATATTTCGAAATGAAACATAAATCATTTCTTCCGCAAGACCTATGATTGTAAAATCGTCAAATGTGTAATTAACCCTTTAACTATAGTGAACTTCTTCAGACGTTCATTGTAATCGGACCTTGTAGAAGTTAGACTGCTATAAAAGCTAGGGAAAAGAAGTCCCCTCTGATGAACTTCCGTCTCTAATGACGACTCTGTCGACGGGACGTTAAACGTTAATCTTCCTTCTTGTTTTCGCGTGAACTGGTGCAGTCCTCTGGAGGGAAAGACTTTCCAAGGCAATTTCAAAAACAGTCCACCTCTGCAAGGCCATATTATTGTGGTATTTTAAGAAGTCAGCAGTTGTTACAGAGCTAAACGTCGCTCTCTGCTTGACATTCAAGTAAAAGCCGATAAACAACTGCATCGGGTGACCATTTGATAAATACAGGACCTATTTTAAGGCGTTAATATCAGTTCTCACTCTAAAACAAAAGAAAATGATCGCTTTCCAGTGAGTTTGTCACCGAAAATGACATATTTCCAACATTTCAGCGTATTGTAACAATTACATATCGATAATTATTGTCCGCGGTGGGCGTCAGACTAGAACTACGAACAAACTATACCAACTGCGAGATACTATACAGTAATCCCATCACACGCACTCTTAGGGCAACCTCTTCCTGTTCCTTTCGCACCTCTCTGTTTCTGGGAGACTGGAAACTGGAGAGTTCATTCATCAGATGCTTTTCACTTTTATTTAAACAGCAAAACCAGCAGTTACACTGTAATCTTTACGAGTAGACCATACTTATGGTCCCTTTCGATTTTATAGAATGAATTACATATTCTAAACATTACTTTCACGACTTTTTTTTTCTTTTCTCATATTCTTATCACAAATGCTTCTCCTGTCACTTATAAGCTTGAATCGAATTATCATTGAAATTGTTCAGATGCTTAATTTTTTCGCGGATGATCTATTTTTCAATCACTGGAAAAGATTTATTTGCACGGTTCGTCTGATTGGAAACTATGTGCTCGAAACTTATGAAATATGTTTGTGAAGTTTTTATTTTGTAATCAGGGTAATTCTATCTTTACATTTCTGCAGTTATGTGTTAGAGGTGGTGCCAACGAAAAAATTCATAAGGAAAATAGTATTCAGGTATACAACATTAAAAGTATTGTGCAGAAAATGTTAATAACGTCTCGTGATGCTATAGTTAAAGAAATCGATGAAGACTTATTCTTCTATGCTGGCTATATCTCTTCTCGGTCAACGCAGTGGCAGGCTGCGCGCCGCGCCTTCGAAGCCGCTATCTCCGTCAGCGCTAAGGCAGTGCGAGGAACACAGACGCCCAGCAAACGTATTCTGCCTGTCGCTAGTCTAATGGAGAATTGGCAACATAGCAGAGTACGCTTGGCAACTCTGTGAGCGGGGAGTTACTTCCTGGTAAGCACAGACTTAAGCTGATAAATTCACTTGATTTTTCATGTCATTTCCATTCAATAATCTGAGTGATTTTCACTTAAGGTGTGACATAAAGTTATTAATTCATATTTTTGGGTCCAGGAAATTCGTTCCACACGAAAATTGCAACCAATCTCTTCTTTTAAAGTTATGCCTGATCTGGTCTCCTAACTTGTCGGCCAGTAAGGAGGAACCAGATACCCGAAGTCCTCTCTAGCCTTCGGGTAACGTACTCGGCTGCGAAACGAACGTGCTGTCAACTTTCGATGCCAATCGTGGTGAGAGCAAATATTTTTAGCTCTTCTCTGACAGAGCTACAGGTATCCAGATTGAAAATCAATAGGGAATTCTTAACAAAACTACTCAGTCAAAAGGTGTTTAGCTGTTTCCAGGACGGCATTCTCTCATATACTCTGAAAGTGACTTACAATGCTCAGGTGGTTTACCGATTCAGTGCGTGTAGAATCCAAGTCCTTTCGAGTTAAAGCTGTCGCCCAACCATGTTGAAGTCAATTTGCCGAGAAATACATTTTCATGACGGTTGGACAACTACTTCCAAAAATGAGTAAAAAGTCTTAACATGAGACTAGTATAATTTCTGTGTCAGATGCTTGCTTATAGTTAATCATTTCATTGAGCACCAAATTGTCTTAACTGCGTCCAATCGCGCCGGGCGCCGTGGCTCAGCGCGCCCGGTCAGAGGGCTCAACGCCCTCTGCAATACAGAAGCTGAGCCAAGAACACAACGAACGGAAACGAACAAATATGATCAGTGTCCGCAATGAACAGAACTACACATAGAGGGAAAAAAAAAAAAAAAAAAAAAAAAAAAAAAAAAAAAAAAACGATATGCTAGGTGCAGTTTCCGATACATTGACGTAGCAGTCTGGTGGAGAGGTTGTAGTTTAGAATCTGTCATGTGTGCGTTCGATTGCACCCTATAAGTGTATATTTTTAACTGGCACGATCATGTCTACTTCACCTCTCGTAACACCAAGTGAAGAACGTCAAGTTGCGCCGTAGTTAACAATCCGTATTAAACCGAATTATTTCGCCATCAGCTCGGACAGAGCCGATTTATCGTTGCCAGTAACAGGCAGAATACACGGCAACCAGTAACTCTGTCGCTAGAAAGCTTTTCTTATATTACAAAACTTTATTTTATTTTATAAACCACTTGTCCTTTAAGGTCACGTGTCTCATATTGAATTTAACTTGAGACGTTAAAAATTTTGCTGCTGGACTGGGATACTAATTCGGATCTCCTCTTTTTCTCACTCGACCCTCTCAGAATAATATAGTTGCTTTCTCCAAGACTGCTGACTCCTCTAGGTCTCCACGAAAGACACGTATATGGATTCGAAGCCAGGTCCAGCACAAAATATTCATAATTTCATTTGACGCCCTAGATAGAGCACACTGGACTACTAACAAAAAATTATTTTGAATGTCTCTTCGTGCCCTATGTACGCAAGCTAAGGTGTTGCGGTGGTCTTGGGGTAAAGCGCTTGAATGGTAACTGAAGGGTCGCGGGTTCGAAACCTAGTCAGATCACCGATTTTTTCAATCTGTGTTTTAACTCAGCATTCACGTCTCAACAATGTGTGTCATAAACTACACGTGGTTTGGATTCCACGTTCAACTGTAGGTCGCCTATCCCGGTTGGATAATTGGGGCAGGTTAGGGACATGCAAGTCTCTGAAGTGGCGCACAGTTGGATGACATACACCAGGGCTCTGAGCCACACGAAATTATTATTATTATTATTATTATTATAACAACGGTATGTGCTGTTGTTACTAGTCAGACACGCACGCATCGTCATTCCTGTTGAGTTAACATTTGAGATTTAACGTCCATTCGTGCTTAGAAAGGACACCGGTAGGTTCGGGGTTCGATTCCCGGTGACGCATAACGTAATTATATCCTGATTACAGATTCAAACGTCCCGCTGCTGGTGAAATAATTAGACTACTAACATCTGACTTCACTTAGTTATCTTCAATTTAGATACCGGGTATGTAACTCAAAATCAAATGTTTGTAAATCTATGGGACCAAACTACTGTGGTCATCAGTCCCTAGGCTTAGAACTACTTAATCTAATCTAAGGACAACACACACACCCCTGACCGAGGAAGGACTCGAAACTCCGACAGGAGCAGCCTCGTATGTCAGTCCCACACAGCACTGAGTCTGGGCACTTGTGATTAGGGACATAACGGTGATTATTAAGTTCCTGGTTCAGTAAGAAATAAATAAATAAAAATATTTTAGAATTGGCATTTTATATGATTTGATTTGCGCGTTTTGATATTTGTGAGGAAATCTCCAATATTTCACACATCTTTATGTTTCGTCAGCTGTGACAATCTTAGGCATAATCAAGTATCTATAACACATGAATGCATTGTTTAGTTAGCTACGGCTACAGGTGGTTGGTTTGATTCCAGAACAAGGTAGTTTGTCATATCAATTCAAGTTCCAAGATGTGTACAATATTTGTTCAGGTATGAATACGGAGAAAATGTTGGTGATACGCAGTTAATATTGAAGTTTCCATAGTGCGTTTGCTGCTGTTAATTGAGTTTTTATTATCTGGTTAGTTCTACAATCGGTTAATAAAAATCCGCTCGCCAGTGGAACGACGTTTCGCAATTGTGAGAAAACGATTTAGAGAATTAGAGAACAAAAGTACTTCGAATTTCTACAGGACTTTAGGATTTCCGATACTATAGTAAAATCTGTTGTTTGTAACAATATTAAATGTTGTTTAAGGATTAATTAATGTTTTATGTGACGGAGTTTGTTATATCAGACTGTAATAAGTGTGATAATTCTTAAGATATGTCATTGTAATAAATTGGATTTAATAAACGTTAAGAACTTAATAACGTGTTTCCTTGTATTTGCAAAATCGTGGTGTTAATTTACAACTGGAATGATTGCCATAAAGAGCGGTTGTCTGTAGTGGATCCATTATGAATAGTCGAACGACTACACCGCGGAGCGAGCAGAGGACCCGCAAGACACGTACGTTAGTTGTGTTGCATGCACATCAGGCGAAACGCAATTCAGGTCGTTCGGATATTTTTGCGCATGGTAGTACATATCAGATTTCAGTATGATTTTTATGTGGTTTATGGGAAATGTAAAGATGATAATAATATTGATATTTTGAAGTGAAGATGTTTTTCAGGTTTTGTATAAATTTTAGGTACCTGCAGGTAAAAGGAAGAAAAATTGAGATGAGATAATAGATAAGAAAAGGAAGATAATGGAAGAGGATTAAGCAAGAAAAAGAGGCGGTGATATGAGCTAGCTATGGAAAAAAATGTCGAAGAATAAAGAAAGATAAAATAATGGACATGAATGATATGAAGACAGTACATACAGGAGAAGGAAGGGTAACAGGTTTTATTCTTTTGGTTTGACCGATCACGCACTTGAGCAAACGACATGACTCGACAGATGAACTTGTACACAGTTCCCTATTTTCCTTGTACATCCTGTTGTGTAATACATATCCCTTGCAAGTATATGTATGCTGTAGTTATATAATAATGGAAAGTCCAGGTTGGAATTAATAATATAGTGAGGACAGTTTACAACTCGCCGCAAAGACATGGCGACAAGCTGCGACAGGCACATACAAAAGACATTCAGCTATCGGCCATGGAGTTCTTCAGAAAATAGAACACTCACACAATCACACAGGCATACAACACAGTCATACAACCATCACCTCCGACTGCCGCACTTCGAATCACGCTCTGCAGCGAATCGGGAATTGGAGGGGAGGGGAGAGGGGATAGGAAGGTTACGTCACGTTGGTGGGGATGGGTTAGATGGGAATAACGAGATGCAGCTTAGGAATGGAGTGGGGAGGCAGGTGAGGAGAAAAAATAAAATAAAATAAAATAAAATAAAATAAATATGTATAGAAAATGCATGCACACTGCAAGTACTCAAGACCGCTCACACACACACACACACACACACACACACACACACACGATCGCACATTCACACACCACTCAAAATAGGCGAGGTTTGGGATAGAGAGGTAGGAACTGTAAGGTATGGAGGCCTGCTTGATTTCGGGATTGGAGAATGTATTGCTGGGATAACTTCCATCTGTGCAGTTCAGAAAAGCTGGTGGTGGATGGAAGGATCCAGATGGCCCGGCTTGTGAAGCAGCCATTTAAATCAAGCATGTGCTCTGCTGCATGCTGTGCCACAGGGTGGTCCACCTTGTTTTTGGTCACAATTTGGCGGTGGCCATTCATCCTAATGGGCAGCTGGTTGGTGGTCATGCCAATATAGAAAGCTGTACAGTGTTTGCAGCACAGTTGGTAAATTACGTGACGGTTTTCACAAGTGGCCCGGCCTCTGATAGGGTAGGATAAGCCTGTGACAGGACTGGAATAGGAAGTGCTGGGTGGGTGGATTAGACAGGTCTTGCAGCAGGGTCTTCCACAAAGATATGATCCCTGTGGCAGTGAGCTGGGTTTCGGGGTGGCATAAGGATGAACTAGGATGTTGTGAAGGTTGGACACGAGGATAGAAAATCAAAACCTTGGTGAAGGATGGAATTTAGTTGTTAGAGACCAGGGTAGTACTGGGTGACAAGGGGAGCGCTCTTTTGTGGATGGTTACTGGTGTTAGGAAGAGGATTTGGGGTGTGCGAGGATATGGCACGGGAGATTTGTTTGCGGACTAGGTCTGTGGGGTAGTTTCTGTTTGTAAAGGCCTTTGTGAGACCTTCAGCATATTCAGAAAGGGAATTCTTGTTACTGCAGATATGCCGTCCACAGGTGGCCAGGCTGTAAGGGAGGGATTTTTTGACATGGAAGGGTTGGCAACTGTCAAAATGTAGGTACTGTTGGTGGTAGGTAGGTTTAATATGGACGGAAGTGTGGATGGAGCCAACAGTGAGTTGGAGGTTGACATCGAGGAGTGTGGCATGGTTGGTTGAGGAAGACCAGGTGAAGTGGATGGGAGAGAAGGAATTGAGGTTCTGAAGAAAGGAGGATAGGGTGTCCTGGCCCTGAGTCCAGATCATGAAAATGTCATCAATGAACCTGAACCAGGCGAGAGGTTTGAGGTTTTGGGATGCTAGGAAGGATTCCTCCAGACGGCCCCTGAACAGGTTGGCATAGGAGGGTGCCATGCAGGTGCCCATGGCAGTGCCTTGGATTTGATGGTAAACTTTCCCCTCAAAGGAAAAGTAGTTGTTAAGTAGGATGAAATTGGTAAGGGTTATGAGGAATGAGGTATCAGGCTTGCGTTCAGAGGGACGTTGGGAGAGGTAGTATTCCAGAGCGGCAAGGCCATGGGCATGTGGGATGTTGGTGTATAGGGAGGTGGCATCCACTGTGATAAGTAAGGATCCAGGAGGGAATGGGGTGGGAATGGTGGAGAGTCGGTGAAGGAAGTGGTTGGTATCCTTGATGTGGGAAGATAGATTTTGGACAATAGGTTGGAGGTGTTGGTCAACTAGCGCTGAAATTCGTTCGGTAGGAGCACAGTAACCAGCCACAATAGGGCGTCCAGGATTATTAGGTTTGTGGATTTTGGGGAGCATGTAAAAGATGGGTGTGTGGGGTGCTGCTGGGGTGAGGAGGGAGATGGATTCAGGGCAGAGTTTCTGGGAGGGGCCATAGGATTTTAGTAGGGATTGGAGATCTTGTTGGACTTTGGGGATGGGGTCAATCTGGCACAACTTGTAGGTGGAGGAGTCAGAGAGTTGGTGGAGCCCTTCTGCCAGGTAGTCACTGTGATCCATAACTACAGTGGTGGAACCTTTATCAGCAGGGAGGATGATTATGTCAGGACTAGTTTTAAGGTTTTCGATGACTCTTCTTTCTTCTGCTGAAAGGTTTCAGTTCTTGGGAAGGGACTTGGGAAAGGATGGTGAGGACAAGTTGGAGGTGAGAAACTCTTGGAGGGTAACCAGAGGGTGGTTAGGTGGGAGTGCAGGGGGATCTTTGTTGGATGGTGGTATGAATTGGGACCGGCAGGGTTCAATATTGGGATTAGGTAGATTGCGGTCAGAGGGATTGGTGGCAATGTAGTGTTTCCCTCGTAGGGATCGGGAAAAGGAGAGTAGGTCTTTGACAAGACCAACATGATTGAACTGGGGTGTAGGAATAAAGGTAAGACCTTTGGATAAAACGGAAACTTCTGTGGGCTTTAGGTTTTTTGTGGATAGGTTGACCACAGTGTTCTGGGGTTGTTTTGGTATTGGATGTTGTGGAGTGGTGGTATTTAGTTACTTATGTATTGAGGTATCTTGCATGAAGGGCAGTGCGAGCGTAAAGGTCGGGGTGAGAGTTTAAAATAGAGAAAGTTTAATTTTTAAAACTCACAACCACCAGCTGCGAACCAATTTCCTAAAAATGCAAAAACACTGGAACTGTTATTGCGACTGTTTGACTCGTTTTCTAGGGGATGATATCACACGTTCACAGCTTTCCTTCCCTGCATATGATTAACAAAACAAATTCATAATAAAATCAAGTTCATGAGAAAAAAGGGTGTACTAACAACTATTTTTGAAAACACGTGAAAGTTCACTTTATGTTGTTTATTTCACAATATTTGAACCCTGTGGCTGATACGTCTGTACGTCGACACATTTACCATATAAAGTTATAGCTCGAGAGCCCCCAGACAAAATGAATATTTGTTGCGAATTGTTTTCACACCACGTGGCTGTCTCAAACACCGTTTATGTTCATGCCTATGCGACGACACGTTTTACATTAACAAATCACAGTCACTTTAATTCAATGCGATGCACACCTTGTTCCACCGGCTAAATATTCACAAACACACAGTAGCACTCGATTTAACTTGGTACAGTCTACGACGAGCAACCACACGTGGCGCTTGCCACAGACGAATCTCAAGTCACCACCTCGAGATCCACATGCCGACTGATGCAGAGCGACGCCGCCCGGCCAGTTCTCCACGTGCTCCCGACCTCGTCACTTCCTGCCCTCGCGCGCGCGCGCGCCAAAAGCTCAACTGCCGGGCTTTTTTCCCCTACGTCATCAACTTCCCCATGTGAACTGTTCTAACCGATTTGCCAACGTACAGCGCTCAGCCAATACATTTCTAAAACTTTACTTAAAATCAAAATAATTACACTACACATTAAACAAATATTTTCTTACGTTTTTATATTAGTATAAACATCCTTTGTACTGTTTATCATAATCGTGAAATTTCTTATATCACAGATAACTGATTTAACTGAATATTTCAACGTAAAATACAAAAGATTGATTGAAAATAAAATGAAAAATAGTTAATATATTATTTTTATAAACAAACATTGCCATGCTAGTTGTGTAACTGTCTTGTCTTCGTTGGTAATTTATTACTTTTCATTGTCAATTAAACATATTACGTTAGATGTGACTATATCAGCTAATGTATTGTTTATTTATCAACAGGCTATTTTGTAATGAGGGCCTTAAAGGCTCCTAACTGCATCGTATTACTTCAAATGCCAGTAGTATTACAATATTTGTGCACTGAACTGTGCCTGGCATTCGCCATTGTCCCTCTCTCCCCTCACCGGAAAAGAACTGTAAAATCGTAAGTTGGAACAAGCCATCAACATCGGCCTGCTCGCTGGCCTCCCGTCAGCTACAAGCACACAGCAAATCTCAACGTGGAGAATTTCTACCTTTGGCCTAACTATAAATGTTGTCACCCAATTGCGTACATACATTGCTACCATAATTAATAAGATTAAAATTGTGTAACATTTAGTGCATTGGCATGGTCAATGTTTGCAGTGAACTTCATACTGTTTAATTATCAAATGCTATTAATTACCAGTATTTCTATTTGGCGGTAATCTCACAGTAGTTTTTAAGAATATGGGGCCCCGTGATAGAGATAAGTTCCCTACACTAGAAATAAGTCCCCTACACTAGACATAAGTCTCTCATAGTAGAGATAAGTTCCCACACTATAGTATAAGTTCCCCATACTACAACTATTTTATGTAAAAGTATATACAAATATTTTTCTTTGTACCATGTTGTAACATTTGTACGATATTTTGATTGGTTTAACGATGCTAATGTTTTGTATAATTACTACTACATCATTATGGAACATTTTTCATTGGTTCATTGCCGCACAGTATACTATTTGTAACTTTATTGTACAATATATATCTGTATAAACTTTTCCATTCCAAATTTCAGGATGAATATTTTTTAAATTTATGACTGGTATGCTAATTTCTCTGTTTTATCTATATTTCATGTACTCCGGGAGAAAGCCATGGAGTAAAGCTCAAAGAGGATCACACTTGAGAAACCATGCTAGAATATGGAGATAACTTGAAGGATGACCTACTTGTAGCTATTACCAGCCTCAAGTCCGTTTGGTGCTGGTTTTGCTGCTAGATCCAAGAAGTATCTATTACCCTGGAGCAGTCCCACACTCTTGGGCAAAATTATGGAAACTCCGCCTATACCAGATGTCAAATGGTACTCAGCTTATACTGGCTGACTGTATAATAATTATCACCTTTTATCTGGAAACGACATGGTACTCAGCTGAGCACATTCCATTAGCTAAGAGTACCATCCATTTTTCTACAGGAATATCAACGTATCGACACAGGAGTGGTCAGCAAAGAACTTTTCATGCTACATCTGCTGACTATAATCAACACTGAGTCGTATCATAAAATAAGGTCTTCCAATTAATAACATTTGACGTATTAGCCGTGGGTTGTCAGCGCTGAACATTCACCAATGGATTCGTTGCCCATTACCATGACTACTAAATACATTATTACACTCAACAGAAACGTGTGAATTTGGATCGGACATCGAACATCGGTGCCATCAAAAGAAAAAAAATTGCAGTGGTTTCTCTGAACGGTAGTGTGTGTATCCCAGCGACAAACTAAAACCTCCTTGTGAAAACTATATGTTCTTCCACTTTTCAGAAAATTAGTAGTAATTTTTTTTTAAAAAAAAAGGACATTTACAAAACTGTAACATCTGTAAATTCATATTTTTTTTTTTTTTTTTACTTTTTATGTAACACATGTAATATTAGGGCTGATTTTGTTAAAATGTTTCTCGTTATTCAAACGTTTTACTATTTAACAAAACATTGATTAATATCTAGCTACACAAAGTTTATTTCTGTACATTTTTTACATTTGATAATTTTTTGATGTAGTTCTTCTTTTTGTTTATGTTGTCTGTAGGACATTTGCTATTTAACTTATTTTGCTTTGTTCCTCATGTTCTGTGACGAATTTGGAAAGATTTTCTTTGCCATTCCGAAACAAAATCCTATCAAATTCTTGATAGGGAGAAAGGGGATGATGTAAGACACCTGCTATGGGAAGGTATACATTTCATATTCAAATGTACCGCGAATTTGAGACCAGTGTCAAGCTAGTCAGGCATGGGTCATTTATCTTTGGTGGCAGGCTTATTTTTCGATGGCAGTACTATAGATATTGGAGACGGTGATAGTATTGTTGCCGGGAAGTAAGGTTGTGATTATTGAGAGTATAGACTTTGCTAGGCGCGCGCCGTGCATTGATACCGGTGAAAGTCGTTTTCCAATAGTTGTTATTGTTACAGAGATATTTTGGGTGGACAAGATAGCTGGACACCCTGTATATCTCCGTTGTAAACTGCTATGTCGTTCGGAATTCTATTATCGCCACAATGCCGCGGCTCTCTAGGCTCTTAATAACACAAGCACCGGAAGCAGAGCGGAAAATTAGAGGGAAAGCTTCCGGGAGACTTTATTTAAAGCGCAAAGTGACGACGGCCCTGAGCGGCTATTCGAGTGCGGCTGTGATTTGGAGGCTGTAGGCTGTAATTGGTCGACTCGCAGAGTCTGAATGGCGCTTTTAATTACATCCTTGTAAGAAGCGCCCGAAGGAGTTCGTTATGGCTGCCTCGCAGCTGTGCCGCTGCGGTCGTTAAGGAGCAGCTGGTGGCCCGCAGCCAGCCAAGAGCACAGCTCTTCTCTGGAGCGGCTGCTGCTCTCCGTACATCAGCAGTACTCCGAGAGGCACGAGGATCACTCTGGCGCTGCCTGCCAACCTGCGTAAGCTTAAAGCCAATGCTGCCAACATAGAGCTTTATATTACAAATGTCCACTTTATTGCTACCTATAGTTGTTGATAAAAGAGATGAGAGGTTAATGCAATACAATATTTCAGAGTTAAGGCCATTCCACAGTGCACGTGGCGTGCGTGTCTGAATGCACGTCACGCCGTCCACACTAGCCACGTACAATTCCACACAGCGGCCACAGTTGCGATGCTATACCGGCCACGTTCTATCCTAATATGCAGAAAGATGTCAGCTCCGACGGTTCCGTGGTGTCAGTCTTTTCGTGTGGCTTACCTTGGTTTGATGACACCAGCAGCACCGACAGTAGTCACGATGAGCTGCTTTTGTTGTATTCTTTGGCTTCAAGAAACGAGTGGGTGCAGCCAATCAATAAGAAAAGGAAGAAGCATGGCGAATACCACCACTTGATGCGTGATCTTGAGGCGGATGATGAAAAATTCAGCACCTGGTTCATTTAAGAGATAGTGAAACTGTTTTCCGTGGGGATTTCAATAAAATGAATATTTTATATACATGTGGCGTCTGTTCCGAAAGAACAGATGTCACTTCTGATCCTGCAGTTGTTATTATTTAATATTCACAGAATATGTGACATCAACTCCTATTGGTCAAAGCTGAAAATGTGTACCCAGCCGGGATTCGAACCCGGGTCTCCTTCTTTCTAAGTACTTGCGCTGACCCCTTCACCACTGGGGACACAGTGATCACCGCACCTGCAAGGGCTACCAAAGCACGCTTCCCGTTAGATACAAATTCCCAGCTTCGCCCTGCCCACAGTACTCAAACTCGTAGTTATGAAACTAAGTCCCGTAAGAGTAAGGGCTTCAAACTTGCCCACCCCTCCCCACTAACGATAGGATCATTGCCCGTCACCGGCATATTATATATATATATATATATATATATATATATATGTGGCGTCTGTTCCGAAGTGGGGAGGGCGTCTGTTGGTGGGGAGGGGTGGGCAAGTTTGAAGCCCTTACTCTTACAGGACTTAGTTTCATAACTACGATTTTGAGTACTGTGGGCAGGGCGAAGCTGGGAATTTGTATCTGACGGGAGGCGTGCTTCGGTAGCCCTTGCAGGTGCGGTGATCACTGTGTCCCCTGTGGTGCAGTTGGCGCTTGAGTCGCGGTAGCGTGAGGACGTCCGGGAGTGTGCTCACAGTTTAAAGCGTTCACTAGTCGCGAACAGCTTTCTTTCGTGTTAAGTGTTAACTTGTTGTGCAGTATCGTCACTTAGTGTTCTGGTGCGTGTGTTGTGTAAATGTTAGCGGTCTCGGCCGCTAAAACCGTAAATATGGAAAAGAAGGTCCCCAGGAAGTGCACTCTGCGTTTCGAGTTTGATAAGGCAACCAGGAATAAGCAACCGAGTTCGGTAGAAGTTCATGATTGGATCGACAGCGTTTTTGGAATCGTTTCTGAACAAATACATACCGCTTATTACGATTTGGATGAATACTGCTTTTACGTCAAGTTACTGGAACCCGTTCAACTAGACAAAATCCTGATAAAACACGGAACATCTGCTCAATTTCGACATCGAGACTCAACGGTGAGTACAGTTTCCATATCTAATGCCGGTATTGAATATAAGAATGTTCGCGTTTTCAATTTGCCGCCAGAAGTAGAAAATTGTTATCTTAGGGAGGTGTTATCATGTTATGGCGATATTAAACAAATTAGAAACGAGCGCTGGTCAAAGCAACATAAACTTCAGTGTTTCAGTGGTGTAAGATCAGTAGAAATGCACGTTAGAACTAATATTCCCTCTCATATCACTGTCTGTGGGTACAGGGCTCATGTGACATATTCTGGTCAGGAAGAAACGTGTTACATCTGTAACGAAAGCGGACATATTCGTCAGGATTGCCCGAAAAAACCGGTTATATTAAGAAACAACTTGCAGCAACGCAAAAAACTAACGTTAGCTGAATTAGTTGCACCCACTCGGGAAGTTGATGACCCAACACCCAGTAGCAGTTTTTCTGAGCAACCACCTGTCGTCCCGGCAGACTTTCCACCACTGACACCAAAAGTAAACGTAGATCAGGTGCCCACTAAAGTTATTACCCCAGTTGTAACCCAGTCCATAACTAACAAACGGAGACGGACCTCTGACGAAAGTAGTGTGGATGACAAATTCGAATATTCGTCGCAGGATAACAGGAAAAGCACGGTTAACACCGTGTTAGAAACTAAAGTTCCTACACCCGGTACGGACACAGAGATTTCAAACAGTTCTAGTATCGGATCCGAGCCGCAGCAACGGGAAGAAATTCCATCACCCGTGCTGCAAACATCAGTAGAAGAAATACAGCACGTAGACCTAGGGACACCAGACAAACCCGACACTTGTTAGTGGAGAGCAACAAACCGAACCAGTGATAGTAGACAACCCGGACTGTGATACTGTTGTCAATGCACAAACTGCGCCAAGTCAGAGCAGCGTCCAAAACAGAGCGGACGTAAGCATAAACAGGGACGCGGTAATGGAAAGCGAAGCAGGAAGTGGCGAGTCGGCGGGGCCACAGCCTGCCGCCGCGGTGGCCCGCCAACTGTCGCACTCTGATATGGAGCTGGACGTCTGCAGCGAGCCGCCCACCTCGCCTTCTGATGTGGGTTTCACCAGCAGTGGGAGGCGTAGGAGTAAAGTACAGCCGAAAATGAACGCTGCGCGAAAGAAAAATAAAAACTCTGACTCTCAATACAAGACTGATACTAAGAAAACAAGTGGCAAGGCATCAAAGGATTGGGACGCGGACGCAGGAGGGGGGAAAGTTAAAAAGTAGTGCTTTTCTGGACTAGATAGATGCAGGCATATAAAGTTGTAACCCTGAACATCAGTAGAATCACCTCTGACCTGAAACTCGCGGCCTTCAAACAGTTCGTGTACGAATCTGAAGCCGATATTTTGCTGCTACAGGAGGTGTTAACAACGAACCTCCGTATATCGGGCTTCAACACCATAGAAAACATAGCCCTGGAGAACAGTACCGGTACTGCAGTTTTAATTAAAGACGGTATTCCATTTCAAGAGATTGAAAAATTGGAATCCGGTCGAGGTATAAGTTTTAAATTGTATACTGTCACCGTGGTAAATTTATACGCTCCGTCGGGGAATTCTAATAAAACTGAACGTTCCAGATATTTCAAGGAGGAGATTATCTACCTTCTAAGGAAAAACCCGCAATACATATTATTAGGTGGAGACTTTAATTGCGTTTTACATGCGAAAGATCAGCGTCCTCATTTCAATTACTGTAAAGAGCTGCACGAACTTGTGAAACATATAAAGCTGCAGGACGCGTGGGAAGTGAAATATCCCACACTGGTGAGATTCACCTACTTCACCGCCCACTCATGCAGCCGCCTTGACCGACTATATGTGACGGATAACATTAGTGACAGGCTTCGCGCCGCGGAAGTAATCCCTGCAGTATTCTCTGACCATTGTGCGCTTGCTGTAACACTTGAGCTCGATAAACAGCCCACCAAATTATATAGATCACACTGGATGCTTAATATCTCGCTGTTGCAAGACAGAGAATTAGAAGATGACGTCAGGCACACATGGAACGTTTGCCTCAGATCCCTCAGCCGCTATCAATCCAAAGTAGACTGGTGGACAAATCACGCAAAACGAAAACTTCGTCAGTGTGTGATAAACTACGGCAGACAAAAAGCTAGGGAAATAAAAAACACCACAGAATTTTATTACTCTATATTAAGAGAGCTCTATGATAAATCTGACAACAATGGATCGCACTATCAACAAATAAAGTGTATCAAAGCAAAATTACTTAGTATCAAGCGCAAACAGTTAGAGGGTCTGAAAATAAAGTCCAAATCACGCTCTCTGGTAGTTGAAGAGGTAACGTCTCTGTACCATTTAATTAAACATAATACGAACCGAAGACGGACGTTCATTGATGAGCTATTGACGTCAAATGGTAGACTGCTCGTAAATCAAAACGACATAGTACAGGAAATACATCAACATTATAGAGAATTGTATTCTCTGGAAAATGTTGATGAGGGTGCAGTAGGTGAATTTTTTCAAGTACTTACTCCGGAAATTAACTCTGATGATAACAGTGACATATTAACTGCTTTTACAGAACGTGAAGTTTTAGATCTCATTTCAAGGTCGCCGCCCAACAAATCCCCTGGACCTGATGGGTTGCCGAAAGAATTTTATTGTAAATTTTGGCACCTTATAGGACCAACTTTTACGGATATTCTAAATGAAATATTAAAAGGTGTCGTAGTTCCTAAAGAGTTTAAGGAAGGGAAAATTGTTTTAGTTCCAAAAAACAAGGGACGAAAATGCATCGACAACTTCAGGCCTATTACTTTGCTGAATTTTGATTATAAAACCATCGCCCGGGCAGTTGCCAGTAGAATGAGTCATCCCATAAGTAAAATTATTGGAAAACACCAATCCTGTTTCCCTGCACGAACTGTCATGAACACAATTTCTGCTTACAGAGATGTCATATCCATAGCCTCCGTTACAAATATAAAGTGTGCACTATTTTTTATAGATTTTAATAAAGCGTTTGATCGAGTAAATCACCAATACCTGGAAAAAGTAATGAAGGAAGTAGGCCTGGAAGAAAGAGTTTTAAAAGTGGTACGAAATTTGATTACAGGGATAACGACTAAAATAGCTGTCAATGGACAATTAACTGGGGCTATAAACATTGAAAGGGGGGTCCCACAGGGCAGTCCTCTCTCTATGCTGCTGTATGTGCTCTCCTTGGAGCCAATACTCAAAAGGGTTACCACGAAACTCTCTGGGTTACAACTTTCGGGTGTTAAATTCACTACAGGGGCGTATGCTGATGACGTGGGAGTGCTACTAAGAACAGTAGATGAGGTCACAAGCCTAAAAGAGGACTTTGACACCTACTGTGCAGTTTCAGGTGCAAAAATTAACACGGGAAAGTGTAAATTAGTAAATATCAGAGGGTTCGACGACGTAGCCGTGCCATGGGCACAAACCGTCGAACAACACAAAACCTTAGGGATCATCGTTGATAAATGTCCATTAAAAATGGCGGCCCTGAACTGGAGATCGACAGTTAACAAAATGCAAGGAACTACTTTAGAAGCAACTTGGCGATCACTAAACCTTATTGGAGCCGTGAGGATAGTCAACACCTATCTATTGTCCAAGGCCTACTATGTGGCTCAGATTTTCCCGATTCCAAAAGTACAGGCAAATAAAGTAATGCAGTTAGCAGCCAGGTATGTGTGGAGAGGAAACATTTTTAAGCTCACACCCGGAACATTAACAAAACCAAGATTGACTGGAGGACTCGCACTCACTGATATTCATAGGAAGGCAACTGCTTTATACCTTAGACGAACAGAAAGATTAATACATGGCAACCACAGTAATATTACAGAAAAACTCTTTAAAATACTGCAGCCAAAGAGCATGAATCCGCCGATAGATATCAGCAATCATAACTTCCGTCTGAAACATATCAGTCTGTTTTACCTGGAGTATAGTTACTTAAAAGAAAGTCGTGTACCATCTACGACTTTAACTACAACCCAAATCCTACAGATATGGCAACAGAAAGATATGCCAAACAGTATTATGCTAAAGTTTCCACATAGAAACTGGTTAACAGTGTGGAAAAACATCAGCCTTAAAATCCACACGTCAGAAGTTGCGTCCACCTGGTATAAAGTCGTCAACCAGACGATAGCAACGAACGAAAAGCTACATCGCATCGGAAAAAGTGATACAGACAAGTGCAGAAAATGTGGACTACTGGACACCATAATACATAGATTCACATGTAGCGGACATATCGACAACTGGAAGTGGGTGAGGAAACGAATAGCATTACTATCAAGAACCTCCGAAACTAGTTACACTTCAGAAATTATGATGTGGCCGGAAACAAGATATTACCCGAAAACAAAGAACAATACAATTATGTGGCTTCTCGGTAATTATGTAAACTATATATTCCACGGACCTGCAGAAGACAATCCCATAAGTTTTCAATCGTACATGAACACTGCGAGATGGAGAATCATACGCACTATTGATGAGAAAAAACAGTTTAGCAACATGCTAAATATAGCATTTGAAAAGGCTGGAATAGGATAAACTTTTTTTTTTTTTTTTTTGTTTTTTTTTTTTTTTTTTGTCTTGAGACTGTAATTACCGCTACTAAGCCATTTAAAACAGCAACAGTTTTACTTACATTTAAAGAAGAATACTTTCGTTTCTGTTTTGCAATGGATATTGCTGTTAATTCCTAGATTTTTTTTTAAACAGTTGCTTTTAACGAAAAAAAGAAAAAAAAAGCAGTCTACTGCATATGGTAACGGTGGATTGTGTGGGCGGCCAGACGCCTGCCGCCGGCCTCCTGTAGCCGCGGCAGCGCGCACCTCCCTCCTCTCTACAAGTTTTGTTTGGTTTAGTTAATCTGTAGTAGTGTGTGTGCACTGCTTAAACGCGGTCAGGTATTGCTTTCCTTTTAAAGAAGAATACTTTTGTTTCTGTTTTGCAATGGATATTGCTGTTAATTCCTAGATTTTATTTAAACAGTTGCTTTTAACGAAAAAAAAAAAAGAAAAAAAGCAGTCTACTGCATATGGTAACGGTGGATTGTGTGGGCGGCCAGACGCCTGCCGCCGGCCTCCTGTAGCCGCGGCAGCGCGCACCTCCCTCCTCTCTACAAGTTTTGTTTGGTTTAGTTAATCTGTAGTAGTGTGTGTGCACTGCTTAAACGCGGTCAGGTGTTGCTTTCCTTTTAAAGAAGAATACTTTTGTTTCTGTTTTGCAATGGATATTGCTGTAAATTCCTAGATTTTATTTAAACAGTTGCTTTTAACGAAAAAAAGAAAAAAAGCAGTCTACTGCATATGGTAACGGTGGATTGTGTGGGCGGCCAGACGCCTGCCGCCGGCCTCCTGTAGCCGCGGCAGCGCGCACCTCCCTCCTCTCTACAAGTTTTGTTTGGTTTAGTTAATCTGTAGTAGTGTATGTGCACTGCTTAAACGCGGTCAGGTGTTGCTTTCCTTTTAAAGAAGAATACTTTTGTTTCTGTTTTGCAATGGATATTGCTGTTAATTCCTAGATTTTATTTAAACAGTTGCTTTTAACGAAAAAAAGAAAAAAAAAGTGTTGTAGGGGTCAGCGCAACTGCCTAGAAAGCAGGAGACCCGAGTTCGAATCCCGGCTGCGTAAAAAAAAAAAAAAAAAAAAAAAAAAAAAAAAAAAAAAAAAAGTGGTGTAAGGGTCAGCGCAACTGCCTAGAAAGCAGGCGCCGCGGGTTCGAATCCCGGCTGGGTACACATTTTCAGCTTTGCCCAATCGCAGTTGATGTCATATATTCTGTGAATATTAAATGAATATTTTGGTAGAACCTTTTTTGGTTTGTTTGTTATTTAATTTAAAGATGGACCATAGTTTAATGAAAACTTTTTTAGGGGGCTTAATTACTGAGACTATCAGTCCCTAAGCTTACAAACTACTTAAACTAACTTATAGTAACTTATCCTAAGGACGACACAAACACCCATGCCCGAGGGAGGATAGAACCCCAACGGTGAACGGCCGCAGCAGAGTGCCCCAATCCACATGGTTCTTCTGCCGCGGCTTAATAGAAACATTGGATATTTCCGTCCCCTGTTATGGGCATTCACTGTCTGTAAACGCAATGAGCACTGGATATTAATACTGCATTTTATTTATCATTACTGCATTTTCTCCGCTATTTATTTGAACAGTAGTTAATTTTAAAAATTTTCTTCTGATTATTTCAGTTTATTGGAACACTGGTTTCTACCAAATGGAACAATAAAAAATAAAAATATCATTAATAAGTACAGTGAACAATTGTGGTGACTGGATACTTACTACATTTATCAATACTTCCGGTTTAATAAAAAGATTGAGAAATTTTTTTTCTATGATATTTAATAGTATTACCGTAGGATATGTATGTACTAACTTTTGATAACGCTTCGGCAATTTCATACCATGCTTTTTCTTTCAAAGTTATATCTCTGTAGATTTCCAAATGTTGAGTCCCAAATGACAGGATGAGAGCATACTTGTTCAATTAACTGCTCCATTATGAGCCTAAAACGTTGCTGGAACACACAATGGCACACCAACTACATGTAAATCATTAACAATAAAACGAAGATGACTCGCTGTGTAGTGCTCGAGGGTTGGCTTGCACGAGTTCTTACTTTTGCTCTGCGCATGCGCGGACCGAAAACGTGGCCGGCCAAGTTTAGAAAGATCGCTCAGGGAGCGAACGGAAGCCACGCGTGTCCGGCGTGGCCGTGGCCCTGCAGTGTGAACAGCCCCATTTGATAACATGGGAAGCCACATTTTTAAACGTAGCTAGCGTACGTCCGGACACGCACGCCGCGTGCAGTGTGGAATGGCCTTTACACTGAGGTGACAAACGTCGTGGGATAGCAAAATGCGCTCAGCTATGGTTATGATAGCAGACGCCTGGAATATATTTACTAACAGCAAGACATGCAGTACTTCTCTTGGTCTCGTGGCCATGTCTCTTGGACCCTGCATGACTGTAAAACAGTGGCATAGTCAGATGAGTTGCGATTTTACTTGGTGAGAGCTGGTGGTACGGTTCGCGCAAGGCGCACACCCTATGACGTCACGGCTTCTCTGCCGTCGTTTATTTTCTGACAACCGGCCTCGGTCAGATCAGCATTGTGTACAAATGTTGGCCATTTGCCCTAACATATTTAAAGCAACGTTAAAATGTTCATCAATACATATTGTACAAAGTCATAAAAGTAATTTTTTTTTTTTTTTTTTTTTAATTTGAGCACCACTCTCCCCGCACTCCCACACCGCCCAAGTTCCCCGACCAGTCCTCAAACAGAGGCCCGTCTCTTCGACCCCCGAACCGCGTAGGAAAATCGATACTCACGTATCACCACAACTTTCGACGCCTTAATGTGTCGTTTTAATGAGAAGTTGTTAAGTCAATAATTGTTAAGTCAATAACTAGACAGTGTGTAAGTGTGAAAGTTTCTCGCTTCTCCTACTCTCTTACAAAATTTCCGTCTGCTATGTTAATCTGACTGCGTATTTTTAACTGTATTCTATGTGAATGTAAGGGTATTGCAAAACCTATCTGACTGCGTAATGTTTATTATAATGAGATACAAACAGCTTATTGTTTTTGTATGAAAATTACTGATAATAAAAATCACTGTGTTAAACTTTACTTCACTGCATAAATCTGCGTAACACCAAACTGCTTCCTGCTGTACTAAAACTGGAAAATTAACTACAGAAAACATCTATGGCACTTTTTATAAAAATGTGAGCAGGCATAAACTGGTAATCTGTTTAAGAATCTCGAGCTAACTATTAAGAAATGAAATATCTGATTTATTTTCTAACTTATGTAACTTCATGAATATTACTAACAATGTTATTTTCTAATTTTAAAATCTTTCAGCGAAAAATATAACTCAGATATTTAATCTGCCTACAAAATTATTTTTAAACAAAGGTAAACATTTCTTTACAGTTAATAAATTTAACTCGATTTGCACAAATAATGTTAGAACAATACCATATTTCAAGAACACTACCCATGAAATTCCTATTTCATAAAAAACTCAATTTCAAAACTAAACTATTACAATAAATACTTTTCCTAAGACAAAAAGGGGTCCCTAGCATGAATCGTGAGACCACAAGCTAACTACAAGATCTTTCCCGACCATTACTGTTACCATCAGTTCAGCCTAACAATGCGAAGTTGTGCCATAGAAACATGCCAAGTATTTCATGAAAAACTTTACCTTATAAAAACTTCAAAAGATCGTTTCTCCAACGTCGTTTATTCCTTTTCGTCTCAATATCTTAAACAAACAGCTTGACTCAGCGTTCAAGTCTCAAATCTCATCTTTTCGGCTATCCCGCCAGAACACAACAACGGTCCCCACGCTTCTGCAATCTCATCCGCGCGCCTAGCAAAGTCTACACTCTCAATAATCACAACTCTACTTCCCGGCAACAATACTATCACCGTCTCCAATATCGATAATACTGCTATCGAAAAATAAGCCTGCAACCAAAGATAAATGACCCATGCCTGACTAGCTTGAAACTGGTCTCAAATTCGCATTACATTTGAATATGAAATGTATACCTTCCCATAGCAGGTATCTTACATCATCCCCTTTCTCCCTATCAAGAATTTGATAGGATTTTGTTTGGAAATGGCAAATAAAATCCTAACAAATTCGTCACAAAACATGAGAAACAAAGCAAAAATAAGTAAAATAGCAAATGTCCTACGGATAACATAGACAAAAAGAAGAACTACACGAAAAAATTAACAAATGTAAAAAAATGTACAGAAAAAAAATGTGCAGCTAGATATGAATCAATGTTTTGCAAAATAGTAAAAAAGTTTGAATAATAAGAAACATTTTAACAAAATCAGCCCTAATATTGCATCTATTACATAAAAAAATATGAATTTACAGATGTTACAGTTTTGTAAATGTCCTTTTCTTTCTTAAAAAAAATAGTTTTCACAGGGACATTTTAGTTTGTCACTGGGATACACACACTACTGTTCAGATGGAACCGATGTGCAATGACCAATCCTAATTCACACATATCTGTTGAGTGTAATAACGTATTTAGTAGTCATGGGAGTGGGCAACGAATCCATTGGTGAATGTTCAGCGCTGACAACCCATGGCTAATACGTCAAATGTCATTCATTGGAAGACCGTATTTCATGATACGACTCAGTGTTGATTATAGTCATTAGATGAAGCATGGAAAGTTCTTTGCTGAACACTCCTGCGTCAATACGTTCATATTCTTGTAGATAAATGGTTGGTACTCTCAGCTACTGGAATGTGCTCAGCGGAGTACCATGTCGTTTGCAGATAAATGGCGATAATGATGATACAGTCAGCTGAGTACCATTTGACATCTGGTATAGGCGGAGTTTCCATAATTTTGCCCAAGAGTGTGGGACTGCTCCAGGGTAATAGATACTCCTTGGATCTAGCAGCAAAACCAGCACCAAATTGACTTGAGCTGGTAATAGCTACAAGTAGGTCACCCTTCAAGTCATCTCCATATTGTAGCATGGTTTCTCAAGTGTGATCCTCTTTGTGCTTTACTCCATGGCTTTCTCCCGGAGTACATGAAATATAGATAAAACAGAGAAATTAGCATACCAGTCATAAATTTAAAAAATATTCATCCTGAAATTTGGAATGGAAAAGTTTATACAGATATAGATTGTACAATAAAGTTACAAATAGTATAGTGTGTGACAATGCACCAATGAAAAATGTTCCATAAATATGTAGTAGTAATTATACAAAATATAAGAATCGTTAAAACAATCAAAAATCGTACAAATGTTACAATATGGTACAAAGAGAAATATTTGTGTATACTTTTACATAAAATAGTTGTAGTTTGCGGAACTAGTTTGTAGTTTGGTGTGGGAACTTATCTCTATTGTGTGGGACTTATCTTCATGCAAGATACCTCAATACATAAGTAACTAACTACAGCACACAAATACATGCTAGGGATGTGTATTACACAATAGGATGCACACGGAAAATAGGGAACTGTGCACAAGGTCATCTGTCGACTCATATCATTTGCTCAAGCGAATGATCGGTCAAACCAAACAAATAAAACCTGTTAACCTTCCTTCTCCTGTACATACTGTCTTCATATCATGCATGTCCATTATTTTATCTTTCTTTATTCTTCAACAATTTTTTGGCCATTGCTAGCTCATATCACCGCCTCTTTTTCTTGCTTAAGCATCTTCCATTATCTTCCTTTTCTTATCTATTATATCATCTTAATTTTTCTTAATTTGACCTGCAGGTACCAAAAATTTATACACACCCTGAAAAACGTCTTCACCTCAAAATATCAATAATATTATCATCTTTACATTTCTCATAAACCACATAAAAATCATACTGAAATCTGATATGTACCTTCTCTATTTGCATATTTAAGAAGAAAATATATAATCTTACGTCATGTCACTGTGTTTTTCGTCCTGACAATCACTGTATCATAATTTAAACTGGGGGCATCAACCTCAATTATTTTGACCTAAATTCGGTCTCTCTTACATTTTTTTTTTTTATTTTCCTTGCTGTTTGGTCCATTCCGTTCTGACAAAATTGGCTATAAAAGACACATCATTTTTGATTCTTATTCTGATTAAAAAATAAAAATCAAGATTAATATACAAGCACAATGTTCAATAAATCCTAAATCATAATACTCATATATTTTTCTCCACCGTGGCACAGCACCTACATTTCTCTAAAATGTTAAAACAATCAGAAAATTACCTGTTACAAAATGTACTAAAACTAAATAAATCTGAAATGGAAATAACATTACTAGTATAATTACCAACTGAATTCCTTTTACAGTAAGAAAATATATCGTCAGTTCTAGATTTGTTTGTATCAAGACATTAGAATTCCTGTTAGAGGATCCCTCAGTCCACTAATGGATAAAAAATTAGATTCCCGACGGTCTGTGCGCTTGCTAATGATGTGGCAGTGGCCGCCTGCCCCAGTTCTCGCTTCTCACTCCATCAGAACTGTTGATAATGACATATCATTAGCACCGAAATACGTATGTTTCGAAGACTAGTGAGTAACTTCGTTGCTACAAACTCGTCTGTCCATAAACCTTTATTCATAAGTGCAGGTCGAATCAGATTATGTAACACAGTTGCAGACATTATTCAATTCATAACTTGTGGTGTCGCACAAGTACAAAGTGCGCGCCACCTACTTTCGCCACGCGCCGCCATGCACGCACGGCGCGGCGTTCTTACGACGACAGCCACGATCGCCCTCTGCTGGAACTCCGCTCGTGGCCACCACTGAACGACATCGTTCACTTGGGACTGAGATAGCAACCAGTTAGGACCTTCGGAATCAGATAGGCACCAGCGAAGACTTTGCTATCGTACAGGCACTAGGCAGGCCTCTAACAACTATGTATCAGCATTCTGCAGTACTATGTAAAAGTTAAGTATTGTATAAATTCTGTGCAATATATATCTCATTCTAATTTACTCTAGTGTTTCTAGTTTCTGGCTGCTCCCCTCCGTACCTGCACCAGCGTGCTATCTTTATTCCTGTGTCGGTCTCATTCCACTCGGCTACCGACACCTGGACGGAATCGAGACACAAAAGCGGCGACGAGGCTGGGACACAAAATAATTCATTAACGTATAAAATCGTGTCAGTGTGAGATTTATTACTCAATAATTGTAGATGACAAGCGACAGATATTGTATTAATTGCTAGAAAACTTTCGGTGCTGTGTTGACTCATCGGCAGGTGTCTTTTACGACGGGACCTGCTTCTTGTTGTCGGTTAATGAGTTTCCTGTAGGCTCCCGGCAAGACCGCCCCAGTGCCATAAATGAGTTAAGCTTCTACCCGACCTGCAGCTGTCTAAATAGGGGGAAAAATTCATCTTCGTCGCTACTGTACGGTGTTTCAGAATCAAACTGCTCAAATGGCAGCGCCACATAAGATTCACTATTGTTACTTACTACAACACTTGACTATACTGCATAAAATGTCTCCTTTACATCGGAATTACTCTCTGTATTTATTTCTAAATAAATTGTTTTAGATCTGAAGTGAGAGGAATGCATGGACATAATTGTTGCATCAGATATAAGCACTATTGTCTCTCATGTCGTTTTTATTCAAAAACGGTTTAACATGACATATATGATGGAGACCTTTGCATTTACGTGTGCATAGTGTTTCAACCTCTACTGAGTTACCATGAACTACCTACTTTGCGGACTCGAAAACTTTATATAACAGCAAAAAAACTTATGACTCAAATTCTTACCTTTCCTAGGTAATTTATAAGATCGAATCAAAACCTTTCGGTTATACGTATAGTTTCTTAAGATTGACATAAGCACATTGTGCCTTCTTCCTTTTCTCTGCTGCAAGCTGAATATTCTCTAATGCCATATTCACTATTTCTGCAAGTCTTAATCTACGAACTGTGGGAATGGGAACAAAATCCTTAATCAAAAGAGGTGTCAACAATGTAGATTGGATTGGTAACTCGTTTAACAGGTTTTGAAAAATGCTAATGTATTGATCCCATGTCTGATGTTTAGCATGGCAATGTAATCTACATAGCTTATTGATCTCTTTCATCAGTCTATCAGAAGGGTTGACTGTGCTAGTCACTTTTGCCCTTCCAGATTTTGTGGTGGATTGTGAGGAGGATATGGGATCGTATCTCAATGATTTCAACGCCATCCTGTCTGTGTGAATGAGTTTGATACCTGCCATTTATGAATCGGCGATTTCTTGTATCTTGCCACGAGTTTTGAGGCCTGGAATTATCACACTGTGTATTCCTCCTGTACCCATTTTGTTTGTTGTAATACTGTTGCCTGTTTCGGAAAATGGTATTTTCATTTCAGTAATTTTTACGATCCCTCGTGTGTTGTTGAGTGTTATTGCTCTTAAATCCTTCTTTGTTACGAGAACCATTGTTGTTATGCCGGTGGTATGGTTGTGGCCTACTATTACCTCAGTACTGGTTTCCATTGTTCGTATACTTCAGCGTTGCTGTTATGATTGGCATTGTTTGAATCCCAATCTGGAGTATTGGAGGATGAATACTGATTTTCATATTTAAAATTCCCATTATTCTGTCTTTTCCTATTAAGATTTGCCTTGTAACTATCTGCGTTGGAAAAATCTGAATTTTCTTCAAAGTTGTCGTACCCATGGCCCCTGTGTTTCTTATTGGTTAATTGATTATCGGAGTCCAGCTCTAATTCCTGCAGCAAACTTGTAAAACCTTCCAAATCATCCTTGCATTTACTGGCAATAATAATGTGTCTCAAATGTTTGGGTAATTTTGTAATACAAATTCGAATCAGTTCTGGTGGACTATATGGATTTGTGAGATACTGATTTTTTCGAATCATGTGTTCAAAATACTCAGATGTACTGGAGAATTCGGATTGTTCATAACTTTGCAACATAATGATACTGTGTTTTACCCTATTTTGAAAACTGTCCGACCAATAGGCATTTAGAAATGCATTACGGAATTCTGCGTAAGTCGATCAAATTTATGGCAATCGATTGCGTTCTCGTTGCCGGCTCTAGCTCAAGATAATCGCAAACAAATTGAATCTTATGTTGATCGACTAATCAAGGGGCAAAACATGTTCAAATTGCATCAGCCAAGAGAGCGGGTGGATTTCCGTACTAATATTGCTGAACACTTTGAACCTTTTCACTTTGAGGAAGTATTTGTAGTCAAAGTCTCCTTTACTGGGCTCTACTGCATTTCCGAGTGGCGCATTTGGTGCCACACTGCCCACCTCAAGGACACGCCGGAAAAATAATTCGCCCGCTGTTAATGGAGCCTCAGTTCTATTCACCTGCGTGTTTACTCGGAATTTATTTTGAGTGTCATTAGTGGCTTGCGCCATACCCTCCAGACACCGCAACGTGTTTTCTATTTCACTGACTTTCTGTCTATTCCGCCGATTAACATGCATTTGCTCTTCTCTGAATGTCTCCAAATTATGGAATTCTTGAATTTCAGTAAACGGTACTGGCACAGTATCTTCTGACCTCTGACCTGCTCTTCACGTTATTTCTGACACTTGATTTGTTACTTCGTCCATTCTTTCCGCGAGAGTCTTTATGTTCTCGTCATGCTGTGCCACTTTTAAAGACATAGCGGCCACTTGGAAATTAAGGTCTAGAATGGCTTCGCCTAGCGTCGCATGTAGCTGTGACAAAAATCGTACGCGGAACAGTACTATTTATTTTCGCCATTATTTCCATTTTCTGGTTCATAGATTTCTGGCCTTGTTTAAGTACCTGAATTTCGTTGTGTGTGCTCTCCTGGCCTTGTTTTAGTACCTGCACATATTGATTCATGTCCTGGTTCATTTGTTTAATAACTGCTAATAATGTGTGAAAATCCACACTGCCTGCGCTTCTGGGACCAACTGCACACAGTGTAACAGGCGCTGTGTGCATCACATTATTTACCACAAAATTAGTGTCCGTCACCCCTGTTTGTGACTTTCCATCATTCTGACCCTTGTGTAATATGTCACTGTTGCATGTCTCTTTTTCTGAGCCAACTATTGTTCATCTTGTACCTGCAAATTGTTGTCTACAGATGCCGATTCACTCTGTCGTCGCGCGTCTGTGACATTGTTGCCACTTTCGTTTACATTAGATAACTGCATTGCAAAATTATTTAGGCTAGACAACTGATCAGTACTGTATTCTAAAACAAGTTCATTCTCTGTCTGTTCACCTCTCTCCTGTTGTTTCTTACGAGACTGCCTAGTGTATACAGACATAGTGCAAAAATCCAATCAAATACTATGAAACTGACGAAACACGAAATTGCTTTTCTACAAACAAAAATCTCGCGAGAAAAACGTTGTCACTTTCAGTACAAAACACTTACAATACACTTTTCAACGCTGTTACAAGATCAACAATGAACAACGCCATAACCAAGACACAATGTTTGAAAATAAAAAAAGTCACACATAATACACATTCAAAATTTCCTGAACAAGTTATAAAATACACATAAAATTATTTCCAGTGACTGTAGCTACCTAACAATCACTATACTCAGCACTGATTATTAGGTCATAGAAGCTGTGGCATGAGTCGACATCTGAAAGTGTCTCGCTTCTCCATCTCTCTTTCAAAATTTCCGTCTGCTGTGTGTTTGAACTTGTTCTAGGCGAATGCCTTTGTACAACCTTATGTTAATCTGTCTGCATATTTTTAACAGTATTCTATGTGAATGTAAAGGTATTGAAAAACCTATCTAACTGCGTAATGTTAATTATAATGAGATACAAACTGCTAATTGTTTCTGTATGAAAATGTCGTAACATAGTTAACTGTCTGAAAATTGCTGATAATAAAAATCACTGTGTTAATAATTCTGGCCCTACAAACTTGTTTCTGACTGAACTAACAATCTTTGGCGGAATGTAACGAACACAATATTTATCAATGCCATCTGACTCAATGCAAACACTTGTTAACCTGAACACTGTATGCATTGTCCTATTCTGCAATCTGTAAATCATACTGAACTATAAGCTCGACAAAAACTGATTCTTTCTCACCTTCACTTACTGCATAAATCTGCGCAACACCAAACTGCTTCCTGCTGTACTAACTACTGGAAAACTAACTACAGAAAACATCTATGTCACTTTTAATAAAAATGAGAGGAAGGATAAACTAGTAATCCGTTTAAGAAACTGGAACTAATTATTAAATTATGAAATATCTGATTTATTTTCTAACTGATGTAACTTCATGAAAATTATTAACAATGTCATGTTTCTGATTTTAAAATCTTTCAGAGAAAAATATAACTCAGATATTTAATCTGCCTACAAAATTATTTTTTAAAAAAGGTAAACATTTCTTGACTTAATAAATTTAACTCGATTTACACAAACAATGTTACAACAATACCATATTTCAAGAATACTACCCATGAACTTCCTATTTCATAAAAAACGCAATTTCAAAACTAAACTATTACAATAAATACTTTTCCTAAGACAGAAAGGGGTCCCTAGCATGAATCGTGAGACCACAAGCAAACAGCAAGATCTTTCCCGACCGTTACTGTTACCACCAGTTCAGCCTAACAATGCGAAGTATTGCCATAGAAACATGCCCAGTATTTCATGAGAAACTTTACCTCATAAAAACTTCAAAAGATCGTTTCTCCGACGTCGTTTATTCCTTTTCGTCACCATATCTTAAACAAACAGCTTGACTCACCGTTCAAGTTTCAAAATCTCATCTCCTCGGCTATCCCGCCAGAACCACAACTGCACACAACCACGGTCCCCACGCTTCTGCAATCTCATCCGCGCGCCTAGCAAAGTCTACACTCTCAATAATCACAACCTTACATCCCGGCAACCATACTATCACTGTCTCCAATATCGAGAGTACTGCCATCGGAAAATAAGCCTGCAACCAAAGATAAATGACCCATGTCTGACTAGCTTGACACTGGTCTCAAATTCGCGGTACATTTGAATATGAAATGTATACCTTCCCATAGCAGGTATCTTACTAGTGTACCGTAATAGAAGCAAACAAAATAATAAATACGGAAATGAATAAATAGATCGAAAATAGGTGAAATATACTGATCAAATGAATTAGGCGATCAGTTGAGATATCTAAGTTCTAAAGTACTATCATCGGTAGTATGAACTAAAATGCTTCGACGTGTTCCTGACTTTCTGTAGGAGTGTACACAACAACAAAATGTTTGTATAGCTTATGGGACTTAACTACGGGGTCATCAGTCCCTAAACTTACAAACTACATATGAACTAACTAAGACTAAGGACGGCACAAATATCCATGCCCGAGGGGGGATTCGAACCCCGACCGTAGTGGCTGTGCAGACCGTGACTGGAGCGCCTAAGTCCCCTCGGCCACCGCGGCCGGCACACAACAACATTACAGGAACAGAAATAGTAGTAATAGCAGTAAGTTGCAGTAGAGGGGATTGGTTTCGAATTGTGTTTATTCAACCAAATGAATTGCACAAACAGCTGGGTGGAAACAGTGTATTGTGGAATGGTGACATGGACAGGCATAGAAACTATGGAAGCGGAACATAGAGGGATGTCGTTGTATCTATTGGAGTGTCCCAAAGTGTAATTTCCAGGAAATGAACGCGATTTCAGACAACAAGAACCGTTAAAAGAAAGGAACCCCAAAGCTTGTGCGCAGGTAATATCAGCAAGAGGTTAACGTTATCTTCGGTTAACAGCCCGTCGAGTCGAGACAGAAGACTGAATGCAACTCATCTGCAGCTTATCCTCTGGGCAGCAACAGAACTCGCAATATCATCACAGTCGGAAATCGCCTTGGGGAATGTGGCCTCTACGCACGGAGGCCTATGGTGTGTGTCACCATAAATGAAAGTAAAGAGGGTTGAGGTCAGGAGAGCGTGGAGCCATGGAATTGGTCCGCCTCTACCAATCTCTGTTATAATTAGCATATAAATGTATGTTGCCCAAGAAATTGTTGTTCTCTTTGCTCTTGTTCTTGTTGTTGTTGTTGTTATGGTCTTCAGTCCGGAGACTGGTTTGATGCAGCTCTCCACAATACCCTATTCTGAGCAAGCCTCTTCATCTCCACATAAGAACGACAACCTACATCTGTCTGAATCTGCTTACTGTATCCATCTCTTGGTCTTCCCCTGCGATTTTTTCCCCACACACTTCCCTCCAACGCTAAATTCACAATTCCTTGATGTCTAAGAATGTGTCCTACCAATCTATCCCTTCTTTTAGTCAAGGTATGCCAGAAATTACTTTTCTCCCCAATTCTGTTCAGTACCTCCTCATTAGATACGCGATCCACCCACCTAATCTTCAGCATTCTTCTGTAGCACCAAATTTCAAAAGCTTCAACCCTCTTCCTGTCCGCACTGTTTATCGTCCATGTCTCACTCCCATACAAGGCAACACTCCATACAAATGCCTTCAGAAAGGACTTCCTTAGGTTTAAATCAATATTCGATGTTAACAAATTTCTCTTTTTCAAGAACGCTTTCCTACCCATTGCCATTCTGCTTTTTATATCCTCTGTACTGCGACCATCATTTGTTATTTTACTGCCCAAGTAACAAAACTCATCTACCTCCTTTATTGCTTCGTTTCCCAATCTAATTCCTTCAGCATCACCTGATTTTCTTACACTGCACTCCATTACCCTAGTTTTGCTCTTGTTAATGTTCATCTTATATGCACCTTTCAGCACACTGTCCATTCCGTTCAATTGCTCTTCCAGGTCCTTTGCTGTATCTGACAGAATTACTATGTCGTCGGCAAAACGCAATGTTTTTAATTCTTCACCCTGAACTTTAATTCCTTCTCCAAATTTCTCCTTGCTTTCCTTTATAGCTTGCTCAATGTACAAATTGAACAACAATGGAGAAAGACTACAACCCTGTCTTACTCCCTTTCCAACCATTGCATCCCTTTCATGCCCTTCAACTCTGACAACCGCTGTCTGGTTTTTGTACAAGTTGTAAATAACCTTACGTTCCCTATATTTTACTCCTGCTTACTTCAGAACTTGAAAGAGTTTATTCCAATCAATGTTATCGAAAGCCTTCTCCAAATCTACAAAAGCTAGAAATGTAGGTTTGCCTTTTCTTAATCTATCTTCTAGGATAATCCGTAAAGTGAGTATTGCCTCCCGTGTTCCTACCTTTCTCCTGAACCCAAACTGATCTTCCCCGAGGTCGGCTTCTACCAGCTTTTCCATCCTTCTGTATATAATTCGCGTTAATATTTTGCAGCCATGACTTATTAAACTGATGGTTCTGTAGTTTTCACACCTGTCTGCACCTGCTTTCTTAGGGATGGGAATTATAACATTTTTCTTAAAGTCTGAGGGTACTTCACCTGTCTCATACATCTTACACACCAGGTGAAACAATTTTGTCATGGCTGGTTCTCCCAGAGACTTCAGTAACTCTGAGGGAATATCATCTACTCCAGGGGCCTTGTTTCGACTTAGGTCTTTCAGGGCTCTGTCAAATTCTTCTCTCAGTACAGTATCTCCTATTTCATCTTCACCTACATCCTCTTCCCTTCCTACAATATTGTCTCGAAGTTCATTTCCTTTGTAGAGTCCCTCTATATACTCTTTCCACCTTTCAGCTTTCCCTTCTTTGCTGAGAACTGGTTTTCCATCAGTGTCCTTGATATTCATAGAGCTGTTTTTCTTATCTCCAAATGTTTCTTTTATTTTCCTGTAGGCTGTATCTATTTTTCCCCTATTTATACATTCTTCTACATCCTTGCATTTGCCTTCTAGCCACTCCTGCTTAGCCATTTTACACTTCCTGTCAATCTCATTTCTTAGTCGTCTGTACTCTATTTTGCCTGTTTCATTTACTGCATTTTTATATTTTCTCCTTTCATCGATTAAATTTAGTATCTCCTGTGATATCCAAGGATTTTTTGTAGGTCTTTCCTTCCTACCTACTTTGTCCTCTGCTACCTTCACTATTTCATCTCTCAATTTTACCCATTCCTCCTCTACTGTTTTATTTTCCCCCGTTTCTGTCAATTGTTGCCTAAAGCTCCCTCTGAAATTCTTAAGAACCTCAGGTTCCTTCAATTTATCCAGGTCCCATCTCCTTATTTTCCTACCTTTTTGTAGTTTCTTCAGTTTCAGCCTACAGTTCATAACCAACAAGTTATGGTCAGAGTCTATATCTGCCCCTGGGTACGTCTTACACTGTAGAACCTGATTCCGAAATCTATGTCTTACCATTATAAAATCTATCTGGTATCTTCCGGTGTCTCCTGGTCTCTTCCACGTATACAACCTTCTTTTGTGATTCTTGAACCAGGTGTTTGTTATAACTAAATTATGTTCTGTGCAAAATTCTACCAGGCGGCTTCCTCTTTCATTCCTTTTGCCCAGACCATATTCACCTACTATCTTCCCTTCCCTTCCTTGTCCTACTACCGAATTCCAGTCTCCCATTACAATTAAGTTTTCCTCTCCCCTAATTGTCTGAATAATTTCCTTTAGCTCCTCATACATTTCTTCGATTTCCTCATCATCGGCAGAGCTAGTTGGCATATAAACCTGTACTACTGTTGTCGGTGTTGGCTTCGTATCTATCTTGACAATGATAATGCGATCACTGTGCTGGTCATAGTAGTTTACCCGCATTCCTATTTTCTTATTCATTATCAATCCTACTCCTGTGATACCCCCAATTGATTTTGTATTTATAATCCTGTACTCACCTGACCAGAAATCCTGTTCATCCTGCCACCGAACTTCACTAATCCCCACTATATCTAACTTCAACCTATCCATTTCCCTTTTTAAATTTTCTAATTTTCCTACTCGATTAAGGGATCTAACATTCCACGCTCCGACCCGTAGAATGCCAGTATTGTCTTTCCTGATGATCACATCCTCCTGAGTAGTCCCCGCCCGGAGATCCGAATGGGGGACTATTTTACCTCCGGAATATTTTACCCGAGAGGATGCCATCATCATATGTTCATACAGTAGAGCTGCATGTCCTCGGGAAGGGTAACGGCTGTAGTTTCCCCTTGCTTTCAGCCGTTCGCAGTAGCTGTGTGGGAAGGCCACATTAGCTGATGTTACAAGGCCAGCTCAGTCAATCATCCAGACTGTTGCCCCTGTAACTACTGAAAAGGCTGCTGCCCCTCTTCAGGAACCACACGTTTGTCTGGCCTCTCCACAGATACCCCTCCGTTGTGGTTGCACCTACGGTACGGCTATCTGTATCGTTGAGGCACGCAAGCCACCCCACCTCGGCAATGTCTGTGGATCATGGGGGTGGGTTCTTCTTGTACGATTGTCAAATTGTCGATGTTGTAGGATGTATGAGAGAAAGTATAATTTTGCACCAGCCGTCGTTAGATTGCTTTTGGATATTTATGGAATTACGTATAAAAATAGAGTGTAACAATAAAAAAATATAGGTATTACAAGTAATACGGGTGTCAACTTCAATTAGTCTTGGAACATTTTAACCCATTTTCAAGAGATTTCTTTTACAAAAAATGTTATCAGTTGTCGCAGCGAGCAGCCATCGACTTGGATCGCAGCATCCTGACGCCATTACGTGGAAAAAATAGAAAAAGTAAGTAATATAAATCAGGGTCGGGTGGTACCCAAACTATTAATGATTTTCTAATTTCATTTCAGGTCATCTGGACGCGACAATGAACTTAAATGTTTTTTTTTTTTTTATATAAAATAGTGGTAAAGATAATTTTACGACAAGTGCAGATTGTGGCGTGTTATTAACCCTAAATGAGAAGGATGAAAAAAATTATCTCATTTGATAATTTTATTAATAGATTTTAGAAAGCAATTACAGTGCATCAGTTTTCATGTCATGGGACTTTCATTTATTTTTCATTGTGGTGTGTAGATATCAAACCGTGGACAGTGAAATAAAAATTTTCAGATCATTAAACAAGACTACTTTAGGTTCGTTGCAGGTTTTTAGTTCCACGTAGCATTCCAAATAACTACTAACAAACTTCAATGGAAAGATATTTTACCATTAGATATGCAGAACTGTGTGGTAAAAATACTCGTACAAATCGGAGACCTTAAGTAAAATTTAACCCATTCTGAGCTAGCCGAGAATCAAAAGGAATAGAATAAATAAAATACATAATAACCTATTAAAAGAAAAATAATAATCAAAATATTATCTATTAACGAGTATTTTTACATCCGTCTCCCAATATAGTCTGACAAACATATGAAAGAACTCTGTAAAAACATCCATTAAAAAGTTACTCTTAAACTGCAAACAACGTGCATCGGGAAGGAAAGATTCTCATAAGTAAGAATGATAGAAAAACCTTTCCAATTTAAGTACCTTAAATTGTTCTTCGAAGTCTCCAAACCGATCATGCCGTGCGCCTTTACGATACGATACGATTACACACATATAGTCGTCCGCTGCTACAAATGGTTTTCAAATTCGGTTGCGGTCTTCAAAAGTTGAGGTGTTAATGTTTGTTACCTCCAAGCTTTTCTCGTCGCGGTGAAATGGCCGAGCGCTCTAAGGTGCCTTGCTGCGGAGCGCGCGCTTTCTCCCCGCCGGAGGTTTGAGTCTTTCCTTGGGCACGAGTGTGAGTGCTGTCCTTAGATTAGTTAAGTACTTTGTAAGCCTAGGCACTGATAACCACAGTAGTTGAGTCCTATAAACTTAAAAACATTTGAACATACGAAGACTTTGTTCTGCAATAATTCAGCAATTATTCAAAAGATCACAATTGAAAACAGTGGACTGACGTCATGGCTTGTGGAAGAATGAAACGAAACACATTTCCGGAAGGCTTTTCACACTGTACCTCAAAAGCGTCTTAGAATCAAATTGCGTCCTTATAGAATATCGCCACAGTTGTGCGAATGGATTCGTTATTTCCTGTCAGAAAGCACTTAGTACGTAGTAATTGACGGTGAGTCATCAAGTAGAAGAGACGTGTTATCCGCCGATCCACAGGGAAGTGTTATTGGGTCCCTACTGTTCCTTATTTTTATAAACATCTAGCTAAAACCCGCGGCTCCGCTCGCGTTTTGGTTGATTGCGATAGATAATGCACGAAACGTCAAATGACTTTTTTTTTTTAAAAGAGATGTATTTTTTTACTGCTTTATTTATTTATTCTTATATTTCCTTATCCGTATCCTTATCCTTCCAGAGAAAGAGCTGAAGACATTGTAGCACTCACAGACCAAAGATATGGTCTGTGGCATCACGTTTCGCTGTATGTGACCTCCTTGCTATAGAGTCGCAAACGTCATCGCTGGCCTAAAGTCCGAAATTTTTTAATAATTTGACGGCTTACAGCCACCATATCTTCCGCCCCTTTATAGCTATCGGCATGACACTGCTATGGCTTACAATGGGAGATTGCGGACAATAATTACATACAGACCACTCGTTTGCGTTCTGTAGTTTTCGCTGCACAGCGAAATATTAACATACACACACGTAGACTTTTATATACACCGATAACTTTCCATCCCAATATACTCCACCCTTTTATCGTTATCAACCCTCAAGCAACAATGCAACCAATAAAACCATTTTCAAAGAGTAAATATAATTTTCAAAGAGCAATTATATTCTTCAAATTATTAATATGTATCAGATCGCTATAAAACCTTCCTCAGGTATAAATTAGTAACTGTACAAATATTTAAGTCTCTGCGTCTTGTCATTCGGACGCGATAAGCGTATACCGAACAGACATTCACATTAATATATATAGATAAATAGCTATCCGATCACCATAAAACCGTGCCTAAAACCTTCCCCTGGTAGACATTAGGAACTGTACAAATTTTTAGCTCTTTATGTCTTGTGGTTCAGACGTGATAAACGTATACCGAACAGACATTCACATTAATAGATATAGATTTAGGAGACAATCTGAGTAGCTCTCTTAGACTACTCGCGAATGATGCTGTCAATTATCGGTTGCTAAAGTCTCCAGAAGATCAAAAGCAACTGTAAAATGATTTAGATAAGATATTTGCATGGTGAAAAAAATGGCAATTTACTCTTAATAATTATAAGTGTGACGTCATCAATCCGTTAAACTTCAGTTACTCGATAAATGTCAAACCTACAGGCCGTCAATTCTACTAAATACCTAGGAGTAACAATTACGAACAACTTAAATTGGAAAGAACACATGGAAAATACTGGAGGGTAAGAGAAGCAAAGACAACATTTCATTGGCAGAGCAGTTAGAATATGCAACAGTTCTACTAAAGAAACTGCCTACACTACACTTGTACGTCCTATTTTGTAGTATTCCTGTGTATTTTCGGATCCACACCAGATGGGATTGACGGACGATTCAGAGAAAATTCAGAGAAGGGCAGCTCGTTTTGTATTATCGCGATATAGGAGAGAGAGTGTCATGCAAATGATGCACGAGTTGGAGGGAAAATTATTAAAAGAAAGGCGTTATTTGTTGCGACGAGATCTATTTGCGAAATTTCACCAACTTTCTCTATAGAATGCGAACAATATTGTTAGAAGCCTTTACATAGGGAGACATGATCATCATAATAAAATAAGAGAAATCAGATCGAAAACAGAAAGATTTAGGTGTTACTTTGTCCCGCGAGGTATTAGAATTTGGAACTATAGAGAAAAATCATAAAAGTGGTTCAATGATCCCTCCGTCATGCAATTCTATGCGACTTGCAGAGTATCCATGTAGATCTAGATGTAGATAATACCACGCACGTATCTGTGCAGGAGGCTGAATGTTCGGCTGAATTTGTGAGAAAAACATCTAGTTATCGAGAAAGTATGATGTTCGAAGAGTGTGACCGCCATAACTATGGCTTTGTTGAACCAGAAACACCAATCCATCTCTGAAGACCCGAGCTGTATGTTGGCCTGCGTCAGCTTTTTGGATCTTTTTTGAGGAACTGACAGTTGCAGGCCAATCACTTCAGCAATCAGTGAAACAGAAAACCGTGTGTTCTTCCACTGATGTTCCACGTCGCAGTGTTTGCTTTCCTTATTGAATTCTTTTACTACGGTGACATTCCGTGCGCCAGGTCTGTTGGGAGAACAAAAATACAGCACGACAGGTCAGCACGCAGAAAGCTTCTGCCTGTCTCCAGGGAAAAGCAGTCGTTTAAAGCACTGGAAACCGGCGCAGTGTGTCATAGACGTTTGTTTACTGCCAACGAGTCATTTAATCTGTGTTATTGAAATATAGGCTTGCAGATATTTTTAAACCGTCGTTTATATTATTTCAAAGTAATTGACACGAATCGAGAATTCCTTAACCCTTTCAGTCCCACATTATAAATTCAGCTTTGGAAAAATTAAAATTCAGTGTTTTCTGTATTAATACATTTCACCAAACATCATATTATGTGTTGAGACGGATATATTAATGCCTCATAAATGGCTACACGCCGTACAAATCGACAAAAAATCGTTGTTGTCGTTCAACAAAAATTCAAATTTAAGGACTCACTGGGAACGAAAGGATTAAAAGACGAAATCTGAAATGAATAGTGCAATGACGCGACTGGAATCCTTAGGGACAAAGATAGATATACTGAAGCAGGCCGTTTCGGCTCTATGGTATTTTTTAATTTGTCCACCTAGTTTTGTGGCGCTATACCCACACCAACGTTACCTAGTAAACAAATAAAATAAAATCGTTATAACAATCCTTTCGCTTGATTTAAAATCAGGTAGTATGCAAAAAACTAGGCTACTCACAATTAATTCATATTTTAGGCTCTATATTTGGCAGGTACTCTGACATTCTCCGTCTTTCAGTAATCAACCTCTCAACTTCCCGGCTGACGCTAGCTCAATTTAAATCAATTTCAATTTTAAATCGCTTGCGTTTTGGGTGTCCCCTCATATAAACAAGAGAAAATATTAAATTACTAGTTGTAAACCCGGCGTTGCCCAGGAATTTATTTATCATACACTCTCGTAGTCCACATCCCCTTCCCTCCCCTCTCTTCATCCACCTCTTTATCTCCCATCTCTCTGTTCGCTTCGCCCCACAAGACCCTCAATATGGTCCAAGGCCATATCTACCATCGAGACCTATTGTCACAGTCTGATGAAGTGCTACGTACCAACCTGGAACGCAGAGGTGTTCACTTTGTCAGGCGTGTTTATAGGGGACCAAGAGATAACAAGGTTGCCACCGGTGCATTCATCCTGGCCTTCGAAGGCGATACACTGCCTGAGAAGGTCAAGGTAATGATCTACCGGTGCGACGTCACATCGTACGTCCCGCCCCCTATGAGGTGCTTCAGGTGCTGGAAGTTCGGGCATATGTCCTCCCGGTGCACGTCTAGCCCTGTGCGCAGGGAATGTGGACGTCCATCTCATCGGGACACTCCCTGCACCCCACCTCCCGTCTGTGTGAACTGCAACCAGCTGCATCCACCCTGCTCTCCAGACTGTAAAGTTTTACATAAAGAACGGAAGATAATGGAAGTAAAGACCTTCGACCGGCTATCGTACAATGAGGCAAGAAAGAAATACGAGCGTCTCCAACCGGTGAACATGACTACCTCCTTCGCAGTTGTAACGTCGTCCCCGCGCATTACGGGTACGACTCATAACACGGTATCGCCTCCTTCAGTAGGACCTAGAGGCCGTAAAAGTACCACTGCGCCCTCATCAGATGGGGGCAACACTCCATCTGCTGCTAAGGCACCTGTTGTGGGGGAAACCTCCCCACAACCATTGGGGACACCAGTCCCGAACCCCCAGCCGGAGAAGCAACAGCTTCCTCTGGCACCTCTCCCTCGGAAGGGGTCCTTCGGGACGCTCCCTTCTGGGGAGTCTCAGGATGCGCCAGGGGATCCTAGCCTTTGGCTGAAGGATCCCAAACCTGCTGGTCAGAGGGCTTCTGGCTCTTCGACAGTCCCTGTTGCCACTTCTGGGAAGCCCTCCCAGCCCTTGACACCAAAGGGCCAGCGAGAGGAGGCATCATCAGTGCCTCGGAAGGAACGCTCCGTCACCTCTTCGGCCTCTGAAGACGAGGTGGAGATCCTTGCGTCACCTGAGGATCTCGCCATACTTGGATCGCCTGAACCAATGGTTCTGGATCCTGCAGAGTCTGCGGAGTTGGCAGCAGGTGCTCCTGCTGAATGACCATTTACCAACTTAAATTATGGATCTTCAGCAGACTGCAAACGAAATCTTGCAGTGGAATTGCGGCGGTTTTTTCCGCCACCTGGCTGAGCTGCGGCTTCCCTGCCATCTGCCTTGCCTTGCAGGAAACGTGGTTTCCTGTCGAGAGGAGCCCAGCCCTCCGAGGCTATCGGGGCTATTTTAAAAACCGAACCATCTACGACAGCGTTTCTGGCGGCGTCTGTATTTATGTCCACGCCTCTGTCCCCAGTGCTGCTGTGCCTCTTCAAACGTCTCTAGAGGCAGTCGCTGTTCGACTCCGGGTAGTACAAGATTTTACCGTCTGCTCTGTCTACCTTCCACCTGATGAGGCCATCTCTCCCACAGACCTCGCTGTCTTGGTCGCCCAACTTCCCCCACCCTTTCTTATTTTGGGGGACTTCAACGCCCACCACCCTCTGTGGGTTGGCGCACAGACCTCGGCCCGGGGTAGGGATGTTGAGTCTCTCCTGTCAGAGCAGAATCTCTGCCTCCTAAACACCGGTGCTCCTACCCACTTTAGCACAGCACATGGTTCGTTTTCTGCCATAGACCTGTCTGTCTGCAGCCGTAGCCTCCTTCCACATCTCACCTGGAGGACCAATGACGACCTGTGTGGCAGCGACCATTTTCCTATCTTCCTGTCGCTCCCACAGTGTTCGCCTGCCGACCGTCCGCTTCGCTGGTCCCTCCATAGAGCTGACTGGCCAGCTTATTCTTCAGCTGCTGTGATTTCCTCTCCGCTTCCAGCTGATGTTGATGCCGCCGTTCAGCAGGTCACAGAGGCCATCGTTTCTGCAGCCGAAAACTCTGTCCCCACCACATCCGGTTTGCTCCATCGTCCGTCGGTGCCCTGGTGGACACCGGAGATTGCTGAGGCCATCCGGGAACGTCGGCGAGCACTACAGCGCCACCGACATCACCCTTCTGTCGATCATCTTGGAGCTTTCAAGGGCCTCCGGGCACGGGCCCGCCGATTGATACAAGATAGTAAGAGGGCCTCGTGGGAGAAGTATGTCGCGTCCATTGGTTCCCGCGCTTCTCCTTCCAAGGTGTGGTTGCAAGTTCGACGCCTCTTTGGGCACCGCCCACTGGCGGGAATTCCATGCCTCAGCGTCCAAGGTATGCTGTGTACTGTACCTGTTGCCGTCGCTGAGCACCTGGCAGATCGTTTTGCATGTACATCGGAGACTGCTGCCTATAGTGCAGACTTTCGCGCCGTTAAAGAGCGAGCAGAGAGCCAGCAGATTTCATTTCGAACACGGCGTCGTGAATCATATAACGTCCCATTTACTGAGTGGGAGTTGGAAAGTGCCCTTGCTGCATGCCCAGATACCTCCACTGGACCCGATCGCATTCACAGCCAGTTACTCCGACACCTATCAGCGGACTCTATGAGCCAACTTCTCGCCCTGTTTAATCGCATATGGCTTGAGGGTGTTTTTCGGTCCTCCTGGCGGGATAGCATTATCATTCCGGTGATTAAGCCTGGGGCAGATCCGCAGGTGGCTAATAGTTACCGCCCGATCAGCCTCACCAACGTTCCATGCAAGCTTCTCGAATGGTTGGTGAGTCGGAGGCTTATGTGGATCCTCGAGGACCGAGGACTCTTGGCGCCTCAACAGGGTGGGTTCCGTCAAGGCCGCTCCACTATCGACAATCTCGTGTCACTGGAGTCGGCCATCCGTACAGCATTTTCTCACCGTGAACACCTGAGTGCCGTCTTCTTTGACCTGCAGAAAGCGTACGACACCACCTGGCGCTATCATATCCTGTCTACGCTGTACGATTGGGGCTTACGGGGTCCACTTCCTACATTCATTAAGAACTTCCTGGCGTTGCGTTCTTTTCGTGTTCGTGTTGTTTCTTGATTCAGCTCACCTCATTGTCAAGAGAACGGAGTCCCAGAAGGTTCCGTTCTTAGTGTTCCTTTATTCTTAGTCGCCATAAACGGTCTTGCTGCGGCTGCAGGGTCATCGGTTTATACTTCCTTGTATGCCGATGACTTCTGCATGTATTACAGCTCCTCCAGCATCGGCGTAGCTGAACGGCGGTTGCAGATCGCAATTCGGAAGGCACAGTCGTGGGCGTTTGCCCACGGTTTTCAATTTTCTGCATCCAAAACCCGTGTGATGCATTTCTGTCGACGTCGGGCAGTACACCCGGTACCCGAATTTACTTAGCTGGCGACCTGCTACAAGTCGAAGAGACACACAGATTCTTAGGTATGGTGTTTGATGACCATCTAACCCGGGTGCCGCACTTACGCCAGTTAAAACAAAAGTGCAGGGCCACCTGCGCTGTCTTAGCCACACGGTTTGGGGAGCCTCACGCCCAACGCTTTTACAACTTTACAAGGCCCTCATTCAGTCGCGCCTAGACTATGGCTGCATAGTCTACGATTCGGCTGCGCCGTCAGTGCTGCAGGCAATAGACCCAATTTTACACTGTGGTGTTCGTTTGGCGACAGGGGCTTTTCGCACAAGCCCTGTGACAAGCCTCCTAGTTGAAGTTGGAGTCCTCCCGCTGCGGTTCCGCTGGCAACACCTGCTGGCTTCATACGTTGCCCATGTTCAGGCCTCGCCCCTCCATCCGAACCGCCGACTCATTTTTCCAGACGCTGCGGTCCCTATTCCTCCACGACGACCTAGGTCGGGTTACCCGATCTCAGTCCGTGCTCGTTCCCTTCTTTCGTCCCTCGCATCCTCTCCACTCCCTACCACGTTCCACTATTCCATTCGAAATCCTCCTTTGTCTCTTCCTCGATTGCAGCTCCGTCTGGATCTGTCATGTACGTCGAAGGACTCGGTTTCCGCTAGACATCTCCGTCACCAATTTCTACAACGCCTAGATTCCTTCCATGCCGCAAAACCCGTCTACACAGATGGTTCCGTAGTAGATGGCCATGCTGGGTATGCGTTTCTTCATGACGACCATGTGGAACAGCATTCTCTGCCAGGTGAGAGTACTATTTTCTCTGCCGAACTGGTCGCCATTCTAAGGGCTCTGCAACACCTCAAAGCGTGCCCCAGGGGGTCATTTGTCATCTGTTCTGACTCCCTGAGTGGCTTACAAGCGATAGACCAGTGTTTTTCTCGCCAGCCGTTGGCACGGTCGATCCAAGATACTGTTCACTCTCTAAGCCGATCAGGCCGTTTTGTGGTCTTTGTGTGGACCCCAGGCCACGTCGGCATCCCAGGGAATGAACAAGTAGATCGCTCAGCCAAGCAGGCCACTATGGAACCACCGCTAGATATTGGCGTCATGGAACCTGATCTGAAATTGGTGTTACACCGGAAGGTGCGCGAGGCTTGGAGGCCGAGTGGGCTATGGCAAATGCGCCAAACAAGCTTCGGGCAGTGAAGCTATCCACAGCCCTGTGGAAGTCTTCACTGCGGCCGCCTCCGTATTGGGCACACGTGGTTAACCCACGGGTATCTCCTTCGCCGTGAGTCCCCGCCCGTGTGTCGATGTGGTGTCGTAATGACAGTGGCCCATCTTTTGATGGACTGTCCGATTTTAGCCAACCTGCGGCACTCTTTTAATCTTCCAGACGCACTACCCTTAGTTTTAGGTGACGACGCCTCTATGGCTAACACTTTTAAGTTTTATCTGCGCTGCTGGTTTTTATGATTCTATCTAACCGTGGGTGCTATAGCCTGATATCTTAGGCCACCACCAACCCAGCTTTTTACCTTCTCACGCCCTTAGGGGTTCTTAGTGTGTGCAGTGTGGCTGGCTCATCCTGTTTTTTCTTTGTGATCAGCCAGCCAAGGTACTCTGCTATCCAGTTTTATTCGTGACTTTCTTTTAACGATTCTGTGTGTCTTCGTTTTGTATTTTCAGTGGCTTGTCTATTGTCAACTTGCCGTTATGTGCGGTGTCATTTTCAGGACATTGTTTTATCTTTACTTTATTGACAGTTGACTCTCAGCTAGGAACTGGGGACTGATAACCTAGCTGTTTAGTCCCCTTAAAACAACCAACAACAACAGCAACATAAGATATTGTTGCAGAAGTTCAATATTATGCAGTAAGGGAAGTAGATCACAATTGGTTCACTTCTTACTTTCATAACAGACAGCAGAAGGTGAGCATCTGCAGTGTTTAAAACGGTTGTGGCAAGCACCCTTTGTTGAGTTTTACGCTTGGTTGCGAAATTTACGGCAAAAGATGAAAATGTAACAGTAAGTCTCCGTAGGTGGCGGTCTATGTTTTGCTTTGCCCCTTCCCGTCCACGTAAGTTACACAGTCATTAAACGGTGCCGCGCTAGCAGAAGCCTGCGCTCAGCGGCATCTGGCAACATGGCATGGCCGCACAGCGGCTTTGAATCGCACTTTACAGCAGCCTGGTGCGGCAGGAAGCGCTCCTCGCAGGCGCACACCCGACTACACCAGGAGCGAGACACGGCCACGACAGAAATACGCAGCGATCGCCAACAGCGTGCAGAAAGATCATCCACATTGCCTCTGTAGTGCTAGAACGCATCTGGTGGCCGCGTCTGTCTATGGGACGCCATGGGACAGCGCAAAGTGCACGGACCAACGACAAAACAACTTAAGACTAATACCACAACTAGAAACGACCGCAGCGGATGCAGACAGCATAGAAAGCATCAGACTCCGCCTAGGCATGGGTAGGGGACACGGTGAGCTTGTCGACGTGCCTCTGGATACTCCTGATGCTGACGCCAATTTACGACGTCTAAATATCGTATTGGGAAGCAAGGACCATCAGCAGTACACCAGGTTTTACGGGATGATAAGTGATTTGATGTTGAGGAAAGTATGCTAAGAGATATTTTTGGATTCTAAACCATAATTACACATCAGTGGCACTTTAAATAATATACTGTTACTATAAATAAATAAAAATCAACCATAATTTCCATATATATAGGATGGGCATAAAATACACTTATATTTTTGTTGTACAAGTTACGAAATATCCGTTGGTAATGGGAGGGTAAGATTTTCTAGAGTGTTTGGTCCTGAAAGAGCCAGTCAATATTAACTAGGTTTTAATCCGTAATCGGATTGTTGTGCATCGCAAACGTTGATATAATTACTGGGAATAACACAGCGTTCGGTCAGAGTAAATCTATTTACCACTCTCAGAAAGATTTCGGCTAGGTAACTAGCCATCATCAGTGTCATATCTACAAAATAAGAAAATTGGAAAATGATACAATAAACTATGTTCATAGCTCCGCAGGAAGTGTAACATTTCTTGTGCTGACCTACCGCATTAAAAAGTTCCCCGTATTACAGCACATGATAGTGTGACTTTATCAGTTCACTATTTGAGAAGAAGAGGACTTAGCGACTTGCAACACACTTCAAACATAATTTCAAACCTTTAGGAAACTTTTTCTCGCTGACAACTTCAGTAAAATGATCTTAGAAAAAAAAAATTGTCGCTTACTACTGTTTCGGCGTTCGTGAAGTAAAATTACGGCATTTGGCATAACGTTACAATTTATTACTCGTAAACTATTAATTGTATTCGCGATAAATGTTACATACAGTATACACACATACCACTGAACATAGATTCGAAATTTTATCATAGTTCATGAGATATGGAGTAATAAACAATTACGTTAATGAAAAACCGCCACATCACGCATGACGTTTTGATTTGTTATGTCTTTCCTACTAGACCTATTCGCGACTTATTTTGCAAACGTTTTACATATGCACCACTGGATGTACCTTCGAAATAATATTGTATTACGACATATAGTTCGGGTGCTATGACGTCAAAGACATTGAAATACATGAAACTTCGCCCTAAAAAGCATGAGGTTGTTATTTACTACGTCTTTACTACCAAATCAATTTACAACACATTTCGCAGGCAGTTTCCTAATATTCCTCGCTACGAACCTGGTAAATAATGTCTTTGTAGGACCCATAATTCAGGAGATATTTCTCTGTATATAAAAGCTAAAGGTCACTCATTGACGAAAAACGAAATCTCTAAAACTACTGCACCTATGAAGCTGAAATTTTGCCGGTATGTAGTTTAAAGGTAGAAGATCTTAGCTAAGAAAGTATTTATGATATGACGGAATGAAGGTGCATGGCGGAGGATACTTTTCCTACAGACTGACGAAATCTTGCGATTGCGACATTCACGAAACTTTGCACGCTTGACCTACAAAAGGAAGGTCACTATCTACCTAAGGTTTCATACGGCGCATGGGGGGAGTATCTTGCAAGACAAAACCGGATCCTTAAGCATGTTGGTCGCGCCATAACTTAAGAACGGCTCGCCCGATTTCACAGATCCTTTTTTTGTTGTTTTCGTTATTCTCGGAGCACAGATTGTATGAAATAAAACTGTAAAATTGGAGAACAATAAAGTGCGTTTTTCAATGTGACTCTGCATACAAATCTATAGTTCTGTTCCGATATTTATGAAATTTTGCACACTTCACCATAAAAACAAGAGTAATGTCACTGTCTGTATAAAATTTCGTTCGGTGCACGGTGGATGCTACTTAAAATACGAACTTTGATAAAATGAATACGTTTTCGCATATCTTGATAAATTTTTGCACACATGACACTTATACCAAGAGGAAGGTCGCAAGATACATACATGTTCGTATAGTACATGACAGAGGGTGCCTTGCAAAAAACATTGCCGAGAAAGGGAAATATGGAAACGAACAGAGACATGGGAAAGAAATGAATATATATATATATATATATATATATATATATATATATATATATATATATATATATATATATTGTCTGTTCTTTTGGACATGTCCGAAGGAATAGACGCCATATTTGATCCACGAGTATCGATAGGTAACATATTAATCCGTCAGTTGGAGCGATTTTTGTTACTGCACTGACATTTCCCTGGCGTTTGTAATTTGTAAAATGATGTAGATATAGTAGTCAGTCATTAAATTAAATCAAACCTCAAAAGAACTTTAGTAGCTGCAGTGACCGTCATGGCCAGCCCAGTGCCAGGGGCACATCCACTGGGATTCACTGGGTGGACATCCGTGGCCACCCTTAGGTTTATACGTTACTGGCACACGTGTAATCACTACAGAATTTATGTAGATAGTAACACGTAGGTAACCTAGAATTAGGAATTGCCGATTTTGCAGTAATTTCTTAGAATGATGTAGAGTTAAGTAAATCACTGTTTAATTAGAGTTGTATAAATTAGGACCCATTAATTGTATTGGTGATGGGCTGTAGTATAACTATGAAATAAAGATTATGAAATAAAAAACAAAAAATAAAGTAAAATAAAAAAATATGTACGCGATGAATTTAGAATTGTACTGCGGAAAACAGGAACCAGAGCCTCATTCAGGTAGAAGTTCTGAGAAAGACGTTGTCTCTCGTCTTACTTACCTAACTAATGGCAGCAGCATCACTGGCGATAATAGTTTTTCCAATATTCCTTTGGTGGAAGCATTATTTCCAAAGAAAGTATTATTTTTTAGGGTCCATATAAATCAAGCGAGGTAACAAAAACGAATTTATGACTTTAATAGGGATAAAAATAGATTTTATGATGAATTAAATAATTGAAAAAATGGATGAGTGTTGTCATCCATGCGACTTTCGCGTAACTTTTTTAGACGCCACCACTGGGGAATTAAGACCAGAAACGTTTTGCTTTATAGTAAAGTATCTTCAGCATTCAACTGTAGCAATATATTTTGTTTATCCTATACAAACTGTATCATGCGAAGTAGTTAACATAGGTAAGCACAATTTCAATTTGTGTAATTTCTATTGTTGTTATGGTCTTCAGTCCGGAGACTGGTTTAATACAGCGCTCCACCCTACTCTATCCTGAGCAAGCTTTTTCATCTCGTCATAAGAACGGCAACCCATATCCACTTCAATCTGCTTACTATACGCGTCTCTTGGTCTCCTTCTGCTATTTTTACCCCACATACGTCCCTCCAATGCTAAATTTACAATTCCTCGATGTCTAAGAATGTGTCCTACCAAGCGATCCCTTTAGTCAGAGTTTGCCAAAAATTCCTTTTCTCGCCAATTCTGATCAGTACCTCTTCATTAGTTATGCGATCTACCCATCTAATCTTCAGCATTCTTCTGTAACACCACATTTCAAAAGCCTCTATTCTCTTCCTATCCACACTGCTTATCGTCCATGTTTCACTCCCGTACAAGGCAACACTCCATACAAATGCCTTCAGAAAAGACTTCCTTACACTTAAATTAATATTCGATGTTAGCAAATTTCTCTTTCTCAAAAATGCTTTTCTTACCATTGCCATTCTGCATTTTATATCCTCTGTACTGCGACCATAGCATTTTATTTTACTACCCAAGTAACAAAACTCATCTACCAACTTCATTGTTTCGTTACCTAATCTAATTCCTTCAGCATCGCCTGATTTTCTAAGACTGCATTCCATTATTTTTGCTTTGCTCTTGTTAATGTTAGTTTTATACGCTCTCTTCAACACACTGTCCATTCCATTCAACTGCTCTTCCAGGTCCTTTGCTATCTCTGACAGAATTACAATGTCATCAACAAAACAATGTTTTTATTTCTTCCCCCTGAACTTTAGTCCCTATTCCAAATTGTTCCTTGCTGTCCTTCACCGCCTGCTCAATGTACAAATTGAATAACATTGGAGAAAGGCTACAACCCTCTCTTACTCCCTTTCCGACTAATGTTTCCTTCGAGTCTAATAACTGCGGTCTGGCTTTGTACAAGTTGTAAATAACTCTCCTTTCCCTGTATTTTACTCCTGCTGACTTCAGAATTTGAAAGAGTGTATTCCAGTCAACATTGTCAAACGCTTTCTCGAAATCTACGAAAGCTAAAAATGTAGGTTTGCCTTTCCTTAATCTATTTTCTAAGATAAGACCTAAAGAGAGTATTGCCTCCCGGGTTCCTACGTTCTTCCTGAATCCAAACTGATCTTCCCCGAGGTCAGCTTCTACCAACTTTTCCATTCTCCTGTAGATAATTCGTGTTAAAATTTTGCAACCATGGCTTATCGAACTGATGGTTCTGTAATTTTCACACTTGTCTGCGCCTGATTTCTTTAGAGTGGGGATTATTAAGAAAAATATTGTAAAATTGTATTAAAACAAATGGTTTTGTTTGTTAGGGAGTTTTGTAATATAGAAAAATCACGTGTTTTCGTTAAAATGTGTGCACCCCGCAGACAGCAGGTGCGTCAGCCGCGCTGCCTGTCGCGTTCCTACAGGTTGTCGGATATTTGAGGCAGCGAAGCGAGGCAAGGCGCGCGCCGCTGCCTCGGTTTAGCGGGGAGAGCTGCTCCGGCGAATAAAGGCGGGCGCAGGAGACAAAGGGGACCAGACACAATCACATTACTCTCCGCTCTCCACCCTAATTTCATATTTCACAGCGCGCTTCAAAAATCCGAGAACATTGTTTTGCCACGAAATATTTCCAGTCGTAAAATACTGCCAAGTAGTAGCATCTTCAGAAATATTCGCTTTTTTATATTTTCCGAACAAAAGTAAAATTAAACGCTTTCGTTGCCTTAATAGTCCGTCTCCGTAGTGTAGTGGACAGCGTGGTAGATTGCCACGCAGGGGGCCCGGTTTGGACTCTCGATCAGATTGGAGATTTCCTCTACTCGCGGACTGGGTGTTGTGTAGTCTTGTGTAGTTCGCGAACGAACCATTTCAGAAGAGCGCTCCCACAAGCCAACTACGCGAACTAGTTCGCAGATCCCTCGCCTCTTAATTCGTCCGCTCCTTTTCCGAAGACTGACGGGGAACAGCGAGATGACGCAAGAGCCCGCAGATTTGCGTCATTCCCTTCTGCCAGTTACCGTCGTTTCGAGCTCAGATGTAGCTCAGCTGTAGTTTCATAGGTCGCTGCCACTAATCATTATATAAAAAAAGCTGTCATAACAAAAGAAAGAGCTCATTTAGTAGCGGTAGCAAAATCCGAAAAGAGCGGACGAACTAAAAAGAGCGACCTACTTCGCGGCCGAGCTGCGAACTAAACGGAGAGTAACCGGTCGCGAACTAAAATATGTGCATTCGGTGTCGAACTAAAACATGCGTTACCGTTCGCGAACTATTATGCCAAACGTATCTCGCTTCTTAGTTCGTTGGATTCTTTTCCGAAGACCGACGAGCAATAGCGAGAGGGCGCGCAGCAGAATTAAAAGTCACGTGTTTGCCTTCTGCTAATGAGAGCCATTTCCAGGTGAGCGTCTGCCGGCTATATTACACAGTTCAATGCTAAAAAATTTCTGTTTTGTAGTATTCTGCACTCTGCAATATCAGATTAATAAATTCCATAATGCCAAGATGTAGAGAACTCTAAACTTAAACGCGAGAAATTACCCACGAACTGTTTCTTTTGGTTTGCGTGATATCGTTAGCGGTTCAAGCAGTAAGCGCATCAAGCAGCTAGGTGGGGGAACTTCTCCCTCCACCTGCATGCGCATACCACGCCGCTCAGCCGTCACTGGGAGCGGACAAACTAAAGAGAGCGCTTCCGATCGCGAACTATTAAGCGCAAGTCCTCAACATCATTTATCACCAACGACGCGCAAGTTGCCCCAGTGGCGACACCTAAAAGACTTGCACCAGGTAGTCAGAACACGATTCCCAGCGGGGTTCTAATTTCCAAAAGCGACACGAAATCATAATCATCATTACATATTTTTGGAAACATTTTAGTTTCATTTATTGCGCAACAGCACTCCTATTTAAATTTATATATAAAGAACAGTCTAGAGTGCAAAAATTTATTTTTTTTCAGACTAGTTTTGGTCTTCTCTTAGACCATCTTCAGTAAATTAAGCTCTGAAATATACCATAATTGCATTTAAACGATTTTCAGCAATGTACATTAGTGTCAAACTTAAACTAAATTAATAAAGAGAAATAAAACATGTTATACCCATTGATGTTGTGGAGCTGGCAGGAAACTTAGAGCCTTCTAGTGCGTCACTGCTGACAAAGCAAGGTTTGCTGCTCTTAAATATCTGAGGCTCCGCCCCTTTGGCAGCTCCACCCATCTTTGATAGGCAATGAAAAGACTACATACATGAATTTAGCCAAAAATATAAAATTATAATTAGCCACACATTTCTTTGTCAATTTCTAAAATAAAATAATTGTAGTTATCTTTCAGATATTAGAATAAAGATTAAAACATTAAAATTCTGACAATAAATTGTATCAGGTTCTTATCAATATTTTCACAGATATTTTATGAATGGTACTACAGCGCTGTATGTAATTTTACTGGCATTAAAAAATATTAACTATAAAATTTATTTAAGATACATGGAAAAACAATTCAGGATATGATACCTTGCAGAAAACCATTTGGTTCATTTGTCGTTGAAAGTTGTGTAAAGCTATTGCTTTCTTGATAACGTACAAAGAACGGTTTATTTTACTTTTTACAATGCTATTGTAATAAAGTAAGGCAAAAGGAATGTATTTTATATACATATGAAAAGTCCATGTTCTATTGTATAAAGCTTTAGGTTGTCATTAAAAAATATATGCTGTGTTGTAACATTGTAAAATATTAGCAATGAAATGTCAAAAACATAACAAGTTACAATACAAATGGCGTCATGGAATAAAACATAACTGTTTCTTAATAGTATAAAGGATAAAATTATGATATTCACTCAAGATATTCTTTATACATAAAATCATCTTCATTTCCTTAACCCTATCATTTCCAGTGTTGTTCCTGAACGACAACGTATTAAAAGCTGATTTTTACCGTATTTAGTGCATAAGTCTTTAAAGTCGCATAGTTGTTGATGAACGACATGCTTCTGGCACGACATTTCGCAGCTTGGTACGGCGTGTAGCCACTTTTGAGGCATTACTCTGTCCATCTTGGAGGATGTGTTGCGTTGCCGTCTGTACGTGGCTGTGGGTGTGAGCGTCAGTGTGGTTCATGTATTTTTATTTCAGCAGTGAATTGTCTTATCTTTGGTGCTGTGGCTAAGATTATGCTAGCATTATTGATCTGTAAGTGTTAACTATCAACAAAATAACGTCCCAAGTAATATAAAACACCTCGATACAAACGTCTGTGTTGCGCATGGAATACATGACATGAAAAAAAAAGTTAGTTCGATCGAAAATAATTAAAACACACACACACACACACACACACACACACACACACACACACACACACACATCAATTTTGATGTTTAGTACATTGTATTAATACAGGAAACACTGAATTTTAATTTTGCGAAAGTTGAATTCGTAATGTGGGTCTGAAAGGGTTAAGAGAATAATGATCAGCCTAAGAGCTGAACAACACAGGGTGTATGAACTCAATATCTTGCAATTTTCGTAAACCCGAGATCGATTGTGGCCAATCGATCTATTCCAAAAATGGGAAACCCGGGTACGAGGCTCGCTCCCGCTCAAACTTTCATGTATTACAGATCGATTGTACATCTTTAGAAGATCAGCAGGTCAGAAAATTTCGCAATTTGCGATGTATATGAGTGAATATTCCAAATACAATGCCAGAAAAAAATAGTACATCTGGAAAGGCGACATAGATATCCGTTGATGGCAGGTACCAGCTGGGTGATGGAGATAAAGGCCCTACTGAAGATTGAACGTCGTCCGCCAAAACAAAGCACCTGTTGTGTTTTCTTCTATTTTGCGCGATACTGTTTCATTAATGCTAAGACCAACAGTGAAATATTCGTTTGTTATATCCCTAGTGGCTACTATTTTCAGATATTTGGTCACTGCAGATGTGCTAAACACTACATCAATTAGCTATCGCTTGGGGCATAGTATGGTGCACAAAACTCTACGAGAAACCTGCAGGATAATTACGAAAATCTTATGGACGAGTTGATGCCTACTCCGACAGAAGAAATGTGGAAGAACATTGCTAGAGATTTTTACGAAATGTGGAGTTTTTCCAACTGTTTAGGGGTTTTGGATGGGGAACATGTTGCTATTCCGGCTCCTTCCAACAGTCGATCATTATTCTTTAATTACAAAAATACATTCTACAGATTTGTTAGCTCTTGTAGACGTCAAATACAAATTTTTCGCTATTGATGATGGAGCATACGGAAAGAACAGTGATGGTGGTTTTTTTCCCGTTCAAATTTAGGTAAAACGCTTCAATAGGGCTCCTCTATAAACGTACTTACTGCGACCGCATCCAAGGGATAATTTGTACGATTGTAACGGTATCTACCGTTCACGTAACAGTCGTGTCAGAAGGTCATCTGAAAACAGTTTTGTGTATTAGTTCAAAAACTTAGACTTTGTAGTAGGTAGATTCATGTCTCTCCGAAGTACGTACATGGCAAAATTATGGCAACTTGCTTACTGCACAATTGTATTAAAAAGTATGATAGAACAGCCTATAATTACGTCAATCAGCAACTGGATACGAGCAGTGGGGGGGGGGAGGGGGGGGGACACATTGCAAAATACACCTTTGCAAGGAGAGAACGCAACGACAGACAAATTTAGAGTAAGGCAAATATTCACTGAATCTTATCTTCTGAGGCTGGATGTAAGAAAATGTCATAGCTTTTACAAACACTCTCCAAAGGATAATCTGTTACCTAGCTTGCTTGTATTCATTGATGTAAAATCATAATTATACAAATATTTAATTACCAGTATTTTTCATTATGCTCCTGTTTTATTCCAGAGGAATGAGTTCTGTGCCCATGTATTTTGGATTGGAGAGATCATATAACACAGGATAGTTACGCACTAACTCAATAAGGTCTTCATCATTCATTTTTATGGCGATAAACTTCCAAATGCGAAAGCAACAGCTGAACTTGCCTCGGCGGCGAGAAACACGGCGATCACGGAACGCCGTCGGCGGGAGCGTGGTGACCAGCGTTTCCACTGACAGTTCATAAACAGTACTGAGCGTTCATGTTTTCAGCAAGTCGATAAAAATGGCAAATTAGTTGAAAGTCACGGCGCTTTTGCCAGTAGAACCTTATATACCTCTGAAAGAAATTATTCCATAACAGAACTTGAAGCTTTGGCCATTGTTTGGGCTTTTACAAAGTTTCGATACTTTTTTCTAGGAAGACACACAAAAGTATTCACCGACCATCGAGCCTTACAGTTCTTAATGTATGCCAATTTATCTCATGAGCGCTTAAGAAGGCGGGCGTTATATCTCCAAGAATTTGATTTGCTGTCGCGCACATTCCTTGTTCCAACAACATTGTTGCCGACGCCCTGGCTCCTTCCTTGGAGGCTGAACTTGAATCACAGCCCGACACCTTGTGTCAATCCAATTTCAGTTTTCTCTATATCAAACAAGTTCCGTTCGAAAATTACGTTTCCGCAACACTGCATAATATAGCTTTCGAACAATACAAAGACCGCATTTGGCGTAATAGGAAACAACAGTGGCGAGACAAATGAAATCCTTCGGCCAGATTTCATTATACGATACATCACGATATTTTGTTGAAACGGTCTCATCCAGACGGTGATATATGGCTTGTATGCATCCCGCAGGAATTCATTAATAAATTGATATGGTATATGCATCTCTCATATGTCCACTATGGGGCACGCAAATGCTTTCAGCTTCTTAGCCAGAGAGTGTGTTTCTCCAACATGGAAAAACGCATTTGCCGTGTGCTGCAAAAATTCAAACTGTGTCAAAAAGCTAAATCCGATACCATATCTCTTTCTGCGCGCCTTTTCGCTATTATTCCTCTTAAGCTATGTCATTTTGAAGCTTTAGAATTATTCGGACCTGTCCCAATGACAAAAAAGAGATATCAGTACATATTTGTTTCGGTCGAATTAACTTCCAAATTCGTCACCCTCACGCCGATAGGCAAGGCTACAGCCAAGTCTGTATCTGCCGATTTTATTCGACATTTTCTAAAAGAGGTTGGTCATGTTGATAAGATCATCTCAGATAAATGAGCACAATTTCAGTCGCAGATTTGGTTACGAACTTTAAAAAAAGAAGGCAATATCTCCTATGTTTATCTCATTGTATAATGCTGTCTCAAATCCAGCAGAACGAAATATGAAGGAAAGTGGCAAACTTTGCCGACTATAGCTGTCTTAGTAACTGGTGCTTCAGATGACTGCGGCTTCACTTCTTTGAGTGCCGGATCTTGATAGTGGCGCCCCCCCCCCCCCCCCCCCCTCAATTCTTCCGGGCACGCCAATGTTTCGGCGTCCACCCCCAGTCCCCATTTAGATATATTTTATTACGAGATCTGCAGAATGTCTTACTTCGGCGTGTTTCCGTTAGCTTCAACTCTAGCTGAGGCGTCGGCCTACCAAGCTTCTTTAATTCATACTTTTGTTCCAAGATTAATGCCGAGTAATTTGCTTTCAAATAATACTGAAGGTTATTCATTTTTCGTTAATAAAAACCATAAGAACATATGAATGTGCACATGAACACTAAAATAAAGTAATTAACTGATTACACTGGTAGGTGACTGTAACAAAATGAATCTGTAATGATGAAGAGGCAAGCTACCTTCAGGTCACGTGACACTATAATCAGTACCCCCTCCTAACCTTAAGCTTGCGCAAAGGTTGCTCTCCCCCATATCTTTCCAAACAGTTAAATATTTTAATGAAATAAATCGCAGTTTGCGATCACTTATGGCATCACTGTACAGGTTTATATGGAATACCAAAGTGCGGCGAATAAAAATTTGTGCCCGGCCGAAATTCGAACCCGAGATCTCCTGCTTACTAGACAGACGCGTTGACTACTCCTCCACCAAGGACACAGTGATCAGCCCCACTGCAGAGGACTCTTCCCTGCACGTCTCCCGCGACACCCAAATCTCTTTTCGCCACGCTGTCTCTTTCCCATTACCACAGCCTATTTGTTCTGTAATGCTCGCAGCCACAATACTGTATTCCCGCATCAGGGAAAGCAGACCATGAGGTTTCGAGACACAATTAATTGTAGTCAGGAGCCCAGCCTCGGCTTGTATACAATTATATGTCTTTGACGATCTTTCAGCGTTCATTTTAATGAAATAAATCGCAATTTGCGATCACTTATAATGCCATTTTATTTCATTAAAATGAACGCTGCAAGGTCGTCAAAAATATATAAGTTAAATAATTGTTACAACGAAGAGTATATTAGAAAAGGAAGCTTGGAGTTTTAACGAGGAGTATATCATATAACATCGAAATCGTGACACATTTGCTAAAACGTCCAGAGACACGTGGCAAGTAACAATACAAAAGTCATTGTTGTTCACTTATCTGTTAAAAAAGATGGGTTAAAAAAATTGCTTGCAGTCGGCCTCGAACTCACTACCTTCGACGGCGGTACGCGATACCGCAAACCACATGGCTATTCTTATTAGGTGGAGAGTACTGACTTCATTACTATTCATGATCGGATCTTCGGAAGGCTTTTACAGTTGATGCGTGTAACTGGTGAAGTTTTTCGAAAGAAGCTTAAGCAAGAAGGGTTGCTGCCTATCGCCTTTCTTCTCATACAGGAAGTTTTATTCACCTGTTGATCTGCTGTCCTTGGACCGTAAAGGCGTCGGACTTCTTCTCTTGGCAGGTGTTTCGTTGCCTTAGTGAAGATTCATTAACTGAAAAGAGGACAGTGGGAAAGTTACAGAACAAATAGGCAGAATTGCGGTGAAATCTGTATTCATAAAGATATGAGAATTTGAGGTAGCTCTGTTTGTTGCATGTTTAATATTATGTCACAAATAAGACTTATTTTGTCACGAAACCGCCTTGCTGTAGGCCAAGGAATTACTAACAATAGTCAAGAAATAAACACATTATATACAGATACATTTGCAGTCCCTATAGAGAGCGGAGAGTCGTTGAGTCAAGGAGAATGTTGCTAGCCATGAAGTCGTAATATTAAAATCAGAGCAGAGGCCAAATGGCCAAGCTTACCTCACTATAAACTGAATGGTAAGTGTACCCGATGCTTCCACTCGCCCATCATTGTAACAGACGCGGACGGTCCTCAAAGTCACACTTTACTAATACGACTAATACGGAGTTAATTTCGGCCGTAGACTGTCCACGAGGTGGATACTTCGAAGCTCTGCAACCGAATGGCGGTGCGTGGCTGTTCGCAGGGCACGGCACCGAAGTGTGCTTCCATAGCCCTCGCGGGCGGCACTGTGTCTCGGACACTCAGGTTGGGACACCTGGAGCGCGGGACAAGGCTGGTATGCCTCCGCCACGCCGTCGCTTCCGGTTGCTTTTAAATTTAACGGCTACAGGAAATTCTACATTTCGAGCAATTTCTAGATAAACCAAACCGGTGATGTAGAATTTACTCTGTCCCTTCCATTCGACTGTCCTCTGATTTCAAAAATTTCCAAAGATACTTTGAATGTGCATATAAAATGATCTGACAGAAGAACGAAACGAAGACTGATAGTTTAAAAACACTTTATGTTATTTATTTGGTTACTTCTTTTCACGACGCACTTTTTTCCAGGAGTTCAGAGAAATAAGTGAACACATAGGACACGCCGCCACTGACTGCTGAGTAAGTTTTCTTAATGAGCAGACGAAGGATTATAACCATTTTTTTCTCGCACCTTTAGTGAGCAGAGTTATGATTGCAAGTCTTATGGATATTTACTTACTTACAAATTTCTGTTACAGATGTTGTAGTGTATAAAATAGAACCAATTCTAATCCCCAAATTATTCTATATGGACTCTCAAACTAAAGATACAGTATCCAGCTGCCCATGGACAATTGGGTCACGGCATCGTCAAGTGTTTCTTTAACAGTGTCTTCGTACAGTGTTATGACAAGATTGTGCTCTGTGTGATGTACGTTTCAGATTGTGTGCGTGTGTCAGTTTTGTTTCCTCGTTATGCAGACGTTGTTCACTTTAAGTTCATGAAAGGTTTCAAAGAGATGACTTTTATTTTCAAGCAAAAAAATGATACAGAATAATGTTTTTTTCCCATTTTGTGACAAAGGACAGTGCCATACTGCAACAAATAGCATGGGACAAAGCAACCAGCCACGTGTTCACATGGAATTGTTTTTAACTGTATACAACTCCTGTAATTTGAACATTGACATTTTCATGCATTTTTCGTGTAATTTGTTAATTCTATTATTTTGGAGGGACGAATTTTGTAGAATAAACCTGGTAACCTACGTGCTTCATTCAGCATAATTCTGGTCGGAGAGGCCGAGGGGTAAGAAATGCAGACATGTTAGTTTGTCTGGCTCATATCTTTGGTTCCGTGAGGGCAGACTTTGGTACACGCTGTCCCGCGTTTCAGTAGCAGTATTTGTGACTGGACTCAGACGAGTGAACAGTGTTATGTGAAATGTAATAGAATGAAGTTAAAATCTTAACAAAAATTCGAAAATTAAATTCAGATAGGTATTTTCTGAATCATTCTTGATAGAAAGTGGTTTATGGTCGGAAGTAGGATAGTCAGAACATGCATAAATAAAAATACGAAGAATATGGGGTTTGGAGAATAGCTGCAAATGAAACCGTTAATAAATAAATATATCCAGTGAAAAGTACAATGAAGCAGAAATGGAATAGCAGGATGAGAACTGAGAAGTTAAGCAACAGAAGATGGATCACAGAGATCAAGGAGTACGTGATGAAATTACAGTTAACGATGGAAGATTTGAAAGGCAAGACAGACGCACTCAAGGTACCCACCGGGTGGAGGGGAGGGGAAGGGGATGGGATAAGGATGCTGGAAGGGCGGGAGAGGGGGATTTGAGAGGGAGGGGAGGAAGGACAAAGAGGCTCTGGGGGTGGGATAGGGGCAGCCAAGCGGGGGGAAGGAGGGGATGGGGGAGAGGGGAGGGGCGCTGCTGCTATGGGGAAGGGATCAGGGTTTGTAGGAGGGGTATATATCGGGACGAAGATCGTTATCCGGTAAGGGAAGGGTGTGGAAGTTGTCCTGGGAAACTATATGGAGCGTATCTAGGTGAAGGCTGCGAGGGATATTTTGGTGGAGGCGTGGCAGAAGCCCGGGATTGGTGAGGAGAGGGTATACCAGGTGGTTTTGGGATTCTATTTTGCGGATAGTGTAGAAATTTCGGAGATGTTCGAAGTGTTGTAGGAGGGGAGGGAAGGGGATGAGGTAAAAGAGGAAGGGAGTCAGATACAATATGCGAGGCTGAGGGCGTGGCGCTCAAGGATTTGCAGGGTTTTGTAGAAGGTGGGAGGGGCTGATATCCAGGCAGGGTGGAAGGAGCAAAGGACAGGACGTATGATAGATTTATAGGTGTAAAGGATAGCGGAAGGGTTGAGCCCCCATGTCCGGCCGGCGAGGAGTTTAAGGAGGTTTAGGTGGGACAGTGCTTTTTCACGGAGGGATTTGAGGTATGTGGTCCAGGATAGTTTACAGTCGAAGGTAAGGCCAAGGTATTTTAGGGTGGGAGTGTGGCGGATGGGACGGTTGTGGAGGGTGAGCCAGAAATCATGAAGATGGAAGGAGGGGGTGGTATGACCTATGACGTTTTCCTAGGATTTGTCAGGATTGACGGAGAGGAACCACTGGTTACACCATGAGGCTAACTCCGTGAGGTGGGACTGGAACAAAAACTGGGAACGGGCAAGGGAGGGGGCGAGGGCTAGGAAGACGGTGTCTTTGTCTTTCACTTTGTAGGCTAGCAGCACGTCCGTCCATTATATAGTAAAGAGGATGATTGCGAAGCGGAAGGAAGTACATCTGAAATTTAGCTCGCCTTACGTTTTGTTTTGCAACACTGGAGTCCGTGAAGTAGAGAGACTTCAGTGTTATTTTTTACCAGGCTGCTAAACAGCAGCTAAAATTACTATACTCATTAAGAACATAATTAAAAACTATCAAAAAGAATGACTGTTGCGCATAGCAATGCAAGGGCATATCAGAAGCTCACTGCCCGTCTCTTCGTTGCGGTGGCGCTGCCAAGGCGCCTAGCTGCGGAGCGCGCCGCTGCTCACTGTCGGAGGTTCCAGTCCTCCCTCAAACATGGGCGAATTTGTTGTCCTTACTAGGAGTTTAAGTAGTTTGTAAACTCCGGGATTGATGACCAGTGTAGTTAATTATCAGGCATTTCCAAACATTTGAATTTGTTCGTCTCTTCCTTTCTCCTTTTGCCAGCTGCATTTCTGTCTCATTTGTTTCTCCTTCTACTGGGGAAGGTTGCCGCTGTTATGGTACACTGTAATGGTCACCCAAAAATTCAATGTTTATCGATGGCACAGATTTAACCTACGATAGCCTTACAGACAATGCTGTCACTTCTCTGGTTTCACTTCCAGTGAAGCAGAAACAAACGAGAGAATTATACTTTCCGTCGATGTAATGCAACATAGATTCCAAAGTTTGGTGTAATTTACTTTTGCAAGTACAGTAAACTCTCGATTATCCGCGAGTGGGTTAACCGGTTTGTGGTTTACCTGCGGCATCTTTCTCTATTTTTTTTTAAATTTTACTTTTGCCTCTGAGTGGGATTAATTTTGGGCTACAATACGAGTGTAGTAATTTATGGGCTGCTCGAACACTGAGTGCTGCACTACAGTATTTGTTACAAAAGATAAGATAGAGTACATATAGTGTGTCGACGACCCGGTGAGTGAGCACGGGAGTCTCGAACCTTCCCACTGTCGCACGCCACTAGAGCTTGCTACAGGCTGTCACATGTTTGTACATATCTAAAGCGCAAGTTTAAAATCGACAGACCATGTCCATTTTTTCTCAAACATTTTAAGAGGAAATGCACTACACTACAGTTCAGTACAGTATGTGCTGTATATGATAGCGATTTTGCTAATTACAGTACACTACATCATGTTTCTAAGAACTGAACGGCCCAGACGTAATTTAGCTCTATTTACGCCAAACCTCAACTCAGCACTGCACAGGACTACTCCGACTGGCCAGGTAGCAAATTCTTAGAGTGCCTGCGGCTACCGGTGGCCTAATCCGATAAACTCCATTTCTCCCACCAGGATCAAAACGATTTAAAAAATACACACATGAATGACCTAAAGCAGAAACAGCCATCAGTCACGCATCAGCACTTTAATGGGCTGATGGGTTACTGGATTACCTTTAACAGCAAGAAGATGGTCTTCTTTGTGACAAGTTAGTATTGCGCAATATTCTGAGCTAAATTCTGAGTCCCATATATAGAAGACCACAATGAGACAGAACTCAATTCAGAACTATTTTGTTTCAAAGTAGTTCACTGTAATGTAAAACTGGATTTGTTGTTGTTGTGGTCTTCAGTCCGGAGACTGGTTTGATGCAGCTCTTAACAATACCCTATCCTGAGCAAGCCTCTTCAACTCCACATAAGAACGACAACCTACATCTGTCTGAATTTGTTTACTGTATACCTCTCTTGGTCTTCCTCTGCGGTTTTTACCCCACACACTTCTCTCCACCGCTAAATTCACAATTCCTTGATGTCTAAAAATGTGTCCTACCAATCTATCCCTTCTTTTAGTCAAGGTATGCCGGAAATTTCTTTTCCCCCCTATTCTGTTCAGTACCTCCTCATTAGTTAAGTGATCCACCCACCTAATCTTCAGCATTCTTCTGTAGCACCATATATCAAAAGCATCAATCCTCTTCTTGTCCGCACTGTTTATCGTCCATGTCTCACTCCCATACAAGGCAACACTCCATACAAATGCCTTCAGAAAGGACTTCCTTAGGCTTAAATCAATATTAGATGTTAACAAATTTCTCTTTTTCAATAACGCTTTTCTACCGATTGCCATTCTGCATTTTATATCCTCTGTACTGCGACTATCATTTGTTATTTTACTGCCAAAGTAACAAAACTCATCTACCTCCTTTATCGTTTCGTTACTTAATCTAATTCCTTCAGCATCACCTGATTTTCTTAGACTGCACTCCATTACCCTAGTTTTGCTCTTGTTAATGTTCATCTTATATGCACCTTTCAGCACACTACCCATTCCGTTCAGCTGCTCTTTCAGATCCTTTGCTGTCTCTGACACAATTACTATGCCGTCGGCAAAACGCAATGTTTTTAATTCTTCACCCTGAACTTTAATTCCTTCTCTAAATTTCTCCTTGCTTTCCTTTATAGCTTGTTCAATGTACAAATTGAAAAACATTGGAGAAAGGCTACAACCCTGTCTTACACCCTTTCCAACCACTTCATCCCTTTAACTCTGACAACTGCTGTCTGGTTTTTATACAAGTACTAAATAACCTTACGCTCCCTATAATTTACTCCTGTTTCCTTCAGAACTTGAAAGAGTTTATTCCAAACAACGTTGTCAAAAACCTTCTCCAAATCTACAAAATCTAGATATGTAGGTTTGCCTTTTCTTAATCTATCTTCTAGGATAAGCCGTGAGTATTGCCTCTCGTGTTCCTACATTTCTCCCGAATCCAAACTGACCTTCCCCGAGGTCTGCTTCTACCAGATTTTCCATCCTTCTGTAAATAATTCGTGTTAATATTTTGCAACCATGACTTATTAAACTAATGGTTCTGTAATTTTCACACCTGTCTGCACCTGCTTTGTTTGGATTGGGGATTATAACATTTTTCTTAAAGTCTGAGGGTACTTCGCCTGTTTCATATATCTTACACACCAGGTGAAACAGTTTTGTCGTGGCTGGTTTTCCCAGAGACTTCAGTAGCTCTGAGGGAATGTCAAGAACAGCATTTTCATACTAATAGATGAATAAGGAAAAATTCATTATAATCATCAGATAATTGGTTTTAATTATGACATAATAATTAGTTTTTGTCTTTGTACTACCCTATCACATTACTGTGTACTTAAGTTGCGGATTATCCGCGAAATTCGATTATCCGCGGTTTTCGAATCCCCAGTTACTGCGGATAATTGTGAGTTTACTGTAGTGTTATTAAACAATGGTTGGCAACATGTAGGCTATTGGGGGTATTTTAGTTTGAAATGAGCTTCCTGTACAGTTAGCGTGTAGTTGGAAAGAAGACATGGCCATTAATGGAAGGCAAGGTGTACACAAAGTCTGAGCAGTGTCACAAGCTGATAACTTCATAAAACGAGAGAGACCAAAATTGATAACTGTGTTTGGCGACCGCATGTTTTGCGCGCTCTCTTCCTGCCACTCGACATTTCTCTCTGCGAGTTTGCCGCGGCGCCGAAAATCAAAAGGATTGGATTTCTCTTTCGGTAACCGGCTTTCAATATGACGTGACATAAATGTCAAAGTGGTTATATCGAAAGACAGATATTTACAGTTTTGAAGCAAACGAATCCCACTTTCACATGTCCTGTGAAGAATGATTTATGGGATGATGGATCGCTTTTGGTGAGATAATTAATTTCCTCTGTACTCAAAAATGCTGCCTTACGATGGGAAAAAAATTACTGACGCAGAGATAACATGATTCCGTTTGACCCTCTCTGTGTACACTAAACATGTGAAATTGGGCCTTTAAGCTAACAATATGTATAAAACTTGGTTAAATACTATTGCCGCGGCGTATAAACCGCGCGTACTGGGGCGCTGTGTTGCGTTGCGCGCGGCCGTTCGTCGTCGGGGGTTCGAGACCCCCCTGGGGCATGCGTGTTTGTGTTGTCTTTAGGTTAGTTTACCTTAGTTTAAGTAGTTTGTAAGCTACGGACTGATAACCTAGAAGTTAAGTCCGATAGATTTACAAACATCTGAACATTTTTTACATAGTATCGAGAATATTTTTCTACATTTTATCAGTAATAATTGCAAGCATTCAAATCCTTTTAACTGTACTTCACATAATAAGCAATGTGTTTCGTGTTTGAAGTGCAGTTAAAGTTAGACGAATGTCACCAACCATTAACAGAAAGTACAAAAAATGCCACTTCATATCCTAACATTGTATAACATTAAATTGTCTTGTTATCTGATTTTCGTTGTTGTTGCCTTCCGCTCAAATACTAGTTCCATGCAGTTGTTTACCAAAATCTATCTAATTCAACCCTCTTAGTCTCTGGATAACTATTTCACCCTACATAGTTAATAATAGACGCTCGCTCCTCTTGTACTATGTTCTAACGTTGATCTGTCCTCAGCTCCACCACATTTTTTCACCATTACCAATTCGAGAATTCATTGAAACATTGATTACGTACGATCTGTCATATGAACCAACGCCACCTTAAATAGCACCTAAAATTTATGTCCTCTCCAGCGCAATTCAAAACCACTTCATTAATTGTCCAATATAGTATTACAGAAAAATTAACGCTTCTGTTTCTTTCTTTAAATTTTTTACTTAGCCTGGTGGTTCATTCATTCTCAAATTGATGTATGTTCTTAATAAAAAAAGTTTTGTTGTTATTTTGTCGATATTACTGCGTTTTGCAATGCTATGGTGTGTCTGTTAAGTGGTATAGTTTTAAACATTTACAAAACAGCAAGGAACAACACAGAAAAATCTTGTCCCCACCAAATGCAAGAAAAAACCTCCACGTTTGGGTATCTGTTCAAAGAAGTACGATGTGGTTAAATTTGTCGCCCTGCACAAATCTAAACGATGTTCTACTTCATTCTACACACGTTGAACGACATTGGGGTGTGAAAGAGTCAAATGACCATTTTGATTCACATACCTCCACAATAAAAAGTCTAGAAGTGTCAAGTCTGGGGATCGATGTAGCCATGCCTGAAATCCATTCCAGTATATCTATTGTTGTGGAAATGATGCAGACAGAATCTCACGAACAATTATGGTGAAGTGTGAAAGGGCGCCGTCTTGAATTTGTGGCGCTGCACGCAATTTCAACATGTCTAGGTAGTTTTGACGTGGCACTTTGCTCCGCAAACAAACACGAACCTATAGTTTGATCACGGATGAGGATACACCAGAGTACTTGTTACGGGAGTTACATTGGTACTGAGTTGTCGCAAGACGATTTTCAGCAGCCCATATTCACCCGTTATAGGGATGAATACGAACACACACACGGGATGTGGTCTCGTCGCTAAACATACACTCTCTAGGAAAAAGCCATTGTTGTGTGGTCTCATGAAGCCTCTGTGACCCAAATCCAAATCGTTCGGGCTCACCATATGTCTGGAGAGGGTTAACAACTGCAGTCCGACACCAGTGAAACTCAGACGTTTTTTAACACTTTACGAACTGTATCTTCTTTTAGTACTCGAGCACACGTACATACCGATTTCTTTAGGTTCCGTACGTAAGTGTTCCGTATAGGTTGTAGAGTTTCGTCACTAACCGAATCCCTATTAGAACGTTTCTAGTCCCAGAAACTGGCAGTTCCATCAACCGCTGATCCCGCCGTCTAATGTTGTTTCTGTGCTTGATGGTACACACAACGATATCCACGTTAAACAAGGATCAGAGAGTCGGATTTAGCCAGCCACTGAACACACTGCACTTCCCTCTTCAACGTCCACATCTTGACTGAAATGGCCGTAACTGCTGCAGCTACGTAATTCACTTAGCTGCACCGTTGCGTCGCTAGCGCACACACTACAATGAAAATTGCATAACACAAACCTGGAGAGTTTCTCTTTACATTAGGTTAATTTTTCGCATTCATATATTGTTTGGTTGCCTTTCTGTGACCGTTTAAAACTTCACAATGACTTAATGAAAACACACAGTTTTTACACCAATCTGTGCTTACTCTTGTCATGCAAGACTTTCGTGATGTCTTCTCGAATTGCCACTTCTAGGCAAAGACATTTAAACAACTGCGAGGTGAGGCGATCATTTCCGTTTCGTGGAATATTTACTAGCGACCGTTCCTCGCATAAAAAAGAGGAAACATTGCCTCTGCTGCATTCCGCACCAGGCCATACAAAAAGTTTGGGGGAATACACTGGTTTCGCTTCACACAAATGCGATTTTCCGAACCGAAAAAATCGACAGTTTTGCTGATCCGCGACTCGATTTAGATAGAAGTGTGCTTCTTCTGTGAACGAAATGTGAACAAATCCTTTATTATCAACCATTGTGGGAATCTCATTCTCAGTCACCCCTCTGCTGCGCTGCGCGTACAGCATTGGATTTTAAATGGAAACAGGTGCAGGCTCTGTTTCAATATTTTCTGCGTACTGGAACGCTTCAAATAAGCCGTTTCCGCAATTATTTCCACGCATTTCCTTGGATTTTGCTCAATAATTCGAAAAACAGTGACAACATTTGCGGGAGTGAGTACAGTTTGCAACATTTCCTGGCAGATCATCGGCGACGCAGCCTGTCCGTTGGAATTTGGTGAAGAGCTTGCGAACTGTTTCCGCATCCGGTCCTTTGACACGTTACACCGTGTTTTAACAGAATGTGTTGCAAGCTGTGGTATTTCAGTACCACGAAAACAGAGTGTTAGGAGGAATACATGACTTCAACTTCCTCTTTCAGTATGCTAACCACCTTTCACGTTCCAACAGTGGAACCAAGGCCCCATAATCCTCTAAGTGGTCCACTGAGAACAATGGGAAATTAGAAGGGCGGCTAATGTCGTGGGAAACTATGCGCCATTCGTTATAACACATCTTACTTTCCCTTATATCACAAACATAATGTTTCAGTTGAATATGTAGCTACAAGATATTAATATAATATACGAGCAAACAGCACTCAGTACCTCTTTAACGATTTTTGGCACCACAGAAAATGTGCCATAACTGCTTGATCACAACTAACTGCAGGTTATTACGTTAGCATGATCGCGAGCTCTATGTTGTTTCCTAGCTACGGAGCGCCGCTGCTTTCCGTCGGACGTTCGAGTTCTCCCTCGGGCATGGGTGAATTTGTATAATTTAAAGTAGTTTGTAAGCCTAGGGACTAATAACGAGAGTAGTTAAGTCCCATAGATTTATAAACATTTGAATTGGTATGTTGTTGTTCGGGTCTTCAGCCACGACACTGATTTGATGCAGCGCTCCACCCTACTCTATCATGAGCAAGCCCCTTCATCTCTTTATAAGAACGTCAACCCACATGCGTTTGAATGTGCTTAGTGTATTCGTCTCTTGGTCTCTCTCTGCGATCTTTTCCTTACCCACTTCCCTACAACGCTAAATTCATGATTATTTCATGTCTAAAAATATCTCCATCAAATTGACCCCTTCTTTCAGTTAAGGTATGTCAGAAATTCTTCTCCCCAATTCTGTTCAGTTCCTCTTTATTACTTACGAGATTTACCCACCTAATCTTCAGCATTCTTTTGTAACACCACATTTCAAAAGTCTCTATTCTCTTCTTGTTTAAATTTATCGACCAAGTTTTACTCCCGTACAGGGCAACACTTTAGACAAATGTCATCATAAAAGACTTTCTTTTATATCCCAACTTCGTCGCCACTTTTGTGTCTCGTTTCCGCCGGTTGTCCTGGGTGTAGGTGGCCGAGTAGAGAAAGACCGACACAGGGAAATAGGATGCACGCGTGTGCAGGTACGGAGGTGACCAGCCAGTGGGACAGCAGAAACTAGAAACACTAGAGTAAATTAGAACGAGATATATATTTCATAGAGATGGTACAATACATATCTTGGAGAGCAGCAGACTAGTAGAATGTTGATACATAGTTTAGACAGAGGCTTGCCTACTGACGATTCCTAGTGCCTATCCGATAGCCAAGTGTTAGCTGGTGCCTATCTGATTCCCAAGTGGCCGATGCAGCAGTCGTGGCCACGATCGGAGTTGCAGCAGAGGGCGCTCGTGGCTGACGTCGTAAGAACGCCGCGCCGTGCGTGCATGGCGGCGCGCGGCGAAAGTACGTGGCGCGCACTTCATACTTGTGCGACTCCACACTTTCTTACACTTAAATTAATGTTATATAGCGTTCAACAATTAGTGCTTCAAATATTTGAGGCGAAATGTATTTGGCAGCCCGTTGTCAGCCTAAACTCTATCATTACTGTTACAAAAAACAGATAGGTACACTTTAAATAAAGAATGTAAATTCAGTGATGTATCTCTTACGAAAATAAAAGCTCCGTCACTTTAATTTCCTAGTAGTACAACCTCTGACAATAAAGTTCGGTGAATAGTCCTGTAACGTTAACGTAGATTAACTACGAACTACAGTTACCTTACTGTCCTTCAAAATAGTCACCTTCCATAACTATGCACCGCTGAGCTCTGCAATACATGTCATGGAAACTTAGTACAAAGTCTTCATTCGAAATGGTGTTAAAAAGCTTCATCACGTTTCATTGGATGTGAGGAATGTCATCAAATCTCTTTCTTTTCGAAGGTAGTGTAAGTCGAGGGAACAGGAAGAAGTCTGGGGGGTTGAGATTCGTCGAGTATGGTGGACGCTCTAGTTGCACCACCCTCGATTTTGGCAGATGCTCTTTGACGATGGTAGGTGTGTGTGGGAGAGCGTTGCCGTGCAGCTTGAACATCCACCTTACTCGCCGAATCTCAACCATCCAGACTATTTCGAAGGTTAGTAAGGTAACTGTAGTTCATAGTTTATCTACGTTAATGTTACAGGAATACTAACCATAATTTATTGTCCTAGGTTGCATTAGGAACTTTAAGTCAAAAAGGTTAGTAAGGTAACTGTAGTTCATAGTTTATCTACGTTAATGTTACAGGAATACTAACCATAATTTATTGTCCTAGGTTGCATTAGGAATTTTAAGTCAAAAATGTTCAAATGTTTGTGAAGTTCTGGGACCTAACTGTAGTCGTCATCGGTCCCTAATCTTAACAAACCACTTAAACTAACTTATCCTAAGAACAAGACACACACCCATGCCCGAGAGTGGACTCGAACTCTGACGTGGAACGGCTGCGCCTACCGTAGCAAGACGCCTTAGCGCGCACGATAATTCCGCCGCGGCAACGCTCGCTTTGAAAGGAAAGAGATTGGACGATATTCCTTACAACCAACGAAAGGTAATAAGGCTTTCGAACACCATCCCAGCGTGCAAATTTTCCAGGGCGTATATCACAGAGTTCATCGGCGCATAGTTATGGGCGGTAATTATTTCGAAGGACAGTAAAGTATCTGTAGTTTACAGTTCAACTACATTTATGTTACAGGACTAGTCAACGAACTTTGTTGTTAGAGGTTGTATTAAAAATCTAAATAAATCTTTGTATCTGTGAAAGGTAAGATTCGTTCCTTTCTCAAATTTATTCGGTCCGGTTAACATTGCACACCTCTTCACCGGAACTTGCGGAACTTGTAGATTGCACAATTGTGCTAAATCCCCGGACTTAAGTCCTTGTGACTTCGATTTCATTCAGAAGATGAAGGATGAAGGAACCACTTCGTGGCATTCGCTTCTGAACTGTTCCAGAGATTCGACAGGCAGTAGACCGCTCCATTCGCACAATCAACAGAACAGGCTCTGGTAACGGTATACTACGCCTTCCACATCGCCGGCAACGGGTTCTACACAACACTGGTGACTACTCTGAACGACAATAACAGCTGCAAACATATAACACTTTTGTATCGGTTGTGAATAAATAGTTTCCACTCGTTAAGTTCCAACCCTTGTATTTAAGATATTGTGATTAATGGTTGTTAATCTAAATGTGTTACAGTCAACTACAGGATAATATATTACAAAAGTTAGCTCAGCCTCGTAGTGCTACCCCAGTTAAATACACTGCTGGCCATCCCAAGTGCATCATCCAAATTATTTTGGAGGTACCATGTCGTGTAAAGCTCACAGGATTGAAAATACAACCGCGTGGGAAGTGAGGAAGATGATGAAATGAGCTTTGAGCGTTGGCACATTTGTTATAACCTATCCTACACTCCTCGGCATTAAATCAATAAGTTTCTGAATGTGTTGAATTATAGCAGTGCTTTTTGTTCAAAATTGTTCAAATGTTTGTAAATCTAAGAGACTTAACTTCTCTGTTTATCAGACCCTAGGCTTACATACTATTTAAACTAACATATGCTAAGGATAATACACACACCCATTCCGGAGGGAAGACTCGAACCTCTGATGGCAAGCAGTCGCGCCCTCCGCAGGAAAGCGCCTTAGAGCGCTCTGTCGCTCCACCGTAGTAGTGTTTTTTGCATCCATATTTTGCCAAAATTGTTCCTGTTGTAGCAGCATGGGTGTATGCTGGACCAGTCGCTCCACAGTGATAGAGCACAATTGGCCCACTTTAGGTTACGGTAGTAACACTAAAAGTGGGCCTTTGCGATCGTCTTTTGACAGCTCGAAATTTAAATGAAAATAACGGCTTAACTATTCATCTGACACGAAAATTGAATAACCGAATGAGTAGAGGAGAAAATTCTCTACAACTTTGCTCTCTTATGTTTTTTTTTCATATCTCGTAGCGTTTCAAAGATATTTGCAAAAATAACGGCGATTTTGGGATGTATGTATGTCTATCTGTCCGTAACGTGTTCCCTGTTTTTAAGACGAACCGTTTAACCGAACAGCACCAAATTTTACAGACATGATTGTAGGCCGACAGAGACCAGAACGTCCATTTTTCAAATTTTTCGAACAAAAAATACAGTAGTAATACCAAAAAAAGCCGTTTGTAACATAATTGTAATTGCAAACGAACCGTTCATCTGACACGAAAAATTGAATAACCTAATTGGTAAAGGAGAAAATTCTCTACAACTTAGCTCCCTTATGTTTTTTTCATATCTCGTATCGTTTGAGACATATTTGCCAAAATAACGGAGATATGACACCCTCCATTGAATTAACGAAAACCAGCCGTTCGGAGATGTCACGTAACATTCCGCGAGTATTTGATGATTTTCTTATTGTAACTTACACGTTGTCATTTCAAAGCAACGGCACACTGGGGAATTAACAGAAACACATCGTTCTTCGTACGATAAGTGATAATCTAATGTCTACCAATGCCACATTAACATCAGTATCAACGGCTATCAACAGTATGAGATTAAAGAAGTCGTCTTTCGTTTTATAGCCGTAGCGTAGTGGGCAAGGTGCTGGTCTGCGACGAGAAAACTCGGTGGTTCAAAACCCGCCACTACCTAATTTTTTCCTAAAAGGGTTTCAGACATTCTTATTAATTAATTTATTATTATTTAGATTTTGGTCCAAAATGTTTGCAAAAATTTATAAAACTACAAATCTGAAGTGGGCTGTATAACACGTCAGTGCGATTTTTTTTCTATAGGTGGCAGACGCAGCAATCCAGTCCGCTGGGTGTCGAAGTAGTCGTGAACATCGCGTGCAACATGTGCTCACGCATTATACTGTTGAAATGTGGCGTCGACGACCTCCGAGCGTATGGGAAGGCAGTAGGCTCCAAAACTTCAGAGGTATAACGTTGGCTCTTCAGAGTACCGGCAGTAGGTACTAGCAACGTGCGGGAGTGGGTTATGTTTCATTCCATAACTTATTGTGCTGCAAATAATTATTCTTTGTCTTAACCTACAGACTACAAATAACTATTCTTTGTTTTTACCTAGAGTGGTGTAAGTAATTATATCTTTTGACTTACTTTTCATGTAAATGAAACTCTGCAGCGGAGTGTGCGCTAATATGAAATTTTCTGGCAACCGGGACACTGACTTTGGACCTTTGCAATAGCTCTAGGTGGGCAATGAGCGAGCCGCGCTCTCGGAGCCGCCTGCCTGAGCGGGAGCAGAGCCGCGAGCAGCTGGCGTCCATCACGTAGTTCCTGCTGACAAGACTAGGTGGCGTTATGCGCAGCCAACGAGCTAACTAGCCGCAGAAATGCACCTGGCTGAGTGTGTTATAAAATAACTTATAAAGATAATAGTGCAATCTCTTTAGTATCCAACTCGAATGAACAGATTCCACTGCTAGGGGTATCTCCTGAAAAATGCTATTATGTTTATAAGTAAGTAACTTATAAACATAATACTGGAAACTCTTCTCTAAAATATCCAGCGCTATAAGAGCGAACTACGTGCGCCAGCAAGAATGCAGACTCCTAGTGGCAACTAGGATAACTACTGGCCGAGCGCGAACGCTGCTCTTTTTCCGGCCTGAGCCGGAGCGCTGCTCATTCAGCCGATTTGTGCCCACCTCTGCTCTAGAGGCTTGCCCCGCAAAAGCCAAAGGTCTCAGATTAGAGTCCCGGTTCCGACACACAGTTTTAATCTACTAGCAAATTTCAACTTTTTTATTTGTTTGAAGAAAAGACTGAACACATGTAACTTGTGACCATGTCACAATAAATACGCCACAACCACCGTTATAATGTGTTTGATTGTTTCTGCCCTATGCCTCCACCCCCCTCTCTGAAGGATAGCATTTGACGACTTGTCGCCCACATTACAATGGTTATGTTGCGAGCAGCTGTCAACCATGCCGTGTTATGGATGTAACATGCTGCTAAGCCGAAAGAGTTCCAACTAATATTCTAATATTCTGAATCAAATTTAATGGCTTTTGCTTTTCTGCTACTACACAACGACACGTGACCAGACATGATCGGAAGAAGAAATATTCCTAGCTTTAAAACTATTGGGCAAAGTTAGCGTGAAACTTCCTCTATTTGGGACTGTAAAACCCGATATACCGTCCTGTCAGGCTGAAGCACAATTCACAATCACGCGAATCCAGTCTGAAGCAGCCAAATTTAATTACTTGCTAGTACAGCTAGAATATATGGGATTTGGTGAACAATGTCGAAAGCAACAAATATTTATTTAGTAATGAAAGGCTGCTAATGGCTTTTACGAAAAGTGAAGAACGCCAAATTAAGAAACCAGTTACCGAATTAAGAACTGGTGGTATGAAACCTGGCTAATTGCTTTAGAAAATGAAAGGTTATGGAGGAAAGAGCATTTTATATAAAATTTTGAGGAACTCACAAGCGTCCAAAACATTTTAATAATTTGAGAAGAAAAAGTGGACAAACTGGCGCAAATGGCTGAATGGATGATGGAAATGCGAAGCACACAGGAACTTCAGTCAACTTTAACACAGATGTGTCCTCTGCGGCGTCTGATTCTTCTATATCTTCTAGGAAGGATCTAAGAACTTGAAAATGAAGTCCGAAAACCATATCTCGTGAACGACAGTATCAATCGCTATGACGTCCACGTTGCAGAGGCCGCAGCAAGCCCAGGTACAATAATTCAGGCAAGTACTGCTGCAACCATTTTCGTTTCGGCTCAGACTGCAGACCTGATAAGTGTGTCTAACCTAACTAATGAAAAAGTAAAAGAAACTCCAGTCGGTAGTCACACTAGCGATCGAGGATCATACCGCATGGATTACACCTGGCCGCCAGTAGCGATTATTTGTTCGAGATAAAATGTTTGGAATACGTTTCCTGCTTGACAATGGAGCTTATGTGTCCATTATTATATTAAAGAGACTGACTATGAACTTGATGCTGCAAATGAATCTGAGATGAAAACTATTGGATCAAAGTTATTCAATCTTGATTTAGGTTTAAAGCATAGTTTTGAATGGCCTTCCATTGTAACAAGCACTACGAGAGGTATTATCGGTGCTGACTTCCTTCATCATTTTGGTTCATTAACAGACCTGAACATAAAAATATTAATACGTACACTAAATTACAAGTTGCTGCACTTCAGCGTACATTTGATTTTTCTGATTACGTTCGTACACTCCATGATAACTGTAGATATTCTAATCTGCTTACAATATCCTGTGAAGTGACAGAACCCACCCTTACGCCTGGTGAAATTAAGCATGACGTTAAACATTATATTGCAACAAAAGCAGTGGCCTTTCGGTTTACTCCAAGGCTCTCACATTGGATCTACATAAACTGAAATTACCTAAAGAAGAATTTCAGTTCATAGTATCATAATGTAATTCGCTCCTCTGAATCACCTTTGCATATAGTGGAAAAGACTGATGGTCAGTGGCGCGTCTGTGGAGATTACGGACAACTTAATGACCGGGTTCTTTCTGACAACTATCCTGTTCCTCAAATAAATCATATAAACTCCATCCAGGTTGGCAAGAAACTGTTCTCCAAAGTTGGTCTGACAGCATATTAGCAAATTCCACTAGCTAAAAGTGTCAAGGAAAAGAGTACTGTAATAACATGCTTTGGACTTGATGAATTTCATTTCATGTGGCTTGGCCTTGGGAATGCACCCAGTACCTTTCGGAGATTTATTAGTGAAGTTTTAAGAGATGTAGATTTTTGTTTTGCCTGTTTAGATGACATATTGATAGCTTATAGTTCTTCAGAAGAACACAATTTTGGTTTAAGAATTAACATTGAAAATCTGTTTTTGGAGTTAAAGCAAATTAAATTTTACGTCATTTGATTAGTCCAGAAGGCACCAAACCAGACCTAGAACGATTGGAAAAGATTACTAAATTCAGATGACCAGAAACGGTGTCGGAATTGCTCATTTTCTTGGCATCCTGAATTTTTTATCGGAGGCTCTTGGAACATCTCGCAGAACATCAATCTCTTCTGAAGGAGTACTTAAAGAACTCTCCAAGCGAAAGGACAAAAGAAAAAATCAGTGGACAAAAAGGAAATAATGCAGTTATAAATGTGCAAAATAGACCTGGTAAATGCTGCTCTTTTGACATTACCAGACGCTTGTGATTTTGCATCTGGTGCAGTGTTGCAACAAAAAGAAAAGGGAATATGAAAACCAGTTGGTTTTTTACTGAAAAAAATTGTTGTCATCCCAGAAGTAGAATTCAACAAATGGTAGGGAACTTTTCAGCATATGCATGTTATCAAAGTATTCTAAATACTACCTAGAGGTATGATCATCTACAGTGTATACTGTTCATGATCTTTTGACTCATGCTTTTAGACAGCGAATGAAAATGCAACATGTATTCACTGCTGATGTTTGTTAAGCTTATGGGATTTAACTACAGGGTCATTAGTCCCTAAACTTACAAACTACTTATCAACTACCTTATACTAAGGACGGCACAAATATCCATGCCGAGGGGGATTCGAACCCCCGACCGTAGTGGCCGTGCAGACCGTGACTGGAGCGCCTCAGTCCCCTCGGCCACCGCGGCCGGCCCTGTATTCACTGCGTCACCTACAGTACATATCACAATTTACAATAGATATTGGACATCTTTTTGGAAAGAAAGTACTGTGGCCTACGACCTAACCTGACTTGAAGAAGTTGTACCGACAGATTACGAGGAGATCGCAGATGCTCAAGTGAGTGATGAAGAGTTTGAGAAACTTCGATCGAGTCCTCATCCTTAATTGAAGTTTAAAAAACAAGAAACTCCTGGCGGGAGGTTTATATGGCGTGACGTATCAAGAAGTAACATTCGCCCTTACATCCCTTAACAATTAATATATTCAGTTTTTCATCATTACACAGTATGACACTTCCGGTGTTACGTCTTCTGTGAAGTTACACACATGCGTATTCGTTTGGTCAGACATCATGCAAGATATTCAGAAATGGGCGAAATCATCCAAATATTGCCAAAAGAACTAAGCGATTATACGTACTAAATCTCCTGTTGATCATTTTCCAAGCAAATATTGACGCTTTAAGGCCGCACACATTGACATCATAGGTCCACTGAATTTACTACTGTTTAACATGCATCGGTCGCTTCAGTAACTGTACAAAAGTGATCCATTAGGTGCTGCTCGAACAGTGGCACTAGTATTTTATAACTCCTGGATCACTAGAGTAGGAACACCGAATCAAATAGTTACAGACAGTAGCACAGTTCCATTCAGAGTTGTTCCGAGCATTAGCTCAGATTTGTACTTCTATACTGCCACAAACCACGGCGTAACATCCATAATGAAATAGCAAGATAGAAAAGTTTCATTGAACATTGAAAGCATCCACGAAAAGCACACGGTTAAAAATAACTGGATAACGTAATTATTACAGTTCTTCTACTACTGCATTGCTGTGTGAGGAAAGAAAGGAACTCAACAGCAGCAGAGAAGTTGTATCGTACAACTCTAACATTACCTTGTAATTTTATTGTAAGTTCAAAGAACAAACAAGTAGAAGATCTACCAGCGTTAACTTCTCTGTTAGGCCAACATATGAATTAACGACACCCTTCTGAATATCCTCACGAAGTGAAAGAAACACCATTCATTAGTAAAGAGCTCTATAAAACATGTATTTGAGATCAAAGACGAAAGCCAAAATAGTGCCTCTCTCAAAAGGCCTATACGGTGTTCCTGAGTGAAAAACAAAATATTTCACTATAAAAATGAAAGATGTACCTAATAGCATCTCAGATGACAGCTAAAACGTGCCTATATACTTCTGAACTCAAACACCAGTGATGTGCAGGCAAAATTGCAAAGCAGTTCACCTGTGAATGAAAACCCTCTATCTTCAAGACCCCCTGCGAACAAAGTTACCTGATTTGTTCCAGTTCGGAAATTCCCCGAGAAATATGAGTAAACGACTTTGAGAGGGGATGATATACGGTTATGTTTAATTTAATAACCAACAGTGCTGCAAATAATTATTCCCTATCTTAACCTAGAGACTACACACAACTATCCTTTGTATCTAGCTACAGTGGTGTAAGAAATTATATTTGTGTTTATTTTCCATGCAAATGAAAAATGAAGGGAGGTGTGTGTGAGTAGCTGTTTGTAAAGAAAGAGTTTCCAAATAATAATTTGAATAAAATCTAGTGTATTTTGCGTTTATTCTACCACAAAACAACAGTGGAACCCAATACCGCCCGAGATTATTATACCGGGGGCAGGGCGATGCGTAAGGCAAAAGTTCAAATCCTAATGGGTGGTTTCCAGCAATCACTCTTTATTAATTAAAAAAACTGCTTTATTGTGCACATCCAGATTTCGGCAAGTGATTTACTATTCTCAATGCATACATTTTATGTAAAAGTAAGCTAAGCATGTGCATTCGTTTAAACGCCATATATAACATTATCACAGTTAAAGTTAGATGCAACTACCTTATCTATGATAAGAAGTCCTATATGCCGTTTAAAAGAATGCACATAGTTAGCATTCTGATACAAAAAATGTAACCGAGCGAGCTTGTGCAGTGGTAAAACAATGGACTCGCATTCGGAAGGACGGTGGTTCTAATCCACCTCTGACCATCCAGATTTAGGTTTTCCGTGATTTCCCTAAATTGTTCTAGACAAATGTTGGGATGGTTCCTTTGAGAGGTCACGGTCGATTTCCTTTCCCATTCTTAACTGAAAATCCGAGTGTGAACTCTTTTTCTAATAACCACGCTTCCTTCCTCCTAAAATCGTAAATCACTTGCCGTAATCTGGAACTGCACAATAAAGCAGTTTATTTTCATTTTTTTTAAATTTTTTCTACAATAAAGAGTGATAGCAGCAAATCACCCGTTTGGAAGTCATATACAGTCGTGGGCGCAGCAAACCTCCGTTATGGAAAGCAATCTGAAAAAGTTCAAGTCGTGATGTGGATAGAATCGGGATTGAAAGGATATTATATATATACATTGCCTTTCATGCTGTTGACCTTTTTAATGCGTCACCATACGTTTTCTGTACTCAATGGAATGCAACCAGCTGTCTGTTGATACGTACATTTTATCCACCTGATAGAAAGACGGTGCTCTTATGGCTATCGTCCAACAGTTCCTAAAGTCTTAAAGTTAGCCATCAGCTTGGCAAACTCTGCTGCAGTTTCCAACTGAAGAGTTCCAGTTGTGTTTGACACACACACACACACACACACACACACACACACACACACACGTGCACGCACACACATTGCTTTTTGGTCACACTATTCTTGTTAGTTTGATTAAATGTATTATCTGTTCTGAAAATAAAATCGCATTTCATAATCTTGGGGGCTAATATGAGCATTAAGATTCACTACCTCGACAGCCATGCTGATAGATTTTGGGACAATCTTGGTGACTTCAGTGAGAAACAAGGTGAAAGATTCCATCAGGTGGTGGAAGAACGATATCAAAATAGTCGGGACAAGCAAATGATGGCAGAATAGTGCTGAAATCTTCAGCGTGACTCTCCCATCGTTCATCGCAAGAAAAAATCACACAAGCAGAGTTTTTCAATATGCTAACTGTAGTCTTTTTAAAAGTCTGTATGTTTTTTCCTTTCTTTTTGGATTACATGCTGAATCAACAATGAAGCTGCATTTTCTTTGGACTCTGTACAGAGTTATCACAATATATTTTGAAGTTTTGCTTGTTAGTTTATCTACATATCGTGCATTATTACAATAAATAGAACCAATCTATCAAAACGAGTGACATATTCGAACTCGAGGGAATAAAAGTATCCTAATTTGCCGCGCGGGAGTAGCCGAGCGGTCTGCAGCGCCACGTTACGGATCGCGCGGCCTCCCGCGTCGGAGGTCCGAATCCTCCCTCGGGCATGGATGTGTGTGTTGTCCCTAGGTTAGTTTAACTCAGTTTAAGTAGTTTGTAAGAATAAAGACTGATGACCAACATAGAATTACAAACATTTGAACATATATCGTAAATTTACTTTTAATTAATTGACAAAAAATCACTAATGACCAGTGTTATCAATATACGCCACAAAAGTATTCGGATTGTTTATAGGTATTCGTCCTTTAAAATTGTGTGAACGTGACATCGAACAACAACAACAACAACCTGTTGATATATTTTATTCAAAAAATGTTCAAATGTTTGTATAGCTTATGGGACTTAACTACGGGGTCATCAGCCCTAAACTTACAAACTACTTACGAACTAGCTAACAGTAAGGATGGCACATGTATCCATGCCCGAGGGGGTATTCGAACCCCGGACCGTAGTGTATGTTTTATTATTTCTCACTTGCGGCAGTTACAAATTAGACGACACAGACGTCATTTACATCTGCCACGGACAGCAGCGCAGCAATTTCTAGAGGTGGTCGGTCACACAGACATACAGACGCGGGAAACGCTGTTTACTCAACGCGTGTCACTGGCAGCGGGGGCGCCCTACTTGCGGCTGACGGCGCAGTTTTTCCCGCCTGTCATCGTGGCGCTGTCGTCGCTGCCGTATTTTGCGGGCGTCTGAGGCTGCGGAAATAGTGGGTGGGCGTGGCGGCGAAGTGATGGTAGGAGGAGGAGGGACCAAACACGTGCCCCGTTTTTGTTTCATTTCGAAGGCGTCCTCTCAACATGAATTTTCGTTGGTAGGGGCTACACAGTGAAGTACCTCCAAAGTTGTCTCGCCCTTTCCAATAATTCCAATATCACACTTCGTTTTCGAAACTGTGGGACTTCTTTATGTTTTGCCAATATGAATAACACCATCTAAAGAGCTAAAACTGAATTCATTTATTACGCCGTTTCGGCGACTTCCATCATAAGAACTGTAATTAAGAACAAAGAACGTACAATTGTTTGCTGTACGTGAAAGGGTTGTACCTTGGGACAGTTTTTACATTTTAGTTCTTTTTTATACTATAATTTTTTTACAAGAAATTTGAAAATTTAACTCATCACAGACACCAATTTTGGGTAATGTAGAACGAACAGCAGTTTAGGCTAGCTCCAATATTTACACAATTACTCATCAATAAAGACTTTTATGACACTTGTCCCAAGGTACAAGCTATGGTTTCACCTCGGGACAGTGGTGGTTTTACCTTGGGACACGGTAATGTATTTCAGTTTCTTAGTTTTATGAATGAAAAAATCGTATTGGACTTAGGTAGTACATATTTTGTTAGTGCAAATCCACAGTCACACCAAAGTTCCATTGCACAGCCCTTACTGTATAAGAAAGAAGTTCTTCTTCTTGCTATATGGTGAAGAGTTTTCGTGTAGCACTGCTGGCTTCATATTTGAAATGGGTTTGACCAGAAAATTTGTGTTTTTGAATGTGTCTGAGAAAAGTACTTTTCGACACTCCATATACTTCAGCAGCTTCTCGTATAGATAGTTTCTGTGTAATAACCTTATTGGTATCTGCCTCCATACATTCCGCATCTGTTTTTTCTATTTTCGTTCCCATCTTACTTCTACCCATCTAAATAGATAAACGAACTTAAGTAACACTGTAGACGAAATGTCTTATTGTACCTTGGGACATGTCCCAAGGTGCAGCCAGAGAAGTGTCCCAAGGTAAAACCAAATACAAAATAACAGAAAACAGTATCCTAACCTATGTACACATTTATATCTTTATAACTTATGGTATCAATAGCTTCCTTAAAAATCCCTACAACATTGTATTTAAGAAATATCAATAATGATACTTGGCTTTTATTTATAACTTCTATGGATAGATGCTAAATTTTACTTCCAAACACGAAAACTTATAAAACTCATCCTCAGATCTCAAACATCATCCAAATACAACATGGCCTCCTATTTCCTCTAAAAATAGGCCTTAAAACTTTAATTTCTAGTTCTTAGAGTTCCCACTAGACTGCACTGCCTTTATTAAAAAGTGTCCCAACATAAAACCGTCCTAAGGTACAAGATCCAGCTCCGTTGTTCCTGTTTCTAAAACATAGTGGCATCGTTAGGTTAGACCGCTCGCTCACAAGTGACTTGGTTTCCCTCAATTGTGCGCGCGCCGATGACGTGGGATGGCGAGTCCATTTGATTGGGGTAAGGTAGGTATGTCAACAACGTGTGGTATCAGCGACAATACTAGATTCTATTACACAGTGCCTCCACAGCAGTGTTGCCATTATTTAAGTTCCAACCCTCGTATGTCACTACAGTCTCTGGTGACGGACGGCGTTGCAGCCATTATCAGTACATCATCTACTTTCCTGCAAGTGGCGTCTGCGGTCATCGGATGAAAATCTACGTTGCCTTCCTAGGTGTACTATATTTTTTTTTCGTCCGTGTGTTTCAAAACTCGTGGTGGATTCCGTACCACAGTCTTTAAAATAATTAAATGAAGACGTTAATTTCGATAGCATACTGAGCGCGGAAGTACAGCGACACGAATGAGTCACTTGACGGAATTCCGAGTAATACTGAGCGTAGTAAAATGGTAAACTATAAAGGAATACAGGGCTAACGTAACGTCACTTGGGACTCCAAGAAAACGTGGAAACAGTGTTTTTGTGCTGGGTAAAACGTGGCTATGTGACCGCTGGTGCCGAAAGTAGCACAGGCACTGAACGTTGGTTTGTGATCGGAGGCGCGCCATGGGAGCCTATATGCAAGAGCGCCGCCGGCGCTGCTTTGATCTCTCCGATTGTTTGCCTCTGGCGCCTGGCCCCCAGAGCTCCGCCTCAGATTACCGGGCACTTAGCTGCGTGGGGTACATCCATCACTGCTCCGCAGTCTAGGCAGTGTCATAGTAGCAGTAGTATTAGACAGCAGTTTCTTATCGCTCAGTGGTGTACAGTCAGAGATATTTTTCCAACCGAGTTTCCTTGTTGTTGTAATCTTCAGCCCGTAGACTGGTTTGATGCAGCTCTCCACGCTACCTGGTCCTGTGCAAGTCTCTTCATCTGAGAATACGTTCGTCAACCAACATCATTTTGAATCTGCTTACTATATTCGTCCCTCGGTCTCCCTCTAGGATTTTTACTCCACACCCTTCCTTCTAATGCTAAGTTGACAATTCCTTGATGTCTCAAAATGTGTCCAACCAGTTTACCCCTTCTCTTAGTCAGGATATGCCAGAAACTCCTTTTCTCCCCGATTCGGTTAAGCTCCTCCTCGTTAGTTACGTGACCTACCCATCTAATTTTCATCATTCGTCTGTAGCACCACATTTCAAAAGCTTCTATCATCTTTTTATCTGAACTCCTTAACGTCCACGTTTCACTCCCATACATTGCTTCACTCCAGACAAATGCTTTCAGAAAGGACTTCCTAACATTTAAATTAATATTGGATATTAACAAGTTTCGCTTCTTTAGAAACGCTTTTCTTCCCATAGCCATTCTGCATTTTATATCTTCTTTACTTCGGCCATCAGAAGTTATCTTGCTACCCAAACAACAAAATTCATCTACTACTTTTATTGTCACATTACCTAATCAAATTCCTTTAGCATCGCATGATTTTCTGACATTGCATTCCACTATTTTCGTTTTACTCTTGTTAATGTTCATCTTATATCTTCCTGTCAAGACACTGTCCATTCCATTCAAGTGCTCTTCCAGATCTTTTGCGACCTCTGACAGAATTACTATGTTATCAGCAAACCGCAATGTTTTTATTTCTTCTCCCTTCACTTTAATGCCCTCTCCAAATTTCCCCTTCCATTCCTTCACTGCCTGCTCAAGGTACAGATTGAACAACATGGGAGAAAGGTTACAACGCTGTCTTACTCCCTTCCCAACCTCTGCGTCCCTTTCTTGCCCTTCGACTATAATAACCGTTGTCTGGTTTTTGTATAGGTTGAATATAACTCTTCGCTCCATATATTTTACCTCTGCTACCTTCAGAATTTGGAATAGTGTATTCCAGTCGACATGATCAAAAGCTTCCTCCTATCTTCTAAGATAAGTCCTAATGTGAGTATTGCCTCCCGTGTTCCTACATTTCTCCTAAATCCAAACTGATCTTCCCCGACGTTGGATTCCACAAGTTTTTCCATCCTTATCTCGAAAATTTCCAAGATGTATTCTGACGTACCAGGTCTACGAGTTTTTAATACCCCGCTTTTAGCCGTGGTTGTTTGCGTAAGAATTTATATAAAAAAAATTGTTCTCTGATACTCATTCAACCAGTTACCATTTTGTACGGAATCACATTTACGTAAGCATCGTAAGGAGGCGGTCATATATAAGCTATTCATATACGAAGTTGATGTTGAATTGTGCATCTTAAATTTTCGATGCTATCGAGAGATTAGCATTTATCTTGGGACTATATCTGATGTAATTCAAGACTGTAGTAAATAATAAACTAAATCTCAAAGTAAGTCATCGTGTACGACAATTATTCATCTGTGTTTTTCTTAAAATTAGCTAATTTTGAGGTAGCCTACGGGAGTTGTATCGTTTGGAATACTAGCCTGCAATCACACGGTCGTAAATTAATCAAATTTATTAAATAATTCGGTCTCTGTTACAACAGACACTGCGGATTATTTAATTATTCCATTCATGGAATGGAATGAAATGTAATCAAATTGAATTCAACAGAGATTTGTTCCATACGTTTCCTCGTGTGAACACAATATATTCTAGTTATTTTAGTATCCGAGTACTGTAGCACTTATCGCGGCTGACGATTATAATCAGTACAGCTACCACTGCACAGAACCGAAAGTAATATGCTCTCTTCCACCATTCTAATGTGAACATTTCTGCATTGGTGAGTCATGAGTGCTTAGTGATTGACTAAACTATACAGTAATTTCACTGTTGCTGAAAAGAGACAATAAATTCCAGGAATGAGATTTGACAAGTCGAAGGTATTCAATATTCAAAGGCAACATTTTGTAATTAGCAAGTCATACATTATTGTTAACGAGTTTTGTAAAGTTGGACTAACCACGTTTCGTCTACGTAACAAAGTCAACTGCCATCACAATCCGCTCGTAGGAGACAATAACGGATGCCGCATATATGCGAGCACTCAACCACATATGCGCACATACTTCTCTTTCCCCTTCACACCATCAGAAGGAAAACAGAACAATTGATGTGTAAATTCGATGAACTTGAATCTTTCAACTTCTTTAGTTCTATATATTATCGAATCTTGCATTCTTGCTCAAACAGTTAAAATAAGCAATAAGAAATGTAGATTAGAAGAAAGATTTACCACTAACATTATTTGGCTAAGGGAAACATGAAGAATTTAAGTACTAATTATTGCGACTTACTGCCTAAAATGTGGAATCTGATCTTCGTTGTCTCGGTCAGTTAGTAGCAGGTGGCTTACAGGGTAACAAAAATATAATTTTCAATATTTCGCGTAAAGACCGAATTTAAAAATTTGAAACGCTATTTTAAACCGCTAGTTAAGAAGTAAATTTTTGTGTTAAGATTAACACGATAAGTACGAGTATTGCAGTTAGAAATCGTATGTTTGGCTTAAAGACAATGGCACTCAAATATTATTAATTTGCTCTCCTTTACCCGGAATTGACTGCACTAAGCAACTTCCCACAAACTTAACGTATAATTTCAAACATTTACGAAACACTTTCGCTTCGTCACCCCTAATAAAATGATGAAAGGAAAAAGTTTATCGCGTACTACATTTCTCTGCCCATGGGGTCAGACGAGCATGAAGTCTTCATTTATCATTGTTAACTACCAACTTTGTTAGTAACACACTTTCCAAACGATATATAGATAATTATATAACCGAATGCACCAACAAAAGTATATCACTGTACGGCACATAGGTCAGGTTATATGACGTCATTAATAATGAGATATGTTCAACGCGTGTTTTTGCTTATAGTGGACCGCAAACTACACTCCCTATAATACTCACCTTGTAAGATGGGGGACGTAGTTATTTTATTCTCACCTTTATGTGCTCTATGTTTCTATATGGGCTGTTTCTTAGTTATTTACTATTCTTCTCTCAATTTAATGAGTATATTTCTGCACATTTTGGAACATGTCAGGGGAGATAGGTTCCTGGAATTGCAGTACTTTTAATGTTAATATTATTTTTCTGGATATGTTTACCGTTTGTGGATACGCATAGCAGGGGAAAGGTTTGCTGGTGGGTATTCGCACCTGTGGTGCAACTCTCAGAGGGCAGCGTGCCGAAAGCAGAACGGGGACACCCCCCCTGGCCGATGTCCCGTTGTGTGGCAGCAGCAGCCACCAGGTCAGAGAAGTGGTGTGAGGTGGTCGGCTGAATGCAGGTGCTTTTTACCTGCGAAATGTTTTATTCGGGAACGTGCGGGATGTACCACACAGTGCCTCGTAGATCACTCCGGTGGACGCCAGCCCGGCGCTGCTTTCGAGACAATCGGCCATTCCGCATGGGAGAAAATTGGCCAATAAACGATAATAGCAGGGCCCTCTGGTCGCCAGGTCATGGTGGCGAATGTGTTGGCTGTTATCTGTAGAAGTTCTCCGAAGGCAGCAGAGCAAGAAATGTTTTACTGTAATGAGTGGTGGAACGTTCTGGACGCTTTCCATCTGTCTGGGTCAGAGGGAGGTAGGCTTCTTTTAAAACATCCCTTCTCAGTTGTTTGGAGGGGTAAATAGATTAGTTAAATTCAGAGGGCACCAATTAGTATTCAATTTATTGATTTTATGGTACAGCTCATAACTTGCTCAGAGTAGGAGTTGATATTTTATTTATTTGTTTTAAAGATATCTATCATAATCATGAAGGCTATATGGTCAACAATTACATACCTTCATGTTTTGTGAAATATAGTGGCGGTTCAGATTTATTAATTGATATTAAATTAAATTGTTATAAAAATAAAGAAAATATAAGTGGGGAAAATTGAAAGGTGCAACCTCACTTTGAAGGTAAGCACAGAAAAGCTGATAAAATAATCCCACACTAGAGATATAAAACTTAGAATCTTTATATATAAACACCCAGTGTCCATGTGTTTACCTGTAGGTATTGCAAACAATTCTACAGCTTTGTTCCAATTCTTATGAAATTATGCGCACTTGACCTTTAAACCACGAGGACGGACGCCGTAAATGTAAGGATTACGTACAACACATAATTGAAGAGATAGGACGTCATACACAGTTAGATACGCGAAAAACGTTTGCAACACGCGACTAGTTCCACCTAAACGACTGGACCGATTTCAAGCAAATTTGGTACACATATTCCTACCGTGAGGTAACAATCGCTGCAAGGGTAAGAACCACATACGACAAATGGTTCAGGAGATAAAGCATCATAAACAACAGGAATCACTAAACACGCGACAAGTCTTTATTCACACACAGTATGAGAATAAGAGTACTTAGCGACTTGCAACTAACTTTAGAAGATAATTTCAAACCTTTATTATACTTTTTCTCGTTGTCAACCACAGCAAAATGATGAAAAGAAAACAAAACGATGATAAAAATATGGAAAAAATTGTCCGGAAAAGAGGAAAATCGAGAAAAACTGAAAGTGCGTTTTTCAATGTGTTTTTTATTGAATTCAGCACTGCAACTGACTATTCGCACGATGTTGAGGGGTAATTCCTTTTATATTTTGTTCATTAAGTTCTTGGAAAAGTTTTCTGTGAAAAAAATAGTGACAGTTAAACAGGGAAGATCGCAAAATTCGAACCAAGTTCCTTTCTCAATTGGTTTCTAAATGTACTCAACACTATAAGTTAGAAATGTTCATCCGATTGCAGATAAAATTTTGATCATTTGACGTTCAACGAAAGATGGACATTCTTATGAACTAAAAATTTGGGAGAGTTACCCGGAAAATTTGTGAGAAACTGAAAAAGCTTTTATCCATGGGATAGGCCCTATCAATAGCATTCGTCTGTTTACGATAAAATTTTGCATATTTGACGTCCAAACCATGAGTAACGTTCTTATAAAATAAAAATTAGTAAAAGTTTCTCGGAAATTCAGAAAAAATAGAGATTTTTCTATGAAATATCAATACCATTCATCTGATTGCGATACAGTTTTGCACATTCGACGTTCAAAGCGAGAGGAAGGTTTGAGTGAAGTAAAAGTTTGGAAAAGTTGGCCAAAAAATAGGAAAATTTGTGGAAAACTGAAAGCGCTCTTTTTTGCCATGTCAATATCATCCGTACGACTGCGATAAAATTTTGCGCATTTGATATTCAAAGCAAGAGCACATATATATTAGCACTTGTGAAGCACTGCCGGGTCGACTAGATGACCCGGTGAACTTCGTATCACTTACCTCTTAATATAAACCATATTAATTTAAATCATGTGTATTTTAGATCCAGTAGCTTTATAAAAGCATTATGAGATAGTATCGGCTCGATAGTGGGCGGAAAGAATGGGCAAATCACACACACATGTCCAGGATAATGTTCATGTCACATTCGTGGAAGTTCAGGGAAGGTTTAAACGGTGATAAACTATGGAAACATTGCGAGGAGAATTTACATATAAAACATGTGAAATAATGACTTGGTTGTTGTGTTAGGAGCGTTAATAAATATACTTTGGAAGAGTAAAGTTCGCTTTACACGATCTGAACCCGTCAGAGATAAAAATGAATTGCTATTCATTAGTCTCGCTAAAACTCGAGAACCTGGTAAATAATGTTTTTGTAGGACACATATTTCACGAGATATGACGTCATAAACAATGAGATGCGCGAAAAACTGCTGTATTAAGCGACAATGCTGCTCATTTTTTTCCTAAACCACTGCACCGATTTCAAACAAATTTGGTACACATATTCCTTACCATTAGGCAACAATTGCTGTAAGGGTAAGAACCATATATGACACGTTGTTCAAGATGTATGACGTAATAAACAATAGGAATCGCAAGAAACTGCCTTATCGTGTGATGAGACTTTATTCATACACTTAGCGAGTTGCAACACACATAATTTCAAAAATTTATTCGCTCTTTCTCGCTGAAAACCAGAGAGAAACGATGAAAAGAAAAAAGGTTCTCTCTTACTACTTTTCCGCTACTCATGGACTAAATTACGGCATTCGATATGACGTTATAATTTATAATTTCTACAGTATACACACATATACAGTAGCTGAATGTGCCTTCGAAATTGTATCACAGTATGACACGCAGTTCTTGAGATATGAGGACATAAAAAGTAACGTGAACTGTAAACTGCCCCATTACGCACCATGTTTTAATCTATTACTTCGATATTACTAACTGTATTCGTAACAGATTTTACCAACATGTAGCACATGAACGTATAGGCCTAGCTACAAAATTATACAATTTTACATCATTTAATTTTATAAATATCAGATCGTATATACTAGGATGGGTAAAAGCCTTTCACATCATGCAGCGCGTCTTAATCCGTGTACGTACTAAGACACTCCTGTATTCCAATTACCTGAAAGAAATACCTGAAAGCTGACAGTGCTGGTGACAACTTTGAATTAACTGTGAATCGTACTCGGCTGTAGGCGAAAGCAATAGAATTCTGTAGAGCTACAGGGAAAGGAAGAGAATGAAACAGTGTACATCCAATGAATACTCATTATTTCCGGCAGCTCTACCTTTTAACTTCAAGAGACTGTAGTTTCCCGTGAGTCTTGAATTTTCTGTTACGATTAATAAATCACTGGGAACTTATTAAATACTGCAGAGTTGTTTTGACATCTCCATGTTTCTCATATGGACAACATGTCGCTTGCTCGGGTATGGGTTCCTACAGAATTTATTCATAGTAGATTTCGGACAAGTAACCACACGACGGAGACGTGTAATTCTTTTTCTTTTTTTTCCTTTTAGTTCTGCTCCTTATGGTCTTGGAAAAGTTTCATGAAGGAAAAAAAAAGGACAGTTAAAAAGAAAAATCGCAAGATTTGCACCAAGTATCTTTTTTCAATGTGTTTCTAAATGTACTTAACACTACAAGTTGAGAACCGTTCATCCGATTGCGATAAAATTTTGATCAATTGACATTCAACGAAAGACTTACATTCTTATGAAATAAAAATTTGGGAAAGTTTCCCGGAAAACTTGAAAATTCGCAAATTCTAGAGAAACTGAGTGGTTTTTTTTTCAATGGGTTATCAATATCAATCGTCTGATAGTGCTAAAATTTTGCATATTTAACGTTCAAAACATGAGTAACGTTCTTATGATATTAAATTTGGAAAAGTTTCCCGGAAAATTGGAGAATTCAGAGAAAATATAAATATTTTTCTATGAAATATCAATACCATTCATCTGATTGCGTTAGAATTTTGCACATTCGACGTTCAAGGTTTGAGTGAAGTAAAAGTTTGGAACAGTTGGCCAGAAGATGAAACAGCTCTTTTCTGTGGGGTATCAATATCATTCGTACAATTGCGATAAAATTTTACATAGGCCTACATATTAGCAATTGCGAACATTGTCGGGTCGACTAGATGACCCGGTGAACTTCGTATCACTTACGTCTTAATATAAACCGTATTAATTTAAATCATATGTACCGGGTGATCAAAAAGTCAGTATAAATTTGTAAACTTAATAAATCACGGAATAATGTAGATACAGAGGTAAAAATTGACACACATGCTTGTAATAACATGGGGTTTTATGCAGGATGGAGCTCCACCCCATATTGCTAGACGCGTGAAAGATCTCTTGCACGCGCCGTTTTGTGATGATCGTGTGCTCAACTACCACTTTCGGCATGCTTGGCCTTCCAGGTCCCCAGACCTCAGTCCGTGCGATAATTGGCTTTGGGGTTACCTGAAGTCGCAAGTGTATCGTGATCGACCATCTCTAGGGATGCTGAAAGACAACATCCGACGCCAATGCCTCACCATAACTCCGGACATTCTTTACAGTGCTGTTCACAACATTATTCCTCGACTACAGTTATTGTTGAGGAATGATGGTGAACATATTGAGCATTTCCTGCAAAGAACATTATCTTTGCTTTGTCTTAAATTGTTATGCTAATTATTGCTTTTCTGATCAGATGAAGCGCCATCTATCGAACTTTCTGGGCCTTTTTTTATAAATAAAACCCCGTATCATTCCATGCATGTGTGTCAATTTTTACATCTCTATCTACATTATTCCGTAATTTATTAAGTTTTCAAATTTTACTGACTTTTTGATCACTCGGTATTTTAGACCCAGTAGTTTTATAAAGGCATCATCGGATAGTCTAAGTATCTGCTCGATAGTGGGCGGGAAGAGTGGGCAAATCACGCATACGTGTCCAGCATAATGTTCATGTCACATTAGTGGAAGTTCAGGGAAGGTTTAAGCGATGATAAAATGTGGAAAAATTGCGAGGAAAATTTAGATTTAAAACATGTAAAATAATTACTTGGTTGTTGTGTTGGGTGCGTTCAGAAATGTACTTTGAAAGAGTAAAGTTCGCTTTACACAAGTTGAACCCGTAAATGAACTGTCAAAGTCACTGTCAAAGGTTACACAGACGCTAAATACATGCAATGTGCACACTGAATATAGTGCCACTGCAAAGTTCCTCGAAACTAACACCAAAAAGAAAAACAAAAAATTTAAATTTCATTTGTCATTCTGTCACCTTTATATTTACCATTATCAGTGTACTAAAACATTATCTGTTTATGTTAACAAATGTCGAGACGAAAAAGACGTAACATAGGTCGTCGAACTCAATGAAAAGTGCGACGAGCTACAGTACCGCACGTGCTAACCGCACTGATGACCAGCGATAGACTGATAATGATGACAGCCGTATCGGTATGGCAGATTTGCATTCTAGAGTGAATTACAATGAAGTAGATAGGTATAGAATGGAACGAGTTCGGGAACATCGATAACATCAGCAGCGAGCACGGGAAAATGAAATTTATCGATTCTGCAGACGCAGTGCTCCAGTGAACCTGGACAAACCTGTAACAATTGGGGAAATGTCAATCATTATTGAACATTGTAAAGCATTAAAATTCAGCGGTGAATCTGCACGGTTATGTTGTGCTGGTTGTAAAGTAAATTTGCCACAATTGGTCCCACCACCTGACCCATTACACTCATTATTTTTTGGGATGGAAAATGACTCTAACAACGTCTTGGACAACATCCAAAAATAAAACAGTTGCTTCCAAATGACGTCGTTTGGTGCAACGCGTATTATACAGAACAGTTTCATGCTCACATTCAAGGTAATCTTAAGGTAATTAAGAAGTAAGTGCTACGAAGTTCACCGGGTCATCTAGTCTATTATATCTGCGCTACTAACTGTATTCGCAACAGATTTTACAGACATACATGAATATATAAACGAATGTATATCTGCTAAACTATACAATTATACAACAGATAATTCAATAAATATGACGTCATATATACTGAAGTGAGTAAGAACCTGTGATATGCGCCATATTTTAATACACTCATTATTTACTACTAAGCCACTCCTGTATTCCAGTCAGCGTAAGGAAATTTCTGAAAGCTTACAGTACTGTTGACAACTTTGAACTATTAAGTACACACGGCTACAAGAGTAAGCAATAGACCTCTATAGAGTTACATGGAAAGGAAGAGAATGAAACAGTTGACATCCAACGAGTACCCATTGTTTCAGACAGATATACATTTTAAAGTCAAGAGACTGAGTTTCCAGTGAGACTTGCATATTCTATTACGATTAATAAATCACATGGCAATGTATTGAATACTGCAGAGTGGATTTGACATCTCCATGTTTCTCACACGGATAACTTTATGCCACTTGCTTTGGAATGGGCTCACCAAAGAATTTATTCATATTATATCCTGGACAATTAATAAGAAGTATTGTTTACAGTCATGTTTTGAATTAAATGAATGTATGAATGTTACATATTATTTGTGTTTTCACTTCTATCTATAATAATTTTGTACTAGGGTGAGTAAATAAGTCACAAACGAGGATATAAGTACTGCGTTTACAAGTCTGAACATTGCTTTATTTTTCAGCTGACTCCACCTGTTAATTTAAACACTCGTGTCATCGTTCGCGAAGCCTTTAGAAGCCTAGAGCTAGAAATTTTTTGTGGTGGCTTTTGCATCATATAAGTGACGGTCTTAAGCTGCATCTTTATTTGGTTCCTTAAACTGCTGCAACCCACAAGACGGATGTGTCGTAGTGGTAGAGAAATACCCCTACACAGCGTGAAGCACTGGCATGTCTACCTCAGATTGCGACTTATTTAGCTCACTCATCCTCGTACATAATTCGAAAAGATATTGTCCCGTAACATATTTCTAGGAAAAAGAAGATGGACAGAGAGATAAGGAATAGGAGAAATCCCAACTCAAGATTTTAATTTATAAATAAATATCTGGGCAATGCCGGGTTTTCAGCTAGATTTTTTACAATGAGAGAACTTATGAACTTCCAACAAATTTAAAGCATAATTTCAATCATTTCCTAAACTTTTTGTCATTTATATGCTGATCATTATAACGGAAATGGAGCACTATTACGGCTGTTGCGTTGGACTGGGAAGGGCATATCAGAAAGCCACTCACTCTATCCGTCGTTAACGTTCTTTTCAATGTTTTTTTTTCGTTTTTTCGGAAGATATAAACGGTCTCGGCCGAGGCTTTCTACTGCTTCACCATATTTTGCACCTTTTGACCAATACCACTTTAGAAGCAGTTTCATTCTGAGAAACGCTATGTTATTATGTGATATAAAAATTGCCACAGCCACTTATACACACTGCGGTTGGTTTATAAAATCATCTGCTGAGCCTTGCAAAAAGTTGATCATCAAGAAATGTATTACTTTGAAAGTAGGATGTTACATTATTTAAGCAAGATCTCTGGCAGTTGAGATCGGCAAATCCAAGTTAAAACGCTCACTGCTGCTCTAAATTACTTTACGAGTAGCCACAGTACATGCACAATGGAAATTTATCTAACTGATCACTCCTTAAGGGAGCAGCCAACGTTTTAACAAACACAAAATTAATGCTAAAAATAAATGAATAGATATTATAACATGCGATGGGGAGCATGAAATTATAAAGCAGAGGTTTGATACTTTAAATCATCATCTATTCAATAAAATAACAAGCAAAAAAATGTTAGAAGACCAAATTAAGCACACACCTTGTACAACAGTGAATTAAATCATAATGTTACTGCGTGTAATAAAATTGTTTCTGACCTTTATAAATATAAAGGTAACGTGGGAGGAAAGTTGCAAACACACAATGGATAGATGAAAGCGCATTCATTCATTCAAAGCCAGACACACGAATAATGCTCGCGGTACATTACCCATGCAGGAACGCTTAATAGCAGCGACAAAGGAAGCGTTGGCGGTGTTTTGACGAGATGGTAGGTCTCTTGAAGCACAAATTTAATAATCACTGTGCAACGAACTCCGGAGAGGCAGTGGCATCCTATTCTGAAGTACTACGTGGTGAGCGACCAGGGCAAATAGAATTTACAAAAAGAAATTAATTTGGAATAAGTAAGTAAAGTACAAGTGAGAATTCATATAGAGGAAAGCTAGTATCAGTAAAAGCATGGCTGAAGGCCGAAGTAATGACCGTTATGAAAGCATGTGGTGCAGTCGGTCATACAAGACAGGAAAGACGGAATCAAACCAAAAAATCTGAGAAATATTTAGCATACTCGCGGATACAGATGTAACGCGAAAACATTAGTTAAAAACAACAAGAAAATTTAAACATACTAAGTTTACACAAAGGCTGAAGGCCACACACGAGTATTCTAACTTGAGAAAGACCGGACACAAAATCATCACCAAAATGAAAATGAAAATACTAAATTTATACCGAATTACTCGAGTTCTGTTAATTAAGAAACACATCGACTCGCATAGAGAAAGAATTACTGAAGAAAACTATCACAAATAAACCAAGCTTGCCTGATCACAAAGAAAGCAAAGTTCTAACAGCATGCCATCCCCTCAGAATGATTCGACGAAGTACTGAAGTACTTACTTCCAACGGTCGCAGCAAGATTGAAGCTCTAAGGCCACGTCGAAACCTTCCCCACCCGACACCGCAAGTAGAGTGCGCTAAAAAACCATACAGAGCGCGTTCAGAGTATTGTGTTTACCAACCCTCTCTGCCTGAGGAAGATAATACCCTCTTCAACGGCTCCGAGAGAGGTCTCTTGTCACATCTTTCGTCCAAGATTAGGTTGGCACCTCACTAAGAACACGGCTACCTCTCCATTTTGCCAGTAAGCTTGTCTCTGGCCACCCAGCAGACGCCGGCGCAGGCGACAAACGAAGCCATGCGTTCTTAATTACAGTAAACGAGGCCCTAAAGCGCGAGGCGGCGACTCTAACCCATTGCGCGGCAGTCAGTCAATGTTGAAAACAACCTTCCACATTCACATGAACACACAAGTTCAATCACATGGGTGGAAACATAAACATGGAGCATTGATCATTAATAAACAGAATAAAAATAATTGACATACTAATATACAATATTAATGGTGCAGAAACACTTTAGGTTAATGAATAAATCAAAAATGGAACACGACCACACATTCAGTGGACGTGTTTCATCTTCATAAAACAATTTTGTAAACATAGTCTTTTGTGTCCCAGCCTCGTCGCCACTTTTATGGCTCGTTTCCGCCGGTTGTCGTAGGTGTCGGTGGCCGAGTAGAAAGACCGACACAGGAATAAAGGTACAGAGGTGACCAGCCAGTGGGACAGCAGAAACTAGAAACACTAGAGTAAATTAGAACGAGATGTATATTTCATAGAGAGAGAGTACAAATACTTAGCTTTGAGAGCAGCAGACTAGCAGAATGTTGATGCATAGTTTAGATAGAGGCCTGCCTAACTGATGATTCCTAGTGCCTATCCGATAGCCAAGTCTTAACTGGTGCCTATCTGATTCCCAAGTGAACGATGTCGTTCAGTGGTGGCCACGAACAGAGTTGTAGCAGAGGGCGCCCGTGGCTGACGTCGCAAGAACGCCGCATCGTGCGTGCATGGCGGCGCGCGGCGTAAGTACGTGGCGCGCACTTCATACTTGCGCGACACCACATAGTCATCCAAAGTTACGCCACATAATTGCCAATCCCACGTGATAGAGATTTCGTCAGAATCCTCAAACGTCGTTATATTACTGGGAAAGCGATGTAAATACGTGAGCACCTTGTGACGCACAGAAATGTGACAGTATGAGGTGCACACGAGTCAGTTGTGTTGCTCTTGGGACAACATGCCGGTACAACTTGGGTGCGCAGCGAAGTTTTCGGCGGCGCGAGACAAGTTGTGGAGTCCCGCAGCGTGAGCCGGCTGTCCCCGGAGACAGGCGGCCGTGCAGCAGGTGACCACAGGCCGGCACCGCAGCCAAGATCCGCTTTCCAGAAGTTAGCCGAGCCTGAGTGTGTGGCGCGCGCGACAAGGGGCTCTGGCCTGAAAGCGACCGGCAGGCGCGCCGGCTCCAGCGTCGCAATTTGAAGCAAAGGCAGGCATCCAGGCGAGGTCATGCGGCTACTCACACAAGGCGTTCCATCGCTCAGCACCCGATCTAACAGGAAGGATACATGAGAATTAAACACACAGCGCAAAGAAAACATGTATCGGGATCTCGTAATGCGTGAGCACTCAGAATACATAGGCAATAAAGGAGTGGAGAAGAAAAAAACTCAATTTGTGTAACGATTTTCATTATACGCAGTGTGTGTGTGTGTGAGTGTGTGTTTGCCGGCCGCGGTGGCCGAGGTGACTGAGGCGCTCCAGTCACGGTCAGCACGGCCACTACGGTCGGGGGTTCGAATCCCCCCTCGGGCATGGATATTTGTGCCGTCCTAGTTCATAACTAGTTTGTAAGTTTAGGGACTGATGACCCCGTAGTTAAGTCCTATAAGCTTAACAAACATTTGAACATTTTTCTTTTTTTGTGTATGTTTGTATGAATGCTAAAGGTAGTAAGTATGTGTGTGTGTGTGTGTGTTTGTATGAATGCTAAAGGTAGTATGTGTGTGTGTGTGTGTGTGTGTGTGTGTGTGTGTGTGTGTGTGGGAAAAAGCGTTCAAAAGTTCAAATGTCTGTAAATCTATCGGACCAAACTGCGTGGTCATCAGTCCGTAGCTTACAAACTACTTAAACGTAGGTAAACTAACCTACGGACAAAAACACACACCCATGCCCCAGGGAGGACTCGAACCTCCACGGCGAGCAACCGCGCGTTCCGCAGCGAGGTGTTTTAGACCGCTCGGCTACTCCACCGTGGCAGGGAAAAAGCGTGTCACTGTTTGTGTTAAGTGACCGTGCCCGCTAAAATTCGCAATTAAATTTTCTGTTAGTTGTGGTTACAAAATAACTGGACTAAGCAATGAGACTTAGTACCTTCCTTTGCCCTGTTAGAATAAATTGCAACTGACATGGAATGCAATGATCTTACGTGTATGTGGTTTTGTTTGATGCGCAACGGATAACACGTTAAATTGTACAGCAGCTGATCTACATCTAAATCTACATAGATACTCAGCAAATCACATTCAAGTGCCTGGCAGAGGGTTCATTAACCACTTTGATAACTTTTTTCTACCGTTCCATTCTCTAATAGCGCGCGGGAAGAAAGAACACCTAAATCGTTCAGTTTTCGATCTGATTTCTCTTATTTTATTGGGATGGTCATGTCTCCCTACGTAGGTGGCTGCTAGCAAAATATTTTCACATTCAGAAGTAAAAGTCACTGATTGAAACTTCGCAAACAAATCACCTCGCAATGAATAACGTCTTTCTCTTAATGATTTCCACCCCAAATCGTGCAACATTTCTGTCCGCTTCCCTCCTCTAACGTGATAAAACAAAACGAGCTGCCCTTTTCTGAACCCTCTCAATATCTTCCGTCAGTCCCACCTGGTTAGGGTCCCACACTGGGCAACAGTATTCCAGGAGAGGACGCACAAGTGTGATGTAGGCAGTCTTTTTGGTGGAGCTGGTGCATCTTCGAAGCCTTCTACCAATGAAGCGTAATCTTTGGTTCGTTTTCCCCACAATATTTTCTATATGTTCTGTTCAGTCTAAGTTTTTCGTAATTGTAACTCCTAGGTATTTGATAGAATTTACGACTTTAAGGTTTGACTGATTTATCGCGTAATTGAAATTCAGCGGATTCTTTAATGGTCATGTATATTACTTCACACTTTTCTTTATTTAGTGTCAATTGCCAATTTTCGCACCGTGCAGAAATTTTGTCTAAATCGCTTTGCTGTTATTTTTGATCCTCTGTTGACTTCACTAACCGATAAACGACAGCATTATCCGCGAACGGTCTAAAGGAGCTACTCAGATTGTCTCCTAAATTGTTTATAAACACGAGGAAGAGTAGGGGACCTATAACGCTTCCCTGTGGAACGCCAGATATCACTTCTGTTTTCCTCGATGACTTACCGTCAATTACAACGAACTGTGTCCTTTCTGATAGGAAATCGTGAATCCAATCGCACAATTGGGGAGATATTCCATAAGCACGCAATTTCATAAGAAGCCGATTATGGGGTACAGTGTCAAAAGCTTTCCTGAAATCCAGAAATATGGAATCGATTTGAGATCCCTTGTCGATGGCACTTAACACTTCATGTGAATAAAGGGCAAGCTGTGTTTCGCAAGAGCGATACTTTCTGAATCTGTCTTGACTATTGGTTAATAGGTCGTTCTCTTCGAGGTAGTTCATAATATTCGAACAAAATATATTTCCATAATCCTACTGCAAATCGACGTCAATGAGATAGGCCTGTAGTTTTGGGGATCACTCCTATTGCCTTTCTTGAATACTGGAGTAACTTGGACAACTTTCCAGTCTTTGGGTACGGATCTTTCGCTGAGTGATCGGTTGTAAGTGATAGCTAAGTACAGAGCTATTACATCAGCATACTCTGAGAGGAATCCAGTTGGTATACAATCTGGCCCGAAAGATTTATTTTTGTTTACTGATTTAAGTTGTTTTAGTACTCCAGGAACATCTAATTCTAAGTTGCCAATAAGTTAACAGTAATTAAATTCGTAATTGGTCTACACATTAATCTCGTGTGTGAGAAACAATATGAGCAAATGAAAAGTGCAGATCTATTAGCGTGCACCATATACCAGTAGCCAGACTATACATGCACAAATTGACTGCGAGAGTCAATAAAACAGCGTGTTGCTACTGTGTTTAATTTTGTCACTTGATTGAACAGGATGTCAAAAATACCAAAATCATTGAACTCGATAATGTGCCTATCTGAACAACAATTACCATACTGATTCAACGTAATAAAAAAGTTCTACAAATCTGGTAGTGATTTCAAGTATCACTCACTGCAAGTATTTCTTATCTCTTTACGTGATCTATTTCTCTTCTGTTCGGACAAATTACTTTAACTGTTACTAACATTAACTGACTTAATAATTTGAACTTTCATTAAGACTGAGAAAATCTCCAACTATGAACTTTACTGTATTTACGAACAAACTACTTCCTGCTGTCATTAATAGACCAATTCATCATGACAAAATGCCTACACTGAACTGTTCTAATTAGCACATACATTTACAAACACAATAATTATGCAACACTATCACAAGAAAAAAAATCAAAAAATGATCAAAAAATTGGTGAAAAGAACGAGGAACTGGTAAAACGACTCAGGGTTAAATGATAAATGCAAGCTGCACTACACACTATTCATTAGCAAAAGAAGACAAACACCAACTACAATAGTTCAAATATGGGCTACCATACATAACAATAGAAAAATACAAGTTTTACCTTATTTGAGGCAGATTAATTTCCATACAAAAATTACAATCTGCAAACTTTGTATAAACTTTCCGAAATTTTACTCTTCGAGTCTAACACATAGACAGACTAACTCGACAGTTCCACGACCACTACTCACCGACTCAACTGTACCATAATCACACAACGACTGCTCTCCACGACAATCACAAATCGACTCCACCACACGGTCACACACGACGCTTTAAACGCAACAACTGCGAGTGCAAGATACACTCCAAAGATGAAACAGTCTTTGGTTTACAGCAAAGATATGAAAATAAGTAATGTTATATCGATTAATGAAATGGTACAAAATATTAAATAAATTTGCTTTCTACAGAGTTATAGCTTAGGCTTTTATAACAAAACATGCTCAAGGCTGTATGACAGGCAAAAGTTAAGTGAAAATTATATTGCGTTCTCCTTTCAACATCATATGTTAGTTTGAGACACGTAGTATTTTGTGATATCTTGCGTTCAGAAACTTAATCAGTAAACAGCAGATACTGTCTGAAGATAAGTGGTCTAACACAAATATTGGTTCTTGAAAATGATTAGAAATCATTATGTAAACACGTGAACATGAAAATTGAAGTATCGATTTAATATATTAATTTCACAAGGAGGCCAATGAGACTTATATAATTCTAAAGGCGCTTTGCCACAGATGAGCATAAAAGAAAAATATGGCGGTACGAAACCGTTATAGAGGTTATAGGAAATGGATATCTTTCTATGAAAAGATGGTATTAGACGAACATACGCAGCGAAAGATACAAGTCTACCAAGACAGTCGTCAAACGGGACAAAAAATGGAAGTACGAGATGGAACGTGTTGTCAACTGAGAAAAACATCAAAACGTTCAAATGTTTGTAAATCTGTGGGACTTAACTACTCCCTAGGCTTACAAACTAATTTAACTAACTTATACTAAGGACTACGAATACATCCATGCCCGAGGGAGGACTCGAACCTCCGACGGCGAGCAGCGGCGCGCTCCGTGGCTAGGCGCCTTGGAACGCTCGAATATTCAACCGCAACGTCAGCAGAGGAAATCAATATTTCACGGTAACGCCAGAACGTTATCTCTTAGCGTCATTTCGCCTATTACTTTCTCTTACTGCTACCAGAGAATTCAAGTAAGTCCCTAATTTTTAATTACTTCATTCTGAATAAGTAAGAGTTTCTACTTCCCTTATGGTCTTCATTCCGCAGATTGGTTTGATGCAGCTCTCCATCCTACTCTATCCTGAGCAAGCTTCTCTTCCTCATAAGAACGGCAACCCACATCAATTTGAATTTGCTTACTCTTGGTCTCCCTCTGCGATTTTTACTCCACAAACTTGCCTCCAATGCTAAATTCACAATTTCTTGATGTCTAAGAATGTGTCCTACCAATAGATCTCTTCTTTTACTAAAGGAATGACAGAAATAGCTTCTCTCCCCAATTCTTTACAGTACTACAACAATGGTTTCGTGGTCTGTCCACATAATCTTCAGAATCATATTGCAGCACCACATTTAAAAAGCCCCTATCCTCTTCCTATCTGAACTATTTATCGTCCATGTGTCACCCCCGTACAAAGCAACACTAGAGGCAAATGCCTTCAGAATACACTTAAATGAATAATCAAAGTTAGCAAATTTCTCTTTTTCGAAAACGCTTTTCTTCCCAATGCCATTCTCCATTTTATATCGTCAATACTGCGACCATCATATGTTATTTTGTTGCCCAAGAAACAAAACTCATCTCTACCTTATAGTTTCGTTACCTAAACTAATTCCGTCAGCATCGCCTAATTTTCTTAGACTACATTACATTGCCCTTGTTTTACTTTTTTTAATGTTCATCTTCTACGCTCCTTTCAACACACAGTCCATTCCGTTCAGTTGCTCTTCCAGGTCCTTTGCTGTCTCTGATAGAATTACAATGTCATCAACAAAAAGAATATTTTTTCTTCACCCTGAACTTTAATTCCTTCTCCAATATTCTCCTTGTTTTCTTACACTTCTTGCTCAATGTGCAAAATGAATAACTTGGGAGAAAGGCTACAACCGTGTCTTACTTCCCAAACAATGTTTACAATTTGCTGGAGGTGATAAAGGTATGCTAGGCTGACACGATCAAATGCCTCGGGTAAATTCAAGAAGGCCGAAGCCCAATAAATAGGCATACTAGCTGCTACTGAGACCAAATCCTTATATTCCGCCAGTGGAATCAGGTTAATATGGCTAGGGAGGCAGTAGTTGTGTTTGCCAATCACACTGACAAGTAAAAGGCACAATCTGCTGTTCACAGCTCGTGAAACAGTTTTGTGGTTCAAATTGAGCTGTGTGAGCTATTTGATATCTGACATCGTAAAACGGCTACAATCCTTCATATCAGAACAACTATTTCCTCTTCCTTCAAGCTCGCATGTGCAGCCCAAACACCTTTCAAGTGCTTCGTATTAACGAATTGTTTACGATAAAAATTAGAGTGAGGAGACTGATCACTGCCTAATAGAATATTCCTAGGATTATTACGCGAAGGTAAAGGCAGTTCCTCTCTGTAAAATATCGAGCGCTCTACAGTCTTGCTAGTGTCAGAGGGCGGATAAATTGCAAAGATAGTCAGATAAAAAGAAAAGTGATTCCACGACCAGAATCAGGAATTCAAAAATAAATTCCTTCACGCTAAAATAGTCAGTATGCTTGGAATCTTTTGAAGATACTGTCCTGGCCATTAAAATTTCCACACCACGAAGAGGACGTTCTATAGACGCGAAATTTAAGCGATAGGAAGAAGGTGCTGTGATATGTAAATGATTAGCTTTTCAGGGTATTCAGACAAGGTTGGTGCCGGTGGCGACACCTACAACGCGCTGATATGAGGAAAGTTTCCAACCGATTTCTAATACACAAACAGCAGTTTACCGGCGTTGCCTGGTGAAACCTTGTTGTGATCCCTCGTGTAAGAAGGAGAAATGCATACCATCACGTTTCCGACTCTGATGAAGATCGGATTGTAACCTATCGCTATTACTGTTTATCGTATCGAGACATTGCTGCTCGTGTTGACCGCAATACAATGACTGTTAGCAGAATATGGAATCGGTGAGCTCAGGAGGGCAATACGGAACGCCTTGCTGGATCCCAACGGCCTTGTATCACTAGCAGTCGAGATGACAGGCATCTTATCTGCATGGCTGTAAGGGATCGTGCAGCCACGTCTCGATCCCTGAGTCAACAGATGGGGACGTTTGCAAGACAGCAACCATCTGCACGAACAGTTCGACGACGTTTGCAGCAGCATGGACTATCAGCTCGGAGACCATGGCTGCGGTTACCCTTGACGCTGCATCACAGACAGGAGCGCCTGCGATGGTGTACGCAACGACGAACCTGGGTGCACGAATGGTAAAACGTCATTTTTTTTCGGATAAATCCAGCTTCTGTTTACAGCATCGAATCCGTGTTTGGCGACATCGCGGTGAACGCACAATGGAACCGTGTATCTGTCATAGCCATACTGGCGTATCACCCGGTGTGATGGTATGGGGTGCCAATTTTTACACGTCTCGGTCACCTCTTGTTCGCATCGACGGCACTTTGAACAGTGGCCGTTACATATCAGATGTGTTACGACCCGAGCTCTACCCTTCATTCGATTATTGCGAAACCCTACATTTCAGCAGGATAACGCACGACCGCATGTTGCACATCCTGTACGGGCCTTTCTGGTTACGGAAAATGTTCGACTGCTGCCCTGGCCAGCACATCCTCCAGGTGTCTCACCAATTGAAAACGTTTGGTCAATGGTGGCCGAGCAACTGACTCGTCACAATACGCCAGTCACTACTCCTATCGTATCGTATCGTATTGAACCTGCATGGGCATCTGTACCTGTTCACCGCCATCTATGCCCAGGCATATCAAGGCCGTTATTACGGCCAGAGGTGGTTGTTATGGGTACTGATTTCTCAGGATCTATGCACCCAAACTGCGTGAAAATGCAATCACATATCAGTTCTAGTATGTTATATTTGTCCAATGAATACCCGTTTTTCATCTGCATATCTTCTTGGTGTAGCAATTTTAATGGCCAATAGTGTACATATTAAAAGGTTTCTTATGCAGGGATAGAGAATGCTGCAAATAAAACAGTTTGCAAAATGATAAACATCCGCATTGGAATTCTAAATAAACTGGCGGAGAGGCCTTGGATGTAACTGAGATTTGATGTGGTTTACATTGAAAGTTGAAGAGGTGTTCGAAATGTCCATAGATGAGCCCGAAGGAGGAGGGTGGCTTCTCAACGGCTTCCAGGACGTTTGCATTGTGATGTTAACGCTAAGCAGCACGTCACTGTTGAACATGCTGGGTACATCGATCGCGAGGGAATTTTCCCTCAGCAGCCCGGGAGGTAGGGGTTCATACGCAAGGAATGCCTGTCTCTGCGCGTAACGCTCCACTGGGAAATCATCTGCCGTGTTGGCCAGGGAAAAAAATAACGGTTTAAGATGACTGCAATGATGAACTTGAACTCATTTTGCTGTAGTGGTATTCGTTCCTGCTCCGCTCTGCAGTTTTCTACGGCAGAGATTCCGAAGGTGTCGGAATTGAAGTGCTTTCAGCAGTAGTTAAGCCGGAGCCAGGGTTGGGCAGCTATTCGTGGAACTGCAGTACTTATGGAGATGACAAAGGGGACGCAGTAGGCACATAGAAAAGTTGACGTGCCTCGTCCAGATTCAAGCCAGTTGTCGAAAGGTTGCTCCCATGGCTTCGACAAGAGCATAGAGATTACGACACATTTTTTTTAGTGTAATGACACAATGAGAGTACAATGGATTGCCACAACATCTTGGATGTGGCGGTACTTATATTTCAGCACCGGAGTAGCCACTGTTTGTAGATGGCACAGGAGCCAACTTCAATTTCTATGGCGTGATATCACCTGCGAAAAGCGGTATCTGGCGGAACAACATTTGAAGTCGTCAATTTATGTAGTTGTTGAAGAGAATTTTTTAGGAGAAAATTCCGCTTCGGACAATTTAAACGATATTGATCACTTTTATTACACAAAAAGAATATTCCCATGTGACCACTGTATGTGGTAAGATTCAGAAATCTGAAGATGGTATGAGATGTTTTGCTTCGCGCTCATCTCTACGGAACAATTACCGCTATTGCCCGGAAGCTGATGATCACTCGACCAGCGTGCTCAGTGATTACCTGTATCATCACCAAAGCAATGCTTTTTTATTGGTTAATTATTTCCTGCTGCAGCTTGTAAACTGGTACATTTGTATAATCAATATCGTCATTAGCAAGATGATCAACACTATTCCTTCTATGTGGCCCAAGGAAACCTGACGTCCATGTTTAAGTAACAGCTTCTTTACTCGAAGCGGGATCGTGAATTTTATAAAAAATATAAATTTCGGTGTCAAAATACGTCGTGTGGACATTGTCTGAAAAAAAAAAAAAATATGCCTCTAATGGCTTCGTGAAACGGTTCGGTTACGGTCTCAAGTTAACTGGGACATATTTGCTTCTATTATCGTGTACTTTCGACCGTGTAAGTTTGGGTTATTATGTTTTGTACAACCTGTATACATGCAGGGTGTCTTATCTAACTCTGCCACCTGAAATATCTCTGGAACAATTTTAATATTCAAAAACGGCTTTTCACCAGCATAAGCGGACGATCGGGGCTTAGGATACAAAATGAAATGGAAAATTTTAGAACGTAAACAAATACAATTTTCATTATAAACTTGTATATTTGTAATGGACACCCCTATTATTTCCTATGGAATCAATAGCATGAAAAGTCACAAAAATAATGGCGTTGGTTGCATCGTAATACGTCAATCCCATCCCGAGAAATTGCGAAGCGAAGTTGACGCTCGAAATAAATGAAGCGCACAGCCAGAGCACGTCACGAGACTCAAGCGTGAACGTCGCGCTGCCTGTGTCAGGGGCTCACACAATGGGAGGATACACACAATCCACGAAAATAAACAAGTAACACTTTCAACGCTACGTTTTCCAAATTGTAAATGTATGTTTATTCCAGCGAAATGACAACTAGACCTACAATTATAGATAACACAATTGATTTCACTTTTCTAAACACATTTCCTATTGCCCTGTCGCCCGTAGAATGAAACGATTTCACGTCAACATATGCCCTCTGTTTGCATCAGTACGCGTTTGTAGACGGGTAACGAGAGAGTGTTCCACTGATTGTAGACTTGCTATAGATATTTCTGCATACGCTGTAGTAATACGATGTTGCATATCCTCTACTGTCTTTTGGGGTCTTGATATATTCTGTGTCTAATACCGCCCCAGAGAAAGAGTTCTAATGGTGTCATGTCTGAGGACCGTGCTGGCCATCGCACAGTACCTTCCCGTCCTATACTCCTATTTGTCTAGAACGTCTCGGGCAACGTTTGCATTGTGTCCGGAACGTCCATCATGTTGGATACACATTGATGGACGAGTTTCCAATCCTAGATCATCCATGAGAAGCGCTAGTGCGTGTTGAAGAACTGACGCATAACGCCGACCATTTAATGTTCCACGGTAAAAATAAGGACCTAAATACAGTTAGGAATGATACCGCACCAAACACTGACACTTCACTGTCGTAGATGAGCAACTTTGCGTATGCATTGGGGGATTTTCTACGAAGCAGTAGTGCATGTTCCGCTGAATCACATTACCACGATTTGTAAATGAAGCTTCGATGGTAAACAACGTATTACTGGATTACCTTCAAACTACTGAAGTGCAAAAAGGCAGAAAGCAATTCGGGATGCAGTCATTCCCGTACAGTTCTTGGTGCAGTGAGATATGGGACGGATGAAACAGATGCCGATGCAAGATTCCGCACTCGGTACTGTGGCTTATTGCTGCACCTCGTGCAATTTGTGGCACACCCACCTGAGGATTGCGCGCTACAGCAGCCAGAACAGCAATTTCGTTTCCATTGCCAGTCGCTGGCGTTGTACGTGGATGTTTCATGGAGCCTAGCTTTCTGTTTGCGTTAGTGTCTTGCAGATGTTGCCAATTCGATGTGAGGGGCCGCGGCGGATTAGCCGTCCGTACTGAGGCGCCATGCTGCGGTGCGCGCGGCCGTTCGCCGTCGGGGATGGGCGTTTGTGTTGTCCTTAGGTTAGTGTGCCTTAGATTAAGTAGTTTGTAAGCTACGAACTAATGACCACGCAGATGACTCCGATAGATCTACAAACATTTGAACATTTCGACGTGACGGACGCCACCTATCTGGGTAGCGTACAGCGTCACAACTGCGGTTGCATTTCTGTCACATTCGGCATAACTTATAATATATAGTTTTCTTCATTACTGACGGAAAGCATATCGACTAGATGACGGAAAATGTAACAAGCCACACAAAAACAAGTTTTAATGTGGGAAAAAAATATGTGAATTATATTACATTATGACAGCAGTTCAGGAGACCAAATTAGGAGACACTGGTACACTAAGGTAGAGCGTGCCGTTGTGGTATTGGTTTGTTTACAGCAGGTTACAGGCGCCAGTGCAGGCAACCCCGGTGAACGCTAGATATAACTTTTATTTTACTCGATGACTTTCCGTCAGTTGCTACGTACTGTGTCCTTCCTGACAGGAAATCGAAAATCCAATCGCAGAGCTATATCGATATTCCATAAGCACGCAATATGATTAGAAGGCGCTTGTGAGGTACAATGCCGAAAGCCTTCAGGAAATCTAGAAGTATGGAATGGATATGAGGTCACATGTCAATCGCAATCATCACTTCAAGCGAGCCTACATCTATATCTACATGGGATACTCTGGAAATCACATTTAAGTGCCTGGCAGAGGCTTCATCGAACCTATGTTTAACAAGAACTGATTTCTTTTAGCGCCGATATATATGACTTCACATTTATCTTTATTAAAGGCCAACTACATATTTTTGTACAAAGCAGACATCTTACGTACATAGCTTTGCAGCTGCTTTTTGATCTACTGTTGAGTTACCGGATTGTTTCTTCTACTCGTGTTGACTGTGGGTCAATAGGCCGTCCTCTTCATGGTAGTTCATAATGTTTGAGGGAGTTATATGATCTAAAATCCTGTTGCAAACCGCCTGCAAGTCTGCGGATCACTCCTATTGCCTTCTTGAATATTGGAGTGACCTGTCCAACAGTCCAGTCTTTGGTAACTAAATTCCAGAAAAAATAGAAACACCGCAAAACAACTTACGGTGTCACACCACAGAGAGCGCATTGTAAGCTTTATTTACCATTTATGCGCATTATAAGCTTTATTTACCATTTATACTGTCTTCTTGATAGAAACAGGGGAAAATAAAACAGTTGAGGAGGAATGGGTAAAATTGAGAGATGAAATAGTGAAGGCAGCAGAGGACAAAATAGGTAGGAAGGCAAGACCTACAAAGAATCCTTGGATATCACAGGAGATACTAAATTTAATCGATAAAAGGAGAAAGTATAAAAATGCAGTAAATGAAACAGGCAAAATGGAGTACAGACGACTAAGAAATGAGATTGTCAGGAAGTGCAAAATGGCTAAGCGGGAATGGCTAGAAGGCAAATGCAAGGATGTAGAAGAATGTATAAATAGGGGAAAAATAGATACAGCCTACCGGAAAATAAAAGAAACATTTGGCGATAAGAAAAACAGCTCTATGAATATCAAGGACACTGATGGAAAACCAGTTCTCAGCAAAGAAGGGAAAGCTGAAAGGTGGAAAGAGTATATAGAGAGGCTCTACAAAGGATATGAACTTCGAGACATTATTGTAGGAAGGGAAGATGATGTAGACGATGATGAAATAGGAGATACTATACTGAGAGATGAATTTGACAGAGCACTGAAAGATCTAAGTCGAAACAAGACCCCTGGAGTAGATGATATCCCGTCAGAGCTACTGAAGTCTCTGGGAGAACCAGCCATGACAAAATTGTTTCACATTGTGTCTAAGATGTATGAGACAGGTGAAGTACCCTCAGACTTTAAGAAAAATGTTATAATCCCCATTCCAAAGAAAGCAGGTGCAGACAGGTGTGAAAACTACAGAACCATCAGTTTAATAAGTCATGGTTGCAAAATATTAACACGAATTATATACAGAAGGATGGAAAAGCTGGTAGAAGCCGACCTCGGGGAAGATCAGTTTGGGTTCAGGAGAAATGTAGGAACACGGGAGGCAATACTCACTTTACGGCTTATCCTAGAAGATAGATTAAGAAAAGGCAAACCAACATTTCTAGCTTTTGTAGATTTGGAGAAGGCTTTTGACAATGTTGATTGGAATAAACTCTTTAAAGTTCTGAAGCAAGCAGGAGTAAAATATAGGGAGCGTAAGGTTATTTACAACTTGTACAAAAACCAGACAGCGGTTGTCAGAGTTGAAGGGCATGAAAGGGATGCAGTGGTTGGAAAGGGAGTAAGACAGGGTTGTAGCCTTTCCCCAATGTTGTTCAATTTGTACATTGAGCAAGCTATAAAGGAAAGCAAGGAGAAATTTGGAGAAGGAATTAAAGTTCAGGGTGAAGAATTAAAAACATTGCGTTTTGCCGACGACATAGTAATTCTGTCAGATACAGCAAAGGACCTGGAAGAGCAATTGAACGGAATGGACTGTGTGCTGAAAGGTGCATATAAGATGAATATTAACAAGAGCAAAACTAGGGTAATGGAGTGCAGGGTAAGAAAATCAGGTGATGCTGAAGGAATTAGATTAGGTAACGAAACAATAAAGGAGGTAGAGGACTTTTGTTACTTGGGCAGTAAAATAACAAATGATGGTCGCAGTACAGATGATATAAAATACAGAATGGCAATGGGTAGAAAGGCGTTTTTGAAAAAGAGAAATTTGTTAACATCGAATATTGATTTAAGCCTAAGGAAGTCCTTTCTAAAGGCATTTGTATGGAGTGTTGCCTTGTATGGGAGTGAAACATGGACGATAAGCAGTGTGGACAGAAAGAGGATAGAGGCTTTTGAAATATGGTGCTACAGAAGAATGTTGAAGATTAGGTGGGTGGATCGCGTAACTAATGAGGAGGTACTGAACCGAATTGGGGAGAAAAGAAATTTCTGGCATACCTTGACTAAAAGAAGGGATAGATTGGTAGGACACATTCTTAGACATCAAGGAATTGTGAATTTAGCGCTGGAGGGAAGTGTGTGGGGTAAAACTCGCAGAGGGAGACCAAGAGACGCGTATAGTAAGCAGATTCAAGTGGATGTGGGTTGTCGTTCTTATGAGGAGATGAAAAGGCTTGCTCAGGATAGAGTAGGGTGGAGAGCTGCATCAAACCAGTCTCTGGACTGAAGACCACAACAACAACAACAACTGTCTTCTTAACACAAAATAAGCCCATGTACCATTATACCCGTTTGTAATTCCGCCTTGTAATTTTGCGTAAATTCTGTCACGCAGATAATCTGAAGATGCCCTGCTAAAAGCCGAAACGCGTCAATAATTAATAAAACAATTTGCAATCAATACGGTTTTTTAATGAAGGAATATTTATTCTGACTGATTGCTGTACACCATGGCCTGGAAATCAGTGTTTGGTAACGGTACCTTTTGGAGCCATCGGTTGTACATGATAGCTAGGTATGATGGTACATGATCTACCTTTGTAATGTGGGGTTACTGAAGACTGGCTGCATCTACATCTACATGATATTCCGCAATCCACCCGGTGGTGCGTGGAGAAGTGATTCAGTACCACTACTAGTTACTTGCTTTCCTGTTCCACTCCCATATAGAACGATGGAGAAACGAATGCTTGTATGCATCCGTTAGATCCCTAATCTCTGTGATCTTATCTTTGTGATCTTCATGCGAAATGTAGGTGGGCGACAGTCACAAACCTAGCCGCTAGCCTCTGCACTATGTCTGTTGTTGTTGTCGTCTTAAGTCCGCGGCTGGTTTGATGCAAAAAAATCTTCAAATGTTTGTTAAGCTTATGGGACTTAACTACGGGGTCATCAGTTCCTAAACTTACAAACTACTTATCAACCACCTTATACTAAGGACGGCACAAATATCCATGCCCGAGGGGGGATTCGAACGCCCGACCGTAGTGGCCGTGCAGACCGTGACTGTAGCGCCTCAGTCCCCTCGGCCACCTCGGCCGGCGGTTTGATGCAGCTCTCCACGCCACCCTGTCCTGTGCAAGCCTCTTCATTGAACAACATCGGGGAAATGCTACAATCCTCTCTTACTCTCTTCCCAACCAATGCGACTTTTTCATGACCTTCGATTCTAATAATTGCTCTCTGGTTTTTGTACAAGTTGAATATAAGTCTTCGCTCCCTATATTTTACTCCTGCTACCTTCAGAAACTGAAGGAGTATATTCCACTCTCCAGATCCACAAATACTAGAAACGTAGGTTTCCCTTTCCTTAACCTATCTTGTAAGATAAGTCGTAATGTGAGTATTGCCTCGCGTGTTCCGATATTTCTCCGAAATCCAAATTGATCTTCCTCAAGTTCTGTTTATGTCCTCCTTTAAACCGATCTGTTGGGGATTCCAAACACTTGATCAGTACTCAAAATGGGGTCGTACAAGCGTTTTATATGCGATCTCCTTCACAGACGAAGCACACGTTACCTAAATTCTCCCAATAAACCGAAGTCGACCATTCGTCTTCCTCACGACTGTTCTTATATGCTCGTTCCATTTCATATCGCTGAGCAGCGTTACTCCCAGATATTCAATCGATGCGACTGTCAAGCTGCACACTACGATGGTCTATTGGAACATTACGGTATTGTTTCTCCTACTCATCTGCATCACGTTACATTTTTTTACATTTAGAGCTAGCTGCTATTCCTCACACCACCTAGAAATTTGATCCAAATCATCCTGCATCCTACTACAGTCATTCAATAACGACATCCTCTTGTACACCACAGCATCAGCAAACAGCCGTAGAGTGCAACTCAGTCTATCTGTCACGTCATGTTGTATAAATAGAAAATAATATCGGTCTTATCACACTTTCCTGGGCACTCCGGACGATACACTAGAGCAGTGGCGGCTGGTGTTTGAGATGATTGGGAGTTCACTTTTTTCAGTGCCGGAACTTGATAGTTGCACCCCCCTCCCCCCCCCCCCCCTTACGCCGCTCGGCACCGAAAGAGACAATTTGACACACCTCTGCGAGTGGCGCCAGGGGAGAGCGAGCCCCTTTAGATATATTTTCGTTACAAGATTTGCAGACTGTCTTACCTCGGCTTTATTTCACACTTTTCTTCCAAGTTTAAAGCTGAGAAGTTTGTATCTAAAAGATACTGAAGGTTGTTGATATTTGTTTGATAATAAACACACAAAAAATAGGAATGTGCACATGAGCACTAAAACACAGTAACTAGCTGATATATCTGTTATGATGAAGAGACAAGCTGCCTTTGTGTCGTGTGACACTGTAAGCAGCACCCATTCCTAACCTTACGCATGCGCAAAGGCTGCTCTCCCGCACATCCTTTCCATCAGTTAAATATTTGTTACAACGAAGAGTATGAACGTTATTTACCCTCAAAATCGCAATACATTTCAAAAACGTCCATATATATGTAGCTAGTAACAACACAAACGTCACTGTTGTTCCCGAATCTGTTAGAAAGAAGATTGGGTTAAGAAAATTGCTTGCAGTCGGTCTCGAACGCACTACCTTCGACGCCACAGCGCAATGCCATCAACCCCATGGCTATTCTTCCTATGTGAAGAGCAGTGCCTTCATTATTATTCATGAGCGGATCTTCTGAAGGCTTTTACACTTGATGTGACTTTAATTTATAGTTATAAGATATTTTACCAAATATGACGTGTTTTTGGTATATCTTGAATGCGCCAAAACAAATATGAATGGTGGATGCTGCCTTCATGAAGGATATGCGCAAGGCGAGGTGCGTAGTAGTTCCATTGTCTTGGTTCGGAACCATTTGTGCGTAACCGCCAGAGCTCGAGTAGCGAGGAGCTGGTGTCTCTGTCAGCTCCAACGCCTATGTCAAAAGCGGCGTTTGCTCTCGTCCCTCCCTGCCTCTGAAGCGTCCATATGCTGTCTACAGGGAGTTCAGAACAGAATATGAACCTCAGCCGCGCATGCGAATTGCAACGCAGCAACCACTACCGCCTATATTAAGCAGCCGCGTTACGACTCATATACCTGCTGTCTCCGCGGACTTATACGCTTTTCATGCGATAAAAATACTTTGAATGTGCATAGAAAACGATCTGATAGAAGAACGAAACGAAGAATGATAGTTAAAAAACACTTTTTCCGGAGATTCAGTGAACCAGTGAACCCATTGGACGCGCCGCCACTGCCCTAGACTCTGATGAAGACTCGCCATCGAGGACAACGCACAGGGTTATATTACTTAAGTGGTTTGTCGTGAACGGAGGAGGAGATGAAGTGAGGGTGTAGAGCAGCAGATTTGATTACGTCGCGCTGGCACCCCGCCATTAGTTGGCCGGTCGGCAATTATGCAGCGAGTAATAGCGGCGCCTGGGCCGTGAATAGTTCCTGTGCGGTCTGCGGTCGCGCGTCCCCTGGGCCTCTAATGCTGGCGCTGCTCCGCCGAGGGCGTAAATCACTGCGCCCAGCCGATGGCCCGACTGACCCACATCCCCTATCTCCGAGCCTCTTCCCCAGCTTTAAGGGCGCGGCTGCACGGCATGCAATATCGACCTAGCGAGCAGCGGCTGCACAGTCGGCCAGTCTGTTCGGCTTAATCGACCCCGGTAGGGATGAACTTCAAAAAATAACACAGACCTTGTAAAGATAACTGGACCACCGATGTCACTGCAGATGCGGGATAGTTTGAGCCTTCTGCTAGGCGCCATTGTGGTGACAAGTGCCTGATAAGCTACAGATTATTGTGGCTTATACGGAAAAAAGATGAAAGATATTTGTTGATGTATACCAAGCTGTTCTAACAAACTGCTTCGACGAGCAGGAGCGAGCACGAGCGCTCACTAGTCCAGCTCGGAGCAGCGATAGCGAGGGAAGGTGACGTCCCTGCAGACTACTTGGCGGGCATATGGAAACTGACGCGTTCGTTGAGTTCTCGTCAATGGGTAGTCGTGACAGTAGCGAAAATCTGTAGCCGCCAAAGCCTAGTGCCTACTTCTTTTGTAATGTAACGATAAAATGGTCGTTACATAAGTTATAGATTCCCGACAGAAGACAGTTGCTATTAGCCATTTATTAACGAAAGAGAAACTGTGTGCCCGTAATATTGTTTGCAGGGTGCAAGAAAATGTTAAACGAAGAATGCAAGTGCTGGCTTTGGAAGCGGAAGCGACGCACAGTGAATGGCAGTGCGCAGCCTAAGAATAATTAAGCTGCTGCACAGACATTTCAAGAGAAATGATGTAATCTCTTTTCCGAGGTTGTTTTGTTTTATCATTCTTAAGTGAGATATCGTAGAAGTCGGACGGTATCTAATTACGAAATATAATTACTCAAATGTAGTTATTAATTCTTCATTGTATGAATGATCTAAAGTTTTATGTTTTAAAATGGAAGAAAAGTGTTGAATCAATAGTAGTCTCAGTACGTAGTGTTTTTTCAAGGTGATATCGTCCATGCAAGAAGGTATGAGGTCCTATGCACTTGAGTGGATTGAGGAAACCGACTAGTGGGTTTCTCCAACCATCCAATCAAGAATACTAAGGCGACCGTGTTAAATAGAAGCATATACGAGTGGTAGTTGAGTGACATATTGAGGAGTTGGAGCCAGGTCGGCTTTTGATAAAAGTTATATTGCCGATTTATAAACGCCTCTTACACTCTTACTCTAAAAATTGTCACACCACGAGAGATATGTCACAATACACTATATAAGAACGACATCTCTTCAATAACGAAGACTTCCGTCTACAATTTCTATTCTATCACAACTCACATTGCACAAAACTATTCGATCTTTAGCGTCATTACAGAAAACAGGACAGCCCCGTTTCTGCTTCTGTGTCTCACATCCCTACCATTTTATGAGGATGTCAGCTGGATCTGTATTTTCTTGCACTGTCTTTCTAAACTGAAAACCTTAATATTTCCGCCATTACTTGTGATAAATGCAGGATCGACCATTATGTCACTTATTGTTGCTACTGTTTAGCGAATTCTGAAACTTTTAAGATAGGCGACTTTTGATTACTGCATTTATTATCAATTAAGGTGGCGTGTTACTCATTTGCCTGAAGTAAGCTGTTATGCCTAAACGCAAATGTATCATATCTTTGAACATAAAAAGATACCTACTTTTTTCAAAGACCGACATCCTAGTTGTAAAATGCACTACAAAATTGGCATTGCCATATTTAGGATCAACATGGCAGAAACTAGGATGCGGTTCAGCTTGATAATACATTCGATCATAATCTGGCTCCTAGAAACAACTTCTAAAATCATTCATTAAAAAATAACGGGAAAATTCATTACACATATGATAAGAAATACTACTTATGTTGCTTCCATGAAACAGGCATTTAAAAATGTAAAATAATGGCACCATGAAAATGCTTTATTAAATACCAGTTATAATAATTTTGTGTTGCTCATTGGCCTGGTGGTAGTCTTTCAATTGGACGCCACTTCGGCGACATGCGTGTCCCTAGCCTACCCCAGTTATCCAACCGGGAAAATGGGACCTACAGCTTAATGTGGAATCCGAACCACGTGTCGTATCTGGCGACTCCTGACATCGTTGAGAGACGAATGATGAAATAAAGCACACACTGAAAAATCCGAGGTCCGAGCGGGTTTCGAACCCGCGACCCTTCGGTTTCCAGTCGAGCGCTCTATCCCAATACCACCGGGCCCGACTAATACCAGTTATGAACCCATATCTTTGATATTCAGGTTCTCAGAGATTTTTACATTAATTATAATAACAAAAAAAAAACATTATTATCGCTGAGGATAGACCTGGCTTCACGTATCCCGCATTTCCATGGAGAAAAACGGCAGTTTCAATTGTAGTTATTTCAGAAATAATTGTGCCCATCGCGGGACTTGGAAGGTAACTGGCAGTTTCTCGTGACGTCACAGCTCATCCGGATGCTTCACTTGCACATAACGCCCACGGCAGCCGCGTGCCCATACGACTGCACCTGTTCAGCACCGAACACGGCGACAGCGACCACCGCAACTGCCGACAACGACGGCGCCGCCTCTGCCTGCTGTCGACCCGATGCGGAACGCAGCGGCAGGCGAGCAGCGCGGTCGCCGGTGAGCGGCGGGGCGAGGCGAGGTGAGGTGTCTGCGACTGCCGCCGTTGTTGCGCTGTCGTTGGAGGGGGAAGGCGATGACGTTGCTTTGTTCCATACTAAGAAAACACGACAACTGGTAATGCCTTTATGTACAAGTACAGCTGCCCAAGGAAGTTACAGGCCGTTGATTTTTTTTTTTTTTTTTTTTTTTTTAAGAAAGAAAAAGAAAGAAAAAGACTAATTTATTCAGGAGCTGTTGTCGTTTAAATAAAAGACAGTTCAGTTTGGTACTGAGTTCTATTTCGGATAACATAAAACCACAGAAGAAGACAAATTACATTTTACACTGAGAAGTACACAAAAAGTCATGCATTATTGACATTCTGCTCAACAACTGGTAGGGAATACTGTCCCAGCGATGTGGATGTTCAAGGAGTGTTATTATCTCTTGATTGCTGATTTGTATTGCACCGTGGAGCCATCATTTCGTAATCAGAAACAATGGGACTATTTTTTCTTTCTTTTGTTTCTGCTTTATGTATTGGAAATGAACTCCGTAAAACTGCACTGATATGTATCTAGAAAATAATTCAATATCATCATATTTGCGTCCCATGAAGGCCTTTAGTAACATTTGCCTCTTTTCATACCTTTTTTTAAACACTTTTAATATTGTATCATCGTTAGTTTTATTCCGTTTTCTTTTCTGTGCTGGTACATAACATTAATCGATTGTCACCTCTCGTGTAACATGAAGTAAATAAACATGTCTTGATCGTACTTTTACACAAAAGGCTTTATTACTGCACAAAATCATTTTTAAGAACACCATTTATGTAATTACCGATAGTTAACAATTACTTAATTCTTTTGAACATAAACCACTGTTTGTGTTTTAACTTTAACAGTTAAGTTGTGGTGTCGCACAAGTACGAAGTGCGCGCCACTTGCTTTCGCCGCGCGCCGCCATGCACGCACGGCGCGGCGTTCTTATGACGTCAGCCACGAGCGCCCTCTGCTGCTATCCCGCTCGTGGCCACCTCTGAACGACATCGTTCACTTGGGACTTAGATAGGAACCAGCTACCACTTTGGAATCAGATAGTCACCAGTGAAGACTTGGCTATCGGATAGGCACTAGGCAGGCCTCTAGCTCAACTATGTATCAGCATTCTGCAGTACTGAGCTATGTAAAAGTTAAGTATTACTAAGTCTCTGTGAAATATATATCTCGTTCTAATTTACTCTAGTGTTTCTAGTTTCTGCTGTCCCACTGGCTGGTCACCTCCTACCTGCACAAGCGTGTATCCTTTATTCCTGTCGGTCTTTCTACTCGGCCACCAACACCTATGACGGAAACGAGACACAAAAGCGGCGACGAGGCTGGAACACAAAATAAGTATTGAGGAAACTGCACTAAGTTGCTACAAAAAAGGAAGAAAAAATATTAATGAGTGCAGCTTTCTCTGAGACTTCACGTCATTGATATGCCACGTCAAAATTTACAGGCATACATCTGTAGTCATAATTAAATAATTAATCAACATTTACACCAAAAATCCCCGGCTGATAAAGCACAGTTCCAGCCCTATTATACATTTATTCCTGGAACTTGACGACTCTTCTTCCCTGTTACAAACAAACAAATTCAGATTTCTATCCGATCTGTAGAAGAGACAAGGCAATGATGTCTTCTGCTTCTAATTACATTCAGTGCAATTATGTCTCAATAAATTAAAACCAACAAAATCTGAATTTACAGTTTCTTGAGGACCTGTCCCCAAGTGCTTCAGTGGTTATAAACAACGCACATATGAATCCATTTGTTGATAAATAACAAGTTTCGTGTGCTTACTATTCCTGTTTAACTCAGATAGCGCTGGCATCCTTCCAGGACGAGAACGGCAGCTTACTGTTTTATTCTTGCCTTTAGGAATTCGTATACAGTCTCATATTTTATTTCTTTGAATCGCCTGCTCCCACTGCAGATCAATTTTAGCTTGTAGTGTCAATTGCACAGTGGTTGGATACAGCTGCAAAGTTGAGATTCATACAGAAGATACTGAAGACTTCCTGGTAGTTGGGTTTATATTTCTTAAACTTTCTTCAATTTTTGAGACATTTATATGTATATATTTCATCTTAAATGTTGTTTTAATAATACTGATTCATTAGATTAAAATAATAAAACATTCATTTTGACGTCATTCCGGAAAGAAGAGCAGTATCGCAAAACTAATGGCGTGATTGTGAAAAAAATCGTTTATAACGATCTTGTGCAGTCATATCAAGGTAATTAATAGCTTCTGAGAAAAAAATATTACCAAAAAATAATTCCACGCCATCTGGGTTAACTACTGTGCAGTAGCTTTCCAGATATCTTTTATTAAAATATTTATGTACTAGTCATTTCCTGCGTCATATATTACAGGATATATCGCTGCTGTGTTTACAGACTTCTTTTCGTCGGACTCTGAAGAAGTCATTTCCCTGGGGTGTTGTCATAAAACCGGTCTTCGGCGGGGGGTCGTATGTTCTGCCTGTCGCCGGAGCAGATATACGGCGACAGGTGACGTCGCCGCGTTGCGCATCGCTGGCATTGCAGAAATGGGGAGCAGTGGTGCCGCCTGTCACGGGTCAGCGACGACTGCCGCTTGCGGTCGGGTTCGGAATCGCACCTGAAGGGAGAGAAGCGGTGCGCCGAGAGCAAGTGAGCGCTCCCTAGCTCAAGGGCGAGTGTGCAAGATGGAACAGCCTGATCTATACCTACTGAATTTATTAGTCGCAGAAAACGTGTCTAAATGCTCCATTGATCGTGAAGACAAACAATGAAGAATTATGCATCGTTTAACTGCACATCACATTCAGGAAAGGAAGGAATAATACACACCTCAAAACCATTAGGCGATCAGGTGAAATATCAGACACAATATACATACAGCAACGTATTTTATTCGGATGTTGGTTACAATTATAATTTACGTATGACAAAATACGATATTTTGCTGTCTCAACTTTTTACATGCTTAGGCACTGTGGCTACCATATTAATGAAAAAGTCATTGTTGTTGTCCTCTAATAAGATGTATGATCACGCCGGACGGCCAGTACAGTTGTACACCTGCGTGGCATGGACTGTATGAAGTTACTAATCAGCTCTTTAGCGATATTTGGCCATTCCTCCCCTAGTGAAATATGCAGCTCTGCGATCGTTGTGGGATGTGCTATTCTAGCTGCAATGCGTCTGCCAAATGCATCCCAGACATGCTCAATCGAGTTTAAGTCTGGTGAACAAGTTGATAACTCCATTCGTTCAAATCCCTCAGATGCAAGCACGTTGTCCACCAGTGCAGCTTTGTGGGGATGAGTTTTATCGTCCAGCAGAAGGAACCCCTCGTCTATGGCACTATCGTAGCGCACAACAAAATGTCGAAGGGTCTCGACCCTATACCTATGTGCAATCAAAGCGCCATTATGAACGTTATAGAGGTCCGTACGTTCGCCAGTACTGACGCTTGCCCACAACATTCGTCCATCACCGTGATATGGTGATGTTTGCTATACATAAGCAGGATTGTTCCGAGTTCCACGTTCCTCGAGATGAGGACTGTTGTTTTCGACATGGTGCTCATACGGTTCTAAACGAGCTGTGAATACATCAATAATTTCAAGTAAATTAAACATTTAAATTCTACAATTCGCGTTCATTCTAAGGAAATAACCTACAGCTAAGGCAATCATTAGGGGAAAAAAAAAAAACTTGGAAGAAAAAACCTCTAAAACTGCAAATTATTTTCGTTTGATTCATGAGAAAATGTTAGTCTTGAAAGCTTTCGACTGACATCAATGGGTATGTTTATAAATAAAAATCCCGCTAACAGACACGACTTTTTGTTTATTTAGAACGACGCGGTTAGTGATATTCCCATTTACAAGAGCTTTCTCCTGTGCTATGTCATTTTATTTGTGATGCTTTAGGTGTGTGAGTTTCTGCTTGTTTCTGCTGTTCTAAAGTATCCTTGTGGTCCATTTGTGGGAAATCTCAGACATATTAAATATCACACAGTTGTCACACAAATATACATGAACGTTGTCACACACAAGAACATTAGTGTGACTATTCTGATGTATACGGTGCGGAAATGTATGTGATGTTTAATATGTGCGAGACCAAGGATATTAAACGACAGCAAAATTAAGAAGGAATTCTCATTTCTGAAACATCACAAAGAAAATGACATAACACAGAAACATGCACTTAAAATGGTAATTATTCAACGAAACACATAGTAAAATTAAAGTAACGCTGGCATCAGCACTTTAGTTTATAAACAAATCCTCTGGAAATTACAATCAAGCTAGTGCCTAATAATAAATTTTCAACTCCTGCCCAAGGTTTATATGAATATTTAGGAGATTTAAGAATCAGTTAAGCAGATATCCTGTATTATTAAAAATAAGTTGCATGCAGTTACCTTTTGCTGATTATTTATTAGGTAAATCATCATCTAACAAACCATCTTAAAATTACAAAATAGTTTTCTCGACTAATTAAAACTGAGGAAAATTATCATACAGAAAAAAACAATTGTTCATACAGAAAATATACTGAGTGAATGCACAGTAATGCAATAATGCTTTCAATGTTACAATATATTACTAATAATAAAACTAATACCAATGAAATAAAAATAAATGAAAACAAGGAAATTATTTCTCTTTCACTCTCAAAATACTTGCATAATACCTGCCGCAAACAATGATGATTATATTAAGTTTGTCGTCCTCCTGTCCGTTGTTCTGTTACGTCTCTGCACACACACACACACACACACACACACACACACACACACACACACACACACACAAGCTGAGTATCCCAACTGTCAGTAATGATTTTGAAATTACTTGTCACCTTATCAAATCCACGCCGAAACAAATGAAAGTGATAAAACTAAAATAACATCAGATAACTCAGGCTCCAGGAACTTTGTGATGAAACAAATAAGTGTGTATTTAAAGGCTAAAACAGTGACAGTGAAGAAAGTGATATGTTGCAATAAGTTTGAAATAACGGGGAATGTGTCTCAAACATCAAAAATCGAAAGCAACTTAATAAAAGAACTCAAATTACAAAAGTTTCTGGTTATAGACAAGTGGCAGTATAATACAAGATGCACAAAAAACGAACCACATAGTATAGCTACCTTTTTTGTCAGTCGGACCTGCAACATGAATTTCGTCTAAATGTATCTTATGGGAAGTGAATTCAAGTTGCTGCAATACAATCTCTGTTTGCTTTAAAAAAAATGTTCAAATGTTTGTAAATATATCGGACCAAAGTGCGTGGTCATCAGTCCGTACCTTACAAACTACTTAAACCTAGGTAAACTAATCTAAGGACAACACACAACCATGTCCCAGGGAGGACTCGAACCTCCACGGCGAGCAACCGCGCGCTCCGCAGCGAGGCGCGTTAGACCGCTCGGCTACTCCACCGCAGCTGTTTGCTTTTACTTACTGGCGTTTTCTCGAAAAGCCATTTCAAGTTTTCTGTATTATGAATAATGCTTCATACTTACATCTTTTTTATTACTGATAATGTTATAATTATCAAATATAGATTCACTGAGGTTTAGGAAGTGTTGAGGGTTATGCGCCATACATGGGCAAATGTCTATTTATTCTTTTTATGTATGATTACTACAATAGCGCAGTTTTCATATAATATGATAACTGCTGGATAGTTGCTATCCTTAAATGCTATATGTTTGGAGATCATCCACTTCTGGAAGTCAGGCATGGCGTCTTTAATGCACAGACGTTATTTATTTTCAAAAGTATATATATATATATATATATATATATATATATATATATATATATATATATATGTGTGTGTGTGTGTGTGTGTGTGTGTGTGTGTTATTAGTGAAACATATTTCTACTATCTCGCAGTAGAAAATGTCAATAAAATTTTCCAAATAATTATTGTGTTTTAGATTAATTAGTTCTTTGAGTGCGTCGTTCTGAAAATTTTTCGTATATGTGTCTATTTTCAGTTCCTCTAAAATATTCATTACAAGTTATTTATGTAATTTGTATATTTTTTTATGTTCTGCTTGGTGGTTTTAATTTTAAAATTAGGGTAGTATATTTTCTGCGTCGTTCATAGAGAGCTTGTACAACGGACGTACTCGAAAACTACTGTGGAGAGTTGCTGATTCTCACTAATAATTTCTTTATACGAGTAGGTTGATTTTATAATCGAATATTGACGCAGCCTACAATGAAATAATAAAGTTTGGACATTCCTACATTCTTGTATAGGACATCCTAACGTTACAGCCGCACTTAATAGACTGCTATGAATACGGGCCATGAGCTGTGCCTCATTCGGTAAGTTCAAATGTTCGTAAACCTAAGGGAGCTGAGGGACCGCTGTAGTAATTGATCTCTAGGCTTACAAACTACCTAAACTAACTTATGCGAAGGACAATACACACACTCATGCCAAAAGGACTCGAACGTCCGGCGGGCTACGGCCGCGTAATCCTTAGTATGGTGCCTTAGACCACGCGTCCATTCCCGCTTGGCCATTCGGTAAGCCTAAGAGTTAAATGCCCTACCCAGCAAACAGTTTTAATCTGCCACGTAACAAAAATTTTGCATACTTCGTTATAGACTGAATGGTACATTCTAAAAAGAAAATTATTTTCGGAATATCAGTCACTGGTAATAGTACTTTAACGAATAAAAATGAAGTTTAAGTCGAAACAGGAGGAACAGACAGGGAAAGACGGAAAGCATGATAACTTCACTACAAAAATATGACAGGTACCTCAAAAAATGAACTAAAATCTTTTAACTGCTCTTTTTTTTTTTTTTTTTTTTTTTTTTTTTTTTTTTTTTTTTTTTTTTTTTTTTTTTTTTACACCGCCATAAAATTTCCCCCAATGTCGTACCATTTCAGTATGCTTTGTCGGTAGAAGTCCGTTTGGTTGGGGTACAGCCATCTGCGGTCTGCTGATTTCACTTTCTCATTTATAACAAAGATTTGGCTGCTCACGAATGTCTCCATAGGACCTAACATAAAAAAGATGGACAGTTCGAGGTCTGGACTGTGTGGTGAATGCGGAGTTGCATCTGGTACAGGTCGTCCTGAGCATGACTAGTCACCAAGGCTCATTCGGTCCACATGGCAGAATGCACACAGTCTGGAGATATACAGTCGCCCCCATGCACGTCAGCGATATCACAGTGAATTTCACTCGATCATGCCCTTCGATTCACCAATACCGACCTACACTTTGCTGCTCTTCACATGTTGACGTCAGTAACACGTGCGCCAGTTTTGTTTCGCTGCTCAGGCTGACCTCGCTAGAGGTGCACATTAAACAAAAATATTACTTTCTAGCTCAAACTTCAAACTGTATCATGGAATTTCAACATACTAGCTGCTAGACAAGGGGTGAGAAGAATTATTGTGTACTACTTTCCAGTCCTTTCCCATATTCGTAACTGGCATGTTTAGTTACCACTAAATGATATTAGACACACATAATCATGTGTTAGTAGCTTGAAATATAATTACCGTTGCACACACTAACTGAAACAATGAAAACCAAATTTATAACTGGAGTACTGTTAAATATGGTAAAAATATTTGTGTTAGAGAGGTGTCGTGTGCTGATAACTCTCGACTTGTTAAAAGTGTTAGTTTTATGGAAAAGAGAAATATTTAGACTCAGGCAGTCATTTCTCACACGGTAATCATTCCGTTGTGCACTGCGTTGGTTTTCATACTGTTTAAGAGTTTCCGAGACGCAACGATGCGGAAAATGCATTCCATTAATATGCATAGCTATTCGTCAACTGATTAGCTGTGTTCGGTATGGAAAGAAGTGAATCTGTGTCGCTTCAGTGTGTTCCACATTTGCACACTGCATTATTTTGTTGGACGCTACATGTGATGAAAATACGATGGCTTATTAAAGGCTACAGTTTCATTTAATGAAGCTTTAACACAGGGATATTAAATTTTTGGCATATTATCAAAAGTAACAGGTAATTACCGTAAGAGGACTAATAATGATCAAAGAATTTATGTACAAGATCACGGTTTCTGCCCCGGCACTTTTCGTGTAGCACAACAGTACACGCGACAACAGTGCAAATTTTAAGATCTGCGACTGCATGATATGGAAGACTTGTCGTGTGATAGAAATCATATTCTACAAAGAAAACAGAGAAAACATTGCATCTGTAACCGTTGACTGCAGTTGAAAGCGCACTCTAATTTGAAATTTGCGACGCGGAATTAAGCCTTTGGCATAAATCTAAGGAAAGGTAACTGATCACCGTACAAGAAATGAGTTGGTATAGTATCTCAAAGATATGTGTACTATTACTTAATGATGGCATCTGTAAGAAAATAAACGTTACAACAATATTGCTCAAACAGCTACTCAATACAGATGGACTGTATTCAACGTATAGGTTGGTAGCCCTGCGCAAGACAACGCTAGCGACTTTTGTGCTTCGCAAATTTAAGTATTTCAGACAGTAATAAGACTTATTTTAATAGTTATGAGTAATTAATTACGTGTGGTATAGTCGAGCCGAAAAACGATGATCACTGGTGCTTGCGCCATTCGGCCTTGTGCGCCGTCTGCGGTAGCAGATCATTGGAGTAAGTCTAACGCGAACGTTGCTCTGCGCATGCGCGTGTCCGGCTGCGCTGTGCGCTTTTGCCAGATCTTTAAGACAACAGCGGCCGTTAGCTATACTGCCCGGCAGCGAACAAACTATTTGGCAACATGGTTGCATTCCGTTTCTCCGAGTGGACGGTTTCCCAGCGCAGTAGGCGGAGCAATGGATTATCATGCTCCGGCCCAAATATGGTGTCCGCTTGAAGCGTACCATTAAAGGTTTCACTTTGATTTGTGTATTTTTAGAGAAAACGCATAAACATTAAGTAGGTTTGCAGTCTTATTTTTGCTTGCGTCTTTTACACAGTAATTTTAAAGAATCTCGTTAATTGTTCTTGTTTTTCCTTCTTGCATACAAAGTTGTTTTATTTGTTATTTATTTGTTTATTTGTTATTATTTGTTTATTGTTTGTAAAAGCAGCTTAAAATTGAATTTGTTTTAGAGACTTAGCGTTTATTATCTTTGTTTACATCCAGTTGCGAGTAGGTCTAATTTTTGAATACACTTTTTTTTTTAATTGGAATTTGACTTCATCTCATTAAAATAAATGTCAGACTTGCCGTAGTATTGTTAGTTCCGGGATATGGTGTGATGTGTGCAGTAATTTTTTCCATTGGGGCGACTGTAGTGGCGCGGGAATTGGGAAAGTGAGCGAGACTCATCATTGGTTTTGTAGGATATGCGGTAGGGATAGGAGGATAGTGGAACGGGAGGGGAAAATTGCTGCCCTTCAGGCTGAATTAGATCAGGCTAAGAGGGATCTGGACAGGTTAAAGAGGGAGGAGGGTAATAAGAGGTGGGAAGTGGCGACAGGTGGAAAGAAAAGGGCCAGAACTCAGACAGCTTTGTGATGAATGTACAAAATAAGTTGACCTATTGTTTGAGTTAGAAACTGATGAGCCACAGACAGAAGTAGACTTAGATAGGGATGAACAAATTTTCAATAGAAAATTGAATAAGAATGTAGGGAAATCTGCAAAAAGGAAGTAAGTTTTGTTATTAGGTAGCTCGCATGCCAGGGGTGTAAGGCCAACTCCTGCAGGATGAATTAGGCACAGAATAGCAGGTCACAAGGTTCTTCAAACCAAGTGCTGGTCTGGGTCAGGTGACAGAGGATTTAGGTTTACTGTGTAAAGGTTTCATGAAGGAGGACACAATGGTTATTGTGGTTGGTCCGGCGAATACTACTGACAGAGATTCAGGGTTCAACATAGATTGTGACCTGGCAAAGATTGCATCAGCATCGATGCATACAAGTGTTGAGTTTGTGTCTGTTCTAGAGCGCCATCACCAACCTCATTTGAACTCTTCTGTTAGGAGAGTCAATTTGGAGTTTAATAGCTGCTTGGATTAGGTGTGGGGTCTCACATTGGTGTGGTTCCTGGTGATGCATTCAGTAGGTGGGACTCTACAAGGCATTACCTACATCTCAACAGATAAGGGAAGAGTAAACTGGCTGGGCTAATAGCAGGAATCTTAAGGGGAGGGGTGGCACTAACAGGAATTGTAAAATACCAGTGGTTACAGGTGTCAGAGCAGTTCCTTTTTAGGACAGGCAGGACAAAAAGACGTCATGTCCTAAGAGATGTCAGTATTGAAACAAACCTTCAGTTTAATAAAGCAACTAAAAAGAATAACTCTGATCCATCAGATTAGCATACACAGCTGTTAGTTAAAAATTATCACCAATTATCAGAAATTTTATTTCCACCCAGTTCTATAGCAGTCAATGTAAAATGCAAACCATCTTTAGTGCATCAAAAATATTAGAGAGCTAATAAGCAAAATCAATGGACTACATACCTGCATTGATCAATTAGTCTTCCAACACAGTCGACATAATCTGCCTCTCTGACCATCACGTGACCACTTGTATAGAGTTGCTAAGTATTCCAGGATTTAGGTTAGCTTCCCACTTTTGTATTGTCGAAGTGGAGGATGGAGAAGTTGCCACATTCATTAGAAATTGTTATAAATTTAATACCATAGACATTCATAAACTTTACCTAGAGCAGCACATGGAAGCATTTGCAACAGAAGTAGAATTTCATAATAAATCATTTATAATAATAAGTGTGTACAGAATAGCGTATGGTAACTTACTCTGTTCATAAGTCAATTTCAATCTTTGTTGGCTTATTTGATAACAAGAAAGAAAAAAAAAATAGTCTTAGCTGCTGATTTTGAAGTAGACTTCCTTGAAATCTCTCGCAGTAAAATTACTGCAATCAACAGCATTGTCATTCAACCTAATTCATCCTGCTAACTTTCTGACTAGGATAGCTAAGGGTTCAAAGACAGGCATTGATAATATCTTTATAGGGATCTCAAATGATCAAAATTATATTATAAAGCCAATAATAAACAGCCTTTCAGACCATGACATGCAATTACTTTTGCTAGATGTACATACTAATCAGAATATAAAATCTATCAAATCTGAGTTTAGGAGGATAGTCAGTAAAGGAAAAATTGATTATATTAGAAAACTGCTCACAGTCATGAATTGGAGTGATGTTTACAGTATTAATGGCATGAATCTGAAATACAACGCTTTCATAAATAATGTCCTCAACTTATTTGAAAACTGTGTTCTCCGAAAACTAACCCAGATTAGACCAAAATCTTCAAAGAAACCATGGATTACTGAAGGTATAAAGGTCTCCTGTAAGACAACAAGGAAACTATATTTATCAATTAGAAACAGTCCAGATGTAAATACTTTAGATCATTACAAAACATGCTGCAAGATATTGAAGAGAGTAATATTGACATCAAAGCAAATGCATTATCAGAATAGGATAGTCACATCAGACAAAATAAAAACAATATGGGATATAGTGAAGGAGGAATCTGGTAGAACTGGAGATGAAGAGGATCACATAGCATTAAGAGTAAATGACACACAGTGTTGCTACAATTTTCAATAAGCTTTTCTTAAATATTACTGAAAATATGGGGTTATCAGGGTCAGTAACTGCTGCAACGGAATATCTCACACCTTTAACTACAAAAAACTACAGTAAAAAGAGTATAACACTCACAACATCACTAGAAGTAATGTCCACCATAAAATCCTTAAAATTAAAAAATTGCAGTGGCTATGATAATATATCAACAAATTTAATTAAAAATGTGCCTCTGACCATAGTGATATTTAACGTTACTTGTGTAACCATTATTTTATCATTAGAAAATTTCTTGAATGGTGAAGCCATTACATAAGAAAGGAGATAAAGAAATTCCATCAAATTTCCATCCAATTTCACTTTTCCTTGCATTCTCTAAAATTTTAGAAAAGATAATGTTCAGTCGTCTTCTTAAACACCACAAATAAACTATTATCCATGTCACGATTCGGATTTCTAATGGGTTCTGATATTGAGAAGGCTATCTACACATACTGTGAGAATGTGCTTTATTCATTAGACAATAAATTACAGGCCATTGGTTTATTTTGTGACCTGTCAAAGGCATTTGACTGTGTAAGTCACAATATGCTTTTGAGCAAATTAGAATATTATGGCATAGCAGGAAGTGCTGCAGAATGATTCAAATAGTGTATCTCTAATAGGAAACAAAGGGTGTCAATAGGAAAGAGATGTATACTGAACTATCAGGCCTCATCAAAGTGGGAACTAATAAAACGTGGAGTCCCCCAAGGTTCTATCGTAGGGCCTCAGCTTTTTCTTGTATATATCAATGACCTTTCATCGACAACATTATCGGATGCCAAGTTTGTTTTATTTGCAGATGATACAATATTGTAATAAATAGCAAATCAAATATATCCTTAAAAAATCAGCTAAGGAAATTTTCAGGAATGTTAATAAATGGTTCTTAGCCAATTCTCATGTTAGGGCTTGTAAAAGGTTTGTGCCAGCATATCCCTAGAGTATGACAACAAGGAAATAAAACATTTGAAAATGTCAAATTCTTAGGATTAAATGTGGATAATAAAATGAACAGGGAGGAGCATACCACTGAACTGCTGAAGCACCTAAACAAGTCCCTGTTTGCTATGTAAGTGTTGTTAGACATAGGAGATATAAAAATAAAAAAGCTAACATATTTTGCACAATTTCACTCCATAATGTCATATATGATTATTTTATGGGGCAACTCATCAGGCTTATCTTAAGTTTTCATACGAAAAAAACGTGTGTTACGAATCATCTGTGGTGTCAACCCAAGAACCTCCTGTAGAGGACTATTTAAGGATCTGGGGATACTTACAACTGTTTTCCAATACATTTATTCTCTAATGAAATTTTTCATTAAAATATATCTTTTTTTTAAAACCAGTACCTCAGTTCATGGGATTCTCGCATAAAGATTGTAAATCACTTAATTTGGCTCAGAAAGGTGTCCAATATTAAGCAATACACATTTTCAATAACATGGCATCAACAGGATATTTTAGTGGGCAACTCCTTCTACCCTATTGATGAATTTCGTACCAGAAGTGATTGATATGAATATTGTGTTCAGTCTGACTTCAGTGCAAATTTTGTACAGCAATGCAATCATTGTAAATCAGTGTTGTAAAAAATATAAAAATAAAAAATAAAAATAAAAACGAATGTGGCAACACGTGTTATGTCCTTTAAAATGTAAATATTCTCAAGATAATTGTTTCTCCTGACCAGTTCCACAACCAAAAGAGCAATTACTTTTGGGATCTGTGAAAGGTACATTAACACACAGGCTCTCTTTTTGTAAGTATATATTGTGTTTTCTGTTCTGTCATGTTCCACATTGAAGAGGATTTCCCCAATTCGGATCAACTGTTACGAAAAGAACATCTAATCTAATCTTAAATGCTGGTTAAAAACTACGATTAATTTTCAGAGTAACAGAACCACGAAATTTTTAAGTTGGTAAAAGTTTTGATGGAGAAAGCCGTGACAGGACTAACCTATATAGACATGCTTTAAAGCTGTTTATATCATCAACTTAAAGATTCAGATGGCTTCATTTTCTTGCAAAATGGAGCCCTATATCATTCCGCTACGCACATCCAATGTTACCTGAATGACACCATTCCAAGATGTTGGGCTGGACTAGAATGAGAAGACGATTATTGCTGCTGCACTTCCTGGTCTCTGGATCACAAATCTTGTAACTTTTACCTTTGGGGTTGCTGAAGAGACCCCACTTTTATCATCTCTATGTCTGATACTCTTGGGAGCCTGCAATATCAAATTACTAAAATTGTGAATTGATAACAAGAGACCAGCTGCTTCATGAATGGCAAGAAATAAACCACAGTAGGGGGGCAGTGGGCATTCTAGACAACCTTGACGCCCTACGCAGAAGTCATTCCAGGAACGCTGACCACGTCCTTCCAGGAATTACGCAATTGTCAGCACTTTAATTGATGTATATTCATTCTAGGAATACAGAGACCAAATTGCACCTTTATATTCTGGGAGTTACTCTTACATCAAGTATGCTAGGATGCATTCCATCATGTTCATTCTGGGAATTCAGAGTACTATATTACACTATTACTGAACAGGTATTCCTCATGTCCATATACTGGGAATTGAAGGCTTACATCGGAGGTCACCTACACCAGGCCCCCTCCATAGCCAATTATATGGAAGTGTTCAGTGCTGTAAATTTCATTTCTTTGAGTTGAAGATGAGTAGCAGCCAGCAGCAGCAAGAGCGATCATCAGTTAGAAGGAGACATATATATATATATATATATATATATATATATATATATATATATATATATATATATAATGAGACATTAAAGATGAGACATATCTTTTTTTTCTACATAGTTTCCAAGTACTTTGAGACATCTGTCAAACCACTTTATAGGCTTCAAAAAGCCTTTAATGGAAATATCAGGGCATTGCATACGGAAGAACCGTTGAACGTTTGTTTGGCGTCAGCATTGATGCCAAAGCACCTAATGCCGGGAGTCTTCTTCAAAGCTGGAAACAGATGGCAATCACTTGGTGCGAGATCAGGACTGTATGGCGGATGGTGTAGGCGCTCCCAACCAAGGGTTCCAATATGGTTTTACGTTGCCGACGCCGAGTGTGGTCTTGCATTGCATCCAACAGCAGAACGCCAGATCTGAGAACGACAGGCAGCATTGATGGTTGCATCCTCCAAAATGTCCAGCAAAAATACTCCTTGGGCGTCCCAGAAAACGGTGAGTAGCACTTTACCTGCAGATGTAGTGCTTTTCAACTTCTTTTGCACAAGTGATGATGGATATTCAACTCCATAGTCGTTCAAAGCTTCTTCCGTTTGCAAAGCCCAGATTTTTTTCTTGATGGCTTTTTGAAGCTTAGAAAGTAGTTTGACAAATGTCTCAATGTACTTGGAAATTATGTAGGAAAATAAAGATGTTTCTTATCTTTATAGACTCATTCTAGTTTTTTCCTTTCATACATATCTGTCCACAGTCGACAGGAGAAATTTATTTTCCAACTCCCCCTCGCATTATATATATCTGTAGAGTTTATATCATTTTACGATACATGGTTCACAAGATATGATTTCATCAACATTGAGATGCATGGAAAATAATGAAAATAAGTCAGACTATCAAATGTTTGTAGAGCTTATAGGACTTAACTGCGGGGTCATCAGCCCCTAAACTTACAAACTACTTATTAACTACCTTACACTAAAGACGGCACAAACATCCACGTCCTAGAGGGAATGCGAACACCCGATGGGGAACGGCCTCGCGCATCGCAGCATAGCGCCTCAATGCGCTCGGCCACTCAGCCGCGGCAGTCAGAGTATACTCATCCTGCATTTGACACTAAGACTGCTAAGCATCTTCTAAGTAAATTTCAAATAGTTTCTAAGCGTTTTGTCGGTTAACTATTGACGTTATCTTCATTATATGAACAGGTCAGTATGGAAATTGAAGCACCGATTTTTACTATTAATTACACAATGAGGTAATGAAACGTATAATTGGAAAGGGGATTTGCTACAGATGTGCACAAAATAAAAATAATGTATGCTCACGGTCGGTAAGTGTGATTAAAGGAAGTACAAGTTTTGATTTGTAAATGATGTAATATGCTCACGATACAGCACGGAACCGCCTAGCTCCAGAGCCATCAAGCGGTGGGATGGATGGATCGTCATGGCCGACCGTGCTATCAGCAGTGGAAATCAAAATTTCGCGGGAACTGAATATTGTTATTCCTTGGCGTCGCTAATTCGCACATTATCCTAAGAAAATAATTTGCTGTTCATATGCTGTTGCTACCAGAAAATTCAAGTAAGTTTCTCGTTTGTAATTAATTCATTTTGAATAGCTACAACCTTCTTGTTCTCTTGTGTTTCCTCTTCGCTCTTTCTTACACTTTTTCTCATACAGTTGAAATAAAATGTATAAACTAAGAATCTATATACCAATAAATTCAAATTAAATTCTTGAATATCCGTCTCCAGATCGCTTGTATTTTCTAAAACATGACCGATTTCGGGACAGCTGCCCATCTTCAGATCAAATTTTGAAGTTACAGAGTAACCTGTCCTGTGATGAACGAATGTTCACAGTCGTTGAGTAACGACTGTGAACATTCGTTCATCACAGGACAGGTTACTCTGTAACTTCAAAATTTGATCTGAAGATGGGCAGCTGTCCCGAAATCGGTCATGTTTTAGAAAATATAAGCGATCTGGAGACGGATATTCAAGAATTTTATTCATATAACGATCGCAGTAACTCCCTGGAGACTAATAAGTCTTGCTTTGATAAAATTCAAATTACATAAAAAAATTGAATTTAGTTATTTTTTAAACACAACTGTTCGAATTTCGACAATAATAGCATATACAAATACAGTAATTCCTACCCCAAGTAAGCACACATTCAATGACGTTTGATACATCGAAGTCCTACTCTGTAGAGTCAGTGGTACGTTGGTACAAATCTAAGGCTAACGGTTATCGCAGAACATATCGGAATCACAGCAGAGCGACTCGTGTGACCAGTGAGTAGCGCTTTCGATGCCCCGGCTTGCATCCAACGCAAACGGCAACAGATTTAACGGCACGCTACCTCTGCTAATTGGCTTCCGCGGTGCATCTGCAAACAGTTAGCCACGTGGGGTCCGCGACAAATGCCTCTCTCCAGACGAGGGGACGGGAGCGCCGTGAATCGTGTCTCCCGCTGCGAATGGCCCGCCGATTGTCTCTGCCGCAGTTGTCCCTGGCTAACCAGACGCGGCCAATGAGGACGGCAAACCCACTGCTCTAAATGCAAACGACCGCGTCGTTAGTACAACGTACGTTGCCGTCCCTCTCGCACGCTGCTGTCGAGTCCACCAATACAGCTTCTCGCGAGCTCTTTGTTTCCCCGCTCTGTATGTTTAGCCTGTGCCCGTTCTGTGTGGCGTGTCAATTTATAACGATAAAGTTCGAACTGGCAGAGTCAATGCAGTGACACTCAATTGTTCACGTTTACGCTGCTTAAGTATCATGCAGTGTTCTATCAAGAAACACACTAAGAAATACACCATTTTTTAAATACAACAAAAACTACATAAAACACACTATTTCAATGAGAATAGCTCGACGTTCTGCCGAGACCTTCTCATCTTGAAATACTCAGAAATATAAGAGAATCTCTAAGCAACGTAGTTGATTTATAACAAAATATTTATACATATCAGTTTCCTCTGCGTATTGCATCGTCCACTTCGAATATGTAGTATAACGTTTTCATTATTATTTCTCTTCTACCGAGCGCAAATAAATTACAGGGTGGTCGGAAATTCCCGTTACAGCGTTCTAGGACTTGTAAAAAAAAAATGTTCAAATGTTTGTACAGCTTATGGGACTTAAATACGGGGTCATTAGTCCCTAAGCCTACAAACTACTTATGAACTACTTAATCCTAAGGACGGCACAAATATCCATGCCCGAGGGGAGATTCGAACCCCCGACCGTAGTGGCCGTACATACCGTGACTGAAGCGCCTCAGTCCCCTCGGCCACCGCGGTCGGCTTAGGACTTGTAGAGTGTATTGAGTACATAACGTTTTGATTAGGGGCTGAAGTGCAGTTTCAGAGTCCGTGAAAGGCATTTCATGTTTGTATGTTGGCAACGGCGCCGCAGCCAATCAGCAGTCGCATTCGCTCGGCCAATAACAAATACCTTTCTCTTTATAGTTTGTAAACAAATCAGCGTAGTGGATGTAAAAATCTTGATTAAAATATTGAATTTCAATTAATGTGAAATTTATATTTACATTCTGTAATGGAGATTGAGCGTACTGGCTGTTCTATCTAGCCAAAATTATTTTCACCGGTGATTTTAATTGTGGTGATTGCATGACTTTCACAGCCTTTACGAGCGCAATTACTTACAATGAGCGGTTCTGAACTGGAGGTTAGGCGCTACTACGAGACAAAACGTCTCGTGTAACCTATGTACCTAACCTTAAAGCTGCACTGGTCTGTTGTTGGTTATGAAGTGTGTTAAATAGAAGTCTGAAAGTGTGTTCGAAACATCCTTTCACTTAAGAAAGTGATCTGTAGCGTAGCCTTGAGAAGGTCAGAATAGGTTAAACAAGAATTTTTCTTTTTAGTAAGTGAGGGCGTGTAACGCCCGAATCTCCTGTTCAGAACCGGAACTACGAGATACACGGATTCTTCCAAATTACCCAATATCTGTTTCTTTTATCGTCGTATTACTTGAGAGAGAAACACGTATTGCAATTTACGTTACAAGAAATTATTAATTCTGAACGGAAAAGTAGTGCATGTGAAGAAAGGCCAAATTCACATTACATGAAAAGCGGAATCTGATTGGGCGTCTGAACCTGCATGATTCATCGCGCCATTACCAACATCTACGCATGAAGCACCACTCGCGGACTCATAAACCGCACTTTTACCTTGGGAAAGGTATCGTTTCCGTTCCGCGACGATTTCAATTCAGATGATCTCATCCACTCCTACTTGAGGAATGTAATTAGGTGTGACCCACTACAATATTTGCAATCAATTTGAAAAGAATACTGAATCGTTCCGTTGTTACTTATGAATTTTCATTACAATTTACACCTTTGGTTTACATTAGTCGAAAACAACAAGAATCCAGCATCTACTGCACCAGCCGCAACGTACTGATGCGTTATAAAAGCGGCTCGATGTGGCGACCACCAACGTCGTTACACATATTGTACCTCCGAAGCATGTTCTGGTACACTCTCCATCCCACCTGGTGTCTCTTCAGTGTCTTGTGTAGCGGCCAGAACTCGTGCCAGCTGATCTTCCTCTGTCTCTACAGATGTCTCATCAATTAGGCTGTTCATACGACCCCACAAGAAGTAGTCCATAGGGATTAAATCCGGCGATCGTAGCGGCCACGCGGCTGGACCACCACGGCCTATCCACCTTTCACCAAATCGTCTGTTGAAATGTCTCAGGACAGCCAATGAAAAGTGAGGTGGTGCACCATCATCCTGAAACCACATTTCCTGACAGACATTCCATGGCACATTTTCCACGAACGGGTCCAATAAGTGTCGTAGGAAGACTAAGTATGCTTTGTTGCATACCAGGACAGGGAACTCTGAGACGTTTTTCTGACCCGAAGCGGACGTTGACGAGTTACACGTGTGAACTGAAACTGTCGTAGAACGAAAATGATACGCTTCGGGACGTAGCTTCCTATTCAAAATATTATGTACTCACTACCCTCTACAAGTCCTAGAAGTTTGTAACGGGAATTTCCGTACCCATGTATGTTGGACTAATTTAAAAATTAAAAGCACTAATTTCATTTTTTATCATTAATACCTTTGTTTCGCCCTTTATCCAGCATCTGAATAGGTTGTGGCATTAGTAGTATTTGTCCACAACTCGCTAGAGTGCAGATTCCTACACCTTAAACTGGTCTTCACTGAGTCCACAGTTCTGTTCTTGCTCTCTTCGAAGTATCTGCAGCATATTGTGACGATCCAAAATGTTCAAATTTTTTTTTTAATCTATCGGACCAGTCCCTAAACTTAAAAACTACTTATCAACTACCTTATACTAAAGACGGCACAAATATCCATGCCCAAGGGGGGATTCGAACCCCCGGCCGTAGAGGCCGTGCAGACCGTGACTGGAGCGCCTCAGTCTCCTCGGCCACCGCGGCCGGGAAATGTGACGATCCCTGCTATCAGTTAGAACAAGACCGCCACAACAAGACACGTAGTCCAACAGTTACAATGTTTTAAATTTCATCACCTGATTGGCTGACGTAAACATAAATTTTGTGTCGATCAGATTCATCTTTTTATTATCTTCCAAAAACATAGATGCTTCGGTATATAAAAAAAGACATTACATCAGACTATTACAATGCAAATTGAGGCTGAAACTAACTAAAAAGTTATTGTGATGCGTCGCATTCGTATTTCTAGATATTTGTAGGTTCTAGAGAGTTCCAGAACACAGTTGGTACAATATAATTCCTGAATTATCATTCCGTAATTAAATTAGGCGTTTTTACACGTATACATCAGTTTAATCAACGAAACAGCAAACCTTTATACATACATTTATAGATGGGATAAAATTATATTCCACACATACCTGCAAAAAAAAAAAAAAAAAATTACAGTGTTGGTTTGTTTATAATTGAAATTTTTAAATATTTAAACAGCCGTATAGTTTAGTTACAAACTGTTTAGGATACATTACATAACTTCAGGAATTGTTAGTAATTTTATTCTGGTAGTAATGTAGTAAACCAAGCGAGGTGGCGCAGTGGTAACACACTGAACTCTCATTTGGATGAACGGTGGTTTAAATCCGCCTCAGCCCATCCAGATGTAGGTTTTCCGTGATTTCCCTAAATCACTCCAGGAGAATGCTTGGATGGTTTCTTTGAAAGAGCACGGCCAGTACTAGGAGCAATTGTATCATGTAATATGACAACAATATTCCTCTTATTACAAGATTTTTACAAACTGTAATTAAACGACAGAAATTGACAGAAAGATTAAGACGGTAAATTTTCAGGCGTGACAATGTTTTTATAACATTATTGGCATTACAATATAACTATGCAGTGTCGAAAGACTATAAGTTATGAACAATGAGTTTCGAAATCTTTACGCCATAAATATCGCAATGAGCAGGGCAAAAGGCTGACATCTTATAACACACACACACACACACACACACACACAAAGGTTGTATTGCTAAAAATCACCAACTGTGATTTGTGGTTGTACGCAGCAGCAGCCCACACAATAAGGCCTTTTGTTGGCAAAGTACAGGGTGATTTTAAAGTCACTATACATTTCAGCGATATAGTAATGGAATACAGGTATTACGACAGAATGCTAACCAAGGGAGAAAGAATCGCTGTTGTTTCTGATCGTCTTAGTGGACTGACGTATGAATAGGTGGGGACAGACTTTGCCCGTCGATTCCGGAAAACAGGCCCCACCAGGCTTCCTCTTAAGACCCTAGCCAATAAATTCCAGCTTGCTGATAGTGTTGCAGATGAAGAACGTCCAGGGAGACCGGCCATAGCGCCAGACACCGTGCAAAGTGTGCAGGATGCGATGACACGTAGCCGTTCCGCATCTACCAGGAGACTTAGTATTCCTCAAACCAGTGTATGGAGAGTTCTTCGTTGCAAACGTGTGTACCATATCCCGGTCGTACATAAGTGGAGGACTATGCAGCCAGACAAGCTATGTCTCATGACACGTGGAAAATGATAATTTGATGCAAAATGTCTTGTTTAGTGATGAAACTACATTTCATACCTTTGAACATGTGCACAGATACAAATGCAGGATCTGGACAGACGAACAGCCAAGTGTGCTGCAGGAGTGGCAACGGGTCACAGCAAAAGCGAATGTGTGGTTAGAGATAACGAGATTAACAGCGTACGGGTCCTTCTTCTTCGCAGAACAAACCGTTACTGGAACTACTTACCTAGAAATGTTGGAACAGCTTTTGGAGCCAGTTGATATCTGGTGGTATTATGGAAACCGTTATTATGGGGCACCACCCCATTTTGCCCTCGTTGTTCGGGATTACCTGAATCAAGCATTTCCCGGTAGATGAATTGGTCGTGCCTCTCCATGGATGTGGGCACCCCGCTCTCCTCACACCCTTATACTTCTTTGCATGGGGGCTTATCAAGTCTAAGGTATAGCAGGTCAACATCCGCCGCACTGAACATTTAACACAGCGGATTCGAGCGGCAGCTGCTGAGATTACACCAGATATGCTTTGGCAGGTTTTTAGGTCTACAGTGGAGCACTAGGGGGGGGGGGGGGGAGGGAGGGGGACTAGACATGGAAGGTGGTCACATTAAAATATACTGAGATTATGTCCTACTGTAACATAACTTGCTGTGCCATTACTTATTGGTTAATAAAATTTGTTTAAGTACAAAATGTACAGTGACTTTAATATTAATTTGTTCCTTGCCTTCTCTGTCCTCTTTCATTATCACTAGACACTTGCATTTCTCTTCACTACATTCATTCGATCTTATTATTTAAGATATCTAATTGTTTTTGTAGATCATTATAGCTAGTTCCCCACACCATAGTAACGTCGGCAAATAGAAACTGCTTCATCACCACTAATTAAAACTTACAGGCTGAGAGACCGTGGTCGAACAGTAGAAATTCCTTCCCCTGACATTTCGTTGCCGGCTGCGGGTAACATCTTCAGAGATGAGTCGACGACTGGCTGCTGGGCCGTGGAGATCCTATATAGAGGGCATAGAGGTCGCCACCACTCGTCAGGTGATGTCAACAGTAAAACTGTCTCTGGCTGGTGTCATTACTCTCAATCAAAGGAAATCGATTGTCACATCTTTGGTACAAAGTAGACCGCCATATCTTGTCTAACTTCAAGCCTTCTCCCTTCCTGTTAAAATTATTGTGGTGTTTAAAAATCTCTATAGCCTCTCTATTCACACGTGCATAATAATGCGATGTCTTAACTAGCACGTTTGTCTCACTAAATTTTATTTTATGGTCACCGTTTTCAAAAACGTGTTCCGATACGGCCGATTTGTCCGTGTGTCCCAGTCGATGGTTCCTTTTGTGTTCAGTTAGGCGAGTATTGATACTTCTTTTCGTTGCTCCAATATAAACCTTCGCACAACGACATGGAATCTTATACACACCCGGAGTATCCAAAGGGTGTCGCGCATCTTTCGTTGATCGTAAGCATTCACTGATATTTTTGTTGGGTCTGAATATTGTTTCAACTCTAAACTTGGAAGGTACTTTCCCGATGCGGTCCGTGATATTGTGGATGAATGGGAGAAACACTTTCCTCGCCGAAGGTTGTTGTTGTTGGACGTTAGTAGATATTTGTCTACTGGGCTGGAGTGCTCGATCTATCTCCTTATCACTGTATCCGTTTTTCTGAAATGCGGTTCGTAAATGATCGAGTTCCTCTTGCAAATAAGCTGGCTCACAGATTTTATTAGCCCTGTCCACAATGTTTTAATAACACCTCTCTTCTGCCTGGGATGATGATTCGAATCTTTGTGAAGATACCGATCGGTGTGCGTATCTTTTCTGTATACTTTATGACCCAGAGTCCCGTCTGCATGTTTAATCACTGAAACGTCCAAAAAATTTATCTGTCCATTAATCTCCGTCTCCATGGTAAATTGTATTTTTGCGTTGATACTATTCAAATGCTTTAAGTAACAGTTCAGTTCCTCTTCCCCGTGATGATCACGAAAGTATAATCCACATACCGATATCACTTCAAAGGGCTCTTTCTGGCTGACTGCAGTGCCTGTTGTTCATAATATTCCATAAAAATATTATCAACCGCTGAACTTAGAGGGCTACCCGGCCTCTCAGCCCGGAAGTTTTAATTGCTGAAGACGCAGGCCGTGAAAGCCTACACGTTATGATTATGCTTCATCACCCTTCTTCTGTGATTCTTTTGCCTCTAACCATTTCGTCCATCACCAACTAATAGTGCTACCAGTCCTAGAGACCAATCGTGCAAGAGGTGTGGGAGGAAGGTAAGGGCCTCTTTCGAGGCTAACGGTTGTAGATAGACAACCGTTCGGAAAGTAGAAAATGGCAAAAAAGTCCCAAGGATGGGAAAAACGGAAGAACTGCCTTTGTGTTCTACTGCCTGTAGCACCTGAGTGGCTATAAATGGCGTCTCTTCTCCATGTTAGGAGCGCCGTAATCATATGCTGGAAGTAGCACTGAAATACCATTCAGTGTGGCGACCCCATCGTTATAATAGCCTAAATATGATAGGGTACTCCGAAACCAGTGTCAGAAAGGATAGAGCCACCCTGCAGGAGCCGGGCCGTTCTTGGAATGCTGGTGGGGTGGGGGACAGAAGTGGGTGAATAGTCACCAGCGGATTGAAGGGAGATGTCAGTAATAGGACATAATGATGTTGGGAAGTAGTGAAGTGATATGGAATGAACTGTTGGACAATAAGCCAAAAATGGGGTAGGACTTATAGTGAAACAAACGATACAGGAATATGTGGAAGTAGTACAGTACATAGGTGATAGGATGATGAATATTCGACTGGGGACAAGAGTTAAGGGTTTCATTCAAGTATATGTACCATACACAGGGAAAAAAAGAAAAGAATGGCAAGGAGTTCATAGAAAAATTAGAGAGAAATATTCCAGATGTGGAAGGAATAGTCATGGGTGCCCTAAAGGCACAGGTGGAAAGGAAACCATCGAGTAGGAATGGCTCAGATGGATAAAATGGAAGTAATAAGTGCAGAAAGGGAAAATAAAAACGCATACAAAAGGATAGGAAGTCACAATAAAAGTTTAGGAACTTACATTAGCTTGAAATCCATAATACTAAATGTGGAATGGATGTTGAAATATGCATCGGTAACGTCTTTAACATCTGTCTTTAGCATCCGTCATCACCTGTGGTAGAATGCTGGGAAGAATAAAGGAAAAGGAGACACCATTGTGGAAATAGCAGGTGAGGGAAGCAGTAAAAAACAGAAGAAAGCATTGCATGAATGAAACAGAGAAAAAGAGAAGGGAGCAGGATACCATTAGAGTTAGTGCAGAGAATTGTAGCGGAAGAGAAACAGGAAGAGCTAGGAAAAGTTAAATCGAAATTTGAAAAAAAGGATGTTACTATGGGGAAAGGCTGCTATACAAATTACAAGTAGTTCAAAAAATCTAGAGAAAGAGGAAAGTGGAGAGCTAATAAATGAAAACAGAGGAGATGAGGAAAAGATGGAATGAATACTTTCATAAATTACTAAATATGAAAAGCAGCAATGGAGAGGGAATAGAAGTACGGCAGGGAGGCGAGTCTTGGAAGAGAAAAGTGGAACTAACAGTTATAAGAATGAAGACTAGATAGGCGCCTGGGGTGGATGAAATGAATGTGGAAATGACATAGGCAGCCGTTCTTTTGGAGCTAAAGTGGCTGTGGGGACTGCTAAGGTGCATATGAGCTCAAAAATCCGTATAGAAGAACTGAGAAAGGGGATATTTATTTCCGTGTTCGAAAAGGGTGGCAGAAGAAAGTCTGATAACTATGGAAGGGTCAAGTAGCAAAACTAATGGAGGTGAGATTGGAGCAAAAAGTGGAAGGTCGGGAGCAGTATGGCTTTGGCATGCTGAGTATAAGACAGAATATGGCAATGTATATGGTGATGACATTTTCTACTTTGTGAAAGAATATGGCAGTAAAATCATATCTTAGATTTTCATACTATTTAAAACAAAATTTACAACTGCAAACAAATAAAACCCGTCACAGTAAACTGATTTAATAATATCAGACTCACATTGTATTCAAAGACAGTGGTTTACATTGTACATTTAATGAATAAATAGATGAATGAATGTTTGATGCTTGTAGTATATTTCATTTACTTGAGTGTGCTTAAGATGCGCGTTGACATTCTTCTAGAAGCATCGGTGGTTTGTTCCTTGCCAAACAGTGAATAAATGAAAATTGGTATGATGTAAGGACAGTCAAAGTTACAAAAGGAAGTTTTATTTGAAACTGATAACTAGTTTGTAGTTAACTGAACCCATTTTCAACTATCATTTGATTAGAATTTATCGATCAAGCTGTTAACAAAAATTATTCAGTTCCAGTATCAAGATATAGAGTGTATCGTACCACGCCGTACTAATCGCAAAACATACAAAAGAGTACTTTCAGAAATAATCTACGTACTGTGATTCAGCGGTTTGGCCAGGTGGTCGAAGGCGTCATGCAACGGACTGGGCGACCATTTCCGCCGGAGGTTCGAGTCTTCACCCGGACATGGGTATGTGTTGTCTTTAGTGTAAATTACTTTAAGTACTTGGTAAGTCAATGGATTAATAACCATAGCAGTTTGGTCCAATAGGTTTATAAACATTAGCAGTAGTGATTAAGCCGCCCATACATCTCCCGTTTTATGCAACCATGCTATGCGCCACGATACACTGCTTGAATTACCAATAAATTAGACAATAAAATAATGTTAACTACTTGCTACCTGCGATCACACATGGTAGAATAGCCAACTTAAGCGATAGGATTCCCGTTATAGCAACACCTGTATAGCAACTATCCTGACAGTGATAACAGCTTTGCCAACGATCTCTCAGTATACGAAAACATTAGATTTATGACCACAGTTCTATGATCTGGGTAACAATCTTAAAGAAGGATTAGGGAGATATTCCGCAGAGAAACGTTGCACTTTGGTTCAATTTATTTATTTCATGGATATCGGAAAATTAATCAGAAAGTTTACCGTAGCCGAGTAGTAAAAGCCGATTTTAATTCTTATGCGGTTATTAGCTGATACTCAGCACGCCAGTTACACAATGTAATGCTGCGGCTGTTAGACTTTTCTGTGCACCTATATCATAAAAATACCCTAAAGATTTGTGTTACGATATATTTTCTATGATTGTTTACCAAGTAAAATTGAACAATATGACACAAGAATATTATTAAAAAAGTAAGGCTATCTAAAGCAGACGTAACAGTGTTGTACATCTAGGTTCCCTGGAATTCTAGAAACTTTCAAGGTGGAAACACTTGAAAAAAAATCGATTTAATCGTGGTGAGACGCAAAAAGAAAACGAAAAGAGCGTAGGCGAAGTAGTTTGGGAATAAAATACGACAAAAATTCCTGCAACTTCGTTGAAAACAATGAGATTTGGAAGGAAGGAAAGAAGATTAGGGTTTAATGGGATTTAACAGATCACTGTTACTGAAACTATTTAGCATATTAAATGCTCCCGTGGAACAGGTTCCCTACAATCGAATATGAGTCCATCAAAGGAGTGTAATGTGAGGGTAAGAGGAGGTTAGCGACCTTCCCACTGTGTGACATGACGACGGTGGCTCAGAGGAAAATTTCGGTGAAATATTTTTGTTGAATGACACTTAACGTGCAGCAACATTTTTGCTTAGAATAATTGTTTTTATATTGAACTGAATTTAAGTAAAAGAATAAATCTTCAGGATTAAATTATTTATTAAAATTCCCCTACTTACAATCTCTAGAGGCACGGGGATGGGACAGGTGTAACGAAGCATGTTGAGATTTATTCCCACCTGCTAGCGTTACTGAACCTCCCGATACCAGTATTGCATAATGATAGGCACGAATGTAACGAGTCTATTATTATTTTCGTTTCCAAAACTTTTGTTATTCTTTTCTTCTAATTTAACCAGCTGTAGTTATTTTCTATTGTATGACGTCTCCAGAGGTTTGTTTGGATAGCAAATATTATTCAGTTCATGCAAGAGGCGTATTGTTGTACTCATGATAGTATGTTCATTAGTATTTCGTTAAGGCCAATTAAATTCTTTTCTTATAGTATTATAGTAGGTACTATTATGTTTCACAATTAGTGTTGGGAAAGTTTTGCCCTCATTAGTTTCTGTATAATTACCGTTTCTTGCGAAATTATTGTTGACAAACCTATTGTTGACAAACCTATTTCATTAAATATATAAATGAAACACTATTGACATAACTGAGACCTGTATTTCAGTTTACTCGGCATTATTATGCTATCTTCTACTATAGCCAGTTTTATATAATTGTTTACTTTTCCATTATAATTACGTTAATGGAGTCAATTAACAATACATAATTTCCAGTGACATTGTTTGGATGATATAAATTGGATGCTTTCACGCCATGTAAATGAGTATTGTTTCGAATCTGCTCGAGTGCACAATCCTCGTCACTTTGAATTCCGATTATGAACAATTATGTAAAAGTTCTTTAGTGTTAGTCGTGTAGAAAGTGTATCTACAGTTAATACTAATTAATTCATCATATTCAATAAAATAATGTCAACTACTTGCTATCTCACTGTTGGGAATGCTGCTATCACACACGGTTGAGCAGCCAACTCTGCCTGCAGTCGCAGTAGCAGCTGTTCGAGTTCCTGGACATCTTGCAGAGTGAAGTCCTGATCATCGCCGATCGCCGATCGCCGCCGAAGAAACATCGTATTTCTAAGGTAAAATTTTTTAATATCAACCATGGATGATAATTGTGAAAAGTTAATCTGTTGGCGGACGATGGACAGCAGGGAGCAAATGTTAATGACATAAAAACAGAAGTTTGCTTTGATAGGGTGGGCAATATTGGGGAAGAATCAGATACCGTAGGAGACAGTGCTCATAAATCTGAGTTAGATCAATCTTTGTACAGTCAGTTTGATGTAAGCGAAGTGATGGGTGGGGAAGCGAGACCTTCATCCATTATGGTAGGTAATGTAGCTGGACTAGGTGGTGATGGTTTTCTACAGTCAGTATATGAACCTCCTGGTTGGGTGAAGTTATTAATTGCGGAACTCAGTCTTGTTAAAAGTAGCTTAAATCAAACCAACCATAAAATGTACGAAAACAATCAGAAACTGGTTGGAAACATTCGTGATTTAAGCCAGAAAATGGATGAAAACAATAGGAATTTGTTACATTAAATAGTACTTTAGTATATTTAATTAAGAAAAATGCAGAAGTGGAATCTAGTTGTGAGAATAAAATAAAAACTGTAGAAGAAATTAACTGAAATTAATAAGTCATGTGTAAATAATCACAAGAAAATTACCTTGTGTGAAAAAAGAGTAGAAACTGTTGCTAGTGCTTGTGATAACAGGTTTCAGTCTAACAGCAAAACTTGTACAGAGAATAAAGAACAACTTGAAAATCAAATTGGTCAGGTAAAATCGGATTTGGAACCTAGGTTGGGCATAATAGAGGATAAAGTGGAAGGAAACTCAGTATCTGTGATAAAAAAAATTGAATATGTAGATTTTAAACTTATAGAGCAGAAAGAGAAAAAGTAGAAAATATAAGCCTAGTGCATTTTCTGGTAGTAGCAGTTGTAAAATGTTTAATATCTTTGAACCTAATGGTGATGTGCATCCTCTAGATTTCATTACTGAATTTAATGAGTTACCTGAAACTTGGAATGATAAGGGGAAAATGTCTTTTGTATGGGGGTTCTTGAAGGCTGATGCTTACAATTGGGCAGCTGTGGTATCAGATTTCTTGTACTTCATGGGAGGGATTTAAAAAGACATTTTTGAACGAATATTGGTTTAAGGGAAAACAACAAAGAAATTTGAGTGAGTTTTGGAATGGAGAAATGTATTACTCTAGGAGAGGTACTATTGAAGGGTTTCGCCAGTATTGGGTCAACAAAGTTAAATATTCAGCAAGTGTCACAGAGCGGGAAGAGGCATTCTGGGCAACTGCCCACTGAGACAAAATATGCAGAGCGAGGCCTGGTTGCGCTTGCTCATTAGGTATGACAGATTGACATAATTATATGGTAAAATTCTTGCCTGTGTTTCTTTTTCCTGCTTTGACGGGGCATGGAGACGACAACATTGTTACTATTGGTTCTGATCCGTTAGATTATGGAATGACTGGATGCAAAATCAAAATGTTCAATGGTTTAAAGGGTCTACTGCCTCCTTCACTCATGTGAGCAGACGTTAGTGGCTAGCCCGACATTTTATTTTATAACAAATGAGGCTTAAGCATTATTTCTTACATGTTATTTTATCATGTTCGTACTGCTTCCATTCTGTACATCAAACTAGTCCTTACATTTATTTAAAAACTGTTTCTCTTTGGAAAAATTTAGTAATTTTTTACTGTAGACAATTTTAGTAAATTTTAATGAAGGAACTCTTAGAGTTTGACGAAACCTGGTTAATACACTCTATCTCTTCGACCTAGGGCCGTCTTACTATCATTTGAATTCAAATGTTTGTAAAGCTACGGGACCAAACTGCAGTGATGCGCTGACCGGATGCCTTTCCTGTTGCTACCCTATTACTCCCGAGGAGGAACTTTTATTTTTCCCACTGTCTGCATATCTGTATCTATAAATGTGAATGTCTATTCGGTGTACGTTTATCACGTCTGAACCACAGGACATAAAGAGCTAAAAATTTGTAGAGTTACTAATGTCTACCCAGGAAAGACTTTCGGCACGGTTTTATGGCGTTCGGATAGCTATTTATCTATATATATTAATGTGAATGTCGGTTAGGTGTACGCTTATCACGTCCGAACGACAAGAAGCAGAGACTTGAATTTTTTTACAGTTACTAATTTATACCTGAGGAGGGTTTTAGGCATGGTTTCATAGCGATCTGATAATTTGAAGAATATAACGCGAAATGCGGAACAATAATTACTCTTTGAAAATTATATTTACTATTTGAAAATTGTTTTGTTGGTTGCATTGTTCCTTGAGGATCGAAAATGATAAAAGGGTGGAGTATATTGGGATGCCAAGCTATCGGTGTATATAAAATTCTACGTGTGTGTGTGTGTTAATATTTCGCTCTGCAGCGAAAACTACAGAACGCAAACGAATGGCCTGTGTGTGTAATTGTTGTCCGAAGTCTCCCGTTGTACACCATAGCAGTTCCATGCCGATAGCTATAAGGGATTGGAAGATATGGTGGTTGAAAGTCGTCAAATTATAAAAAAAAAAATCGTACTGAAGGCCAGTGATGACGTTTGCGACTCTATAGCAAAGAGGTTACGTATAGTGAAACTGGATGCCACAGAACATATCTTTGGTTTATGCTTGCTACAATTTCTTCAGCTCTTTCTTTGTGAGGAAATATAAGAATAAATAAAGCAGTAAAAAAGAAATTTCTTTTAATACATCTCTTTAAAAATCGATTCGACGTTTCGCACATTATATCAAGTGATCGATTTGTGATATTATTACAATCGTTATTGTTGAATTTCCTTTAATCCCTTCAGATATGCCATTTCAGTTCAAAAGACTTCACTTTTCAGTTCGTCTAGCTTTTGCCATGACAATTATCAAAGCTCGAGGACAATCATTAAACGTCGCAGGAATCCATTTACAGCGCTCATGTGTTTCACATGGTCAATTGTACGTCGCTTGCTCAAGGGTGGGCAACCCAAAAAAATCTCTACATTTACGCTCCAAACAATACTACAAATAACGTAGTTTACTAGAATGCCACAATATGAAATTGAAATGTATTTGGACATTACTCTCACCATACGTGTTGAGATATTGCAACACAGGCTATAAGGAATAATGTAGGTATTATTTATTGTAAATCATTAAGCACTTCACATATTTTTATTTTTTATTCGAATGTTGATTAAAAATGTTTCTAAAAAAGATATTTTATTTCATTTCATCCTTCAAAACCAGTCTCATAGCACACTACTGAAAGATAGATAAGCTGTCATAATCAACCAACACGCGAGCGGAGCCGCGGGTTTAAGCTAGTAGATTTATAAAGCTTGTGCAAGTTTAATAATGTTTGTGAATTGTGTAACTGATGCGGGACTTTGGTACCAGCACAGTGTTCACCAAGCGGGGTGTGGTAAACCACCCTAAATGCACATTGAGGCTTGCCGCCGAACTGGCCGTCGTTAATCCGATGGGCGGATTCCAACCGTGACTGTCGATTTTCTCTGCCCCGGAAGCCAGCGTTTTAGCACGCTCGGCTATCCTGATGGGTCGTTGACATATTTATATGGTAAATGGACGTAGATAAATTATTTAAAGCAATGTCTCCCAACATTTTTGAAATTGCGTCATCCTTGTATGTAAAAACATTTTGGCGGCCTCCTTCCCCTATATCCACGTACGCTACCACAACTGTGTGTGGTAACTGCTGAAAGGCTGCATCCCCAGGAAAATGGCATGATGGTTCCTTTCAAAGGACACAGCTGGTGTCCTACCCCTTTCTCAACAAATTAATTAATTAATTAATGATCATCACCATCATCATTAGAGACTGATTATGGCTTTCAGAGTTCAGTCTGGAGCATAGTACCTCTAATAAAATTCCTCCATGATCCCTTATTCAATGCTAACATTGATACCTCATCTGATGTTATGCCTTTTACTTCAAAATCATTCTGCACCGAATCTAAGTACTTTCTTCTTGGTCTACCTCGACTCCTCTTACCCTCCACTGACGAGCTCATGAGTCTCTTAGGTAACCTTGCTTCCGCCATGCGTGAAACATGACCCCACCATCTCAGTCTGCTCGCTCTAACTGCTTCATCTATGGTGTTCATACCCAGCTATTCTCATTATGGACACCCTCCTGCCATTGTTCCCATCTATTAGTACCTGCAATCATTCTTGCTACTTTCATATCTGTAACCTCTATCTTATGAATAAGGTAACCTGTATCCACCCAACTTTCACTCCCATACAACAAAGTTAGTCGAAAGATAGAGCGGTGCACTGCTAAATTAGTCTTGGTACTTACTTCCTTCTTGCAGAAGAGAGTAGATCTTAGCTGAGCACTCACTGCATTAGCTTTGCTGCACTTCGATTCCAGTTCTTTCGCTATGTTGCCATCCTGTGAGAAAAAACATCCCAGGTACTTGAAACTGTCAACCTGTTCTGGCACTCGATCTGTTTGAATCTCTTTCCCACAGACATTACATTCGTTTTGGAGATGCTGATCTTCATATCATAATGCTTGCACCTCTGATCGAGCTCTGAAATATTGGTTTGCGACCTTTCAATCGAATCGGCCATTACAACTAAGTCATCCGCATATGCGAAACTGCTTATTTTGTTTTCACCTACTTTAATGCCGCCCTGCCAGTCTACTGTTTTCAACATATGATCCAAGAATTGTATGAACAACTGTGGTGACATGTTAGAGCCTTTTGTTACCTCTGAAACTACCCTGAACCATGAGCTTAATTTGCCATCTACTCTAACTGCTGCCTGACAGTCTACGTAAAGCCCTTTAATTGCCTGCAGAAGTTTGCCTCCTATACCATAACCTTGAAGAACTGACAGTAGCTTCCTCCTAGGAACACGGCTATAAGCCTTTTCCAGATCTATGAAACATAGATACAATTCCCGGTTCCTCTCATAGCACTTTTCCAATACCTGCCGTAAGCTAAAGATCTGGTCCTGACAGCCTCTAAGAGGCCTAAACCCACACCGATTTTCATTTATAATAAAAAGAAATATTCACCAAGCATGTTCTTCGTCTCTAATGACAACGATGTTGGATGGACGTTAAAGCCTAATTTTTTTCCTTTCTTCCTCAAAAGCAACCAATTTAATGTTGTTTTTGTTTTTGATAAAACTTTATTATAATTTTAGCGCATTTTTTGCAATGGAACAAATCCTACTTTTACACGATTTTTTTTACAGAAAAATGTATTTTGCTTAACGATGGTGTCCTATTTTAGGAACAACTTACAAGTGAATAATGCTGGTTAAACAAAGTTCCAGTGAATAATCAGTTTTTAAAGAAGTAAATAGTTTTCTTCCGAATGCCTCAAAATTATGTACCCAATCTTGTTCATTTAGCTACTGATTAGTTTGTGTAAACAGTTTCCGGACTTGCGTTAACTCATCGTTGACAAAATGTATTTATTAAGAAAGAATCTACATTCTATTCAGATTTCTTTATTAGAACTCTGTTGTTGTATTATGGAACCCGTTGTATTCATTCACTGGTCTGGTTGTTTCATGTGCAACTACTTCCTCCTGAACAGCGACCCCTCGAGCAAAACATTGTGATAGGAAGCGTGACCCACAGGTTGAGAAAAACAGATTTAAAGTTTTCAAACAAGGGTATGCTGCCGGGTGACGTCGACGACCACCGACGATATTTCGACAGACTACACCCTGCCACTCTCAAGGCACAACTGCACTCGAAGAAGCAATATGCACGCGAATTAATAGCCTACGTCGGTTTGCAAAGGTAAACAACGAAGATAACACACACAGTACAAGTCACTACAGAGTCAACACAACCAAAGCTGACAAAACATAAAAAATAAGGATAGTGACTATTCATCAACAGGTGAGGCAGCATTAATTCTGTCACTCTCTTTCTCGGCAAGAGACAGTCCCGGATTCCAAGCAGAATTTAAAGAAAACCCACCATCTCTGTTTATAAGATCGCTTGTTAGTTAAATTTCAACAGCTTCCTTAATAACACTATCCCACTAGGTGGAAGTGCAAGCCAGAATCTCCGTGTTGTTGTATTCCATAGGATGACCGGTGGCAAGACAGTGTCCTACAACAACGGATTTGTTTGGGTATTGTAAGCGTGTGTAACGTTTGTGCTCAATACACCTGTCTTCCACAGTCCTGATTGTCTGATCGATATATGACATGCCACAACTGCAAGGAATACGATAGACACCAGTCTTACGCTCGTTATTTGAAAATTCGTTACGCAGGGAAATGAGAAGGTTTCACACAAATTTATAGGATTGCTGTTTTAAGAATGCACTACGCCATCTATCAGTTGTGTTCAGAATCCTTTGTAAGGTAGCTAATTGCCCATTTTGTCAGTGCTGTTTAGAACCCTTTACTTCTGTGCCTATTTGACCGGCCTGCTAACAAATCGGACCGTCTTATGTCCACAAACACTTTAATGCCTTATGACCAGGTGTAGCAAAGGGCTTAAGGCTGAGAAATAGGGCACCGAACTGACGGATTTTGTACTCTTATTCGTAATTCAGGGTGTCGAAAAAAGAAATTACCTGGAGGACAGAGTTGCAGGTTGCAAAGAAATACAGCGTGGAGTACTTAATATGTTCATAAAGCCAATGAACCAAACTGGTGAGGTTATCGGTTTCTAGATTTACAAACTAATAATACAAGCTTCAACTAACTTATGATAAGAAAACGCATACACACACACACACACACACACAGACACACACATATGTCAGAGGGAGGACTTGAACTTCCGATGTGAAGCGGCCGTGCAATGCGTAACGAGTTACGTTAGACCACACGGCCATTTCCTCGCGGCAGATACAGTTCTAACCTGAGTACATGAGATGTTGAAGCTGACCACCATTCACTTTTGGTATTTGGCACTTTTGAACGTGGCCAACAAGTTGCTGAAGGCGTGAAGAACCTGCATTGTTGCAATCGCTGGTATCTCATCTGAAATGATCTGCTGTTGTTCTTGAAAGGACGAGGGTTGTTGCAATACGCCTTGGACTTGAGTGATTTCCACAGCCGCGGTGGAGTAGCCGAGCGGTCTAAGGCGCATCGCTGCAGAGCGTGCGGTTTTTCGACGTCGGAGGTTCGAGTCCTCCCTGGGGCATGAGTGTGTGTGTGTGTGTGTGTGTGTGTGTGTGTGTGTGTGTGTGTGTTGTCATTAGGTTAGTTTACCTTAGTTTAAGTAGTTTATAAGCTACGGGCTGATGACCACGCAGTTTGGTCCGACAGATTTACAAACATTTGACCATTTGAACTTCGTAAACGACAAAAACTTGAGGTAGTTGATATCTATTTTTGTTCTGTACGTACGAGGTCAATGTATTATCGTGTTGTGTGGCTTCAGCGAGTCAGTGTTGCCAACATCGTACTAAAAGAAAAATAGTCAGCTAGGGCTGCGAGTAAAACTGACTCTTGCTAACAACTCTGTCAGGCCTGAAGACTGTATCAATGTGCTCCAATGTTCGGCCTGCTCCACGCTTTTGGAAGTAACTGTCGATATCTTCTTCATTCCTTAATGCTGCCGCCAAGGTTTACCAGTCGTCCGGGCCACTTTTATTCGTAACACCCTGTAAAAACAGTGGTGCATAGCGTGGTTGCAAAGGACGACAGTAGTAGGGGCAGCTGAATAAGCCTGTATACCATACGTAACCAATATTATACGTATTCGCATAACAAAGGCAGTTAGTTGCTGCCGTACATGGCGTTAGGTTTGACCTTTGTCGTATTTTCGATTCAAAAAAATGTTCAAATGTTTGTAAATCTTATGGGACTTAACTACGGGGTCATCAGTCCCTAAACTTACAAACTACTTATGAACTACTTACGAACTAGGACGGCACAAATATCCATGCCCGAGGGGGGATTCGAACCCCCGACCGTAGTGGCCGTGCAGACCGTGACTGAAGCGCCTCAGTCCCCTCGGCCACCGCGGCCGGCGTATTTTCGATTCTTGAGGAATCAACTTCGCTTCGGTTTCCCGATGGGTTTTGTCTTCTCTAGCTTCAAGGCGACAACTCGCCAAAGTACTCCACACAGCCATCAGGGTGTTGAGTCCAAGGATCGACGATGGCACTGCGGACGCTCCTGAGCTCACGAAACGGCCGAATCCATGGACATTCCACGACTGGGAGGCCGTTGTGTGGGAGATAATTCGTGGAATGTCCATGGATTCGGTCGTTTCGTGATCTCAGGAGCGGTGCCATCGTAGATCCTTGGACATTCCACGACTGGGAGGCCGTTGTGTGGGAGATAATTCGTGGAATGTCCATGGATTCGGTCGTTTCGTGATCTCAGGAGTGGTGCCATCGTAGATCCTTGGACATTCCACGACTGGGAGGCCGTTGTGTGGGAGATAATTCGTGGAATGTCCATGGATTCGGTCGTTTCGTGATCTCGGGAGTGGTGCCATCGTAGATCCTTGGACATTCCACGACTGGGAGGCCGTTGTGTGGGAGATAATTCGTGGAATGTCCATGGATTCGGTCGTTTCGTGATCTCAGGAGCGGTGCCATCGTAGATCCTTGGACATTCCACGACTGGGAGGCCGTTGTGTGGGAGATAATTCGTGGAATGTCCATGGATTCGGTCGTTTCGTGATCTCAGGAGTGGTGCCATCGTAGATCCTTGGACATTCCACGACTGGGAGGCCGTTGTGTGGGAGATAATTCGTGGAATGTCCATGGATTCGGTCGTTTCGTGATCTCGGGAGTGGTGCCATCGTAGATCCTTGGACATTCCACGACTGGGAGGCCGTTGTGTGGGAGATAATTCGTGGAATGTCCATGGATTCGGTCGTTTCGTGATCTCAGGAGCGGTGCCATCGTAGATCCTTGGACATTCCACGACTGGGAGGCCGTTGTGTGGGAGATAATTCGTGGAATGTCCATGGATTCGGTCGTTTCGTGATCTCAGGAGTGGTGCCATCGTAGATCCTTGGACATTCCACGACTGGGAGGCCGTTGTGTGGGAGATAATTCGTGGAATGTCCATGGATTCGGTCGTTTCGTGATCTCAGGAGCGGTGCCATCGTAGATCCTTGGACATTCCACGACTGGGAGGCCGTTGTGTGGGAGATAATTCGTGGAATGTCCATGGATTCGGTCGTTTCGTGATCTCAGGAGTGGTGCCATCGTAGATCCTTGGACATTCCACGACTGGGAGGCCGTTGTGTGGGAGATAATTCGTGGAATGTCCATGGATTCGGTCGTTTCGTGATCTCGGGAGTGGTGCCATCGTAGATCCTTGGACATTCCACGACTGGGAGGCCGTTGTGTGGGAGATAATTCGTGGAATGTCCATGGATTCGGTCGTTTCGTGATCTCGGGAGTGGTGCCATCGTAGATCCTTGGACATTCCACGACTGGGAGGCCGTTGTGTGGGAGATAATTCGTGGAATGTCCATGGATTCGGTCGTTTCGTGATCTCAGGAGCGGTGCCATCGTAGATCCTTGGACATTCCACGACTGGGAGGCCGTTGTGTGGGAGATAATTCGTGGAATGTCCATGGATTCGGTCGTTTCGTGATCTCAGGAGTGGTGCCATCGTAGATCCTTGGACATTCCACGACTGGGAGGCCGTTGTGTGGGAGATAATTCGTGGAATGTCCATGGATTCGGTCGTTTCGTGATCTCGGGAGTGGTGCCATCGTAGATCCTTGGACATTCCACGACTGGGAGGCCGTTGTGTGGGAGATAATTCGTGGAATGTCCATGGATTCGGTCGTTTCGTGATCTCAGGAGTGGTGCCATCGTAGATCCTTGGACATTCCACGACTGGGAGGCCGTTGTGTGGGAGATAATTCGTGGAATGTCCATGGATTCGGTCGTTTCGTGATCTCAGGAGCGGTGCCATCGTAGATCCTTGGACATTCCACGACTGGGAGGCCGTTGTGTGGGAGATAATTCGTGGAATGTCCATGGATTCGGTCGTTTCGTGATCTCAGGAGTGGTGCCATCGTAGATCCTTGGACATTCCACGACTGGGAGGCCGTTGTGTGGGAGATAATTCGTGGAATGTCCATGGATTCGGTCGTTTCGTGATCTCGGGAGTGGTGCCATCGTAGATCCTTGGACATTCCACGACTGGGAGGCCGTTGTGTGGGAGATAATTCGTGGAATGTCCATGGATTCGGTCGTTTCGTGATCTCGGGAGTGGTGCCATCGTAGATCCTTGGACATTCCACGACTGGGAGGCCGTTGTGTGGGAGATAATTCGTGGAATGTCCATGGATTCGGTCGTTTCGTGATCTCAGGAGCGGTGCCATCGTAGATCCTTGGACATTCCACGACTGGGAGGCCGTTGTGTGGGAGATAATTCGTGGAATGTCCATGGATTCGGTCGTTTCGTGATCTCAGGAGTGGTGCCATCGTAGATCCTTGGACATTCCACGACTGGGAGGCCGTTGTGTGGGAGATAATTCGTGGAATGTCCATGGATTCGGTCGTTTCGTGATCTCGGGAGTGGTGCCATCGTAGATCCTTGGACATTCCACGACTGGGAGGCCGTTGTGTGGGAGATAATTCGTGGAATGTCCATGGATTCGGTCGTTTCGTGATCCCAGGAGCGGTGCCATCGTAGATCCTTGGACATTCCACGACTGGGAGGCCGTTGTGTGGGAGATAATTCGTGGAATGTCCATGGATTCGGTCGTTTCGTGATCTCGGGAGTGGTGCCATCGTAGATCCTTGGACATTCCACGACTGGGAGGCCGTTGTGTGGGAGATAATTCGTGGAATGTCCATGGATTCGGTCGTTTCGTGATCTCAGGAGTGGTGCCATCGTAGATCCTTGGACATTCCACGACTGGGAGGCCGTTGTGTGGGAGATAATTCGTGGAATGTCCATGGATTCGGTCGTTTCGTGATCTCAGGAGCGGTGCCATCGTAGATCCTTGGACATTCCACGACTGGGAGGCCGTTGTGTGGGAGATAATTCGTGGAATGTCCATGGATTCGGTCGTTTCGTGATCTCAGGAGTGGTGCCATCGTAGATCCTTGGACATTCCACGACTGGGAGGCCGTTGTGTGGGAGATAATTCGTGGAATGTCCATGGATTCGGTCGTTTCGTGATCTCGGGAGTGGTGCCATCGTAGATCCTTGGACATTCCACGACTGGGAGGCCGTTGTGTGGGAGATAATTCGTGGAATGTCCATGGATTCGGTCGTTTCGTGATCTCAGGAGTGGTGCCATCGTAGATCCTTGGACATTCCACGACTGGGAGGCCGTTGTGTGGGAGATAATTCGTGGAATGTCCATGGATTCGGTCGTTTCGTGATCTCAGGAGTGGTGCCATCGTAGATCCTTGGACATTCCACGACTGGGAGGCCGTTGTGTGGGAGATAATTCGTGGAATGTCCATGGATTCGGTCGTTTCGTGATCTCAGGAGCGGTGCCATCGTAGATCCTTGGACATTCCACGACTGGGAGGCCGTTGTGTGGGAGATAATTCGTGGAATGTCCATGGATTCGGTCGTTTCGTGATCTCAGGAGTGGTGCCATCGTAGATCCTTGGACATTCCACGACTGGGAGGCCGTTGTGTGGGAGATAATTCGTGGAATGTCCATGGATTCGGTCGTTTCGTGATCTCGGGAGTGGTGCCATCGTAGATCCTTGGACATTCCACGACTGGGAGGCCGTTGTGTGGGAGATAATTCGTGGAATGTCCATGGATTCGGTCGTTTCGTGATCTCGGGAGTGGTGCCATCGTAGATCCTTGGACATTCCACGACTGGGAGGCCGTTGTGTGGGAGATAATTCGTGGAATGTCCATGGATTCGGTCGTTTCGTGATCTCAGGAGCGGTGCCATCGTAGATCCTTGGACATTCCACGACTGGGAGGCCGTTGTGTGGGAGATAATTCGTGGAATGTCCATGGATTCGGTCGTTTCGTGATCTCAGGAGCGGTGCCATCGTAGATCCTTGGACATTCCACGACTGGGAGGCCGTTGTGTGGGAGATAATTCGTGGAATGTCCATGGATTCGGTCGTTTCGTGATCTCAGGAGCGATGCCATCGTCGATCCTTGGACTCAACACCCTGATGGCTGCGTGGAGAGAAGATCAAACTCATCGGGAAACCAAAGCGAAGTCTGAGAGTGATAGACCAAACATATAAATGTCAGAATATTTCTTAAGCAGAAGAAGAGGGTGCTCTTATAGGACGGTAAGGTACGACGCTCAGCCACATACTAAGTTCCGTTCCCATTTCGATCCGCGGCAGCAATACGATCGCAGTTCCGAGCATGCGCGGCAGTTACTCTGAGCGCTGGAGGAATAGCCGTGCGTACTGAGGCACAGTGCTGCGGTGCGCGGCCGTTCGCAGGTTTGCATGGGTCTTGTCGTCTGGTTAGTTTAACATAGTTTGTTTGTAAGCTAAGGGCTAATAACGAGGCTGTTAAGTCCCATAGATTAACAAACATTTGAACACTTTTTCAGTTACTCTGACTCGAGGAGAAGACATGTACGCCATTTTCATATCGCTGCTACCGACGTGTGCTTTGTAGTGCTTCTTTATCATGTCAGTCGTAATTTAAAATGCCGCCGCGCGGGAAATCAGATCTGTGATTGGTTTTCTAAATGCAAAGAAACTAAAACCAAAGGAAATTCATCGGCAAATCTGCGAGGTTTACGGACAAAATGCTATGAGTGATTCAATGGTTAGAAGGAGGTTGAGACTATTCAATGTAGGACGTGATCAAATGCACGATGAAGAATGAAGTGGACGCTCGTCTGTGATTACCAGTGAACTGGTACACATAACTGAAAAGGGCATTAAACACAACCGTAAGTTTATAATTAGTGCCCTTGCTATGGAAGTTCCCCAAATTTCACGATCACTAATTCATGAAATTGTTATTAAAAAACTAAAATTTCGAAAACTTTGCTCACGTTGGGTACCCAAAATTCTTACTGAACAACACAAAAAACAACGGATGGGCAGTGGACTTCCGACACGCTACAATGAAGAAGTTGATGGCTTTCTTCCTCGGACAGTCACGGAGGATGAAACTTGGGTAGAGGTGATTGGGGCAGGTTGGCCATATTTTTTTAAAATTCTTGTTAGTATTAATTTATTCGACATATTTAAATTATTGAAATCATTGTTAAATTTTAGATAGGTCTTTACTGAATTTGGATGGCAGTTATTAAGCTCGAGAATATCAGTTAAAGTATTAGGAAAAAATTAATTACTAGACATATGCCAAGTGGTCCAATCTGCCCCTACCTCGGGGTAAGTTGGCCCAGAGGCTGGGGCACGTTGACCCATGTAGTCTTTTACTAAGTATAACTAGGAAATGAAAATAAAACTAACAGTTGTCAACAAACATACTTTAATGTATCTAACATCAAGTTTAATATTGACTTAAATGCTTAACATTGTTGACTATGACAACAGGACAGATTAAACTTACTACGATTTACAAACGAGATAACTTTAATCAATGTCCAGCTCCAAAGGATCTGCACAGTTTTAAAAATCATAAAATAATCCATGGATTTAATTTTTCACGCATCTCTGATGAACCCGAAGCTTTCAGTTCATGAACTGATTTCTTTGTTCTTCAGTTGACTGTTTCAAAAAGGCACTGTGACTCTTCCTCATTACTATCATTATCACCCTCTTGTTGATTTTCGTTGCATGAAATTAATTTATTTTACATGTTTCCTGAATTCTATATTCTGCTATGGGTTGGGAGAATTGCATTAGGATTCAGATGTATTGGTTTATTCAGTTATTCTTTTTGATGTTGTGCTCATCATCATCATCATCATCATCATCAGAGACTGATTATGCCTTTCAGCGTTCAGTCTGGAGCATAGTACCTCCAATAAAATTCCGCCATGATCCCCTACTCAATGCTAACGTTGATGCCTTGTCTGATGTTATGCCTTTTATTTCAAAATCATTCTGCACCGAATCTAAGTACTTTCTTCTTGGTCTACCTCGACTCCTCTTACCCTCCGCTGCCGAGCTCATGAGTGTCTTGCTTCTCCCATGCGTGTAACATGACCCCACCATCTGAGTCTATTCGCTCTAACTGCTTCATCTATGGTGTTCATTCTCAGTTTTTATTTGATTTCCTCATTATGGACAACCTCCTGCCATTGTTCCCATCTTTTAGTACCTGCAATGATTCTTGCTACTTTCATATCTGTAACCTCTACCTTATGAATAAGGTAACCTGTATCCACCCAACTTTCACTCCCATACAGCAAAGTTAGTCGAAAGATAGAGCGGTGCACCGCTAACTTAGTCTTGGTACTTACTTCCTTCTTGCAGAAGAGAGTAGATCTTAGCTGAGCACTCACTGCATTAGCTTTGCTGCACTTCGATTCCAGTTCTTTCGCTATGTTGCCATCCTGTGAGAAAATACATCCTAGATACTTGAAACTGTCTACCTGTTCTAACTTTGTTCCTCCTATTTGGCACTCAATCTGTTTAAGTCTCTTTCCCACAGACATTACTTTTGTTTTGGAGATGCTGATCTTCATATCATAATCCTTGCACCTCCGATCGAGCTCTGAAATATTAGTTTGCAACCTTTCAATCAAATCGGCCATTATAACTAAGTCATCCGCATATGCGAGACTTATTATTTTATTATGACCTATTTTAATCCCGCCCTGCCAGTCTACTGTTTTAACATATGATCCATAAATAGTATGAACAACAGTGGTGACTTACTCCTGAAACTACCCTGAACCATGAGCTTAATTTGCCACCTACTCTAACTGCTGCCTGACAGTCTACGTAAAGCCCTTTAATTGCCTGCAGAAGTTTGCCTCCTATACCATAATCTTGGAGAACAGACAGTAGCTTCCTCCTAGGAACACGGCCATAACCCATTTATAGATCTATGAAACATAGATACAATTCCCTGTTCCAACCATAGCACTTTTCCATTACCTGCCGTACGCTAAAGATCTGGTCCTGACAGCCTCTAAGAGGCCTAAACCGACACTGATTTTCATCTAAGTTGTCTTCAATTAATACTCGCACTCTCCTTTCAACAATACCTGAGAATATTTTTGCCTAAAACGCTAGTTGTTACAATCTTTCCTGTTTCCATGAGCCGGCCGCGTTGGCCGAGGAGACTGAGGCGGTTCAGTCACGGTCTGCACGGCCACTACGGTCGGGGGTTCGAATCCCCCCTCGGGCATGGATATTTGTGCCGTCCTTAGTTGTAAGTAGTTCATAAGTAGTTTGTAAGTTTAGGGACTGATGACCCCGTAGTTAAGTCCCATAGACTCTACAAACATTTGAACATTTTGTTTCCATGATTTCAATTCCTTCCCTTACTGTCGAGTCGGCGTTGTAGAGCAGCGTGGTTCAGGGCTCTTGGGCGGTCGTCTAGGTCTCAGGAATCCGGTGTGGTGCCGGCTCCTTTCGGCGTTTCGGAGAAGTCTGGCAATGCGAGGGATCGCTGTACTGCATTGAGGAGGGCAGGCCGGATTTTCAGAGCGAGGTGACTGACCGCGGCTACCTGCAATTTCCGGTGTGAGCTCGCACAATGCGTTAGCCATTTAGAGCGGTCGGCGCCTGTCTGGCGCCGTGGTGTTCCTTTTGCTGTGTGAGCGGGAGAGGAAAAAACATTTGATGGTTGCCGGACGCGCTGCTTTCTTTCCGTCCCTAAGCTGTTAGTGGTAGGTATCATAAATTACCTTATAATAAATGGTTGGACGCTACACGTCCGCGTCTCTGCGAAGTAAAATCTGTCTGGCACAGCAGGGCACTGTCGCCAGCAGTAGTAAAAATAGGCGCCAAGATGCCGACTAGTGACAATTCGCAAAGAATTTCGTAGTATTGCTCGGGCGTACGTGACCTGGCGTGAGAAAGCTTTGTGTGTCGGGAGGATGTTGAAGCGCCGTTGGCGGCAAACTTCGCGATTGGCAGTCGGTGCTACTTTTCATCATTTTTTTGTATGTAACTCCCGGTCGTGCATTCTGAACGGGAAGGCCATTAGCGGGTCGATGAGATTGGATCTTTGACGAGTAAGGCGTGACCGCGTGATCGGTCTGATCTGTGCAGGGGAGTGTTGGGAGAGGAGTCTTGCAGAAGGTCTCCGTGAGTCACCACCGTCGATGAACGGTCGCCTCCGCTCTTGAGCGCATCGTAACGTTGCCTAGTTTGGCAAATCTACATCTACATGGGATACTCTGCAAATCACATTTAAGGGCCCGGCAGAGGATTCATCGAACCACCGTTATACTATTTATCTCCCATTCCATTCTTGAAGAGCGCGCGGGAAGAATGAACACCTGAATCTCTCCGTTAGAGCTCTGATTTCTTGTATTTTATTCTGATGATCATTTCTACCTATGTAAGTGGGAGTCAACAATGTATTTTCGCATTCGGAGGAGAATGTTGGCGATTGGAGTTTCGAAAGTAGCCCACGCCGCAGCGATAAGCGCAGCTGTTGTAATGATTCCCATCCCAGATCCTGTATCATTTCCGTAACGCTGTCTCCCCTGTATCGTGACAATACGAAACGAGCTTTCTTTTATCGGACTCTTTCGATGTCCTTCGTCAAACCCACCTGATAAGGATCTCAGAGGACGGACAAGCGTAGTGTATGCAGTTTCTATGGTAGTTGTGTTGCATCTTTTACGGGTTCTGCCAATAAAACGCACTCTTGGCTTCGCCTTTCCCACGACATTATCTACGTGTTCTTTCCAGTTTAAGTCTGAAGTAATAATAATTCCTAGGTATTTTGTGGAGTTTACAGCCTTCACGTTTGATTGATTTATCTTCTAAACAAGGTTCAACGGATTTCTTTTGGTACTCATGTGGACGATTTCACACTTCTCATTATTTAGAGTCAATTGCCAATATTTACACCATAGTGGTATCTTATTCAGATCGTTCTGCAGTTGGTTTTGATGTTCAGATGATTTTATTAGACGGTAAATGACAGATTAGTTGGGTGGATTGCGTAACTAATGAGGAGGTACTGAACAGAATTGGGGAGAAAAGGAATTTCTAGCATACATTGACTAAAAGAAGGGATCGATTGGTCGGACACATTCTTAGACATCAAGGAATTATGAATTTAGCATTGGAGGAAGACCAAGAGATGGATACAGTAATCAGATTCAGATATAGGTTACCGTTCTTATGTGGAGTTGAAGAGGCTTGCTCAGGATAGGGTATTGTGTCGAGCTGCATCAAACCAGTCTCCGGACTGAAGACGACAGCAAACAAATAACAAATGACGGCGTCATCTGGAAACAACCTAAGAGAGCTATTTAGATTTTGTCCTAAATCGTTTGTGTAAATAAGGAACAGCAGACGACCAGTAACACTACCATGTGGAACGCCGGATATCACCTCTGTTTTAGTTGATGCCATACCATCGATTACTACGAAGTGTGTCCTATCTGACAGGAAATCCCTTACCCAGTCGCAAATTTTGGGCGATGCACCATAATCACGCAATTTGATAAAAGCCGTTTGTGAGGTACGGTATCAAAAGCCTTCTGGAAATCAAGAAATACGGAATCCATTTGGGAAACCTGGGCGATAGCACCCATCATTTCGTGTGAGTAAAGAGCTAGTTTTGTTTCGCATGAACGATATTTTCTAAATCCGTGTTGACCCTGGGTCGATCTACATCTACATCTACATGGAATACTCTGCCAATCACATTTAAGTGCCTGGCAGAGAGTTCATCGAACCACTGTTATACTATTTATCTCTCATTCCATTCTCGAATAGCGCACGGGAAGAAAGAGCACCAAAATCTCTCCGTTCGAGTTCTGATTTCACGAATTTTATTCTGATGATCATTTCTACCTTTGTGTGTGGGAATCAACAATATATTTTCGCATTCGGAGGAGAATGTTGGCGATTGTAAGTAGCCTATGCCTCAGCGATAAGCGCCGTTGTTGTAATGATTCCCATCCCAGATCCTGTATCATTTCCGTAACGCTGTCTTCCCTGTATCGTGACAATGCGAACGAGCTGCTCTTCTTTGGACTCTTCCGATGTCCTCCGTCAAACCCACCTGATAAGGATCGCACACTGGGCAGTAATACTCCAAAAACGGATGGACAAGCATAGTGTATGCAGTTTCTTTACTAGTTCTGTTGCATGTTTTAAGGGTTCTGCCAATCAAACGCAGTCTCTGGTTTGCCTTTCCCACGAGATTATCTCCGTGTTCTTTCCATTTTAAGTCTGAAGTAATAGTAATTCCTAGTTATTTTTTGGAGTTTACGGCCTTCACTTTTGATTGATTTATCTTGTAAACAAAGTTTAACGGATTTCTTTTCGTACTCATGTCGTCGACTTCACATATCTCATTATTTAGACTCAATTGTCAATTTTTACTACATAGTGATGTCTTATTCAGATCGTTCTGCAGTTGGTTTTGATCTTCAGGTGATTTTACCAGCTGGTAAATGACGGCGTCATCTGCAAACAACCTAAGAGAGCTACTTCGACTTTCGCCTAAATCGTTTAGAACAGCAGAGGCCCAATAACACTACCCTGTGGAACGCCCGATATTACCTCTGTTTTAGTCGATGCCTTACCATCGATTACTACGTCTTGTGTCCTCTCTGACAGGAAGAACCCTATCCAGTCGCAACTTTGGGGCGATCTAATATATAAAGCAGAGGGTCCGTATATTTGTACGTGTTGCACACAAATATACAGTTTTGTTTCAATCTTTATGAATTTTTTTACACGTAAGCTTCAATCCATGAAGCGGTCGCCGTAAGTATAAGAATCACATACGATATACAGTTCACGAGATATGACGTTATAAACAATGAAATTTGTCTAAACTGCTATATTTAGCGACAATGCTTCTCAATTTCTCCTAAACCACTGGACCACATTTGGTACACATATTCCTTACGTGGGATAACAATTGCCGTACGAGTTGTTGTTGGTTTTTGGAAGGGACTAAACAGCGACGGTTATCAGTCCCTTTGCCGTATGAATACGAACGACACACGACACATGGTTGAGAAGATATAACGTCGTAAACAATAGGAATTGCAGAAAACTGCCACATAATGCGGCGAGACCTTATAAATACGCTATATGAGAATAAGAGTACTTAACGACTTGCAACAAACTGTAAACAAATTGCAAACCTTTATTAAACTTTTTCTCGCTGACACCCATAGCAAAATTATGAAAGGAAAAAAGTTTCTCGCTTATTAATTTTCCGCTGTTTATGGAGTATTCGGTATGACATTACAATTTATAATTTGTACACTATAAATTGTAGCCGCAGGAAATTTTACAGACAGTATATACACATATAGTTGAATGTAGGATCTAAATTACATCACAGTACGACACATAATTCATGAGATATGAGCACATAAATAGTAACGTTCCACTGTTCATGGACTAAAACTATGGAAGTCAGATGACGTTACAATTTATAATTCATACACTACAAACTGTAGCCGCAATAAATTTTATAGACAGTATACACGCATGTACTTCAGTGTACCTTCTAAAATGTATTACATAACGACACGTAGTTCATGAGATATGAGTACATAAACAGTAACGTTGATGGAAAACCGCCTCATCACGCACCAAATTTTAATCAATTACTTCTTTCTACTAATTGTATTCCCAAGAGATTTTCCACCCATACAGCCCTTATGCAAATGAATATATACCTGGAAATGGCAAGAATAAATAAATAAATACCAGGGCAATGCCGGGTTTTCAGCTAGTATACTATAACCACGTAATGGATCATTCTGTTCGAGATAATTCATAATATTTGAATGCAGGAAATGTTTCAAAACCCTGCTGCAAATTGACGTCAGTGAAATAGGCCTGTAGTTTAGTGTGTTACTCCTACTGCCTTTCTTGGATGTAGGTGTGACCGGTGCAAATTTGCAAATTTTTGGTACAGATCCTTCTTTGAGAAAGCGGTGTATATGACTGTTAAGTGAGGAGACATCGCTTCAGCATAATCAGATAGAAATCTAATGGGTATACAGTCCAGAGCAGAAGACTTGTTCTTGTTAAGTGATTTTAGTTGCTTCACTACTCCGATGATATCTACTTCTACGCTACTCATTTCGGCCTCTGTTCGTAATTCGCAATCTGGAATACTGGTTTCGTCTTCTTTGGTGAACGAGTTTCTAAAAGCTATGTTTAGTAACTCTGCTTTAGTAACGCTGTCATCGGCAGTATCGCCATTACTATCACGTAGTGAGGGTATTGTTTGTGTTTTTCCCCAAGTATATTTAACATACGACCAAAATCTGTTTGGGTTTTCTGTCAAATTTCGAGAAAGAGTTTCGTTGTGATAAGTATTGTAAGCATCTCGCATTGAAGTCCTTGCTAAATTTCGAGCTTCTATGTAGGATAGCCAATCATGAGGATTTTGTGTCCGTTTAAATTTAGCATGCCTTTTCCGTTACTTTTGCATCAATGTCCTGACCTGTTTTGTGTGCCAAGGGGGATCGCCTTCTTCTTTTATTAATTTATTTGATAGAAAACTGTCAATTGGTGTCGATACCACTTCTTTGAACTTGAGCCACATCTGGTCTACACCTACATTTAGTGTTAGAAACGAGTGTAAGCTGACTTTCACGAAGCAATGTATTTTTTTTTATCTGCTTTCCTGAACAAATATACTTTTCGTTTATTTTTGGTAACTTTGGGAGTTTCGATATTCAATCTCGCTACGACAGCCCTGTATTCACGAATAGCTGTATCCGTTTTGATGCTCGTTATGAGCTCAGGATCGTTTGCGTGTGTCTGTGTTTCCAGAGTGTTGGTTTGCTGGGCGCAACCACACTTCAGCAATTTGTTGATGCTTTATTATTAACGTGAATTTTTCCTGCAGTGGGCTGCTCTCGTGAGCTCTCACTATTTGTATTTTCTGTGTTCAGATTCCGGAGGTGGTGTTTGCGTAAGAGAAAGAAGGAGACTTCTCGCTTTTACGGCTATCGATTGTGACTGTTTCCTTCGTCCATGGGCACAGCAGCTATGTTAGATTAAATACCGCCGCATCTCTGCTTGGCGAAGTGACTGTATTTTCGCGGATAGAATCCAAAGCTGCTGCACCAGACCTGACATCGACGCCGCCGCTGCACGACCGTCACCCAATGTTTAGTATAGTAAATACAGTAACTATAGTATGCAGCATCGGTCGTTTTTTATTAATTTTTTTGCAGATCGAGTTCGATCACACAGTGATCATCCTCAATTCACCTGCAGTACAAGAAAATAAAAATCAGTACAAAGTCCAAACATATGAAATTTTGTGGCCCAGCCTCGTCGCCACTTTTGTATCCCAGCCTCGTCGCCACTGTTGTGTCTCGTTTCCGCCGGTTGTCGTGGGTGTCGGTGGCCGAGTAGAGAGAAACCGACACAGGCAAAAATAGGATGCACGCGTGTGCAGGTAAGGAGGTGACCAGCCAGTGGGACAGAAGAAACTAGAACACTAGGCTAAATTAGAACAAGATGTATATTTCGTGGAGTCTTGGTTATACTTAACTTTTACATAGTTCTTGACTGCAGAATGCTGATACATAGTTTAGATAGAGGCCTGCCTACTGATGATTACTAGTGCCTATTCGATAGCCAAGTCTTAACTGGTGCCTACCTGATTCCCAAGTGGCCGATGCAGCAGTCGTGGCCACGAGCGGAGTCGTAGCAGAGGACGCTCGTGGCTGACGTCGTAAGAACGCCGCGTGCATGGCGGCGCGCGGCGAAACTACGTGGCGCGCATTTCATACTTGTGTGACACCACATAAAATAGATAAACTCAAAGCCAATCCAATTGCAGAGTATAGCAAATGTACATACCAGTCATCGTAATATCAGCTATGCATAATCATATGCCAAATTATCTGAATGTAACAGATTTTTTGTGAACATATCAATGTAGTGTCCAACCATGAAATGAGCGAGCTGCTTACAAAATCACGCAGCGGCGTTTTAGAAACATGGCGCTACTAGCGCACTCTGATGTAACATTTCAAAGTCATAGAAAAAATGTTTGTTAAGCTTAAGGGATTTCACTACGGGGTCATCAGTCCCTAAACTTACAAACTACTTATGAACTACCTACAACTAAGGACGGCACAAATATCCATGCCCGAGGGGGGATTCGAACCCCCGACCGTAGTGGCCGTGCAGACCGTGACTGAAGCGCCTCAGTCCCCTCGGCCACCGCGGCCGGCAGAGTCATTGAACCAACTATAATTTACTATAGCATTTGTTTACGCTTCTCCAGTCCTGGTTAGGATTCAACTCTTCGTTTCTAATGGGATCATTTGCTGTATCCACCTTCTATCTTTTCTCTTGGAGTAGGATGAGATAACGAGGTCTATTTCTACATTGATTTCCAGTGATAGGTTCCTAAACGATATAGCCAGTCATTATAATTAATTTTCAATTTTATTTGTACGAGCGTATTTTTCTTATTTATGGGTATTTGAAGAACACTTTTTATTAAATTTTTGTGATCACATTGTGACACCTAGTCACATACAATTGTATTTGGTTAGGTTGTACATTTTTGTCAATATATGTCACTTTTACCAGTTTTGTATAACCTTATTTCTCTAACCCCAGTCACCATTTTGGAGGGAAAATAGTCTGTTTCTGTTGGTAGTATGGGGAATGATCTGATTATCATTTGATAAATTGATTCATTATAGAATATTATTATTATTATTATTTCTGTTGGTAGTATGGGGAATGATCTGATTATTATTTCATAAATTTATTCATTATAGAATATTATTATTATTATTATTTCTTGGTCTTGCTTTGGTACGCCACTGTTCAGTTAGGTCAGGAATATATTTTCTGTTTTGTAAAACATAGTGCCGACCCAAATTTATCACATAAATTTATCATCTATAAATATATATTTTATTCTATTTCATATCATTTGCATATTTAATTAATTAGATTAATCGTGATCAAGCATACTTGGCCATATAGGGTGTCTCACCTAACGCTGCCACCTCAAATATCTCTGGAACGACAAAAGATATTCAAAAACGGTTTTCACCAGCATGAACGTACGACAGGGGCCTAAGAAACAAAATAGTATGCGAAATTTTAAAATGTTTACAAATACTATTTTCAACACAAACTTATGTTTTAAGTAGACACACCCTATTTTTTTCGTAAGCAATCAATAGCATAAAAATCACATAAACATGGCGTTTTTGCATCGCAATACGCCAATTACATCCAGAGATATTGCGACGCGAAGTTGACGCTTGAAATAAATTAAGCGCACAGCTAGCGCACGTCCTGAGACTCGAGCGTGAACCTCACGCTACCTATCTCAGGGGCTCACACAATGGGAAGGTAAGAACAATCCACAAAAATGAACAAGAAACACTTCCAACGCAATGTTACGTTTTTCACATTGTAAATGTATGTATATTGTAACGTAATTACAAGTATAGCTACAATTAGAGGTAACACACATGGTTTCACTGTTCTAAACACATTTACTGGTGCCCTATCACCCACATAATCTGTATTGTTTTGATTACATCCAGAATAGAAAATACACCCACATCTTGACCATTGAAACTGTGTTACGGTCCGTTTGCATCAATTACACGTTTGGAAGCGATTAACGAGAGAGTGTTGCACAGATTGTAGAGTTTCTGCAGATATTACCACACAGACCGCAGTTATACGCCGCGGTGGAGTAGCCGAGAGGTCTAAAGCACCCTTTGCAGAGCGCGCGGTTGCTCGCCGTGGAGGTTCGAGTCCTCCGTGGGGCATGGGTGTGTGTGTGTTTGTCCGTAGGTTAGTTTACCTAGGTTTAAGTAGTTTGTAAGCTACGGATTAATGACCACGCACTTTGGTCCGATAGATTTACAAACATTTGAACATTTTTTGAGCAGTAATACGATGTTGCATATCCTCTACTGTCGTTGGTGGTTCTTGATACACTCTGTCTCTCACTGCGCCCCAGAGAAATAAGTCTAATGGCGTCAAGTCAGGGGACCATGTTGGCCATCGCACAGTACCTCCCCGCCCGATTCACCTATTTGGAAACGTCGCATCTAGATTGTCTGGCAACTTTTCCAGTGTGTGCGGGACATCCATCATGTTGGAACCACATTGATAGTCGAGTTTCCAATCCTAGATCCTCCATGAGGAGCGGTAGTGTGTGTTGAGGAAAAGATGCATATCGCTGTCCATTTAATGTCCCACGGTAAAAATAGGGACCTACAATACAGTCAGCAAAGATCCTGTACCAAACATTGACACTCCACTGTCGTTGAAGAGCAACTTGGCGAATCCAGTGGGGATTTTGCACGGACCAGTAGTGCATGTTCCGCAGATTCACATTCCCATGATTTGTAATTGAAGCCTAGTCCGTAAACAAAGTATTGCTTAGGAATACTGGGTTACCATGCAACTGCTGAAGTGCAAAATGACAGAATGCAATGCGGGATGCAAAGTCATTCCCGTACACTTCGTGTTGCAGTGAGATATGGAACGGATGAAACCGATGCCGATGCAAGATTCTGCACACACTTCCGTGTCTTAATCCTACATATCGTGCAATCTGTCGTACACCCATCTAAGGATTGTGCGCTACAGCAGCCAGAACAGCAACTTCGTTTCCATTGCCAGTCACTGGCGTTGTACGTCGACGTTTTGTGGGAGTCCAGCTTCCTGTTTCCGTGAGTGTCTTTCGGATGTTGCCAATGGTTCGACGTGACGGACACCGCCGATCTGGGTAGCGTTCAGCATACAGTGCCACAGCTGCGGTTGCATTTATGTGACATTCGACATAAATTAAAATAATGTCTAGTTTTTCTTCATTACTGAAGGTCGGCATATCGACTAGATGAAGGCAAAGTAGGTTTCAATGTGGCAACGTATGTGAATTACGTTATTACGGGAATGATGTGTTGTCATACAATACCACATCATACATTAACACTCAACTGACGTAGGGCACCTGGATATAGACGGGCATGCGCATCCGCCATTTTTGTTCCTTCGGTTCGAAGCGCGATTGTAGAATATGGCATTCAGCACGCTTTCAGCATGGTGGGCTGTGCAGCTCCGAATTGCTCTTATCGTTCAGAAAATAGTTTTCGTTGCTTTTCGTTTGCAGTGGATCCTGATACGCGTAAAATATGGTTTATAAACTACCGTCGTGACTAGGTCTTAAAAACTACGCGATGTGGGTTAATTTATTTGTAGTTATGCACAATTTCTACAATTTCTAAACGACAGGTTTCGATACGTGTCTTTTTTAGCGAAGGTTCCGAAGCTACGAACTACTGTTACAGTCTTCTATTCGTGTATAACAAACTGGCGATAACAAACAGTATTAACGTTTAGACATCCATACTTTTCAATACTTTCAAATGATGCACACTGTTTTTTACTAGTTATATGGCTCATATGGCTCGTAACGATGTTTGAAGTTACTGCGATGTTAATTTTAGTTACAGCTACTGCCATGCTAATTTTAATTACTGCACGAGCAGCGTAGTTTCCTAATGTTTGCAACAAAATGTTAGCTTTACGAGGATAATTAATTTACTGACCGGACAAGGGTAAACATGAAAAACTATTTTCTCCCATTCTAGATGTTCGAGTTTTAAAAGAGCATTCAAAGGTCGTTGCCAACATCAGCACTCTACGCCGGTGAAGTCGTAAGTAAAATTGACCATTTTTATCACAGAATTTTATTAAAGCCCTGATAGCTGTTAAAGTTCCATTAGCTGAAAAGTGTTTTGAAACTATAACTTGTGAAAATGCTTTACATTCGTCTTGGGTGACAATCGATACATTTGCTTGATTTCTGAGCACAGAATGTATTAAACTAAACTAAAGCACAGATTTGGTACTGCACCTGGTATCCCGTAAAATTGAGTAAAATTAGTAAAAGTTGCTTACCATATTTAACGATTTGTCAAATCATATTACAATAATTTATTACGAAGATATAATTAGTAATCCGATTTTTATGCTATGATTGTGTACGAAAAATTAGGGGGTGCCCATTAAGAAAAACAAAAATTAGTGTTGAAAATAGTATTTGTAAACGTTTTAAAATTTCTCATAGTGTTTAGTTTCTTAGGCCCCTAACGTACGTTCATGCTTGTGAAAACCGTTTTTGAATATCGTTTGTCGTTACAGAGATATTTGAGGTGGCAACGTTAGGAAAGACACCCTGTATATATATGGCACAAGTCACGTTGGTTCCACGATACGTCTGAAAATCTTTCCTTTTTGAAAAAAGGGCTTTTCTAGCCTGTGATCTAATATTTCTTCAGTATTTCTTTCTAGTGACATGGGTTAAAATTCAAACTCTGTTTCCTGAGGTTCAATAACGTGTGCAAACTGACATGAGGTCTGTCTGTACTTAGACGAGTACATCCAGTACGATTTTCTTGGAATCCCAAAGTCTTCGCTAACAGTCCTCACAGATCTTTCCGTTTCTTTTACTTCTAAAACTGCTCTCAGCATTGTATCTTCATTATTTTATAATTTCGGATCATTTTTACTAAAAATGAAACAAAGGTTTAAACCAGAGCCGTTACTCATATTTTGAAACCAAGGAAATGAACGAAATTCTGACTTGTTAGATCACTGTTTAAGATGAAAATTAAATTTATTGGTTGGCGTTTACTCAACGGTTTTTATGTTGCGAATATGACGATCCTTTTACCTCTGAAACGTATCAAAATTATTTTAACTTCGACTATTATGTTAATAATTTAATAAACTCGAAGAATTATAAACGCTGTTATCGTTAAACGTAACAAACCTTTCATCCAGTTTAAACAAGTGCAGCTCCTATAGGACGTAACAGGTTGTTTCGGCTGGCCATTGTGCCCCGTCCTATCTGGGCCAACCTGCCCCCTCGCCATCTTTACAATAAAGTCTGTTCTTTAGAAAACTCACTGAAGCAATTAAGTCTGTAATGCATATAGAAATAATTACGACCTTTTAATATACTACTCACCCCGCTGCGCCTAAAGCAAGCAAAAGTTAAATAACACACATTAACCGACGAGTAGAATTTTACTGAATCACACACAAAAACAATTAAGGACTACAGCTTGTTCAAAACTTCGCCGCCTGCGATATTGGCCCTGTATAAGGAGAGGGACAGTGCTACCTACTTATTGTTTCCTAAGACGATCTAGCGTCTATTGCATGAAGTAATTCGATTGGGCCATCCTGCCCCTATGGCCAACGTGCTCCGGCCTCCCCTATCGTACGACACTTTGAAACAAAACGGCAATCAAGGAGGCACACTTCATCCCTAAGGAAGGTTAAGTCTAAGCAAATTTTGACACCTCGAAAAGTTATGTGCACCGTTTTTTGTGACAGGCATGTGACAACTACATCGATCAGTCTATTTTCACTGTTTCCGATCCCTGTACAGAAGACCAATGGCGTTTTAAAAACGGAGAACTAGAGAAATTGGCAGCCGCTAAATACAGCCTCATACACGAACACAACGTCCTGATGGAGGAAACTAAAATTTTGTCCCCGGGTTCCACATACTGGGCTTCTGTAAAAAGAGGCTGTAAAAATGAGAATGCGCGAGAACAACAATTATGGAACTAGGCTGGTAGAGATATTTGGTTCAAGCGATTGATTTGAGAACAGACTGCACAGAGGATTACCACATGAACATTACTTTTATTTATTAAAAGACCTACAAAATAATAATTTCTAAGGACACGACTCAGACACGAACCGTGCGCGTCAGCGGTGGCGGGAGTCACTGCGGCATACCACACGTCTGCTCTGCGTTCTCTGGCTCTGAAGCTGTGTGGCGCGGCGCGACCCCTGTGAGAGTGATTCAGGGAGAGGTTTGATTTACAGTTTTGGCGCTGAGCTTGGGCACGATTTTACTTCATTTTGCAACCGGGATCTATGGAACATGTTTGGGCACGACTCAGTAATAGTCATTATCTCATACCTACTTTAGAATAATTCTAAACATTTTATGTGTCACGTCAGGCGCATGGATGATGTGTTTGTGAGTGCTGTGCGTGTGTACATTATGAGTATGAATTGGATATAACTGTATTTAGTGTATGTAGTTTTTGGTACCCTCAGATTCGCTGTAGTTTGACCCAATTGTAGAACCTGTAGCATGATCTTGTGAACATCGTTTTCTGTGTGTATTTACAGTGTTCCACCAGAGTTAACATCAGCGTCGTTTTGGTTCTGTTTCTTGTTTGTTCTCACCAGCGCTGTAATCATCATTGTTTTGTTTGTTCAGTTCTATATGTAGTGTGTTCTGTGGATTAGCTATTGAGGCCTGGGAGATTTCTCAATATGGAATCTGACAAGTCAGTTCAGGAATGTTCACTTTTGAATAAGGGAACACTGGATCGTATTCTCGCGATTTCAGAAATCCACACTATTCAGTTGACTGTTATGAGGGAGGAAACTAATACTAGATTCGAAAAGCTGGAAGCCGAATTTAAACTTTGCAGTCAGACGCGTGATGGACAGATTGCGGAATTTAGACGTAAATTAGGAACCGAAATGAACATCATGGATGTCGAGATCACGAAAAACGCGTAACAGGTAAGCAAGGCGTGCGAAAAGAAAGTTGAGAATTTGGAAATGTGGGTGAATGTGAAGATGACAGACATCTCCGCGTGTCTCGATAATGGATCTAAATCGTCCAAAGAGAGGTAAGGAAAAGTGTCATGTTTAGAAAAATTTATTAGCAATACGAAAGGCAAATGTAGGGCAAGTTAATACATTGAACTTTGAAGCTGCATTCCCTATTCTCCGGGTGGATATATCACTATCTAGATACAATAGAATGCATGGTATTAATCCAAAATCCTATCTCAAGAATTTAGACACGTACCTGCGCCTTGCAGGAGTCACATAGTACAATGCTTTACTTGTTGTACGGCAGACACTACACCAGGAAGAAGCCGCGTGGTATGACGTTACATTTGGCGATAGCAGTAATGACAAAGAGTTTTAAACAAAGCTTCTGGCAACATACTAGAACGTCGCTAGACAACAAGTGCAAATACGAGTATACACAGGAGACATTGCGCGCCAAAATAGCGAGAATCCATGGCGATTTACGCGGCCAACGTAATCTTTTTGGCAGGATATTTGGACGATAAAATATCAAACGAGGAGTGGTGTAGTGCGATGCACTCACACTTTCCGGATCATGTACAACGTTCACTCATCATAGCACCTAAGAAGTTCCTCGATATATTACAAACGTTCTGTGCGGTGCTGGCAGTCGCAAGCACAGGATGACATTGACCAGAACTGTGATGACCCTGGGTTGCCGAAAAAGCGGACAATCGGTGCCCCTTATTGAAACAACCGTGGATGGAATAAAGAGAAACCCGTGTCTTCATTGTGGTTCGGGAGTGACCGCACGTTCGACAACTGTTTACACAAACTAGTGGAGAGTGGTACAATTGTAAGAGATACCCGTAACAAGAATCTCGCTAATTCCAGCATTTGGGGCAAAAAAGGAGAAAGATAGGAAAGCCGGTCTTGGCCACGCTCAGTGACGGAGGAAGTAGTTTCCAAGTCAATGCTCTTGTCATCGGTGGTTTGTCGCTTGATTTCATAATTGGTAATGACGTACTCTCGAGCAAAGTGGTTGTCATGGACTGGACCACTAAAACTGTGGTAAATTTATTCAAAGTTCCGGTCGCATGGGATGCAGATGGTAAAAAAGGGTTCCGTTGATTTTATAAAGTGTCAAAAAATTTTCATAGGTGGGCCACTGGAACAAAAATGCTATTTATTGGAAGATAGAGAGAATGTAAATGTTGGGGCTGATGTCAGTTCGCCGTCCGGAAGACGTCATGAAATTCCATGCATTTAGCCGACGAAAGAGACTAACGGGCATGATGCAGCTGTTCATGGGTTAGAGGCCCTCGCACATGTCCTTTTATGATTTTCAGGTCCAGAGGTATTGTTGAATATGCTCCCGTGTCACCGCAAGCTCTCCATGCGAATACGAGAGAAAAACGTAAAAGCGAAAAGAGCAGTATGCCGTGAGAGAACACCGTTAATTGTGATGCCAATGAGCGCACTGAGACCAGAAAGACGTTGAAAGCGTAGCATCTACAGCAACTGCGAAGGTCATGCAAAATAGAGAAGGTGAAATAAATTGTCAACTGTCTGTGAAGCATTGTGACACGCGCCAAGAAAGTAAGGGTGTATGCCAATGCGCCAGTCCGTGAGTGCAATGTTGTTCCTTGCTCGGTCGGGAAATTTATAAATGTCAGACGGTATTCGGAGGGCCGCAGATGCTTCAACGCATCAGTGGTGGGACAAATTGATCACGTCCCACTCAGAAACAAGGGACGTGACGTATGATGATGAACACGAGGTCGGGATGTTAAACGCCCGAAGTCTGCAACCATATGTGTCTCGATAGTGTACAATACATTAGTTGGTAACACTATTGTAAATAACTGTTACGAATACTTTATGTTAAGTAATTTTCTCCTAGTACTAAGTACAAATTGATGGTAATTAGTCATTTAGTAAATGGACACTTGGTGTGATCGTGGAGGGTTGACGTGAGGATTTAATGTGTTCGAGAATTGCGTCCGTGTGCTAACGTACTGCGCAGAGCAAGGTGAAAGAAAGACCATTTCTTGGAATTCTGAAGCAGCGCGCAATACTACATGTCTATTTTTACGTACGTAGTTTCTGTGTATAATTTGGAATATGTTTGGAATATGATATGTTCATGCTGAGTATTCTATAACTGAATTAACTAAGATGATGTGATTGTCGCTAGCGTGGATGCTGACGACACCTACGCATCAATATTTAATAGGATTTCTGTTGTAGGCTACACAGATGTGCGAAGAAGCTGTTTTGTTTGAATAAAGTACGGCTTGGATCCATGTATCTTTAAATTAGTTTGTATTTTAGAATTAAGATAGCTACTATTCACAAAATAAACGTAGGTTTTATTTATTGATTGCTAATATTCGAGCCCGTAAGAGCGGTTCACAAAACCGACACTATACATTCCATCTTAATACAAAAGTGAGGCTTCGCACAGTTGATATGCACTTTATGGGCAACGACACTGTAAGTTCTATGCAAAAGAAAAGGTGTCAATCTTAGAAACAGAGTACACTGGGGAGGAAGGTGATATTCTGCTGACAGATGTATTGATATTGAATCCTGTCCATTCCTACCCTATCCATCTTGTCGTGTGGCAGTTGTGGTCAAACAATACCTAAATTGTTAGTTATATTTTTGTGTGATTGGATTGATATAAATTTTGACTGATACATGTATTATTAAGAAAGGTATTACTGTGCAAGGAAGATTAGTTTTACATGTTTTACTTAAATGTGTCTTTATTTTCTTTGTTTCGTGTTATTCATGAGATATAACTACTTCATCAACATTATCACAGAAAATCTTTACTTGTGTCTCATATTTCTCGGCTGTTTATGTTAAGTGTATTTTCTTGTGGAATTGCATTTTTTGATTACTAAAAGCTTATTTTTGCCTCAGGCAACCAAGTGTGAAGCGTCTTCCATGTGTACATAATTTTCATCTATAAAAAGTTACATTTCAAAGATAAACAGGAATGTATTCTATGTTTTTTATGTGTTTTCTTCCATGCCTAATATCTATATGTTTTATTCACATTTCCAACGTTGAAACGACGTTCATTGTAATTTTTGTGTTTATTATGGACTGTTTACTTGTTTTTACTTATTTGTGCATTTCTTATAACTTTTAAGGGCACCAATGCATGTAAATGTTAGATTGGGTGTGACACATTATGACACGACTAAAATTGTCACCCGCCCTGCCTTACAATGAAAACCCTACGTCAATAAGTGCAGTGATCATAAAGAGTGAGTAATTTTTGTTAAATTTACTTCGTGTGCAACGAGCCTAGTGATAATAAATTGGCCACTGTGCCATGGCAATCTTCCGTGCTAAAAGCTTAAGAGTCGTGCCGGGAGCTGTGTAATATCTCGGTGGGGGATACTGCGACTTTGCCGATGGCAGCGTTCGCGCACGCCACCCCAGCGTCTAGGTGGCCCGGGGGAGGACACACAGCCAATAGGAGGCACCCCAACATTCACCTGCACCACCAGCCTCCGCGCAGCACTCTCCCACTCCAGGGAGCAGTCTGGCGAATTGCCGTGGCTTACTCGTTACAATGTACACGGCGAATCCAGCCTGACTTTGAGGAGCGTGTGGATAAATGGCGACGCGGTTGCAGGGAAGAGACACCCTTACAACGAAATGGACATAACAGCGTGTGTGCAGAGAAAGCCCCTGTGTGGTAATACCAGAGGAGTCGTTTCCAAAAAAGCGACGGAATCGTAGATAAACCGTGGAACCCTGGAGACAAGAAGACAATCAAACCACTGGAGTGCACACGTGCGTGGGTGGAGAGAGCCTGGCTTGCAGTATAGATAAAGTGGTTCCAACAAAACAATGTTTCTCAAATGTTCAAATGTCTATAAATCTATCGGACCAAACTACGTGATCATCAGTCCGTAACTTACAAACTACTTAAACCTAGGTAAACTAACCTACGGACAAACACACACACAGCCATGCCCCAGGGAGGACGCGAACCTCTACGGCGAGCAACCGCGCGCTCCGCAGCGAGACGCTTTAGACCGCTCGGCTACTCCACCGCGGCCCATGTTTCTGGCCAGGGAGAAAGACCATTATAAATCGCATTCCAGAAAGCTAACACGGACAGCTGATACAAAGAATAGTTTTTTTCTAACCAAGATGGAATGCAGAAGTGTGGGAAAGTCAGTTCGCAAGTCTCATCTCAGCCCACAGAAAATTTTTACCGGGGACAGAATCGTGGTCGTGAAACCGGCGATCAGCTATTGGATGACACTGTAAAACCAACACACCAATCACATAGCCAAAGAGACGCAAAATTCCAGAAGAAGATGTAGCTGGAGGGGGGAATGGATTGAGTGAGAGACTGCAGAAGAGGGACTTGGTCCACCGCCAGAGAAGCAAGTGGACATGCAGGCAGCTCCCGCCTTGGCAGACGCAGACTTTGACGCCTTCTGTCAGTGGTCGCGCCGCGCCACTCAGCTGCAGAGCCAGGGAGCACAGAGCAGGCGATTGTTATGCTGCAGCGACCGCCGACGCCCATTCACACTCCACCACCAAGAGATCAGGCCTCACAACAGCCCGTGCTACGTCACACTAACCAGGCCGGGGCAGCCAAGTTACTGGCTGCCCGCTGCGAGGCAGGGGGCCTGTCCCGGCGGCCAACCTCTCAGCTGGCGGCCGTGGCCTGGTCAGTGTGACGTAGCACGGCCTGTTGTGAGGCCTTGTCGCTACGTGGTGTTGACACACACCGAACTGCGTCGATCCAACGTCTGACGGCCACATCAACCTAATCGTGAAATGGGAAATTACCTCCCCTTCTTCGCTCTTACATATCTGAGTCGTGTCCATGTCCAGTCAAATTGACCCTCAGTAATTATTATTTTGTTCAAATGTTTGTAAATCTATCGGACCAAACTGCGTGGTCATCAGTCCGTAGCTTACAAACTACTTAAACGTAGGTAAACTAACCTAAGGACAACACACACACCCATGCCCAAGGGAAGGGAGGACTCTTAACAACCACGGCGAGCAACCACACGCTCCGCAGGGAAACGCTTTAGACCGCTCGGCTACTCCACCGCTGCCAATATTTTTTAAGTCTTGTAATAAATAAAACTAAATTTCTACACGGCCACTACGGTCGGGGGTTCGAATCCCCCCTCGTGCATGGATATTTGTGCCGTCCTAGTTCGTGAGTAGTTCACAAGTAGTTTGTAAGTTTAGGGACTGATGACCCCGTAGTTAAGTCCCATAGACTATACAAACATTTGAACATTTTTTTGAAAACTAAATTTAATGTGATAATCCTCTGTGCAGTCTGTTCTGGTCTCAAATCAATCCGTTGAATCAAATTTCTGTACCAGTCCAGTTCCGTTTTTTTTTTTTTTTTTTTTTTTTTTTTTTTTACTGCTATGTGGAAGTAATTCAGGAGGGACAGTTTTGATCTGCCACAGTGTATATTACATTACGTGATGAAAAGAGTCTGGAAACTCCAAAAAAAAAAATAGTTTTTCATATTAGAAGTATTGTGCTACCACCTAGTGCGAAGTACTCCATATCGGCGACCTTAGTAGTCATTAGACATTGCGAGAGAGCACTATGGGGCGCTGTACGGAACTCTTGATTGACAGAGACCGCCGACAGTTGAAGAGAATCCTACAGTGAAATAGGCAGGTATATATTGGAACCGTAACATAGAAATTTCATCAGGATCCACTCCAAGTACTAATGAGTAACATATCACGCAGGCCAGTGCCAAACGACGCCTCGCGTAGTGTAAGGAGGGTAAATATTGGACGACTGAACAGTGGAAAAACGTTGTGTGGAGTGACGAATCACGGTAAACAATGTGGCGATACGATGGCAGGGTGTGGGCCCGCTGAACATCTGCCAGCGTGTGTAGTGTCAATACTGAAATTCTGAGATGGTGGTCCTGTCTTTCATGGAGCTTGCACCTCTTGTTGTTTTTCGTGGCACTATTACAGCACAGGCCTACATAGAGGTTTTAAGCAAATTGTTGCTTCCTACTGTTGAAGAGCTATTCGGAGATGGTGACTGCATCTTTCAACATCATCGAGCACCAGTTCATAATGCACGGCCTGTGGCTGTGCGATTACAGGACAATAACATCCCTGTAATGGACGGGCCTGCACAGACTCCTGACTTGAATCCTACAGAACACCTTTGGGATGTTTTGGGATGCCGACTTCGTGCCAGGCCTCACCGACCTTCTCAGTGCAGCACTGTGTGAAGAATGGGCTGCCCTTCCCCATGAAACCTTCCAGCACCTGATTGAACGTATGCCTGTGAGAATGGCAGCTGTCACTAAGCCTAAGGATGGGATAATACCGTACTAAATAGCAGCAATGCCGACGGAGGGCGCTACGAACTTGTAAGTCATTGTCAGCCAAGTGACCGTGGTTTGTGGTGTATCAAAGAGCAGATATCAGATATATAATTTTTTAAAATGACTTATACTGGCTAACCCCTTCAGGAAATAGAAAATTTTCAATATCTGTATGTGTTCATGTTACCCCCATAATTGTTATCTTAGAAAACATGATTTGTCCCCAGTCAGTTTTAAGTTCAGGAAGAAAGAGCCTTATAGTTCAGTGGCATATTATGCCCATGGAGAGCAATCAAAATTTATATAAATCACACTTACTTCAGCCAAGATCGCTAGTTTATTTGTCGTTTTTTTTTACCGGTTTCGATTAACTATGTCATCTTAAGAAACATTTTTTTAATAAAAATTTTCTCCTATTTTCGCTGCCAAAAGTTACTAAGATTGTTAAAATCTGTAAAGTCCTTGTTTGTATACAAATAAGATAAAGTTAACAAAACATGTACAAAACCTTTGGGACTCACATAAATTTTAATCGTTTGACAATGTTCTTTTTTCTTATATTTCATTTTCACAAGTAACTCTTCATTTTATGTGAGTCCCAAAGTTTTTGTACATGTATTGTTAAATTTTATCCTATTTGTATGCAAATAAGGGCTTTACAGATTTTAACAATCTTTGTAACTTTTGGCAGTGAAAATAGGAGAAAATTGTTATAAAAATTGTTTCTAAAGATGATGACATAGTTAATCGAAACCGGTAAAAAAAAACAACAACAAATAAACTAGCAATCTTGGCTGAAGTAAGAGTGTTTTATATAGAAAGAGCCTTATTTAATGGAAAACATACACCGACCTGATACCATCATTCGATTTAGTGGAGAAGTTGTTTTGAAGCTTAAAAGCTTTTGGGCAACTTTGCCAGCAACTTCCACTCCGATCTTCGGGAACGGTAGCCACACCGCCTTCCGCGCCTTTGTTCAGCAACCACGTTAGTGGCGAATGTAATTATAACTGCACAACTCTAATTAAGAGCGCTGCGAGCGCAGTAAGCGTCTGATGTAAACAAATTTCACCGGCAGCCGGTCCCTGCCGTGATTAATGCAGGCAGGGCGCGGCTCTGCACTGTTCCGTGCTCTGCCGCCGCCAGCTAAGCCACTCCGCGCTAACAGCTGCCGGCTGACGGCTGCTGCTAGCGATCGCAAGGCCAGTCGTGACACTACTTTGCCCCTCCACCACACACACACACACACACACATGTGATATCTGGGACCGAGCGAGGTGGCGCAGTGGTAACGCACTGGACTCACATTCGGAAGGATGGTGGTTCAAATCCACCTCCGGCCATCCAGATTTAGGTTTTCCGTGATTTCCCTAAATCGCTCCAGGCATATGCCGGGATGGTTCCTTTCAAAGGGCACGGCCGATTTCCTTCCCCATCCTGACCCAAATACTCCGAGCGTAAGCTCCATCTGTAATGACCACGCTGTCGACGAGACGTGAAACTCCAAGCTTCCTTCCTTCCTTCCTTGATATCTGGTGTTCCTCAGGGAAGCGTTATAGGGGTCCCTACTGTTCCTAATCATCATAAATGATTTAGGAGACGATGTGAGTAGCTCTTCGACTGTTCGCGGATGATTCTGTCGCTTATCGGTTAGTAAAGTCACCAGAAGATAAAAAGCAACTGCAAAAAGATTGAGATGAGATATCTGTAATTGTCAATTAACCCTAAACAATGAAAAGTGTGAGGTCATCCATATGAGCAGTAAAAGAATCCAGTGAAACTCCATTTAAACGATAAATCAAACCACATGATGTGCTGAGTGCTATAGACAAGAGACGTCAAATAGATTCCGTATTTCTAGATTTCTGCAAGGCTTACGTCACTGTACCTCACAAGCGCCTTCTAATCAAACTGTGTGCTTATGGAATACCGTCATAATTGTGTAATTCGATTCGTTATTTCCTGTCAGACAGGACACAGTACGTTGTAACTGGCGTGGTGTCCCACAGGGAAGTGTTAAAGGGCCGCTACTGTTCTTTATATTTATAAATGGCTAGCTAAAAACCCGGCTTTGCCCGGATATTTGTCTATTTATTCCTGCCATTTTTCTGGTATATATTCATTTGTGTACGGGCAGTGTGTCTGTAAAATCTCTTGGGAATACTCTTAGTAGTAAAGAAGTAATAGATTAAAACTTGGTGCGTGATAGGGCGGTTTTCCATGAACGTTTCTGTTTATTTGCTCATATCTCATGAACTACATGTCGTACTGTGATACAATTTAGTTGTTACACTCAAATATATGCGTGTATACTGCCTGTAAAATTTCCTGCGGCTATAATTTGTAGTGTATAAATTAAAAATTGTAACCTCATACAGAATTCCGTAGTTTTAGTCCATCAACAGCGGAACGATAGTGTTTATGTGCTCATATCACATGAACTACGCGTCGTAATGTGATACAATTCAGAGGGTACATTCAACTATATGTGTGCATACTGTCTGTAAAATTTCCTGTCGCTACAATTTGTAGTGTTCAAATTATAAATTGTAACGTCATACCGAAAGCCGTAGTTTTACTCCATAAACAGCGGAAAAGTAGTAAGCGAGAAACTTTTTTCCTTTCATCATTTTGCTACGGTTGTCAGCGAAACAAAGTTTGATAAAGGTTTGAAATTATGTGTAAAGTTTGTTGCAAGTCGCTAAGTGCTGTCATTTCCATATAGTGTATTTATAAAGTCTCACTGCATTATGTGGCAGTTTCTTGGAACTACATTGTTTATGACATTATATCTCCTAAACCATGTGACGTATGTGGTTATTACTCCTAGGGCAATTGTTATCTTACGTACGGAATATGTGTACCAAATTAGGTTTAAATCGGTCCAGTGGTTTCGGAGAAAATGAGCAGTATTGCCGCAAAAATGCAGAAGTTTTTCTCACAGATCACTGTTTATGACCTCATATCTCGTGAAATATTTATAGTACGTGATTCTTACACTTTGCTTGGATTGAAGCTTGCGTGTACAAAATTTCATAAAGATTGGAATAAAACTGTAGATCTATATGCAACACTTACAAATATACGGATTTAGGAGACAATATGAGTAGCTCTTCGACTGTTCGCGGATGATGCTGCCGTTTATGGGTTAGTAACGTCACCAGAACATAAAAAGAAGCTGCAAAAAGATTTACTTAAGATATCTACATGGTGCAAAAAATGGTAATGAGAAGTGTGAAATCATCCACATGAACACTAAAAGAAGCCCGTTAAACTTCAGGTACACGATAAATCAGTCAAAACTACAGGCCGTAAATTTAACTGATCACCTAGGAGTAATAATTACAAACAACTTAAATTGGAAAGTTCAAATGTTTGTAACGTTTAAGCGACCTAACTGCGGGGTCATCAGTCCTTAAACTTACAAACTACTTATCAAAGGACTTATACTACAGACAGCACAAACATTCACGCCCGAGGGGGGATGCGAACCCTCAACGGGGAACGGCCACGCGAATCGTAGCATTGCGCGTCAATGCACTCGGCAGCTCCGCTGTGACTAAATTGGAAATAAAACTGGGAAAATAATGTATGGAAAGCGAACCAAAGATTAGTTTTGTTGGCAGAACATTTAGAAGATGCAACAGTTCTACTAAAGAAATTGCCTACACTACACTTTGAAATACGTCCACTGATTGTGTGGTCGTGTTCCATTTTGATTTATTCTTTAACCTAAAGTGTTTCTGCACCATTAATGTTATCTATTTGTAAGTTAATTATTTTCTTATTTTTATCAATGATCAATGCCCCATGTTTATGTATGTTTGCCCCATATTTATATATGTTTCCACCCGTGTGATTGAACTTCTGTGTTTATGTGAATGTGGACGGTTGCTCTTAATATTGACTGACTTCCGCGCAATGGCTTACAGTCGCTGTCTCCCGCTTTAGGCCTCGTTTTGCTGTAGTTAAGAACGCATGGCTTTGTTTGTCGTCTGCGCTAGCGTCTGCTGGGTGGCCAGAGACAAGCTTACTTGGCAAGGTGGCGAGGTGGCCGTGTTCTATGTGTCGTACCAACCTACTCTTGGACGAAAGAGGCGACAGGAGACCTCTCTGGGAACGGTTGTAGAGGGAATTGTCTCGGCCAGGTAGCAAGGGTTGGTAAACACTAGTCTCTGAACGCACTCTGCGTCACTTTTAGCGCACTCTGCATGCCGTGTGTGGCAAGGGGATGTTTTTCTGAGGCCTTAGAGCTTTAGTCTTCACTCTTCATTCTGGCTGGTGGAAGTAAGTACTCCACCAAGTCATGCTGAGGGGAATGCATGCTGTTAGGACTTTGATACTTTGATTTGTTTGTGATCAGGCAGTCTTGGTTTTTCAGTGATAGTTCACTTGAGTAATTCTTTCACTATGTGAGGCGAAGTGTTTCTTAATTTATGGAACTCGAGTAAACTCAGTGTAAATTTATTATCTGCATTTTCATTCTGGTGATGATTTTGTGTCAGGTTTTGCTCAAGTTAGAATACACGTGTGTGGCCTTCAGCCTTTGTGTAAACCTTGTATGTTTGATTTCCCTTCGTGTTTTTAACTAACTTTTGACATAATGTCTGTATCTGCGAGTATGCCAAATATTTATGATTTGATTCCGTCTTTCCTGTCTTGTATGACTGATTGCAGCATGTGCTTTCATTACAGTCTTTACTTCATCCTTCAGCCATGCTTTTATTAATACTAGTTTTCTTCTATATGAATTTTCATGTGTGCTTTACTCGCTTATTCTGTATTAATTTCTGCTTGTAAATGTTATGAAATTCAGTGTGGTAACACACCACGTGGTACTTAAGAATAGAGAGCCACTGTCTCCCCATACATGAGTTCATCTAATGCACAGTATATTTAAAAATAAGTGACCAAGACACCTGCCATCTCGTTAAGACGCTGCCAACACCTCGCTTCACCACTGCTTTCATATGTTCATGGAGAGTAATGTAGCGCCTAGCTTTATGTGGGTGTCTGTGAATGAATGAATGTGCTTTGAGCTACCCATTGTGTATTTGAAAATTTCCTCCCACATTACCTCTATATTCATAAAGGGCAAGGTACAAGGTGTACTTAATTTGGTCTCTCCACTTTTATCTGCTTGTTTTTCTGAATAGATTATGATTTTAAAGTATCAAACCTCTGCTTTATGATTTCTTACTCCCTGTCCCATGTTTAATTATCTAGTCATTTATTTTAACATTGAATTTGTGTTTGTTAAAACGTTGGCTGCTCTCTTAAGCAGTTAGCAGTTAGATAAATTTCCAATGCGCATGCACTGTGGCCACTCGTGAAGTAATTTAGAGCAGCAGTGTGCGTTTTAACTTACCTTTGCAGGCTCAACTGCCTGAGTCTTGCTAATTTTAATAACGGGTTACTTTCAACTTGTATGTCCTATTTTGGAGTATTGCTGCACATTGTGGGATCCCCGCCAAGTGGGACAGATGTACGATTCAGAGAAACTTCAGAGAATGGCAACTCGGTTTGTACTATCGTGATATAGGAGAGAGAGTGTCACAGAAATAATGCACGAGTTGGGGTGGAAATCATTAAAAGAAAGGCATTATTTGTTGGGATGAGATCTATTTGCAAAATTTCTTTCACCAACTTCCTCACACACTTCACAGTCCATCATAACAACTTTGCTTCTGCCAGTTCCTTGCCTCCTACTTTCCAAACTTCACAGAAGCTCTCCTGCACAACTGGCAGCAATAGCACACCTGGAAGAAAGGATATGGTGCAGACATGGCCTAATCACAGCCTAAGCGATGTTTCCAGGATTGAACTTTCAATCCTCAGGTGAGTGCGCTTTGATATGTAACTTTCTGGCAGATTAAAATTGGATGCCAGAACCGGGATTCGAACCTGGGACCTTTTCCTTTCGTGGGAAAGAACTCTACCGTTTTTTGCTATCCCAGCACCCATCACAGCCCGTCCACACTACTTCTGTCAGAACCTCGCCTCCGAAATTCCAAACTTCACGGTCTGAGCTATCCCATATCGGTTCACGGTCTGTTCGCACATGTCCCAGATCCGAATCCTGGTTCCAGCACACAATTTTAGTATGACAGGAAGTTACATATCAGCACAGACTCAATGTTTAATTCTGGGAACATCCCTTAGACTGTGGCTAAGCCATGTCTCCCCATATCCTTTCTACCTGGACTGCTAGTTCTGCTAGGTTTCGCAGGAGAACTTATGTGTAGTTTGGAATTTTGGAGGCGAGATACAGATACAAGTGAAGTTGTGATAAGGGACCTTGAAGGTTGCCGGATAGCTGAGACGTTAGAATCCTTGCCTACGATAGGCAAATCTCCCTGTTTCGAATCCCAGTTTCGGCAGAGAATTTTGATGTGCCAGTTAGTTTCATATCAGCGCAACCTCCGCTGCAGAGTGATAATTTTATTCTAGATACAGAATCCATCATTTATTTTTGTTAACGGTCACCGCGCGTTTGTAACTTACAGCGGCCAACCAGAGATGTGTATCTTTTGTTATGGTTTCGGACAGTACGGACAATAGTGCCCCAGTCGTAAATGTCATGTTCAGCTTCCGGTCGGTGAAGAAGGCCTCGCGGTCAGTTTCACGTCGGAAGCCGCCCCTCCCCTCTATCCCACAGCAGAGGTCAGCAAGAGGCCGAAGCCGTCGCGGTGACCGTGCCGTGGGAACGAACTATCTCCCCCCTCCGCCAGTTGATAATTTTGCTATTGCACCCTCTGAGCCGGATAATTCTGTGCTGCAGATGAGGTCCCTGAATCTGAGCAAGCAGTTGTTGAAATAGGTCGGTATCAGAACCCGTGCAAGAGAGTGTCTCAACCGGAAGCCGAAGCCATCCCCGACCCAGTTCATTAACCTGAACCCCAACTCGTCAGTACTAAGGATGCTGTCTCTGCCGAGCCTGAAAGTGCCTCACCAGCGATTTCCTGTGGTTCAACAACGCCAAGTGTTAGCAGAACCCACATATAGTCGGGAACGGTATCAACATCGAAAACGCAGTAAGTACCTCAGCCAGAGAGAGATGAGAGAATATTCTAGGTAAGAAAGAAGCCCGTAACCAATCGCGCGCAAAACGCAGGCCGGGTCTCGCCAGCACAATTCGCGGCTGCGGAGCTTGCGCACGTGGACACCGAGGCAGACCCCACGTCTGGCAATCCCGTGTCGTATTCAGCCCCCGAGGTGGAGATGACCTCGGGCGACAGTGGCAGGGTCGCCTCACTCTTGAGAGGGGTCAGTGTTTTCCAGAAGATGACGGGACTTGAACCCGTTTCTATTGCTGTACGTGCCCAACCCTCACGGAATGGAATTAGCGTTTTACCCGGTTTGAATTGCCCTTTCAGTATTGTGTTTGTCAACGTGGTGTCTGACGTTGAAAGTCGTCAAGCAATGTCCAACTCCTTACATCCCATTTCTGAGTATTCCATCGCCATGTACGCATTTTTCCGAATAATTTGATATCTCAAATCTGATATTTGAGACGGTAATTAACTGCAGTAATTTCTGCAATTTCAGGAATAATAGGTACTTCATACACAACGTGCATTAATGCTGACGGAAGAGAGACCACTTAAAAGGCTTATCAAGCTATTCTGGAAGTGAAATAAATCGCAATTTGAGATCACTTATGGCTTCACTGTACTAGGTTTAGATGTAATACCAATGTGCGGCGAATGAAAATTTGTGGCCGGCCGCGATTCGAATCGAGGATCTCTTACTTACTAGGCGGACGCGTTGAGCACTCCGCCACCGAGGGTACAGGGACAACCCCACTGCAGAGGACTCTTCCCTGCACGTCTCCCGCCACACCCAGACCCATTGCAGAGGACTCTTCCCTGCAGGTCTCCTGTCACACCCAAATCTCCATTCGCCACACTGTCTCTTTCCTATTACCACAGCCTCTTAATTCTGTAATGCTCGCAGCCACAATACTGTATTCCCGCATCCGGGAGAACAGACCATGAGGTATCGAGACATAATTAATTGTCGTCAGTAGCCCAGTCTCGGCTTGTATACAATTATATAAGTTTTGACGTCGTTACAGCGTTCACTTTTAATGAAATAATTCGCAAATTGCGATCACTCATTGCTTCACTGTACTAGGTTTAGATGTAATACCAATCTGCGGCGAATGAAAATTTGTGCCCGGCCGAGATTCGAAAGCGGGATCTCATGCTTACTAGGCATACGCGTTGACCATTCCGCCACCGAGGGTACAGGGACAACCCCACTGCAGAGGACTCTTCCCTGCACGTCTCCCGCCACACCCAGACCCATTGCAGAGGACTCTTCCCTGCAGGTCTCCTGTCACACCCAAATCTCCATTCGCCACACTGTCTCTTTCCTATTACCACAGCCTCTTAATTCTGTAATGCTCGCAGCCACAATACTGTATTCCCGCATCCGGGAGAACAGACCATGAGGTATCGAGACATAATTAATTGTCGTCAGTAGCCCAGTCTCGGCTTGTATACAATTATATAAGTTTTGACGTCGTTACAGCGTTCACTTTTAATGAAATAATTCGCAAATTGCGATCACTCATTGCTTCACTGTACTAGGTTTAGATGTAATACCAATCTGCGGCGAATGAAAATTTGTGCCCGGCCGAGATTCGAAAGCGGGATCTCATGCTTACTAGGCATACGCGTTGACCATTCCGCCACCGAGGGTACAGGGACAACCCCACTGCAGAGGACTCTTCCCTGCACGTCTCCCGCCACACCCAGACCCATTGCAGAGGACTCTTCCCTGCAGGTCTCCTGTCACACCCAAATCTCCATTCGCCACACTGTCTCTTTCCTATTACCACAGCCTCTTAATTCTGTAATGCTCGCAGCCACAATACTGTATTCCCGCATCCGGGAGAACAGACCATGAGGTATCGAGACATAATTAATTGTCGTCAGTAGCCCAGTCTCGGCTTGTATACAATTATATAAGTTTTGACGTCGTTACAGCGTTCACTTTTAATGAAATAATTCGCAAATTGCGATCACTCATTGCTTCACTGTACTAGGTTTAGATGTAATACCAATCTGCGGCGAATGAAAATTTGTGCCCGGCCGAGATTCGAAAGCGGGATCTCATGCTTACTAGGCATACGCGTTGACCATTCCGCCACCGAGGGTACAGGGACAACCCCACTGCAGAGGACTCTTCCCTGCACGTCTCCCGCCACTCCCAAAATTTTCAGGGAAACGTCCTCTGCAGTCGGGATGGTCACTGTGCCCTCGGTGGCGGAGTGGCCATTGCGTCTGTCTAGTAAGCAGAAGATCCCGGGTTCGAATCCCGGCCGGGCACAAATTTTCGTTCGCTGCACATTGGTATTACATCTAAACCTAGTAAGGTGAAGCCATAAGTGATCGCAAATTGCGATTTATTTAATTAAAAATGAACGCTGTAACGTCGTCAAAAATATATAATTATTCTGGAAATAATACATCACCTGAGAGCAGCTTTGACAAGAGCCAGTGTAAAATTCCGTACTGATGGAAGGGGGGGGGGTCCTTCATGGACAACAGAATATTACTTCATTCATTAAATGGACAGCGCAGCCATTACTGTCTAGTTTCAATAGTAGAATCAAGCGTAGGCGAGAGTCCACGAGCACCAACGGCCGGCGTGGCGTGCGGAGCACAAGGTCGCCGGTTCAATCCCGCCCACCGGCTAAAATTTATTTCTTTGTAATTTACAATTCCAGAAGGTTCTACATCTTTCTTATGTTCGCTTGTAAATTCTACTTGTTTCTTATGTTAACTGTTCTTCTAATTTCTGGTAAATTCTGTTTATATATAGCAGAACACTCTGCCTGAGAGGCAGTCAGTGCTGCGTGTATGTTGAGTTCGTAATAAACGTGCTTTGAGTATAAGTGCTGTGTTTAGTTGCCTTCGAAGTCAAGCCTACTTCCATTGCAACGTGACATTGTTTGGTGGAGGCGCCGGGTACACTGTGCAACAGCTGCATCACCGTGGCTCCGATTAGGCAACGTAAAAGCCCTCGCTTACACCGACTGGAACCGGAATACAAGGGATACACCAAGTACATCCTTCCAAAAGTCCGTATTATCAGAAGAACGATGGAGACGAAACCAGCAATAAGCCAGCTGCACATCAGACACTCGTCGGTGTTCTCTGGAGACGCTGGACAGGACCCCAACAAATGGCTAAAAGGGTTCGACTGAGTCGCCAAATACAACATCATACGATGTGCTTGGCCAACGTTTATTTCTACATGGACGGAACAGCCCAGCAATAGTTCGGAAACAACGAAGACAAGTTGAATGACTGGGAGACGTTCCAGGAGGAACTTAGGAAGACGTTTGGAGACCGCCAGCGACAAATCCGCTAGGCGGAAGAACAACTGAAGAACCGGGCCCAACGACATGGTGAGCCGACACAATCGTACATACAGAATGTTTTGGCCCTGTGTAACATAGTCAACCCGAACATGACTGAGGCGGACAAAATCACGCACCTGATGAAGGGAATTGCAGAAGATATGTACCAAGCCCTTCTGATAAAAGACGTCGCTACGACAGAAGAGTTCATCAAGTGGTGCCAGCGTATTGAAGAGATACAACAAAGGAGGGTTGGACGCAAGAAGTATGACAGACTCCCAAATGTAGTCCCTATGGCCGTTGTGGAAGACCATTAGGACTTGGCTTCTCTCATACGACAAATCGTGAGAGAAGAATTACAACAGTGCATGGCAGCCGGGACCATTAGACCGAGCGAACATCAGATTATGGCCATGGATGTGAGCCCTGTAAGTCACAAGGTAGCCGACGCCGCTGAGGACGAGGTATTTCAAACATTAGTTCATGTCTGCCTCGTCAATCGCATCCGACGTGAAGAATGGCGTCGCCCTGCTATGACTTACGCTGCAGCCGCCAAACGGCAGCCCATGAACCTACCGACGCGACCACAGCCAACTCCCCCGGTAACTATGACGCCCCGCAGAAGAACAGACGTCTGGAGGACAGAAGACAACACACCACTGTGTTTCCACTGTAGACGCCCTGGACGCTACTGCAGAGAGAGGAGGCGAGTATTCGATGATTATTTTGCCGCCAGACGTCAGCCGTCGGAGCAGTTCTATCCAAGACAGTCACCTGCTGATGAGTTCAGTCGACCTATGGCAAGAAGCCCATCGCCGTACCCTAGACGAGGTCGCTCCCCGACGCGCCGCAGCAGTTCACTGTCGCCGTACAGAGGTACCAGCCGCTCCCCTAGCCGCCGCGCCCAGGAAAACTAAGCGAGGCGACCATCTACGGAGGTGAGGCCGCCGTAGATGAAAATCCTCCATGGACGACAGTCGCCAAGATGTCGGGAAATCTCATCGACGTCATAATCGACGGCCAACCTGTCCGGGCACTTGTTGATTCAGGAGCCTCTTTTTCTGTATTATCGGATAATTACCGCCGCACACTAAAGAAGACAATGTTTTGTGATACGGGAGAAACTGTGCTGAAGGTCGCGAATGGAAAGTACGTCCATCCAGCAGGAACTTGTGTCGCAAGAATAACCATCAACAGCAGGACGCAGCCGTTTGAATTTGTCGTGTTAACAGAATGTAGTCACAATGTCATCCTCGGATGGGACTTCCTTCAGGCATCCCAAGCTATCATTGACTGTGGAAGATCTGAGCTGCAAATTGAAGAAGTTGTTCCGCCAAATACACGTAATACAGAATTTTCTGGGAAGTTATTCGTCGTTGACAATGTGACGATACCGCCGTTGACAATGGGAAGAGTTGCAGTCACAAACACAGATGACTGGTTAAACTGTGAAGTTCTTGTTGATAGTAAAAAGTTTATCAGGCGCACAAAAGAAATTTACATACCAGCGGCTATCATAAGCATTACCTGTGGTCAAGGAGAAATTTGGATCACAAATTATCACGAGCAGTCACAACTTATCCTTAAGGGAATGTGTATCGGGACAGCTGAACCAATCCAGGACGGTGAGCTCAACGTCATCAATGAAGACCCATGCCCTGCTAATAGTACAGACAACACGCTAGAGGCAACAAACGTGGAACTGCCAATAGGGCATGGACTGACCAAGGAACAACGCCAGCGGGTGTTAGGTATACTACGCCAATTTTCGGGTGCATTCACACCTCAGCAGGGGAAAATTCAGACGAAACGGCCCACGATAAAGCACCGTATCAATACTGGGGACCATCCGCCAATTAGCCAGCGTTCGTATAGAGTGTCGCCAGCTGAAAGACGGATAATTCGGGAGGAAGTGGAGAAGATGTTGCGAGATGACATTATTCAACCTTCGGAGAGTCCTTGGTCGTCTCCGGTGGTCCTCGTAAAGAAGAAGGATGGCACGTGGCGATTCTGTGTCGACTATCGGCGGCTGAACAGTATCACAAAGAAAGATGTCTACCCATTGCCGCGTATTGATGACACCTTAGACTGCTTGAAAGGAGCTACATACTTCTCAACTATGGACATGCAGACAGGTTACTGGCAAATCGAGGTTGACGAAGCTGACAGGGAGAAGACGGCTTTTGTTACACCTGCCGGTCTCTATGAATTTAAAGTAATGCCATTTGGATTATGTAATGCTCCAGCCACATTCGAACGCATGATGGACAACTTGCTTCGACACCTTAAGTGGACGACGTGTCTCTGCTATTTAGATGACATTGTCGTTTCCTCAAAAACATTTGAAGAACTTCTGAGTCGCCTGTCAACTGTGTTGAAGTGTGTTTAGGCTGCAGGTCTCCGCCTCAATCCAAAGAAGTGCCTCTTCGTCGCCAAAGAGATAAAAATACTGGGGCACCTAGTCAACGGAGATGGTGTCCGTCCTGAACCAGATAAAGTAAGGGCAGTCACAGAATTTCCAACTCCTCAGCACATTCGTGATGTAAGAAGTTTTCTCGGGCTGTGCTCATACTACCGACATTTCATAAAAGGATTTTGTAACAAGGCACGTCCATTACAAGAACTTCTGCAGGGAGACGCCAAATTTTACTGGGATGAGACAAAAGAAAGAGCTTTTCGAGCACTTAAGGAGGCTCTAACTTCCGCACCACTGCTAGCCTTGTACGACGAGAATGCAGAAACGGAACTTCACACAGACGCCAGTGGCTGTTGGATTGGTGCAGTGCTTGTACAAGTTCAGGAAGGTGCCGAAAATGTGATAGCCTATGCGTCAAGAGTACTCTCAAAGTCCGAGATAAGCTACTCTACAACTGAAAAAGAATGTCTCGCGGTTATCTGGGATATCAACAAGTTCCGGCCGTATTTATTCGGCAAACCATTCACCGTCGTGACAGACCACCATTCTTTGTGTTGGCACTCTAGCTTGAAGGATCCAACAGGTCGACTAGCAAGATGGGCACTAAGACTCCAAGAGTACGATGTCACAGTGGTATTGAAGAACGGGCGCAAACACAAGGATGCCGACTGCCTTTCGATGAATCCATTAGTGGAACACAACAGCATTAATGAAATTTCAGCTCTCACTGAATTAGATGACGTTACAGCTGAACAGAGGGAAGATCCAACACTATTAAAATGATAGAGGCCTTGGAGAAAGGAGAACCGACCAATGGAGAGTTCCAACTTATAAACGGAACATTGTACAAGAATAACTACGATCCACTGGGCCCCAAATGGCTACTTGTTGTTCCAGCTCATCTCCAGCCAGCTATTCTCAAATATTTCCATGATGCTCCAATACCCGGTCATCTGGGATTCGTGAAGACCCTAGACAGAATCAGACGCAGGTATTACTGGAAAGGTCTCTACCGATCTGTCAAGCACTATGTGAGTCACTGTAAAGAGTGCCAGCGACGGAAGCATGTGCCGCAATTACCTCCAGGATATCTCGTACCGATTCCGCCGGCAGCAGTTCCATTCCACCGAGTTGGGATCGATCTTTTAGGGAGGTTCCCGAAGTCGACAACCGGTAACCGTTGGATAATAGTCTGCACTGACTACCTCACACGCTATGCTGTCACCAAACCTGTGTCGACTGCAGAAGCTCCAGAGATCGCAAAATTCCTTGTAGAAGACATTATTTTGAAGCATGGAGCAGCACGTATCATGATATCTGATCGTGGAAAAGTATTCCATTCAAAACTAGTATCAGAGGTAATGTCACGGTGCAACATTGTCCACAGAATGACAACTGCATACCATCCTCGGACAAATGGTCTTACGGAACGTTTTAACAAAACGTTAGCCGACATGCTGTCGATGTACGTCGATGTTGAGCAGAAGGATTGGGATACAATTCTGCCAGTCGTGCCATTGCTTACAATACCGCAAGACAAGACACCACAGGCTTCACTCCGCTTTTCCTGCTCCATGGCCGTGAATCTGAGACGACAATGGATACACTGTGCCCGTTCCAACCGGACGACACTCAGGATGACTATGTTAAACAGCTCATCGCCAGGGTCGAAGAAGCAAGACAGCTGGCTCGCATACGGACACTGGACGCCCAGGAGAAGGACCGTCAGCGGCATAACGACAAGCACCGACCTGTTGTGTACAGCCCAGGAGATCTGGTATGGAGTTTTGCCCCTGTACGGAAGGTTGGACTGTCAGAAAAGTTATTGAAGCGATACTTTGGTCTGTATCGTGTCATACGCCGCCTGTCAGACGTCACTTACGGAGGATTATGAGCCGTCGTCGAAACGTCAAAAACGAAGAGACATTGTTCACGTCCTGCGCATGACGCCTTACTACGATCCTGAAGAACAGGTAGACGACAATGGCTTCTTGTTCAAGGACTTTAAGGACTGTAATGTTCCTGATGAAGCCACGACAGGAACGTCTGTCGTCGATAATCGCGGAGAAGGGAAGGATTCTTTTGAACTGTCATACAGAGGACCCATGACACGGTCAAGATCCAGGACATTGCAGCTGGCTCCACAGGGATCATAACAGCGGGTCGCTGTTTCTCCAGGAGAGGGAGCAATGCCGCGAGAGACGACGAAAACTAACTGCCGGTGTGGCGCAGGGGATAGCGTGACGGACTGCGGAGCAGAAGGTCGCCGGTTCAATCCCGTTCCGGGCGCCGTGGCTCAGCGCGCCCGGTCAGAGGGCTCAACGCTCTCTGTAATAAAAAAGCTGAGCCAACAACACATCGAATAAAAACGAACAAGAACGGTTAGCGTCCGCAACAAAAAGGACTACCCACAAAAAAAAAAAAAAAAAAAAAAAAAAAAAAAAAAAAAAAAAAAAAAAAGAGTAATTTACAATTCCAGAAGGTTCTACATCTTTCTTATGTTCGCTTGTAAATTCTACTTGTTTCTTATGTTAACTGTTCTTCTAATTTCTGATAAATTCTGTCTGTGTATAAATAGCAGAGCACTCTGCCTAAGAAGCAGTCAGTGCTGCGTGTGTGTTGAGTTCGTAATAAACGTGCTTTCAGTATAAGTGCTGTGTTTAGTTGCCTTCGAAGTCAAGCCTACTTTCATTGCAACGTGACAATATCAGCCACCCGTCAGTTTCATAATAATAGATATTTTTGTGGTAAATTATGTCGGATTTTTTACTTTGAATCCATTGGGGTTTTGGAGTGTTGAAGTTATACCATTCACGAAACTAGGCCTTATTCGTAAATATTTTACAACATAAGTTTAGTGTGTTATTTTTCATATTATACGCTCATAACATAATTTTTTTAATATTTCAAAGAAAATAAATAAACTAATTAGTTACTAAAATTTTCTTTTACTGACACACTGCTACATACCGCTCTTCTGTAACCTCTGCGGCACCTTACCAGATTAGCTATTATTACAAGGTTGTAGATCAGTTCATTTTAAGTAGCAGCTAAGAGCCTCTTACTGTCTTCAATTGAAACGTACTCTTCTCTCTTATGTCTCACATACAGACCTAATCTTTTTTAGTACAATTAAATACAGATAACTCTTTGAGTGTAATCAAAGATGAGAGAAGTCGCCTGTTTAAACAGGGAAACGGACCGACGGAACGTCAATAAAAAACTCGATAGAATGCTAACATATTTACAGCATGCATGATGTATTAGCTCTGAAGAAGTTTTTAAACGATAATCACCGCCATATAGCGTTTTTAGAGGAAGCTACCGTGACTCAGTCTTAGACACGCATGAATTTAGCGATGTCGCTGTCATTGTCAATATTGTGTCGGAAGAAGTCACCGAGACTGCTATTTTAATGCGTTCTGATGTTGACGTCACGAACATTGATAATTTACCGAACGGACGCTCTATTGCCTTTGTAATCTTCCCACCCTACACTATAAGCAATGTACTGAAAAATTAGTTAAACCCGTGTGCCTAAAATTCTCTAATTGTCCGTCAAAAGACACTCAAGTATAAAACAACAAAATTACATATGAAAGGTTTAATAGCAAATTGGCGGCAAGCAACAATTACCAAAGCGTGGTAGCAAATGCAACTTAAGTACTTATCAAACTGCAAATGCCTCACCTTAATGCTTGACTGATTGCTGATAGATTCATTAATTTCATGAATAGTAATTATTAAACCTGTTATTAAGCAGTTGCAATGGTCTCAGTATTTCACTACACGGGTGAGCACAATTTTACGTAAGCAAAAATCATTAAGTCTCGAACCACAGTTTTGATTTAATATTACTAATATTTAACCTTTTATTATGATACTCTTATTGATGAAATTTAAACTGAACTTACGTTATGCAACAAAGAAAGCCTACAATTACTCCGTTGTTAAACTTGTAAAATATTTACTAGTCACTAACACTTGGAATTTAACTATGTTTAATAACGTCGAAATACACAAATATTTAAATGAACAAACATTACTGCTGCACTCTTTATGAGGTTATAGAAGCATTCATGCAGTCTGTAACTAAACAGGGCTTGTCTCGGAATAATATTGAATAGGACAAGGATCCTGCCTGGTTGATGAGCTGGGAGAGTGATTTGGACGATACCAGGTATTTTGTAAGAACAGTTTTCGCTATTGAAGTTCATCACTAATACGCTGGCATGCTAATTAATTAGTTGCTGGCTCGATCTTACTTCCGATGGAGACGATGTGTCGATTGTTGGCATACAATAGCAAATTCTTTTTGGCATCGGACAAACTCTTTGGGCCTACAGCTATCCTCTTGACTATTACAACTTAAATGCTGTGCCCATATTATATGCAAAATTATCAATCACCGTAACTTTTGTGCCAAATCAATGTATTCCTCTATAGGTCCTACGTCCTACCGACCAACACAGACCGGCGGCTTCGAGCCACACTATCCAACTAAAGCCCTTTCTATACGAGACGTGCAACACGCACAAGAAAGTCGTCGTCAGCTGCAGCTCTCCTTGCGATATACAGTCGAACTACAAAGAAGCGTTCAAACGGTACGCATTTGTCGAATCATCTGCTTCTCGTGTCTACTTGGTTTCTTAACAAAGTACAGCAAATAAATCACCGAGTTAGGATCACTTTTCGAAACTGTAAGATATATTGTTATTATTGTGATTCTACCTGTATCTCTTTTAAATACACGAATCAAGACATCACCTAAATCCACATTACAATTACCAATACCAATAAACACATAGTGACAATCCATAACATATGACAATGAATAATCAAACCAATAATATTTACACTTGAGTGACACGTAGCTGGTTTAGACGTAGCGTAGGTAGGTAGGTAGTGGTCACTGTGTTGTGTCACACCTTTACAATTCCCGGATTTTTTAATTTGTATGCTCCTATCGGGAACAACAAAACGGCAAGGGCTTTATTTTACGTTGTAATGTTTACAACTTAATAGTGGGTGGGGATTTTGTGTTTTGGATGACAGAGATGAAGAACCGCATCCAAATAAATGCCAAGAACTTGGTACTCCTGCCAGCCGCGGTGGCCGAGGTGATTGCGGCCCGCCAGTCACGATCTGCACGGCCACTACGGTCGGGGGTTCGAATCCCCTCTCGGGCATGGATATTTGTGCCGGCATTAGTGTTAGCTAGTTCATAAGTAGTTTGTAAGTTTAGGGACTGATGACCCCGTAGTTAAGTCCCGTAAGCTATACAAACATTTCAACATTAAACTCCTTGACACGTGGTTAGTGCTTCATCCAGATATGACTTATTTTACGTATTTGTATCCCACAAGTCGAAGCAGACTGTATAGGATTTATGAGTCAACTCAACTCTCGAAAAATTTGTAAAGTAGACGTCAAACTGGCGATATTTCCGAACACCGTAGTTACTACTGCTAGCTTCTTTTACCAAGCTTGTTTTTTCCTCGTCGTAGTACTTTGGGGAAGTTAAAGTGTAATTTGTTAAATGACAAACCGAACATTTTATTGACTGTTTTAATGTAAAATGGCAAAAATTAGTTCAGGACAACGTTCTTGAGCGGTGGGTGCGGGTGGCTAAACCGTCTGTCAGACAGTTATTCATAAATTTCAACCGCGATGCGGCACTGTGGCGTCGGGCGACGGATCGTTTCAACAACAGCCACTTGTGTGAAATCGTTCGGCGCGTGACGTCACAGACCTTCCTCCCGGGTGTTTACACAGTTACGGGACAAACTTTAGCCGACATGCGTCGACAGTGCGCTGGCGTCATTACGCTCAGCCAACCCGTGGGAGTCGTGGATGGGAAGCCGCTATCGATTTACCATCGTAACAGAGAGCGGGAAAAGCGGGAAGTGACTCGCTTTACCTCTCAATCGCACATTCAGAAAGAAATCCACCGACATTTTCGTGCTGTCTTTAGTGACGTGGATGTTGATTCTGTGACACAGATGTTTAGTAGAACCAATACGCCAGGTTGTGGACCGTACAGCTAGAATCGATATCAGTGAGCCTTTTGCGCTCGACGAGTTACGTGACGCGCTTCGACGAAGTCCTAAAGAAAGATCCCCCGAACCTAAAAGCATCCCGACTGAATTTTGCCGCCAGTTTTTTAATTTTTTTAATGATATTTTCGAAATTAAGGACGGAGTTGTCATTTCTACCGAATTTGATGAGGGGTCGGTCACAATCATTCCTAAATCGACTATCGACACTGTTAGAACGATGACTTTGTTAAACGCCGACTACAAACAAAAAATTATATTTGTGGCGCACTGACTTACATAGGTCTCGCAAGAAAAATGTAGGGAATTACTGCATTGTCCAATAAGTAAAAGAAACACGACCCTTTTAGTTACCAAGTATTAGGGCATTCTGTATAATAATACAATAAAGATATTTAAAGAAATAATTTAAAAAATCTATGCTGAATAAACATCTACAGCTACAACTACATGGGATACTCTGCAAATCACATTTAAGTGCCTGGCAGCAAAGGGATCATCGAACCACCTTTATGCTTTTCATCTCCCATCCCACTCTCGAAATGACACAGGAAAGAAAGAACACCTTAATCTCTCCGTTCGAGCTCTGATTTCTCGTATTTTATTCTGATGATCATTTCTACCTGTGTAGGCGGGAGTCAACAGTAAATTTTCGCATTCGGAGGCGAACGTTGGCGATTGGAGTTTCGCAAGTAGACCAAGCCGCGATAAACGCCGTTGTCATAATGATTCCCATTCCAGATCCTGTATCATTTCCGTGACGCTGTTTCCTCTGTATCGTGACAATACGAGCTGCCCTTCTTTGGACTCTTTCGATGTCCTCAGTCAAACCCATCTGATAAGGATCCTACAACTGGGCAGCAATACTCCAAAAAAGGACGGACAAGCGTAGTGTATGTAGCCTCTTTAGTAGTTCTGTTGCATCTTTTAAGGCTTCTGGCAATAAAACGCAGTCTCTGGTTCGCCTATCCCACGACATTATTTACGTGTTCTTTCCAGTTTAAGTCTTAAGTAATTCCTAGATATTTCGTGGAGTTTACGGCCTTCACGTTTGATTGATTTATCTTGTAAACAAAGTTTAACGGATTTCTTTTTGTACTCATGTGGACGACTTCACACTTTGAAAGGAGTACGCAATATAACTTTCACATAATTTTTGCCTGTCATAGAGCATTGAGCATGTTTTGTTATAAAAACCAAAACTATAATTCTGCAGAAAACAAATTTATGTATATTTTGTACCATTTCACTAATCGATATAACATACTGTACTCATTTTCATATCTTTGCTGTCAACCAAAGACTTTGTTTTATCTTTGGAGTGTGTCTTGCACTCACAGTTGTTGCGTTTAAAGAGTCGGTCGAGGTGTGACCTTCGTGTAGAGAGGAGTCGGTGTGTGACCTTCGCGCAGGATACTGTCGGGTTAGTCTATCTGTGTGTTAGACTCGAAGAGTAAAAATTCAGTTTTGAAGAGTCGCAGCCAAGTCTGCAGATTGAAAATTTTGTATGGAAATTTATGTCTCCAATAAGGTAAACTTGTACTTTTCTATTGTTATGTATGGTAGCCTATATGTAGCCTATATTGTAGTTGGTTTGTCTTTTGGGTAATGAATACTGTTTAATTCAGCTCGCATTTATCATTTATCCCTGTGTCATTTTACCAGTTCCTCGTTCCTTTCACCAATTTGAATTGCTATCCGTTCTGATCATTGTTTCTTATGATAGAGTTGCATACTTATTGTGTTTGTAAATTTGTATGCTAATTAGAACAGTTCAGTGTAGACATTTTGTGATGATCAGTTTGTCTATCAATGAGAGCAGGGAGTAGTTTGTTCATAATTGCAGTAAAGATCATAGTTAAAGATTTTCTCAGTCTCAATGAAAGTTCAGATTGTTAAGGTTGTTAATGTTAGTAACAGTTAAAGTGATTTGTTTGATTAGAAGAGAAGTAAGTCACGTAAAGAGATGAGACATATCCGCAGTGTGTGATAACTGAAATCTTTACCAGATTTGTAGAACATTTTTTATTACATTGAATCTGTATGGTAATTGTTGTACAAATAGGCACATTATCAAGTGCAGTGATCTTGATATCCAATTAATATGAAATATACTTGTTTGGTATCCTGTTAATTCAAGTAGCAAAATTATCACTGTAGTAGCTCTTTCAGTTCGCTCTCGCAGTCGAATTGTATATGTATAGTCTGGCTACTAGTATATGGTGCACGCTAACAGCTCTGAACTTTTCATTTGCTCACATTCTCACACACGAGATTAATGTGTAGACCAATTACGAGTTTAATTACTGTTCACTTATTAACGACTGTACAATTTAAAGTGTTATCCGTTGCGCATCAAACTAAACCACATTTACGTAAGATCATTGCATCCCATGTCAGTTGCAATTTATTCTAACAGGGCAAACGATCCGTTGCGCATCAAACTAAACCACATTTACGTAAGATCATTGCATCCCATGCCAGTTGCAATTTATTCTAACAGGGCAAAGGAAGGTACTAAGTCTCATTGCTTAGTCAAATTATTTTGTTACTAAAACCACAACAGAACATTTATTTGGGAATTTTAGCGGGGACGGTCTCTTAACAAAAACAGTGACACGCTCGCCCCACAAACACATACTACTTTTCATTACAAACAAACACACACTACTTTTAACTTCGCATTATTTAGAGTCAATTGCCTATTTTTACACCATCGTGATATCTCATCAGGCTTGAACCATACGAGATAGTAACAGTTATCTCGCCATTATGATTTACACAGATTGTGTCAGTTTTGAAAACAGCGAAAGGCAACAGATAGCCACGATACATGCTAATTGACTTCCAGGACGCTTTCCACCGCATTAGTCACGTGTTCCCCCATAGAGGCCACGACCATGGTGTGTGTAAATGGTCGCCCACTCCATCCTTTCCTGAGGGTCGCTCGATGTGTCAGGCGTGCCTACTGAGCATGGCTCCTTTTACCATTGCACTGCATCCCTTACAACAATGCAGGGAAAGCATAATTATGAAGATGATATCGGTGTCGTTATCCAATATCCTGAGGGTTGACAGCTTGTACAGTATGAAACTTTCACTCTGCAGAGGAGTGTGGGCTAATATGAAACGTAGATTAAAATTGTGTGCCGGAACCGGGATTCGAATCTGGGACCTTTGCCTTTTGCGGGAAAGTTTGGAAGCTAAGAGGCGGCGTACTGGCAGAATTGATGTTGTGAGGAGAGACCATGACTCGTGCCGGAATAGCTCATTGATAGAGCGCCTGTCAGTGAAATACAAAGGTCGTTCGAGTCCCGGTTCCGGTACACAATTTTAATCGGGCAGGAAGTTTCAGCTTTTACAGTGTTTTGCATCACTGTAAGAAGGCGAAGGGTGCCGTTGCCAACTGTCATAAGATAATTCTGCTACTCTCGTCGCCGAACGCATGTTGTGCGTCGTGACTGGTTCTGCATCAGGTAACGACATAAAGTTCTCGGTGTCCTCTTGAAGTCTTATCTGCAACAGATGGAGCCGATGAACTGGCGCCCCGCGCTTCATAACATTAGAGCTTTTGCGCAAATATACGTATCTCGGAATGTCGCGCTCCGTGAAAAAGTTGCTGTGACTGGGACGCGCATTCTTGGTAGAACGTGGTACCTCACCCAAAGGTTGCAGGTGCCGAAACTCCTCGCGCCTGCAATCAGACATACGATTTCTTGGTTTTTGTGGCGATGGGCACCTTTAAGGAGTCTCCCGCACGTGTACTTTGGCCCCGTCAGAGGGAGTGCTAGGAGTCGTCGATTTCAGAGCCAAGAACACGGAGCTGGAGGCGAGTCCCCGCGGCCCGACAGCCGCCGTCTGGGCAGGTACCACCCAAACTCCCTGACTGCAAACCCCCACCCCTATCCCATACCGCAGGTATGTCCGCCACTTGTACCTCGATAATAACTCCCTCGCATTTGCTGACGTCATCGTATCTGAAGCGAGGCCGACGAGAGAGACAGGGCGCGGCGCGCACGTCACATCACGTGATCAGTGAGGCCTGAGCCGGCGCGATCGCTAGCGGATTGGCTGGCCACTATGAGACAGTGGGCTGTGCCCCAGCGGTCGGCCAATCCGCTAGCGATCGCGCCGGCTCAGGCCTCACTGATCACGTGATGTGACGTGCGCGCCGCGCCCTGTCTCTCTCCTGGGCCTCGCTCTGAAGTCAGTGATCAGTGATATCACCTTTGCTTTCGCGGGTCTGTAGTTATGCTTTAAGTGAGACTATCGATGCTGCAATGCAAATAGTTCACTGTGTTGCGCCGCGATGGAATAGCCGAGCGCTCTAAGGCGCCTTGCTGTGAAGCGCGTGGTTGCCCACCGTCGGAGGTTCTAATCCTCCTTCGGGCATACGTGTGTGTGTGTGTGTGTGTGTGTGTGTGTGTGTGTGTGTGTCTTACCCTTAGCTTAGGGTCTGATAGTCGCAGCAGAAGTCCATTTGATTCACAATCAACTAATCATTTTTGAACACAGTGTGGCAAAACATGGCCTCCGAGATCCTCCCCCGGCCTGTGGACGCTGTCTGGTACTGAGTCATACGTCGCACTTTCCCCACCAACCGCAAATTAAAGTCGATTACCCTCACTTCATCGGTCACCTACGACTTGATCGTTGTTCAGGACATCATGGAATGCCGTCGACAGTTTCTCCTGTGGGATGCTTCCAGGAACATGATACGATTGATTAATCTACATCTACATAGGATACTCTGCAAATCACATTTAAGTGCCTTGCAGAGGGTTCATCGATCCACCTTTATCCTATTTTAATTTATCTCTTATTCAATTCTCGAATAGAGCGCGGGAAGAAAGAACACCTTAATCTCTCCGTTCGAGCTCTGATTTCTCGTATTTTATTTTGATGATCACATCTACCTATATAAGTGAGAGTCAACAATATATTTTCGCATTCGGAGGAGAATGTTGGCGACTGGAGTTTCGTAAGTAGCCCACGCCGCAGCGATAAGCGCCATTGTTGTAATGATTCCCATCCCAGATCCTATATCATTTCCGTAACGCTGCCTCCCCTGTATCCTGACAATTCACCGAGCTGCCATTCTTTGGACTCTTTCGATGTCCTCTGTCACAGTGTTGCACCGCGGTGGAGTAGCCGAACGCTCTAATGCGCCTTGCTGTGAAGCGCGCGATTGCCCGCCGTCGGAGGTTCTAATCCTCCTTCGGGCATGTGTGTGTGTGTGTGTGTGTGTGTGTGTGTGTGTGTGTGTGTGTGTGTGTGTGTGTGTGTGGTGTGTTCTATTCTTAGCTTAGGGTCTGATGCAGCAGAAGTCCCTTTGATTCACAATCATCTAAACATTTTTGAACACAGTGTGGCAAAACCTGGCCTCCGAGATCCTCCCCCAGCCTGTGCACGCTGTCTGGTACTGAGTCATACGTCGCACTTTCCCCACCAACCGCAAATTAAAGTCGATTACCCTCACTTCATCGGTCACCTATGATTTGATCATTGTTCGGGAATGCCGTTTTAAGTGCCGTCCACATTTTCTCCTGTGGGATGCTTCCAGGACCATGATACGACTGATTAATCTACATCTACATGGGATACTCTGCAAATCACATTTAAGTGCCTAGCGGAGGGTTCATCAAACCACCTGTATACTATTTACCTCTCATTCTATTCTCGAATAGCGCGCGGGAAGAAAGAACACCTGAATCTCTCCGTTCGAGCTCTGATTTCTCGTACTTTATTTTGATGATCACATCTACCTATATAAGTGAGAGTCAACAATATATTTTCGCATTCGGAGGAGAATGTTGGCGACTGGAGTTTCCTAAGTATCCCACGTCGCAGCGATAAACGCCGTTGTTCTAGTGATTCCCATCCCAGATCCTGTATCATTTCCGTGACGCTGTCTCCCCTGTATCCTGACAATTCAAAACGAGCTGCCTTTCTTTGGACTCTTTCTATGTCCTCTGCCAAACCCATCTGATAAGGATCCCACACTGGGCATCAATACTCCAAAAAAGAACTTTATTTATCAGATTAAAAATGAAGCTATCATTAAAAGCGGAAAAAACGCTATCTTTTACGCCTGAGCCATTAAACAACTGATTGAAGAAACTATACTATTTAAAACCTTTAGATTATGCAGCATTCAGATAACATCTAAAGAGGTTCATCCTTAGAATAAGTTAATTTACTAATTTTTAAAGTCTAGAGACCGATAAACTCAGCAGTTGGCTTCCTTAAGTGTACAAACATTTTAAACTACTTTATAATACTGACGCAATCTAACACAGTGGCGACACTCTTGTTCACTTCCGTTATACAATACAATCGGACAGTAACCTACATTTCAGAATACAACATTGTCTGTGTGCGAATAGTATCAGTTATACTGATTTATAACAGCTTTTTCCATAGGGAGCACTGTGAAGTGAAATAAAAATCGACAACAGCTGAAAATAACACAACGTTGGCTTTTCTGTCATTCACTAATAACCCTGGAACACCACATGAAACTGTATCAATGATTCTGTTGTGACCTACACGTATTTACTAAAAAATTTCCTTTTCCCTTAAGAATAAAAAATGGCTGGTTAACAATAAAATCCGACCTTTTGCAGAAAGACGCCGTACATCCAACAAACAACGCGAAATTTTATTCGGTACGCTTTCAGGCAAATCCGTGAATGTGTAACGTATACAACTTGTACAGAAAGCAATATCTACATTACGTAACACGCCAAATAAGCCAGCATTGCTGTAACTGAAGGGAAATCCAGAAATATGTAATAATAAAATGTCAAAAGCAATAAAACTCTTCCAGTACCCAAGAAATAATTCGGCAGGAACGCTAGTACCTTCAAAACTTCAACGAAATGGTATTTTGATAAAACAATTATGTTTATATAAATATTAATGTTTTAAAAAGTGCACAGAACCTTAATAAACTGAATCATTATATTTTATTCAAAACTATTAAGAGTCAAGGTAAACGACATCATAATGAGAAGAAACAGCATCAGAAATAAATGCTGATCATCCATTAATTACCGTGTTTAGATTCTATCCCTTTGAGCATAGCAAACAATTATTCACATGTTCTAAAGCGTTTCTTCAGGGATTGTTTTAGCTTGTCAGTGAATAAGTAAGATTTGGTTATTTTCATGTTTACTTCACGACTAATCACTTCTCTTGATAATTTAGTAACGCTTGGATCTCAAAAATATAAAAGCTGTTTCACTGTTTATATAATTAAGTAGATTTTACGGTTGACTTTTCTACACCAGTGGCGCTCACAATCTCAGACAGTAAGAACTCCAACAGAAGTGTTTCCCGACAGTTTTGTTAGACGTTGCTTTGTTTAAGTCAGTAAAAAACTTTAGAGATTGGATTAATACACAATACTGAATAGTTGAGATGGTGATTTTAATGCTTCATATGTTCCACATAGCATCCTCCCGTATGGATATGACGCACAGAACGTTCACACTATCATGTGCAACTAGAGCGTCAAATGGACATAAATGTCGATTGTGATGTCAAAGCGTTGACTGTTCACGTGCGTATCTGCATTTTGTTGTTTTAAGTAGGTTTGCATTGATAATTGTCCACCTTAACGTTTCAGTCAGGTCTGCAGCTGCCCTTACGTCATTGTTTTGTTCTAGACTCACGTTGTGTGGGACAGACTTCTCAGGCATTCTTCATTCTTTCAATCATTTTGGAGAATGTATTCAACATATAAATTAGACATGTTCCTCCACTGCGGTGAGTTATTACACAACGTTGACCCAATACGGTCATAAAACTACTTCAGACTGCCTGCTCACAGTTGACTGCTGAAATGGACACACATCTTATGTATACAGTTGTTAGTTTACGTTGCCACCGTCCCATACTTTCTGGATGGACAGTGTAGCTTTCACTTACAATTTCAGTATGAACGATCCGTCGTTGCTGACAGCAGGTTTTGGTTCTCTGGATTTTACTATAAAAATCAATATTCTACAATAATAAATACGAAAGTGGGAGATGTATTTAACTGAAAATACAAAATAAAAATACGAGGCACGATCGAAAAGTAATGTAAAAAAATATATATATTCCTCCCCTGTTATTATTGCACTGGAATGTAGAAATGTCACGACTACATAGTTTGAAGTTTGCACTGTAGAAGGTGTTTACTTTTCATGTGCAGCTCTAGCAAGGAGATCCTGAACCACGAAATAATAATGAAAAGCATTTTATTGTCGTCAACTTGTGAAGTGCAACGAACTGTAGTTAGACATTATTGAGCAAAAGGGCATATACGAAGACATCGGCGTCGTGTATGAGAACGACTCTATTGGCCGTAACTATGTCTGCACGTACTGCGCAATCTTCCAGAAGGGCCATGGAAACCTTAGTGCCTAGGTACGCTTCGGGCAGGAGGTAACTGCTGGAAGCCCGCAGAATGTGGAAGCCATTGGGGCAGCAATTTCGAACGGTCGGCGAGTGCAGCTGCGTACCTTATTGGAGCAGTTCAATATTTTCTATCGGTAGGGCTCGCTGAAGACCTAAGAACCTTACAGACAACCACGGGGTCTAGCAAATGATATCAAGCTTGGATCGTGTAACTCGTTGCATCGCAGAATGGCAATACTTTCGGAAAGCAATTGTCGCTGGGGACTGATGACCTCGCAGTTAAGTCCCATAAGCTCTACAAACATTTGAATTGTCGCTGGTGACGAGGCTCGCACGTACCACTACCCGCTCGACAACAATAGGCCTCTGCAGAATGGGAGTAGGCTGGTTCTGCAGTCGAAAAAATTTGAAAATAACTCATTGTGCTAAGAAAACCTGGCTTCTGACGGTGTGAAACTTCTTCAAGACGATGTTCGCACTCCTCCCCACTGCACCTCCCCCAAACCAATGTCGCAGCTTCCGCTTGTGAGAAAACTTAAAAATTTTTTTGCGATGTGCTCCAGCATCCATCATACATTGCAACCCTAACACCGTCGGCCTTTCATCTGCTTGTCCTACAAATAATTTCCTGGACGGCAAACGCTTCGCCACAAATCAGGCTGCTACTAGCGGGCCACACTGAAACTGATTTCACGGTGGAGGAAATGTGATGAAAACCTTGGTGATTATGTAGAGAAGTAGGTAAGATGTACACTTGTGTGTTTCTTGTTACTTATTAAGCTTCTTTGTATGAAATTATTAGGCGTTACTTTACGACCTATCCTCGTACACACAAAATTACCATGACATACTGCCAAGTACCGAACCCAAGTATTATTTAAGGCCCACTTTCGGTTGCTTTAGTAACACTAAAAGTTTGCTTTTGCGATCTCCTTTTGACAGCTCGAAATTTAAATGAAAATATCGGCCTAAACGTTCGGCCTAAGCGAAAATTGAATACACAAATTTGTAGAGGAGACAATTTTCAATGATTTAGCTCTTGTATGTTCTTTTCCATATCTCGAGCGGTTTTAGAGATATTTGCAAAAATAACGGCGATTTGCCACTGTCACTTGCTTTTACGTAATCCACTACAGGCAAGGCAAGATATTAATGGAAAAGGATAATTAAAAAAATGAAAAAGATATTAAAATGATAATTTAAAGTGGTAAAGGTAAAAAAAGGAGTACATTTGTCAAAGTGAAACTCTTAAAAATCAAATAATTTTGGTCGTGAGTTAAAGTACAGTCAGAGAGGAAAGAGAATATTACATTCTGAGTTCATAGACATTATACTTGTCTGAAATTTTTGCAAAAAATTATATAAAAATAAAATAAATAAGATAAAATATAAAAGAAAAAAAAATCAGAAATATCATACAATACAGGAAAATATAAATGGGCCGTAAAAAAGAAAAAAAAAATGTTCAAATTTTTGTAGAGCTTATGGAACTTAACTACGGTGTCACCAGTCCCTTAACTTCAAAATACTTATGAACTAGCTAATACTAAGGACGCCACAAATATCCATGCCCGAGCGGGGATTCGAACCCCCGACCGCAGTAACCGTGCAGACTGTGAATGACGCCGCAGAACGCTCGGCCACCGCGGCCGGCGCCGTAAAACACGCCAGTGTGATTTTTTATTACAGATCTGGGCACGAAAACTCATTACGAGCGCCTTTAGCACCACCTGCGAAAGTTATTCAAAGGGGGCAGAAACAGCCTTTTGAACATCCTGGGATTGTCATTTTCTACTGTCGTATTGCGCAAGAAGATTCAGTATGCTCCACATAAGTCATCGAGCGATTTTCGACCACCATTTGCAGTTGTAAGCCGGCCGCAGTGGCTGAGTGGTCTGCATGGCCGCTGCGGCCGGGGGTTCGAATCCCCCCTCGGGCATGGATGTTTGTGCCGTCCGTAGTATAAGCCAGTTCATAAGTAGCTTGTAAGTTTAGGAACTGATGACCTCGTAGTTAAGTCTATAAGCTCTACAAACATTTAACATTTGCAGTCGTAACGAAGAAAAGTAGGTACCAATAGAGGTTGCGCGAATGCTTCATATGAATTGGTGTTTGTGACAGACGTAGCCCAGGATTTGTGATGCACATCTGTCTGTAAGCGCTGGAAGCAGAAGGATCGACAAAGCGACGGGACCGATTGCAGTACCTCGTTGCTTCGCGAAGACAGGCGTGTTTTACACGTCGCATAGATGGGTCGCTCTGCCACATTATGACCATATCACAACGAATTCGATCTGTTGGTAGACAAGCAGCGACTGCGCGTTCCTGTCGACGTCGTTTGCAGTAGAGCCGACTGTCCACACGCCGTCCTTTGCTGCGCCTAACACTTAGGCAGCGCCACAAGCGTTTCTGCTGGTGATAGTGCAATGAACGAAGCATATGGTCAGGCGAACGGAGTGGCATTGCTGTACCGAAAATACGAAATCTGCCTACACTACGGTCGGGTTATAGGCTGGAGACACCGTGCTGAGAGACTGCTGAACTGCTGTATCGACATACTGATCCTGCTCCCCAGTATTATGGTTTTGGTGATAAAGGATTCCGTTCCCGCACCTCCCCAACTCTCCCCACCCTTTAACACACATACCTGCCAACGTTATACCTCTGAAGTGCTGAACTGTTGCACCCTGTACTCCTCCACGCATAACACGAAATTTTCATAAAATTTTCGTCCTCCATAGGGTTCCATTGCGATCATGGCATCTCTCCGCTCTAGATATTTAGCCAAAAATCTGGTATATGATTGCGGTGCAAATGGCCTGAGATACACGATCCACTGTTACATCAAAACAACTTTAACAATATGTGGAAGCAGCCTGGACTCTTACACTCCAATAAAACACCCAAATTCAATGCCAAGGCGCGTAGCAGCGGTTGTAGCCAAGAATAACATGAACACTAAATACTGATTTCTAGACAGAGAAGCTGGTAATCCTGTTGAGGTACTTTTTCCCCTTTTTGACATTCTCATGAAGTATATATATAAAATTGTGGATAGCCGATTAGGAGAAATATCTCCTAGACAGTTGCTCGGCGATGGCGACAGTTAAACCAACTGAAAAATGCTGCTGTTGGAGCACAAAAAGACAGGCAGATTCGTTCTTTTTTAAAACATTTGACAGAAAAGAGAGGAACTAGCTGACTCAATCCTCATTCCACCTACTTCACCAAAAATTTCGTATTTTCGCTCTTTTACCACACAACAGGCTAAATACCTCTGTCCTGCTGTAGCGAATGCGAGCTGAGTTGATAACAACTCGCTCGCTGCTTCTGGTGGTGTTATTGGTTGCCCACCTGGAGGCTGTGGTTCACGGGCATGGTTGTGGCGAACCAGCGAACCTCCAGCACGTTCGATGTGTCCAAGGATCTGCCTGCGGCTCTGGCCAGCCCTGTTACTGCTCGTAATACACACACAAAAAAAAAAAAAAAAAAAAAAAAAAAAAACACACACACACATCTGTGGTCGCGGGAGAGGTCGCCTCAGTGCATGGCAGGCAACGAAGGACATCACAGCGGACTGAACGAGAGGCCTCCCTAGTTCGTCTTAACAACAGGTTTGAAGCGCTGTCTGTACCAGTCAATGTTCGTGAGTCAGATGGTGTCGCTTGACCTGAGGTCAGCTCTCAGCCTAAAAGATCCTGGTAACTACTGAGGGTCGGATTTCTTTTAGTTGGTACCTCCAATGTTAGGCGCGTATGGGGGTCCCTTACTGACAGACAGGAAGAAATTGAGTGTGCACTTCGTGTGTATACTGGATGGAGTCATTCCAAGCATGGAATGGCTTGCTTTTGATGCCAGATGCTATGGAGAGTACAAAATTACAGTTATCTGTAGGTGATGGCTTAAATCGGTACCAACAACGGGGGTTTAAAGTCCCGTCAACAGCGTGGTCATTATAGGTACCAACAATGTGTCGCTTTGGATCGAAAGAGATTATCTCCGATTTTGGGTGGCTGTCTGAAGTGGTAAAGAGCTCACCATTTGTAGCGTAGTTGAGAGGACCGCATGCAGATTTCTGGTACAGTTCCGTATGGAACGACGGAATCCAGAGGCTCAGGCGGTTCTTCGACCATCTATGCTGCAGATTCCTCGACCTGCGCCATCGGCTGTTGGGGTTCCGCGTTCCGCTGAATAGGTCAGACGTCCACTACACGCAGGAAGCGGCTACACGACCAGTAGGGTGTGTGTGTGGCGTGCACGGAGTTGTTTCTTAGGTTAGAGGGTCTCGGGGGCACACAAAATGGGTTTGACACACAAAGGGTATATGTCATAGAAAGGATTAACGCATATCTATGAAATATTGGTCTATCAGTTGGCAATTGTTGTAGCTTTATGGGGAGAGTGCCAGATCTCCAAACGATAATAGAGAGTGCTGAAGGACAAATATGTAAAGGTAGTGAAAGCTGGATGAAGCCAGAGATAAGTTCACCTAAAATTTTTACAAAGGGACAAATGATGTTGAGAAAGAATGGATTAAGTAAAACATGTGTTAGCGTATTTATTGCTGTCACAAGCGGTTGACAGGGAAATTGAAGTAGATAGTCCTTGTGACTTGGTATGGGTAGAGGTTATACCTGACAACTGAATAAATACATAATTAGTTGTTATTACGAACCACATGACGCTTTAAAAGAAAATGTTCAAATGTTTGTAGAACTTATGGGACTTAACTACGGGGTCATCAGTCCGTAAGCTTACAAACTACTTATGAACTAGCTAAGACTAAAAATATCCACGCCCGAGGGGGGATTCGAACCCTCGACCGTAGTGGCCGTACAGACCGTGACTGGAGCGCCTCAGTCCCCTCGGCCACCGCGGCCGGCGCTTTAAAAGAAAGCTTGAATCAAATGTCAGTAACGTATAAAAGTAAACAGTTGTAATTGATGGTGATTTTGACTTACAACCTATATGTTGGTAAAAATACATTTAAAGGTGGTAGGCCACGGCAGAATAGCCGTGCGGACTAAGACGCCCAGCTGTGATGCGCGCGTCCGTTCGCCGACATGGGTTCGAGTCCTCCCTCTGGCATTGGTGTTTGTGTTGTCCTTAGTTTAAGTTAGTTGATGTAGTTTGTAAGCCTAGGGACTGATGACCAACGTCGTTAAGTTCCGTAGACTTACAAACATAATTTGAAAGTTTGTGGTTCTTTTTTACAATTTTTTTTCAATCTTCTCGTCCCCCTGTGTCTTATTTCCAGTTAATGTCTGATGATAGATATTTATTGCATTTAACAACGATATTATTCTTATTTTCGGAATTCTACATTCAGTTAGTGGTAGGGAGACATGTCAGGAGTTTTGTTCATTGATATTTTAGTTTATTAGAGTACTTCAGTTAATCCTGTAGGAAACTGAATTTACTGAATTTCACATTCAGGGAGACCGTAGTAATTTGGTGATGTATGGGCTGGCCATTAGGTTTTTCGCGGAAAGGTTTCAAAGCATCAAAGCAATACCGAAGTGAAGCCATATGCACCACAACTGGTGTGAGTGATGTGCGGGGTTGGAGGGGGGGGGCGGCGGCAGAGCTACCCCCTCCCAGCTACCTGAGCTTTTCTGGGTGGTCAGCATTGCTGGGGAAGAAAACTACTGGCTCTGGTTGGAGGTGAGTGGCGACGGACAACCACAAGGGATGATTTGCTGTTGGGGGCTGAGTCTGGGGTGCCGACTGCAGCTCGATCTGCGATTGACTGTATGTTTTCTATATGACAGGTCGAACAATCCATCATCCGGCCGAGTGTTGTCATTGGAAAACTCATTAAAGGCTTGGTGAGACTGGCTTCCTACGTGTGAAGGGCGTGGCCGACGATATCTGGCGTGTGCAGCTTGGTGGTGTGGAATGGAGCCAAGTTTCTTTTGGGAGAGATACCGTCGAGTGTGTTTCGCTTCGTGTTTTAGACACCGCAGTGGGCAGTACGCGTTGTTTCGGATTCCGTATGGACACTCCGACTTGTGAATTTGTACGGGAGCTTTTGCGGCAGACGCTGCAGAGAGCGGACTTGGATTTTGAGTCGTGGGTTTGCTTGTGGCAACCACTCTACAACTTAGATCTTGGTGGGTACGCTGTCTGTGGCCATGCAGTTTAAACATCGTCGCTGCCACGCAGGACGAAGTTAATGCTTTCACAGACGGGATCCACAGCCTTCTGCTACAGTCTGCTGATATCGACGCTGCCGCCGCGAGATCAACATTGCTGTGCGTGCTAAAGTATCGGCTGCACCAACCCACTGCCTGGGATATTGACTGATTGTGTTTCTCCTGTCAGGTTAGGATAATATTTATGAGTAGGTGCGTTTCTTATTCTCTATGTCTGAATGATAGGATCTCCGAAAATATAGCCAGTCATTTATTTCAGTTTGTATAATATTGTGTCTTTCATTTTTGTGAAATTGTACGACAGGTTATTTAATATTTTCATGTTACTGTATTGTGACAATTGGTCACCTGATATTGTAAATAGTTAGGTTATATCTTTGAACCGGATGCCCACTTTTCCGTCAATCTTTTAAACAGGAACGAATTGCGTTTTTTGTACACCGACAGTTTTGTTTCATTATTTTTCTTTGCTGCAGCAAGATGTGCTTCTTATAATAGAAACGCTCTATAGATCTGTAATCAAGGAAAGCAAGGAAGGAAGATCATAATTCACTGGTCGTCAACGACGTGGTTGTTAGAGAAGGAGCACCAGATTGGATTGTTTTGATAACGATGTGGTTGAAAATTGATCGTTCCTTTTAAGCAAACTATTCCGGAATTTCCCTGGCTCTATTTAGGAAAATCAAGGAAAACCTACGTCTGATTATCTGGTGGCGGTATTCGCAATCCTCCCTAATTAGAGTCCATTGTATATGTCGTTTCCTTATGCGCTTCGACTTATTTATTTACAGGGAATTACGAATAATTATTTGAGGACAAGATGGATGTAAATGAGTGTGGGTTTAGGCCTGTCAGGCTGTCAGGACCAGATCTTTAGCTTACGGCAGGAAATGGAAAACTGCTATGAGTGAAACAGGGAATTGTATCTATGTTTCCTAGATCTACAAAAGGCTTATGACCGTGTTCCTACGAGGAAACTACTGTTAATTCTGCAAGATTATGGTATAGTAGGCAAATTTCTGCAGGCAATTATAGGGCTTTACGTAGACTGTCAGGCAGCAGTTAGAGTAGATGGCAAATTAAGCTCATGGTTCAGGGTAGTTTCAGGGGTAAGACAAGGCTGTAACCTGTCACCATTATTGTTCATAATATTCATGGATCATATGTTAAAAACAGTAGACTGGCAGGGCGGCATTAAAATAGGCGAAAACAAAAAAAGCAGTCTCGCATATGCGGATGACTTAGTTGTAATGGCATATTCGATTGAAATGTTGCAGACTAATATTTCAGAGCTCGATCAGAGGTGCGAGGATTATGATATGAAGATCAGCATTTCCAAAACGATAGTAATTTCTGTGGAAAAAAGATTTAAACAGATCGAGTGCCAAATAGGAGGAACAAAGTTAGAACAAGTAGACAGTTTCAAGTACCTAGGATGTATTTTCTCACAGGATGGCAACATAGTGAAAGAACTGGAATCGAGGTGCAGCAAAGCTAATGCAATGAGTGCTCAGCTAAGATCTACTCTCTTCTGCAAGAAGAAAGTAAGTAACAAGACTAAGTTAGCAGTGCACCGCTCTATCTTTCGCCCAACTTTGTTGTATGGGAGTGAAAGTTGGGTGGATACAGGTTACTTCATTCATAAGGTTGAGGCACAGATGTGAAAGTGGCAAGAATGATTGCAGGTACTAATAGATGGAAACAATGGCAGGAGGGTGTCCATAATGAGGAAATCAAAGAAAAACTGCGAATGAACACCATACATGAAGCAATTGTAGCGAATAGACTGAGATGACTGGGTCATGCTACACTCATGGGAGAAGCAAGGTTACCTAAGAGACTCATGAGATCGGCAGCGGAGGGTAAGAGAAGTCGAGGTAGACCAAGAGGAAAGTACTTACATACGGTGCAGAATGATTTTGAAGTGAAAGGCATAACATCAGACGAGGCATAAATGTTAGCATTGAATAGGGGATCATGGAGGAATTTTATTAGAGGTACTATGCTCCAGAATGAACACTGAAAGGCATAATATATATGATCCCCTATTCAATGCTAACATTGATGCCTCGTCTGATGTTATGCCTTTTACTTGAAAATCAGTCTGCACCGAAACTAAGTACTCATCTTTGATATTAATAATAGCGAAACAAATGTCATCTCGATATCTGTAATTGGTTTTGCTATTATTAATACCAAATAATTTGTTTCCAAACAGTGAACTCCACCAACATGCTACCACATGTAAAATTCTGAAGATGGGTAAAGGCCGGAATCGATCGTGTCATAAATAAATAATACGATATTTAATGTGACTAGTAGCGGATTTTATTCTCAACTCTATACTTTTCTTAAAGTGCAATAATTATGCCCTAACCGCCACTAAGTCCACTTGGAGGACCAGATATGAAACAAATATCTAGAGAAAGAAATTAGATATTACTGAGCTCTCAATTGTAAATAAAATTACGGTATCCCTCTGGATTTCATACACTGCTATGTATGACATGAAATTACCCATACGGAAAATCTAGCATTGCGTTTTTACTTCTGCAAATTCTTTAAAATGTTGCAGTACTTTACGTAATTTTATGCCACCCAATGTTACAGCGAATATCGAAAATACAATCAACCCTTAATCGGACAAAGTTATCAAATGGTAAGATATGTAAAAATCCATTGTTTCGCTGACTGTAAGTTTCAAAGCAGCTCGAATGTCGTCTCTCACTGCAATTGTCAATTTTGGAAACCAAACATCATGGTTTTTCAGGTATATATAATGGATGAAGATATTCGAAAACGGAAAAAAACGTAGTTTCTACATAAATGTCTACTTAATATATTGTTAAAATTTGAGACATTTACTATGATTAGTTGTTTATATATTTGCGCTCCACGTTGAAAAATGGCTAAAAATGATTTTATTAATTTTCCGAATAGGTACAGTAATACCTGTTTCAGACACAAACATTTTTCTTAATTAGCGAAAGAACTTGTATATTTTCCCATTTTCCCACAAGAAGTTCGTAATAGGCTACCAATGTAGGTGTTACAGTGAATTTGACACCACCATTACTTGCAAAGCAAGTTTACCAAGTGCAATAACTATGCTAAAATGACAACAAAAAGTACTCTCATTTTTAACGCACGAATCTGTTATGGTTATATTCTTGTTTACATTGTTTTTAAAATTATTTTATAAATTTTATGCTTTTAAACATATTTTATAAATTGTATGCTTTTAATCAGAAATTGTATTGTTGGCTTCCTTGTCATCTGTCATAAAGTTTGTATTTGAATGTAAATAAGACTCACGTAACCTTCCATTATCCCAATATTTATCGTGGTTATACCAAATAAATTACTTCGCTCGTCATGAAACGACTAAAAAAAAAAAAAAAAAAAAAAATAAAATAAAAAAAAAAATAAAAAAATAAAAAAAAAAGTTCCAATGTCTCTAAATCTATCGTACTACACTGCGTGGTCATCAGTCAGTAGCTTACAAAGTACTTAAACCTAGGTAAACTAACCTACGGACAAACACACACACCCATGCTCCATGCGCGCTCCGCAGCGAGACTCTTTAGACCGCTCGGCTACTCCATCGCGGCCATGAAAATATCGATATTGACATTTGGATAATAATAATAATATTTTTTTTACTGTACTTTATGCACGAATTCAAACGTCACATTGTACCTCGTATTCTGTCATATGCTTTTATTGTATTATTTTAAACCGCAATGCATTTTAAAGTACCTGATGTAAATTGTCAATACACCAATATACAATTAGGTTGCAAGCTTTATGACTGATAAAGGTACAATTTGTATACGTTGTTCGATGTACACTTGACAGCAAAAAAAGTGGATCACTGCTGAATGCAACCCAACTAACGTAGCTGTGTTGCAGGTACTCCACATTCAAAACCCCTGTAGAGTACAATCGTTCGACTATTCACAATGGGTACCAAAGAAGTAGTAGAGAACATTGCTCCTTATGGCAATCGGTCCACATGTAATTCCATACAGTCGTACAAAAAACATTAGAATACAAGTTATTAGAGTCGAGAGAGCAACGTAAATTCAATTTAATTACAATAAGTGACAAATCGGGTACCTTATCAAACTCATTCAATGACACAATGAGTTTTTGTTTGTGCACTGAATTTGAACGCACTGTTGACCAAAAAAAGCTTGCGTTTCTGATCGAGACTAGATTAGACATGAAGAGACGTAAGACATTGACGTTTTCATTGGTATCGGTTTACAAGGCCAATGTCCGAACTCGGTTAACTTTAGCATTGCACCAGGAATGGCATGAAGTTAAAATTGTTACTGAGAGGTAACCACTAAAGGTATATAATACAGTGTAACTCACAGGTGTCAAACGTCATAAAATTGTGGAATAGAACGCAGTACCTATATGAATCGTTAACGAAGCACAACCACACGTCAGATATTAAATAAATTCACAGATAGCGCTATATTTGAACTTGAAATGACGATACAATTGACTTCTTTCCCGGCAGGGACCCAACCCCGGCTCTATTCGCTATTTATTATATATTCGCAAAGAGATGAAATAGTTACTGTTCTCACCATTAGCGGGATGTGCAAATGTTCGGCTAGAAGTAGCGCAAGCCGCGGCGGATTAGCCGTGCGCACTGGAGCGCCGTGCTGCGGTGCGCGTGGCTGTTCGCCGTCGGGTGTTCGAGTCCCCCCTACGAGCATGGGTGTTTGTGTTGTCCTTAGGTTAGTTTATCTTAGTTTAAGTAGTTTGTAAGCTACGGACTAATAACCAAGCAATTGAGTCCGATTTACAAACATTTACAATGACTAGGTAACAACTCTCCCAATATCGTTTACTAGTAATTAAGATCGCGCCGTTCGTAGAGACCGGGAGGGGTTTGGCATTTTGAAGAAACAACAAAAACTACTCCAACTTTGTTCTAGTCAGTAGCGAATGGACATGTGTAATGTGATTTGAAAGACGCAACAGTCCTAAATTCCTTAGTTTACCTAGGTTTAAGTAGTTTGTAAGGTACGAATTGATGACTATGCAGTATGGTCCGATAGATTTACAGACATTATTTATTTACCTATAGTCTCGTTTCGCTCAAGTTTGTATGAAAAATGTGTGTGAAATCTTATTGTACTTAACTGCTAACGTCATCACTCTGCAAACTACATAAACTATCTTAACATAAGGACAAAACAAACACCCAAGACCGAGGAAGGACTCGAACCACCGACGCGAGCAGAAGCCCGATTCAAGGCATGATGCCTTAAACCGCGCAGCTACTCTGCGCGGCGCTCAAGAATGTAACATAGCTCTTACCATAATAAATGAAATATTACGCATCTTAAAAGTAGCAAGGAGCGTCGTTTACGCATTAGAAAACGGTTTCTAAAACGGGAAATATATACCATGTGTAACGATATAGTCTGTTGGGATGAAAGCAGAGGAGGTCAATCGAAACACCAGAGCTCTGTATTTCACAGAACGAAGAATTTATTATAGGTAAGGGGGTATGAAAGAATACGGTCTCATAGAGAGGACTGATATACAGTAACGAAAGCATAAATTAAAAGAGAGTGCATGCTGTCAACGGAAAACAATAGATTTTATCACCGTATTGTGTGGGTACCGACCAGAAGGGTAACTGAGGTTTTGATGCAAGAGCGGCGACAGCGAGTGAGAGAGAGAGAACAGAAGAGAAATTAACTATTAATAAATGCAAGACCGTCTGCGTATTTTGTGAAGGACAGAGGGCGTATTAATGGATGGAGGGGAGGAGAGAGACGTATCTGAAATAACAAAAATTACTTTGACAGCGTCCATCTAAACGGATTACTCTGTTTGCATGGAGACTGGGTATAAATGTAATAAAAAATAGGATATTGAGTGAAAGGAGAAGCATTAAATTAAAATTTGTACTTCAGGGAGGAATCGAACTCAGAACGTCATACCTACTTTCGTTCAATGCTTCTGCCTTCACTCAATGTCTTTGACATATTGATACGGAAAACTGTTGAAATAAAAATTGTGCCTTGGGCGGGAATCGAACCCAGACTTCCATACTTACTTTAATTCAATACTTTTCTCTTGAGATATTGACACTGAAAACTGGCCCTAGGTAGATAAATTTATAATAAAAATAGGATAATAAAGGAACTGTATATTAAAAGAAAACTTCAATTTAAAGGTAGCTCAAAGGAAAAATAAACACATATTTTATTTCTGTTGCCAAGAGATCTTCCACAGTCTCTCACTTACGAAATATGAAAATAGAGATGAGATTTAAAAAAAAAACATTTGAATGACTAATAATTTATTCAGAATCCCTCATTATTTGTTTCTTCCGTTATGCATCTCAGCATATAATCTATAACGTTATCGGACCAGCTTCTCTTCAGTAAATGCGACGACTCTATCTCGAGTTGATTGCTCACAGTGAGACGGCCTGATTTGTATTTCCGCTATCCGCTCTCACTATGAAGCCAGGAAGTAAACATTCTGTATTTACGTCAGAGCCTCGCTTTGTGCCGTGCTGGGTGCTGTTGCCCGCCACCGCGTCCGCCAGCTGGCTGGTTTCCGCCAAGCCTCACCTCGGCACCAGCTGTGGTTGACCGGCCTGCCCATAGCTCGCAAGCCACGGCTAATACACCGACTCCATCCTTAAAGTATGAAAAGTTTCTGCAAACCTACCCTAACGTGTATTATAAACTACCACACCTATATTTTGCTATAAAATGAGCAGTCAGGTTATCGTTTGACACTTCGTTCAAATATTTAACGAAGTGAAAGAATTGAATCATGATAAACGTAGTACCACATAATGTTTCACATAGATAGCAATCATATAACACAGAAAATTATTCTCTCTTTTCAGCGCTCTGCATTAGATCTAGACGTAATGAAATATGTGGTTATCTTAGAAATGGAAGCATGTTGTAAAATTAAACAGTTCTGGTGGCAATAACACAAATGTATACATGTAGTATATCATTCACGTTTTGTGTACTTATAAAGTGTTTTCAATGTGTCTGTAAACAGTAAGTGTTAAACAACGGAAATTACCTTCTGCTGGGGTTCTTCATTTACACGATTATTCTGTTATTCACAGTGAAGTGTTTCGTAATGGGTTCATATAATCGCTTCAGTTTCTCGACTTTTCCACGCTTATACTAAGCTCGAAATACTACTACTACTAGTACGACTAATAATAATAATAATAAATACAAGTGCCAAATAGCGTATGTGCGAGTTATAATCAGATATATTCTTTCAACTTTCTCAACGTCCTCCCTCTATACCATCAGGTAATAATCGAACCCTATTCAGCAGTACTGCATAAGAGGGGGAACAATTGTAGGGTTGGCAGTTTCCTTAGGAGACGTGTAAATCTCCTAATGGCAGTGTTAATAACAGACCATTTGTTTCACATTCACCAAAACATGTGTTATTCACAGTTAACATTGTTTTTAATTGCACCTCCAGGAATTCTGTTATATGTATAACCTTCAAATTTGTTTTGCTTATCGATATCTAGAATGCTGACGAAACTCTGAGTACTTAGGAAAGCGATATGGTTCGAAGTTGATTATGGCTGAAGATTAAGGGACTTAACTGCGGGTCATCAGTCCCTAAACTTACAAACTACTTATGAACTACCTTATACTAAAGACGACACTAAACCCGATGGGGGTTTAGAACCCCCGACGAGGAGCGGCCTCGCGCATCGGAGCATAGTACCTCAATGCGCTTGGCTACTCCACTGCGGCGTTGAAGATACCAAAAATCGTTTTGGCACTCTATAAATGTGAAATTAGTACTCAGCAGATCATGAAAATATAGTATCGCCAAAGTCTCACAAGAGTAATGATTTAGAAACCTTTGCCGGTTTGATGTTAATTTTCTAGACATTTCATAACGCTCGAAAAAGTATTTGTTCAAACGTCCTGCTGCATGTCGATATCAATACAATGGATCTGTAACCCAGTGGATTACATTTATTTTCTTTATAAATCTGTGCAACATTCCATTCGTCTCCCTCACTATAAATACATCAATGTTCGACCTCACGTCGTAAGAGAAGTAATTAATCCATGCATAATGTGTGCATAAGATGTTCTCCTAAGGTGTTGGACCACTTGAGAAAGACATTGCTGTAGACAAATGATCTTCCTGGTACGACTATGGTAGTGAAATGACAACACGGTTGATCATGTCTGGTGCTAGTTGTACTGCTTCCTGGAATGACAGAGAAGAATCTAGATCAAAAGTAACAATCCGACACAAGCTGCTTGTGGCCACTGAGTGCACACATTGGGGAAGTTGAACAGTTGTGCCCAGCCGGAATTCGCGTCCAGTTCCTACCGTTCTTTTAGCAGTTACGGTAACCACTGCCCGAGCGGGAAAATAACGATCATCGCAGGTGCGCGGGCTACCAGTCCTCTCCCCCCTCGTCACACAGAAGACTCATACTTCCTCACACTGCTCACGTAGTTGCCAATGTGCACTCACTGCTCGTGGCACTTTGCTGATTACCTCGAGAATTCAGGCGTAGTGAGCATTTGTGCTGAGGGCTGGAGTTGTTCTCGTCTTCTCCTTAATTATGTATATTTATGTGTGTCTGTTCTTTCGAAAGAACAGTCACGACACATATACGTATATAGAAGAACCTTTCAAGATTCATTTATTGGTGGTATTCCAATTAAAATGGCTGAAAAATTGAACTTCGGTGTGTCATTTACTTATCACATATATGATTACAGACAAGGGTGATGAATTTCACGTAGCAACTACAACTATTCTCGATCCCTACTTTCTGAATTATCTGCATCTGCCTCCACAAGGGCAATGAGGAGGCGATTCACGCTGCAGCTGTTCGCTTCCTTCATGAAAATGTCGACGCTCTTTAAACAATAAGAGGCAGTAGCTCTCAGTTACAAATTGGAGCGAGAGTAACATTTTACCCACTCTCTGACAGAGCTTCAAACTGCTATATCGAATTGAGAAATATTTGTAGCAGATTATGCTGCTGTCTAGTAAGCACCTCAGAAAAGCAGACCCAATTTTAAAATGATATTGAAGTTATATCTTCACGATGCAAATTCGACAAATGACCCTAAACATAAATATGCGTATACTTCACCACATGAATACCAGAAAATTATCGTTAGTCCTTGAGAAATCGATAAACAAAACAAATTTAAGGATTATACACCTAACAAAATTTCTGGTGGGTACAATTGAAAACAACGTTAACTACGAAATATACGTGTTTTGGTGAAGATAAAACAAGTGCCTGTTATTGACACAACCATTAGAAGATTAAAACGTCTCCCTAGGAGGCTATAAACCCTACAATTGCTCCACCTCTTCCGCAGTACTGCTGAGCAATGTGCGATTATTACCTGACGTTATAGAGGGAGGACACTAAAAAAGTTGGAAAAAGATATGAGATTGTGCGGTATTGTGAATTAGCGGAAAGAAGGTCTCGGATGTTTTCCGTTTATTTTTTTTTTTTTAACTACTTAGGTTAGGGAGGGGGCGGAGACGGCAGGGGGATGAGGTGGGGAAGCAAAATATTAAAACAAAAGAGTTTTCAGTGTAGCACGCTTCTTCTATGAGATTTTAATCACCGAACTTCTCCTACAAATGCAAAGATCTTTTGTACTCATTACCGTACAAAGTATGTTACAATTGTAAGAAGGCCGCGCAGAGTACCCGTGCGGTCTAAGGAGCCATGTCATGGATCGGGCTGCTGCTCGCGTAGGAGGTTCGAGTCCTCCCTCGGGCATGGATATGTGTGTGTTGTCCTTAGAATAAGTTAGTTTAAGTAGTGTGTAAGTTTAGGGACTGTTGAACTTAGCATACCACACACATTCGAACATTTGATTTGAATTTTAAGAATAATATAATGGTAATTAGAACTCGCATATATCCTTTTTGGCACTTGTTTTTCTCGATCTTCGTATAAGCGTGGAACAGTCGAGAAACTAAAGCGATCCTATGAACCCATTACGAAACACTTCACTATCAGTAACAGAACAATCGTGTAAATGAAGGGCCTCAGCAGAAGGTATTTCTGTTTCGTAGCACTTATTGTTGCAGAGACAATGAGAACAAATTATAAGTGCACAAAACGTGAATTTTATACCACATATATGTATCTGTGTTGTTCCCACCAGAATTGTTTAATTTTAAAACATACGTAGTTTTCTAGGTTGAATACATATTTCTTGTGTCTAAATCTAATACAGAGCGCTGAAAAAATACTCTCCTGTGTCGTATGATTGCTATCTAGGTGAAACATTATGTGGTAGCTGCGTTTATCATGATTCTATTCTTTAATTTCGTTAAATATTTGAATGAAATGTCAGAAGATAAAGTGGCTGCTCATTTTATAGCAAAATAGCTCTAGCTGTGGTGGTTAATACTACACACTTGGGTAGATTGGCAGAAACGTTTGAGTCTGGTTTTGCGGTCTTTGCCTGTATTAGCCGTGGCTCGAGAGCTATGGGCTGGCCGGTCAACCACAGCTCGTGCCAAGGCGAGGCTTGGTGGAAGCCAGCAAGCTGGCGGTCGCGGTGATGCCCAACAGCCCCCAGCACAGCGCAGAGTGGGCTCTGACGTAAATACAGAATGTTTACTTCCTGGCATCATAGTAAAAGCAGACAGCCGAAATACAAATCAGGCCGTCTCACTGCAAGCAATCAACTCGAGATAGAGTCATCGCTCTTACTGAAGAGATATTGGCCTGACGGCGTTACAGATTCTACGCTGAGGTGTATTATGAAAGAAATTATTAGTACTTTAAAATGCTTTTTTTATATATTTTACGATTTTTTATTTATTTATTTTTTTAAATCTCCTAAGTGAGACTTTAGAAGAAATAAAATATGAGTTTCTTTTTCCTTTGAGCTGCCTTTAAATTGATTTTTTTCAAATACACAGTTCCTTTATTATCCTATTTTATTATAAATTTATATACCTAGAGACAGTTTTACGCGTCAGTATGTCAAAGAAATTAAGTGAAAGGAAAAGGATTGAATTAAAGAAAGAATGGAAGTCTGGGTTCGATTCCCGTCCGTGGCACAAATATTAATTCAATGCTTCTCATTTCACTCAATATCCTTTTTTTATTCATTTATACCTAGACTCCATGCATACAGAGTAATCAGTTTAGATGGACGCTGTTAAAATAATTGTTGTTATTTCAAATACGTCTCTCTCCTCCCCTCCGTCCATTAATACACCCTCCGTGCTTAACAAAATATGCAAACGATTTGTCTCGTATTTATTCGTTGTTAATTTTTCCTCCTTTCTCTCTTTCTCTCTGTCACCTCCCTTACATTATAATCTGAGTTGCCGTTTTGTTCTATTCCCCCAAAGAGCTGTACAAAAATTCTGGTTTCCGTTAAAACAATACTGTCTCTTTTAATGTCTGTTTTCTTTACTGTTCATCGGTCCTCTCTATGAAGCAGTGGTCTTTTATATCTCCGATAATCCATCCTTCGTTCTGTAAAACATTCGTTCCTTTTCTCTCGGCCCTAAAACAAACTGTGATATATAAGTAAGGAGTACTTTGGAAGCATTTCACTCTTTTATTTTCCAGTCCTGCACTCCTGTTCATTCCCAGATCCCGCCCTCCCTCCTGCTACCCCTCCTTTGAAATATTTATCTGCATCTCCGTGCTTCTTTTCACATTCTTGTGCTTGGCAGTTTTTTTAATCACTTTCATTATTTCTCAGTCGTTGACTCTCGAAAAGCATGTGGATATAATGGACAACTGAACCTTACCGTGCAAGCACTATTGTTGCCATTGAAATGGACATCTATTCCGAAAAATACCAGTATCCAAGCTTTGAAATGGCAGAGACTGAAGTTCTCCCCCATCCTGCCCAGCTGGATATTATGCTTCGCATGTAATCGCATTTTCGATGCGACATTGTATCAGAATCCACATTGCTATTTTGTAACCTCAGTATGACTATTGAATGCAACCACATCGTGAAGAATAATATTGCTCGACACACTTGCCAGTTATCGGATACCTTGTCACTGACCATACGAGTAAAACACAGAAACCTCCTTCATCGAAATCTGTTTGTGTTCCTGAACGTGGTGAATAAATGTCAAAACAAAGTTATTTTCCGAATTTCAAATTTTTTTACGCATAATCCACATTCCTCACATCTATAAAAATGCCTAATATTCAAGTTATCGTGGCAACAGCTACCCAACAATCTTTATTGTAATGAGCACATAGTTAAATAAGCTTATTACAGAATGCCATACCAAATATTAATGTAGCATACTAAAACGTAGTATAATATCATGAAAAATCCGCGATAAGACACCTCTGAGCTCTTTGACTGGTCGTGCTGTCTAATGAGTACTCCATTATGACAAAACGTTATGCCAACGCATCTGTAATTCGCTGTAGGCCGGGGTGAGGTTAACTTGTAATGGCTAAGGTATGGGTCCGATTCCCGCTGGGGGTAACAGTTTTTAACGGCCACAAAAATACCATCTACACCTCCAGTAACTCCAATAAAGAACGCAGGACTCTGCCTTGTTTCAAATCAAAATTGCACATGTCCATGCGCTACTAAATTAAACAAAGTTTTCGCAAAATACTAAACCTCTTCCACGTCTCTACGAACGGTGTGATCCTAACTACTGGTGAACGACAATGTGATAGTCGACGCTTCAAGGTGTCAGGTCAAGAGTGACGGTATGTTCAGGGTTGGAGTGCCCGGAAGAAACAACAAATATATCAGTACTATTCCTTCCTATTATACAATAGCAGGTGGTGCTGGGTTCGAGTCCCTGCCAGGGGAAAGTTAATTGTATCGTCGTTTCAGGTACCAGTATAACGCTATTTGTGAACATATTTGACACGTGACATCCGATTGTGCTTAGTTAACAAATCATCAATACACTGTATTCTATTCCACAACTTTATGATGTATGACATCTGTGAATTGCACTATATTACGTATCTTCAGCGGTTACCTCTCAGCAACAATAGGAGCTTCATGCAACTCCTGGTGCAGTCCTAAGATTATCATTTATTTCCGGGTTCAGACATCGGTCTAAGAAACTAATGGAAACGTCAGTGTTTTACGTCTATTTATGCCTAGAGATTACTCGCTCTTAAGCGTGGCCCCTGAGCGGAGAATGTTGGGAGCTGAAGCTTGCATTCAGCTCATAGCGGATTGGCTGTTAGAACAAGCCCCGCCTCTTTCTCTCTGTGCCGGCAGCTTACGCCGTATAGATTACAGGTTTTAAAAGAAACAACATGTACGAGGTTAAGGCGTTACAGATGGAACACGAAATTAAGTATCACTTTAATGTTTGAGTAATAGAAAAGTGGAACGCATATCTACGAAATGTTAATATTTGAAAGGGACTTATTAAGCGGGTGTAACAACGCTCTCTGCCTCTTTTTATTGTCGTAACTGAATAAAAATCAGAATTAACATTCTTCACGCCACTTTCAAGGGCAGCCTTCTTTCTTATAAAAGAAGTCGTCGGAGTATGCGGACTTATTTTAGCAATTAACAAAGTGGAAGACAATAATCAATACGAAGCACAAATTAACAATACATTGACGAGGTCTACGGTGTACAATTCTGTTACGATGTAAGGTTGGTAGAGAGCATAAACATTCCGTTGACACACGAATTCAGCCGACTTCCGCCAATCAGAGAGGGGCCACGAAAAAGTGAGTGAGCTGTAATCGCATCTCCATAAGGCATACAACTGTTTTTGCTTAACAGTGCGTTCAGATTCAGATCATGAACAAAAACATATCATGTCACTAAACAAGTGTGATGACGTATCTGACTTTTCTCTTATTGCAACTAAAATTAATTTACAATTGTTACTGTCTAATCTGTAATGACGTTTATTCTAATATTTGTTGTACGGAAGTATTGGTTTGTACCTTGCCTGAATGCCATAAGGAGAAATAGGAGACTTAGTACCTATTGTGGGTAGGTAATAACTGTACTGTGCAATGATTTGACGACCTGCGACGCAGCTGTGCAATGGTGGTTGCATAGCGTCAGGTGCGGACTCCACTTAGGAATTCAGGGGTGATCCACTTTTTTTGCTGTCAAGTGTACATACTAGTCATATCTTACACCTTTTACCTTTGCCTTATTGCCTCAGTGCTACCCGGTGGCGAATTAGCCCATGTCTACCAAGTACACATACCGCTATCAGTTTATGGTTGTGATGTTGAAGAACTGGGAACTATTCATACAAGCACCACTAGCTGCATTAATGTGACAGCCTATTACGAACTTCTTGTGTCCGCCCTTGATGGGAAAATATACAAGTGCTTTCGCAAGTTGTGAAAAATATTTGTATCTGGAAAAGGTACTGTATTTTAAAACATCTGTAATTCCCTTACGTGTACATTAATGATAAATATGAAGAATTGAATTAAAATTTGTGATGCTATCGGGAATCACTAGGGATGCGGTGGTCTAGCGGTAAGACGTATGCCTAGTAAGCGTGCAGGTCCGGGTTCGAGTCCCCGTCGCATCACAATTTTTAATTCACTGCTTTTATGTTTATCATTAATGTCTTTGACATATTCGAGACGAAAATCCGTCTCAGGGATTGTTTATTTGTATTTACATTGATGTTTATATCTCTTACGTGTTTTAATTATGTTAAAATTACATTGCAAACATCCACTTCTTCTACAGATGATCCCATGATGGTAACTGTGTATTACCTAAACTAGTCACCCAGGCAATGAAATAGCGATCTTAGTAACATTTGGTACCAATTACTTAAGTTCGGCCCTTAAATCATTATGGAATTAATTTCCTGTTGAGTTGTGGCAAAAACTCACGGTGTGTTTGGTGTCGGCTACTTTGTGCAGTTTGCACAGGCTGGTGTGGAGTGGACCTCCTCCCAGTCCAGCCCACCGCTAGCGCCTGCGCCGCAGAGCACTCTCGCAATCTCTCGGCCAGCAGCTGCCCCTCTACAGGCACCGAACACTCGGCGCTCAACAGCGCTCGAGTGACGGAAAGAGCCCTACATTTGCATACTTAGTGCCTCCACCGTGCACTCGCTCGCTTGCATTCTCCCTTTGCAGCTTATACTAGGGTCGGCTCTTTACGTTCTACGGCATTTCCCTAAACCAGTATAACACGCTATTAGTTTCCTACACAGATGCTAGAGAAAAAATAGAGAGACTTAAAGGTAGCCCGGTATAAACTATGTGAACACACGTAATTACACCACAGGCACGGTTTGCCCCTTGTACGGGCCCATATACATAACGAAAATGTAAGTATGGCTAGAATTAATGAAGGTGTAACATCTCTGTTTTCTTTGAAGTTGATATACGATCTGTATTACACTCCATAGAGTTTAAATATCTATGGAGTGAGCATTCAGATGCGCAGAACGAGAATTCTGTCTGCAACATCTCCTGCGCTACAGTCACGTGATTTTGGGACGGCGTGCTGCAAAACGTATAGAGCTAAGCGTATTTCGAGCGTTATTCGTAACTACGTTGATATAATCTTCAGAAGTATGTAAAACTATGCGTATATGTTAATAGACATCCTAAAAATTATAGGCATTGGACGAAGTTGGTTTAACCCTTTAGTGACCAAATTATTTGTAGAAGTTGTAGACCTTTTATGAATGCTGTATTGGTCTAAGAAGTCATACATAACATCATTGAGTAAATCTTGAAAGTGAAAGTTTAGCATACGTGTAAAAAAAATAATAATAATAAAATAAAAAAAAGTGGGAACTATTCTTCCCAGCGAACTTCGCAGTAACTGCACTTGATAATTATAAAAAATGTATATCCTTTATTTTTTAGTACAAAAAGCATATTAAATGTTTGATTTACTTTTATGTTAGTTTATATTGTCCACTGAGTTCACTAAGGTGATGTACTATGGGACTTAGAGAAGCATGGTGCTACACACATAGGTACACGACAGTTGCTACTCATTTTTGTCTTCTTTTCTTTGTTTTTGGTGCTACATTGGCGGCACCTTCTGTTTGCAGTACCTGTTGCTGGCATATGGGTTCTAACTTTCACGAGACTAACTTCATCTGGAAATGAACTGGCTTCGTCCTCGCTTACGACTTGAGAAGCCGGAGATGAGCTGCCTTGCCAAATGTACTCTAAATGTTAGCTGGTCTGCTTCTGTAACTTCCACATAATGTAGACATTGACAACTGCCAAACATACAAGAAAGAAAACCAATCTGTGCCACCACTTCCATGAACGACGACCTACAGCATACCGTTCTCTCAGCTGATGAGATCGATCCACCCCTCCCAATGTTTGATTGTACTCTGCCACAGGCAATGGACAGAATACTTCACTTCTGTTTCCATATTTTGTTAAAAATCTGAGCAGTATTTGGTGACTCAAAATCTTCATCAGAGTCAGCATCGACATCTGAATCTTCTACATCTTTTGGTTAAGTGTACAAAATTCTGAAAACCTCTTCTGGCAGAATCAATAAGAACAATAAGAAACAACTACAATGCCGATTACACAGCCATACACACTGCACTTCACACACGTTCAGTGGGGAACTTTTCCCACTAACTAACCTTGTAATATTTATGTAATTTTCATTGTCATCCAGCAAAAATACGCGAATACTATCTCCCCTGTAAATATAAAAGTAGACACGTACAACACAAGTCACTTCACACCCAAAAGGAAAGCACACCATACAAAAAACGCTGTTATTGTCTGTTATGGTCGCATCAGCAGCTTGTTTTCCCGCGAAAACAGCGCGTCTGCATTGACTAAGTAACAATGTAGAAATACAACCAATATTGTGCGCCAGTTGACAATCTATATGTAGTTAGCACACTCCAAGAGAGATAGTAACAAGTTACAAGTGGGAACACTGAACTAATAGCGGAAACAAATAAGTGGGATCTATAGTTCCCTCTGGTCACTAACGGGTTTAAAAGACAAAAATCGAGAGAATTGTGCTTTTATTGTCATAGCCGAACTCTCACGTTATTTACTTTTTTCGATGACCAGAAAAAACTGACAACCAACAATATTTTTCATTTGCTACAGTTGTTTAATTGTTAAACGAATATCTATTCCAATTAATTATGTTACACAAACACTGAATTGGCGTCATAGCCAAGGAAAAAGTGAAATAAAATTTTGAAGTCGTTAATTCTTACAGCAAATGACCACATGGCGCGATTATTTTCATTTTTTTGTTATCATTTTGCTGTTTTCAAGCAAGGACAATTACCTATAATATTTTTCTTAGTTAGTTGGGTGAGTTCAGAAGCTAAATAGGGAGCATTAATTTTTACTTATTTATTTATTTATTTATTTATTTTTTTGAGCCATAGTTTGACTCTCTGTTCATCTTTCCGGAAGCTAAAATACAAAAATAACGTTATGAAAAAAAAATAAAAAATAAAAAATAAATAAATAAAAATAAAAATAAATAAATTAAAAAAAAAAAAACCTGCATGTCACTCAGCAAACTAATCTGTTAGAAGTTACAGTTTTCTCGTAAACACGTAAAAAAATTGCTCTACAATATAACATCTTATAATACCGTGTTTCGAACTTTTTCAACTTCTAAGTGCCTCACATGAAGACGACACTTAGAAGTAGGCATATACCGAAGTTGTAGTAACTTACCAATAAAAACTAACTGGTCCTCTTCCCACATACATTTCCTTGCATAAATAGCAGTGACAATATTGTGTCCATAGTTGCTACTAATTTTCCAACATACAAGACCTGATTAAAACAAGGCAAATACGTGTAATATTCGAGATTCGCTAGAGCAACCAAGCCGAATCGTCCCAATAACACGTGAATTGCCCAAACAGATGATGAGAACATGAGCTGTAGCCTATACTCACTCCATAGATATTTATACTCTATGTTACACGCTGTTAGCGTGATATTTGGCTCTGATAGACCGACTGTAGGCACTTGTCGGTTAGCTGCTGGAGAGAGCATGTGAGACGGGGGCTGTAATTAGTCTATTTTTCATACTAACCTTGTGTTACTGTACCTTTCTCTTTAAGCTAGTTATTGAAATATGTAACATTTTTCTTTGCAGATCTTTATTTATTTTGATTTCTGTGCCTTTGGGGACACATCAGGGATGATGGGATCCTGGGATTGTAGTACATTCTATGTTCATATGAAAATTTCGGGATTGTAATTTTTATTGGCGCAGCTTGGCTGCTAAAAAGTGGTTTTACGTGTTGGGCACGGTCAGGCCGCGGCAGAGCAGAGACGTTATTGGGGGTCTCGCCCTCCTACCACCTTTCGCTCGCCTTCGGGGAAGGACGAGAGAGGCTGGCTTGACGTGTGGCGCCGACGCTACGGGCGGCGGAGTATGTGGAATGCTTTACAATTCTGGCCCGCGGCACAGACAAATATATACAGACGGGAATCCTCCATTAGGGCCCGGTCCTACGCTCCGGGGTGCGGGGAGGGAGGTTTTCCAGCAGTTCCGTAAGATGTCCCATGATGGCGCTGCGGTCAGAAGCAGCCCTTTAAACTGGCCAGAGCAGGCGGCAGGTAGCGGCTGTCCGCACCACCACCTCCCCTCACACGGCAGCAAGCCGGACACAGCCGTGGCCTCGTGGCAGGTGGCACGAGCTCTCCCTTCACCCTCCCCTCCGCGCTACCCTCTGATGTGCTAGAGGCACCCTAAGCGAGCGATTTCCCTGACACCTGCTAGCATCTTACGGAACTACGAGGGGAGCGTAGGACAGTGGTTTAGGGGAGGCTTCTTCTCTGTATGTGTTACTCTGTGCCCGCGGTTTACGGTGGACGATAGCGGGGACTGCCTTTTTAGTCATTCGACCGTTTCGCAAGAGAGGAAAGCTTTCTGCCTGTCTGGCGCCCCAGGGGTTTGGCTCCAGCGGCTGTATATATAGCACAACGTTAACATTTTTAGGTCGTGTGAACGTAGCTAGGAGCAAGGTGAAATTCCTTGCAGAGCATTCACCCTGGGAACGGTGAAATGCGCGGGAAGCGTTGGTGGCGTGGGCGGAGCCTCTTGGCAGCCGCAGAGAACGCGTCCTGTTTCGGCCGAGTATTTTAGTATGACAGCTAAACAATTTGTCAACGGCGCTATGCCATCTGATTGGTTTGACTATTAGCCATTAGCAGATATTGGTGCGTCTTTTCGCGTGTGGGTGTGGCCGCCCGGCGCTTGCCGTGAGCTGTGGCAGAGTGCAAGGACGTACGAAGACTCCTGTGTGAGCGTCCGAAGTGTGCAGATCTCGCAGGACTCCTGTGTGAGCCTCCGAGGGGTAAGGACCTCGGGACAGGACTCGTGTCTGAGCGTCCGAAGTGCACGGACCTCGGGAGGACTCCTGTGTGAGCGTCCGAGGGGTAAGGACCTCGGGTGACTCTCGTGTCTGAGCGTTCGAAGTGTACCAATCTCGGGAGACACGAAATACTCCGTTTAGATTCGCGGAAAGGACATCGTCTTAAACGGTCCTATGGTTAGACTTGTGTATGATTCCGAAGATTCGGACCTTGTAGAACTTGTGTTTACTTCGCGGACGTTACATTGTCCTGTGGTTACGCTGTGAACGGCCGCAGTTTAGTTTTCGTTTTGCTAGAAGTCTCTATTTGAGCATTCGCGCCTTTGCGAATCGGGCATTGTTTTTACAGATCTTATTACGCAAGTGACTGATCGATTTGTGGCAAGTGGCCTTTGTGTCACCTATGCAAAATATTGATTAGTCTACTAGCGTGATAGAATCGCACAGCAACTGCCTTAGTGACGCCGACGCTGTGTTAAGTTACATGTCGACCCTGCTTAACAGGTCACAGCAATTACGGTCGGATAAAAATTTCAGCTCATCCGCTCCCACCGCCTGCTGCCTGCGAGACTGAGATGCTGGCGTCAATGATCATCTGTGTGGGTAAGGTGACGCACTTGCTGGAGGGTTATATGAATCAGACTTGTTGGATTCTGTCCCTTATTTTATTCTTTTGAGATCTGCCTATTTACTTTGGGTAGCTTAGGGCTCACGATAATTTCAACCCCCTGTGTATTCTATCTAATAGCATTCTGTTTTGCAAAACCTCCGACCTTTGACTCAGCCAGTCATTTTTTGTGTCTCAAAGTTTTAACATTTGTAAAAGATTCTTTGAATACCATTTTTTATGTTTAATTATAATAAATTGATTTTGAGCATATCGTCTTTCATTTAAGAACGTCCCTTTGTCACTATTTTGGAGGGGAAACAGAATGGTTAAATCCCACAGTTTACCAATAATTTTTCAAGTACATTACGTTTTGTTTGGTACAACTAATACACTGCAATAGAGTAGGAATATTTATTATATGTTTGAATCTATGATCACATCATAGCTGATCAGTAACATTTTAATTTTCCATATTTTGGATAAATATGGTGGCGACCCAAGATAATTAATTGCTGTCCTATATATATATATATATATATATATATATATATATATATATATATATTAATTCCTCACCAAGGACATAGTTCACACGTAGCAACTCCAGCCATAGAACGATCGACAGTTTACAAGCGTCGGCTAATGACAAGCAAGATGATGTTGTATATCTTCTGATGAGAATGATTGATGAAGTGTATTGGAATAATCTTGGGAGTTTGTATTTTATGATAAGGTGTAAAATATTATGGGAATGTACTTGAAGAATGTTCTTAAGGTATGTGCTGGCGGTCTCATTGTAGCTGTAGCAACAACTCAATCCTTTGTAAACCTTTAATAAATTCTCTTGCAAATTGTTGATTGCTGTAGAATTTAATATGTAATGACTGAATTCGTTCTGATACATAACTTGCGCAAACTCGAATATTTTCATTTTTTCAGTTTTATTTCACAGCTTACAGTTAGTAAGTTCCCATCTTATCTGAATCTCCCTGCACGACATCACCTTATATTGTACGGAAAGAACTTTTAGTTTCAAGCGTCTTTTTCCATCTTATTTATTTTTCAATAAAAAGTAGAACAGAAGTTTTTGCTGTATGCTGTATGCTGCAAGCCGCCTGTTGCTGCTGCCGGACTAGAATCACTTTCGAGAGAGACATTTCGACGAGGTAAGTACAAAATTCAGGGTCTTTAGACTTTTTTGTTAGATTTAGTTTGTAAACATAAAGAACTTCTGTTATATTTCATTACGAGGTTTTGAAGTTAATGTTCATTGAAATTGTGACGTCGTAATGGTATCATATATTTTCAATAAAAGAGGGATACCTTTCAAAGGTAATTAATATTCAGGTTAAAATTTAAATAATTGTATTAAGTGTTTTAGTGGGCAACAGAAGCGCCAAGCATGCTTTGGGCCTTCCCCGTCTTTCATTCTGTCTCTCTTTCTGTCTATATCTCATAAAAATTTTCTTTTACATAATTTTCTGTTTAGCATGTGTTACTTCAATTCACACTTTAATTGCAGTTTGGCCGCCGGCGCTTAGAACAAACCTACACGCCCATGAGCACTGCCTGGTGGAGAAACATTCATTACCTAGAGTGCGGCAGTATACTAATCAAACAATGCTGCTTTCTACCAATCATAATAAAATCAACATAATATACGGTACTTCTGGTACTTATCCGTCACAAGACGAGAGAACTATTTCTGAAAAACTGTTATGTTTGCAGTGGTGAAGTGGGTTAGAATGAAAAAGAGGAAGTAGTCTTTAGTCGACCATTGTCAGGATAGGTAACTCGCGACTAAAATAGATGTGCAGTTTGATGCTTGGGAACAGCGGCGGTAAGTTGTCAGTGACTTTCATGAAGAGCAAAACGCGTAAGAGGATTAACTTAGGAGGAAAAGGTGGCGCAAAGTTGACGCATTTCAATCACATCGCGATTACGGCCAGCACGGGGTTCACGCCTGAGCCTGGTGAGCGCATTTCGAGTTTTTCAAGCATCAACTTCGCGTCCCAATATCTCGGGATGTAACTGGAATATTGCGATGGAATCAACGTCATTGTTTATGTGTTTTGTCATACTATCGATTGCTGAAGAAAAAATATAGGGTGTCCATTTAAAAAAAACGTAAGTTTTTGTTAAAAAACACATTTGCTTTCGTTTTAGAATGTTTCAAAATATGTACATTCATGGGCCCCAGCCGTACATTGATACCGGTGAAAGTCGTTTTCCAATAGCTGTTATTGTTCCAGAGATATTTTGGGTGGACAAGATAGCTGGGACACCCTGTATATATGTTACACAAATGTAAAATTTTGCAGGAATATATTGATTTGTATAAATGCTGTATGTCGGTAAACTCTGTTGAGAATATGGTTAGTAATAAAGAAGTAGTAGATTAAAACGTGACGCTTGATGGAGCGGTATTCCATGAACGTTACTCTTTAAGTTCTCATATCTCATGATACAATTTCTAAAGTATATTCATCTGTATGTGTGTATACTATCTCTAAAATTTCCTGCGACTCCAATTTGTAGTGTAGAATTTATAAATTGTAACGTTTTACCGAATGCCGTAGTTTTGCTCCATGAACGGCAGAAAAGTAGTAAGCGAGAAACTTTTTTCCTTTCATTATTATGATGTAATTGTCGGCGACAAAAAGTTTGATAAAGGTTTGAAATTATGTTTAAAGTTTGTTGCAAGTCGCTAAGTACTGTCATTCTCATACAGTGTATTTCGAAAGTCTCGCCGCATTATATGACATTTTTTGCGATTTCTATTGGTTATGATGTAATATCTTTTGAACCATGTGCCGTATGTGATTCGTATCCATGCAGCAATTGTTACCTCACGGTAAGGAATGTGTGTAGGAAATTTGGTTGAAATAGGTCCATTAGTTTAGGAGAAAATGAGCAGCAGTGTCGCAAAATGCAGCAGTTTTTCGCGCATCTCATTGTTTATGGCGTCATATCTCGTGAACTATACATCGTATGTGGTTCTTACACTTACTTGCGTGTACTAAATTTCATAAAGATTGGAACAAAAGTGTAGATTTGTATGCAACACGTACAAACCTACGGACACTCTGCTTTATATATTAGATTTTACTAAATGGATTAATATCTGTGTCTTGTATTCGTTCCTTACTTTTATAATTATTCTGTTGTGAGTGTTCAACTGTCTAAGTTGTCATACGAGTTACACAGCATGTTATAATAAAGTTACAGTCGCTAAACTCGCAACAACTGATGAGCCCAACGTGAATTTACGGTCTCTAACGCCGCTTGTCGCGTCGCGTCACGTAAAGGAAGTATATTCCCGTCAGACGCATCACCTTTTTGCTGCCTAACTCGGCGATGTCAGACCCGTAACGAACGCAGACATGCCTACAGGCGCAGTAATCAATCGCGTTGCAGTAAATCCACCACCGCTTTTGGAAACAAAATGCGGTATTTTTGTATGCGCAACTAGAAAGCCAGTTTGTGCTAGCGGGCATTACCACTGGCGATACAAAGTATCTACATCTACATAGATACTCTGCAAATCACATTCAAGTGCCTGGCAGAGGGTTCTTTAACCACTTTCATAACTTTTCTCTACCGTTCCATTCTCTAATAGCGCGCGGGAAGAAAGAACACCTAAATCGTTCCGTTTTTGATCTGATTTCTCTTATTTTATTGGAATGCTCATGTCTCCCTAAGTAAGTGGTGCTAGCAAAATATTTTCACATTCAGAACTAAAAGTCGGTGATTGAAACTTCGCAAACAGATCACGCCGCAATGAATAACGTCTTTCTTTTAATGATTTCCACCCCAATTCGTGCAACATTTCCGCGGCGCTTTCCCCCCGTAACGTGATAAAACAAAACGAGCTGCCCTTCTCTGAACCTTCTCAATGTCTTTCGTCAGTCCCACCTGGTGAGGGTCCCACAAGGGGCAACAGTACTGCAGGAGAGGACGCACAAGTGTGATGTAGGCAGTCTCTTTGGTGGAGCTGGTGCTTCTTCGAAGCGTTCTGCCGATAAAACGTAACCTTTGGTTCGCCTTCCCCACAATGTTTTCTATGTGTTCCCTCCAGTCAAAGTTGTTCGTAATTGTAACTCCTAGTTATTTGGTAGAATCTACCACCTTAAGGTTTGACTGATTTATCGCGTAATTAAAGTTCAGAGGATTTCTTTTAGTGGTCATGTGTATTACTTCACACTTTTCTTTATTTAGTGTCAATCGCCAATTTTCGCACCATGCAGAAATTTTGTCTAAATCGCTTTGCAGTTGCTTTTGATCCTCTGTTGACTTCACTAACCGATAAACGACAGTCTAAGGGAGCTATTCAGATTGTCTCTTAAATCGTTTATAAACAGAAGAGTAGGGGACCTATAACGCTTCCCTGTGGAACGCCAGATATCACTTCTGTTTTACTCGATGACTTACCGTCAATTACAACGAACTGTGTTCTTTCTGATAGGAAATCGTGAATCAAATCGCACAATTGGGGAGATATTCCATAAGCACGCAATTTCATAAGAAGCCGCTTGTGGGGTACAGTGTCAAAAGCCTTCCTGAAATCCAGAAATATGGAATCGATTTGAGATCCCTTGTCGATGGCACTTAACACTTCATGTATACGTACGTTGTCGCAGCGCTCAATGAAGATATGGCTACAGAGATTCGACACATTCTGGCGTCACCACCGAGCGCCGATCGCTCCGCAGCTCTTTAAAACGCTCTAATTAGCCGCCTCTGGCAATCCGAGACGAAGAAACGGGAGAAGCTGCTCCGCACAGAAGAGCTGGCGGAGGGCACTCCGTCGCAGCTGCTGCGTTGCCTTCGTACCTTAGCGAACAACGCCGTCAATGAGGACGTCCTTCGAAACATTGGGTTATCACGCTTGCCGTCTGACGCGTAGAAGATACTTGCAGTATGTGCTGGCGATCTTGGTTTACTCGCACAAACCGCGGATCGCAAAGCGCAAACCGCATGTCGGGCGGGGCCCTCTTGGCTCTGCCCCCTAGACATCAAAGTCCGGGAGCTGGCGGCGGCGTACGGACTCAAAAAAAGGAAAGGGGGATAAGATACAGAAGATCATGGAGGCAAGGGCGGAGGAGAAAAGGGAAATCCAAATTCGGGAACTAGAACTTTGGCAGAACATCTGGGACCAGGAAGAAACAGGGGAAGAACATATCAGTTCCCTCCCAGCATAAATGAAAAATTGCAAATGAGGTACTTTAAACCAAGTAGAGGGCTCATTCACTTTCTCACCGGCCTTGGCCCGTACCCGACATACTTATGTCGGTTCAGGAAGCTGGCGACTGTGTAGTGTGGCTGTGGAGCTCCGGAAGGAACTTCAGAACATGTTGTCTTCGAACGCCCTGCATACGACCATCTTGCATCTGAACTACGACAACAGCCACCAAACACTGACACTTACCAACTCCTAAGAAAAGAGACACATTTTCATACTCTGAATGAACTGGCTGACAAAATTTCAAGCCACATCAGGATGAATTTTTAAACCAAATGTGAGACTTCTTTCCAGGATGTGACTGCTGCAGCAGACCTATGTAACGATACACTAAAATTTTTATTTTTTGTTTATCTTAGATCTGCGATGCTTATCGCCTCCGGTTCCCTCTGACTCGCAATGCAACTAATTTAATTTCGTTTCGTTATTTTTTACTTCCGAACAAGCGAGAAGACGGAAGCGTGATAGTAGTTTTACTCACTCTCTTGTCTTACATGCCTGTATCCACTCATGTAAGTAAGCCTAATGTACGTTATTGCTGAAAATATATTATTTAAATTTAGAAGCATTCCCTCTCCTTGGTTTTCATTTAAATCAAACTTATCTACATCAAATATTTAAAACAATCACAATCAATCATCCTTATACAATACTTTGCTTGATTTTAGAACCTCCAGTCATTTCTTTAGTAATTTCACGAAATCCGATAATTTATTTTTTGTTATTATTCTATCGTTACCAGTAACTTCATGTTCCACCCACGGTCACACAACAATGAATAGCGAAGTGAACAGTCTGAACATTGATCTCCCAAGGAAAGTATCTCGAACGTTCACATAATTAAATAAGTGAAAGTTATCATTTCCAGCTTCTGCAATAAGAAGCGGAGGATCCAGCTAGATGCTTTCCGTAAGTCTTATAACGTGCTGTTGCTTGTATGGTGCCCGACTTTAATATGCAACACGCGGTTTATTTGCTTTAATGTTCATTTTACGCTGTACTTTAACTAAATTATTTCAAATTCAAAAATTCGGTACCATCAATTCCCTGTCGAAAATATAATCGCGGAATCTACTTTAACAATTATGGCATCATACGAAGCAAGGGCAACGCTATACCTTGCCCCTGGGGTACGGAGTGGCCGCCAGTAATGGCTGGGATCCGCTGTGCCCTGGGCTAGAAAGACTGTGTGCAGCCAACCCGATCAGGAGGCAAGTTTTAAGTTAGATAAGTTAGTTTTAAGTAGAATAAGAACAAAGACACAATCAAGCGAACCTGCAGTTCAAAACGGCCAGCCCAGTGCCAGGGGAACGACCACCGGATTTAGTTCCAGGGCATCGGCCAACTTTACTCTACTCTCTACTGGCACACCTGTGACTGTGAGCACTGCGGCGGGGGGGGGGGGGGGGGGACACAGAACACACTTGGGGAAATTAGAATTAGTAGCGACTTCCACAAACATAACAACACAAGCTCACTGCACAACACAGCACAAAACATCAACAACACAGAAAGTCATGTAGACATAGATAGCACTGTAAAAAAGTAGTAATAGCACTGTAATAAAAGTAGCAAATTAGGACTCATTTTGTTATTGGTGATGGTGTTTGTATAATAAAAAAAAGCTTTTTTTTTTTTTTTTTTTTTTTTTTTTTTTTTAATCGAATGTCACCGACCAGCGCTCTCTTGGTGTTAACGGGGACAAACTGCTGCGTACTGGGTAAAGAAAGGAAACATGGATAAAGTGCAGGAAATTATGGGAGCAATGGTGAAGGGGAACCCGGCAAACGAACAACAAGGAATAGAACTCTGGCAGGTCATCTGGAAACATTAAGAGAAAGGAAGAAATTCACTTCCTTCCAAATATCAATGAAAAACTTAAAATTGGATACCTTCAGCCTAGTAGAAGAATCATACACATTCTCACCGGGGTGGCCCGTATCCGACTTATTTGTGTCGGTTTTGGGAAACAGGCGACTCCCTAGTGTGGCTGCGGGGCTCCAGAGGGAACTCCAGAACATGTCCTACATATGACAGTCTCGTATCACATCTGAGGTATCAGCTACCCAACAGAAAGATCAATGAAATTATCTGAAATGAGCAAATATTTCATATCTTGAATGCTCTGACAAACATAATCTCCAGTCATATAGGAATGAATTTCTCAATCACGACTAGGACCAGTTCCAAGACTTGACTGCTGCAGCAGGCCGTGCCGACAGTGTGCAGACTGGCCGCTAGAAATGCCCGGCATCCTCCGCGCCCTGGACCAGGAGGCCTACGTGCAGCCACCCGAATTACGATGCTAGGTTACGTTTAGGATGGTTAGATGAAGTTAGGCTAATACAAAAGAAAAGAACACAAGCAACTGCAGTGCAATACCGACCATCCCGGTGCCAGGGGCACGCCCACTGGATTCAGTTCGGTGGGCGTTGGCCACCAATAGGTTTATATACACTCTGGCACACCTATAAGCACTTCAGGGGGGTACACTCATATTGGGGAAACGTAGTCTCTAGTAGCAAAAGTCTTCCATACAATCAGAAACAAGCACAAACGTCCAGCACACATAAAACACGACAGCAAAAAAGAAATATACAAAAAACAACACTAGAATAGTAGAAGCCGTAGCGATAGAAATAAACATAGTTAAGAACACAGCACGTTAATAACAGTAGGAATTTGGGCCAATTTATAAATAGGTAATGGGTTATTGTATACATTAAAGAATAAATAATATTTAAAAAAAACCATCGACGTGAGACGTAACAGTTTGTACATAGCCTTTATCAGACAACAGCCTTGCCGCATTACAGTTACAGATCGCCGAGCTCTCTGCGGTGGTTCCTGCCTTACGAACTCTTTGTCAGAGTACCAGTCGCGAATCTCGTCGCTACCCCTCGCCCAGAAAGTGCAGCCGCTGACCCTTGTCAGCAAGAATATGCTTCTATCACCTAAGATCTGGCTTTGAGGCGCGGAAGCGCAGTTCATCATGCGAGAAGGAAAAGTCGATAGGAAGTCAGCGATGAGAGTCACTTGCTTTCCGGATGTCAACCATGGGCTGTTTGTAACGGAACGCGTACGGAGGTACAGTTCTTGGTAGACACGTGTACTGCCGTCTGCCAAACCGCAAATGTGCTCATTGCCACCCTTTCCGTCATTGGTTCCAAAATCACAACTACGGTCGACGCACGTGAACGCTAAACCTAGTCCTACGAAGCAAATTCGAGTACGAATGTTTCTTCGCTCCTCAAGCAGTTCCCTGAGATCACATGCCTGACAACTACGCTACTACCACGAAGCACTCAACGGTGCATTTTATATTAACTACACCAAGACCACCACTTCACGCTCGAACGTGCCGTTTGACAGCTGACAAGCTGAAGAAACTGAAGTATAAATTCTCATTTATGCTTAAACAAGTGATCTGCTACCCTTCAAGCAGTAGCTAGGCATCCCCTTTGCTTGTAGTCCCAAAGAAAAGCAATTATTGGTGTCCGTGTGGAAATTGCCTGCAATTCAATGCCAGAAACATCCCTGAGCGATACCAGTTTACACACATCGAAGATTTCGCATTTAACATCCATAGTAAGCGCATTGTTAGTACGTTGGATTTAGTACGTGCATTTTGTTAGGTTCCTGTGGCACCAGAAGACATTGCTAAGACCGCCGTCTTCACACCGTTTTGACTGTTTGATTTTTGTTGTGTGTATGTCGACGACGTTCCGATCATGTCTGGATCAGAGACCGAACACCTGACACGTGCGATTTTCAATCTTCTGAAGGCACACGGTCTGTTCATCAATCTATCAAAGTGTATCTCCGTACCATCTGAAGTTAAGGTCCTAGGCTATACTATCAATGCTCAATCAATACAACCGCCACAGGATGAAGTCGAGGCAATAGTTAATTTTCCAAAGCCAAGGAAACTTAAAGAATTACGACGATTTCAATTTCTACCATTGTTTTTTCCGCAACTATGCCCTCCTGGCTGCACTAATGAATGAACGAACTGGCATGGAATAGCGAGGATGAAGACTGCCATCACAGAAGCTGCTCTGGTAGGTTCCTACCGCCATAATGGTTGACGCGTCTGCTACTCCAATTGGTGCTGAACTGCAACTGAAACTTGGAGAACACTGGCAGCCCTTAGCCTTTTTCAGAAAGAAATTATCGCCATCTGAAGAGAATATGATGGCGAACTGCATGCTACATATGCCGCCATGAACTAGTTTCGCCATATGCTAGGACGACTGTTCACCGTAGTTACAGACCACAAGCCACTCACTTACTACTGGATGCAACTTTCACTCTGAAGCAGAGTGTGCGCTGATATGATACTATCTGGCAGATTAAAATTGTGTGCCGGAACCGGGATTCGAACCCGGGACTGCCGGCCGCGGTGGCCGAGGAGACTGAGGCGCTCCAGTCACGGTCTGTACGGCCACTACGGTCGGGGGTTCGAATCCCCCCTCGGGCATGAATATTTGTGCCGTCCTAGTTCGTCAGTAGTTCATAAGTAGTTTGTAAGTTTAGGGATTGATGACCCCGTAGTTAAGTCCCATAGACTATACAAACATTTGAACATTTTGAACCCGGGACTTTTGCCTTTTGCGGGCAAGCTCACTACCATCATAGCTATCCGGACACCCTTCAGACTCACAACTTTACTTCTGCCAATACCTCACCTCCTGCTTTTCAACTTCAGAGCGCTAGAGTGCTTGTCTGCAAAGGCGAAGGTCCCACCTTCGAATCCCAGTTGCGGCACACAATTTAATCTGCCAGGAAGTTTCATATCAGCGCTCACTCCGCTGCTGACTGAAACTTTCATTCTGGAAACATCCCTTAGGCTGTGACTAAGCCATATCTCCACCATATACTTTCTTCAAGGAGTGCTACTTCTGAAAGTTTCACGGGAGAACTTCTGTGAAGTTAGGAAAATAGGAGGCAAGGTACTGGCAGAAGTTGTCATTTAGTCTATATCGGAGAGTTAACCACCGATATGGTCCACATCGAGGGAGAGCTGAATGTGCGATCAGGTGTTCTCTTGAATTGAAGCCATCGCCGACGAAATTGATTTTTAAGCTCATGGTGCTACTAATAAACCTCGAGATACAAGAACTTTCGACTGCAATAATCAGTTCTACAGTTCAGTAATGTGAGTATACCACCGTCAAACACACTGTTGTATTGTGATGTCGCAAAAACAAAACTACTAACTGTTGACTTTCGGACGCAAGCAATCGCCTCCTAACACAACCTGTTGCACCCTGGAATAAAAGGTACTACAGACTTGGTGAAGCGAAATATTGTGCGACCAAATATGGACAAAGATTGCAAGGAGCTTGTGCACCAATTTGTAGCCCGCCAACGAAACCATGTTTGTCGGAATGTTAGGGCACTTCTTGCCACGTTCATGCCACCTAATCAAAGATTTGAACACGTTCATTTAGACATCGTAGATCCGCTCCCATCGTCTTAAGGATATACATACTGCCTTACAATCATATATCGCTACATTCGCTGGACGGGTTTTCCAATTATAAAACCACCGCCGAGACAGGTGTATGAATCGCCCGTTTCGGTGTACTACTTTGAACTACAAATGATCAAGGACGACAGTTCGATTTGTACTTAATCAAGGCACTCATAGTAATACTAGATATCAAACGTATTAGAACCACAGCTTACCAACCAGCAGCAAATGGGTTAATGGACTGAATGCACAGGCAACTAAAAGTATCTCTCCGATGTCTTGACTCTCAGCGGCGGACAGAGAATATGCCCATCGTCTTCCTAGGTCTCCGTTCATCAGTGAAGGAATATCTAGTAGATATTTATGGCCAACCTGTCTCGTGAGTTCTTTGCAGATGACATAAATGAATCGTCGGAGTTTGTAAACAAGCTGCGTGCCCCAATTCGACAGATTCTTCCTGTTGCTCCAACACAGCCAACTACAGCTACCTTACAATCGTAAGGGACGAAAAGACGTTCAACGTGATGGGCACACCAACCAACATCACCATCGATAGACTCAACCAGATTTCAGCACCCACTACTCTGGTAATGCGTCATCCATGGATACACCCACAACGGCCTCGATAAACTTACCAGCCGCTCATGCACCCGCCACAAAAGCAGCCGCAACGGACCTCGAAGGCTACCACTGATGATCCAGCAGCAGCCTGCGCAAGACCAGTTGTGATCCGATCCTAACGACACGTCATATTCAATATGAAGTGTCGTTGATTTTAAAGTGGTGAGTGGTGAAATGCAGTGTTAAATGAATTTAGTCCCTGCATTAATATCTGGGACTTGATTTTGTTCTTCGCTATTATAATTATTCTGTTGTTTGTCTTTAGTTGTCTCTGAAGTCGTAAGAGTTACATGACATTTTATAATAAAGTTAAAGTTGATAAACGTGCAACAAATTCTTAAGGTTTTTTTTCCGAGATTTGATTCCATTTTATGTTTGTGAAACTTATTTCGACAGAGTTGCATTTACATTCAGTGTATTCACAATGCTTGTTGGAAGGATACACTGAAGATGATTACTATGTGATTGAACTCGATCTGTTGTTTTTAAATAAAACGTTAACGGCTAATGCTGCTCATTACATCTGGTCTGTTCAACTTCTTAAGTACCAAAACCGTGTATGTTGTCCTCAACGGCGTGTGTTAATCAGAGAGAAGGGTATCGTCAGGAGTGGGCAAGAGAAGGGCGATAAGATCGTTATTATTTTCTATCTACGTAAATGATCTGACAGATAGAGTGAGTAGTAATCTGCGGTTGTTTGCTGATGATGCTGTGGTGCAGCGGCAGGTGTTGTCATTGAATGAATGTAATAAAATGCATCATGACTTTGTCAAATTTATGTTTGGTGTGATGAATGTCAGGTAACGTTAAATGTAGAAAACTGTAAGATGATGGAGATGAGTAGGAAAACAACTGAATAAATTCGAATAATGCATTAGTAGTGTGCTCCATGACACGACGAAGAAGGAAGGAAGCTTAGGGCTTAATGTCCTACTTGACAGTCGCGTTGATTAAAAGACTCCGTCCTGAGCATTGCTCAAAGTGCTTGGGATCTCCACCTGACCGGTTTAAAGGATGACAATTTAACCAATTCAGAGGCAGGTTGCTAGTTTTGTTAATGGCAGTTTCGATCAGTGTGCGAGTGTTACAGAGCTGTTTGGGCACTCAACAGGGAATCGTCGGAGTGAAGGCGTCGTTCTTTCTGAGAAACACTGTTGAAGAATGTAAAAACTAATAGCTTTCACGGTTATTATTGTTAAAATTAAAATTATTCTGAGCTATTTGCCACGTCATGATGATAAAATATTTCCAAAGTTTCGGATCCGTTACCAGATCCAGCGACAGGGAACACTGAGGAAGGCTCCTGTGACAGATGCGAAACTTTCGAAGTATTTTATCATGACGCGCCAAATAGCTCAGAAGAATTTTAATTTCAATTGTTGAAGAAATTTAAAGAGCCGGAACATGAAGCTGACTGATAAAATATTCTACTGCCGCCAACTTACATTTTCTGTAAAGACCACAAAGACAAGAGAAATTAGGTCTTGTACTGAGCCATAAAGGCATTCCTTTCTTGCCTCGATTCATTTGTGAATGGCAAATGGAAATGACCAACAGAGATACGATGTATCTCCCGCCATACACCTTACGATGGAATGCCGAATATGTTTGTAGATGCAGATGTAGAGCTGGCAGTAACGTAGAGGAATGTTATCGAGTCAAAGTAACACAAAATTACATATACTGGTGCCTTATTTCGTGCTAGTTGAAATGCAGGCCAGTATTCATTAGTCTTGATGACTGGTGAGTGGTGACGTGCCAGTCTCTCAGCCACTTATGACGAGATATTATCAGTAGGTGGAAGATCTACAGAACGTGCTGACGAAGGTGCGGGTTAAATACTCACTGTGAAGGGAAGTCAGGACGGCATGGGTAAGACGCGATCTTACGTAATCCAGCTAAGGGCTAACGTCACGAAGACATTAAAGATGCAGAGGGAGAATTAAAATAACACCAAAAACAATAGTTACCGTGCCTGACACAAAACCTGTTCTAAATTTCTGAAAATGGAGATATACAATTCCTGTACGGTTTTCAAGGGAATATTGTACCATCATTGCTACAAAACAATGACAGTTAGAAGTGAAGATGTTGAAATCAGACTGTGATAATGCTTCGTTTTCTCTGTCTTAAACCACGAAGGCTCAGTAATATCACATCTGAAGAGTCTGGTGGTCAGAAGAGCGGCTACAGTTAAACCTTGCAATAACAGAATCAGTACTAGACAATGAGCGAAGTGTGGAAAAGACCAACATCGCCTCGGAACTAAAGATTGGCAAAGTATTCTTATTCCGAAACTGTTCTGTTCTGGATCAGTCTTCTTACTAAAGTAGTTCAATGAACTACTTCAAATTAGCTTGTGCAAATAAACTATTTCAAATGAACTACATAGTACACTTTAAGTAGTATGATGAACTAATCCAAATGGACTACATAGTTCAGTTTAAGTAGTTTTATGAACAATTCAAATGAACTACTTAGTTCACTTTAAGTAGTTTGATAAATAATTCTAATGAACTATATAGTTAACATTAAGTAGTTCGATGGACTAGTTCAAATGAACAACATAGTATACTTAACGTTGTTCGTTTTGTTGAGCTCCTTCAACAGCAGGTACTCAAACTATAGTGAAAAAATTATTTTCTCTCATCATTTTGGAAATTATTATCCAGAAACTAGTAAGTATCTTGGAGAATGTCAAATTGCAGTTTTCATTGAAATAAAGTTTCTTATATCTTTAATAATGACTCGTTTAGTTAAAAGACAAAAATCAGATTAAGTAACCAGAACTGTTTCGGTTTTCCGATCCGAAGCAGTTCGCGCTCTTCGGCTAGTTCATCTACTGAACTTACTAAATTAACAGCACTGTTTTGATCTTTCAATCCGATGTAGTTCTTACGTAGTTCATCAACTAAACCAAGTGGACTAATGGAACTATTTTGGTCTTCCGATCCGAAAAAGTATATGCAGTTATAACGTATGAGTTTTGTACTCAGTATTAAGGGAGCCGATATTAGAGCATGCGGCTTCTAATTTTCAGTAGATCGGGAGAGCAACAAGTAAAAGAACTACAATTCTCCAAAGTAAACAAATATAAACTGTAGTTCATTTCATGGAACTTTTCATTTCAACGAGTTCGTTTATGAACTACACATTCATCCTTGGATCTACATCTTACCATCGAGGAATAAATATAACTCCACGCAATGGACTTACTAATCCAGAATGGTCATTAGTACTTGCCAGTAGTGCAGGGCACTATGCACTCCATGGAATGGAATTTCACTCTTGGCAGCTATCAATCTGCATTTTTGGCGTGCACAATCTTGCACCAGGTATACACTTGGCCAGAAGCTGTAAAAATGTGAAACAACATTCATTAACACAATATCAAGGCTATACGGTTTCGGTACAACGTTTTACTGTTACGGAAGCTGCATTACTGACGAATGGTTGTGAAATTTCATCTTGAACTGCAACTGAAGATAAAGCATTGAATTAAAATTTGTGATGCGGCCGGGAATCGAACCCGGACCTTCTGCTTACTAGGCAGACGTCTTACCACTTTATTTCTGGAGGAAGGAAATTATTTTTTTTTCGCATTCCTCCTAAGTTACGTTTTTAATGATTTTAGAAACAAGATTTACGCTGTTGTATGCATCCATTTACATACTACAAAATTGCATTTGCTGTAAGGCTTCTTTTTATGGACTAAAATGACCAATTTTGTAGCACTATCATTTATACTAAATATACTGATCATTCGATAGTTGCCATGCAAAATAATTACTACTACTTTTCAGTTGTTCAGTGGAATACAAGTAACCCACAACTTGCGCGTTCTTTGAAGTTCACAAGCTGCTGTGCAGTGCCACACTGAGTACTTGGTATTTTTATAGTTCTCTTCCGCAGTTGACAGTAAGTGTGCACGATGAAAAGATTGAACACTCATAGTCATAAACATGTCGTTTCAATTGAGAAAAAATGTTTCTGATCTATCTTAGACACTGTAAAAGTTATGTAACAATCGTAGCCAGAGGGTCTGAAAGGGGTCATCAGTCCCTAAACTTACAAACTAATCATGAACTACCTTATACTAATGACGACACAAACATCCATGCCCGAGGGGGGATTCGAGACCCCGACAGTAGCGGCCGTGCAGACTCTGACTGGCGCGCAGCAGGCCGCTCGGCCAATGCGGCTGGGTCGGTATAGTTTAAGTATGACTTTCCGGCTGCATCACAAATTTATTTCAATGCTTCACCTTTATCTTTACTGTCTTTGACAGTTTCAAAACGAAAAACAGTCTCAGGGATTGTTAATTTCTATCACATTAGCTTAAGGTTAAAGGCAGGAATGTTCCGATATGTCCATTGCCGAGGTGCTGTTCCGATTCATGGAGAGCCTCGGCAGTAGTGGAAATATTTCATGGAACACAGAAGCTAGATCAGAGTTTGTGACTTGAAGGGGAGTCGTTCTTAGACTATTCCGAGGCGCCTTAATCGCTAGTGGTGCGGTGATTTAGTGGTAAGACCTCTGCCTACTAAGTATGGAGATCCGGGTGTAATAACCGGCCGCATTCCAATTTTAATTCAGTGCTTTACCTTTATCTTTACTGTCTTTGACGGTTTCGAGACGGAAAACAGTTTCATGGTTTGTAAATTTCTATTTATAATGATACTTCATTTTGCTTTCCACCTTTTATGGTGACGGGTTAAGATCATCTTCAGAAGTTTGTACTGCAGATGTGATGAGTTGAAACCAATTGTCAGAATACGCGTTTGGCGACTGGGAACAGTCACATGTATCATCTGACACCTGGCCTCCTCCAATAATCTCTGCAGTATCAAGTTCAGGGTCTAAAGATGAACTGAGCCACATACGATACCGAAATGGTCATCCTGAAAAATAAAAATTAAAATATTATACGAGTGCAATAGCTAATGCCAGGTATGAATTCACTGTCAGATGCTTAACGATGCAAGCTCAAACACTGGAACCCTAGAAAGGTCCTGGATGTTCAAGGCACTTTCAGAAAACAGATTTTTTTTTTTTTTTTTTTTTTTTTTTTTTTTTTTTTTTTTTAAGGAAAGAAACAAGACAACATTGTCACATTATATATGTTATTGGAACTGGTGCAGCTATATTTGGGCTATTTTTCCATGTAGTCACAAAAATAATTGAGACACTTAACTATGTTAGGAGATCAACTTTTGCATTCCCGTGTCCTAAAAGTCTGCCGCCGGTGAATGGAACCAGCGTGTGACGGCCGTATCAGCTCTTCGTCGTTGTCAAAACGCTGGCCGATGAACGTGCCACTCAGAACAAGAGCCGTGGAATTCCTACTACAGGTGCTATGCTGCTCAGCGACAATGCTCAATATTGATGAGCGAAGCGGTATGTTCAAGAATTCTGCAGTGAACTGACGTTAAGGACGTCTTTCTGTAATTCTTAGGATCCGCTCTTTCTTCTTATTATATACAGGAGTTACCTTTGTGTTTTATTGTCTCTCGGGACTTTGTGGTTACCCAGGTATTCGCCATAAATGCAAGGCTCTGTAAAACCGAAATGGAAGTCCATCTAGACCTGGCGATTTACTTGTTTCCATGTGTTTCAGTTATCTTGCTATGTCAGTAATGAGTATTACCGTGCCCTCCACCAGAAAATCTGTCAACCGATGCTATGTTTGTGCGATCTCCTGCGTCAAAGACGAAAGAAAGGTAAAAATTCAGTTTTCTTTCTGATGTCATCTATTGGCAAATCAGACTGATCAATGAGTGAAGCGCTTACCGATTGCCGGCCGCGGTGGCCGAGGGGACTGAGGTGCTCCAGTCACGGTCTGCACGGCCACTACGGTCGGGGGTTCGAATCCCCCTCGGGCATGGATATTTGTTCCGTCCGTAGTATTAGTTAGTTCATAAGTAGTTTGTAAGTTTAGGGACTGATGACCCCGTAGTTAAGTCCCATAAGCTATACAGACATTTGAACATTTGCTTACCGATTTCATGTTTACATCTGATACCATATACTTAGACATGTTGAATCGACGGCACACACACAGTTACTGCTGTATTGCGTTACAAGGCGAGGTGGGGGAAGGTAGGCAGTTGCTAATTTTCAAAATGTTCAAATGTTTGTTAAGCTTGTGGGACTTAACTGCGGGGTCATCAGTTCCTAAACTTACAAACCATTTATGAACTAACTTATACTAAAGACAACACAAATATCCATGCCCCAGGGAGGATTCGAACCCCCGACGAGGAACTGCCTCACGCACCGGAGCGTAGCGCCTCAATGCGGGGGAAGTACCCTAGGAGGTGGTTACAGTGTTCTACGTTATCAGTACCAACAGGGTGATTCAGCTCATCTGCTCGTCACGAATACTTGTGGAGAACTTTAAGATACCGTAATTATGTTTACAGATGAATGACAGGTAGTTCTTAGTAAGCTTCATATAATCGCATATCATTCCTATAATAGTAAAACAGATATCTGTTTCTATTTCGATTCCTCGACGCCATTATTGTATACTTCTAAAAGTGTTTCAGTAATGTTTCATTCTTCAAAAAACAATAACTAGTTTCGGAGATATTTGTCAATTATAATTTAGGACCTAACTGTTGTGAAAATAAATCCAATTAACCTCTTATGTAGAAGTTTGTGATTTCATACCCAAGTAAGTAAATAAGTCTTCCATCCGGATAGCCGAGAGCATTAACAGACCAAAAATGTTCAGAAGTTTGTGAAGCTTATGGGACTTAACTGCGGTGTCATCTGTCCCTAAACTTACAAACTACTTATAAAGTAAGCAGCAGAAACATTCATGCGCTAGGGGGGATTCGAACCCCCGACGGGAAACGGCGTCGCGATTCGTACCATAACGCCTCAATGCTCCCCTTTCGGGACCCAGGGCACCAAACGTGGACTGGATCAATGCAAGCTGGTGAGCTGGCAAGCCTGCGTGTGGCTTTCAGGCGTACGCGCTAAGTACGCGGCTTCACCCACTTCCCGCATCAGATGAGCGCCAAGCAATATTTACCTCATTCTTGGTGACGTCACTCTAGACGAAAAGGGATGGGGTAAACAGACTTCTTGTCGGAGGTATTGACGACCTTAAGTGATCAATCTCCTTAGACCGATAATCACCTCTCGTCGATTAAGAGGGAAACAGAGCGCTGCGCTGTGACGATGTTGGTAAAGTAAGAAAATTAAAGAAAGACAGTGGATAGGAAGCTTCTATATTGTCTGTGTAGTTCGCGAGTTTCGTTCACTGGATATAAATGTATAAATAAGTGTCTCATAAACTGAAAAGAATTATATACGTTTATTTGTTCACGGAGATTGCTTAAGGAACACAAGGAGAACACGTCAGTCACAGGCGTAAAGACACAAGGTTATCCCAACAGACTCGTATTTTCTAAATATGTTTATGAAATAAAAGCATTTCATGTTTTATGAAAACAGTTATATTTACTCGACTAAAGCAGTCTTATTCCTTGACGAATAATGGCGAACATGTATCAGCTTCACTTTTCTAATTTATTGGTAATATATAAAAATATGTGACTGATAGGACTTCGTACACAGATTACCCGCTTTTACACTATGCATGCACGGCTCCGGGACCGATCCAAACATCCATATGTCAAACAGTTGCGCTACCAATGAGTCCTAGTACATTCTGTTACATAATTTCCGAACAGGGAGAAACGTTTGTTACCATGGGACATACCTTGCTATGTGTTTGAAATACGATGTGCATTATCCGTATTTGACAAATTAACCAATGGAAACGTCCTTTAGATATGCATGCATGTATGTATAAAGGGACGGACAGTCGGTGACTTCAGCTGCTAAGAATACACACACACACACACACACACACACACACACAAAGGCCACGGTGGAGTAGCCGAGCAGTCTAAGACGCGCTTGCTCGCTGTCGGATGTTCGAGTCCTCTCCCTGTGGGATGAGTGTGCGTGTTGTCCTTAGGTTAGTTTACCTTAGTTTAAGTAGTTTGTACGCTATGGACTGATGACCACGCAGTTTGGTCAGATAGATTTACAAACATTCGAACAAACAAATAATACAAGAAACATAACATTAGTTCTTGAAATCTTTATTGCTGTTGTCAGCGCTGTGCTTACCTCGTTAAAAACGGACGTTGCACATCCTATTTTGAGCCACTCCCTCGAACACTTCAACAGTCCCATATTTGAAGTAATTTTTAGCGCTCACAATGACGCATATACTAGTTAAACGATAACTTTTAATTTTTTAATATTGTTCGTTACAGGAAAAGCTTACGTGGGACCATGTATGGCAAACACGGAGGCTAAGGAAAATATTCATGTAAAAACATTAAAGTGTAAGAAGGAGAATTACAGTGGACAGAAGGTTCATTGTTCCCTCGTAAATCTGGCCCTTTTCTCTGATTTGTTCAGCAAAGGGTTTAGTTCTTATTGATAGTTCTATATATTGGCAAGGACGTACGGTGAGCTATGTCGTTCACACAATGAACATAAACTTCACATTTAACCGCAGTTATGAGATTTCCTCGGTCCTGGCAACTCCGGCACAATTGAGAGCTTCAATGCCATATTATTTTGCGTTTCATCACCTGTCATGACACGATTCCTATATTTAACGTATTGTTGTATATTTGTTCTAGTCACTGAGCAGCTTGAATTACCTACTGTTTTAGTTCAAAATTTAACGATATTGCAAGAAATTTTGCGTCATAAATTTCATTAAAAAAATAATTAAAAATTATCAGGTCATGAACGAATTGATATTCTATTACCAACGGTTCCTCTGATTATCATTCCGTGTTCGTCGGTAACCGTATATTTCCTGTTCTCCATGACTTCATAAGAGGTGTATATAGGTATCACGTCATCTTCAACGTTTCACCTCCATCTTCGAAATGCTTACATCAGTTTCGATTTACTCAAATACGACGCAACAAAACAATTTTATACGTTTCTGAAACTTTATTGCACATCCATAGAAATATTCAACAAAAGTTTTTGAGTCATTTCTTTACAAAATAATCGCCGCTACTATCAGAGACATTTCATCTGACAATTACCGACAGACTAAATAGGTATGAGTTTCTACTTTCTTTTAACACATATTTGTAGTCACAGTAACCAAAGCGCGAGAATCCGATTAGCTCAACAAGCAAAATTAAATCATTTGTTACTTTTCAATAAATTCTTAAGATGAATTTTTAAATTATGCAAATTTTCAGAGAATAAAATATCATGTGTGATAGGAACTGAATTTCAGTGAGATGAGACACAAAAGGGAAAGCCGTCTATTCTTTTCTTTTCTCCTGCCGTTTTGTTTCGTTTCTTTAGGACAGTTTAGTGAAATTCTGTACTGGTAATACAATTATACAAATGATCGCGCAAAAAATTTGAAAGGCGCAAGCGTAAGTCATCCCCGTTTTCAAGAAGGGACGTTGAACAGATGTGCAGAACTATAGGCCTATAATGTCGGTCCGTTGTAGAATTTTGAACATGTATTATGTTCGAGTATAATGACATTTCTGGAGACTACAAATCTGCTCTGTAGGAATCAGCATGGGTTTCGAAAAAGGCTATCGTGTGGAAAGCAGCTACCTGTATTCGTCCACTAGACTCAGAGGGCCATAGATACGGGTTCTCAGGTAGATGCCATGTTTCTTGACTTTCGCAAGGAGTCTGATACAGTTCCCCAAGTCGTTTAATGAACAAAGTAAGAGCATATGGTCTATCAGACGAATTGTGTGATTGGATTGAGGAGTTGCTAGATAACAGAATGCAGCATGTCATTCTCGATGGAGAGAAGTCTTCCGAAGTAAAGGTGATATCAGGTGTGCCACAGGGAAGTGTCGTGGGTCCTTTTGTATTCAAAATATATATAAATGACCTTGTGGATAACATAGGAAGTTCACTGAGGCTTTTTGCGGATGATGTAGTATATTAACTGGCAGTATGCATTAGGAGTGATAAAAAATGGAACGACCATATAAAATCAATCGTCGGTAAAGCATCTACATCTACATCTACATGGGATACTCTGCAAATCACATTTAAGTGCCTGGCAGAGGGTTCATAGAACCACAATTATACTATTTATCTCCCATTCCATTCTCGAATAGCGCGCGGGAAGAAAGAACACCTGAATCTCTCTGTTCGAGTTCTGATTTCTCTTATGTTATTCTGATGATCATTTGTACCTATGTAAGTGGGAGGCAACAATATATTTTTGCATTCGGAGGAGAATGTTGGCGATTGGAGTTTCGCAAGTAGCCCACGCCGCAGCGATAAGCACCGTTGTTGTAATGATTCCCATCCCAGATCCTGTATCATTTCCGTAACTCTGTCTCCCCTGTATCGTAACAATACGAAACGAGCTGCCCTTCTTTGGACTCTTTCGATGTCCTCCGTCAAACCCACCTGATAAGGATCCCACACTGGGCTGCAATACTCCAAAAATGGACGGACAAGCGCAGTGTATGCAGTTTCTTTAGTAGTTCCGTTGCATCTTTTAAGGGTTCTGCCAATAAAACGCAGTCTCTGGTTCGCCTTTCACACGATATTATCTACGTGTTCTTTCCAGTTTAAGTCTGAAGTAATAGTAATTCCTAGGTATTTTGTGGAGTTTACGGCCTTCACATTTGACTGATTTATGTCGTAAACAAAGTTTAACGGATTTCTTTTCGTACTCATGTGGACGACTTCACACTTCTCATTATTTAGAGTCAACTGCCAATTTTGCACCATACTGATATCTTATTCAGATCGTTCTGCAGTTGGTTTTGATCTTCAGATGATTTTACTAGACGGTAAATGACGGCGTCATCTGCAAACAAGCTAAGAGAGCTACTTAGATTTTCCCCTAAATCGTTTATGTAAATAAGGAATAGCAGAGGACCAATAACACTACCCTGTGGAACGCCCGATATCACCTCTGTTTTAGTCGATGCCTTACCATCGATTACTACGAACTGTGTCCTCTCTGACAAGAAATCAATCCCCTATCCAATCGCAAATTTGGGGCGATATACCATAACCACGCAATTTGATTAAAAGCCATTTGTGAGGTACGGTGTCAAAAGCTTTCTGGAAATCAAGAAATACGGAATCGATTTGCGAACCTTTGTCGATAGCACCCATCACTTCGTGCGAATAAAGTGCTAGTTGTAATAATATTTGAATACAGGATATGTTCCAAAACCCTGCTGCAAATTGACGTCAATGAAATAGGCCTGTAGTTTAGTGGGTTACTCCTACTGCCTTTCTTGAATATAGGTGTGACCTGTGCAACTTTCCAATCTTTTGGTACAGATCCTTCTATGAGAGAGCGGTTGTATATGTCTGTTAAGTAAGGAGCTATCGCTTCAGCATAATCAGATAGAAATCTAATGGGTATACAATCTTAAGTGATTTTAGTTGCTGCACTACTCCGATGATATCTACTTTTATGTTACTCATTACGGCATCTGTTCGTAATTCGAAATCTGGAATATTGGTTTCGTCTTCTTTGGTGAATGAGTTTCTAAAAGCTAAGTTTAGTAACTCTGCTTTAGTAGCACTGTCATCGGCAGGATCGCCATTACTATCACGTAGTGAAGGTATTGTTTGTGACTTGCCCCGAGTATATTTAACATATGACCAAAATCTCTTTGGGTTTTCAGTCAAATTACGAGAAAGAGTTTCGTTGTGATAAATATTGTAGGCATCTCGCATTGAAATCCTCGCTAAATTTCGAGCTTCTGAGTACGATCGCAAATCCTGGGGATTTCCTGTTCGTTTAAATTTAGTATGCCTTTTCCTTTGCCTTTGCAACAGTGTCCTGACCTGTTTTGTGTACCTCCTTCTTTTATTAATTTATTAGGTATAAAACTTTCAATTGCTGTCGATACCAGATCTTTGAATTTGAGCCACATCTGGTCTGCACCTACGTTTAGTGTTAGAAACGAGTGGAAGCTGTCTTTCAAGAAGCAATGTATTTTGTTTCTAGCTGCTTTCCTGAACAAATATACTTTGCGTTTATTTTTGGTAACTTTGGGACTTTCGATATTCAATTTCGCTACGACAGCTCTGTGTTCACTAATACCAGTATCCGTTTTGATGCTCGTTATGAGCTCAGGATTATTTGTTGCTAAGAGATCAAGTGTGTTTTCACATCTATTTACAATTATAGTTGGCTCATGAACTAATTGTTCGAAGTAATTCTCAGAGAATGCGTTGAGTACAATTTCGGACGATGTTTTATGCCTACCTGATGATTTGAAAATATAATTTCGCCAACAGATCGAGGGTAAATTAAAATCACCACCTACTATTATCGTGTGAGTCGGATACGATTTTGTAATTAGACTCAGGTTTTCTTTGAACCTTTCTGCTATTGTATCGTCAGAGTCGGGAGGCCGGTAAAAGGAACCGATTATTAACTTCTTACCCATAATAGCTCGCACGAACTATCAACTTCAACTTCGCTACAGGAAATACTACTTTTGACAGCGACAAACACGCCCCCACCTATTTTGTTTAATCTATCCTTTCTGAACACCAATAGATCTTTTGAAAATACTTCTTCTGAACTTATTTCCGGCTTGAGCCAACTTTCGCTGCCTATAATGATGTGTGTTTCGGTGCTTTCTATTAACGCTTGCAGTTCTGGAACTTTCCCGACACAACTACGACAATTTACAACTGTTATACCGATAGTTTCCGGATCTACATTTCTCCTGTGATCCACCTGAACCCTTTGAGATTGCCCATTTTCTATTTCCCCGAAGCTCTTTATCCTAAAAAAACCGCCCAGTCCACGCCACACAGCCCCCGCTACACGTGTAGCCGCTTCCTGCGTATAGTGGACTCCTGACCTATTCAGCGGAACCCGGAAACCCACCACCCGATGGCGCAAGTCAAGGAATCCGCAGCCTACAAGGTCGCAGAATCGTCTGAGCCTCTGATTCAGACCCTCCACTCGGATCTGTACCAGAGGTCCACAGTCGGTCCTGTCAACTATGCTGCAGATGGTGAGCTCTGCTTTCATCTTGCAAGCAAGACTGGCAGTCTTTACCTCTTCAGTTAGCCGCTCGAAACCTGAGAGGATCTCTTCAGATCCGAAACGACATACATCATTGGTACCGACGTGAGCCACCACCTGCAGTTGGTTGCACCCCGTACCCTTCATGGCATTCGGGAGGACCCGTTCCACATCTGGAATGACTCCACCCGGTATGCACACGGAGTGCACGTTGGCCTTCTTCCCCTCCTTGGCAGCCATCTCTCTAAGGGGCTCCATCACCCGCCTAACGTTGGAGCTCCCAACTACAAGTAAACCCACCCTCTGTGAAAGCCCGGATCTTGCAGGCTGGGTGGTGACAGGGTGAGAGACACCATCCGACTCAGGAACGTCGTCCTGAGCAGACAAACCTGTTCGCAAGACGAACCGGGGAGGCCTCACGATCGGTCCCCCGGAATGTCTTGCGCCTCCTGCCACGCACTGGAGCAACTTCCCACGCAACCACGGGTGGGATGTCTTTCTCACTGCTAGCAGTTTCAGGGCATGTCGCTGCCGCAGGCCGATCGGTGGAGACGACGGGAGTCCGTTCGGTCCCAACCGCCGGCCAACAACAACGACGCCCATCGATCGCAGCTTCCAACTGTGCAACCGAGGTTAACACAGCTTGAAGCTGGGAGCGAAGTGTCACCAGCTCAGACTGCATCCGCACACAGCAGTCACAGTCCCTATTCATGATTACAGTGCCAACAAAAACAAAAACTACAGTCGCGATGCGTTCAAAGGAAAACTACACTGTTCGTTAGAACACGGATGTGAATCCAATACGCACGACAGCTCAATATAACTTTACAAATTGAGACGAGAAAGTGTAAACGAAAATCAAAATACTATATGTCGCTTCTAAATAAAGACAGACGACTGTCGCGACGCGGTTCACACGGCGGAATAATACACTAACCAGATATTTAACGCGAATATGAATCAAATAAAAACGCGGGCACACAATAAATTTAATGAACTGAAGGGAAAACGCACTGAAAAGTAAAAATATGTAGCTTCTAGAGAGAAACCGGTTACACTTACAACTGATAATTTACTGCTACACCACTGGAGAGGTGTGCTCTGGACGACGTCCGCTGGCCGACTGCCAAGCAGATGCCAGACTTAGATTCATTAGAAGAATCCTAAGGAAATGCAGTCCGAAAACAAAGGAAGTTGGTTACAGTACACTTGTTCGCCCACTGCTTGAATACTGCTCACCGGCGTGGGATCCGTACCAGGAGGGGTTGATAGAGGAAGTAGAGAATATCCAACGGAGAGCAGCGTGCTGCGAACAATATGTAACTGGAACAGGAGGGAGAACTGATAGTGGTACTCAGGATACCATCCGACACACACCATCAGGTGGCTTGCGGAGTATGGATGTAGATGTTTCTCAATACTTTTATTTTTCAAGATGTGTTTCGGGATCTGTCCATCTTCGGAAGACCTAATGGACCGTACAAATTGCCATATTACAATACGGATGTATATACAGGGTGTTTCACTAAGTGTGTTTGCCACTGTAACTTATAAAATAATAGGTGACGGGAAATTTTAATACGTTAGGTCAACACAAGAAATGTTACACTTTCTGCGGAGCTATTAACATAGTTTATTGTATCATTTTCCAAAGAGTTACAGCACAAAGATATAATTCACTCAAAGAAAAGGTGGAAATAGAAGACTACAAACCCCCCTTGCATGTTATTATTACAATTATTCACTTAAAATATTTTGGATGGTTTTTCAAATTCGTTAATAGGGTTTAAATATTTTTATTTGTCTGGTATTATTAACACCTTGCATGTGAGAATGACGGCGGGTTGTATTTGGGGAAGGGGCGGGGGGAGGGAGGGAAACGCTGAAGCAACAGTAACGAGCTGTTGCAACAAGTCATCCATCCGTCAAAAAGGAAAACTGTAGATCCGGCGCCAAAACCGGTATCCGTTGTCCAACAAGAATGATAATCACAGAAGATTGAAACTAAATATTAGGATGGTACGATTAAGGAGCAAGCATGCAAAGAGTGAAGAGAACGAAATACATGTTGTTGCAGTGGTGCTTATCTCTAGCTCCAGAGAAAATGCGAGTATCCTTGGAAGTATGCGCATTACGCATTTTATGCGGAAACATCTCCCATGCAATCATAGTCTCTTGACTTTGAGATTAGCCGGCGATAGCATCAGACACATAGGATTAATCCGCTCACTTCTCTGATCTAGCATTAGGAAAGCAGATTCTTTTTTTTAAGTCCCTTTACTGCCTAAACTCCCTTTACAAACAATCTGAAGTTAACTAAAAGAAACATACATTGTTGGGTTGCTGAGATTCCACAATGACTGGGGTAAGTTAAATAACAGAGACAATGGAACATGAAGGTTTACTAAAGGATTTTCGATGATCAGTCTTTACTTCGTTCCTGAAACTTAGGGAGTAATACAAAACTGAAATTTTTAACCGAAGTGCTGTCGGGTCTCAGACGGAGCACCTCTTACAATGTTTTGTGGTACGAGGTGCTAGCCCAGCTGGAGTGCGGATCGATAATCGCTTTGGGCTGGTATCCAACTCTTTCTTGGCCTCTCGATAAGACTTGTAGGCTTTATCAAGTGGCTTACACGTTCACTTGATTTGTTGCCAATGGACATTTTTCTCTAGTGGAAACTTAAAAAGGAAGTTTATACATAAGACGACCAAAAATGATTGAAAACAATGCATTGTTGGAGCATTTGTAAGTAACCGTTAGCGACCTCATTCAATTGTGATTTCGTTTTCTTTGCTATTAAAGATATGATTTTGAAATGTGACTCTCTTGACATAAATAGCGTAACACAAAACTAATATTTATTTTTTTAGTGGCAATTGCCGGTTTCACAAATCAGTTTTGATGAACGTACGAGTATATCTTTCAAAGAAGGAGAAGTTATTACATCACATCGAAATCGAAGTCATTGACGACGCGGTACAACCTCGGATTGTTGTAAAAATGGGGGAAGAAGACGGCCGTGCCCTTCCAGAAAAGCAGTCTCGCTATTTGATTGGAGTGCTTTCGGAAAATATAAAACTATGGTTACCACGTTACCCGTTTTTAAACGGAGGTCTTCCGTTTTCCCAATCAGCTTTTAATTTTTTGCCAAATCATTTGTTCATCAGAACACAGAAAAAATCAAATTTATTTCGAATCCTGGCTCTGGCAATAGTCATGAGATAAATTTTTAATAATTTCTCTATTTGTTTTGTAAATGTATTTTCATGTCATAGGTTTGCTCTCTAGCGGATGTTTGCTGAAATCTCCTTAAACTTAACTGAGTCACTTTATCCTGTTTCCTCTTTGGCTTTGTGAAGACACGTAAAATAAGAGAAGCTATACAGTAACATATTAAGTGGACGTAGATATTTTTTAATCTGGACGGAGCAGTGTGTTGTAAGATAATGATATCCTTATGGATATCAAAGTACCAATAAATGAATACTATTGTTGATCTCACTGTTCCCCTGAATTGTTTAAAGTGGTAGATTACTATTTAGACATACATGCTAAATGTCCAGTATATGGAGAACGGAATGTTATTGAGGACAACGTAAAGCTAATGTTGACTGTACTGAACAACAAAACAATACTACTTGGGTCAAGCATTATTAGAGAATTATCTGCACAGGAGATTTCCTAAGAAATGTACAAGAAAATACGAAATATGTGAAATACCGATCTGGGGCGTCATATGACGGACTGCACCCCGATCCCGCCAGAGTTATGAGTCCTCCTTCGGGCATGAGTGGGATGGTTCTCCTTAGTATGTGTTAAAGTGGTGTGTTGTCCTTAGTACAAGTGAAAGTACTATGTTGTCCTTAGTATAAGTTAGTTTAAAGTAGTGTGCATCTCTAGGGACCGATAAACCTGGCAGTTTTGTCACCTGGTTACCTGAACTTTTTGTGAAAATTAAAATATGCTAACCCTACACAAAACCTATTCAGAAGGGTCGCATAGGGATTTGAACCGTCTTCCTCCCGCATGCACCTGAATTGTGTCCCTCAGCTCGTGTAGACGGCAACGTGAAGACGGCAAGTTCAACGCAGTTTCCCTTCCATGGCATTAACACACGATGGTCCTTCTCGAAAAAGTATTGTGTGTACCACTCAAACATTGATTTAAACTATTGATGCTTGTTAACCTCAATAAGTCCGCCAGATCGCTGCCCACAAATAATGTGTTACGATATTTTACAATCAATAAACTTTTGTGGTTGATGTTTAAGGTATTTTCTATTTTCCGCTAGGGAAATAAGTATACAATTACTCGTTTATTATATGTGTTTGTTGCACACACAGTTTTAATTTTGCGAGTTAGAGCACTTAAGTAACCATTTCATCAGTTTGCACGAAAACGGACTGATCCTCTTCTGGAAATTATAAAGTCCAAAAAAAAAAAAAAAATAAAATAAAATAAAATAAAATAAAATAAAATAAAATAAAATAAAATAAAAATAAAAAATAAAAATAAAATAAATAAATAAATAATAAAAAAAATCGAATAAGTCTTCACTCGATACATTACACCTGATTTTAACACATGAAAAGTTATTAATATCAGATTCTTTCTCCTTGAGAGAGACTGTACGTATTTGCGAAGAACAAATCACCCTTGGAAAACGTCTGCTCAAAAACCGTTTCTGTACTTTTGTTGCTGTCCTCGATGATGGCAAAGATAATTAGGGATCGACTCTAGCTATGTCCTTTTCGAAGGAACTATATGTAAGCTTTAATCGATTAAGGGCGACTGTAACAAACGTTCCTGTAACAAACGACCAGATTGTTAGTTAAATCCCGTTTTACCCCTCCAAGATCCAAGGAGTTAAACGGCTGTCTGAGTGTGAGTAGCCCCATATCAATGCGTCGTAAACAAAGCCTCTTTCCAGTTGACGAGCGAACAATCTCAGGAGCAGTAAAAACGCCCGGCCATAGGTTCTTCTATTTTACTGTCAGTTTACTGAAGATACTCTATGTGTTTATAGAGGCGAGAGCTCTCCAAGTGAAGAAACTGAGTAAGCGCGCTTGTTACAGGTCCTACACTGACGTGCTGTATGTTAATTGAGTGTTTCGTGCAGTCGACGGTCGACGGCTGTAGTGTGTTACATCATCGTGCCATTTTCACATTTCCGTAAGTGATTTAAGAAATCTGCTGAAAGTAAAGCTATCATTAAATTACGAGCTTTCATTGAAAGGGTTCTATTCAGCATGATTTTTCGTATATTGTTCAACTGAAAATCAAATATAGTACTATAGCAAGCGTTAAAAGAAGTGTTCTTAAATTTTCTGGACGTTTGTCTTATAATCATATCACAGTAAATATCTGTGATTGGCTGAAGTTGTCCACACATTATCATTAAATCTGAAGCCTCGCCAGAGACTCAATGTAGAATTAAAATTAGACTTCACGAATAAATGGAAACGTTTTGCTTCATTTCACAGATTACGCCTAGTGAATAAAACGCAGTGTAAAAGTTTCATGTTTTGTATAAAAAATGTGGCATCTATTTTTCATTAATTTCTTTAGCTCATTCTTCACCTTAGTTAAATAAAAGGACTAAAATTTTATTTCAGATAAGAACAATGTACACTGGTGCGCCAAACTTAAGTGTGGAAGTAACATCCGCATGATGTATAATTCCCAAGGAACTTAGATTGATGAAATGTGAAACATACGTAGAAACAGCTGCTACAGTGCAGTGATGTTCAAGGCTTTGATTGAGCTGATCTGAAAACTTCCATCTAACGCATGGGAACTTCCGTGAGAGATTTCTGGTTTATAACCCCCATTGAAAATACGAATTTCCTCTTATTAGAAATGTTACCTTTACAGTGACATATCTTCTCTCTGTTACATGAAAATTGCGTCAAAACCAAACTGATCGTGCAATTCATATTCTTGCCGGAACATAAATAGCAAAAGATATAACATTTTTAACGGCCATGTTCAAGTAATTGTAACAAAATGTGGGAATAATTGCGCAGATATCATGAGTTTATTTTTTGCCATGACATTTTGGGTAAAGGAAAATATACTTATTGCATTTAGTTCTCAAAAGGAAAAGGTTCCAGGTTCGAAACCCAGTTCCGCACAAATTTTTAATGTAACAAGAAGTTTCATATTAGTTTACACTCAGCTGCAAACTGAAAATATCATTCTGGAAACATCCCCCAGGCTGTAACTACGCAAGTCTCCACAATTTCCTTTCTTCCAGGAGTGCTACTCCTGCGAGGTTCGCAGAAGAACTTCTGTGAATTTGGAAAGGTCGGAGGCGAGGTAAGGACGGAATAAAAGCCGTGAATACGGACTGTGAGACGTGCCAGGGTACCTACAGTCGGTAGATAGCTCACCTGAAAAAGGCAAAGAGGTTAGCTCAGTCGTTAAATCACTTGTTTGCGAAAGGCGAAGGTTCTACTTCGAATCCAGTTCCGGCACACAGTTTTCATTTGCCAGGAAGTTTCTAGAATTATCTGTGTTGTAATCTGTTAATTTAACGTGGCTTTGTTATCGTTACGGCTGTATTTTCAAATTACAAATTAGTCCTTGGGAGGGAGATAGCCTATATCCAAGAGTAACGTGTTAAAGAGATACCTTTGCTGCCACAGAGCCACTGGCCAACAAAGGGCACTGCTGAAATGAGAGCCATTAGGCAAGGCTATGCTACTGATGTATCTGTACTGGTTATATTTACCTGAAATCGTTAGGAACGTACCGAGCGAGGTGGCGCATTGGTAACGCAATGGACTAGTATTCGGGAGGATGGTAGTTCAAATCCACCTCCGGCCATCCAGATTTAGGTTTTCCGTGATTTCCCTAAATCACTCAAGGCAAATTCCGGGTTGCTTCCTTTAAAAGGGCGCGGCCGCTTTCCTTCCCCATCCTTACCCAAAACTCTGAGCGTTAGCTCCGTCTCTAATGACTGGACGTTAAACCCTAAGCTTCCTGCCTTCCTCCTTCCTGCCGCCAGGAACATTGAAAGAAGACGTCACATATTTTAGTGATTTGTTTGATGTTCACTCAATTATTTCATACCAGGTTTGCCTGAGGGGTCATTGGAGTTTTCAATTGGGTATATTTGCACTGAGAATGGGAACAGCAAATCTTCAGTCTGATTTATAATTTCCTTACGTAATCTTTTACATTTTGTAGTGCTATTAATTCATTATAACGGGTGGTTGAGTTTATCGTTTGTGCTGTGGATACTTTATTACTGCCTATACTTCACGTAACAACATAATTTGAAACATGTGTTAGTTTTTAGTAATGATATCACTCGCTGGAAATCGCCACACAGTGAACAGTGTAGAATTTTGAAGCTAAGTAGACTAAGAGCTGCTCTTAGTCCGATGTAATAAAGATGCTTAGAAAACGGTAGCTGTGAGACAGGCATAACAGCATATTCTCCTGGTCCGCACACTTAGGCAGAGATAAACACAAGTTGCCAATCTGGTTTATGACTGTCGAAAGGAGCTTGACCGTGTTGGATAAGACCAAATACAATAGATAAACATCATTTTAATGCTAACTTTCCTCCCCATAGATTACATCTTACAGGGTTTAATTATTTAACTGCACAGTGTCATTTGTTGATTGTTAACACAAATAATACCGAAATGCTGTTTACTTGGTGGATGTTATTTAATGCTTACAAATACAGCAATAGGCCTATTTGGGTTCCGTGGCCATCATCAGGTTATATCCATATTGAATTGTAGAGGTATAATTTTATTTCAGTCACTGTATATAATTGCAGTCGAAATGTTCTTTAGATGGTATTTATGATGTTTGTCAGATTATTCATTCATTATTGCTATTGTGACATTTGTGTTTGACATATTCTCCAGCGATGCTCTATGGTTACATAGCCTGATGATGGCCACAGAGCCGAAATAGTCCTATTAATGTATCTATAAGCATTAAATATCATATACCACATAAAGAAGCATTTCCGTATTATTTATATTAACAACATGACCTTAAAAGACATACACAATGCTGGAGGCCCAAATGAAATGAAATTGTACAGTGACACTTTCAGGCAATTCTGCTGTGGAGTTTCACAGTTGTGCATACAAGTCTAACCAATGGAATTTCAGCAAGTAGTTTAGTACGTAATAAACACAAGGAGGTGCTTGCGCAGAAATGGATTTTCCGTGGAACGAATGGAAATTGTTCTTTTGTGAAATGTCCGACGGAGTTGCTTCGACTCTGCATTACATGTTGATAAATAATCACTGAGAACTGTAATTTTAATTTTCGTGTATCTTGTAATCTAGTGGTAACGCATTTACTCAAGCATATGCATTCTTTTTAGTTTAATTTTGTAGGTTCCGTCCAACATCTTGTGGTATAACCTGCATTGTAATTTATTTACCGAGAAAGTGAGGGCTCAGTAAAAGATTTATACCATTTTAGCGCAATTTCCGATCGTGCGCGGAAATGTGTTCTAGTTTTTCAATCCAGTGATTTCCAGCAGATAAATGCGGTGTATGTGTTACTAGTTGGAGTTTGATAACAGCCTGATATATTCAAACCTTTTGGGATTATGTGGCGATGTACGATCTCTGTGTAAATTCTTTCTAGCTTTGTGGGGCCCGATTTCTCACTGACGATATGTTTTTGTTGTACAGTTTTTGTACAGTAGATGTAAAATCTTTCTTATCGTTTTCTTCCATCAGGCTGCCCATCAGGCAAGCAACTATGCGTGTATCCTTCAGATTCCCACTAACATTTCGCTATCTTCTCTCCCTGCCTATTTTAATTTTGCTGTTTCTTCTCCGAACTTGTAGTATGCACATAGTCTTTATCAGTAATTCTCTCCGAGCCTTGTACAACCTCCTTCAGTAGCTTGCTTATGAAATTATATGTATTTCTAAGGGTTGCATGCCGTAGATTTTATTCTCACTTTTCCGTCTTTGTAATTATTTCACTTTTCTGGTTTTTGAGACTGGACTTCATCCGTCTCTGTAATCGCTCCTTATCGCGTGTAGCTGCATTTCATTCGCTTCCTTTAGTAATTCTAAACATTTCTATGGGTTGCATGCCGTAATCTTTATTTTTCCGACTTTGTAATTATTTCACTTTTCTGGGTTTTGAGACTGGACTTCCTCCGTCTCTGTGAAAGCTCCCAATCGCATGTTGCTGCATTTCAGTAGCTTCCTTATGAAATCCTACGCAGTTCTAGGGGTTGCATGCCGTAGTTAATTTTATTTATTTTTCGGAAGTTGGATTTATACATTTTTATCGGTTTTCGGAACCACGTGGGTCCGAACTCCGACTTCAGGGGTTTGCAGCTAGTCACCTGAATCACGCCACTTCTCATATAAGCAGTGCCTAGATAGTTTACTCCCAAATTGCAACTTAAGTGTCCGCCGTGATTTTGTGTAATGAATCCGATTTTAAGCACTTCATCTTCAGTGGAGTGCGATCATGTAACGTAGCCGTGTGTCGCCGCGGTCTAGTCTAGATGCAAATTAACTTTTCTGTACTCACGCACCATGTAAAATCAGGCACGACATACCAGAGCCTTCTTCGCAGTTTTATTGTATATTGTGTTGCGTGGTACCTTTTGGCACAGACATATATGTTACTCTGTGCCTTGGGTTTGCTGAATTTCGCCTAAGATAGCTGCGCCTGATTCTGCCTCGTTTCACCACGCTCTTTTTGCTGAGTTTCGCTGTTGCATTGCGTGTGTGTGAGCGAGTGAGTGTTGTTTGTAAATCCTCCCCCAGTAGCGTTAAGTTCTGTGTGATTTATGTTAAATTCAATGCTTGGATCGTCAGTATTAGCTTATGTAAGTGAGACTCATTTTTATTCTATTAACAAAATTGGTTCCCCCTTTTGCTTGCGTTCGACCTGAATAAACAAATTAAGTTCAGTGTAATTTTGACTTGCCTATAAATTGTAGTTTTCGAGCACCTTCCCCCTTTTATTCAATATTGTTTTTCACCAGTGCTGAGAAAAAGCTCAGATGCAATTTTTTATGTTTAAGTTCCGTTGCGCCATAAATGTTTTTCTTTAGCCATCTTTATGAAATAACTTGTGGTGGCTTGTTTATTAATGCCTGTGTGTAATTTAGTGTGAGCTGCTACGTATATTGGCCACTGTATCGTTAACTTCCTGTTATTAGAGCAATTTGAACCAAGTCAGTTCTTAATTTGGGCCAGGGGACAACGACTAGCAGCAGGGAGTAGCCGGTAGTTCACACAGACCTTTTGCTAATTTCACTGCTAATATATATTAGCGTTCGATGTTTAACTCATTTGAATGATAACTAAAAGCGACGTAAGACTTTAGTTGAATAATTGTTGCTAGTTCATAAAAGGTAATGGTATAACGTAAATACAATGTATAAGATACAATGTATAAGAACTACTAGGTAAGCAGGAATTAATTATCGCGGTAGAACAGTAAGATCCTAATTGTGTGTAACTGGAAACACCCGATATAGGGATGTTAGAAACGGACACCGACGATCCTCTGGTTAACGGTGAAATGCAGAATGAAATTCCATCGCATGCTGATACAATAGTTATGATCCAGAATTTTGAGGCAAAGACGAAGAAAGGACAATATCTATATCCCTCAACCACGATAATGTTCGCATGAGTTCGCGTTGCGTTACTGAAGTTCAGTAAATGAGGACGATAAATTCCAAATGCCCTTCGATATCATGAGACAATCCAACCAGGTCCTTGTAAACAGAAGAAAAGTGTAATCGAGTAATCGTCAGAGAAGGCAGTAAAGAATATTTGACGGAGGATAGGACGAGTCGAAGAAACGTTTATAGCAGTTTGATGATATCATAAAATTCCATTAACAAATGAATATTCATTTTGACTATAAATCAAAGAAAGTCGAAGCCAAATGCGACAACAATAGCAGTCACATCTCTGCATTAACGAGGCACTTGCTGGCTGTGATGGCATATGTAGCACAGGCTCCAGTGGTCGTAAGGAACAGGAAGCACAGGTGTGTCACAAACAACGTATCAAAGCTACTGAAGATAAAATTCACCTTATTGAGCTGTACACTGAAACAAAGATAGGTGATGGAATAGAATAACAATCGTGATATTTTGGCACAAAAAATTCGGTATGTTAAAGAAGGTTCGGACATTACTACTGCGGTTCCTATTGGAGAAAATGAAGAAGTAGGAGTCTTACAAGGGGAACACCAAGTATGGTACAAACGAATTTTGATGTGTTGTACGTATGTCGTGCAGTAATTCCTCCAGACCACCATTGTTCCAATGCGCTTTGGTTTCCACGAAAATCGAGATCAATGTCTAGCGTGTAACAGCTACACAGGTACTAAGTCAACAGTGGTACGTGAGTCAGCGTGATGTGATTATCAAGGCGCTTGCCTGACACACAGACGACCCAACTTCAAATCCTGCTCGGAACTTACTTTTTTTTTACACCTGTTCGACGATTGATTGTGCATAATTATATTGCTTTCATAACCACTCTTACGTTAATGCTTTAGTAATTGGTCATGATAAAAACTTGTGTAAATTGCTCAATATGTTATATATTGTGCCATCAAATATATTATTTGTCATCGGTGGTTTTTTTTTTTTTTTTTTTTTTTTTTTTTTTTTTTTTTTTTTTTGCGTACGCCATATATCCCGTATTACTTATCCAAAATTAATGATTGAGGTATCATTTTCAAGGTTTCGTTCCCCATGAATTACGAAAAATACACAGATACTTTAAATTTATAGTTTTCACAGAAAAACTTTATTTAAAAAAAAAAATTGTAATGTTCGTTTTGTGTCCCAGCCTCGTCGCCAATTTTACGTCTCGTTTCAGTCGTAGGTGTCGGTGGCCGAGTAGAAAGAGACCGACACAGGAATAAAGGATACACGCTTGTGCAGGTACGAAGGTGAGCAGCCAGTGGGACAGCAGAAACTAGAAACACTAGCGTAAATTAGAACGAGATATATATTTCATAGAGACTTACTAATACTTAACTTTTACATAGTTCTTGACTGCAGAATGCTGATACATAGTTTGATAGAGAGAGGCCTACCTACTGATGAGTCCTAGTTCCTATCCGATAGCCAAGTCTTAACTGGTGCCTATCTGATTCCCAAGTGTTAACTGGTTCCTAACCCAGTCCAAAGTGAACGATGCAGCAGTCGTGGCCACGAGCGGAGTTGTAGCAGAGGGCGCTCGTGGCTGACGTCGTAAGAACGCCGCGCTGTGCGTGCATGGCGGCGCGCGGCGAAAGTAAGTGGCGCGCACTTCTTACTTGTGCGACACCACAGTTCGCACAATCTAAGTTGATACCCGGCGAACGATCGTGAATTGCACATGCATTTACGGTTGCTCCCCTAAGCCACCTCGCCGAGTATCTCTAGTTTGCCCGGGCGATATAAAAGCAATGTAGAAGGTGCCATATATTGACAGTCTGCTTAACGAAAGTTCTTGCAGTTGTTTATTCTTTATGCAAGCCAAAGACCTTTTTTGATACAAGCATAGTATATCAAACGATTTCTGTTATACACGTCGATGTAACGACGAAAAATGTGGTATCCGCTACCACGCCGCCGCCGGCCGGCAACCCAGCAGCTGGCGCCACACCAAGTAGACGGCCTGCAGCACAAGCCACACAAGGAAGTAAGGCGAGCAGACCGAAGGCTCGCCGGCCGGCCGCACGGTGCAGTTCGACTGGACCGCTAGAGGTCTAATGTTGCGAGATGGAAGCGAGTCTACACTAGACGTCCACGGCGCCACCGCCTGGCTCACCCCCGAACTACCAGAACTGAAAATTGGCGGCCGCACCTGCCTGAGCAGCCCAGTGTACTCTCGCCTTCGCCTGTGATACCTTCGCTGGCAGTAAGACTGAGTTATTGACGTGCCGAACTTAGTGCTACGAGGACTTCGATAGTGAGCTGCCACTTACGGCTCTAGATTCCTTGGGCATTTCTAGGAGATTGGCGTGCCGTACCAATGAAGACCAACCGACGTATGACTTGTCTTAACTGTGCGTTTGTGGAAGTGCTGTGTAAATAAATTGTTGGAAGCTTGGATTTTGCTTCCGTTGTGCTATCATTATAACAAACAATAAACGAATAATAGTTATGAATGACTTACGGACTCTCTTATCACTGATGCTGCACAAAAAGAAGCAGTTCGGAGAATTTATGTTTTTTTTTTATTCAATATCAGTTGACAGCCCTCGCGTTATACTTCAAAAGTATCAAGACGCATGAGCCCTTGTTGCCCACTTAGGAAAGCTTGATGTGTTTCTCACAGTTACGTGCACCCCAAAGGAGATTAAAATTACCTCTCATTTGAAACCTTATAAAGAGTTTAACATAGACCTGACTTAGTTTCTAAGGTTTTTAATCCAAAATTCGAAGCCTTTTGAGATTTCTCCATTACTTTCTTACCTATCTTTGATTCATCGGGATAGAGTGGGAATTATTTGCACGGCTTAACTAGTATGTTATTTAATGCGTTATTTTGAAGCATAGTACGGCGATTGACTGATATATCTAAACCAATAAACTGTAGTTATCACCTTTGCCGCGGTAGAGTAGCCGAGCGGGCTAAAGTAGAGCCCTGTATCGGGAGAGTACCGCCAACCGGGCGAGCGCCGCCATTGAAGGCCTATCTCGCAATAGCTGCGCTATGGGCGGATTTGTTAAATTATCATTTATGATGAAGGGAACCGGTCTGTACATCGACGTGGTATGACAGTACGTTAAGTACACAATGAACTTCAGTTTTTAATCGTTTCGTCACATCTACAGCGAATATTAAGGAACATTTTTAATTTTTATTTTTGAACAAACTAGTTGTAAAATTGTGTCGTGCTAAAATTTAAACCCTGTACCAAATGCACTGTTTTCGCAATAAGTGACGTTCCTGCTTTTAAATTAGCTAAGGACTGACGTTTTTACCTCTAATATATTGGTTTTTATCAAAGTATATGTAATTAATACATGTTGCTTTCCATTAATCTAGTGCCTAATGTTGATAGGTGTTGTGCGCTAATGTACAAGTGATATTATCACATAACATTAACTGAGCTAACATTTTGGGAAGGTTTCAGTTTTTACACATTGTTATCGCAGTGCTGGGTACTTCAGTAAAATAAACTTTAACTTAAAATTCGAGTTTTGGAGATTTATTTAATGGGCGTTTTCATTTACCTCCCAAACTTTCGTAATATGCACCGCTAAGTATAAATACGAAATTCGTCAAATACGGCACATTGTTAGATTTTTATGTATTTATATCTTTTGAAAATATCTTTTCTCTTACATGTATTGTCCGTCCAACATTGCTCGCAAGAAACTTGTATGAACAGATAAACCTAGAAATTTACTCGATATTTCAATACAAATTTACTTCGCAAAATTTTTTTCATTCTCGTATGGAAATACATTTTTTCTTCCAATGGGGTGTACCCACAATTCACGTCTTTTCGCATCTCTTTCGCCCTGTGGAATGCGTATAACTTGCTATCTCGGACTGTCTTAGTATAGCAATGCACTGCCAACAATGCGGCATTTTTCACCATATAAAAATGGAATATGCTGTGTTAAGCTCTTAATTTAATGCGTAATGAGTCTACACATTTCCAACACCTCTAAATGCTAAAATAAAAGCTAGTTAAGTGAAATATGCCATTTACGCTTATCGATTGTTTAGGCTTACATGGCGGACGTGCCCCACCTGCGCTCAACTAACCAATAGCAGCCGGCGGTTGTCGGCAAGGCACACTTAAAAGGTTGGCGCTACTCTCCCAATACAGGGCTCTAGTCTAAAGCAGCGTGGAGGTTCGAGTCCTCCCTAGGGCATGGGTGTGTGTGTGTTGTCCTTAGGTTAGTTTACCTAGGTTTAAGTAGTTTGTAAGCTACGAACTGATGACAACGCAGTTTGGTCCGATAGATTTACAGATATTTGACCATTTTTTGAGTTATCTACCTTTAACATTTGTACAGCGTTTGCTAGCTCCGTCTAGTCCCCGGCCCCAGTGTTCTTGCACCGTCGAATGCAGTGAGTGTCGCTGCGGCGGATTAGCCGTGCGCAGTGGGCCGCCGTGCTGCGGGGCGCGCGGCCGTTCGCCGTCGGGGGTTCGAATCCCCCCTCGGGTATCGGTGTTTGTGTTGTCCTTAGGTTAGTTTATCTTAGTTTAAGTAGTTTGTAAGCTACGGAATAATAGCCCAGGAGTTGAGTCCGATAGAATTACAAACATTTGAACATTTGATTGCAGTGTGTGCCAACTTGACGCGTCACAGCGGATTATTACGCTGCGGCCAGGCGGCTAGTCATTCGTAGCGTATCGTTCACGAAGTGCAACATGGAGGGCAAATGCGCTGTGATCAACCGTCGGACAAGTGTGAAAATTAATTAATTTTCCGAGCAGGATTTGAACTCGTGTTTGAGAGTCGAGCGCCTTGCTAATTACACCACACTGCCTCGCATACCAACGGGGATTTAGTACAGGTGCAGCTGTTACGCGCTGGACTTTGATCTTGTTTTCCGTGGAAACCATGGCGCATTCGAAGAAATACTTTTAGCTTGGTGGTATGGAGGACTTCCCGCACAACATACCTGCGACCCATCAAAATTCGTTTGTACCATATTTGGTACTGCCCTTATTCGTGGAATTCAATAAACGGCAATAAGTCCACAGTACTCGTAGCGTAAAGCATTTGAAAAAATAAATAAATAAACAAATAAACAAATAAATAAATAAATAAAACGGCTACATACAGATATTTTATACTGATTTTATTCTTTCCAAATACCAACACATCATTATTCTTACTTTGATCATGGTCGAACTTTGCTTCGGTTTTTCGAAGCGAACTCAAAATACATTGTAAAACAATTTATTTTGTCCGTCGTATTTGCACAGTTTTGAAGTCAGTGATTACTTTCATACTCTACTGCCCATTATCATACCATTTGCCTTTTTCAAACCGTAATAATCCAATAGACTAATGGTAGAGTCCAATGCATTGGATTATGAAGGTTTGAAAAGGCTAATGGTTTGATAATGGACGGTAGAGTATGAAAGTAATCACTGACTTCAAAACTAGTCACTGACTTCAAAATTGTGCAACTGCGACGGACGAAATAGTTTTACAAAATATTCCCAGTTGCTGATCCTAAACAATCATTACTGTGAATTTTCATCAAAATACATTGTTGGAAGAAAAATTAGTACATCTCCTTAGAGTTTTCGAATTCACTCAAGATTTATATTTGCAACTCTGCTAGTGGAGATATCGAAAGAATTACATTCACAGTTCAATAGCTCAAGCGGTATAAGCTGTCCATCCATGCTGAAACACCCCGATTAGTACGTGGTGTAGCCCCTACGGGTGACAATGCGGGCGCTGATTCTGTTATGCTTTCGATAATACAGATGGCTTGGGATACCTTACTCCTCGCCTGATAGACGTGTTCACGTAAGAATTGTGAGCTGACGAGTACGCGTGACTCGCGATCCCGTTCATATCCCACACTAACTGGCTTGGAGACAATTCGGGAGACCTTTCTAGTTGGGGAAGCTACTGTACTTCTTGCAGAGTACGTTGAGTTTCAGACCGAGTGTGTGTGGGTGAGCATTATCTTACTGTTGCAAAAATGGCAAAGGAGCGGGTCTTACAACATGTTGCAATTATACAACGCTGGTTAGCGACGCCTCCACGAACACCACAGGTGAAAGAGAGTTGTACCTTGTCACACCCTAGACCATAAGTCCTCGGGTGTGGCCAGTGTGTCGCGGGCGGTTGCACTTTACATGGCAGCATTCACCTTATCCACGTCGTATTCGCAAACGACCATCACTTGCCTGCAGGCTTAAAACCACAGACGCCATTACATCTCAAAAGTGATTCTCTAACCGCACCAGTCGTCCGTGCAGGTCAGTGCTGTGACGTGTGTGGAAAACTAAGTTTGAAATGTGCGTGCACGTAGTCCCACTGCTAGTGACCGGTTGCCAACAGTTCTTGTTGACATTTATGCGCTCAAATACATATTTGCCCTGTGATACCTGTACCATCTGCCACTGATGGCCCTGGAGTACGACAATTTTGGTGGACGTATGTGCCGGGTAAGTGTCAACAAATTCCCTGTCTGGTCAAGTGTCTCTTCGTGCAACTGTCACAAACTCGACACAACAGCCTTGTCCGGCCCCTATCGTCAGGCAGGGGACCCTCGGGACGCTCCCTTTCCGAGGGTTCTACCTCTGAAAAGGGGGATAGTAGCCGGTAGCTGGAGGATCCACAACCTGATTATCCAAGTGATTTCACAGAAGCCCTCCCAACGATCAAACGAAGAACTAGAGACAAGGAAAAGGAAAAACAAGGAAATAAACCCAAAAAAGAGCGTATTCCGGAGGCATCTTAACCACTGGCCTCCTCACGATAATGAGGATGGGGTGGAGGTCCTAGCGTCCAAGTAGGACCTAGTACTCACCGAAACCTCAGAATCGATGGGTGTTAATGCCACTAGCACAAAAGTGATGGAAAAAGGTGGACTTGAAGTTTAAACTATATTTAGCCCATTTATGGCATCTCAGAAAGCCAATAGGACTATCGTGGAGTGGAATTGCGGTGATTATTTCTACCATCTATCAGAGTTTCGGCAATTATTGCACCGTTTCGCTGATCTCTGCGTAACCATACAGGAAACTTGGTTTTCTACTCAGTAAACCCCCTGCTCTTGGTGGCTATCGGGGCTACTACAAAAACCATGCGGTGTATCCGGTGGTGTCTGTGCCTATGTCCTAGCCACTGTCTTAAGTGTCCCCATGCTTCTGCACTACTCTCGTGACACTGGTTGACAGGATGCATGACATCACCGTCACTTCTGTTTACCTCTTCCCAGTTGAAGTTGTCTCTTCCACTGATCTCGCTGCCTTGGTCGTCCAACTTCCCCTGCCATATCTTCTTTAGGGGGATACCAGTGCCCATCAGCCATGCACTTTAGCGTCACACATGGTACATATGTGGCTTGCAGTACGAGCCTTCTCACCCATCTCTGTTCGACAGTACACAAGGATCTTTGTGGTAGCGACCACTTTCCTGTTCTCCCGTCTGTCTGTCAATTTCAACCTGCAGACCGCTTGCACTGTTGGTCTCTCTGAAAAGCAGACTGACCGAATTACACCTCAGCTGCTGTGGTTGCTGCTTTGTTTCTCGCTGAAGTTGACGTGGCAGTTCACCAGGTTACTGTTTCTGCCACCGTAACGACTGTCCCCTGATGCCTTGCCTCACGTCAGTGTGAGTGCTTGGTGGACACCAGAGATGGCTGAGGCCATCCGGGATCGTCGGCGACCGCTTCAGCGCCACCCAACCGTTGAGAATCTGATGGCTTTCAAGCGTCTCTGGATCTGGACTTAGAGACTCAGCAGACTAAGCAAGACTGTTGGCAGAAGTACGTTGCCACCATCGCCTCTCCAACCACCACTTCTCGGCTGTGGTCGGCCCCTATTTGGATACGGCACACCAGCAGGATTCCTCTGTCTCCACGTTCAGAGTATCCTCCACACTGACTCATCCGCTACCGCTGAGTACACGGCAGAGCATTATGCATGTAGCTCTGCAACCTACAGTACCCTCAAATAGTGGGTCGAGCAGAAGTAGTTATCGTTTTGCATGCGCCGCCGGGAAACACATCAGTGCTCTTTTTAGTGAATTGCAGTTCTAAACTGTCCTTGTCGAAGCCGGGGACCCACCACACACGCGGTTCCGCCGGCAACATATGTTGCCCGTGTTCATGCCTCGCCTCACCATCTCTATCGCAGACTTGTCTTTTCATCTGCTGCACTTCCCTCCCACTGAGACGGCTCATGTCAGGTATCTTTATCGCGGTCCGTATCCATCCCCTTCCTTCGTCACTTGAGTCCCTCCCCATCCCTCCCACTTTTTACAACCCTTCCCGTACCCCTCCTTGGTACACTCCTCGTTTGTAGATTTGTTTGGACTTATCCCATGACTCGAAAGCCTCTGTTTCACAACTTAATCTCCGTCTCTAGTTCCTGTCATTCCTAGATTCGTTCCAAGGTGCATAAGTAGCATATACTGATGGGTCCCTAGTAGATGGCTGTATGAGGTATGCCTTTGTCAATGTTGACCATGTCGAACAGCGTTCCTTTCCTTGTGGGAGTAGCGTCTTTACTGTGGAGCTGGTCGCTATTTCTCGTGCTGTTGAACATCCCCAAGTCTGCCCTGGGGAGTCTTTCTTTATCTGTGTCGTGACACCTTGAGTGGCTTGCAGGCCCTTGACCAGTGTTTCCACAACATCTTTTCGTGCGGTATATCTAAGACTCTGTCTTCAACCTTGTCAAGTCTGGCCATTTAATGGCTTTCGTTCTTCGTTTCAACTCCTGGCCACAGTGAAATCTCAGGGAATGAATGTGTCGAACGGCTGGCCAAACAAGTACTACCTCAGGGCCCCTGGAAATTGGTCTCCAGGAAGCCGCAAGGTCCTTGTTTTTGGAGTTCTGAATGGGCTAACTCGAACGCATCGAACAAGCTCCATGCGATCAAGGTCTCGATCTCTAGGGCCACATGGGACTCCTCATGGAAGGCTTCTCATAGGGAATTAGTTATTCTCTCCCGCCTACGTACTGGGGATATGTGGCTAACGTATGGCCACCTTCTTCGTCGAGAGTACCCGCAGTGGCGCTTTCTTGACAGTGGTCGACATCTTAGTGGACTCTCCACTCTTAGCTCCATTGCTGCTGTCCTTCAATCTGCCTGTTGCGCTTCCTTTAATTCTTGGTGATGATGCCTCTGTTGCCGACTTTGTTTTGCGTTTTATTCGCGCAGCTGGTTTTATCGTTCTATTTGGTGGTGGGTTCCTTAGTCTGATCACTCAGACCCCCCACGCCTCCAGTAATTATTTGTTGTCACTTTTGTGTTGTCTGTCTTGCTTTTGACTGGAGCGTTTTAGTATGTACAAAGTGATCAGCCAGCTACGGTAGTTTACTGTAATGTTTTATTGCAGTTAACCACTTGGTCTCCTCCAATTGTATTTTCTTCTTTTGTGTTGTCAGTGTAGCGTTCATTGTTGCTCTAGAAACCTAGTGGATTTCCCCACTGATTGGTGAGCGCAAGATTTTTATTTCATTAACCTTTGTTGTGACGTCTTAGCTAGGAACAATGGACAGATGACCTAGCAGTTTAGTCCCTTTAAAAATTTTAACAGCAATAACAATTTCTCTCTGCAATTCACCTATGACAATTATGAAATTTTCTTGCTTTCATTATTTTCTATATTGATGATGTAGATCTTTATACGTTCTTCTATCTTTAAGCACAGTATTGTTTCTTTATGAATCGATCAGAACAAAAGGGAACTCTAGAATAGAAGTGTTTTCTCTAGAATACAAATTTCTTTAAATATCTTACAACATTGTAGGATCGAATGCGTCACGACCAGTTCAACAATCATGGCGCTGACAGATAGACCGCTGCAACATCAATAAAAGCTTCTGTGAAAGTAAATACTGAATCCAGTGTCCCTCATAGGTGCATGGAATTCTAATGGGCAGCGTGGAATCTCTCATTCTACTGCCAAAACCGGACTGCCCTTAATGAAGCTACGTGACGTGGCGCTCCAAACATCACTGTGGGCACTAAGTCGGTGCACTATTCATATAAAAGAAAATGCGGTATGAAAAAATGACTGAAACGTTCATTCTGTTCTAATTTCAAAGAGACTTTCGTGTCAATGATGAATATTTAGTAGGACAGATCCTAGTTACAGTAATTAAATTTCAATGCTAGAAGTTGATGTCTGTGGAGAACAAATAATATCTTGTTAACAAGATTAATGAACGTAGTCAAAGAAATAAGATGACATTGAGAAAATTCGTTTAGGAATTGTGAAGCTAAGAATTGCACATGAGTTTGTTACTTTGGCAGAAGAATATATGAGATCGGTGGAAGCAGAGAAGATAGAAAATACCATTTAAGAATAGTACGCAGTCTCTTCCTGAGAGAACAGATACTTGTTAACATGGAATATAAATTTAAGTATTAGGAAGTTATTTTCAAAGGTAGTCGAATATAACTTTGTACGTAAAAGATAAGTACATCAGACAAGAAGAGAAATGAAGTTTTTGAAATGTGGTACTAAGAAGAACGGTGATAATAATTAGATCGGTAGATCGGATAATTAAAGAGAAGACTATGAATCAAATTGGGAGGAAGATAAATTTGTAGCACCACTATGTGAAATTATCGATTGATGCACTTTGGAAGTGTAGATGGCAAAATGATATGGCACAACTTTACAGAAAGAACGAATGAACGAGTACGTTGTGAGGTATCAGAGAAAATTTCCGGACTAAAATAATAGGGGTCGGGGGATAAGCAAGGCGTAGGGTGCAATACTTACAGAGCAAAAAAAAAAAAAAAAAAAAAAAAACAGACCTTGTATTTGATACACTTATACACTTGCGAGGGAGATCTGTGTCAAACAAAGTAAAAAGAAAATAAATCTCATCCTGTAGCTGTTTTTTTTTCTTTTGTAATGAAAGAAAGTATCTTTATGAAGTATTTCCTAGCTGACCCAACTGCTAGCAGGGAGAGGTAGGGAAGGAAGGGAGGGAGATAGTTTTATGATCTTCAGTCGGGAGACTAGTTTAATGCAGCTTTCCACCGAACATTATCCTAGGCAAGTCCCTTCACCTCCTCATAAGATCCGCAACGCACAGCCATTTAAACTTACTTAAGCATTCTGTAATTATGTCGGTCACCCTCTGGTTTTCACCTCACACACTTTCCTTTAGTGATAAATTGATGATTTTTTTGATTTCTAAGAATGTGTCCTATCAATCGATCCCTCTCTTTTAATGAAGGTATAGCAAAAATTTCTTTTCTTCCCAACTCTGTTCAGTACCTTGCCATTATTTACGCTATCTACCTACCTAACAATTTAAAAATTGTCTTTAATAACACATTTCAAAAGCTTTCATCCTCTTCTTGTCTGAACTATTTTTCATCGTGGACCAGCTAACGCTTCACACAAATACCTTCAGAAAAGACTTCCATAGACATAAATTAACATTCGATGTTAACAGTTTATCTAGAAACGGTTTCCTTACCATTGCCATTCTGCAGTTTATATCTTCTGTAGGATGCCCAAGTACAAAATGCGTCTTAAAAAGTTAGGTGACTGGTCCCATATCTTACAAACCGCGATGGCGAGGATGAGGCAACCGCGCATTCACATTGAGGGACATGTTAACAAGCGCCCCCTATCGTGTAAAGTGCTGCAGTGAAGCGGTGGTGCACAGTGTAACCCAGCGAACAGGGTCAGTGGGAGACCTCGTGTCATTGCAACATGGAGCGCAAAATGGAGCAACATCAAGTTTTGTTTCAAATTAGGAAAAATGGCGACGAAGACCCATGTGACGTTAGTGTAAGTGTAGGTGTTGAAGCAGTGAGTAAAATTGTGTGATTGAGTTATTGCAGAGATGCAACAACGCATGACCTCAGTGCTTCGAGCGATTCCACAAGAAGCGTTTGCTAATAGTTTCCAGGAGCTGTACAACCGATGTCACAAGTGTATTGTAGTCAACGGCAATTACTTTGATGGCAAGTAAAGATATTTTGTTTGTACCTTTTTTCCTTGATTTCTTGAAACCATTAACCACTTTTCAGACACACCAAGGAAAAAAATAATAAAACTAAAAAATCACTTACCACATTTATTGTCACGTAACTTAATCTACTCTTTCAGCACCGCCTACTTTCTTATAGACTTACATTCCATTACCATCGTTCTGCTCTTGTGAATGTCCACCTTATACACTCCTTCCAAGACGCTGACCATTCCGTTCAGTTGCTCTTCCAGGCCCTTGGTGTCTCTGACAGAATCATTATGACAGCGGCAAACCGCAAATTTTTATTTCCTCTCCCTAACCCGAATCTTTGCGTCTTTTACATATCCTTCTACTCTTTATAACTGCTGTCTTTATTATGTACGGGTTGTAAAATCCTCCCGTTTGCTATATTTTACCCCTGCTTCTTGCGAATTTTCAAGAATGTATTCCAGTCAACGCTGTCGAAGTCTGTCAAATCTATTTCCTAAGATGAGTCTTAAGGACAGTGTTGTATCGCGGATTTGTATATTTCTCCTAAATCCAAACTGATCTTCCCTAAGGTCGTCTTCTGCCAGTCTCTCATTCCTCTATAAATAATTCGTGTAAGAATTTTCAACCATGACTTCTTAAAATTTTGTAGAATGTCATGTTGACCACAGCTGCTTATTTATTAGCCCAAAGCTACCGGTTAAGCGTAATACACCATTTGCAAGCGTCAGCAGAGTTTAGCCAATTGATTAACATGACGTGTTGAAAAAATTTATAAAAACAAACATTTGGCATTATACTTGACTTACTCATTACAAACTTAGTGAGCAGTCACTGGACAAACATATCTAGCAAGTCAAATACAAGCCAAATATTAATTTTCAGTTTTTTTAAGAGTGTAACATGTCATGTTAATACACTGGCGAAGCTCTGCTGACGTTTGGCAATGGTATATTAAGCTTAACCGGTAGCTTTGGGATAACAAATTAAGCAGCTGTGATCAACATGATATTCTAAAAATATTTAAAGGCATTTAACCCCCACCGTCTCACCTTACTACTTATTAAATTCGTGTTTCATAATTTTCACATCTGTCTACTCTCGCTTTCTTTGGAATGAGAATTTTTTTTATAATTCTACATCTACATCTACATCTACCATCTACATCTACATACTCCGCAATTCACCGTAAGGTGCGTGGCCGAGGGTACACCGTACCACTACTAGGCATTTCCTTTCCTATTCCATTCCCAAATAGAACGAGGAAAAAAAGAATGCTTATATGCTTCCGTACGAGCCCTAATTTCTCTTATCTTGTCTTTGTGACCACCACACGAAATGTAAGTAGGCGGCAGCAAGATCGTACTACACTCAACTTCAAATTCCGGCCCTCTAAATTTCCTCAACAGAAATTCACGAAAAGCGATCCCCAATTGAGTTGCCGGAGCATTTCCATGACACTCGCGCATTGGTTGAACCTACCAGTAACTAACCTAGTTGCTCGCCTCTGAACTGCTTTTATGTATTCCATTAAACTGATCTTCTGCGGGTTCCAAACATTTGAACAATACTCAAGACGTGGTCGTACAAGCGTTTTATACGCGGTCTCCTTTACAGGTGAAGTCCATCTTCCCAAAATTCTCCCAATAAACCGAAGTCGGCTGTCCGCCTTACTCACAACTCTCCTTACATGTTCCTTCCATTCCATATCGCTCTGCATTGTTACGCCTAGATATTTGAACGACGCGACAGCATCAATAAACTCACTACTAATGCTGTATTCGAACATTATGAGATTAATTTTCCTACTCATGCGCATCACCTTACATTTTTCTACATTGAGAGCTAGCTGCCATTCTTCGCACCTACTAGAAATTTTGTCTCAGTCAACCTGTACGCTATTAGTCATATAAAGACGACACCATCCCATACACCACAGCATCATCAGCAAACAGCCTCAAATTACAAGTTAGTCTGTCTATCAGATCATTTATGTAGATAGAAAATAATAGCGGTCCTATCACACTCCCCTGGGGCACGCCTGACGATACACTCGTCTCTGATAAACACTCGCCGTCGAGAACAACGTACTGCGTTCTATTACTTAGGAAGTCTTCCAGCCAGTCACAAATCTGTGAACCTATTCCATAAGCTCGTATCTTCGTTAGTAAATGTTTGTATAGTCTATGGGACTTAACTACGGGGTCATCAGTCCCTAAACTTACAAACTACCTATGAACTAACTAAGACTAAGGACGGCGCAAATATCCATGCCCGAGGAGGGATTCGAACACCCGACCGTAGTGGCCGTGCAGACCGTGACTGAAACGCCTCAGTCCCCGCGGCCACCGCGGCCGGCATCTTCGTTAGTAGTCTGCAGTGTGGCACCGCGTCGAACACCTTTTTGAAGTCGAGAAAAAATCCGCCTGTTGCCCTTCATACATGGCTCGCAAGATGTCATGTGAGAAAAGGGCAAGCTGAGTTTCACACGAATGATGTTTCCTAAACCGTCCTGATCCATAGAAAGAAGCTTTTCCGTTTCAAGGAAATTTACTATATTCGAACTGAGAATATGCACCAAAATCCTACATGAAACTGATGTCAACGATATTGGCCTGTAATTGTATGGGTCAGTTCTCTTTCCTTCCTTATACACGGGAGTCACCTGTGCTTTTTTTCCAATCACTAGGAACTTTGCGCTGAATTAAAGATTGACGATAAATGCAAGCTAAGTAGGGGGCCAATGCTGCAGAATACTCTTTGTAAAACCGAACTGGTATTCCATCCGGACCAGCAGACTTTTTCGTATTTAGCTCTCTCAGCTGCTTCTCTAGACCGGAAATACCTATTGCACTATGTCCTCCATTTCGGAATTAGCACGCTGATCAAATGATGGTACATTTGTGCGGTCCTCCTGCGTGAAAGATTTCTTAAAGGTTAAATTTAGAACTTCGGCTTTCCGTTTGCTTTCTTTTATTACTGCTTAGGAATAATCGAGTGACTGGACAGTGGGCTTTGACTCGCTTATCGATTTTACATAGGACCAGAATTTTTTCGGGTTCTCGGAAAGATCTTTTGCTAAGGTATGGCAGTGGTAATTATTGTATGCTTCACGCATCGATCTTTTTATAGACGCACGAATCTCTAACTTTTGCCTCTCATCATTTGCGTGTTCTTTTTTGAATCGAGAGTGCAACAGCCTTTGCTTTCTCAGCAGCTTTCTAACATTATTATTATACCAAGGTGGATCTTTTCCATCCTTAATCGTCTTTACTGGCACATATTTCTCTAACCCTTTATTTACAATGCACTTAAATTTAGTCCACAATTCCTCTACATCCATAGTCCCGGAATTAAACTATGCCCATTCATTTTTTAAGTGCGATCGTAACATTTGCTTATCGGCTTTTCCCAACAAAAACACGCTCCTAGCCTTCTTGATTGGTTTATGAACTTTGGTCACCATCGACGCTATGACGATATCATGATCACTAATTCCTGTCTCGACACAGACATCGTTAATAAGGTCAGGCCTGTTCGTGGCTATAAGGTCTAAAATATTTCCATTGTGCGTGGGTTGCCGGTTTAAATGCTCAAGACAGTTTTCGGAGAACGTGCCCAAAATTAGCACTATGCACTACCTGGTGTAGACTTTCTTTGAATGATTTTAAAACTGCTACAGCAGCACTGGGGGGCCGGTAAAAACACCCAACTATTAACTTTACTTCTTTTAGACCTGTTATGCGTGCCCAGATAACTTCACAGTTACTGTCAACTTCGATCTCAGTAGAAACAATATCTTTGTCCACAGCGATGAACACTCCTCCTCCAGTTGTATCGCCACATCATGAATTAGCCAGTTGTCGGTGCCTAAAACTATCTAAGCACAATAATTTCCATATAGTGCGGAAAATTCGGGAACTTTGTTTCTAATACTTTGTACGTCCGCGGCTAAAATTTTGATATTCGAATTTTTTAGCCTAACGTGTCCTGAATTCGCTGTTTGAATGTTGACAGGCGAGTGCTCATCAGAGCTAGCCTACAAAAAAAAAAAAAATAAATAAATAAATAAATAAATAAATAAATAAAAAACGTGTGCACTCCACAAGTACTCTGCTACCCGAGTAGCCGCTTCCTTAGTGTAGTAAACCCCTGATCTACCTAGGGGCCCCCTACAATTCCTCACCCGATAACGCAGATCCAGAAATCTGCAGCCATGACTGTTAGAGTCGGCCAAGCCTCTGGTTCAGACCCTCCACTCGGCTCCAAGCCAAAGGACCCCGATCAACCCTGGGAACAACGCTACAAATCGACAGCTTGCTTGTACCCCGCGTGCGAGGGCAGCAGCCTTCACCAATTCCGCCAGCCACCCGTAGGACCTGAGGATGTCCTCAGAACCAAAGCGACAAGCGTCATTGGTGCCGACGTGAGCCAAGATTTGCAGTAGACCGCACCCCGCACTCTCGATAGCCGCCAGCAAGGCCGCCTCCACATCTCGGATGAGGCCCCCCGGCAGATACTTCGAGTGCACGTTTGACTTCTTTCCGGACCTCGACGCTATCTGCCTAAGGGGCTCAATCATGCACCTAACATTGGAGCTCCCAATAACTAAGAATCGCCTCCCCCCGTGCACCTGCTCGGACCCTGCTGAAGGAGTGGCCTCATGTCCACTCACAGGACGAACGGGCGTGGACTGACGTCCAGCCTCCACATTGGCCTTCCGCCTCGAGCGACGCGAACGCCGTACAACCCGCAACTCCCCTCGCAGAGAGGGCGGCTCGATCACGTCCGGTACACCTGAAGGTGCCTCGGTAGCAGGGACAGAGAGCGAAGCATGAGACACTTGAGGTGTCCCAGTCGACGCACCAGACTCTCCACCATCGCTGCACCCTGAGACAGCAGCCTGAAGACGGCTGACACTCAGCTGTTCGCGAAGTGCGGCCAACTCCTCCTGAGTCCGCACACGGCAGGCACAAATCCTATCCATGCCATCGATAAATTAACTGTAGAAAGTAGAAAACTAAATAATCAACTTTTAAGTAGCCTATTACTTTAATAAAGGCGGCTGGCAGCTGACTGAACTGTGGTCAGTGGTAATTACACTGTCAAAACAACGAAACTGAGTCCGGCAGTTTTCAAAATAAACTAGAATATCTGTGGAATACACCGTTATTGCGCAGGAATATAAGCTTTCTCAAAGCTGAACACGAAATAAGGAAGTGACAATATGACAAGTAGCTTGCAGCAGACGAAAACTATACACATGGTATTTATCAAAATACGCGAGAATAAACTCTTAAAGCAGTAGCACAAACGAAATGTTTCAAGTAGGTAAGAAGAAACCTCATAAAAACAGAAACAGTAACGAAAATTAAGAAATTAACTGGCAACAAAATTTCACGCAATTAAATTATGATACTTAGCGCTCTGTGTGTTGGGGTAGCGACAACAGCTGGCACTGAACTGACTGCTAACTCACTGAATGCTAATCTGCCAAGTACGCGGGAATAAACCTCTTCAAACAGAAGTACTAACGAAAATGAAGAACTGGACTGGCAAATTAAATTTGACACAAATTAAATTAAGATGCTTAGCGCTGTTTACGATGTGACACTGGCAGCAGCTGGCACTGGCTTTGTCATGTCTGCTTCTCCTAGAGATTTAGGTAGCTCTGGGAAAATGTCTTCTACTCCAGAGGCATTATGTCTTCTCTCAGTTCAGTGTCTCCTTTCGCATCTTCCTCTACTTCCTCGTCCCTTTCAACAATATTGCTTCGTAGTTTATTTCCCTTGAGAACCCGTTGATATATTCTTTCCACCTTACAGCTTTCCTTCTTTACTCAGAACTAGTTATTGTTAATCATAGAGCTGCTCCTCTTGTCTCCAAATACCTCTTTTATTTTCCTATAGACGGTGTTTAGCTTTCCCCTAGTTATACATTTTTCTACAGACATGCATTTTCCTCTAGACACTCCGGCTTAGCCATTGTGCACTCTCTGTCAATCATATTTATTAGTCGCCTGTACACCATTTTACCTGTTTCATTTGCTAAAATTTTATATTTTCTCCTTTGCTCAATTAAATTCAACATTTCCTGTGATATCCAAGGATTTTTTCTACGTCTTGTCTTTCTACTCATTAGGTCCACTGCTTTCTTAACTATTTCATCTCTCAAAGTTTCCCATTCGTCTTCTACTATGTTACTTCACACCGTATTCATCAATTGTTGCCTAATGATCCCTCTGAAACTCCCAAGAAATTGAGTTTCATAATTTATCCAGGTTCAATCTCCTCATTTTCCTACCTTTTGCAGTTTCTTCAATTTCAGTCTACAGTTTATGAACAATGAGATATGGTTAGAGACTACATTTGCCCCTGGGTATGTCTCACACTTTAAAACCTTGTTCTGAATTCTGTGTCTTACCATTATAAAATCAATCTGGTACCGCATTTTCCTGTATCTCCTAGTCTCTTCAATGTATACAATTTCCTTTCATGTTTCTTAAACCAAGCGTTTGTTATGATTAAACTGTGGTTCTAGGAAAATTTTACTTTCTCTTTCATTCCATCGCCCTAGCCTATATTCACCTATTGTTTGTCTTCTCTTTATTTTCCTACTACCGAATCACAATCAAGTTTTCCTCTCTCCTAAGAGTGTCAATAATATCCTTTACCTCATCATACATTTCTTCTACCTCCTCATTTGCAGAAACAGTTGGCATATAAACTTGTGCTATAGTGGTGGGTGTAGGCTTCGGATCTGTCTTCTCTACGATAATGTGATCACTGTGCTTTTCATAATAACTTACCCACATTCCTATTTTCCTAACCATTATTATACTTACTCCTGCCTCACCTCCCTCTGATTTTATATTTATAACCCTGCACTCACCTGATCAAAAGTCCTGTTCATCTTTTCATCTAACTTCACTAATCAACACTATATTCGCCTCTCATTTCCATTTTTAATTTTTCTAGCAACCTTACCTAATTAAAGGATGTAAGATTCGGCGCTCCGATCAGTAGAATGCCATTGTTGTTTTTCCTGGTGACCGCATACTCCTGAGTGGTCCCCACCCGGAGATCCGAATGGGGGACAATTCTACTTCCGGAGTATTTTATCCAAGAGCATTTCATCATATATTTATACAGTAGAATTCCATGTCCTCGGATAAAGTAACGACTGTAGTCTCTCCTTCCTTTCAGGCTATCCACTGTTGACCCTGAAACTCCAGGAAAGGCTGCTGCCACAGAGAAAGTACTGTTACAGTGCAAAAGAGGAACAGAAAAACTTGTTAAAATCTTAGATTCCGCAAGCAATCGCCAGCAAGGTAGGCGGAAGCAGGTCATGACTTGTGTCGTAAATGCACAGCCATTGACTCTCGTGACGACAGCAGTCGATGCGTAGTAGAGTTGAAGGCCTGCAGTCAGTAGTCTGTGACGGAAGACAAGAGAAGCGAGAGGGTATAATCGTTATCTTGTAAGCATTTCATAACTAGACCTAACGGGTCAATTCGAGCAGGGGATACCACTCGTCGGCTTTGACCCGTGACGTAGTCGTGTTGTGTTGTATGACGTCATTGTATCACTGATGTTTCGAATATAAGTAAATAATATCTTTGGAAATTTGTTATTAATTTACTTTCGTCGGATAAATTTTACTGTATGTCACTTCTAAGTACTTTTCCTCAGCATACTTTGTCTTAAAATGCCTGTTATGGAAATATCTTTAATGCGATGTTTCGTTTTCCCTCCAAATTTTCGTAGTAAGAAAGATCAAATACGAAATCCGTCAAATACGGTAGAGTACCTTGAATAGAAGGTTACACTGAGCACAGGCCACGTGATCTAGTCAGCCAACCACAGCACACTGTAATAGCATTAATCAGCGAATAGTAGTCATTCAATACTACATGCAAATACGAATGCCCGCACATTAGTCTGGGCAATCCTGTGATTGCAGTAAAAGATAGATATGTAGACATCCCGTGAGATTTTTTTAATTAAATGAAACACGAAGATTCATATTGTACTTAAACGCAGGCGTGGAAGCGCGTGTGTGTAACATTTTTGGAAGCGGTTGAACTTATATCAAATTTTATGGTTTTCCCAGGGCAGTGTTACACGAGGACAGGTGGTTTACTAACCGGACAAGGGTACATAGAGAACCTGTCAACCACAGAGCAGGAACAGCATTAATTAATTTCCACAAATTTGTCACGAATTCCCAGGGCAGTGTTTCACGAGGATAACCTACAACTGGTATCCTCTTCTGCAATTGACCTATATAGGTCAATTCAAGTTTACGATACCATTTTACTTGGCATTTTTCTTAGTTTTAGGCACAGGTATCCCTGTCTGTGAGCTATATAGGTCAGTTCGAGTGTCTGATACGGATCACATATTATCCCGTGAATTATTATTATTATTATTTTTTTTTTAAGTCGATTTCTATGAAACAATTTAAATTCGTAAATAACCTACAACTGGTATCCTCTTCTGCAGTTGAGCTATATAGATCAATTAGAGTTCACGATACCGATTTTATTGCGATAACCTCGTTACAGTGGTTTATTTCTTTTTACCGTGTGATATTTATTTTCCGCAATTTCATCATATGAATATCTACAATAAATTCATAGTATATATCACGTATGTAATATTAGCTTATAAAATTACGATATTTGGAGATACATTTATATATCATTTGTTTCATCAATACTCTAATTTATGTCTTTGTTCCGAAGAGCAAAAATGAACTTTTTTGGTATACAAGCGATAGCCACACATATAACCCCTCTGAATAATGACGTTATTGTTCAAAGCTGACGGGTGGTATCCCCATCCCGAATTTTTTTACAAGGGTGAATAGCCCGGTGACAAGTCAGTGGTTAACAAGAGAACTGAGTGAACGCTACACTCACAAGTGGTACACATTCGGTCTGTACGAACCATCCCACACGCCATGGCTTCAGCCGATTTCTTTATATATATTCCCGCGTTTGGAAGTTGTGGCCACTCGGTCATTGGTTTCGATGATACTGAGGAGAGTAGTGGTCGATCCAATGATCTAATAACTGTATACAGCTTATGTCACAGATCAAGAAGTCCAGGATAGTAACCAATAGTAATAGCTAGGAAATGGAGTCCTGGAACTCCTGTAATACGAACTGAGGTATTACCGTCTTCACAGTATGGTTCCTACCTGAGGCCAGCTCAGACTTCATTGTTTGGTTCCCTAAAGGCAAATGATCCAGTCAACGCGCTACCACTCAGGTGGTAACTTTGCTATCCGGTATCAAGAGATCATCTGTCGCCAGGACACCCGACTCGATTGGTTTCAAGTATTGACCCGCAAGCTGCTGAATAGACTGAAAGTAGAATAGAACACATATTTCTGACTTTCTATTCTCCGACTCCCAGACGCAACGGAGCGGTTATCGCCTTTACGAACGGCTCACATCAGCTGGCAGAAAGAAGACACAGCGAGGCGGCGTCACCTGCTGCTCTGGCTACTGACGAGCTAGCGCAATACCACGAAATCTTGTAACAACTGAATAGACCTGTAAACGCTAATAATGATTTGCGAGCGACGTTGGTGCTCCGCTAGGAATCTTAAGCTGGGAATCGACCGCTTGGCCCCCAACAGTACTTCTGAATTTGGCTTTGGGAAAGCTCATTGTGGCATTCCTGGAAATTAACAACGGATATCAGGATCTCTGTCAGTGAATGAAAGAGGGTATCGAATAATGTTATGAACCGAAATAAATGAATGAAAGCAAGAGATTTCGAAATTTGGCAGTGCCATAAAAATTGCATCACTTATCTATAACGAGAAACATGAAACAAGATTAAGAAATTCTGATAGATAATAAATGAAGTTTACTAACTACAGTAAGGTCTATCAGCCTCCTCAATGTCACCGGCATGTTGTATATGCCAAGATGATGCAGAGAAGTGTCAGAACAGAAACAGCAGTCAAGGGGCAGTATACAGTTTGCAAATTAGATGCAATAGTATTGGAAGTTTGGTCTTTAGGAAATCATAGGGTAATGTTTCGCCTTTTCTAATATATCATGTTCAGTTAATCGCTATAAGACGTACACAGCGAGAACCAGTTACAAAAAAATACTACATAATCAAAGCTGCTGTTTCGTTCGGCACAGGGTCGTAACAGAATATTGCATAAGCGGAGAGAAAATAAATATTTTGTTTATCTTGACTCATAGAAGGGGTCGATTGGTAGGACACATACTAGGATATTACGAAATCGTCCGTTTAGTATTGGAGAAGAGTGTAAGGAGTAAACATCAAAGAGGGAGAGCGAGAGACGAGTACGTTAAGCAACTTCAAGAGGAGGTAGAACCTTGCACAGGTCAGGGTGGAGATTTGCATCAAACCAGTCTCCGGACTGAAGACCACCATCACAACAACAACTAAAACACCTTTGTCCTGAGTGTCGACTCGACGATAGTCACCGGAAGTGTATCACTCTTTATTTGGGGTAAACAGGAGCAAATAGCGGCATCCGGATGTTTTCTTGTCCTCCATTAAACCAATGTCGTTGAGATCATAAACTCTTCAGTCATACTCAACAACGGGTTGCACTAGCTTTCTATACACGGTTTGCTCAAATCAAATGTTCAAATGTTTGTAGAACTTATGGGACTTAACTACGGGGTCATCAGTCCCTAAGCTTACAAACTACTTATGAACTACCTAAGACTAAAGACGGCACAAATATCCATGCCCGAGGGGGGATTCGAACCCCCGACCGTAGTGGCCGTGCTGACCGTGACTGGAGCGCCTCAGTCACCTCGGCCACCGCGGCCGACCACGGTTTGCTCTATAGATTACCACATTCCCAGAATCTTCCAGTAAACCATTGTCGAGCATCCACCTTCCTCGCATCTGTCTTCAAATGTTCGTTCCATCAAATATTACTATGTAATGTTATATCCAGATATGTAATCGATCCATCTGTGTCATGCAGCTCTCTGTTCATATTGCATTCGAATTTTAGCGGATTATTTTTCGTAGATCTTAGATTTTTCTAGCCTTACAACTATCTGCCTCTATTCAACCAACTAGAAATCTTCGCTAAGTCATTTTGTATCCTGCTGCAGTCTTCTACAGGGCAGCGTGGTCACCAAATAGTCACATACTTCCCCTCATCCTGTCCATCAAATCACTTATTTAGATAGAAAATAATAACGGTCTTATCACAGATTTCCGGAGCACTCCTGATATACCCTAGTCTCTGATGAAAATCCACGAGCCACTCACATATCTGTGAACGTATGACACATGATCGTACAATCGTTAATAATCTGCAGTACGGCATCGTGCCAAACGCCTTTAGAAAGTCACGCCTTTCTGAAGTCACGATATAAACAGTTTACCTGTTACACTTTATCCATGGCTCGCAAGACTTCATGCGAGCAAAGGGCCATCTGCATTTCACTCGAGTGATGTATCCAAAATCGTTCTGATGCATGGATGAAAGACTTCCTGACTCGAGGAAATTTATGATATTCAAATTGAGAATAGGTTCAAGAATTGCACAATGATAATCGCCTGCAATCATGCAGATCCGTTCTTGTACCTTTCTTATGAATAGGAGTTACCTGCGTTTTTTTTTTTTTTTTCAGTCGCTTTGGGCTTTGCACTGGACCGAAGATTTACGATAAATGCAAGCTACGAAAGAGGTTTATGCCACAGACTACTCTTTGTAAAACTTAACTGGTATTCCATCCGGACCTGGCAACTTTTTCAGCTATCTCAGTTGCTTCTCTTCACCGAAGATGCTAATTGTTCTGTCCGCAAAACGAGACACTATTCCGTAGTCAAACGACGGTATGTTTGTATGACCCTCTAGCGTGGAGGACTTAGTATATGTGAAAATGAAAACCACTTTTTCTTTTGCTGTCTTCTGTCACTATACGAATGATCAATGTGATCCTGGATAGAGGTCTCTAACCGTTTACCGATTGAAAGACGGATGTTTGTCATAGTTCATTTATATTATTAAATTGTACGTTACGCTTGACATCAAACATCACTCCTACCGTCAGGGTGAGTCATGAAAACTAATATTCGTATTTTATTTTTATTGTGTATTTTAATATTTTATTTACCCGTTTTTATTATTTTTGTTTTATATATTGATGTTCTAAGGCTCCAGGTTATGTTGTTCGCCATCACCCCTGTACACGTCATATGTGGACTGGATTATATGATTGTAAACTTAGCACTGTTCCAACTCGAGGCGTCTGCTAGCTAGCACACCGTTCATCACACTCCATCCTAGAGTTGGTCGGGGTAGCGTGAAACGAAACTGCTAGCAACTGTTCTGTCTAAGTAAAGGGTTCAGAGATTAGGACTGCGCAATCCTACTATGGCTATTTGAGTAGGATTGGCAGACTGCAGTTAGGGTAGCGTCTTTGTCTTCTTCTCACGACTGATCATGCGAAGCTTCCTCCTTGATCGAAGCCATTTTTAGCATTCTGCTTGCTGCTCTGGTTGATGTAAGACGTCCTCGTTGACCCGTATTCATGTCGTTGTGGTAAGGCATTTGTGTCCGCTAACTTGTGCTATGTTAGGTTACTTCGTGTACTAGTCACTGTAATTACACTGAAATGTGTCGTAATGCTTTTAAAAATAATTTTCTTATGATTTATAGGAAGATTTAACAGGATGTCCGATAGGTGCTTGTTCGGCGGTCATTCGTGTGATAAGAGTGGTAGTTTAACTGTTTCCTTCTTTAAACATTCTTTCTCTATTTTTCCAGTCTTCCCTGCGTTGCGGCGATGCTATATGTTCCTGTTTCTTTAAATTTTTATTGTACTTTCCTTTAGTGAGATGTTCACCATGCGGACGACCGTTAGAACAAAGCCAGCTGCTTGTCCAAATCGTTTCTGCCCTTTAGGCTATAAATAGTGCAACGCTTATACTTTCTTAAAATCAGTAATGTGAGCGATCTACTATCTCAGAGTTTTTATAACTTCAGTATATTGTAGATATTCCGTCCTTCAGGCGTTCTGTAACAGTTTCCTCATTAGTATCTTCTAGTCTTTCTGTGTAGAACGAGTATCTGCAGGTAGCATTTCATTAAAGTACTTTATCCCTTTCAGCAACTGTTCAGGTTATAAATTAATAAAATTCAGCAACCAGTTACAAGCAACTGGTTGCTGAATTTTATTAATTTACAGCATTTCATTCCTGTGTTATTCAACTGATAGAATTGTTTCTACTGTGCGTAGTTTTGAAACCACGTGGCTCTTGAATATTGCTTTAGTCGTTCCAGTTTCTACACTACTGGCCATTAAAATTGCTACACCAAGAAGACATGCTGATGATAAACGGGTATTCATTGGACAAATATATTATACTAGAACTGACATGTGATTAATTTTCACGCAATTTGGGTGCAAAGATCCTAAGAAATAAGTACCCACAACAACCACCTCTGGACGTAATAACGGCCTTGACACGCCTGAGCATTGATTCAAACGGAGCGTGGATGGCGTGTACTGGTACAGATGTCCATGCAGGTTCAACACGATACCACAGTTCATCAAGAGTAGTGACTGGCGTATTGTGACGACCCAGTTACTCGGACACCATTAACCAGACGTTTTCATTTGGTGAGAGATGTAGAGAATGTGCTGGTCAGGGCAGCAGTGGAATATTTTCCGTACCCAGAAACGACCGTAGAGGACCTGCAACATGCGGTCATGCATTATCCTGCTGAAATGTATGGTTTCGCAGGGATCGAATGTAGGGTAGAGCCACGGGTCGTAACCCTTCCGAAATGTAACGGCCACTATTCAAAATGCCGTCGATGCGAAAGAGAGGTGAGCGAGATGTGTAACCAATGGCACCCCATACCATCACGCCGGATTATACGCCATTATGGCGATGACGAATACACGCTTCCAATGTGTGTTCACCGCGAAGTCGCCAAACACGGATGCGACCATCATGATGCTGTTAACAGAACCTGGATTCATCCGAAAAAAAAAATGACGTTCCGCCATTCGTGCACCCAGGTTCGTCGTTGCGTATACCATCGCAGACGCTCCTGTCTGTGATGCAGCGTCAAGGGTAACCGCAGCTACGATAGTCCATGCTACTGCAAACGTCGTGAACTGTTGGTGAAGATGGTTGTTGTCTTGCAAACGTCCCCATATGTTGCCTCAGTGATCAAGACGTGGCCACACGATCCGTTGCCTGTCATCTCGACTGCTAGTGATACGAAGCCGTTGGAATCCAGCCAACACCACCTAGAAAGAATCCGACAAGAAGAAGTTGCTATCATATGCAAGTAATTAGCTTTTCACACCATTCACACAAGGTTTGCACCGATGGTGACACCTACATCGTGCTGACATGAGGAAAGTTTGCAATCGATTTCTCTTACACAAACAGCAGTTGACAGGCGTTGCCTGATGAAACGTTGTTGTGATGCCTGGTGAAACGTTGTTGTGATGCCTCGTGTAAGGAGGAGAAATGCTACCATCAAGCTTCCGACTTTGATAAAGGTCAGCTTGTAGCCTATCGCGACTGAGGTTTATCGTACCGCGACAGTGCTGCTAGCAGAGGCGCCGACTTTTGAAAATACGTGTGGGTGCTCCATATCATGTTTCACAAATGTTCAAAACCAACCCTCCTGAAAATCATGTTCATGCGTTTTTGAAAGAGCAATACTTGATAAAAGTAAATAGTCAGTGGTCTGGCACTTTAAAGATGGAAGGAAGTAGGAGGACGAAGAAAAGGAAAGAATGGCTGCATTAGGACACTACAATAAAGCGATCTAATTGGCCGAAGCGAATATTTCGATATGAGTAACACCCCAAAATTCTACACGGCCAAGGAAATAACTTTTCACTGTACACTAAGCAAATACTTTTTGTGCCAAGCTATTCTTTCTGACAAAAGCGTTTGGTAGAACACCGTCACCGAGGTTAGAAGAAATATTTGAAATATTTCGAGATTTTGAAGTCCGACATCAATTTTTTTGTCAGTTCCAGCCAAGAGCTGTATACTTCATCGAAACTTTCATCACTTCGAGATACCTTCATGACATCTCTGACTGTATTAATATAGTCCAACGTTTTTTTAAGCATGAGAGAAAAGCATTACAAATTTCAACTGAATCTATAATTTTAATAACAAGGGGAGTGACAAAGATAAATGAAACCGGCAATCTCCTTATTTTACTTCGCAGTATTTTACTAAAAATAATACAAAAGTCGAATAAAATGAAATATACGAAAATCTGAACAGAACAGTTATGTTTTATGGAAATTTGTAAAACACATGTAATGAGAAATATATTACATCTTTAAGGAAACGTTTGAAATCTATTGTAATAATAATTTTGTGTGGCGCTCTGGCCTGGCGCAAGACTTTCAATTGAAAACCAAATCAGCAACTGGCAAGTCCCTAATCCACCCCATTTATCCATCTGGCTACAGGGGACCTACTCTTTAACGTGTAGTCCTAAGCACATTTTGTTTCCGGTGACTCCTCACATCGTTGCGGTAAAGTTGCGGGGTTATGGTATATCGCCCAAAATTTGCGACGGGATAGGGGATTTCCTGTCAGAGAGAACACAGTTTGTAGTAATCGATGGCAAAGCATCGAGTAAAACAGAGGTGACATCGGGCGTTCCACAGAGTAGTGTTATTGGTTCTCTGCTGTTCCTTATTTCCATAAACGATTTAGGAGAAAATCTAAGTAGCTCTCTTACGTTGTTTGCAGATGACGCAGTCATTTACCGTCTTGTAAAATCATCTGAAGCTCAAAACCAACTGCAGAACGAACTGAATAAGATACCACTATGGTGTAAAATTGGCAATTGATTATAAATAATGAGAAGTGTGAAGTCGTCCACATCAGTACGAATAGAAATCCGTTAAAATTTGTTTACAAGAGAAATCAATTTAAAAATGAAGGCCGTAAACTCCAAAAAATACCTAGTAATTATTATTACTTCAGACATAAACTGGAAAGAATACGTAGATAATGTCATGGTAAAGGCGAACCAGAGACTGCGTTTTATTGGCTGAACCCTTAAAAGATGCAACAGAACTACAGAAGAGACTACATACATCACGCTTGTCCTTTTTTGGTGTATTGCTGCCCAGTGTGGGATCCTTATTAGGTGGGTTTGACGGAGGACATCGAAAGAGTCCAAAGAAGGGCAGCTCGTTTTGTACTGTCACGTTAAAGGGGAGACAGCGTTACGGAAATGATACAGGATCTGGGATGAGAACCATTAAAACAACGGCGCTTATCGATTTACTGACTTGCGCTTTACCGCAAGCTTTACTAGAAGGTGAAACATAACGCTATCTTTCGAGTGCTTATCTAACCTACACAACAACAAAAAGTTTGCAATAAAATATTCTGAGGTAATTAATCAAGACAAAAACTATCCTTTCGACTAACAAGGACATGTTGGTCACCGGTTTCGGACGAATTTTGCATGGACGTTCTGTACTGAATATAAAGAGTCACGCATTTTGGCCTTTTTGCTGGACACCAAAAGAGCTTTTGAAGAAATCAATATAATATTAGATGAAGGAAAAACGCGTTCAGAGAACACACGTTAATCTATCAGTTAATTTGTTGTAATACCTGTGTCCTTCAGTTGCGGTGGTGCCTTAAGAGCTTTTTGCCAAGTCACTAGCCTTTTTAATACATATTCTTCGCGATACTCCCACGGGTATCTCGTGCAAGTAATCTATAATTGCAGTTCTCTGCCTCTTCCAGTAACGTGGAATAGGTACATACGTTTCAGCGTTGATCTTCCGAATGCTGCTTGAAGAATCTTCAACCAAATCTTTTAACATTTAAAGAGGGAGAAAAAAAAATCAATTGTGCCGGTGGTAACGTTAGCGTTGACCAGCAACAAGCTACTGAAATGGCTGTGCCGGTCTCGTGGTACAATACAAAAAAAAAAGTCTTGTCTTACACTGAAAACCACAACCTCGCCACACGAAGGTTTACGCCGTATGACCGACCACTGACTGCAGCTGTAGCCGTAACATATTTAATGCATGCTGACACGTCTCCATTAATTAATCCGAGAAGGGGTTATAAGTGCGGCCACAGCCGAATAAACTGTGTCTTGTTTCCTCCAGACTCAGGCTGCGTTCGAATATGATTGATTCCCGAAGGCTCAAATCTACAAATGAGTGATACAGCTTCTGATTCTTGCGAGAGTTTTCATCCGATAACATATGCATTTGCCCTGTTACAGCAGTGACACAACTGAAGTTTTAAACACTGAGAACACTATGAGTTTTGGCGCATAATTGCATTTCCACTCTGAACAATCGCGAGACAACTCATCGAATAGTCTACGAGTAGCGCATGGGGCTCTTGCGCTCTTAGAGTGTGGCAAGTTGTGTCTGCCAAATTGCAGAACTTGTACCTCACTGATGAGGATGGTATGTCTTCTTTGACTGTTAGACCCCAGCTGGGATCGTGTTCGGCCTGGCTGGTACAAGGCATACTACGCGGCGCCACTTGGGCGACTTCCGCGTCGATGATGATGAAATGGTGATGTGGATGACACAACACCCAGTCTCTAAGTGCAGAAAATCTTCGACCGGAGTGGGAATCGAACCCGGGTCCCCTGTGGGGCAATGTACGACGCTGTCCACTTGGCTATGGAGGCGGACTATATCTCAATGAGACTAGTGCATCAGATATACTGTTACCGTAAATAAAGGTTGGTGCTAGGGTTCGTACGTCTACAAAAACGGAAGCTTAAGCTTAATTTATTCAGAACACATACAAATCCGATTTAATCCCTGAGAACCAACAAATGCTGTTGATCATTGTCATGATTTCTGCTCTTACAGGTATTCTGACTCCAAGAGCAAGAGACTTTCCTTATCTTGTCCAATCCTTCACCTTTTATGATGAGGAAGTTGGCGATTTCTCGTTCTGTAAATCATTCGTTGACCTTACCGACGAGTTTCAAAATGTGCAAATGTTTGTAAAGCTTATGGGACTTAACTACGGGGTCATTAGTCCCTAAACTTACAAACTACTTATGAACTACCTAATACTAAGGACGGCACAAATATCAATGCCCGAGGGGGGATTCGAACCCCCAACCGTGGTGACTGTGCAGACCGTGACTGGCGCGCCGCAGTCTCCTCGGCCACTGCGACCGGTCGGAGATTTTAATTAAATACCTAATCAGTGGAAACAATAGGACCCTGCGTTGTGGACGTTTTTATTATAAGTCAAAGACAATTAAAATACTGTTGTTGTTGTAGTCTTCAGTCCGGAGACTGGTTTGATGCAGCTCTCCACAATACCCTATCCTGAGCAAGCCTCTTCATATCCACATAAGAACGACAACCTACATCTGTCTGAATCTGCTTACTGTATCCATCTCTTGGTCTTCCCCTGCGATTTTTTCCCCACACACTTCCCTCCAACGCTAAATTCACAATTTCTTGATGTCTAAGAATGTGTCCTACCAATCTATCTCTTCTTTTAGTCAAGGTATGCCAGAAATTCCTTTTCTCCCCAATTCTGTTCAGTACCTCCTCATTAGTTACGCGATCCACCCACCTAATCTTCAGCATTCTTCTGTAGCACCATATTTCAAAAGCCTCAATCCTCTTCCTGTCCGCACTGTTTATCGTCAATGTCTCGCTCCCATACAAGGCAACACTCCATACAAATGCCTTCAGAAAGGACTTCCTTAGGTTTAAATCAATATTCGATGTTAACAAATTTCTCTTTTTCAAGAACGCTTTTCTACCCATTGCCATTCTGCATTTTATATCCTCTGTACTGCGACCATCATTTGTTATTTTACTGCCCAGGGAACAAAACTCATCTACCTCCTTTATTGCTTCGTTTCCCAATCTAATTCCTTCAGCATCACCTGATTTTCTTACATTGCACTCCATTACCCTAGTTTTACTCTTGTTAATGTTCATCTTATATGCACCTTTCAGCACACTGTCCATTCCGTTCAATTGCTCTTCCAGGTCCTTTGCTGTATCTGACAGAATTACTATGCCGTCGGCAAAACGCAATGTTTTTAATTCTTCACCCTGAACTTTAATTCCTTCTCCAAATTACTCCTTGCTTTCCTTTATAGCTTGCTCAATGTACAAATTGAACAACAATGGAGAAAGACTACAACCCTGTCTTACTCCCTTTCCAACCACTGCATCCCTTTCATGTCCTTCAACTCTGACAACCGCTGTCTGGTTTTTGTACAAGTTGTAAATAACCTTACGTTCCCTATATTTTACTCCTGCATGCTTCAGAACTTGAAAGAGTTTGTTCCAATCAACATTGTCAAAAGCCTTCTCCAAATCTACAAAAGCTAGAAATGTAGGTTTGCCTTTTCTTAATCTATCTTCTAGGATAAGCCGTAAAGTGAGTATTGCCTCCCGTGTTCCTACATTTCTCCTGAACCCAAACTGATCTTCCCCGAGGTCGGCTTCTACCAGCTTTTCCATCCTTCTGTATATAATTCGCGTTAATATTTTGCAGCCATGACTTATTAAACTGATGGTTCTGTAGTTTTCACACCTGTCTGCACCTGCTTTCTTAGGGATTGGGATTATAACATTTTTCTTAAAGTCTGAGGGTATTTCACCTGTCTCATACATCTTACACACCAGGTGAAACAATTTTGTCATGGCTGGTTCTCCCAGAGACTTCAGTAGCTCTGAGGGAATATCATCTACTCCAGGGGCCTTGTTTCGACTTAGGTCTATCAGGGCTCTGTCTAATTCTTCTCTCAGTACAGTATCTCCTATTTCATCTTCATCTACATCATCTTCCCTTCCTACAATATTGCCTCGTAGTTCATTTCCTTTGTAGAGCCCCTCTATATATTCTTTCCACCTTTCAGCTTTCCCTTCTTTGCTGAGAACTGGTTTTCCATCAGTGTCCTTGATATTCATAGAGCTGTTTTTCTAATCTCCAAATGTTTCTTTTATTTTCCTGTAGGCTGTATCTATTTTTCCCCTATCTATACATTCTTCTACATCCTTGCATTTGACTTTTAGCCACTCCTGCTTAGCCATTTTGCACTTCCTGACAATCTCATTTCTTAGTCGTCTGTACTCCATTTGCCTGTTTCATTTACTGCATTTTTATATTTTCTCCTTTCATCGATTAAATTTAGTATCTCCTGTGATATCCAAGGATTTTTTGTAGGTCTTTCCTTCCTACCTATTTTGTCCTCTGCTACCTTCACTATTTCATCTCTCAATGCAACCCATTCCTCCTCTACTGTTCCCCCCCCCCCCCCCCCCCCCCGTTTCTGTCAATTGTTGCCTAAAGCTCCCTTTGAAATTTTTATGAACCTCAGGTTCCTTCAATTTAACCAGGTCCCATCTCCTTATTTTACTACCTTTTTGTAGTTTCTTAGTTTCTTTAGTTTCAGCCTACAGTTCATAACCAACAAGTTATGGTCAGAGTCTATATCTGCCCCTGGGTATGTCTTACACTGTAGAACCTGATTCCGAAATCTATGTCTTACCATTATAAAATCTATCTGGTATCTTCCGGTGTCTCCTGGTCTCTTCCACGTATACAACCTTCTTTTGTGATTCTTAAACCAGGTGTTTGTTATAACTAAATTATGTTCTGTGCAAAATTCTACCAGGCGGCATCCTCTTTCATTCCTTTTGCCCAGACCATATTCACCTACTATCTTCCCTTCCCTTCCTTGTCCTACTACCGAATTCCAGTCTCCCATAACAATTAAATTTTACTCTCCCTTAATTGTCTGAATAATTTCCTTTAGCTCCTCATATATTTCTTCGATTTCCTCATCATCGGCAGAGCTAGTTGGCATATAAACCTGTACTACTGTTGTGGGTGTTGGCTTCGTATCTATCTTCACAATGATAATGCGATCACTGTGCTGGTCATAGTAGTTTACCCTCATTCCTATTTTCTTATTCATTATCAATCCTACTCCTGTGATACCCCCAATTGATTTTGTATTTATAATCCTGTACTCACCTGACCAGAAATCCTGTTCATCCTGCCACCGAACTTCACTAATCCCCACTATATCTAACTTCAACCTATCCATTTCCCTTTTTAAATTTTCCAATTTTCCTACTCGATTAAGGGATCTAACATTCCACGCTCCGACCCGTAGAATGCCAGTATTGTCTTTCCTGATGATCACATCCTCCTGAGTAGTCCCCGCCCGGAGATCCGAATGGGGGACTATTTTACCTCACAAGGATGGGGCCCCTCCACGCCCACACCAACGTGGTGACCATCACAAAAGTTCTACTGTCACCTCCGTAATTAAGTTAGTTTGCTAAGGTGGATCACGGGATGTGGGAACCGCGATGTTATCCGTACGTGTGGGCGCGATCACCCATTAATACGGTGCATCTGGAGATAGAATTGGTCGAAAGGTATACGAAGGGTAAAGGTATGTAAGGGCAGAGGAAAAAAAAGTGCCAAGGCAAGAGCCAAGGGAAAAAAAACCTCTGCGACAGTGGGGTAGGTATGAAGGGCAGTAGCGGTATGCTATCTGCGACAGATCATGCAAGGGTTGGTAATGTTAGTGATGGATATTTTCTCAGTACCATTAACTTTGCTAGGTTTGTCATAAAGAATCAGTCCGTTTTGATGCGAGGTTCTGCTGCAGCTGAGCTCCAATGATGCCTCCTGGGTCGGCTGTGGCAGAATACCTGTAACATAGCCAAGTCTGTCAAGGTAGTTAGGCAGTTCGGTCATAGAACTGGCTAAGTGTGCGGGACTGCTTAGGTTTGTTTGTGTTTAGTGCGATGAATATGGTTTCCCTGCCTTGCCTGTAGGTCGGCTGTGGGCTCAGCTGGCATTGCCAGTCAGATTGCTGTTTTGCAGGGGTTTGCCATGTTCATCGTGTTTGTGAGTTGTGTTCCCTACGGCCGTAGGTGGTTAGTCTCTGAGGAGAAGTGTTTTTGGGCGATTATGTTTCCACCTATGGTTGTGATCGTAATTCCCCAAGCGTAGGATGAAGGGGTTGTTCGAGTGTCTCGAGTTTCTGTATAGTCGTGTGGCGAGTTTCTTGAATACCACCGAGAGGCGCTCTAGGCGGTATTCATTGTGAAGGTCCACGGTGCGTGTGTATCGTGGAGCGTTGCTAATGATGCGTAGTACTTTGTTCTATATGAGCTGCAGGCGGCGCAGCCGTGTTGGCGCCGCGTATGCCCAGCACGGAGCACCGTACGTCATCAGAGGTCTAATATGTGTCATGTAGAGGTTCCTCGACACCCGGCTATTCAGTTTGCTTTCCCTGTTGAGCATCGGGTAGAGTTGTTTGAGCCTCGCGTTTGCTCTGTTGGTCATGTGTTGTATGTGGTCCCCCCATATGAGTTTCCGGTCCAGCCAGACACCAAGGTATTTGACTTTCTCACGGAAGCGTATTGGGCGTGTATGTAGAGTAATTGGTCTATAGTGTTGGTGTTTGCGCAGGTGTTTCGGTCTGCGTGTGAACAGAACTGCCTCACACTTGTCGACGCTGACTTTGACACGCCATTTCTCCAACCAAGGTTCGGCAGTTCTGAGTGCTGTCTGTAGGCGTGAGTTAATGTTTGATGGCTTCCAATCTTGCGCCATGATGGCGGTGTCATCTGCGTAGATTGCAGTCATCGTGTTATGTGTGGATGGAAAATCATTAATGTATAGGTTAAACAAGAGGGGCCCAGGATGCTGCCTTGGGGTACTCCGGCTTGAATACCATGTCGTGTAGACTGTTTGCCCTGCACGTCAGTGTTGAAGCCTCTGTTGGTGAGATATGAGTGTATGAGATGCACGAGTCCGTCGGGAAACGCGACGTCGTTAAGTTTGCGTATAAGGCCGTTGTGCCAGAGACGATCGAAAGCTTTTTCGATGTCCAGGAACACCGCCCCAGTGGCTTTGTTTTTGTTTAGCCGTCTGTTATGTGTTCAACTACGCGGAGGAGTTGTTGTGTTGTGGAGTGGTGATTCCTAAATCCGAATTGCTCCGGTCTTAGGGTGTCATTGGTGATGCAGTGCCGAGTGAGACGTTTAAGTATTACCTTCTCAACTATCTTACTGAGCGAGCTCAGCAGACTGATGGGTCGGTAATTTTGTGGGAGGGAGTTGTCTTTCCCTGGCTTCCTGAACATCAGGACCTTGGCCGCCTTCCAAAAGGCAGGGAAGTGTTGGTGTTGCAGGATGGCATTTGTGATGTGTGTCAGGTACTCTACTGCTCTATCCGTGAACTCCTGGAGAACCCGGTTTTGAATGCCATCATGGCCAGGCGCTTTTCTGGCTGTGGTGTGCTTGATGGCCCATGTGATTTCATGTGTGCTAGTACGTCTAATTTCGTTGCGCGGAGGCTGGGCCATGAAGCGTGTGATCGCCTGGTCCGTCTCTAGTGTGAACACTGGGTCGGAAGGAGCCAGGTTCGGTGTGAATGACGCTGCTAGTGTTTGGGCCATTAGCTCAGCTTTCTCTTCCGCTGAGTATGCTGGGCCGTTTGGTCCCTGTAAGGTAGGCGTGTAGAGTTTCTCCCTGGTGAAGTGTCTGGCCAGAGCCCACACTCCAGGACGTGTGGTATCAAGTCCAGCGAGTTTCTGGTCCCATTGTGTCGTTTTGAATGTTGTTATTTTACCCCGTATGATACCCTGTAGCCTGTTGACGTGATGTTTATACACCGGACGCCTGGTACGCTGCCAGTATCTCCTGAGTCGGTTTCTCATTGAGATAAGGCCCAGGATTTCCTGGGGCAGGGCCGCTGAGTGTTGTTGTGTGGCACGTAATGGTATGGATTCGGCTATTGCGTCTTGGACAGCAGTTGTGAGGACTTCAACAGCTTCATCAATTTGTTCTGTTTGTGTAATCTCGTGAGTATCAGGAATACGATTATCAAGCGTTTCCTTGAACAGAGCCCAATTTGCGCGCTGCGTGGTTCATTGTACTGCAGTGTTTCTTCCGTGTGAAGTATAACGGGGGTGTGGTTGGAAGGCAGATCGTTTACAACCTCAAGGTTGAGGGTAACTGTTATGCCCTTGATGAGAGCCATGTCTATCACGTCTGGCCTTTGATTCCTTTGGTAAGGAATATAAGTCGGTTCAACCGGTGCAAGTGTGATGTAGTTTCTGCCTAGTGAGTGTTCGTACAGTTTTTTGCCGTTGCGATTTTGTCTGATTGAGTTCCAGTCGCGGTGTTTTGCGTTCAGATCTCCAGCGGCGATGACTCGCGGTGCAATGTTGAGTACTGTGCTGATGTCGCGTGTTACAATGTTACCAGGAGCGTTCTAGAGCGACACCAGTGCAGTGTATGCTCCGTTGAACTTGACCCTGACGGCCGTGGCCTCTAATCTTTCAAGTGCAGGGAGCTGGATATTTGTGTGTTCAATGTCTTTGTGTATGATGATTGCTGTTCCGCCTCCTTCTCTGCCGTCCGCTCGGTCGGTACGATAGACGCAGTAGCCAGTAAAGTTTAGTCTGTTGTGAGGTTTGAGTTTAGTCTCGTTCACAAGGGCAATCAGTATCCCCTTTGCCTCAAGGAGCGCGGCAAATTCTGCCCTTTTGTTGGTGATCCCGTCTGCATTCCAGAACAGGATCTGTGATAGTGTTACGTTGTTTATGTGGGGGGGGGGGAGGGCGGGTGTGGCGTGTTATCCATGTATGGAAGTAAACAGGTTTGTGATCGCTGTTTGTATGACAGTCCAGTACTGGCCGGTTTCGGCAGTCATGAGCTGCGTGAACAGTGTGGTGACGGCTCCCCAGATCTTCGAAAAGATCTGCTGAGTCGTGTGTTGGGGGAATAGTGCCTGCATCACTGCCTGCAATATTCCTCCCGGTGTTGTTGGGATGTTGGGTATGTCGGCCTGTGTTGGCGAGTTGGCGGCCGTTTGTGCTTGTGTTAGCGTTGTGTTTGGGCTGGCTTGTGTTTCAGCTGTACGTATAGCTTCTGTTGGCGCCTGTGTTTCCGGTGTGGTGAGGGGTTGTGTGACGTGTGTTCTCGTTTCCTTTGTTATGTTTTGTGCCGGAGAGTTGGTGTTCCGTTGTTGCTGATTATTTTGTTGTGGTGTGGTAGTGTTCCCTCTCTGTTTTCTGGGTCCCCTTCTCCTACGCTGGGGTTTTGGTTTCCCTTGTGTAGGTGCGTTTATCTTGTCATGCGTGTAACAGCTCGACGTGGAGGGGGTAGGTTCCGTGTTGTTTGGGGCGAGTAGCGTTGTTTGCAGTGTTTGGATTGTTTGTTGTGTTGTCTGTGTTGGTTGTTTTTCTGTTGCTGGGGATGTGTTTTGTGCGTTTGTCGGGCCCTGTGCGTCCGTTGCCCTCCCCTGCCCGCTTGCCATTGCGGCGAATGAAATCCCATTCATCACGGGTCGCGGGGGGGGGTCTCGGAGCTGTTTTGGTTTGTACTACTGTATTTTGCTGCTGCGTCTTTCGCATCAGGGCCGCGATGTAGGCGGAGCACCTTCTGTAGGTAGACGCGTGCGCCTGCCCACAGTTAGCGCATTTCCGTGCGTCTGACTGTCTCAGTGTACAGTGTTGGGCTGAGTGGCTGCCTCCGCATTTGCGGCACCGATATGCCAGGCTGCAGCGAGCAGCCGAATGACCAAAGCGTTGGCAGCGTTTACATTGTTGGGGGGCGCGAGGTGGTTCGAAGAGTTCAACCTTGACTCCCATATGAAGGAAATATTTCACCTTCAAGATTTCTCGTGAGTGAGCTGTGTCGGCCAGCTCCACAAGGTAGTTTGGTAGTGGTGCGTGTGTTCGTTGACCTGTCATCCGGCTTGCTCTGAGACAGTCAAAGCCCAGGTCACGAATGTCTTGTTTCAAGGTGTCGCCAGGTGTGTTTGGGTCCACCCCCTTCACAACGTACAGCTGCGTGCGTTCGTCCGCGGTTCTGTACGTTTGGTGTTCTATCTCCTTAGCTTTGAGGAAGCTCAGGAGATTGGTGTAATCTGTTTTGGAATCCACGTACAGTGCAGCGTGTTCCCTCGTGAGTTTTGTGTGGTATGTGGTAGGCTTATGTAAGTCTACGAACTCTTTGTTTAGGCGACTGAGGTCGCCATAGTTTTGAATGATGACTGGTGGGAATCCAGTCCGTGTTGTTGTGACCTGCGTGGCTGTTTGCTGAGTGTTTCCCAGCACAGGTGCGGTTCTGTTGTTCCCTGTGTTTTGTGTGCTAATTGGTAGGGTGGTGGGTGTTGGCAAGAGCGCGCGGCGCTTGCCTTTTGAGCCTGTGAGCTCACATGTCTGTGTGGCGAGTGGGAGACTATTGCTCCGTTTGCGTCCGACGACCTGCCACGGGCCGTCCCCATCGTCTGTGTGTTCATGTTGTTGGTCCTCGTCGATCACAAGTTGACCGATTTCGGGGGAGTCGAGGTTAAATGTGGCATTTGTGTGTGTGCTCGGTGCAGGTGTGCTGTTTTGTGTGCCCGCCATCTCGGCCCTCACCTCGGCAGCGGCTTCGGCCCTTGCTTGCGCAATAGCCTTTGCCATCTGCTCTTGGTGAGCTGCGAGCGAGATTGTGATGGCGAGGGGTCAACTCGGCATCACCGTCCCTTCTGGCCCTTGCGCCTGGCTTCTGGTGCGGTATGGGATTTTGCTGGGCAGACTAGCCATCTTTCCAGCAGAAGGATATTTATTAAGGAAGGGAAAACGACAACTTTTGCTTCTTTGTGATAGGCAAGATGTGTTTAAGAAGAGGGGAGTCCCTACTGTCTATCGGCGCAAGGGAGCGCGGAGAGAAGAGAAAGGCCTACTGTTCGCGGGGTGATCCGACGTGAACGGGCCCCTGGCACAGAAATACCCTACCAAAGAACGGGTGAGTCCCGCTAGGGAATTGTAACCTTGGTCACAAGGAGCTACGAGCCGGAGCTCTTTGTCTCGCTATGCGCACTAGGCGACAGCGAGTTCGGCGCTCTCCGACGTCGTCCGCGCTTCAGCTTGTTCGCAACCACTCTTTCGAGCTATTGACTGCCAGCCACGGCGAGGTTGTCCGCGAGCGCTGCGTCCGCACAGGTCGGCCGCTCCGCTGCGAATACTATTTTACCTCCGGAATATTTTACCCGAGAGGATGCCATCATCATATGTTAATACAGTAGAGCTGCATGTCCTCAGCCGTTCGCAGTAGCTGTGTGGCAAAGCCACATTAGCTGATGCTACAAGGCCAGCTCAGTCAATCATCCAGACTGTTGCCCCTGTAACTACTGAAGAGGCTGCTGCCCCTCTTCAGGAACCACACGTTTGTCTGGCCTCTCCACAATTACCCCTCCGCTGTGGTTGCACCTACGGTACGGCTATCTGCGTCGTTGAGGCACGCAAGCCACCCCACCTCGGCGATGTCTGTGGTTCATGGGAGTGGATTAAAATACTACTGCAGACCGTGCAGACCGTGACTGGAGCGCCTCAGTCCCCTCGGCCACCACGGCCGGCTATTTTATTTTTAGTTTATTAAAATACTACTAAAAATAAAATAGCCGGCCGTGGTGGCCGAGGGGACTGAGGCGCTCCATTCACGGTCTGCACGGCCAATACGGTCGAGGGTTCGAATCCCCCCTCGGGCATGGATATTTGTGCCGTCCTTACGATAAGCTAGTCGATAAGTAGTTTGTAAGTTTAGGGACTGATGACCCCGTAATTAAGTCCCATAGACTCTACGAACATTGGAACATGTTTGAAAAATAAAATAATTTTTTTCAGTAGTTGTCATGTATGATATTTCTAATAACAAAATGTCTCTAATGGGGAGATAAGCTACTCTAAGGCAGGTGCAGCACGCAGGAGACTCTTATTGCCATTTCGCGGTACGCGGGATGAAAAAGGGTTTATGGACTGACGTCGTAATCGGTAGAGTGGTTGGAAGCCTCAGTGTTGTGCTGTATAATGGAGAGTTACAGGAGCATTACTGGCCGTAACGGCTATTAGAGTCTTGACGTGAGATTTGGCTAATGGCTGGAGCTTGCGAGGTTCTGCACCGGCTGCTGTAACGCAGCTTAAGAGCAGTGTATTAGGCGGGCTGTTTCATACTGCTTTGCAGTAAAGAAAGAAACCTTTGGAATTTCAGTAGGGCTACTGTTAAGAAGCACCTACAAGTGGTCCTAAGCATTTTACCTAACAGTACTTTGCGTTTTGTTTGCTATTACTGCCATTCCGGAGATATACGCATAATCTTCCAACATTTTCGTAAACATAAATCTGGCGTTGGTGATGACATAAATATATATCACAAAGTTGTTCATGAGCAGCCACAGGAAGCAACAGTCGAACTCCATTCGTTCCACTACATTCGACAATTGCATTTCCGTGTTTTCGTGTTATATTATTTGGTGTGGAGAGCAAAGAGTCAAATAATTTGCAATGCCATGCAGTGAACATGAGTAGCTGTGTAGCGCTAATTATCTAAAAGATGACAACTTCTTTACATATTTAGCATATCGCCGTTATAATCATACAAGAAAGATATTTTCTAACGTTTTACCCATGTGTTGCAAGACGATGTCCACAGTAAACCACTCGGATAACAAATATATTATTGCAATAATGATTGAAATAGCGGTCGCCTTTAATAATCTTTAGTGGCCCGCTATGATCTAGAAGTTGAAACAACTGTAGGTTCCAGAGTCTCTGTATCACAGTCCTAGACTACTGCAGAGCCAGGGTCGTGGAATGGAGGACAGATAACCAAAAGGCTATAAAGAAAATTGCGAAAGGATGTCCACAAGGATCAGTCTGTGGCCCCATTTTCTGGGACTTTGCGACTGAATCGCCCCTGTATGTACTGGATGGGAATGTTAGGGTTGTTGCTATTTACAACCTCAATAAAACGGCGGAGATAAACTAATACAGTGTGTACGTAGTCTGTAGAAAACGGAACTCACAGAACTTGAGTAATACATGCACTGGCACAGTTTTTATAGCAAATAAGTTTAAGGTATCAAAGTTTAACGAAATACAGCTGTCTTAATAAAACACCGATATTTGCGTCAATCATTGTTTGAACCCTGTCTGGCTGAGTAACAATTAGAGGTATTGTATTTACGTACGTAAGATTAGCAAGGAGTAAGCGCTCCTGAAGGAATTAGATTAGGTAATAATACATCAAAAGTAGTCCGAGATGAGTTTTGTTATTTGGATAATAATATAACTTCTGATGGGCAAGTAAAAGAAGATACAACAGTCCAGAACGAAGAATCGAAATTTGTTGTCATCAAAAATTAATTTAAATGTTAGGAAGTCTTTTTAGAAAGCATTTGTTTGGAGTTTCACAGTGAATGAGGGATAAATGAACACTCTCGCCAGTAGACACATTACTGTAATTGAGGCTGGTTCGTCCGTGAGTTAAAGTGTCAAATGATTTTATCCAGCTCTTCGAATATTCCTTTTCATTACTTGGATACTTTTCGTTCTAAAAGGTAAATTATGTCATAAGAGCAACTTCCCAGCGACATATCGAAAAAATTTTTCAGAGGTACCATGGGCCTGGGCTTTTTGACAAAATTGGGGAGAAGGTTGAAACACCTCTCGCTACATCCTATAGTATAATTCTGTTTGTTTCTTCTTGTACATTTACATAAATTATGTATATATTGTCAATACTTTTTCATCCTTGTATATATTCATTGAATTTTTGAAATGTTCGTTTGCTTTGAAAACAAATGTATATACGGAAGTGATTTCCTTTCAATTACTATTTTTCTTCGTGTATTTACAATTGTTTTTATACATAATTATTTTCCTGTGTAATTAATAGATTATTTACATCGGTTATTACTTGTCCCCAACTTTCTGAAACTCACGTGTCTAAATTATAACGGGAAGTTCAAAAATGTTCAAATGTTTGTTAAGCTTATGGGACTTAACTACGGAGTCATCAGTCCCTAAACTTACAAACTACTTGTAAACTATCTTATACGAAGGACGGCACAAATATCCATGCCCGAGTGGGGATTCGAACCCCCGACCATAGTGGCCGTGCAGACGTGACTGGAGCGCCTCAGTCCCCTCGGCCACCGCGGCCGGCTTAACGGGAAGTATCCCATGAAAAGTAAATATAAAAATTAGTAACGTTACAAAATAGATCAGAATATAAAATACAACGTTAAAAATATGAATTCAAACTGGAAAACAACAATTTGCGATATAGATTGAGGTTCGTCGCTGGTTGTTTGTTATGTGGGTTTGCCTACTATAACGCCACTATCTATCCTAGCGGCCTGCGCATGCCACTGTGGCGTGACGTCAAAATTATACTGATATGGAGGTATATAATTTTTTTCTTGGTATATATCGTATTGTTGGCCACGTAAGATTCAATTTACGTCACAAAAGAAGTCCGGGCCAAGTGAAAATAAATCACCACTCAAGCGTCCCGCATGTGTTAAAAAGTGGTGCTACAGAAGAATGCTGAAAATTGGGTGGGTAGATCGCGTAACTCTTGAAGGAAGAAGCTTGGAGTTAATGTCCCGTCGACAGCGTGGCCATTAGAGACGGAGCTTACTCTCAGAAAGTTTGGGCAAGAATGTGGAAGGAAATCGAGCGTGCACTTTCAAAGGAACCATCCCGGCACTTTTCTGGTATGGTTTAGGGAAATCACGGAAAACCTAAATCTGGATGGCCGGAGGTGGATCTGAACCACCATCCTTCCGAATGCGAGTCCAGTGTGTTACCACTGCGCCACCTCGCTCGGTGCGTAACTAATGAGGAGATGCTGAACCGAAATGTGACGAGAATACAAATTTCGGGCATATCTTGACTATGCTGGGGTGCTATTCCATTATTGGAAAGCCTTGCAACTTTGATACTTATTTAGTAAGAGAAAATTGAGGTGGAATTAATGAATGTGTGGTGGAGGAAGACGTGATTTGGCCGTGTAGCCGTATTATCCATTAGGATATGTCAGCTGAGGGGCTAAAGCGTCTAGCTAGTAAGCAGGAGGTCTGGGGTTCGAATCCTGGCAACAGCACAAATTTTAATTCATAGCCTCTCCTAATATTCAATAACACATTCTTGTCGTTGCGTAATTATGATGCAGCTGCAACTATCGCCTGCTAGCGGCGACTGCGCTGACTCAGGCGTCGGGAGGTAGCGCCGTTGCGGTGAGCGGCTGGCCTGGTTTCAGAAAACAACAGCAAGTGCACTGCCGCCCACATGCGTTGCACGATGGCGTGACGTCAGCACCTTCCTCTACTCTAGGCGCGAGGGCGGCGCCGTGTGACGTCGGAGGGGTGAACGCAACGAGCTTAAATTTCATAGAGCGGCTGACACCCGAGCTACAGCGCTCTTTGCGGCAATCTGTATAAACTCGGCAGCCATATTATTAGTGATCAGTACACTTGAGAGTATGAATTCAAACTGGAAATAACAATTTGTGGTATAGATAGAGTTTCATTGCTCGTTGTTTGTTATGTGGGTTTGCCTACCATAACGCCACTATCTATCCTAGCGGCCTGCACATGCCACTGTGGCGTGACGTCAAAATTATACTGACATCGTGGTGTCATAATGTTTTTCTTGGTCATTATCGTATTGTTGGGCACGTATTGTTCAATTTATGTCAGAAAATATGTTCTTTTTTATTTTTTTATTTTTTTATGGGACTTAACTACGGGGTCATCAGTCCCTAAAATTACAAACAATTTATGAACTACCTTATACTAAAGACGGCACAAATATCCATGCCCAAGGAGGGATTCGAACTTCCCGACCGTAGTGGCCGTGCAGACCGTGACTGAAGCGCCTCAGTCTCCTCGGCCACCGCGGCCGGCACAAAATATGTCAGGCCCAAGTGAAAATAAAACCAGTCAATCGTCCTGAAAGTGTTAAACTAAAGGCACAAATTTTAAACATTGCCATTGAATTTGTTTCATCGCCCTGGATCGTCGAGAAGTTTGAATATTTGGAATTTCTAAATTTATGACCTTTAATAACAGCCAGTGCTGTCTGTTATATATGCCAGCAACAGGCAACTGGCAATTTCTGGACGGACGCACAAGTACGCTCGACCTTGCGGGAATCCAGTATAGCTGCGAGCAAGAGGTAGTGATCGGCTGGGGGGCACCACTGTCGCAGTGTGCCCTATGTTGATAATTAGGACAGGATGGGAATCGTATATGGACAGCGTCGCAGGCCCGAAGCGGGAAATTCTCTTTCGAGTCACGGTCCAGCACAAGTTTTCAACTTTGCTAATGAAAACGCTCTGAAACGGTCGGGATGTTTTAATATTTCGAATTCTTAGGGTCAGAACCGACCAGTGGTGTGTGTTCTTCCGTAATATTGGTAACGGTATAATCCTATAATAATAAATAGTAATAATATATGAAGAAGCTCACGAAGATCTGGCAGAGTACAGCAATAACAAATAGCACAAAGATCCGGCTAGTTGAAACACTCGTGTTTTCTGTGTTCTTTTATGGCTGTGAATCATGGACACTCAAGGCCAGGGACAAACAACGCATCGATGCGTTTGAACTTTGGTGCTGGCGTAGGATGCTACGCATAAAATGGACCGAAAGAAGAGCAAATGTGTCCATTATTGAATAACAGAATATCTCCAGTCGCCTTTCTTCTCGAGTCGACGAAAAAATTCTTCATTTCTTTGACCATATTGTGAGAAGAGACGGAGAAAACCTAGAAAAAATAATCTTACAAGGAAAGATCGTGGGCACAAGACCAAGAGGAAGAACAGCGAGCAGATAGATAGACCAAATCAAGAAGATCTCCGGTCTACCTCTTCAGCAGGCACTGAGAGAAGCTGACAACCGTCCGGGATGGAGACGCTTGGTTCATGGGGTCACGACGCTCAGCAATGGGCACAACGACTTATGGTGATGACGATAATCCTTCCTACGTATAAGTTACAGTACCAACTGCTGAACAGATTTAACCAGAAGAAGGATGTTACATGGGTTAAACCGATGTTCTGGAGCACTCCCTACACTTGTCTCCCCGTCGCTTAAAAATACCGGGTGATCAATTAGTCAGTATAAATTTGAAATCTTAATAAATCACGGAATAACGTAGATAGAGAGGTAAAAATTGAAACACATTCTTGGAATGACTAATAGATGGGGCTAATAAAAAAAAGTTGTTCAAAAAATGACCGACAGATGGCGCTTCATCTGATCAGAAAAGCAATAATTAGCATCTGCAAATTAATGATAAAGAAGAGAAAGGAAGAAGGATTAGGAAGGAAAGGACTAACAGTGGCTGCTTTAGGGCATTGAAATGAAACAATAGCGACAAGTGAAGGTTTGAGCCGGACCGGGAATCGAACCCAGGTCTCCGCTTCGGGCCAGCGGTCGCCTTAACCACATGTCGCACGCTATGCCTGTAGCGCCCCCTATCGTCCATGCCCTCTTACACTCGCCATTTCGGATTCCCGTGCGAGGTCGGACGTATGACCGCATCTGCGGTGAAGTAATTGAAGCTGACGCCGTCGTCGCGTCTAAATACTTATTATTTTGGTGTGGTGTCTGTTCTTTCGGACATGTCCGAAAGAACAGACACCACACCAAAATAATAAATAATTAGCATCTTTCACGCGTCTAGCAATACTTTTTTTTTTTTTTTTTTTTTTTAATAAAGCCTCATGTCATTCCAAGCATATGTGTCAATTTTTACCTCTCTATCTACATTATTCCGTGATTTATCAGGTTTTCAAATTTATACTGACTCTTTGATCACCCAGTGTGACTACGGATACTGTATTTGATTCCTTCACCTTCCCCACGGCCCCCCCCCCCCACCCTGAAAAAAGGGCGAGAATGTAGGGTGCAGAGTAAAGAACACCAACGTCCTCCTGCCCCCTCCTCCGTCCTCCCTCTTCCCACTTTTGATCACTCAGCGAGCTCTTCAGTCCAATTGCGAGAGTAAACCTCCCGGCGGCAGAACACAATGCCACAGCCTCTCACCGCTTTTGTTGCGCGAGATTGAAGTGAGGATTATTCTGAACAATTTCGCGTACCGGATACATTTTCTAGAGTGCTTGATCGATAGTGGATTGACAAAATCTGTTCAAACGAGAAATTACCTTTCTGTTTAACTTCTCTCTGCTCCAGCGAATGAGGACAAAAGATGTCGTTCAATAAAACAATGAAATATTTGCAATGGGACATTCTTGAAACACTCAGGTGATTAGCTGAGTAGTCCAAAGAATCCATTTGTTTTGTATTATAATTTTTTACAGTGAAAACAGAAGTCTAATTAATAGGAAAAAAGAATTAAACTTGTGAATGGAGCAGAATTGTATTTATTTTGAAATTAATGTAAATATGATAAATAGGATTCACAATAAAAAAATTTGTAATATCAGGAATGCATTCGAAACTCATTGTTACCAAAAACCAATTATTAAAATGCCGTTACACGAGAAGTGTACGACACTGTGACAGGGATATGTCTACGTAGTAGAATAAATATTTTATTTCTGATGAATAATGGCCCTTTACCTCTTAAGTGTAAATGGTTGCCGCAGGTGATCTGAATCGTTTTCATATTCTGACTAAACGGGTTCACCGAGATTGCTTCTAATTTTTTTTTATTAATTTTCGGGGTTGACAGATCTATGCTGACATGATTAACTCTTAAAACATGTTAACAAATCAGCTGTAGCACGCACTTTGGTGTGATAAAACTAGGATCCCGGCTCAAACCTCCAGGTTTTTCGATCGTATCGTCATTGAGTCATTTGAGATCAAGATGACGGAGAACCTGATAAACCGTGTTTCATGATACCGGCTTAGGGCGGTGTTGAATCTGGCTCTTCCACTGCTACATAAGCAACGGAATGAAGTTCATTTCTCCACACAACATGGGAAAAGGTTCCTAAATTCAAATTCAAATGTTTGTATAGTTTATGGGACTTAACTACGGGGTCATCAGTCCCTAAACTTACAAACTACTTACGAACTAGGTAATACTAAGGACGGCACAAATATCCATGTACGAGGGGGGATTCGAACCCCCGACCGTAGTATCCGTGCAGACCGTGACTAGAGCGCCTCAGTCCCCTCGGTCACCGCGGTCGTCGGAAAGGTTCCTCACGACGACCAAAACCAGGGCAAAATGCTGCAGCGTGCGCGGACGTAGCACGCCACCCGATAGCTGCCTAATATTCCAGAAAGCGTACATCGAATGCGTGAACTGAATTTTTGATGCCGAGGTGGAGGGGTCGAAGCCTCTAAGACGCCTAGCTGCGGAGCGCACAGTTGTTCGCCGTCGGACGTTCGAATCCTCCCTGGGGCATGGATGTGTTATTCTTATTGTAATTTCGTTAAGTAGTTTGTAAGTGTAAAGCTGATGACCATAGCAGGTGGTCCAGTAGGTTTACAGGCATTTTAACATGTGAATTCTGGATGCGAGAAAGGTGACACGGCCGTGATAGCAAACTGCTTTGGTCTCAGAGAGCAAGAGGATCGATCTGATTATGCCAGGATTGAGCCTGGCGGTCGTAGCCGATTATGGAACGACATGTGACGCTTTCATGTTATCAGAAGTTCTAAATCCTTACGAACTTGCAAATTTATGTTAGATTACAATACCCGATGATGATACCAAAGGTCTGTCGAAACGGCTAATCAATAAAAAATTTAGAATCGATCTCGAAAAACCTGTTTTTCTTTTTAAATTTTCTTTAGTGAATAAAAGACATAGCACAATTTTACGTGACTAATGACAACTCAATGTAACATCAATATAGGGTTGACACTATGGAGTACAGACGTAACAGACAATAAGGGCCACATCACAGTTGACAAAAGATAAATCAAAGTCTCTGTTCTAAACAGAACAGGTTAAGCACCTGAATACTGCAACACTACAGTATGAACTAACAATATTGACACTTCACCAGCAAATGGAAACTGAATAACAGACGTCGACACATGGGTACTAGATAATGTCACACACAGTGAGTACGATGGCACTGGTATACTCATCCACACGTAGACGCACGAAAACACGAACGCTCATTCTTAATGTAAAACAACAACGACTTCTTTTCAACGAGACTGAATAGAGAAAATTAAAGAATGTCGTTAAAGAATTTCCTCTCCATGCAGTCTGTGGTAGCGTAGAATGAAAGTTTCACGCACTGAAGAATTATTTCAAAAAGCACCGTAGATGGCTGTCCCATAGACAAAAAATGAACCAAAACAGGAACTCCCCCGGTACACTGAATTAGTAAGAATAACAAAAGATTCTAGAGACAAAAGGAAACAGTATCAGAAAAATTAAAACACTAACAAATGCGAGGGAAATAAGATCAATGGTATAACGAGATGCAAAGCTAAAATTCCAAAAATAAATAAATAAATAAAGTAAAATAAAAAAATAATCGAAATGTGCAAGGCCAGACAGGATAACTGGAACAATTTTGTCAGAACGTAATTACAAACAATTAAAACTAAAGATTAGGTGAGTACGTCAACAGTAATACAATCAAGTGGTTGCACTGACGGAACTGTTATGAGAGGCAGGAGCTCTTCAGAACAACAAGATTCTGTCTGATAATGAAAAGAACAATAAAGAGCAACATCCCGCAGACTTATTTTGACAAAGTGACGATACTACATAAATGGTCTCGTTTTTGTTCCATTTCCCCAAATATTGATGGAGAAAGAATAGATATGCCGATGATATTCCTGTCCATCTGAGAGTGAAGAAGACCTTGTAACCCTGCTAAATAGAGAGGGTGAAGTTATGGAGGAGAAACCAAATTTGGAAAAAATAAAGAAAAAATAAAAAATATTGGTGTTTAAGAAAGAAGGGCCGAGCGTACTAAGGCGCCTTACTGTGGAGGTTGGAGTCGTCCCTCGGGCAAGGGTGTGTTTGTTGTCCTTAGGTTAGTTTAATTAGTTTAAGTAGTTTGTAAATCTAGGGACTAATAACTAAATATGTCCAATTGATTTCCAAACATTTGAACAACTTCATCAATTTAGTTACCTACGCAGTAGCATCATAGGATCATAAGGTACGTAAGGAGGACGGCAGAGATAAGAAGCAGATTGCTCAAGCAATATCTGCTTGGAAAAATAAAAAATAAAAATAAAGAATTAATAAAAACATTTAATAGTATCTGTCTTGGAGACAGGAAAATGTTTCTCAATTCATATATCTAAGGACTCTAGGGACTGAGGAAGAAAAGTTAAATGTTTTTGAAACGTGTTGTTTTGGACAGCATGCTCAAGATAAAATGGATTTGCATGGTTAAAAATGCAACGGTCCTGGAAATATCTGGAGAAAAGGCAGCTTATAAAGACCGGTTGTTAACATAAAAGTGTAATTTATAGGACATCTAATGAAACGCGAAGGAGTGCTACAAACAATCATAGAGGGATGTGTCGCGGGAAAGACCAAGAGGAAGAATCACTCCTGAGGTACGATGATCAAGAAATGGTGATGTGAGATGCAGGACCTATAGGGAAACGAAGAGAAAAACAGGACAGGCGTTAAGACTGGAGACACGACTGTCACAAAGAAATCCCTGGATTGGGCAACATGGAAAGATAAGATAGCAGTAACAATTAAATATTTTAAGAATACTCCTGGTGCGTATGGCACACTCTCAGAAGCAATGAAAAATACAGTATGTATATATTCCTTTTTCTAACCGAGTCTCTGAATTTAACATTTATGCAAGGTAGGATGACTACCATAAGCCAAATTCAGGTTGCACTAATCTTCAAAATATCACAGTATCATGGCCAAACAGATTCTGATACTTACAGGCTAACCTGTCCCTTGAACATTGGGAAAGGTGTCGAAGAGGCTTCGAACAGTCACACAGAAGGCTCTTGGCCGTAGTACTGGACTCCAGCCCTCCTGATCTTGGCTGTCCTTGATTTCCCAAAATCAATCCCGATAAAGGTCAAGATGGTGCGTTTAAAAGGCATTGCCTATTAGCTTCTTCGCCATCGACAGTAAAATCCGAGAGTGTGCTTGTAACAGGACAACACAGCGAATAACATGTTTCTTTCCTTCTTTTTTTTTTTTTTCATGAATGCAATGGTAAATGTGTTACGCAAATACTACTTATGTGAATTTTATTGGCCCACTTTAGGTTATGGTAGTAACACTAAAAGTGGGTCTTTGCGATCGTCTTTTGACAGCTCGAAATTTAAATGAAAATAACGGTTTAACCATTCATCTGACACGTAAACTGAATAACCGAGAGGAGAAAATTCTCTACAACTTTGCTCTCTTATGTTTTTTTCATATCTCGTATCGTTTCAGAGATATTTGCAAATATAACGGCGATTTTGGGATGTATGTCTGTCTGTCCGTCTGTCTGTCCGTAACGTGTTCCCTGTTTTTAAGACGAACCGCTGAACCGATCAGCACCAAATTTTGCACACATAATTGTAGGCCGCCAGAGACCAGAACCTCCCTTTTTCAAATTTTTCGGACAAAAAAGACGGTAGTAATACTAAGTCGTTTGTAATATAATTGTAACTGCCAACGAACCGTTCATCTGACATGAAAAGTGAATAACCTAATTGGTAGAGGGGAAAATTCTCTCCAACTTAAATGTATTATTTTTTTTAATATCTTGCTTCGTTGCAGAGATATTAGCAAAAATAACGGCGATTTGACGATGTCTTTCTGGCTGTAACGTGTTCTCACTGTTTAGGTGGAACCGTTCAACCGATCGACACCAAATTTTACAGACATAATTGTTGGCTACCAGAGACCAGAACATCGCTTTTTCAAATATTTCGGACAAGAAATACCTTAGTAATACCAAAAAAAGCCGTTTGTAGTTTAATTTTAATTTCAAATAAACCGTTCATCTGACGCAAAAATTGAATAAACCAATTTGTAGAGGAGAAAATTCTCTACAACTTTGTTCCCTTCTGTTTTTTTTTTTTGTTTTTTTTTTTTTGTTTTTTTTTCCAAATCTCGTATCGTTTGAGAGATATTTTCAAAAATAATTATATTGAATTAACGAAAACCAGTAGTTTGCATGTGTCACGTGACATTCCTCGCCCAGAACACTGTGGCATACGCCATCTTGCGTTGCGTATTTGATGTTTTTCTTATTGTAACTTACACGTTGTCATTTCAAAGGAATGGCGCACTGAAGAATTAACAAAAGACGTCGTCCTTCGTACGATATATGATAATCTGGTGAGTACAAATGCCATATTAGCAACAGTTAACAACGACCACGAATAGTATGAAAGTAAAGAATAAAATTTCTAACGGTCAGCTGTAGCATAGTAGGCAATGCCTTGGACTGTGCTGATGAAGGTCAGTGGTTCGAAACCCACCACTGACTAGATTTTGTTTTCCTAAAAGAGTTTCAGACATTCTTATTAATTAATTTTTTATTATTTAGATTATTATTTTGGTCGAAAATGTTTGCAAAAACTTATAAAACTACAAATATAAAGTGGGCCGTAAAACACATCAGTGCGATTTTTTTTTTTTTTTTTTTTTGTATAAATTGCTCTATTTTGATGGTAATTTCGTATGTCAGTTTTAATATTGTAAATGAAATAATATTCATATCGATGAAGTACAGTCGCTGACCTCGTCTGGACTTGGACATTGTAGGAATAATACAATCTTTGGCTGAAAGATTTGGCCCTTGGAACGCAGAGGCGCGGAAGTCGTCAAGTAGTCCAGGAGTCGTTGAGAAGTGCGGTAGCGCGGCAGTCGTAGTGCTGTTGTGCCGGCAATTGTGTGGACGTCACAGGGCAACAGTAATTTTATTAATCTGGCATAATTAAATCGTTATGGACACAGTACAAGCAATCAAGAAGAGGCACGTAAGAAGAGGAGTATGTGGACCCAAATTTTATTGCAAATATTCCGCCGCAAGAAGAGCCTGTTATGCCAATTATAGAGTGCCAATAATGACCGACTAGACGCACGCCGCATCCCTAAAGTAAGATCCAGCCAATCAGTCTTCTATTAGCATGTACGGCTAGCCAGCGTATTAGTACTGTTTTTGTCAATGAAAACAGTGTTAACAATCTTTCATCTAAAACATGTATCAGGCAGGTTCCTATCCTCCTCATTATTATGCCGAGGCCAAATCACAGAATATTAAAAGAGATAATGAGAAATACTAATTTACTGGTCAGAATTGAAAATTTTAATTACAAAATGTGATATAATTTAGTGCAAATCAGTCAACCTCCAGTGGTACAATATTAAACTGTCTACTACTAATCGTAAAGTAGATCTGATTCAAACTACTTTGGGTTTCACTGTGTGATCAAGTACTTAATAACTAATTCAGTCTATAGAAACCAATATAACTGGCAATTAAAACATTGCAGATGATAAATTTTTCAGTTAGTAATTGCAAACAAGACACTGTTGAAAGCAGTAAATTTCAGCAGGTAACAGTCTTCATTAACCAGTCAAGTCACTAGTTCATTTAATTTGTAAGAATCATTATATAAATACGCTAACACGAAAATTGTGGTACAGATTACTTATTTATTCGTACAAGAAGGCCAATGAAAGCTACATAATTCTAAAGATTGTTTGTCGTAGATTTCGCGAATATAAATATTATGTGTGCATTTAGCCATTAAAAGTAGTAAAAGGAAGTAGAAATTTTCCTATCTACAGCTTGGATCAAGTTCTATATTCTCCAACAATCAGCTAACTGATTGGCTATTCGCTTCGACCAAAGACGCTGTAATGCAGCGCATCTGCAGTATTAAAATAAGTGAATACCGAAACATGGACTGCTCACAACTCACTTTCTTGTGCCGTTCAAATGCTTAACTTTCGCAGTGATTAAGAGTGGTTAAGGGAAATGGATGTTTTCATATGAATGCCGATATAAAGGATGATGCGCCGGGAGAGGCATCTAGCGGTGCTCGGGTGGAACTACGAAGTCGAGAATGCCGATATAAATGATGATGCGCCGGGAGAGGTATGTACCGGTGCAGGGGTGGAACTACGAAGTCGACATGTTGTCAGCTCTGGAATTCTGAAAATCGCAGTATCGAAATAACATTATTTCTTGGTGTTGTATAAATATACGAACACTGAAATTGTAGTTCCATATCAAATATTAGGCTAATTCGAAAATGGCATGAGAAGTATATACCTCAGTTTTTATTTGTTGTTATCGTCAGACATTTTCCTTAACACGTAAAAGATACCGTTTCATACCTTCCAGTGCCAGTTAAATTTTACCAAATATCCCAGCGGCCTCCTATGATAATGTTCACAACAGATGCTGAATAGTGAGAATCCTGTGAGTCTTCATTTTAGCCAATCGCTTGACAACGCTGATGTTTTCTCATGGAATCTTCACTTTACGAGGGCAATTATTTTTACTGAGCGGAAGAGGCTACATACAAGAACCTGTCAACTATAAAGCAGGAACAGCATTATTTGTTTACTTCATGGTCTGTACGATACAATAATCGAGTCATTCTATGTGGTTCGAAGAAATGGGCAAAGATTTTCTGTCGTGTTGTTGATATTGCCAACATAATCATGCGAGGCCGCCGACATGATACGTAAAATTTTACCCCCCCCCCCCCCCCCCCCCCAGTGACCATTGTAAACACAATTGGTCGATTTTCGATCACAGGCAATACTAGTTTTTATAATTACATAACTGCTAATTTTACAGTTACGTAGACAAGAAACAAGAGCGCAATTTTGATTAAGTAATTACCAGACTATGATATTAAAATACTCTGTTAATGAGTACGATTTACTTACTGTGTTTCATTGTGTGTAAAAAGCAATAGGTATCGCGCTCAGGCGCATTTTGATAGCAACGCCGTAATAGTTTTACTGATTATTACTGCCTGCTAATGCTAACACACAATAGTGGTAAAATTTCTGCATTATTTTACAGATGTAATTTTCAGAGCATGTCTGTATGGTGTCATTTGGTTTGGTGCTTGGCCTAGCGTAGCGTAGTGTGACAGCCCACCTATTTAATTAACTTTTCATAAATTAACTTTAATACTTTAATCATTTCCAAAATTTATTCGCTCACTGAGCGTGGCGATTATAAATTCAATCAGCTCCCTCCGTTTGTTCAACATTTTGGCTACTTTAACAACTAACAAAATATTATTCTAAATTTTCCCCCACCAAAATTCTGATCTTTGTCGAGCACAAATTCGCTGCGGCAACGATGTAGTTGTAACCACCACATTTAGACGAACTAAAATGTTGGACAATTGCCTTTCCAACTAATTAGCGATTTAGGCTCATGGGATACTTAATTGCTAATTGACCGGTAAGTGTCGGGGTGGGAGGTTATACGCTTCGACTCAAATAACCATAATGTTGGTGGGATGTTAAACGCAGATCTTCTTTCTTCCTGCGGCATTAGTCACCATTATAACTTTAGATCTCCCCTACCAAAAAAACGTCCATAGACGATGCGGTTAGCCACGCGCTACAAATAATACAGGACTAACACAACAAAAATACGCAACATAAACAGCAATATTGTCGGGACGTTCGACATCTTCTGCTTAGCTGCTCAATTTGCAGATACATTAAAAATAACAGTCCTGTAGAACAGGTTACTCGACTGCTGCAGAAGCAATGTGACACAATGACAAGTAGGAACACAAAAGCTCATCGATAAGCTAAGTAAAGGACACCCTTAAGTTCTATTTCCAGGCCAGTTTATGCGACGTTGCCATAGAATCACTCCTATACAATCTGGAGGAAATGATAGGATCTAGGTTAGAATAACTTATACAGACGAATAGCCAGGAGTAATAACTATAAACTCAATGCGGCGCAACTGGGATGCCAATTCCATCTGAAGGTAACATTTGTAGCAGTAGTAAGAGACTACCAAGACATTTTCTGATGAAAGGAAAAGTGCAGAGAAACCCTACTGCTCGCGGCGGAGTGGCCAAGCGCATTAAGGAGCCATGCTCAATACGCGATGCCGTTCCCCGTCGGAGGTTCGAATCCCCCCGCGGGCATGGATATTGTGTCGTCTTTAGTATAAGCTAGCTCATAAGTATTTTGTAAGTTTAAGAACTGATGACCCCGTAGTTAAGTCCCTTAAGCTTAACAAACATTTGAAACCCAACTGTTTGACTGAACACTAACATAGAAAGGAAAGTAGCAAGATATCTAGGGATATAAATTGGTGAACGATTGACACTGAACGAGCACCTAACTCGTATTATAGAAAAAGCTTGAATGACTAATGGAGAAGCTTGCGACAAAATACAACTCGCTTATAGAATTCCATTACAAATGTCACGAATCTATCATATAGCCTTCTTCCAGGGCATGCTAAACTTATGGAAGTGGATTGACACAGTCACCCTCAGGAACCAGTTCGCAGAGTGTCAGCAACACAGCCCCAAGTGGCGCCTGCCAGTCTGTTGAGCAGGTTAGTTCTCGTCTTTAGCTCTTGGGCAGTTTCAGTTAGTGTTGTTTGAATGTCATACTGCGGTCTTACTGAAATCAGAGATATTTTGGAAAATTCCCGTGGCTGACAGGTTTCTCATCTATAAGCAGACTGAGTTCTCTTCTCGCTTCCTTGTTGTTCAGATGCTTGACTGTGCTCACTGTTTTTGTCAGTTGATTTTCAAATGCCAGGTGTCATAGTATTGTTTCAGTGCAGCCAGATCTTCATTTAGTTTTGATTCCAGGTTTTTAAATGTTACTTTGTGATGTAATAGCTAAATCATCGGCGTAGGCAAATTTACATGAGTGCAGATCAGGTAAATCTGCTATATAGATGTTGAAGAGCTGACAGTGATCTTTGCGTGAGGCCACTTTTTAGAGTGTGGCATTTGCTGGTTTCGCCATTTATTATGACCCTGAACTTCCTTTCGCTCAGCACGTTGTTCATGTGCCTCAACGTTGTTTTGCATTTGATTATTTTCTTTCAGTTTTAATATAGTGTCGTACAATGATGTCAAGTCAATGATGACTATCCCTGTTTTCTTCTTATCCTGAAAGCCTCGTTCAGTGTCTGTGGTGAGTGCCAGCACCTGGTCGCAGCAGCTTCTTTCTTTTGTAAAACTTGCTTGCTCCACTTGTAGTTCTTTCTCCAGTAACGGTTTAAGTCTTTACAGGTTCCCGTCCCTGCCACGGGGATGCGGGCCTGTACTACTAGGAACCACTGCTCTATGCTTACAAAATTAACCGAGAAAGAAAATCACCAAAGTAATCTACGTCGTGGCATTCTTACCCCAACTGTATTTACATAATTAACTAGAGCGCCACTTAAACTTGTCCCATCCGGGAGTAGATGGGAGGGGGGAGGCCACCATTAACTTCAAACGAGATTCCAGTTCGTGGACCTCCGGACCAGCCCTAGGCGAGATGTCCAGCCCCAAACGCGACCAGCCCATCCACGGAGCAGTGGTGAAAACGCCCAACTCAGCACTCATGCCTTCTACCCCCGTCTTCGCCAATCAGAGTTCGTACATGTCTCATCCATTGCCACATTACCGCGAGTACAGCTTCAGCGCCTTGCTCGATATTCTGTTACCTAACTCATTCAAAACATGTACTTCGTCCACATCTGGCACATCATGAGTAAGAAATAGAGCTCTCAAATACTGACCGGCATCGGTTATGCACAGTAATGAGATTGGCCTAAAGTTCCCTGCGTCAGCTCCACTCTTGCCTAGTTTGAGTATGGCAATAGCTTTGTCTGTTTTCCGTTCTTTGGGGATTTCACAGGTTTCCATTATTCATGTAAACAATTTGCACAACAATTTGAGCGGTTTTGGTCCAAGTTTTTCCAAAATTCGAGGAGGATGTCGTCTGATTCATCTGCCTTCCCTATCCTCGTATTTGGAGTGCCATCTTCACCTCTTCTTCTTCGACTGCTGCCGTGAACATGTCGGCATTTTCTTCACATTCTTGCAGTGCCACAGTTCTCTGAGCTTTTATAATTTTTCCTTTCCTTAGGAGTCAGTTATCTTGGCGTTATCCTAGAGTTTCTTTCTGATTTTGTTTGGGTGGATACTGGCCTCTGGTTACTTCCTGTGCTTGGCTCCTACCAGATTTCTCATGAGCCTGCAGATTTTGCGGCTTGGACGTGTGATATCTATTTGTCCCATCGGCTTGTGTGAGCTGGTCAGTCCTCGTCCTGCCCCTGGAGTAAGAGTAGTAAACTGAACGCCAGCACCTAGCGATGACCGAACGCCTTCGTGCCTTCCTTCCTACCCATGTACACAAGAAGACATTGTAAGATACCTGCTGTGGGAAGGTATACAATCATATTCAAATGTACCGCGAAGTTGCGACCAGTGTCAAGCTAGTCAGGCATGGGTCATTTATCTTTGGTTGCAGGCTTATTTTTCGATGGCAGTACTATCGATATTGGATAGGGTGATAATATTGTTGCCGGGAAGTAAGGTTGTGATTATTGAGAGTGTAGACTTTGCTAGGCGCGCGGATGAGATCACAGAAGCGTGGGGACCGTGGTTATGTGCAGTTGTCGTTCCGGCGGGATAGCCGAGGAGATGAGATTTTGAGACTTGAATGCTGAGCCAAGCTGTTTGTTTAAGTTATAGAGACGAAAGGCATATAATGTCGTTGGAGAAACGATCTTTTGAAGTTTTTATAAGGTAAAGTTGTTCAAGTCATACTTGGCATGTTTCTATGGCACAACTTCGCATTGTTAGGCAGAATTGATGGTAACAGTAACAGTCGGGAAACATCTTGCTGTTAGCTTGTGGTCTCAAGATTCATGCTAGGGACCCCTTTCTGTGTTAGGAAGAGTATTTATTGTAATAGTTTAGTTTTGAAATTGCGTTCTTTTTATGAAATAGGAATTTCATGGGTAGTGTTCTTGAAATACGGTATTGTTGTAACATTGTGCAAATCGATTTAAATTTATTAACAGTAAAGAAATGTTGATTTTTGCTTAAAAATAATTTTGTAGGCAGATTAAATATCTGAGTTATATTTTTCTCTGAAAGATTTTAAAATCATGAACATGATATTGTTAGTAATTTTCGACGGAGTTACATCAGTTAGAAAATAAATCAGAAATTTAATTTTTAATAATTAGTTCGTGTTTCTTAAACAGATTACCAGTTCATCCCTCCTCACATTTTTATTAAAAGTGCCAAAGATGTTTTCTGTAGTTAGTTTTTCAGTAGTTAGTACAACAGGAAGCAGTTTAGTGTTGCGCAGATTTATGCAGTGAGTGAAGGTGAGAAAGAATTAGTTTTTGTCAAGTTTACAGTTCAGTATGATTTACAGATTTCAGGGTAGGACAATTCATACAATATTCAGGTTAACAAGTGTCTGCACTGAGCCAGATTGCATTGATAAATATTGTGTTCGTTACATTCAGTGAAAGATTGTTAGTTCAGTCAGAAACAAATTTGTAGGACCAGAATTATTAACGCAGTGATTTTTCTTATCAGTAATTTTCAGACAGTTAACTTTGTTACAACATTTTCAAACAGAAACAATTAGCAGTTTGTGTCTCATTATAATAAACATTAAGCAGTCAGATAGGTTTTCCAATATCTTTACACTCACATAGAATACAGTTAAAAATACGCAGTCAAACATAACTTTGTACAGAGGCATTCAGCTAGAACAAGTCAAACACACAGCAGGCGGAAATTTTATAAGAGAGAAGGAGAAGCGAGACACTTTCACATTTCGATTATTGCCAGGATGAGAATTTAGAGCTTCTACGACGTAATAATCAGTGCAAAGTATAGTGATTGTTAGGTAGCCACAGCCACTGGAAATAATTTTGTGTGTATTTTATAACTTCTGTATTTGTTTTTCAGGAAATTTTGAATGTCTGTTATGTGTGATTTTTTTTTTAATTTTCAAACATTGTTTCGTTGTTAAGGCATTGTTCATTGTTGATCTTGTAACAGCATTGAAAAATGTATTGCAAGTGTTTTGTACTAAAAGTGATAACGAGTTTTTTCTCGCGAAATATTCGTTTGTAGAAAAGCAATTTTGTGTTAGGTCAGTATTATAGTATTTGACTGGATTTTTGCACTATGTCTGTGAACAATAGGCAGTCTCGTAATAAAAAAACAGAAGAGAGGTGAACAGACAGAGAATGTTTTAGAATACAGTACTGATCAGTTGCCTAGTCTAAATAATCTTGCAATGCAGTTATCTAATGTAAACGAAAGTGTCAACAATGTCAACAGACGTGCGACTACAGAGTGAATCGCAGTCTTTAGACAACAATTTGCAGATACAAGATGAACAAGAGTTAAGTTCAGAAAATGAGACACACAACAGTGACATATTACACAAGGATTAGAATGATGGAAACTCACAAACAGCGGTGAAAGACACTAATTTTGTGGTAAATAATGTGATGCACACAGCACCTGTTACACCTTGTGCAGACGGTCCCACAAGCGTAGGCAGTGGAGATTTCCACACATTATTAGCAGTTATTAAACACATGAACCAGAACATGAATCAGTATATGTAGGTACTTAAACAAATGTTCAAATCAAATGTTCAAATGTTCATAAAGCTTATGGGACTTAACTACGGGGTCATCAGTCCCTAAACTTACAAATTACTTATGAACTACATACGAACTAGGACGGCACAAATATCCATGCCCGAGGGGGGATTCGAACCCCCGACCGCAGTGGCCGTGCTGACCGTGACTGAAGTGCCTCAGTCACCTCGGCCACCGCGGGCGGCGGTACTTAAACAAGGTCAGCTGAGAACACGACAAAGGAAGAAATGAAACTACACATACACACTATTTCTGATGAGATTATAAACAACTTTCTTCCGAGAATTCAAGGCGTTGAAAATAAATTAGAATCGTTAGAACAGGAACATAACAGACTCGCTGAAGAACGGCGACAGGACAAAGAGGAAATAATGGCGAAAATAAATAGTAGTGTTCCGCGTGCAATTGTGTCACAGCTCACCATACAGAATGCGACGCTAGGCGAAGCCATTCTAGACCTTAATGACCAAGTGGCCGCTATGTCTTTAAAAACGGCACAGCATGAGCATAACATAAAGACACTCGTGGAAAGAATGGACGAGGTTATAAATCAAGTGTCAGAAATAACGTTAAGAGCAGGTCAGAGGTCAGAAGATACTGTGCCAGTACCGTTTACTGAAACGCAAGAATTCCATCATTTGGAGAAATTCCGAGAAGAGCAAATGCATGTTAATCGGCGGAATCGACAGAAAGTCAGTGAAATAGAAAACACGTTGCGGTGTCTGGAGGGTATGACGCAAGCCACTAATGACACTCAAACAAATTCCGAGTGAACAGGCAGGTGGACAGAACTGAGGCTCCATTAACAGTGGGCGAATTATTTTTCCAGTGTGTTCCTGAAGTGAACAGCGGGGCATCAAATGCGCCACTCGGAAATGCAGTAGAGCCCAGTAAAGAAGACTTTGACTACAAATACTTCCTCAAAGTGAAAAGGTTCAAAGTGTTCTGCAATATTAGTACGGATATCCACGCGATCTCTTGGCTGACGCAATTTGAACATGTTTTGCCTCTTGATTGGTCCAATCAACATAAGATTCAATTTGTTTTTGGTTATCTTGAGCTGGAGACGACAACGAGAATGTGTTCGACTGCCATAAATTGTTCGACTTACGCAGAATTCCGTAATGCGTTTCTGAATGCCTACTGATCGGACAGTATTCAAAATAGAATAAAACAAAGTATAATTATGTTGCAAAGTTATGAACAATCTGAATTCTCGTGAACATCTGACTATTTTCAACAGATGATTCGAAAAAATCAGTATCTCACAATTCCATATAGTCCATTAGAACGGATTCGAATTTGTTTTACAAAAATACCCAAACATTTGAGAGACATTATTATTGCCAGTAAATGCAAGGATGATTTGGAAGGCTTTACAAGCTTGCTGCAGGAATTAGAGCTTGACTCTGATAACCAATTAACCAATAAGAAACACAGGGCCCATGAGTACGATAACTTTGAAGGAAATTCAGATTTTTCCAACAAAGATAGTTACAAGGCAAATTTTATTAGGAAAAGACAGAATAATGGGAATTTTAAATGTGAAAATCAGTATTCATCCTATAATACTCCACACTGGGATTCAAACAATGCCAATCGTAACAGCAACACTTCATTATACCAACAATGGAAACCAGTACAGAGGTAACAGGCCACAACCATACCACTGGCATAACAACAATGGTTCTCATAACAGAGAGGGATTTCAAAAATGTTGAAATGTTTCTAGAACTTATGGGACTTAACTACGGGGTCATCAGTCCCTAAGCTTACAAACTACTTATGAACTAGCTAAGACTAAGGACGGCACAAATATCCATGCCCGAGGGGGGATTCGAGCCCCCGACTGTAATGGCCGTGCAGACCGTGACTGGAGCGCCTCAGTCCCTCGGCTACCGCGGCCGGCGAGAGGGATTTAACAACAATTACACTCAACAACACATGAGGGATCGCAAAAATTACGGAAAAGAAAATACCTTTTTCCGCAACAGGCAACAGTATTACAACAATCAAAATGGGTACAGGAGGAATACACACTGTGATAATTCCAGGCCTCAAAACTCGTGGCAAGATAATACAAGAAATCTCCTTTACAGTGACTCACAATTTGAGTGCAGAAATGATAGGGATCAAACACATTCACACAGACAGATTGGCATTGAAATCATTGAGATATGATCCGCAGATCCTCATCACAATCCACCACAAGATCTGAAAGGGCAAAGGTGACTAGCACAGTCTCTAATGAGTGAGCTACAAAAGAACAGGGAAGACAATACTGACAAGGTGATACATTTTATACAGAAAGAAAACAATATATCAGCATCACCAGACGACTTAGAGAGTATTAGGAGACTTATGACAATTTGAAAAAGGAGCTTGAGGACATTCAGCAAAATTATGATGTAGTCAAGAAAGAAAAGGAAACATTCATTACACAGAATCAACAGTTAAAACGTAGAATAGCACAAATAGAAAATGAGATCACAGTTACTCAGGAAGACAAACACGACATTAAAAATGACACTCACGACGAAATTTTAAATTTCGTAAGGTTTGAAGACATCAGAGACTTACTGTTAAAAGAAAAAGGAAGACAAACAGGACGTAGAGGTAAATTCTGTGGTAACAATAATGGTAGGAGACACAGTTATGTCAGCTGTACTCGATTCTGGGACTTCAGTTTCGATAATCAGCGAAGAGGCTCTACAGAAAATCAAACATATCACATACTATCCAATTTTATCGTTGCAAAAAGTAAGAATATAAGATGCTATTACAGGAAAGAGTGTGGACGTTAAGGAACAAATATATTTAGAATTTAACTGCCAAGGCAACACCTTTGCCATGGATTGCCTTATTGTACCACTATTGTCAACAGAAATTATTCTTGGAGTAAATTTCCTGAATAAACACAATGCCATTCTTAATTTTAATGAAGCAAAAGTATGCTTAGAGAAAGAAGGCAAGTCTGTTACACAGAGGTTTGATGATTGGATCTTCAAACAGGAAAAATAATTAAACTGCGTTAATCTTTTACCATATCACTTAAGACAATATTCAGCACCGTTCTCCCAGGATAAAATAAACTCAGATGACAGAGATGAGAAGATAGATATAAAAGCAGTAATTAGACAGAAAGTGAGTGAGGCACAGAATTGTAATGAAACTGATAGGGCAGATTTATTTGACATTTTACAGGCACATTCCAGAGTGTTTACGAAATGTACTGGAACCATTAAAGGCTTTCAGTATACGTTTGATGTGAAAGACCACAACAAGTTCTGTGTAAGACCATATGTCATTACAGCATCCAGCATGTCATAGGGAACAGGTAAAGAAAGAAGAAAGAGACTATGTTAAAAGAAGGTGTCATTGAAAAACTAGAAGCACATACAATAGTCCACTACCCATTACAGAGAAACATAATGGAGGTATTAGATTGGTTCTAGACTCGAGACAGATGAATACCATTATTTTACCTGAAACTGAGAGACCACAAACCTTAGAAGAATTGCTTCAAAATTTTCGTAATGTCAATGTACTTTCATCTATCGATCTGAGATCAAGTTTCTGGCAGATCGAATTACATCGTCAGTGTAGACAGTATACTGCATTTTTAGCTTTTGGAGTCTGTTACCGATTCAAAAAGCTTCCCTTTGGTCTTAATATATCATCTGCAGCTTTCATTCGTGGTTTAAACAACCTTTTACCTCAGCATTTAAAGAGTCACATCACCTCCTATGTAGACAACATACTAATCGCAGGAGAAACATGGTCACAACATAATTAGATATTAAATGAGTTGCAACAAGTCTTTGATGAAGTAGGGATAAGAGTCAATTTAGAGAAGTCCGAGTTTGGAAAGACAAAAGTCAAATTTTTGGGACATATAATTTCATCAGAAGGGATTGAACCAGATCCAAAGAAACTTGATGCAAATAAAACCACAAAGAAACAAGTTCGTAGCTCTTTAGGCTTGATAAATTTTTACCGTATATTTTTGAAACTGGACACACTTTCAACACCCAGGTTATGTGCCTTGACAGGTAAGAATACTAAATGGCAGTGAGATGAACAGACTTAAATGGAATTTGAAAGCCTGAAGAAGGCGTTTATCAATGCTCCTATATTGGCACACCCTGACTTAACATGTGATTTTTGTCTGTCGACTGAATCTTCAAAGGTTGGTTTAGGTGCACATTTGTTCCAGGAATTTGAAGAAGATGGAGTAGTAGTACAAAGAAGTGTTGCTTTCGCTAGTCGTGTTCTCACAAAATCTGAGAAAAACTACTCTATTACGGAGTTAGAAGCCCTAGCCATCGTATGGGCATTCCAAAAATTTAGGTTGTTCCTCTATGGCAAACATACAAAGGTGTTTACTGGCCACCGTGCACTAGAATTTCTAATGTCCACCAAACTAACACAAGAACGATTACGTCATTAGACACTGTTATTGCAAGAGTATAATTTCACAATTGTCTACATTCTGGGTGCTCGAAATAACGTGGCAGATACATTCTCACGTGCTCCTATAGGATTGACTCAAAGCCAGTAAGACAAGAGTAAGGATACAAATTTCAGCTTATTAGATATTCAGAACGTAGCCTTCGAAAATTATCTTGCAGCTTCACTTAAAGATATGGCAGCAGAAAAGGATAGGGATTCAACTTGGAAGGATATTAAAGAGAAATGGAAGGATCAAAACAAAACAGCCATGAGACACTTCTATTTGCTCAGGAAAAAGATACTATTTAAATGATCTTCGTATGACAACTCTCTGTGGGTAGTTTGTATTCCAGATGAGTTGGTCAATAAACGTATCTGGTACATACACCTTAGTTAAGGTCACTATGGGCCAACCAGTTAAAAGTCACTTGCTATTTCAATAACATTCATAAGAGAATTCGTACTGTACTTGCCAAATGTAAACTCTGTCAGATGGCGAAAACACCCACAATTATTCCAGTTAAATTAAAACAGCTAGCGGCAGTAGATTTACTGGCTCCACTTGTTCGATCCAAAGCAGCATATGCATATGTATTTGCAGCAGTGGAGCTTACCTCCAAATTTGTATCATTGACACCACTACGTAAGGCGACATCAAAAATAGTTTCAGATGCATTTGTAAAACATTTTCTGAGGGATGTGGGTCATATTGACAAAGTAATTTCAGGTAATGGACCACAATTCAGTTCAAAAGTGTGGTTAAGAACACTGCAGATTCACAAGATTAAACCTGTTTTTATATCTCTGTATTCTCCATGGTGTAACCCTTCTGAGAGACTGATGAAAGAGATCTATATAGATTATAATGTCATGCTAAACATCAGACATGGGATCAATATATTAGCATTTTTCAAAACCTGTTAAACTTCGATTCTACATCGTTGGCACCTCTTTTAGTTCTGAAGAACCAAAATCCCCCTAATTTGATTAAGGATTGTGTTCCCATTCCCACAGTTCGTAGATTAAGACATGCAGAAATAGTGAATATGGCATTAAAGAATATTCAGCTTGCAGCAAAGAAGAGGAAGAAGGCACAACGTGCTAATGTCAATCTTAAGAAACTGTACGTTCAGTGGCGCAACCAGGATTTTTTTTCGGAGGGGGCCCGCTCATATATAATGATATATTTGACATTGAGTGCTGAGGCACACACATATGACATTTCGGGAGGGGCCAGGGCCCGGTGGGCCCATAGCTAGTTGCGCCTCTGTATACGTTAACCAAAAGGTTTTGTTTCGATATTATAAATTATCTAGGAAAGGTAAGAATTTTAGTCATCACTTTCTTCTATTATATAAAGGATCTTTTCGAGTTCGCAAAGTAGTTCATGGTAACTCAGTAGAGGTTGAAACACTACGCACACGTAAAAGCAAAGGACTCCATCATATATCTCATGTTAAACCGTTTATTGAATAAAGAGATAAGGTGACGACATGAGAGACAATAGTGCGTATATCTGATGCAACAATTATGTCAATGTATTCCATTCGCTGCATGATCTAAAACAATAGTTTATTTTTAAAAATAAATGCACAGAGTAATTCCGATGTAAAGGAGACATTGTCTGCAGTGATGATGATGATCGTGTGGCATTTATGACCCTTAGACCCCAACTGGGGTCGTGTTCAGCCTGCCTGGCACAAGTCTCTTTATCTGACGCCACTTCGGCGACTTGCGTGTCAATGATGATGGAATGATGATGAGGACGACACAACACCCAGTCCCCGAGTGGAGAAAATCTCCTACCCGACCGGGAATCGAACCCGGGCCCCCTGCGTGGCAACCAACCACGCTGTCCACTGGACTACGGAGGCGGACATTGTCTGCAGTCTAATCAAGTGTTGTAGTAAGAAACAATAGTGAATCTTATGTGGTGCTGCCATGTGAGCAGTTTGATTCTGAAACGCCATACAGTAGCGAGGAAGACAATTTTTCCCCTAGTTAGTCGCAGGTCGGGTAGAAGCTTAACTCATTTATGGCCCTGGGGCGGTCCTGCCGAGAGCCTACAGGAAACTCATTAGTTGACAACAAGAAGCAGGTCCCGTCGTAAAAGACACCTGCCGATGAGTCAACACAGCACCGAAAGTTTTCTAGCAATTAATACAATATCTGTCGCTTGTCATCTACAATTATTGAATAATAAATCTCACGCTGACACGATTTTATACTTTAATGAGTTATGAATTGAATAATGTATGCAACTGTGTTACATAATCTGATTTGTCATACACATATGAATAAAGGTTTATGGACAGACGAGTTTGTAGCAACAAAGTTACTCACTAGCCTTCGAAAACATACGTATTTCGGTGCTAATGATATGTCATTAACGACAGTTCTGATGGAGTGAGAAGCGAGAACTGGGGCAGGGAGGCCACCGGCACATCATTAGCAAGCCCACAGACTGTCGGGAATCTAATTTTTTATCCATTAGTGGACTTAGGGGTCGTCTAACAGAAATTCAAATGTCTTAATACAAACAAATCTGGAACTGACGTTATGTTTTCTTACTGTAAAAAGAATGCAGTCACTAATTATACTAGTAATGTTATTTCCATTTCAGGTTTATTTAGTTTTAGTAAGTAGGTAATTTTATGATTGTTTTAACATTTTAAAGAAATGTAGGTGCTGTTCCACGGTGGAGAAGAATGTAGGAGTAATATTATTTAGGATATAATGGAAATTTTTTTGCTTGTACATTAATCTTGATTTTTATTTTTTTAAAGTGATGTTTCTCTTATAGCCAATTTTGTCAAATGTTCAAATGTTTGTTAAGCTTATGGGACTTAACTACGGAGTTATCAGTCCCTAAACTTACAAACTACTTATCAACTACCCTATACTAAGGACGGTACAAATATCCATGCCCGAGGGGGGATTCGAACCCCTGACCGTAGTGGCCGTGGAGACCGTGACTCAGTCCCCTCGGCCACCGCGGCCAGTCCAATTTTGTCATAACAGAATGTATCAAACACCAAGGAAGATCAAAAAATGTAAGAGAGATCGAATTTAGGTCAAAGGAAATGAGGTTGATGCCCCCACTTTAAATTATGAAACAATCATTGTCAGGACAAAAAACATAGCGACGTGATATAAGATTATATATTTTTTCTTAAATATGCAAATAGAGAAAGTACGTATCAGATTTCAGTATGATTTTAATGTGGTTTATGGGAAATGTAAAGATAATAATATTGATATTTTGAGGTAAAGATGTTTTTCAAATTTTGTATAAATTTTAGGTACCTGCAGGTAAAAGGAAGAAAAATTGAGATGAGATAAAAGATAAGAAAAGGAAGATAATGGAAGAGGCTTAAGCAAGAAAAAGAGGCGATTATATGAGCTAGCTATGCATGATATGAAGACAGTACGTACAGGAGAAGGAAGGTTAACAGGTTTTATTTTTTGGTTTGACCGATCACGTGTTTGAGCAAACGACATGACTTGACAAATGACCTTGTGCACAGTTCCCTATTTTCCTTGTGCATCATATTGTGTAATACAGATCCCTTGCACATATATGTGTGCTGTAGTTAGTTACTTATATATTGAGGTGTATCTTGCATGAAGGGTAGTCTTTAAGAATATGGGGTCCCACAATAGAAATAAGTTCCCTATACTAGAAATAAGTTCCCTACGCTAGAAATAAGTTCCCTAAACTAGAAATAAGTCCCCTACTCTAGAAATAAGTCCCCTACACCAGACATAAGCCTCCCATAGTAGAGATAAGTTCCCACACTATAAGTTCCCTAAACTACAACTATTTTATGCAAAAGTATACACAAATATTTCTCTTTGTAGCATGTTGTAACATTCTTACGATATTTTGATTGTTTTAACGATTTTTATGTTTTGTATAATTCCTACTACATCTTTATGGAACATTTTTAATTGCTGCATTGTCGCACACTATACTATTTGTAACTTTATTGTACAATCTATATCTATATACTCTTTTCCATTGCAAATTTCAGGATGACTTTTTGTAAATTTATAACTATTATGCTAATTTCTCTGTTTTATATATATTTAATCTACTCCGGGAGAAAGCCAGGGGGTAAAGTACAAAGAGGATCACAACTGAGAAACCATACCACAATATGGAGATGACTTGAAGGATGACCTACTTCTAGCTATTACCTGCTCAAGTCCCTTTGGTGCTGGTTTTGCTGCTAGATCCAAGGAGTATCTATTACCCTGGAGCAGTCCCACACTCGTGGGCAAAATTATGGAAACTCCGCCTATACCAGATGTCAAATAGTACTCAGCTGACACTGGCTGACTGTATCATCATTATCACCGTTTATCTGCAAACGACATGGTACTCAGCTGAGCACATTCCAGTAGCTGAGAGTACCAACCATTTTTCTAGAAAAATATCAACGTATCGACGGAGGAGAGGCCAGCAAAGAACTTTCCATGCTACATCTGATGACTATAATCAACACTGAGTCGTATCGTGAAAAAAGGTCTTCGAATGAATGACATTTGACGTATTAGCCATAGGTTGTCAGCGCTGAACATTCACCAATGGATTCGTTGTCCATTCCCTTGACTACTAAATGCATTATTACACTCAACAGAAACATGTGATTTAGGATTGAACATCGTACATCGGTGCTATCAAAAGAAAAAAAAAATATTTTCAGTGGTTTCTCTAAACAGTAGTGTGTGTATCCCAGTGACAAACTAAAACCTCCCTGTGACAACTATATGTTCTCCCACTAATCAGGAAATTTGTAATAATTAAAAAACGGACATTTACAGAAATGTAACATCTATAAATACATTTTTACTTTTTATGTAATAGTTGTAATATTAGTGCTGATTTTGTTATAATGTTTCTTATTATTCAGACTTTTTACTATTTTGCAAAACATTGATTCATGTCTAGCTACACAGTTAATTTTTATATTTTTTACGTTAGATAATTTTTTGATGTAGTTCTTCATTTTGTCCATGTTGTTAGTAGGACATTTGCTATTGCACTTATTTTGCTTTATTTCTCATGTTTTGGTACGAATTTGTTAACCTGAACACTGTATGAATTCAAAATATCCAGGGGTGTACTGCTGGTCGAAAGTGTCCAACGGGCACAATATTTCGGCGATCATACATGTCGCCATCATCAGGTGAACTGAAGGACTGAATTCCTGGAAACGCGACGGCACGGAGATCCACACGCTATGGCGGCCCGCTACCGGCTAGAACCCAGATCCCCTCGAGCGGCCATAGGGTGCGGATCTCCGTGCCGTCGCGTTTCCAGGAATTCAGTCCTTCAGTTCACCTGATGATGGCGACATGTATGATCGCCGAAATATTGTGCCCGTTGGAGCCTATAGACCGGCAGTACACCCGTGGATATTTTGATTATCAAATACGCCGGGAGAAACTCAAGAATCACATCATACACCTTTACGGGGAGGAGATGCATCGCAGCATGAAGAAATTTGAAAAGTTGCGCCACGTAGATGTCGCTTGCTAAGTACTCTTGCCTTTCTAAAGAGTTTGGGTTAATTAAGAGTAAATCTAGCAAACGTAACGTAGTGACGACCACGGCGGATAGAGCCCTCACATCGACGTCATCTCAGACGCCGTCGCAATCGGTTCCACTGCGCGATTGATGATCGTGGCTTCCTATGTAGGCGGGCGCTAACAAAATAGGTCGGCATTAGGCAGAGATAGTTTGTGAGACAAACTCTGCAAAAAGATCTCATCGCAACGAATAACAACTTTCTGTCAATGATTTCCACTCCAACTCGTGCATCATTTCCGTGACACTCTCTCCCCTACATCGCGATAATACAAAACGAGCTATCCTTCTCTGAACATTCTGTAAATCAATCCAATAAATTTCGGGCGTGCAGCCGTGCAAATTCTATGTCTTCTACTAATATTTTGGCCGCGTGTTGTCCGGCCATCTTCAGAGTGAGTCCCAAGACTGCCGACAAGTTGCCAGGCGCGGCCTTATAACACCATCCCGGCGTCACTGCGCATGCGGGTCTCAGATGCTGGTCGGCGGCAAAGAGGTACACTTGACACGCGCGCCCCCCGTGGCGAAAGGAATCAGGAGTTCGCTTCTGTTTTTTATATTTGTGCTGTGGTGGCAACACCTTGTCGACATCTCTGTAATTTTATTACATTAAGTGCAGGATTCCACGCCTTGTCCAAATTAAAACCATTATCTCTGTTTATTAAATTATCAGATATTCTAATTTCTACTGCTTCTTTAAAAATTGCGTCCCAAAATGAAGATATAGGTGTTAAAATCTTCACATCACTGTAATTCATTGAGTGCCGTTAATCTAAACAATGTTCTGCTACAGCTGACTTGTCTGGTTGTAATAAACGAGTGTATCTTCGATGTTCGACAGATCTTTCGTGGACAGTGCGGGTTGTCTGTCCTATATATGAACATTCGCAATTTCCACATGGTATCCGATACGCACCAGACTTTCTAAGCAACAGATCATCTTTCACAGATCCGACTAATGCTGCGATCTTCATAGGTGGCCGGAAGATTACTTTAACTTGATGTTTTTGGAGAATTCTACCGATCTTTGAAGAAAGTGCACCCACGAAGGCAAGAACGGTCTCATTCTGACGCAATCTTCTTCCTCCAGGTCATCTATTTGCATTCTCGGCTTAAAACTGCAGGCTCTGCGAATCTGTTGTTGGGAATATCCATTAGCTTTGAAGATGTCCTTGAGGTGTGTGAGCTCTTTTTCCAAGTTCTCGCCATCTCGCTACACTGAATATCGGACTTCCTAAATCCACCGAAATAAAAAGAAAGGTTTATTTATTTAAAAAAGCAGATAAAAATTCGATTACAGCTTTACTGAGTGAGAATCTCCAGTGTTTCGAAACCATCATTTTGAGTGTAGATGACATGTGGCTTACATTCAGAGAAATAATATTGCCAACCGTTGATAGATTTATACCAAGCAAATTAACAGAAGAGGAGACTGACTCGCCTTGGTACACAAAAAGTTAGATCAGTCATGCAAAAGAAACGAAAAAAGGATACAAAATTTAAACTGACACAAAATCCCCAAGGACGAGAAATTTAGCTCGAACTTGAATGCGAGAATCTTACAATAGTTACCAGAAAGAAACCCTGTCACGTAATTTGATAGAGAATCCTGAGGAATTCTGGTCGTTTGTAAAGTATACTAGCGGCAAAACATAATCAATACCTTCACTACGCCATAACAATAATGTTGCTACCAATGAGAGTTCTGTTAAAGCAGAATTGCTTAACACAGCATTACGAAATTACTTCACTAGAGAAGACGAAGCAAATACTATACAATTCGTATCCAGAACAGCTGTCAGCATGCGTAATTTAGAATTAGATACCCCAGTAGTATTAGAACAACTTAAATCACTTAAGAAAAATAAGTCTCCCGGTCCCGACTCTATACCAGTTAGGTTCCTTTCAGAGTACGCTGATGCAAAAGGCCCGTACCTAACAATCTAATAAAACCACTCACTCACCGAACGTTCCATATTGAAAGACTTGAAAGTTACACATATCATTCCAACATTCAAGAAAGGCAATAGGAGTGAACCCCAGAATTACTGGTCTACATCATTGACGTCGGTTTACAGGAGGATTTTAGAACATATAACTTCCTCAAATATTATGACTATCACGAAGAGAACGAACTATTGACCCATACTCAACACGTGTTCAGAAAATATCGTTCTTGTTAAAAATAGGTAGCTCTTTATCACATGAAGTGATGAGTGCGCCGGCTGCGGTGGCCGAGGAGACTGAGGCGCTTCAGTCACGGTCTGCACGGCCACTACGGTCGGGGGTTCGAATCCCCCCTCGGGCATGGATATTTGTGCCGTCATAGTTCGTAAGTAGTTCATAAGTAGTTTGTAAGTTTAGGGACTGATGACTGAAGTCCCATAAGCTTTACAAACATTTGAACATTTGATGAGTGCCATTCACAATGGATGTCAAATAGATTCCGTATTTTTAGATTTCCTGAAGGTGTTTGACACTGTAGCTAACAAGAGACTTCTAATCAAATTGCACAGTTGTGTGATTGGATTTACGTTTTCCTGTCAGAAAGGACACAGTAATTGATGGAAAGACATCGAGTAGAACAGAATTGATATCTGGCGTTTCCCAGGAAATTGTTATTGGACCCCTACTGTTCCTTATTTTTATGAACGTTTTAGGAGACAATCTGAGTATCTCTCTTATACTGTTCTCAGATGATGCTGTCTGTAACTTATCGGTTAGTAAAGACACCAGAAAATCAAAGGCAGTTGCATAATGAATTTGATAAGACATTTGCACGGTGCAAAAATTGGCAGTTGACCCTAAATAATGAGAAGTGTGATGTCATCATGACAACTAAAAGAAATCCGTTAAACTTTAGTCACACGATAAATCAGACAAATCTATAGGCCGTCAATTCAACGAAATACCTAGGAATAACAATTACGAGCTACTGAAATTGGAATGAACAAGCAGAAAATATCGTAGGGTAAGTGAACCGAAGGTTACGTTTCATTCGCAGAACATTTCCTCCTCGTAGCTCAGACGGCAGTGTCGCTGACTACCATGCAGGGGGTCCGGGTTAGATTCCCGGTACGGGACTGGGTGTTGTGTGTCATAATTTTCATCATCATCGAGATACAAGTCACCGAAGTAGCGTCAATTGAAAAGACTTGCGTTCGGCGGCCGAACAAGCCCATAGGCATCTCCCGGCCAAAAATGCCATGCGATCATCTCATTTCATTCGCAAAACAGTTAGAAGGTCCAAATGTTGTACTAAAGAACTGCACGCACTCCTATTATGGAGTACTGCTGTGCGTGGTGGGATCCATACCAGAAGAGAATGACGGACGACGTAGATAAAGAGAAGGACAGCTCGTTTTGTATTATCGCGATATAGGAGAGAGTGTCACGAGTTGGGGTGGAAATAATTTAAAACAAAGATGTTATTCGTTGTGGCGATATCTATTTGCGAAATTCCTTTCACCAACTTTCTCTTCAGACTGCGAACATATATTGTTAGCACCCACCTAAGTAAGGAGACATGACCATAGTAATAAAATAAGAGAAATCAGATCGAAAACAGAAAGATTTAGGGGTTTCTTTTTCCCGCGAGCTATTAGAGATAGGAACTGCAGATAAATATGGTAAAAGCTGTTCGATGAACTCTCGGCCATGCAGTTTAAGGTGAATTGCAGAGTATCAATGTAGATGTAGAGGTAGAGGTTTCATCGGAAACGTCGATCGTCAGATCTAGAAAGACAGTAATCGGTTCTAAGTATTTTTGTTTCGTGCAAAAAAATCTAACTTAGTTGAGCCTCAGCACAGTGGGCGATCTATGATAATCAGGACTGTAAACAACATATTGTCAATCCCTTCAGTTAATATGTAAGTTTCAAGAGACGTTCTTTACGCTGCGTGCAGTTTTTATCCTGATTTTGTGCTCTTTTCGGAAGAAAAAGCATTAAGAACCGTGATGTGAACAATAATTTTCTACGCAATTACTATGTTAATTGTATGTTTACTTTTAATCAAGGAAGAAAAGGTTTCGTTCAACAATGCACGGCTGTCTCTGTGCAACAAACGATCCGTTGAGTATCTCATTCATGACATGCACGCGTGGCAGAGAGCGCTATGCAAATGGAAGCCGTGAAATTGCTTCTGGAGAGTCGATAGCCGGTGACACAGCGAGCGTAGGAACTGGAGAGGCGGATGCAAAGATCAAACACGCCGACCCGGCCATGTGGGACATCTGCTGGCAAAATCAGTCTGGACGAAATTACGTGATCTCTGAAAGCTGACGTCGTTTGGCGAGCGACTATGGTCAGATCTCCCTATTGCGTACTGAAGAACCAAATAGGAATCCTCTTGTTTTCCAAATTGTCCTTCCTCTTAAACAAATACGCCGGAGACTTTATCGCGATTAACAGGGATTCCAGTAAGAATGCTGTAAAAATTTTAAGGTTCAGTTTGAAAACGGGAGAAGATTTTCAGTACATTCCTAGATACGAGTAGCGCATATACAGAAAAGTACTCACTTTCTTGTTTATTTACACTAGTCAAAGGTTGATAGCGCTTAGGAAACAATACGCTCAGTTACAGTTGGGTTTAATGATGTAAGCAGTTACTGACAACTCATGGACTAATACAACTAGACCTTCGCAATGAAAATTTGTAAAAATGAATTTGTATTTGATTCACGATTGCATAAGGTCAGAGAAGATGGAAGCTCGTGTAAGTGTCTTTGTTTGGCAAAATTTCGTGGCACTTGTGAAAGGACCTGGAAGAGCAATTGAAAGGAATATATATGATGAACATTAACAAGAGTAAAACGAAGGTAATGGAATGGAATGTCAGAAAATCAGGCGATGCTGAAGGAATTAGATTAGGTAATGAGACAATAAAAGTAGTAGATGAATTTTGTTATTTGGTTAGCAAGATAACTTCTGATGGCCGAAGTAAAGAAGATATAAAATGCAGAATGGCTGTGGGAAGATAAGCGTTTCTAAAGAAGCGAAACCTGTTAACATCCATTATTAATTTAAATGTTAGAAAGTCCTTTCTCAAAGCGTTTGTCTGGAGTGTAGCATTGTATGGGATTGAAAAGTAGACGATAAGGAAATCAGATAAAAAGATGATAGAAGCATTTGAAATGTGGTGCTACAGACGAATGATGAAAATTAGATGGGTAGAACACTAACTAATGAGGAGGTGCTTAGCCGAATCGAGGAGAAAATGAGTTTCTGTCATATCCTGATTAAGAGAAGAGATAGATTGGTTGGACACATTCTGAGATATCAAAGAATTGTCAACTTAGCATTAGAAGGAAGCGCGTGGAGTAAAAATCGTAGAGGGAGACCGAGGGACGAATATAGTAAGCAGATGCAAAAAGGATGCAGGTTGCCGAACGAATTCTCAGATGAAGAGACTTTCACAGGACAGGGTAGCGTGGAGAGCTGCATCAAACCAGTCTATGGACTGAAGACCACAACAACAACAACCACCATCTTGAAAGGTAAAATTACGATCATAGGTTTTATAGATTTCTGAAATGTTCCTGCAACGTTCACCGGTACACACCCTTTCAAATTCAGAAGTTAACAGGAAAAAAGCAACTGGAATGGAAAGTTTGTTCAATGTCTTACCACTACGCCACTTCCTCTGTTTGCTTTTTCTGAAGAAATTTATTACCATAGAATACTACGTGTTATGGAATCTTTTCTGAAGGCATTTGTATGGAGTGCACAGGAGCGAAACGTGGAAGATAAGCAGTTCAGACCATAAGAGGATAGAAGCTTTAAAACATAGTGCGGTTGAAGGATAGTGAGCACTGGATGAGTGGATCGCGAATCTAATGAGGTACTGAAGAAAATTAGGAAATGAAGAAATTTGTAGTGTAACTTGACTAAATAAATGGATAGATTGACACACTAGAGGAAGCAAGACAACTTTGTTGTATTTAGGATAGAAATAAATAAACTTTGTAACCTATGGATTCACAGAACTTTATTATTTTAGGACACCAATGTAAATGTGAAATCAATGCTATTGTCTGATGATTGGATCAGGCCCGAAACTAGTAACGGTGAAATAAATTGGTTTATAAAAATCTTGCGTCTGGTTGCACTATTTATTAACTACAATATTATTTCACCATTTCGCTACACATCATTACAGAAGTAGTAATCATTTACCAATGCATTCGTGAACACAGTACTGTAATTTTTTGTTGCAAATGAAATTTCAATTAATGCAATAAACCCCTTTTGAAAATATTGTAGCAATCACACAACTTGTCATTTCCAGACGCAAGAAATTAAATGGCAAAATCTAATTTTTCATTACACTATTAGAAGGAAAGATGAAAACTTGAATGCAACTTCTATTTGGCAGTCTGAACGTCGTCTCCTCTCCAACGATTCCCAGTTGAGTTCCCGAAGTATTTCGATAACACTCGCACATTGATCGATTCTACTAGTTACAAACTCGTCGCCCGCCTTTGAACTGCCTCTATGTCCTTCTTTAAACCGATCTGGTGGGGATCCAATGCACTTCAGCAATACTGAAGACTGGATCTACAAGCGTTTCATATGCAGTCTCCTTTAAAGGACGAATCATGCCTTCCCAAAATTCTTCCAATAAAGAAAAGTCGACCATTTGCTCGTTCCATTTCATATCGCTGTGGATCGTTACGCCTAGGTAGGCCTATTTAATTGACGAGACTCTGCCAAGCAGCACACTACAAATGCTGTATTCGAACATCACGGGTTTGTTTCTCCTACTGATCTCCATCGCCTTACATTTTTCTACATCTAGCACTAGTTGTCATTCCTCACATCAGCTAGAGAGTTGTCCAAGTCATTCTGCATCCTATTAAAGTCATTTAATGACGACACCCTCTTGTACACCACAGCATCATCAGCAAAGAGCCACAGACTGCAACTCACTCTGTCCGTCAGATCATTCATATTGGCAGAAAATAATTTCTTTTCGAGAAGCACTGTTTGAAGAAATTTAGAGGTCCGGAATCTGAGGCGGACTGCCGAATGATTCGACTGCCGCCAAGCTACATTTCGCGCAGAGACATCGAGGATAAGACTGGAGAGATTAGGGGCCGTAGGGATGCATACAAGTATTCGTTTTTCCCTGGTTCTGTATGGACCAGCCCAACTACTAGCTGTAGAAAAATTGCTGACAAAACTGGTGTTTCACAAACACCAGTGATATGCGCAGTGCACGAGAAAGGTCTGTATCCATTTCATCGGCAGATTGTTCAACATCTGCACGAAGGAGACGATGCCGCTCGGCAAGACTTCTGTCAATAGATCATTGCCAATGATCGATTAATTCCACTTATTCCGTTGAACTGATGACAACAGTTTACCCACAATGGAATCAGGAATGCGAAAAACTCTCATGCATGGCAGATGAAAATGTGCACGCTACCGTGGAAATAATTTTCAACAAACTTCTCAGTCAGCGTGTGGTGTGGTATTACTGATGACGAACTCATCAGTCCGGTTGTTTGAGATGGCCTTCTTAATGGGTAGCGGTAACTTGATTTTCTTCAAAACGTGTTGCCAGAATACGAGGAGGATATACTTTTGGCAACACGAGCTCGTATCTACTTTCAGCTTGACGAAGCTCCTAAACTTACCGCATGGCCAGTGACACTGTAACACAATAACTCCACCAACTCCCTCTGCAGAAAGTATCTATTACTAAACAATTTTCAAATGTTTGTAAAGCTTATGGGACTTAACTAAACGGTCATCATTCTTAAACTTAGAAACTACCTAATGCTAAAGACGGCACAAACATCCATGCCCGAGGTGGGATTCGAACACCCGTTGAGAGGGGCCTTGCGCATCACAGCATAGCGCCTCAATGCTCTCGGCCACTCCCCCGCGGCTTTCTATTATCACTGTCTAGGTTGCTGTGATGTGGTTTTCTCCACTCCGTAGAACCGACAGAATCGCGTCAAACCATTTCAGTATATTCTGACAATGACAATACTTCGGAACCTAATTAACTCATATGATGTCTTAGTTGTTTTTAGCAATGTATATACTGTGTTTATGTCACCTCGGGTACTTCAGGAACCCCTTAGAACAGTTAACAGAGATAAAAGGTATAAGTTTATTAGAAATTAGTTCAAAATCACCAAAGATGTACACTCTTTGACAAAAAACCTGGCCGCCGGCCGCCGCCGCTGAGCCTAAGTCCGAGCCGATCGCGACATGGGACAATACTCGTGGCCGCGCTGATTCGCTCTACGTCCGACTATCTGCACAATCTGGCAACACTGTAGACTGCGGGAGTTCATACAGTAATTCTTCTGTGCTGTTAGAAGACGCGAACGTCTGCTACGTCCGTGGTCTCGCGGTAAAGTGCTTCTCTTGCATATGCGAGTCTTGACGATACAAGCCGAATGTTGACAAAAATTTTAATTTTCACCACCTTCGTGAATGCTGATGCCACATGTGTAAGGGGAGCATATGCGTAACGTATTTCACTTTTGATACACTGGTAACAACATTTTCGCCCAATAACATCGCTGCCTCTGACCGCAGCACTTGGCAGAGCTCTCCGTGGCCCACTCGCCGGCAGCAGTGGTGGCGGCGCTACACAGCGCTGCCTCGCCCTCTGCCCACAGCGCCTGCCGCCGCTCATCGCCCTGGATATGTAAAATGCTGTAGTGTTGCTAAGTACTGAGCCGCAAAAAAGGTTGCGATGTGTATTTCAGACACGATATCAACGGAGCAGACAACCCATTTTGAATGATGAGCATATTATTACACTAATACATAAGACATTAGAGAGGCAAAAATTGTCATAGTCGTTGATCCACTCAAATGGCACTCTACGACGGCTAACACTTATTTGTGGTTTAAATCTCGATCCTTTTCCTTTCAGAAAAGCCCTTCATGTAATTTGTTATCGTCATCAGTTCATATGTTTTCATCAAGACACAATGTGTAACTGCACTGTAATGTTTAGTGTCGTCGTTTGATTCCTCGTGGTAAATGTATGAACTAAATTATGTGAATACGTTTCAACGAACGTTCTAAAGCAACACAAGCTCACTGCAAGGTTCGTGTCTTCATCTCTCATTTTTACAGCAGATATTTTGCATGAAGAAACTATATTAATCATTATGTTCACTTCCTCCGTAAGTATCCCTTAGCATGTGGGTCCTAAGGAAATAGTAAAAATTCGTATCGATGGAGGTCAATTCGAATTCTTTCAAAGGCGTTTGTATGGTGAAACAAAGGAGACATCTAATACCATTTCCACAATTTGGAGTCGACCTTTCTGAAATACTTATTATATGTATAAAGCTTTTCTTATGATTCCGTTAAAAAGATTCTTCTTGCAGTCTGAAGCGAATAAAGTGAAATAAAACAAAGTAAAATGAAATACCGTTACCAAACGCACTGTCTCCATCCAGGATGAAAACTGCCGACTCACACGATGGTCGTATCACAAGACACAAGCAGAACTACACAGCCAACCACACGCAGTTGCCTGATGCCCTTACTTTCTGACATATTGAATGCTGAGCCTCTAACGCATCGTGAAAGATAACCTGAAAGTCACCTATACGAATAACAGCATTTCTTGAGTGCAACAGTTAAACTTGTGTCTCTCATATCACATGGACATTATACAGCATAAGTCATGAAAGTAGAAGAGGAATGTCATGTGAACTTAGCGACACAATTCAGTGCCATTGCGGAAGTAACTGCACTGTCACAGTGTTGCCAAATACCAGCAACGATGTTGCCAGTTCTTATTTCTACTAGGAAGACCTGTATAGCGATATGCGACGCGAAATTGCTCTTGTTTCATACGGGCTTCTAGAGGGGAGTCGCGGATTTGTGTTAATACGCGGCGCTCTCTCCTGATAGTTTCGATCGTCACACTTGGGATGCAGATATTTAATTCGTGGAATGAGGCCGAAAGAAGCGTTCATATTTTTGAAGCGTAACATCATTACGATATAATTTCAGCAAATGACTAGAGAAGTTAAAAATACTGATATTGTGCTTGCAACATACAGCAATTGAAAGACTGAGATATGTGAACTTTCATCACTATTTCAGTCCCCCCTCCCCCCCCAAAAAAAAAAAACAATTACTTTTTTTTCATTAAATGTTACTGGAAATTAACGTTGCCCCATCCGTCACTAAACTGTAAGGTATCAAACACAATATCGTCAATCCTACAAACAGCTTGCCTCAACTGCCTTTTAGCCATGCCGCACTACCAAATGCCATCATAAGGAAAGGCTTCAGTCCGAAAGCAGACAACAGCATTGAGAAATGCTGATGAATTGATGACTTACCCTCACCAACTTTCAGTGAGAGCTATTTGTAACAAAACAAAAAAAGTAATGCGAACCATCATTTTCTCCAATGATACTAGGCACTGTTGTCCGAAAACGGAATGTATCTACGTTGAGTCTTGTCATGCGCGTCTCACATTCAAGGAATATTACGTAAATGAGCAGCTATTATGTAAATATACCCAAAGCATCGATGCAGTGGAGTATTTTAAACAAATCATGTTTACACAAGTATGTTTTTAATTTAGTCCTCTTGAAGCTGAAACAAAACAGAGGGTAAGTTTTTTACCTTGCCTTAATACTTGATGCAAAGATGAACAAAATACAAATTCGTCATCTATCGGTTTTTTCCATTCTTTGGACAGACTTCTTTGGTTTGTACTCCTTCACTTCGTCGGAAATTTACTGGTTTCATGGATAATACAGTAATCAAAATGACGCGACTATTTGTCCCACATTTTAACTTCCTTGGTTTTTATTCCGAATGACAGTAATAATTTCAGTAGATTGCTTGCAACGTGAAAGAGAGTAGGAGTAATTAATATATGAAACGACCTTCTTGAACACAATTCAGCTAACTACTGCAATGTGCATTATTCTGATATTATTTTTTCAAAATATTTAATGGAGGTGACAAGATAAAGTCAACTGTCTGCAGAATTACAAATCAGACTCACATCGACATGATGCCAGAATTGCGAAACAATGGACCGCAGCTACTACGTTGGAAAAATCTTGATTACATTAGTGGCCTGATAAACGAGATTTTGTAGCCGGCGTCCTGCATGTTAGGATCCGTAATTCCACTCATGCTCGAGACACTGTGCTCTTCAAATTTCATATATGCCATTTGGCCAGCTATTTTAAAAGAGTAAAGAATAAATATCAATGAATACCTCAGTTTTGCTTCTCGGTTTATGGTTGTATCCTAGGTAGACCTTATCGTTATGTTAACTTTATTCCATTAAATAACAAAAAGGCACAATTTGTCGCAGAAACGTCTTCCTAAATACTCAAATTTTTTTTCAGTTTCCTTCCAGTTTGCTTCCTGATAAAATGTTTGCAGGTCAATATGGAAATTACAAGCGACCTGTTATTGATAGAACATCTTGCTACATTAAGTAGCGTTCCATTTCAATCAAACACTAATTTTGAGCACGTTCCTTGATGAGAAGCTCTGTCTTACTGTTGCCTTCCCCGCTGATTCCGTAAAATGTTGCGTAGTCTGATGGCCGGATGCGTTGCAGACAGTTTTAGTTACAATTTGCTCACTACAGCGCGGTGATATTTTTAAGAGTACAAACGTTATGGCGACTTTTAGGTGCCATGTATCTCACGTCGATAGATTATCATTCGAAAGGTATCGTCGGCAGATAGCGGACGACATTAATTTACTAACCACTGCAATGTTCAATACAATTCGTGAATTTCATTTATTTCTTATATTACAATCAAAACGCGAAAGTTCAGGGCGGTTTACCGAACATCTGTTAAATTCCGTTTGATGGCTTCGTCTATTCAGAACGACAGCTATCCCTTCCCTCCAGCAGGCGCTCTCCGCCTTCTCCGTTTCCAAATGCGCGCACCTTCGCTCGCTCGTTGTGCTGCATTTACCGAAACGACCGTGGTTGCCGCCGCCGCATCATACCTCTTATGAAATAAATTACCCTTCAAGTCGGTGGCGACTAAACGCTACTGTTAGCATTACTCATGAAGCAAGAACACTTTATGTTCCAGTGTTACTATGATGACTGACATAGCTATTAAAAATTCGAAGCTTTTTTGAAACTATTATTAACTCGGTAGCAATTTGCGAGTGGACAAAAGTTACTATATACGTCTTAGTCTATTTTAAAACCACTTTTATATGCATTTTTCAATTTATGATTATTTTACAATTTTGAATTTTGTATGTGTGAAATTTTTCATTCAGTTTCAAACGTTTTCATGAGAATACAAGAGAGACATTCGATAAATTTGTTTTATTTTTATTTCACTTGACCCGTCTTACGTATTAGTCGTGGAAAGATCGCGAAGGTTAAAGATAGGACGATATGAACACACACTAAGTCTTATCAGTAATAGTTTTAACGGCGAACCATTCACGACTGGAAGAGAGAAAGGAGGAAACAGCAGTTGTATAAAAAGTGCCCTCCATCACACACCAATTAAGAAATGGCGTTAATGTAGTAGTGTCATCCAGTTCTAAGTTAAGTTGAAAATTTAACGTGTCTTGCTCAGTGGTAAGTTGGTTTGAAATGAACTGCAAAATTTGTACCAACACACGGAAACATAAACAAACTAAGCTCTACTGCACACGAGACATGAAAGAAAGAAGGAAGGTTACGATTTCACGTCCCATCGACAAAGGGGCCATTAGAGCGAAGCAGAAACTCGGATTGTTATGATAAGGGTGTGGAAGGAAATCGACCGTATCCTGCCCCAGGAACCGTTCCGGCATTTGCCTAGACTTATTTAGCGAAGTCATGGAAAACTCAAATCCAAATGGCCGAAGGCCGGTACGAATCGCCGTGCAGCCAAATATGAATCCAATGTGTTACCACTGCACCAACTCGCTCCGTAGCAAAACGAATGCGAGTAAATATTGCATTGTCACACATTCTGAGTTACGTTAATTAAGTTTCTGGCCTATCGTTAGTATAAAATCGATTGTAAAATTTCTAAAAAACACAAATAGACAATAAAGCAACCCCATAAATACGTGTTGCAACGATTAAAATTAAAATTGATCGACGAATTGTGCCCTGGTTTAAATCAGTATTTTGAAAGCAATTGCACTGTTACTTGTAAATAGATAGTAAATAGCCGGCCGCGGTGGCCGCGGGGACTGAGGCGCTTCAGTCACGGTCTGCACGGCCACTACTGTCGGGGGTTCGAATCCCCCCTCGAGCATGGATATTTATGCCGTCCTTAGTCTTAGCTAGTTCATAAGTAGTTTGTAAGTTTAGGGACCGATGACCCCTTAGTTAAGTCCCATGGACTATACAAACATTTGAACTTTTTTTTGATAGTAAATAAACATATTGACGTATCTCTTATTCATTGATTTAGAACAGATGCAGTAGAATGTGCAGGGTTGTAATTTTACCGCTATTACAAAAATTAAATGGACTGAGTACAAAATTTGTAAATAAATCAGATCCAAATTATCATTATCAATGAAGTTAATAAATGGGTAATCCGTGAATGTCCTCTGTCTCCATATCGGTTTAAAGAACTGTTCCTCATTTTGACAGGAAGTTTTACGGATGAAACAAGACAAAATTGACCTTTATACATTAGCTCTAACACGCTTATGTTAATGGATATGAGAACTTGTTGATCTTCAATACTGTGAAACATACTGAACAAATAAATGTAAAGGTAATAAAAAATACAAATTCAAAGCTCAACTTGAAATAAAAACTAATGGTACTAACAATAATAAAACACAGCAGTTCATCCACTTCAAGAGGAGAATTACAGGGAAAATTAAGGAGACGAAAATTAAGACCAAACGATTGGGAACAATATTCGGACAAATAAATATACCGATGGTAAACATACGACAGCCTTCTGCGAAATTAATTATGTGAAGGACATTTTTCTTTCGACGTGAGATCTGGGACCGGCAGAGACAAAGTATGAACCATCTAGAGTCAACGGAAAATGCAGAGAAAATGACATCTCATTTTTTGAGTGAAGTAAAGGCGGAATATAAGCCTGAAAAAATATAAGTACAGGAGAAAGATAAAATTAATAGGCAAGTTTCTTAGATATGACTTTTTTCTTCAACATGTAATTACATCTCCACGGAGGACCGGCTACCCGAGCCGAACTCTTCTATGACAGAGAACCGTCCGCTTCTCTGCCTTTCGTGGAGATGGAAGCGTTCTGCTCATGGACGATAGAGTTAAAGTAACCAAACGATTTGGTTTATAGGAAAATTTCACTTTTCGCGGTTGCAATTACTTTACAAATAATAGATCAAATAAATGGAGTAATTTGAAGGGAAACAATTACTTTGAATCACATGCGAAGATAAAAATATTTAAGGCAAAAAGTTCTTCTGAAGTAACAGTGAACAGTAACATTGTAATTCACCTGAACAGGGGCATCTCTATACGAAGAAAACAGTCTCTTGTCGGGAATGGTTACGCGAATCTAATAGAAGTCGAGATATTCTGCAGAAAAAGCCGTCTGGTCAATTTTATGATTATCGGTAAAAACTTGCGTAATAACTGCTCTAGGACGGTACACGCCAGATGCCCATTTTTGTGATATTCCTGGAATGTGAGCCGCGTATGAAAAGACTGAACGTATATACATTCATTTTGGGACAACAGTCCGTAGGAACTTTGGAGAAAGTAGTCGTTTTGCACTTTCTTCGTTTTGTTAAAAGAAACTCTCTCCGGAAGTTGATGAGGGTAGTCATATACTCATCAGCATTTTTCAATGCTGTTGTCTGCTTTCGGACTGAAGTCTTACTTAGAATAGGCTTTGGTATCGCAGCATGGCTAAAAGCCAGTTAGCATGCTGTTTGTAGGAATGAGGATATTGTGCGATTCCCAAGAAGTTCTTCCTATTGCTTAGCAGTATTGCTTACGACGCTAGACAAATCTGATAATTCCCTCATTTCCAGCATTCGATGTATTTTCAATATTTATGAGGATATGAGTTTAGTCAAGGAATTAATATGACTCTGTTATCCTGAATTAAATTTTCGACTGCAGGAAGGTCGACCTAGTGAAATTGCAAAAAAATTCTGTTTTATGTCGGAACTAATAACTGCCAACAAATGTCAGACAACTGAACCAGTACTCTCATTTTAGCTCGGTGGCGCCATTCTCGTCCCTGATCTACAGCAAACGTAGTTGATTAGTGAGATATCGTTGTACTAGTGATGTGTGTGGCTTCAGGTCTATTTTTCTCCTCTGAAAAATACCCCAAACAGTATTCAGCAACGAAATACCAAAACGCATTGCAATATGTCAACCAAGAGATCGACATTTTCTATTGTAATTGTAATCGTTATTGTTCTGCTGTAATGTGGTAAACGTCAATGATTATTATCATTATTATCATTAACTCAGTTAGAAAAGCGTTCTTTCCCATGTGGCCAAGAGACCAGATAGAATGTGTGGTTTGACGGAAAATAGGACAATATGAGGAAGTAGGCAAAAAGTTTGTAATAATTTCTACTGATTTATCATTGTGACGACAGATACTAAGCAATAACGCATGCAAGTCGTGGATGGCAAAAATTCAAAGAATCCATCATACACATGGATTCGGATTCTCATCATCATTTGTTGGCCCAACAAGGCTGTAATAGTGCGAAATCAATAAGCTGGTTGGTAGTCTATAGACTATATGTATATGTTTTCAGATGAAAAACCTCAGAATTGCACATTTCCCACATATACACTTTAGGTTTTGTGTTAATGGCCGTTATTTTAAGTATCCTGTCTTCTGAATCCTCAAATGAAGTAATTACTGTGTTGCACAAATAATCAGTTAACTATGTTTCTTCTGCCTTTCAAACAAATCAACACGTGAAATATTACTTGTACGGTCGTAAGGCTGCATTTTGAAATGCACTTTCAAGATGTGAAGTTTTTCTTGACGGATGGGCCAACGATGATTTACATTAACTTTTCATGAATTTTTTTAAAGTAGCTTTTGTCGAAAACTAACAAAGTAATTGTTTTAGTCTTCCTTTTTTTTGGGGGGGGGGCGGGGTAAGGGGTGAAACTGTAATCGTGATGAACTTTCACATATCTCAGTCTTTGACCTGCCGTATGTTGTAAGCACAATATCAATATCATAACTTCTCTAGCCATTTGCTGAAATTATATCGTAATGTTGTTAAGCTTCAAAAATATGAACGCTTCTTTCGGCCTCATTCCACGAATTAAATATCTGCATCCCAAGTGTGACGATGGAAACTATCAGGAGAGAGCGCCGCGTATTAACACAAATCCGCGACTCCCCTCTAGAAGCCCGTATGAGATAAGAGCGATTTCGCGTCGCTTATCGCTATACAGGTCTTCCTAGTAGAAATAAGAACTGGCAACATCGTTGCTGATATTTGGCAACACTGTGACAGTGCAGTTACTTCCGCAATAGCACTGAATTGTCTCGCTAAGTTCACATGACATTCCTCTTCTACTTTCATGACTTATGCTGTATAATGTCTATGTGATATGAGAGACACAAATTTAACTTTTGCACTCAAGAAATGCTGTTATTCGTATAGGTGACTTTCAGGTTATCTTTCACGATGCGTTAGAGGCTCAGCATTCAATATGTCAGAAAGTAAGGGCATCAGGCAACTGCGTGTGGTTGGCTGTATGGTTCTGCTTGTGTCTTGTGATACGACTATCGTGTGAGTCGGCAGTTCTAATCCTGGATGGAGACAGTGCGTTTGGTAACGGTCTTTCATTATACTTTGTTTTATTTCACTTTATTCGCTTCAGACTGCAAGAAGAATCTTTTTAAAGGAATCATAAGAAAAACTTTATACATATAATAAGTATTTCAGAAAGGTCGACTCCAAATTGTGGAAATGGTATAAGATGTCTCCTTTGTTTCACCATACAAACGCCTTTGAAGGAATTCGAATTGACCTCCATCGATACGAATTTTTACTATTTCCTTAGGACCCACATGCTAAGGGATACTTACGGAGGAAGTGAACATAATGATTAATATAGTTTCTTCATGCAAAATATCTGCTGTAAAAATGAGAGATGAAGACACGAACCTTGGAGAGAGCTTGTGTTGCTTTAGAACGTTCGTTGAAACGTATTCTCATAATTTAGTTCATACATTTACCACGAGGAATCAAACGACGACACTAAACATTACAGTGCAGTTACACATTGTGTCTTGATGAAAACATATGAACTGATGACGATAACAAATTACATGAAGGGCTTTTCTGAAAGGAAAAGGATCGAGATTTAAACCACAAATAAGTGTTAGCTGTCGTAGAGTGCCATTTGAGTGGATCAACGACTATGACAATTTTTGCCTCTCTAATGTCTTATGTATTAGTGTAATAATATGCTCATCATTCAAAATGGGTTGTCTGCTCCGTTGATATCGTGTCTGAAATACACATCGCAACCTTTTTTGTGGCTCACCACTCAGCAACACTACAGCATTTTACATATCCAGGGCGATGAGCGGCAGCAGGCGCTGTGGGCAGAGGGCGAGGCAGCGCTGTGTAGCGCCGCCACCGCTGCTGCCGGCGAGTGGGCCGCGGAGAGCTCTGCCAAGTGCTGCGGCCAGAGGCAGCGATGTTATTGGGCGAAAATGTTGTTACCAGTGTATCAAAAGTGAAATACGTTACGCATATGCTCCCCTTACACATGTGGCATCAGCATTCACGAAGGTGGTGAAAATTAAAATTTTTGTCAACATTCGGCTTGTATCGTCAAAACTCGCATATGCAAGTGAAGCACTTTACCGCGAGACCACGGACGTAGCAGACGTTTGCGTCTTCTAACAGCACACAAGAATTAATGTATGAATTCCCGCAGTGTACAGTGTTGCCAGATTGTGCAGATAGCCGGACGTAGAGCGAATCAGTGCGGCCACGTTTATTGTCCCATGTCGCGATCGGCTCGGACTTAGGCTCAGCGGCGGCCGGCCGGCGGCCAGGTTTTTTGTCAAAGAGTGTACCTTTCCTACTGACTCACCGTGTACATTTAAATATATGTACTCCTGTCTATGTTATAAATGAAAAATATTAAATGTTTGTTTCAAGATAGTGATTAGATATTAGTGAGGATTGTTGCGTGTATAATTCTGTCATTGATGTTGTATATCTTTGTCAATTAATCAATCCCAAGAAAAGGCTAAGTTCCGCAATCTGGCCCTACGTGGCCAACCGTGTCGACCAACCGCCGTATCATACTTGGTCTATGGTGTTCGGTCGATGTAGGGTTTCCTGACTTTGGAATCCCTACTACTGGATAGAGTAGTTCCTCAGTTGGACTCACGAGGCTGAGTTCATCCCGTTTCAGTCCTCCCACCATAGAAGATATCATGGGCGTATCTGAAGTCGACACAAGGTCCTTCATTGGGCACCCAGTTTTGCTGTCTACTAAGCTATGGAGAATCACTTGAAATATGGTTTCCCCCATCCTTCACATTGTTTCCTGTTTGCAAAGTTACTCAAATGTGTTCAAATGTTTGTAGAGCTTATGGGACTTAACTATGGGGTCACCAGTCCCTAAACTTACAAAGTACTTATAAACTACCTCATAATAAAGACGGTACAATCATCCATGCCCCTGGGGGGATTCGAACCCCCGAGCGCAGCGGCCGTGCAGACCGTGATTGACACGTCGCAGACCGCTCGGCCACCGCGGCCGGCGCAAAGTTACTAATGTATCCATTTCATCGTGGAGATTTAATGAACTTTTTACTAACGACTAGCAGAGGGATATAAAATGAAACGAGTATGTATGAACCAATATGCGGAGGGTCGTTGGTTGTCTTTGTTTTATTGGAGGAACTTTGGGATGATGTGGTTCATCTTTAAAGGAGACAGCGTAGTTCGATCCATTCTTCAGTACTGCTCAAAGGTACAATCAAATGAACGTGCGAGTGATACGAAAATTGCTCTGGAACTCAAATGGATATCCTGCAGGGACGACGACGTTTCTTCCACAAAACTGTTCAGGAAATTTGAATACCCTGCATTTCAAGGTGACTGCAAAGTGATTATACTGCCTCCAACATATATTTTCCGTGAGGTTCACAAAGATAAGAGAAATTAGTGTTCATATGGAGGAAGTAACGAGCAGTTTTTTCACTGGATCTATTTGGGGGTGGAACATGAAAGGAAATGAATAAAGTGGAAGGAAGCAATCTGCTGTGTGTATGTAGATGCAGAAACTGATGCAAAAGAAAATTTAATTCACTTAACAAACATTTCTTGTTGTCCAGAAGTAATGCGAAACAGTTATTACTTATTACATGTTCAGAAGACAGGGGATGGCTTCGAGCATTGATTTAAGACCTTCCTATGGTGATACAAGGTTACTTGGCGGTTGTGGAGAAATCATTTGCTGAAAGCAATGTGAAATCATGAGAATGGAACACACCGTTCAGAATATTTAGCAGAAATGGGGAAGAAAATTGATTTGAACGGTTTTGATACTCTCAGGGTAGAGTTCGTTACAAGGAAGTACTTACGGCGTTGTTGGAGGGTATTTTTACTGTGTTGGTTATCGGCTTTCTTGTCGGGAATAAGTTAACTGTCTTAGCTATTCACTTTATAACTGTTTAAGAGAGGACCTAGTTTCAAAACTTGGCTATAAACCCATCGGACCTCTACAGGCTTAACGTTCATCCGAACAACAAACTCCATCAGCAGAGTGGGATCCAATGTTCGAGTCGACAGCAGAGCGGTTCCAGCGACGTGCTGGCTGGCTACCAGTCACAGTGTCTCTGATGTATTAATGTTGCATCTTAGACATGGTGAGAATATCTCGCAGCTTAGGTACGTTACGAATTACGAAGTTCAGAATCGTGTTCAGAGTTACTTTCTTAAGTTCCGTGTGCGTCTTTAAGCTTAATTGTGGACCGCTTATATCACAGCCAAGATTAAAGCAAGTGTGACTGCACGCTGTAAGAACCTGCATATTGGGCTATGTACGGTTCTGATTTTTAATTTTGGCTCGATGTTATCTTGGGAGTCGATCTGTACATGTCTGCTGTCATACCCCCAGCTACTGCCTTAATTGCAGATATTATCTTTTACCTGTGATCTTGTAATTAAAAACATTCTATGCGTAGGTTGCATTTGAGAGACAAATAATAAATATTACGTATAATAGCTAATTCATCAATATAAAAGGCTTTATTCTAACGTTTCCAAATGATGTATGCAAAGTCAGAGATTTAGTAGAATAAGGTTTAATCAATCAAATTGGTTCCTTATTGGAAGTGGTCAGATGAATTATTAATCATAAATAGAATAAAATGATTAAACAGTTGCATTGTTTGCGAGAAAAAATTGGTAATACTTTTCCCCATATAAGTAATCATATAAACACATAACAGATGCACTGGCGAACCCTTGTTATAGCCAAAATTAGAGTCCCAAGAAGCGACCGTTCGCTGCTCAAATCTTAACACTCCGCCCGATCGAATCACTCGTATCATCAGGACAGTCCGTCTGCCAATACTATCCATGCAGTCCCTTTTCCACGCGTCCTTCGCTCCTCTCTCTCTCTCTCTCTCTCTCTCTCTCTCTCTCTCTCTTCTCTCTCCCTCCCTCCCTCCCCACCAGTTCCGTCCCTTAACCGCTTCCGCATTGGCCCATCGCCATCCCTTGCAAAGCTTTATACATCTTAACACGAGATATTTCTATAAGTAAAAACTGACCATCCGAAACCACTTCCTTACTAATATACCATTAGTTAATAAGAAAGATACAAGTAGTATATCATAAAGTCTTAAATAAATAAATAGACAAACCAGCTTTCATAAGCATGACTGCTCATGCCACACAATATTTACGCAAATTTCTGGCAAATTCTACAATAAATGACACACTAAATGAATTATACGAGAAGTAAATCACGCTGCTTGCAGTTTCAGTATTACTGTGAACAATATGATGATCTGTTTATATTTCCAATATCAATTTATTTCAGTTGAAATTATCATTAAATAAATATTTACGAGTGTGACGCATTCAAGATGATAGCTAGAGGAGAATCAGCTATCATCTAAACTAGAGTTTGAAATTGCATGACGCATTCCAAAGTTGGTTATTTGCAGCTTGATTCTTCTATATTTTGATGTAGTATTCATTAATTTTGTAATTTATGGGATACCGAAATTACTTTTAGAATCATGAGATGCGCGTGATTTTTTCAACATCGAAGATGGCTTAAATGTTGTTGGCAAACAATTTTATAGATTATTTTCTTTTATTGTGAATTATTGGAGTGTGGAACTAACAGATGTCCTGCAGACACCCCTTAAGGAACACTCGGCTAACAGCCCTCATTAGTTCTGAGTAGAAAGCGATGGCCTTTCCCAGATTTCCGCCGATTTGGACAAACACCTGACCGGTTGGTCGGTTTAACCAACACAGTCTAGATACAACGCCTCATGAAAGTCCCTGACGTCGCGCCGATCACGCCGCGACCGCCAGCTGATTGGCTGGTCGCTGTGGCACAGCCCACTGCCTAAGCTGTTTGTCGCAACCCTGGCGCTTCAAAAATATGAAAAACAGAAGAAAGTCATAACAAAATGTTCAAATGTTTGTACAACTTATGGGACTTAACTACGGGGTCATCAGTCCCTAAGCTTACAAACTACTTATGAACTAGCTAAGTCTAAATACGGCACAAATATCCATATCGGAGGGGGGATTCGAACCCCCGACCGTAGTGGCCGTGCTGACCGTGACTGGAGCGCCTCAGTCACCTCGGCCGGCAAAAATTTTCAACCTATCTAAAAGTTATCAGCAACACGGACTATTGTGAGGCGTTGTGTCAACACCCTCTAGATACAAGGCCTCACAACAAGCCCGTGTCAGGCCACGTCATACCTACAGGCTGCCCTCGCAAGCTCACTGGCTGAAGCTACGAGGCAGTGGGCTGTGTCCCAGCCAGTGAGCTTGCGAGTGCAGCCTGTACGTGTGACGTGGCGTGACACGGGCTTGTTGTGAGGCCTTGTATCTAGACGGTGTTGGTTGTATCTAGTTGGTGTTGGTTAAACCCGCTATACCTGAGCTGTCTGGCAACTGCTTCAACCGTTTGCCGCAGTCCACTGCCAGAACTTTGACTTTCCATACAATACCGTTACTGATACGAATTGCCCAACTCTATAGATATTACAGATTGTGCCTCTCGTACTTAATCTTGAGGGTAACACGGTTTTCCTACAATGTGCAGGTGTTGCTGATAACTTTTAGATAGGTTGAAAATTGAAGCTTCCTGTTATGACTTTGCCGGCCGAGGTGACTGAGGCGCTCCAGTCACGGTCAGCACGGCCACTACGGTCGGGGGTTCGAATCCCCCCTCCGATATGGACATTTGTGCCGTATTTAGTCTTAGCTAGTTCATAAGTAGTTTGTAAGCTTAGGGACTGATGACCCCGTAGTTAAGTCCCATAAGTTGTACAAACATTTGAACATTTTGTTATGACTTTCTTCTGTTTTTCATATTTTTGAAGCTCTCCCCCTTCCTCTTTAGACTTCTAAACCGCGTGTTTTTCGATAAAACGTAAACTTGAATAGACACGTTCACTCCTGTTGTCAAAATGTCCCTTCTACCTTCTAATTCTTTTCTCACTGTATTTTAAAAACTACCACATTAATGTCCAATTTTAGTTGCTTATTACATACTAAATTACCAGTTCAAATTGATCACATTCTCACCTTCCATCGTCATATTTAGCTAGCCATTGTGTCCTACGTGCAGGAACTCTAGTTATTAACATTTTAGTACCCATTCAGCTCACGCTGAAATTTTTTTTAACAACACTCTATGTACAATAGTTGTGTTTATGTGAGACTGTGTACATGACAGAATAGATTAGAAGTGTAAAATCTGCATAAATAAAATAAGGAAACGCCAGAGTAAATGATGAACATTCATGAACAATGTAACTACAATATCAGCTATCTATCTTATCTCCTTTTGAGATACCTCCATATAAATGGCGAAACGAATATAGTTACATTGTTAAACAATGCATCAAGTCTTTTGACGGAACTAAATGGGAGAAAAATTGCTGGAGTGCCTTTGAAACAGTGTTACAAAGTTTGCTTTTATCCCATTCATATTGACGAGATACAGCGATAATCGTGGCGCCCTTTGCGAAGACTGATTACGGCAATAAAAACACCTCATCGAACGACAGAAACGGTTGCCATTGGTACCTACCAATCTAAAAGGCCTGAATTTAGCTACTTCTCTTCAAACTTTTGCCAATTACGTACGTCAGTAACATTTTGGGTGTATGTGTTGTAGACGGCATTTCTCTAAACCTGCTTAAATCCCAGATATGGTAACAGCCTGAATTCTTACATTTGCAGACGTGGCGTAACTACAAAATAAATACAGAATTTACCAATGGCAGATAAGCCAGTCTCATTCAAGTAATTCGAATATTACCATTGTCCCCTGCCAGAACAAGAAGTTAATACTTAGTCCATGAAAAACACAAAATATGAATAAAAAAGGCACTCGTTCATCAGGAAAATTTGGTGAGATCTCATGTAAAACCTTCAATTATTTTATTTAGTATCAATGGCAACACCTATTCAAAAACTTAGTCATAATTTGTTATCTAATAGGTCACCTACAAAAATGTATAGAGAATGTATCACTATTAGAAATCGATATTTATTTTAACAAATGTAATGATTTGGTATTACATGGCAACATAATCACAAGAGAAAAACCTACTATTTAGATTACCAATGTAGCAGTCCATTAAATATTTTTAGTGAAATTATATCTGCGACGCTTGTCGTTGGCGTTTCCGTTCTCACTTCAATAAATAGCTCTGCCGTTTTGTTTTGCTGCTATCAATTTTTTCAACTGGCCTGCAGAGAGAACAGAATCGCTCTTCGTCTTTCTGTTCTGCACCCTTGTACTGATTAGACACCTCTTCATACTCTCTGCAAGTAATATGTAGGTCCCAGCTCTTTTTATTATTATTGTAATAAACCCCCAGTTTGACGAGAAACATTTTTTTTAATTCAAAATGACCTTCTTCTATTCTCAATAATTTTTCAGCAAGATGAGTTCACTCGTAAAAAGATGCTTGGTCATAATTACGTTTCGTTTCGCGATTGCATAAGTTTGGTTTAAACTCAATATTTTTCCTACCTTAAATTTAGACAGATTTGATTTTCAGAAACTGCAATTAATGTTTTTATTCAGCGAATCCGATATTTTATGATTTTATTTTCCTATTGTGTCAGTAACTTAAAGCCGTCGTGAGACTTTGTTGCGTGATTTACGGCGGATACTTCAATTTCATTCCCCATTCCGCACAAAACTATGTTTACATCTGATCCAAGCCTCATCCTGCAAGTAAAGTTTCTTTTGTAGTGCCTCTTTCAGGTGTTGCTTAACGTTAACAATGACTACCGCTATTTTGTACGCCTGTAAGATCCTTGCTCTAGTCTGACATCATCTTTGAAAAATTTAATTCCTGCATATATTCCTAAGTTCATTCAATTCCATAAATAGTATTTAATCCATATCTTTACAACATCAAGCCAGAACTCGAAAGCAACACTTCACCAAGTATGTACAAACAGTACAGAGATGGTTTTTCATTGTTTACATGCGGTCAAACGTAGGTGGCATTTTCGAAGATAATACCTTTGGGCGTATTGCATGTAATTTACGTCGCCTTCGGCAGTATCAAAGCCAAACAGCCCGCAATTACAGAATATAAACGACTTACAAGCACTTACCCTGTAAACTTGTCAAAAGTGTTACATCAATTCCTCTGAAAGAAACTTCGTTTACAAGAAGCCTTAAGAGTCGAACCCATTACACATTTTTGATAATGGGCATCGAATATCGATTACCTATTTCAACATAGTCATATAACAAAACACATACGAAAAAAGTATTTAAAAAGTAGTTAATGTGACCATGTGATTGCTAACTCATTAATAGTATGCAACATCACATATTGATGCGATTAATATTGCTCGGTAACTAATTCGATAACAGTTGATTACGAAATTGTTGAATAGGTGCCTGCGTTGATACTAACTAAAATAACTGATTGATTTTATTAGTGCCTCAAGTTTTTAACGGAGGGATGAAAGCATCGTGAGACTTGCATTTTTCCCTTTATTTTGTTTTTTCTTCAGATTAATAATCATCTTTTGAAGTTGCTGTTCTTCTTTCTTCCGTGCTTGCTTGGATAAATGGTTTGGACTTTCCGCCGTATGCAAGACACCTGATTTTTAATTTTTCCCAAACCTGTTTCAGTACATTTTGTGCTATCATCAGTGGGATGGTTTATTTTTGTTCTGAAAAATTATAGTTACTGTACAATAGGCTTTACAGTTACTTCTAAAATGTTTTTTGTAGGTTCATTCGTTTTAAATTTTACTTAGGTTATCTGACTATATAACTATTTCCGTTTAGTGAATATTAGGATTAGATATACGAGTACCACATTTTCTTACATACCTTTTACATTAGACTAAATAAAACTCTTTAAGTAGCCTACTTATTTGTTTTTTATTGTACAAGCTTGTCATCTGCAAACATAAAAAACAGTTTTAAAATTTTCTTACTTTCTAATTTTCGGTTCGAGAAAAACGCGTCATTTTTGTTAAATACTTACGATTGTTTTCTTTCTCTTTAGAATCTGGTTGTTGCTGTTAATTTTTATGTGGATATCACTCGTTTTACCCTTTTTTTCGTGCTATGCATTACGCCAGTGGTAATATTCGGCTTATGAATACAGCTGAAAGCTGTTCATTTGTTCTCTGGGTGTTGTGTTTTGAAGTGTTGCGCGCGAAATACGAGTGTTTGCTGTTAGTGTCAGATTACTTTGCGTCTGTGATATCACAAGTTAACCCTGGCCGGCAACATATTAAAACCTGCTTTATACCGTATTTTGTGTAACAGTCTGTAAATTTGCATGGTTATTGATGAACAACAAGCTTCTAGTACAACAGATTGCCGTTTGGTACGACGTGTAGCCACTTCTGAGGCATTAATTTGTCCGTCTTGGAGGTTGCGTTACGTTGCCGCCTGTACGTAGCTGTGAGTGACAGCGTGAGTGTGGTTCCTTTTATTTTATTTTATTTCAGAAGTGAATTGTCTTGTCTTTGGTGCTGTGGCGAAGATTATTGATCTTGCAGTGTTATGTATCAAGAAAATAACTCCCAAGTAATAAAATACCTTGATACAAACGTCTGTGTCACGGATGAAGTACATTAAAAATAGTTAGAGAAAAATTTTTAAAAGACTTTTGATGTTTAGTGCATTGTGTTAGTACAGAAAACACTGAATTTTAATTTTTCCAAAGCTGTGGGACAGAAAGGGTTAATACGACTGCACTGATATGCCAATTAATAAATACAATAAAGTGTCTTGCTGAGATTTTTGTTGTCAAATTTGGATTAACAAGTCATCAGTCCGATGTGTGTGAAATTAAACCTTTACAATGAGTGTTTACTGCCAGCATAAATTTACTGTATGGTTTAGAGCCGTCAATTTAGTGTGTGTGTAAAACATTTCAACGTGGTAAGTTTATGGAACACAGACATAAACAGCTAATAGAAAAAAATAATTATGTGAGGTGGAGTGATAATTAGATATTTTTGGGAACAATTTTGTTCCACTTTTGGGGTAACAGCACTCTTCTATTTACATGGATATATAAAAACAGTCTACAACGCAATGATTGTTATTTATACAACTGGTTTCGGTCCTTTTTTGGGTCATCTTCAGGTTTGCAACTCTTGAAACGTATCATAGTTACATTCAGAGGACCTTCAAGCGACATACATTTGTGTCAACATTAACCTAAGTTAATTTTTGGCACTGTTGTTTACATACCTTAAATAAGTTATATAGTTAATCTTTTAATGCCAGTAAATTTGCATGCAGCACTGCAGAACCACTAACAGAATATCTCTGAAAATATCGATAAGAACCTGGAGCAATTTACGTCAGTATTATCCTTCAAATTCCTTTTTACATATCAGAAAGATGACCTTAATTATTTTATCTCAGACAATTATAAAGAAATGTATAGTTGATTATAATCCTATAGTTTTTGCCTAATTTTGTGTATGTAGTCCTTTCATTGGCTACCAAATATGGGTGGAGCTGGCGAAGGGGTGGACCCTTAGCTCGTATTTAAGAACAGTAAACCTCGCTCCAGCCAGCAGTGATGCACTGGGAGGCTTCCAAGAACCTGCCCAGCTCCAAGACGTAAATAGGTATAACATCGTTCATGCGAAACACAACTAGCTCTTTATTCACACGAAGTGATGGGCGCTATCGACAAGGGTTCGCAAATCGATTCCGTATTTCTTGATTTCCAGAAGGCTTTTGATACCGTACCTCACAAACGGCTTTTAATCAAATTGCGTGGTTATGGTATATCGTCCCAAATTTGCGATTGGATAGGGGATTTCCTGTCAGAGAGGACACAGTTCGTGGTAATCGATAGTAAGGCATCGACTAAAACAGAGGTGATATCGGGCGTTCCACAGGGTAGTGATATTGGTCCTCTGCTGTTCCTTATTTACATAAACGATTTAGGGCAAAATCTAAGTAGCTCTCTTAGGTTGCTTGCAGATGACGCCGTCATTTACCGTCTAGTAAAATCATCTGAAGATCAAAACCAACTGCAGAACGATTTGAGTAAGATATCAATATGGTGTAAAACTGGCAACTGACTCTAAATAATGAGAAGTGTGAAGTCGTACACATGAGCACGAAAAGAAATACGTTAAACTTTGTTTACAAAATAAATCAATCAGGCGTGAAGGCCATAAACTCCACAAAATACCTAGGAATTACTATTACTTCAGACTTAAAGTGGAAAGAACACGTAGATAATGTCAAGGGAAAGTCGAACCAGAGACTGCAATTTTTTCGCAGAACCCTTAAAAGATGCAACAGAACTACAAAAGAAATTGCATACACTATGCTTGTCCATCCATTTTTGGAGTATTCCTGCCCAGTGTGGGATCCTTATCACGTGTGTTTGACAAAGGACATCAAAAGATTCCAGAGAAAGATTCCATTTCGTATTGTCACGATACAGGGGAGACGGTGAAACGGAAGGATCTGGGATGGGAATCATTACAACAACGGTGCTTATCGCTGCGGCGTAGGCTACTTACGAAACTCCAATCGCCAACATTCTCCTCCGAATGCAAAAATATATTGTTGACTCCCACTTGCATAGGTAGAAATAATCATCAGAATAAAATACGAGAAATCAGAGCTTGAACGGAGAGATTCAGGTGTTCTTTCTTCCCGTGCGCTATTCGAGAATGGGATGGGAGGTAAATAGTATCATGGTGGTTCGATGATCCCTCTGCCAGGCACTTAAATGTGATTTGCCGAGTATCCCATGTAGATGTATTTATCTTTATTAACTTAGGTTAATGTTGGCACTAATCTATGTTTCTTGAAAGTCCTCTGAATGTAAATATGATAGATTTCAAGAGTTTCAATTCTGAAGGTGGTCCGGAAAAGGGCCGAAACTAGTTGATATAAATAAAAGTAATTGCCCTCTAAACTGTGATAAACAATAAAAAGGACTTGAGGGGCGTCAAGGATAAATATAGGCAAACAAGCGACGGACAGTAAGAGAAATCTTATCACCAGATTCAAACAGTTAAGGAATGACAAAGATAACGACCTGATGGGCGGTGGGGCAGATGAAAGGAAGATACAACATGCATAAGTTACCCTTGACTACCTTAATGAATGGAAACGACTACATCAGCAGGCGATATCAAATTACTAAATGTGACAACGATATTTTCACTCTGCAGCGAAGTGAAAGATTATAACTGCGTACTGTGCCGGTATTCTAACCCGGGACGTTTCGCTACGGCTGGGCAAGCGCCCTGCCGCTTCTCTACCCTGGCACTCCTCACAGTGTCTCATCACAGCCTTACCTCCGCGGTACCTCGCCTACTACCTTCGCATGACCGCGGAAGACAAATAGTCCAAGCATTCTGTGACGGCCTAATGTTAAATTATAACCTGAGAACAAAATATTATGAGCGTATAGGAAATGAAATTTTAATTTGTGCTTATGTTTCCTGAAAGTCGGTCCAAGATGGCATACATGACCTAAAAATTTTCAAATTTCGAAAAAAAAAAAAAAAAAAAAAACTGTTCCTCTTAATGAAGTAAAAAAGCACATAGCAGAAATAAGTGTTGAAATAGAACGCTGTAAGCCTGAGAACGTTTTATCGATTGCTTTTTAATTAGTACCGAAAGCTTTGCTAAGTTTCGATATCTGTTGAAAAAACTCGTTAACCTTTACATTCCAAAACTTGGTACTTACTGCAAGCATAGCCCGCGGTAAGTAAAAAAAAGTACTTGTGTAAAACATTAAGAAATATGAATAATTTTTCCCAATATTTTGATTTTGTTTTTGTAAAGAAAAGATGTTCATCCGGAAGTTGGCTAGATATGTTCAGGAGATTGACCTACAGTGACGATTTTAGGATTTTTCTTTTTTTTTTTTTGGGTAAGTTGTAGTTTCATGCTTATAAATAATTTATTAGATTTTGTTTATTGGGAGTATCCAAAAAAGATTTGAAGAAGTTGCAATTATGGTGGGTGTGTTTTTTAAACTGATTTTCTCAACATCTGGGGACACCTGCAAGGACTACATGAGCTCGCCTCCCGTCAGATACAAATTCCCAGCTTCACCCTGCCCATTCGCAGTTGTCATACATTCTTTGAATATGAAAGAATAACAACTGCAGGATCAGTTCTTTCGGAACAGACGTTACATGTATATATATAGTTAAATATTTGGTACAACGAAGAGTATAAATGTCATTTACCCTGAAAATCACGAAACATTTACAAAAACGTCCAAATATACTTGGGAAGTAACAACACAAAAGTTGTTGTTCCCGCATTTGTTAAAAAGATTGGGTTTAAAAGAAATTACTTTCATCGGGGTCGAACCCAATATTTTAGACACCTCAGCGCAATGCCGCTAACCACACGGCTATTCATTATCGGATCTTCTGAAGGCTTTTACAGTTGATGCGTCTTTAATTTATACTTCTAAGATATTTTACCAAATATGACGTGGTTTTGATGAATCTTCAATGTGCCAGAAACAGATATGAAGGACAGATGTTGCCTTCATGGAGGACTTTGCGCATTCTCAAGGCGAGGTGCACAGTAGCTCCATTGCCTTGCTTCGGGACCATTCGTGCGTAACTGCCAGAGCTCGAGTGACAAGGAGCTGGTTGGTGTCTCTACCAGCTCCAACGCCAATGGTAAAAGCGACGTTTCCCCTCGCCTCTCCCTGCCGCGGGAGCGACCATATGCTGTCTCCAGGTAGTTCAGAAGAGAAGTTGAAGTTCAGCCGCGCATGCGCATTGCAACGCTGCGGTCACTGCCAAGTATATTAAGCGACTGTCCCACGACTCGTATACGTGCTGTCCTCGCGACGTAAAACGTTTCTCATGGGACAAGAATACTTTGTATGTGCACATAAAATAATCCGATACAAAAACGAAACAAAGAATGATAGTTTAAAAACACATTTTATTAGTTTATTTTATTTTATTTTTATTTGATCGCGACGAGCTTTTTTTCTGGGGGTTCACTGAAGCAGAGTGCACACAGGACGCGCCGTCACTGCGTGACTATGTGCATATACGTAGTCGCATGAAGTGTTACTCTTCGGAGACACTTTCCTCTGACATTTTGCTCTGTAATTTTATCAGCTTTCTCATCAGTACTAGATGTTTCTTGGATATAACTCGATAGCTCTGAACGTCAAGGGAATAATAACGTTGGCAGTGCAGGAGCTGCTTCCTCACACCACCCCTCCCCACTGCTCCACCGCCCGCCCACCATCTCCAGAGACTGATGCGCCTATCCTCTCACCCAACCTCCCCCCTCCCTCTCACCGCCACCCAGAAAAGATACCATTAATTAAATCGACAGTCAAGCGATATTCTGACGTAAAAAATGAGAATCATTTAGTAAACTTTACCTAACAGATGATGCTATGTTTTGTGCGGTTATGCACTCGTAAAGGTTTACAGATGCAACACCTGGAGTTGAATAGTACAGGAATGTTATACGTATTTGAAGACATGATGTCTTATTTTCATTGACACGAGAAATTAAGATAATCTTTGTCCACTGTACTGAAACGTTAGATGGGTAGCGACCAGAAACTTGTGAACCTCATTAACGGAGTCATAGAGATTTTGACTTCTATCAAAAGAGCTATTTTAGCCCGTCACTGTTCTGAGAGTCTTCTTATAGTGAACTATTAAAACTTGTTGGCTCAGACAAGAGACTACAACTCTGCTTATGAAGTCATGTACAAGTAATACTAACCGACACAAAATCCGTTTAATCGAAACGAAATACCGAATTAAACAATGGATACTATAGTGTATTAGTGTGCAACGTACCGCTATCATTGTTCGGTGATCCTCTTCTCTCTCTACGTTTTGCGCTCTCGGTAGCCACTGGCGGAAATAGTTGGGGGGAACACTTGTCTGCCACAAATAACGTAGCCGACACAATTGGTTTTAGTTAACTGACACTTTAATGAAACATTAAACCCCAAAATCTCTTTTTTTTTTGTCAGAGTGCAAGTATCATTGTTATGTCTATTCAAATACTATAACAGATACGAACAATCCACACCACAATAATTACTTAACACAGATCATGTATGGAGTAGCCTCAATCACAAAACTCACTCCTGCTATACATAATAGTGTTGCACAAACGATAAGTATACGTTCACTTGACTCTAACGATTTTATTTATTTATTTTAGTATTATTATTGTTTTAGAGAATAACACATATATAGTTCACATGGTATTGTTATATACAGAGTCTAACCATCGGCTAAAGCAGACAAACTCGCATGCATGGCGCGAAACCACCACCATTTACACAATCGGAATATGACCCAGAAATTACACATTGTAAAATATACATGTCACGCTAATTACAATTAAAAACGTAACTATTTCAATATTCTTGATAAAGGAAAAGTTCATGTATATTCCACTGTTCAAACTGAGATATGAATATGTACATACTAAAAATGATTGATAAAGAAATAATGCATTTGAAACAATGCTTTCTGATTAAATGGTAATTACTTCGAAATTAATTAATATCAAATATTTCTAACATGAATTGGAAATCATAGTGATAATTAGATTACTATTGTGCTGATTGATTTTACGTAACTTCATCAGAAACATCTATGTCAATATTACCTATACGGTAACAATCCAATTATAGCATGGCATAATTAACAACTGTTAATTGAACTAATCAGTGCACAGAAATATGAATGTACACAACTTCCGATAAACACATTAGCGAAAGATAATGAAGGAAATTTTGATAATAAACGTTTTCATTCCTATTATTATGCAGCACTGGTATCGGGAGGTAGATTAAAGCAAGCTGCTTCGTAAAAAGTGACAGGTCTTTCGCGCACTGTATCGTTTAATCGCCGATGTTGGCAGCAAGAAGAATCAACATACTAACAGCTCGTATTCCAAGGAAGGTTGGGATATTAGGTTTAACGTCCCGTCGACAACATAGTAATTAGAATCGGATCTCATGCTTGGATTATGGGGAAGATAATCGGCGGTGCCCTTCAAAAGGAACAATTCTTCAATAGGCCTGGAGCGACTTAGGGAAATCACTGAAAACTTAAGTCTGGATGGCCGGAAGTGAATTTTAACAAACTTCCTCCCAGAATGATAATCAAGTGCGCTAGCCATTGCTCGAAATCCAGCGGTCTCTGCCGATTTTGTATTAGTGAGACGAGAAGCCAATAACGTGTCACTACATTAATCTGGTATTGGAGGTACTAACGACACTGATGTAAAGACGTAGGCTGTGCCCTCTCACTGAATTATACATATGTAGACACAACAATTTCAAATACTATTTCATGCTGATGATTAGATAAATGCGATTTAAAACACGAATTATTTTTCTGGCGACAATACAGAAGAGTGTTAAGAATACATCTGTATTTGTAGCAATTCAACAAATGTATATTATTTCTTGATTTGTTCAAAAAAACGTACGTTGCAAGAGACCATGGTGAGAAACACTACTTGTCGGACAGTGATCTGTACGAGAGAACACAGAAATAATTTAGATAGAAAATTTCGTAGGGAGTACGTAGTATTTGTAGTAGTCCAGAAAAATTGATAAAATTTCTTCATTTCTAACACATGCTATCTCCTAAAAACGTTGATAAAAAGTCTGGAAGACTGGTATGCTAAACAGAATGACCTGAATATAGCTAAACCTTCGAGAACCACTACATTCATGTTCGACCACGCTTATGGTTTGGGGATATAATGCTATTTCAGTGTCGTCAGTTTCTACTCGGAGTGTAGATGTTGGTAAAAGCGCGATACGTGATCGGAAGTAAAATAATAATGTCAGCTTCACTGGCATGGTGCATGTCTTTCAATTGGACGCCACTTCGGCGACTTTCATGTCCCTTGCCTATCCCAGTTACCCAACCGGGGAATGGGGACCTACAGCTTAACGTGGAATCCGAACCATGTGTCGTTCCTGGCGTCTCTTCATATAGCCGAGAGGTGAAGGATGCGTTGAAACCAGAATCCGAGGTTCGACCGGGATTTGAACCCGCCGGTTTCCAGTCGAGCATTTTACTGCAAAACCACCGGGCCCGACGTGATGAGAAGTGAAGACGGTCTATCTATTCGCTTCGTAAACAAATCTGCATTGCGGCAGTGCTTTCGTTGTGATATTAGTTTCTTACTTAGCAACATTAAAATTGTTCCATTTTTGACAAGCAAGAGTGTAACTATGATTGTTGCTTGTTTCTTTCGAAACAATTAGTTTCCTGTCAAACTACATGCTGGAAACTCGTGATACACTCGAAGGAAGACTAATATCTTAGAAGAATTTCAGCTGTGTTGTTAGGTTCCTGCCTAACCGTGTAATAGATGTAAAGTTAAAAAAAGGTATATTGCAAAATTAAGTATACGATAAATGATATTCTGACAGATGCTCTACATGTGTCGTCACTGGAATACAGGCGATAGCAGTTATGTAATTACAACAAAATTTTATCGAAATGTTACCATGATATTACGGATAATAATGTGAACTATTTTAGATCCATAGATTGCAAAATTCAGAGTATATTCACACACAACATCTGAGAGACCAGAGACACATTATCAAATAGCAAAGGATTATATGTAATTTCAAGGAGGTTGGAATAGAAAGAGATGGTATTATCTAACAATTGAAGCCTGTCCGCTGTTTTGTTAGTTTTGGAATGCTACTTCTCCATTAAAACCATGTGTTAAGTCGACCATGTAACTGTTAATGCATTGAACTGACAGTCACTGCAAAGTATGTACTTTCAAACAATATACTTTCTTGAATAAATAGCAACAAATACTCATCATAATATTTTTGAAATATTAATTTTTAACGTCTAATTTGCACTCCTTTAAGCCATTGTACATCACGCAAATCCCGTCGGACGTTTTATTGCTTTTATAAGTGACATAAAACATTAGCTCTTCAATACGAATACTTCTGCAAAACTTAGCAATATGGCGGAGGCAGGCTTCACTTTCTCTGCGCCGGGCGTCTCCCTGTATTCTAACGTTCTTATATAATTTCCATTATAACATCTTTGTAAACATATAAGATCTGTACCATCTAGAATAAATATTACATCATACTGAAATACGAAAACGGAAATATTAAATGAAATAAACGTTTTCGTACAGAGGCTATATGAAATATCTACCTACATGATGTAAGTGTTGTTGCCTCAAAGACATCCATTTAAAATGTGTTCAAATGTTTGTAAAGCTTATGGGACTTAACTGCGGGGTCTTCAGTCCCACATCCATTTCAAACTCGTAAAACTTATATAGATAATAACTAGTTCTTTGCAGGCATAACTTGACAAGTCGTAATCGGAAACGGCTGTTGTGAAACAGTAAAAATTATTGCAGCACATTGGGTAATTCTCATTCATTAAAATACACAAACTTCATTTACGAAACAAAAGAAATGAAGAACAAATTTCTCGTTAGCAGTCTGGCCGTCTCCACTTCCCATCATTCATCGCGCCTTTACCAACAGCTAAACGTCAATTGTAAATTACAGACGCCAAAAGAGCAGTTTAAGTGTTTTGACTCTTACGGATACGGTAATTGAGACGTTTGTTGATGGCTTACCTGTACCCGTTACCGTTGCTCTTTGCTGCGACTTCATTCCGCGGTTTTCTTCGCGCTCTAATAACTGGGGACAGATACATCAGCACTGTTGGCTGGTTGATTCTCTTCAGACTATTGCTGAGCAACGGCATGGGTCGCTGTACGGAACCCTGTATTGTTGAGAACGGCGTGGCGTACCCGTGAGTCAATTTACTCTATCAAGGAGATGGTGTGACATGTGGATCGCTGATTTCGATCGAAGTTTAGATGCAGATTAAGATTAGTTTTTCGTTCCGTAGATCCATGTTGAGGGGATCCTCGTGGATGTGGAACATGTCAAGAAACAAAATTTACAAGCTGAATAATAGATAATACTAATAATATAAAAACATATACATACATTTTTAATTTTTTTGAGCTGATAATATAATAATACTAATATAGTATGAGTACCGACACATACATCACTTGGTGCAATTTAGAAATTCACTAATGGAGTAGGAGTGGGCCACTACGAAGCCTTTTAGGCTCCTCTTTAATTTATTTTTATTTTTAGCTAAATTTTTTATACTTGATGGTAAATTACTGAAAATGAATGTTCCTGAGTGGTGGACCCCTTTTTGAACTACAGTAAGTGCTTTTAAGTCCTGGTATAGATCATTTTATTCCTAGTATTGTATGTATGAACTGAGCTGTTTGTTGGGAAAAGGGATATATTCTTTATGACAAATTTCATCACGGAATAAATATATTGAGAGGCAGCAGTTAATATACCCAGTTTTTTGAAGAGGCTTCTACAGGACATCCGTGAATTTACTCGACAAATAATACGTATTACACGCTTTTGGACTCTGAAGACTTTTGACTGACTTGAAGAGTTACCCGAAAATATTATACCATATGACATTATAGAGTGAAAGTAAGTAAAGTATGCAAACTGTGTTATTTTTATGTCTCCTATGTCTGATAACACTCGTATTGAAAATACTGATTTGTTAAGTCATTTCTGCTGTTCTGTGGTGTGCTCCTCCGAACTAAATTTAGTATCAAGCTGTAATCCTAGGAATTTAATACTGTCAACCTCTTCTATCTGCTCTTCTTTATACTTAATGCATATGCTGGCGGGAAGTCTCTTACATGTTCTGTTGAATATAAAGAGAGACGTATTCGGCTTTTTGCTAGACACTCAGTAGTTTTTTAAAACGTGAAGGTCAAAATCGATGTAGAAAATCGCTTTTTCAGTGCTATGCATCGAAAGATCGTCAGAAGATGATCATTTCAAAATGTTCAAATGTTTGTTAAGCTTATGGGACTTAACTACGGGGTCATCAGTCCCTAAACTTACAAACTACTTACAAACTAGGACGGCACAAATATCCATGCCCGAGGGGGGATTCGAACCCCCGACTGTAGTGGCCGTGCTGACCGTGACTGGAGCGCCTCTGTCACCTCGGCCACCGCGGCCGGCGATGATCATTTCTTACTAATGTATATATGTGGTCAAAAGTTAATGAAGTTCGCGTAGTCAACGTTTTTGTGTTTCCATGCTGTTCCTTGGGTACTCGTGGACATGAGCGACTGATTCGAGCGCCGTCGCGAGTCGACCGAGCGTCGACGCTGTGGTTCAGCGTGTTCCATTACAGGGTTATCGCTCTCTGCCACAAAAAACTGAACCGAGAACTTAACTATGGACTACGAACATCAACTAACAAACGTCCACAACGGATAGAACAACCCGAAGAACAGAAAAAGGCGGTCTAGTGTTGGACTCCAAAACTGTGGATTCCAGGTTCGAACATGCATGCTTGCAATTTTTTGTTAGATTTTTTTCGGTGTGTTTGATAATATTCTCATATTTTTAATACCTTTTCTTGTCTTATTTAAAAGTAGAGCATCGGGAAGTTTGATAAATATACAATTAGGTTATTAGCTGTTTTATTTATGATACACAGGGCAAAAACAATAAAAATTAGAAATAAGACAATAAAAGTCCCTCTTAAGTATATCATTAGATAATTACAATTAATGTTAGTCTTTTCGTTGAAGTTCTCACAGCCAGTAAAGTGAAATTTATCATAAAAACAACACATGAACAACATATTGTCACATACACTTGTCCGAGGTACCGGTATCGTTCGTGGAAAACAGACAGCTCTATTAGATATTTATATGCTTACCAAGTGTACAAAAGCATCTCTTGACAACCGACAACTGATTATGCAGCAAGGCATAAATTTTAATAACATCTGCTCTGTCATGAATTTCTCTGCTCTCGTGTAATGTGGTATACTTTTGAAGTCTAGCGATAAAATTCTTGAACTGTCGAAACAAGTAAAAGTCACAAGGTTGGTGCATTTGGTGGTATCGCTTTCACAGTGGAGGTCGGTTGAGCATCATAATCGGCAAAAGTCCTGTCCTTGCACGTCAGGTCGGTTTGGCCATCCCATTAAATCAGTATCAGTCAAAATTTGTTTTTCTGCACATAAGGTGTGACAAATATTTGTGATTTGCTGGTTTTTATGATAAGTTTCAACCAACTGTCTGTGAGGACGCTAACGAATGTATGACAAGTAACTGGAATTTCGCAATAATATATTTACAAGATTTTTATTTTATTTCTTATCTTCGTTTTGCACTGTGTATCGCAAATAAAAGAGCTATAAACAGATAAACACTTAATTGAGTATTAATCACTTTTCCCGATGCTCTACTTCAAAATAAGACAAGAAAAGGTGTTACAAATATGAGTATATCATCAAATACATCGGAAATAAAAAAAAATTGCCATAATGGGCGTACGAACCTTGATCAACAGTTTGTCTGTCTAAGCCCGGGATCGCTCAACCGGTGACGACGCTCGGAAAGTCACCCATGTTTACGAGTACCCAAGCTACAGCATGAAAACAGAACAGGTCAATTACTCGAACGTCATTAACCTTTTACTCCCTATACATTAGTAAAAAATGCTAATATTCAGACGACCTGCAATGTACCGCATGGAAAACGCGATTTCCCACAACAATTTTGGCCTCGATTTTTCACAAACTTACTGAGTGTCTACAATAGGCCTAAACACGTGTCTTTAAATTCATTACAGAACGTCCATGCGTAATTTGATCGACATCCGTGACCCACATGACAGACCCTCTTCTTATAGGAGGATATGTGTAAAGTAGTAACTGCACTGTTAACTCAAGTGCCTCAGCTGGAGCAATGGACCCGAAGTAAATTAGAGTATGAAAAAGAAATTATGAAAGGAATTAGGGTGAAAAAGTATTGTAAAATTAGAATGGGTTGAAAATGGGAAAGTAACAAATTTTATTTATTAAAGGAAATCTTTCATTACATTAAAGTAACGGGACTTTTTTTTGAATTGAATATACTGAACGGAAGGGAAAGTATATTAAGAAGGATAACTATCAAGGATGTAATGAAACATTCGTTATGATTGATATAAAAATGGTGTTCAAAAACATTTACGTTCAGTCCTAAGAGTCACTGTAGACGCAAAGAGGAAAAGAACAGAGAGTATCATCTACAGGTATTTCAGTCGCAACATTCTATGGCAGTACAGCATAAGAATTTGTGTCATGAGTATTTTGAAGATAATGCTAATGGCCCTTTGGTCTCTCTTGGGCCTGCAGCACTATAAATGTCAATTAAATGTTACTGAATAAACAAATAGCATGTAACAATATTACATTCCTGGTTATTTGTCAAGAAGGTGTTACATCAAGACGAAAATCGTAAATCAGAACAAATGTTGCTTTGATAACATTATGAAGCAATAAATTAATAGACAGTACGACAACCATTGATGTGTGTGGATGTCACGTCCCTCTAACTTCAGCTGAAGATGGAGCTAAAGCCGAAATAGGCCCTATAATGTAATAAATATATTTGTATTTAAAGCAGCAATTGGAATTTCATTGCATTAAGCTAGAAACAGTTTGGGCTGTGCGCTGGTAAGTAAATCATCCGTACACTGAAAGAGAGATGAACATTCTTAGGGTCTGCAGGCATAATTCGTTAGAGTAATAAAAGTAACAAACGAAGTGTCGCAGTAGTTCTTAAAACGCAATCTAACACTTTTGAAGTTGAATATAAACCACCAGAAATAATTAATACCGCGCCTAAAGCCTTTCATTGTACGGGTGTTATAGCTGCACTTGTGTTCTTAAGAACGGCACTGTCAGCATTGAAACTAGAATAGGGTTTAACGACCCGTCGTGATGACGTCATTAGGGGACTGTGTGGAGAAAGGATGGACACGGAAATTGGCTCTTGTGGCACTTGCCACAGGCGGTTTGGAGGAAACCGTGGACGACCGCAGTCCCGATGAACGGACGGGAGTTTGAATCGCAGCTATGCCGAATGTGAGTGCCGTGTCCTACCACAGCGACGTATCACAGAAAGGACCAGCATCAAACGATCATACGAAGAAATATTTGACGAATTTATCACCGGTGAAAACTGGAGCAACACGTGTATATTACCTAACAAAAGCGGAGCACTAGATAAGCATTTTGACGAACTTCGCATGTGACATAGGCTGACAGAGAAGGTAACTAGACTCAAAGTAATAATTTTCATCCAATGATTCACAATTATTCGAAAATTAAGCAATAATGTTGTTTACAGACGTCAACATAACAATAAAACCAATTTCAATATCTATTGTCTCTGATTAGCACCTTACGAGTGAAGGAGTTATATAGTTTTTTTTTTTTTTTTTTTTTTTTTTTTTTTTTTTTTTTTTTTTTCCACGAGTGTGTTCTTCTGTTCCTGTCTTTGGTTTTATAATTCATTAATTTTTGTAAATACCAATATAAAAACATCTGGTAAACGAAACGGCATATCTGAGGTCGAGTTAATCTGACTGATGAATCAAGTATTAACAAAACCGATACTTTTACAAGCACTGGAGGAATATTTTCTAAAGTAAATGATAGCAGGTTTCTGACTCACGATTATTCGATGTGGCAGTAATATCAATAACTGAATGCTGCCTCCAACCCTCACTGGTTCTTGTGACTGCTCAAAGAGTGAAACAGAGTATTTATCTATTTTAATTAGGTTGATAAGAGGCTTTTTTCCTCCTGAATTTGAATAGACGAAATCGATTGGAAAACTTTCTGAAAATATACATTTGATCTGTTTGGTGACCGTGATGTCATAAAGCTCTTTCCCAATAGTATCTTATTCTGGAATATAGGTTTCGGTAAATGGATTGTTCACTAAAAACTCCTGCAAAATGGTTTTGGAATGTTTCACAGAATCAGAAGCTTTGTAGAATGAAGTTGCTACTTCTTCAAAGTTCAAATGTTTGTAAAGCTTATGGGACTTAACTACGGGGTCATCAGTCCCTAAACTTACAAACTACTTATGAACTACTTACGAACTAGGACGGCACAAATATCCATGCCCGAGGGGGGATTCGAACCCCCGATCGTAGTGGCCGTCCTGACCGTGACTGGTGCGCCTCAGTCACCGCGGCCACCGCGGCCGGCCTTCTTCAAAGAGATCCAAATGAGATGGTGGCTCCTATGTGTGTTAATATATGAGATGATCATTTTGCTGTAAGTAAACACGTTATATGAAGCTTATAAGTCTATTAGTTCATCATTAAGTGTTAGTACCTGAAAATTGAAAATGTGTGAAATATTAACGCACCATAAACTGCAAAATGCTGTGAAACATCATATAAGAGCAAGACGGTTATTTTATCTAGTACCTGTGGAAGCATCTGTGAAACAATGTTTTCCCTTTATCGTCATTTCACGAGACATGTTGAAACAATATTGTAGCACTGAGGTATGCAGACATTTAAAAAACACAGGCGTCGGGTGCGGGATGGGCGTTCGTAGTTTGGATAAAAAGTCACTGATGAGTATCACTCCGACAGAACACAGACAAATCACACGCACATTTTAAATGATTATAATGAATGTGGATGGGGAACGAGGAAGGAGAGGAGCGATATAGGGTTGGAAGTGGGAAGGGAACAGAGGAGAAGTCAGGGGTGGGAATGGGGAGGAGGAGGGAAGAAAGGGGGCCATGGTGGTAAGGACGGGGTGTGTGGGATGTCCCAGGAAGGGGTAAGGGGGGATACCAGAAGGGCTGGTAAGTGGGAAGTGAGGGAGGAAGGAAATGAGGAAGTGGGGCCCCTCTAGGGGTATCAAGGAGGGAGGAGGGGGAGGAGAAGGGGAGGATCAGATCTGGCACGAGGGATAGATGTCTGGACGTAGGGCATCGTCAGGAAGGGGGAGGTGCGGAAATTGCCATGAGAAACGGGAAAGAGGGTGGAAAAGTGGAGAGCAAGGATGATAGTGATAGTGGTAATGCCGGCCGCGGTGGCCGAGGAGACTGCGGCGCTCCAGTCATGGTCTGCGCGGCCACTACAGTCGGGGGTTCGAATCCCCCCTCGGGCATGGATATTTGTGCCGTCCTAGTTCGTAAGTAGTTCATAAGTAGTTAGTAAGTTTAGGGACTGATGACCCCGCAGTTAAGTCCCTTAAGCTTAACAAACATTTCAACATTTGAACAACATAGTGGTAATGGTACGGCAGCGGACCAGGGTTGGTGAGGAGGGAGGCATTAAGGCAAGAGGGATCCAGTTTACGGTTTAGTAAACGGAGAAGAAGGTGCTCAATGAAGCGGACAATTGGGGGGGGGGGGGGAGGGAATGCGGAAGACGAAGCAGAGGGCGTGGCGTTCCAATATCTCTAGGGACTTGTAGAAGGATTGGGGGGGGGGGCGGCAGAGATCCAGGCAAGATGGGAGACGCGGAGACGCATAGGATGGGGCAGATGAGGGATTTGTTGGTATATAGAATGGGGAAGGGTTCAGGCCCCTAGGTTCGGCCCATAAGGAGTTTGAGGCGGCAGAGGCAGGAGTGGACCTTTAATTGGATAGTGCAGAGGGGGGGGGGTGTGTGAAGGTGGGAGGTCGATTCGATAATCGCTTGGGATTTGGTAGGATTTATGGATAGGAGCCACTGGTTACACCAAGTGGAGAAAAAGTCAAGGTGTCATTGGAGAAGGTTTGAGCGGGCGAGGGTGGGAGCTAAGGCAAGAAAACTGGTGTCATCAGCGTATTGGAAGAAGTGTACGGGAGGGGCAGGTTTAGGCATACCTGCGGTATACAGAAGATAGAGGAGAGAAAGGACGGAACCTTGGGGTGCGCCAGCAGAGGGATAGAAAAGACGGGAATCGGTATTGCGAATGGTAACATAGGTAGGACGGTCGGAGAGGAAGGAGGCAATGACCCAGACAAGACTAATGGGAAGAGCGTAGTTTGAAGAGCAGGCCGCAATGCCAGACTCGGTCAAAGGTTGTTCGAGGTCGAGGGATAAAAAATGGTGGCACGACGAGAATTGAGCTAGAGGTAGAGGAGATTGGTAAGGCTAAGGAGCTATTCAACAAATTTGTGATATATTGTTACCTAATTAGTTACCAGTCGACATTTATAGTGATCATAATAGTATTCGACATATTTACCTGTATAATTATTAAAATGATTTAGCAATAGCAAGACAACATAATCTACATTTTAAAATACACATTATTATGAGATAACGTTTGGTTAAATACTAGAATTTAGACGCTCAATATGAAACGTAGAACACGTCCGACTCTGTTGACTAACGGTCTGTATCTGGCGTCTATGTTCGCTCGAAATGGAAGGTGCATGTAGATCCGAGACAGTGCGGCAGATGTCAGTGTAGTCGCTTAGTATGCTTGAGCAAATGCAAAATGTTGAAATGTTTGTTAAGCTTATGGGACTTAACTACGGGGGTATCAGTCCCTAAACTTACAAACTACTTATGAACTAGCTAATCCTAAGGACGGCACAAATATCCATGCCCAAGGGGGGATTCGAACCCCCGACCGTAGTGACCGTGCAGACCGTGACTGAAGCGCCTCAGACTCCTCGGCCACCGCGTCCGGCTGAGCAAATGCGTTCAATTTTTTTGAGCATGCTACGATCTAAATGCCTAACCGTCTGGTCTGGGAAAGGAGATAAATATAAGGATCCGATTCCAAAAGACACTTGGAGGTGTGTAAGAGTACACCGCATAATTTTATGTACTTAATCTTGTCGCAAAGAATTTTGCTTTCCTGGAGGAAAAGAGAAAGTAAAGTGTAAATAAATTTTTTCACATGTGTTGGTGTGAGACATAAGCTTCTCAAACCGTTTACCTACTATTAATTTGTAATAGTCTTCTTTAAAGTGGCGTAAATTGTGCACCACAGGCATTTGATATCACCATTACTATTTAGACCATATATTACCGTAAGTTAAATACAGCTAAACACAAAAGAGTATTCAAATAAGTACTGACGCTAATATCTATGGTTTTTCAGAAGTAAAAACGTGTTGCTCAATGGCGTCAATACCGAGTTCACAATCCAATGAAATTGATGCAAGTTGATCTTATAATGTCAAACACTGAAGGACACTAAAACGAATTACTAGTTACAGTGCTTTAATCGTTCGTGTTCAGAAAACTCTAGAAGCACACGAATTTCTCTCTCGGCAACGATCGATTCAGTGTGTAATCATCTGATTGTGGTAGCAAAACCGTAGAAACAATTAATTCTTGGACATTACTTATAACATTGCTAAAAAAAGGCCCACCGAAGCTCGCCCCATTTTCTGTGAACTTTTTTTACTGATGGATAAACTTCAGGCGTCCAAAGGTCTATATTGACGATTGTGACTTGTTAAATATTTTTGCATGCTTCAGTGATCATAGAGGTTTATTTCTGACAGCCTGAGTCTTTCTCATAATATTTCTTTCTTTCAAATTTCTTAATTTTTCCCTGCAGTTTGTGCTGTATTAATGCCTGTCTACAGAAGTTTGATGGTAGTTGAAATTTATTTTATGTTGAGTAAAATTGTATCCAACGATGAAACGACGTGGTTGTTTTACAAAATAAATAGCTTGACTTATGAGAGTTTTCGTTACTTATTTTGTCAAGTAGGCTCAACCAGAGATATCGTGTAAAAACAGTAAAATATGACGCGTTTCAAGGGTCAAGCCCTCATCATCAGATGATATGTACAAGAATCTTAAAACATGAGACAATAAAAATATAAAACGTAATAAAAGAAATCGTGGTTACTTCCCTTGTAACCGTGTCTACGAAGAATGGTCCTCAGCATACTGTGCTTCGTCAGAATTCAAACCAGACCACAACACTGGCGGCGCATAACACTAGCGAAATGCACGGAGTCAACAACACGACTGGGGCGCACGTACGCAAGGGAAATAACCACGTTTTCTTTTATTACGTTTTATACTTTTATTGTCTCATGTTTTAAGATTCGTGTACAGATTATCTGATGATGAGGGCTTGACCCTTGAAACGCGTCATATTTTAGTGTATTTACACGATATCTGTGGTTGATACTACTTGACAAAATAATTAAGTAATACAACCACGACCTCACATCCATTATGGATATAATTAAGAGTTTTCGTCATTTCCAAAATTTTCTTTGTTGTCTAAAGCATCGTTACTATGATGCACGAACATCCGTGTGCAGAATAACTAGGCTGGTGTGAGTTTAGTTCCACCAGCAGGCGGGATTATGGCGGGTCAGATGTAACCGCAGCCCTCGGACACAGCGAGGTGCGGCGTCTGCCCACTTCTGCATCCCCTCTTCGCCCCGTGGCGCTTCGATCGAGCACAACCAACAACGCCGCAGGGAAGTCCGCATCGCTCTCGTCTCACGGCAAGCAGTCACCTGCGATGGCTCTGCTCACTGGTGCAACATACATAGGTCAGACAGTGCGTATTGTCGAGGATCGGTGCCGAGAACACTAACAACACTCAATTAGTGAGTCGGCAGGAGTAAAATATAGGGAGCGAAGAGTTATATTTATTTATTTATTTGGTTATTTAACCTGACCACATTAGGGCCATAGGGCCCTCTCTTACATCTGGTCAGGAACAACATAAACAAAGGATTTAATTACAAAAAACACTGTATTAATAATAATAATATATAATAATAATAATAATAATAACACAAAAATCAAAGTAATACTAATAATAACAACAGATATTTACATGGAGGTAGATGTATCAAATGTTCAAATATTTGTAGAGCTTATGGGACTTAACTACGGGGTCATCAGTTCCTAAACTTACAAACTACTTATGAACTAGCTAATCCTAAGGATGGCACAAATATCCATGCCCGAGGGGGGATTCGATCCCCCGACCGTAGTGGCCGTGCAGACCGTGACTGGAGCGCCTCAGTCCCCTCGGCCACCGAGGCCGGCGGTGATAGATGTTTAACACATTTGAATTAAGTTTAATATAAAGAGAAGGGGCAAAATGATTAGTGAAAGAGGAGAATATTAAAAAATTACAGTGCCAATGGATGTGAGGAAGTGGAGATATATATGAATAGAGATCTCTGCTGACGAAAGAAAAGGGAAACATTTATGGGGGGGGAGGAGGAATTGACAACAGTGGGCTACAGGCTGCTAAGTGAAGAAAAAGATGGCTATTTTGACAGAAGGTGAACCCTTAGCTGTCTTTCAAAGTTTTGAATTGATTTTATCTCTTAACTTTTGAGGAAAATTATTCCACAGACCTGTTTCCGATGCAGAAAATGATTTAGAGAAGATTGCAGTGTTATGTGATGGTACAGAGAGAGTTTTATTTTGGTGAGAGCGTGTGTTTCTGCTGTGCTGTTCAGATAGTGATATAATCGTTGAGGATAAATAAGAAAGTTTGCAATGATTGAGAAAGCGATGCAGCAAACATAATATATGATAGCTTCGACGCTTAGAAACGCTCGTAGAAACGTAAGTTACAAATGTTTCGGATACAAGAATTCATCGCCAGCTCCAGCCTATGTGAATTTTCGTGTGACAGTCCTTGCAGAATAGCAGCACCATAATCTAGATTGGGAATAATTAGTGTCTCAACAAGCTTCTTTTTCAGCTGTAAAGGAAACGCTTTTTCGTGTTTCTGCAGTGAATGAAGTGACGCACATACCTTCTTACAGACTGTCGTGTGCTCTGTCCAGTCCAAGTGCTGAGGAAATATTACTCCTAAGTTTTTTCCTGAATGAAAAAAGCGTATTTGTGTGTCGTTAAATATTAAAGGTGGAAGAGTTTCTCTGAGCTGTGGAGTGATGAGTCTTTTATGGGCCACTAAGATTGCCTGCGTTTTTGATGGATTCAGATTCAAGCCCATGCTATTGCCCATCTTGACAGTGAAAGTAAGCCCGGGTTTACATGCTGGATGGCTGTGCTTAGGTTTTTAGGACTTTCACTGAGATATAATTGTAGGTCATTAGCGTATAGATGATATTTACAGTGGGACAGAACAGTGGACACATCATTAATATATAGTGAGAATAGTAAAGGCCCCAGTACAGATCCTTATGGAACCCCTGATACAACATCCCTCCATTTTGACCTATTTTTTGCTGTTATTACTCACTGTTTACGGGTGGTGAGGTATGAGTGGAACCACTGAATAGCACCTGTAGAGAAATTTGCTCCTGTAGTTCAGCAAGTTAAATGTCAAAATCGACATTGTGGAAAGCTTTGCTAAAATCTAAAAAACACATAATTGTCGCGTGTTGGTTATCCATAGCATGCTTGAGATCCTCTGTAACTTTTATAAGAGCAGTCGTCGTACTGCGATTTTGGCGGAAACCAAATTGGTATTCGTCTAGTAGGTCTTGCGATGTTAAATAGCTAGTTATCTGCTCATGGACTATATATTCAATGATGGTAGGATGCAAAAACTTGTACAAAACGCAGACAGCAATTACTAGGGTCAAAAGGCATGAAAGGGTCGCAGTGGTTGTGAAGGGAGTGAGACAGGGTTGTATCTTTTCCCCATTGTTGTTCAATCTGTACATTGAGCAAGCTGTGAAGGAATACAAGGAGGAATTTGGAGAGGGAATTAAAGTCCAGGGAGAAGAAATAAAAACATTGCGGTTTGCAAAAGGATGTAAGTTTCCGTTCATATTCTCAGTTGAAGAGGCTTGCACAGGACAGTGTAGAGTGGAGAGCTGGAACAAACCAGGCTCCGGACTGAAGACCACAATAACAAGTCGGCAACTGCAGAACATTACCTGACGGAACTGCACAGAATGGATTAGGACCGCACGAAGCTGCTGGCACAAACGTCCAAATTCATGGACTATGTCATTAAGTTGATATACGTGTCAGGGAACCCCTGACAAATCGTGATAGCGGGTACATACTTAGAAAAGCATGGGATCCCGCTATCAGATTGGTGAATGCAATATCTGAGACGGAATTTACTTCTGGGGCAGGTGGCGGAACAGCAGAGAAGCCGCCAGAACGCGGCCCTGGGCGTGGACCGCAGACAGCTGGTGGCGGTAAAAGCGAGGCGACATCATCACCGTCTGTCAGTTCATCAGCGCACCTGATGATGACAACGTGGTCGTTTGCCTTAATATTGTGCCTGTTGTACACTAGAACCCACCAGTATAACCACGAATTATTTCGATAGTAAGGTAATTACAGTTCATTGTCCATTTACGTTATTGTTAGCGGACTATTCACTGACTCTTATGGTCAGAGGTTGTACACCTTAGGAGCATGACTACGACCACACTACAACCGGTTAAAGTGCACAGACACTTGGAAAGCAATCCTCTGCTCTTAGTCGTGCCTCATAGAACTGCATTGCTACCTTGGCATCCTTGCTAAAAATATTCAAATGTTAGTAACCCTATTGGTCCAAACTGATGTAGTCACTAGTCCCTACGCTTACAAACTAACTCCGACAGCGGGCAACCGCGGGCTATGCAGCAATGCGCCTTGGAGCGCTAGACCACTCCACCGCGGGGCATCCCTGGTCTCTATATCTACATATAAATGGGATACTCTGCAAATCACATTTAAGTGCCTGGCAGAAGGTTCATCGAACCACCATTATACTATTTATCACCCATTCCATTCTCGTATAGCGCGCGGGAAGAAAGAACTCCTAAATCTCTCCGTTCGAGCTCTGATTTCTCGTATTTTATTCTGATGATCATTTCTACCTATGTAGGTGAGAGTCAACATTATATTTTCGCATTCGGAGGAGAATGTTGGCGATTGGAATTTCGTAAGTAGCCCACGCCGTAGCGATAAGCGCCGTTGTTGCAATGATTCCCATCTCAGATCCTGTATCAGTTCCGTAACGCTGTCTCCCCTGCATCGTGACAGTACGAAACGAGCTGCCCTTCTATGAACTCTTTCGATGTCCTCCGTCAAACCCACCTGATGAGGATACCACACTTGGCAGCAATACTCCAAAAATGGACGGGCATGCGTAGTGTATGCAGCTTCTTTTGTAGTTCTGTTGCATGTTTTAAGGGTTCTGCCAATAAAACGCTGTCTCTGGTTCGCCTTTCCCACGACATTATCTACGTGTTCTTTCCAATTTAAGCCTGAAGTAATAGTAATTCCAAGGAATTTTGTGGAGTTTACGGCCTTTACTTTTGATTGGTTTATCTAGTAAACAAAGTTTAACGGATTTCTTTTCGTACTCATGTGGACGACTTCACTCTTCTCATTATTTAGAGTCAATTGTCAATTTTTACATCATATTGATATCTTATTCAGATCATCCTGCAGCTGGTATTGATCTATTGATGATTTTACTAGACGGTAAATGACGGCGTCATCTGCAAACAACCTAAGAGAGCTACTTAGATTTTCCCCTACATCGTTTATATAAATAAGGAACAGCAAAGGACCAATAACACTTCCCTGTGGTATGAAAATTTCTGCTCAATGATTGAACAAATAGTGGCCTGGCATACAGACCCACTGCTATACCATATCAACATTGTCAATATGTGGAAGCGGCATACGAGGGTTGGAACGAAAATACCGGCAACACTGCTGTGGAGACACTATGCAATGTAATCTACTATTGTCGCTGTTAGCACACGTTGTTGACAAACATACCTTACCCCCGAGAAAATGGACACGCCCGTCCCACGTCACCGGCGTGCCCACAATATTGGGAACCGCAGCCACTTGTGAGCGAGCCGACCTAACAGAGTTGGATCAAGACTGAATGTGCCAGATATCGTACAGAACGACAATGTCATATGGGTCTTAAAGAGGCATACGGGGAATCGGCATTGTCGTACAGAAATGAGGCACGTTAGTAAAAGCCTTCAACGAAGGAAGGAAAACTGTGGCAGACATGCATCCTGTAGGTCATCCTACCGCCTCAGAAGAAGTGCATACTGTTGCCGCGTTAGTGGACAGCGATCGACGCCAGACGATTCGTGAGCTTACCGACGAACCGGATTAGCGCCCAGGAATATGCTTCGTATCGTAAAGGGCATGCGAAAACTTGCATCACGATGAGTTCCGCATGTATTGACGGAAATACAGAATTGTATGCGTTCCGACGCTGCTCAGACCCACATGAAGCGCTGTGAATGCGAAGGAGACGATTTCTTACGCCGTATCATAACGCTATATGAAACATAGGCCACATCATACGAGCCAAAACTGAAATGCGAATCCAACGAATGACGTTATTATGGCTTACCGAGATAGTCGAAAGTGCGTCAGATTGCAGGATGGTGAAAGTAATCGTGATTCTCGTGTACAACTGTGATGGTGTTATCGTAAAGCGTTACGTTCGTCCTCAGCAGATCGGCAATGCACAGTATTACTGTTCGTTTTTGGAGCATCACCTGCGACCAGATGTGAAAAAAAAATAAAAATAAATAAATAATAAAAAAACAACAACAACACTTTCTGCGCAACCCACCGATCATTCTGCACGACAAAGCGTGGGCGCATACAGCGCAAGCTGTGGCTGCTCTTTTCGGTCGATGGGACTAGGAAGTTCTGTACCATCCATCATATTCCCCGGACTTAGGTCCTTGTGACTTTGATTTCTTAGATAAAGGAACCACTTCGTGACGTTCGCTTACGAACTTTTCCAGAGATAAGACAGACAGTAGACCGCTGCATTCGCATCATCAGCAGAACAGGCTCTTCTAAAGGTGTACTACGCCTTCCACACCGCTGGCAACGGGTTCTACATAACGTTGGTGACTACTTTGAAGGACAGTAAAAGGTGCAAACATGTATCGCTTTTGTATCGTTTGTGAATAAATAATTGGCACTATTCTAGTTCCAACCTTCTTAAATTGCTATATCCGTTTTAAATTCAGTGCTGAGGCGTGTAGAAGCAAACCCAGACACCTATTGTGGCAAGACTCAGTATTGATTTCACCCTCTTCCTCACTGCATCTAGGTCTGTATATTCAATCTTTTTCTCTTTGTACAAGTTGCGTCTGAAAAGTTCGTTGATTGGTCTCAGGAAATTGAGGACACAAGAGTTACAAACAAAATACCTTTAATCGCCTTAAAAGTAATTGCCATTGGCTACAATACACTTCTGACATACGTTTTACAGCTGTTGGAAATTGTCAGCAAACGCTTCTTGTGGAATCGCTCGAAGCACTGAGGTTGTTGGATCTTCGCAAACAGACAAACACACCATTTTTATTCATTGCTTCAGCACCACACACTTGCACCAACATCCCATGGGAGTCCGTCGACGTTTTACCTAATTTGAAACAAACCTTAATGTCAACGTGTTGCTCAATTGCCCCATTTTCGCTCCATTTTGCAATGACACGAGTTCTCACATTGACTCTGTTAGCTGGGCTGCAGCGTGTACCACAGCTTCACTGCAGTGCTTTGCACGATGGGGGTCTCTTTTGGACATGTCCCTCAATGTGTATGGGCGGACACTTCATCCTCGCCTGGGCTGTTTGTAAAATATGAAACCTCTCACCGAATTTTTCATACGCACCTTGTAGAACTTCTTGCTTTTAAAGTAAATATGGCTGTGCTACCTCCTGTCCTACTTGGAGCTGCATTTTGGATGTCCATCAGTGTAAGGTATGAGCGGAAGTAATTTGACAACATAAAATGTTCGTAGACGCTGCACACTGGTTGACGTTTCTGCAGCACCACCTTCGTCCAGCGCTCGGACGAAAGAGGAGACATATCATTGGACATGACCACATCAATATGCACGACAGTGCACAGTGCACTATTCTACACCTTTGCTGCTGTCGACGACCTCTTGCGCCGCTAGAAGGGGTGATACCGGAATAACCACCCTATACATCCGACAGAAAGAATCACAGTACAACACCAGATACGACGTTATCGATGGCATGGGCTGTCAATGCGTGGAATCAACAGAAACAGAAACGCAGATGCTATAGGAAGCGTTCCGGGAATTTGGCGAAAGGTCATACATAACGGGGCAGATTACATTAAAGGTGTATAGCTACAACCACAAATCAAATGTTCAAATGTTTGTTAAGCTTATGGGACTTAACTACGGGGTCATCAGTCCCTAAACTTACAAACTACTTATGAACTACTTACGAACTAGGACGGCACAAATATCCATGCCCGAGGGGGGATTCGAACCCCCGACCGTAGTGGCCGTGCTGACCGTGACTGGAGCGCCTCAGTCACCTCGGCCACCGCGGCCGGCGCTACAACCACACCTGTCAATAAAGTTGATAATAGTTCTCATTACTTTCTACCCAGCTGCTATGTACACACATTCTTCTAGCGAAACCACGAAAACCGTCTACAATTAATGTAAAAGTGAATAGTCAGAGAAAGACAGTCCCATCCATTTAAATCCTTCCGTTCCGTCTCTAACAACTAATTGGTGAGTTTTCACAAGTGCTAATACACTGAATTCTTATGTTTATTCCGAAAGATGACGAAACCCCGTCAAGGCACCAAATTTAGATTCTTCGTATTTTCGCTAAGCCACTTACAGCCGTTGTTTCCATATTCTAATCTTCATTTCTAATAAATAAATAATTGTAAATATTATGCATTTATTAAAAGAAATGAATAGACGTAGAGGAAGTGCCAAAGAAAGATTACGTAAAGCAAACTTCGTCGAGGAAAAGAAAAGTTCTCGTTGTAGAGGAATAGTGTTCAAAAGAGCCGGCCACGGTGGCCGAGGTGACTGAGGCGCTCCAGTCACGGTCAGCACGGCCACTACTGTCGGGGGTTCGAATCCCCCCTCGGGCATGGATATTTGTTCAAAATGTTCAAATGTTTGTACAACTTATGGGACTTAACTACGGGGTTATCAGTCCCTAAGCTTACAAACTACTTATGAACTAGCTAAGACTAAAGACGGCACAGGTATCCATGCCCGAGGGGGGATTCGAACCCCCGACCGTAGTGGCCGTGCTGACCGTGACTGGAGCGCCTCAGTCACCTCGGCCACCGCGGCCGGCATGGATATTTGTGCCGTCCTAGTTCGTAAGTAGTTCATAAGTAGTTTGTAAGTTTAGGGACTGATGACCCCGTAGTTAAGTCCCATACGCTTAACAAACATTTGAACATTTTTTTTTTTTTTTTTTTTTTTTTTTTTTTTTTTTTTTTTGTTCAAAAGATACAAAAATTAAGCCGTAACAGTGGTTAGTAGAAAGTGATGGTCTCTCGTAGCTTTCATGAGATATTTCAGTGAATCACTATTCCAGGCTCCGGCCTGTTCATAATCGGCTAATTTTTACCTTTTATTGGACTGCAGAGTCTAATAACAGACAATTATCCGCAGTTAAACTGCAATTAAAAGCTTAGCCGTTGCCATAAAAAGAGCGAATGGAGTTACCGGTAGTAAAAAATTTAATATTGCCGCCAACGTGGAATGAAAGGTAAAATAGTCTGCGTCACACACTGCATTTAAATCAGCGTTAACTAAACATGACCCTAAAAACTTTACGCCTGCAATTTAATCTGCAGTATTCGTAATTTTTTCAGGGTGGAGCGATTATTTTCGAAGTTACAGAGAACATAGGAGGAGGATTGTAATTTAGGTCGGCATTTCACGCAAGGGACGTGAGAAGCATCTCCATGCCCTTTTATTTGAGAAGATTTTCTTTTCATCTTACAATACTTCTCAGAGGCACTTCTCAGAGAAATTGTAACCTCCCACTCTTACACTTGCCGGTCAGTTAGGAATTAAGTATCCCGTGTACCTAAATCACTAATTATTGGAAAGGCTATCGTCCAAATTTTAATCGCGATAAATGTAGTGGAGGCCGATGACGCAGCTTATCCGTACTCGACAATGAACGGAATTTTGGTGGGACAGAATTTATAAAAATATTTTATAAGTTTTGAAGTTGCCAAAATGTTGAACGAACGGGTAGAACTGATTGAATTTAGCAATTTATCGTTGCCACGCTCACTTTGTAAAATGATTCAATTATGAAAGTTAACTAATGGAGGGTTAATTAAATGGGTAGGCTGACACAGACATCACACTACGCTAAGATAGGCCAAGCACCGATCCCAATGACACTACAGAAACATGCTCTGAAAATTAAATCTATAAAACAATGCATATATTTTATAACAATTGCGTATTAACAAGTAGCAATCAGCAGTAAAGCTATGTCTGGCGTTGGTATTGAAATGCGTCGCACCGCAATGCCTATTTCTTTTTAGACACAAAGAAACGCAGTAAGCAAATCGTACTCATTAAGTGAGCAGTTTAAATATCATACTGTGGTAAATACTTAATCATAATTACACTCTCGTTTCTCGTCTACGTAACAGTAAAAGTAGTAATTATGTAATTATCAAAATTCTTACAAATTAAGTGAATTACTAATTTGACTGATTAATGAACACTATTATTTGATGAAATTTTTTGTTTTCAACATTAACATGCTTGGAATTATATACTGAAAAATTTATCAGCCGTAATGTTTTAACTGTTAGTTATATTGGTTTCTATAGACTGAATTAATTATTGTGTCCTTGATCACACAATGAATATTAAATCAGTTTGAATCAAAACTACTTTATGATCAATACTAGGCAGTTCAATACTGCACCACTAAAAGTTCACCGATTTGCATTACGTTAAATTTTCTGACACATTTGTAATTGAAATTATCATACCTGACCAGTAAATAATTATTTCTCATTACCACTTCTGTGTACTCTATGATTTGACCTCGGATTAACAACGAGAAGGATACGAACCTGCCTGGTACATGTTTTGGATGTACAATTGTTAACACTGTTTTGATAGATTCAGGTTCGCTTTTGACAAAACAGTTCTAATATGCTGGCTAGCCATAAATGGTAATAGAAGACTAATTTGGTTGGATCTTATTTTAGCGATGCGGCGTGCGTCATAGTCGGACTTTATTGGCACTCAATAATTGGCATAGTAGACTATTCTTGGCGGCGGATTATTTGCAAAAACTTTGGGCTCACAGTACTCTTCTTCTTATATGCCTGTTCTTCATTTATGTACTGTGCCCATAAAAATTTAATTACGCTTGGTTAATAAAATTCTTGTTGCCCTGTGCCGATCACGTAACTACTTCACACCGGCACTATAAGACGTCCGCGCTACCCAACTTCTCAACGACTCGTCGACTACTCCACTGCTGCCGCGCCTCTGCATTCCAGTGGTCAAAGGTCTCAGTCGAAGTCTGTGTTGCTCTTACAATGTCAAACTCTCTTATTAGGCCATTGTCTACTCCATCGATATAAAAATCATTTCTTTTACAAATTAAAATTGACATACAAAATTATCATCAAATACATAATACAACCACATAAATATTTCGAAACATACATACGGAGTAAAATTCACATGAGTATTTGCGTAATGCATTTACCACTGTAGTCATGGGAAAGAAAGAGAAACCTATGTTATTCACTATGTTGCCGTGTTACAAACACTTCATGTGATGCAGAGATTATTGCCAGAATTCAAGCTGAAAACCGATTTTACCACAACCTAGAGCCACTGCTTCACTACAAATGTGTCTCCAGACAGTTCATGATCTGATTGTACAAGCCGGCCGCGGTGGCCGAGGTGACTGAGGGCTCCAGTCACGGTCAGCACGGCCACTACTGTCGGGGGTTCGAATCCTCCCTCGGGCATGGATATTTGTGCCGTCCTAGTTCGTAAGTAGTTCATAAGTAGTTTGTAAGTTTAAGGACTGATGACCCCATAGTTAAGTCCCATAAGCTCAACAAACATTTGAACATTTGATTGTACAAAACCGTCATGGAGCCTATTGTGCTATATTGCTGTGACACATGGAATATCTGAAAACAGGACTTTCGAAAGTTCCTAATTTTTGAGAGATTTTTGAAAGATCTTCGGTTCGGTTTTGGATGCAAACTTCTAACGTCCATCACCTCTTTTCGGAGTGACTCAAACTGAGCCCTAATATATTCCTGAATCACGGAAATGTTTATTAGTTCACAGTCTATAACGAAGTCATTCCACTGTAGGTGAAGTTGAACTTATCTTATATGCTGGCTGAAGTCCATTGCGTTGTGAGTTGTCTTCGGCATTCACTAAAGAATTTGATTTTACAGGATCTTTTCATAAATTAAAACCATCTCAGTTGATATGGAAACGATTTTATTTCCACTTAAACATTGCACAACCAAGAAATGCAGCAGCAAGCCAACAGAGCTGCTTACAGGTTTCTTGCCACTCACAAACTCTATAGAAAACTGACTAAACAATGGTTTCTCTCAAACATCTTTCTACATGACTGCGTAATAAGATTGATGACAAAGTTTTGTAATTCACAATTAAACAGTATTCTTTTACATTAAATATGCCAAAATACAGAAATTAAAATATTACATTTAAGCTTTGACTATTTATGTCAATGTATGTACTTGTTTCATGAATTTTGTATTTAAATGTAGTACACAAATTTAACGTCATCCTTTTGACTAGTGTTTACAGTGCTCAAATTATTTACATGATGTGTGTTTTCGAAATGCACATGTATTTGTTTTGCCAATAGTGTGTAGGCGTAATATTATTGTGACATGGAATTTTAATGTGTTTCAGTTTGCGGTCAAATTATTTATTAATACGGATTTGTATATGGTTGTCGTAGTTTTGTTAATTTCGAAGATAGTTTCTTAGTACCAAACGGATTATTAATTTTAGTGCGTGAAAAATTATCAGTATTTAATTTACGATCTAGTGATATATAAAACATGGTTTGCCCTAATTTATTTAAACAAAAGGTATATATGAAATCATGTTGTGCAATAGTTTATAACATGTAGCATTGTTGTTTTTATACAAATTAGTATCTATATAGGTTCAGCAATTTCCAAAACTAAGTGTAATGCATTTTTAGTGTTTGCAGCTATTTTTTACGAAAGTATAAAAAACTGAAATTACGTAAAAGGTCAGCCAAAGTTATATTTAAATCAATGTACTATTTCTTAAAAGCGTTTTACTAACCGTGTTAATAGAATTTCAAACAGAAGGCGAAAATGTGAAATATTACATGTCCGGTAATGAAGTTTTACTTTAGGTATCAGATATTTCGTGTTTCTATGTTGGCAACTGATTTTTAGGAGTTAGCAACATAGCAGAAACGTTACAAACTGCAGAGACGGGCATTATGTCTATTATGTGGTGGTGAGTTGCTATAGGCCATGTGACTGTACCTTGTCCCAGTAAGTGGTCATGGCCGATTGGCCATCATACAAGATTGCGTATAACTTCTATGTTGTCTCTAAATGTCACTGACAAGGAAAGTACATGGGCTCGAACAAACATATATTTATGAACATTTGGTTACAGGATCTCTAGTACATCTCAATGTGCTGGTGGGTGTCGTGTTTCTGCAAAGCTCTGCAACCATGCTCTAGGTATCACTGTAGATGTAATTGTAGACGCCATACTTAATGCAGATATCTTAACTATAACTTATGTAATAATCATCGTACATGTTCTCTAGCGAATTGTCATCAAAAGCCATGATGATAATTGCAACTTTAATCTTCTTCCCGAAAGACTGTTGGTATTAACTGCCACTGCTTCTATCGCCTCTTCCCGCACGTACCGTAGCACCAACGCTTGCAATGAGTTGTTCGTCATTATCATTCCTATTATCATTATTATGAGTTTGTAACAACAGTATCTAACTTACCGCTCATATTTGTGTACCATAACAGATACGAGAATGCATGCAAATGATTCATCTTCTACTCTAATACTATCTTCACGAAGAAGGGTTCTTTGTAACATCATCTTAACTAATCGCAATACATTAGCAGGATTGATTAGCAATCGCCGCCCCATCTGACGCTTCATCACACAAACAACATCACAAAACGCAACATCGGAGGCACACTGCACCGTCCCTACTGGCGAACCGACAGGTCAAAGTACAATGCGGCATGACACATGTAGAGGCCTCTAACGGATGAGAGCAGAGTTTTGCAGATGCGGGAGTATCACTAGTGCAATAAGAGAACTTTATATAATCTCTCACACGATTTTGGTGTATATGTGTTTCTTCGAGCCCAAGTACTTTCCTTGTCAGTTGTATGAGTTGATAAGCAAACAGCTCAATCCCCTCCACCCCCCCCCCTCTCCGCCGTTTCCGTTTATATATGTTCACTCGCTGTTTTTGAAGACAATTTCACTAAGACGAGAGAAAAAATAAACGAAAAAAGGAAACAGTGCAGTATGAACTGTAAAGCAAGAAGTAGCTGGTTGATGTTCTCTTTAAGTCTTTTATCATTTGTTCCCTATCACTTTTTTAATAAAAAAAGGGAAACTGAAAACAAAGAACATGATGCGAGGGAGTAGTTCAGTGATGAAAGTGGTAGGCATTGTTGGGCAGGCTTCGGGGTTCGACCCCTGCCTCACCAACTAAAACAGGCTGCTTCCGTTTCTGCTTAGTCTCCATAATTATAGAGTAAAAATAAATATACAAATAAATAAATAACAAAGAAACTAATCAAGGTAGTACTTCTCCGGGGGACACCACCTTGACGAAGCACTGTCCGTGCGGGTGGAGAGGCTTGCGTATCCGTGTGAAGCAGAGAGCAATACCGAAGGTAGAGAACCTACTGCCGGAAAGGCCTCAGCTGATGGATCAGACCAAGAGTGTCCTACAACGTCCCGTCTTTCTTATCCTCTCCCAGTCCTTTCCCAATTCCTTTCCCAACCCAAGGTGTGATGCGATCCGTACCAAGGGGTGCGTGGCACATGGGTGGATGTGTCTCGAACAGAGGCTCAGGGATACCGGGCGACCTCCCTGAGTAAGTAGCCTTGCATCGCGCGGGTTTATCGTGGTGTGGACCATATAAATCCCCAAATCTCGTGGGACCAAGATGAACACAGAGAAAGAAAGTATTTTAAAAGAATCTGAGGGGCCATCTGAGACCTCAGATACTCAGACATCGGGATCAGGACCGATGGAGTGCACTCCTACTTCTGAATCATGGTCTAGACCTGAGCAAGAAGTGGGAACTGTAACAGAGAAGTTGAACCAGATTAGAATTAAGGCCTTGTCTGGAGCTCAGAGGAAGAAACTTCTCAAGGAACAGAAGCAAAAGGAAGGAAAAGAATGGCTTCCTAAGAATAAGTGGAGGGAATCAAAAGGGCTTGAGCCCAATACCTCCAAAAAGAAACTGCCTCAGGTCGAAGGGGATACACAGACGTCCTCGACGTAAATAACAGGTGGCAAGAGGGTTAGGGAGGAATCTAAGACTCCCTCCGCTCTCGACAGGCGTGATCCTGAAAGGCTGAGGCAGGAAATAGGGAAACAGACCTATAGTACTGCAGTCTCGATCTTTAGAATGGCGGTTGTCCAAGAAGGATACCCACTGGTGAGCATCACCTCGCAGCAGGAGGAGCTCGTGCAGATGGCCCTCTTTGAAGAGATTTGGGGGGGGGGGGGACGCTGGTCCAGGACCCAAATTCAGGTAGATCGCGGTACACTCATTTTTGTCTGCGAGGGGGAGCACTCAGCAGAATGGCTTAAGGACAAGGTGCCCATGATACCCCCGTGGGAGGACACGAAGCTGCTGGTCAAGATAGCAACCGAACTCCTGAAGACCGCAAAGGTATCAATATGGGTACCAAAGATCCTTAAGGATGTCCCTCCGAAGACTCTGTTTGAGAAAATAAGGGTCCAGAACCCAAAAGTCTCGACAGAGGATTGGAGGGCAATTAACCAAAAGGTCGTTCCGGAAGGACGAACCCTGATGGTGGAGGTCGGAGAGAAGTCCCTGAAGGCAATGCGAGAGCAAGGCCTGAAACTGTTTTTAGGGTTCTCGCAGGTCGCCGTCAGGGTAATCAAAGACCTTAAAGGCAATAATGGCAGCAAGATGGGGACTGGAAGTGCTGCAGATAAACCTGCAGCACAGTAAAGGGGCCACTTCTGCCCTGAGCTGTCGTATGGGGAGACAGGAGGTGCACGTGGCCCTGATACAAGAACCCTATTGATAAAAAGGGGGTGTATCGGGCCTTGGTGGTACTGGAGGCAAGCTGATTTATGCTATGAATCTAAAAAAATTCCAGAACATGCATTTATGTTAGAAATGGAATACCTTTCATACCAATGATGGATTTTTGTTCCAGGGACTTGGTGACCATCATAATGCAGCAACGTGAGGAAGGTATCAGGAGGAAAATTGTTTTGACCTCAGCATACCTTCCTTACGAAGACATCTCTCCTCCTCCTTTGGAAGTGAGGAGACTGACGGAAGCCTGCCATTGGCAAGGTGACGAAGTGTTGGTGGGATGCCCACAATCTATCGTGGGGCAGCAAGGACACCAACAGTAGAGGTGAGCACCTTCTTGAATTTCTCCTATCTAACAACTTGGAGATCCTGAACAGGGGTGATGAACCTACATTCAGGAATAGTAGAAGGGAAGAAGTAATTGACATAACTTTTGGTTCCATGATGATAGGAAGTCCTGTCAAACAGTGGCATGTGATCCTTGAGCCATCCTCATCAGATCACATGTATATTATATTCAAGGTTGAAATGGGAATCAGACACGGGCTATAGGAATCCCAGGAAAACGGACTGGGAGTCATATAGGAAAGACCTTGACTTCAGCCTGTCGGAAATTAAAACTTCGATAAGGAATCCAGCAGAGTTTGAGGAAGTAGCAGAGGCCGTAACCTCTGCTGTAGTGACTTCATAGCAGGACAACTGCTCAATCACTAAGAAGTGCACAAATAGGAATGTGCCTTGGTGGAATAATAACCTCTAAATGCAAAGGAAACAGGTACGAAAACTGTTTAATCTTGCGAGGCGCAAAGGACAATGGGCAAAGTATCGTGAGGCCCTTGTCAATTTGCCATCAGATGGGCAAAGGAGGCATCCTGGAAAGTATTCTGTGAGGAAGTGGAGGGCACGGCTGCTCAAGCGAGACTTAATAAAATCCTCACTAGAGTACCAACTAATCCAGGAGGAACATTGAGGAAGGAGGATGGGGAGTATACAAAGACAGCACATGAAACGTTGGAACTGCTCCTCAAGACTCACTTTCCTCAATATACTCTGGAGGATAACTCAGACCAGAATGCGATTCCTGAGAGACAACGGTTCTCAGGTATTCGCAAAGAGGACTGGGATCTGGCCAAGGAGTGTGTCGATTTCAGTAAGGTCCGATGGGCGGTGGGAAAATTTCAACCGTTTAAGTCACCTGGCCCCAATGGAATCTTTCCAGCTCTCCTGCAACAAGCGGGAGAAAATCTTATTAAGAGTCCTATGCAAGGTTAGCCTAGCAGCAGGAATCATTCCCAATGCCTGGAGGGCAGTGAAGGTTGTCTTCATTCCAAAGCCAGGGAGAATTGATCATACCAAGGCCAAGGATATGAGACCAATCAGCCTGTCCTCCTTCACTCTTAAGACATTGGAAAAACTGGTTAATGTGCATGTTGGAGAAAGGAGGTTAAGTAGGGCTCCTCTACAATCAAACCAACATACATATCAACCAGGTAAATCATGTGAGACAGCTCTCCACCAACTTGTTGGGAAGGTGGAGAAAGCACTACACTTTCAAGAAATAGCTCTCTGTATCTTCCTGGACATTGAGGGGGCTTTTAGCAACACGACCTTCGATTCCATGGTTAGGACAGCAGAGGTGCATAACCTAGGGACCACTATATGTAGGTGGACAAGGGCCATGCTCAGTGGAAGAAAGGTAGAGGCTACCATGATGAATGAAAAAATGGTAATCAACACCACTAGGGGTTGCCCGCAAGGAGGAGTTCTTTCCCCTTTATTGTGGAATCTAGTGGTGAATGATCTCATTGGAGAATTAAACTCTAGGCAGTACTTTTGCCAAGGATACGCAGATGATCTTGTCATAGTAATACTTGGCAAATTTGCCGACACAGTGAAGAATATGGCACCAGGTGCTTTGGACATTGTGCAAGACTGGTGCAGAAAACAGGATCTGGGGGTTAGTCCTAAGAAGACTGTTGTTGTACCATTCACAAGGAAACATATCCAACACTCAAGTTGGAATCTAAAGCTTTTCAATGAAGCGCTACCTGTGAAGGGGACCGAAGATGACAAACTGACATGTACCCCTCACATTAGGAATATTTGCTCCAAGGCAAAAGGTACTTTAGTAAATACCAGGAGAGCTTGTGGCAAAAGTTGGGGCCTGAGCCCCAAGGGTATGCACTGGATATACACCACAGTGATCAGACCCAGGATCACCTATTGGGCGGTCGTGTGGTGGAAGAAGGTAGGACAGCAGGTTGCTGCTAAGGAGCTTGGTAAGGTGCAGCGACTAGCCTGTTTAGCCATAACAGGCGGAATTAGCAGCACACCACTGGGATGGAAACCATGCTGGATATGCCCCCATTACACCTTTGGGTCATGGAGGCAGCAGCTGGTGCCTACAGACTCAAAACTGGTAACAACTGGAACTCTTTGGGATATCCAGAATCACAAACTAAAATAGTGAGTGAGGTAAATATAGGAAAGGTTGGGGAAATGCCAGCAGACTATATTATAACCCCATACTGCTTCAACAAGCCTTTCAGTATAACAATTGGAAGTAGGAAGCAGTGGGAGAAAGTAGTTCGACACCGTACGGGGGATATTGTCTGGTTCACTGACGGGTCGAAATCAGACCAAGGCGTTGGGGCCGGGGTATACGGGGTGCAGCCAAGACTGGAGGGCGTCATCTCTCTAGGGAAACTGGTCTCAGTATTCCAGGCCGAAATCACTGCCATCAGGGCATGTGTGGGGGAGAATTTGCGTAGGTGCTACAAAGATCGTAGCATCTATATCTATTCAGACATCCAGGCAGCCCTGAGATCACTGGCAGTTCCTGCAACAAGGTCTAAAATTGTTGCAGAATGTCACAGGGTTGTGGTGGAGCTAGGGGAAAGCAATAGAGTAAACCTGTTGTGGGTCCCTGCGGGATCAGTGGCAACGAACATGCCGACAGATTAGCCAGGATGGGGGCAGAGTCTCCATTTATTGGACCGGAACCTGTCCTGACAATCACCAAGGCAATGATCAAATTGGAGCTACGTACCTGGCTCAGAAGACAGCACGTAGAATATTGGACCAAAGTCCATCAACAAAAACATGGCAAGGTAATGATGCCAAAGCCATGTTTTAAAAGAAGCTCTGCAATCCTGGGCCTGGACAGGAGAGAGATTAGACTCATGGTTGGATTGCTGACAGGCCATGGGAATTAAAAAAAAAACAACACTACATACAATGGGAATAACAGAAGAGGACCCTAAATGTAGGATCTGTGATGACGATGATGAAACTGCATCACATCTAATCTTCGAATGCATTGCATTGGAGAGTAAAAGGCACAGAACATTTGGGACAACCAGACCCGAAGAAATTGTCTAATAAAGAACTGGTAAAGGGACTACTTGCACTGTTCAAGGGCATTGGTTGGCTTTACTAGATATACAGGGAGCGATACCGCACAATAAACTTAGTTTCGGTGCGGGCAGTGGCGGGCTGGACCAACACTGTTTTGGCTTCCCTGGAAAAATCAATCAATCAATCAAGGTAGTAGGCGACAGAGAGACTGGTCGGTATTCACCGTATGCACAAATACAGAGTGCTGTAGTATCACGTAGACAGATTAGAAAAGACAATTACACTGGCATCAGTACTCAGGCGTTTCATGTGCAGAGGTTTGGGATGTAATGATTGCGCACGATGGTTGTCAACAGGCTTTGAAAACGACACGGTAGTTGAAGCTAGACGTATTAGACACTACATTTCGGAAATCAGGAAAGAATTGACGTATTAGACACTACATTTCGAAAATCAGGAAAGAATTCGATATTCAGAGATAAGCTGTGTCAAGAATGTGACGAGATTATAAAATTTCAGACATTTCCCCCCTCTCCCCAACACGGTCAATATAACGGCTGGCAGCAAAAAGCGAACATGAGTGTCTTTGCTAACAGCACGACGTTGCCTGCAGTGCCTCTCCTAGGCTCGTGAACACATCGGTTGAAGCCTTGTCGACTCGAAAACGGTGGCTTGGTGAGATGAGTGCCAACTGAGGCTGACAAGAAGTGATGGTAGGGTTTGTGGGGACGCAGACCCACGAAGCCATGTTCCCAAATTGACAACAAAGAACTCAGTTAGTTGCTGGTGGCTCCATGCTGGTGTGGGTTCTTTTTGCACGGAATGGACTATGTCCTCTCAGAGTCCAGCTGAACCTAACGCTGGCTGGAACTGACAATGTCTGACTGCTTCATTTGCAGCCAGTCGTGGACAAAATGTTCCAAAACAGCGTTGAAATACATAGGGATGAAAATGCGCCAATGGTATGTAGTATATTCTGGACAGTTTGCATAAAAGTCGCCAGCCAAATTGCTCTATATGATTCCCATCGAACTTTATGTAGAATAATCGAGAGGTTAGTGCACAAAAATCTGCGCTGGCAACTCTTTCGCAATCATTGAATGTTAATGCGGCAGCGTGCCTCAATATTCGTTCAGGGGATTACATCGGCTTGTTGAGTCCATGCCAGTAATTGGACAGCATACTAATACGTATTCCGTGAGTTTTGTTTCGAATCCGTTCCTTTACTGTGTAATTAGATGGAAGAAAAAATAATACAAATTTAATAAAATAATAATAAAGTGTTAGTGAATCCAAGTGACCAACTGCTAGGGTCATCGATTTCTAGAGTTCCAAACTATTTAAACTATTTCAAAATATGGAGAGGGATTGATTTAAAAATTTTCTTTGGCCAGGATTCGAACCCAGGGCTTACTGTTTACTACGCAAGCGCTGTAGACCGCTCGGCTAACAGTGTTTCAAAGCGACTACACGGACTGTCTTCAAGCTTGTCACACCCCACACCACATACTTCAATTCTACATCAATGTCCCTGTGAAATGCGTATCAAATTGCTAAGGCTCTCCTATATTTAAATTGCACCCCAGCAAAGAAAGTGAATGGGTACAATACCGCCTTGTTCCTCATGCAGAGGTGATATAAATAACAAAAACAATTAGCTTCCTCGAGACAAACATTGTCATTATACCAAATGTACAGCACAGAATTTATTTCAATGCGTCTCATTACATTAAAATACCTTTGGTATAACGACACAATGTTTGCCTCAAGAAACTTAATGTTATATATTAAAAGGATTTTCTTCATTTTTGTTTTTAACGAAAGCTATTCATCCAGAGATTTGTCATAAAGGCTCAAAATCTACATAACTCACGCCTTCGTTGTTCTGTACTCAAACGCGATTTCCTTCTGTATATTTCTTAAAGGGGTGTCGCTGTAAAGTCAGTCGGTCAGATCGTTCTATCCGAGCGACTTCCTTCATTTTTGCTTTAAACGAAAGATATTCATTCGCAGACTTGACATCAAGCATCATAATATTTTTATTCGAATGTAGTATTCTTCTGTCCTTGCAATGAATATTTTAATCGTTTATTTTTACGATATCTTCTGTTCTAATTGAGTATGCAGTTCTGTTTTGACTATCACCCAGCGGATAAAACTCTTTGATTTGCGCTTTTAAATACTTCCATTGATTGATTCTGAAGAAAAATATGCGTGAACAAACAACTTTAATTTTCTCCCAATTTTTTTATTTTTATTTTTATTTTTATTTTTTTTTATTTCACTAACGGTACGAAGTATTCGCACGGGTCCTCTACTTATTGTTGATATTTACATCACCTCTGCCTAAGGAACAAGGCGACATTGTTGCCATTCGCGTTATTTTCTGGGGTGCTATTCCAATATAGGAGAGCCTTGGCGATTTGATACGTATTTCAAATTGATGCAGGAGTATGTGGTGTGGATGGAGACTTGATTCAAGACAGTCCGTGTAGTCGGTTTGTATGTAACGCTTTCAGAGTCGCGGTTGACCGTCGTAGCGGTCGGACGCTCCTGCGGAGCTCTCGCCAGTGTCGCTCATTGGTGTTTACATTCGCGCGCGCTTGTATTGATAATTACTGATTGTGTTGGAATGGAGTCCCATTTGAGAAAATATACTTTGAATTTCGGTTTTAGTTTTGACATTGTTGTTCTAAAATATTAGAGTTCGACGAATGGTACCTTGGAAAGTTTGACGTAAGTGAAGACCTGTTTGGTCTTAAGAGTTCTTAACCAACGTTTACGTCGTGAAAGTGCGGATCGACGATATATCTCAAAGGATCATGGCCATGACGAACGGGAATGCCGAGTACAAGACCAGATTTAATGAAGTGCGTCGTGTTACTGTTACTTCTGCTGGATTAGGACTTCGAACGGTTAAAGTTCACTTGTTACCGTTTGAGCTTGATTTGTCTTACATCGCGGAGTCCCTTTCGAAGTATGGCACGGTGTACGGCGTAGCTATTGATAAATGGAGAATTTTCATGCACTATAACGGTATCCGCACTGTCAAGATAGATCTGAAATCTCAGAAACCATCCGTAGTGAATGTGTTTGGGTTTCGAGCTCTCGTAGTCTGCGACGAACAACCGCGTACCAGTCCCGCAAGTAATTTGCCGGGCCATCTCTGGGTGGAATGAACGAAAAAAAAAAAAAAAAAAAAACGTCCAGTTGCCTGCCGAGGTACACCTCAGTCGCCAGCAGTTTGTTTACGCACGAGCAAAGCACGGCTCGCCCGCCCTAGAGCTCCGAAAAACGCAGGCTGGCGCATCCGCCATTTTCATTCCCTGGAAACAGTATAGATTTCTTCAAGTACAGTGAAATATTTTAGTAGTGTCCGGTATAGAGCCTTAGATCGTGCTACTTTGAGCTTGCATTCCGCTCTTGTTTACATCGATATGTGTATTAGAGACAAAAATCTCGCGTTTTCTTTACATATTGTTGCTTTTCTTTGCTTTCCGAATAAAGAAAAAGAGCGCAAGAAACATACATATTTTTGTGATAAAAATCGCGTACTAGGTTTAACTCTGTCGAAACTGGTCATCTAGATGAATGTTTTAGCGATATTTGTTTGTATTTGATTATGACTGCCAGTAGTGAGGTTTGTTTGCCATCTTGCAGTAAATGCTTGTTGTCTCCTGTGACAAAAAGATCTTATCGGATTTTTGTACTCACATTGCTGAATGTCTTAAGCTATTAAGAAAGTTTCAGAACGTATTACAAACACTAAAACGAAAAAGAATATTAGTGTACAGGATCTAAAGTTTACGGTCGTAGACGAACACGGTGTCGATGTTCGCAACAACCATTGAATAGCATTTGAAGACCTAATCGCATAGAATGAGGGGAATAAGCGTTTGTGTTGACTATGAAATAAGTAAATAATTATGTTCCTTCTCTAAGGTTGACAAGTTTTTGTGCATAACAGTACTCACTTGGCAGTAATTTAATAATCCTTGTAAACAATTCATTGTCAACATTAGCACACTACACTTCCGCAGCCGAAAGTAAAATTAACCCATTATTCTGCGTCAGGTAGGTTATAGTCTCTGCCACAGTGGATTAGCCGTGCGTACTGGGGCGCCGTGTTGCGGTGAGCGCAGCCGTTCGCCGTCGGAGGTTCGAGTCCCTCCCTCGGGCATGGGTGTTTGTGTTGTCCTTAGTTTAGTTTATCTTAGATTAAGTAATTTGTAAGCTACGGACTAATAACCTAGCAGTTGTGTCAGATAGATTTACAAACATTTGAACATTTGGTATAGTCTCTTATAGATAAGCGTCAATATTGGCATTTACTAATTAGAAACTAAATTAAGGGTGTATTTTGTGATAAAATATTAGGTACTATTATTTCAAATTGCATTCTACAAGTTATGACGCTAAACTATGAAATACGACAAATTCCAACGGTAGTTGCCTGTGTCCGCACAGTACACTACCACAGCCGTAACTAAATGATTTGCCCACATAGACTTATATTTTCCGTTTTAGTGTTTGTTGTACTTTCTCGCAGTAACGTAATAGAAGTATATTCAACAATTTGTGCAATTTCAGTACAAAACTTTTCCATGTGGTGTATTTCTCTATATACTGTATAAGACACACATATTGTGCTCTAAAAATTGTTTTGCTGTGTAATGATATTTTGCGGCTGCTAACTCCCTACATCCATTCTCCTCTTTACTTTTGTAGTCTGATTTTGCTATCTTTTTCTCATAGTGCAATTGGTTAGAAGTCTGAATTACTTTTTTAAATATATTATAGTATTCCTTATATTTAGCTAAGTCATCATCATTAGAAATACTCTTAGCTGTTAGATATATTTTCCTTATTGTCTTACATGAAATCTTTATTCCTTGTGTAATCCATGGTTTTATTATAGACTTCTGTTTAATTTGAGTTACTTTTAAAGGAAAAGAGTTTTCAAACATTATTAATGAATATGAATACTCAGGAGGATGTTGTCATCAGGAAAGACAATACTGGCTGGCATTTTACGGATCGGAGCGTGGTATGTTAGATCCCTTAATCGGGTAGGAAAATTAAAAAATTTAAAAAGGGAAATGGATAGGTTGAAGTTAGATATAGTGGGGATTAGTGAAGTTCGGTGGCAGGATGAACAGGAATTCTGGTCAGGTGCTTACAGGATTATAAATACAAAATTAGTTGGGGGTATCACAGGACTAGAACTGATAATGAATAAGAAGATAGGAATGCGGGTAAACTACTATGAGCAGCACAGTTATCGCATTATGATTGTCAAGCCTACACCGACAACAGTAGTACAGGTTTATATGCCAACTAGCTCTGCCGATGATGAGGAGATCGAAGAAATAATAATGGGAAACCAGTTTTCAGCAAAGAAGGGAAAGCTGAAAGGTGGAAAGAGTACGTAGAGCAGCTCTACAAAGGAAATGAACTTAGAGACGATGTTGTAGGAAGGGAAGAGGAAGTAGATCAAGATGAAATAGGAGATACTATACTGAGAGATGAATTTGACAGAGGCCTGAAAGACCTAGGTCGGAACAAGGCCCCAGGAGTAGATGACATACCCTCAGAGCTACTAAAGTCTCTGGGAGAGCCAGCCATGACAAAACTATTTGAACTGGTGTGTAGGATGTATGAGACAGGCGAAATGCCCTCAGACTTTAAGAAAAATGTAATAATCCCCATTCCAAAGAAATCAGGTGCAGACAGGTGTGAAAATTACAGAACCATCAGTTTGATAAGTCATGGTTGCAAAATTTTAACACGAATTATCTACAGGAGAATGGAAAAGCTGATAGAAGCTGACCTCGGGCAAGATCAGTTTGAATTCAGGAGGAACATAGGAACCCGGGAGGCAATACTCACTTTACGTATTATCTTAGAAGATAGATTAAGGAAAGGCAAATCTACATTTTTAGCTTTTGTAGATTTGGAGAAAGCTTATGACAATGTTGACTGGAATACACTATTTCAAATTCTGAAGTCAGCTGGGGCAAAATACAGGGAAAGGAGAGTCATTTACAACTTGTACAAAAGCCAGACCGCAGTTATTAGACTCGAAGGGCATGAAAGGGAAGCATCAGTTGGGAAGGGAGTAAGACAGGGTTGTAGCCTTTCTCCGATGCTATTCAATTTGTACATCGAGCAGGCGGTGAAGGAAAGCAAGGAAAAATTTGGAATAGGGATTAAAGTTCAGGGGGAGGAGCAGTTGAACGGAATGGACAGTGTGTTGAAAGGAGCATATAAGATGAACATTAAGAAGAGCAAAACAATGGTAATTTAATGCAGTCTTAGAAAATCAGGTGATGTTGAAGGAATTAGATTAGGTAACGAAACAATGAAGGTGTTAGATGAGTTTTGTTACTTGGGTAGTAAAATAACATGCGATGGTCGCAGTACAGAGGATATAAAATGCAGAATGTCAATGGGAAGAAAAGCATTTTTGAAAAGGAGAAATTTGGTAACAACGAATATTAATTTAAGTGTAAGGAAGTCTTTCCTGAAGGCATTTGTGTGGAGTGTTGCCTTGTACGGGAGTGAAACATGGACGATAAGCAGTGCGGATAGGATGAGGATAGAGGCTTTTGAAATCTGGTGCTACAGACGAATGCTGAAGATTAGGTGAGTAGATCGCATAACTAATGAAGAGGTACTGGACAGAATTGGTGAGAAAAGGAATTTTTGGCATACCCTGACTAAAAGAAGGGCTCGCTTGGTAGGACACATTCTTAGACATCGAGAAATCGTAAATTTAGCATTGGAGGGAAGTTTGTGGGGTAAAAATCGCAGAGGGAGACCAAGAGACGCGTATAGTAAGCAGATTCAAGTGGATGTGGGTTGTCGTTCTTATGAGGAGATGAAAAGTCTTGCTCAGGTTAGAGTAGGGTGGAGAGCTGCATCAAACCAGTCTCCGCACTGAAGACCAAACATAACAATGTTATATTTTTTATTCATGGCATGGGCACTATAAACATATTTTGAAATACGACGGTCTGTCGTCTTCCATATATTTTGTTTATAAAATTTTAATTTATTTGATGTCGCTAGATTAGCATTTTGTTAAAAGTAGAACCCCGCTCTTTTCCAGGCATGATGAATAGAATTTTTATTTCATGTTTTAAAATATTAGTTACTGAAATGCTAGTTAATATTGCTAGGATTTGGTTTTTATTATTGTGGTTATCAATGTGGCAATAAGTACGGCTTCTCCGCTACGCCACTGTCCCTGTGAGAATGTGTACTTGTTTTACTTTTAAGTGGATGTGCGATCATTTACTCTGTTTCCTCCTCTGCAGTTATTTTTGTTAATGAGGAGGCTGTAAGCATACATATTGGACTGCACTGTGATACGAGGGGTGCTCCAATGAAAAGCTACGAAACGACATTGTGGTTATAATAGAAGTCGTTATTTAGAAGTAATCACCAGAGCTCTTAGCACAACCCTACCAATGTGTAACGAGCCGAAGGATTTCCTGTTCCCAGAATTCCTGTGGCTGTGACAAGAGTCAGTCCTCCACTGTGTCCCTCCGTTCGTCGTCAGAATTAAAGCGCTTCCCATTCAGGCGTTATTTTAGGGGGACAAACAAATGGAAGTCATAGGCGACATGTCTGGGCTACATGGCGGATGCTCAAGCTGCTCCCACTTGAATTTGGCTAGTACTCTTTTTGTGACCCTGAAGACATCTGGACGCGCGTTGTCATGGAGCAGAACCACTCCCCCCGTCAGCAGCCCTGCACTGTTCTTAGCTTACAGACCGTCGCATAGGAGGATGAATATTACTGACAATTATGTGATTTGCCTTCTGATATTATGACTGTTTGTAAGCTATTAATGAATTTGGGGTGGGGAGGAGGGAAAATTATGTTCTACAGATGTGTAAGAAGCTCTGGAACTAAAAAAATATCTTGTAGCATATTCGTAGCAACCCCAAAAGACTTTTAATAACGAGAATTGCCAAAAATCTCTAAAATAATTTTAAATAAATACAAATACAAAACAATAAAGGTTAGCGTCAGATCCACTCTCGTAAGTAAAGTAAAGCTAGGACGCTAGAAGTGGTCGACTGCGATTTAATTGGAGGGCCTCGCATAAGTCGTAAATAGTTGAGCGTCAGTCGTCCAGTACTGCAGTGCACTCTTGGAAAATGAAAAAAGGCCACCACGAATTCGTCGACCCAACAGAGGGAAACCTTATTGACACATCCTTGATGATGTATACGGCACACCATAATACAGACAGAGTCATAGTGCGTGAATAGTCATCTGAACGTATGAAATTTCGACACTAATGTCATGAGTACTCTCCTTTTTCAGCAAGGTAAGCTAAGATTCTGCCATAGAGATGATCGTAGAGGTGCCATCTGTAGTCTTGTACAATGGTCTGCCATGCAGCTTCTACCAATTGCCTCAGTTGGGTCAAATTTCGTGTCGGTCGTGCAGAATGCGCAAGATGAAGTTCCATCTGGTCCTAAACATGCTCAATAGGGTACAAATTCCATAAACGCATACCGCGACATCACTGGAGGCGGCACGGACGATGTTAGAGCGTGAGCGGAAAACGCATCGGCAGTACGCATGAGGATAAGAGTTTGTAGAGATTATGAGACTTTACTACCGGGTCATGTTCCTAAACTTACAAACTTACAGTCATCCTGGTTGAGTACCTCTTATTATTGATCTCCTTCCCGAGCGCTGTTGCTGGCGACCAGATTCTTCCATCTTCATTCTTCTATCTTTAACTGCAACTGTTACCAGCGCTAGAATAAAACTTTCACTCTGCAGCGGAGTGTGCGCTGATATGAAACTTCCTGACAGATTAAAATTGTGTGCCGGAACCGGGACTCGAACCTGGGACCTTTGCCTTTCGCGGACAAGCGATCTACCGTATGAGCTATCCCAACACGACGCACGATGCCGCCTCACAAGTTTACTTCCGCCAGTACCTCGTCTCCTAATTTCCAAACTTCACAGAAGCTCTCCTGCGAAACTTGCAAGACTAGCACTCCTGGAAGAAAGCATATTGTGGAGACATGACTTAGCCACAGCCTACAGGATGTTACCGGAATGAAACTTTCACTCTGCAGCGGAGTGTGCGCTGATATGAAACTTCCTGGCAGATTAAAATTGTGTGCCGGAACCGAGACTCGAACCTGCTTCGCAAGAGAGCTTCTGTGAGGTTTGGAAAGTAGGAGGCGAGGTACTGGCGGAAGTAAAGTTGTGAGGCGGCATCGTGATTCGTGTTGGGACAGCTCAGACGGTAGAGAGCTTGCCCGCGAAAGGCAAAGGTCTCAGGTTCGAGTACCGGATCCGGCACACAATTTTAATCTGCCGGGAAGTTTTGTCACGAGCGCTGATTATGATGACTAAAACTCAAACTTCTGAAACTGCTGCTGCTACTAACGCCGCTACTGGAAATCTGACGATTCTCTCTCTCTCTCTCTCTCTCTCTCTATTACCTTCTGTCGTCGTCTTCTTGGCCGTGGTATTTATTTGATGGACCTGGCTGGAGGTGCACGCTGTTTGCGGTCGTTGTCTTCTGTCACGCTGTATAGTTTCTAGAAAGATCGCTCGACACGATGCTCTGGAGGTCAATACAATGGGTTATTGCCTTCTGATCACTTTGCTTCGAGAAGCCGCGTTTTTCATTTCACGTGAGGTGGTCGGTCGACGGCCTGATCGCTGAATCAACTGCTTCCGCTTGTGGAGAGAGCGATGGTCTCCTAGTCACGTTCCGCCACACATGAATAGTCGGTGATACCCTGGCCTTGCTGAGTCTGCTGGTCGACGCACTGTCGGAATTCAGTCACAGGTTTTGACTCGCCTGTGCCTCTGAACTGAACTAAGTTACCATTGTTACCTCACGTATTATTCACTTTTCATTTATCACTACATTTTATTTCACTAATTTATTTACACACTTTACTACACTCAACACTAAATGGGAGTGGATCAGGAAAAATAAGTAACTAGTAGTGATACCGAGTACCCTCCACCACGCACCTTTGGGTAGATTGCGGAGTATGTACATAGATGTACATGCTTTTCCCACAGGACAATGCAAGTCTTTATGTATCCTGTACGACCCAACGTTCTCTTCGAGGCGTACATCAAATCCCCAGATCTGGCCCCCATTATGTTCCCCTGCGCGGTCTGCACGATCGGCACGAAATGTGGGACCTCTGAGGTATTTGGTGGAATTTGCATCGCAGGCCATTCCGAAAGACTTCATTCGGCGACTCGGCGATCGTCTCCATGGGAAAATTGTAGATTGCTTTGCTACAACAGGAGGGTGTACACGGTAGTAGTGTCGGCATTGTGCACGCTCTGGTGCTGAACTCTCGAGCGTACGGCCCTGTTTGCATGGTCGTGTGTTCTATACGTCATCAAGAATGTGTCAATATAATTCTGCTCTGCTGGATCAACGAATTTATGGCGTTAGCTTTTAATTTTCCAGGAGTGTATTTTGTATAAGATGGACGTAATGTATTCCCTATAATGGTTATGCGAGATTCAAGGGGGTTAAACAGTCAAAAGGTTTTATGTTTCACAAAAAGTTTAAAATATAATGCCTGTTCCAGAATTACAATCAGCCTGGAAACATGCTAATGAAATGTGCCAGAGGTAGAACTCACACATTTTGAATAATTTACACAAATATGTCATCTTAGATAATATGTTCGCCAAATCAGCCCCAAAAACCCATCGATGGGCTGACATCAGTTCACTGAAATGAGTCACGTAACACTATTGTATCACAAACAGCTTATTATAAAAAACCATTTAGTATTCTGAGAGAAAAGTGAAACTTATGTATAATAAATAATAAATACATAACACCAAAGCTCTGCAACAAAAAAATTCTACAGCGCCAACAGAAGAAGAAATTATTAAACACAAAAACTAAAAAATAACAAAGCCTCTGTGGAGGATGGAATTGTAACAGAATTTCTCAAATATCTAGAGCCTAATTCAAGAAGGGACTACTGAGAATTATTTAGCATGTATGGGTCAGCGAAGAAATTCCTGTATACTGGGAGTTTGCCTAAATATACCGATTACATAAAAAAAGGGGACATACATGATGTCAATAATTACAGAGGAATTTCTCTACTCCCTGTCACATGTAACATATTATCAGCTTGTACTCTTGAAAGAGCACAAGAACTGCTAGAATCTAAAATATCAGATTTCCAAGCTGGTTTCAGGCCAAACAGATCGAGCCCCGAGCAAATTTTAAACCTAAATTAATCACAAGTACCGTACAACGAAGATGCGAGGCAAGCCTACAGTATGTGTCTTTGTTGACTTCAAAAAGGTCTATGACTCATTCTACCAGATCCACGTTATTTAGGATTCTTGAAGAAAAAGGATTGTTTTGGAAAATACAGAATATCATTCAGCATACATTAAGAAATCCAAAGTGAAATTTATGGGAAAGCTTTCAGAACCACTCGAGATAAAAACGTGGGGCTAGACAAGGTGATGAGTTATCACCTTTGTTGTTCAATGTAGTTGTAGACAGGGTCATGGAAGAATGGGTGAAACGGTACTGTCTGTACCCTTTCATTAAGTTTCGTGTTTTATGACGATATTTGATTTATTTAGGTTCCGGTGCTGTGTTTGAGCTGCACTTGGTCGTGACTGTGTTCATTACTAATATTTATGTCAGTTACGCCGATCAGGTGGAAACAGAATGGGTTGTCGGTTGCAGTTTGAATAATAAAAGAAAATTAAGGAGCCAGGCTCCGCAGATCCCACTTCCTTACCCTTTGGTGAGAGAGAATGTTTATGTGTGTGGATGAATGAATGTTGGAGTTCGGGTGCTAGCTGAGGTGAGAGTGCATTCAGTTGTGGGGTAGGTTTGCCAACTCCCGATTTTGCGGGGCACTGCAGAGAGGTTCGCTTGAGTTTGCGAGGTCGCGGTAGATAGCAGTCAGCTCGGGGAAGGATAGAACGTTGGCTAGAGGCTCGTATTCAATGGGGCCGCTAGACGAAAACAGAGCGTCGGCGAACTCGTCTTTGCGAGGCCCCTTTCATTTTTCAGTATGGAAGAAAATGTTAAATAAAATGATCAGAATTATACTCCAATAATCATTATACAAGAAGGGAAAGCAGCATGGTGGAAAGAGTAAATAGAGATGCTCTACAAAGGAAATTAATTTAGTGGCAATATTGTAGGAAGGGAAGAAGAAGTAGATGAGGATGAAATAGGAGATACTATACTGAGAAATGAATTTGACACAACCCTGAAAGACCTAGGTCGGAACAAGGCCCCGGGAGTAGATGAAATTCCCTCAGAGCTACTAATGTCTCTGGGAGAGCCAGCAATGACAAAACTATTTCACCTAGTGTGTAAAACAGGCGAAATACCCTCAGACTTAAAAAAAATGTAATAATCCCCATTCCAAAGAAATCAGACGCAGACAGATGTGAAAATGACAGAACCATCAGTTTGATAAGTCATGGTTGCAAAATTTTATCACGAATTATCTACAGGAGAATGGAAAGCCGGTAGAAGCTGACATCGAGGAAGATCAGTTTGGATTCAGGAGGAACGTAGGGACCCTGGAGGCAATACTCACTTTACGAATTATCTTAGAAGATAGATTAAGGAAAGGCAAACCTACATTTTTAGGCTTTGTAGATTTGGAGAAAGCTTTTGACAATGTTGATTGGAATACACTTTTTCAAATTCTAAAGTCAGCATTGGTAAAATACAGGGAAAGGACAGTTATTTACAACTTGTACAAAAGCCAGTTATTAGACTCGAAGGACATGAAAGGGTAACGAAACAATGAAGATGGTAGATGAGTTTTGTTACTTGGGTAGTAAAATAACATATGACGGTCGCAGTACGGAGGATATAAAATGCAGAAAGGCAATGGGAAGAAAAGCATTTTTGAAAACGAGAAATTTGCAAACATCGAATATCAATTTAATTGTAAGGAAGTCTTTTCTGAAGGCATTTGTGTGGAGTGTTGCCTTGTACGGGAGTGAAACATGGACGATAAACAGCGCGGACAGGAAGAGAATAGAGGCTTTTGAAATGTGGTGCTACTTTACTGAGTACAGCAACGTCTAATTTACAATAAATATTGTGTTTGTTTCTAAAAGTCTTTCAATTTTACATGATGTAGTACGTATTCCTTTCATTAATCTTTGACTATTACAAATAAGACTCTAATAATATGTGCAGATGACGTTATTGACATAAAAGTTAAACATTAATTAAAGGAATACCTACTACATGATGTAAAATGGAAATGCGTTTAGAAACAATCACAATATTTTATTGTAAATTATACGTTCCTGTACTCAATAAAATGTTATCTTATTGGCTTTGATGTAAAATATCTTGTTGATTTTTTTGTTGATGGCAGCAACTGCCGAACTACTACATGATGTAAAATGGAAATGCGTTTAGAAACAATCACAATATTTTATTGTAAATTAGACGTTCCTGTACTCAATAAAATGTTATCTTATTGGCTTTGATGTAAAATATCTTGTTGATTTCCTGTTGATGGCAGCAACTGCCGAACTGGTAGGATATAACAAATTAAAATATTTTGCAGCCTTGGCATAAGAATGATTTTTTCAAAGTACATCACGTCTGTAGATTAGCACCTAAAACCATTTTCTCAAGAAAGTCTTAATCAACCTTAACTTTAAAAAGCTTCTCACTGTACTGATTGTAACTGTGCCCATGATTCTGATTGTTATGTAAATATTTGGATATACTTTTCCTAATTGTTTTCTAAAATATACTGAAGTAGTTGTTTTGCGTCTTTGAGTCTAGTGGATTGGATTTTAAAAGCTGGAGTTTCTCGTAAAGTTGTAAAGGCTGTATGTCACTATTTTCGCCTTCTAGGAGTATTATACCTAAACCATTACAATGCTTGAGAAGGTCCTCTTGGATAGAGATTTCAAATAATTTATATCTTTATATACAAAGCAGAGTGTCCGTATGTTTGTGTACGTGTTGCATACAAATCTACAGTTTTATTCCAATCTTTATGAAATTTTTCACACGTAAGCTTTAATCTATGTGGACGGTAGCCGTGGCATTCGGTATGACGTTATAATTTAAAATTTGTACACTAAAAATTGTAGCCGCAGGAAATTTACAGACAGTATGCACGCATTTAGTTGAATGTACCCTCTAACTTGTATCACAGTAGTTCATGAGATATAAGCACATAAACAGTAACGTTCATGGAAAACCGCCCCATCATGCACCAAATTTTAATCTATTATTTCTTTAGTACTAATTGTATTCGCAAGAGATTTTACAGACACAGCCCTTATAAAAATGAATCTATACCTCAAAAACGGCAGAAATAAATAAATAAATATCCGGGCAACGCCAAAAAAATTTTCAAATATTTGTAAATCTATCGGAACAAACTGCGTGGTCATCAGTCCGTAGCTTACAAACTATTTAAACTAAGGTAAACTAACCTAAGGACAACACACACCCATGCCCCAGGGAGGACTCGTTCCTCCGACGGCGATCAAACGCGCGATCGACAGCGAGGCGCCATTGAACGCTCGGCTACTCCACCGCGGCCCGCACAACGCCCAGTTTCAGCTAGTCATAAATAAAACCAAATCGCTCAAATTATTCTTCGAGCGCTTTCAATAGACATTCTCTGTCGACTATTGCAGCATCTATCATTGTGTTAAAAAATTAACTCTGTACTGCATTTCAGCAGATTGTAATGGTTCATCAATTTGTTCGTAATCGAACATTCGTTTTTTAGGTGCTATCCTTTCCTTTTTTAACTCAGACTCAATTTCGTAACTACTTTTTTCTACAAACATTCGAACTTCTGCATCGCATGTTCCAAATCCTGTAATACGGAATTCTCGAATCCAGTCACGAAATGAACGTAACGATTAAACAGCTACTCTCAGGTTCACTTGAACCGACTGCCATCGATTTTTTTATATTGTTCACATGTAGTAAAATATCGTACTACAAGTATATTGCCGGCCGCGGTGGCCGAGGGGTCTGAGGCGCTCCAGTCACGGTCTGCACGGCCACTACGGTCGGGGGTTCGAATCCCCCCTCGGGCATGGATATTTGTGCCGTCCTAGTTCGTAAGTAGTTCATAAGTAGTTCGTAAGTTTAGGGACTGATGACCCCGTAGTTAAGCCCCATAAGCTTAACAAATATTTGATTTGAACAAGTATATTGCAACAATAAACTCAAAAGTTAACATTTCATTCAAGACTGCTTCACAGTCACTAAGAGTTTCTCAGTTTTACTTTTCAGTGCTTTTAGAGCTCCGATTCTGCTTTCCTATCTTGTTTCAGACAGAGGTTTCAGTGTCAATTTTAATTTTGTTTTTATAAGTTTACACCGCTTTCTAGAACTTGTAAAGAGCACATAAATTTTATTGATAAAGCCGAAAACTGTTGTAGCGTTTGTAGATGAGTTGGCTGCGTCTATAAGAAGGAAATTCCAAGAATGGCATCCACATGGTGCGAAGAATGCTCGTAGAGTAATATTAAGTATTCTTCTTCTAACACCTTTATTAATGTCAACCATACTGGCGCTGTTATCATATCCCTGTTCTCGACAGTTCTTTGTATCTAGATCATTATTTTCTTGTTCCTTTAAAACGATATTTGTTAAATACTTCCCGTTGTTTCTGCAATGGCTAGAAACCCGTGTTCCTCTATCTCTCCATTTGAGGAATTGCAAAATCTTAGTATTATTCACATTTGTTCCACACGGCTCACATCCCTGCTACAATCGAGCATGAAGGCATAATATTTTGCATGTTTGACGCTTTTTACAATTTCGTTAATGACAGATTTTGACATTAATGAAATTAATTCATTTCGCATCTCGTGGCTTAGATAATGCTGAGAAAGTTGCTTTTCATTAATGTGTTGCAAGTGCTCTTTTAGTATTAGATCATATTTGGATAACAGTGTAAATAGTTCTATAAAATTACCACTTTTTCCAGTATAATTCAGGATTCTCGATGATCTCTAAATGCCACATTGTATGAGGCTAAATAGTTGATAATATCGATCAATCTTTCGACCAAGTTATACCAATACATTTGTGATTCCCTAATCAGTCTCTTGTTTTTCTTATCTACTGTTTTCCCATACTTGATTCATTTATATAATTCCATCCATTTATCCGTTTCGCATTTAAAAGAAAATTAAAATCTATTTGTTGGTGGTGGGTGTATTTTTAAACCACTGAGTAAACATCGGGCCATGTAGCATCAATTTAGTTCACTTATACCACCCACGCTCAGAATCAAGGCGACTGGTAGTTGGGCACAATTATCCTCTGTCTAATTCAATATAATTACAAGGCTTGAACAACATGGATACAAAAAGAGCAGGTTTCACCCAAGTTATAACTTACTTTCACCATATCATACAAATTACAAAAGAATCAGGTGACCACTCATGAAAAAAGACACGCTAAGAACAAAACTGCTGGAAGCCAGTGTTATTAGGAACCAAAAAACATAACCTACGAATCACCTATTTCGCCTTTGCAGACATTCTCACAATAATGTTAGATCCTAGTGAGATGGCTATAAAACAACTCTCATTTAGATACTCTAAATGAATGTGCGGAGAAAATCGGTCTGCAGATATCATTCGAACAGACAGTGTTTACAACACCAAATCTAGAAATTTTCAATTTGCAAACCAAATATGGAGAAATTAACAGAGTATCACACTCTAAATATCTAGGAGAAATTATCTGAAAAATATGCACAACAAGAAAGAATACAAAAAGCTCGTAAAGGTTTAGGATTAGTGCAAAACTTCTATTAAGAAAATGCATATCTTTAAATGTCAAAACGACACACTACAAAACAGTAATTAAACCATCAATGTTATATGCTAGCGAAAGATTGGCTATAAACAGGAAAACTGACATAGAAAATCTAAAGAAAGAAGAAAGAAAAATAATTAGGAAAATTTGAGGACCAAGATGGACCGAGAATGGATATAGACTGTAAAAAAACATCCAAAATTGATAAATATTCTAACATAGAGATGAGGAAAAGACGCCTCAAATTCTATGGCCACACAATGAGGCTTCCCTAACACAAACAAAAATAATAGTAAAATACGTAGGTTTCCTTGCTAATGGAGGAGAATGGATCCAAAATGTTAATAAAGACTTGGAATTAGCCAAAATCACCAAAGAAGAAATAGACCCAAGGAACAATTTTAGAAGAAAAATAGAAAAATGGGAAGTTAAACCAGAGACAAAAGTACGAAGAACCGGAACAAAATGTAGCGAAGAAATAAGAGCTAAATTATCGCAAATAATGAAAAACTGGTGGGCAAATAAAAAGAACTGAAACTAAATCATCTTTACTTAGCGTCTTCCACTCTGGGAGCTTTGCTACTACTACTACTAATAATAATAATAATAATATTATTGTTGTGGTCTACAGTCCGCAGACTGGTTTGATGCAGCTCTCCATGCTTCCCTGTCCTGGACAATTCGCTTCATCTGAGAATACGTTCGGCAACCTACATCCTTTTGAATCTGCTTACTGTATTCGTCCCTCGGTCTCCCTCTAAGATTTTTACCCCACACACTTCGTTCTAATACTAACTTGACGATTCCTTGATGTCTCAGAAAGTGACCCACCAATCTATCCCTTCTCTTAGTCAGGATATGCCAGAAACTTCTTTTCTCCCCAATTCGGTTAAGCACCTCCTCATTAGTTACGTGATCTACCTATCTAATTTTCATCATTTCAAAAGCTTCTATCATCTTTTTGTCTGAACTCCTTATCGTTCACGTATCACTCCCATACAATGCTACACTCCAGACAAATGTTTTCAGAAAGGACTTCCCAACATTTAAATTAATGTTGGATGTTGACAAGTTTCGCTTCTTTAAAAACGCTTTTCTTCCCATAGCCATTCTTCATTTTATATCTTCTTTACTTCGGCCATAAATAACAAAACTCGTCTAATACTTTTATTGTCTCATTACCTAATCTAATTCCTTCAGCATCACCTGATTTTCTGATATTACATTCCATTACCCTCGTTTTACTCTTCTTAATGTTCATCTTATATCTTCCTTTCAAGACACTGTCCATTCCATTCCATTGCTCTTCCAGATCCTTTGCAGTCTCTGACAAAATTACTATGTTATCGGCAAACAGCAAACTTTTTATTTGAGGAGAAAAATTATCTCCACCTTAACATCAAAAAGTAGTTACACGCAGCTGTGGGTTTCCAGGGTAACAAATGAACATGATTAAGGGCAGTAATTTACATAGTAGCTTTGCATTTGGTGCTTGCTGCCATTTGCAAGAAAGGCCATCTAAGTGTTGAGGGCTGTACAGTGCTCAACAGTTAACAACTTGTGGTGGGTGCTGCGATGCGACACCAGCGCGGTCACTGACACGGAGCTGTGTGGCGCTGTCGTGCACTGGCAGAAGCGAGCGAAGCCGGCCCGCCTAATTGGTGCGTGGTCACGGTCCGCTGAGCATTCCAGACCATTATCTGCCGCCGTCCTCCCTGTCTGCGACCCGCTGTGTCCCCGGCGCGGCGGAAACCTGTCTGTGTCCGGCTCCACGTCTGTGCTCTGCGTGCGTGGCACTCATCGAGCCACTGGTCTCCCTCAAAAGCATTCGCCTTCTTTCTTGTTTGTACCATATGGCAAGAGTTATACCTACAATAGACTAAACCAGAGGTCGGCAAGTAATCTTAGACAGGGTCCGGATACTTTTGAAAATTTTTATCGTGGTCCAGATGTAAAACCACATGTTCCTTAGAAGCTGTGTGTGTGTTGTTTAAAGTTGAACCTATCGTTAAATCAGACAACAAATTGTTCATTAACACAGCAATTTGGTTTAATTATGGCCCTGATATTGATGTATATATTGTTAAATACGAAACAGTGCATTAAACTGATTATGTGCGCAACGGATCTTTCAACAAATCAACTGTGGCAAGTCACCTTATGAAACAGACACTGACTATACTCAAACAATTTGACTGCGAGAAAGATATTAAAAAAAACCACAAATCACTTTCTTAATGTTTGACTGCGATAATTTTTAGCAGATCAGTACCTCATTATTGAAATTTAGTATCATAATCAATTAACTGTAGTGTTGTATGACAATCATTTACTATGGAACCAATACGAAATCTGTTCAACCAGGATTACAAAATAAATACTACTCATTAAATCCACAAATAACTAATTATCAAATGAAGGAAGTAGGTTAATCTTCTAACTACGTAAATGAAACAGGAAAGAAAGGTCAACTTTGTTACTTATTATTAATAATCACCATTACATTACCTACATGATACAACCTTTTATAATGTCATTAAATGCAATTACCTTCATTCCAGCGGTGTTACAACGTTTCATAGTAATAAAATACAATATATATTCCAAATACAATCAAATCAACTTGCTGGTACAACAGCCTCTGCTCTGCATCGGAGCCATACACACAACTCAACCGCTCTCTAAGCGAGCTAAACCAGAAGTGCTACTCTCTCTCTCTGCGCGAGCTACAGTGCTATGTAATAGATGATCTTTGCCAGAGATGAAACTTTACAGACTTAAGTATACATATCGATACACACAGTAGAAGAAATATTATACGTTTTCTTGCAAGCAAGTTACTCGACACAAAACAGGAGGTACAATATTAGACATTTTCTTACAAAATATTTTTTATGGACACGTTTCATCCTTATTAATTTTTTATTTTAATTTTTACTCACAAAATAATACGAAATACAATAAATGTAAAATAATAATGTATAAACAATCCAGAAAAATATTAATGGCTATTTATTTTTATCATCCGTCACAAAAAGTACAGCGTGCCCAGAAAAGGGCTTCCTGATTTCAAAATTAAATATCTCGAAGATCGATAGAGGAATGCAGTAAACGGTATGTTTATTGTGAAAGCTGTAAGAAGTATATACAGAAGTTTGAAGTAATAGTTACAAAAGCTGCTAACAGATGGCGCTGTACGCTGTACAGCTCATATCAGCGTACATAAGTGAAATAATCGTATGAAAACACTCTTTGCAAACAATCACATCACAATGTTTTCAAAATGTTCACCCTTGGCACTACAGAGGTGGCGCAAACGAAGAATGGAATTCGCCATCACATTTCGTAGTGTCTCAACCGAAATGGATTCACATGCCACAGAGATCGCCGATTCAAGCTCGTCCAGCGTGGCGGGATGCTTCGGGTAGACCATGTCTTTCACTGTGCCCCACAAAAAAAGTCACAGGGAGTCAAATCCGGAGAATATGGAGGCCAATCCATGCCTGCACCATTAGATTTGGGATACTCCAAAGCAATGACTCGACTCCCGAAGTATTCCTCAAGAAAGTGAAACACTTATTCGGTTCGATGTGGTCGGGCTCCATCTTGCATAAACCATCCAGTACCTGATCGATCCTCTAACTCTTGCTGTGTGACGACAAATTGTTCCAAAATTGCAACGTAACGTGCACCAGTGACCGTTTCTCGAATGAAAAAAGGGCCAATAATGCCTGTGCTGCATCCTTCAGCCCACACAGTAACTTTAGGAGAATAGAGGGGTTTCGCTTCACACCAATATGGCTTTCCGGAACCCCAAAATCGCCAGTTCTGCTTATTCACACACACACACACACACACACACACACACACACACAATGCTAAAATGTTTGTAGAACCTATGGGACTTAACTACGAGGTCATCAGTCCCTAAACTTACAAACTACTTATGAACCAGCTAAGACTAAGGACGGCACAAATATCCATGACCATGGGATTCGAACCCCCGACCTTAGTGGCCGTGCAGACCGTGACTGGAGCGCCTCAGTCCCCTCGGCCACCGCGGCCGGCTGCTTATTCACGTATCCATTCAGGTGGAAGAGTGCTTCATCTGTAAACTAGATGCAGCCAACATTAAATCCTTCACTATCAATCACTGTGAGCATCTGATTAGCAAAGGCAGCCCTTTGTTGCACAGCTCGTACGGGTATGGTCTGGTGCGTTTTAATTTTGAACGGAAACATCTGTAGGCTCTTTCTCAGTATTTTCAGCGTGGTGGAACGCTTCGAACGGGTCTCAGATGCAATTCTACGTACGGATGGCATTGGATTTCGCTGAATAATTCCAGGAACTGTGGCGATATTTTCAGGCGTAACTGCGGTTTGCTTGCGGCCAACTTGCCCCACTAGAGCATCAGTTACGCTGCCTGTTCGTTGAAATTTTGCGAAGAGCGTGCGAATGGTTTTCGCATCGGATCCTTTTGGAACATTAAATCGTGCTTGAAAACTTCGCCTTGTTGCTGTAAGACTCTCTTCTAACCTGTGGTACTCTAGCACCAGAAAAACGATTTGTTCAATGGAGTACATGGTTTTAATCTCTTCCTTCGGTACGCTAACCTCCCTTCACGTTTCAGTAGTGGAACTGATCGTTATGGGCTTCGGATCACTCTTTATACTAGGCATTACGTTTGGCGATAACAGCGCCATCTGTTAGCAGCTTTTGTAACTATTGTTTCAAACTGCTGTTTAAACTTCTCACAGCTTTCACAATAAACATACCGTTTACTGCATTCCTCTATCGATCTTTGTTTCGAGAGATTTAATTTTGCAATCAGGGAGTCCTTTTCTGGACATCCTGTATGAAATAAAATGGATAACCTTTATTGGAAAGCCCAGAAACAGGTCATACATTATAGATACTTCTTTATTTTAATTGTCTGTAAGAAAGTAGGAAGCACAATGAAATGTGCGTATATGTATTAAGAAGATCCATGGGAAAAGTTACATTTGCGGTGTTGAGCAGGTTCGTAAGTTATGTTCACGTGCGGAGCTGCTTATGTGAATAGTGTATTCAAAGTGGGTGGTCTTGAGCGATTTTATTCTCCAAGAATTTCATTTAAAAAATGAAATTTCACGAATACGAGTATATTGGGAGCCGAACGTAGCAGCCAGGCTGATCGAAATTTTTTGCGATTTTCATATTTTTCAGGGACATCTTGACTCCAAAATTCTTCTGTAGATAGAGTTTTATACTTTTGCCAGGAAATGTGTTCCTGCAAGTCTATTATCTTCATTTGGAGTAAAGGCATTGAAAGGTGGAAAAACTTCGCAGCCACATTCGTGCCGCCCGCGGTGGCCGAGGGGACTGAGGCGCTGCAGTCATGGTCTGCACGGCCACTACGGTCGGGGGTTCGAATCCCCCCTCGGGCATGGATATTTGTGCCGTCCTTAGGATTAGCTAGTTCATAAGTAGTTTGTAAGCTTAGGGACTGATGACCCCGTAGTTAAGTCCCATAAGCTTAACAAACATTTGAACATTTGAATTTTTTGCCACATCCGTCCATTCTGCTGCAATCGTGAAAAGTTTTTGAATCATTGCAAATTCGATCTTAAGATCTGCCAAGAAATTTGATAATATGGAATAGTCTGTTTTAGGATTATTTTGATATTAAAAAATTGAATCGAAATGAAGGAATTCTTGACTTAAAACGTCTCTTTCAAATAATCAGCTTGCGACATAATGATGATACACTTTGAACGAAATCATATATTAATTTTCCATTTCCTTGTAGCTCGGTGTTGTTATCTACAGAAAAAAATTGTATTATTTTTTTTTTTAATAAAGATACTTTTGTCGGTCCAGTTTTTGGCCTTCCGCGGTCCGGACGTGGACCGCGGTCCCGAGTTGCCGACCGCTGGACTAAGCTTTCATTAGCAACAAAACTCGCAACGACTATGAACACGTTTTCCCTTCAATAATATTTTACATTCGTTCGTGTATTCACAGCTCTAGTTTCAAATACATACATTCACAAAAGATAACATTTCCCTTGAGTCTTAATGTCTTAATGTGCTGAGTGCCGGGGCCATACGAAGCTCAGACTTCCAACAACTGTTAACCTGAATTAAAGGAAAGAAAGAAACCTGAAAAATGTAAAACGCTGCTATAAATTACATAACTTCTCAAGTAGGATGCCACATTTGAAGTACACAAGTGGCAATGCCTTCACTAAACGATAGCAATGGTAATACTATCGATGACAGTACTGCTAAAGCAGAATTTCTAAACACAGCTTTCCGAAATTCATTCACCGAAGAAGACGAAGTGAACACTCCAAGAACAGCTTCCAGCATGCGAAATTTAGAAGTAGATGTTCCTGGAGTAGAAAAACAACTTAAGTCACTAAACAAAAACGAATCTTCCGGGCCAGATTGCATACCAACAAGATTCCTCTCAGAGTATGCTGCTGCAATAGTTCGATACTTAGTTATCATATACAACCCATCACTCAGCGATAGATCCGTACCCGAAGACTGGAATGTTACCCAAGTCACTCCACTATTCAAGAAAGACAATAGGAGTGATCCCCAAAATTACAGGCCAATCTCACTGACGTCGATTTGCAGTAGGTGTTTGGAACGTATACTTTGTTCTAACATTATGAACTACCACGAAGAGAATGACCCATTAACTAGCTTACGTGATCGTGCTTCGCAACGGTTGTTAAAGAGGGACCTGTGTATATCATGGTTTTTTATGGTTCCGGACCTAGGTTAGCAAAAACAGAATCCTTGTTGGATCGCTATGTCAATAAACTCAGTTCTCCTAGTCAAGATGTCAAATTCAAGTACAAGTCATTCTCGAAAACGATGAATGTTAATAAAGTTTTTGTTATAAAAAGTGAAATTAATTTAAGTCCGTACTCCGAACGATGTAAATTCTTTGTTAGTTAAGACTGAGGTTTGTAAATGTCTGTCATGAACTTCTGAAAACACTTCTATCGTTGAGATGAGAAATAGTAATAATAATAATAACAGTGCCATGTATTGGTTCTATGGCGCAGTACCAACCTTTTTATCTCTCACAGTAAGTGTATTCTGAAGTATTAGAATGTTGCAGTATTGCACTGGGGACAATGTAGTTATTCTGTATGCACTGCTCCATATTATCGAAAAGTCGGAATACTGAAAATCTGGTAATTCAGTCAACAGAGGAGTTCATGTCTGTTTAAATAAGACGTCATGGTGGTGTCAATGTGCGATAAACTAAGTGTGGGTAATCGTTGAAGGAATGGTGTCAGTTGATCGTCTGTATAGAACTTTACATTAAATATAGTATTTCCAGTGAATTGTCTTGACTGTGTTAGCAGCATTGGTCACTCTTTCAGCTAATACATGTCCTCAAGGTCTGCAGTGATTACTTCGTAAAGCACGAAGTTGACATCGGTCTTGTGTAATAGAACTATATATTCAGAAGTCGGATTATAACGCTAAGTACAATTGTCTTTGCAAAAGGAAACGTCTTTCCCTATCTTAATGTAGTCCGCACTAAAAGTAAGTAATTGCAAATTTTAATCACAATATTGTACCGAACAATTATGAAAGCAGCGAAGTTTCAGATGAGTTTGTCGCTCGCTTGTGTATTTTATCTCTAGTGGCAGGCACAAAGCAGAAATATCTCTGGAGTGAGCATTCAGATGCGCGAAACAGATTTTATGTCCTCAGCATTAAGGTGGAAATATCAGCTGATATTGGGAAAAATCTTCTAATCGATGACGCCATCTTGGTCCTTTTTTGTTCGGTTCCATTTATTTAGATATTATTTCATGTTACGTGGTTGCTCTGCGAAAAGGAGGTGGGGCTTCTTTGCAGCCAATGCGGTACAAACCAAACCTAAGAGCAAATAAATGTGTGGAATGAGTGGATTTCTCTCAATATCACTCGGTATTTTCAGCTTAATGCACGAAGCCAATGCTCACTCAATAGATATTCCTACTCTATTTATAATTTTGTGGTTATACCAGTCGAAAGATGCACTTCTGTCCTTTCCATGACATTGCAAAGCATGTGGGATACAGCTAGGAAGGGAAAAAAATTGTGTCCTACCTGGGCTAAACTTCACTTGCAGTGGCAGCGGTTTAGTTTGCTATCGTTGGCAACAAACTATTCGCTTTAGGAAGATGATTAATTTACTGGCCAGAACAGCATAAATTATTTATTTCATTACGACACAGGATTTCGTTGTGGAAACTATTGTAAGCTTTTCGCATTTGCAGCTGACGCTAGATTGCGAGTTTCTGTAAAAGATTGCCAGTCTTGGGTATTCTGTATTTTGCATGTGTTTTTCTTTGCTTCTGCAACAGTAATCTGACTCGTTTTGTGTACCACGGGGGCTCACCCCCTCTTATTAATTTATCTGGTATAAATCTCTCGATTGCTACTGATAATGTCTTCGAAAGTAAGCCACAACTTATCTACACTCGCATTGTTAGTTTTGAAAGACTGGAGACAATCACTCAGGAAAGCATGAAGCGAATTTTTATATGCTCTTTTGAATATATATATATTTTTCATTTATTCTTGGTGCATTTGGGAATTTCGATATTCAGTCTCACTACTACAACTCTCTATGTTCGCTAATCCCAGTATCTGTTTTGATGCTCTTTACTTGCTCAGGATTATTTGTTGCTAGGAGATCAAGGGTATTTTCGCAACCACTTACTATTCTAGTGGGTTCATGAACTAATTGTTCGAAGTAGTTTTCAGAAAAAGCAGTCAGAACTAGTTCGGACGAAGTTTTATATTTGCCGCCGGTTTTCAATACGTATTTATGTCAACAATTCGAGTGTAAATTAAAGTCGCCACTGATTATAACAGTATGCTTCGCGTACTTGTTTGAAATGTGATTCAAGCTTTCTTTGAACATTCGGCAATTGCATCGCCTGAGGGGGGGGGGAGGGGTGCGATAAAAAGATCCAATTATTAATTTGATTAATTTGTTCCGGTTGTCAGGTGTAACGTCTAAGAATAACTTTCTTGAATAAAGAAATAAAACCACAAAACACAGAAAAAAACCTCAGTATTATTGTTGATTCAACGATTACAAGCCATTACAGATATAATCAACAAGGCAAGAAAGACTTGGCCTCCTGAAAAGGATAAAGGGAAAATTTACAAATGCATCGACACCGGCTTTGATCTACACCTACCGTGCTTACATTAGACTCACTTTAAAATATGCTCCGCCAATATGGGTAACCTCAAAGGTACACTCATTAAACGTATTTAGTTCGGATCGGCGCATGCTGCGGGTTGCAGGCAGACTCAAACCGAGCACCAGCAGGGAACAACTCTACGAAACCGTAGGAGTTCACGCAATAGAACTTAGGCTAATCAAAGTATTAGCCAATTACGCAGCAGCCAGAATCACAAATAACTAAAAAACAACCGAGCTTCTAACGCAGCCACCTTTTCGCCTAAATCTTCTGAGGTATAAGTATCCATTTCCTCCTAGCGCTGTTGCAAAGGCCGTAGAGAACATCTACCCAGGCTAGTTCAACAGACGCAGTCCAAGAAATCCAGTATTTATTCCAGCATACGCTGATCCAACAGGAAGATACTGTTTAATTCCTACATAATATAACCCGTAATGAGATTTCCTTGAGGGAGCGTTTTCCTCAGATTGTACGATACTAAAAAGATACAACCAGTCAACTAAGTCAAATATAAGCCCCAAATAAAACGAAATAAACAGTGTGACCACAGAATAAAGTATGATACTTGGCTGAAACGAACTAAAACCAAGTTCGATAACGGGCCTGTCACTCCCATCAGTTTATTTATTTATTTGTTTGTCTAGGGGCGGAAATCTACTATGGTCATAACCGCCCATTCCATCAGGAGTTGAGTGACAGATAGAAAAAAAAAATATGCCTTGTAAATGGAAGTGGGTGCTCCTGTCGAAATATCGACGGCGTCACCCGACAACACGCCCGTAAGTTATTTGAGAAATGGTATTGCACAGTATAAAATAAGAAATAATAGGGAAACATTGAACAGATCAAACAATGGAGTTTGCTATTTAGTGACACAGAAACCACACTTGCGAAGTCACGAGGAAAATTCAGAAGGTGCCAACAAATGAAATTACATCTAATTTCTTCCTCCAAAAGAAAGAGTATTTATGAGTATCTGCAGTTTTTCGTGACATAGCCGCAAACATTATAAGTAGGTTTTAATACATACAGTAGCTGATGGTTACAGAGATGAAATCTATAATCAAATTAAGAAAATGGATTGTTGCTTTACATAAAACAATATTTTGTTTTAAAAAATTGTTTGTTCACTTGTCTTCTACGTTCATGTAACGCAAGAAAGAGAGAGAGAGAGAGAGAGAGAGAGAGAGAGAGAGAGGTAGCGGTTTTAGGGGTGGTTTGGTGAAAGGAATGTTCATATCACTCACTGACCAAATAGAAATAATTTTCGTAGTCGAATGGTAGAGATAAGCTTAAAAGAACAATAATCGTTTATTCCAGTGTTGTAAAACTTTGGTGTATATGCAGATTTGCTTGTTATCATTAATTTTATTTTATTTACTTTTGTGTACGAGACATATACTCGATACATAATATTCGATTACAGTTTAGAATGTCGAATACGTTTTCACGCTGCCATTTGTAGATTCATATTTATTTTATTTTATTTATTATACAACGAGTATCTGCGTTATTGCACTAAAAGGACCTGACACACCGTTATCTTAGTTAAATTATTTGTTCTTTTATACCTGTCTCCAAGCATTGAAACATCGCTGCGTGCATTTAATTTAATTATCACCAGTTTCAGCTGCAATTTTCGTGCTACACTGCACTACGACTCGTACAGGATTTCCGGTTAATGCCACAGGACCTGGAGCTTCCCAACATTTAACGCTACGTAGCCTCGCAAATGATTTTCCTCTGATATTAACAAATGTATGCTAAAGTGTAAAGTGTAATAAAGTGCTTTATTATCCAACGCTTTCACACTTTAATCAGGAGTCGGCACTGTTTAAATTGCACAACACTTTTACATTCAGTATTTTATATGTTTTCACGCTAGCAATGAATTACTACAAGGCACATTTCTGTATTACAAAAAGAACACATTATAAACATTTGTTTCAAACTTCAATATGATGAACTCAGAGTAATGTGAACATGATTTCTGCAGTTTAATCTAGTCAATCAAGAAGGTGTGCGTAAATTTACATGTAAGTCTTCAATACCATCGTCATTTTCCAGGTGGTAGTGTAACCAATTCAGTATATCGACCTCATTCGGAAGTATATAAAGTTTATGATTTCGTACGAATAAACGAAGCCCGTGTAGTTTTGTAGCAAAAAAGAATGTGTTTAGTTTAATAAACTGCGTTCTTCACAGTTGATTTCTTTTGCGGATCCAACATACATTTCTTTTAATCAACGGCTGTGAACCTGTTAACCGAAAACTGATTTATATGTTGTTGTTGTGGTCTTCAGTCCGCAGACTGGTTTGATGCAGCTCTCCACGCTACCTTGTCCAGTTCAAGCCTCTTCATATGAGAATGTTCGACATCCTTTTGTATCCGCTTACTGTATTCGTCCCTCGGCCCCCCTCTACGATGTTTACCCCTACACACTTCCTTCTAATGATAAGTTGACAATTCCGTGATGTCTCAGAATGTATCCAACCAATCTATCCCTTCTCTTAGTCAAGATATACCAGAAACTTCTTTTCTCCGCAATTCGGTTAAGCACCTCCTCATTAGTTACGTGATCTACCCATCCAATTTTCATCATTTCAAAAGCTTCTATTATCTTTTTGTCTGACCTCCTTATCGTCCACGTTTCACTCCCATACAATGCTGCACTCCAGACAAATGCTTTCAGAAAGGACTTCCTAACATTTAAATTAATTTAGGATGTTAACAAGTTTCGTTTCTTTAGAAACGCTTTTCTTCCCATAGCCATTCTGCATTTTATATCTTCACTAGCTCGGTCATCAGAAGTTATGTTCCTACCTAAATAAAAAAACTCATCCACCACTTTTATTGCCTCATTACCTAATCTAATTGCTTCAGCATCACCTGATTTTCTGACATTACATTCTATTACCCTCGTTTTATATATCCTTCGTATTTTGCAATATGCGCTTAGACTCAGCGCTGAGAACATACATTTTTGCTCGTAAGATGTAAGATGTAAAATCAGAAGGTTGCAGACACACAACTGGCTGGTGCATTTCGAATGGGTTAAAGCAAATCGAGGGATATGGGGAAATGAACTAGCAGACAGTCTTGCTAAAAGAGCAGCTCGACCACGACAATAAATACGCTACTACAAAATACCTACAAGAACCGTAAAGAAGAAACTTCGAGAAGAGTTTAGGAACAAATGGGATATTGAGTGGCAAAGAACAAAAAACGGGAGAAGCACTAAACCGTATTTCCTACGATCCGACAACGTTTAACGATTAAACTCCCAATATCTCCGAATTTTACAGCTATGTTAACAGATCATGGGAAACTGAAAACGTATTATCAGCGGTTGAAAATAATTAAAGGAATGTGCTCATGTAAGAGAGCTGTCCAAACTGTTCATCACGTGCTTTTTGGCTGCCACAATTTATTGAAAGAGAAGGACCACCTAAGGAAAAAGTAGCTGCCAAAGGAGGAGGATGGCCCGACAGTAAATATGATTTTGTACACAAATTCATTAAAGACTTTTACAATTTTTGTAATTCAATAAGATTTCTTGATGTATAAAATCGTTTGTTTCTTTGTAAACCCTGTCAACTATGTACTGTACATGTGTTTGCAAAAATACCTGCTGTAACCGCCTGAATCTAACCATCAAACATGTAATATTACTATGTAATGGGGCATGTCAAATCTATAAAGGTGAATGTCTGTTCGGTGTACGTTTATCACGTCAGAACCACAAGACATAAAGAGCTAAAAATTTGTACAGTTACTAATGTCTACCAGGGGAAGGCTTTAGGCACGGTTTTATGGCGATCGGATATATATTAATGTGATTGTTTGTTCGGTGTACGCTTATCACGTCCTAACGACAAGACGGAGAGACTTAAATATTTGTACAGTTACTAATTTACACCTGAGGAAGGTTTTAGGCACGGTTTTATAGCGATCTGATATGTATTAAATAATGTGAAGAATATGACGCGAAATGCAGAACAATAATTACTCTTACAAAATTATATTTACTGTTTGAAAATGATTTTATTGGTTGCATTGTTGCTTGAGTGTTGAAAATGATAAAAGGGTGGAGTATATTGGGATGGAAAGTTATTGGTGTATATAAAATTCTACGTGTGTCTGTGTGTGTTAATATTTCGCTCTGCAGTGAAAACTACAGAACGCAAATGAATGGTATGTGTGTAATTGTTGTCCGAAGTCTCCCGATTGTCCACCATAGCAGTTCTATGCGGATAGCTATAAGGGGGTGGAAGATATGGTGGTTGAAAATCGTCAAATTATTTAAAAAAAAAATCGTACTGAAGGCCAGCGCTGACGTTTGCGACTCTATAGCAAGGAGGTTACATACAGCGAAACGTAATGCCACAGACCATATCTTTGGTCTATGCGTGCTAAAATGTCTTCAGCAATTTCTCTGTAAGGATAAGCATACGAATAAGGAAACATAAGAATAAATTAATAAAGCTGCAAAACAGAAAGTTCTTTTAATAGATCTCTTTAAAAAAATCGATTTGACGTTTCGCGCATTCCATCCCTCAGATATGCCGTTTCCAATTCGTCTAGCTTTTGCCATGACAATTAATAAAGCTCAAGGACAATCACCAAACGTCGCAGGAATCCATTTACAGCCCTCATGTTTTTCACATGGTCAATTATGCGTCGCTTGCTCAAGGATGGGCAACCCAAAAAGTCTCTACATTTACGCTCCAAACAATACTACAAATAACGTAGTTTACCCGAATGCCCTTAAATGAAATTAAAATGAATTTGGACATTACTCTCACCATACGTGTTGAGATATTGCAACACAGGCTTTAAGGAATAACGTATGTATTATTTTTGTAAATCTTTAAGCACTTTACGAAATTTTTTATTTGAATGTTGATTAAAAATGTTTGTTTCTAAAGAAGGTATTGTATTTCATTTCATCCTTCAAAACCAGTCTCATAGCACACTACTGAAAGATAGCTTATCTATCTATCATAATCAACCAACACGCGAGCGGAACCGCGGGTTTAATCTAGTAATAAATAAACAAAGGGGAGCACCAAGTGTGGTACAAACGAATTTTGATGGGTCGCAGATATCTTGTCCGGGAACTCCTCCAGACTACCAAGCTGAAAGGATTTATTCCATTGCGCCTTGGTTTCTACGAAAATCGAGATCAAAGTACAGCGCGTACCAGCAATACCTGTACTAAGTCGACAGTGGTACGTGAGTCAGCGTGGCGTAATTAGCAAAGCGCTCCTCTGTCAAACAGATGACCCGATTTCAAAATCAATTCGAAATTATTTTTTATTTTACACTTATCAAACAACTGATTCTCTTTAATTATATTTCTTTATCCCAATTTATCAATTTTTATTGCAAAAATAAAGTTCTTTTGTAACTACAGTTACATGTGAACAACACGCTACGAATGACTAGCTGCCTGGCCGCAGCATAATAATCCGCTGGGACGGGTCAAGTGGGCACACACTCCATTCGACGGTATGAGAACAGTGAGGCCGGGGACTGTAAACACAGCAAGCAAACGCTGCACAAGTGTTAAGCCTCATTTACACTGGGGCAACATCTTGCAACATTGTGGCATACTACGTAAATGTGGCGTGCGTCGCCTTGTAGCATGCTACAAAAGGCAACATCTTGCAGCGTAAGTTGCATGTGGCAGTTTAATTTATACCAAAGCAACAGAATTCGGGACACATGGAGTTGGTGTTGTAGGAGAGTGGGTGCTCCAGTGACTGCAGCGGCGACTTACTCGGTCATTGCACATGCAGGTGCAGCCAACAATGGAAACGAAAATCATCGGAAAGGGAAACGATGGTGGAAGAGGAAAATAGTATACTAGGAGATCTAACAGCAGATGATGATGCCTTTTTAGTAACTTTACGAGAATGCCGAATGAGGACTTTGATTATTTACTGCAGTTAATTGCTCCTCTTCTTCCAACATAATATTTCTCCAAGAATTCGACTGGCTATCACATTAAGATTTCTAGCCACAGGTGATTCGTACAGTCACTTATGTACTTAATCGAAATATCATATTCAGCTACTTCCCTCATAGTGCCAGAAGTGTGTGAAACTGTTTCATCAGTGTTGACGTATTACATAAAGGTAAGTAAGCAACATGCAATACTGGCTTTTTATGTAATTTTTTTACTTCACATGAATAAAAGTCTGCACTATAAATAGTCGTCACAAAACATTCCTTTTAAGTCAGAAAAATTGTTCTTTCACTTTCAAATATTTAGTATTCTGGCAAGAAAGTTACCAATAGTGTCGTACCATGTATTACAATGTAAATTAATTTATGTAAATAAATAGAATTCTGTGAATGAACTAAGACTTTTTGGTGACTTTGTTCCGACAAACGTGTAGTAGAATGAATTTTTAAATTACTGTTACCCAATTTTATATTTATTCGGATCGGTTTGTTAGAAGATGCTGTATGTAGCCTATTACTACAACAATATAACAAATTCCGAGTCAGTATGAACAGAGGAAAATTGCCTAATGTACAAATACACTTATTCATAATTTTACGCCGCAGTGGAGTAGCCGAGCGGTCTAGGGCGCCTCGCTGCGGAGCGCGCGGTTGTTCGCCGTCGGAGGTTGGAGTCCTCCCTGGGGCATGGTTGTGTGTGTTGTCCTTAGGTTAGTTTATCTTAGTTTAAGTAGTTTGTAAGCTACGGACTGATGACCACGCAGTTTCGTCCGATAGATTTACAAACATTTGAACATAATTTTATGGCCATTGATTAGTATACTACAGTAGTCAGTTATAAAATATATATGGTTACCAATTCATCGAGGCACTTACAATTGAGCTGTCCATTCCGGCACGTGGTTCCGTCATGTCGAGAATGAATTTTAATGATTCATATGCGAACCATTTACGTTCTGTATAAGGTGCTGAGCGGCTTCGGCTTTTCTTATTCATCATACGTATGTGCTTGCGATGAAATAAACTTCTCAGATTTTTTATCTTCTTCTTTGCAGTGATCTCGTGAATTTCATATATTGAACCGAGTTTCCGTATCACGTCTGTTTTTAGTCTGTTATTTTTATAATTGCTGTCACGCACATTCCACAGCACTTCTGATTATCTGTAGTCCTCAATGAACGCCAAATACTTCTCGTTGGACCACTCCGTTTTCAAACTGCGCGCTGCCGCACAGATACTCTCGCACACGAACCCAGTCAGATCGGGAACTATCTGCGGCAGCTTGCGGCATGACGAATGTTGTCGCCTGTGTCGCGTGACTCGTGCGACGACGTGCGGCACTGTAGCATGCGGCGCTGGCGCATGCCACAATGTTGCAAGATGTTGCCCCAGCGTAAACGAAGCCTTACAGGTGATAACCACAGGCGGTTTACTGATCTTTCAATCGCCGTTAAAGTATGCTTAGAAATAACGAATAAAATAAAATAATCGTCGCTCAATACGTAACATATTGAGCAATTAACTAAGTTATTATCATGACCAATTACGAAAGCAGTAACATAACAATGGTTACGAAAGCATATAATTATGCACAATCAGTCATCGGACAGGTGTAAAACAAAAACTATCCAAGCAAGATTTGAACGCGGGTCGACCTACGTGGCAGTCAAGGACCTCTCTAAGCCATTGCTTATAATTTCAGTGCAGTTACGTAGCAACCTCTTCGTTCATTTTTGGAGAAACTGTACAAGTGATATCAAATGTTCAAATGTTTGTAAATCTATCGGACAAAACTGCGTGGTCATCAGTCCGTAGCTTACAAACCACTTAAACTAAGGTAAACTAACATAACGACAACACACACACACACACACACACACACACACACACACACACACACACACCATGCCCCAGAGAGGACTCGAACCTCCGACGTCGAGCAACCGCGCGCTCCGTAGCGAGGCGCCTTAGACCGCTCGGCTACTCCACCGTGGCCAAGTGATATCTCACACCAGTACAGCAGTGTATATCAAACGGAAAACTAGTTTGCATATGGAGTCTTTTGGCATATTACTCTCTAAAAGTTCCCATTGATCTCTTAATATAATAAGCAATCGCTTCGTAATTATTGAAGAATGTATTAATGAATGAATCGCACTCTTATGAATCCTTTGTAGATTGGTTTTTCGTACTATTAACGAATAGTAACGTAGGTTAATAAGTTTCAAAATATAGATAATTTATTTTCCTGTTTGCTTTTTACATCGTTCCGTTACGATACCCGTGTTTTTTTTTTTTTTTTTTTTTTTTTTTTTTTTTTTTTTTTTTTTTTTTTTTTTTCCTTTAGGACAGAGTGGTTCAGCCTATCACAGGAATTTCTCTCATTAGTCGACAACTTTCGCACGCAAATAAGCTGGACCCATTAATACCCTATGGCTCTACGGCTTTAGATTCTAAAACTACTGAAATGAATTTGAGTACTCTTATTGCATGATTAATTAGCGTTAGTAATGCCAATGGCTCTTTCTTCGAATTTAGTGGACCTTATTGCGAATTCTATCGTTTAGTCTCCACAAAAATGCATAGTTGATCGTGTAAGCCCTTGGCGAATTTAAATTATCACTATTTGCTTCCGCAGTTGTGACTAGCTAGAGAAACAAATTAATTCATAATTTCTGAAGAATAATTTAGTTGCAATACTGTTACTCATGATTACATCACTTCAAAAAAGATCAAATGGTTTCAGCCTTGTATTTATAATTTTCTTTTATGAATTTATCCATTGTTTTTAAAAATTGATTGTATGACTTTATATAGTAAAAGAAACTTTTTTCAAAATTTACTTAAAATGTCCTCTTATAAAACAACCAATAAATTCTGGAGCCGCGTCAGCTGTTTTTATTGAGATCCTTTTATATACAGGTCCACTACCGGTTTCGCGTCAATAGAGACGCATCTTCAGGTGTAAAATTTTTTTTCTCTCGTCATAATTCGCGATGATCAGTTTACTCCGCCACTTCGCAGTGCACTCCTCTACGCCTCCATAGGTCTGCTACAACTTGATATTTCTAAAAATAGTTTATTTTACTATATAAAGTCATACATCAATTGTTTTAAACAATTGATAAATTCATAAAAGAAAATGTATTTACTCAGCCGCGGATGCCCCAATTATAAAATAACTTGTTCTATTTATAAATAACATCCAGTTTTTAACATAAGGAAGGAAGCTTGGAGTTTAACGTCCCGACGGCAGCGTGGTCATAGAGACAAAGCTTACACTCGGAGTGTTTGGGTAAAGAGGTGGAAGGAAATCGGCCGTGCCCTTTCAAAGGAACCATCTCGGCATTTGCCTGGAGTGATTTACGGAAATCACGGAAAACTTAAATCTGGATGACAGGAGGTGGATTTGAACCACGGTCCTTCCGAATGCGAGTCCAGTGTCTTACCACTGCGCCACCTCGCTCGGTTTCCGAAGCTTCATTTGAAGCGTATATGTGTACGTAATATGTGCCGGTAGCATCTAAAGCAGAATAATTAAACTTATAAGTGGCAGCCCTCAGTCGCAAAGTACGAAAATAATCGTTACCAGGTTTCAATGGGGCTATGGGCACCTTCTTCAGACGAAGATGAATATGTTAAACCTACATGTCAAAATTTAAAATACAAAAAATATATTTCACATAATCAGATAGTCATACCTAAAAAGTAAATAGTTGTAGACAGGCGGAGCAGTCACATGGGGCTGCAATGTCTTCCCTGCTAACGTCGACAGATAACTGATACGTCAGGAATCATTTTCTATGGTTGCAAAAGACAACCTACGATACATATTTCATACAAAATCACGTCATAAACAATGGAAACTGTGCCATATTGCGATGCGTGATATTCCTCAACTATTTGACAATGAAGGCATTTACGACTTTCAATAAATTGTAAACATAATTTAAAATCTGTACGAAACTTTATCTCGCTGACAACCCCTGATGAAAGGAAAATTGTTTATCACTTTCTACTTTTATGATGTTCATAATATACATCTACAGCATTTGGTATGACTTTACAAGTTATTACTTATACACTGTAAACTGTATTCGCGCCGGTCGCGGTGGCCGAGTGGACTGAGGCGCTCCAGTCACGGTCTGCACGGCCACTACGGTTGGGGTTCGAATCCCCCCTCGGGCATCGATATATGTGCCGTCCTTAGTATAAGGTAGTTGATACGTAGTTTGTAAGTTTAGGTACTCATGACCCCGTAGTTAACTCCCATAAGCTTAACAAACATTTGAACATTTGAATTGTATTCGCGAGACAATTCAGACAGTACACATAAATACCACTGAATATTCCTTCGCTATTATATCACAGTTCGAGACATGGTTCATGAGATATGAAGTCATAAACAATTGGGTTAATGAAAAAACATCATCACGCATGTGGTTACTATTTATTAAGTCTTACTGATAACACCATTCACGACATTTTTTGCAGACATTAGGCACATATACCACCGAATGTAGCCTCAAATAGTACGACATTTATTTCAAGAGATACGACGTTATAAAAATGAAATTTCTGAGTAATTGCTACGTCAAGCGCTATATTTCTTCAACTCCTGCAAAAATAATGGACGATTGCAACTGAACTTGGTACACATATTGCTTACTATCAGACAACAATCGCCGTAAGGTTGGAAACTGCCTCCGACACTTAGTTCAGGAAATAAGACATTGTAAACAATGAGTCACAGAAACTTTCTCATCACGATATGCGTGATTTACGAGACTATTTATTTCCTAATATTACACTCTACAAATGTGAAAAATTATATTTTTTATAGAAAGGATAAAATACATGTAGTTCTTGAGATGTAACGACATAAGAATTGGGTTCATGCAAAACCTCCACATCAAACATGAAGTCTCGATTTATTACGTCTTTACGACTAACTCTATTGGCGACATTTTATTTTTTTTATTTTTATTTTTTTTGCAGACAGTATGAAGATGTAACTCTAAATATATATTAGAAATTACATCATAATATACACATAGTTCAAGAAGTATGGCGTCAACAAGCAGTTTTATAGTTTTCAAAATGAAAAGCCAAGATTGCACATTAATAATTTATTAAATGACGACCGGTTTCGGTGCACTGTGTCACCATCATCTGGTCACATATGTGTTATAAGCTGGACATCTTGTTAAGCTTATAACACCTATGTGACCAGATGATGGTGACACAGTGCACCGAAACCGGTCGTCATTTAATAAATTATTAATGTGCGATCTTGGCTTTTCATTTTGGAAACTATAAAACGATCAGATCGCCTCCAAACCCGACAATGTCAGATAATCTTATCAGAAAGAAGTGCATGAAATTCCGCCCCATGGGGCATGAGGTTTCTAGTGTAATACTGGGAAAAATGTATACCCGGACAATGCCGGGTTTCATAGCTAGTCTGTTTACATAACACTATCAAACTCTATTGACTTATTTCATAACAAAAAAAGAAAGTATTCACTGGTGATTTTAGACTTCATTGAAAACTCTCCCTATATGAAATTACTACAGCCAGTAGCATTGTCATTCAACATAAATCATACTAATAACTTTCCGACTAGGATAGCTAAGGACTCAAAGACAGCCATTGATAATACCTTTATAGAAATGTCGAATGATCAAAATAATATTATAAAACCAATAACAAGTAGCCTTTCAGACCATGATGTAGTTCCTACTAATACTGATCAGGATATAAAATGCATCAAATACGAGTTTAAGAGGGTAGCCAGTAACGAAGATTTTGATCGTTTTAGAAAACTGCTCAAAGACATAAATTGGAGAGATGTTTACAGTGCTCATAGCATGGATGAGAAATACAACATTTTCATAAATAATGTACTCAATTTATTTGAAAACTGCTTTCCTCCAAAACTAACTTAGATTACACCAAAGTCTAGAAAGAAAACATGGATTACTCATGGAATAAACGTCCCCTGTAAGATAAAAATAAAATTCACCTATCAGTAAGAAACAGTTCAAATGTAAATGGTTTAGATGTTTACAAAACAAATTGCAAAATACCTAACATTGTATTCGGACATCAAAGCGAATCCATTATCCGAGTAGGATAGTCACCTCAAAAACAAAGTAAAGACGATAATGGGTTACACTAAAGGAGGAAATTCGTAGAACCAGAGATGAAAACGAGCACATAGCATTAAGAGTAGATAACAAAAGGGTAACAGATATGTGCAGTGTTGCTGCAATTTTCAATAATCATTTCTTAACAACTCTGAAAAGATGGTTTTATGAGGATTGGTAACTGCTGCAGTGTAATATCTCATACCTGTCACTACAGATAACTGCAGTAATATGAATATGACACACACAACACCATTAGAAGTAATGTCCTCCATAAAAGCTTTACAATAAAAAATACATCAACAGGTTTTAATAAACAGTGTGCCTCTAAGTTTAGTCATTTTTATATTACATTGGAACCAGTCTTTTATCAGTGGAACATTTCCTGAATGGTTGAATGATGCTGAACTTCAGACATAATATAAAAGAAAGGAGATAAAGAAATTCCACCAAATTCCCGTCCAATTTCACTTTTACCTGCATTCTCAAAACTTTTAGAAAAGATAATGTGCAGTGGTCGTCTTAAACTTCTGACCACTGATAAAATATTACCCATGCCACAGTTCGGATTTCTAAAGGGTTCTGATGTTGAGAAGGCTATCTACATACATAGTGAGAATGTACTTAATTCATTAGACAATGAATTACAGGCCACTGGTATATTTTGTGATCTGTCAAAGGCATTTGACTGTGTAAATTACAATATCCTTTTCAGCAAATTAGGATATTAAAGTGTAATAAGAAATTCTTCAGAACGGTTCAAATCGAATCTCTGCAACATGTAACAAAGGGTGTCAATAGGAAACAGACTTATACTAAACTATCACGCTTCATCATATTGGGAACTAATAACATGTAGGGTCACCGAAGGGTCCAACTTAAGGCCCCTGCTTTATTTATATACATTAATGCAATAATGTTGTCTTATTTAAATATGATACAAGCATTGCAATAAATAATAAGTCAGTTAGAAAGGTAGGCTAATGTAATTTTCATGGACATTAATAAATGGTTTCCTAGCCAATACTCTGTCGCTAAACCTTGAAAAACCACACTATAAACAGTTTAGAATTTGTAAAAGGTTTCGTGCCAGTATATGTTTAAAGTATGACAATAAAAAGATAGAAGACGTTGAAGATATCAAATTCTTAGGATTACAGATGGATAATAAATTTAATTGGGAGGAGCATACCAGAGAACTGCTGAAGCACCTAAAGAAGTCAATGTTTGCTATGCGAATGTTGTCAGACACAGGAGACACAGGAGACTACTAGCATATGATGCAAACTTTCACTCCTTAATGTCATCTGGAATTTTTTTCTGGGACAATTCATCAGGTCAAGCTAAAATGATCAGTGCTCAAAAACGTGCCATAAGAATTGTGTTGTCAACACTAAAGAACATCCTGTAGAGGGCTATGTAAGGAACTAAGGGATACTAACTACTACTTCGCAGTACATTTATTCTCTAATGAAATTTTTCATTAATATGTATCTTTTTTTCAAACCGATAGCTCAGTTCCTGGGATCAATACTAAAAATAACAGTTATTGCAAAAGGATTTAAAATTACTTATATTGTCTCAGAAAGGTGTACACTATTCAAAATACACAGTTTCCATATCATGCCAGCAGACATACAAAATTTAACTCACAATAAAGTTCAGTTTTACAAGAATCTAAAAGATGTTTTGTGCCCAACTCCTTCAACTCCATTGATGAATTTATTAGCAGATGTGATTGATGTATGTTGTTGCATATAATATTCACAAATGTGTATTCTGAGACTTCTATACTAACTTTGTATGTTAATGGGATCATTGTAAATAAGTGTAAAAATCCTAAGAATTATATTATGCACCTAGTATATTCAACAATTAGTCTATAGTAAAAGGTTTTATGTTCTTTAGAATGTAAATATTCTTAAGATAATTTTCTTCCACATCCACAAGGCCAATTACATTTGGCATCTGTAGAAGCTACATAATACACAAGCTCTTACACGAATAAGTGGGGTGTGGCCTCAGATAAACACCATATACAGAGAACTTATAAGCTTTATTATTCGCTCAGGCAGTTAAAAGTCTAGACTAAATTACAATATGGATGGCGACGCTTGGGAAGTGAAGCCTCCCAAAGTATATCAGCCGTGAATATATGATATGTAAAGTTCAGTCTTTTAGCGGTCACGTCGCCAAAGTTTCATCTTGTAGTACGTATTTAGTGTGTATTTTGTTCTGAGATTTTCTACTTCCAAGAGGAACTCCTCGTTTTGGATCTACCGGTACGGAAAGTAAATCTAATTTAAACTGAAGTGCACAGATAAAGAAGAAATTTTTATTGCACAAAATTCTACATCTCTTAAACTACTATTCCACATAACCGCCGAAATTTTGTAGGCACTTGTCATAGCGTGCCACAAGATTTTGCCGCCTGGGTATTCACCCATATGGTAACAGCTCTTTATCATCGATGAAGTGTTGACCACCAAGGACAAAAAAATGTTCAAATGTTTTTATAGCTTATGGGACTAAACTACGGGGTCATCAGCTCCTAAACTTACAAACTACTTATGAACTAGCTTACACTAAGGACGGCACAAATATCCATGCCCGAGGGGGGGATTCGAACCCCCGACCGTAGTGGCCGTGCAGACCGTGACTGAAGCGCCTCAGTCCCCTCGGCCACCGCGGCCGGCCACCAAGGACAGATTTTAGGTGTAAGAAGAGATGAAAGTCGCTAAGAGAGAGGTTCGAGCTCTATGGAGGGTGATCTAACAGGTCCCATTGAAATTTCCTTTGCCTTTCGCGGGCAAGCGCACTACCGACTGTGCTATCCCGACACGACTCACGATGCCGCCTCACAACTTTATTTCCGCCAGTACCTCGCCTCCTACTTTCCAAACTTCACAGAAGCTCTCCTGCGAACCATGCAAGACTAGTACTCCTGGAAGAAAGGATATGGTGGAGACATAGCTTCGCCACAGCCTAAGGGATGTTTCCAGAATGAAATTTTCACTCTGCTGCGGAGTGTGCGCTGATATGAAACTTCCTGGCAGATTAAAATTGTGTGCCGCAACCGGGACTCGAACCCGGGACCTTTGCCTTTCGCGGGCAAGCGCACTGGTCATTGTTTGGTCACATTCTGTGTGTGAGGTCAGACATTATCGTGAGAAAAAAAAAAATCTGTTGACAGTAATCCTCTTCTTACACCTAAAATCTGTCCTTGGTGGACAACACTCCAACGATGATGACGAGCTGAAAGAACATGTTACCACATGATTGAATACACAGGCGGCAACATTCTATGAAAAAGGCACACAAAACCTTGTACCATGCTATGACAATTGCCTACAACATTTCGAAAGCTATGTAGAAAAGTAGTTTGACAGTTGTAGATTTTTGTACAATCAATATTTTTTCTGTATCTGTACCCTTTCGTTTTATATAACCAAACGGAACTTACTTTCTGGACGCGCCACGTATTATCAGACGTTACAAGCAGGACACGTTGTCGGGTCTAATAGAACAGTAATTGCACTCTTAATGAACTCAGTTCATAATGAAATTACTCTAACAGCTCGCGACGTGAAACGAATGTAGGTCCAAGCAGAGAGAAGTGTCGCCTGAACTGTTAGCCTGGTGCTATTTTGTATCTGGTCGTGAATTCTGAAGTCGTTACGTCAGGATAGACGGGGAAATTTCCGGTGAATTGCGGCGCTCAGTGCGGTAGGGAAAGTACTGTATTAGCCAGTTGAGCCTGGTGAGCTCTACAAAAGTACACCTGTTAGTACGGACATTGGCGCTTTTCAGCGTCGAGCCAAGTGTTGCTTATTGGCTGCAGTGGAGCTTCTGCTGCCGTGTTGATGTGGTAGTGACAGGTCCTTTTCCAGCGTTAAAGCTCTAATCCAGTTGTTAAATGCAGTCTCGCTGCTGAAGCTGTTAAACGTTGGCAACGTTTAGGGGCAATTACGCGGATGTCCCATCAGTTTATCACATCGTGCAGGGCAGTGGTCGGTTTTGATACGTCCGAAACCGCCGCGTGCAAAAACGTAGTTACCGAGGGGCCCACATTTTACGTTCTGTTGCTTGATCCAGGGATCATTTACGTAACTAACAGAAGAATATGTATGCCGTAGCTATCATACTGTATAGGGTAAAAATTTAAACAAATATTTGTAAGTCCTTGGGGATTGAATAATGTGTTTATCAGTCCCTAGAGTTACAAACTACGTGAACTAACCTAGGAAAAGCACACAACACACCCATGCCCCAGGGAGGACTCGAACCTCTACGGCGAGCAACCGCGCGCTCCGCAGCGAGACGCTTTAGACCGCTCGGCTACTCCACCGCGGCCTTTAGGGATGCCTCGAACCTCCGACGGAAAAAAAAGAAAAAAAAAAAAAAAAAAAAAAAAAAAAGGAAAAAAAGTCGCTTTGCCGAAGGCCATTACACCGCGCCAAATTTAAACATTTACACATTTTCAACAGCCCATCCAATTTGATCATATCGTTATTGTACACTATGCGTGGTCTACGGTGATCTACGTACGGCTTATAAGGAAATCATATATTCATAGATGGTTACTAAAAGATCCATAATGAACACGATTTTTGGGTACGCAGAAGTTCAAAGCTACCGCACTTATGCACAAAATCACAAAATCGGTTTTTAGCCGTTTTTTCACCATGACCTGTGTATATCTAAACTATTGATCATAGGAAATGGGTCAAATATGAACTGTACACGCATGAGACGTTTACAATCACCACTTTTCAGTTTTCGAAAATGTATCCATTCACAAGGTAAAACCGAAAAACCAGACGTTTGGGTTCCAACGGCACCCATTCTGCTGAGCTACTACGTTCCAGCCGCTATGAGTCTTACTACCCCATTTTAAGAAATCTTTTCGGAAAAATGATTTTTGCAAAATTCATTCGTTTAATGAGAAAATTATTATAGTTTCGTTATTCGTCACAGTCACTTTGCAGACTCTAATTAAATGGTGTATTGCAACATTGTAAACCGTTTACAGAGGTAAGAAAACATTACGTTGCGCAGATTTGTTTTAAAATATTACACAGGTCAACATGAAATTCAGAGGAGGTATCAAAATTTTATTTAAAACTGAGAGTACAGTAGTATTTAATTGAATTATCGACATTTTACTTTCATATACGGCAGACGAACCCGCATAGTACGGACACATTTGTCGAAGCAGATGTGGTTGCCGTTAAGAAAACGTTTATGTGTAAAACGGTAAGTTTAAACATCGTGAAGTCTTATTTCTTTTCTCGCTAAATTTCCTTTTGTATTCATTGTACTCTGAATATTAATGTGGAGAATCACATAAATAAATGATCGCATGTCTACTGATCTACAGAATTTCTCTTCATTAGTACTCCTGTTATGTTGTTGTTGTTGTCTTCATTCCGGAGACTGGTTTGATGCAGCTCTTCACAATACCCTATCCTGAGCAAGCCTCTTCATCTCCACATAAGAACGGCAACCTACATCTGTCTGAATCTGCTTACTGTATCCATCCCTTGGTCGTCCTCTGCGGTTTTTACCCCACACACTTCCCTCCAACGCTAAATTCACAATTCCTTTATGTCTAAGAATATGCCCTACCAATCTATCCCTTCTTTCTTTTAGTCAAGGTATGACAGAAATTCCTTTCCTCCCCAATTCTGTTCAGTACCTCCTCATTAGTTACGCAATCCACCCACCTAATCTTCAGCATTCTTCTGTAGCACCACATTTCAAAAGCCTCAGTCCTCTTCCTGTCCGCACTGTTTATCGTCAATGTTTCACTCCCATACAAGGCAACACTCCATACAAATGCCTTCAGAAAGGACTTCCTTAGGCTTAAATCAATATTCGATGTTAACAAATTTCTCTTTTTCAAGAATGATTTTCTACCTATTGCCATTCTGTATTTTATATCCTCTGTACTGCGACCATCATTTGTTATTTTACTGCCCAAGTAACAAAACTCATCTAACTCCTTTATTGCTTCGTTACCTAATCTAATTCCTTCAGCATCACGTGATTTTCTTAGACTGCACTCCATTACCCTAGTTTTGCTCTTGTTAATGTTCATCTTATATGCACCTTTCAGCACACCGTCCATTCCGTTCAATTGCACTTCCAGGTCCTTTGCTGTATCTGACAGAATTACTATGTCGTCGGCAAAACGCAATGTTTTAAATTCTTTCCCCTGAACTTTAATTCCGTCACCAAATTTCTCCTTGCTTTCCTTTATAGCTTGCTCAATGTACAAATTGAATAACATTGGAGAAATGCTACAAAATTTAAAATATTTAAATATGTTCCCGTTTAAAAAAACTCAAATAGAACAGTGAGGAACCTGATGCCAGCTGTCATTGTACTTTCCCCAATAAGAATGCTGACATTTTGTGCTGAAGAGAACATTAGAAAGTGACCCTGGAAGAAAGAGAGGCCGTACCAACGAGGGAGATAGAGAGAGCAGTCATGGTTGGATACTGGAAGTGCCAGGAGAGAACAATGAATGCAGAATTTACCTATGTGAGCAACGGGGAGACCAAATTGGAAATGAGAAACTGGAAAGCTGTGTCTGCAAAATCCCCCCCCCCCCCCCTCCGAATTCGGCGAACAAATACAGGGTGTTTATGAAGCTTTATAATATTTATTACTGCTTATTAAAGCTACGGTTATAAATGATATTTCAAATGGAAGAGCAACTCAAACAGTTTTGCCTGGCACCAGTGCGCATGCGCAACGCACAATGCTTCTGCCGCAATGCGTTAGACAGCGGTAGTAGCAAAGATGGCGACTGGTGAACAGAAAGTGTTTTGTGTTTTTCAGTTTGCAAAGACCGAATTTGTTGTTACTGTGTAACGTGCGTTAAGGCTGAAGTTCGGTTGTGATCCTCCAAGTGATAATAACAAGCGTAGATGGTGTCATCAGTTTCAAGAAACCGACTGCCTTTGTAAAGGGAAGACCATGGGACAAGACCACGGGACAAGACCACGGGATGACCAAGAGTTAGTGAAGAGACTGTTGAGAAAGAGAGAGAGAGAGAGATAGAGAGAGAGAGAGAGAGAGAGAGTCGTTCACTCGTAGTCCAAAGAAATCAGTTAGTCGTGAATTACAAGTTCCTGTGTTGACTGTTTGGAACGCATTAAGAAAACGCGCACAACTATGTCCTTACTGATTACAGCTATTCCAAGCTCAAAATCTGACAGACAGATTGCGTTACAACTTCACAAACGACCTGTTGTTTCATGATGATGACCATTTTCCGGATCATGTTGTCTTCAGGGATGAATCAACCCTTCACGTTAGTGGACAAGTTAACACAATGTGCGGAACTGGGCCTCAGAAAAACCTCACAAATATAACGAGATTCCCTTAAAGTGACTGTTTTCTGCGTCGTATCCTGGCGGATGGTATATGCGCCCTTTTTTTTTTTTTTTTTTTTTTTTTTTTTTTTTTTTTTTTTTTTTGTGAACCTATCGTATCTCGCTTTGTTTACCTTGATACACTAGAACAGTAGCTCTTTCCTCAATTGGAAGAAGATGAGCCAGAGAACTTCATTTTCCATCAAGATTGTGCGCCAACTCACATGCGATTGGTTTAACATCACTATATCCACACGCCGGATAGGCCGAAAGGGGCCCAATGACAGGACTTACCTTGCATAGCCTCCACGTTCACCCGACCTGATGCAGTGTGATATTTTCCTTTGGGGCTTCATCAAGGATCGTGTGCATGTGCCTCCTCCGCTAACAGCTGACCTCCCTGAAAAAGGAAACAGGATTGAAGAAGTTGTTAGTACAATCTTTATTTATTTTTAATTTATTTATTTATTTATTCTGTTCCATAGGACCCACTTCAGGAGTAAGACTCCATGGTCATGGAACAAGTCAATACATTAATTGTTACACAATAATGGTAATAGAAAAAGTGAAAAGAATCAATAAAGAAAAAATAAATTAGCTTAATTGTTTAACTTTTCTAGGAGTTCCTCGACAGAATAAAAGGAGTGAGCCACGAGGTAACTCTTCAATTTAGATTTGAAAGCATGTGGATTAGTGCTAAGATTCTTAAGTTCTTGTGGCAGCTTATTGAAAATGGATGCCGCAGAATACTGCACCCCTTTCTGCACAAGTGTTAAGGTGGTGCGGTGCAAATGTAGATTAGACATCTGTCTAGTATTCACCGAGTGAAAGCTACTAACTCGTGGGAATAAGCTGATATTATTAACAACAAACGACATTAAAGAAAAAACGTATTGTGACGCCAGAGTCAAAATTCCCAGACTACTGAAAAGGGGTCGACATGACGTTCGCGAACTTACACCAGATATTGCTCGAACCGCCCGTTTTTGAGCCAGAAATATCCTTTTTGCATCAGGCGAGTTACCCCAAAAAACAATGCCGTACGTCATAAGTGAGTGAAAGTAAGCGAAATAGACTACTTTTCGTGTTGAAAAATCACTTATCTCAGATATTGTTCTAATGGTAAATATAGCAGAATTTAGTTTTGGAACAAGATCCTGAACATGGGCTTTCCATGACAGCTTACTGTCTATATGAACACCTAGAAATTTGAACTGTTCAGTCTCACTTATCACATGCCCATTATGTGTAATCATAATGTCAGATTTCGTCAAATTATGTGTTAGAAACTGTAAGAACTGAGTTTTACTGTGATTTAACATCAACTTGTTTTCTATTAGCCATGAACTTATCTCTTGAACTGCATTATTTGATACTGTGTCAATATTACGAGCAACATCCTTCACTACCAAGCTGGTATCATCAGCAAACAAAAATATTTTACAATCACCTGTTATACTCGAAGGCATATCATTTATATAAATAAGAAACAGCAATGGTCCCAAAACAGACCCCTGGGGCACCCCATACTTAATTGTGCCCCATTGGGATTGCACGTCATAGCCATTTTCTACATTGCGGAGAATTACCTTCTGTTGTCTATTATTAAAGTACGAGGTGAACCAGTTGTGGGCTACTCCCCGTATTCCATAATGTTCCAACTTCTGCAACAATATTTTGTGATCAACACAATCAAACGCTTTTGTTAAATCAAAGAAGACGCCTAATGTCCGTAGCCTCTTATTTAACCCATCAAGTGCCTCACAGAGAAACGAAAATATAGCGTTTTCGGTCGTTAAACCACTTCTAAAACCAAACTGTACGTTTGACAGGAAATTATGTGAACTGAAATGATCAATTAATCTTGAATAAACAGCCTTTTCAATAACTTTGGAAAAAACCGATGGCATAGAAATAGGTCTATAGTTGTCTACATTATCCCTTTCACCTTTTTTATAAAGCGGTTTCACTACTGAGTACTTTAATCTGTTAGGAAACTGACCATTCCGAAAGGAAAAATTACAAATATGGCTTAGTACTGGGCTAACATATGGAGAACAGTACTTTAGAATTCTGCTAGATACCCCATCATATCCACAAGAGTCCTTAGTCTTTAGTGATTTAATTATTGACTCAATCTCACCTATGGAAGTATCATGAAGGATCATTTCAGGCAACAGCCTCGGAAACGCATTTTCTAAAAACGTTATATGATTACCTGTAGAAACTAGAGTTTTGTTTAGTTCCTCTACTATATTCAGAAAGTGATTATTGAATATTGCACATATATCTAACTTGTCAGTAACAGAAACATTCCTACTACGCACTGACGTTATATCTTCTACCTGCTGCTCCTGACCAGACACTTCCTTCACGACTGACCAGATAGTTTTAATTTTATCCCGAGAGTTTGCTATTCTTTTTGCGTACCACATACTTTTTGCATTCTTAATGACATTTTTCAGAACCTTACAGTACTGTTTGTAATGAGCTAGACACACTTATAAATGTTTGGGAAGAACTCGGCTATAGATTTGAAGTGTGCAATGTGACAAATGGTACTCAGTTTCAATATTTATAAGGTTCTCAGTAAAACTGTGTTGCTCTTTCATTTAAAATATCATTTATAATGGTAAATTTAATATAACAGATAAAGCGTCAAAACTCATATTCATTTATAAACACAGTGTGTGAGTGATGTCCATACTATTCTATCCATTACACCAACGTTCTGAAGTTTTCCAGTCGAGGCCTGTCAAGGCACAGCAAGTCATTCAGAAGGTCTCTAGTTCATAGACAACAGATTGTGATAAACAAGGAGACAATTGGTAAGAGAAAGAAAAAAATTATATGATCAAAGGCAGAGAGAGAGAGAGAGAGAGAGAGAGAGACAATGTAGGTGGCAGAGAATGAAACGGTGGTAATTATAAGAGAGACGAAAGGATGAAGTCAGTGACAGAGGGAGAGACAGACAGGAGAATGTGCCACCAGAAGAATATGGAGGCTGACGGAGGCATACAGCGGCAGTGAGAGGAACGTGCTGGGTATTAAGGCCTCGTTGCGAAGAGAGACTTGCTACAAGAATTTAACGTGTTCTGTGTTAGAGGAGCACGAATGTGTTAGCAGGCCAACTTTTTTTCATAGCAAGGTGGAATGAGAAAAGAGTCAGCTCCTCTCACCTTTTGCCACAGTCTCTGAAACAGAAGCGCATGTGCTTTCAGCGTTATTCAACTGGTTGGTTTATTTTTCAACGTGAGTATAAGCTTTCCTATACTGGTGCTTCGACACGCAGTCGTGTTATAGAAAATCATAGTGAAGTTTTTGAGTCCTGTAGAACTTTTATTACATACCACTGAACAGTACATACTTTGAGCAATTTTTAACATAATTTCCATACGAATCCAAAATTTTTTCATACCGCATAGTAAGTTTCGAAATCCTTTCTGTATAAAAATCTGCCGCTTGTAGCGTAGCCAATCAATGACTCTATCCTTGAGCTCGTCACCCGTTTGGAAACTCATGGGTTCCACCAAATTGCCCTACATATACATGTACACTCTGCAAGTCACATTGAAGTGCATGGTAGAGACTTCATCGAATCACTTTTATGATATTTCTGTACAGTTCCATTCTGTAAGAGCTCGCGGGAAAAAGGAACACCTAAAACTTTCTGCTTTCCATCTGATTTCTCTTATTTTATTATGATGATAACGTCTCCCTATGTAGGTGGGTGTTAACAATATATGGTCGCATTCGGAAGATAAAGTTGGTGAAAGAAATTTTACAAATAGTTCTCGCCCGCAACAAATAACGCTTTTCTTTTATTGATTTCCACCCCAACACGTCGCATCATTTCCGTGACACTCTCTCCCCTATATCGGTATTGTAAAAAACGGTCTACCCTTCTCTGAACTTTTTATAAATCGTCCATCAGTTTCACCTTGTGTGAATCCCACAATGTGCAGCAATACTACAAAACAGGACGCACAATTGTGCTGTAGGCAGTTTTTTTAGTAGAACTGTTGCATCTTCTAAGTGTTCTGACAATGAAAAGTATTCTATGGTTCGGCCTCCCTACAATACTTTTATGTATTTTTTCCAATTTAAATTTTTCATAAATGATACTCCTATGTATTCAGTTGAATTTACTACCTGTGGTTTTGTTTGATTTATCGTGAAAATGAAGTTTAATTATTTTTGTAGTAATATGGATGACTTCACACTTATCATTATTAAGTATCAATTATCAATTTCCTTTTGAACTTCTGGTGACTTCGATAACCGATAACTGACAGCTTCATCCATGAACAGTCTAAAAGAGCCACTCAGATTGTCTCCTAATTCGTTTATAAAAATAAGGAACAGTAAAGGTCCTATAACACTTTCCTGGGGAAAGCTAGATATCACTTCTGTTTTACTCCTTTCCATCAATTACAGCATTTTGCGTCCTCTCTGACAGGTAATCACGACTCCAATTGCACAACTGTGGCGATATTCCATAAGGACGCCATTTTTTATTTGACATCCCTTGTCGATATCACTCATATGTGTGAGTAAAGAGCTAGACTGATAGTTTTTGAATCCGTGTTGACTATGGGTCAATAGGTCGTTCTCTTCAAGGTAGTTCATTAAATTTGAGGAAAGTATATGTTCCAAAATCCTACTGCAAACCGACGTCCATAGGCCCCAAGAAAATAGTTAAATATAATGGTAAGAAACCATGCATGAAACCATGGCTTACTAAAGGAATAATAATATGTTGTAACTGAAAAAGGGAACTGTATCTAACAGCAAGAAAGAGTAAAGACCCAGAAACAGTCAAATATTATAAAAAAACTACTTTGTTTCATTATGAAAAGTTATTAAAAAAGTCTAGATGCATATGCATCACGCCTGAGATTAATACTTCTGAACAAAATTGAAACGATTTGGAATATTATTACTAGGAAGACAGGGAAACCTAGAGCACAGGGAGATAGCATTACCATCAAAGTGAATGAAAAGTTTACAATTAACAAGCCAGAAGTTGAAAGCTTTTTTTAATAATTATTTTTTTAATGTTGTGGAGAAAATAGGAGCCGGCCGCGGTGGCCGAGGAGACTGAGGCGCTCCAGTCACAGTCTGCACGGCCAATACGGTCGGGGGTTCGAATCCCCCCTCGGGCATGGATATTTGTGCCGTCCTAGTTCGTAAGTAGTTCATAAGTAGTTTGTAAGTTTAGGGACTGATGACCCCGTAGTTAAGTCCCATAGACATTACAAACATTTGAACATTTTTGAGAAAATAGGATCTAAATGTTCATTAGAAGAAGCTAGGCAGTTAATGGGACAGGCCATACCCACACAATTTGATACAATAGAAATTACACCCACCTCTCCTTCTGAAATTAAGAAAATAATAAACACTCTCAAGAGCACAAGCTCACATGGAATTTATGGTATTTTCAGCAGAGTAATAAAAAAATGTTCTTAAGAAATAAGTAGGATTCTTAGCCACATATGTAATAGTTCTCTGAAGCAGGGTGTTTTTCCTGATAGACTCAAATATGCTATTGTTAAACCACTGCACAAGAAAGGGGATACGTCTGATGTCAACAACTACTGGCCAATCTCACTTCTGACAGCCTTATCCAAAATTCTTGAAAAAGTAATGTATTCTAGAGTAGTTTCCCACATAGGTAAAAGTAAAAACAAAATGTCAGTTTGGTTTTCAGAAAGGCTTTACAGCAGAAAATGCTATATATACTTTCAGCAATGAAATATTAAATTCTCTGAATAACCGGACATCACCAAAAATGTTCAAATGTTTGTATAGCTTATGGGACCCAACTATGGTTTCATCTGTCCCTAAACTTACAAACTACTTATGAACTAGCTAATACTAAGGACGGCACAAGTATCCATGCCCGAGAGGGATTCGAACCCCCGACCGTAGTGGCCGTGCAGACCATGACTGGCGCACCGCAGTCCACTCGGACACCGCGGCCGGCCCGGACATCACCCATTGGGATTTTTTGTGATGTCTACAAGGCTTTTGACTGTGTAAATCATGGAATCTTTCTAGATAAACTAAGGTATTGTGGTATGAATGGGACAGTGTACAAATAGTTTATATCATTCCTAACAGGAAGGGTGCAGAAAGTTAACATAAGTAGTTCATATAATATGTAAAAAACAGTTGATTCCTCATAATGGGGAACAATCAAAAATGGGACGCCACAAGGTTCGATCTTGGGCTCATTGCTGTCCATAATATATATTAATGACTTGCCATTCTATATTCATGAAGATGCAGGGCTGGATCTTTTTGCTGATGATACATGTATAGTTATCACTCCTGACAGACAAGAACTAACTGAAGAAATTGCAAACGACGTATTTCAAAAAATCATTAAGTGACTCTCAGCAAATGGACTAACATTAAATTTTGATAAAACACAGTACGTACAGTTCCATACAGTAAATGGAATGACACCATTACTAAATAGAGACTTTGATCAGAAATCTGTAGCAAAGGTAGACTATTCAAAATTTTTACATGTGTGCATTGATGAGGGGTTGAACTGGAGAAAAACACATTGAAGATCTGCTGAAACGTTTGAGTTTAGCTACTTATGCTATTTGGGTAATTGCAATTTTTTGTAATATACATCTCAGTAAATTAGCTTACTATGCCTTATTTCATTCTCTGCTTTCGTATGGTATCATTTTCTGGTGTAATTCATCATTGAGTAAAAAGGTATTCATTGCTCAAAATCGTGTAATCAGAATAATTGGAGCCCATCAAAGATCATCCTGCAGACACTTATTTAAAGAGCTAGGGATATTCACAGTAGCTTGACAATATATATTTGTTATTACCAACCCCACCGAATTCAGGAACAATAGCAGTGTACATAACTACAACACTAGGAGAAAGGATTATCTTCACTATTCAAGGTTAAATATAGCTTTGGCACAGATAGGGGTGAATTATGCTGCTACCTACAAAACAGCATCAAAAGCCTGACAGATAGCCAACTAGCATTTAAAACTAAATTAAAAGAATATCTGAATGACAACTCCTTCTCCACCATAGATGAAATTTTAGATATAAATTAGTAAACAAAATAAATAAATAAAAAATAAAAATGAATGAATAAATAAAATTGTCATGTAATATTTAGTTGTTGTTGTTGTAATCTTCAGTCCGGAGACTGGTTTGATGCAGCTCTCCACAGTACCCTATCCTGAGCAAGTCTCTTCATCTCCACATAAGAACGGCAACCTATATCTGTCTGAATCTGCTTACTGTATCCATCTCTCGGTCTTCCTCTGCTGTTTTTACCCCATACACTTCCCTCCAACGCTAAATTCACAATTCCTTGATGTCTAAGAATGTGTCCTACCAATCTATCCCTTCTTTTATTCAAGGTATGCCAGAGATTTCTTTTCTCTCCAATTCTGTTCAGTACCTCCTCGTTAGTTACGCAATCCACCCACCTGATCTTCAGCATTCTTCTGTAGCACCACATTTCAAAAGCCTCAGTCCTCTTCCTGTCCGCACTGTTTATCGTCAATGTTTCACTCCCATACAAGGCAATACTCCATACAAATGCCTTCAGAAAGGACTTCCTTAGGCTTAAATCAATATTCGATGTTAACAAATTTCTCTTTTTCAAGAATGCTTTTCTACCCATTGCCATTCTGCATTTTATATCCTCTGTACTGCGACCATCATTTGTTATTTTACTGCCCAAGTAACAAAACTCATTTGCCTCCTTTATTGCTTCATTACCTAATCTAATTCCTTCAGCATCACCTCATTTTCTTAGGCTGCACTCCATTACCCTTGTTTTGCTCTTGTTAATGTTCATCTTATATGCACCTTTCAGCACACTGTCCATTCCGTTCAATTGCTCTCCCAGGTCCTTTGCTGTCTCTGCCAGAATTACTATGTCGTCGGCAAAACGCAATGTTTTTAATTCTTCCCCCTGAACTTTAATTCCTTCTCCAAATTTCTCCTTGCTTTCCTTTATAGCTTGCTCAATGTACAAATTGAATAACTTTGGAGAAAGGCTACAACCCTGTCTTATTCCCTTTCCAACCACCGCATCTCTTTCATGCCCTTCAACTCTGACAACCGCTTTCTGGTTTTTGTACAAGTTGTAAATAACCATAGGCTCCCTATATTTTACTCCTGCTTGCTTCAGAACTTGAAACAGTGTATTCCCATCAACATTGTCAAAAGCCTTCTCCAAATCTACAAAAGCTAGATAAGTAGATTTGCTTTTCCTTAATCTATCTTCTAGGATATGCCGTAAAGTGAGTATTGCCTTCCGTGTTCCTACATTTCTCCTGAACCCAAACTGATCTTCCCCGAGGTCGGCTTCTACCAGCTTTTCCATCCTTCTGTCTGAGGGTACTTCACCTGTCACATAAATCTTACACACCAGGTGAAACAAATTTGTCATGGCTGGTTCTCCCAGAGACTTCAGTAGCTCTGAGGGAATATCATCTACTCCAGGAGCATTGTTTCGACTTAAGTGTTTCAGTGCTCTGTCAAATCCATCTCTCAGTATAGTATCTCGTATTTCATCCTTATCTACTTCTTCTCCCCTTTCTACAATGTTGCCGCTAAGTTCATTTTCTTCATAGTGCCTCTCTATATACTCTTTCCACCTTTCAGCTTTCTCTTCTTTGCTGAGAACTGGTTTTCCATCAGTGTCCTTGATATTCATAGAGCTGTTTTCTTATCTCCAAATGTTTCTTTTATTTTCCTGTAGGCTGTATCTATTTTCCCCCTATTTATGCATTCTTCTACATCCTTGCATTTGCCTTCTAGCCACTCCTGCTTAGCCATTTTGCACTTCCTGTCAATCACATTTCTTAGTCGTCTGTACTTCATTTTGCCTCTTTCATTTACTGCATTTTTATACTTTATCCTTTCATCGATTAAATTTAGTATCTCCTGTGATATCCAAGAATTTTTTGTAGGTCTTGCCTTTCTACCTATTTTGTCTTCTGCTGCCTTCACTATTTCATCTCTCAATGCTACCCACTCCTCGTCTACTGTTTTATTTTCCCCCGTTTCTGTCAATTGTTGCCTAAAGCTCCCTCTGAAATTCTTAAGAACTTCAGGTTCCTTCAATTTATCCAGGTCCCAGCTCCTTACTTCCCTACCTTTCTGTAGTTTCTTCAATTTCAGCCTACAGTTCATAACCAACAAGTTATGGTCAGAGTCTATATCTGCCCCTGGGTATGTCTTACACTGTGAAACCTGGTTCCGAAATCTATGTCTTACCATTATAAAATCTATCTGGTATCTCCCGGTGTCTCCCGGTCTCTTCCACGTATACAACCTTCTTTTGTGATTCTTAAACCAGGTGTTTGTTGTAACTAAATTATGTTCTGTGCAAAATTCTACCAGGCGGCTTCCTCTTTCATTCCTTTTGCCCAGACCATATTCACCTACTGTCTTCCCTTCCCTTCCTTGTCCTACTACCGAATTCCAGCCTCCCATAACAAATAAGTTCTCCTCTCCCTTAATTGTCTGAATAATTTCCTTTAGCTCCTCATATATTTCTTCTATCTCCTCATCATCTGCAGAGCTAGTTGGCATATAAACCTGTACTACTGTGGTCGATGTATCTTCGATGTAGCTTCGAATCTATCTTGACTACGATAATGCGATCACTGTGTTGCTCATAGTAGTTTACCCGCATTCCTATTTTCTTATTCACTATCAGACCTACTCCTGTAATACCCCCAACTGATTGTGTATTTATAATCCTGTACTCGCCTGACCAGAAATCCTGTTCCTCTTTCCACCGAACTTCACTGATCCCCACTATATCTAACTTTATCCAGTTCTCTTTTTAAATTTTCTAGCTTCCTTACCCTATTCAGGGATCTAACATTCCACGCTCCGATCCGTAGAATGCCAGTATTGTCTTTCCTGATGATCAGATCCTCCTGAGTAGTCCCCGCCCGGAGATCCGAATGGGGGACTATTTTACCTTCGGAATATTTTACCCGAGAGGATGCCATTATCATATGTTCATACAGTAGAGCTGCATGTCCTCGGGAAAAGTAACGGCTGTAGTTTCCCCTTGCTTTCAGCCGTTCGCAGTAACTGTGTGGCAAAGCCACATTAGTTGATGTTCCGGGGCCAGCTCAGTCAATCATCCAGACTGTTGCCCCTGTAACTACTGAAAAGGCTGCTGCCCCTCTTCAGGAACCACACGTTTGTCTGGCCTCTCCACAGATACCCCTCCGCTGTGGTTGCACCTACGGCACGGCTATCTGTATCGTTGAGGAACGCAAGCTACCCCACCTCGGCAATGTCTGTGGTTCATGGGAGTGGAATATTTAGTACAAAGTAATAATTTGTAAACAAACCTTTCATTAACCTGACACGTTCCACATCATTACGAAGTGTCCTATTCATGATCTATGGTACAAGTACTAACCTATCTAACCTGTAATTTTGCGGATCACTCCTATAGCGTTTCTTGAATACTGGAGTGATATGCGACTTTGCACTCGTTGAGAACTGAACGTTCGCTGAGCGAGCGGCTCTATATGATAGCAAGGTATGGGGCTATTGCATCAGCATACTCTGAACAGAACCTAATTAGTATACAATCGGGACCGGAGACTTACTTTTGTTAAGTGATTAAAAAAAAGCCTCCAATTATTCTTACAGCAGAAGCCCATTGCAACTGCGTTTAGGGACAATAAATATTTTTAGTTGGTTGAATTCACGACAAGAAGAGCATTTATAAATGCTGACGTTTACTATGACACTGATCAGACTGCCGAGAGAAATTCAAAAGAAACGACGTGGTATGTTGAATTCCGGCGTTGTTTCAATACATGAGTGTACTGCTCACGTAGATCCTAGTGACTTACACCTTCTCCCAAACTTAAATAAATGGCTGAGATCGCAGGGATCTCAAGCAGATGAGCTTTAGGAGAACATTAATGTATGGCTACATTCACTACTCGGAAGGGACTTGGAAGCGCCTCAAGCAGTATTGGAAATATTTGAAGGTGTAGCATGAAAGACACGTGACGAATCTGTAGCCTCTATGCCAGTCCACATACAAAGAAAGATAGAGCTATGCAAATAATACCTTATTTACGATCATAGATTCTGATTACAAATTCAATTCGGAACATATTAATAACAAACCTTGAATGATCAAAATTAATTAATAATCCTTCCATTTTCATTGCAACACTAGCAAATTAAGTTTTCCAGGTCCACAGACTATCGATGTATTGCCTAATATAAGGGAGCATCAGTTGGAGGGGGCAAGATAATTTTGCATTCCCAATTTAACTGATATAGAAAACGCCCAACATGACGGAATCTAGTTCGGTTTTCTGACCATTATTTCACTCCGTCGTTGGATGCAAGCAGTGGCGGAGGGAGACTAGTTGCCGAGGTTGGGAATTCGCGCCAGTCCAGGACATACAAACTGAAAAGCAGGAGTTAGCCGCTGCCGACGGCATGGAACAACAGTACCGCCTATCCCTCCCTCCACCTGTAACGTTGGCAACAGGGACCTATTCACATACTGCGGACGTACCGAGGAGTCCGTTGGCCTTGTCTTTAAGTAACTTGTAGAGCAGTTCTCTAGCCCCATTGCTTTGCAGTTTCTACAGGTGTCAACACCGGATACCGGATAAATGATTGTACAAATCACGCCTGAACCATTTTAGCTGTGTGTGTGCGAGCGCATTATTATTTTGAACTATGACAGTGTTTGTTATCGGTATGTTGTTCATAGTAAGCTGTTCGTCGTCGAGATTAATGAGAAGCTCATTCGCAGTTATCTGACCAGTGAGGGTAAAGGTACAAACAGTTAATACCACAATATAGATTTCCAAATCATGACGAACGTTCCCGATGCTTATCTACAGGAAGCAGGTGTACCGTATTGAACGCTTCATTTGGAGGTTTCCATACATAAATCCGGTTTTTTGTAGGAAACTATGTAAACGATGAATCATGGAACTATACCACGTACTTTTTGTCATCAAGTATCCAGGATTTATGAGTGAGGCAGCTTTGTTTTGGTTACCGTTATTTTTTGCAACTGAAACCTTTCCATGTACGTTAAGCTCAAGAGATACTATTCGTTTCGTAAAACTATTACATGACCGATAAGTTTTTCAGTCACTTTTGCCACGTAGTTTTATTTTGTATGACCACAAGAGTTTTAATGCTCGTTGATCGTTGTCACTTAACTTCGGGTTTCATCCAAAATTTCGCTTCTCCAAAGATGTCTCACCGTATTTTGTGTACAGTGTCATTAACGAGGATACTGCCGCTAATGTAAAGTTGAACACAGGAGCCGTTTCCGTCAGAGATGTTACCAGAAACCTCGCTCCGCCTCTTTCTAAGTGTTAGAGATCGAGCATTTCATCGATCACTGAATCGACCGTCACAGAACTAAACGTATAATATAGTGCAAGGAAACGCCCAATACTTCGTAAGTTGTGCTCTACCGTCGCGCCTTAGTTTTCAACGTACGCAGTGGTGTCAACTTGCAGAAAGATGTAGCACACTACATGGTGTTATTATTTCTTCCATGCTCTGTACTTTTCGATTCGCACTATTGGTAAGGCTGCTAAATTATACATAATGTCCAGGAGTGAGATTCTCAGCAGAACTGGCGAATAAAATAAAATGTGAAATACTCTGACGTCAATGAACAAAATACATTGCTTTCGAAGTAGCCATATGTGGAAAAATGTGTAGGGAAAGGCAGAGTACATACAACAATTAATTGAGTGTGTTGAGCTTAACTGTCACTCTAGATGAAGAGAGAGCAACAGCGGTGAAAATGGTGACGGGCCTAATAATGTCATACACATGGCGGAAACACACACACACACACACACACACACACACACACACATGGCGTGTAAGATGATAGTCAAATCTACATTCTTTTCTAGACGTTGTGTTTTATAGAAATCAGGAACCATGGAAATAGCTCCAGATAGAATGGTTCCCTGTCAAAAGCCGTGTATGTCGCAGTAAACTTTCATTGAACTGCGAAATTGAAATACGCTCCGAAAATAATAATGTCATACACATGGCAGAAACACACACACACACACACACACACACACATGGCGTGTAAGATGATAGTCAAATCTACATTCTTTTCTAGACGTTGTGTTTTATAGAAATCAGGAACCATGGAAATAGCTCCAGATAGAATGGTTCCCTGTCAAATGTGTATGTCGCAGTAAACTTTCATTGAACTGCGAAATTGAAATACGCTCCGAAAATAATAATGAATTATGAAGCAACACAATGTTCTCTTCTAAGCAGAATTATACAAGTGTGGTGGCAGAAGACCAGTCTTATATCGCTTGCTATTGGTTCGACCTACTCGCAGATTGTTTGCTGAGTGTGATGGTAGTGTCAATTCAATATATTAAATAATAATAATAATAATAATAATATGGTTTTCTGTCCCGTAGGAACTAATTAGGGAGTAAGATTCCATGGTCATGGAACATGTCATTACATGAAGTTTAACACAAGAATGCTAATAGAAAAACTTTAAGTAGTCCTATGCACATGACAACAATCACGAGCCTAGGTGTAAAAAAAAAAAAAAAAAAAAAAAAAAAAAAACATAAGCCTAATTGTTCAGCTTTTCCTAGAGTTCCTCGACTCTTCAATTTAGATTTGAAAGCGCGTGGATTACTACGAAGATTCTTGACTTTTTGTGGCAGCTTATTGAAAATGGATGCTGCAGAATACTGCACACCTTTCTGCACAAGTGTCAAGGAGGTGTGATGCAAATGTAGATTCGACTTCTGTCTATAATTCACTGAGTGAAAGCTGCTAACTCGTGGGAATAATCTAATATAATTAACAATAAAGAAAATCCGTATTGTGATGCTAGTGCCAGACTACTGAAAAGGGGGTCGACACGACATTGGTGAACTTACATCACATATTACTCTAACCACCCGTTTCTGAGCAAGTGAAATGATCAATTACTCTTGAATATACAGCATTTTCAATAACTTTAGAAAACACTGATGGCACTGAAATAGGTGTATAGTTGTCTACATTATCCCTTTTCTCCTTTTTTTTATAAAGCGGTTTCACTACTGAGTACTTAAATCTGTCAGGACTAACCATTCTGAAAGGAAAAATTACAAATATGGCTTAGTATTGGGCTAATATATGGAGAACATCACTTTATAATACTGTTATATACCCCGTCATATTTACAAGAGTCCTCAATCTTTAGTGAATTAATTATTGATTCAATGTTCCCATTGGAAGTATCATGGAGGACCATTTCAAAACAGCCTCGGAAAGCAATTTTCTAACAATTTCATATGATGACGTGTAGAAACTAGGATACTGTTTAGTTCATCTGCATTAATATCTAACTTATCAGTAACAGAAACATTTCCACTATTCACTGACATTGTATCCTCTACCTACTGCTGCTGACGAGACTACAGTCTATGTTAGATTATCTTTTCGTGCCCATAGAACCGTATTGAGGAGATCTTCGTGGGTGTGGAACATAATACGAATACATACAGGGAGTTGGCAACAAGTAAGCCTTTCAGGCTCCTCGTAAATCCATGTTTACTTGTAACTATGTTTCTTATAGTTGATGGAAAATTAGTCAAATTGTGTGTACCTGAATAATGGTCCCCTTTTTTATCTAAAGTAAGTGCTTGTAAGACCTGAAGTTAATCATTTTTGTTCCTAGTATTGTACGAGGGGTGTTCAAATGAAAAGATACGAAACTACACTTTGGGTATAATTGAAGTCTTTATTCAAAAGTAATAACCAGAGGCTTGAACACAACTTTCACACTGTTTAACGAACCATAGGATTTCCTGTTCCCAGAATTCCTTCGTCGTCCGAGTTCAAGCGTTTTTCATTGAGATGTTTTTCATTGAGATAGATGGAAGTCACACCGTAACTCTGCAGGTCAGATGCCCAAGCTTCCCTGACTTGAACTTGGTGAGTACACTTTGTGCGACTCTGGAGACGTCTGGGAGCTCTTTGTCATGAAGTGACGTCTCTTGTTTTCGCGGTCGAATTATTCGCTGAGTATCGGACCTCGGACGTCAAAGAAGATGGCGAGCATCACTTGACCTTCTGAGGGACCAGCCTTGTAATTTTTAGTGGGAAGTGACGACACTATATTCGCGTCCCTTGATTTCGCACTATGTTGGAATATTCAAATTTCAACCGGTTTGGTTGTTAAGAAGTTTCTTACCTTTTCATTTGAAAACTCCTCGTATGTAAATGCAGCTGCTTTTTGGGAAAAAAGTTTTATTATTTACGACAAATATTACTCAGTGAAAACTTCGCACCTCAATGTGCGCTATTGTCGTCAGAGCTTCGCTAATGGTAGAGGAGAGACACAGCTTCGGGATTGCCAGGGAGGCCTCCTGACTTGCGGTTGCTCGTTAAGCTGCTGTGGCCGCAGAACCTTGCGCCTGGCAGAGGCTAATTTCAAGTCGTCCCGCTTGAGGCATTCTCCCTCCCCTGAGGATCGCGACTCTCCTAATGCCATTTACGAGCCTCCCTCAGTGGGATTAACCACTTTAGTAGGTCAAAGGCTCTGTCAGCCAGGATCAGCTGGCTGGCACATCGAAGATAAAACAATGTTATGTATTATTCAGTACCTTCCGAAAGAAATTTTGAGAATGAACTATTCTTACGAGTGTCCCAACTAAATTTATGACAGCAAAGTAACCTTGGATGTCACACGCATTTTACAGGTGTAGAGTCTTCCATTTGGTTTATCGCAAGTTACATCATTTAACAGTGTTATGAGGTTAAGTAATCTCTGCAGATACTATTGTGAACACTGACAATGAGAGGAACGGAATGGTCAACAGCGATCCTACCAGTAGGATCGCGCTTGAAGCTGCGATAGCAGAAAAGCAAAAGAATAACACTAGAAACCATCGGAAATGTTCGTGAAAGCCACATCTCAATATTAAAACTGATGAATAATTTTGATATAGCAAACGAGTTTTGGATAACGACGATAGCAACAACAATCGCTATTAATTATGTTCTCATTTGGTCCCAACAGTCCGTTTATAAAAACACAAAACGTGTCTCATTGGAGGCGGCACGTTTGTATCTTCCTTATGCAGCAGACTTTGCTCCGACTGATGTACAACTCTACGCGCAAAAAAAAGTTGAATTGGCCACCAATGAGATTCCGGTTAATAACTTAAATATGCTGTCACGAGCTGGCGTAAGAATAAGAATACAGAAAATGTACAGGGAATATGTACAGAAAATATGTACAAATAAACTTATTGAACTCATTAGATGTATTAAATTATTTTATGTGTTTTAGTTTTAAACGTTCGAGTATTTTACTTATGTTCTGAATGATTAATCCCTCTTTCACTGTTGTTTTGGTCTTCACTCCACAAGCTGGTGTGTTGCACTTCCCTATAGTACCAAATCGACAGTTCCTTGATGTCTCAATCGATCCTTCCCTTAGTTATGCCACAAATTTTTCTCCATATTTCTGTTTAGTATGTCCTCGATAGTTCCACGATTTACCCATATAACCTCCTGCATTCTTCTGAAACACCAACTTTCTAAGCTCCTGTTCATTTCTTGAATCGACCTTTTATCGTTCACGTTTCATTCCCGTATATGAATACACTCCAAAGAAATGCCATGAGAAAGTCTTACTAACACTTGAATCAAGTAATATTCGATGGTAATCAATTCCTTTCCTTCACAATTTTTTTTTTCATTGATATTCTACATATTTTCTGCACTCCCTCGGTCGGGAGTTTTTTTACTACCCAAGTAACAAAAGTCATCAACTACTCTTTTGTCTCGTTTCCCAAAATAATTCCTTCTGCATCGCCTAATTTAATCCGACTACATTCCATTACCCTAGTTTTCAAATTGTTTAAATGTTTGTAGAGCTTATGGGACTTAACTACGGGGTCATCAGTCCCCAAACTTACAAACTACTTATGAAGTAGCTAAGACTAAGGACGTCACTAATATCCATGCCCGTGGGGGGATTCGATCCCCCGACCGTAGCGGCCGTGCAGACCGTGACTGGAGCGCCGCAGAACGCGGGGCCACCGCGGCGGCCCCTAGTTTTCCTCTTGTTAATGTTCGTCTTATACCATTCTCTCAAGATAATGTCGACTGTGTTCATTTGACTTGAAATATAAGTCATAATGTATTTCCTCGTGTGTTCCTACGTTACTTCTAAATCGAAACTGATATTCTCTGAGGTCGTATTCAACCAGTTCTTCCATTCATTTGTAAGTAATTCGTGTTAGTATTTTGCAACCTTGATTTATTAAACCGGTAGATCTGTAACATCTGCACTCATTACACCTGATTTCTTTGGGATAGGAATTTTGCATACTTCTTAAGGTCTGAGTTTATTCCGTCTGTCGTATACATATTTCACACAACGTGAAATAGTTTTGTTATAGCAGGCTCTCCCAAAGACTTCAGTATCTCTGACGGAATGTCAAATCCTCCAAAACCATTGTTTCAATTCAGTTCGTTCAGATACTTGTTAAGTTGTTCTATACTAGTAACTCTAATCACCATCTTCAATACTGCCTTCAGTTACCTTGCATGGCCCCTCAAGTTTTTCCTTCCACATTTCAGCTTTCCTTTCGTTGCTCATTATTAGAATTCCATTTCAGCTCTTGATATACATACAGCTACTTTTCTTTTATCCACTTTTACATATCCGAAAGCTGCTTCTATCTTCTACTTGCTATACACTTTTCTACAGACTTGCGTTTCTCCGCTAGCATCTCGTTGTTAGCCATTTCGCCCTTCCTGTGACACTCATACTGTACTACATTTTGCCTGCTTTATTTGCTGCAGTTTTATATTATCTCCTTTCATCAGCTAAATTCAATATCTCTTTTGATATACAAAGTTTTATATTAGACCTCTTCTTTATTCTTATTTGGTCCTATGCGGCCTTCATTATTTAAAATCTCAGAGACACCCTTTCTTCTTTAAGGTATTAGTTCCCCTTCGTAACAGTCAATCGTTGCCTATTGCTCCCTCTGAAACTCTCAATAAACTTGTTATATAAGTTTCCAAAACGGAAGTAATAACCCCAAATTAATAATAACTCTAAACAATGTTGTCGAATGGGACGAAAGGCACTTAGATTACAAAAGACATGACACAACATTACCTTCCATGTAAGGGTACATACATGTAAAGAATGTTCTTAAAATATGGAAAAGAGGAGCGTTGAATTATATTGTACAAGTGACATCATTATGGAGTTTGAAAACTGTCCAGCAATATAGGTCCCACGTTTGTGGTACTAGTATCGACGTTTGTATTACGTTTCTGTACCTACAACCGACAGTTCTGTTGAGATCATTGGAAAAAAGGTTAATTCCAGATATGGAGACAGATGATCGATCATCCTTGCATGTCACTATTTTCTGTTGAACACGTTGCTCCACGAGAGGAGTCTGGGAGTTATCGTCTAGCATGCGAGAACAGACTTGGAGCGTCAATTTACGGACGCCTGGAAATGTTAAATCTAAGGAGATAATATAGTTTATGAAATATTTCATTTTCTAAGGTACTAACTGAAACTATGTATCACTTCATGCACGTATCTTATTCTCATCAGAAATCCTCCAGCCGAGGAGGAGTGGCCGAACGCTCTAAGGGGCGTTGCTGCGGAGCAAACCGCTGCTCGCCGTCGGAGGTTCCAGTCTTCCCTCGGGCATGAGTGTGAGTTGTCGTCAGCGTGAGTTAGTTTAAGTTTTTTGTAAGCCTAGGGACTGATGTCCTAGGTAGTCACGTCCCTTAGATTTAAAAAATTTGAACATTTTTACTGATTTTGATCTTTCGATTACATAACCACTCCAGCAAAAGTAAAGTAGACAACAAAGCATCCTTATATAACCAAAATACATTAAAACATAGCACAGTGATCTCTCTATGATGCTATAAAAGCATCATTATTTCTACGCGACAGTGAAAGTGTTACAACAAATGTCATTAACACCAGTTCCTCAGAGAAAAAGGTCTAGTGTAGTATAAATTAGTTTACATAGCGAAGGACGGGTCGAGTTGCTTTATGGACCTTCACAGAATGACTGTCAGCCAAAAGTAGGGAGCAGACTGTTACTACCCACATAAAATCATGTGATCTGTCACATCTTGAGAGAGCTTCAATATGTGAATAAAACGTCTGTGATAATTTTATCCTCCATTTGTGACAATCAAGCCTTCGTGGTAATAGGTGGGAGTAACAGGCGGGTACGAACGTTGCATCAGCAGGACTCTCTACAAACAAATGGAGTTTCCGTGCCAAATGGGATACTTTACAAGACCCTTCACAGCTTTAGTCCCGCAGTGTCGCAAGAAGAGGACCTGTTTTAGCAAGTATTGTCTGCTGTGGTAGAGGAACGTGCGTTTTTACAATCTGTTTGGATCCAAATCGCTGGGATAGGTTAAAAAAATCCGAACATTCGAATTAGCTACCAGAAAATGTGATGCATATAGCAATATTGTCCAATTTATTCTTTGAATATACTGTAAACATATTGTTAAGTAATGACGACCAGCAGAAAACACACCTCTCAGTACTCCAGATACTTTCAAATACATCTATCTACACTCTTGGTCTGATATTTTTATCATCAGCTTTTAAAAAAATCCGTACATCTTGGTGTCAACCATCGAAAAGCACAGTGTAAAAATGCATGACTCACTGGAGCAGGAGATTGTTTCGTATGTTCATTTATTTCTATCGTGAAACTTCATATACAACTCCCTTATCGGTAGACTGTGGAGATATTTTTCGGCATGCCACATTTATTGTACTTATTTAATAGTCATTCCTAGGTGTTCAGGGAAACTGGAAGAGATTTGCATTAGTTCAATGTCATTACCTTCGTGCAACATTGTTATTTCGTAATTACATCAGTCAGTACGTACCACGTTTTCATTATTGTTAAAGAGACAAACCAGGTGACACACACAGTCTTTTTTTGTTCCTTCTAATAACAAATTTGTAAATTTTTGAAAAAAGAAATTAATTTTTCATACTCCACAACATTTTCAAAAATTTGTATATCTTTTTTGGAAATTTTTATATTTTTGTCAAAACTTTATTTCAACAAGAACATGTTATGAGACAATTTGTAACATTGTTCTGGCATTTAAGAAAACAAGAATAAATTATCATTTATTTTTTTCTCCGTGTGATGTTGCCTCGATAGCAACCCAGTCAATCGTATATGATACATGACCTGCTATGATATGTAACAATTTTTAAAAATGTGTTCTTGAATATTTTACCATCAGTGATTCCAATCAATACATTAACGGTTGTTTGGTTAAATTTACTGTATAAATCAGGTCTCTAAAGGATATATATTAACATAAAGTGAAATTATCGTATCATGTTTAATAGGGTCTCTGAAAGACTGTTACTATTCTTAAAAAGTGCCGTGTGAAGTGTTTCTATTATCTATCAGAAAGTTGACTATTTTCAAGTAAATGGTTGAAGTACTGGAAAAGATAAGCAATATAATTTAAAAAATCGTATACATCGTATTTACGTTCAGAGTAATATTTATTTGTTGTTTTGTTATGAATCAGCATTCGGTGATTTTGACCATGGTTAGATAATATTGAACAAATAGCGCACACGACAAAAGTGAGAGAACATATACGGAAATGGTTTTTTCAAAGGTACTCGAATTTTATGACTATATATCGATAGTAAAAAGACAACTTGAAATAGGATCCGACTTTAATCTTAAAGTTTAAAATTTTTTGATTGTATAAGTTAAAATATTATCCACGCAAATAACAGTAAAAGCATAAGGTAATTCTGAAGAAATTGCCGTTATATTACTATGAATATGATATTTAAAAAGTTAGTAATTTATAATGCAAAATAACATAGCGGTGAGTACTGGCACAGACTAATGTCTCAGTCTAACATATACAGTCACGACACTCACTGGTGTGAAAATTGTTTGCAACTGACAGATGCAACGACAATAGAACTCCTAGTGGTGGGTTAATGTAAAAACACCCGAATTTAACTGATTCAGTGGTATAAAGAAGAACTCGTCATGAACAACTACTTACGAATATGTTTGCAGCTTATTTCCCTGAACGTAAGTAGAATATAATCATAAGAGAAACATACATTTCTATTATGGTCTGTTTTTACTATGACATGCAGTTTTTTGACGTGTATCAGTTCGGCGTGGAATCTTATGATTCGCACATTTTTACACCTCACGCGTCTTTCAGATACGCACATATTCTTTTGAGTATAATTACTGTAGCCAATGTTTGGAGGATTACTACTGTTTGATGTTCAACTGTAGCAACTATTTTGGAAATGGGTTCTCCTTTGTTGGAAAAAAGTTTGATTGCTTTTGCCGTTTTATTGCCCCGTCTGCGATGTTTTTCCTTCAGCTACAGCTGTAGTGAGTTGGTTTACGTTATAGGAGGCGATCTATTTATATTATTGTAAAAAGATATAAAATAGCCAAGATCGCTTATCATCAGTTTTATTAATGACGACCGGTTTCACTGAACTATGTCAGCATCATCAGGTCAAATAAAATATTTTACAAGGCCATAATCTTGTAATGTCAAATAGTTGTTATACAAAACGATTTACAGTGCACTAAGTCATTATAATAAAACGTAATTTACACAGTGAGTGACAAAAGCAAACTGATCAGTTTATGGCCTTGTAAAATATTTTATTTGACATTATGATGCTGACATAGTTCAGTGAAACCGGTCGTCATTAATAAAAACTGATGATAAGCGATCTTGGCTATTTTATATCTTTTTACTACAGCTGTAGTGTCTGATTTGGAATGTTAAATGCTGTAGTTATTGCATTCTATACTCTTTTACTAAGTTTCAACATCAGAGAATATAAATGAATTGTAGTGAAGAAACCTTAACGTTCCTGAGTAGAAAAGCGACGTCTTTCTGCCAAATGGCGGGGTCTTCTGGAGTTTCCTAGCCATTTTTTATTTCCAATAGAAGATGAAATTATTCCTGTAGGCTACAAGATAATTGTAAATAAACTGTCCTCTTATGTATTGTTTCGTGACGTATCAGGGTACACAGGAAACCTAAGAAAGACAAATGTGTAGGTATTTTTAAATTACCACCCATTTTTATGGCATTACAATGTAAAAAATTATGTTAAAATCAATATAAATGATACCACTCTCACTCGTACGATCTCGTATTCAGAAACCAAGCTTGCCAGACGCTTAAGGCCGTTTCACACCGCGGTCACACTATGTCTCGTGACAGACGTGCAATTCACACCGCCTCCGACGTCTGTGTGCTATTAGGACATCGTTCCTGCTCTAGTCAGTTCAGTTGAAACAGGTAACATGGTAGGTGGTTCGTGGTGCGACAGCGCGTTTACGAAATGTGTGCCTTGGTTGAGTGATGGCGAAAGTAGTTCGACTAGTGATGAGGAATATATGATGTTGTACTCTGTTACAAACCGAACGAACTGGGTACACCCCATCAATCAGAGACGGGGACAGTGCGGCGAGTATCATCATCTGATGGAGGACTTGGAGCTAGATGATTACAAAAAAAAAAAAAGAAAAAAAAAAGTTTAATGTTTGTTTAGCTTATGGGACTTACTACGTGGACATCAGTCCCGAAACTTACAAACTACTTATGAACTAGCTAACACTAAGGACGGCACAAATATCCATGCCCGAGGGGGGATTCGAACCCCCGACCGTAGTGCAGATGATTACAGATTCACACCATCCTTCGGCTTTCTAAACCTGAGTTTGAAGAGGTATTAACACTGATAAATAACGATATTAGTAAAAAAGACACCAACTACAACTACAGGTAATCTATTTCCAGCAGAGAGAGATTGGCGCTATGCGGTCACGCGCGCGGCAGTGTAGTGGGCCACTGCGCATGCGCAATACAGACGTTTTGAAAGGATCGCTCGCGGAGCCATCCCGCAGATTCGTCTGGCGACGTCTGTGGCGTCTGTGAGGCTCTGCGAGGTTTGGTGTGAATTGCCCCATTTGAAACTATGGATACAGATCTGCAGAAAAATCTGTCAGGTGACGTCACGTGACATAGTGTGACCGCAGTGTGAAACGGCCTTTAGAGCGCTAGTGTCGCAGTGTGTAACAAAGAATCGGTGGGATTGTCGTGACTGTAATTGTTAGACTGTGCTAATGTGCTGTTTGGACAAAATACTGAATGCGACGAAGTGTCTAAAAACAGGGGGAAGGATGGAGGCTGGTGGATAGGGTAGAGTCTATGTCGTTATGGGACAACTATAAGAAAGTTATTAACACAAGGTGTGAGAAATAGTAACTGTCAATAAGGCTGAGTACATATCTGTGGAATAGTGTGATAGCGAATTAACAGAGTTCTAGGAATTACGGTTAATGACATTTAAGCTAACTCTTGTTAATATTCATTAACGTGACAATTCAAATCATTACGTTTTAACTTCGTCGATGTTCGTAAATTCTGTTTGTAAGCTTAGTACTACAGTTGCAGGTACATCGGGTGTTTAATTTGAAGGCGTTTGCCACGGTTGTCCGCGCCGCTACTAACGGAAATGTCGCGGCTGTTTTGGAGTGTTGGCACCACCCATCGACCCGCACCCTTTGTGAGAGAGCCATTGTGCGCAGCAGTCGCGACTCCGCTCTCGGCACTAACAAAAGCCACATTTGTTGCCCGCTGCACCGCTACAATGGACGACAACATATAAGTGATATCCGTTTTCCAACTTCACGGCGACTGCGACGGCAATTTAAGCGACTAAACACGAGTAACGCTTCCGTGCTTCACACGAAAGCGATTAAAGCCATGAACAATACTCAGACACATTATTTACAGTGATGCGTTTACATGTTTAGTTTACTAGTTCCCACCTCATGTATTCTCGCGACGTTGTCACAGAAGTTTATATCAGTAACAGTAATACAGTTTGTATAGGTTTTATTAGCGTCTTTTCGAACTGTAAAAATTAATGCAGACCAGACACGTTTTGCTTTATTTCAAAGCATTTTCAGTCGTCAAATTTACAGGATTTTTTTTTTTTTTAATTTTTTACTTTTGTGTGTGTTTTTAATTAATTCGATAATAAACAGTTCTACTTCTGTGGATTAATTTTATTGTGAATAAAATTAACTGATATTACTCAAGTTTTCATGCTGCCCTTTTAAAATATTTGCCGTACAGCACTCACATTGCCACTTGTCCTGTCACTTTATTTTCACTTCAATTTGTTTACGAAAGTTTACATAATGTCACCATTTCTGTAGATGCGTTTGAATTCTGTTTTGTTTTTATGTATCGTCTGTATGTGCATTAACTTGCTTATAAGTTCTTTGTCTTGGATTGTGAGATGCGTTCATGTTTTGTTTCTGTCAAAAAAGGCATCTGTTAGCAATCTGTGTGTGATATTCTGATTTGTGTGCGCGTGTCTGTTTGTGTGTGTGTGTGTGTGTGTGTGTGTGTATTTATAAATATGATTTTAGCTCAACTATCTACAGGCCGTATTACACGATACACCTGAGGCGTACGTCTATGCAGCAACGCCACAAGTTTGATTATCTACGTACTGCTTCACGTAAACCTACTAACACGATAATTACTTCGCGCGAATCCGCGCATGCTCTTCTAATCGTTCATTCATACCACACAAGAACCCGAGGGAAGCTGTGATTTCCTGGAACGTCATTCATTTAAATTATTTTCGTGAGTTCAGGGTTCCTATTTAATTTGAAGTTATCATTTTTTATTAAGTACTTTTTCTCTTACATAGTTAGCACAGAACTGAATCACTATTGCTTTGAATTACAGACTGAACACTTTCGTTTTCTATTAAAGTTGAAAGTTTGTGTAGCTAAGGGCCAATCTAATTACCGTAGGTTATCGGTTCCTAGACTTACACACTACTTAAATTAGCTCATGCCAGTGACAAGATGCACACAAATGGCTGAGGGAGGATCTGTTACTTCGGCGGGAGGGCTGCGCAATTCGTGACACGGAGCCTCAGATCGCGCGACAGTTTTATATTACGACACTAGGTTGCAAATGTATATGTCTGTCTAAATTTACATTTATACAGCATTTCGATCATAGTACACTTTCCTTTTTATTTATTTTGGAGCTGTGTCAGTAAATCAGATTACGGCACAACAACGACCAAAACCAGACGTTGGGTTCAACTGTGGCCGGAAAGAAGGAAGGCAAGGGATTATGCCGGCCGCGGTGGCCGAGAGGACTGAGGCGCTGCAGTCACGGTCTGCGCGGCCACTACGTTCCGGGGTTGTAAGCTTAGGGACTGATGACCCCATAGTTAAGTCCCATAAGTTCTATAAACATTTGATTTTTTGAACAAGGGATTATACTCACGGGTAATAAAAGAACTGAGTCCCGGAAATCCGCAACAAGTTCGGAACTTCGTGAGGAAGGACGTGACCTGTTTTGAAGAGCTGCTGTGCAGAAAGTAGTACGCACATAACTGAGGAATAAACGATTGCTGATATAAATTATTATGATAAAGAGATCTTGTGGGTTATACAATCAACTTTCCACCAGTACGCCTGATTAATCACTCAAAGGCTCTCTATATCATTTCATTTATAAAGTATGAAGCAACCAATGCAAAAACTCCTTTTCATAAACACGTAGTATACACGTCTGCTGGCAAACACATGCTTTTTTTCCTTTCTTTTAATTATTGCATTTATGAAAAGCTACAAAAAGAAATAAAGGGCAAAATCCGTAACACGGAAGTCTGAAATTAAAAATCAGTCCTAAGCACAAATGTCATACACAAATAACAAGCAGAAAGCTTTATGCAATACTCGCTTCTGTGCATGCGCCCGTTAGCGTTGCTTAGTGCACATGCGAGAATTCACGGGAGGTTAGAACTGGTCACTATTCCGGCGCGCGGATAAAGTGTCTGCTAGTAATCATGGTTCCGTGGTAGTTCCACGTGTTTCAGCGCGAGATGGCTGTCGCATTATACCAATACCTTTCGCGGAGGATCGTCGTGTAATACCGCCTTAACGCCTGTCTGTCGGTAATTGTGAAGGATGCTTGCACGGACGCCCTTTTTGATAAATCTCGAACATGCGAATGAATGAAACTTCCTGGCAGATTAAAATTGTGTGCCGGAACCGGGACTCGAACCTGGGACCTTTGCCTTTCGCGGGCAAGCGCACTACCGACTGTGCTATCCCGACACGACTCACGATGCCGCCTCACAACCTCACTTCTGCCAGTACCAGTGCGAATGAATGTTTGCGCGTATTCGTAGGTAGGCTTCCCACAAAGTAAATAATTAATGCCATTCCTGCTCTATGCCTGACAGGTTCTTGTATGTACCCTTGTCTGATGAGTAATTCAATTATCCTCCTAATACAACGACAACAGAATGTATAAACATTTGTGGTCACAATTACTTGCTTCATGGTTAACACGAAACACTGTTCTCAACATTTTATGGTCCTTACGTTAAAGGATAATAAACTTACTCATCGGACAAGGGTACATACAAGAACTTGTTGAAACACGTCCACTGATTGAGTGGTCGCGTTCCATTTTGATTTATTCATTAACCTAAAGTGTTTGTGCACCATTAATGTTATCTATCTGTGTGTTAATTATTTTATTCTTTTTATTAATGATCAATGCCCCATGTTTATATATGTTTGCCACATATTTATAAATGTTTCCACCTGTGTGATTGAACTTGTGTGTTCATGTGAATGTGTGCTCTTAATATTGACTGACTGCCGCCTCCCGCTTTAGGCCTCGTTAAGGCTTCGTTTGTCGTCTGCGCTGGCGTCTGCTGCCTGGCCAGAGACAAGCTTACTTGTCAAGGTGACGAGATGGCCGTGTTCTTAGTGTTGTACCAACCTAATCTTGGAAGAAAAAAGTGACAGGAGACCTCGCTAGGAGCAGTTGAAGAGGGAATTGTCTTGGCTAGGTAGCAAGGGTTGGTAAACACTAGTCTCTGAACGCACTCGGCGTCGTTTTTAGCGCGCTCTACATCCGATGTATGGCGGGGGGAGGTTTTTCCGAGGCCTTAGAGCTTCACTCTTCATTCTCGATCCGACGACTGAGGAAGTAAGTATTCCGCCGAATCATGCTGAGGGGAAGGCATTCTGTTAGGACTTTGATTTCTTCGTGATCAGGCACTCCTGGTTTTTCAGTGACAGTCTTGAGATATTCGAGTCGAAATGTTTCTTAATTTACAGAATTTGAGTAAATTCAGTGTAAATTTATTATTTGCATTTTCATTCCAGTGATGAATGTGTGTCCGGTTTTGCTCAAGTTAGAAAACACATGTGTGGCCTTCAGCCTTTGTGTAAATTCATTGCGTTTGAATTTCCTTGCCGTCTTTAACTGACGTTTTCACGTCCCTTCTGTATCTGCGAGTATGCTAAATATTTCTCAGATTTGATTCCGTCTTTCCTGTCTTGTATGACCGATTGCACCGCGTGCTTTGGTAATGGTCGCTACTATGGCGTACAGACATGCTCTATTAATACTAGCTTTCTTCTATACGAATTCGCGTGTGTGATTTATTCATTTATTCTAAATTAATTTATGTTTGTAAATCCTATGAAATGTGGCGTGGTCGCACACCAAGTGGTACTTAAGACTAGTGAGCCGCTGCCTCCCCGAACATGAGTTTCGCTTATTGCACAGTATCTTTAAAATTTTGTGATCAAGACACCTGCCACCCCATCAAGACGTCGCCGACGCTTTGTTTCGCCGCTGCTTTCATGTGTTCCAGCATTTTAATTCACTGCCAAGCTTTATGTGTGTGTCTGTGTCTGAATGAATGTGCTCTCAGCTACCCATTGCGTATTTTAAAATTTCCTCCCACGTTACCTCCATATTCATAAAGGGCATAAACAATTTTAATACGGGCAGTAATGTTTTAATTAACTTTTGTACAAGTTGTGTGCTTAATTTGGTCTCCCCACATTTATTTGCTTGTTATTTTACTGAATAGATTGTGATTTTTAAGTATCAAACCTCTGCTTTACAATTTCATGATCCCTGTCCCATGTTTAATTGTCGATTCATTTATATTTTTAACATTGATTTTGTGTTTGTTAAAACGTTGGCTGCTTCCTTAAGGAGTGAGCAGTTAGATAAATTTATGTTGCCCTTGTACTGTGAGCACTCATAAAGTAGAGCAGCAGCGAGCATTTTAACTTACATTCGCCGATCTCAACTGCTCGAGATTTTTATTATTTCAATTACAGGCTAATTTCACTGTCAATCATACAGCAGGAACATTTTTTTACAGTAATCTCGTTTACTGCATCAACAGATGAGGATTTCCCGCCATCTTGGACATATCGAAATGCACCCTATATCGAAGTGTGATTGCACGTTCGAGATTTATCGAGATTTTTCCGTACAAGGGTCCTTCGCAATTACCTGTCTTTCTTTGTGTGTGTGTGTGTGTGTGTGTGTGTGTGTGTGTGTGTGTGTGTGTGTGTGTGCATGTGTGTGTAAGGGGGTTCGTTTGTTTTTTATGTGGTCACACTATGTGGTGGGTTTGGGGGAGGTTTGTCGAGTCTATTGTGGTTTTTATTGGTTTAAATAGCGTTTGGTTGCTTTTTCTGAGTATATCGTAAGTTATAAGTACGTAATCTAGTACTAGTAAACTTACGTTATTGGCTGATAGCTTTATAGTTTGTTTTCTATTTATATTCAATAATTTTCGGAACCCTCCGACTTCAGTTGTACTTTATAAGATGGACTATCCTTCTATGACACTTGAAAATGTGTTGAATTTCCCGCTTTTCGGTAAAGGTCGGCTTAACCGCTTGGCCACGTGTGCGTGCTTCGCTGACAGGCCAAAATTACAATGCGTCACACTTGCCTACATCGCCTAATGTACGCACACACTTACTGCGATTCCCGCGATGTGGAGATTTTTATCACCTTTGCCGCGAATCATATTAAATGTGTGTGAGAATTAGGTGATGTAGGCTAGACACACAAAAGTTTGGGCCGCGGACTGAGGCGCTCCAGTCACGGTCTGCACGGCCACTACGGTCGGGGGTTCGAATCCTCCCTCGGGCATGGATATTTGTGCCGTCCTAGTTTGTAAGTAGTACATAAGTAGTTTGTAAGTTTAGGGACAGATGACCCCGTAGTTAAGTCCCATAGATTATACAAACATTTGAACATTCGAACAAAAGTTTGGGTCTGTTATAGGGGCTTACTCGGATGACCGATGCACTAAGGCTAAAAGTCGCAAAAAGTGGGAAATCCGGATTCGTGTACCGGTCCGGCACAGATTTTTCTCCCTCTGAGCTACAGCTGACGTCGGAAAAATTCACAAATCGCTAGTTTGAATATTTGCCACATAGCTGTGGATCATCGTCATCGCCTGTCCGTTTGGAACATTTGATGTACGTATGAGACACGAGTAGTGGTTCACATTTTATCGGATAGTGGAATAGTACGTCCACTAGTATATTGTTAGAATGTATCGGGACGACGAGAGTGGCGTCGAATTATTTCACTGTTGTAGCAGCTCAGACCAAAATGTAATTAAGCACTTTGTTGCTCTCATTTGTCTGGATCGTAATGGATGGAGTGATAACTGTTACTGGTTTCGATCCTTTCGAGCCATCAAGCGAACAACATAGTTCCTTTCAATGTACACAACACTCGCAATCTATCACCTACGTTGGTCATATAATCCCGTGACTGCTCCAGACATGTTGAGTATCGTGCGCCGATGTTGCTGTCACCAGGTGCTCCGGACACTTTTACCGAGCATTTGGTCATTCCATTATGTCATCTGAACGTCTTTGTAAGGCGACTCTCTCATATATCGGCGAATAAACAAGTTTAGAGTATTCATCACACGACATACGTAATTCATTGTGAGCTAAAATTTACAGAAAATCTTGGTTGGATATCTTTAACTATTTTTAATCTCTTATGATTCCCGATTTTCAGGAACGGAACTGCATGTGTCCCACACTGAATAAAAACGGAATATCTCAAGAAGAAAATAGGGATTGTTCTTACCTCAGTTTTAAATGAAATTTTTTCATCTTATCTACATTTCGTATTGCACAGTGTATGAGCTCAAATTACCCGTACGAATTAAAAAAACATTAGTTTTATCTTTATAAACCTAAAAAATTTGCGCACTAATTTATTTAGTGGGGCACATTAATTGAAAGAATGACGTAAGTAAAAAAAACCCTCGGTCTCTCCACAGAGTGACACTATCAAACACTATTCTTAAAATTAGAAGAAAGCATCGGAACTCGGTCTTCCGCCACTGGCGAGAAGTTAGAAAAGATCACACGTTTCTAGCAACGAAAGGGTGAAATGAATATTCAGTGCACTGCATGATATATGAAACTGGCACAAAGACTGGCACAAAGACAAACTTCAGCCGACGACTGTAAATTACGTCAGGCTAGAGGGAAAATAATGCGAGGCCTCATATACACGTGAATAGATGTCCTGGTCGGCTGAATGCTAGTAAAGCCAACAAGCCACTGTAATACTGTAATGTGCGTATGTAGTAGGTTCCTGCTTTACATTGTACATTAAAACAAAAAATACAACTGAGGTACTTTCTAACAAGTATCTAGTTTTGTGCATTCTACAATAAAGTACACACTGCTATTAGTTCGTAACTTTTATTTTTTATTTATTTGCTTCTATTTAGTCTTTTTTTTCCTGCGAGGATTCTTACATTCCTTCTACATATCTTTTTAATTGTGTGTTTTGATGCATTTCATCATTTCATTGATTTAAAATATTTAAGCGCAGTTTCTGAGGAACCTATAACTTACTACGCAGTTTGTGGTATATACATGTGTGTTGTATGCAAAGTATGTGAAGTTCTGAACAGTGAACAATTCTGCTGAATGTATGTCGAGGCAGTGAAATGCAAAGAAACGTTCAAATGTTTGTAGACCTGAGAGAACAAACAGTTGAGGTCATCGATTCCAAGACTTACAAACTACTTCAACTAACTTGCGATAAGGACAACACACATCCCCATGAATGAGGAAGGGCTCAAACCTCCGAAACGAGCGGCAGAGCGTTCCGTAACGTGCGCCCAGACTGTACGGTGTACCCACGCTGCGAAATGAAGAAAAAAAGTCATTAGGTACAAGGCACGTCAAGATAAAGCTAAGAATCCACGGATTTGCAATGGCATATTTTCTAGGTTTTGCTTCATCACCGCAGAACAATGTTTTACCGTTTTTTTTTTTTTTTTTTTTTGACCATTTTAGGTTACAGTAGTAACACTGAAAGTGGGCCTTTGCGATCGTCTTTTGACAGCTCGAAATTTAAATGAAAATAACGGCTTAACCATTCATCTGACACGACAATTGAATAACCGAATTTGAAGAGGAGAAAATTCTCTACAACTTCACTCACTCTCTCTCTCTCTCTCTCTCTCTCTCTCTCTATTTTTTTTTTTTTTTTTTTTTTTTTTTTTTTTTTTTTTTCATATCTTGCATCGTTTCAGAGATATTTCCAAACATAACGGCGATTTGACGATGTCCATCTGACTGTAACGTGTTCCCACTTTTTAGGTCGAACCGTTCAACCGATCTGCGCCAAATTTTACAGACATAATTGTTGGCTACCGGAGACCAGAACCTAGCTTTTTCAAATATATGGTACAAGAAATACGTTAGTAGTATAAAAAAAGCCGTTTGTAATGTAATTTTACTTCCAAATAAACCGTTCATCTGACGCGAAAATTGAGAACCGAATTTGTAGAGGAGAAAATTCTCTACAATTTGCTCCCTTATGTTTTTTTTAATATCTCGTATCGTTTGAGAGATATTTGTAAAAATAACGGAGGTTTGACACCCTCCATTGAATTAACGAAAACCAGCCGTTCGCAGATGTCACGTGACATTCCTCGCCGAGAACTCTCTTTGTCATGCGCCATCTTGCGTTGTGTATTTGATGATTTTCTTATTGTAACTTACACCTTGTCATTTCAAAGCAATGGCGCACTGAAGAATTAACAAAAACACGTCGTTCTTCGTACGATAAATGATCATCTAGTGTCTAAAATGCCATATTAGCATCAGTTAACAACTGCCATCTATAGTACGAGATTAAAGAACGCAACGTCTGATTGTTGCCGTAGCGTAGTGGACAATGCATTACTTCGATGCTGAGGGTCAGTGGTTCTGAACCCGCCACTACTTAATTCTTTTTTTCTTAAAAGGGTTTCAGACACTCTTATCAATTAAATTAAATAGAGCTAAGGTCTTCAATGTTTAACATTGAGCATACGTAAGAATGCTCCCTCTAAAATGCGTGTTTGTTCTATTTCGTGTACATGCCGAGAAATAGGTAACAACGAATTGAACAATGATCTTCTGAAGCATATGCACGTAAACTGGGAGGGTACTGTAACAATGAACATTCTGCACAAAGTGCTGATACAGTTAGTTTCGTATATAAAAGAAGTCCCAGATTTGTGTGGACAGTTTAGTTCCTTAATGAAATAGAAGGGAAGTGTATACATTGCAACAAATTACATTGTTAATTTTTTTCTAAGCCTTTATTCACTATTTGTGGAATTTATTGAGTCATTAATTAGAATCAATGCATCTACTAAAATGTTTGTCTTTGACATGGTTGCTTTTAACGTAGATGGTATTACTTTTCCTGTAGTTCAGATATGACTTTCAAACTGTGGTTACGTTTTTTTTTTTTTACAGCTAAAATCACAAGCGGAATAAGTGTTGTAATACTGAATTCCACATATCTCTAGTACTCAATACATATACAAAGTTAGTACTATCAATACGTCTTTTACAACAGTCATTGTAACAGTATCTCCTCAGTTTATGTACATGTGTTAAAGAAGTCTATGTTTACATTTCGTTGCTATGTGTGTCATGGCATGTTTTCGAAACAGAACAAATGCGCTTTTCAGAGAGTGTGCTATTACCTTTGAACAATTCAGAATCTTGCAGAATACAATTGCCTTCAGTTCGTTTTCTCTCTTTTGATTGGTTCGTCAGTTTGAATGGGTACTTTGTGAACGTTGGTTTGTTTTGTCTTATATTGATCGTTTCGGATAACTCAGTTCTCTCGTTACATAGAGCGTCGAGCTACCATGCCTGCAACCCTCTGATCGAGCGCGCTGAGCAACCGCGCCCTAGCAAGTTCCGAACTACCGTGTAACATGTTCGTACATCACAAACTAATTCCTCGCCTTTTACGCTATGGCGAACAGCTGCGATAGTAATCCGTGATTCTCGAACTATCGATGACAGGTGTTAACAAACTAACCAACATTAGATCATAATTCATTGTCCTAAGAAAGACATGTTTTTGATAATTTTCGGTGCGCCATTATCTGAAATGACAACGCTTGAGTTACGGTATAACAAGAAAATCATAAATTAGAGTAAGCAAGATGGCATACGCAAAAGAGATTTTCGGGCGAGGGATGTTACGTGACTGATTTACGAACGCCAGTACAGGCAAAGCAAATAAAATTTGTAATACCAAGGCAAGACAGGGGATAATATTTTAACGGAAAAATATAATGAAAATGTGGGACAGATATTAAATTGACAGTTCAAAGAGGTAAAAGTTCAAAAAAGAGTATTTTTGTCAAAGCTAAACTAAAAAATCATATTATTTTGGCGGTTTGTTAAAATACGGTCAGAAAGAATATTACGTGTTGGGTGCATAGATATTACCACAATAGTGGAGTCGTAATCTTATCACCCTAATTTTTTATTATTTAAATTATTATTTTGGTCCAAAATGTTTGCAAAAACTTATGAAACTACAAATGTAAAGTAGTCCGTAAATCACGTCAGTGCGTTTTTTTTTTTTTTTTTTTTTTTTTTTTTTTTTTTTTTTTTTTTTAAGTTCAAAACGTGTTTATTACTGCTTGCATGTGTATTTTCCTTGGGCTGCATGTTTTATGGGTGCTGTTTTATTGTGAAATCTTAAATTTTCCACGTCATTTATTGCTGTACTTAACAAACTATATTTTCTTGCTGGCCCTCCCTTAGTGGGCTAATGATTATTGTCATATATATAAAGATCGCTCTTCAAGGGCAGGCTCTTATGGCATATACAGGGTGTTTCACAAAGTGTGTTTGCCTCTGTAACTTATACAATAATAGGTGACGGGAAATTTTAATGCGGTAGGTCAACACAAGAAATGTTACACTTTCTGCGGAGCTATGAACATAGTTTATTGTATTATTTTCCAAAGAGTTACAGCACAAAGATATAATTTTTTAAATTGAACAATAGTTTTTTTTCTATCGTGCATTGGAATCGTTGAAACCAGTTGCGTCACATAAAAAGTAAAACCCCTCCATGTAAAAGACTCAAGATTAGTCGTTAAATCCGCCTTATGCAAGACCCCTTGTTTGGTTTTTATACCCAGACATGTTTCGGCACTTATTTGCCATCTTACGTAGGTTTTCGCTTTTTTTTTTTTTCTAGAATACGAGTTACAGAATTTGGTTATACAGTGATTTGGACAAGATATGACAACTTTGTTAGATATATTAGCCCTAATTTATTTACGGTACTTACATCGTCATTCGCAGTATTTGTATCTGCTTTAGTTGAGAAATGACAAGAGTTGTTTACCCATGAAATATTGATACATAAATAACAAATATAGTTATTTCTTAATTAGCCTTCCTTTAAAGTTTAAATAGATTCTACTTCGTTTAAGTCAAAACAGTGTTTTTAGCAAAATCATTGATCACTTTGGGCGTAGTTGGCCCCCTACTTTACTCCCCTTCCAATATATCTATGCCGATTTTCGTCTTTTATCAAAAGATACTTTCGTACCAAAAGTCATTAAAATCGCTTCACTAATCTCTAAGTTATGGCAGTTTTTCCTTTTTACACCCAGTTTTTTTTTTTTTTTTTTTTTTTTTTTTTTTTTTGGGGGGGGGGGGGAGATCGTTTCACTTCTTAAATATGTTTTACCGCCGCTAAAAAAATTCGTGGCTCTGCTATAGCGGAATAGTCCCCTAGCACTGAAAAAACCTAAGGATAGATCAAATACCAATGCCTGGGGTACGAGGCACGATTGTTCCAATTTATGATGCTGGAGAGCTATTCCGATAAGTGAGAGCCTCAGCAATATACGAATTACACAGGGGAGAAAGAGCTTACGTAGTAACCAAGAGATCTCTGGTCTTAGCACCGGCCGTCGCACAAATTTTAAATAAATGCCTTGCCTTATATTGAATATCTTTGATATGTTGAGACTACATTTGGAAAATGAAAGATATTAATACTAAAATATTTCAGTGCCGTCAGCTTCAAGGCAAAAGCACAGTTTCAAATGTAATATTGTCTCACTGTAATGAAGAACATAGCATTGGACCCACTGGTAACTAGATAACAATAGGAGTTAAAATTTATCAGTTCGTTGCATAAATAATTATATATTTGAAAATAAGATTATTCACTTTGGAGTACGCATTGGGCCACCAGGAACAAAGGGCGAATTCGCTGTAACGGATTTTGTACTTTACGAGAATTTCCTGAAAGGATCGACACACACAGGCACAAACCACTGTGAATAACGGATGCATTTAAGGGAGGTGATGCGCTGTGTGACCTTTTTATTCTTTACAGCCGGCCGCGGTGGCCGAGGAGACTGAGGCGCTCCAGTCACGGTCTGCGCGGTCACTACGGTCGGGGTTCGAATCCCCCCTCGGGCATGAATATTTGTGTCGTCTTTAGGTAGTTGATAAGTAGTTTGTAAGTTTATGGACTGATGACCCCGTAGTTAAGTCCCATAAGCTTAACCAACATTTGAAAATTTTTTATTCTTTACAGTCGACTGCGCCACGAACAGATAAGTGATCTACTGGTGCACTAGTGTTTCTGTAAGGAATGTGAAATCTGAAAGCGGTATACACTAAATCGAAAGCTAAATGGAAGGCAGATGTCTTTCTATGAGCACATGGTGAGTTCATTTTATCTTGGCTTTCAATTTTGTCGGAAGCATCTTATTGTCTCCAGAGAGCGAAGTCTAAATACGTGCTGCGTGCCACTCGACAGCAGAATAAGTGATTGAATTTTCGGCTCCTTTTAGCAGTCCAGCATTGGCTTGATTTATTCTATTCCACTGTTTGAATCCGTAAAATTGCATCACGCGATACATTCCTCTTAGAAGCTGGACGTTCACACAGCAGTAGTCAAAGATAGACCATTTGAAAAGTCCACTATAAATTTATTGTATCTAAAATTTATTACATAACCCTACCTTACCAATTAATGCTGCGTAGTCTGCGTCATGATCTCAGTAAAATATGTTTTGTCGTTTCCAGAAAGCAGAAGAAAACTGACAAAAGAATAGATGTGAGGAAACAACAACATTCAATTTAGCCGGCCGCGGTGGCCGAGGGGACTAAGGCACTCCAGTCACGGTCTGCACGGCGACTACGGTCGGGGGTTCGAATCCCCACTCTGGCATGGATATTTGTGCCGTCCTAGTTCGTAAGTAGTTCATAAGTAGTTTGTAAGTTAGGGACTGATGACCCCGTAGTTAAGTCCCATATATATAAACATTTGAACATTTTCAATTTAGAAGAAATTAATCAGCAAATGCGAATATTAATTAGCTTTTGCTGCATAATTTGTTGGTGATGTATGTAAATTTATGTTGGATTAGGATTCAAACACAAATTTTCCAATCTTTTCGAGGGGTCATGAAACAATACGCTGACCGTGCACGCCTCCCGAACCAATAGAATCTTCCTCATGCTACACTTTGTCCAATATCGATGAGTGCTCTTACTTTTCGCTACGTATTTACCGCATAGGAAGTGACCTTCATTTCAAAAGCCGCATGTTTTTCTTTTTGTTAAATTCGATCTGTGTTTATAGATGTCGCTACTCATCAATATTCAAATGTTTGTAAACCGGCTGGACCAATCTGATACGGACATCAGTCCCTAGAGTTGGAAACTACTTGAAATAACTTACACTATGGACAACACACACACACGCACACACACACACACACACACACACACACACACACACACATGTCCGGTGGACTCGTACCTACAGCGGGAGCGGCCTCCCAGTTCTTAGCATGATGCCTCAGGACAAGCGGCTACTCCCTCACGTATGTAAATGTCCTCCAAACGTGCGTGCACATGGTATTTAAGCCAGAGAAAAGTATACAACATTTTAAATGAACGGCTTTTCCCGTGTGGTAATTAAGTAATGGAATGTATAATATCTTCTTCTACTAAGCCTTCTTCAGGGTTCATAAATCTAGCCACGAACTCACAGAAGTTGGCGTACGACACGTACAGATTCACTGGCCCAAACGTTCCATGCGGGTGTTACGAATATTATCCAAGCCATCCTTGATTTGGACTTGTGAGTTAGCGCATAGAAATTGCTCTCGTTATGTAGTGAAGCTCTTGATGACGTTCTGCCTCGCAGTATCATAGCGCATCGTATTGATAAAGAAAAGTACCCTCTTCTCAAAAGTTCGGGATGCCAATTACGATGCGTTTATTGCAGACAACACCATATACAAAAATAAAGTTTACAGTTTTACCTTAAGATTCCTATTTCAACGAAATTGCAAGACATGCTCATTGCATGAAATGATCAGATTTGCTCCTACCACTGACTACATAGGCGCGCAAATGAAACCTCCTACAATTTCGTGAATATTTCATGAATTCTGAAAAATCGTGCTAAGATTATCTTAAGAATACTTTCAAAATACTTTTTTGAAAATAAATGAAAATTAATCCGTGCCGCTTGCATTCTTGTCCTTTATTAGATCCAGTTTCGCACAGTTATAACGGCATCTTCAGGTGGGTCTATACTAAACCAAGAGCTACTTTTAGAAACATCGGAGTAAATTCATCTGGAAATTCTTGTTTTAATGTATACCAAAGTGTTCAAATTTTTCCGCAGCATGATGCTTTAGACCACGCGGCCTTTCTCGCGCGTCAATAGAGATCTTAAGATACACTTATAACGGTGCGAAATCGGTTATGGATCTAATAAAGGACCAGAGAGTTCCTAATCACCAAGGATGAAATTTTATTTATTTTGATAAAATTTTTAGCTGTACCTTAAGAAAATTTTAGAACGAATTTTAAAAATATCTGAGAAAACATGATATTTCAGCTGTCATACCCCAAATTACCAAATTATTTCTCTGCGTTAACATAATCATTATACTTCAGTTTATTACAAAGATGGGATTTAAACGAAGTTATTATTTAAAACTGGTTATGACTAATGGGATCCTCTTAATCTGTATGAAAAAATACGATTTCGCTATTTAATATTAATTAATGAAATCAGCCTACTTCGTGCCATGTGTACAGTTCTTCGCGTTCGTCGCTCGGGCAACGGCATTGGCAGTTTCAAGTGTCATCGCCGCACCTCATTCCCTCTAGCTCAAATGACGCCATAAGGTCCATCCTGTGCCTTCTCGTGCGTGAGAACCTGTAGCCTCGCTTACAGCTTTGTGTTGTCTGGTACATGGCGAAGCACTCACTAGTCCTCAATCTAGTCCTAGTCCTCAATATCCGGTAGACATTTGTTTATTGGCTGGCCATATTATGTGAGGTAGCCACTGTCGTTTGAATTACTTTTGCTTTGCATTCCTCTGTTCTGCGAGTTTCATATTGTCCAGTACATTATTAAATGAGTGGTGCAGTTGCTGGTACATATCAGGAACCGCTTACAACGCCTCGTGGTAGGCGTACTACACACACACACACACACACAATTACTGCATCACCACGATTCTGGGGGTTCATGGCTACGTAAAAATGGAATAGAAATATACAAAAACAACATTTCAATTCTCTTTATTGCTCATGAAAACAGAAATTGACAAGTTTTACGACAATAATCTAGGCATTCTGAATTCGTATCCCAGATTGCAACACACGCTAGTACTCCCCTTCACACAGTAAGATGTTTTCTTGCTCTGATACATAACTTTATTCATCGTAAGATACTGTCCATTGGGTCATCAAGGGACTGTTCGTCCAGATTATCATACTTCCCAGCGGCGATTCGGCGTAGAGATCTGATTGGTTGGTGAGTCGTCTCTTCCAGACATAGTCCTTTTAAATGTAACCCAGACCTGTTCGATAGGGTTCATCTCTCGAGAACATGGTGGCCATTCAAATCCTTCGATGTCGTTATCGTGAAGCAACACAGTCACAAAATGTGCACGATGAACACGATATGTATTTGTCATCCATTGTGATGTATCCCTGAACTGCTGCCGACATGGTTCCACCACACTACAGAGGATGTCATCCTGTACTGTGTAGCCGTTTCATTGTCTTCTGCGGCTACGGGTGGCATACGGTGGCCCGAGTTAATACCACCCCAAAACATCAGGGAACCACACGCTTGCGTCACTCGCAGGTCGTTGTGTGTAAGACCCACTGACGAGTCCATTCGGCATGCTGTGGGGCCTAAATGTGCCGCGCTGCATGGTGTCAATGTGTCAAAGCTGGACCTCGTCAGCCACGCGGGAATTGTCGTACCGTTCTAGGCGCCATGTCCAAAAAAATGTTCAAATGTTTGTAAATCTATCGGACCAAACTGCGTGGTCATCAGTCCGTAGCTTATAAACTACTTAAACCTAGGTAAACTAACCTAAGAACAAACACACACACCCATGCCCCAGGGAGGACTCGAACCTCCATGGCGAGCAACCGCGCGCTCCGCAGCGAGACGCTTTAGACCACATTATTATTTTTTTTTAATTTTTTTTATCGGCATTTGGGTAAAGTAATTCTTCTTCTTCTGCAGGTGAAGGTAGTGGATTACTTCCACGAAGAAGACAAAAGCCTCCTCCATAAATAACAAAAGAAAACTGACGTACCTCCGTCAAATACACTTTTTTTTCCTGGCTCTCTGAACGCTTCCGAGTTCGCCGTATCGAGAAATGAAAGTTACCGTTTTGTTTCTATCGTTTCTTGCAAGTCAGTTAATTTCTTTGCCTCTTCTCTTTATTTATCTTCTCTTAACTCTCGAATCGTGAGCTGCCAGGTTTTGATTTTTTATGATGATAGATGTCAAACCATAAGGAGAATGCTTTGAACATCATTAAAGGAAAGGCGTCCTCTCGCCATTTAAATTTAGAACTTATTGAACAAAAGTGTTTAACATAACAGAAATAAAGGGATAAAAAAGCTCTCATTAGATGGACATCAAATTACATTCTATCTTCGTTGTCTACGTTTTCAAATGTCTGGGATTCTCAGTAATTCCTACATTCTTCTCTGAAAACGGCTTCCAAAAAGTTCGCAAAGTTTCGCTTGTAATATTTTTTTCGTAATAACTGGCGAAGTTGCTGAACTATGTACATGCAGAAGTCCTCTTCGCTTTTAGTTGTACTTGACAGTAAATAGTGGACGAAGTGACCTTTTATCCAGTTAACAGAGTTGCGCTTTGTTTTAGGGTACGGAATAGTATCTGGGTACAAGAAATCGTCAGGTGTAATGCGAAGAACCGATGTTCTTGTGATGCAAGCTTTTTACGAATATAGTTCCAGACTTCTTGGACCTTGGAGCAATTAAAAAGATGTTCGTCGCTATCCATTAAGTTGCACGTTGCGCACAAAGGTGATTCCATCAAATGTATGGAATATAGCTTGGAGTTGGTGTGGACTTTCCTGTTCACTAAGCGATACCAGGAGGCTCTGACCGCAGTTGGCAAATCACGGCAGTGGATGTTCTTCCAGATTATTGGCCATCTGTGATTGAGATATTTTTGTTCGATGACGTTTCGGTTCTTGTTTTCCATTAACTTCTTATATACTGTCTGCACCGTCATGAGCTCATCATTTGGCATGTTTGGCTGTAGGTAGCTCAACTCGACTAAAAAGGTTTTAAAATGCGACATAGCGCTCGGAATATGTCGGACGTCGATTGGAGGCTGCAGACTGGTAGGCGTGATCTCGTTTAACAGATGGGCTATTAAACTGTTTGGTAAGTTCTTCCAGATCTTGTATGTATTACTCACGTATAGCGCCCGTGCCTTATTTTCAACATGCGTAAGATTTAATCCACCATCCCAAATGGCCAAAGTGAGCATGTAGTATTTGACTTTGAAGATGTACCCTCGAGTGACAAAGTGACCCAAAGCTGACATAATTGCTTCATTGTCTCGTGTGGCATCGGTAAAACTTGAGCAACATAATTGATCTTTGATGTTATGTAAACGTTAGCGAGGGTAACCTTTTGTACTTCATCAAGTTTCCTGATGTAGTGGCTCTGTATGCATGCACGCAGACGTGCGAGAAGATTTCTGTAATTGACAGCGATCGTGTGCCTTATGTCACTCCGGTATTCGATGCCTAAGCATGTCAGTTTGGAGACTGGATTTAAGTATTCATGGTGCAGCACGGCAATCCCACGTCCAATGTTCATAAGGCCACACTTTCTTTCATTTAACTTCGCCCCTGAGGCAAGTTCGTATTTGTTAACAATTTGGAGAGCTGCTCTTAACTCCTGTTCGTCCGTAATTAAGAAACCTACGTCATCCGCGTAAGCATTGCAGGCTATCTTAATTCCATTGATTGTCAATCCTCGTAGACGTTGGTTCAGTGTAGCAAGAAGGGGTTCAATGGCGATAGCAAAAAGTGCCATTGACAAAGGGCAACCCTGTCTCACCGAGCTCTTTATTCTAATTTCTTTTGTGAGTTGTCCATTCACTAGTGCTCTTGTTACACCTTTACTGAGGATTTCACTTATGAAGTTTATGAAGCGCTGCGGAAAGCCCATAGCATGCATGGTGCTCAAGAGGTACTGGTGGTTCACTTTATCAAATGCCTTCGCAAAATCAAGTGATACCAAGGCACACTGAATTTTGCAAGCCACTGCTGTAGCGATCAAGTCTCTGTATTCACATAAGTTGTGTTGGATTTTTCTGTCAAGACCCACGCACGTCTGGTATCTGCCTATTATTGTATTCAGCATCAGTTTCAGTCTATGTGCAAAAATTCGTGCCACGATTTTGTAATCACAGTTTAGTAGCGTCAGTGGTCTAAAATCGTCAATATGTCTGCTTCCTGGGTGTTTAGGGATTAAAACTGCAATTCCTTCTACCAGCTCTTTAGGCAGATTAAAATGCTGCAACAATTCATTGTACATAGCTAATAATTTTGGCTGCAGTTGTTCTCGAAAAGTATGATAAAATTCCGCAGTGAGGCCGTCAGGGCCCGGTGACTTGTTTTTGGGGCTTCGTTGTATGGCATATTCTAGTTCGTCCTCTTCAATTTCTTTAAGGAGATTCTCGACTTGTGCGTCACTTAACGTCCGTTGAAGGTTGTGTAACAGCTCCTGTTGCATTATTGCATCGTTGCTTCCTGTTGCCAGCAGCTCTTCCAGGTGAGTATGAATTGCATTTTTCATTTCGTGTTGCTGCACGAGGGTGGTCCCGTCACGTGACCGGAGTTGCGTGATAATTCTTCTTCTGCCTCTCTTATTCTCACGAATTACGTGGAACATAGAAGGTTCTTCCTGCTTTATTAAGTTCTCAGAGCGAGACCGGACTTTGTACCCATCACACTGTTGTCGCTTGAGTTTCAGAAGTTTTGCTTTAATGCGCTTTATTTGTACGTAATTGTCAATGATCGTCGCGTCCGATTTATATAACTCTCTTAAGCGAGAGAAGTAGAATTCTGTAGTCTTACGTTGCCAGTAATATGCTTAAAACATTTTCCGTATCCTTGGTTTGGCATGTTTGAGCCACCATTCCGTCACTGAGTTGTATTGTGATGCTTTACTTTCACATGCCCTTCACGTATCATTAAATGCACGCTGGCATGCTACATCATGGAGAATGGAGCTATTCAGCTTCCACGTGCCTCTAGCCCTATATGTGCCTTGTTTGCACATGTTAACTGTACATATATATGCGGCATGGTCTGATAAAATTGTCGGCCAAATTTCGGAATGTAGGACGGCAGAAGTAAGTTGTTCGGTGACATATATTCTGTCCAGCCGACTTGCAGAATGGTTCGTGACATATGTGAAACCTTGTAACATGCCGTGCAGGTGTTCCCAAGTGTCAATTAAACTCAGATCATTGACAATACGTTTCAGTTCCATCGATGTGTTAAAATTGGGCGTCTGGTCTTTACGGTGCAGCACACAGTTAAAGTCACCTGCAAGTATTAGATTATCATAATTCCTTCCAAAAAGCTGTACAATTTCACTGCTAAAGAATTCTGCCCTGCCTCGCCGATTGCTACTGCCGGATGGCATATACACGTTAATTATGCGAGTGCGGTAAACTGTGACTGCAATTCCCCTGCTATTTGGTAATTTCTCCACATCAGTCATTATGATGCCTTCTTTTGCCAAAACAGCTGTCCCTAGATCCGCTCCACTTCCCGGATTGGTGATAACAGTATATCCGGCAATTCGTTCAAGTTCTATGGCAGCCACTTCCTGTAGCAATATGATGTCAATGTCGGCAGCACGTAGCAGATCCTGTAACATAGACAGTCGCAACCCTGACCGGATCTTATTGATGTTGAGAGTGGCTATTTTATAGGCTTGCGACTGATTCATGTATTTAAGGTTTTACTGCAGTTAATTTGTCCTGTTAGGGTGACTGGGAATAGGAGGCGTTTTGGTTACTATCGTGTCATCTTTTGCTGTTGTAGTCTCCTCCCTCGAGATGGTTGAAGATTCCGTCCCCAATTTCTGGACCGCGGCCGTGTCAGCGTTCTCCTCTGCGTCTTCCATTTCCTCTGCCCAGGATTTGGAAAATGTGGACTGATGCAAAGCCTCTGCTTGTTTTATTTCTGCAGATGGGGCCAGTGCTAGTTGTGTAGACGTGGTAGACGCTGTGCCATCACTCGAACCTTGATGCGAAATCGATCCGGAAGAGGCAGACATCTCGACATCCATTCCTGCCGAAACCGGTTGACCCACATCAGCAGTCACAGAATTTTCATCACGGATCTTGCTTATAACCTTCTTAGCTTTTTCCCGCAGTAATGGGGCGACTTGATTAGCGCCCTGGTGTGCTCGTCTCCGTTTCTTAGTTTTATTTATCGAGGATGACCCCTTCGATGACTCCGAACCATCAAAATCAGAAGTCCGTTGTTCCGTCGACTCGTTCTCATCAATAGATCCAGGATCCATCGACTCCCGCATTTCATGAGGTCCAGGTATAGGGAAGGCTTCACTCAATCCTGTGTGTTCGCGGTCTCATTCACTCGGTCCTACGTCATCACTCGTTTCCATATGTGTGTCAGTGAGAATTTCAACAGTTGAAACGACATCAACGTTTGAACTTGCAGGTACGCGTTTCGTAACTGTCAGCGCTGCAGCACGTTTATCATTGCCGTCTGGTGGCGGGACATCTAAAGGTGGAGTCGCGGTTTGCACTGCAGCTAGCGCCGACGAGTAAGTCAGGGGCAGCGCCGTTGTCACGGAGGGACGCGCGGCCTCCCCGGCTGGTATCTGCGCCACGCGGCGTTGCTGCGCTCTGACGTGGCCTGTTGCGCCGCAGCCAGCGCAAGTCCTCGGCTGTCCATCGTATATGACAATCCCACGGTTTCCGCCTACAGTTATGTAAGAGGGGATATGTCTTGTTAGGTCGATCTTAACCTGTCGCACACCGCTTAACACAGGGAATTTATGGCTTTGAGAGAACCTTTCCGCAAAATTGTTCAACACCTTGCCATACGGCGCTAGGACTGCATTAATTTGTTCCGTTGTTGTTTCAAAGGGCAGCTCGAAAATGCGCACTGTCCGGATGCCAAGTCCTGCATGTGTGACAGTCACCTCACCGACAGCACCGTCCCTGTATTTAAATTTTAAGGCCCCACCACTACTTGCTATTACTCTATCACATACGTCTGAGTTGATAACTTTAAGGAAAACCACAGTAGTGACGATAGAAAAGTTAATTCCAATGACTTCATCGGCAGATATCTTAACGGTTTCTTCTAACCAGTGTTCTACATCGAAAGAGCTCGGTCGGGGAAAAGTCGTACAAAATGTGAACTTCAGGGTATCTATTCTTTTAGTCTGATTCATGGTTTCCTCTACAGCTAGGACGACGCTGTATGCACGCGACTTACCGCGCCGACGTAAACAAACTCGCCACGGCGCGCTGCTCCGCCGGAGGTCCGAACACCGCCGCAGCCGCGACGAGACTGAATAAATGAAAATTAATCCGTGCCGCTTGCATTCTTGTCCTTTATTAGATCTAGTTTCGCACAGTTATAACGGCATCTTCAGGTGGGTCTATACTAAACCAAGAGCTACTTTTAGAAACATCGGAGTAAATTCATACTGGAAATTCTTGTTTTAATGTATACCAAAGTGTTCAAATTTTTCCGCAGCATGATGCTTTAGACCACGCGGCCTTTCTCGAGCGTCAATAGAGATCTTAAGATACACTTATAACGGTGGGAAATCGGATATGGATCTAATAAAGGACCAAAGAGTTCCTAATCACCACGGATGAAATTATATTTATTTAGATAAAATTTTTAGCTGTACCTTAAGAAAATTTTAGAACGAATTTTAAAAATATCTGAGAAAACATGATATTTCAGCTGTCATACCCCAAATTACCAAATTATTTCTCTGCGTTAACATAATCATTATACTTCAGTTTATTACAAAGATGGGATTTAAACGAAGTTATTATTTAAAACTGGTTATGACTAATGGGATCCTCTTAATCTGTATGAAAAAATACGATTTCGCTATTTAATATTAATTAATGAAATCAGCCTACTTCGTGCCATGTGTACAGTTCTTCGCGTTCGTCGCTCGGGCAACGGCATTGGCAGTTTCAAGTGTCATCGCCGCACCTCATTCCCTCTAGCTCAAATGACGCCATAAGGTCCATCCTGTGCCTTCTCGTGCGTGAGAACCTGTAGCCTCGCTTACAGCTTTGTGTTGTCTGGTACATGGCGAAGCACTCACTAGTCCTCAATCTAGTCCTAGTCCTCAATATCCGGTAGACATTTGTTTATTGGCTGGCCATATTATGTGAGGTAGCCACTGTCGTTTGAATTACTTTTGCTTTGCATTCCTCTGTTCTGCGAGTTTCATATTGTCCAGTACATTATTAAATGAGTGGTGCAGTTGCTGGTACACATCAGGAACCGCTTACAACGCCTCGTGGTAGGCGTACTACACACACACACACACAATTACTGCATCACCACGATTCTGGGGGTTCATGACTACGTAAAAATGGAATAGAAATATACGAAAACAACATTTTAATTCTCTTTATTGCTCATGAAAACAGAAATTTACAAGTTTTACGACAATAATCTAGGCATTCTGAATTCGTATCCCAGATTGCAACATACGCTAGTACTCCCCTTCACACAGTAAGATGTTTTCTTGCTCTGATACATAACTTTATTCATCGTAAGATACTGTCCATTGGGTCATCAAGGGACTGTTCGTCCAGATTATCATACTTCCCAGCGGCGATTCGGCGTAGAGATCTGATTGGTTGGTGAGTCGTCTCTTCCAGACACAGTCCTTTTAAATGTAACCCAGACTTGTTCGATAGGGTTCATCTCTCGAGAACATGGTGGCCATTCAAATCCTTCGATGTCGTTATCGTGAAGCAACACAGTCACAAAATGTGCACGATGAACACGATATGTATTTGTCATCCATTGTGATGTATCCCTGAACTGCTGCCGACATGGTTCCACCACACTACAGAGGATGTCATCCTGTACTGTGTAGCCGTTTCATTGTCTTCTGCGGCTACGGGTGGCATACGGTGGCCCGAGTTAATACCACCCCAAAACATCAGGGAACCACACGCTTGCGTCACTCGCAGGTCGTTGTGTGTAAGACCCACTGACGAGTCCATTCGGCATGCTGTGGGGCCTAAATGTGCCGCGCTGCATGGTGTCAATGTGTTAAAGCTGGACCTCGTCAGCCACGCGGTAATTGTACCGTTCTAGGCGCCATGTCCAAAAAAATGTTCAAATGTTTGTAAATCTATCGGACAACTGCGCGGTCATCAGTCCGTAGCTTATAAACTACTTAAACCTAGGTAAACTAACCTAAGAACAAACACACACACCCATGCCCCAGGGAGGACTCGAACCTCCATGGCGAGCAACCGCGCGCTCCGCAGCGAGACGCTTTAGACCACTCGGCTACTCCACCGCGGCTGGCGCCATGTCGCTCCCACCGACGGCTGTAGTCCTTCCTTTAGAATGTTCTCAGCGTAGGTTCAAATTAAGTAGTTTGTCAGTCTGGGGACCGATGACTACAGTATTTTAATCCAATAGAATAGTAAACATTGGAACATTAGGACTCTGCTATGAGCGTCAAATTTGAAGTTGCATGCCTTTCAGCCTATTACGTACACTCTGACAATGAGACCACATGGGTATTGGATGTTAGAATTTTTTTATATTTATAGCTCGTGAAGTTCGGAACTCAAATAACAATCAGCCAAAGCCATTCGACACAACTCTCAAAAATTATTAAGAAAATCAACTTTGATGTTTTGGAAGTACAAGTAAGTACCAATAATTAAATCGGTTGCAGCATCTGTCGCTGTACCTCATGTGGTAGCGTTCTGCTTTTACAACTACAGGGTCGGTGGTTCAAAAAATGCCATGGTTGTTTGTTGTTGTTGTGTTCGAATAGTTACACAATTTTAATATAATTTATAATGGTAATTTTTATGAAAAATACTCATATTTTTGTTTATTAAAAAAATGTTTCAAATGTTTGTATAGTCTATGGGATGTAACTACGGGGTCATCAGTCCCTAAACTTACAAACGACTTATGAACTACTTACGAACTAGGACGGCACAAATATCCATGCCCGAGGGGGGATTCGAACCCCCGACCGTAGTGGCTGTGCAGACCGTGACTGAAGCGCCTCAGTCCCCGCGGCAACCGCGGCCGGCTTTGCTTATTCGTAATTATCTATATTTTATAAAAGGTTGTTAGTAATGATGGTTTCAATAAGACAACATAAGTTACATTTTGTACAGTGTTGGATTCACAATTAGTTAACGACGGTTGTCTTTGTCTTCATTTTGAGAAGAGCTACGACGCTGTTGTAGGAAAGTCATCTCCATAGCTACTAATAGTTTTCCAACCAGCTAACCTTCTGAACCATCGCGCCGGCCGCGGTGGCCGAGGGGACTGAGGCGCTTCAGTCACGGTCTGCACGGCCACTGCGGTCGGGGGTTCGAATCCCCCCTCGGGCATGGAGATTTGTGCCGTCCTTAGGATAAGGTAGTTGATAAGTAGTTTGTAAGTTTAGGGACTGATGACCCCGTAGTTAAGTCCCATAAGCTTAACAAACATTTATTTTAACATTTTTGAACCAACGTTTCAGGTGGGTTCAGCTCGTCTACATACACAAAAACAAAAACTGACACAACTCGTGGAATTAGAGATACAAAATTTTTTTTATATAACGGAATTCGAAAACAACGAAAAAATATTTGTCAAAGTGGGATTCGAACCACAGACTTCATGGTTCTGAGTCCAGGACGTTACCACGTGAACTACACCGATAAACGCTGCAATTGTTTTTATTATTGGTAGTTACATTTACTTGTAAAACTTCAAAGTCGACTGTGAGTATTTTTTAGGGTTGCTACGAATGGCTTTGCTTGACTGTTATTTAAGTTCCGAACTTCACGACCATAAATATATTTAAAAAAATTCTACAATCCGATACGCATGTGGTCTCCTTGTGAGTCAAGTCACGATGTCCTGTGCCTCCACGAAAATCATTATTTAGCATGGTGGCGTTCTTCTCGCGGTTTCTCCGATCTGAGGTAACAATCATAAGCTGCCGTGCTAACCTTGGCGTGAGCACCGCTCATACGCAGTTGTTTACACCTTGGCGCGCGTTGAGTGACATATATGGACAAGCTATGGGAGTGTGTTCTCGATGCAATATACACATTCAGAGTCAGGGTATAGGAGATACTGGAAGCGAGATGTTGCAACAATGTTTTTATGTGTATATTTCAGTTTCGTACGAATAACATTGAAAGAGCACGACTGTTAGTTTCGCACTTTGTGCTGCCACTGCAGCCAATGTATGTTACTGATATGGCCCAAATTAGATAAAGGTGGGAAAAGACAAATTAATCAAGTGTCCCTTCCACATAAGAGAACCTTTTCGAATATAGGGCACTTACGGGGAGTAGCCAATGTATCCATATGGAACCGCGGCTCGGTTTAGAGTTCGTGCACGGATTGAGAAATGGTTGACGCGAGCGTTCAGGAAAAGCGGGAAATTTTACGTTGGAATCCCGGTGAGGCACGAATATTTATGTCACCAATAAAACAGCTGAAGCTGATCTATGTTTGCAATTGCGCATGCATTTCTTGCTTTCTTACCAACTGTAATCGGTTCCACTGTCCATTCCTTCAGAGATGTAAGCATGTCTGAATGACATTTGGATTCAGGCATCGTGAGTCGTATCGGGATAGCAGCCGGGCGCCGTGGCTCAGCGCGCCCGGTCAGAGCGCTCAACGCCCTATGCAATAAAAAAGCTGAGCCAACAACACACCGAACAAGAACGAACAAAAATGATCAGCATCCTCAACAAAGATAACTACCGATAGAACAAAAAAAAAAAAAAAAAAAAAAAAAAAAAAAAAAAAAAAAAAAATAGGACAGTCGGTAGTGCGCATGTACGCGAAAGACAAGGTCCCATGTTCGAGTCCCGGTTCCGGCACACAATTTTAATCTGCCACGAAGTTTGTCATTTGGATTGTCTGTGTCGTTAAACACACACAATACACGTCGAAAATTTAATTTCATTTTTAAACTCATCATTTAATTATGTATCACCATGACAATAACAAATGTTCAAGTTTAAGTTTCTCAAATTTCAAATGTTTGTAAAGTCTGTGGGACTTAACTACGGGGTCATCAGTCCCTAAACTTACAAACTACTTATAAACTACCTTATCCTAAGGACGGCACAAATATCCATGCCCGAGGGGGGATTCGAACCCCTGACCGTAGTGGCCGTACAGACCGTGACTGGAGCGCCTCAGTCCCCTCGGCCACCGCGGCCGGCTTAAGTTTCTCAAATGTTCAAATGTTTGTTACGCTTATGGGACTTAACTACGGGGTCATCAGTCCCTAAACTTACAAACTACTCACGAACTACCTTATACTAAGGACGGCACAAATATCCATGCCCGAGGGGGGATTCGAACCCCCGACCGTAGTGACCGTGCTGACCGTGACTGGAGCGCCTCAGTCACCTCGGCCACCGCGGCCGGCTTTAAGTTTCTCCATCATGATTTTCTCTTCGTACCATTACTCTACTATGTACATTAAAATAATACAATATGGATTTCGTATGGGGCGGAAATAATAACGGAATGTCGAGCGTGGGCTACAAAACGGGTAATCAACACACAAGATCACTGCAAGTGCGACGGCGTGCTGATACGTAATACCTCAGAATTTTTTTTTATAGTGCTCTGGATATTGACTGACGTATCACCTGCGGTGCATATTGTTTGCTAGACTTTCCTGCCTCGCTAGAAGGCTACGAAAATATAACATGGTGGAGTGCAAAAGAGAGAGTATTGTAGTCGTGTTTGTAACCGCAGGAAACGTGGCGCCAGTTGCATTCTATAAATGAATGAAGGCTATGCACAGAGAAGGCTATTTTGTCACGGTAATGTGCGACGTTGTGTTGTTCGTGTCAGTAATTAAATGAACGGTGGTGCTAAACGAGTGCGACAGAGCTCTGAGTGGGTGACCGTCCATCTGAATCACATTAATGAACTCGTAAGAGAAAATCGTCGGATAAAACGCACGCACATACAAACAAACAACTCCAAAGCCGTCCTCACACAGGACGTGTTTTTAATCTAGAAGCACGCCAGCGGTTGTGCCTATCGTTGTTGCTGTACGCAGCGAAACGACAGGCTACATCCCACGGAACGTGCAGCTTAACGCGATTTGTGACTGTCAGTATCTGCCGCACTAATCGCGCCGTTTGTTTACGAAAACAAAGGCGTGTAAACAGTTAACACTCTTAGCGGGATAGATAACAATGAAGAAGAATCCGGATTGGTCGAATTGCTGGTGGAGGAACACTCCATGCTGTCCAACGATCAAATTAAATACGTGTTAGATAGATGTTTATTCGCTAACTAAATCGCAATCTTCAACTCATTGAACACTCTTTCGACCATCTAAACGTTTCAATATTCAATTTCGTTCCATAATTTCATGTATATGAAACAAGAGATTCTTTGTCGAAGATACTACGTTACTGAACCAATAGAGGGGGTAGCATTGTAAGTGCAAATGTTCAAATGTTTGTATATCTTATGGGACTTAACTACGGGGTCATTAGTCCCTAAACTTACAAACTACTTATGAACTAGCTAACACTAAGGACGGCACAAATATCCATGCCCGAGGGGGGATTCGAACCCCCGACAGTATTGGCCGTGCAGACCGTGACTGGAGCGCCTCAGTCCCCTCGGCCACCACGGCCGGCTTAAGTGCAAATATTTTTATATTTGGTACTTCAATTCGTGCACATATCAGTATGTGTTGGTTCATTTCTGTTCGCACAGAGAAAGTTGTTCCACACAACATACATAAGCTTTGCTACCTAATGTTTTTTATTTTGCAATATGTAGGCTTCACGTGAATGACGCCTGGCGACAAAGACTTTGCAGGAAGCATACCGCACTGATTTACCCCAGATCTCAGGTAATATAGGCCTTTTCGAGCTACGCACACGAGAAGGTACTAAGTTACCTCAAAATATATTAAATTTAATAGGCATATGTAATAGTCTCCAAATGAAAAACCATGGTTATATAATGTTGTTCGCTACACTGTCCTCAGCCACCTCTAGAAATATTCCCCCCGCTTTTATGAGCAAGATTCGAAGATAATTCACGAAGTATGGAGATACGTACCGTATACATTTTATATGCAAAATTTTTTAGCTGGTGGTAAAACACTCGTATGCTACAGCAACTACAGAAAATACATTCCGTGTAATAAATAACACTATAGTGCTGAAGTAATTGAGCTGTTCGCACCACCTATACTAAATTTTTAGAGATCAATATGCATATTCAACAATATTCCTTCCCGCACCATAACACTTTCACCAAGTAACTTATCATATTAGACAATGTTCTTGGGTGTATTATGTAGTCTCATCTTTGCAGTATAAGGAGACCACTCCGTGTTCAGATTTTGAAACTTTTTTACTTTTGAGAAGCAGTTAGATACATTTTTCAAACATTTTCGTGAAAACCTACTGTGCATTTTAGCGTTCATCTTTAATGTGGGACTGGTATCCAGAAATATCACGTCCTAATTTTAGTAAAATAAATCTCTGACACGTACGGAGCGTGGGTTCGATTCCCTGCGACATAAATTCTTAAGCAAAGTGGGACAGTGTACATGAGTTTCCATAAAGCAGAAAGTTCATGACGCGGTGGAGTAGCCTCATGCTGCGGAGCGCGCGGTTGCTCGACGAATGTTCGAGTCCTCCTTCGTACATGTGTATGTGTGTGTGTTGTCCTTAGTGTAAGTAGGTTGTAAGTCTAGGGACTGATGACCACAGGAATTCGGTCCAGTAGGTTTACAAGTTCACAGACGTCGTAAAATTATTTGTGGTAGCCAGTACTGATAATTCTGAATGTCTCCATCGACTCTAATTTCGGTTTTCAATCTCTTTCTACTTTGGGTGTTCAAATGAAAAGATGCGAAACGATACCGTGGGTGTCACTGAAGTCTTGTTGAAAAGTTTTCCTACTTTTTCATATGAACACTTCCCATAGTTACACAATCCTGATTTCATTACTAACATAAATTCCAAATAAGCAATAATTTATAAATTAAATTAAGAGAATAAAAATTTCTTCAGCTTTTGTATTTTATGTTTCATTGAATCGCTGGTAGAACAAGAACTTTTCTACGCATTTTGGTTCAAATAGACGTGGAACTCCACTCTCCAACAGGCTTTCGAGATGTCCACCAAGGAGGCATATTGCCTGTCGAAATGTCGCTCTTACTTATGTTGTTAAATATGAGCGGGAAAATAAAAGTTATTTTTTCGAGAATATATGGGGATTGAATTGACTTGCTTTGGGAAGGCGATGCATGTGGGGTCTGTTAATCTCTATCATCCAAGTCATGTAGAGCATTCAGCTGCACTCCTCATTAAACCAGTCGTACTCTTGGCACCATGGCAGGCCATGCCTCCAATGTAAGCCTATTAAAGGAGAAGAACATATATATCATCGGGAAGAGTGACCACCTACATGCAGTCGCCCTGCCGCAATGAAGCGAGAGACTGCTAACCGTGTTGTCCTGTTAAATGTGGCTGCGATTACACTTGCTAATTCTCGTGTGTCCGTTCTTGTCTACTGAGCTATGGAGGTCAACTGCTGGTTTGGAGTATCACCAACGGTCATGTGTTTCATAACAGTGCTGGGGCAGTACCAAACTCCTGGACTACCCAGGTCATATTTCATTCTTATTCGTATTTCCCGATGATCTTCCTTGTTTCACGTCATTCCCATTTCTCCGAGCCATGTTGTAAACAACACCACAATGCTTCGCATCCGCTCCCTCTGACAGTGTGTTTTCCCGCTTTTTCAACTGCACCGTTCCGGGGAACAAGTTCCATCAGCAACTTACCTTGCGCATTGTGACTTACAGATTCGTGCACATGCCTGGGAGAGCTCTAGCAAGATGCTTTCGAATTGTTAACATGGTAATTTCCTTTATCTACCTCATATTTAAGTTTTTTGGAGCAGTGTACTACACAATATGTTCAGAAGGCAGCGACTGTTAACTCATAGCGTAGCAGGACAGATGATAGGGCACCAGCTATATAGCAGCAGTAGTAACACACTGGACTCGCATTCGGGAGGACAGCGATCCAAATCCGTCTGTGGCAATCCTGATTTGGATTTTCCATGACGATATGCACGAAATACTAATCATGTTTGTGTTGCGAAAATTCCAATTGTCCCGAAAGATGTCGTTTAGACCACTCAAAAACTTACCATCCGATTTATAAAAGTCTATTCGGCGAAGAATTTTGATATTTGTACATGTACAGACTGATTTTTGCTCGATGAAGGGGCGATTTCATTTGCCATATTCATCATAGTTACTGTGCAGCATCCAATTTAATAAATCGTAGCAACAAATTTTGTAGAGTACGCAGACGTAAAAAGGGATCGTGTAGACTTCATATGGTTGATTTTCATAGCTGAGTATGGAGTGTAGGTTAAGATGAGACGTCGAAATTTTATTAGAAATTGTGACACAAGAATATCTAACTGCATTCTCTAGTTTTTTGTTTCTATTCGAGAATCGAAACCTTACGGCCTCTTCTGTCCAAGCGGATTTGGCGTCCATAAGAAAATACTTATCATTACATTTGAAGGAAACTATTGTGTGGATATGTTTGATTTGTACAGTGTAAAGTCCATCTTCTCTCGTAACATGTATATAAATGTGTACTGATCTACTGAAATAATCTCATTTCAGCAGCACTTACTTCTGTAGCTAGAAAGGGAAGAAAACAGCTGAAAAATGTTCCCGTCGTGGCACACAAAAAAAAAAAAAAAAAAAAAAAAAAAAAAAAAAAAAAAAATCTGTTTCTCTTTAGAAGACTCTGACAGAAGAGTGGGAAATGAGCTGCCTCAGGCCTCATTCCGCCTTTCTCGCCAAAATTTTTGAGGTGATAACGTATTCGAGCTTTTCTTATTTGTACTTTTTTTTATTTTTCTGATAAAGTATAATATAGAGTGACACTAGGGAATAGAGAGCAGTCATTCTTAGTGAGAGGGTTGTACTGAAAAATATGGCTAGAGGTAGTAAAAGTGAGATCAAAAGAGAGAGGTGACTGTGAAATTGAAAAAGAGAGACTATTGGTGATCATACATAAGCTCTGTCGCTCTGAATTCCCAGTCTGACAATCTAGAAAAAAAAAATTTATCCACTTCCCACTTCTCCCATTCTCACGCGCGTGTTGTGTTAGTTGAAGTAGAGGTCACAAACCAAGGAGACAATGATGACTGAAAGAAAAATCAGACTATGACAAAGACGCAGTGGTTATGTGAGAAAAACAATGGTATATATATTGGCAGAATATAGTAAATCTGGCCGCGGCGTATTACCCATGCGCACTGGGGCGCTGTGCTGCGGTGCGCGTGGCCGTTTGCCGGCGGGGGTTCGAGTCCCCCTCCCCCCTCGGGCATGGGTGTTATCTTCAGGTTAGTTTACCATAGTTTAAGTTGTTTGTAAGCCACGGACTAATAACCAAGCAGTTGAGTCCGATAGATTTACAAACATTTGAACAGTGAAACTGGCAGAGAAGTAGTCAGTGGTAAGGAAGACCGGATCAGTGTCAGTGAAAGAGAGACTGAGGAAAAGGTGACAACGGGAGAAAGAAGACAAATGGGGATACCACGACTCCCTGTATTAGAGGTAGGAGTCGTCGACTAGACAACGCTGTGGCCCGTGATGTAGTGGGCCTGCTAGGCCGAGTTAAGACAATTTACATTTCGGCAATTGCAAACGCCGTGCCAGCTATTCTAAAATTATAGCCAGTTCATTTTTGGACACATGATCCCAACAGATAACAAAGTAACTCTGGAAAGTTAATTCGTCGCGGTAGTATGCTGATATTTATTTGAAATTACGCATATTGTTCTCACTTCGTCACAACGACAAATGTCATGCTACTATCTTTCACATTACGTTCTTACAGTTTTTCCTCTTTTAAAGAAAAACATAAATGGAGTTCCGTAACGGACATTTTAGGCTAAGATTAAATAATCTGTTTGCTGGCGTAATTTTCATTATTTAGTTTTTATTAAATGTATTTTGGTGTAACTGCATTGTGAAGAATATTAAAAACCAGCCGTCATGTTACAAGAAAAAATACGTGAAATCTCTTTGAAAGCACAGTCAAATGTTTATCTTATTGACTAAGCTTAGGACTTAAAATTCATCTTCCACAGTCATCAAGAAACAGATTAATTATTAATAGTTACCGCGGTGGAGAGTTTTAAGGCGTCGTGTTGCGGAGCGCGCGCTTGTTAGCCGTCTAAGGTTCGAATATTCCCTGTGGCATGGGTGTGTGTGTTGTACCTTATGTTAGTTTAACTTAGTTTAAGTAGTTTGTAAGTCTAGGGACTGATGACCATAGCAGTTTGGTCCAATATATTTACAAACATTTGAACACTTTTATTAATGGTTGTTTTAAGTCCATATCAAATAAGAAAAATTGTTTAATAGGGGAGTATGTGTCACGTTACAGTTTTGTCAGCCACATGACATAATAAAGAGAACTACGGCGGAATGTAAGCTTTTACAACCAATATAACAACGGTAATTACAACGGTAATTACATTTTCATCCATAAAGGTATCCTGGGCTGCAGCAAATAAACTAGGAGGAATTGTAAACTGTTAATTCCCAAGATGTTGCTTTGAAAAGTAATTAAATGGAACAATCTTTTAAAAAGCAGCGTCTCGAGAATTAATTCTTTACAATGTCTCTAACTGACATGTACGACGCCACAGGCCCAGAAGATTACAATGAAAATGCAACATGTTGAGAATTAATACTTTAAAATGTCTCTGACATATACGATGTCGCGGTCACAGAAGAAAATAAATAAATAAAAGCTAAAAGTTATGTACGGAACACATTCTTCTCTGTGGCGATCTAAATCAATTGATGTAAGTTTCCACCCAAGATTGCGTTTTTTTTATTTATGGATTACCGGTTTCGACGTTCACAGACAGCTCTTTATGTACCATTCACTTAGTAACTTTTGTGCAACCAGTATGAACATGTATACTGTAGATCCAACTACTCCATGACAAATGTAATGAAAGGCTATAGGCAAAACCATATAAGATATAACATTGTAAAATATAGGAGATCAGAATATGACGTCTGTGAACGTCGAAACCAGTAATCCATAAATAAAAAACGCGATCTTGGCTGGAAACTTATATAAAACGTTAAAAGGCATAATCTAATACTCGGATTTTAGCATTCTCCTACACGACGCCATACACGCGTACGACCCGTATTGGGACCGAGTCAGAAGCGACTGTGAAGACGACAGGTCTACATTCGTCCTTCCATAAGCGCCTATCGCGACACCACTGGAGGTGGGCTGAACGATGTTGGGCCGTGAACGGATGACGCCCTAACGGCACATAGACCGTGCATCATGGTGTGTGGAACCATATCTTACACTCGCCGTTCTCCTCTGGTGACCGCCGACGGAACATTGAACAACAGTACACGGTACACAGAAACCATCATTCAACTCGTATTGTTACCTTTCATGCAAGTATAGGGCGAAAAGGTTTTCCAACAGGACAGTGCACGTCCACATGTATTCCCGTACCACCCAATATGCTCATCAAGATGCAGGTCAACAGCCCTGGCCAGTACGATCCCCACAACAGTCACTCAGTAAGTATGCTTGGGATCGGATGAAACGTCTTGTTGGGCGGTCTCCACGACCGGCACAAAATCTGGCCCAGCTGAGGCAGTGGGGGAAGCTTCATGGCAGGCCGTTCCGCAAGACCACATTCGACACCTCGACAATCTACTCCACGGATGAATTTCAGCCGGCATTGCTGGAAAAGGAGACATACATGGTACTAGGTCGACATTGCACACGATCTGACGACTATACTCAGTGTGTATGTATGTCTGTGTGATCGTGTGTTGTATGCATCCTTAAGAATGTCAATAAAATTTCTCTCTGCTGAGTTGACGAATTAATTGTGTTCTTTTTCATTTTCCATGTGTGAATTAGTGAAATTAGTCCAGACAGCAGAGCTGAACGTATACGTGTAAAAGCGCTGCTAACTTCATAGAATATCGTACTTACATTGCGTTTATATTCGACTAAAGTCACGAGAATGCGCTATAATTGTCGTAGAATCAATTTCGGTACAAAATCGTGTGAAACAGGCACCGAGAACGAACATCAACAAACGCTACCATACAACCACAAAAAATGTCAAATGTTTGTTAATCTTATGGGACTTAACTACGGGGTCATCAGTCCCTAAACTTACAAACTACTTATCAACTACCTTATACTAAGGACGGCACAAATATCCATGCCCGAGGGGGGATTCGAACCCCCGACCGTAGTGGCCGTGCAGACCGTGACTGGAGCGCCTCAGTCCCCTCGGCCACCGCGGCCAGCCATACAACCACATCCACGAGGTAGGTCTTAAAATAAAGTTGCCCCATTTCACCACTCCGGCCTCTTATAAAGATGGCCTTGGAGAGAGACCTAAGTAGACATTCGCAGTGAAAGGGAGATGCTGTGTATGAAACCTGTGCTATCGTAAGATGTCGCCCGCACACCGACCAGAGACAGGGTACAAAAACCAATATAAAGAAGGCGCTGCATCAGCCGGCAAACAAAGTGCTGTGCCCAAACCACGCTCCTCAGCTGCAAATGGATCAGCGCCCTCTGTAAAGAAAGAAAATTCGGCTGGAAACATCGTAGCGACTCCACATCTACATCTCTTTGAGATAGCCAGGCCCACTGCGCAGAGCAGCAGTAGTGAGACGACAGGAGTGAAGGTAGGCTTTTTCCCAGTCTTCAACTCAGTTCCACGGCAGTCGTAATAGTGATTATCGACAGTACTGATCGTCAAGACTATTGTAATTATTCCGCATTGTACTTTGCTAGGAGTGTTTGAATAGGGAGAAGGACAAATTTTATTTATTTCAAAAGATATTGTTTTCTGTCATTTAGAATGAATTGTGTATTAATGTATGTATGTTTTCTGTGCACAATCCGCTGCAACATGTTCCAATTCCATCTTGTCCTCTATGTTGGTTTTTTGGTTACTTCTTCACTTCAGACGCTGAAATATTAAAAATCCATTATTATAAGACACTGGAGAAAAGTGTGTACCATCTTCTGTGTTAAAAGAGCACGAATATATTCGCATACCAAAATTTTTAGAAAGGAAGAAGAGGAGTAAACCCGCTAGTTCCCCACTTCTCTGTCAGATTCTTAAGAAGGAACATGTAGTATCGTCGCCGAAGGACCCCTGCAAGACGCGCGCTTACGCGCCTGGCTCATCGTTTGGTGGCGCTACAAGTGGGCCGTACTGCACCGGCGTGTACTACACTAGCTTCGACGCCGCGGAACCGAGGATCTAATGGCTACGGCGCCTCGGGACCCCGCCTTCTGACGCACGGCGAGCGCGCCCTCTGGACATGTAGCATTTAAGGGCGGCGTCAGGAGAAGCGCAGAGAGAGTGTGTATCTATCGCCTAGGAGAAGCTAGGGGAGTTTCTAGTAGTAATGTCCAGACCTAGTGCTGTCTCAAATATTCTGATTGTTGTAACGGTGTCTCTGCATAATCTATATCTATAAATGTGAATGTCTGTTCGGTGTACGTTTATCACGTCTGAACCACGAGACATAAAGAGCTAATAATTTGTACAGTTATTAATGTCTCCCGGGCTTTGGCTGCGGTTTTATGCCGATCGGATAGCTATTTATCTATATATATTAATGTGAATGTCTGTTCAGTGTACGCTTATCACGTCCGAACGACAAGACGCAGAGACTTAAATATTTCTACAGTTACTTATTTATATCTGATGAAGGTTTTAGGCACGGTTTTATAGAGATCTGATAGATATTTAGTAATTTGAAGAATATAACGCGAAATGCGGAACAATAATTACTCTTTGAAAATTATATTTACTCTTTGAAAATGGTTCTATTGGTTGCATTGTTGCTTGATGGTTGATAATAATAAAAGAGTGGAGTACATTGGGATGGAAAGTTATCGGTGTATATAAAACTCTACGTCTGTGTGTTTGTGTATGTCTGTTAATATTTCGCTCTGCAGCAAAAACTACAGAAGGCAACCGAATGGTCTGTGTGTAATTGTTGTCCGAAGTCTCCCATTGTACACCAAAGCAGTTCCATACCGATAGCTATAAGAGGATGGAAGATATGGTGGTTGAAAGTCAAATTATATTTAAAAAAATTCAGACGATGGCGTTTGCGACTTTATAGCAAGGAGGTTACATGCAGCGAAACGTGCTGGCCATATCTTTGGTCTATGTGTGCTACAATGTCTTCAGCTCTTTCTCTGTAAGGATAAGCATACGAATAAGGAAATATAAGAATAAATAAATGAAGCTGTAAAAAAGAAAATTCTCTTATACATTGCTTTTAAAAAATTTATATGACGTTTCGTGCAATAGCAATATTATTACAATCATTATTGTTCAGTTTCGTGATTGGATTCTTCGAAACGAGTGCATTTTTACGTGTGATTTGATCTACACTACTTACTTTCCTTATAAATGGTACGTGCATAGACTTGAACTGCAAACTGAAAGGAATATTTTTCAGTTTCGCTTTTTCAGCAACATTTCCACAAAAATAAGTGAAATTATTTACATTAATTTCATTGTTATTTAAACTTCATAGATAAATGTGCATTGCGTTACTTTATACATATTACAACAGTAACAGTCTCATAGGACACTCCTGAAAGATAGCTTATCTATCATAATCAACCAACACGCGAGCGGAGCCGCGTGTTTAAGCTAGTAAGAGATAAGTATCTCCTTCACTAGTGGTTTCGTGTCTGCTTCTCATCCAGCCTATGTTCCTATCCGGCCACTTCGGCAGACGACACGGGACACAACAGAACATTTCTCCTTGTTTTATGCTCCGACAGCAGCATTTCACAACTGTCAAGACAAAGTAAACTCGCAACAGGCAACGACAATAGAGCACTGTGTTTGCGGTCTATAGCATAGAATATCTACTTTTAAAGACTACTAAACTAGCAGCATGAGAATCATGTGCTCTGCCATAAATCAGTGGTTGAAATTTGTCATACATCAGTACAATAAATTCCAGGGGCGGCTCGTTCTATAAGGTCACAGGGGCCTGGCCCCACCAGAAAATTTGTGATATACTTTTGCAGTATTATATCAAACAGTTGGAGTGTGACATGATCCCCTCGACATCCTAACTCAATATACAATGATGTGACCATATGGTATCGCTTACCTCTCGCCGCAGCATAGCATGTGCCCGGTGGAGGTAGATCCCCCCCCCCCCCCCTCCTTCGTTATGCTGCCATGCCGACAGCCATGCCGACAGCCTAAGACTGCAGTCCGAGGCCTAAGAGAAAGACTGGACCCGGCGCAGTCGTCATGCCACGTAAGCAAGGTTAAGAGTCATATAAAGCCGAGCTGAACTGTCCGCCCATTTTTCCCCAAGCTGTAGGAATTGCCGCGTTCCGGAAGAGCTCACGCGTTGCTTCGTAGTTCATTCAACTCGCTCACACTCGCAAACTACTCACTGTATGAATGTGGAGTTTTCATCAATGTCATTAAATTTCCATTTTAGTCTTATTTATGGCAATAATTTATAAACAGCATATACTGATAGTTTACGAACATGCATTTTCTGACGACTTACGGAATTTTCGACATGCGAGGAACTTTTTTTCTGTTGAAGTTAGGTGAACACATTAAGCGAATGAAATGTTGAAAGTAAATCAAATTTTCATCCTCTACAAACAGGAACTCTGTGGAAAATGTATAAATTGAGATAATGTCAGTTAAATGTAACGCACTGGGATCCTTCGGCCCGTCCAGTAGTAACACGTCTTCCGTATTAGAGCTGCTAATAATTAGGCACATGTTGATACTGCACAACATCCATACTTAAAGATACTGGTACTGGGTACTTTTAGCCCATTAAATTTAATAATTGCTGTGTCTCTATGTAATATGCAATTTCAATTTTTCAGTTATATGAAAAGGATATTCTAAATATATCAATACAGAGTTCTTTATTATTTGCGGAAACGAGAACAGGTCAGTTCGTTAGCTAGTGAAGAGATCTTTGTTATCCGTCTTTCTCAAGTATTTTCACATAGAATTCTCATTAGATCTAGTAACTTCCATTCTGTTACTGATAGGAGCTGAACTGAAGGAAATGTAAATCCTATTAGGGTTTGGGAACTGAGTAGTGGCTCTGAAACACATTGGACAAGGAGCAAAGAAATAAACGTTTGTTAGTGACGAAGGAATATCTTCAAATCGAATAATAAATCACTAACTTTACTCTTTTTCATTCTACAAATATATATTTCCTTGAATAACGCGACAGTTAATGAAATTTTGCGAAGTAACCATGAGGCAAAATACTCCCCTCTTTGCATGTTATCAATTGTCAAAATACCATTTTGATACCTCTAACCGTGTATCAGATACGCAGTGATTCATTCTGGCCTTATCGCTATCTGAAATGAGTGCGCTAAATAAAATAAAGTTTAGCAGTATGAGTGAAAGTTAAAGATCTCCTCCTAAGTCGAAAATAAAATTGAATCCATTAGGAAATTTTTATCCGCAACAACAAATGGTGCAACATGCACCAAATGGAATATCATAGCATCCTCTATTTTTTATTGCAAACATTTCCTAAAGTAGCGCAGTCTCTTATTTCGAAGCCAATATCTTATTAACTATGACTGTTAACGAAATGATGAGCATTTCGACACAATGCCGAAATATAAAGATTTAAGTGGCGGAAAAATTAAATATTTCTACTAAGTAGTTTTTGCGAAATCGTTTGTGAAAGATGACAGGACATGAGCCTCTACGCTGTTAATGCAGCGCGATTCCAACCATGTTGGGGAAAACAAGGCGAACGATTCAGCCTGGGTATTTAGGAGCTCTAAGCAAGGTATTTCCGAGCCGGCGCGATCGCTAACCGATTGGCCGGCCGCTGGGGCACTGCCCACTGCCTCATAGCGGGCAGCCACTGAGCTAGCGATCGCGCCGGCTCGGAACTACCTTGCTTACGTGGCATGCCGTCCGCGCTGGGGCCTGTCTTTCTCGTAGGCCACGACTGCAGTTGCAGTGACGTCACAGAGCTGTTTCCCCTCCTCGCCCTTCGCGCACCAGTCCGCAGGTTCTCAGTTTGGGGCCAGTATTCTCGAGCTGTGTCGTTGCAACTTGTTCATAAACTGAGTATAAAATGAATAAAGTAGACTCTCTGCTTAAAATGCCCTTTCATTTATTAAGCAGGGAAGAGAAACTAGAAATCAAGCGGTTACGCAACATCAACCAAAAGATTTCTTGATGTCTCAACTCGATGGAAAGAAGACAACTTTCTGCAATGCATGGTTCTGCAATAAGCCTTGGCAAACTGTGAGTTAAGAGAAACAAAAAATTGTTTTGTTTCTACTGTGTGTTGTTTGGTGGTGAAGGACTGTCGATAACAGTCGGCTGCAAGGATCTACAGCATTTACGTGAACGGATTAAGAAACACGAGGTAAGTGGACATCATTTATAAAATGCTTGTAAATATAAAATGTTTGGCACAATTAACATTGCTGCTGAGATTGATTCGGCGTATAAAATGTCAATTCAGAAACATAGTGAATTAGTTACCAAGAACAGGCACATATCAAACAGAATATAAAATGCTTAATGTTTTGTGGAACCCATGAGTTAGCACTAAGAGCTCCCAATGAAAAACAAGAGTCAGCAAACCGTGCAATTTCTTAAACGAGAGTGTATTAGATGATGAGTTAAGCAGCTTCAGTGATTCCGTGTGTAAATTTACGTCACACATAACACAAAATGAGCTTCTGGACTGTATGTATCAAGTTAACATAGAAGAACTGATTAAAGAGATTAACAATGCCAATTTTGTTTCTGTGTAGGCTCACGAAACAACAGATATTACGTGCAGAAGTCAATTTGTCATTATACTGCGGTATATTAAGGGGAAGAAATCCGTTGAAAGATTTCTTTCCTTTGAAATCGTTAATGATAGGAGAGTAGTGACGTTTTAAAAAGAAGCCTGTAACCTTTCAATGTCCAAGAAAAACTCATTGTTCAGGTATACGATGACGCCCCAGTAATGAGCAGCAGTCATAGTGGTGTGCAGGCACTGGTGCAGAGCAATTTTCTACACCCCAAGTACGTTCACCGCTATGAGCACCAAACGAATTTGGTTCTTCAGAATGCCGGTAGTGAAAGCATAAAGTCGATAATGTGGTTCTTTGCAAATATTGCTGCTTTTAAACCATTTTTTTCCTTCATCTCCCAAGCGAAGTGGTTTGTTACAGACAGTCTGCATCAAGAGAATTCCTTCAGTCTCTTCAACTAGATGGAACTTCCAGTCGCGCAATGTAAATACTGTCAAAGAAAACAAATTGCACTTATTGCAATGTTTTCAAAAGATTGGGGAAGAGGATTCCAGGGATGATGTTACAATAAGAGCAGCATTTGCCTTAAGAAATTTGCTTCTGAACCCACATTTTTTGTTCCTCCTAAATATTTTCTATGATATCATGAAACACGTTAATGTTTTCTATAAAATAGTTCAGATGCAGAGTTCAGAGTACCATATCCAGTGCATTACATCATTTTGAACGTGCTGTATCTGAAATACGAAAGAACATTCAACGGTTTTCAGTTTCTGGTGATGAGTCTATTGCTCGTCCAAGAAAACGTTCCAAATCTAGCAGTGAGCTTAATCTGACAGCAGATACCAAAAAAGTGTGTGACATTATGGACAACCAACTGAAAGAAAAACTCTCATATATTTAGCAGTTTCTAAATCATTGATAAAAAAAGTTTACTTCTTCTAGAGAACATTTTCTAGGCACTTTGGTCAATACCTTTTCATTAAACAACATTCACTTTATTTGCCAGGATAAGTTGAAAAATGAACTGTCAGTGATACATCGCAATGATACATTTAGAGGCATTACATCGGTTTGTGAGCTGTTTTCTTTCTTTGTGGAACATACCTTTGAAGAATCATTCAATGAAGTGCACAAAACATAACGAAATACGCTGACTACAACAATGTCAACACCAGAGGCAGAGCGCAGTTTCAAACTTATGCATCAAAGTAATTGAAAAGTTTGCCAGTCAGAAGAACAGACGTGCACATTTACGGCATAAATAACCTGTCGGAACACAGACCTCATTAGATAACGTGTTAGTTATGTAAAATACACATTAATCTGCTCCCAGACAATATTTTTCCCAGGTTTCCACTGTGGCCATTAGGCAAAAACCATGACTATCCCTTTTGTCTCTCTGGTGCATTCCCAATGGGAAATAAGTCACATACGTTCACCCACAGTTCTTTTGATTTTGACATCACAATCAGTACACAGAAGCACAACTATAATAAGTACGAACTTCAGCATGAGAAGAGCTGCTGAACTTGGGTTCGAATCCAAAAACCTCTAAGCCCCCCAAGTTCTTCAATAAGTAGTCACCACAGCATAAACTCAGACACACACAAAAGTACACGAAAAACCAGTGGAGCTGGTGGACAAGACCACCAACAATATTGCAAACATGACCCCCCAAAAATAATAGTAATGAAATGAAAATGTTTATTGCACATTTGTATAATTTTTTATTAACTAAAATGTTTCGTGGATTATACTAATTACTACATAATTAATATGAATATATAATAATAAATAATAATAAATGCATAATTATCATATTTAATATCATTACAATGTGTTAAACTGATGTTATGTAATTGGAGGTTATATAAAGAACACTTCAGACTGATTCCATTATACTGGGTACTAACTTTTTGTCTGGGTTCCCCCAAAGAAACTGAGCACGAGCTGCCACTGATAAATTCATTTCCAGTCTGCACTGAAGCGCAAATATTAAGAGTTAGCTCTCAACGAAACTGGCCATTCATTCCATCAGGGAATATTCAAACCGCAAAGCAATTTCGTAAGGCGTCTGTGCTATTGCATACAGAAAGGTTTTTTTATGACGGCAGCGTCCGTACGCTTTCCACCTCCTGTAAAACGTGAAAACAGACACAGGCAGAAATCGTTTGTAATTTTCAGCAGGACTGCATCTTATCACATCCGCGCTCACTTACGAACAGCAGAAGTAATAGAGTACGGGTAATAAGCAACAGCTGTTATAACGTAGGAGAGCATGAAATAGATTCCATGTACCTCGTTCCCAACAAGTCAAAGCGGACTGTGATAACGCAAAAAGGAAGAAAACGAAAAACAAAGCTGCTAAAATGAATGCTGGTGGTGCAATTTCGACGCTGTGACGTTCCATTCCTACAAATACTTTCAGACAATTGCAGTTTTTTTTTTCTCGTCCTTTACAGGCTGACGGACATTAAAGGACAATTTTTTTTCACTGGTACTGCTTTTCAAAGATTTGAAAATCTGATGCATAAACCATATTTGACAGTATCATAATTCGTTAAATACGTTTTGCTTGTGTGTTGTATGGAAAATGCTATCTAAAAGTTTTGAACTGAAAACAGTCTTGGTTGCAGAGGAAACGAAGACGGTTTTTATCTAATATATAAAGCAGAGTGTCCGTATGTTTGTACATGATGCATACAAATCTACAGTTTTGTTCCAGTCTATATGAAATTTTGTACACGTAAGCTTCAATCCTTGAGGACGGTCGCCGCAAGTGTAAGAATCACATACGATAAACAGTTCACGAGATATGACGTCATAAACAATGAGATGCGTGAAAAACTGCTGCATTTTGCGACAATGCTGCTCATTTTCTCCTAAACCATTGGACCGATTTCAACCAAATTTGGTACACACATTCCTTACCGTGATGTAACAATTGCTGCATGGTTAAGAATCACATACGGCACGTGGTTCAAAAGATATTACGTCATAATCAATAGAAATCGAAAAAAATGCCATATAATGCGGCGAGACTTTCGAAATACACTGTATGAGAATCATAGTACTTAGCGACTTGCAACTAACTTTAAACATAATTTCAAATCTTTATTAAACTGTTTCTCACTAACAACCATAGTAAAATAATGAAAGAAAAAAGTTTCTGGCTTACTACTTTTCCGCTGTGTATGGAGTAAAAGTACGGCTCTCGGTTTGACGTTACAATTTATAATTTGAACACTAAATTGTAGCGACAGAAAAGTTTACAGACAGTATACACATATATAGTTGACTGTAGCTTCTAAATTTTATCACAGTACAACACGTAGTTCATGAGATATGAGCACGTAAACAGTAACTTTGATGGAAAACCTCCCCATCAAGTACCAAGTTTTAATCCATTACTTCTTTACAAGTAATTGCATTCCCAAGAGATTTTATAGACATACAATCCCTTATACAAATGAATATATACATGAAAATGGCAGTAATAAATCAATAAATACTCTCGCAACGCCGGGTTTTCAGCTAGTTTCAAATAATATTTCAGTGGTTGCTGTACGAGCCACAACATCTATTGGAAAACATATTTATAAGTGTTATAAAAATTTTAATGTATTAAATATGCGAGCGAAAGACTATGCTAATTCGGCTCCTCATTTACAGTATGTGTTTCATGATTTCCCCAAGCAATTCCTTTCAAATATGCACATTGAATTACTCTTCCCTTCCCTGGCAAAAACTCTCCAAGCGTGTGCTCCGTCTCTGAAGAGCGCGATGTCGATGGAACGTTAAAGCCTAATCTTCCTTCCTTCTTTCCTATGTATTAAAAAACTGAAAAAAAAACATCTTTGACAGTCAGACCCTCACCGGTCTGAAACAATTGTGCCCTAGTTGCATAGGCGTTAGAATATGATTTTGCTTTTGTAAGTTATAGCGGGGTTCATTGGCAATTTGGCCGTCATCACGTATTGAAGAATATAAAATTTGAAAATTTCCCGACGAACTGAATATTCAAACAAATTTCGGGCTTGCAGCCGGTCATAGTCGTATCGAATACACGATATTTCAATTGGACACCTGGCGCGGAGGAGTAGCCGAGCGGTCTAAAGCGCCTGGCTGCGGAGCGCGCAGTTGCTTGCCGTAGAGGTTCGAGTCATCCCTGGGGCATCGGTGTGTGTGTTTGTCCTTAGGTTAGTTTACCTAGGTTTAAGTAGTTTGTAAGCTACTGACTGATGACCACGCAGTTTGGTCCGATAGATTTACAAACATTTGAACAACTGGACACCTTCCAGCCATCCTCAGGTGAGCCCGAGGCTCACCTGAAGAAGGCTGGCAGGTTTCCAGTTGAAATATCGTGTATTGGATACGACTACGACCGGCTGCAAGCCCGAAATCTGTTTTAATATACTGAAGTATTATCTTGACGTTCGGTGATGTAAACGCTCGCCCACACTTGTAGTGTTTAAGTGGGTACGCGTCGTAACTTTGGTTGTAGCGTGACTTACCTTACCTTTTCTCTGTACCGTTGCTCTTCAGGGCGAAGACTAGAGCTCCTACTCACCCTTGTCAACTGAATTATTATCATCGGCTGGGCCTGGTGTCATTTATTTATGATATAATGCCTTCCGGCCAAATTTGATTTTACCTAGTGTTAAATTTTCTATGAGTAGTTATAAATCTGTCCGCAATTAAACAAAAGATGAAGATCTGAACTTGATACGCCCCTAACAGTCTGGGTGCTGTTGCTCTTTGTTTTCGGGGCATTTTTATTGAATGAATCAAGTTTCGTAAAGATTGTTCAAAATTTTATTATTATCTAAGTTTTTAATTATAATTAAATAAATTAATGTGTGCCAATTTTCTGAACTTGATATCATCCTGGTAATCTGAGTGCTGTTACTCGTTTCCTGTTAAAATGACTTTAATAAGTACACTGCAGCTTGTGCGTTACAGTTAATATTAATGTTTAAAGAAAAGACGCAATTATACGAATGAACGAAGTTTCTGTCAGCAATTCACACGTTTCCCTGTCAAATGTTCAAATGTTTGTAATTCTTATGGGACCAAACTACGTTGGACATCAGTCCCTATACTTACAAACTAGTTAAACTAACCTAAGGACAACACACACATCCATGCCCGAGGGGGGGGGGGGATTCGGACCCCCGACGGCAGACGGCCGCGCGCAGCGAAACACGGCGCTCCAGTAGGCGCGGCTAATCCGCCGCGGCGTTTCCCTGTCTTCTGAACTATTTGTCAACTATGATTTCTCAATAAAGTGGAAAGGTACTGATAGGTCAAGCTTTGGCACTGATTTTTTTTTCACTTTATCATGAGATTATCTGTTTGATTTCCGTACTAACGGAACATTACAGTGCACACCCCTGCCGTAGCTACTTACATACACTATATACTCTATGTGATCAAAAGTATCCGGACACCTGGCTGAAAATGACTTACAAGTTCGTCGCTCCCCCCGTCGATTCAGAAAAGGTCAAACAAATGAAATCAGACAAACGTTAGACTCAAATGGATTCAACCCGAGTAGGCCGACTGGCTCGGAGTTGAAAATCATATCTTCAAATATTTGTAAATCTAAGGGAAAAAGAGCGATAGCAATAGATGACGTTTGAAGGCTAAACACTTCTGTGGTCTACACTTTTTGTCTGTTCGGTTTTAGCTTACCAAGAACACTTTTGGCAACAGCGTGTACCGATTGTTGCTTGAATTTACGCACGCAGTGGCCTGATGGACTGCGCCTATGAATTAAATCGGAAAAAGCGGAACGTATGAAATTGCTTTCCACACTGCTTCTTAGCACCTGGAAGCACCATCAAAGTTTTCATCTTGTTTCCGATGACTATAAACGCGTTAGAAAAGACAAACGTTTGTAAAGTTATGGGCCCTAACTGCAGTGGTCATCGGTCTCTAAACATACAAACTACGTAACTATCTTATCCTAAGAACAACGCATAACCATGCCCGAGGAATGACTCGAACCTGCGAAGGCAAACGACCGCGTTCACTGAAGCCACGCGCCTAAGTACGCACGGCTGTTCCGCCGCCGCAAACTCGTTACATGTCCGGTAATAATTTTTTCATGCCCATGGAGATATGTTTACTGTCTTAATTGGGTATAGGAATGCACTGGATGTGGAGAAGTCTACATATCGCAAAATAAGATTTGTTCGATCTGATGTGTGTTCAGGTTCATGTTCGACAATGTTATTAATAGCAGGCAAAGCACAAAAGTATCTTTAATTTTTTACTGTAAATTTAAATGATGGACTGACGCATCTTAAATGCACATTTTCTTGAGTACAAAGAGCTGTGATTCGTCCAAAGGGGATGGATTTCTTTTTCAGTACCGATGTAGCTAGTCGAAATCCTCTGAAAACAAAAACTGTGACTTGTAGCAAAACCAATTCTGTTTATTAATGCAGTTTTAATTTGTCCTGAATAAATTTGTGAGTTTGGTGGATGCCTCGATAAAGATATTTAAGAGTTAAAAAATGTTTGTGAATATAAGGGATCAAACTTGTGTGTTAATCTTACAAAATACTGACCCCAACTAAGAACCACAGACTCTCTCTCTCTCTCTCTCTGTCTCTCTCACTCACTCACACACACACACACACACACACACACACACAGACACGAGGGAGGACTTGAACCTCCGACGGCTAACGGCCGCGCGTACCGCAGGAAGGCGCCTTAGTGCGCACAGCTATTCCGCCGCATCAAACTCGTTACATCTCAGGCAGGACTAGTCATAAAATCCACTTAATAGGCGCGCTGCGTATTAATTGTATTTTTTTTGGGGGGGGGGAATTAGAACATGTATTTTGAGTTTTCCAATTCAGTCACTATTGCTGAAACCGTATTTATGGAGTACATGAAACTATTACAAATAATATTCAAATGTTTGTAAATCTATAGGACTTAAATGCTCAAATGTTTGTAAAGCTTATGGGACTTAATTACGGGGTCATCAGTCCCTAAACTTACAAACTACTTATGAACTACCTACAACTATGGACGGCACAAATAACCATGTCCGAGGGGGGATTCGAACCCCCGACCGTAGTGGCCGTGCAGACCGTGACTGAAGCGCCTAAGTCCCCTCGGCCACCGGGACTTAACTGCTTGGTTATTAGTCCCTAGGCTTACAAACAACTTAGGCTAAGTTAAACTAACCTAAGGACAGAACTCACACACATGCCCCAGGAAGGGCTCGAACCTCCGACGGCGAGCAACCGCGCGCTCCGCAGCGAGGCGCCCCAGACCGCTCGGGACACCATTACATTTACCGATCAATAGCTGGAGAGGTACTCATATACCGGTGTCGCTCCATGCTGAAACACACATATCAGTACCTGGTTTAGCATCCAGGCGCCATTCAGGCGCTGATTCTTCCATCCGTCCGATCATATAGATGGCGAATATTGTGTTTGGGTGTTTTATTTAACGCCTATTCGAATTGTTGAAGTAGTTCTTTAGTTGTTCGAAAGGACGATCTCGCTACTTTAAAAACCATCTTTTGACCCCCGTTCAAAATCTCTCAGTTGGCTGTAGGAAGCACGGGGCATCTCCACGGCATGGCGCCTGTTTGTTGTACACCTCGATATCATCGCAATGAGCCTTATCGCTCTATGTTAAAGGTACGGACTGGTAGCTATCTCTCTATGCTCTCTGTTGACGAACGACATTGAAACTATACCCCATTGTAGGATCTACTGTCATCGGATAAAAACCGAGGTCGTCTTTCGAGGTGTACTAATTCCGTTCCGGGAGTGTATTTCCAACAATAATTAGACAGTGGAATGAAATGTGAATATTCAATTAAATAAACGGCATCATTCACAGATATGATTATTAATGAATTTGGAAGAGTGATTTGCATGAAACTGTGCAGGTCATCACGCAACTGAACTGTCACTTATGTACTGTCATCGGTCAGCTGTTTACTGTTCACGAGTTCTTATTTTACTCGTTTCCGTGGTCTTACCCAATGAGGTGCGTCCATCGTTGTAGCAAAGGTCTCTTACTCAGATTCAAACGATGTGGATGACTGAGTTGGTTCAGTGTTTCATATATCCAACTGCTGTAATGAACGACTTAGAGGCTTCGTATAGCGATTATAAATATACACTTAATTAATGTCTACTTTGGTCGATATTTATTTATTTTTGCTGTGTTTTCGTTCCACTTGTTTTACTTTTTACTACAATAGCGAAAGTTAACCACTGCAATGTAATGTGATATTTAGCTATTTTAGCTGAGTATATTCACTGTAGCTGCCTGCTTACTAGAATAATGTACTGCTTAAATAGTGTAATCAAATCTGGCATCAACTAATTTAATGAAAAACTCACAGTTATAAAGTTAGTAAATAGAGTCTTGACGAGAGGAGCAAAAATCAAGATCAACATTAATTGAATGAAATGATTCTAGTAGCAGAAAATATAGAAAGATTACTTTTAACAATTATAGTCCTGGGTGTACAAGCCAGTTAAAAGATTCGTGTAAACTACTTGATGTGCTGCTGAAACTTGTTTCCTGGCACAAATTGAGAACTAGTTTGACCTTAAATTACTCCCACAGCCGCAAGTTAGAAAAGCAGCGGTCATATGAATGGTAGCTCACAGGAATCACACTTACTATGAAACGAACCATCACAAATAAATTACTTTATGAAAGTGGCGGACGAAACAAGAAGCGCAACGGAAATATTAACAATAATCAGCATCTGAATCTGTTCTCAGCACATGTGAAACAATATTTATAAAGAAAGGTATAGGTATTATCCAACTACTGTATTAAAAATATGAGAAGATTTTACTGAACAAAATGCTTTTATTCAGTGTAAGCACAAGCACGTAGGGGGAACCAATTTAGTTACACAATAAAAACACATCCTATTGAAATTGGCTCACAACCACTATCATATCTTATGCTAAAATTGCCCATAATAGAAATTTAAATGTATCTACACTGAATTGAATTTTAGTTGGGGGATGATTTACAAATAACAAGCATTCATCCACACACACACACACACACACACACACACACACACACACAATGCAATCGAAACTTAATGAAATCAGCGTGCTGAACAAGGCAGAAACGGCCGTCGATCTCGTAGGGGAAGTTTCAGCGAGCCAAGGCGAAGGACACAACACAATAAGAATATAATTACGTAGGCTTCCGCGGCCAGAGTCAGATGACATAAAAGTTTTCTGGGTATGGTACCGCGTCATGATGTAAGGCTATTACTTAAATAACCAACGTTTCGGCCAACGTTACAGTGGCCTTCATCTGGGTAACTGAACAATAAGAATAATTTTCGTTCGTGGCTGGTTCTATTCTTTCTTAATTGGAGATGGCGCGTATAGCAACAAAATCTGTTTGCATTTGAAGCTAAAGAAAGCGCTGGCAAATTAACGGAGGCGCGCACCACGTGGTTACGAAATCCAGTAAAATGAAGAAAATCAGTTACTAAAATATTACGAAAATTAACTACAGCATGCAACCCATATAAATGCGTGGAATATTACAAGGAAACGGATCAAACACTGTTCCCCACGATCGGAAAACTTTCGAGAGATGGATGAGGTCCACTCTCATAAATCATCAAAGTTTAATCAATTCAGATTCGCGGTGAAACACAAAATACGGCATGCAACGCATCGAAATACGTAGAATGTTGTAAGGAAACGAAAGAAATACATATATACGCGATAGCACGAACTTTACAGAAAAGGATAAAATCCTATCTCAAAAATCATCAAAGTTTAATAAATTCGGAGTCGCGGAGGAACAAATATGAAATACGGCATGCAACCTATAGAAATGCACAGCATTTCATAAGCAAGCAAATGAGAAAGGTTGTACCGGGCTAGTAAAGAATTTACAGATCGTGGTTGGGAACAGAGTACAAGTTCGAGAATAAAATAGCAATTTACAACAGGCGGAAGAGGGAAGATCGCGCAGTACTACCAGAAAATTGAAAGATACATGCAGTTATTCTAGCCTGAAGGGCATAGAACAAGCACGGGTTCCGCTGAAGGCTTCGTTCTGAGAACACGTGGAGTACATGTTACTCGCGAACAGAGAAAATGAACAGTAAAATTGCACACGAGTTACAAGAAGCAAAATTTCTGCATGGTAGTCGCGCATCTTTCTATGCATGCTCGGAGAAATTACTCCGAAAATGAATGCAAGTTCTAAAACCTAAGTTGAACTACCTAAACAACGAATTGCTGCCATCTCCAGGCTGAAAGAGCAGAGCTTACTCACCATTCCGAAGGACAGCCACCGCACGAGTGAGGCTTTGGCAGGCCATGTAGGCCTCCAGCCGGAAATTGGCAAGGCCGAGGGAGCCAGGGGTGGCGGGGGAAAGGCAGAGATTCACACAAGGGCGCGTATAGGCTCACACCAGCCTCTTGCCCTCTAACTTGCAACGAAAGGGTGTGGAAACCTCTTTTGAGAGCATAGAAAGAGAGGTTGGTACTAGCCACCTATAGACCCAGGTCCAGAGAGCATCGCCCAAGGCTAAATTTCTCATACTTCCAGACACACTAGCACGCCAAAAAATTCTCATACTCACACATGCAGAGACAAAACATTTTACACTCTTATAGGCACAGTGGCGAGACGGAGAAGCCTTTCATGTTGCCACATTGATTGACACACTAATAAATTAATAACACAAATATAAATGGGACTTAAATACGATTACTAATAATAACATTTAAAAACAAGAACTGAAAGGCTACGTTACTCCCCATGCCACAGAAAACGAATAGAGTGTCGTTAAGTGACTTTAAATAAAATACAAGATTAAAATTTGGGGAAGGCGGCAGACAGCCGTCTTTCAATAGTTATCGACGGCTTAAATCCTAATATGTATAGCCATTGTAAAAACTGACGTAATTAATGGTTTTTGTATTGTACACGAGTCCTAAAGAGTGTCCGGCAATAGACTGGCAGTCTATCTAGTTCATTCAGCTGCTATTGACAGGTTGTTTACTTCGTGCGCTATTAATACAAGCTACAGTATTTTTACGCGCATCTCTGATGTCGACCAGTGTTCTTGTCAAAACCACACTGACATGAGCCATCACGTCTGCCGGTTTCCTATCTTCTCCGCAAAAAGTGTGTGATTGATGACAGGTTCAGTAAAACATTTCTACGTATTTTATTACAAACACTTTCTCCAGAAAATGAAATTAGCTGTTCTATAGCATTTGTATAGGCCTAAGTCTACTGAAAGCACAGAAATGAGTCTGCTTGCACTACAAGTCAACTATTGATCGGGATGTGTAAGGGCCACACTGAAAATAACGTGAAAAGTAGTAATAAGTATTAAAAGAGTAAATTGCAGCTCCTCGTAAAACGATGTGGTGAGCCGTAGAAGGGCATTATGAAAAAGACAGTCGTTACCCAACATACAACCAAGCCTTCCGCCAAACCTTCGTCAGATAAAACATATAGTCATATGCAAAGAGTCATGCAAACGGCTATGTGCTTTTCATATTACTTTCACATCGTGCGGGTCTTCGTCTTAGTGTAGCAACGTTGCAGTGTGTTGCGACATTACCTTTCATTATATAGTTGATATTAAAGTCCCGACTTCTATTGCACAATCCAATACAGACAGTCGCGACAGTCCCACACATTTTTGTTATACACTACAACAGTAGTGCTGCAAGCGACCGGCAACCTACATTTCTGAATACGATGTGGGATGAGTGTGAAAAGTTTCATTTATGCCAATTTTAAAGTTTTAAAGTACCATTAACAGTAGGGAACATATTTGACATCAAAACCGACAGTAAGTGCAAAATAACCCCACATTTGTCTTTCTTAGGTTTCCAGAGAACCCTAGTAGGGTATGAAACGATACGTTACGGGACAGTTAGTATACGATTCTCTTGTAACCTACAGGTATTTTCTGAAGAATGTCATTTTCTAATAAGAACCACAAATGGTCAATAAATATCAGAAGTCCTGCCCTTTGTAAGAAAGTGGTGATTTTTCTACTCACGAACATTAAGACTTCTCCATTACGATTCCAGTAAAATCGATGAGGGCGGTGCGTAAGAAACGTATATGGAATGCAATACCAAAATTATTCAATGTACCAAATCACACATCACAGCTGTAGCTGAACGAAAAACGTCATAAGCGTGGAAATAAAACGTCAAAAGCAATAAAATTGTTTCCCAGCAACGAAGAAGCTTATTACACAATTGCTGTTACATCTGACCGAAAAACGGCATGAATTATCAAGAAATTTACTAATAAGCAAACGTGATTACATTCAAAAGTTTTTACTTGCATAAGAGAGACGAGTGAAGTGTACTACTGTGCGAGTCGTTCGATCTCATTCCCAGTTGTTACGCTTCAAAGGAAGTGCCTATCATAGTTAAAAGAGAGTCTAATAAAATATTTACCATATCTTTATATCTTCTTACTTTCAGCGGAATAAGCTGCAAATATACACATATTCCAAGCATTTCTTCATTAATAAGTTCTTGCCTGTATCACAGAATCAGTGAAATTCGGTTGTTTCTACATTTATTTCACGATTTTTCATGTCTCCTGATAATTTACTAACGCTAGGAAAACAAATATTATGGTCAACATTTCGTTCATTATGTAGGGAAAAAAATTATAAAGGAATACGACTCTTACTGCGCCTTGCCTACCGATAGTAGCACTAGTGTCGAATCAACTGTCATTTGGTAATAAATTTCACATCAGTGAGGGTACTGTTTGGAATAAAGACAAATATTTAATATCTTAGTACCGTAATAAATAAAGCAGTTTAGTAGTAGGATACGTTAGTGTTTAACGTCTTATTAGACCATTGTAGACGGACTAAAATTCTGAATAAGGGGGAGGGGGGTAGGAAGAAAGCTTAGGGTTTAACGTCCCGTCGACAGCTTGGTCATTAGAGACGGAGCTAACGCTCGGAGTTTTGGGTAAGGATGGGAAAGGAAATCGGCCGTGGCCTTTGAAAGGAACCATCCTGGCATTTGCCTGGAGTGATTTAGGGAAATCACGGAAAACCTAAATCTGGATGGCCGGAGGTGGATTCGAACCACCATCCACCCGAGTGCGTTACCACTGCGCCACCTCGCTCGTTAATATAAGGGGGAGGGGGATGGAATGATAAATAAGCACTAACCAAGCATTATATTAAAGAAAGTGACAGATCAAAGGCATTCTTAATTAGGAAAGCCGAATATGGTGATGAGTCAGAGTGCTATAAGATGAACTCCACTGCAATCAGAGAGTCCCGAAACTCGGCGTCAACAGAGTTCCCAAGGATACTGACCAGCCACCGTGTCATCTACATCTACATCTACATACATACTCCGCAATTCACCGTAAGGCGCGTGGCGGAGGGTACACTGTACCACTACTAGGGATTTCCTTTCCTATTCCACTCCCAAACTGAACGAGGAAAAAAAGAATGCCTATATGCCTATGTACCACTAGTAGGAATTTCCTTTCCTATTCCACTCCCAAACAGAACGAGGAAAAAAAGAATGCCTATATGCCTCCGTACGAGCCCTAATTTCTCTTATCTTGTCTTTGTGATCTTTACGCGAAATGTAAGTAGGCGGCAGCAAGATCGTACTATACTCAGCTTCAAATTCCGGGCCTCTAAATTTACTTAACGGAAATTCACGAAAAGAAGGTCGTCTTTCTTCCAGCGATCCCCAATCGAGTTGCCGGAGCATTTCCGTGACACTCGCGCATTGGTAGAACCTACCAGTAACAAATCTAGCTGCTCGCCTCTGAACCGCCTCTATGTCTTCCTTTAAAATGATCTGCTGCGGGTCCCAAACACTTTAGCAATACTCAAGACGTGGTCGTACAAGCGTTTTATACGCGGTTTCCTTTACAGGTGAAGCACATCTTCCCAAAATTGTCCCAATAAACCGAAGTCGGCTGTCCGCCTTACAACTGTTTTCACATGTTCGTTACATTTCATATCGCTCTGTATTGTTACGCCTAGATATTTGAACGACGCGACAGCATCAAGAAGCTCACTACTAATGCTGTATTCGAACATTATGGGATTGTTTTTTCTACTCATTCGCATCATCTTACATTTTTCCACATTGAGAGCTAGCTGCCAATCTTCGCACCAACTAGAAATTTTGTCTAAGTCATCCTGTATGCTATTACAGTCAGTTACAGACGACACCCTCCCATACACCACAGCATCATCAGCGAACAGCCACAAATTACAACTTACTCTGTCCATCAGATCATTTATATAGATAGAAAATAATAGCGGTCCTATCACACTTTCCTGGGGCACGCCTGATGATACACTCCTCTCTGATGAACACTCGCCGTCGAGAACAACGTACTGCGTTCTATTACTTAGGAAGTCTTCCAGCCAGTCACAAATCGTCATCGTCATCGCGAAGGCGGCGACGTATGAGGTATGAAGGCCATGTTGTCAGCAGACCGCCCTCTCGACCGTTTTCACGATTGTCCTCACAAGGTCTGAGTACAGCCCGCTTGCCAACAGGGCATGGAAGTCCTGAACAGGAACCCATCCCAGGTAACAATTTGTTCGATATTAGAATAAAGGTAATTAATCGAAAAATAGTTTTAAATATTGTGAAAGCCGATCCTGCAGCATCTGCTTAACGAGGGAGAACACTTGTTCTAATAAAAAGTGTAAAAAGGAGCAAAAACATATTAAGTAATTTGTTTAAAAGATACTGACAAGGGAAACTGTTTTTACTTCAAAGTAATTTATCTTACGATTAGGACACAAAAGGCCAATAATACTTGTTAAATTCCTCCATGATTACTCTCACATTAACATTAATGAATTTACACTTGATCCCATAATAATATGCAACTTACATAGCTCAATCGCCGCGCACCATAGAACATCGGTGCCGAGAACACCAGCGGAACACAATATAGCAACCTAGCAAGTCATCAGTCGCAGAATATTGCTGACGGAAGTAAATGGAATCGTTTATGGCCGTACCAAGGTTCTCACACGGACTGGGACTGCATCAAGGAATCTATTGAGATTTGTGAAAGGAAATCATTGATAAATCGTAAATACTTAGTAAGGTATGGGATCCCTCTGTTAGATTGGTCAAAGAGTCACGCGATACCTGACAAAGAACTGACTTCAGTGGTAGGCGGAGGGTCAGCAGACGCTGTACCAGCACGCGCGGACCTCGGACTGAACACTCGGTCACCAGCAGAAGCGACGGCAAGAATGTGGAGGTAAATGCGCGGGTCGTTCTCCTATCAGTCAGTTCATGAAGGCAACATGGTCGTTTGCCAAAATAAATATTATGTTCAAAACAAAAACAACATCTAACGTCCCAATGAATACAGTATGCTAGGTACAGAAGCGCCGGGTGCTGTTTTTATCTACCTGCAATATCAATCAACAGTACAACACTGTAACGACGAATTCCTCTCCTCTTTCAAAAAATGTTCAAATGTTTGTAAAGTCTATGGGACTTAACTACGGGGTCCCTAAACTTAGAAACTACTTACGAACTAGGACGGCACAAATATCCATGCCCGAGGGGGGATTCGAACCTCCGACCGTAGTGGCCGTGCAGACCGTGACTGGAGCGCCTTAGTCTCCTCGGCCACCGCGGCCGGCCTTCTCTCTCTCTCTCTCCTCATTGCGCGATAAGTCAGAATGCAGCTTTTGAAGCTAATACGAACTGTATAATTACAGAACTTCCATAGTGGAGGAAACCATCGTCAGCTTTCCATTCGACACTAAGTTCTCGGCAGGCCGCAGAAAACCCAGTTTTCACATTGTCCCCATCTAGTATGCACTTGTGCCCTGTGGACCGTAGACTACTGCAACACCCAGAGATCCAGATTCGCAAGCGTCTGTAATGTCCTTACAAAAATAGATTCATCCCCAAGTTAGCCGCTGGGTTGACCTCACTTAATATGTGACCCATCAGCATGTATCACTTAACGTGTGGTCCATCAGCATGTACTCACCCATCACCAGCAAGATTACTAGTTGTATAAATTGCCAGAGGAACCAAACACCCTCGCCAACATGACCATTCTTTCTTTTGATTGATGTTTCAGTACCGTGGTTCAGGGTATCTCTGTATAATGTTGGTACTCGTTGGATCATAATTGCTTGATTACTAAAAGTTATCCCTACATTTCCCACATGCCTACCCAATCAGTGGATCTGAATATTCACACATTAGACCAGATTTTTGACATTGAGAGGCTTTCACAAATCATAGTTAGCCACAAGGGATTTAAACTCCTGTCTACAGAATTTACAGGCTTAAGAGAACACAACAGTATAACATTACTCCACCCACTATCCAGGGGTAAATATTGATAATCCAGATTTTCTAAAGAGGCTCGGATTTTTTTTTTTTTTTTTTTTAAGTACCGACCAAGCAAAGGCACCGTTTGGTCCCGACTGAGAAACCACTCGTCTGGCTACGTAGGAATGAACTCATCATCGCCCACCCTTTTAGGATCGAAACTCCCTGTCGTCGGCCCTGCCGACACTTTTTCCCTGGTACAAAAAATTTGGGCATCTGATTTTATCGAAGGTCGTCAGTACTGTTTCCATGTAATCATTTACTAACTACTAGGCACAGTCATGGCCAATATAAAAAACGACACTGCTGCAGCAAGCAGGTGAGGCAATTAGGACTTGTAGTGGTCTTTCTTTAGACCACCATTCCTTGTTTCAAGACCCGATATCCACCCCACGAGGGAAGGCGTCAGCTGCCTCCACGACACCTAAAAGCTGATCAGAGGTGCAGCCAACAGCTGTACCCACCACAGACAGTGGAAAACCAATTGTCTTCAATATGATACCACTATCCCACCGACCACTAATAGCGAGACAGGTTACTCTGAAGACTGTGAGAAGGGCTTCGGTCTCTCCATTCCCTACGAGGAAGGAGAGCGGACTGCTACAGCGATACCTAACGTCTTTGGAGTTGCAAACACACATAATATTCTTGTTTCACCGAGGCCAAACCACTGTGGTACCCATAAGCAAAGTAAATTGGCATCACTGGGATCATCCACCATTCGGTGACAAAGTCTCAGAATACCTAGATCTGTTTCTACCGGTCAAGCATATGATGAAAGCGACAAACAGAATTCAGGCCGGGATATGGGCCCAAGAAGTTTATTTATTCCTAGCAGGAGCTGACTGGAAGATGGCTCATGTCAACGTGTTGTGATTGTCCTCACCGCTTGGTAGCTGACAGCTGACAGCTGACATCTGAACTCCATACACCGCAACATCAATTTCACTATGGAGGCTGAAACGGAGGGTACATTGCCGTTCCTTGACGTCTTGGTCAAGAGTAGAGCTCGTGGCACCCTGGGTCATGGAAGACAACGCACACTGATTTGTATTTATACGCAGACAGCTGTCACCATCCTTCACAGAGGAAAATTCAAATGTTTGTAATGCGTATGGGACTTAACTACGGGGTCATCAGTCCCTAAACTTACAAACTACTTATGAACTACTTACGAACTAGGACGGCACAAATATCCATGCCCGAGGGGGGATTCGAACCTCCGACCGTAGTGGCCGTGCAGACCGTGACTGTAGCGCCTCAGTCCCCTCGGCCACCGCAGCCGGCTTCACAGAGGAATGGAGTACTTAAAACTCTAGTAAATAGCAAAGTAAATTGGCGTCACTGGGATCATCCACCATTCGGTGACAAAGTCGCAGAATACCTAGATCTGTTTCCATCGGTCAAACATATGATGAAAAAGACAAACAGAATTCAGGTGGGGATATGGAACCCAGAAGTTTATTTATTCCTGACAGTAGCTGACTGGAAAATGGCTCATGTCAACGTGTTGTGATTGTCCTCACCGCTTGGTAGCTGACAGCTGACATCTGAACTCCATACACCGCAACATCAAATTCACTATGGAGACTGAAACGGAGGGTACATGCCGTTCCTTGACGTCTTGGTCAAGACTAGATCTCATGTCAGCCTGGGTCATGGTGTTTATCGGAAGACAACGCACACTGATTTGTATTTACACGCAGAGAGCTGTCACCACCCTTCACAGAGGAATGGGGTACTTAAAACTCTAGTACATAGGGCGCGCACTATCTGCGACGCAGAGAGTCTACCCCTGGAATTGGAACACCTGAGAACTCTATTCCGAAAAAATGGGTACTCAGAGTGATACATTCAGCGGGCTCTCCGCCCATCCACTATAGCAAAACCTGTGGATACGAATGAAAATACGAGGGAGGATGTAGGCATTGCGTTCATTCCAGATGCCGGCGCACTCTCGGGGAAGGTCGCCCGCAATCTGAAGAAACACCAGGTTGGAACTGTCTTTCGTCCGTCGAATAAAATTCGTGCACTGGCGGGGAGCGCCAAAGATGACCTCGGTTTGAGGAAGACCGATGTGTACCAGATTCCGTCTCAGTGTGGCAAGTCATATATTGGACAAACGATGCGTACCGTGGAGGATCGATGCGATGAACACCAGAGGCACACACGATTGATGTATCCGAGCAAGTCGGCGGTCGCTGAACATTGTTTGTCGGAGAATCATGCGATGGAGTGTGAACGCACTAGGATTCTGGTACAGACGTCGAAATACTGGGACTGCGTCGTTAGAGAGGCCATTTAAATTCGCACAAGTGAGGACCTCATAAACCGTGACTGTGGCTATAATCTTAGCAAAGCTTGAGAACCAGCGATTGGGTTAATTAAGAGCAAATCTAGCAAACGTAACGTATACCACGGCGGACAGAGCCCTCACATTGACGTCATCTCAGACGCCGTCGCAATCGGTTCCACTGCGCGACCGCGGCGCGGGGCGCGGACCACGGAGGGGTCGCTCCGCGGGCCGAGGGTATTTAAATCGCCCGCTACCGGGCTAGAACCCAGTTCCCCTCTCCGTGCCGGCGCGTTTCCAGGAGATCAGTCCGTCAGTTCACCTGATGATGGCGACATGTATGATCGCCGAAATATTGTGCCCGTTGGACACTATAGACCGGCAGTACAACCGTGGATATTTTGATTACCAAATACGCCGGGAGAGACTCATGAATCACATCAGTTCTGATATCTGCTTGCAGACGATTTTTCTACATGTGTGGTCCTGTTTAATCATTAGACTAGTAATGGTAATGTTATAGTAAATATTAAGGTCAGATATTTGTGCATAACAAAATGTGAGTTGGGGTATAGTAATTAACCAATCCAGCTTACTCTGTATTGCATTCAAGTGAGAGAGTTGAAAGAAATGGCGTCGGCCAATCTACACCTCCGCGCAGAGTGAGACAGAAGTAACTTTTACAGTAACTTGTTGGAAGAAGCAAACAAAGTAGCCGCCTTCTCTGGTGCCCACCACGACGTGGTGTGATGCAGTGGCGTCTCTGACGTCACTTACCCCAGGTTATGGCAACACCACCTAAGGACAAGGCTTGACAACAGCCTGTGCGACGACCACTCTGACCAGGCCGCGGCCGCCAGCTGAATGGCTGACTGATGGGGCACGCCCACTGCCTCGTAGTGGCCAGCCATTCAGCTGGCTGCCGCAGCCTCGTCAGTGTGACGTCCAACGAGATTAAATTTCATATAGTGGCGATAGGTCAGCCATGTGTGAGGGAAATGGAGCTGGCGTCCGCCATGTTATTTGGGGTATCGGCTGACAGCTCGTATGCCACACCCACTCGAGAATTTACCTACTCTTACAGTTCCACATTTTAAATAGAGATTGACTATTGAATACAGATGTGCATCACGTTCCGCCAGACTCGTCCAAAGCTAAGAATTGACGAGACTGGTAGTAAATTTGCTAAATATTATCACCAAAATTATCACTAACCTGACAGTATTACAGTTCCATTTCATAGTATAACAATTAGTTGAGGTTTGGCGCTGCGAAAATAGCTGAGTTGATTTTAATGCAAGTACATGGTCTAAACGAGATGCTAAACATACAGTGAACAGTAATCTTCATCTGCTGCTAATGTGTTGTAGAATACACTTATCTTACTAAACCTATTAAGTCTACAAACTTGTAAAATTGCTGTTAAAGGGTTTGGTTGTGAACTTTCGTGGATGAAATTTGAGTACAGACATAAAGAGGACAACAAAATACTGCAGTTAAAAATGCGTCTAGGTCATCTACCACAAAAGCAATGCGCGTCGAAATAAGGTGTCGTTAGTAGCTTTCCTTGTTGCCATGCTGGACGAGTAACGTTTGGTACGTGAAATTTCAGTACAAAGACGAATGTGACAACAGGATACTGCAATAAAAATGCACCTGGGTCAGCTGGCACAAAAGCATTCCACACCGGAAGAACGTACCATTAATTACTTTCGTTGTTGCCCCGCTGAAATAAGTACACATTTGTTACAAAGAACAAAGGCATATACAAGTGAATAAATTCTGGCTGTCACTACTGCTTCCACACTTTCCACTGGTTGCATTCAACCATGTCGATCACGTATTGTCAACAACAAAGGAAAATATTTTTAAAGAAGGTCTAGACACTCAAAAGAGTGGTTTCATCAACCACAGGAGCGGCAGAAGATGAAATATCTCAAAAACACACCAACAATAGATAGAAAACTAAGCACTTTTTATGGTGTGTATTTCAAGAGAATTGCAGGATAGGTCATCTGAAGCTTCACTCTAGGGGCAGCTAAGTGCCATTAGTAAGGAATTTTGTTGGAGTATGGACACACTGAGATTAAACAAGGCAAAACATTTGGTGTTCTTGCACGAAGTACTTGTCATTTTATAACGTCGATTTGTGCAATGCAAAAGCTGAACACGCTTTAGGCATATTTCAGCAGCAAAAATTGAACAGGCAATACACACTAAATACAATATATACACAACACTTCAAGCTTAACTACGAGATCTTAAGTCTACTGACCACCAAAAATGTGGCGGCTGAGTTTAAGCAGGTTGCCGCAAAGAGCGCTGCAGCTCGTGTGTTAGCCACTCTATGAAATTTAAGCTCGTTGGTGAAGTCGCACGGGCTGTTGCTGTGGCCGGCTACTAGTGCAGACCCCGGGGCCGAAAGCCAGTAGCCTCTGTTGCTCAGCCTGCAGCACATCCTCAGCACTATCTTTATTCAAGTGCAGTAGCCAACTGGAGATCCTTGCTGGACAGCTGTGCCCCCCCCCTTCCCAAACAGACTACCAGAACTGGAGGATGAATAGGAAGCTGGGAGACTGCAAAGACATGTTCGCCGACCCCCGTCTTCGTCAACTTCGCAGCCTGCTGGTTGAGTCCTCTACAGCACGGTTGTTGCTTACGCACCAGATCTGTGCAATGCTGAAATTCGAAGTCTCACTGCCACCATGCCAATGGTGTGATATGCTGTGATCCAGAACTTGGAATATCGATGAACAGGCTGGTAGGCATCGGATATCGATTGTAAAGCGCCCGGGGTAATAATTAATACTGTTTTTTGCAATTTATTATATAATTCGATGGGAGGTAAGCTGTTTAGTGTTTACTATGTGCCTTTCCCACGAAATATTCCCCTGAGTCGTTAACATTTCCACTCTGTACTAGAGTGAATGAAAACCTATCCAGTAATAGAGTTGGTTAGTTGAATGATGAGTTAACATTATTGAAACATAGTTTGGTAAGAACATATCTATTCCATAGCACACAAATGAGTGGTTGCACTGTTCTAACAATTCTATTGACGATTATGCCGAAAGGCTATCCAGATGTGTGTCAATTGGTGTTGCGAAATTATTGTTCCACTTCTACAACGTTCATAGGATCAGCTAATTAACATAAACACTCAACAACTAGTACGTTTTTGCATGTAGAGGCAGCTGTAGATCAGAAAGTTCAAATCCAACAATGAAGTCACTGTTGTTATTGTTGTGATCTTCAGTCCGTAGACTGGTCTGATGCGGCCCTCCACGCTACCCTGTCCTGCGCAAGTCTTTTCAAATGTTCAAATATCTGTAAATCTATCGGACCAAACTGCGTGGTCATCAGACGGTAGCTTACAAACTACTTAAACCTAGGTAAACTAACCTGCGGACAAACACACACACCCATGCCCCAGGGAGGACTCGAACCTCCACGGCGAGCAACCGCGTGCTCCGCAGCGAGGTGCTTTAGACCGCTCGGCTACTCCACCGCGGCACAAGTCTTTCCATCTGAGAATACGTTCGGCAACCTACATCCTTCTGAATTTGCTTAATGTATTCGTCCCTCGGCTTACCTTTACCATTTTTACCCCACACACTTTCTTCTATTGCTAAGTTGACAATTCCTTAATGTCTGGGAATGTGTCCTACCAATCTATCCCTTCTCTTAAGATATTGCAGAAACTCCTTTTCTCCCCAATTCCGTAAAGCACCTCCTCAGTTAGTTATGTGATCTACCCAACTAATTTCCATCATTCGTCTGTAGCACCGAATTTCAAAAGCTTCTGTCATTTTTTTGTCTGAACTCCTTTTCGTCCACATTTCCCTCCCATACAATGCTACGCTCCAGACAAATGCGTTCAGAAAGGAGATCCTAAAATTTAAATTAATATTGGATGTTAACAAGTTTCGCTTCTTTATAAACGCTTTTCTTCCCATAGCCATTCTTCATTTTATATCTTCTTTACTTCCGCCATCTGAAGTTATCTTGCTACCAAAATAACAAAATTCATCTACTACTTTTATTGTCTCATTACCTTATCTAATTCCTACAGCATCACCTGATTTTCTGACATTCCATTCCATTACCCTGGTTTTACTCTAGTTAATGTTCATCTCATATCTTCCTTTCAAGACACTGTTCATTCCATTCAATTGGTTTTCCAGATCCTTTGCAGTACCTAAAAAAATTACCATTGGCAAACAGCAATTTCTTCTCCCTGAACAATATTCCCTCTCCAAATTTCTCCTTGCATTCCTTCACAGCTTGCTCAATGTACACATTTATCATTGGGGAAAGGCTGCAACCCTGTCTTTTCCCTTCCCAAACTCTGCGTTCCTTTCTTGCCCTTCGACTCTAATAACCGCTGTCAGATTTTTGTATAGATTGAATATAACTCTTCGCTCCCTATATTTTACCCCTGCTTTCTTCATAATTTGAAAGATTGTATAATAGTCGACAAAAGCTTTCTCCAATCCACAAACGCTAAAAACGATGGTTTACCTTTCCTTAACCTACCTTCTAAGACGTAATGTGAGTATTGCCTCCCGTGTTGCTATATTTCTCCTAAATCCAAACTGATCTTCCCCGAGGTCGGATTCGACAATTTTTCCCATTCGTCTGTAAAGAATTCGTTTCAGTAGTTTGCAAATCCGTACATTGTTCAAATGTTTGTTCAACTGTTTGTAAACGTATCGGACCAAACTGCGTGGTCATCAGTCCGTAGCTTACAAATTACTTAAACTAAGGTAAACTAACCTAAGGACAAACACACACCCATGCCCCAGAGAGAAATCGAGCCTCCGACGGCGAGCAACCGCGCGCTCCGCAGCTAGGCGCCTTCGACGGCTCGGCTACTCCGCCGCGCCAATTCGGTACGTATAACGATGAAAGTCACGAATGGATATATCAGCTGTCCACATTATTTGCACAATTCAATAATCTTGAAATTCAGTAATCAAACCGAAACCGTCGCGGCGCGGTTGAACAACAGACTCGGTACGACACGTTAACGGGTATAAAAATACTGCTTCCTCTCTTGACACTGTAAGATTCAATTCAAATGTTCAAATGCTTGTTAAGCTTATGGGACTTAACTGCGGGGTCATCAGTCCCTAAACTTACGAACTACTTACAAACTAATATATACTAAAGACAACACAAACATCCATGCCCGAGGGAGGATTCGAACCGCCGACGCGGGAGGCTGCGCTATCCGCAACGTGGCGCTCCAGACCGCTCGGCTACTCCCGCGTGGCCTGTAAGATTCCATGATGATCCATCCTAACTATAAGAATAATACACTGACAGAACATTAATTTCACCTTGGCGCTGCTGCGTCGCTATTCCCTAGATGCCAGCACATTTTTGTCACTTCTCTGTACAACAGCGAGTTGCGACTGACTCTCCCTCCAACACCTACACACTCGCGAGTGTAAAAATGGATAATCGACTCGCTCGGCCAGTCAAAGATGATGCCCCAGCTTACACCAGTGTTGCCAACTCGTACGATAATTATGGCGGCATACGATAATTTCAGTGCTTGTACGATAGTACCATTTACGATAATGGCCAAACATACGATAATTTCTTTCCGGCTGGAGATACCACATAAACCGTGCATATCAAGCGCACTTAAGGCAATACTAATTGTCGATACAACTAAGGTAAGTAAAATGATAGTTGTTGTTGTCACCACTATGAACGACGTATATATCGTACATCGGTTGTTCTTGTAGTTGTCATCGCTGTAAATAAAATCGATATCTGGCTACCTGGCTCTTTCGATCGATATTGCTTGCAAGCATTCTTGGAAATTACGCTAGAGTTGCTGTGGCGTCGCTCCTTTTGTCTGTACATTCCTATTACAAATCGAGAGTTCTTGTTCGGGTATTTCAGTATAAAATTAGGATTAACCTATTGTTAATCAAAATGTGTGACTCAGGAAGTGAGTGTGATGAAGTAATAAGCAAAAGAAAAAGCTGTGCAACACCGGAAAAAGAAGAAAAGAATAAGGGGAAACAGATCAACGAAACCTCCTCACAGGAAAGAATGCGAACAAAATCCAGAATTTCGTGGTTCGATTGGACCCGTTAAAGACGATGTTACTCGTGCGCAGTATGTGTTGTACAAATCTATTTTTAAGGGAACAGTTTGCGGTAAAAACTAATGCAGGGGTGCTAGGCACCAAAAAATGAACAACAGTCTTGGATGCAAACAAACTCAGATAACATTGTTCCGGTGCAGCACTTCAGCCAGTGACAGCAAGAAAACTGCATTGAAAAAAAAAGTAAGAGGAGCTGAAATACGGTCATATGCTTTTCTGACCGAATGTGATGTTGCTTTAAGACTTGCACCTAAATTAGTTGTCCTCGGAAAGACTAATTACAGTGACTCTGAAATTGCTGTCAGTTAAATCAGGACGTAATAAAGCTACAATTATTGTGAAAAATGTGATTGGTAAGTATGACGGTGAAGAACTGACAGACATTTAGAACACTGTGAAGTTGAGTGTCATGATCGACGAATCCACATATACTTACTTTGTTTAAAAAAAAAACCTCACAGGATGGTACGTGGATGCGTCAATGTAAATGGATCAGTTTTTCTTGCAAAAAGAAAAGTAAAGACACGTTAGTCAAACGAGCGATATATATCGCTAGCACTGATGCCGCTACTGCGATGTTCACCGTTCCTTGGGAATTACCATGATTTTTTCTAGTTTCCAAATGATAAGCCAAGATCGCAAATTAACAATTTATTAAGTGACGACCGGTTTCGGTGCACTGCGTCACCATCATCTGGACATATATATATTATAATCTGGTCATCTTGTTAAAAAATTGGGTATAGAATAAGAAGTGCAACATTGCACTAAGTCACTATATAAAAAAATACTTAAGTTAAAAACATGACAGCTTACAAAATATTAAATTTTGTAAGCTGTCATGTTTTTAACTTAAGTTTTTTTATATAGTGTCTAAGTGCAATTTTGCACTTCTTATTACATACCCAATTTTTTTAACAAGATGACCAGATAATATATATATATATATATATATATATATATATATATATATATATATATATATATATATATATATATGACCAGACACAGTGCACCGAAACCGGTCGTCACTTAATGAATTGTTAGTTTGCGATCTTGGCTTATCATTTGGAAACTATAAAACGAAATGATCACCTCCAGATCAGACGATGTCAGGTAATCTTAATGATTTTTTCTATTAATTAATTTTTTTAAACATTTTTTGTTTGTACGATAATTCTAAGTCCAAAAGTGCAGTTTTGAGTTTCTATACCATCTCTTCGCATTTACGAGTTGGCAACACTGGCTTACACAATCAGTGATTAGTAGTCCCGATACTTCCAGAACTTCATGGACTAGCACATCCTCAAACAAACATAACGACAAAACGACCACTATTAATCTCTAGACTCCATTATTTATACAGTTTATTGATATGCATGTAACGCAGTGCATTGGATGGAATGAGGGCATTTATTTTTAAGTGACCCACTAAAACCTACATCTACATATAGATGAATTATTTGCAATTCGTGCCTATGTACTTCATAGAGGGTATACTGAATCACTCTCTTTACCGTTCCAAACTCTCTAGAAGCTATCGGGAGAAACAAAAGTTAAATATTTCAGTGAAAGCTATGATTTATCATATTCTGTGATGGCGATCCTTTCATCTTATATAGGTGGATAGCAAAAAAATATTTTCGCATTATGAGGAGAAAATTGTTAGTCAACATTTCATAATGAGCTCTTACCGCAACGAATAACGCCTATGGTTTTATTATGTCCACCCCACTCATGCATACCGTTAAAAAAAAGCTATTTACGAATGACCGAGTTTAAGGAAAAAGACTACAGAACCATCAGAACAACTTTTCAGCACCTAACATTAACCTAACCTTCTCTTCATTCACTTATTTCGTTACATTTTAACCTCAGTTCCTCTTACGTTTGACCAGTGGCGTAGCTATGTCACCAAGGGCCCTGGGGCAAAAATGACATTGGGGCCCTCTTTACATTAATACTGTACAGATGCAAAATCTGTTTCATCATCAGCTCCTTACCGCCCACTGGAAGACGTAATAAGACAAATCTAAGTACTACTAAGTACATTATTATGTGTACGCAGCAGATAATATTTAATCGTACTCTCTAATATAAGTGTGAAAGTTTTTTATGCTTTCGTGCAAAAATTACTAGCTGATTTGGATGAAATTTTGCAGAGGGTAGAGTTGGACGTGGGTAGGACATACAGATGAAAATGCTGCATGGTATATTTTTCGTCAGCGGTGACAGCAGGCGGACTTTTGTCAGTGCCGGAAACTCATTCTCGCTAAACTACTGCGCTGTTAGCTCATTTCGTTGACAGCCCAGTCAAAGAAGGAAAATAGGGGAAATATTCGTGTGCCGGCCGAGGTTACTGAGGCGCTCCAGTCACGGTCAGCACGGCCACTACGGTCGGGGGTTCGAATCCCCCCTCGGGCATGGATATTTGTGCCGTCCTAGTTCGTAAGTAGTTCATAAGTAGTTTGTAAGTTTAGGGACTGATGACCCCATAGTTAAGTCCCATAAGCTTAACAAACATTTGAACATTTTTAAAAATATTCGTGTAGGATGGTTTCATCAAAAGTAAGTTGCCCTATTTTGTTTGATGAAACACTTTGGATTGAGATGTGCCCCTACCAGGCTTCTTGAAGTATACGTTAGTGTCTGGCCAAAAAAAAGTAGTAAGTAAATTAACTAAGTCGATATCTTCGCTTATTATAGTAACAGTGAGGCAGAGGGCAGCGTCTTGATTCACAATTCACTATTGAGACAAAGTAATTATTACATGAAACTTCTGATCCGTGAATGTAAGTAAACATGTAAATGGCAGAATAAACAAATAGTATGCGGGTAGAAACGTACCTTAAAAGATTGCGTGAAGAGCTGAATTCTCACCATTACTTCAAAACACAGTGAAGTTGTTTGTTTTACACATAGAAGAACTGAGCAGAATGCAGCGGAAGGTATAGTGATAGTATGAACGTAAATTGAAGAGCGAATAGTTCTTATGGTATGGAAAGGCGTCGTTTCCAGAAAAAAGCCACAGAATGGCGAATCCATTTCCCACCTTCCATTGCAAGGGAGTGTGTAGAAAGGTATGTAGATTCTGTTCGGTATTCCTTTCAGTATTAACGCATTTGTGGAAAATAAACATGACTGTTTCCTGGCGCACTCTCCAGGTCTGTCTGGGCAGTACGTCATCTGTGATTTATGAAAGGGTCGGTATAACTTTGTAAAACACCCTGTAATTTCCTTTTGCGACGTAATGGGGTAGACAGAGTGGGGGCTCGCTTTCTCGCTATTCTTTTTGCAGCCGGTCAAAGAACGGCAATGCCTGACCATTCCAGTGGTCTGCCCTTTCTCGCACCTTCTGCCCTCCAACCCTTCCTTCTGTCACCTGTCACATCCCCACAACAAATATGCCCAATACTGTTCTCCTGTACTTAAATATGCTAAATACATCTAATATTTTGTCTTAGTGCATTCTGTTTAACAATAACTATATTAACATATTGGCTGCCAAAGGTATACTTGGGCTACCGTCCCCCGGGGACCATTTACTTTTTTTTTCCATATTCTGCTTTATTTTCCTTGAAGTAAGCTATTTAAGTACAAATAAGTTGAAAAAATTGTTTATGTTTTTTTTGTGTGAGTTATATATGACATGGCACCAGAGTAAAGTGCCAGGTATGTCATTTGCTTTGTGGCTAATAATTTTGGGTTGGTACTCCTGTAAGTCTTTCATTCCACAACATTATTTGCATTGTTACTACAGTCTTTATTCACTCACAGAATAAGGAGTACACAGAAAGGAAACTCCCGCTGCAGTCTGTCGTCCAAAATTTAGTGCGCATGCGCGGGATCGGCCATCTTGAAAAGCAGTAAACGCGTGATCACTCCCTACTCTGTAGCTCGGTAATGCGCCGTCTTTGTTTGTTAATTGTGTATTTTAGCTGCCTGAATCGCATAAAATCAAACAAGTATTTGGTGCAATGAAAAGAAAGAACTGTGTGTCAGTAGGTGTAGCTGTTCCATTTTTATTACGAGCAGCAATAAAAGTAAAGGCGGCCGATGGTGTTCAGCACCTAATTGCCGCAATAATTCTCATACGAATAAGGATATAAGCTTCTTCACTTTCCCAAAAGATGTTCAACGTCGATATATGTGTGGTAAAAGTTAAATGTTGTCAGTTTCGAATGAGACCAATGTGTGCATAATTATTAAAAGTAGCCTTGCTGCTTCTCTTGTCGATAACTCTTGCTGTTGCTGTAGCAGTTCAACAGCATCGAAATGTTGAAGTACATTTATATTTGATAAGTTTAACGTCGCAGGGAATAATATAAAATGAAAGACAAAGAATAGTGCATAAGTAGCGGGACTTTAACATTTTGCGCGTGCGTTCCTTTTTCCGATTGCCCACATAGGCGAGATATTTCAGGAATTTTTAAGGCTCATCTACCTGCTCACCTTCACATGATTTGATGCAAAAGGTAAAATTTTACTAACGGCAATGGAGGCGTAGCGTGCTAATGTTAACGACCGTTGATCCCCTTACAAGGGGAGGTCGGCAATCGGGGCCCACCGATTCCGCCCGACCTGTCCTTGTTACGATATTCAAACAAATGGAATAAGGGGAATAATGTTGCTGTTCTTGCTCTATGGTTGGCAGTTTCTTGTATCTACCATTCTCTGGTCGGTAAAGTAATTGTCCTCGCAAAACGAACATTATGTTGCCAACATCAAAACATTACTCCTCCATTGCCGTAAGTAAAACTGAACCATTCAAATCGATGACACTCATCCTGCCTCCTACCCTTGTTCTACGCTGCTTAGGCAGGTGAAATTTTACTTATGGCGATGGAGGCGTAGTGTGCTAATGTTGGCAACGAATGCTCTTCGGATACTGGAACAAACAGATTAAGGGTAATAATTATATTATGCTGTTCTTGCTCTATGGTTGACAGATTTTTCTATATGCCCTTCTCCGATCAGTAAATTAATTAGCCTCCTAAAGCAAATACAACTTTTCCAACATTGAAACACAACTACATCACTGCCATAATTAAAATATAACATATAGGTATGTTTTAAAGGCAATATTTATTTCCAGTGCTAAGAAACGGACTGAGAATTCAAGGAGAGCTTATTTACTTAAAAATATATTATCCAATATTTAGAAAAACGTTTTGTTGGAGTGAGAATTTTCTATTTCTTGAAGTTCACAAACAGAGACTTGAAATATAAAACCAAAATTGAAAAAAATTGTAAAGTGATAAAAGTGACCCATCTGTGAGGTACAAATGGTATGTAATGTTCTAGTGAATGCATGTTGACAAGAAAGACTAAGAGGAAAATGAACACTTTTTTCCTTTGCTGTAACTGAAACAATGTGTGCCACAATATAACAAGTACGTAGTAAGTTTTTTATGTAGTTTTATGTTTCCGCTACCTGTCCTCCATTTGTGTGTAATTTAACAGTTTTATACATGCACAGACGTCATTACTTCTGTGTAATCAAGTTGTACTGCTAAGTCTGACTTGTGCAAATTTATTCGTGTCAAATAAAACCTGGCAGTAAAGCCACTTTCTTGTTTATAACTTATTTCCCAAACATAACTTCGCGTTACTTGGGGTTTTTCTGGAGATAAGCACCAAATAAAACGATCATTGATTCCATCGTACATTTTCGTAGTTGTATTAAAATTTAGGCCTACTTTTTATTCGTTGGATTACAATTAGGTGCAAGAACAGGGCGCAAAATAGAGGAGAGCATAATGAAAACTGTTTCCTTTTTTAAAAGTCGGTGAGGTTAGCTGCAGTTCGTAAAAAGTCTATTTCCAGCCAAAGTACTAAGTGGCTGTAGTTCCGCGTTTACTGCTTTTCAATATGGCGTCGAGCGCAACGCTAGGTAACATACAGATCAAAGGCACCGCCTCCAGCTTTCCGTTCTGTATACTCCCTATTCTGTGATTCAGTGTTGCTTCCTCCGTAACACAGTGATATTGTAGCAGGAGAAAGTGTCTCGTAGAAGTTATGAACAAAGGCATGTACGGAAGCTTTTAGATGATGTTGTGGACATACGTGAAGAACATGAAGATATTACTGAAATGGAAAAATAAGAGGAATATGTTGATGCTGAGTACTGTTCATGGAGAGGAAGAAGATGAAGTGCAAACCTAGAGGGGCACAAAGAAAAAATCAGCAATGATAACTGACTATAATGTCATTTATAAATCTCTCTCGCCAAATAAAGTCCTATATTGTCTAAGGCGGGCTGGCCGCGGTGGCCGAGAGGACTGCGGCGCGCCAGTCACGGTCTGCACGGCCACTACGGCCGGGGGTTCGAATCCCGCCTCGGGCATGGATATTTGTGCCGTCCTTAGTGTTAGCTAGTTCATAAGTAGTTTGTAAGTTTGGGGACTGATGATCCCATAGTTAAGTCCCATAAGCTCTACAAACATTTGTCTAAGGCGGGGTGTGAAATGCTACAGGAAGCTTGCAATTGAACTGTTGACAGGGTCAGCACTGGTAAATGCTCTTTTTGATTTATCGAAACGTCAACAACAAGATCATCTCAATCACAGAATTCAAAGAGGAAGTGACTTTGAGACTACTCCATACAGAAGATGCCGATGCTCCTGAGAAATCTCTCACCGTAGCCACCGAGCTGCCTGCAGATTGTGCTCTTGTGAACATGGGAGCAGCAAGTCATAGGTGTACTGATGCTACGAAAAAATTAAGAATGAGCTTGGACGAGAGCAAGCTGTCAAGAAATGTAAACAAATTACATGGAAATATAAGAAACTGTGACTCATATTTTTTCTAAGAGTTTCTTCATAAAGCACAGTGAATGCAGGTGTTAGAGATACAAATTGGAATTACCCAATTTTTTCAGTCTGTTTCATTTTGGTTGCAATTACAGTTGGAGAATGTAATTAAAACTGCATGTGATATACAATCTAGAGTAAAAGTAATATTTAACACCAAATAATAAATTATAAAAACAAGGAATCTCCAATAAGACTGGGCCATGCGAGTTATATCATTATATCAGGTGTCAATAACTACTCTTGAGCACTTGAAAACTGGAGGCCACGAATATGATTTGTAACTTGGGCCATAACGTACTGTAACACCAAGTCACAGCACGCTATTGTGAGTTACAACTGCACCACGGAGCTTTAAATGGAAAAATGCCCGTGAGTTGTATTTACTTCACGTCGCCCGAAGAGAAGACGTCCTGTGACTTATATTTAACTCACGTGGCAGTCAAAGTTTTAAAACATTGTTTTCTAAAAGTTGGGAATTTTTCTATACTATTAGTCCTTGAAAAAAATTCATAATTATTTTTCGCGCCTCACTGTGTATCACGAACTTAATGAGTGACGTTTTCCACGTCGTGGGGATTTCGTTCGTGTTTCTTCACGCACCAAAGTCAGAATGAAAAAAATACCTACTGGAGTAATACAATGCTTCAAACTCTTAGATTGCAGATGTTGGCAAAGATAATTATTTTATAATCTTTTCCTGACTTTGGTTTCTGCAAAATCATCAATAATATCTGTTAAATCTAGATTTGATGCAGCCTTGTTTTCGATTGCTATGAGTGCCGAATGTCCGAGTCGAGCTTGAGCCATACTGTACCTCAGATGCGTTTTGATAATTTCGAATTTGCTGAACGACCTTTCGGCTGCTGCAGAAAAATAAAACTGCGGTAAATACTTCCGTAATCTCAATTTTTTAAATGTATATTTTGTTATAATTTCGTTACATAATTGGCGAACTGTCCATGTTGGGGTCAATTTCGACAGGAGAAATTAAAAGTCGAAATTCCTTCATACAACTAAAATATTATATACAGTATAACGTCTATTATCCGGAGTAATTTGGGGACATTGATATTCGGAAAACCGGTTTATTCGGATATTCGAACTGTACACTTGTATTTGCCAATAAGAAGTACTGTACAGTAAATGTATTTATACAGTATTTGGAGGAGCGCGATCCTTCACATTGCACGCCGCAACACTTGGAAGACGCGGCTGTCGCTGTGAGCAGCTTTGATACTGCCGCGCCGGCCGCGGTGGCCGAGGGGACTGAGGCGCTTCAGTCACGGTCTGCACGGCCACTACGGTCGGGGGTTCGAATCCCCCCTCGGGCATGGATATTTGTGCCGTCCTTAGTTGTAGGTAGTTCATAAGTAGTTTGTAAGTTTAGGGACTGATGACCCCGTAGTTAAGTCCCTTACGCTTAACAAACATTTGAACATTTGATACTGCCGCTACTTCTGCCAACTGAAGTGTGCCGATTGTGTGACAGACGCATTGGCTGGCAGCTTCGCCTGACAGCAGCGCCACACAGTGGCGTCTTGTGAAGGCCCAATTAGAAGCATTGTTCCGCCAGCCGGTGGCCCAGTGCGGCTACTGTGGGGTACTTGGTTTGAGGGGAAGGGGATATAATGGACGATAGGGTGGGAGGGTAAAAAAAAAATTAAATGAAAATTCGACGCTCTACTGTGACTTTTCGATCATCTCTCATGAAGGCCGAGGGGCCCCTTGAGCTCGGGGGCCCCGGGGCACTGCCCCGCCTAGCCCTATGATAGCTACGCCACTGCGTTTGACTAATTGTTACAGGGAGCAGAAGGTTTGTGCTCTAGTTTGCAAACGTAGTCAGACTTCTTCCACATGTTTTAAATATTGCGAATAAAGTGTCAGTGGACTCTGGATTGTGAACAGGCTTTTTTGCAGTTGAATATACTACAGACCTCTGGTGCTGCCCTTGTTTTTTACGATTGCCAAAAGTCATTCGCGCCACCTGTGATTCCAGTAACATCTGCCAAGACCTTACAGTGTGTTTTCGGCTGGGAACTAGACGAGGCACAGCACATGAACTTCAAGCCAACTAAATAAAGAAGAAAAGTATTACTTAACCACATAGAATGGAATTCTCAGTCTGATATATGGTGTAACATAGTTTCATTGTTAGCTTTATGGTTCCGACTCCAAAGTCATAACATATCATGCAGATCTTAATTAACTAATGTACATTAAATATCCAGCTCCTGATTTCACACATGAATTTTAATGACTTAATAATTTATGCTTCTAGCCACAATTGAACAGGTTTTATTTATATCATGAGCGGTATATGGCTTCTGCCCATCTTCATTCATTTATATGTCTCTGTGCTGAAGTAAAATTATAACTGTTATGTGACATACTGGCTCACTTATCTTCAACAGTTCATGGTAGTTTAAATAACATGTGGTTCATGTACAAGACACTGTCAGTGAATTTTAACTTACAATGTCTAATTTTGGTTACTGTTCTTCAAAAATATTTTAACCAACTAGTATCATATATGTGCAACAACCAATCTGATTTTCTTCAAATGCTATGCTCTATTTTCTTGCCTTCCATAAAGAGTAATTTGATGATTGCAAGGTTATACTGTCTGATGGCAGATACAACTATTGACAAACAAGAAAACTGGTATCTATTATAAGGTAAAAAGTCGTCGTGATTTCATATTTTAAATGCTCACAAATTGTAGTATATCTTCTGTTACTTTTAGATCCAATGTTGACTCAGAAATGCGTTGAAAATGGTCATTATTGTTAATAAATTTCCGGTCAAGACTATAGATATTGTCTATTTAATCACAAAACTACAATATACCTAATGTATGTATTGTTAAAACAGAAGTTGTTCTCTATCTTTGCACAAACCTTCCGTTTTCTACACACTGTTTTCTTAATTTTCACTGTAACGTAATTTCTAACTTCATGGCAACACTTTAAAACAATCCTGACACTCTACAAAACAGATATTCACAATATCTGGCCTGTTTACATCACTCAAGTTTGATCCTTATGATGTCTCATCTTCTGAACTTTGTGCCATAAAATAATATAATTTTCCATGTCCGTAGAATAGACTATTACGAAAGTGTCTGCGAAATTTGCGAATGGAGTTTAGTGAAGTCGCGAAAGTGTGGATTTCAAGCATTTAATGGTATTTAACGTAATATCTCCTGAACTACGTTTTGTACTATGATATAATTTTTATGTACAATCAGTGTTATGAGTATACGCTACCTGGAGAATATGTGGCGATAACTGTTAACGTTGCAGAAGTAATAAATTAATATATCATGCTTGATAGGTCGGTTTTCATGAACCAAAGTTATTTATGATATCGTATTTCAACAACTCTGTGTCGTAATACTATTTCCCAAGGTACATTCAGATGTTTATGCACAACTGTCTGCAAAATATCTCGCGAATAAAGATAGTGGTGTAGGAGTACTAAATAATGGGCGGTTGGGGGAACACAATGGTCAGTGCCACTGCCGCGTACTTGGTATTATACAGCAGTAAATGCAGCCTATCAGCTGCAGAATATAATGCAGCAGGAAAATTTACAATTTCCCTCGAGAGAAAACTTGTTCATGGCGTATTATATTGTGCAGCTCATAGGCTGCATTTAGAGCCCTATAAGATAGAATACTGGACAATGGCGTTTGCCATTGTCTTCCCCCGAGCCGTTCGGTTGTAACGGCACGCCGTACGGCGTAGGCTTACTGTATGAACAGCGGAAAAACAATAAGTGATCTGCGTCTTAAATTTTGTTATTTTCCTGAAGTTGTCACTCGGATAAAATTTCTTAAATGTTTGGAGTGATTTCTAAATTTTGTTGCTAGTTACTAGTTGCGAGGTACTCTCATTATCAAGTAGAGCACGAATAAATCTCACTATTCTTGCTTTGGAAGATGGGGAAATGATTTTTACTCTAATTTTTATGACGGGATAACTTCTAAAGATATGTGTTAGTCGGGTTTTACCCTCCTAGTGATTGTCGATTGTTTTCTAAGGTAAAAAATATCACACCAATTTTCAACGTGTTACATGCATACAGTACTCTTGAGAAAGATATTTTCTTTCTGCGGCAGAGTGCGCGATGATGTGAAACATCCTTGCAGATTAAAACCGTGTGCTGCAACAGGTTTTGAACCCGGGACCGTTGCCTTTGGTAGACAATCTCTATCTGGCAAGCCTCCTAGTTACTGTTTTACCTCGCCTACTACCTTCCAAAATTTCTCAGAATCTCTCCTGCGAAATTTCCAGATTTCTGGAAGTTTGGATATTTTGGAGATATTGCTTGCCCAACACCTACGGGATCATTCCAGAATGATATTTTCCGGTTCAGAATCCCATTCTGGCACATATTTCTGACAGGAAGTTCATTTTAACACCACTGCAGTATGAAAATATTTTTTAAATAATTTTTACTCTAGATAAAGACACACAATAAGGCATCTAAAAATAGTATGCAATACCTTCAAAGCCCTATATGTAGGCCAAACAGTAAGAGAATTCAAGCCAAGATACAATGAACACATAAATGCCCACACACCAATAACTGTAGTAAATCAGCAATAGCCACCCATACAAAGGACACAGGTCATGCATTCCAGAATATTAAGCGTGATCTTTGTATACTGCATAAAAGGGATAAGGGGCATTTAATGGACCTCTATGAAAAATTAGAAAACTTCATCCATGAAAAAGTACATGGTGACCTTATGCTAAATGACAAACTTGAAAGCAATAATGCCAGTTTCTTTAAAAATTTCACCATTGTTGACTGTATATTTCATTAAAACGTAAAACTAATAATGTAATTTTGATTGAATATTTCATTAAAATATAAAACTAATAATGTAGGAAAATAAGTATGACCCTAGAATGATCTGTTTCAACAAATGCTATCTACATATGCCCTTTTTAAGGCAAATACTGATGTAAGTAGGTTACTTTAATTTCTAAGGGTATTTGGTACAGTGTAAACATCTAAAAGAGAATGTCAACATGTGTTGTGTGTATAACTGTGTTCTTGTGTTGTGTATGCCAGATAACAAGATTGTCAACAAAACTGTAAGTGATTACAACAATATAGTAATCCAGAAGCTATAATCAAGTAAGATACATAATAAAGTAGTTGTATCTTCCTGAAAAGGTTAACATGTCCAACGTTAAAATGTCCAACCGTAACCTTACTGGCGCCAACAATACAAAACATAACCAAACAATAATGAACTTGTAACTGTGAAATGCATCCGATGATGGCATCGTGCTAATTAAAATATCAGTAAAAGTGACTGCTGCAGTATAAATTATTTCATAACAGTTTATAATAAAGTCGCATACGTCATATCAATCCATAAAACATGGATAAATTTATGAAAATGTTTTGTTAACATGCCTCGTTTGCACAGTGGTAGAGTGCCAGACTACAAATCCAAAGATCGCGGTTTCGATCCCCGCCAGGTTCTGGGACTTTTATCTGTCACTTTCCACTTCTTTCACCTCTGGCAGTATTGCTCATACCGAGTAGCACCGTGGTTCGAAACCCACGTTAAACTTTAGGTCCCCCTATAACTGGCTGGGTAAGTCAGTTCGAAGGTCGGAGGAAGGCAACGGCATACCACTTCCAAACAGGACCATGCCTAGTAAAGCATTGTGGTGTTCAAACCAATCTTCGGATTGTTGACTGCTTTACCTTTTACCCATGGGGTATGGTTAAGAAAAGCGGAAGACAAGCTGTTAGGAAGTGTCGTGAACGCATTGTGGGTAGCTCAGTCAGTCGATCACTTGCCTGCAAGAGATAACGGTCTCGCGTTCGAATCCCTGTCCGATTCAGTGTGGTAGTTGTACTGCTTTTAAATTTTTAAAATTCAAATGTTCAAATGGGACTTAACTACGGGGTCATCAGTCCCTAAACTTACAAACTACTAATGAACTACTTACGAACTAGGACGGCACAAATATCCATGCCCGAGGGGGGCTTCGAACCCCCGACCGTAGTGGCCGTGCAGACCGTGACTGAAGCACTTCAGTCCCTTCGGCCACCGCGGCCGGCTAAATTTTTAATTCAAGTAACAATAACAAGTCAGTAAAGATCAAAATTTATTTCACCTGTAACCGGTTTCGGTTATTTACATGACTATCAACAGACCACATCCGTAATGGTACATATTATATTATTAGAGGCATAAATTATTTCTAAATTGAGTATTTAAAATAAGAACATACACATAATGTTGGCCACCAGATGTTTACAGCTGGGGCTGCCCAAAGGTCTAATGTTGACTGCTGTAGATGTAGATGCAGTCGTCCTTTAAATGCTGTAAGCTCCACCCTCTATTGTAAATGTTGCCCAGTCAGGGCGGAGCTTACAGTATTTAAAGGACGACTGCAGCTACATCTACAGCAGTCAACATTAAACCTTTAGGCAGCTCCAGCTGTAAACATCCGGTGGCCAACATTACTGGTATATTTTATTCTTATTTTAAATACTCACATTAGAAATAGTTTATACGTCTAATAATATATTATGTATCATTACACTTTGATGATGGTCATGTACTTGACCGGAACCGGTTACCAGTGAAATAAAAGAAATTGCGATCTATACTGACTTGTTATTGTTAGTTGAATTAATAGTCTATATCTATAAATGTGAATGTCTGTTCGGTGTACGCTTATCACGTCTAAACCACAAGACATAAAGAGCTAAAAATTTGTACAGCTACTAATGTCTACCCACGGAAGGCTTTAGGCATGGTTTTATGGCGATGGGGTTGCTATATGTGAATGTCTGTTCGGTGTACGCTTATCACGTCCGAACGACAAGACGCAGGGACTTAAATATGGCAGGCCGCGGTGGCCGAGGGGACTGAGGCGCTTCAGTCACGGTCTGCACGGCCACTACGGTCGGGGGTTCGAATTCCCCCTCGGGCATGGATATTTGTGCTGTCCTAGTTCGTAAGTAGTTCATAAGTAGTTTGTAAGTTTAGGGACTGATGACCCCGTAGTTAAGTCCCATAGACTATACAAACATGTGAACATTTTGACTTAAATATTTGTACAGTTGCTAATTTATACCCGAGGAATGTTTTAGGCACGGTTTTATAGCAATTTGTCAGATATTTAGTAATTTGAAGAATATAACGCGAAATGCGGAAGAATAATTACTCTTTGAAAATTATATTTACTCTTTGAAAATGGTTTTATTGGTTGCATTGTTGCTTGAGGGTTGGTAATGACAAAAGGGTGGAGTATATTGGGATGGAAAGTTATCAGTGTATATAAAATTCTACGTGTGTGTGTGTGTGTGTGTGTGTGTGTGTGTGTGTGTGTGTGTGTTTGCTTGTGTGTTAACATTTCGCTCTGCAGCGAAAACTACAGAACGCAAACCAATGGTCTGTGTGTAAGTCTCCCGTTGTACTCCATACCAGTTCCATGCCGATAGCTATAACGGGGTGGAAGATAGGGTGGTTGAAAGTCGTCAAATTATAAAAAAATTCGGACTGATGGCCAGCGATGACGTTTGCGACTCTATAGCAGGGAGGTTAGATACAGCGAGACGTGATGCCACGGACCACATCTTTGGTCTATGCGTGCTACAATGACTTCAGCTCTTTCTCTGCAGGCTAAGCGTACGAATAAGGAAATATAAGAATAAATAAATAAAACAGGAAAAAAGAAATTTCTTTTAATACATCTCTTTAAAAAAAATCGATTTGACGTTTCGCGCATTATCTATCATAATCAACCAACAAGCGAGCGGAGCCGCGGGTTTAAGCTAGTTGCAAATAAGATAGCTGTTCCATAATATTCTAAAAAATAATTATTATAAATTTTGTTAAATTCACTGATTGAGTGTGGTGACAAATGTTTAACTCTCGTTAAAATATAAATACAAATATTTTAAGGAGGGGCAAAGACAATTGAGAGCTCAAATGAGTCCCTTGATTTATCGTCATGCAAAAGTAAAGATTTTTGAAACTTCCCGGCAGATTAAAATTGTGTGCCGGAACAGGGACTCGAACCTGGGACCTTTGCCTTTCTCGCGGGCAAGCGCACTACCGACTGTGCTATCCCGACACGACTCACAATGCCCCCTCACAACTTTACTTCTGCCAGTACCTCGACGCCTACTTTCCAAACTTCACAGAAGCTCTCCTGCGAACCATGCAAGACCTCCTGCAAGAAAGGATATGGTGGAGACATGGCTTAGCCACAGTCTCAGGGATGTTTCCAGAATGAAAATTTTACTCTGCAGCGGAGTGCGCTGATATGAAACTTCCTGTCGGGATAGCACAGTCGGTAGTGCGCTTGCCCGCGAAAGGCTAATGTCCCAGGTTCGAGTCCCGGTTCCGGCACACAATTTTAATCTGTCTGGAAGTTTCATATCAGCGCACACTCCGCTGAAGAGTGAAAGTTTCATTCTGTAAAGATTATTCTCCACGTAACGAGAGTGCCAAGACAGTTTGATTACACGGGAGAGAGACACATCGAGGTATACATAGCGTGTTGAAAGCTGCGCAGGTGTTGCAGCTCGTGTTTCACTGCCACCGCTGCGAGAGGAATACTGGAAAAGTCTGTCCCTCTCCCGCACCAGTTCACCCCGCGCCGGCAGTGATGGGACGGCCCCGCCTGGCTCCACCCCCTCCCCCCACCCTCGACGCTGACAGGCCCGTTCGTAACGGATTACCGATTTACCGACCGCACCTGTCGCCGGCACGGTCGCCGCCCCACGCAAATTACCCGTGACGCGTCGCTCTCTCGTCCCGACCCGTAACCCACAAATCCCTCAAAATTCGAGGCTCCGAATTTTCGCTGCGCCATCGCCGGCCTTCCGCGGGGAGATAATCCGCTATTTGACGAGCACTGGCACTCCTCTTTCAGCAGCGGCACGCTAATAACTGCACTTCCCTAATGGCGGCACCTTTTTGTTTCGGGGTGACAACTAGGGATGGGAAAAACCGACCGGTTAAAACCGATACCGGTATTTCAGTTTTGAATAACCGGTTTTTTCGGTATTTATTTTGTTGTCGGTTGTAACCTTTTTTTTTTTTTTTAGTTATTGCCAAGAACCGGGTAAAAATACCGGTACGACTACTTCCTGTAGCAGTGATTCAAAATATGTGTATTTTTTTTAATAATAATCTGATGAAGACTGACTAAATGTGCCGAAAGCGGCCATTTTAATAAATGAGTTTTCTTGACTGCTTTTACTATTGGATATTAAAGAACAGTGTTGTTAGCTCCTCAACACGTTGGTTAAAACTTTAAATGTATTATATTGCTGTGCTAACAAGTTTTATTAATGTGATTGCTTGAAACCTCGTGAGGTAGCCGTGCAGTCTGAGGCTCCATGTCACGGACTGCGCGGCTGCTCCAGTCGGAGGTTCGAATCCTTCCTCTCCCTCGGTCATGGGTGTGTATGTTGTCCTTAGCGTAAGTTAGTTTAAGTTAAATTAAGTAGTTTGTAAGTCTAGTGACCGATGACCCAAGCAGTTAGGTCTCATAAGAACTCTGACCCATTTGAATATTCTTTGGGCATGTGGTGTACAGCTTTTCTAGTTCAATTTGCGTAAATTTACACTGACAACAATCATACTGTTAGTCGGAACTGTTATTTTATTATTCGAAATACTTCTCCGGCACTGACTGAAGTTTATTTACTGACTGTAACTTATATATATTGTGTATGTAACGAGATATTCGTATGTGCTGGCTCACAAGTCCAACTTACCGAGTGGTTGGCTCAATATTCGCAACTGCCAGATGGAAATACTAGGCCAGTAAATCTGTACGCTTCATATATCGTCTTCTACGGACTCCTGGCTAGGCTTACACACAATCAAGAAGTCGTAATATTGGGAGGGGTTCTTGCGAAATATGCAAAGACTAGTGATTTGTCGTATAACGTAAATTTACCTACATTTTATCTAAACTTCCTAAGTTTCGTTTTCGGTCGAAACTAGAAGAACCGATAATTCGATTACGGTTTCTGTTTCGGCTGCCAATTAAGTTTTGGTCGAACTTTTCTGGAAATAAAAGCAATAAAAAACCGGTTATTTAAAAAACCGGTTTTCTTGAGCAGGTTTTACAGTGCGGTTAAACTGGTGACGAAAAGAACCGGTATAACCGAAAACCGGTTGTTTCAGTGATAACCGCCATCCCTAGTGACAACCAGTGGCGTCTGGTGCTAATGTGCTAATGTGCTGCAGCACACTGTACATATATTACTAAAATAATGCAATTTCTCTTCGAATGCAAGCGAGAAATCGTTGTAAAATTACATCCTTTCTCTTGGAATACGAGCGAGATATCACAATAAAATTATGACAATTCCCTTCCAATGCGTATTAGAATGCTAGTAATAAGAATGAAAACGTATTTCGGAGCGCTCTCGCCGCGATAGCTGGAAACCAGCTCCGTGTGCTGAAGTGGGACTCCGCCGCGCTGGTACGTGCGCAGAGAGGCGGCGCAGTCGTCTGTTCGCTAGTGCGCATGCGCACACGTGACGTCAGGCCTGGCGACTCGTGTGTGCTGAGACCGACTGCAGCACCACATCAATATTTCTCTTCGCGCTGCGTGTAACAGCTGCGGAAGAATAGTATATGTAGTATATTGCGGTATACAGAGTCAAATAGCGCGCTGACTCAGGCCTCTTGTGCGTCGTCTCTCAAACCTACCTGTGTGAGGCTCGTATTCAAATACCTCTGCGTCCAAATTTTTAATTTCTGTAAATAAAATTAATATTTTTAAACGTTATTTTTACTATCTGCAGTAAATACATGCAGTTGGCGGCGCTGTTATAGATTCCCCTGAAGGTCTTACTGTCAATACAGTATTAATTGATATTTAATTGAAGGCAATCATACAAAGGTTGAATTTTTATTTTAGTATATTTTGTTTCCTGTTTATTTTTGTAATATTGTAGCACAATGGTCAAATTTTGTACGAGCCGCCACTGGTGACAACCATGTCGCACCACTAACTGATGAACAATATCGATCATGAACGTAATTGCCGAACACTTTGAGGCTTTAAACCGTCAAAGTCTCTTCGGGTTTTCCGCCGGATACTGTTCTCTAACTGCCTCGGTGGAGTAGCCGAGCGGTCTAAGGCGTCTCGCTGCGGAGCGCGCGGTTGCTCGCCGTGGAAGTTCGAGTCCTCCCTGGGGCATGAGTGTATGTTCTAAAGACAGTCACCCCTTTTGGGAATGACTCATACTGAGCCCTAATATTTTCCTAAATCACGGAAAGTTTTATTAGTTCACAGTCTCCTTATAACAAAGTCATTCCACTGTAGGTGTAGTTGATATAAAAAGAACTTATATGCTGGCTGAAGTCCATTGCGTTGTGAGCTGTCTTCGGCATTCACTAAAAGATATAATGTTCAGGATCTTTTCGTAAATCATAAACATGTCAGTTGCCAAAATACAGAAATTAAAATATTACATTTAAGCTTTAACTATTTATCTCAATGTTTCATGAAATTTGTATTTAATGTGGTACAAAAATTAAAAGTCGCCGGCCGCGGTGGCCGAGGAGACTGAGGCGCTTCAGTCACGGTCTCTACGGCCACTACGGTCGGGGGTTCGAATCCCCCCTCGGGCATGGATATTTGTGCCGTCTTTAGTATAAGGTAGTTCATAAGTAGTTTGTAAGTTTAGGGACTGATGACCCCGTAGTCAAGTCCCATAAGCTTAACAAACATTTGATTTTTGAATTAAAAGTCATCCTTTGACTAGTGTTTACAGTGCTCAAATTATTTACATTATTTGTGTTTTCGAAGTGCACACATATCTGTTTTGCCAATATTGTGTAGGCGTACTATTATTGTGACATGGAATTTTAATGTATTTCAGTTTGCGGTCTGATTTTTTATTAATACGGTTTTCTATATGGTTGTCGTAGTTTTGTTAATTTCGAAGATAGTTTCTTAGTACCAAACGGATTATTAATTTTAGTGCACGAAAAATTATCCGTATTTAATTTAGGATCCAGTGATATGTAAAACATAGTCTGCCCTAATTTATTTAAACAAAAGGTACATATGTAATCACACTGTGCAATAGTTATAACATGTAGTATTGTTGTTTTTATACAAATTAGTATTTATATAGGTTCAGCAATTTCCGAAACTAAGTGTAATGCATTTTTAGTGTTTGCAGCTATTATTTACGAAAGTATTAAAAATTGAAAATTACGTAAAAGAACAGCCAAAGTTATGTTTAAATCAACGTACTATTTCTTAAAAGCGTTTTACCAATAGTGTTAATAGTATTTCAAACTGAAGGCGAAAATGTGATATTTTACATGTCCGGTAGCGAAGTTTTATTTTAGGTCTCCGATATTCTGTGTTTGTAATGTTGGCCACTGATTTTTGTAAGGAGGGTGCAACATAGCAGAAACGTTACAATGTGTTGTCCTTAGATTAGTTTACGTAGGTTTAAGTTGTTTGTAAGCTACGGACTGATGACCACGCAGTTTGGTCCGATAGATTTACAAACATTTGAAATTTTTTTGATCTTAACTAATATTTCGACGGTACAACTGTCCGTCATCTTCAGGCACCGCCGATGCTACTAAGTCCTGCTGAATAATGGCGGTAAACCAAAGTTCTGGGTCCCATATAGGCGTCAGTCACGTGTATGGTGCATACTCCGGCCGTCACAGTTGCTACCTCCTAGAAAGGACTGGTGCCCGCCGCCTCTAGTGGAACAGGGCACAACGATATATCGAACTTTACGTCATCATCATCATCATCATCATTAGAGACTGATTATGCCTTTCAGTCTGGAGCAAAGTACCTCTAATAAAATTCCTCCATGATCCCCTATTCAGTGCTAACATTGATGCCTCGTCTGATGTTATACCTTTCACTTCAAAATCATTCTGCACCGAATCTAAGTACTTTCTTCTTGGTCTACCGCGACTCCTCTTACCCTCCGCTGCCGAGCTCATGAATCTCTTAGTCATCCTCATCAGATCACATGTATATTAAATTCAAGGTTGAAATGGGAACCAGACAGACAATGGCCTATAGGAACCCCCGGAAAACGGACTGAGAGACATATAGGAAAGACCTTGACTTCAGCCTATCGGAAATTAAAACTTCGATAAGGAATCCAGCAGAGTTTGAGGAAGTAGCAGAGGCCGTAACCTCTGCTATAGTGACCTCATACCAGGACAACTGCTCAATCACCAAGAAGTGCACAAATAGGAGTGTGACTTGGTGGAATAATAACCTGGAAATGCAAAGGAAACAGGTACGAAGACTGTTTAACCTTGCGAGGCGCAAAGGACAATGGGCAAAGTATCGTGAGGCCCTTGTCAATTACAACCTTGCCATCAGACGGGCAAAGGAGGCATCCTGGAAGGTATTCTGTGAGGAAGTGGAGGGCACGGCTGCTCAAGAGAGACTTCATAAAATCCTCACTAGGGTACCAACTAATCCAGGAGCAACATTGAGGAAGGAGGATGTGGAGTATACAAGGACAGCACATGAAACGCTGGAACTACTCCTCAAGACTCACTTTCCTCAATATACTCTTGGGGATAACTCAGACCAGAATGCGATTCCTGAGACACAACAGTTCTCAGGTATTCGCAAAGAGGACTGGGATTTGGCCAAGGAGTGTGTCGATCTCAGTAAGGACCAATGGGCGGTGGGAACATTTCAACCGTTCAAGTCACCTGGCCCCGATGGAATCTTTCCAGCTCTCCTGCAACAAGCGGGAGAAAATCTTATTAGATTCCTATGCAGGTTATTCAGGGTTAGCCTAGCAGCAGGAATCATTCCCAATGCCTGGAGGGCAGTGAAGGTTGTCTTCATTCCTAAACCAGGGAGAATTGATCATACCAATGCCAAGGATATGAGACCAATCAGCCTGTCCTCCTTCATTCTTAAGACATTGGAAAAGCTGGTTAATGTGCATGTTGGAGAAAAGAGGTTAAGTAGGGCTCCTCTACATTCAAACAAACATGCATATGAGCCAGGTAAATCATGTGAGACAGGTCTCCACCAACTCGTTGGGAAGGTGGAGAAAGCACTACACTTTCAGGAAATAGCCCTCTGTATCTTCCTGGACATCGAGAGGGCTTTTAGCAACACGACCTTCGATTCCATGGTTAGGGCAGCAGAGGTGCATGACCTAGGGACCACTATATGTAGGTGGACTAGGGCCATGCTCAGTGGAAGAGAGGTAGAAGCCACCATGATGAATGAAAAAATGGTAATCAACACCACTAGGGGTTGCCCGCAAGGAGTAGTTCTTTCCCCTTTATTGTGGAATCTAGTGGTGAATGATCTCATTGGACAATTAAACTCTAGGCAGTACTTTTGCCAAGGATACGCAGATGATCTTGTCATAGTAATACTTGGCAAATTTGCTGACACAGTAAAGAATATGGCACAAGGTGCGTTGGACATTGTGCAAGACTGGTGCAGAAAACAGGATCTGGGGGTTAGTCCTAAGAAGACTGTTGTTGTACCATTCACAAAGAAGCATATACAACATTCAAGTTGGAATCTAAAGCTTTTGAATGAAGCGCTACCTGTGAAGGGGACAGTGAAATATCTAGGGGTTACCTTAGATGAGAAACTGAGATGGACCCCTCACATCAGGAATATTTGCTCCAAGGCAAAAGGTACTCTTGTGAGTACCAGGAGAGCCTGTGGCAAAAATTGGGGCCTGAGCCCCAAGGGTATGCACTGGATATACACCACCAGATCACCTATGGGGCGGTCGTGTGGTGGAAGAAGGTAGAACAGCAGGTTGCTGGTAAGGAGCTTGGTAAGGTGCAGAGATTAGCCTGCTTAGCCATAACAGGTGGAATTAGCATCACACCAACTGCTGTTATGGAAACCATGCTGGATATGCCCCCATTACGCCTTTGGGTCAAGATGGTGGCAGCGACTGGTGCAGACAGACTCAAATCTGGCAACAACTGGAACTCTTTGGGATATCCAGAATCACACACTAAAATAGTGAGTGAGGGAAATATAGGAAAGGTTGGGGAAATGCCAGCCGACTATATTATAACCACATACTGCTTCAACAAGCCTTTCAATATAACAATTGGAAGTAGGGCGTCATCTTTCTAGGAAAACTGGCCTCAGTATTCCAGGCCGAAATCACTGCCATCAGGGCGTGTGTGGAGGAGAATTTGCGTAGGTGCTACAAAGATCGTAGCATCTATATCTATTCAGACAGCCAGGCAGCCCTGAGCTCCAGCAACAAGGTCTAAAATTGTTGCAGAATGTCACAAGGGCATTGGTTGGCTTTACTAGATATACAGGGAGCGATACCGCACAATAAACTTAGTTTCGGTGCGGGCAGTGGCGGGATGGACCAAGACTGTTTTGGCTTCCCTGGAAAAATCAAATCATATCAAATAAAATCAACCTCTACCTTATGAATAAGGTAACCTGTATTCACCCAACTTTCACTCCCATACAACAAAGTTGGTCGAAAGATAGGGCGGTGCACTGCTAACTTAGTTTTGGTACTTACTTCCTTCTTGCAGAAGATAGTAGAGCCGGCCGCGGTGGCCAAGGTGACTGAGGCGCTCCAGTCACGGTCAGCACGGCCACTACGGTCGGGGGGTCGAATCCCCCCCTCGGGCATGGATATTTGTGCCGTGCTAGTTCGTAAGTAGTTTATAAGTAGTTTGTAAGTTTAGGGACTGATGACCCCGTAATTAAGTCCCATAAGCTTAACAAACATTTGAACATTTGAACATTTGAAGATAGTAGATCTCAGCTGAGCACTCAGTGCATTAGCTTTGCTGCACCTCGATTCCAGTTATTTCGCTATGTTGCCATCCTGTGGGAAAATACATCCCAGGTACTTGAAACTGTCTACCTACGTTAATTAGTAAAAAAAATGTCCAAATGTTTGTAAAGCTTATGGGACTTAACTACGGGGCATCAGTCCCTAAACTTACAAACTACTTATGGGCTAACTGACAGTGTATTCCATATACTGCTAAGAGGAAACCCCATGTCTCTATTAAATTGTCTGTCAACCTGAATTGAATCACTGCTCTGTAAACACTATTCCAAAAACCGGAGGTACTGGCTACTATATGGGTCTCATCATATATCATCTTGTGTCCCTCCATTAAATAGTGTTCTGCTACCGCAGATTTTTCCGGCCGCAGTAGTCTCGTGTGGCGGCAATGTTCCACGCATCTCTCTTGGACAGTTGTAATCGTATGGCTTACGTATGCTTTGCCACATTGACACAGTATTTTATAATTCTGCAGTGATCTTTGAAGGAACCAAGCAGTGCCCTAACTTGGAAGGTTCACGGAAGACAGTCTTGATGTTAAAACTTTTTAAACGTCTTCCACTTTTAAAAGAAACGCCCCCTGCGCAAGGAATGAAGGGTAGATTCCTATACTCCTCTTCATGCACTGCTGGAGAAGGTCCAAACCCCGTAGCATGGCGAATCCATATCGCAAGTAGCCATTTTCCTTGAAATCCATCGTCAGATGATCCAGTTCCGATAGTAAACTGTCCGCATCTGAAATGCCATATGCTATGAGTACCAGAGTTCTAAGGACGCCGTTTGCGTCGGTTATATGGATGGCAACTACCGGTTGCCTTCCATAATACCAACGCAACGGCATCCTTAGTACTCTGGTACGCAAAGCATATGGCATTTCAGATGCGGACAGTTTACCATGAAACTTAATGCCGAATTAAAACCGTGTGTCGGAAGTGGGATTCGAAATTGGGGCCTTTCCGGTTCCCCGGCAACCGCTCTACTACTGAGCTATCCCGGCACGCTTCACGGTCCGTCCTCACAGCCGTACTTCCGGAGGTACCTCGCCTCCTTCTTTCCAGACTTCACAGAAGTTCTCCTGTGAACCTTGCAGGTACAATAGAGCAATAGAGCGTCTGTCCGAGAAAAAGGAAAGATCCTGGACTTGAGCCCCGGTATGGTATACTTCTGCAAGGAAGTCTTCAGGTACGGTATCGTTTACATAATGAATTAAAATTCTTGCACCAAAATGTTGTTTTTTGTCGTCTTCAGTCCGGATACTGGTTTGATCAACTCTCCTCCCTAGTCTATCCTGAGCAAGCCTTTTCATCTTCTCACAACATCGGCAACCCACGTCTATTTGAATCTGCTTACTATATGCGTTTCTTGGTGTCCCTCTGCAATTTTTACTCCACACACTTCCCTCCAAGGCTAAATTTACGATTCTTCGATGTCTAAGAATGTGTCCTACCAAGCGATCCCTTCTTTTAGTCAAGGTGTGACAAAATTCCTTTTCTCACCAAACCTGTTCAGTACCTCTTCATTATTTATGCGATCTACCCATTTAAATAAGGTAACAATATAAGGTACTCGAAGCCGGCCGCCGTGGCCGAGTGGACTGAGGCTCGCCAGTCACGATCTGCACGGTCACTACGTTCGGGGGTTCGAATCCCCCCTCTGACATGGATATTTGTGCCGTCCTTAGTATTAGCTAGTTCATAAGTAGTTTGTAAGTTTAGGGACTGATGACCCCGTTGTTAAGTCCCATAAGCATTACAAACATTTAAATATTTTTTAAGGTAATCTAGGTAAATCTAGAAAGTGTTATGTTCTCTCTTCATTCAGTAATCAATTTTGTTTTTCGTCAACTTTCAGGTGCGATTTCTGAAAAACTACTTCATCCAAGCATACCAACATAGAGTAAAATTGATTTTAGTACTATCTTTAAAACGCAATTTTTGTTAAATACTAAACTATCTCACTTCCATTGTACTTTCATTGATGGACCCAACAAGTGTTGGGTGCCCATATAGCCAATCCACATTCTAAAATAGGCACCTCGTTGCCTGAAATGTTATATGAAGCTTCTCCAGTACCATATATCTTGGAATCAACTCATTTGGCCTATTAAAATACACTTTGTTTTTCCTTTCGGGTTTTGGCTGTTGCGTAATTCATAATTTTTTTTCTCTGTGTCTCTTAACAGGTTCGTCTGCAAACATTAGACATTGGTATACATTGGCTTTGTAGTTCCCTTTCTCGTAATTGCTGTCTATAGTTTCTTGCTTTTAGATAAGCTTTACCTATTTTTACAATGTCATTAAATTTTAATATGGTAGTTACTATATATTATTAAACTTACTCCATTTAGTAACAGAACAATGGTCAGGATTTGAACAACGTATCTTACTGTGACTTGTGGATGATATCCACATTTGGTGTGTGTGATTACTGCTTCATGTCAATGTCTACGCCTGCCATCTTATAGCATGGTCTGAGGATAATTTTGAAATAAATATGATTATGAGATTTAAAATGCTGTCGAATTTTGATCGATATTATAATGTGACAAAATTTATGCAGCTCTTTCAGACTTCCATCGTGAACTGTATCATGTGCAGATCAAGGCTGAGGTTGCTATAAGTATAGTATAGCCAAATTGTATAGGAAGCGTCCCTAACATATTTCTGTGGGACACACCACAAGCTACTTCTGGATCGACATCAAAAATAATCCAGGCACAAACTTTGCTTGCTACCTTATAGGATCGCACTTTCGGTAACAAGCGGAGGTGAATTCTGCGTTTACTTGTCTGACTTCAGGTATCATGTGTTAAGCTGCGATTTGGGTATCAAATGGTCGTTGGAGGAGATCGTTGTGTTCCGCACACCTCTTATATATGAGCTCACGTCTTTTAAACTGGTGTGACATGTGTTACATCTACTAGACGCTGTCTTTTGTTCAAGAGATCTACGATAGATTATTGGTAAAATATGGGCTACGTCAGCTGCAAATTCATTGTAACAGCTGAAAGGTATTCCATACGGTGGTGGGGCTTTCTTTAATATTCAAACAATTTTAGCTTGTTTCAATCATTTTTACTGCTATGGTGATTAAACGATTAAAGTAGGGAAAATTCTCTCGTATCTTCTATTTCGTGTTGCTCTTCGAAGTAATGTGTAACAATGACAAAGTGATGGCTTGTCTAGTAAAATTTTTCTACTGTTCTCGGGAAGGGGACCTTTGCAGTATTATATGCTAAGTTTTTGATTACTACCTGAGAAAATATAGTTTTCACCGGATTTTAGATATCAATATAACTTGTTGTGCATCTTCATGTTTTCGCGGCGCAATGACTGTTCAAAGAAGTTTCGGGCGTGCAGCCGCATAAAGTTTTCTTCTTCTAATATTTCGGCTGAGAAACGTTCAGCTATCTTCAGAGACGAGTCGAAGACTGACGCTCCAGCACACGCTTCGTGCTTATAAACGCGCGGGCCGCGCTACTGCGCATGCGGCCACAGATACAACAATGCGCCAAAGACGTTACTCGGCGGCAAGGAAGTACACATATATGTAAATTATGTCTGTGGCTGCATGGTCGATTGCTGCGGAGAAGTCGATGTATTATGATCTGTGCTGTGACGGCGTCTTTGTACATTTATTAAAGAAAGTGCCGGATCCCATGATTTATCTAAATTGAAGCCACTGTCCCTGTTAATTAAATTCGTCCCCAAGCGAATTTCTATTGCTTCTTTCACTACTGAGTCCCAGAAAGATGAAGTGGAAGCAAAAATTTTGACGTTTTCGTACGTCATGGAGTGTCCAGTATCAAGACAGTGCTCAGCCACTGCCGATTTATTAGGTTGTAAAAGACGGGTATATCTCTTGTGTTCCGTGCACCTTTCCTGCACTGTACGTGTCGTCTGTCCTATGTACGAAAGGCCACATTCACATGGGATCTTGTAAACCCCGGCCTTCCGGAGCTCCAAATCATCCTTGTTAGAACCCAAAAGTGCTGCTGTCTTTGGTGGGGGTCGAAAAACTACTTTAACATCGTGTTTGTTCATAATCCGTCCGATTTTCGACGACAGGCTCCCAACATATGGCAGAAAAGCCGTAGATTTAAAACTTTTTGTATCATCTTCCGTATTCTTTGCACGTACCGTTGGCTTCGTTCGTAGTGCTTTATGTATCTGTTGTGGAGAGTACCCGTTTGCTTCAAAGACTCTCTTCAGGTGTAGAAGCTCGTCCTGCAGACTGCTCTCATCAGCAATGACGTGACACTCATCGTCTGGGATGGATGATGGCAGCTATTTGCATTTAAGTATAAATCAGTATGCGTCGGTTTTCTATATACTGAATGTCCTAAGGTGCCATCGTCTTTACATCGTACCATCACATCCAGAAATGGAATGCATCCATCTTTTTCGACTTCCATTTAAACTGGATTTGGTTATGGATGGAGTTCAGGTGGTTTAAAAATTCTTGTAACTTGTCTTCACCGTGAGGCCACACAACAAATGTGTCATCAACATACCTCCAGAACACTGTGGGCTTCAATCTGGCAGATTCCAGCACCTTTTCCTCGAAGTCCTCCATAAACATATTGGCCACCAAGGGGGACAAGGGACTACCCATGGCGACACCGTCAGTTTGTTCAAAGAACTCGTTATTGAATAAATAATATGTCGAGGTCATCACATGTTTAAACAAAGCTGAAATCTCTTTGTCAAAGTTCTTGCCAATAAGAGACAATGAGTCTAAAAGAGGAACCTTGGTAAAAAGGACACTATATCAAAACTGACTAACAAGTCAGAGCTGTCCAATTTCAAAGATTTTAGTTTGGCAATGAAGTCAGCGGAGTTACGTATGTGATGAGCACATTTTCCCACCAATGGCCTTAATAACGACGCTAAATGTTTGGCACAATCATAATTAGGAGAGCCAATGTTGCTCACTATAGGACGCAATGGGACATCCTTTTTGTGGATCTTTGGAAGTCCATAGAGTCTTGGAGGAACCGCAGCACTTGGCTTTAATCTTCTCACAACTTCTGGAGGCAAGGTGGAGGCGTTCAGAAGTGATATAGTCTTCCTCACTACCTGATTTGTGGGGTCTTTGGTAAGCTTTCGGTATGTACTGTCAGTCAGTAAACTATACATTTTATCTTGGTAGTCATCACGAGTCATTAAAACAGTGGCATTTCCTTTGTCAGCTGGAAGAACTACTGTCTCGGTATCCTGGCGAAGTTTACGTAGTGCATCCCTCTCTGCCACAGAAATATTACTTCTTTTAGGGAGAGCCTTCATTACAGCACGGCAGGTTTCACGTCTTATTTCATCTGCTGAATCCGTGGAGAGTGGTCGAACAGCTTCTTCAACGGCACTGATAAACGAAGGTATTGGTAAAACCTTTGGCTGGAGCGTCAGTCTTCGACTCGTCTCTGAAGATGGCTGAACGTTTCTCAGCCGAAATATTAGAAGAAGAAAACTTTATGCGGCTGCACGCCCGAAACTTCTTTGAACAATCAATATAACTTATTTATTTCGTACACTTTCCAAAAGAAATTTATTGTCGAAGCCACTGCATAAATTTATTCTCGTTTACTTTAACTAAGATTCAGATGACATCATTGGATAGTATATAAACTTAATTTCAGTCTTAGTCTATTACATTGTTGACGGCTGATCTCCGTCGTTTACAATTTAATTGTCTAGTCTAATTACTTTAAACAATTTCACTCAATGAATTGTCAAATGTCAGTCGTTTCTAATGCTGCTGACGTTTCAAGCAAAATCATGAAATATATATGTCACAATACACTATTTATCTCCATATGTGGTTCTAAATATTACGAAATTTCAATATTTTGCCAGTTACAGACTAAATACTACAGTGAGCAGGTATTTCAATCAGTGTATAAAATACTATAGTTTTGCATTGGTGTGCATGTGGGCCACAAAAAAGACCAACAAGTAGTGTCATCAAAACCGACCATTTTTTATTATTGCGTAGTCCTGGAACGAGATACGAACTGTAGCAGCCTCAAATTTGTGAAATATAGTATCAATGCATGAATTCTATCCTCATACCACATTGTTATCAGCAGTCTGAAGTTGGAATCAACCTACACTCCTACGTCTTATTTTTTTCTCCATAATTAAAGCTCCAAATACGTATTCTCCAATACCAAATAGTTTAATTACAAACTTTCACAAGGCACCATACCTTTTAATTATTAATTTAATACTTTATTCACGTAGTTATTGATAACAATGTTTTCACTGTTACTGCATTGATTTCTTATTTAATCTACCTAATTCACTTTTTATCAACTGTTAAGAGGCTGTAATACTAATTTGCTAGTCACAGAATAAATATGATGATGTCATAATATAAATTACATAGTTATTGGTATATTAACAATCAACTGCTCTCGTTCATTTACAGTGTAACTAAAGAATGTATAATTTACAACGTAAAATGTGAAGTTTCATGGTCCGTTATGAGACAGGGCTTGAATTTTATGATTTAGTCACGTAAAAATATAAGCTGTTAAATAAATAAATGTAGATCCTAATATTGGAGTCCAATACCCCATGTCGCTGAATCGCGAAAATACTCCACGGGATAGTCGTACCTCATCCCCAGCAGCTTACGGTAACATTCTTGACTTCGCGTCCCAGCTGCAGTACACGTAATTACAGAGATAATTAACACACAAGAGGGAGGTATGACGTCGCTTACAGCTGACGCGACTGCAATTACTTCTCAGTGTTTTCATGTTTACCAAGCCAAAAGAACAGCTCACTTTCTGCTCTACAGAATATAATCTACATTATATAGCCTTTTAACGGAGCTCCGTATTTAAACTGTTTCAAGCTCAATCAGTATCCTAATTAATTTTTTAATATTGTATATACTGTGAAAACGTATTTTTTATTCTCATATCTTTATGATTACAAAGGGAATAGAATCGACAATTCCAATTATTATCTGCGAAAACGTAATAATGTGAGTGGAACGCAAACACAACACAGCGTTCGATCTGCTTAAAAACTAGGATACACGAGATCGAATGCGATACTGTGTAAATGACTCAAAGTTAGGCAGGCGATAAAGAGCAGATATGCGTCGACCAGAGCTTACGAGCGATAGGCGACGAAAATTGATCCCATCGACACACACGTTAACTGTTTTGACAATGGTTGGCACTGAACTGAAATGTGGCACACTCGTTATTTGTAATATATTACACCAATTGGAAGTAATTCACAATTATGAACTCGATGTGTAAGGGCTTTGTTTCTCTCTTTACACACTCATTTGGTCTCTTTTGGCAGTCAGCTGTAGCACTGTTTTATTAGCATGCATTCTGTTTGTTTGTTAAATCAATATCTCTGCAGTACATGTCAGACAGTATTCGTGTGCACAGAATGAGAGCTATAAATGGTAAAGGACAATGCTGATAAATTTGTAAAGGAAAATGTGATTCGTAGTAGTGATGGTAAGAAATTTTAAAGAAGAAATTGACTGCAGAAAACTCTGAAAGGATAATTTTTATTTGATCAGTTAGAAATAATAGTGGTGTCCATACGTGTATTGTTAAGGTTTTCAGCTAATTAGAGTTAATTATATGTCTTTAGTTTCCATTGTAAGACATGAATATCCATTTCCATCCTTTCGGTATTTCTTCGTCATTTTTGATTTTTAGGTATTGCACTTTATTAGATGTATGGTCATACACCACGCAAATACGGAAATGAAATTTAGCTCTTTTGATAAGAGGCAAAGCACAAAAATTTTAAAGATAATTAAGTTGCATGACCAAATAAACGTTTCCATCTGCACAGGCCACCAAACAGAATTTATTGCTGTTCAGAGTGATATTAATTTTAAAGTGCATCAATGTTCGGTTACATTTACAGTAGACATAACATTAGTATTGGCTTTGTGTATCCATTGTATCACACTATTTACAGTCAGTTTTCAGAAACGTTGATAGGTAAATTTCGTGTTCATTTTGTCAGTATTCCGATTACAGTTTTCTTTAAACAGTTATCGTTCCATAGATAAAAACTAATGTTGAGTAGTATTAATGAGAAACACCTAATTCCAGAAAGATGTATTTTGGTTTCATGGTATGATACTTATCAATAATTCTTGTTAACCAAGTCACAATCACGCAGGCGAATTGTTTTAGGTAATGACTAGTCTGAATTCTGCATCGTGAACCGTGACCTCTGCAAATTTTTCTTTCAAATGACACAAAATTTGTGACAGACGTAACTACTGGTAAAATTTCTGTCGGCACACCAGTTTACAGTTTTACACAGATTAATCCCAAGTGTTTAAATTTCAATAAGTTTAAAAACAATAATTTCACCAAGTTGTTGAAGCATTAAAGTTTCTCCTGATACTCTGAAATTAAGAAACAGGCCCCATAGAACTGCAGTATGCATGAATCATCGATAATCTTCAAAATCTACTGAAAAGAGGGGATAATGCAGGATTTTAGTTTTGGGAGAGTGGGGCTGCGATCATAGCAATTTTGTACCCCGAACTGATGTGTAAAAAAAGAGGCATAAAATCATCGACATGATTAAAAGAAAAACAAAAACAACTAATCTCATATTGCGCATGTTAGGGTGTTTTACCCATGTTCTGAGGGGGAGGATTCGCCATTGGTGGAAAAGGTTTTGATTATTGTGTTCCTGTAACTAAAACTATTCAATACTAATACTAACAGAGTCTAATACTTTTTAGATTATCCATTACGGATTCACAAAAAAGACTCTGCCTCCCCCCCTACACCCCCTCAACACACCCCCTCCATACCCCTCAACTCATGACAACTTTTTCTTATGCTTCAGGTAATGTCAAAACACTACCAAAAAACAAATACATAAATGATTTACCCACATCTAAATAGCTATTCCTTCCATTCTACGATAACAGAGCAACCATATTCATACTGTTTTTAAACACAATAAATAGAACCAAGTCTATATTAGTATTCTAGAACACAATAGTGTATGAATAAATATGGCAATAGTAAGAATTTTATTCTTGTACTTTTAACTGATTATATACATACATATTAAGTAAAAAGCTTTGCAAACAATGCAGATAGTATTTATTATTCACTTTTGCAATTTAATATTGACAAAGTTATTTGCTTAATGATCTACTATATCATACACAAAACAAACTTAACTATACGAATAGTGTGATATCTTCGAATGAAGACGTTTGTAAATATCATCAGCTGTAAAAGCACATGTTGGACACTGGTAAAGTGGTGTTTACAGTGCAGTGTAGAACCCAATAGAAAAATGCAATGTGTTATTGTCACATAAACAAAAGGAGACGCAAGAAATGGAAATTAACCACAAAAATCCGGCCATACAGTCGCATCAAATAAATCAACAAATTTCATGTAATATTACAAATACAAAACTCGACTTAAAGAACGGTGCGATTCGAGTTATTACAGTATGTTTCCGTCTTCCCACCACAGAGACAGCATCAAACATGACGCTTAAAATGATATTGTAATATGATCCATCTGAAGATGAACCTGAAAAGGTTCGAAAACCGGTTCATGAAATAAACACCATTTCAAGAAAAAGTGACTGGTGCATTTTTCTTAAATTATACAGTCTAATACATCTAAGAACCAATAGATGGCTTTGTTAGTTTCTTAGTACACAAGAGAAATGCACTGGTGGAAACAATTAGGTGCTTAGTTGAGATATCTGGGTTCTGAACTACTGTCATCGGCAGAATGAACTAACATGGTTCGACGTCTTTCTGGCAACATTACTACAACAGAGATAGCGCTAATAACAGAAAGTTTCTGCAGAGGGGGCCGGTGTTGTGTTTACCTTACCAAACGAATTACACAAGCAGCTGGGTTTAGGTAAGGTGGTGATCAGTGAGTGCAATGCAACAACTACTTGATTTAGTCTACTTGAAGCTATGGCATGGAGAAGCATAGGAAGGGTGAAAGCGGGGCAGACACTGAGAGTGGTGGCTGCAGCTATTGTACTGCCCGAAAGTGTAATTTCTAGGACCTGGACGCGATTTCAGACAACAGGAATCGTTAATAGAAAGCAAGGCCAAGGTCGTCCGCGAGTAACACCAGCGAGAGATGACCGTTATCTCCGGTTAAAGCCTGTCGAAACAGGAGGCTAAAAATAAAACTCAGCTGCAACACACCCTCCAGGCAGCAACAGGACGCGCAATATCAGCACAAACAGTCCGAAATCGTCTTCGGGAATGTGTCCCATTAAAACCACTACACCATTCAGCCCGCATAAACGGGGCGAGAAACATCAGGATTGGAGTCGTAAAGAATGGCGGCGGGTTCTGTTCACATATAAGTTTTGTGTTCAGCCGGACAATCGTCGTTCCCTCATCTGGAGAGTACATGGAACTCGGAACAGTCCTGCTTATGTGCAGGAAGCAGCACCATATTCTGCTGGTGGACGAATGGCGCTTTGACTGCTCAGAGGTGTAGAGACGAGATACTTCTACTTCTTGTTGTGTCGTACGCTGATGCCATATCAGATGAGATCCTATTGGTTGACGATAACACACTGCCCACAGAGCTACCCTGGTGGACAGTATGCTTGAAGCTGAGGGAATTGAAAGAATAGGATGACCAGCTTGTTCATCGGACTTAAACCGGATTGAACTTATCGGCAGACGAATTGCAGCCAGACCAGCACCTCCCACATCGATTGCAGAGCTGGATACTACGCTCATGGAAGAATGGCAAAATATACCTCAAAAGCAGGTGCGCATCTGCACTGGCCATCCGAGATGGACACTATATTAGACGGGAACAAGAATTCCCTTTTCACTGTTGTGGTATCCCTTCGGTGCATCGCTCTATATTAGCGCCCTGTAAACCTAAACTGAAGAGTTAGCAAAATGTCGCTGCTCCGCGGTGGAGTGGCCGAGCGCTCTAAGGCGCGTTGCTGCGGTGCGCGCGGTTGCTCCCCATCGGAGGTTCGAGTCCTCCACGTGATTATGTGTTGTCCTTAGGACAAGTTACTTTAAATTGGTTTAAGTGGTTTGTTAGCCTTTATATTTGATCAAAATATCGTACTGTATCACACTCAAATTATATATATATATATATATATATATATATATATATATATATATATATATATATAAAATTGTGAGTGATATCTCACCTCATCCATTATTTAATGTGAACAGTGTAATACAAGACGATGCGACAAAAGTTGTCATTTTCTCCTTGCGGCTTTTGTGCCTCCACATCTGATACCCATTGGAAAACCTAATATGAACGATGCTGTTCACACTGTTCAGCATCGTATCGTGATGTGTAGGTTTCTGTCCGCTTGGAGCGCTGATGTTGCACTATAACAAACATGAATAGGTGTATCGTGATTGTTTAAGTTAGACTTCAATTTTAGCGTCAGACTGCATTAAGAAAGTGCCTCCGCTATGGGTACGCTAACCAAACAACTGAACTTGAAATAATGTGTTTTAGCTTCATGAAGCGATTTAAAAATTGCACACACCGCAAAATTACTGAAAGTAGGAGACCAATTCTGCAATAATTATTTTGAAAATAATTTACGATGATTGAATTATAGCACAGCGTATTTGTCAATACCATTAGCGGCTCCGCATCTGGTTATCAGAACTTGCTCAGTGTTTACATAATATCATTGACAATTGGAAAAAGCCACCACAGTAATAAAACGGTCCAATATAGCGAATATTATACGACGACTGTCTATATTACAATGTCATTTTTGTGTTGCCTCTTCTGAAAACAATGACTGGTGGTGAATGAATGGTTTTACTGTTACGCAACTCCACATCCATTTAGCGGTTACCTCATTTCTCGGATCACGAATGTAGGTGGCGTCCCTGAAATTTCATTTAGAAATACGGAATGCAGCAGTGGTGGGCTTAAGATATCGGAAGCCCAGAGAGGCAAAACAAAATGTGGCCCCGCGTCCACACGGAAATAGATGTATTATTATTTAAAAAAATGTTTTCGACATATGGAGTCCTCTCTCAAGAAGACAGGCGCTGGGCGGTCAACCATTGTACAGCAGAATTTTTAAAGCTATTAATAAAAAAAATTCCGTTTGTCACCTTCCTGCATTCAGTGACGTACGTTTTAAAAATAATAATCCTCCATATTCCACATGGAATTAATATTTTAGCATGCAGTCCAAAAAGTTATGTTAATCCCTTTGTGTTTACAAATTTGTTAACATCGGTAAAAAGTTGACCATGCAGAACAACAACAAAACAAAATAAAATAAAACTACCATTAATCGTTTAATTCTTGTCACAGATGATGTTATATGCATTTTGGTAATGTTTTTGTTGCATGAGAATCTTTTAAATCGTACAGAGAGGACACATACTTGTCACAAAGTTGCCCAGGCACTGATGCGGCTAAGATTCTCTGCTGAACGTCCTTAGTCAGCCTATGAGCGTTTTTTCGTCAGGCGGGTAAGTGGAAACGTCAGTGGTGACACGCACGTGTGCGCTGGTGTAGGCACTAACTCCTGTGCTTACCGGACTCGTGACAGAACTCAACACCATGCATCTAGTTCTCGCACCTGCACCATCATCCAGTCACATTCGTTTCTGCCGCACTGAAGTTTTGTGGCAACCACGTCGGTAAAATTTCTTGTAGAAATATGTCAACTAAGGACGTATCATCTGTAGAAGATTTGAGAAGATCCTAACACGAATAACAATGATGTTATTAGTCTCAAGATGTGAGAATATTCGTGTAATTTAAATCATCTTGTTGTTGAATATGAGGTAGTGGGTATGCGTCCGGCTACAAGTAACACTTTTCTTTACGTCTTCGTGCGATTATAACGAGATTCTGAAAACAACAGTGACTTTTCTGTTGTTAAATGTCACAAATAGTTGGCTGTTTTTCCCGATTAGGTCTCAAGGTCAATGGCGTTTATGTTCTTCGTTGTCACAAATATTTAGCAATTTGGAAATAGATAGGGGAGAACAGTCTTTGTGAATGCGTAAGTTGAGGAGTGGGATCTGATTAGTGTCTAGTGTCTAGTTAATAGGCTATGCTCTTAATTGTAACGTAGTGATTTTTTTACAATCACTTAACAGTGTATTCAATTACTTACTGTGCTTTAGCGTTCATATGCGTATTCATCTGTTCTTGGTGTTTATTTTAAAATCATGATGAACAGCCTGCTGTTTCTTTAAGAAATAAATTGCATAATGCAATAAAACTAGTCAACCTATAGTCACCGGTAAATTGAGCTGCTGCTTATTCAGATCCAAATTTCCACATGTCTAATAGTTTTCTTTATGTATTTCATAGAACAAGGAACTTTAAAAGCTATGCGTCTTGAAGGTGAGCACAATTAGTCGCGGACGTATATGAAACGTTCGCTTTCGAAGTACAAATGTACCAACCACATACTTCATAGATAAGCCAGTCGCTGCTCACATCATACAACTGCAAGTGGCTCTTGGGTGAAAAGTCAATGACTTTCGAGCAATTAACGTTTTTTTGTGTTTTAAGGTTGTAGCTTGGGTTCTCGTAAACATGAGCGATGTTCCGAGTGCCAGTCAAGCGGTATACCGCTTAGACTACTTGCACACGCACCGATTTTTTACCGGCCGTCCTCCCTGCACAGTTCTCGCTGTGCCTTCTTGCCATAGGACTAAAATACAAAATATTGATTTAGCAGTAAGTTCTGTATACAATAAATTACAAATATTTGAAATTTCGCCGGCCGCAGTGGCCGAGGGGACTGAGGCGCTCCAGTCACGGTCTGCACGGCCACTACGGTCGGGGTTCGAATCCACCCTCGGGCATGGATATTTGTGCCGTCCTTAGTATTAGTTAGTTCATAAGTAGTTTGTAAGTTTAGGGACTGATGACCCCATAAGCTATACAAACATTTAAACATTTATTTTGAAATTCCCGTGTGTTTCAGAGCTTTCAATTAAATTCAATGGCGAAGTTGACATTTTGTGCCAGATTGGGACTCGAACCCGAGTCGTGTAGTTATTATTTTAAATTTAACTTTTTGCGATTTTATTCTTCGGATCAATGGCGGATAAACCAGTAGGCTGAATAGGCTGGAGCCTAGGGTGGCAGATTTTAGGGGCGGCAAACGTTGTGTCAAAATTTATAAACTTTAAGGAAGTGTAATAAAAGTTATTTAATTACGTTTACCGAATGTAAATAGTATGTGACTGTGATTTTCATAGCTAAGAGATATAAACGAAAACTATTTCTTGTGCAATTCAAACCTAGTAGTCGCGTTGTAAAAATAAATCGATCCCATAGTTCACAGTCAAACTAAGTACGGAAAATATTTGTTGTAATTAGGACGATAGTGCCCAAAACTAATAGTTACCATCTCACTGACAAAAATTATAATTAGTATGATTGTGAAATAGGGTATCGAACTGCAGAGGTCGGTAGGGGAGGCAAAATTTGAATAGCCTACTGGCGGCAAATGTGAAAATCCTCCACTGCTTCGCGTAGATCGTGTCTTTGTTCTGTGATGTTCTTGAGATCTTCACTCTGTTTACTACGGAGGGCGGCTGGCCCTATGAGAGATCTGCTAATCAGACACTTTTCTAGTCCTGCCCAAATAATCAAGTTATCGTGTACTACGTGTGTCCATTATTTAATTTTTCGCAGCTTTTGCTGCATTCCCGCAAGGAATCGAACGTCTTTCTATATCCGCACGGAAATGGTCATTTGCCTGTTTAAAGCATACATACACTCGTATTATGTATACATTTGCACTGGGTTAAAAGATAAGTGATATACGTATTTCGGTAGTGGAAGCATAAACAGTTTTCTGCACAAAACTTTTGACCTGTTAGAAATGCGACTAGAGAGGTACATGGGACAAGTTTCCTGCGAACTGAATGAGGTTTTCGAGGAAATAGAAAGCAAAGAAAACAATTTCGGAACTGGTATACTAATGTCTAATGATAAGGTACTTTAATAGTTCCTTCTATCAAGACAGCAATATTTGAATACTATGTAAAATCGTTTGGGATTCATTAATTTCTGCTTGGAATCAACTTTAGTTGACCACGACAGCCGTGCGTCTGCTCGTTTTGGCGTGTGTGCAAGCAGCGCTCCACCGATAAAATACCAGCAGATTTGTGACTGGCTGGAAGACTTCCTAAGTAATAGAACGCAGTACGTTGTTCTCGACGGCGAGTATTCATCAGAGACGAATGTATCGTCAGGCGTGCCCCATGGGAGTGTAATAGGACCGCTATTATTTTCTATCTATATAAATGATCTGATGGACAGAGTAAGTTGTAATTTGCGGCTATTTACTGATGATGCTGTCGTGTATGTGAGGGTGTCGTCTTTAACTGACTGTAATAGCATACAGGATGACTTAGACAAAATTTCTAGTTGGTGCGAAGAATGGCAGCTAGCTCTCAATGTAGAAAAATGTAAGGTGACGCGCATAAGTAGGAAAATCAATCCCAAAATGTTCGAATACAGCATTAGTAGTGAGTTTCTTGATGCTGTCGCGTAACATTGCAGAGCGTTATGAAAGGAACGAACATGTAAGGGCAGTTGTAAGGCGAATAGCCGACTTCGGTTTACTGGGAGAATTTTGGGAACATGTACTTCATCTGTAAAGGAGACCGGATATAAAACGCTTGTACGACCACGTCTTGAGTATTGCTCAAGTGTTTGGGACCCGCAGCAGATCAGTCGAAAGGAAGACATAGAGGCAGTTCAGAGGCGAGCAGCTATATTTGTTACTGGTATGTTCGACCAATGCGCGAGTGTCACGGAAATGCTCCGGCAACTCAATTGGGAATCGCTGGAGGAAAGACGACGTTCTTTTCGTGAATTTCTGTTGAGTAAATTTAGAGAGCCGGAATTTGAAGCTGAGTGTAGTACGATCTTGCTGCCACCTACTTACATTTCGCGTAAAGATCACAAAGACAAGAAAAGAGAAATTAGGGCTCGAACGGAGGCATATAGACATTCTTTTTTCCCTCCTTCTATTTGGGAGTGGAACAGGAAAGGAAATGCCTAGTAGTGGTACAGTGTACCCTTCGCCACGCACCTTACGGTGAATTGCGGAGTATGTATGTAGATGTAGATGTAGATATTTTACCGGCCGTCCAAAATCGGTGTGTATGCAACCAGCCTACACCATCAGTGTTGAAGTCAGAGCGTGCACACAGAGAACTCCTTGGAGGAAAATAAAGCATGGTCACATTGTTTCATTTCACTGTCGGATTGTGTTTATGTATTTACGTGAACATCCAGAAAGATGGAGAATAAGTTCGTCAAGTTCGCCATTGGAATGTGAAGTTACGTTATCGTTATCGCCTAAAATGTAGGCGCCGTAAGAAAACATGATTTCTCTAACGCCGTACACGTTTCCTTGAATTGCGAGAGAATGGCTTTACATTAATAGCTGTGAGCACATGAATTTCAGAAAAGATCTCGTTTAATCGGCAGCGAATTGTATTTGCGATTTTGTAATACGCACCAAGAAAAGAAATTTGTAAAGTCGAAGTTGTCTGTGAAGATAAAACTGACGCTTATCCAGAATTAGTCGAAAGTACAAACATTCCAGTGCATCAACATCCTCATAGTGAAAGTAGGACGAAAAGATGAAGATTCAGCGTTTGTACCTGAAGCAAAGAAATGTAAGGCGTGGAAGCAAATACTATTGGATACCAAAATAACTACAGTAACATTTCCGAAACGAGTTTAAAAACACTGCAAACTAAGGAAGCAACTTCAAGGTTAAAAAGAAATTACTTCTTGAAGAAGTGGTAAAAGGACATCTAACCTGGAAAATTCATAGTAGATAAATGGGATGCTATCTATAAATGGACGTTCGATAGGTTTATTGAAGCAAGAGAAGCTGCAGATCTCGTAACAACAACAACTCTTCAGCAAGGGGCTTTAGTAGCAAGCATGCAGTATAGGTCAGAGGGAAGTGATTTTCAGTTTACGGCATCACCATCATGGGTAAAGAGATTTAAAGCGAAACAGAATACGCCAACGCAAAGAGGAATGGACAACTGAAAAACAGTTGACAGTCTAGAGCGAGGTGGCGCAGTGGTAACACACTGGACTCGAATTCGAGAGGACGGTGGTTCAAATCCACCTCCGGCCATCCAGACTTAGGTTTTCCGTGATTTCCCTAAATCACTCCAGGGAAATGGTTCCTTTGAAAGAGTACTGCCGATTTCATTCCCCATCCTTACCCAAAAAATCGAGCGCGAGCTCCGTCTCTAATAACTACGCTGTCGATAGGACATTAAAACCTAAGCTTCCTTCCTTCCAAAATCTCGAAAAGACATAAGAACTGTATCAGATCATGTTCTGAAACTACACGTGTCGAAAAATAAATTTTTCTTGATACTGGATTCATGGGGTGGCCAAACCGACACGACGCGCTATGACAGGACTTTTGTCGATGATGCTGCTCAACCGACCTGCACTGTTACAGTGACATCATCGAAATGCATATATCTTTTTCTACATAATAATAATAATATGGTGTTCTGTTCCGCAGGACCTAATTGAGAAGTAATTCTCCATGGTCATGGAACAAGTCAATACATGAAGTTTAACACAAGGAAGGTAACATAATTTTTTTTAAGTAGTCCTATGCACACGTCACTCTTAAGACTAAGTGAAAAGAATCAATAAAGAAAAAATGAATTAGCTTAATTGCTTAATTTTTCTAGGAGTTCCTCGACAGAATAAAAGGAGTAAGCCATGAGGTAACTCTTCAAGTTAGATTTGAAAGCTTTTGGGTTAGTGCTAAGATTCTTCTTGTGTCAGCTTATTGAAACTGGATGCTGCAGAATACTGTATAGCTTTCTGTACAGATGTCAAGGTGGTGTGATGCAAATGTAGATTCGACTTCTGTGTATTCACCGAGTAAAAGCTACTAACTCGTGGGAATAAGCTGATATTGTTAACAACAAACGACATTACAGAAAACACGTATTGTGACGCCAGTGTCAAAATTCCCAGACTACTGAAAAGGGGTCCACATGACCTTCGTGAACTTACACCACCTATTGCTCGAACCGCCCGTTGCTGAGTCAAAAATATCATTTATGTTTCATTCGAGTTACCCAAAAAAATAACGCCGTACGTCATAAGTGAGTGAAAGTAAGCGTAGTATACTACTTTTCGTGTTGACAAATCACTTATTTCAAATATTGTTCTGATGGTAAATAAACCAGAATTTAGTTTTGGAACAAGCTCCTGAACATGGGCTTTCCACGACAGCTTACTGTATATCTGAACACCTAGAAATTTGAACTGTTCAGTCTCACTTGTCATATGTCCATTATATGTAATCAAAATGTCAGCTTTCGTCAAATTATGTGTTGGAAATTGTAAAATCTGAGTCTTACCGTGATTTAACATCAATTTGTTTTCGACAAGCCATGAACTTATCTCTTGAACTGCATTATTTGATACTGTGTCAATATTACGAACAACATCCTTCACTTCCAAGCTGGTATCATCAGCAAACAAAAATATTTTACAATCACTTGCTATACTCGAAGTGATATCATTTATATAAATACGAAACAGTAATTGTTCCAAAACAGAACTCTGAGGCACCCCACACTTAACTGTGCCACATTGCGAATTACGTCATAGCCATTCTGAGACGTTTACTTGTTCGACAAATGGACTTTTATCGGAAGACTTCAAATTCAGGTCACAATACATGAAAGTAGAGAAATACATAACAGAGCACTTGCTATTAAAATTCATGCCTTGGTCCATTATTAGTTGTCAGTGAGAGTGTGAGAAATATTTGTGTTTTTGCTGTTTTTATGGTACGTTTCGCCCTAATGGCTGTGAGAACGCTGACAAACAGACGGCCAGTAATTGGAATTTTTTAATAATACATTTCAGCACTTTTTCGTTTTATGTCATTTATTTCTCGTTTTTATTGTTTTTGCACTGTGTATAACAAATGAAACACCTGTAAACAGATAATACACGTAAATGAATTTTAATTACACTTATAAATATGAGAATATTATCAAATGCATCGGAAAATATCAGCAACAAAATTGTCATGATCAGAATTAAACAGAGTAAAAAGTCGTTAAAGTCGGCACAATATTGCAAATAAATTATATAACAGTATCTTTAAAGTCACTGTAGAAGAAGACAGACCGACGTAACAAAGTTAAAAAATTAGCAAAAGTCGCGGTTGAACCAGAGTCACAATAACAATATTGAACGACAACCAAATGTTTTTGCCTTTTTGTTTATTTTAATTGATGTATGGTTAGTTCTTTTTTTTGGGGTACCTGATCATGTATGTTCGTTATTATTCGATGTGGTCTTGGGTTAGCATTTTTATGAGCCCTCTTACAAGGTGCTGATCCACGGCCCCCAGCTCCTTTCAGCCAAACCTGTACGCAAGAAAACAACACAAATAAATGAAATACAACTCGCGAAAGCAGAGTCAATGACAGTTCAGACGATTAAGTTTAGACAAGCGGACAATGAAACGTTAGAAATAAGGCACTGAAAAGAATAGAGACGCAAAGTAGCTGACTGCAATGAGTAGAAGCTTCCAAGGAGCGTAATATGAGGTTGTCGCCAAAATATATGTTCTATTTAAAGATATATGTTTAAATTAAATAAATTACTTCGGAAACTACTGCAGAGTGTGTAAGTGAGCTTCTACTGTTTGTGAGTGAACGCATCAGTGCGTGTCGAGTCTGGTACAGCACTGTGAATATAAAAATTGATCTCAATGTCTGATTAAACAATAATAAATACTGTGATCAACAGCCTAGCATCGACTGATTGAGATATGTATGACCCTGATAGTACGCTTAATTATCCTAAACATCAGTTTTACTAAATACTAATCTCGTTGAATGACGAGTCCGGTTGCAGCTAAGAGTAGAACACTTTAATTTGACAATCAATCTTTTCATTAATTAAACCGAGTACCGAGAAACGTTTAACACGAAAGTGACACAGATTATTAATATAATTATGGTTGGACTGAACGACAATCTTTAACAGTGACTGATAGCAACAGAATAGCATGTACAGATATAACACTGTGGAAACGCTACAGTTGCCAATTGTGTATACGTTAATTAAAGATCAAAGAATAGAGTATAAGTGCAAAACCGAACTGAGTATGGATTCTGTTTTGCAACTTGAGTAATGATCATTGTGTTTGCCGACAAATGCTGAGAACAAGACTTATTTTCATTAGCAAACAAGTTATTGTCTTGTCATCAAGTGGCGTAATTAATATTCGTGTATCAAACACTTTCAACTATTGGTAAGAAATACTGGTAGCTATCTGACAAACTAGTTGGTTATGATCGTTAAACGGAATGTAAGAGCATAACAGACGGGATACCAAATACTCGCAAAACGATTAACAGACACACAACAATCCATCTTCATATTTGGAAAGGTAATTATAAATAAATTTAATTTCACTCACTGTTTTCTGAAGACAGAAGCCAAATTTCACGCAGTGCATAAACAAATTGGATGTCGTACGTAATCATGAATTATACTCATTATAGTTAAAACTAGTACCTACCTTTCCGTTACTGTTAAAGCTCACAATACAAAATTGCTCGCTTATGCTCATAGGAAGATTTATTCATGCTGTTCATGAATATCATAAAACAATCTGTATAACCTATGAAAATGCTGAATATGTGAAATATCTTCACTGACACTGTCGTTCATCTGAATACAGCAATTAGAAAAATTATTGTTTTTCTATTCAAAAAAGAAAATGATGCTATCGCTTAAAATATTCTTGACCGACAGAAATGAAAAAGACAGAAAACAACAAATTTTCACCCTTATTATTATTATTTTAATGAATTCATTAACAATCACTATTACAATGAAAAATGAAAGAAATGTACTTTATGACGAATTCCAGAATTATGTGTTAGATATTTCATTTTCATACTCGTTAAATGAAAGATACTTGATTATATATAGTAAATGAATAAAAGTGAATTAAATCGAAACTGTGTCAGTGGGTATGTGTGAACTTTGCGGCTGTATGTGACAGCGGGTCTATATCAAGGAGGTTAGAATCTCTGGAGATGCCCTGACACTGAAACAGTGAATCCGGCAATTATTTATGCCCGAAACATTAGTCGTAGTGTGTATGTGCATAATAGTTTTAGTCGTTGGAACGGACGTTAGTTCGAAGTGAATGCTCCTATGTGCCTTTACGCTCAGAATGCAACATTCACACAGGTTTTTAAGCAGCCCCCTCTGGCTTCAACATTCACACAGGTTTTTAAGCAGCCCCCTCTGGCTTCAACTAATGTCAGTTTTCAGCATAAATAATGCCACCTCCCTTTATTCTAACCTCCTTGGTATAGACTGGCATAGAGCTGTTAATATAAAAATTGATCTGAATGTCCGTGGTTAAAGTAATAATAAATATTATGATTAATCAGTCTGGCGTCGACCGATTGCGTTATATATGGCCCTGTCAGTGCGCTTGACTATACGGAACATCAGTGTGGCTAAATAACAATCCAGTTGAATGACGAGACCTGTTGCTGCTAAAAGTAGAATACGTAAATTTGACACTCAAATAGTTTATTAATAAAACGCAGTACCGACCGTAGTTAAACGCTAAAGTAACACAGAATATAAATGTAATCTATGCCTGTTTATAAAATGTTCAAATGTTTGTATATCTTATGGGACTTAACTACGGGCTCATCAGTCCCTAAACTTACAAACTACTTATGAACTAGCTAATTCTAAGGACGGCACAAATATCCATCCCGTGACCGTAGTGGTCGTGCAGACCGTGACTGGAGCGCCTCAGTCCCCTCGGCCACCGCGGCCGGCGCCTTTTTATATTGTACGGAGGCGATCCAATATTATGATAGGTTCCAAAAAGAGTAAAGCCCAGATCGCAGTATATACTTTTATTTCGACGACCGGTTTCGATGGTCTATGCCATCACATTCTGGTCTAAAAATGTTTTATACAGCGGTCATCTATGCACTCCAAATTATTTAATACAACAACGGTTGAAATCACAAGATGACGCCTGCATAAACATTTTTAGAACGTACGATGATGACATAGACCGCAGTTACACCTGAAAATATCGCCACAGTTTCTGGAATTATTCAGCGAAATCCAATGTCATCCGTCCGTAGAATTGCATCTGAGACTGGTTTAAAGCGTGCCAACACGCAGAAAATACTGAGAAAGAGCCTACACATGTTTCCATTCAAAATTCAAACGCACCAGGCCGTACCCGTACGAGCTGTGCAACAAAGGGTTGCCTTTGCTAATCAGATGCTCACAATGATTGATAGTGAGGGACTTGATGTTGGCTGCATCAGGTTTACAGATGAAGCACACTTCCACCTGAATGGATACGTAAATAAGCAGAACTGGCGATTTTGGGGTTCCGGAAAGCCATATTGGTTAGAAGCGAAACCCCTGCATTCTCCTAAAGTTACTGTGCGGGCTGCAGTATGCAGCAGGGGCATTATTGTCCCTTTTTTCATTCGAGAAACGGTTACGTTCCAATTTTGGAACAATTTGTCGCCACACAGCAAGCGTTAGAGGATCGACCAGGTATTGAATGGTTTATGCAAGATGGAGCCCGACCACATCGGACCGAACAAGTGTTTCGCTTTCTTGACATATACTTCGGGAAACGAGCCATTGCTTTGGAATATCCCAAATTTACTGGTGCAGGCATGGATTGGCCTCCAATTCGCCGGATTTGACTCCGTGTGACTTTTTTTGTGGGGCACAGTGAAAGACATGGTCTACTCGATGCATCCCGCCACGCTGGACGAGCTTGAATCGGCGATCTCTGTGACATGGGAATCCATTTCGGTTGAGACACTACGAAATGTGATGGCGAGTTTCATTCTTTGTTTGTGCCACTTCTATAGTGCCAATGGTGAACATTTTGGAAACATTGTGATGTGATTGTTTGCAAAGAGTGTTTTCATACGATTGTTTCACTTATGTATGCTGATATGAGCTGCACAGCGTACAGCGCCAACTGTTAGCAGCTTTTGTAACTATTATTTCAAACTGCTGAATAAACTTCTTACAGCTTTCGCAATAAACATACCGTTTACTGCATTCCTCTATCGATCTTTGTTTTCGAGATATTTAATTTTGAAATCAGGGAGCCCTTTTCTGGACACCTGTATCTGCGGGGTCATCAGCCCCTAAACTTACAAACTACGTATGAACTAGCTTATACTAAAGACATCACAAACATCCATGACCGAGGGGGGGGGGATACGAATCCCCGACGAGGAACGGCCTCGCACATCGTAGCATAGCGCCTCAATGCGCTCGGCCGCTCCACCGCGGCTCAAAAGCCTTTACCCTCTTCCTGTCTCCAGGTTATCGTCCATGTTCCTCTCCCGTAGAAGGCAACACTCCTCACAAATGCCTTCAGAAAAGACTTCCTTAGGCTTAAATTAATATTCGACGTTAACAAATTTCTCTTTTTCAAAAACGCCTTACCCCCCATTGCAATTTTGCATTTTATTTCATCTGTACTGGTTCCATCATATATTATTTTACTGTCCAAGTAACAAACCTCATCTACCAATCTTACTGTCTCGTTACCCACACTAATTCCTTCAGCATCGCCTGATCTTTCAACATTATCAAAAGCTTTCACCAAATTTACAAAAGTTAGAAATGTAGGTTCGCCTTTAATTAATCTAACTTCTAAGAAAAGTCGTAAGGTGAGTATTGCCTCCCGTGTTCCTACATTTCTCCTGAATCCAAAAATCCAAACTAATCTTCCCCGAGGTTGGCTTCTACGAGCTTTTCCATCCTTCTATAAATAATGCGTGCAACCATGTCTTATTAAACTGATGGTCCTATAATTTTCACACCTGTCTGCGTCTGATTTCTTTGTAATGGGGATTATTACATTCGTCTTAAAATGTGAGGGTATCTCCCAGGTCTTAAATATCTTACGCACTAGGTGAAATTGGTTTGTCATGGCTGGCTCTCCCAGAGACATCAACAGTTTTGAGGGAATGTCGTCCACTCCATGAGTTTTGTCGTTTCGATTTAGGTCTTTCAGTGCTGTGTCAAATTCTTCTCTCAGTAATCTCTCATTTTACCTTCATCTACTTCCTCTTCCTATAATATTGACTCTATGTTCATTTCCCTTGTAGAGCACCTCTATATATTCTTTCCACCATTCAGCTTTCCCTTCTTAGCTGAGAACTAGTTTTCCATCTGAGTATTCTATATTCATACAGCTGCTTTTCTTGTCTCCAGATGACTCTTTTATTATTCTGCAGCCGGTATCTATTTTCCCCCTATTCATACATTGTTCTATAGTCTTTCATTTGCCTTCTATCTACTCCTGCTTACCTATTTTGGACTTCTTGTCAATCTCTTCTTTTAGTCGTCTTTAGCCCATTTTGTCTGTTTCGTATACCGCATTTTTTCATCGATTAAAATTAGCTTTTCCTGTTATATCCAATGATTTTTTGTAGTTCTCGCGTTTCTACCTATTTTGTCGTTTTCTGCCATCACTATTTCAGCTCTCAATTCTACCCATGTCTCTTCTACTGTTTTATTTCCCTCCGTTTCTTTCCAATGTAGCCTAAAAGCTGCTTCTGAAATTCTTAACAACTACTGATAAGAAATACTTGTAGCTTTCTAAAAAAATTATTTGGTTACGATCCTTTCAACGGAATGTAAGAGCATAACAGACGGAATACTATATAAGCGCAAAATGATTACAGACGCACAACAATCCTCCTCCCTACTCGGAATGGCAATTATAAATAAACGCAATTTCACTCAATGTTTTCTGTTGACAGAAGCCACATTTCGTGTAATGCATAAACAAACTGCGTATAGTACGTAATCATGAATTATACTCATTACAGTCAAAACTTGTACCTACCCTGCCGTTACTGTTAAAGCTCACAACACGAAATTGCTCGCTGATAATCCTGGGAAGTTTAATTAAACTGTTCATGAATATCATAAAAGAATTTACAGGTACTATGAAAATGCTGATTAGGTAAAATTCCTTCACTGACTGTCTTGTTTATCTGAACACAACTATTATAAGAATTACTGTTTTCTATTTAACACAAAAAATAAAGATATCACCTAAAATTATCTTCAATGATAGAAATGAAAAATACAGAAAATTGCAAAATTTTACCTTTATTATTATTATTATTATTATTATTTTAATGGATCCATTAACAATCACTATGACAGACTGCAATTGCTAACTGCTACGACCAAGGAGGTTAAAATAAGGGGAGACGGCGCTACTATGAAAAGCTTATCTATCGATCGAAGCCAGTCCGCCATCGTGTGGAGTCAACGAAATATGATTCAGATTAAATCACTGTGTGATTTTTGCCCTATTAATTTTTATACATTTAAATAACTGTTATTTCTAGTACATGTTTAATATAGTGAACAAATACAGACCTACAAAATTATTTGGCTCCACAATATGGCGACAAAGGCTTCACTTCTGTAGCGTTAAGGGCATTTCCCCATTTTCTAACCTCCTTGGCTACAACAGACGTCGGCCGCCGCCGTCTGACAATCTCTGACAACAAATATCTCTTACCAAAGTAAGAGAATATAACAAAATCAACTGTTGCCAACTTTCATATAATGTAGAATTATTTACAATAATAGGTTGTATTCCTTCAGTTTAAATTAATTCGTGTTTGGGTAATAGTCAAGGATTGAACAGTTGATTATATTCTTGCAAAAGAAATTTATCGCATGAATATATACAGTTTCATAACGTAGCAGTTGCCATTTAATTAAAAAGAACTTTCCCAGAAGACGACCCGGCTTGTTCGTCGAGTAGCGGCTGCATGTAATGCTTGACAACATATCCAGCCTTAATCTAGAGAAATCTAAATTACAGTAATGCAGTGGGCGTAATGACACAAAAATATTGTTTTGGTACGTTGGTGTACGACACAAGGTGCACCACACAGATATTTCTCATATCTGAACCGTAGAAAGATTAAAACGTTTTATGTGAGCCAACCGATCTTTTTTTAAATTTTAATTTTAATTTTTTTTATTTTTTTATTTTTTTTTTATTTTTGTGTGTGTATGGCGTTTTACAAAATCTTCAGTTTTTTAGATAGGCTAAAAATTTCATAGTGCAAGAATAGCATGACAGAGAAATTAATAAAAAAAGAGGTATAAATATTGGTTTGTTAATAACAACAATGATTTATTTGCACTTATAGGAGATATTAAGTGTGCACTCTTCCACGTCGACTGGAAACAAGTAATTAACTGGGCATATAAGTGGGAAAACGATAAAGGTAAGCTGTGAATTTGACGTTGGATCAGTTTCATGCGGAAATTGGACAACTAAAACATTACAGGTCTATGTGTTTGAGCTTGTTGTAGTAAAATGTAAATAAATTCAACTAATAAATCCTCTATCTGCATCAATATGAATCACCATTTGTTGGTCGTTAGTACACGTAGCATATCATTGACAACTTCTATAAGAAGTAGTTCATGTACCTCAACTTTTTCTTTACACTTCGTTTAATATTCTTAATTTGGTGTAATATTTTGAATGGAAAGAAGGGTGCCATTTTGAAAGACTTTATATCCTTGAACTAGTGACCTAAGGACCAACGTAAAAGCGATCTAGGTTCTTCGTTTTAAGACTCATTTGTTCAGAATATTTCATGAGAAACAATCAGTATATTTGATAAGAAACGTCCAACTTCCTTCTTCTCTAACTTACGTTTCGGTATTGTTCGTTTGTAATTACTCGCAAGTCGCCAAAGAAGACGCTTCTCTTTTCACCGTGAATAATTTGTTCACGGAAGTCGTTTCGGCCGGAGAAATTCCAGGGAAGCTACTTCATCTTGCCATGGAAATTAAATCGTACAGTAGGGTGTATTTCGACTTGGGAATGGCAATGGAATTTGCTTCCCAACTTGAGGTTCTATTTCTAGAGGGCAGATGGCCACTGGAGCGTGTCCTTGCTAAATTGCTTGCCCCGTCTTAACGGCGCTGGTTCTAGAGGGGGGTCGGGGAGAAAGTCTCTACTGCCGCTCACAGAGAACTGCCCGCTTAAACTGGAGCGAGAACAGTTCACTGCTAACAATAAAGTGAAAGTGCTCGCCACTTTATTTCCAGCTGCAAATAAGGCAGTGATTATTCTGGAACGTCTATTGTTGTTACAGTTCCGATTATAGTCGCTGTAATGTTTATAATTTAAAACTGCGGCCAGCTACAAGTATGGTCAAACATAATTACGTAAACTATGTACGTTTGCGGTTTTTTCTTTCTTTCTTTTCTATCATAATATAAATTTTTTAAAAAATAAATTCATCTTCAGATTGTTGAAGTGCTTTCCAGCTGCGGCCTCGTTTTGCTTGTTGTAGTTTCTCTTATTAGAGTATACAAGAATAATATAATAGGGACAACGCATACAGCCATGCGCAAGGGAGGACTAGGAGGACTAGATCTTCTGGCTGGAGCGGCCGCGCACTCCATGGCGTGGAGCTTCAGACAGCGTGGCCATCCTTGCGCGGCCCTCTTCCTCCCGCCTCCTATCCATCTAAAATAATAATAATAATAATAATAATAATAATAATAATAATAATAAATAAAATGTTCAAATGTTAAGCTTATGGAACATAACTGCGGGGTTACCAGTTTCTGAACGTAGAAACTACTTATGAACTACCTTATATTAAAGACAACACAAATATCCATGCCCGAGGGGGGATTCGAACTCTCGTCGGGGAACGGCGTCGCGCATCGGAACATAGCTCCTCAATGCGCTCGGCCTCTCCGCCGCGGCTCCTATCCATCTGCTCCCCTCCTCTTCCTCTCACTGTCCTCCCTTCACTGTAACCAAATTTTTTTCCTGCCCCTTTTTATCTCCTTCTGCTTCCTTCCGGTGAAAACACTGTTATACAAGGACGTCTGAGAAGCTTGGTGAATGCTGTCAGGAAATAAAGAAAACTAGCTGCTTCGTTCGTTCGCTGAACGAAATTAAAAACAGGCCATTCCTTTATTTAACAATTTATTGACATAATAAAAAGAAACATCTTGTATTTTAAATTTATTAACAGACTAAAAATAAACACCTGTCATTTTTGATATTTTTTAACAGTAAAGTCATTGCCGTACTTAGAACTATCACCCTTAATTTTTGCCTTCCACAGGGTTCACGGCTCTTTCGTGAGTTCGTGCGTGGCGAGCAAGGGGCCCCCGAACTAACGCAGTCTTCTTTCCTTCTTTACCTCCCGGACTGCATTTCCTTCCCCCCCCCTCCCCTCCTTTCCTATCCACACTCCTTCTCCTCCCCACCATAGGACTGTAGGACTGATAACCATCGTAGTTTAGTCCCTCTATCCCAACCAAACAACCCCCCCCCCCCTTAATTTTCAATTTCTTACAATGAACTTATTGGCGTTCTGATAACAAACATCGTTCATTTTGAAAAATTTTCGTAACAATAAAATTATTGAGATACTTTGAAGTGACACTTTACTTTTTGAAATTTTTTTCGTTAACAATAAAATTATTGACCTACTAAAAGCAAAAAGCTTTCACATTGAAACAATTTTTGCAATAAATTATTGATGCATTGAAAACACTTTATTCGTCCTTGAACCGGTACATGATTTCTTGGTTAATAACAAAAGTGCCACTATGCACAATCACATATTATTAGTTTCTGTGAACCTGACAAAAAAATCACTCTTGAAGCAATGGACAACCGGGAGAATTTAGCAAGTTGGTTGTATTGTGATGCTGTTCACTATCAGGAAGCGAAACATCTTGAAACATTCCAAAGCAAACAGAATGATACAAAAAAGGAAACTAGGAAACTAAACTGTAATTAATATTTCTATTCTATGTTCAGACCACGTATGACTATTTCCTCGATCAAAAACACAGTTCATTTCAAAGATAAATCCTGGCAGTTCTATCAACCAATCAGAACGGTGTCATTATCAACCAATGAGATCGTTCTGCGCGAATCAGCTGAAAATTAAATTCTGATGTTTATTGTATTGGTGTGGTGTCTGTTCTTTCGGACGTCCGAAAGAACAGACACCACACCAATACAATAAGTAACGCGACGACGGCGTTAGCTTCAGTTATTTCACCGCAGATGCGGTCATACGTCCGACCTCGCACGGGAATCCGTAATGGCGAGTGTAAGAGGGCATGGACGATAGGGGCGCTACAAACATAGCGTGCGACATGTGAGAATTTGAGACGGACGGGAGGCGAGCACGGGTGGCTAAGTGGTAAAAAAAATAAAAATAAAAAATAAAAAAATAGTGGTTACGGCGACGTCTGGCCCGAAGCGGGAGACCCGGGTTCGATTCTCGGTCCGGCTCACATTTTCACTTGCCGCCATTGCTTAATATCAATGCCCAAATGCGGCCACTGTCGATCATTTCTTCCCTATCCTACTTCCTTTAACAACCTTTGTAAATTCTGATACTTACAAAACATTCGTGAGTCCGCAAATCATTGAAATCAGGAAAGAAATAATCGTTACAAAACGGTTGTGAGTTGTAAAAGCCACAAATGTCAGTTCCTGAAATTTGTAACTTTTCGTGTTGGCTCTTTTTATCTCTAAAAAACCGACGTTTCTCCAGGATGCTATTAATATTTCGTTCAAAATGTTCAAATGTTTGTAGAGTCTATGGGACTTATCTACGGGGTCATCAGTCCTAAACTTACAAACTACTTATGAACTACTTACAACTAAGGACGGCACAAATATCCATGCCCGAGGGGGGATTCGAACCCCCGACCGTAGTGGCCGTGCAGACCGTGACTGGAGCGCCTCAGTCCCCTCGGCCACCGCGGCCGGCTAATATTTCGTGTTTGTTTCTTTATGTCGTACTGCATAATTTATAAAACCCGTGAAAATTAATGAGTTGTAGAGGCTCACATAGGAGGAAGTCGTCTGCGACGCTGCAGCCAAACTTTCGCCTTGAGCACCATCATAGCCATCATGAAGACATCTGCAGTACTTGGACACACGTTTCGCTTGAATCTACAGCGAAATTCGACCTGTAGTTTCGTTTTCATACAGCTCAGTGGTTATGACGCCGTATCTGCTAATCAATGTGTTGTTCAGGATTATAATATTGTAGCTCCTTTCGGTGATATATTTGGGTATTGTTTGAGAAATGTGCTACGTACAGAGTAGTAAAGACTTTACAAAATGTCAAATATTATGCATTACCTATTTACGGATGTCACGTTTATGACGTAATTTCTCCTTAACTATTGGCCCTATTGCAAAATCCTTACTTAGCTGACGTCTTTTACCTGTAAACTATATTCCTGCCAAATTTCAGCTTCATAGGTGAAGTGGTTTACAAGATTTCGTGTTTAGTCAGTGAGTGAATGAGTGTCCTTTCGCTTTCATATAGACAGAGATACGACCTTTACTGGCCTTTAAAATAATCGCTACTGTTACAGTATACTTCAGACGTTTGTTATACAGTTATTTGAAACTGTCAGCAAACACTCCTTGCGGAATCGCTGGAAGCTCTGAGGTCACGCGTTATTGGATCTCTGCAATTGTAAGCCTTTTGGGGAACCACAAAGAGGTCTACCGTCGCCAAATCGGGAGAATAAGAGGATGTGAGAGTTCTCACATTTACCCTGTTAGCTGGGTGACAGCGTGTACCACCGGTTCACTGCAGTGCTTTTCACGATAGGGGGCGCCTGTTTACATGGCCCTCAATGTGCATGCGTGGACACCTCATCCTCGCCAGCGAACTTTTGAGACGCACCTTGTATGTAAAGCACAATAACATTTCCTACGTTACAAATGTATTACACCCTTCCATTAACCCTACTCCTCCTTCCTCCTCTCACTGTTCAACTGTTCCTACCTTTTCTTTGTTTACTTACTCCTCTCACTTGACCTACCCCCACTCTCTCGCACTTCCCTATCTTCATGTTATTCGCCTCCTCCCCCCCTCCACCCACTCTATTCGTCTCCTCCTCAGCCCCTCTATCTCCTCTTAACCATATCTATGAAAACTTACAAAGGTGTGTCAACCTGAATAGTGCTCGCTGATATGGTGACGTAAGTTTATTGCAAGGCACTGTCTGATGTGTAGTATAGTACAAAAAATTCTACTCGAAATCACACTTGCATACACTTTCTTGATGATCAGTCAAACGGTAGTGAAGTCTGCTGTACTCTCTGCCATGCATGTTAGGTACAACACGATTTTCCTCTTCTTTTGAAGTATGCAAAATTTCATCAATTTTGGAATAAAATTCTAGAATCTTATGAATTTAAAATAAGCGAATGGAAATTCTTCTTCATATACATGTCAATAGATCCCTCGTGACAGTACTACTTTTTAGATGAGAGGTATCTTAGGTCCCCTTCTGCAACCCTTACAGCGTAAATAAAGAAAAAAAAAATAACTTTCGCATTTATAACATTTGTTAGAATTTTGATTCCCGACGTTCGATATGTCCTCTGATGCTTGTACGCATTGCAATTCTGTTAATTCTGCTTAATGTAATAATATTATTAAACTGAGTGCCGAAAAACAAGTCTTAAAAAATTTGCAACAGATATATGTGTTTCTTAAATATATCGATAGACTTCGTGATTATGCTCTCCCAGAAACCTAGCATTTGCGTCACGTTACCAGAATAGTCTCATTTTAATTAGTAATTATATTTCTAGTTTTGCGATATGAATTGCGTTGTTGTCTTCATAAATTTGAGACTTTTATTGTTAAGCTGTGCTGGGTATTAAAAACACAGAACGAGGTAAAATGTGGAGGTAATTGGGACTTCATGTACGTAACATTACGGCACAGATCTTGGCCAGCTATTAGTTTATACAGATACTGCATTAGGAGAGTGTGAGCTGGAATATACGCTTTACATGACGTTTTGTCAAGCAAACTGCAGTACACAAAGCTATTCGTCCTAGATAAAATACCTAATAAATTACAAGATAGTTGCAGTCTGTACCCACAACGTAACATCAAACATCTCCAATGAAAGTAAGGTGGTGATCTACACGGCAGTCCTAAAGATGTATCAAAATGAAACGCCTGGTAGAGGGGACCGGAGTAAGTAGATTTCACATAGGAAACTGTGACACGTAATGACATATTCCAGTGTTAGCATGTACAGAAGTGTGAAAGAAAGGAAACTGAAAAGCGAAGCAAAGACAAAGAAATTATTGATAATTTACAAGAGGTGCTTCCTATTCACTGCTTGACAACGTACAGGTGATTCCTGACGTTTAGATTAAGGTGCACTGGGGTTCCATCATGCTGGTATAAGTCTGCGATCACTTAGTGGAACATCGTCCAAAAGCTGAGGTAAGACTTCCTGTTCAAATGTTTGTTAAGCTTATGGGACTTCACTACGGGGTCATCAGTCCCTAATCTTACAAACTACTTATAAACTAACTTATACTAAAGACAACGCAAACATCCATGCCCGAGGGAGAATTCGAACCCCCGACTGCGAACGGCCTCGCGCATCGGAGTATAGCGCCTCAATGCGCTTGGCCACTCCGCCGCTGCAAGACTTCCTGTAAGAATATTTTTTATGTGAGGCAAGGTAAATGATTAGGTAGAATGTACGACCCGACTAAGTTATTGTTCACAATGCCTGCCCAAAGATTAATGGAAATCCGTTCTTCACGGGCATGTGGGTTACCACGAGCCCAGAGATGAGAATTATGGGTGTTAAACACACCCGATCGCGTAAAGGTAGCCCCATCAGTCAATAAAACATCGGCAGGAAAGGTGTGATTGGCTACAGTCAGCTGTAGGTACCAACCAGCAAAACGTTTTGTAAGATAATTGTAAGGTGTTAGTGCTAGCACACACTGTAACTGGAAGGTATGCATTCCTTCTCCATGCACAGTCAACACATTTTGATGACTCATACTGTGATATTCCTTGCCTGTGGCCACTTCATATTTCTGGCCGCTGGCCGTTTCTTTGCTAACATTGTACGTGCCTTAAACGCGGAAGAAAGACAGCAGTGCAGCATATGTTGAAATGTGGGGTGGGGAGCAGTAGCATATGACGCAGTAGGTGCTGGTTTCCGTGGGAAAGCCCGCCTATGTTACTGGTGCTCTCCTCGCATTGGCTGCTGCATTTCACGTCACGTGATTTCTTTTGAAATTACTTTTGTTTATTATAAACTAAATATTAATTATTCAGAGCTGAGAATTTATTATAAATATCTCTCAAGGACGGGCTAGATTTGGACAGTTTAAAAAGTTTAAGTTGTCTTCTCTTATTGTAACAAGAGAAGAGCGATTTTGCAGAAGGCGCGCGACGGCCCTGTTTTGGCGCGAAATAGAGCGTCAGGTGCCCTCTCGCAACGCGCCGCAGTTTCAGTCTCGAGCTGACCACTATACGCGCCGGACCGCGCCGGTCATGAGTAAAGATTTTTTTTTAATAGTGAAAACAGTCGACGTCTCAACATGAGCTATGGGCAGCATAGGCCGTATCATATTAACAATAGTTGCTCATTTTTTATTATTTATTTAATAAATGGTATCCCTGACAATTAAAAATCTCGCGAGTCGCTTATTATGCTTCCATCATAAAGAACTTTAGCCTCACTTGTATGCTGTAGAAGAACCAACGACCTGTGTGCTGTCTTCTGCGCTGGGGGCACAACTATAGAAGACAACAGGTTAGTGAGAACTCTATGCTTTCCGTAAAGTCTCGGAAAGCAAATACAGCACCTCGTGCGTACTGTAGGGCGGTACAAACGCACACTGCTACGCAACAGCATCCGCAAGGATGTGGAGGTTTTAGGGGACTTGTGGGAGGAAGCAGTATTAACTTCTCCGTCTACAAGTAAAACCCTAGGAAGCTTGTAATACCTAATGCACGTCCTACAGCTCTTGAACTTGTCGACGGATTATCCTCTACTTTCTTCCAATGCAAGAGTTGTTCGATGTCTTCTAATGACAGATACACGCCTGGAAGCATAAAACGATCCACTCAAGCGTAGCTGCCGAAGACAACGTTCGAATATTCAATTCAAATGTTTGTAATTATATGGGACCAAACTACATTGGTTTTCAGTCCCTAGTCTTACAAACTACTGAAACTAACTAACCTAAAGCCACTCTCACACGGAGCATGGTTCGCGAGAAGTTTCCTGGATGGCCCTCTCGTCATCAGTCGGCTGCCGAGTAGGAATGCGGCCGAAACACACTGCGTCTCTCTCACACGGTGCAACATGGGCTCGGTATCGTGCAGGCTGGCTTCGCTGGGTCGACGCCATGAGGCACAACACTGCAGCTGCTTTATTTATCAAACGATTGTGAAGAAACTATTCGGTAAAAAAATTCGATTCTCGCACATATTATAACTGCATTCTTCAGCTTCAAGAAGATATATCTACTATTTTGTTTGTGGTTATAGTTCTTGTGATATTAACGGGTTCAGTATAGTAGTGCAATAAATCCGAAAATTTTGCATTGAAAAATATAGATCGCTATGAATTTGCGTTTGGTGCAAGTTAGGTCATATGTTGCTGCAGATGAAATCTAGCTAAAATATTGAATTATTCTTTGAAGTTGGAAGGATATCGCTATCTATCACCAGTCTCGAGATAATGGGTTGTATGTAAGGCACTTGTTCCCTATCACGCGCATCAGCGAAGAAAACGGATGATCAAATGTTTGTAGAGCTTATGGGACTTAACTACGGGGTCCTCAGTCCCTAAACTTACAAACTACTTATGAACTAGCTACAACTAAGGACGGCACAAATATCCATACCCGAGGGGGGATTCAAACCCCCGACCGTAGTGGCCGTGCAGACCGTGACTGGCGCGCCTCAGTCTCCTCGGCCACCCCGGCCGGCAAGAAAAGGGAAAGAAATTTTCATAAAATCCCGTATATCTCTTAAATGATTGGAGGTATCGAAGCAAGATTTTATCAAACGATAGCACGCAAAGGAGGGATTATTTTTCATATGATCACGAAACTTTCACATGAATCGCAATATTTAACAAATTACAGATTTTAATGAATGAAGTAGTGAGCTTTTTAGGGGCCATCAGTAGCTGGTGAAACAAAAATTGCTGTTTTTCCATGTAAGTGAAGAAGTTACTCATTTAATTTTAGAATGGACATTTTCATGAAGTATAAATTATCTTGCCTCAGTATTATTAGTTTCAATATTATGGACGACTGATTACGCTGTCGTTTAGTCCCCTTACAAATTGGAACTCTCAATGTTCTGTTGTTTTATCTGCATAAAAATGTTAATGAAAATAATATTTGTTAGCTCTGCTATGTTTTGCACAAGACACGGATTTTAACATTGGAACAAGGGAAGTTACGTTGTCAGGGACAGGATGTGAAAATACGTATGTCTGAAGAAGAAAAGTCTGGTAGGGAACGTAAATGTGTAGTTACATTGAAACTCTCGTGGAATCCGATACCCTAGTATATTTTATTGGTGAAAATTGTGTCTGAAAGCAGGCAAAAAAATCTATTTTTTGTATCTCAATCTTAGAAATACAAAAACGTTTAACTTACTGGAATCCTGTAAACCAACCACCATGGTGTAAATTGAATTCTTTTGACAAGCTGAAAGATGTTTGTGATAAAAAACACATCGCTCTGTGTTGGGACTGTAACTAAAATATGTCATATGTACTCTAAGTGGTTTTCCTTATTTCTCAGAAATTTCAACGTATACATATAAAATCATCTCATCGGTTTGTTCTAAAACATACTGCGGTATCGAATTCCACTGTTCAAGTGTTCAAGTGTTTGTTAAGCTTAAGGGACTTAACTATGGGGTCATCAGTCCCTAAACTTACAAACTACTTATGAACTACTTACGAACTAGGACGGCACAAACATCCATGCCCGAGGGGGGATTCGAACCCCCGACCGTAGTGGCCGTGCAGACCGTGACTTGAGCGCCTCAGTCCCCTCGGCCACCGCGGCCGGCGAATTCCACTGTAATTTCAAATCAAGAATCTATTTATTTCACAGCACAACTTTTTTTCCTTTTTTCCAGAGTAATAGTTCAGTATTGAGATTTCGTTGACATGTAGACACTCCCGTTGTAATGCTAAAATCCGCTTCTTTTGTCAAAACAATAGAGTTTACAAATATTCCTCTCACTAACGTTTTTATGCATTTGTAGTTACCACATAATATTAAACTGTATTTAGTAACACTGAGGGGAAGACAAGTTAGTAGTATATGAAAATAACCATAAGCGGTATAAAATTAAAGAAATAAACTGCTCACTTACGTTGTAAAAATAAAGAAAAAGCAAATTTAGTTTTACCAGGTATCTCTGATTTCTTAAAAGTCCATTACTTCATTGAATAAAATGTGTAGTTGCTCGAATAACGTGCTTCATATGCAAGTTTCGTAAATTAATAGCGTAACAAAATAAACTCCTCTCTACGTTCTATCATTTGATAAAATTTTGCTTCGATACCTGCAATCATTTATGAGATATAAGGGATTATATGAAAATTTCGCCTTTTTTTTATTTTATTTTTTTATTTATTTTTTTTTTTATTTATTTTTATTTTGCTGACCACGGGATCGGGAACAAGTGCTTTACATACAACCCATTATCTCGAGATTGGTGATAGATAGCGACATCATTCTAACTTAGAAGAATAATTCAATACATCAGCTACATTTCATCCGCAGCAACATATGACCAAACATGTACCAAACGCAAATTCATAACGACCTCTATTTTTCGATGTAAAATTTTCGGATTCTTTGTAGTACTGCACTAAATCCGTAAATATCACAAGAACTATGACCACTAACAAACTAATATTCATTTCATCATGAAGCAGAAGAGTTCATCTGTAAGTTGTGCGAGAATAATATTTTTTCACCGAATAGTTTCTTTATAATTGTTTTGGAATGACTGCACTTCTCTGGCGGGCGCGTGGCACTGCGTTCCGTCTGGTGTGCTCTCCGAGTTACCGCCTTGCTGGCCGCAAGGTCCCACGCCATACGCGACTCCTGATTGGCCAGCGCAGGTAGCATTCCGAAAACATGCCAGAATAATAGGACACGCGCTATATCCAGAATCCTGCAGCAAACAGCCATTCAGCAGGCCTCAGGCCGGCCGGTCAAAGGCCCTGTGTGCTTCGCGGCATGCTTCCCGCAAATCTTGCTCTCGAGGGAGGATTCGAACCTCCGACGCTGGAGGCCGCGCAATCCGTAACGTGGCGCTCTAGTTCGAATGTTCGATGAACCTTCTGATGCCTATCTGGAAATCGCTCCATGTATATCCTTTAAACAGCCAATCCCTTTCCTGGTGCATTCCAATAGGTGAATTAAATATCTGCCAGCTCTTCATTGGTGAAATGATGAATGCTCTTAGAGATCCGTTCGGGTTATAATGAATCCAGTCAACGAAGCACTTGTAAAAAGCGCACTCTCGAGCGGTCTCTACCAGCTGAAGGCACCATTACCTATCACACATTCCCGTACGAAATCTGATTATTTCAATCCCTTCTATCGTCCTTTCCATTTTTGACATATATTTTATGACCACGCTGTATATAGCAAGAAGAGCTTAAAATTTTAGCAAGAAAAGGTTTCTGTAAATAATTATTTAAAATACATCCGAAATTCTGCGATATCTACTTACCAACATCCAACCTTTCAGTGCCGTATGTCTATGGGAAGTTGGTGTAAGTGAAAGCAGGCTAACGCAGCTAGGAATCACATAATTTTTTAAAGGATTTAAGTACACTGCACACCAGAAGGAATGGTTGGAAGTGAATAAGGCTACATTATGAATATGTGCCCTTATTGAATTAATTACAATCTGTGATGAAATATACAACGCCGTTGGTAGTTACTGGTGGTACGTTGTCGTCAGGTCAGTAGGGAGTCGGATACCTTTTGGCTGTTATGAATACTCTTAAGCGGTTCTGGTGTCAAAAAGCCTTTGGCTCCTTCCTGGAGGGATGTTGAAACATGGTTGTTGCTGTTGTTCCTCTGTGAGGGCCTCAACATGCCGAACGCTGTCCGTAGACACATGAGCTGAGTGTGGGCGTGAATTATCGTGTTAGAATACTGACGCAGGTTGCTGCGCCATCAGAGTAATGGCGGGCGGATTCAGAATGAAAGTGACGCGACGGTATCAGTGGTTGAAGCACTACCAGAGGTGAGAAACGATCATCCAAAGACTACTCACACTATGAAGTGAGAAGGTAACTATGTTTGTGTCCATAATATCGGCGGGATGTGCCATCTGCCCTTGGCGCCACCAAATCTGAAACCTATGGTCATCGGAGATTGTGGAGAAAAGGAACTCATCACGATGCTGCTAGTTAATTCGTCCTCTGTCCTAGAGTCCCAGCTATGGTATCGTCCAAACGCCAGATTTTGTGCTCTGGTAGCATCTACCGCCAAATATCAAATAGATCATCTTGGAGCTATGAATATGGTCTTCACTCCCTGATCTATAATTCCCCATATTGGTAAATTATGTTGGCTCATGGCCATTTCTTTTGTCCACGGATTTGATAATTTTCTAATGCTGTAGAAAGCACGTCTTAACGTTCTTCGCTATATGTTTGTGTGAACATATTGTCACTTTTGAACATGGCAGTGTTTTAGCAATATTTTGCTGCTGAGGATGGTGCAATGTTAATTCACAGTTATCCGACCAAAAAAGGGTAATAATACAGAGGCTCAAACAGTTGAATACCACGATATACACTACTGACTAAACTTTTTCGATCACCTATCGCAACTATGGATTTGTGGCTAAAACAGAGATGTAGTTTTAAATAATCTGTAACAGTCCTGTTTTGCTACTAAAACAAGCATAAACAGGTAAAGACGGAACGACTCTGTTGTGTATTTTACCTGTTGAGGTGCTGATGATTAACCACAACAACACTGACAAAACTTTACTCAGGACGTGTCCACTGAAATAGGCCTCATTTCTTCAGCTGCCTGTGTAGCAAGCAGTTTATATTAGTTTTCAGTACACTGTGTGCAGCTAGCAGTGTGTGTATTTCATCAGGTGCATACCATTTTACCTCCAATTGAAACAGAAGCAGGAAACTGGAATTGAAAAACGTGCTGCAATTGTAGCTCTGCATCACGAAGGCTATTCTAGTAGGACAACTGCAACAAAAGTTGGCGTAGCCCAATCTACAGTGGTGTATACATTGCAGCGGTGTAGGCAAACCAATGCCAATACAAGTGTCTCGCAATCTGGAAAACACCGTGCAACATCGTACAGGTAAACGTCTGAGTACTGCTCCAATCTCTATCTCAACAGTGCAACGCCGTGTTCGTGAACGAGGTTTAAAGAGGTGCATATAAACCTTTATTACGCACAGAAGGTGAAAAGGATGCAATGGGCACAGTAACATAAAAGCTGGAGCGTGCAGCAATGGTCGAAGGTATTATTTGTGGATGAATTGTAATTTGAAATAATTGGGAGCCATCGTACAATGTTTGTTCGTCGACTTCGTGGAGAACAAATGAAGAGTCAGTGTGTGTCACCAACGGTGAAGCATGGTGGGGGGTCGGTTATGGTGTGGGGATGTTTTGCGGGTGATAGAGTCGGTGATCTCGTGCGAATTAATAGAACATTAAAGAAAGAAGGATGTCACAGGATACTGATCAACAATGAAGTTCCATCTGGCAAGAGGCAGGACAGTGACCCTAAACATTCTTTTAAATTGTCTAGAGGGTATGTCAATCTTCTCTCCTTCATGTACTATTTCGGAGGTTGGCTATCATAAAAGCTATTTTAGTTTTGGAAGCTGCGGCCTTGAGTAGGTCAGATGTCGAGACATTAAACCATTTTTGCTGATTCCCAAACCAAGACATCCTTCTCCTTCCAACAGATCTCTTTCCTTCTATCTTCACTCGCATTATGAGTTGCAGAGTCTCATACCTTGGGCCTCTCATGATGTGGCCGAGATATTGTAGTTTTCTTTTTTTACACTTCCTGTAGGATCTCTACGCCTTTCCCCATTCTTCTCAGATCGTCCATATTGGTAATATGTTCTGTCCATGATATTCGCAACATCCTACGGTAGATACACATCTCAAAAGCTTCTATTTTCCGTTCGAAATTTACGTTGGGCGTCCAAGCTTTTCCTCCATACAATAGCACAAATGTGAATATAAAAGAGAAATGTGGGGAACTGAAAAATACGATTTGGCCAAGTCAGTCACCAAACTTAAATCCCATTGAACTGCAATGTGATGAACTTGACAGGGAGGTCCGAAATCTGAGTTCGACTAATGTTGAAGAGCTATGGAATAATTTACAGAGCCGTTGGAATGGAAAATCCAGTTTTCAGAATGCCAAGAGATTGTGCAGCTGTTCGGAGGGCAAAATGTGGATACTGTGACGAAGCTGAAATATAAATCATATTATATTGTACTTATTGATAGATAGATACTTTGTAAGACTAGGGATTGATGACCAACGTAGTTTGGTCCCATAGAATTACAAACGTTTGAACATTTGAATAGATAGTTGGTTCCCATTGGAACCATCAACGATGACCAAATATCGAGACCCATGGTGAGAAAAGGTGATTACATGATTTTTGGCCGCGACCGTAACCGTAAAATTACTGTATATTTACGTTACACCACAAATCACTAGTTTTTCCACATTTTCAAGAGTTCCACCCTGTACTTAGCTTTCTTGACTGTGCGTAAGTCTAATCAGGAGTCCGTAGAAGATAAGGGGGGCGAACAGGTTTAGACAAATCGACAGTACTTTTATTAAAGTACTTTCAAATTAGATTCTTCTCTCCTCGTTGTGACATTTTCTACATAAAGAAGAAAAATTAAAGGATGTTAGCTAAGAAAACAGAAATCCATACAGTCTCGATATTTCGAGTCTCAGAATTACGAGTAATGAGTTTCCCCGCAAATACGAGCGTCATGAAACAAAACAAGAACTGGAGGTACATAAGACAGTCTACCATTATAAAGCGAAGTAAATAGTTAGATACTTAACAATTGTGTCTTATGTGAGAAATATATATCATATACACGATTAAGGGTAAAACATTTCGTGATCGCTCCCTTGCATCGTCACAAGAGACTCCAGTCAGCTCATTACTGCCCATGGTATGTTAGATGTCACACATGTGTTTTTATTTTGTATTGTTACCACTAGATAGAAAGGTGTAGGTATTTTACAATTGTTTCTGTGTACATTCAGAGAGTTCCACTCCACAATAAACATAGTTTTCAGTGACATAATAATACCATTATTGCGCAGTTAGCCATTTACTCTTAGTGGAACTTTGAACCGCCAAGATCATGAGTGACAGATAAAAATTTTATTTTATATTGAAGCTGCTTGTACTGATATAAATGCTAGGATTATGGTTTTAGTATTAGCACTGAATAACAATTGACCATGACATTGTTTCTACCTGTAAAATTTTTATCTCGGCTTATATAATAAAGTGATTTTTTGTGGTATGATATATCATACAATGGGAAACTAGCACTAGTTTTAAATGTGATTCAAGAAACATTTATTTTTCTACTAATCAAGTAAAATAAAAAATGCAGTTGTCTCTTGCTAGATTTTTATGTAATATATTTTATCGTCAGGTTACATAGATATTATTATAATACGACAATCCCCGTAATGCAGAAGAAATTCTAAAACTACTCATAAATCTCAGTGATGATGTTAGTATCTGCAGTGGAGCTGATGAGCTGGATTTATTCTTTCTTCCACCAAGTGATGGAAATGATTCCGACTGTTATGTTGACCTGTAGATAGTCAGCTAACAAAGCTAACGTCTTATTTAGGAATTTCCTCCCAGACACAGTGGCGCCAGTTGTATGCCGCGTTCTATCTGCGTCCTAAAAGTTCCAAGTAAACATGATTTGTTGATCGTGGCATTGTGTAGCTTTTAAGAGGTTTTTAAGCATTCGTATTTCCCCACGAATGGCAGTGGCTTTCTGGCCGAGGCGAGGGAGTTGGGATGTCGGAGTGTTTTGCCCACCTATTGTCACCATTGGCCACCACACGGGTGCCTCGCTTCGCTTTAGAATAACAAATGTTTTGTATAGGATATGGGACCGTCTTTTACAACTGTAAATTAGTCTACTTTAGACCAGACGCGTTTCGCTTTATTTTAAAGCATCTTCAGTGGTCAGCTGTACAATAAATGGTTTGTATTACATTATTTGTTTTAGTTATTACGAAATTCGATCTGTAACAGTTCTCATGTAATTTGATTGTTTTCATTCTGAATAAATTGGACTATTAATATTACTCACGAATTTTTTATGTTTTTATCTTCATGTGTGGTTTGTAGCACCTTGTCACTTGCTGTCACTGCTTATATTTACACTATTTTACACTTTTTACAGTAACATTTCTTACGCAAGTTTTTGAAACATAACCATTTTCTGTGGCATAGCAGGCTCTGTATGTCGTTTGTTTTGTTTGTCTTTTGTCTGTGTGTGTGTTCTTTTCTTTCGAGTTCTTTGGTTCGTGCTGTGAGATGTGTTTTTGTTTCGTTTCTGTCAAAATAGGCGTCTGCTATCAACCTTGTGTGTGATGTTCTGACTGTATTGTGTGTTTATAAATATGATTTTGGTTCAACTAGCGACTTTCTGTGTGTGTGTGTGTGTGTGTGTGTGTGTGTGTGTGTGTGTGTGTGTGAGTGAGTGAGTGAGTGAGAGAGAGAGATATTCCGATTTTTCTGCATGTGTTAATGTGTAGGTAGAGATTTTGTTTTTGTTGTTGTCTTATGTGGTCGATTTATGTGGTGATTTTGCGGGTGGAGGAGGTTTGTCTTTGTCTACAATGTGTTTTATTAGTTTAAATAATGTTCGGTTGCTGATGTTCACTTGGTCATTTAATATGTGTTTCTTTTCTATTAATGCTTTTTGAATTTGGAAATTCTCTTGGAGGGTCAGGAGGTGTTTCTTATTGCTAAATCTGACTATTTGAATGTCGGTTTCTATGGTGGTGGGATAGTGGTTTTCTTGCCTAAGGTGTTCTGCAAATGTTGAATGGCTGTTGCCATATTTCCATGATCGTCTGTGTTCTTTATATCTTGTTTCAAATGTCCTGCTGGTCTGGCCAAGGGTATAGAGCATCACAACTGTTACATTTGAGCTGGTAGATACCAGATTTTTGGTAGATGTCAGAGTTTTCTGTTTTTATTAGGCATTTCTGTAATGAGTTATGGCTTTGATATGCTATTTTGATACCTTGTTTCTTGAGAATGTTTCCAATTCTGTGTGTCAGTTTATTTCTGTAGGTAAGTGTGTACCAGTTTGTTTGTTGAGTTTCTGTGTTATGTCTTTCATTTGTGTTGTTGTTGTTTTGGGTGTTAGTTGTGTGTGTTATGAGCCCTTGGTTTTGGGTGTTTATTTTGTTTTGGATTCTTTTATTCAATTTTGTAATGAGGGTTTCTTGGTATCCATTACTCTTTGCTATCTGAATTATTATGTCCAGCTCCTTGTTATAATTGTGTTTGTCTAGTGGTACTGTGTTTAACCTGTGTAACATGTATCTCAGAGCTGATTCCTTTTGGGCTTGTGGCTGGTTAGAAGACTGGTGTAATATTATGTCTGAAGCAGTAGTTTTTCTGTAGATGCTGAATGAGTGTGAGTTATTTTTCTTTGTGATGGATATGTCCATGAAATTGATTTGGCCTGCTGCTTCCTTCTCTAGAGTGAACTTTATGTTCTTATGTATTGTATTTATCTCTGTGTGTAGTTGGCTTATTTTATTTTCTGGTTCATCTATCAAGCAGAGAATATCATTCAAAAACTTGAGTAAGAAATGTTACTGTAAAAAGTGTAAAATAGTGTAAATATAAGCAGTGACAGCAAGTGACAAGGTGCTACAAACCACACATGAAGATAAAAATATAAAAAATTCGTGAGTAATATTAATAGTTCAATTTATTCAGAATGAAAACAATCAAATTACATGAGAACTGTTACAGATCGAATTTCGTAATAACTAAAACAAATAATGTAATACAAACCATTTATTGTACAGCTGACCACTGAAGATGCTTTAAAATAAAGCGAAACGCGTCTGGTCTAAAGTAGACTAATTTACAGTTGCAAAAGACGGTCCCATATCCTATACAAAATTGTATAACTGCAACTGCGGAAGACAAGGCCAAAAACCGAAGAAATATGTATATGATACCCAGTCAAGCATTTCCTGGAGGCCTTCACCTGAAGTACCAAAGTATCCATCTGAAGCTTCATCAAACAATTCAACACATCAGTTTTAATAAATATTGTAAATGTAACAACCTAGTACCTAAATATATCAATGTAACGATCAGAAACAGGTCACATGCCGCAGAGAAAGCAAAAGCATTAGCTCAAAAATGCTGGCTTGCAAGCGAAATTAGAACACTGTATACGAAAAAACGTTGTCTGAAACAAAAATTGTATGAAGCACACTTGCACTTAGCTGACACTGTAAATAGCAGTATTGTTCTCTGTTATATTCTTGAAAAAGTCGAAGAATATACCAGTGTCAAAATTGAAGAGATAAGACAAGTACACAATAAGAAACTAAAGGCACTAATGGACAAACAGATACAGTCAAACACCACAAACAGACAGAGGCATACACATCAATTCTATCCCCGTCTTGTAAACCTCACAGACACTAAGCTTACTGATGAAGAAACACAACTACTACAAAAAGGTCTCAAACACAATGTAAACACGAAAGTAAACGAATATTATGTAGAAAATTTGATAATAGAAACTGAAAATATACTGTCTCAAGAACAGAAAAAGGAAACAAGTACTATGAATATAGGCCTAACAAGAGAATTAATAGGTAAAGAAATTAAAAGCATCATTGATACAAGACACCAACACAATAAAACAAGTCAATTAACCACAGAAACTAAAACCCTGAAAACCCTTAGAGAAAAACTACACAGAGAAAACATCATCATAACAAAAGCAGACAAGGGAAGCTCAGTAGTCCTTATGGACAAAGAAGAATACAACAACAAGACAGAAGAATTCATTTCAAAAAATAAAATAACAAAACTAAAATCAGACCCTACAAATAGATTCCATACAAAAATGAAAAATACACTAAAAACTATAGAATACACACTGGATGACAAACAAATAGCTTGTATGACACGCATGAAACCTAATGCACCAAAACTCCAGAGCCAACCAAAGCTTCACAAAATAAATAACCCAATGAGAGCAATTGTAAATTACAGAAGAGCACCTACATACACCCTTGCCAGACATATGCTAAATGTACTCACACAACAATATAAAGCACATAATGACAGAACAATCAAAAACACTGTGGAACTAATAAACAAAATAAAACACTTATATATCCCTGACACAGCTATGTGGATATCATTTGATGTTGAAAACATGTACTCCACAATCCCGGTCAAAGAAACAATCACAATAATAAAACAAGACCTAATGACCTTCAATCAGTTATCACGAGAACACACAACAGAGATAAGTACACTCCTACACCTTATCACAGAACAAAATTATTTTGAATTCAACAAAGAGTTTTACCTACAAGCAGAAGGGCTACCAATGGGATCTCCAATTTCAGGGAAGTTAGCAAATATTTTCATGAACAAAATAGAAAAAAGAATATTTGAAGAAATAGTACCAGCCAAATACAATATAATATACTGGTGGAGATATATGGATGATATTCTCTGCTTGATAGATGAACCAGAAAATAAAATAAACCAACTACACACAGAGATAAATACAATACATAAGAACATAAAGTTCACTCTAGAGAAGGAAGCAGCAGGCCAAATCAATTTCATGGACATATCCATCACAAAGAAAAATAACTCACACTCATTCAGCATCTACAGAAAAACTACTGCTTCAGACATAATATTAAACCAGTCTTCTAACCAGCCAAAAGCCCAAAAGGAATCAGCTCTGAGATACATGTTACACAGGTTAAACACAGTACCACTAGACAAACACAATTATAACAAGGAGCTGGACATAATAATTCAGATAGCAAAGAGTAATGGATACCAAGAAACCCTCATTACAAAATCGAATAAAAGAATCCAAAACAAAATAAACACCCAAAACCAAGGGCTCATAACACACACAACTAACACCCAAAACAACAACAACACAAATGAAAGACATAACACAGAAACTCAACAAACAAACTGGTACACACTTACCTACAGAAATAAACTGACACACAGAATTGGAAACATTCTCAAGAAACAAGGTATCAAAATAGCATATCAAAGCCATAACTCATTACAGAAATGCCTAATAAAAACAGAAAACTCTGACATCTACCAAAAATCTGGTATCTACCAGCTCAAATGTAACAGTTGTGATGCTCTATACCCTTGGCCAGACCAGCAGGACATTTGAAACAAGATATAAAGAACACAGACGATCATGGAAATATGGCAACAGCCATTCAACATTTGCAGAACACCTTAAGCAAGAAAACCACTATCCCACCACCATAGAAACCGACATGCAAATAGTCAGATTTAGCAATAAGAAACACCTCCTGACCCTCCAAGAGAATTTCCAAATTCAAAAAGCATTAATAGAAAAGAAACACATATTAAATGACCAAGTGAACATCAGCAACCAAACATTATTTAAACTAATAAAACACATTGTAGACAAAGACACACCTCCTCCACCCGCAAAATCACCACATAAAACGACCACATAAGACAACAACAAAAACAAAATCCCTACCTACACATTAACACATGCAGAAAAATCGGAATATCTCTCTCTCTCTCTCACTCACTCACACACACACACACACACACACACACACACACACACACACACACATACACACAGAAAGTCGCTAGTTGAACCAAAATCATATTTATAAACACACAATACAGTCAGAACATCACACACAAGTTTGATAGCAGAAGCCTATTTTGACAGAAACGAAACAAAAACACATCTCACAGCACGAACCAAAGAACTCGAAAGAAAAGAACACACACACAGACAAAAGACAAACAAAACAAACGACATACAGAGCCTGCTAGGCCACAGAAAATGGTTATGTTTCAAAAACTTGCGTAAGAAATGTTACTGTAAAAAGTGTAAAATAGTGTAAATATAAGCAGTGACAGCAAGTGACAAGGTGCTACAAACCACACATGAAGATAAAAACATAAAAAAATCGTGAGTAATATTAATAGTCCAATTTATTCAGAATGAAAACAATCAAATTACATGAGAACTGTTACAGATCGAATTTCGTAATAACTAAAACAAATAATGTAATACAAACCATTTATTGTACAGATGACCACTGAAGATGCTTTAAAATAAAGCGAAACGCGTCTGGTCTAAAGTAGACTAATTTACAGTTGCAAAAGACGGTCCCATATCCTATACAAAATTGTATAACTGCAACTGCGGAAGACAAGGCCAAAAACCGAAGAAATATGTAACAAATGTTTGTTCACTACTATGCATCAGCGTTGATTATCTTATTGAACTTGCAACATAATCTCGTAATTTGCATATCAAACTGTAATTATTATCTTTGAAACTGTCTGTACCCCATCAAGTTTATATTCAAAAGACTTATCTTGACGATTAGACTGTGATTTTGAGGTTGGAATATGTAGGAAATGAGAGTGAGGAAAACTTCACCCCTTACAATATGTAACATGAGTTTGTTGGAGCTCCAGCGAAATGTTGTACTATCTCTAGTGACATCACCTACAATGAATAAACCTTGAGGACCCATGCCAAGATCCAGGAAAGGTGTACCAAATGATATCCGCAGAGACAATGTTGGACACTTTGTGGACAAAATTCTAACTGATAGGAGATATAAAAATTGTGGAAAATGCTCCAAATTTCGTTGCATAAAATGTAATGTTGGTTTTCACCAAGAATCTTGTCTTTTGGAATATCACAGGTAAAGATTCTTTAAAATTTTGCTCATATAATGCAATGTTGAACTTGATCCAGATTGTTTATATTTTCCCAACACCATTAACGACTTATTTGTGTATCTGAAAAGTAGTAATGTATCAGTTTTAATTAATAAAATTAGATACAACATTGTTGTCTTGATACATAAAAAATGATATTGCACTAGTGAATTGTAAATGCTAATGCCCATCCTATGTTTTATCATACGCGAAATAAAATAATGTAACTATTAAAAAATTAATGTTTTAGTCATTGATTCATGCTACTACCCTTAAAAGACCTACATTGACTTAATTTAATTAAAATCAAAAACAAACAATAGTTCTGGGCATTAATGAGTTACGGCGCACCGTCAACTGAGGGAAAAGGTTATTGTTGACAATCCATCCAGAACGTGACCGGGAATTCATCATCAAGTTCACGAAAGCTAGTTTCGGTCAATTAGAAGTTTGGGTTGATTATTGGCCTAAACCGATGCTGCGGCCGAAACCAATATTTTGGCCGGAACTGGTTGGAACCGAAAGCTAAGCCGAATATTCGGTTAGACCTTACTTTTACTACATTTTCATCAGAAAAGACGGCTTACTTATGCAAACTGCCCGTCCTAAAAAAAGGATGCCTGCACCAGTGTCAATAATTGGATAATTTTGTAACATTATTAGTGCAACTTCGTCTAAAAGTCATATTCTGCACAATGTAATAGCCTTTCGCTTGATCTCGTGTTACATAACAATACGGAATAATTTGTAGTAGAAAGATACAGTATTTGATTTGTACTGCAACTGCTGAAGGTCGGGTACTCGTATGTGTCACCTTCTCAGCGTCACTTGATTCATAAATTAATTTTCACCCCACAAACTCAAATGACAAAGTTTCTGCGTTCAAATTAAATTTCAGGTCCCGCATGAATAACGCTTCCCGCCGCTCTCCAGCACTTGTTTTTTACGAAGTTATTAATGGACGTGTGTTTTGCTGCTGGTGAAGTTATACGGATAGCCGCTATGCTTTCCACTACACGTAATTTGTTTCTGACTATAAACGACTTTCGAAAAATAAGCAAAAAAATTATTCACCGAAATGATGCGTTTCGCTGTTGAATTAATATCCGATGTACTGCGGTGGATTTCTTATTGAAGATATTTCTTCACTACAATACGCCCGAATTATACGAAAGAGTTGCCGTCATTTAATCGTTATACCAAGCTTTTTGAGACATCAACATAATATGCTCTGATTTTGATTTAGAAAATGTTAAAATGTTTGCAAATCTAAAGGACTTTTCGGCTGCAGTTATCAGTCCCTACGCTTACAAACTGTTTAAACTAACTTCAAGTAAATAAGGACAATAGAGGTTCAGATGTTTGTAAATCTATGCGACTTAACTACCCGAAATAGGACTCGAACTGCCGACAGCAAATAAATGAGCGCTCCACGGCTAGGCGCCTTAGAGCGCTCGGCAACTCAACCGCAGCTTGCGATTTAAATAACTGCTTCTACTTTATGTAATTCATGTGTGGGAACCATTTGTTGTTAACAATGGGAAATTTACTTGCTATTTTCGTCTTCATCAGATTGTGGCCGTTGTAAATCAGGTGATTAGAATGTAGAGAGAAAAACTGTACATAATAATTTATATCGATAATTGCGTGTCATTAATGGGCATTCATTAATCGTCCAGACAATTACACTATCTGTGTAGGTTACATTTGAAGTATGGCGACTCACGACGCATTATCCTTCCCACCTATCACACATTAAAAGAGTTGCCCCGTTTTTATTAAGTGGTTATAACCATTAGTTTTACTTAGCGGCTTTTACAAGCTAATTTTGATTACAGTTAATAATATGTAATTCTATGGTTGTGTCGTTGGTCTAACCAACTGTTTAAAGAAAGTAAGGTTTAAAGACAATAAGCAGTATATCTTGCACTAGCTGTATGTACCCGGGCTTAAAGTAAGGTTTCCTGTAGAAGTGTACAAAACCGTTTATTTGCATGTAACAAAAAGGTACATTTATGTTAAAGCAAAGTGATAAACAATATTTTTGGCCAATCAGACAACAAATGAGTCTTATATGTATAGAGATCGCAATCGAAGTCTGTAAGTAAAGTACTCTCCCCCATACACCGAACTAAATTGTATGTAGACATTAACCTTCATCTTGTTTTCAAGGTCAAGTATACAAAATTTCATGAAGATCGGAGCAAAACTGTGGATTTTGGCGAACTCCGTAACTACCCTCCACCATGCAGTGAACAAAATTTTATGTAGACAGTGCCCTTCCTCTTGTTTTGAAGGTCAATTGTGAAAATTTCATCAAGATCAGTGCGAAGAGATAGATTTACACGGACACGTTGAAAACGTACTTTCACTTTTTTTTCAAATGCTCCGGATGGTTCTCCCAAAAATGGAACAAATTCTGTTTAAGAACCTTCCCCATGTAATTTAGTGTACGTGTACCAAATTTTTTCCGGCCGCGGTGGCCGAGGGGACTAAGGCGCTCCAGTCGCGTTCTGCACGGCCACTACGGTCGGGGGTTCGAATCCCCCCTCGGGCATGGATATTTATGCCGTCCTAGGCGTAGGTAGTTCATAAGTAGTTTGTAAGTTTAGGGACTGATGGCCCCGTAGTTAAGTCCCTTAGGCTATACAAACATATGAACATTTTGAACCAAATTTCATGTTATTTGGTAGTCTGGATCTTGAGTTATAAGAGAACAGACAGACAGTCAAAAAATGCGTCTTATAAGTATAGAGATTACTTTAAAACTTAAAGCATATTAAACACTGAGTGCGACTGGAAGAAACTTGTTTATTCATCACCAGCTGTGCCCGGGCACGAGTTTCTGTGGCTCGTTGTAAACAGAGAAGAAAAGAGGAAGCACACATTTGTAATATGTGCAATTTCACAATACTGTATTAATTGGTCTACATCCTAAATTCCCTGCTCTCCTTTTCTCTCTGCCTCTCTTCTCGTTCCCTCTATTTGCCCGCATCCCATTCCCTCCTCTATTTGCCCATCTCCTCCTGCTACTCTCCCCGTCCATCTCTCCCTCTCATCTCCATCCGTCTGTGTCGTTTCTCCTTCCCCCTCTTTCTGCGCATCTCCTCCTCCTCCGTCTCCCTCTCATCATCACGCTCTCCCTGTTCATTTTCTCCTTCTCTCCTCTCTGCGTCCATTTCCTCCCTTTCTTCTGTCTCCTCTTACAACTCTTTTTAACCTAATGCATTGTTTATCTTTACGTTCAGAATCTTGTATCTAAGGAACTTCTTAAGTGATCCTTAGAAATTTTGGCACAGTATTTGATTGTTATACGTGCGGATTTCTATGTGTTACCCGTTCCTTAGACGGGAAAAGGCGGAACTAAGTTTTGTTTAGTCTCGGATGGGGCCAATGCGGCCGACAATACTCTACAGTACAGTGGTGCAGTATACCCTCCTCCACGCACCTTACGGTGGATTGCGAAGAATGTATGTAGATGTAAATGTAGACAGTACCCGATCGACACACGTGTCGCGAGCGTTGTACAGTCGCGATATCGTCGTAGTGCGACAGTATTCTTAGCGGCTAGTGAAATGGACAGGCTGTCAAACAGTACGTTCCGATTGAAAACTGCTAATACATGATGTTGTTCAGTTATGTAAAGAGGAAAAACGAAAAGGCGAGATTCTGAATCTTTACAACAGAACGACTGTTTTTAGTAGCTAGCAAAACGCAGCAGATATCTCGTCTGCCTAATGTGCAAAAGGTGCAGATCTTATTATGCGCTTCAATGTACTTTTATTTTCATATCTTTATCTAAATGACTATAAGCATTATTTTTATTGATTGATTGCTATAATTATGATTTTTTATTCATATTCCGTTTTTCGCATTATTGAAAAACCTTTTTATGGTAAAATTTTAGAATTACCCATGCATTTCGAAACGAAAAAAAATTCTGTGGCAGATGGAAGGATTAGAACCAGCACATTTTAGATCAAGAAGCAGACGCGCTATCCATAACGCTACATCGGCTTCCCTGATATACTCTCTATAATTGATTATTCGTAAACAAGCACTTCACCAGGTACCTCAATCTGAATGTCTTTTCAGTTTTAAGGTTCTTGAGATTTGTTCAAAATTTCCAATATTTGTTCGTCGCTTACTCATAAAGGAATGACCAATTGCACTAGCGAATGATAATGGTTTCAAAACGTGATCCTCCCAGTATGGACTCCTTCTTCCTAGTTTTTAGATCATGCAGCGAAATTTATATTTGATTTTAATTTATTACGCCTTACAATAATTTATTAACAGAAAACGCATTTAATTAGCTACACGACCGACTCTTTGTTAAATTGTAAAACAACGGTTTTAATTTAGTGTTTTTTTGTTTTTTGTTTTTTTTTTATTATTGTTTTTTTAGAAGAATGTATTAAAAGCATATTTATTACGCATCGCTTCAGTTGTTCAATAGTAATATGCAGTTCTTTTTGATTTCATACGCTTTCCTGCAGAAGAACACATTAAAAGCGAAAGTAATTTCGTTTCGTAAAAACAGTGCTGTTAGTCTGCCCGTAAAAAAGCAAAGTTTTATATTATTAGATTTCATTTCAATTGTTTATCTGAACAGGAACGTGTTAACTGAAAGTAAATTTTTTTTTCCTGTTTCAGCTGAGAAACCACGTTACCCGCACATTGTAATTGAGCGCAGCTGTACCACTCGTGCTTCATTTGAACAACCGATATCAGAACACGTCAACAGTTCACTGCGCCCTCAGCTCAAATCAGTAGTTGTAAAGTAAATTTTGTAATTGGGAAACTTTGATACAAAAAAATAGCAAAACTTTATATACATCGGTTACATATCGTGTATTAAATAAATACCTTTATTAAAACATCTACATCTATATGGGATATTCTGCAAATCACATTTAAGTGCCTGGCAGAGGGTTCATCGAACCACCTTTTTACTATTTACCTCCCATTCCATTCTCGAATAGCATGCGGGAAGAAAGAACACTAGAATCTCTCCGTTTGAGCACTAATTTCTCGTATTTTATTCTGATAATCATTTCTACCTATGTAATAGGAAGTGAACAATATATTTTTGCATTCGGAGGAGAATGTTGGCGATTGGAGTTTTGTAAGTAGCCCACACAAAAGCGATAAACGCCGTTGTTATAAAGATTCCCATCCGAGATCCTGTATCGTTTCCATAACGCTGTCTCCCTTGTATCGTGACAATACAAAACGAGCCGCCCTTCTTTGGACTCTTTCGAAGTACTCCGTCAAATCCACCTGATAAGGATCCCACACTGGGCAGCAATACTCCAAAAAAGTACGGCCATGCGTAGTGTATGCTATTTCCTTAGTAGTTCTGTTGCATCTTTTAAGGATTCTACCAATAAAACGCAGTCTCTGGTTCGCCTTTCCCACGAAATCATTTAATAGTTCTTTCCAGTTTAAGTATGAAGTAATTCCAAGGTATTTTGTGGAGTTCACGGCCTTCACTTTTGATTGATTTATCTTGTAAACATAGTTTAACGGATTTCTTTTCGTACTCATGTGGAAGACTTCACACTTCTCATTACTTGAGTCAATTGCCAATTTTTCCACCATAGTGATATGTTATTCAGATCGTTCTGCAGTTCGTTTTGATCTTCAGATGATTTTACTTGACGGTAAATGACGGCGTCATCTGAAAACATCCTAAGAGAGCTACTTAGATATTGTCCAAAATTGTTTATGTAAATAAGGAACAACAGAGGAGCAATAACACTACCCTGTGGAACGCCCGATATCACCTCTGTTTTAGTCGATGCCTTACCATCGATTACTACGAACTGTGTCCTTCCTGACAGGAAATCCCCTATCCAATCGGAAATTTGGGCCGATATACCATAACCACGCAATTTGATTAAAACCCGTTTGTGAGGTACGCTGTCAAAAGCCTTCTGGAAATCAAGAAATACGGAATTGATTTGTGACCCTTGTCGATAGCACTCATCACTTCGTGTGGGCAAAGGGCTAGTTGTGTTTCTCATGGACGATATTTTCTAAATTCGTGTTGACCTTGGGTCAATAGATCATTCTGTTCAAGATAATTCCTAATATTTGATTACAGGATATGTTCCAAAACTCTACTGCAAATTGATGTCAATGAAATAGGCCTGCAGTTTAATGAGTTACTCCTACTGCCTTCCTTGAATATAGGTGTGAACTGTGTAACTTTCCAATCTTTTGGTACAGATCCTTCTTTGAGAGTGCGGTTGTATATGGCTGTTAAGTAAAGAGCTTTCGCTTCAGCATAATCAGATAGAAATCTAACGGGTATCCGGTCCGTACCAGAAGACTTGTTCTTGTTAAGTGATTTTAGTTGCTTCACTACTCCGATGGTATCTACTTCAACGTTACTCATTCTGGCCTCTGTTTTTAATTCGAAATCTGGAATATTTGAGCCGGGCGCAGTGGCCGAGCGGTCTGTGGCGCGCCAGTCACAGTGTAAACCGATGCTACGGTCGGGGGTTCGAATCCCCCCCTCTGGCATGGATGTTTGTGTCGTCTTTACTATAAGGTAGTTCATAAGTAGTTTGTAAGTTTAGGTACTGTCTGTATATCTTATGGGACTTAACTACGGGCTCATCAGTCCTTCAGCTTACAAACTACTTATGAACTAGCTTATACTAAGGACGGCACAAATATCCATGCCCGAGGGAGGATTTGAACCCCCGACCGTAGTGGCCGTACAGACCGTGACTGGAGCGCCTCAGTCCCCTCGGCCACCGCGGCCGGCCCTAAGAGATCAAGTGTGCTTTGACAACCATTTACAAGTGTCTCATAAACTAATAGTTCAAAGTAATTCTCAGAGAATGCGTTGAGTACAATTTCACACGAAGTTTTATGCGTACCTTCTAAATTGAAAGTATAATTTCGCAAACAGATTGAGGATAAATTAAAATCACCGCCTATTATTATCGTGTGAGTCGGCTATCTTATTGTAATTAGACTAATGTTTTCTTTGAATATTTCTGCTATTATTTATTAACTTCTTACGTTTTTCAGGTATAACTTCTACCCATAATAGCCCACATGAACTATCATTTTTAAATTCGCTGCATGAACGACTACTTTTGACGGCGACCAACACGCCTCCACCTATTTTGTTTGATCTATCCTTTCTCAACACAGTTAGATCTTTTGCAAAAACTTTCACTGCCTAAAATGATGGTGCGTGTTTCAGCTCTTTCTATTAACTCTTGGAGTTCTGGTACTTTCCGGACACAGCTACGACAATTTATAACTATAGTACCGACAGTTCGTAGATGTACATTTCTCCTGTGATTCACCTGCACCCTTTGAGATTTCCCATTTTGTTTTCCCCCGAGGCCCTCTATCCTAAAAAACCGCCCAGTCCTCGTCACACAGCCCCCGCTACCCGTGAAGCCGCGTCCTGCGTATAGTGGACTCCTGACCTGTTCAGCGGAACCCGAAAACCCACCATCCGATGGCGCAAGTCAAGGATTCTGCAGCCTACATGGTCGCAGAACCGTCTGAGCCTCTGATTAAAACCCTCCACTCGGCTCTGTTCCAGAGGTCCACAGTTGGTCCTGTCAACTATGCTGACGATGGTGAGTTCTGCTTTCATCTTGCAAGCAAGACTGGCAGTCTTTACAACTTCAGATAGCCGCTTAAAACCTGAGAGAACCTCTTCAGATCCGAGGCGAAACACATCACTGGGGCTGACGTGAGCCACCATCTGCAGTTGGCTGCATCCTGTACCATTAATGGCATCCGGAATGACCCATTCCACATCTGGAATGACTCCACCCGGTAGGCACAGGGAGTGCATGTTGGCCTTCTTCTCCTCCTTGGCAGCCATCTCTCTAAAGGGCTCCATCACCCGCCTAACGTTGGAGCTCCCAACGACAAGCAAACTCACTCTCTGTGAAAGCCCGGATCTTGCAGACTCAGTGGCGACCTCAGAATGAGAGACACCATCTGGCTCAGGAACATTTTCCTGAACAGGTAGCGCCTCAAACCTGTTCGCAAGACGAACCGGGAAGACCTCACGATCGGTCCCCAGGAACGTCCTGCGCCTCCTGCCAGGCACTGGAGCAACCTCCCACACAACCGCAGGTCGGGTGTCTGCTTCACTACTAGCAGTATCAGGGCATGTCGCTGCCGCAGACCGATGGAGACGACGGGAGTCCGTTCGGTCCCCACTACCGGCCAACAACAACGACGCCCCTCGATCACAGCCTCCAGCTGTGCAACCGAGCTTAACACAGTTTGAAGTTGGGAGCGAAGTGTCACCAGATCAGACTGCATCCGCACACAGCAGTCACAGTCCCTATTCATGATTACAGTGCCGAGAAAACAAAAACTACAGTTGCGTTGCACTCAAAGGAAGATTACACTGTTTGATAGAACGCGGATTTGTATCTAATATGCACGAGAGCACAGCATAAATTTAGAAACTGAAACGAAAACGCGAAGATGAAAATCAAAATATATGTCGCTTCTAATCAGAAGCCGGTTTCACTTACAGAAGGCTGCGTCTCCTGCTAATCGGCCGGCGGCTAAACAGAGACTGATTGAGCTCTACCAACGGGAGACCAAATCAAAACAAAACAAACCCTCCCAACATTGTGTGAACACTTCAAAACAATTAGCCAAAATTTTCGGAGATTAACCGTTTTGGACAAACCCTCATTTTCCTTTTTATTATTACTTATATATTAGACATATCCAAAACGAAGTTCCATGTGTCACATCTGCTGCATTTCACCGCAATCTACAAGGAATTCTCATAGGTCTGAGATTTTGAACAACGAACATTCACATTTTTAGGTATGTAGAAAAACTGAAGATTTTCCTAACTCGAAACCTCAGGAAGTTCTTGATGGAATACTTTGATATTTTTGCATAACGTTGCCCGTGAATTCTCGTTGATTTTCTATGCCTAATTTTAATATAGGTCGTATACTTATTTAAATAAATTTTATAACCGGAAATTATGTTACAAAAGATCGCAAAACGTAACATACATTTACAATGGGAATTAAATATACGAGATAACAATCGCTGTAGCGGTAAGAAGCAGTACGACACGTAATAAACAATAGGAGTCGCAAAGAATTGCCCCACCATGCGACGAGCCTTAATTGATATAGATTATGAGAACGAGACTACTTAGCGACTTGCAAAAACTTTAAACATAATTTCAAACGTTTATTATACTTTCTCTCGCTGACAACCACAACAAAATGATGCAAGATAAGCCGCAGTGGAATGACCGAGCGCTCTAAAGCTCCTTGCTGCGGAGCGCGCGGTTGCTCTCTGTCATAGGTTCGAGTGCTCCACACACACACACACACACACACACACACACACACACACACACACACACACACACAGTAGTTTTTGTAATATGTTAGACTAGGCTTGATAACACATCAGTCAAGTCCGAAAGATTAACAAGCATTTAAACATTTATTGATGCAAGGAAAACAGTTCGTATCTTACAGCTTTTCCGCTGTTAATGGAGTGAAACTACGCAATTCATTGTGATGTTACACTTTATAATTTCTACACTACAAACGATACGACTCGCACTTCATGAAATACGAGGACATTAATAGTAACGTTCAAAGAAAACCGTCCCACCATGAAGGTTTTAATATGTTCCTTCTTTACTACTAACTGTATTCGCAACAGCTTATACAGACGTACAACAGTTACACAAATTAACATGCAACTTTTAAATTACACAGTTGTATGACATAAAAAAAGGTAAATATGATATCATACATACTGTGAAGGGTAAAAAAGAACCTGTCACATTATGCACAATGGTTTAATTCATTTCTTATTTACTACTAAGATGCTCCTGTATTTCTGTTACCTTAAGGATGTAACGATCCACAGGGTTCTGTCACTTTCTGAACATGCCAAAGTTGTCAGTTACGTATTTTACATACTTTTTCACACTTTTGTTGATTCAAAACGATAAATTTTGTTGTAACGAATGATATATTGATTGTTAAAGTTTGTTTACTTACCAAATTTGAATACTAAAAGAACATATATTTTGTTTTGCGTAAATCTGCACATGCCAACGCAATAGGAATTCCTGTATTAACTGTAAACTTCCGAAATCTTACCTTGAAATTTATTAACTTGCCATATAAAAATGTGTATTTTTGCAGCCATAACGCACATGTCAGAAATGTCATAGGAAGTTGTTGTTTTGAGTCAAAGACCCTCATGCTGTAAAGATACGACTCACTGCCAATACTTGGGCAGATAGTAATGTTATGAAAAATTGTTTTTATTGTTATTTATTGAAGGCTAATAACTACTTGTATATTCATTAGAATATTGCTAACGAATTTCGATGAACTTATTAAATCATTCTGAGAAACATTTAGTGACATAAATATTGTAATTTTCCTGGAGGTTAGATGTTTGTGAGCATGTGAAGAGTCACCTGACGTGACGTCACAGGCAGATGTTTGTCTATTTAAACCGCATGGCGTCCGCCAGCAAGCAGAGCAGAACAGAGCAGTTTTGTGGTACAATATGAGCATCAGTTTGTGAGGATAAGTTGTTGTGAAACTAAGTACTCAGTTGGTAATGTGGTGTAAAGTATGGAGAACTTTGATTATATACAGCAAGAGTTCCATTGTGGGAATACATTAGTGTTGGCCATCTATGTATAAAGGCTAGTCTACACGACGACACTGGGTTGCGACACTCGTTTCATGAAATGAGTTGCCCGCAACTGGTTTCGTGCATCTCTGTAGACACGGCGCCAATACTATACACTTCAGTTTCGTTGTTTTGTGAGTGCCGTAGTCGCCGTAGAATGAACGTTTTGGTAGCTGTAAGAGTTGTGGAGGAGCTATTGCTTCTCTGTGTGAAGTCGCTGCATAAGACTAAACATTAAAAGAATATGAAACGTGTTTGGGTTCGTGATTGGATTTCAAAAAGACGTAAGCTCGATTGCTCTGCGACCTTGCTGAAAGAAATTGTGATTGAAGACCCTAGAAGTTATTTTAATCAAGTCAGAATGTCACCAGAGCAGTTTACGTTCCTTTTAAACAGAGTTAGTAATGCAATAAACAAGCAAGAAACTGTTATGCGTGAAGCATCGTTACCAGAACTGAAATTACAAATTGCATTACTTTTCTTGTCAAATAGATATTCGTCTCTACAGTACCTGTAACGTGTTCCCAAAGGCACAATTCAAATGTTCAAATGTTTGTAGAACTTATGGGACTTAACTACGGGGTCATCAGTCCCTAAGCTTACAAACTACTTATGAACTACCTAAGACTAAGGACGGCACAAATATCCATGCCCGAGGGCGGATTCGAACCCCCGACCGTAGTGGCCGTGCAGACCGTGACTGGAGCGCCTCAGTCCCCTCGGCCACCGCGGCCGGCTATCAACAATTGCCATAGTTCATTTGTATAGGTATTTGGAATTGAATGTACTTTAATCTGCAATTCACTAATTGTCAACTCATCAATATTTAAGTCACGAATAATTCCTTCAAGAGCACTAATACGGCACTGCTTATTCCTGAAAATTTCATCGTTAAAATGGCACAAACACCTATGCATCGCATATGTGTTCAAAAACCTAATTATTTCTTCCTTTTCCCCCCTTTGTGATTTGTTCTGTATTGGTTATCTCCTAACCAATGTTGGAAGATGCCGAAACGTTTAGTTTCGTCAACGAGTTGCGCGACCGCTTGCCACGCATGCGCACAGGCCAGTAGCGCAGTTTCATGAAACCTAATGTCGTCGTGTAAACTAGCCTTAAGACTTTATGTACTACAAGAAAGTTACGATTTTGACACAGTTTAAATATGTTATGGAAAAGGTTGCAACTGGTTAAGGTAAATTAAACTGCAATATCAGCCTCTAACAGTGTTTGAATTCCCATCGCCATGCAGAAGGTACCACCTGTGTTTGCTAATGTACTGAATGAACATTTTCAGAGTTTGTGTTATGCCAACTGACCAACATTTGATCGATCCTTTACCCCACATGAAACCTATCAAGGAAATTGACAGAGCCGTTGACAACGTTGAACTGTGGATCGCACACGGCTGCAGGTGAAAGCAATAGATTTCTCTAGAGCAGTCGTGTCTAACATTTCCGCCAGGCGGGCGCGCCCGCGGACACTGTAGTTGACCGCCACGGGCGCGACCTTGGATTCGTTCAGAGCTGCAGGGCTGCAACCGCGCATGCGCAGTACGGAAATTCGTGTTCAAAGAGCAATCCTGCAGCTTTCTGCATCCTACCGGCTGTTCAAGGAAGCTCCCGGCTGCAGCTTCCTACAGCATGCGCGGTAGTGCCTGCTATTCTGATGCAGGAAGTTGCAGGAAGCTGCAGTCCTGCAGCTCTTTGAACGAACCTCGTGTGCCGCTAGTGCCCCAGTACACACGCCGCTGCGCACAGTACGCGGGGCAGGGACGCGGCAAAGGCCGACCGCGGGCGGCGGCACGGGCACGGCGAGGGCGCCCGCGATCGTGGTGCGATGTTTGCCCATGCCTCCTCTAGAGTTACGAAGAAACTAAGAGAATGACATAGTGTACGTCCGACGAGCACTATTTCCGACAGATCTACCTTTTAACTTCAAGAGACTGCGGTTTCCAGTGGGACTTGTATTTTCTATTACGATTAATAAACAGTAGGGCAATGTATTAAATTCTGCGGAGTGGTTTTAACATATCGTTGTTTCTCACACGGTTAAGTTTTCGTAGCTTGCTCAAGGGTGAGCTCACCAAGGAATTTATTAATACTACGAGTAGCTCTTGGAAAAGTAACAAGAAGTGTTGTTTATAATCAGCTTTTGAATTAAATGAGTGTATGAATGTTACATATCATTTGTATTTTGTTTACTATCGTTCTTTATTTGGATACTGCACTTACAAAAATGTTCATATGTTAGTTAAGCTTAAGGGACTTAACTGCGGGGTAATCAGTCCCTAAATTGACAAATTACTTATGAACTACCTTATACTAAAGACGACACAAACATCCATGCCCGAGGGGGGATTCGAATCCCCGACCGTAGCGGCCGTGCAGACTGACTGGCACGCCCCAGACCGCTGGGCCACTGCGACCGGCTGCACTTACAATTTTATACATTATACAAGACGATATTATTTCTTATGTTTTCCACGATAAATATGTTTTTAGGGAAACGAAGATGGTAGAGAGAGAAGTACTAACTCGGTCTTGAATAAATAAATTAATACCTCTGCAAAACCATTTCTTAACCTCGTTGTACATAGTGCGTTGTCTGTATGTTTGTAAACCATTTGGACCAAACTGCTGTGGTCATCAGTTCCTGGACTTACAAAATACCTAAACTAACTTACACGAAGGATTACCTCCCCCCCCCCCCCCCACACACACACACACTCACCCATGCCCGAGGGAGGACTCCAACCTCCTGCGGGAACGGCCGTCCAGTCCGTAGCATTATGCCCAAGAACATACGGCGAAAGTAGTGTGACCGTATGATTGTGAGTTTTTGTGTTTGTGTTGCATACAAATCTACAGTTTTGTTCCAATGTTGATGAATTTTTCCATAGATGTCATTTAATTCAAGAGAAAGAATCATGTACAACATCACATATTTCAGGAGATATGACGTCATACACAATGAGATGTGTAAAAACTGCTTCAAACAGACGAAAATGTTGTGCAACTCTTCCTAAATCACTCGATAAATTTCATGTAAAATATTGTGCATATATTCCCTACCACGAGGTAGCAGTAAGAACCAGGGACGACACACTGATCTGGATATGTCGGGTATAGTGCGTGGCACAGGGTACTGGACTTTTGACCTTGATAGAATCTGCAGTTCTAACTTGACGAAATTCTGCACAGTTAACCCTTAAGCTGTCTATATAAAATTTAAAGTGATACATGGCGCGACAATGTTGTACTTATTGTCCTAAACCACCGGAACGATTTCAATCAACTTTTCCGTGACAATAATTGCTGTAGATGTAAGAACCACCTACGACATAGCATTCACGAGACATTACGTCATAACCAGTGAGAAGTTTGATATACCACACATTCTCCCGAAATGTTTTAACTTGCAACGTCTTCACTACAAACTATTTGAAAAAACTGCTCTTGCATTTTCTGATTCTCCACTCAACGCCCCTAGAAATTTGCATTTGTTGTGTTTTACATTGTTCAGGAGGAATCACGGCATAAGGATTGAACTATGTGAAAACTAAACTTGAGCCTGAAATTCAATACAGATGCAGATGACATGGTCAGAGTGGGGCAGAAGGCGATGACAGAGGAGTAAGAAGGAAGAGAAATAACATAAGAATCCAATAAATTTATACCCTGCCAGATATTAAACATTCCATGCAACGCCGGGTTTCCAATGAGTCTAGATCTTCATCTACATCTACATGAATACTCTGCAAATCCCATTAAAATGCATGACAGAGTGTTCATATAACCGCTTTTATGATATTTCTCTATTGTTTCATTCGTTAATAGCGCCCTGGAAAAAGGAACATAATTTTTGCCATTTTCTATCTGATTGCTCTTATTTTATTATGGTGATTATATTTCCCTATGCACAGGTACCAACAAAATCAAAATATGTTCGCATTCGGAGGAAATAGTGGCCCAATGAAAATTAGCAAATAAATCTCGCCAGAATGAATAACGTCTTATTTTAAATGATTTCCATCCCAACTCCTGCTTCACTTCTGTAACACTCTCACCCCTATATCGCGGTCATACAAAATGAACTCCTATTCAGTGAACTTCCTCTATTAAATATATGTCTGGGCACTGTGCAGCGAAGCCTAGAAGTTTGTAGTAGGAATTGTAAATATATCTATATTCTTACACCAAGAAAGTCGTTTTGAGGTTGTTACAAAAAAAAACTGATACATTCTTGCCTCATTTATTCATAACTTATACTCTAATCTGTAAAGAACAGTAGGAAAGACATAGGTTATATCTTTTTTAATGGGAATTATTGAGTGCTTTACGTCAAATTCTTACACGCCACCCGAATAAGAGCTTTGTTGCAAATATATTACACAATTTTAAGTATATATACGGTACATAAACAGGTATCTCTATTTGATTCGTCATTAAAACGAGTAGTTGTTTAAGTTCGTCGGCGAAAATGCCGAGAAGTTTTTCGAATTTTAACATGATGCTCAAATAAAACGTCGGATGGATATATGCTACGTATTTTTAATATAGAATGTATAAATAGGTTCTATCTATAGGTATACAAATAAGTGTGCTTCACTTTGTCATTCATAGAAATATTGTACGCTTAACCCTCAAGACAAGTGTGTAAGAAAAAACTATAACACATACTTCAGTGAATAGCATCATCTAACAATCTTGCACATCTACTACTAAACTAGTGAATCTATTTCAACCAGGCACTAGAATATGAATAAAATTATCGAAACAATTTTTATGCCTGAAATCCGTTTGATCGTTTAGCAAATTAGTTGTGTTCTTAATTGCATGTATGCATACTTCCATTTATTCAAGAATATTCATCTCGTATCTCTTCTGTACAGTATGTAAAATTTCTAGTGCGTTGTCTATGGTGTCTACTGTGTGATTTTCGGACTGCAAATGTTGATAAATGTTGTAAAAGAAATTGAAACACGACGTAGCATATGACAATATGACATATTGTTTTGTAGGTTAAGGTGGTACCAAACAGGTCTGTTTCCGGCAAATAAAATATGAAGTGGAATTGTAATCAAATTTCCAAATTTCTGGAAATTTATGAAAGTTTTCCCTGCATTATGGGAAATGTTTGAATTGAATGTTTGACGAATTGAAGTCCAGGAATTGTGGAATAAAGTTGGAGATAGGTGATGCGGGTCTTCGAAACAGCTATTCAAGTGTTTTGAAACTGTCAGCTGTTGCCAAATAATGCAATGTAAATTCCAATTTTGTTCTTGACGAGATCGCCATCCTTATTATGGTGTTCTGTTTCCTTATTTTATCCTCTACCATTTCCAGTAATGTATAAAAATTTTCTGATGTCTTCTTCATATTTCTGTAGGCAGAAGGATCTTCATAAGATAATTCATTCAAAAGATTCGCTGTAGCCCACCCTTCAACTTTAGACGTTTGCATTTCGGAGTAGCGACTCTGTTCGCTGTCCTTGTTTACAGAGAGCTAATTTGGCAGATGCCTCCTAAAGACACCAGCGACTATCGACCAAATACGCTCCGAGTAATATACGGAGGCACCTAATTGAAATGGGCATACCTTTACTAAACGATTGGATAAATTGGTAGGAAACATTCTTAGACACCTCAGTTTGGCATTGGATGGAGGTGCTTGGGGTAAAAATCACAGAGGGAGACCAAAAGATGAATGCAGTAAGTAGGTTCAACTAGAAGTGGGTTGCCGTTCATATAAGGAAAAGATTAAAATGGCGCTAGATAGAATAGGGTAAAGAGCTGCATCAAACCAGTCTCTAGACTGAAGACCACAACAAACAAAGATGTTAAATACAGTAGCACTACCTATAAACAAAATGTTAAACAATTGTTTGAGAACGACGATCACGTTCCCCTGGTGGACAAAAACTACCAATACACCGCAAGTCACCGAAAGGTGCGTGGTGATCGGTACTCTAAGCATTACTGTTACTCTCTTCAGAGCCTTGAAGCTGTCGCTTAGCGAGAGATATAAATAGGATTACGCATCTTTGAAGACGGAAATTTGACAGTAGATGATACTATTACAGTTAGGCATCATTTCTGCTAATTATATGTAACACGTCACATGACTGATGGTCGCGGTTGTGTGTTAGTCACTAGATGTCACTCTGCAGAGAAATGTAACACACACACCACATTTCACAAGAATAATTCAAGATTGATACCTAAAATTTTATATCTCAATTACAAAAAATCATTTGCTATTAAACAGATCGAAAAAATTGTTGGGTGTTTACATTAATGTTGCAACTCTTGTTCTTGTATTTCCTGACAGCATTCACCGATTTTTTTCAGACGCACCCTGCAAAATAAGTGCATGTCGTAACGGTTATATAAACTGTCATCACGTAAGATGTTGACGAATTATGTGAATGTCACGACTTCGGCAATAGGAAAGTGCTTAGGTAGCAGTAAGATGAGGATGTTATATGACACCTTTTGTTAACGGAAGGGACAATAGAATGATATGCTAGGTTGCCATATTGGAACAAGAGATTTACCTCTACAGTACATTGCTTCTTGTAAAATCTTCTATCTAACTATGTCTGAAAACAACGTCATATACGACGTGCAGATGTATAAATTCGTCGAATTAAGCAAGGATGGGAAGTATGCTCCCTCGTGAGAAAACACGTAACCGAGTTGTCGTTCTGATCTACGTCGTTATAATAAAGTTCAAATGTACACTTCACTCTCGCAGCATGAGCGATAAGCTATCTGTGTTTCAAACTAAAGAATTGTTGCAATAATGACGTCACAGGTTATTGGACAAAATCCATGTCATCTTGAAAAAAATTCTAAGTTTTAATCATTGCTATAACACATGCATCCACTGCCATCGCCACCATGTCCACCACTGTCCTCTAATGGTGAAAGCCGTCCAAGCCAGTGACGGGAAAGCAATACATCAATCACCCTAAATCATAAGTTTCTTTGGCCATCCATAAATCGTGGGCAGCGAAAGTGTAGCAAGGTACTGTGATGACCATTAGGGCTGCTTGCTGAACACATTCAACCCCTGGTTTTGTCTGTTATAATTAATAATAATATAAACCAGTAGGAGTCGTGTGAAGTTCTCTCACATTACTGGTCGCGTGGATGATACCTATCGCCAAACATTGTTTTAAAATTTTTTTTCCCAAGATGAAAAGAAAGCGATTACATATGTGCATAACAGAGGAGGATTCATTTAATTACTCAAATCGACAATTTAGTGAACAATATTTTTCAACAAAGTTCATACGTAAATTAGTGGACTAGTATTTTAGTATAAATCAATCAGTTTCTAACCTATAGACAATAATAGCTGTAATTGAGACACAGTAAGACACAAATTTAATCAGTATTTTCTAAATTAATTTTTGACGCTATATTATTTCAGTCTACACTGTGTAAACACTTTCAAATGATAAGGGCTCGTCTACTCACTGTGCCTTATATACCACTTCCTGGTTGGTTTGTTACGTGGACTATATTGCTGTTATCATCTTGCTCTTCTATTCTTGACAGTAAACGACCACGCTTCCTGATCTCCTTAGTAACCTATGGTGCTTGGTATTTCCTTCGAAAGTTCCCATGTGAGACTGGCCAGAAAAGTAGTACACTTCAGTGATTCATCTTTATTAGTAAATGCAAAATGGACTTATTGCAGCTAAATTTAGTAGACTGTTGAACTCTCCCGAAGGTCAGTGTCTTCTGAACAATTTTAAACAACATACACTTGATGAAATAGCTGGTCAAAACAGTATACGCCAACATTTGTCATTATAAAAACTACTGTGCTACGTTAAGAAAAAACAATGCACAAGCATGTGCATATGTCTGTGATAATAAAATTAAAACAATTTGAAATACTATTAAAAGGGAGACAGAGCAACCAAGAGCACAGGAAGACGGTATGACCGTCAAAGCAAATGAAAAGTTTACTAACAATAAGTCAGAAGCTGAAAAAATTTAATGATTGGTTTTTAAATTTTGTGGAGTCAGAAGTAGCAAGGAGGTAATGGAGGAAGCTATACCTACACAACTTGAAATTTATGTCATTTCCAGTATGTTATTAAAAGCTGGTTCCAAAGATATAAGTAGAATTCTTATTCACATATACAATAGCTCTCTAAAGCAAGGTATTTTCCCCAATAGAGTGAAATATGCTATCGTTAAACCATTGCATAAAAAAAGGGATGCGTCTGATGTCAACATTTACTGCCCAAACTCACTTCTGACATCTTTATCCGAAATATTTCAAAAATTAATATATTCTGGCCTAGATCCACATATTAATAAAAATAAAGTGCAAACAAAATGTCAGTTTGGTGTTCAGATTGCAATTCTGTGTTTTTTTTAATTTTTTTTTATTAAGATAATGAGAAAAATTTCCATTCTTCAGAAACGATTTATAGACATTCTAAGCCTCTAACTTTTACACAATTGCTAACTAAATCAAGGACTTTAATTTTATGACACTGAATAACTAATAAATTTCAAAAGAGGTTTCGGTTTGTATTCCAACTCGCAATCTTTCCACTAAGAATACAGTACTTTATTTCCTCTAATTTGACAGTTTCGTTTCATTCTAGCTTGTTACGGTACACTACGTAACTGCAATACGAATTCAGATTGCTGATCTAATTTATTTTGATAAATTCCTTAAGAAACAGAAACACGGAAAATGTTGCTTAGAGTGAAAGCCAACTACGACTATGATGCACAGCTGCATATCACGAGTGTGTAAATATTAATTGGTTCACAATGGATTGATGTGGGTCTCCGACCGAACTTAAATTTACATATGATACCTACTTTTCCTGTCATGAATAGATTCTAAAGCATACAGAATGTAAAGTAGGCCTATTGAATGACGACATTTTCGTTACAAGCACACAGAAGTAACAGCTGTAGGTTTTTTATTTTCAAAATATTTTGACATCTATGAGAACTCAACGCAAGCACCTACTCGAGTTCAGAAGATGTGAAAGGACTGATGTTTTTAACCAAATTATATGCATACAATCACAAAAAGTATGAATCCGACACTGTTTTTTATGCAGAAAGTAAAATGTTTACCAAAGTATCAAAGACAGCAGTAGAAATAGTTTTGCCGTTTTCTGATAAAAATATTTTATAATGGTGTAACAGAAGATGCGGAAATGACTGTGTATATGGCGCGCCTTAACTTTCCCTATCTTTCCCCATTGCATTCAGTCCTCTGCTTCAATTATGGTTCTATTGTAATTGTTGGTAGTCTGATGGCCAGCAATTTGGCGGTGCATCACTCTTAGTGGTATCAGGCAGTTAAGTGGTGATTACAGTTGCTTCTGACAGCAAGAGTACTTGCTGGACTCCACAAGAATAGTGCTGGCACCATGCTGTAGTTCTTCTATGGTTAATGACAATGTCACTATTTCAAAACAGAGATAAAAAGAACTATGATCTACATTTATTTACATATGTGCTCATTTCTTGCCTAAAAAAATTAAGATGCCACCTCCACATTACAATGGTTACGGATGTCATTTGGTAGTAAACAAGCTGAAATCTACAAATATGCAAAGCGTAATATTAGGCTAATACTCTGTGTACCCCTTCATTTGAATTATGCTTTTTTTGTTCTGTCTCTATAAATTTCCTGGTTTTTATTATTGTTATTCAGTTAAGGGACACAATCTGCTATTCAGAGAGTGAATGATTTTAATGCATGTATTACTTCAGTGATTTTATGAAGAATGAAAGTTTGGAAACTTGGACTGTAGGTAGTTTTAAAGTCATACTACTACGTAAGTACTCTCTTTATTGACAAAATTTGCCAAGACATAATACCTTCATATCTTTGTTGTAGCGTTGTTTATAACTGCAAAGAATTATTATGCATTATTGATTTCAATTCCAGACCGCGTTACATTGGAAGCCTTGTTGTGTTAGCGGAGCCGCGGTGGAGCGGCCGAGCGCATTGAGGCGCTATGCTACGATGCGCGAGGCCGTTCCCCGTCGGGGGCTCGAATCCCCCCTCGGCATAGATGTTTGTGCCGTCTTTATTATAAGCTAGTTCATAAGTAGTTTGTAAGATTAGGGACTGATGGCCCCGCAGTTAAGTTCCATAAACCTTACAAACATTTGAACAATTTGAACATTTTGTGTTAGCGGAGAAGGCAGTGCAGTCAGCATGTAGAGGCCGAGAGGGAACTACGATCTTCTGACGCCCAGTCAACTAAAACTATTACAAAGTACTTTTAATCGGAGTATAATTCGCTGTCGAAAAAAAAAAAAAAAATGTTCTGGTACGTTCTAGAAATTACGGGAACATCTAAGTGAAGCATCTTACACAGAAAGTAGTTTAAAATCGAAATAGCTATCAACAATTTCAACATCAGATTATTTAGAAGTGACAGAGTGAAGAAGGATTAATGTACTTATCCAAGTAGAAACGCACTACGTGGAGAAATTTTCTTTTTATTTGCGCTAAGAAAAACCTTGTCAAACCACTGGTGAAACACTCACTATTAATGTGGGAATCGAAGCGATATAAAGTAAGATCTGTGGACAACCTGTACAGGCAATAAACTAACAACGAGAAAGCTCACTGAATGGCATATGTGACCCACGCGAATTTTTAAGGGGTTAAATTTTTTCCAATTGTGAGAGTTCCTCCCAACGTTTGCGAGGTTTCTGTAATGTATTAAAATGGCCATTAGGTTTCCTTGTTAATAATAAATTTTGTACGATTGGGTCTTTTCAAAAGCAGGTTTTGGAATTTTGAAAGATGCACATATCGTAATACAGAGGCGTTTAGCACATGGAACGGCTGTTCATCCACAAAAACTGTGCGTCACCTGTCGTAATTTGTGGAGTAGAGGGGAGGGGGGGTTGTGTTGTTTGGTTGGGATAGGGGGTCTAAACAGCTAAGTATTAGTCCCCCTGTAGGGAGGGGAAGGAGTGAGGACAGGATAGGAGGGGAGTGGGAAAGGAAATGCAGTGTGGGAAGTAAAGAAGGAGTGAGGACTGGGGTTTCTTTAAATCCTGACCAGGAGAAATGCATTGTACGGAGAGAAAATACCTCGTAATCCCAATATAGCCTTGCAGAGACGTGCAATGAATGTATCAGCGCGACAGATCTACATTTTATTTAATTTAGTATTGTAGTGATGGCGAACCTAAGGCTACGTTTCATTGGCAGAACACTTACAAAATTCAATTGTTCTATTGAGTAAACTGCCTAAACTTCACTTGTGCGTCCTATTTTGACTTAATGTTACGCATTGTGGAATCCCCACGAAGGGGGACAGACGGGGAATATAGAGAAAGTTCAGAGAAGGGCAGCTCGTTTCTTATTATCGCGGTATAAGGTAAAGAGTGTCACGGAAATGATGCACGAGTTGGGGTGCAAATAATTAAAAGTAAGGTGTTAACCATTGTGACGAGATCTATTTGCGAAATTTCTTTTATCTTCTTTTTCCTCCGAATGCGGTCATATTTTGTTAACACCTAACTATATAGGGAGACCTGAGCGTCAGAATAAAATATCGCATATTACATGTAAAACGGAATGTTTTAGGTATTAGTTTTTCCTGTGCTGTAGAGAATGGAACGGTAGAGAATAGAGTTGGCTACTGAGTTGATGTTTCTACCTAGTGAATCGAGTCAGCGAACTGTTCGGCTGAGTCGAAACTTGAATCGGCACTGTTTCAAAACAACGAATCTTGTGATTCATGTATCGGACGCTAGATAACGTTAACATGCGGGTTTGAAGTTGTTCCCCTAACGTGCCACGCGATATTTTGAATTATGCTACCAGTACCCTTCAACTGAAGTTTGAAAACTGGGATACCACCCAGAAAAGTTGTAAAGTCCTTCGGTGTTTTGAGGTAGTTTTGCGTGAACTAAGCGTTGTTACGCATTGTTGCTACATCTGTGCCAGGTGAATGCATCTTTTCGAAGCAAGGGCAAATAATTTCAGTGAGACGAAATCGCATTCTCAGTAAGGTCAAAAATTAAGTTTTTTATTTCATTTTTATTATTTTTTTTATTTCAATTTAAAGAAACTGTAATTGATTGTCTTTTATTTGACTCACTGAAGATAAATCTGATTATTAGAATACCTATCTGGACACTGAAAAATTTTAGTTCAGTTTTGTGGTTTCGTCACGTAAATTATGAAATGTGTTTCCTTGTGTTAATACTTGTAGTAACATCTGTTGATTGCATTAAATATTTCTTAGGAACAAATCTTAAATATTTTGTTTAAATTGATTGGTTAGAAAAGTTATTCATTTCTGGATGCACGAAGAATTTGAATATTTTATTAAATGTTTGTATAGTCTATGGGACTTAACTACGGGGTCATCAGTCCCTAAACTTACAAACTACTTATGAACTACTTACGAACTAGGACGGCACAAATATCCATGCCCGAGGGGGGATTTGAACCCCCGACCGTAGTGGCCGTGCAGACCGTGACTGGAGCGCCTTAGTCCCCTCGGCCACCGCGGCCTGCGATGCACGAAGACATTTGAACCATGATCTTTCTTTTTTTATTTAAACTTAATTATGGAACTTTGTAGGCTGGAAAAAGTTTCATGACTTTGGAATTTGAACATTACTATTTTATGCTTCCTTTGTTACAATATTTTTTTAATGAAAATATGAGTAACTTAGGAAACGTTTAAGTTTTAACACGATTGTAAAATCGTAGTAGCAAAGAAATCCTGTGCCGTTCAATTACGTCTAGTGAATAAAGTATTAAAACCATGTTGATATTCCATAGATATTTCGTATTTGCTGTATCGACCTACTGTAGCTTTCTCGGCTCACGTGAATCAGCGGAGGTAGCAGGACGCAGGTCTGCGGCACGTCTCGTGTTTTGAGTGCCGAAGCAGCGAGTCGACTCACTGCGGCGCCCTGCAGCTGTCGCGGCTCACGTGAATCAGGGAAGGTAGCGCGGCGCACGACTCTGCAGCACGCCACATGTTTCGTGTGCCGACACAGTGAGTCGACTCACTAGACTCAGATGATCCGTATGTTTCGAAACAGTTAAATGATCCGAACTGCCCATCACTAGTAGAGAAATATCATAAAAGCGGTATGATGAACCCTCTACCATGTACATAAATGTGATACGCATTCTTGTATATGTAGATGCAGAAGTACACGCATGTTTCTTTTGTGCACTACTGTAGCAAAGCCCCTTTCGAATTTCACATAGGGCGTTGAAAAAGTTTTGTACAGTCGTCTCCAATTTGTTTATTTTGGAACATTTAGCTATAGATTGAGCCTACTCAATGAAGCCTGCATCAGTTGCAATGCATCTGGCCCAAACGTTCTTTCCATGATGTAAATGCACTTTGGTAAAATTCTGGGGACTGACGTATACACAATAGCTTGACAGAGGTCTTTCTCACAATGAAATGTTTTACCGCGCAGGTGAGCCTTCAGACGATCAAATTTAGGCGTAGGAAAGTCCGGACTGTAGGGAGGATGAGGAACAATTTTCCAATTCATTTTCTTGATTTTCTCCTGCGTCATAAAGGTTGTATGGGGTTTGCCATTGCCATGGTGTAGTCTCATGAGCTGACCCGGAAGTGGTGGACTCTGGGTCTTGATGGTACGTCGCAGCTTGTCAAATGATAAATAGTAACGGTCCACGTTAATGGTGGTGCCAGGTTCCAAAAGGTCAATGAAAATGACACCATGCTTATCGCAAGAAGAAGAAGCCATCACCTCTCTGCCTGCTGTTCGTGAATGTCTTGGTTTCTTCTTCCGAGGGGAACCCGGATCACGCCACTCCATGATGTAAATGCTCTTATGCTCTCACGTTCGGACAAAAATATACCTTGTTTCATCCTGAGTAATAACGCCGACAAACCACTGTTTCCACACTTCAGTAAATATCTTTATCAGACGCTCGCACACATTTTTCCTTTTCTTTTTCATTTCTCTAGGCACACAACCTGCACATGATTCTCTGAGTGACTGTACCGATGACTACACACTACACAACGACAAACGAGTCATTTCAGCAGGCTGTCGTGTCGTCACACATTTAGGATGATTTGATCGTTGGTCTCCTTATTCACATCAGTCAATGCCGTCGATGGCCTACCGCATCGTGGATTGTCCAGCAGAGAGAAATCACCTTCTTTAAACGTCTGCAACCACCGCTGGATACGGCTGCGTTCCACTGTGTCCTTTCCATAAACAGGGAGAAACTTCCTCTGAATCGATGTGGCAGAGTCATCGAATGTCTTGAAGAGCAACTCCATCACTGCCCGTTGTTTCACGGTTCATTATGGCTCACCTGTAAATAAAGGAAAACACATTTATATACCAACTTATAGCTAAATGTTCCAAGTATGTTCGCAAAAATTGTCATTCTTCTACTGTTAAAAAATAAATTAAAAATAAATGTTGACGTCTGTGCAAAACTTTGTATAAGTTTAATTGCACTTCTTGTATAATTAATATCAATAATTGGTACTTCAGTTTTCGTGTTCGCAACAATTGGTTTAATAGTGGTCGTACCCGCTTACACTTTTTCAGAAGGGCTTGTTGAAAAATCGGGACGCATGATGCGAGAAGTAGTATGACTGAAAGTCGCTAATGGAGATACGTGAGCCGGGTAACGAATTGGCTGCAGATGGTACAAAACTTTTTAGGTCGATGTAGGATATGCCTGTGAGATGTTACTTCAACTGTTAATTGGAGAAATTAATAGTTTGTCAAACTGTTTGTAGCATGATCGATACGTCAGTGTACAAACCACTAAAATGTTAAATACTATAATTTACTGTACTTGTATTTCAATTAGCTAAGTTAATATGCATACTAGACGGCTTAGCTAAGTTACAGTATATGCTAGACAGCTAGATTATCAAAGAGAGCTAAGGCGCTAAGCGCTACTGTGATATCACGAAACGAAGAATAGGATACACCACGAAAGAAGCTGGCTATAATGTTGCTTCTCAGATTTTAAAATGACAGCCAACAAGCATCTCGTAAGGATTAAGTGGTGAATACAGTAACATGGCATCATACTGAATAACTCACACCATGGATAAGTGTTGTACCTACAACTATGAGGGAGAAACAGATCATTTCTTTCTTTTTAGTACTGATATTTCTACACTTTATAAAAGCGTCATTTAAGTACATAGCTGCTACTTCTTAAAATGTAACCGTGGCCATACATTCTAATGTTAATGGGAAATTCAGTATATGAAATGCATAGATTATTTTCCGCTTTTATCTGCATACAAGACATCGAGTTCCCTTCAAAACCTTGGAATGTAACAAAAGAAGGAACAAAAGGGTACGTCTTGTGTCCGTTAAAAGAGAGAATATAAAAATTCACCTTTAAAGTGAAATGGTGATGAAGCAGTTTTTCATGAGCAAAGACGAAATTAAAAGTACAAAGACAGCGCATACCCGGGCGTGTACGTGCCCAGAGCGGGGACAATTTTATAGCTCATAACGTCTCATGCTAAAAGAGACGTCATTACGTCGGTTGTCAGGGGTCGCTGTACGCCCTAGATGAGGTCTTTCAGTCTTCGCATCCTAGAATTCTTCGTTTTTATTGAGTCTTTATTGAGTCTTTAAGCTTAACAAACATTTGAATGTAGAAGGAGAACATCGAAGCTTCCTGTCTGTCTGTAAATCTATCGGACCAAACTGCGTGGTCATCAGTCCGTAGCTTACAAACTACTTAAACCTAGGTAAATTAACCTACGGACAAACACACACACCCGTGCCCCAGGGAGGACTCGAACCTCCACGGCGAGCAACCGCGCGCTCCGCAGCGAGACGCTTTAGACCGCTCGTCTACTCCATCGCGGCTCGAAGCTTCCTAATAACATTGTAAAGTAATGGGAGATTGGAGATACAACCCTACTACAATGTTGTCAGATGTCCTCCTCCACTTCACCCACTTCAGCACTGATGTGGAAACATTGCAATCACGTCATCAAAGATGGCATCGCTTCCGATTTCCAAACAAACGAGCAGCTGGGGAGAACCCAGGACCATGCACCCCTACTCCCCTCCCCATATGAAATAAATAAGATGGCGTCTACTGGGATATTTGAAACCCAAAAGTTCCTACAATACTATTGGTAATAGCCCAATTATTATGTTGGGAATAACTAATAATTTTCACCATTAGATGTCAACGCCACAACCCCTCCCCCCCCCCTCTTCACAGTATCAAATTAGTACGAAACCCAGTCATTCTGCTCGAAGACACAGCCGAATGAGGAAGTAATTGTCAACAGCAGCAACAGCACCATATTGGATGTAATTATTGTTTATAAAAACTCAATAACAATTGTTTAAAAATTATCATTAATGTGGAGCATTTCAGAGATAACTATGTTTGCATTACCTCTTACCAAAGAACAATCTGTTTGTCAGAAATCGTCTCTGATCTACTCTTTTTCTCTATCTTTTTTATTGTTTTATATATTTCTATTTTTATTTTATTTATTTTTTTAATTTCAATGCCCTGGATGAGCAGACCGGTGACAGCATCTTTCACCGGTCTACAACTGAATGGTTTTACAGTTTAAAAGGTGAATTATTGACATTGGCAAGAATATATAAATGTAGAATTAAAACATTGTTGTGGTGACTGTTTGTAAGTAAAGATAACAAACACTATAAATAAAATCTATGTAGAAAGTCTTAAAGCGGTCATAGTGGTTAAGACCACGAAGGTTGGCACAGGCCCTAACACAGTAAGGATAAGAGCACGATTAAAATCACACAGGAGATACTTACTCGATCGCTTACTCGATCGTTCATTGTACTGAACACAAACATCATAATGCAGGCAGGTACCTCTCCATCATGAACACAAGTCCTCCTAACGCACATGTCCAAACTCTTATCCAGCCATACAATACAAAGAACAAGTTACTGCCACCGTCAAACACATCAACAACAACGACGACGAAGAACGTCCACGTATACTGAAGATCCCAATGCATCAGAATTATCATTATGAAGACTATGAGACATGATATTTACGCAAGCTCTTTCGCAGCTATTGATAATCGCCATCCTCCCATTTGACAACGATTAGAGTGATCCTCTCCGACTGTATTTAATAAAGTGTTGATCAACATCTATCAGTCACGCTGAATATAAAATTCCATATTAGTAACATCGGTGACATTTATCATGAAATCTGCTTTCAATCCTCGACACCCAAAACGCTACTTTCAATAAAGGCATGTGACACTCAACAGCTTTCTTCTAGCATTTAAGATTCTGTTGAACATTAACTGTATGCTCATCATAATCATCATCATCAACATCATCAACGAAGAACTAGAGAGAATGGTAACACCACGAAAAAAGATCTGAACACTTACGCCAGGTAAAGGTCGTCAGATCACATTCCGGAGTCGCTATCTTTCCACCGTCAATCTTGCCTTGTTTGTTATCAGTCACTTGTGTAGAAGAATCTAGCCGCTCTATCTACTCGCTTTACGTTGTACACCTTCCGATGTCTACAGACATCACACACCCCAGAGCAATGAAGCAATCATCATTATTGTGCATAATCACGGTAGTACACATTATATGCTGACCTACACAGCAGACCATACAATCTCTAAGTACTCGATAGGTTACGTGATTCGCTCTGTCCGTTAACTAAAATCCAGATTGACTTATAAGTATGTTACAAAGTGACGATTCACGATATAGCGCGTCCATTGCAAAACTATTCATTAATACCAATAAAACACCATTAAACAGGAAAATGAATCACACACATGGAACAGCTTACCAGTAAAGATATGTCTCTACATCATCTACATGTTCTTTTCTTATGTCACTGGGAGCCTCTTTTGGTATGAATTCTAACTCAGTTCCACCTAATGCAACACCCAAAATTCTCTGTATGCAGTCATAACAACAACTAAGTCTAAACTAGTGACAAGGCTATCCTACAACAACCGATTTACCGAGTTCAAGTTCTCCTCATACAAACGACACAAACATGCTATTGCAGACACTTCTTCTAGTAGCTAGTGTTAATCCCAATGTAACATGGCTTATGCCATCCTCTCAAACGACATGGACGATGAACTAGTCGCAACATGGAAATGTACGTTTCACTGGGCTGTAAAGAGTGAAACGAGAATCAAGTGATCTGTTTGCGAAATTTATTTCACCAACTTCCACTCCCGAATGCGACTTTTGTTAGCACCCACTTACATATGGAGGCTTGATCATCATAACAAAATAATACAAAACAGATCGAAAACAGGGAGGTGTAAGTGTCCCCTTTTCCCCCGCGTGCTATTAGGGTTCGATGAAGCCTCTGCTATGCACTTCATTGTGCCTTGCAGAGTAATTAAGTAGATGTATATATCAGAGTTTTTCTTTGTGGAATGGAACGTAGCCAATCAGATGCGATTTGGGTGTCAGGTTTAAAACAAATTTTTTCAGTCGCCATATTGTTAATTACTTATTTAGTGCCTTATTTCATTATAGCAAACGATGTATGAATATAAGCTTTGTAAAGTGTCAGAAAATTGAGGAACCTTTGAAAACACATCGTTTTCGATTGTTTGTTAGAATTAATTTGCCAGAAGCTACGTATTAACAGCTTTAAGTGTTACTGTAATAAACATCTGTTACTGTTATAGTCCAGTCCCATGAACCAAAGGCCTTGCAGAGGTGGGGTGGCTTGCGTGCTATACAGATAGCCGTACTGTAGGTGAAATCACAGTGGAGGGGTATCTGTGGAGAGGCCAGACAAACGTGTGGTTCATGAAGAGAGGCAGCAGCCTTTTCAGTAGTTACAGGGGCAACAGTCTGTATGATTGACTGAGCTAGCCTTTTAACATCAGCTAACATGGCTTTGCCAAGCAATTACAGCGAACGGCTGAAAGCAAGGGGAAACTACAGCCGTTATTTTTCCCGAGGACATGCAGCTCTACTGTATGAACACATGATGATGGCATCCTCTCGGGTAAAATATTCCGGAGGTAAAATAGTCCCCCATTCGGATCTCCGGGCGGGGCTACTCAAGAGGAAGTGATCATCAGGAAAGACAACACTGGCATTCTACGGTCGGAGCCTGGAATGTAAGATTCCTTAATGGGGTAGGGGAGCTAGAAAATGTAAAAAGAGAAATGGGTAGGTTGATGTTAGATATAGTGGGAATTAGTGATGTTCGGTGGAAAGAGGAACAGGATTTCTGGTCAGGTGAGTACAGGATTATAAATAGAAAATCAGTTGGCGGTATTACAGCAGTAGGTCATTAATGAATATTAATAGGAATGCGGGTAAACTACTATGAGCAACACAGTGATCGCTTTATCGTAGTCAAGATACATACGAAGCCAACACCGACCACAGTAGTACAGGTTTAGATACCAACTAGCTCTGCCGATGATGAGGAGATCGAAGAAATGTATGAGGAGGTAAAGGAAATTATTCAGAGAATTAAGGGAGACGAAAACTTAATTGTGATTTGAGACTGGAATTCAGTAGTAGAACAAGGAGAGATAGTAGGTGAATATGGTCTGGGCAAAAGGAATGAAAGAGAAAGCCACTTGGTAGAATTTTGCAAGTAACATAATTTAGTTGTAACAAACACTTGGTTTAAGAATCATGAAAGAAGGTTGTATACGTGGAAGAGACCAGGAGACACTGGGAGATACCAGAAAGATTTTATAATGGTAAGACATAGATTCCGGAACCAGGTTTTAAACTGTAAGACATACACAGCGACAGATATAGATTCTGACCATAACTTGTTGGTTATGAACTGTAGGCTGAAACTGAAGAAAATACTAAAAGGTAGGAAAATTAGGAGATGGGACCTGGATAAACTGAAGGAATCTGAAGTTATTGAGAATTTCAATGGGAGCTTTAGGCAACAATTGACAGGAACGGGGAAAAAGAAAACAGTAGATGAGGAATGAGTAGCATTGAGAGATGACATGGTGAAGGCAGCAGAGGACATAATAGGTAGGAAGGCAAGACCTACAAGAAGTCCTTGGATATCACAGGACATACTAAATTTAATCGATGAAAGGAGGAAATATAAAAATGCAGTAAATGAAACAGGCAAAATGGAGTACAGACGAATAAGAAATTAGATTGACAGGAAGTGCTAAATGGCTAAGCAGGAGTGGCTAGAAGGCAAATGCAAGGATGTAGAAGAATGTATAACTAGTAGAAAAAATAGATACAGCCTACAGGAAAATAAAAGCGATATTTGGAGATAAGAAAAATAGCTCTATGAATATCAAGAACACAGATGGAAAACCAGTTCTCAGCAAAGAGGGAAAGCTGAAAGCTGGAATGAGTATAGAGAAAGGCTCTACTTAGAGGCAATATTGTAGGAAGAGGAGAAGAAGTAGATGAGGATAAAATAGGAGATACTGACAGATGAATTTGACAGAGCACTGAAAGACCTGTCGAAACAAGGCCCCTGGAGTAGCTGACATTCCCTCAGAGCTACTGAAGTCTCTGGGAGAACCATCTATGACAAACCCGTTTCACCTGGTGTGTAAGATGTATGGGACAGGCGAAGTACCCTCAGACTTTAACAAAAATGTAATAATCCCCATTCCAAAGAAAGCAGGCGCATACAGGTGTGAAAACTACAGGACCATCAGTTTAATAAGTCATGGGTGCAAAATTTTAACACGAATTACTTGCAGAAGGATGGAAATGCTGGTAGAAGCCGACCTCGGGGAAGATCAGCTTGGGTTCAGTAGAAATGTAGGAACACGGGAGGCAATACTCACTTTACGGTTATCCTAGAAGATTAAGAAAAGACAAACCTACATATCTAGCTTTTGTAGATTTGGAGAAGTCTTTTGACAATGTTGATTGGAATAAACTCTTTTAACTTCTGAAGCAAGCAGGATAAAATATAGGGAGCTTAAGATTATTTACAATTTTTACAAAAACCAGACAGAAGTTGTCAGCGTTGAAGGACATGAAAGGGATGCAGTGGTTGGGAAGGGAGTAAGACAGGGTTGTAGCCTTTCTCAAAAGTTATTCAATTTTTACATTGAGCAAGTTATAAAGGCACGCAAGGAGAAATTTGGTGAAGAAATTTAAGTTCAGGGTGAAGAATTTGCGTTTTGCCGACGACATAGTAATTCTGTCAGAGACAGCAAAGGACCTGGAAGAGCAGCTGAACAGAATGGACAGTGTGCTGGAAGGTGCATGTAAGATGAACATTAACATAAGAGCAAAACTAGGGTAATGGAGCGCAGTCTAAGAAAATCAGGTGATGCTGAGGGTATGTACTTGGTCAGTAAAATAACAAATGATGGTCGCAGTACAGAGGATATAAAATACAGAATGGCAATGGGTAGAAAAGCGTTCTTGAAAAAGAGAAATTTGTAACATCGAATATTGATTTAAGCCTAAGGAAGTCCTTTCTGAAGGCATTTGTGTGGTCTGGTATAGGAGTGAAACATGGACCATAAACAGTGCGGACAGAAAGAGGTTAGAGGCTTTTGAAATGTGTTGCTACAGAAGATTGCTGAAGATTAGGTGGGTGGATCGCGTAACTAATGAGGAGGTACTGAACAGAATTGGGCAGAAAAGGAATTTCTGGCATACCTTGACTAATAAAAGGGATCGATTGGTAGGACACATTCTTAGACATCAAGGAATCGTGAATTTAGCGTTGGAGGGAAGTGTGTGGAGTAAAAACCGCAGAGGAAGACCAAGAGATGGATACAGTAAGCAGATTCAGACAGATTTTGATTGCCGTTGTTATGTGGCGTTGTAGAGGGTTGCTCAGGATAGGGTACTGTGGAGAGCTGCATCGAACCAGGCTCCGGACTGAATACCACAACAATAACAAGAACTGTTACAATTGTTCCTATGCTACGGCGCAGCGACATGCTATCAAAGCGGCTTCTTTGTTTATGCTTGGTGAACAACAAATTACAATATGTTTTATGGTGCATTTATTATACTCTTTATCACGTAACAGTCCAGAGCAGTGAACTGGGGAAACAGCATAGTTGGTTGTACCGTAAGCCGGGAAGCACAGATCGCATTTGTCTCGTCTATGTTTCTGGATCTTTCTTGTTATTTTAATGTAAGTATAATTCGTATTCATTGTTATTTATTATTAGAGGGATTAGCATGAGGAACTGTGTAACAAAAGAGATGTCAATAACATGTTTCGCGTCTTCAGTCCCGCAGATATTTTTGTCACGATTTACTATAATTACGGTTTATTGTTTTTTATTCATTAATTTGACGTTACTTATTACAAACAAGAGCAATCTCTGTCGACGAGAGACTTTGTTGAGTTTTTCGTGCTAGGGCTTCTGAACTAATCAATTTCAAGAAAGAACCCTACCACACTCGATTTTTCCATGGTGTTTACAGTCATTGGCATGTCAATACAGACATGGAATAGTTTAGATTCACATTGCAAAGAGAACGTGGCTAGCGTGTGATCACGGAAACAGAAAAGTAGGAATGTGTTTTTATAATACAGAAAAAAAAAAATATCACCACAAACATTATCGATCTGAGGCGTTGTACCGCGTGTATGTTATAGCTAAATGTGTCAAATACAACCTATTACCTCTAAAGGAATGGCAAACCAAATTTTTGAATATACAGAGCACGTACAACTTAGAAAATTAGAATATAAGGGAGATTAAGACAAGTGCAGCTGGTGTATTTCACAGCTGATAGTTTCATTACAATTTTTGCAGAAAAAGTAATTTGTCATACATTTCGTTATTATTATCTACTTTCTGATATATGTAGCGTCTTTGTGTTTCTGGAATAAAAGTACAATTTTCGGGAGAGTATTGCATACCAGATGCAAGGAAACCTACAGCTTTGCCTATCACAGAAGAAAGCTACAATATTCAAGTTTCTATTTTGAAGGTCGCTGACAGAGATATCGTGCAGTTTAATGCACATCTATCTTTTTAATCACACTGATCGTTTGGTCCGATAGAATTACAAACATTTGAACATTTGAATCACACTGATCTACCCTCAAAGCTGTAACGGGAGCTAAAGAACGCTGCGTCCGCAAATCACGATAAGCAGCATGTTCTGTGGGACGTGGCAGGTCGCTTCAGAGCGTGCTGTAGCTAGGTACACTGCACGTCTGGCGTGCGACACGTAGGACAACAAGTCCCGTGTGAGGACGGCTTTAGAGTGATTCAACGCAGTACAATAATGTTTCTAACGCTCACCATCTATCAGCCGTATTTGTTGTATTCCCTCCGAACACCCAACTAGCATCACTCAGTCGATAGATCGAGTAACTTAGAGCGCGCGCCACGTAACTTGGCGGGTGGACTGGCTCTTCTGCGCAGGTAGCTGTGTAGTGGTGGGGGGACCAGCTGTTGCAGCGTAGCCGGACTGTGCGTTAGCTGCGCTCCGTTCCATTCCGCAGTCAGCTGCTGACTGCCGCTTAGCTCTAAAGTTACGGCCGCGTACAAGCGCAAGGAAATGTCAAGCTGCGAGTCTTGAACACACACGGCTGTATAAAAAGTGTAATGCAGAAAAACAATTGATTGTTGGGAAAACTGTGGCGCATTTACGAGTATTTATGAGTCTGTCTCTCTTGCACCTATCATGTTTACACGGCAGGGCATAATTTTCGGAGCGGCACTGAAATTCATTTCGTAGCTCAGTCGATTAACACGAAATATTTGTAAATTATATACACAGTTCTTCTAGGAACATCAATCTATCCATTATTACTGAAAAACCACATTAGACGTTCACGGCAGATTACGAATTCAAAGTAAATTAAAAGTGATATATTAGAAATTGACAAATTTTAGATTTTTCCCTTAATTATATCTTGAAATCTGGATTTTTCGAAGCAGTTATTAAAATATTTTAATAATGACTTAAGTGGCATATCACATGGAATGATAGAATAATTTTATATGTTTGGCACTGTACAAGACAAGGACACTATCTAAAAACGTTACAAGCGACACATGTTCAGTCTTCGTAGACTGATGCCCATCAAGCAAGTGCTTACTGATCAAAGCAACGTGTTTCACATTTCGTGATTTACCCGGTGACCATGCTGTCCTGCAAGTTCATCTATCGCGTAAGTGCGGTATTCGGGCATGTATGCATTTACAAGCATGAGCAATTCTGCCCTGGTTTCTGACGCACTGTGAGGAATTCCATTAGATGTTAGCCACGAAATAATTTCGTCCTATCTGGTATTTGAAGTAGGAGCTCTGTTCACTTGCACAGAGTGCACACTTGCATTGTCCATAACGATAACAGAATTCTCGGCTAGGTATGGAAGCAGTTGACTTGTAAACCCCTGACTAAAGACTGCGTAAGTCATTTCAGAATGCTTCGTCTTTGATGACTTAAATATTAATTTACTTTCAGGTATGAATCCTGTTTCTACCAAAACCAGTTGTCGCTCCGCACAGTACGATACGAACTCGAGCGCGCGCAACGGCTGACTGACGGCCATTGGCCAGCAGGTCACGTGGCGTGACGTAGACCTACCTGTGCTTCTGCGCATCCTGACCTCACCCGCCAAGTTACGTGGCGAGCGCTCTAACACAATGCAAAGTCCACCAGACGTTATTTCTTAATCACTTTCTATCAGTCATTATACCAATTACCACGTGCATTTAGCAATAACTTGTGTACAAACAGTCAACGTCATGTGCCTTCTGACGATTCACAAGATCAAGTGTTCCCCCAGTCGTTACTCTCTATAAACACTGGTAACAACACCAACCTTAAAAATTAACGAGATATAGAAAGGTTTAACAGGAATGATCTTGCTATACATGGCTCGAAGCTACTGGACTGGAGATTGATCCTTATGCTTCTCGGCCGAAGGAAATTTACCATCACAATGGCGATCCCGAAGATGATAGCGCTACTAAAGCAGAGTTAGTAAACACAGCTTTTCGAAACTCATCCAGCAAAGAAAACGAAACTAACATTCCAGATCTCGAATTACGAACAGAGGCCAGAATGATTAACGTAGAAGTAGATATCATCGGAGTAGTGAAGCAACTGACATCACTTAACAAGAACAAGTCTTCTGGTCTGGAATGTGTACCCACTAGATTTCTATGTGATTATGCTGATGCGATAGCTCATTACTTAACAGCCATATACAACCTCTCTCTCAAATAAGGATCTGTACCAAAAAATTGGAAAGTTGCACAGGTCACAACTATATTCAAGAAAGGCAGTAGGAGCAACCCACTAAACTACAGGCCTATTTGATTGAAGTCAATTTGCAGCAGGGTTTTGGAACATATCCTATATTCAAATATTATGAATTATCACAAACAGAATTATCTATTGACCCAAGGTCAACACGGATTAAAAAATATCGTTCATGTGAAACACAACTAGCTCTTTACTCACATGAAGTGATGAGTGCCATCGACAAGGGATCTCAAATTGATTCCGTATTTCTAGATTTACAGAAGGCTTTTGACACCGTACCTCACAAACGATTTTTATTCAAATTACGTAGTTATGGTATAGCGCCCAAAATTTGCGACTGGATAGGGGATTTCCCGTCAGAGGATACAGTTTGTAGTAATCGATAGTAAAGTATCGACTAAAACAGAGGTAATATCCGGCCTTCCACAGTGTAGTGTTATTGGTCTTCTGCTGTTCCTTATTTACATAATCAAATTGGGAGAAAATCAAAGCAGCTGTCTTAGGTTGATTGCAGATGACGCCGTCATTTATCGTCTAGTAAAGTCATCTGAAGATCAAAACCAAGCGCAGAACGATCTAAATAAGATATCAGTATGATGTAAAAATTGGCAATTGACTCTAAATAACGAGAAGTGTGAAGTCGTCCACATGAGTACGAAAAGAAATACGTTAAACTTTGTTTATAAGATAACTTGATCAAATGTGATGGCCGTAAATTCCACTAAATATCTAGGAATTACTATTATACCATACTCAAACTGGGAAGAAGACGTAGTAAATGTCGTAGGAAAGGCGAACCAGAGACTGCGTTTTATTGGCAGAACCCTTAAAAGATGCAACAGAACTACTAAACAGACTGCATGCACTACGCCTGTCCGTCTTCAGTTGGAGTATTGCTGCCCAGTGTGGGATCCTTATCAGGTGGGTTTGACGGAAGCCATCGAAAGAGTCCAAAGAACGGCAGCTCGTATTGTCACGATATAGGGCATCGTCACAGATATGATACAGGATATAGGATGGCAATTACAACAACAGCGGTTATCGCTGATCTACTTACGAAACTCGAATCACAAACATTCTCATCCGAATGTGAGAATATATTATTGACACACAACTACATAGGTATAAAATATCATTGGAATAAAATACAAGAAATCATATCTCGAACGGAGAAATTCAAATCGCCTTCCTTCTCGCGCGATATTCGAGAGTGGAATGGTAGATGAATAGTATAAAGGTAGTTCGATGAACCCTCTGCCAGGCACTTAAATGTGAGTATACCTTGTAGATCTCAGATACACCATCGAGATGCTTCCATTCGTATCATAAGTATCACTAACAGATGAGCTGTGTACATCACCACCCTCGCACACCCAAAACACTACATATCTATATGCACGTCTACAAATGTGTTACACCTCTGTTTACAGCACACTGTATCACTACCAATCTGAAATCTGTATTTCGCAGTTGGGAATTCGATCTTCTGCATCTCCAAAGCAAAAGACCAGAATGATGGAATATTCCTCAGCATACTCGACACTATCCGAAACCGACCATGTTCAACGCCATTATCCACCTATATATGTCCATTTTTTTTCTTTTACCAATCATCTGAAAACTTATTGGCACACTGATCTCGCGATGCATTTGCCCCTTTCTCTTCAAGTAAGTTACATTCGGACGCACAGTAGCGCTAATCTCGTTTATTTTTAACCGATTTAACTTCCAGTAAGATTGCTGAATCCTGGTCCCTATTCAGCACTTGAACCAGAAATCACAGTACGTTAAAAATACATGTTATTGAAGAAAAAGAAGACACACAAAGAGCTACTGAGAAGAAAAAATGAAATTCAACGTCATCCACAAATTTGCTTTATCACTCACACGACATATAATAACATAAACGTTACGTCTGTATCTGCAAATTTTAAAGTATCTGAAGCACAACCACATCCAACACTGGATTGTTTACGACAAGTCCCACCTGTTAATGTAATCAGGTTAGGATACATTGTTGTTGTTTGTTGGCTTGAGGGGCACTCAACAGGTTATCAGCAGGTTATCAGTGCTCACAGGCTACATTTATCACAGCAAATGGAAATAAGAGAGAACTATTTCACTACGATATTAGGCCTCCAGAAAGAGATCTAACAGAAGAGAAAATGCGAAGTAGCGTAGAATTAAGGTGGTTCAATCAACTGGCATCATCTCATTAACGAAGAATCCCTATTTCATTTTATGCAAAATCACACCCTACACACGCAGCGTTGGAATGATTGGAAGGAGAGTCTTTGAAACTCTAAGCCTTACCGGAACAGGACTGACTGTTATCGAAAGCTAACTCTATATGACATGCGTAACATGGGGAGAACTTGAAAATGGGTAAATCCGTTCGTTGTAGGTTGAAGATGACTGAGAGGATATCCTGTCACTTGATTCCACTTGGTTGACTTTATGACCATTTACACAAACTCTCGCATATTGGACCACGACTTTAATAAAAATGAATAGAATTACTGTATTGTAGTACAGGGTACTGCGCAGTCGGCATGGCTTGTTCAAGGAGACGCTTGCCCATTGCCATTTGATAGAGTTGATCTCTGCGTGCGAGTAGCTCAACCACCCAATTTCTAGTTACAGGCGTGCACTCACTCTATCCTGATAATGAATCTCGCCTGTGACAACGTCCTATAAATAAAATTGATGCCAATACCCCAGTTCCGACCAAGGTTATCGGGAGGCTCCTTTGTCTGTACCGGAACTGGCATGCCCCTCCCACCTATTCCCAATAGGGAATCATGACATGGACCCTCTGCCCTCCTCTACACCTACCGTTCCTTAATGCGTCCTGTTCTCTGTATTTTCTTTTGTATCCCAACTTCGTCGCCGCTTTTGTGTCCCAGCCTCGTCGTAGGTGTCGGTGGCCGAGTGGAATAAGACCGACACAGGAATAAGGATAGCCCGCTGGTGCAGGTACGGAGGGGAGCAGCCAGAAACTATAAACACTAGAGTAAATTAGAAAGAGATATATATTGCACAGAATGTAACAATACTTAACTTTTACATAGTACTGCAGAATGTTGACATAGTTGTTAGAGGCCTGCCTAGTGCCTGTACGATAGCAAAGTCTTCACTGGTGCCTATCTGATTACGAAGGTCCTAACTGGTTGCTAACTCAGTCCCAAGTGCCCGATGTCTTTCCGTGGTGGCCACGAGCGGGGTTGCAGCAGAGGGCGCTCGTGGCTGTCGTCGTGAGAACGCCGCGCCGTGTGTGCATGGCGGCGCGCGGCGAAAGTAGGTGGCGCGCACTTTGTACTTGTGCGACACCACACCCCTCCCCCCCAAACCGCCGCGCCGTCGTGGCGTAGGACTGAGGGCCACGGCGACGGCACTGGGAGGAGGGCCTGGGCGGGGGCGTTACTGGTGGGACGGGCGTCGTAGCTGAGGCTGGGATCGAGACGCCGTCCGCGCCCCGGCATCCGCCTTGCGATCCTCCAGGGAACCCACTGAAACCTGGGGAAGGGCGCACCCTGCCGCCCAGATTGAGCAGGTCATCTTCTTCTGAGGTGCGTGGCCCAAGCTGGGGGGGCCCGCACGGTCCCGGAGTCCCTCTCGGTGATGCTGTCAGCTGCGGCGGCGACGGAGGCGGAGAGGCGGACTGCGTAGGAGGCGCGTCCACCTCCATAGGGATCTCGTAGTCCGGGGACGAACGATGTGGTTGTGCTCCCTGGCGGTGAACTGGGTCTGGAATCAAGAAACCCGAGACAGGATCGCGCAGCCTGTGCAAACGCAATTGGTTTGCGTGGCGCCGCAGCTCCGATCCTGTGGAAGAACGTACAACATACATATTGCGACCGAGCACGCGCTGAATGATGCCCGGCATCCATAGTTTCTTCTTGTTTCCAGCAAACACCCTGTACAGCACCGGCGTGGAAACCTGAAAACGCGTAGCGCCATACGAACCGACTCGGTGCGTGGGAGGCTGCAGCAGGTGAAGGAGAGTGCGGTGACGGCGGCCGTGTAGCAGCTCGGCAGGAGACGGGCCGTGGCATGCACCGATACGTAGACAGGAAAATTTGAAGAGCTTGCTGCCTGGAGTGCTGACCTTTCATCTTCTCCATGTGAGACTTGAATGTTCGAACGAAACGTTCTGCTTCACCATTGGACTGAGGGTGAAAAGGTGCAGTGGTAATATGCTGAATGCCATTCACACGACATAACTGTTGAAATTCCGCACTAACAAACTGAGGTCCATTGTCACTGACGATAGTTTCAGGCAAGCCTTCGATGCAAAACACTGATGTTAAGGCACTGATTGTACTAGAAGCTGTCGTTGAGTTCATGGCAATCACAAAAGGAAACCTGCTGAAAGCGTCTACAACAATTAACCAGCGCGTATTCCAGAAAGGTCCGGCAAAGTCAATATGTAAACGTTGCCATGGTCCCTTGGGGCGTGGCCAGTTTGAGAAACGCTGTGGAGGAGCCGCCTGATGCTCCGCACAAACAGTACACTGTGACGTCATGCTCTCTATCTGAGCGTCCATACCAACCCAGGTACAATGACGTCTGGCCAGTTGCTTTGTCCTAACAATGCCCCAATGTCCTTGATGCAGGAGGCGTAACACTTAACGTTGCAGGGAACGAGGAACAATCACTCTTGTTTGGTCGTTGTCCGTATGCAACAACAGTACACCCTGACTTAAAGATAATGCATGACGTTGTGCAAAATAACGTCGAACCAGAGGCCGATCAATGTCTTTGGCTCTGGCAGGCCACCCTGAGCGAACAAAACGTGCTACCACACTTAGGTCTGCATCCGCAGCTGTTTCCTGTGCAACCCGACGAGAGTTCAAAGGAAAGTCTGCGACAGCGGAAGCATCTCTGGAGTCTATCTGACAACATGCCATTTCCGAAGAATCAAACGACACATCCTGGCCAACCGGAAGTCGGGAAAGTGTGTCCGCGTTGGCGTGTTTAGTGGTAGGTCGGTACAAAATCTCATACTGATAATTAGACAATATCAAGGACCATCTCTGAAGCTTTTGTGCCGTTCGTGGCGGAATAGGCTTTGTGGGTGAGAACAACGACGTGAGAGGCTTGTGGTCAGTCAACAAATAGAATTTTCTGCCATAGAGATAATGATGAAACTTTGTGACGCCGTAAATGATTGCTAAGGCCTCCTTTTCTATCTGACTGTAATTCTGTTGCGTCGGCGTCAGTAGCTTGGTTGCAAAGGCAATAGGATGATCGTGACATCCAATACGATGCGACAGAACGGCACCCAGACCGTACGACGAGGCGTCAACTGCTAACACTACAGGCTTCTGTGGGTCAAAGGGAATCAAACATGCATCACTGAGTAGTGCAGACTTTAGTTTGTCAAAGGCAACCTGACAATCTTTAGACCATACAAAAGGAACATTCTTCCTACGTAAGTGATGCAGTGGAGCTGCAATCTGAGAGGCATTGGGAATAAATCTGAAATAATAGTTAAGCTTTCCCATTACTGCTTGCAATTCGTGCACATTCTTAGGAGGAGGCAAGTCTTTGATTGCTCGAAGATGTGACTGTAAGGGATGTATTCCTTGGGCATTAATCACATGTCCTAGGTACTCTATTTCAGTTTGAAAAAACGAACACTTTGCTTTATTGCAACGTAGACCCGCTGCAGTCAAAACTTTGAAAAGGCACTCCAGGTTTGCTAAATGTTCTTCAACTGTACGTCCGGATACCACAATATCATCTAAATAGTTCGAACAACACGGTACAGAAACTGTCAGCTGTTCCAAAAAACGCTGAAAAATAGCGGGAGCGGAAGAACTGCCAAAGGGTAGGCGTTGAAATTGAAAAAGGCCCATGTGAGTATTAATGACGAAAAACTTTTTTGACTCGTCATCAAGTGGAATCTGTAAGTATGCCTCTGCTAAATCAATCTTAGAAAAGAAACGAGACTGTCCTAATTTGTCCATTAGTTCGTCAGGTCTGGGCAGGGGATAAGTGTCTACAATTGTTTGACTGTTCACTGTTGATTTGAAGTCCGCACAGAGACGAAGTTTTCCTGACGGCTTGGGTATAATTACTATAGGCGAGGCCCACTGACTCGCAGAAACAGGAGAAATCACCCCACTATCTTGCCAACGTTTAAGTTCTTCGGCAACCGTATCACGCAAGGCGATAGGCACTGGTCTAGCTTTACGAAATTTTGGAACTGCAAATTCTTTTAAAGTTACATGTGCCACGAAGTCTTTTGCACAACCCAGTTCTGGCGAAAACAAATCACTATATTTTTCACACAATGCATTTATTTTGTCCTGAGGCACTACTGACGAAATTTGAAGCACATCTCTTTGAATTGATAAACCAAACAAGTCAAAAGCATCTAGTCCAAAAATGTTCTGTGTCGATTTGACCTGAAGAACTACAAAAGCAACTGTTTTTGTTACACCTTGAAAAGAGGCGGGCAGGCTACACGTTCCTAGCACGGGAATATTTTGACCTGTATAAGCTGTTAACACTTGCTGTGACGGCGACAATTTTGGCGAACCCAGAAGTTCATAAGTATCTTTATTTATTAATGTGACAGCGGAACCAGTATCAAGCTGAAATTGCACAGTCTTATTTTCTATGGAGAGATTTACAAAAAGTTTGTGTTTCTGGCGCACGACAGATGCGCGAACGTGGGCAACGTCTGCTACAGTTTGTTTGCTGCGTATACGCGGGCCGAGTAGTGAAGGAAGCGGCGCAGACTCGGCACGCAGCGGATTAACAACACTGTCACTAGATGGCACTACCGCCGGATCGGCGTCCGCGCTAGAATGCGAGGCTACTACAGAGTCACTAACTACTGCACTACACTTTTGAGTAGCTACTTGATGTCTACTGTCACTAGCTACACAGTACTGGGCACTATTACAAGGAGCAGTTGCAGAAGGCACTATTTTCACTACAGGATTGCACTGTACATAGTCACTTTGCTTGTCCCGAACCCGTTTCCGTTGCACTGTTTTACGCGCTCGTCGGCGCTTGCTACGTGGTGCACTATATAATTTTGCCATAGGCCCAGAACGACTTTCTTGCAATTGAGATCCAAGCAAAGCACTGTTCAAGTCCACAGCGTCTATAACATTTACTGCATGCACTGTTCTCGCACTCTGCGAAGCAATGTTCCGAAAGGCACCGTTCTTTGAGTTTTTAATTTGCATACACACAGACTGTACATGTCCCGATTTGCCACATTGATAACAGGTTGCGTTGCGACTTGGGCACTGTGCACGTTTGTGGCGAGATACACACTGCGGGCAAGATTTACGTACATTTTTCTGAAATGAGCGTTGGCGCCCGTTATTCAAATTACTGTTTCTAACACGACGGGGCGACCTTTGTGTCGCACTTTTACACTGGCTACTGTTCACTGACTGTTCAGCACGACCGGTAGAAAAATAAGAATCACTAGGGCTAGAATGCGAACTACGGCTAGGAAAGCGTCCGTTGCGGCGCACTGAATTTACAATGTGGCTTTGCATTTCTACATCTGCTACGTCAAAAGTATCATGTGCTTCTATAAGCTGCAGTACACTGTCTAATGAAGGGTCAGATTGTTTTAGAATTGCTGCTCTAATTCTGGGGTCCTGAATATTCTGCGTAATCGCATCTCGCAACATAACGTCACTATAAGAAAGTCCACAAGAGCAAGTAAATTTACATTGGCGGGTTAAGCCCTTCAATTCCGTAATCCACTCTTGGTGTGACTGCTGCGGTAATTTTTTAAGTCTGAAAAATCGGTATCGTGCAGCGGCTACAAGAACTTTTCTCTCATAATGAGCATTCAGTGCATCTACAATTTGTTCAAAGTCTACATCACGAGGAGATGCGAGAGGGAAAAGTTTTTGCAATAGTACGAAGGTCTGGGGGCCCACAATCGATAAGAAAAGGTTCTTCACTCTCTGACCTGTAACTTGATGAGCCGCAACGAGTTCTTGAAACTGTGCGAAATAGTCGCTCCATTCTTCCTCACGTTCGTTGTACTGGCGAAATGTAGGAAGCGGTGCAGCGGCAGGTGTGGGCTGCTGATGTGACGGCTGTTGTTGTTGGTGAGCAGCCTGTGCCGTCAACTGCGACACGGCCTGCAGTAGTTGAGTGATTTGCGCCGTCTGTAACTGAATAATTTCCATTAAGTTTGGGTTCGGGGTAGTGGCCATGCTGACCGATTAGGCGCCGCGCATACAAGTAAATTATAACAAAACACAAATGCAATATGAAAGAGGACGCTCTGCAACAAAAAAAGTCCACAAAACACGTAACAAAATGTTCCCCCAAAAATCTTATAATAAGGGTGGGTGGGCGGGAGCAATTTTTGCGTGTTCCGACTGCTGCTGTCTGGCTGCTGCAAGCGGGCTTGTCCAAAGGTTCTATCCCTCCTCGTCTCCACTTTTGTATCCCAACTTCGTCGCCGCTTTTGTGTCCCAGCCTCGTCGTAGGTGTCGGTGGCCGAGTGGAATAAGACCGACACAGGAATAAGGATAGCCCGCTGGTGCAGGTACGGAGGGGAGCAGCCAGAAACTATAAACACTAGAGTAAATTAGAAAGAGATATATATTGCACAGAATGTAACAATACTTAACTTTTACATAGTACTGCAGAATGTTGATACATAGTTGTTAGAGGCCTGCCTAGTGCCTGTACGATAGCAAAGTCTTCACTGGTGCCTATCTGATTACGAAGGTCCTAACTGGTTGCTAACTCAGTCCCAAGTGCCCGATGTCTTTCCGTGGTGGCCACGAGCGGGGTTGCAGCAGAGGGCGCTCGTGGCTGTCGTGAGAACGCCGCGCCGTGTGTGCATGGCGGCGCGCGGCGAAAGTAGGTGGCGCGCACTTTGTACTTGTGCGACACCACATTTTCCACCCCACGTATGTCTCTGCCTTCCCCACAAGTCTACCTCGTCTCCCATAAGTGCACCCTGTACAATCTTGCCCTTCCACACCTTCTGAAATTCCTGTAACAGGTTCCCATCCTACAGGTAACTTGTAAAATAGTCTCCCCGGGCCTGTGTCACACTTACACCATTCCATTCCACCCTTCCCACATCTCCACATCCTGCCCCAGGGTAACTTACGCCGCCATCTCTCTGTCGCGAAATCTGTGCCTACCACCAGCCCTAATCCCTTCACCACTACTGTACATGCATAGCCTTCTCTCTTTGTTTCCCCCTCCTTCCGCCTAGAATCCTTACGCTCCTTTTCCGATAGCCCACTCAATCTTTCCCCTCCCTCACATCTCCTCTCCCTTTCTCATTCCCCGTGGGCTCTCTGTGAAGTATTTCCTCAGTTTTTAACACTCGTACTTGTGCCGCTACCGGCAGGACAAATGTTTTATATGTGTTTTAACAGTGTCTTTGTCTCCTTCAGTATTCATATTTTTCTCCGCGTGTCCTTTTTTAACTCTGAATGTTTGATATTTTAATATTTCTTGTCATGTTTCTTATATCTCCGTGACAAATGTTTTTAACGTCATCATTTTCACTGCATTTTTTTTTTTTTTAACTCGTCTTGAAAATTAATACATTTGCTTTCCTCTAGAATAGTGCTGACACCGCTGCCAGCTTGCTCTGTCAGTAGTTTAAATTCCAGTTACAAAGAAGTAGTGGAAACAGTTCCCCCTGAAATTTTCGACATCAATAATAATTGTTAATACAATTGTTCTTGGATTTTTTTAACAACAGATCCAGTGTAAGACCGCTGCTGCTGTTGACAAAATGTAGAGCTTATGGGACTTAACTACGTGGTCATCAGTCCCTAAACTTTCAAACCACTTATGAACTAGCTTATACTAAAGACGGCAGAAACATCCATTCCCGAGCAGGGATTCGAACCCCCGACCGCAGCGGCCGTACAGACCGTGACTGGCGCGCCGCAGACCTCTCGGCCACTGTGGCCGGCTGCTGTTGACAATTGAGTCCTCACTCGACTGTGCCTTGGAGCAGAGTTATTGATTTTTCCGACAGTTTCATAAAGGAGGGAAGAGTGGGTTTGTGCTGGTGACATTTAATGGTGAAAACTACAAATTTTTCCCTCTAAGAAGAAATTTGGGTTATTGCAAATGGCTATTTAGTGTAATTCAAATTTCCAATAAGATGAAATCTGGGATTACCTCATAAGAGAATTGGGGGAGGGATGTGTGTTTATTGTGCCATGGTGATATCTACATTCCCACCAATATTGTCAGTAGCATCCCAGGAAATCAAATTCCAGAACCGAAAACAACGCCGTCTTGTATGACGTCATTGCGACGCTGTTACACAGGTGTCTAGGAGGGTGAAAGGCGGATGACATCTGGCAACACTGTAGTCTCATTTCTTTGTATTTCTGTAAGAGACTGCGAAGGAATTGCAACATCTTTTCAATGGAATGGAGAGAGGGTTGAAAGCAGGATATTAAATGAACATTGACAGAAGCAAAACGAAGTAATTTAAATCATGTGATTCTGAGGTTAAGTAAGGACACAATCAAAGTATAAGATGAGTTTTGTTACTTGGACGGCAAAACTTGATGACAAAAGCAGTGAAGCATTGTTATTGTTCTACAGCATATGTTCACAAACACACACATACATTAGGATCAATCGATGTGCCCCATTACGTTAAACCGGAATACCGGCAATATGGGAGACCGCCGTATATCTGGCTAGAAGGCGGCAGGCCCCTCAGCCGCGATCTGATCCCCTGGCTCTCTGCGTCCTTAGCGGGGCTTTGCCGCCTCTGCTGGGCGAGCAGCACACTGGGTAAACCTCACAGCCACTGCCGCTGAACCTTCTCTCAGTACAATCCGTCTCAAAGTCAACGGTAATCTATCTAGACGAGTGGAAGAACATCGGCACCGCAAGCGTTAGGGACTATCGAAAAGTTTTCCTTCGGAGACCTTACAGCTAAAAATCGGTATACCTTTTAGGAAACATCTCCGTGACCGCTGATGATAGCAACCTCCCCCCCCCCCAACCCCAACCTCGTCGCACCAGGTTCGAAATATTGTTGTTGTTGTCGTCTTCAGTCCGGAGACTGGTTTGATGCAGCTCTCCACAATACCCTATCCTGAGCAAGCCTCTTCATCTCCACATAAGAACGACAACCTACATCTGTCTGAATCTGCTTACTGTATGCATCCCTTCCTCTGCGGTTTTTACCCCACACACTTCCCTCCAACGCTAAATTCACGATTCCTTGATGTCTAAGAATGTGCCCTACCAATCTATCGCTTCTTTTAGTCAAGGTATGCCACAAATTTCTTTTCTCCTCAATTCTGTTCAGTACCTCCTCATTAGTTACGCGATCCACCCACCTAATCTTCAGCATTCTTCTGTAGCACCACATTTCAAAAGCCTCAATTCTCTTCCTGTCCGCACTGTTTATCGGCCATGTGTCACTCCCATACAAGGCAACAATCCATACAAATGCCTTCATAAAGGATTTCCTTAGGCTTAAATCAATATTCGATGTTAACAAATTTCTCTTTTTCAAGAACGCTTTTCTACCCATTGCCATTCTGCATTTTATATCCTCTGTACTGCGACCATCATTTGTTATTTTACTGCCCAAGTAACAAAACTCATCTACCTCCTTTATTGCTTCGTTACCTAATCTAATTCCTTCAGCATCCCTGGTTGTCTTAGACTGCACTCCATTACCCTAGTTTCGCTCTTGTTAATGTTCATCTTATATGCCCCTTTCAGCAAACTGTCCAATCCGCTTAATTGCTCCTCCAGGTCCTTTGCTGTATCTGACAGAATTACAATGTCGTCGGCAAAACGCAATGTTTTTGATTCTTCCCCCTGAACTTTAATTTCTTCACCAAATTTCTCCTTGCTTTCCTTTATATCTTGCCCAATGTACAAAGTGAATAACATTGGAGAAAGGCTACAACCCTGTCTTACTCCCTTTCCAACCAGTGCATCCCTTCCATGCCCTTCAACACTGACAACCGCTGTCTGGTTTTTGTACAAGTTGTAAATAACCTTACGCTCCCTATATTTTATTCCTGCTTGCTTCAGAACTTTAAAAAGATTATTCCAATCAACATTGTCAAAAGCCTTCTCCAAATCTACAAAAGCTAGAAATGTAGGTTTGCCTTTTCTTAATCTATCTTCTAGGATAAGCCGTAAAGTGAGTTTTGCCTCCCGAGTTCCTACATTTCTCCTGAACCCAAACTGATCTTCCCCGAGGTCGGCTTCTACCAGCTTTTCCATCCTTCTGTATATAATTCGTGTTAATATTTTGTAACCGTGACTTGTTAAACTGATGGTTCTGTAGTTTTCACACCTGACTGCACCTGCTGTCTTTAGAATGGGGATTATAACATTATTCTTAAAGTCTGAGGATACTTCACCTGTCTCATACATCTTACACACCATGTAAAACAATTTTGTCATGGCTGGTTCTCCAAGAGACTTCAGTAGCTCTGAGGGAATATCATCAACTCCAGGGGCCTTGTTTCGACTTATGTCTTTCAGTGCTCTGTCAAATTCATCTACTTCTTCTCCCCTTTCTACAATATTGCCGCTAAGTTCATTTCCTTCAAAGAGCCTCTCTATATACTCTTTCCATCTTTCAGCTTTCCCTTCTTTGCTGAGAACTGGTTTTCCATCAGTCATTGATATTCATAGAGCTGTTATTCGTATCTCCAAATGTTTCTTTTATTTTCTTGTAGGCTGTATCTATTTTTCCCCTATTTATACATTCTTCTACATCCTTGCATTTGCCTTCTAGCCACTCCTGCTTAGCCATTTAGCACTTCCTGTCAATCTCATTTCTTAGTCGTCTGTACTTCATTTTGCCTTTTTCATTTACTAATTTTTATATTTTCTCCTTTCATCGATTAAATTTAGTATCTCCTGTGATATCCAAGGATTTTTTGTAGGTCTTGCCTTCCTACCTATTTTGTCCTCTACTGCCTTCACTATTTCATCTCTCAATGTTATCCATTCCTCTTCTACTGTTTTATTTTCCCCGGTTTCTGTCAATGGTTGCCTAAAGCTCCCTCTGAAATTCTTAAGAACTTCAGGTTCCTTCAATTTATCCAGGTCCCATCTTATTTTCCTACCTTTTTGTAGTTTCTACAGTTTTAGCCTACAGTTCATAACCAACAAGTTATGGTCAGAGTCTACATCTGCCCCTGGGTATGTCTTACAGTTTAAAACCTGATTCCAAAATCTATGTCTTACCATTATAAAATCTGTCTAGTCTCTCCCGGTATCTCCTGGTCTCTTCCACGTATACAACCTTCTTTTCTGATTCTTAAACCAGGTTTTTGTTATAACTAAATTATGTTCCGTGCAAAATTCTACCAGGCGGCTTCCTCTTTCATTCCTTTTGCCCAGAACATATTCACACACTATCTTCCATTCCTTGTCCTACTACCGAATTCCAATTTCCCATAACAATTAAGTTTTCTCCTCCCATATTTGTCTGAATAATTTCCTTTAGCTCCTCAAATATTTCTTCGATCTCCTCATCATCGGCAGAGCTAGTTGGAATATAAACATGTACTACTGTGCTGCTCATAGTAGTTTACCCGCATTCCTATTTTCTTATTCATTATCAGACCTACTCCTGAATACCCCCATCTGATTTTGTATTTATAATCCTGTACTCACCTACCGAACTTCACTAATCCCCACTGTATCTAACTTCAACCTATCCATTTCCCTTTTTAAATTTTCTAGTTTCCCTACCCGATTAAGGGATCGAACATTCCACGCTCCGATTCGCAGTGTTGTCTTTCCTGATGATCACATCTTCCTGAGTGGTCCCCGACCGGAGATCCGAATGGGGGACTATTTTACCTCCGGAATATTTTACCCGAGAGAATGCCATCATCATATGTTCATACATTAGAGCTGCATGTCCTCGGGAAAAGTAACGGCTGTAGTTTCCCCTTGCTTTCAGCCTTTCGCAGTCGCTGTGTGGCAAAGCCACTTAGCTGATTTTACAAGGCTAGCTCAGTCAATCATCCAGACTGTTGCCCCTGTAACTACTGAAAATGCTGCTGCCCCTCTTCAGGAACCACACGTGTGTCTGGCCCCTCCACAGATACCCCTCCGCTGTGGTTGCACCTACGGTACGGCTATCTGTATCGTTCAGGCACGCAAGCCACCCCACCTCGGCAATGTCTGTGGTTAATGGGAGTGGTTGAAATATTAGTTTGGTAAAACACCGTGTTCTGATGCACAATAAACTCCACATCTCCCTGCCACAGATAGTGTCAGGAAACGTCAACCATTCAAGGTCATTTGAAGGGATCCAAGGCTCAGCCTCCAAATAATAAAAGCCTTCTCATTAACACAGGCCTCTTCAACTCGGGTGCTACACGAGCACCGGTGGTCACGGACAAAAGCACTGGTTTTCTGCTGCAGCAGTCGGTGTTGTGGGGCACAGCGCTGTCACGGCATGGTTAGGAGAGCAGCGTGTTGTCGAAGCGCTTAGCTCGTCGAGAGTCGTGTTGTTTGTGAATTATTCAAACGAATAATAATAATACCGCCAGTGTTAGATTATAGACAGAAAGAATAGTTTTGTTGCATAAATTTTCAACATTCCTGTTGATCTTTGTCATCTATTTGAAGCCACTATTTTTCTCAACTTAGACAGGATCATTTTGGCGTACCTGCCCCGATTCGAATCCGCTCGGTGGTTTAACGAAAGGGGTCGGAGTGCCGACCAGCCTGGATGTGGTTTTGGCTTTTTTCCACATCCCCCAAGGTGAATACCGGGCTGGTTCCCAAGTCCCGCCTCAGTTACACAGTTCGCAAACATTTCGTAACACTTTACACTTTCTCATACACACACATTTGGGGTACACAATTCCTTGCCGCGGTGGAGTAGCCGAGCGTTCTAAGGCGCCTCGCTGCGGAGCCCGCGGTTGCTCGCCGTCGGGGGTTCGAGTCCTTCCTTGGACATGGAGTGTGTGTGTTGTCCTTAGGTTAGTTTACCTTAGATTAAGTAGTTTGTAAGCTACGGACTGATACCACGCAGTTTGGTCCGATAGATTTACAACCATTTGATTTTTTTTTTTTTTTTTTTTTTTTGGGACTTAATTTATTCACAACAAAAGCGTTACTGACCTTCAAAGTAATAGCCAGAGTTGTGTAACACCCGTTGCCAACGATTTTGAAGGCAGAACATTTTTGAACACAATTCCTCCTGGGAGGCATGGGGTGGCGGCAGGAAGGGCATTCGGCCACCCTCGAACTATTAACACTTGCCAAATCCGCGTTTAACACAGTGCCGACCATGCATGTGCGGGAAAAGGGCCAAAGAGATAGATAGATAGATAGGCAGAATCAATTTGGCATATGCAATTCTAAAAACACCTCGAACGATGCATTAAACTTGAGCTTGTTTTTGTTTTGTTAATATCCATAACTGAAAACATCTGTTCACAAATGAACGTTATTCAAACACTGCAATGCATTTATGACAAGGGCAGGAATCCTTGCGAAGTCTTGTTGATCGACACCTTTATAAAAAGGAATTGAAATCACTATTGTAATGGTAGTAACGAACTGTCAAAATTGAATCGCATTGTAGTTTAATTAGTTTAATTTGGAGACATGCTGAGGCAACCACTGGGTGTACCGAAAAAGGCATCAGAGAAACTTTTTATTGCAGGTGTAATTATTTTATTTATTCTAACTTGTCTTCCAATTGTAATGCAATGAATTTAACTCTTTCGTGTACTTCCTGATGTGGACATAAGTACTTAATTTAGAGAGGAGAAATTATCCAAATTTTCTTCTTTGAGCTGAGTTTTAGAAAGCAAAACTTGCAATTTGGAACTTCTAATATGGCCACATATAGTACCGATTAATTTATTTTTCCGCTGCAACGGTTTATTTAAGCCATGTAAATAACATGTGAAGTCTTTGTTGAAAGCAATGTCAGTGATTCAAACGTTCAAATGTTTGTAATCTTATCTGTCGTCAACTGTCCCTAGAGATACAAAGAACTTAGACTAACTGATACTTAGGACAACACACACATGCATGCCCGATGGAGGACTCGAACCTTCGACGCGAAGGGCCGCAAGATCCTTAATATGTACAATTAAAAAAAAAAAAAAGGATATTTTGGTTTTTCTTTTAGAATAAACAAGACTTGCCTCTTCAGAGTGTGGCAATTGTGCTTTTAATTTAGTAATCAGTTCCCTTCTGTCTGGTCCAACAATCCTCTCGTGTGTAGCGGTATGTTTATTTTCGTAGTGACGGTGCTTTCTCGGTGCTTTGATTTCCCATCAGGCTTAAAGAATCTTCCCATTCAGCAATAAAAATGGCACACACATAAATCCGAACCTGTTGGGCTCATGATAAACGTTCGCAAGATTGATTAACAGTGTCCTTTTTGATAAAATTCAGAACAGATTCCAAGAAAACGCGAGAGCGAGAACTGTTTCTGTTAACACGTGCTGACGTGCTGCTACACGGTGAGGCAAGAGTGGTGGGGGGAAAACTCCGGTGGCGCACGGCACCGAGTGCTAGAGTTGCAGTTTCCTGCACTAACAGCTTACCTCCTATAGGTCGTGTCGCTGCTGTGATGCAAACTTCTTTCACTGTAGACGCCACGACAAACCTCATCGCATGCAGTTTAAATTACACATTGAGATGTATTGTTCGTGACGATAAAACCAATTTTATGTAACAGTCCTTATTTATTTCCATTTGGATTCGCATCTCCAATGTCAGTTGCACTGGAGAGCGACGGCTGCGCAAGTTTTTTGAAAAGCTTATTTATTTTGCGAAGCGCAAGCACTCAGTAATCACGTCTGTTCTCACTATCACCCTATCTTGGCCCCAGGCCTTCGCGCTGCGACAGCCTTTCACAGTACCCTTGACTTTTTGATTAGTAGCCTGTTACACGCAATGCGTTTACTCGCCATTAATTTTGCAGAAGACTTAATCTAATTTGGAAATTCGAATGCAGTGTTCGATACTGTGGTTAGATGTTAAGCCTGCGTCTATTTTTACTAATCCTTTCAATTGTGGTTTCAGAGTGTTTTAATCTTCTCACATTATGAAAAAGGAATGGTTGAACATTAATGTAGCCAAGCATATCCAACACTTAAGATGGTTAGAAGTATTACGAATGTATGAAGACGTTGCGGCCGGCCGCGGTGGCCGAAGGGACTGGGGCGCCCCAATCACGGTCTGCACGGCCACTACGGTCGGGGGTTCGAATCCTCCCTCGGGCATTGATATTTGTGCCGTCCTTAGGATTAGCTAGTTCATAAGTAGTTTGTAGGTTTAGGGACTGATGACCCCGTAGTTAAGTCCCATAAGCTATACAAACATTTGAACATTTGAAAGACGTTGCGAGGACTCATAAGGGGTAAAGACAAAGCTAGTAATCAAAGCAAAGTATTTCTTCCAATGAACAACATTGAAAGTAAATTTCTATTATAAACAATAGCTAGAATAGTGATTCTACGATATATTTATGACCGCAGTATCTTACCTCACCTTTTCACGGAGCGTCGCTAGCAGTATCTGTAGAACTACCTCACATGCTGACCTCGTCTTCCTCAGCTGTCTCTGTCGATTCGTCGTCTGCCGATTCTGTCGCTGACGATAATGATTCGACACTTGAATCCAGCCTGACTGATATTATTATTTTTTCTTTTTCTTCGTCCAACAGAGTATCTCTTCTACAAAATATCGCACACTTTTTCTACGTGACATACCGCATTTCTCCAATCTTCTACTGTCACAACAGGTGTAATTTTTTGTTCAGCTCCGTGAGCGAAACGCTTTAGATATTCTGAGTACGGAGTTTATTTTTTACAATATTCCAGATTAATTCGATGGGAGTCAGTTCTGGATGGTACGGAGGCAGTCGGAGGGGTACAAATCCATTCTCTTGCAAACGTTTGTCAATACAATAAACATGAGACGTTTGAAGCCCTTTAACTAGTGCCAGAAGTTCGGCTTTCCATAGGTCGATGTCATAACGTATGTTGTTGTTGGTCAGCTAGGATTGTACTTCACTTTTTAGAGAGCTAGAGGAAGGCGGTTTATTCTCTTGTTTATTGTGATATGGAGCATTATCAAAAACAAAAATATTCCTTGGAGGTTAGCCTGGCATAAGTTGGGTTTCAACGTATTTTCGACAGCTTTGCTATCCATTTCTGAGTGGTAGTCGGACGTTTTATTTTTGAATCATGTATGAGAAGCGCACCCGGAATAAAACCCATGTCTCCGACTGCATGAACAACAATTAAACGGCGACCGGCACTTTTGTTTAGCAACACTCCTCGCACACTCTCACTTTGCAAACATTTATTTACTGTATAATGCGTGTGAATCATGTTTCATCTAAGTAAACCACTGGTTGCTTTGATTCTGATGGTAGATTTTTACCCAAAAATTAGAGAAAGTAAGCCCTTATAGCAACAATGTCCTCTCGTCTCCACAAAATAACGCGTTAATTTGACACCTTCTAAAACAATTATTCTAAAGGGTTTCTTTGCTAGCTTTGAAACTCAGTTCTGTTAAAAAAAAAGTTACGCAGTTTTCGTAAAGTTGATATTTTTTTATATTGTGCGTAATAGTACATTTATCCATATCATCGATCACATACTGATTGTGAGGTTCTTGTTTCTTCTTCTTCGGCGTAGAAACGTGAGTTTCACTCTGCTCGGAATCGTGTCCGTGTCCGTAATTTGAAAACCATGCCCTTGCTCTGCTTTAACATTTTGGCAGCACGTTCCGGAGCCTTCTGCACCGACACGGTCAATCCCTTCTATTTCTCGTCTGTCGACGGAGACACTTTCCACGCTCATCTTCCACTCTCGCACTTACAGATAACAACGCGCACTAGTGTGGCCGTAGCCCGACTGTACCTCGCCACGTGACCAAGTTGGTTCTTGCCGCTGCCGCGTTACCACTTCGCCTTGCCAGGTAGTAAATATGTAGATGTAATCGTGTGGAGCAGGGTATCTTTTCTTGGCAACATTATCGTTGCTCAAAGAGTGAAAGTAGTTGTGTTGGAAGTTGACTGGGGTTTGTGGGACGAGTGGCGGATGGAGGAGGACGGTGCCCGATTCAGCTGCAAGACCGCATGGCCGCAAAGTTGTACAGCTAGAAATAATTAAATAATAATAATGTTCCAGTAAACAGCAGAAAATGAGTTACCTTCGTTACATTTCTGAAAATGAGAGTTGAACAAGTTTCGTTTTAAAGTTTCGTATTTCAGTAGAAAATTTTCGTAGTTTGATCGGGTGAGAAACATGTACTTACGGATTTCTAGTCGGATTCTTCAGCAAGTAACGGCGGAGGCTTACATAAGTCTGCCTTGCACCACTTCAGTGCAGAATTTATTTTCTTTATACTGATGTAATTGCAAGAAGTGATGAGTTGTTAATTTGAAATACTGATTTTAGGATAGTTTTGTAAGTCACATTAAAAAGAAAGTAACTCATTTTCTGGGAGTTTTCATTCTGATAAGCTGTCGCAATTACATTGGTAGGTCCGTTGTAGTCCAGAAATGAAATTCGATTATATTCGAGATTGATGTTTTAACTTTTCCGAGTTATCAGACAAGGATTTTTACTGTACATAATGTTGTAAAATAATTTCCGATATGTATTTGGTTTTAACGATACATCAATATTTCAGTGTTTATTGTGTTAACATTCACTTACACACTTTGCATTACAGTAGGTGCAGTGACACTGTTATATAGTAAAAGAACTACCTGAAACATTACAGTAAAGGAAATAACTTTTCGAAGAATGTGCAAATGTGTTGGGAAAAGTTACAGTTCAGACTGTGGCAACAGGGTTACGTCAGACAGCAATGTAACGTTATGACTGTTGGGAATAGTTTTATGTTTTTTCCATACACAGTTTCACCAGCAGACAATTCGCAATAAAATTAATTTAAGTGCATCAGTATAATTAATCTTTCTTTATTCTCTCTTGTTTCACCCATATAATACGAGAAGTAAATACTTATGTATTTCAGTCAAATCACAAAATCACTCTGCCCAAACAATTTATTGCACACATCTTCCATTTATACTACTTGCAGTTTAAAAAACTACAACAAAGGGGAATTATTTATGGAGATCAATACTATGATGTTACAAGTGTTGCTCTTTGTTTTAGGAAGATAGTTATACTATTTGTGACGTAAAGTATAAAATATTTAGCTGCTGACACAAACAGACATTGTCCGTTTGCTGTAAGAAGAAAAAAGTTCGGTTTTCAAAATATAACTTGCAAGCAAAAGAATCTTTTTCATCACTGAACGTAAACTGATATGGTTCTTTACTCTTATGTTACACTACATTGAATTTTAACACGTTTATTTAAAAGCAGAGTAATTGTTACGAAATGATTTGTAAGAATAGCCGAGGAAAACATATGGCGAGAATAAATGGATAGCTGAGGATTGAGTCTCAAACCGTATGAGACATTGTGCCCTGCTTGCACGCAAGGTTTGCACATTTGTGCATACTCTGAGATCTAAAACTTTCGCACAGGATATGGTTATTCTGTCACAGAGAATTAATATATCAAAATTGTGGAGGAAACATATTCCGATGCATGGGGAAAAAATCAGTTATGGAATTGTTTGTGTAGATTTTTCAACTGCTGCTTTAAAGGTTTCTGTGATAGCAGCAATTATAGTTGCCAAATATGTTTTAAACCTGATTACATCAAGCCCAGCATTCCTACGGCGTTACAAAAATTAAATTTGCAGACGTCCGCGGTAATTACGGGATTAAATTTGATGTAAATTAGAGACGTGTTTGTTAAAACAACAAATTATGGATACCATACGCGGTATCGAAATTGAAGGTTTTAAAAACGATTAATTTAAATAAAAAAGAATATTACATCGAATAAAATATGAATCAAGTTTCTGGGTGCGGTTATTTAATGAGAAATAAAATTGTTCGCTTCTATCACGAACCATGATTTAAAGAAAAAGTTAATGTTCTTCACATATTTCAACCGTATACAAGTGAAAGGCACGAAATAAAACAAAAAGCGGTCACTGATTTGTTAATTGTTTGTGGCAATGTAATGAATGATCATTCCGTTTCATGTTCGTCTCATAAACTAAGTAATAGACAATTCTGTATTGCGGGTATTTTTTTAGTAAACATTTCATTGAGTTATCAACAAATTCTTCGGCGTGTTGTTTTCGGAGAGATTTGGCTGTACGTTATCTCAGAAAGCGTCATGGTATATTGCCAGAAACGTTTGCGCTTTCTCTTATAATCAGGTAGCAGGTCACAAACGTTCAGCACTGCTAAGTGTCTGTTCATTATAGGGTTGGGCGGATTATCTCCTAACTAGTGGATTTCTTTCACCGAACGTGAGATGGAAACAATCTATAATAAATTGTTTTTGGTAGTTTAGTTTTTTATTTCATTTTTAAATTTGCTTAAATGGCATTGCGTTTTGTGGACGCAACTTCTATTCGATGAAACCAGTTACCGTTTAATTACATCGTGAATTACGTCTTCATAAGGGATAATATAGTGACTGTTTTTGACGTTATTTCGTAGTAGAATTACAAAACAGACTTTTTTTAGCCTTTTATTTATAACTAGCTTATCCAAGTCAGGCTTCGTCGTGGCTCAGTCTGATTTGAAATTAAAGGGAAATAGAATAAAAGAATCCTTGCGCTTTGCGTTTCCGTAGCTACGCAGGAAAATTATCTCAGAAAATAATCATTTATTCTTACGCCAGTGGACTGAAATAATTTTCGTCTGTTCGTTTGCTGGATAAAGAAACAGCCCTGTCTTCTTTCATCCTTCAGTTCATATTCTATTTCCCTACTCGTACCTGTTCCAAATCAAAGTATTAAAAATTTGTATCTTATATTAGCTTTTCAAGAGACGACCAAAAATTAACGCTACGTTACTTTTATAGAAAAGTAAATGAAATGACGACACTACAAGCAACGTTATTTGCAGACTTCGTTACTACAAAGTTTTCAACTTCCTCGACCTACTTAGATTAGATTAATACTTGTTCCATAGATCGTGAATACGACTCTTCAAAATGATGTGGAACTGTCAGGTTAATGATGGGCGTCTCTACAAGACGTTACATTACACAAAAGATTGTATGTCACAATTCTTTTTTTCTTTAGATTTACTAATTTATATCTAAAAACTGATCCAATGAGTAGAAGGAGTCGTCATTCAGAAATTCTTTTAATTTATTTTTAAGTGCTAGCTGGCTATCTGTCAGGGTTTTGATGCTGTTTGGTAGGTGACCGAAGACTTTTGTGGCAGAATAATTTACCCCTTTCTGTGCCAAAACTCAGATTTAGCCCTACATAGTAAAGATCATCCTTTCTCCATGTGTTATAGCTATGCGCACTGCTATTACTTTGGAACTGGGCCGGCCGCGGTGGCCGAGGGGACTGAGGCGCTTCAGTCACGGTCTGCACGGCCACTACGGTCGGGGGTTCGAATCCCCCCTCGGGCATGGATATTTGTGCCGTCCTTAGTTGTAGCTAGTTCATAAGTAGTTTGTAAGTTTAGGGACTGATGACCCCGTAGTTAAGTCCCATAGACTCTACAAACATTTATTATTTGGAACTGGGTTGGATTATTAACAACAAATTTCATAAGTGAATATATATACTGTAAAGTTAATGTGAGGATACCTAAATCCTCAAGTACATGTCTGCTGGATGATCGTGGGTGGGCTCCAGCAATTGTTCTGATTACACGCCTTTTTCCTATAAGTACTTCTTTACTCAATGATGAATTATCCCAGAATATGATGCCACACGACAGCAGTGCATGAAAATAGGCACAATAAGCTAATTTACTGAGATTCTTATCGCCAAAATTTGCAGTAATCCTAACAGCTTACGTAGCTGAACTCAAACGTTTCAGCAGACCGTCTGTGTTGCTTCCAGTTTAATCTTTCATCAATGCACACACCTACAAATTTCGAAAATTCTACCTTAGTTACAGACTTCTGTTCAAAGTCTACATTTATTACTGGAGTTATGCCATTTACTGTGCAGAACTGTATATACTGTATTTTATCAAAATTTAATGAGAGTCCGTTTGCAGAGTACCACTCAATAATTTTGTGAAAATCATTATTTATGATTACATCACTTAGTTCTTGTTTTCTTGGATGTGATTACTATATTTGTATCATCAGCAAAAATAACTAACTCTGCATTTTCATCAATGTAGAATGGCAAGTCATTTATGTATATCAAGAACAGTAAAGGACCTAAGATCGAACACTGTGGCATCCCTCCTAGACAGTCCCCCAATTTGAGGAATCGGCTGATGTTTTGACATTACATGAACCACTTATTTCAGCTTTCTGCAATCTTCCATTTGTACACTGCCCCAGTCAAACCAAGTAGTTGTGGCATTGCAACTGCTCTGTATATGTGTTACTGAAAGTGAATGAATTAAACCTCAACACCCATTGAATGCTACTTCAGGTATAGTTGTAACATTAGTGTGTCACTTTTACCACAACACCTCATGGGTATGCTTGGCGGAAATTGGTAGCACTTCAATTTTCGATGTCCACTTATTACAAAAGTTGGAGATATTAATGCGTGATGGAAAAAGATTACATCAGAGTTATAGATATGAAAACTGCTAGTGAAAACTCCTAGTTCCATTTACTACTCTGCAATGTACACATACACACACAATTTTTGATTTTATCCACGTCAATGGAGTAGCATCTTTCGAAATGTACTGTAAAAGTTTCATAGGGCTCCTTCTATAAAATTAAAAAAATTATACTTTAGTTTTCGTGTTCATGTACTGTATTTATAAAAAGATTAGTAGAAGTTGGCCACGATATCAAGCTGTTGTTATTTGTTTTTTTTAAGTAGGCAAATTGAAACTATAGGAGCATGATACATGTTAATGTTGTCCGTTCTTCATACTTGCACTCGCTTAATTGGGCGAAGACGCATGTATCGAAACAACTTTATTATTCTAAGAGGGTATCGTAGGTAGTTTAATCTGATGCAGCTAAAGTTACTGAATAGTCACACAAATCATTTTGTTGAGTCACTTTCTCCAGCCATTGTGGACAATAACGGGCTATTTCGTGGTTCCGAAGTACGATTATTCCATTTTTCATCACAAATACAATCACACCATCTAATGCTTTGTTAACAGCGCCAATAACGAAAAGTCACAAAGAAAATTTCTTTACTGGCCTTTAAAGTAATCGGCATTGGCTACAATACACTTTTGACATCGGTTGTACAGATGTTGGAAATTGTCAGCAAACACTTCTTAGGAAATAACTTAAAGCGCTGAAGTCACGCCAAGTTGAAACTCTGCAAGCGTTGCGAAGCGTATTCCTTTCTTCAACTCCGCTGCTAACATTGTCAAAGACGGCCGCAGATCAAATGCAAGCATCCGTCGCACTCATTCGATGTTGTGTGGGGCTGTGATTGTGGACGGTCAACCCAAACGTGACTCATCCTCGACGCCTTTCCAAAAGCGTTTGAACGATTCATAGTCACACATTTTCCGCACTGTTTCTACAGTACACACTTGCACTAACATCCCATGGGTCTCTGTCACAGTTCTGCCTAATTTGAAACAAAGCCTGAAGTTAACGCGTTGCTGCATTTTGCGCTCCCTGTTGCAATGACACGAGTTCTCACACTGGCCCTGTTAGCTGGGTCGTAGCGGTAACCACCGCTGCACTGCAGTGCTTTACACGCTAGGGGGCGCTTGATGACATGTCCATCAATGTGTATGCGTGGGCACCTCATCCACGCCACTGCGGTTTTTAAAATATGCGACCATTCATCGAACCTTTTAGACGCACCTTGTAAATGGGTTAACGGATATACATGAACACACCCTGATGACGTTCCGCGAGCGAAACGTACATAAGCACTTTCGTTTTACCTGTATTGTTAACCAACTGGAACATACATGTACTTGTGGATGATTTCGAATAGCTATGAAAATCTGATGCACTGTCAGGCTGGTAGAAAATCTCTGAATTTAGTAACCCATTCCTAATACTATCAAGCGCTGATAATCAATTTTCTGACCATTGCTACAAGGTATCCTCTTTAAAGGGGTGAGAAGGGATGGACTGTTTAGTGATTTGACACAAACCAACAAATATGAATATAACCCAGTAAATTCTTTCAATTATCTCTTTCTTATTGGAGCTAAAACATTTTATTTCGCTTTAATATTATCCGGATGTGATAATTTATCAGAGAGTGTAATCAGAAACCCTACGAATTTCACTTCCTCTCTTCCAAATTTGTATTTATGCAAGTCAGTGGTGACACTATTTGCGAAAATTCCTTTTATGTGCGTTGAGTCAAATGTAAATGTTTCACCTAGGTAGTGATGGCAATTAAGTAGCTGTCAACATATAAGATCACTGTATGTAATACATCAGATTCCAAAAAATTATCACGTGTGGCGTTGAAGACGACTCAACTTGCATTTAACCCGAGAGGTTCTTGCGGTATGCCGGACAATTTCTACACTCAGTAGAGAATGCGATCTGCTAGTAAAATGCTCAAATTGATCCTTGTGAGAAACCATACAGCGTGAATTCTCCGTAATTGTTCTTCTAAATTTTCGTGTTGAGTACACACAGGTACTACGGTTCCATCATTCTCAAAGGCATCAAGATTGGTATGGGTACATGATGTAATGGACTGCAACGTACTGAATGTGAAGCTTCAATTGTTTTCCACAGTATCAATAACAATAACAACCGTCTAAATCGCTAAAATTATGTTTATTTATTACGACGTATCAGGGTCTGCCATCATCACTTCTATAAACCTCTGAACTTGCACAGGACAGTTCAGCGTGAGTTATAAAATATCTACCTAGTAGGCAGAAAACCTCTGAACTTGCACATGAGAGTTCAGCGTACATTATAAAATATGTATCTACTAGGTAGATATTGTCGCGTTGAAATGGAAGCAGGCTCGACTTCGAAGGCAACTGAACACAGCACTTATACTGAAAGCAGGTTTATTACGAACTTAACATACACGCAGCACTAACTGCCTCTCGGGCAGAGGGCTCTGCTATTTATACACAGACAGAATGTACCAGAAATTGGAAGAATAAATAACTTAAGAAACAAGTAGAAATTACAAGTGAACATAAGAAAGATGTAGAATATTCTGGAATAGTTAATTACAAAGAAACAAATTTTTGCCGGTGGACGGGATTGAACCGACGACCTTCAGGACTGTAGTCGGTGACGCTATCCCCTGCGCCACGCCGGCAGTCGGTTTAGGTGGTGTCTCACGGCAATATTTTGTTATTGACGCTGAACTTTACTGTGCCACTTCAGAGGTTTATGGATCTGATGATGGCAAACGCCGAAACGTCATAATAAAGAAGTATAATTTTAGGGATCTACACGGTTTTTATTCGTGTTGAAAAGATGGAGATCGAGGACTCATACAGAAAATTCGTTTCGTTCATATAAAATATTGTTCATTGGATCATTCGTCAGGGAACACTTTCCACAGTTCGTCGTTTCGTTCTGGGTTGGAGTAGGTTTCTTACAACAGGTACTGTGAGTTACCACATCCTTATGGTAGATATAGGGGTTTTTCGTCAAAGACGTGGATGTTCTGTAGAAGTAATATCTTTAACTGTAATTTTTGGAATATGTTCGGAGGCAAAGACTTTCTAGTTTATCAACATCATAGCTGACGTCATATTTGTGCTACTTGATTCATAAATATAATAAATGGCGTCGATTTTTGCTTCCATAAAACTCCATTTGTCATTGTAACAATACCGATAGTTTTCAGAAAGTGTCAGGATTACTTCCATTAATTTTCTTTTGTTGGGAAAGTGACATTTGCCTAAAGAAAAGTGGATCCTTGTGACCTTTTCTCTTAAAATCTCACCACCTAACGAGCATTCGTCCACAAATACTGTTGGAACAAGAAATAAGCATAGTATCGTTTTATTTTCTTGCATGACTTTTACTTGTGTCTGCAACTTGTTTTTGAACATAAAGTTTTTATTGTCCTACAAATGTGCAGTAGACGTTCGGAACGTTAAATCTTTCTTCAGCCTTCTCAAATAATAACTAGGAAATAAAATTACAGGAAGCACCAATGTGCAAAACAGTAACTGAAACATGTTCCTGCTCAAGCAAACCTGTATTGGGTGGAAATTTATGAGCATCCTATAGCAACCCCTCTCCAATACGAACATCGTCATTGCACGTCCACAGTGAAATTGATTTACGTAAGGCATCAAAATGGCCCACACCCTGTTTTCCGATCAGCGCCTTGATAAGTGTCTGTTCGGAGAACAATATACACGTTGGTTAGGTTACAACTGAAACGCCTGTCTGAGAGACTCCTTAGTTTTGTCTTGAATAGCTGCCGCAGACCAGGTATTCACGACAGTTGCAGTCGAGTAATGACGGTGATCAGTGTGTTTGATTACCAAACGAGATGAAGCTTGGAAAATATACGCTGATGAAACATTTTTAAAGTCATGTAAGGAACTTGATTGATGACGATCGTAAGGCATTGTTTATGAAAAGAAAAAGCTGTTTGGAAGAGAGGTAAGAAAATTATTTGATCAATTTGGGATGCTTATCGGTTTTTTGAGACATATTTAGGGAATTTTCACAACACAAAGTCCTTGTATCCTAATTATTCTTTTACTCTTGAAATTGTACAAATTACCTTTCTTATATCAAGATGGATGTGTGATAACAAGAAAATTATGTGAGATATTTTGTTCATGTTCTTTCAACATTTACAATAAAGGTTTTACAAACAATATGGTACAATGCAGATGTTGTAGCGTTCATATCAGTCAATCGGTGTTCATTAAAAATTAGCGAAATCAAGCTTCTTGTGTCTGAGTCATTATTTCTACCTGTTCGTGTAAATTTATATCTGAGAAAATCTAAGTTGGCAGCTTGCAATGCGTTTCAGAAAAAGTATTATTTGTAAGATTGTCTCAGCAGTATTTCAGTTCCACCGTGTTCATCAGTTGTAGACTGACTATAAAATCCGTGCTAAGTGCCAAAATGAACGTTCTGAGTAAAGCGCAAAAAACTTTCTAAAATGAACAGTTTGTCTTTAAGTGCAATTTTTTTCGCCTTATTCGTGTCTACCATTAATCTTTAAAGACTTATTACAGTCGAATTAACCATTCAATTTTTATCTTTATGAAAAAAAATATTTCCTGATAGAAAATAAGAATAGGGCTATGTGCCATTCCTCTACTGTAAAAACCGGGCTATGTCCAAAATTCGAGTAAAAGGAAAGCTGTATTGGACTTTGTGGTCTGGATGAAGGTCAACAAAGGCGTCATACATTGTCTGATAATTCAAATCTTAGCTTAAACACGTAAGTGAACTTTGGCCCTTCTGTAATGACTTTCCTCTTGGGGGAAAATTGCTGTGTGTTCAACTATACGCTGTGCATCATCACCTGTGTACTTCCTCTCTTTGGTTTCATTTCCCCTACGTTCAACGTAGGTAACGTCACCACGCTTATTCAATTTAACCAATGTTTCAACCCTACGCTTTGTGATGGCATGGATTTCCATAAATGTTTGCTTGCACACTTGTTTGTGATCACCTTTGCAATCAGGAATCGTATAAAATACACTGGCTTGCTGGCTTGCCTTCTACTTTCTGTCGAATCTGTGTACGAAACATGTCGCCTACGTTTAATACTTTTGTTTCCCATTAGATACGAATTTTGCTGGACGTTGTCTACTAGTTCATAAAACAACTTGAAGATGTTTAGTTTTTGTTTGAAGGCAATGCTTCTGCATAGATATGGGCATCAGCATGAAACCTACATAAAAGAAGGCCATTAGAAGTGCAAACACTGCGTCTAGTAACCTGTTTTTCACTACTTTGCACGCAGAACAAAACCGCATATACAAACAACTGCGACATTAAAAGCCGAAGGAATACAACTTTGAGCTATTAATAAACGACAACCTAGGTCTAAGATGTCATACAGGTATTTAAACCGCAACAGGTGGAGGTTGTTTCTCAGGCACTGTCACGTTCCGGCTGTTCTTGTAGGACTTCCCTTCTGCTCTAAGCTTATTTACCATTTCCATTGCAGGAAAAGCACAAAATAAATAGTTACTGCTTGCTACACGTTGGAACCTCAACTCAAACAGTAATAAAAAATCTCACGTGCACCTTTGACCACTGGCACATAGCGCAGATTTTACTTCACAACAGGTGGCACATAGATCGTCGGGCATTCTTGTGAGAAACATTAGAGCTACTTCCACGTAGAATAACAGATAGCCCGCTTTTTACTGAGTAGTATTAGGCATGTAGCCCACATTTTCACAATAAAACAAATTTTTTCATTTTTGGCACTTACCACGGATTTTATTATCAGTCTACAGTTTTTATTTCCGTAATCAAATAATATTATGTAATCGGATGATCAGTTCATTTACAATGAAAGGTTTCATAACATTCACCAATTGTCAGAGCCAACTCAATTCCGGGACACTGATTTCAATTTTATTTGTTTAACTTTCAAGTGCTTGGAAGTTCTTTTTTATTCTTTCAATCAGGATCAGTTACAGATACACGAAACACACACACACATACTACATCTGAAGCGAGCTTCGCTGGATTATTATGTAGTACAATTTTGTTGTTTGGAAGTACCACCAGTTTGTTTTTAATTGCATCAGTTTACCAGTCAATCAATGTTTATTCACACACGCAGTCAGAAGCAAAACTCACTAAAAGAGATTTTCATTCAACAACACAGAGATGTATTAGACAACTTTGAACCTGTTTGTAGACTGTCGTTCCAATGTTCAAATGTTTGTAGAGCTTATGGGACTCAACTACGGGGTCATCAGTCCCTAAACTTACAAACTACTTATGAACTAGCTAATACTAAGGACGGCACAAATATCCACGCCCGAGGGGGGCGGGATTCGAACACCCGACCGTAGTGGCCGTGCAGACTGACTGACGCGCCGCAGAACGCTCGGCCACCGCGGCCGGCTAGACTGTTGTTAAGGTGGATTACAGGGTGATATATTTGAATCAGCGATGAACTCAGTGATATCTAAGAAAAGAGAATTGCGGTGTCCATTCCTTCGCATACAGACCAGTATTGGGCATCTGTGATATACGCACATTGCATTTGCTATAGCACAGTTAAAAATAAATGTACATTCTACTAGTTGTCTGTCTTCTTGAGCTTCTGGTTGTATTCTCTAGGGAGTTGGATAGCGTTTTTAATTTCCCTTAAAACAATTAACACGTCCTTAGTATAAACCATTTTTCATAATAGGTAGGGGTCGTGCCATCCTTGTTAGAAATTCAGTATTTTCGTAGCATAATTCATTCCTGAATTTGTGCGCTGTGCGTTTTTATAATTACTATACTGAACATTGAATCCTATGATTTCTTATTTATTAGGAATAAGAATCCCAGCTATCCCTAGTGATAAGAAATTGTCTATGAATGAAACCAAGTGTTTTTGAATCGATAATTGCCTATTTGAAAGGAGTGATTCATATTTATTTTCGTAATGATACCGTAAGGTTAGTGAACCACACGCAAATTAGCGATAGGACCGTGCATTTAATCTCAGCAACTGCGACCAGAGCCCACCGCGGTGGCCGAGGGGACAGTCTGCGTCAGGCAGCGGCGCGGTGAGGACGGGCGTGTTTACGTCCCGCCGCAGAGCTTCTCGCGCGCGCGTTTGTTTACGTGCCCGGCCGCTCTCGCTTTCCTATTATAGAAAGGCTTACTCATGGCGCAAGTCGACGATAAAGATCAGCTTTTCGAACGAATATGCCCGACCTAAAGCTCACGAAATCGAACGCTTTATACGAGAAGAGGTTAAAATCGATCCACAAGATCTCATAGGCATACACCTCTCTATCTTGAGCAGTGTTGTCTACTTGAAAATGATCAGCGAAGAAGTATGTGAAAGAATAATGCGAGCTAATAAGCATGGACTCAAGCATGCAGACGGCCATGTCGGCGATGTGGTTATTGATCATGCAGGACTCGGACTACGTACAATACGCATTTTTGAACTCCCGTTCGAAGTGCCATCTGAACTCGTGATTGAAGCGCTCCAACCTTATGGTACGGTGCTCAGTCATGTTGCGGAAAAGTGGTCCACTTTTACGACGTACCCAGTTCTTAACGGGGTCCGGCAAATCCGGATCGAACTTACCAAACACGTCCCGTCTTACCTGTTCATAGGAGGATGCAGGGCCGAAGTCATATACGACGGCCTGCCGAAGACATGCTCAGGATGTGGTAAAGAAGGTCACGTTCGCTCTGAATGCATGCAGCGGAGGATCGCACAAGTACCAACAGGAGAAGCTGTGCTAACGCCCGCGCCGACGTCACTCCCACTGCCATACGTCAGTGTGCTCCGGAGAGACGCAACGCTGAATATTGACCCACCCATTCCACAAGAACAGATACCAGAACCGTCAGAATTGGTGGCCGCTGACACAGATGTGCTTCCGAACAACCAGAGCACCACTCCTCCGTCGACATCGACGGCTGAAGAGAAAGAGCCGGAAGCACGAATGGACGTTGACATGGCAGCACCCACACCCGCCGTCGTTCTTGAACGCCGGGAGTCGCTGCAGCACTCTGATACGGAGGTACACACACGCAAGCAACGATCGCCGAAGCGGCACAAGAAACGCCGTCTATCGCCGTCGGACACCTGTTCCACGGGAGACGCTGCACCACACAGAGAGGATGATGAAATACAAAGCACACACGTGGAGTCCCTTCTCACCGCACAACAGAATGACGCGAACCGCTCAGTACACGAGAAACATCCGACGTCGTTCATCGGAGACCAACAAGTGAGTCCGACGCCCAACCCTGATACAGATCCACCGCCATTGAAAAGCCACGCGGGGATATCTCAGCGAGATTCGCCTCATATCATCTGGTCCGAGGATCACGATGATGATGACTCAATGAACGACGACACGGACGCGGCAGCGGCCGCGACCTCACCCAAACACTAGTCACTCAGGAGATGCGGAAGATTCCGAAGGACAGGACAGCAATCAAAAGATGTTCAACTCCACACCAACAAACTCAAACATCATGAACGCTTTCCACCGTGCAGTGCAGCAGCAGGCATATCGAATAGCATCCATCAACATCAATACGATTAGAGCACACGTCAAACTACAGCTATTAAAGGACATGTTGAGGGCGTCGGATGTTGATATAGTCCTCCTACAAGAAGTCAATGTAGACAGTTTTCCCGCACTGTATGGCTACGACACATATATTACACCAACGCATGACAGCGCCAGCGGGACGGCGATACTTTTACGTGACGGTATCGACGCTGAAGACGTGGTGTATCTGCCCTCAGCAAGGGGGCTTGCGCTGACCGTACTTGGGCTCCGCATCATCAACATATATGCTCCGTCAGGTACAGACCGAAGGCGGGATCGTGCCAGATTCTATGCAGAGGAGATTGCTCCTCTTTTCTTGGGTCAATATAATCACTTTTTACTTGGAGGTGATTTCAACTGTGTGCTTGCCCCGAAAGACCAATACCCACATTACACCTCGTGTCAAGAGTTACGACTGCTGGTGAGAGATATGAACTTGATCGATACTTGGGAACGCGTCCATGGCAACCGGACCGGATACACGTACTATACCAGTCATTCAGCAAGTCGTATTGATCGAGTTTATGTTACACGTGGTCTCACAAATGCTGTTCTTGATGCAGAATTGTGGCCCGTTGCCTTCTCAGACCATACCGCATACATATGCACGATCGAACTCCAACGCCAAAAGGTGTGGAGGAGTCGAGGTACCTGGAAAATGAACGTCGCACACCTCCGGGATCCGGAGTGCAGACGCTTAATAGAAGACACTTGGAACACCTGCGAGCGACGCCTACCGACATTCCCCACGACTCTACAGTGGTGGTTGGACTGCGCCAAGCCTGCTATACGCCGAGCTATGATTGCATACGGAAGAGAACAATCCTTGTGGAGACGGAACACCGTGGACTTTTATTTTGCTACGCTACGGGAGCTCTCCACACAGGCACCTTCACCAGATCGGCAATCTGCAGTCAAACGGGTACAGGCTCAGATAACGTCTATAATGCGCCGCAACCTAGAAGGCACTGTCGTCCGAGCTAGAGTTTTTGACCGAGTACAGGGAGAACCACCATCGATGCACCACGTCATCAGGGAGAAACGACGCATTCGGAGAGCCTTAATACATGCCGTCGACTTGCCGGATGGTAACAGTCTAACATCGCAGAAAGATATTGCCACCGCTTTTCTGGAACATTACCGACACCTCTACGGCAGAGTGGAACACAATGAGGCAGCGTTTGATAAAGTTCCACAGACACTGTCGGGTACCCTTGATGCGACGGCGGAAGGATTATTCATGGCAGAGGTTACGGAAGATGAAGTGGCAGAAGCTCTGGGTAAAGGCGCAGCAAACAAATCACCGGGACCGGACGGTCTCCCGTTAGAATTTTATCGAACATTTAAAACTCTCATGCTGCCTCGGTGGACTGATATGTATCGGGAACTGATGTCCCCGCGTACCCCTCTTCCATCTGCCTTTGTGGAGGGCATGATAATTCCTGTCCCCAAACCGTCAGGTGGGAAAGGAATACAAGTCTATCGGCCGCTGACACTACTCAACTCAGATTTTAAGACCTACACAAGGATACTTGCAGCTCGCATCAAATGCGTCCTCCGCCAAATTATCTCCCTTGATCAAACGTCTCTCGGTGGTGACAGCAATATTCAGACAGCGCTCAGTGACTACCACGACGTGATAGCATTGGCAACAACCTGTCGTCTCAATGCTGTTTTGGTGTCCGTGGACTTTGATCGCGCTTTTGACAGAGTGAGCCATGCGTACATGACAAAAGTGATGACGAAAATGAACTTTCCACAAGACTTCGTTACCGTAGTAATGCGACTACTCCACGGTGCTTCCTCCACAGTGCTCGTGAACGGGCGTGCGTTAGGACCAATCAAAATCGCCAGATCTGTGCGGCAAGGGTGCCCGCTGTCGTCGATACTCTACGCCATAGCTATCGAGCCGTTACTTTGTGGCCTTAGGAACAAGCTAACAGGAATGACATTCAGGGGTCACACATTCATCTGCAGAACATATGCAGACGACCTTACCTTCCTGGCGCGGTCGGGGGACGAGATACGAACGGCACTACGCTGGATTGATCTGTATGGTTCGGCTACAGGAAGTCGCGTTAATATGGCGAAGTCTGGGGCTATGTACATTGGACGAGGGCTGCCAGATAACAGCGTGGTACCGTTAAGATTAATGGACACAATGAAATGTTTGGGAATTACATTCACCAACGACGTCAGACGCACGGCAGCGCTCAACTATAGACGGCTCCTGCAGTATATCAGAACGAGTGTTCGAGATAACATGTTAAGAGCATTAGACATGATGCAACGGGTCACTTTTGTGAATACTCACCTGGCATCGCGCATTCCACACTTGGCGCAAGTGCTCCCGATGCCGGTGGTTATGGCACGCTGCCTCCTAGCGGCCTTTGGATACTTCGTGAGCGCAGGTCTAATTTTCAAAGTCCGATACGAAACTCTCATCCTCCCCATTAAGCGAGGGGGACTCGGACTCGTCCACGTCCGCGACCGCGCTGTGGCTCTCTATGTCAGTACGATGGCCAAGATGTGGCGTCGACACCAGTCAAGTCTGTCCGGCACTTTGATAGAGGAATTAGCGCCACCTTCCCACAGAGCGCCAGTTATGGTCGGGCACATATCACCGTCTCTTGCCCATATTCGTACCTTTTTCGTCGAATACAGTTATGTACAAGCGGACCTACCGACTACCAGGACCACAACAGCACGTGACATATATTGCTTACTGTTACGGGGACAACCAGGCAACGTGATAGAGAGACGGCACCCGACAGTAACGTGGACAGTGGTATGGCGGGCTGTGCACCATGCGTTTCTTGACACAGAGACACGTACGCTGTGGTATCAGATCGTTAATGGAAAATTCATGACGCGTGCCCGATTACATGCTATACATAGAGTGGACACTCCTTTGTGTATTCAGTGCAATGAACTGGATAATGAAGAACATCGCCTGACATGCGGCACTTCCGCAGAAGCGTGGAGTTTGGCGCAAAAAATTATAGCTTTTTTCCTTCGAGTTGCTCCGCAAGATATCGAACCACGGATATTACTCTACCCGGACGAGACATACTACCCCCGAACAAAGACCAATGCAGTAACTTGGATTCGAGGATTGACAGTCCTCTACCTTTTCAGAGAAGGCCCCAAGAACGTACTTGACTTTTGGACATTTCTACAAGAACGTCATTCTACGATCAAGAACCACAAGAAATACAAACTTTACTTTGCTAACTTTCTAGGAAGTGCTATGAGCGATCCCCCGCGCAGTTGGGGAGTACCGGGTATGAGAAGTTAATTTATGTATTCGACGACTTAGAGCTAGAACCGATCAGGACAATGGAACTTACTCTAAAATCTATCGAGAAGACGTGCCCGACTCCAACACGAGGCGCGTTGGGGATCAGCGAGGTGCACTTCTACTATTAGTTTAGCAGCCAGCAACAGTGCAATACAAGAATGTGTTCCATAGCGTTATTACTTTCATTTCAATTATGTTTATATGATTTTTTGTTTGAAGAAGACATTTAACTTTCATTTCTGTGTTTAGAGAAGTAAAAACTTTAATTTTCGTACTGTGAAAAAAAAAAAAAAAAAAAAAAAAAGGGACTGAGGCGCTCCAGTCACGGTCTGCACGGCCACTACGGTCGGGGGTTCGAATCTCCCCTCGGGCATGGATATTTGTGCCGTCTTTAGTATAAGGTAGTTCACAATTAGTTTGTAAGTTTAGGGACTGATGACCCCGTAGTTAAGTCCCATAAGCTTAACAGACATTTGAACATTTTTTTTGCGACCAGATAACTACAAAAGAATTGTTCACACTGATCTTTATATCTTCATGTATCAAATTAATTGAAAGCAGTTATCACATGAAACTCATATTCAGGGACACGTATCAGTTTCTCCTGAACAGACGTAAGTAATTTTACTTTTAAGATTCGTAGCACATCCGTGTGCAAGGTCAGAACTCCCTCGGCATTTAGTTTTGTTTAGATAATTTTCGGAATACTGACGCAAACTTCGTTAATTCATATTGTAGGGCTCCAGGTAGAGTTCCTCTTGTATACATCGCCTCCGATCTATTGATTTTAAAACAATCCGTTCAAACTGATCAAACGTTTGACACAACTCGTCGGTTTCTTCTGCCCATAATATTTCGTCGCCTGGAATACAATTTGTCACTTTCGGTAGCCATTCTAGGAGGTGTTAATACTCCTTGAAATCCTCGAAACCAATGGTTTATGCGCTTCATTTGTCTCGCATGAATGGCTCGAACATTCTGTGTTTTAATAGTCTTTCCCCTACCAAAACTGCTGTTAGAAAAGGTACAGTATCCGCTTAATACCATGTGTGCAGTAATTTACAGCATGGTTCTCCTATACGCTGCTGGGGTTCCGTAACTCCCATTTGTTCTCAGTCGAAACAGTGGCGTAACGCGCGTTCCATTTTTAACAGTGGAAAACTGAACTATTATGAGCCGTAAGTCCGTTGCAGAGAGTTTGCTGTACCTTTCGGCCTCGTCGAAACTTTGATCAATCCTTATGCGGCCGAACGCATTTTCATACCGTGAAAGGATAGTCCAAACACTGTAATTAATTATTTACTTATATATGACACAAGATATCTTTCGGCCTTAAATGCCATCGTAAGGTGTTTCGTATTTAGAGGTTGTAAGTGCTTCAACTGACTATTTATTAGGTGATGTTTTACATTTGATTTATGAATTGTAGTCAGTTGAAGCACTTAAAACCTCTAAATACGAAACACCTGACGATGGCATTTAATGCCGAAAGATATTTTGTGTGATACATAAATAAATAATTAATTACAGTGTTTGGACTATCCTTTCGCATTATGTCAATATACGACATTTCTAACACTGTGGGCCCGAGATATAACAAGTCATTTTCATAACGTTACTAGTCGCGTGGGGTGTTTCTGATAACCTAAACAGAAGTGGCTGTAATGATATAGATGTGCAGTATATCGGTAACAGAAATAAGCTTACTGAATCAGTAGCTTTTCTGGATATTACATTACCATATTCGAATGTATATTTCTACGTTAATAAAGTATCAGACTACCATATTCGAAACACATATAATATTTTCTGTTTTCTTACGACTTTTAGGGAATTCTTTATTTCTCTTATTGTTAGGTCTGCATTACAGATGCACATAGCACTAATCATTTATTCTCTCGACTCTTCGGAATGTTGCATGACGGTAGTTACAGTCTGTAACTACAAGAGTTGCGCGGGAAGTTAGAACACCCCAGGCATGTTGTGGAGTATTTTCTTGGCACTCAAGCTTTCAACGTTAATTCACAAGCCTCGCGCATAGTTTTCCAGAAAGGTACCACACATCAAGACGGTATACTCCTATACGTTATGTAATCAACTATCTATCAGTATGATTTGGGTGTTGCGAGCACCTAGTGCGAACACTAAAGTGTTAATATATCCCCTTGAATAGTGATTTCATTGCTAGGACTCTTTTGAAACGTTTTCAGTGTTTACACCAAACTGGTTTTGAATTTTCGCTCCTTGCTCCTTGGCAAGATTTTCAACTTTTCTCCCGGGTAATAGAATTTTCTAATATCGCTTGGTTATGGGTTAAAGTCTGAACAGTTTCAGGCACGCCGTCATTAGCGATCTTTCCTTAAAAAAATGAATCGTAATTTAAAGACACATATGTTAGCGTAGATATGTCAGAAGAAACTTTCCTCCGCCGTGTTTGAAAACCAACAAATTGCTAGTTCATTGCAAAATTTTCAACATTTTGCTCGAATAAGGTTAGTGATATCTGTTATGATTTTATGTTGAAACGAAAGGAACTTTGCATCAATTTTTTTTCTTAAAATCTAGTCAAATTTTAATTACGGGTTACAAACTGCTGATTCATATCTTATAAAAATAATGTGAACGTCTTTTCAGGTAAATATATAGTTGTCTACATTTGTTTGGACCCGTTGCTACTTGAAGCACCGTTAATTGCAACGATTAATTTACATGACAAAGTTTAGACTTGCTTTATTGCATGTGCCAAATGTGGTGTGCCAAAAAATATCTACATCATTTTTAAGTATCTTTTCCGTAAGCAACTAAGAACATTGGTGCTATTTTTCATTGATGGCCTATGTACTCAATAACTACTTTCACTTTGCACTTAAGGAAATTGTATGATATGCTTTACGTAATGCGTGACCCAATAGAATGTTCCTCAAGGTATGCAAAGAGATCTAACTGCCATATATTAGGCAAGGAATTTATAAAAGAATATTCAGTGAGTAACAATATCAAGGTTGTATGCACAGAAAAGTTTTCAATATCTATATTCTGTAGCAGCACATGGCGTGAACTTTAACTCTTTTGTAAGCCTGAGTTTTTAATATATATCCAGTATCTGATTCGCTCCATGTTTCACATTTTACGTTTGTACTCTACCTGGATTTCCACGGAGTGAATACGATACCTGGAATAAAACTAATATATTACTTTATATTTAAATTACTTTATATTCATGTCCTGTGTCGGCTTTGAGAGAATATATGCTATCTTTTGTGCTAGAAAAATGTAAAATTTTATTTGGCTGTTATTTTGACCTTTCTCTTTCAACCTGTAACTCTTAACTGAATAATGCTACATATTCCGCTCGTCGCATGGAATGTAGGCCTAGATCAATGCGACGATTTCTTTTCTTTTTTTAACCAGACGATACAGTTCTTAAATTTAGGTGCTTCATTTATAACGGCGCTTGCTAAGTATGTGACCGTGAAATATTTAGACATAATCGAAATTCGTTATCATAATACTTTACTGCAGACATTTTCTATATTTTAAGAATCAAAATATCTACAAACATCGTTACAGCGAAATCGTGATTACACAGTCTAGCTCAGAAGCTTTAGCATTGTTTATGATAATCTGTAAAAGAAAATGAATTCATTTATTTATTTTTAAAGGATCTGGAAGTGTCAGCACGAACACCATTTATAAATATAATATTGCATTACCCTCTTTTACTGTGGCGATTGCTCCATTAACTGCAGTATCAACCTCATTGAACTGATCTACGATGTGAATTACATATATTGTCAGAAGGCACGGTCCTATAACACTGCCCTGAGGCACAATATCACTTTAACGCCTGAAAACTTTGTTCCTTTGCGAATGACATGCTGCTTCCTGATAGGTAGGAACGCCTTAGTCCAGTCAGAAAGTTGGTCTGATATTCTACATGCTGCACTTCAGGCGTCGGTACGAAATGGTATCTGACGCTTTCAGGAAGTCAAGAAACACGGCATCTACCAAAGATCTTTAATTACTGTCCTCTGGATATCGTGGATGAGTAGCAAGTTGTGTGTTCAAGATGATGGCTTTTCGGAAACCATACTGAATTCTACCAAGAACATTTCTGATCTACAGAAATAATATAGTATTCGAACATAAAATTGAAAATTCTGCAACTGACCGATGTTAGGCTATAGGCCTATAGATGTTAGCATCTAATCGACGCCAATCGTTGGGAACACTTCGCTCCTCTAAAGACCTTCGGTACACTTCTGCTAGAAGGGGGCCAATTTCTCTGCATACTCCGTGTAATATCGAATTGGTATCCCATCAGGTTCGGCCTTTCCTCTGTTCAGCGAATTCAACTGTTTTTCTATCCCTACGACATTTCAAAGTCATATTTTGTACTTCATACGATGCTTTAGAGGTGGAACAACCGGGCAAACTTCCTCTGTGGAACCGCTTTGTAAAAAAGAAAAACAAATAATATTTCAGACTTTTGTGCGTTATCCTCTGTTTCAACACCGTTATGGTCACAAAGTGTCCAGATGTCCGGTTTCGACTTATTAGCCGATTTGACGTAGGACCAAAATACTAGGATTTTCAGCAAACTCGGTACACAAAACATTTCTCTCAAAGTCGTTGAACGCCTTTCGTATGGTTGCCTTTACGCTAATTTTGGCATAATTGAACTTATGCTTGTCTTCTAGACTTTTTCTACGTTTATGTTTGCGATGATTTCTTTGGTTTAGTAACGGTTTCCTAACTTGGTTGTTGAAGCAATGTGGATCTTTCCCTACAAGGTATGTTATCAAATGGCGGCAATAGTTGTCTCTTTCTTCCATATGGTCACTACTGTCATCAGAAAATTTTTATAGTTCATCATAGTAACTTCTGAAGACTACACAAAAAAAGGGTTTCAGTCCAAATTTCCCGATAATGAGTCATTGGTATCATTAGTAAGTTCATCAGATATACTTTCAGGTTCGCCAACTTAAATGATTATTTATACACAAAATAAATTATGGTCTACACGAAGAAAACGGGTCAAGTCCATCTAAAAACGTGAAGTTCAGCAGGTGCGGATTTCTGTCTGTATTGATTACTTGTCTGCTGTAATGGAAGTCTAAATATTGACACTGTTAAATACAATGTAATTTTTTTTTTATTTTTCTTACATATTTTCGAAGCTATAGCGGACCTCATTTGTCAACAGCTTCTTTGCTTCCCTTGAAGTTATAGCTGCAATATTTTTTGTAAGTATTCTGTAACATTAAAACCTCTAGACGAACAATACGCTACAAATTAACAGAAAAGATAACACATTCAATGTAACAATAATAGACAGAATGTTGAATATAAACTTCGCTGACAGGAAGATGATGTCTTCAATTAACGTAAAAGGCAAACTTGACAGAGAAGGAGAAATGTCACAAACACTGAATCGATGTGTATGGATTTCCAATGAAATCTTCCATGTCCAAACTTTAGCACCAACGTAGACGGTTTTAAGTGAAAGTTAACTTTTACCTATTCAACTTACATCGTCTGTAATGCTGCATTTTATGTTTAGCTTGAAACTAAAGGTGAGAAAGTTAAAATGGAGCACTTTCTTTTTTGGATCATTATGTTACTTCATTTTTTGCATACTGATGTCAAACATTTCGAAATCTTTGATGACTCATGTTATGGTCAAAACAGACACAACAATATCTTCATCTTCATCCACTATCTTGTTCAGCAAGCAAAGCTATTTGAATGAATTCACCTGACATTCCCAATAACACGAAATTCATACCTGGAAAGAGACAAAGCCGCATCAGACTTTAAACGAAAGCTTAGCTCCCAGAGGACTAGACAGAATAAAGATGAGCGTACAAAACACTCCTTTTCAGGTTGTTGAATTTAATGGATCAATGATGTGACTGGACTGATTCCTTTCAGACAAACTGTTCATTCCCATAGCGAATTATTAAGGATATGAAGATAGAATGTCACTATTCAAGGGATTAACGGTCATTGTGGCACTTACAACTCATCTTGGATCACATTATCACTGCTCGTACTGGAGGAATGGAAGACTTTTTGTTCCCCTTGATCTGATACAAAACTAACCTGGTAAAGAGTTCATTTGCAGCAATTAAAGTTAACTAGATCATATCAGTGTCTGAAACAGCAGGTCCTATTTGATTATAACACACCTATTGAGATACAGTGCTAATATGAGTTCGCTTGTACAATGTTTCTGGACTAGTACCTGTTGCAAAAGAAATCATTATCTGCAGGCACGGAAGGTGTTCTCTGACAGACACCCAAGAGTACTTTACATTGTAAGGAGTCAAGTTTTCCTCACTGTCATTTCCTGCATAATCAGACCTTAAAATAACATTTTAATTGCCAAAACAAATAGTTTGAATAAAAACTCATTATCGTAGATACGTTGATAATAACTACAGTTTGATATGCAAATTACGAGTTCATGTCTCAAGTGCAACGAGATAATCAAGGCTGACGTGAACTAGTGAACAAACACTTGTTTTTCTAAAGCAAGGTGAGGCGCATGCATGCTGGCGACCTGTGACAATAGACAGTTTGGTGGATGGCTCCTCACCCCACTCGCATGCCGCAAGTGGTCTCTGGCCTCAAAGCCACTTGCCATTTTGAGGAAATACGGATGCACTAAAATCCTTTTAGAAGCCACACAAACCGCTCTCAACAAAGCATGTTTAATTCAAGCTTCAGGACGCAGGAGGAACGCAAATGCCAAACTGGTGCTGTCAAGTGTGAGAGGATGTACTTAAACAAGATGTTAGGTTGACTCACTATTGGCTGGCGAGCCATACAGCGTTTTAAGATGCACCATTCGATTGATAGGCGAGCCACTAGCGGGGAAGTGACAACGTCATCGAAACATACAAGTAGAACGACAAAAATTATGGCAGCCTCGCTCTCTCGCCTGCGAACGCTCTGTATATCATTGCTAGCGGTGCGACGCTCGTGCAGCGATTTTTGTCTGGACAGGTGATAAAAACTCCTGTAAAGAGCACCTCTTTCATGGAGCGGATCACAGTCTGATATATACAGTCGCGACACTACCGCTGATTTTTGTTAAACTAGGCGACTGCAGTGCTCCTTGCGGACGTAAAGCCACGTTTCTCTGTATCGTATACGAGACGTGTGTTTGTTTGTGTTTTGGTGTACGAAATGGCTTTTACGACGGGAAGCGTGTGTAGTGCAATAAATTGCAGCAACATCAACTACGAGAATACGTCTCATTTATCATTCCTTAGGTTTCCTACAGAGCCTGAGAGGTATGTGACATCAAGATTCGGTCATGCTTATTTACAATTATCTTGTGAGCAACAGACACATATTGAAGATTATTTCTTTTTAGGATCAAGAAATGGCTTATAAATAGCAGACAAGATCTTTTGGATAAAGTTGCCGCGTATTTACATGATAATGTGAAGTTCTGCTCGCTACACTTCGATGCAAACCAGTTCATGAATGATGAACGGAAGAAGCTGGTGTGGAATGCTGTGCCTACATTGTTCTATGTTCCAAACAAACCACCGAAACTGGGAATAAAGACGCGATAATATAAAAGCGGACGAAATTAAACTGTGTTATGAAAAAAGTATTACGACTGTGGTTGCTGCTACATCACAGCTAGAAACATTTTTGTCTCGGCATTCGAAAGTAATTCACTATTGAGTCAAATTTATAAGAAATGTATGAAAAAGAAGTGTTCATTGTTACCGTTATTAATGTTTGAAAGGTTAAATGTTTTCTGTTTTATCTAATGGAAACCAAGGTCTAACATATAAACCTATTTATCTGAAACCACAGAGCTGTCTTATTTTACAGACGATTGTCGCCCCATCCCCTCCCACTCCTCCCTCATCAACGAACCATATAATGACAGACTGTGATAATGACTTAGGACCATTCATATAATATGACATTTAGACTGTCGTGTTATCGACGTAATATCTTAAAATATCATATAAATGAAATAACCTCGTAGCAAAATTATATTAGATGAAAGTTTCATAGCCAGTGGGTGTTCTCATAACTAAAAAGCAGGGGAAAACATTGTTTCGCACCTTTTAACACCGGGAAGGCCAATTACATGCTTCTCATGTGCGAAATATTGTGTTTACCAGCAAAGTAAGGTGCGATGTCTGAAGAATTTCGTCATAAATATGTTGCAGTTAGCGTCAGTTTATTCACGAGTTTTTACTAAATTTACATTTGTTGATATTCAACTGACCCTTAGAAGTTCTATTATAGGCTTGTCTGCACAAAATACTATGTTTATCTATCACTGCCGGTAAGGTAAGCTGCAAGTAATTTCTAAAGAATTATTTCGTAACATATTGCACAATTGCAGTTTGTGTCCGATCACAACGAGTTTTTGCTCGGTTTACGTTTCTTTTACACTCAGTCATGTGTCAAGATAAATAAAGCTTGGAATGCAAGAATATATAAAATATTTAGCAAATCACAGAGAAATGTAATTACAAGCGGGCTTTATTAATTTGTCGTATACGGCGTTAAAGGGCAACCGGCTTTACGCCCGTTGGAGCGCCAGTGTCGCTCCAAGTGTCCGACGGTAACAGCTTTCACAGCAGTGAGTGTCGCGACGGTATTTATTAGACTGTGGAGCGGATATTAAAGAATCTCCAGTGGAGAGTATGAAGGGTTGTGCATTGTTCATAGAGTTGACCGAGATACTTAATATCCTGTGTGAATAGACAGAGTGCATTAGTTAATGCTTGCGAGCGCGTTTCAGAGTGGAAACATGGTGGGCTAGTCTGAGACTGGTATACCACGACAATTTATGGCCAGACTAGCATTTATAGGCTGTTCTTGACTTCATTAAGATGCAGGGAAAGTGCGATCGGCAGTAGTCGATGAAGACAGAAAATATTTAATTTCGATTTCAGCGAAGACGCAGCTAGCAATTGGCGGTATTGTGTGCAAACGCCTTAGGCGAACTCCACCCATCCCCAAACAGCAATAACAAATACATTTTTTACCAATGCGTAATATTTTTGACATTGTGACAGCCTTGAACGTAAACTGACGAAATTAAATTAATTTTAAAATCAAATAGGCGGGGTTATACAGCCATTCTACCAACTTTCTTTTCTTTTTTAATTGTTTATACGTATCATCTATCCTGCCAGCCTATCCAGAACTTGGAAATTAAAAAAAATTAATTTGAATCTTAATTAATTTGAGTTTTCTTAATAATAAACACAAATAATTTTCTACCAGTTTTTTACTTCAGTAACTAGTGACATCAATTTTGTATCCAAACTGATCCTCACTAGTTATACTTTGTTAATTTTAAGATTCTTTTCTTACAGGAGATGTCATCTACGTCTATATAGTTGTAGCTTTGGCAAAGAGATATTGAGTGAAACTTTTGTAAAAAGTCAAGTAGTTTAGGAGAAATCAATGTAGGAAGGTGCGTTGTCACGCTAAAGAGCAGTTTATAAAATTTGTATTTCGAGGATTAGATGAAAAAAATAATAGGTGTTCAAAGATAAAATTTATAGAAGTGATTGTCGCAAAGAAAATTGTCAGATATTATTATGATATAAAAGAAAATTTCTGATTTTTATAAATTTTGAATAAGGTTTCAGGGTGGTCATCACAGATGCAGCGACGCAGACTGATTGTGGAGCAGCCAACCTACGTAGATTTAAGAGATTAATGTTTTCTCCCTTGCAACCGCACATCGGCAGATTTGGAGATTGTAGCAGAGCACATTGGAGAGCAAAAAATCCACGACGTTGTTTTAGTTGCTTCAATCAACGGGTAAGTGGTCACACACTTTTGTAGATACGTGTTATAGTTGATTTAAAGTTACGTCCACACAAATTTCCATGTTAACGAGGACACAGGCAAAAAAGCTTCGTGAATCCCAGCAGCAAGCAGAGATGATGGGGGATAAAAAAAAAGAAGGAAACAAACGAACGAGACAGTAGAGAATGAAGAAAATTATCGAGAGGAAGAGCAGCAGAGTTTGCAGCCTCTACACGACTTAGACAAGTTACAAGAAGATCCGATGGAACAGAGTTAGGAAAAGACGATTTAGGATATTGCAGAATTTGTAATTACACGAAAAGCAATTTATCAACCAGATGAAGACAGTCCACGTAAAAGATGGGAAACTGCAAAAGCAGGTAGAGCTAAGTAAACTCGATTGATATCAGTATATTCAGGGGTGGAATTCGCGACATTACAGACGATGCATAGACGGATTGGTGACAAGGCGGGAAGATTTGATAGTGAAGACGAGAATTTGGAATATGTAGAACCAATCGTACACATTATCAACATGCCACAGCAACAGGGACAATAATTTTGCGCAGTTACGAGCGCCGCGTGATGGTTCCGTAACAAACGCATCTGTACCTGAACACTCAAGACAGAACAGCGAGACCAGTTTGCGGAGTCACATGCGCCAATACAGAGTTCAGTGACAGATTCGACGGGTCCGCAATACACACACAGTGTAAGGCAACGTAGAATGCTACAGTTAGCCGATTTGTCGACAATATCAGACACGAGATGCCGCGAATTACGGAATAGAAAATAGGAGATCGAGAACACACAGTTCAGCAGGAGAGAGTATGACAGGGCAATATGCCATTACAGAGATGTTAAGACAGATGAACGATAGTTTAAATAACGGTATAATTGCACATTGTAATGATTTAACGAAAGATAATCAAGAACTGAGACAGGATATGGAAAGACAAAACCAGAAATTAAAACAAATGAAAACTCAAAATCAGGATATTTACCAAGTTAAAGTTCGCATGGAGGAAGGAATATCACGGATTGATAACCAGATTACACAAATATATAAAAATGCAAAAGAGGCTAGAGACAAATTACAGGCATTGTCGAAAGGCCAACATTAACTACGAATAGACGTAGACAAGGTCCAACTAGACATCATCAATGTAGATAAGAAAGATGAACATTTCACAAAAGAAGTGAAACGTACAGTTATTCAAACCACTGAATAACAAGCTATCCAAAGTAGAGTAACAAAATTCGCTTTAAAACGGTACGATCAGCATATAAATAAAATTGAAACAAAGACGAAAGACCAGCTGGATAAACTCAGTTCAGAGGTAATCCACACGATCTAGCAAAAAATAGACACCGATGTACTTGTAGTGTAATGACTGATACGTGAAGTAATCATTCATTACAAGAAGAGACACAGGTAAAAGATAAACAGAACGAAAAGAAAACGGAAGTAACACCCGCGGAAGTAAAGCCGAAAGTAATTAAAACAACTTAGGAGCCGCGGTGGAGTAGCCGAGCGGTCTAAGGCGCCTCGTTGCGGAGCACGCAGTTGCTCGCTGTCGGAGGTTCGAGTTCTTCCTGGAGCATGGGTGTGTGTGTTTTCAAATCAAATGTTCAAATGTTTGTAAATCTATCGGACCAAGCTGCGTGGTCATCAGTTCGTAGCTTACAAACTACTTAAACCTAGGTAAACTAATCTACGGACAAACACACACACTCACCCATGCCCCAGGGAGGACTCGAACCTCCGACGGCGAACAACCGCACGCTCCGCAGCGAGTCGCTTTAGACCGCTCGTCTACTCCACCGCGGCTGTGTGTTGTCCTTAGGTTAGTTCAGCTAGATTTAAGTAGTTTGTAAGCTACGGACTGATGACCACGCAGTTTAGTGCGACAGATTTACAAACATTTGAATTTTTGAACGACTTATGATGTACCGCAAAACCACACAGAATCCTACGCGGAAATTCGCGGAATATACAGTCAGCCACTATCAATTGAAAGACAGGCGACATAACCAGTTAATCCGATGACACAATTTGACAATCATTCCTGTGCAGCACAAAAAGCAACGAATGAGCAACATTTTTTACGCCGTTGCAACGATACGAAATTAACACAGGATACACAACAGGGAACATGCAGATGAGTAGTGGGTTGCCACAATACAGGTAAGACAGCGTAACGGATGATGGAATGTTATAAATGACTGAACAGGCACGATTATGAGCTATGAGTAGGTGCGATACAGATCACTTTCTGACTGTTCGAAAATTTCAACACTTCAAAGAGGAAGGCGGAAGTATTCATGCGTGAAACTTCACTGATCAATTTCAGGTGGGCATACCGAACCATTGGAGTTTATCAGATAGGCTAGATTTTGTATTCACATACATATCAGGACCAAGTCAGAGGTAATGCAAAGAATTGCATAAAGTTTCACATCTTGTCAACAGTTTAGGACCGCATTTTTAATATATATTGGTCAAATGAAGCGCAGAATAAAATCAAATACGAATTATTACAGATGGCACCTTACGAGAACTCAGGCTAGAAAAGTGTAGTCAAAGTTTTTGACATTATACACAAAAAGAACGAATGCTTAGAAAGACCGTACAGCAATCGAGAACTAATACGTTTATGTAGAATGAAACTACCGGTCAAATATCAGCAATCATCAGTAGGAAAGAATGAAGATATTGAGAGTTTTAAAGAAGTACTGAGGGAACTAGAATACATGTTGAAAGAGAAAGAACTTAAAGAAGATAGAAATTAAAGGGAAAGTCAGACGGAGAGGCCCAGAAATATCACAGTAATTTTGACCGCAATAATAACGGATACTTCAGACAATTTAATAGTAACACAAACAATAACAATTTTCAATCACGAAACAATGCAGATTGCATAGAATCAGGGAGCAATGGCGGAAACTATGGGAATAGAAATAACAGATACCGTAATAATAACAAGGGGTACGGCAATTCATATCGAGGTGGATATGGATTCACGAACCAAAACAATAATCAGTGATATTTTGACAGAGGTAATGATGTGAGAAAGGCCCACGGGCGAGACCAGGGCTAAAAACAACTTTGAGAGAAATGAAGGTCCACGTGGAGGAGAGCAAACAAACAAAGGCCATCCAGATGTAGAAAGTAGACCACCAAATCCAGAAAAACGTAAGGATTGACCACGAAACACAGAGGGGGATAGGCAACACACTGACCGCACACAAGCACAACAAAATCAAGACATTCATTGCAGTGGCGTAACTAGCACTTGGCTGTGGGGGGGGGGGGGGGGGGGGGGAGGGGATAGACCTGCTTGACGAGCAAAATTTTAGTCAGTTACCATCTACCACTCCCGTTGAAGAAACTAATTCACTCCGATCCAGTGAAAGCTTATGGTAAAACACCCCAAGTTCCCAATCTTTACCTTTACCAGATTGTTGTTATACGATTTCTTTCTTTCTTTCTTTTCCTTTTTTTCTTTTCGGGATCTGGGGGGGGGGGGGTTCTATCCAGCTCATCCCCCCATAGTTACGCCACTGATTCATTGCATTCAAATAAATAAATCAGATACAATTCATTCAATCAGATCATAACAGTAACAGTTTAAACCAACAAAATAAAATTGGAAATTGAAACCATAATGTAACTTCATAACGGATAGAAGCACAGTACAAACATGGGAAGAATGCATTAATTGGTTAAATTCCGAAAGCAAAGATGAGTTGCCACTTCTTCCTAAAATTAGAGAAATCACAGATGAGGAATAACTCACATGGTTGGTCGATGTATTCGACGTAACCAACGAGGATTTAAACGAGTTACACGAGAGGGCAAATAACACAAAGGCATAAACAAAGACGCAGCAACAGGCACATTATGAATATCACAAAAATAATTACGAAGATACTGAAATTGAGTACATAAGGGAATTTCTAGAAACCAGAAAGAAAAAGAGAAAAGAATTATATAGGAGACGAAAAGTGACAGATATCCTAAAAGCGATACCGCTATGGAATTCATCACCAAACACAACCCAAAAGTAGGAGCAAGGATGAAAAGGTTGAAATACGAATCAGTAGGAGACGATTTAATGCAAGAAAAGAAAGTTGACACAACTGTACTAATACAACCTGTTCTCAGAATTAGAGTTGGCGAAATAAAATGTCAAGCAATTGTAGGTAGTGGAAGTCCAATGACTGCCATTTCTGAGAATTTCTTAGACAGATGTAATGGAGAAAAAGAATTATCTATTTTTAAAGACGAGAAAAGTATCCTTTTTGGCGCATTAGGAAAAAGTGCAAACAAAGTGAAGTATGAGACGCGACTTTACTTCATTTGCCAAGGCTATGACTTTGAAAATAATTTTATCATAATACCGAAATTGATAGCAGAAATGATTATAGGTTTAGATTTTATTAATGAACGTAATGTACATATTAGTGTAGCACAAGGATTTTTAACAATAAACTATGTAATATACTTTGCTCAAGCTTCTGAGATATAAAAAAGGGTTGGGACAAATAACACGGTCACATTTTTCACATCCAGGTAAAGATGACTAGGAAAAGCCTCCCAGATTCAAAGACCCTGACACACTTTCAGGTTGGAAGAAATTCGCCAAGAAATTGCAAACAAATTAAAACAAGTTGACAATATATTGCCAAAGGATAAGGACAAATTAGACCGTATGCTTAGGTAACATGCAGAGGTCTTTGCAACTAAGATGGGTAGTAGTACAAACTTCCAGTATAAATTTGAAGTAAAGGAACACAAACCATTTTGTGTACCACCTTATTCAATTCAATACCTTTAAGTTACTGGAGACAAGTATTTCTTGAAATCAGGTAGATACTAGACGATGACATAATCGAACCAGCTAAACCATATAATTGTGGGTAAGAAAGATGGTAGCATACGGCTGGCTCTCGATTCAAGAAAAATTAACACCATTATTATTTCAGAGACGGATCGACCGGAGAAATTGGAGGTTCCATGGTGTAAAGATATTTTCTTCAATACACTTACGTTCTAGTTTTTGGCAAATTGAATTAGAACCTATCTGTAATGAAGTACACGGCCTTTATTGTGTTTGGTCGTTGTTATCAGTTCAAACGACTACCATTTGGATTCAAAATGTCATCATTGGCTTTTATTCGCGGCCTGAATACTATATTGAATTTAGACATATTACAAATAATCACCTGCAATGTGGACGATGTTTTGATAGCAGAAGCCTCACGGGAAGAACACAACTTTATTTTAGACAACTTCTTACAAATTATGAAAACACATGGAGTAACGGTAAATATTAGAAAATCACAATTAGAAACATCACGTACCAAATGGAATAAATCCAGATGAAAACTTTGGCTTACCATATAACAAGAAAAGTTTAAGAGGTTTTTGGGGTCAATAAATTTTTACAAAAAAATTATTTGGATAGACACTTTAGCAGCACCAAGGTTGTGGTGAAAACACGTGACTTAACAGTCATATACAACCGCTCTCTCATAGAAGGATCTGTACCAAAAGATTGGAAAGTTGCACAGGTCTCACCTATATTCAAGAAAGGCAGTAGGAGTAACCCACTAAACTACAGGCCTATTTCATTGACGTCAATTTGCAGCAGGGTTTTGGAACATATCCTGTATTCAAATATTATGAATTATCTCGAACAGAACGATCTATTGACCCAAGGTCAACACGGATTTAGAAAATATCGTTCATGCGAAACACAACTAGCTCTATATTCACACGAAGTGATGGGTGCTATCGACAAAGGTTCGCAAATCGATTCCGTATTTCTTGATCTCCAGAAAGCTTTTGACACCGTACCTCACAAACGGCTTTTAATCAAATTGCGTGGTTATGGTATATCGCCCCAAATTTGCAATTGGATAGGGGATTTCTTGTCAGAGAGGACACAGTTCGTAGTAATCGATGGTAAGGCATCGACTAAAACAGAGGTGATATCGGGCGTTCCACAAGGTAGTGTTATTGGTCCTCTGCTATTCCTTATTTACATAAATGATTTAGGGGAAAATCTAAGTAGCTCTCTTAGGTTGTTTGCAGATGACACCGTCATTTACCGTCTAGTAAAATCATCTGAAGATCAAAACCAACTGCAGAACGATCTGAATAAGATATCAGTATGGTGTAAAAATTGGCAATTGACTCTAAATAATGAGAAGTGTGAAGTCGTCCACATGAGTACGAAAAGAAATCCGTTAAACTTTGTATACAACATAAATCAATCAAATGTGAAGGCCGTAAACTCCACAAAATACCTAGGAATCACTATTACTTCAGACTTAAACTGGAAAGAACACGTAGATAATATCGTGGGAAAGGCGAACCAGAGACTGCGTTTTATTGGCAGAATCCTTAAAAGATGCAACAGAACTACTAAAGAAACTGCATACACTGCGCTTGTCCGTCCATTTTTGGAGCATTGCAGCCCAGTGTGGGATCCTTATCAGGTGGGTTTGACGGAGGACATCGAAAGTGTCCAAAGAAGGGCAGCTCGTTTCGTACTGTCACGATACAGGGGAGACAGCGTTACGGAAATGATACAGGATCTGGGATGGGAATCATTACAACAACGGCGCTTATCGCTGAGGCGTGGGTTACTTGCGAAACTCCAATCGCCAACATTCTCCTCCGAATGCGAAAATATATTGTTGACTCCCACTTACATAGGTAGAAAGGATCATCAGAATAAAATAAGAGAAATCAGAGCTCGAACAGAAAGATTCAGGTGTTCTTTCTTCCCGCGCGCTATTCGAGAATGGAATTGGAGATAAATAGTATAATTGTGGTTCGATGAACCCTCTGCCAGGCACTTAAATGTGATTTGCAGAGTATCCCATGTAGATGTAGATGTAAGATAAACAGGCAGACAATGAATTTCACATTCTAAAGGATGCCTCGAGCAACGCTCCAATTTTGTCACATCCAGGACTGAGTTTTGAATGGCTACATTTAGTGCAAGACTGGGTGTGGTATTATTTCAACAAATTGAAGAAAATGGTAAAAAAGTACATGACTATAGCTTTTGCGAGTAGAGTATTGTAAAACGCCGAAAAAAATTATTCAGTCACTGAATAAAAGCCCTAGCTATGGTTTGGGGATTCGAAAAATTTAGATATTTTCTATTTGGTAGGAAAACAAAAGTATTTACAGATCACAAAGTCCTTGAATCTCTAGTATCTTCCAACCTAACGCACAGATGCATTGTCTCTTTCTCCACAAGGTATAGCAGATGACCAGAAAATCAACATTGAAGAAGAGGAACACACCAATCATTATTTTAAAAAAAAGTCATTTTTGAAAATTTCATAACAAATTCATTAAAATAAAAATACACCTACAGAACGGGACAAAGACCCAGATCTGTTAACAATCAAACATATACTTGGCGATGGAACCAATACAGAAATTTGAAACAGTTATTTGTTAAAACACAACGTATCATGTTTCAAACACAACACAGATACATCACCTTGGGTATTATGTATTCCAGAGGAATTGATTAACAAATACATCTGGTATATACACTTTAGTAGCGGACGTTTTGGTCCCAAAAAATGTTATTTGAAAATGAAACAGACTGTATATTTTCCATACATGGAGTGCTGTATTAGACGCATTCTCAACATTTGTAAAAAATTAATACACTCGTAACATGTTACCTATCAAACTAGGCCACCAATGTTTCCAATCATTCCAGATAAATTAAAACAAATAGCAGCAACCGATCTATATGGCCCACTTTCCAGTACAAGAAAAGATTTCACCTTTATGTTTGTTTTAGTTGAACTGACATCGAAGTACACAACATTAACACCAGTAAAGAAGACAACAGGATTCACAATCAGCAAAGCATTTCGAAAGGATTTCATGCAGCAAGTAGGAAACGTGAAAATAATTATTTCGGACGATGGACCGCAATATAGATCTCTATTGGAAAATACATTAAACAAACTACACATAAAACCTACATTTATTTCCAAATACAAACCAAATGGGAACCCTTCAGAACGTACAATGAAAGATATTGGAACACTTTATAGACTATTCTGTAGAAGAAACCATAGCACGTGGGATTCGTATCTTCACGATTTTCAGGACATAATTAATGGAACACCCAATGGAACACAAAAATATACCCACCAGTGACAGTACTGAAGAACATCAATCCACCAGAAACAATTAAAAAAATAATTGGAATTCCGACCATACCACGAACATGACACAAACAAATTATTACCAGTGCTTTACAAAACATTCGCACAGCAGCAATGAAACGTAAAGTCACACAAGACAAATGTGCTAAAAACGACTTTTCGTTTTAGGCCAAAGGTTATTTGTGAAAACACATTACCTTTCACACACACACACACACACACACCACACACACACACACACAAAAGAAAAAAGAAAAAACACACCGATAGTTCTTTGCTGTCTACAAAGGACCTTTAATCATAGTTAGAACTGCGCATGCTAATGCAGTGGAGCTTACGATTCCTAAAGCAGGTATGACATTATGCATTCATCACACTAAAAGCCTATGTGAAAACTAAGTAAATAAGTAAATGTCTAAAGAAAAAGGAAGAAGAGGACGAAATCTAAATGAGGTAAAATTTTATATATATTTATATAATGATAAACCATGTAAATAAAAACTTTGCAAAACACAAAGAGAACACATTAAATAAAAATAAGAAACAGGTCAAACTAATTTCAATCTAAGAATTTCATATGATGGTAGGTGAATAAGCAACACATACTCCAAGATACTTAAATAAAAATGAAGACGTGATAAATACAAGATTTAATGTTTAGAAAAATAGTTTTGATTTAGTATCTAGTCTCAGCAATATAAGTAGAATTTTGCATTGTATATGAGAATAAAAATTTAAACTAAAAAGTGTCAAAATATCCTGCACATCACAACACCATGGAGGAGAACTGTCAGATACCATTTCCATCCCGTTCAGCAACTACAACTTCGAGATAACGACAGAGAGTTTGTCATGTTGAGTCAGCACTGAGGGTACAACAAAATGATGAGGAGGCCAGCATATCACTGGAGCGGCAGGTTGCATTCCAGTTGTTCTTCATCAGAACAACGTATACCACAGACATTGTAATGTGTCACAACCATAATCTACAAGTACAAGAGTAGAATATTAATGTTGCAATAGTACAACAAAAACTACAGTTTATTGAGACTTATCATCATCTCAGCACACAATTGGAAACACAGTCAGATCCCAAATCTTTTATATTCCATGAATAAATCACTATTCTCAACCCGAGAAGAAAAAAGTTAGAGAAGACAGAAGAAAGAATCGAAGAAAGGAGAACCAACCATGGTCGCAGAAGGACAGATGATGGGCAGAAGAACGTAATACCTTTCTCTCCTATCCTAAAACATTTAATAAAAGTCTTTCCACAATAATTGTAAACTGGTTACCACACAATTCAGAAGTCAATGATTCATCTGCATCGCCAACTAAATGAAAACTGCTGCAGCAAGTTATATAAGTCTCGCACTTACAATACGTCGTTATAAAAAACAAGTAACATGAAGTATTGCTGCAAAGCAGATTCTTCTACCACGAAACAAACGTTGAGATTTTGTCATAATGGTTCAGATGTGACGGAAGAGTTACATAATCTCTTCATTACATTAGCTGACAATCGTCAACTGCTGTCAGCTGGAGTCACAATTCCAATACATTGCGCCTCAACAACGATAAAACCCAGCATTGCAAGCTTTAGTACTGCTCTCCTGACGTACACAACTCTAAAGACAGTCGACGAAATTCCACAACTACAATGGATCAAGAATGTAGTAGAACAATAAAATTTGTGAAAAAAAAAAAAAAAGTGAGTGATAGAAAAAAAAAAAAGAAAAATAGTTCATTATTAAATGACAAGTGTAAAACCTGAATAATCAGTGATATGTGCAACGAAAAATAATAATATAATGACAGTTGTTATTCTTATGTAATTTATCTCTGTAAAGTAACATTCCACTTTCTAAAAATATAATTTATTGTATTGATTTTTTAGTAAATTTTAAAATTATGTTTTTGTAAAGTTACCTAACATTTTTTTTTTATTTTAAACTTTTGTAAAAAAAGTAACTAGTTATGAGGAATAGCAAAATAACAAAAAAGCTGTTGCAGACTTCATGCATTGGTAAATAAAAAAATTAACTATAAAAGTTCACATACACTAACACTGTACACAAACAAGTTAATAAAAATAAATCAATTTTCAAGAAAAACGTAAATATGTAATGATAACCAAGAAAAAAAACCATTTGCGACAGTTAATTTTTGCTATAAAACAAATACAATTGTATAAAGTGTAGTTAAATCTATATAGAAAATAAAGCAATCTAAAATTGTTAGAAATGGCTGAATCCAACTTTTATACTGGTATTTTTTGCCTGTTTTACTTCAACAAAATCCCAGACAAATATTTTGTATATTTTGTCACATGGGGAGGGACATTTAAGTAGTCACGTTTTCCTCACTGTCATTTCCTGCATATTCCGACCTCAAAATCACATTCTACTCGTCAAGACGAATCGTTCGAATACAAACTCAATGGGGCATGGATATTTTAAATGATAATAATTACAGTTTGATATGCAAATTAGAAGATCATGTTGCAAGTACAACAAGATAATCAAGACTGACACGTTTCGTGAACAAACACTTGTTTTTCTAAAGCGAGGTGAGGCGCCCGCATGGCGATGACCAGTAACAAAAGAAAGGTAGGTGGATGGCTCCTCACCCCACTACCTCACTCTGGGCGGTCCTCAGCCCAAAAGTCACTTGTCTTCTTGGGGAAATACGGACAAAAATCATTTTAGAAGCCACACAATACCGCTTTGGGACGCAGGTGGAATGCGAATCCCAAACTGGTGCAATCAAGTCTGAGAGGAAATACTTGAACGAAATGTTAGCTGACTCACTATTGGCCAGCGAACCATACAGTGTTTTAAGATGCGCTATCCATTTGGTAGGCGAGCCATTGGTGGCGATGTGCCAGAGTCATTGGAACATATACATAAGCAGGACGAGAAAAATTAAGTCGGACTTGCTCTCTCATCGGCTGTGTCTGTCATCGCCTGTGGCGAGACACTCTTGCAGCGATTTTTGTGCGGAGAGGGAATGAAGACTCCCGTACAGTATTGCATTTTAAGGAGCACCTCTGTCATCGTGGGGAACTTAATGAATCGCCAGTGGAGAGTATTGAGGATTGCATGTTGTTCATAGTTTGGACCGAGATAAATATCCGTTGTGAACATAGACAGAGTGCATTAGTGACTGCTTGTGAGCACATTTTTGAGTGGCGTTGCGGTGGGTTAGTCTGACATACCATGTCAAATTATAGACAGACTAGCATTTATAGGTCATTCTTGATTTTATCAAGGTGTAGGGAAAGCGATCGCCAATAGTCAATCAAGGCAGACAATATTTAATTTCCCAGTTTGCAGGCGTCGACACAGTTAACGGTATTGTGTGCAAACGCTTCAGGCGGATTCTACCCATCCCCAAACATCAACAAACACACTTTTTACCATTGCATAATATTTCTGACATTGCAACAACCTTGAACGTGAACTGACGAAATTAAATTAATTTTAAAATCAAGTAGGCACGGTTCTGCAGCCATTCTACCGACTTTCTCTTATTTTGAAATTGTTTATACATTTTATCTATCCTGTCACCCCATCTGGAACATAGAAATAAAAAAAAATTGTTTTATATTAATTTGAGTTTTCTTAATAATAAACATAAATAATTTTCAAACAATTTTTATATTTCAGTAACTAGAGACATCACTTTAGTACTCAAATTGATGATTCGTAGTTCCATTTCTTTAATTTTAAGATGTTTTTTCTTACAGTAGATGTCATCTACGTCTATCTTTACATAAGTAATAAAGTTTCACCGATTGAAGGAGTCATTTTTACGTGACATGCTGTTGATGTCTTCCTTGTAGGAGCCTAGGGTACAGTAAATATCAGATCAGTCCATTGCACACTAGAAATAGTTGGAAGAGTAGAATAAAAAGGTCAAAAACATAGTTTTCAAGTTAGAACATTCCTTTTCGAGAGTGAATTTATTGTTTTACAAACACTTTTTATGTTATCTGTTTCTTATATTAAACAAAATGTAAACGAATGTGGATTATATGAATTATGATTTATGCTAATAACTGAAATTGCATCCCATTAACTGATTTTTGTAGGATGTGTGTAAACACTGAGTAATTTTTAATTTGTTTCGTGTGTACAAAGTGATTTAGAAGTACAAAACCTGTGACATGGGCTTATTAAACATTATAACTAGAGGACCCGAATACTTCGCACCATTAATGGAAAAAATACATGTGACGTTGAATATTCACACATAGCTTTCTTCAGAAGCAATAAAAGCAAGTGTTTAAAAGCGCAAATGAAAGGGCTTGTTCCACTGAGTGTTGTTAGGCCCAAAAGAAATACCTACCTTAATTAGAACCGAAGATATCGTAAAACAAACCGTTTAAAATATTGAATGCAAGGACAGAAGGATAACGCGTTTCAATAAAAATAAAGGATGCAGAGTCTTAATTCTGATACTTGATGACAAATCTGCGAATGAATACCTTTCGTTTAAAACAAAAATGAAGGAAATCGGCCAAGTAGTTTGGTATGGTCGACTGACTTTAGTTTTTGTAGATTCTTTTAATATTAGCATTATAAAAATAGTTTAATGTTAGCATTGTATTAAAATAAAAACAGAACGTTGATAATCAGTATTGTACCTAAAGCCTAATTAGTCATTAACACTTTGTATAATAATTACAAGACTCAAGGATGAACAGATTTTTCTAAAAAGGTTTTCACGGAATTTATGTAGTAAAATACCTTCCCGATATCACATAACATTCTAACTTTTAGAACGTGATTTGTGAATTATACTAAGTAATTAAAAAATAATTCAAATAAAAATACATATATGATTCAAATCTTAAATATATTTTATAGTTGAAAAGAATGCTAAAGAAAGTTTCTTGAATGTTCTGTATAAATTACAAAACCGTATTTTAATAACTGGAAAGTTTAAACTTTGAAATTACTCGCCTGAAAGATTTCCGTGTAATCTACACCGCATTACTGAATCAAGGATCAAGTTTCGTTTACGAAGTATACGGTGATTGAGGTATCTACGGCGAAGCAGTGAACTCCGTAATTACTGTTGGCATCATGATAGCCGATGCTGCACTTCGGATACTCTTACGACTAATTTCGATAAAGCAAACTGTACAGTACGCTCCTCTTGCTGAGGGAGGACAAGATACGGTCTAGATACATTAATTTGACCACCGCCTTCATTCTACGTCAACGTGTAATGACTTCTTACAGACGCCATGTGGCAGCACTAGCAATGATCACTATACGAATTGTGTATTTCTTTAAATATATCGATTACCAGGAAAAATTACTTTTAGAATGAAACTTTTTCTTTGCAGCGGATTGTGCGTTGATATGGAACTTCATGGAAAATTAAAATTGTGTGCCGAAACTAGAACTCGAACCTGGGTCGTTTGCCTTTCGCTGGCAAGCGCGCTACCACTGAGCTATCCCGACACGACTCACGATCCGTCCTCAGAACTGACAGAATTTTAATCTCCCAGGAAGTTTCATATCAGCGCACACTCCGCTGCAGAGTGAAAGTTTCATTATGGAAACATCCCTTAGGCTGTGGCTAAGCCATGTCTCCACCATATCCTTTCTTCCAGGAGTGCTAGTCTTGCAAGTTTCGCTGGAGAACTCCTCTGAAGTTTAGAAACTAGGAGGTGGGGTACTGGCGGAAGTAAAGTTATGAGTACAGATAGTGAGTCGTGTGGGGTAACTCAGTGGTAGAGCGCGTGTCTGCGAAAGGCAAAGGTCCAGGTTCGAGTCCCTGTTCCGGCACACAATTTTAATCAGCCAAGAAGATTCAAAATTAGTTTTGTACAATTCTTTAACATAACTATATATGACTTCTAAGTGTATTCCGTCAACTCATAAATTGTTACTCTTAGTTGCGTGGGCGAGGCACAAGTTCTACGCAACACAATTCATTATTTCGAACAAAAGTCAGAATTCTGAATTAGGTAAAAATCATGAATTCAAAATAAGCAACAAGAAACACCAATACTGCTCTCGGTCAGCTCACATTAATGAGTCACTCAAAAGTTCTATTCTCGCAATAGAAAATCAAATCCACGGCAGGCCACGTTCCAGGTTTCATCTAGGTGGTAGCGTAGTAGTAGACGACAACCCGCAAGGTCACATGATCTAAGGCGTCACTCTGCGGACCAGACGGCCGTTCCCGCCGGAAGTTCGAGTCCTCTCTGAGGTAAGGGTGAGCGTGTTTTTCTTCTTAGTGTAAGCAAGTTTAAGTAGTTTGTAAGTCTTGGGTCTGATGACCATAGCAGTTTGGTACAATAGGATTACAAACAGCTAAACATTAATTGAACACCCGGCAGGTCTAAAGGCGTAGAAGTTCCCTTCTTGAGAAGGAGGTTAGGCGAAGTACATCGCGATTCAAGTCATCAGAAGTGACGAAGGAGAACTTGCCCTGGTTTGTTCGTACGTCTGACTTTAGTCTAGGTAGAAACGAGTCAGATGACGGAAGGAGGTGGTTTTTAGTTTTGCTTACAGAACCACTTGTAAGAAACAGTCTCGATTGTCCTTTTTAACTTCCCTCATATTTACTGACACTATGTAATCTAATCAATCTGCTTTATTTCCTATGATGAAATACTGTTTTATGTATTCACTTGGACTAAAATGACATTCATTTTCATTCAGTACATTACTATTAACCACAATGAATTAATCATTCAATCTTTTTCGCTACCACAGCTCGGAGCTGCGATTGGGGGGGGGGGGAGCTGACGTCACGCACGCTAGTACTCGGCGGACATAACAAAACAGACGCGCTCGGTTAGTTTCCGTCAATATATAATACTGACATCAACAAAAATATCTAGTCGCAAAAGCCCAGTGTCTACTTCTTTAAAAGAATTGTACCTCTTCACTGACAGATACGAGAGTCCGTAACATCCAGTGTGTCTCAACACTCTTGTTTGCGCAAAAATACAGTAATTAATTGATAAAAAATCAGTTTACAGCATAATTGCAATCATCTCACATCTCTATAGTTTTTATGAGGGAGCAAATTGAATTCGTATTTTCTTGTACTAAATAGAAAACCTTAGTACTTGAGCCGTTTCTTGAGACCAGTGGTGGATCGGCCGTTATGCAACACATTGTTGCCTTCGTTTACGGAATTCTGTGAACATTAAAGAGGGTAACGTTTGGTCAGTGTAGTTATTGGCAATTAAGGTGTGAGATACACATTTGCATGATCTAAGCTAGTATGTGTAGACGAAATTATACTAGTTTTTTTAACTTATATGGAGAATGTACTTTTATCGAAGACAGAAATTTTATTCATGAAGTTCACTGTAAAATTCGTATTGCCATATTTACGATTGCCTTGGTGAAAATGGTATCCAGTGACGCGTTTTGAATGTCATAATCTGGCTTCTTTTCATATTCTAACAATAACTTCTAAAATCAATGACTTATTCGTTAAAAAATAATAGGAAGATTCGTTACATCTTTTATAAGAAAAATTCCTTACGTTGGTTCAATGAAATAGGTGTTTAAGAATGTAAAATAACGCTACCACTCCAATCAAGAAATAAAATCATTTTACATTAACTACATTAATGAAACACATTATATTACCCAGGAGGACTGACCTGGTGTCACGTATCGCGCATTTTCATACAGAAAAATGGCAGTCTCAATTGTAGCTATTTCAGAATCAATTGTACCCATGGCGGGAATTGGAGTCCGTCTGACGTCACAGCCCATCCGGCTGCTTCACTCGCGCATACACTCACCGCAGCCGTGTGCCCCATGCAACAGCTGACTGCTGAGAAGCGGTGCCCCGAGAGCAGGTCAGCGCTCCCTAGCCACGTGCGAGCGCGCGAGCTGGAACAGCGTGTGCTATTGTGTTTGACAGACCATGTCTGGTCTGACGCCGCCTGACAATGTGTGCTGCCCGCCTCACAGTCCTGTTGTGCAGTATGCCGATCGCCAGGCGTCATGTCGGTGGCATCGCAGCAGTATCGTATGAAAATGGCGCATTAGGCAGGCAGTCACGAACCGGTCACCTCTTCCATCGTCCGTCTGCTCTCCTTGAGGAGAATTAAAATTTAAATGACGGCGTCAGGTTTCTGTCGGAACACCAAATTTTTTCGACGGTCTCGCAATCAAGTAGTACATAGACACTTGGACTGCAGTGAATGTGAGAAAACTTCGCAGAGTGATGAATACAATTTTCGCTCCATTTAAGCTTTACATACACGTCACAGTATCGCGGCGACAAAACAAATGTACACATACAAATAATAAACAGCACGGACATTCATAGAAAATCAGCGCCTATGGCACCTGGCGCTAAGTTGAAAGCATACTCACAAAAAAACACACGTGCACTATACTGCACAATGTCTGAACAGGAATGAAAATATGGACGCCATTCAATTTAAAGAACATGCAGTAAAACCACCAATACATTATATACAGATATCTTTAACGTTATTTCTACTGTCGCGGACTCGACTGTTAATATAAGTTATGTCTCCGAACTTTGTTTACGTTTATGTTACTTAAAATTTTTTATCACCTTAGTTCTCGTTCGTGAATACATTTTTTTGAGTATTCATTAAAACGGAATAGCTTGTCTTTTCTTTCGTTTTATGGACGCCAAAGGGGGCCCACGGTTCTATCGTGAGAAAATAAGAGTCGAACACAGGGCCCCGAGCTAATGCAGTCTTTCTTCCTTCTTTCCTTCCTGGACTGCATTTCTTTTCCCTTCCCCTCCATTCCTAACCTCGCTCCTGTCCCTCCACATTGGGGGATTGATGACCTTAGCATTTTGGTACCACTGTGTCAAACAAACAAACAACATTTTATCTTAATACATATTCCAGGTTTTCAATATTCTTCTGGGCCTGCAGTATAATAGTAGTTTTGCAAAGACATTTTACATGTAAAATACCAGTCACACTGCTGTTTATGAGTTTTATTTAGCTGTAAATGGCACTAAGCTATAAGTTATTTTCGGCACCAAGGTCATTCTCAAGCCATCCCCAATTACATTATTATATAATGCCATTCTCAGAAATTTATCATATACCTGTAACATTCTGATACGCATTACGTCAATATCAATTCATTGACGTAATCGCTGCCAAATATTGGTCTGTGTCACGTTGTTATAAAACAGTAGATGTTATTGTTGTTATTTGTCATGTCGTACAATTTTCACAGCTTTAATTTACAGACGTCAATGATGTTATGTGGTGTAATGTTTGTCTTATTCATTTATGGCGTTTAGTGGTGTCCGTAGACTTTTTGCATGTGTTTGTGAGTGATCTTGTGCTATCCTGTCGTCTGCCAAAGTTCTAAAATTTCGATGAAATTTTCAATGAGGTTTTAGTTCAGTCTCTTCGTTGATATTTTTGTGTGTGTAATTACATTTTTCTATTTCTTTCAAAAGTTTCTTTATCTGACTTTTGAGCAGTATATGTAGGATCTATAATGTACGATCGAATTTGCTTTTCCGTTTTAATAATGCAGAAAAATGTGGAGGGGTTTGTGTCACTGTTTCTGATGTATTCACGCTATTTGACTGTACAGTTCCGCCCAGGTATAGCATCTCCACAAAAATTGCTTATTTCAGTTTCAATTGAATAAAAATATTTCGGGCATTTTAATTCACACCAAAACTTCAGTCAGCCATCGGAGACGCATCTCAGGTAAATTTTATTTTTGTATGCTGGCATTAGAAGTTACATGTTGTAACGATACTGCTGACCCCCTCATCTCAATGTCATCCTACGATACCGTCTGCTTCGGATCCGGAATCGTGTGGTTCAGTTGTGATATATGTTGCGTGTGAAATTAAAAACGATACAGCCAGTCTAGGAATCAGTTTAGGACAGTGTCTCGGTGATACTGTGATTAAAACGAGTGATAGTTTTCATTAATTAAGAGATTCACATATTTTCTTTCCAGACAGTTCTATAAACAATAGTTTCGTCAATGTATGTTATTTAAAGACTTACACAGACGAATTGTAAAAACTTTTGTGAAAAACATAAGGAAATGAAAATAAATAGCATTGTATATACGTTAGGCTCATAAACTAGTTGTGTAGACCAGCTAATTGTGTAATTAATGATGTACTCAAGATTTGAATATCGTGTTTCTTTGTATATATTGACTCACTTGAGATTTGGAACCTATTTTGAGAATTTCCAAGATAATTGACAGCTCAATATATGTTAGGAACATGTGTGATGTACTCGTTAACAAATTAATTGATTTTTAACATCGCACTTTGTTGTCAACAGAAAGATCGGAAATTATGACTTAAAAATATTTGCTTCATCTAAAATTATTGTATGTATAGTTTTCATTTTTTATTGCGATTATTTTTGTGTATATGAAATGTTTTTCTGCTATGTTTGTTAATTGTAAATCAGTATATTCTATTGTTATGAACAATGCTTAATGTAACGCCATTATTGTCAAGGTTATATATTTGCCTCACCGCCTTGCGTGAGGGAGTTCGAGTTTTAGTCATTTGTCAAGTGCTCTGGAAGCTACGTCAGTCTGCATTTTAAAGTGGAAGTACTGTCTGCTCTAACTTCTGATGTATTGAATTTGTACTGTTTTGGTGGCGAGAAGTTTGATTTAAATTAAAAAAGTAGTGAAAAATTGTACATATCGACTATCTATTTCTACCACGACGCCCCAGGAGAATAATGTTGCAGCGAGCACAACCCCCATCCGTCCTAATCTTAAAAAGCTGAGTATCGCTGGAATGAAACCGTAGTTACTTATGTAGTATACAAACGTTACAATGTGCAATACTGGAAAAAAGAACGTTAAAAGAAGATGGACGTTATCTGGAACTCTTGTTAAGTAAAAGGTTGTGGTATGCATGTAATAGAAATATTTAACAACAGGGGGATTACGAAATTATACAATGTAGTTGTTAAATAATAATTATTGGGTTAGGCTTTATTCGCTCGTTTCAGAAATTGTTGTTAATAATTGCTGGAAATTGTCGTTGCAGTTTCTTCAGAAAGACAATGATTGTCTACGTGTCGTGTCGCCATATAAATATGTCTATTGTATGTTTCTAGGTGTTTGTTCGATTTATTTCCAATGTTTTAAGAAAAAACTCTTATATCTCAGTGGAAATATCCGTGAAACAAATAAATAAGATTTCACACTGAATTTAAAATTAATAGTTTTTGCATCTGAGAATCAATGTAAAACCCAGATTTCTGCAGTGACTATCAATAGAATTTTGCTGCTGACTTCTTCTAGTAGGCGCTACACATTACAAAAATCAATCAACGTTCCACCCCGAGTTTCATGACCATGTGGATCATGACTTTTGAACTCAAATTTGGAGACACGTTGTCGTAAATTGAGTATATCTTGTATATGAATTTTATGTAATCTTACCGTTGAAAGTGTATGTAAAACGCAAGTAATTTTTCTGTTGTCCGATGCTAGCTTCTTCCACTGTTTCTGAGGCATGTTAGCTTTCTAATTTTATCGCTTAAATGTTGTCACAGGAAAAATTAATTGTACTCATGTCAGAGATGACCCTAATACTGCTTTTGCAGATGTTGAACGAGTTTTTTTTAATAGTTCTTCCCGTAAGCTACTCTTGGGTGGCATTTAAACGCCCCATTATAGTACAGGAATACAGAAGAACAATATATCCTAGTATGCAGGAACTTGCAAGCTCTGAACGTGGTTCAGAACACGAGAAAAAAGTCGCTGAAATAAATTTGCCACTTGGATTAAAGACAAGGCATGGTGAGCGGTTATACCTCGATATGATTTTTAGGCTTCCCACTAGATGTATTCATGGCTATCGTCCACGCCGGGTCTCAGATACACCGTAATAAAAATATTCGATAACGCTCTGACATCTTTACGTGAGATTTTCTCAAGCCGCATACAAATGGGCTACAAATATTCCGTTCCGAGGGAGCGGTGGCTTGATGGAGAATATCTGGCTACTCACTGTAGCTAATGGCCACATTCCGTATTAAGATAACGAACCCGTAGAGAAACGGGACAAAGTAAGATAGAAGAAAAATTAGGGGAAAAAAAGGAGAAGTCATTATTATCTGCAGGCCCAATTTCAAAAAAATTGGTATACACATTCTTTCCCGTTATCCAAGATGACTGTTGTGATATATGAATATATGACATCATACACATTGAGAATCTCAAAAAATTGCCGCATGTTGCTACGTGTTAGTAACGACGCTGTCTTCATCTGCTATTTGAGAATCTGAGCACTGAGAAACTTACAGAATATATAACTTAACTGGAATTTATTTTCTCTGATAACCCCACAAAATGACGAAAGGAACGAAGTTTATCTCTCACTAAATTTTCCGCTGTCGATTCAGTAAAACAGTGGCAAGACGTTACTATTTATTTCGCCCAGATTATTCACTGCATTCGCGAAATAATTCACAAGCGGTATCCACATATACCAATGGTGGCAATTTCGAAATTATGTCATACTAGCTAAACCCGGCCACGCTACGCTCTGACTCGCATATGGAATAAATAGAAAAGGAAATACTGTAATTCATGTGAACATTGAATCACCGAGAGAATGCTTCAAACAAATCAATATCGTTCGTTGGGCTACTGCAGCTATGTGAAACGAAAGTTATAAAAATGTAGTTTCGCGAATATTCATTATTTTAAATCCATAAGATAGATTACATTTTTTGTAGTTCGTTTTCTCCAAAAACACACAGGTCAGTTTACCGACACTGGACCATGTGACTTATAATTCACCTTAGTAAAAGGCTATTGTTTTCTACAGCCTTTCCCATCCGTTATGTCTATCTGCTTCTTCTCCACTATCTACCTCTTCATCCTCCCTCTACCTAATCCCCGGCCTCTGTTCATCACTCCCTTTCCTCCCACCCATCTTCCATCTCCACCTCCATCTATCTCTATGCACGTATCGTCTTCGGCTCGTCGTACCTACATAAAATAAAGGAATTAAAAATTTGGAAATTACTACAAATTATGTGTTATCTGCTGGAAACTATCACAAAGTTACTGTTACATAAAATAAAATGAAATAACGACGCCCATCAACAACGTCTTGTTCAGAATTCTCTTCTATGGTGTTTTGATTTCCACTGATAATACGACCGATTTTACTGAAAATTAACCATTAAACATGAACGTACCTAAAATGCGTTACCACCAAAAGTTGTTACTTTAGTGTCGCATTTTTATCATAGCACCTGACCGGCACACAAGGCAGAAATTGTTACCACTTCAAATTTCGACGCCCACTTTTAAAGCGTGATCAGAGCTATAGATATGAAAACATCGGCTTCCTTTTGCCTCTCTTAATGGCTACGTATACACATGATTTTAGTTATGCACGCAGCTATGAGAAAGCGTCTTTTGAATTATGTAACTTTCATTGGCCTCCTTGTATAATTATAATCGGAAATCGATACGTCATTTTTCATGTTGATGTATTTGTATCATTATTTCGGTAAAATGTCACTTGCGGCATTGGCTGATGATGCCAAAATCTCTTGACTGCCCTTTTAAAACTCAGTTACATACTATTTTGAAGATTCCAGTTGATGGTCTAATAAAAGTTTGATTTGGTCTAAGACGCCAAGATACAAAATAAACAGTTGAATATAAATCTATTTTCTATTTTGCATATTATTTTCTTGTCCAGTAAACGGTGAAATTTTACTTATGGCAGAGACGGGCTAGTGTGCTGAAGTTAGAAGCGATCGCCAAATGAAGCCAGTCACGTACAATGACTGTCATATTCTTACGTGTTGACCATGAAGTAAATAACTGAGGTTAGCAAATCCGTTTAAACTCTCTGTAAACCCAACCACATAGAATGAATCGCTTTGTTGTGCCATAAAATAACCATTAATGCAGTTCCTGCTCTGTCGTTAATACGTTCTTGTACGAACCACTGTCCGGTCAATAAATTAATTAATCTTGTAAACTGAACATGTTGTTGCCAACATTACTACTCTACACTGTTGACACCGTAAGCGAAATTTAACCGAGCAAACAATAACATAGGCTAAGGGCAACATTCTTTTGTGTTTACAATTTGACGGATCATTAAGTCTTTGCTTTCTCTCTGGTTTACAGGTTCTTGCATGTATTTTGGCCTGAGAGTAAATTAATTATCCTCATGAAACGAATATTAGTAAACTACGCTGCCGCCTTAGGTAAAATTTAATCATTACCTCAAATCTTTAAAGATGACGAAATTATATATACATAATTCTTTGTTTTTGGCCTCCTTTCTTCGCAGTTGCAGTTATACACGTGAGTAATTTGACCACTGAAGATACTTTAGAATAAAGCGAAACGCGTCTGGTCTAAATTAGATTAATTTACTGTTGCATAAGACGATTACCTAACCTATACAAATTGAAATTATATACAGGGTGTTACAAAAAGGTGCGGCCAAACTTTCAGGAAACATTCCTCACAAAGAAAGAAAATATGTCATGTGGACATGTGTCCGGAAACGCTTAATTTCCATGTTAGAGCTAATTTTATTACTTCTCTTCAAATAACATTAATCATGGAATGAAAACACACAGCAACTTAATGTAGCAGCGTGACTTCAAACACTTTGTTACCGGAAATGTTCAAAATGTCCTCCATTAGCGAGTATACATGCATCCAGCCTCCGTCGCATGGAATCCCTGATGCGCTGATGCAGCCCTGGAGAATGGCGTATTGTATCACAGCCGTCCACAATAAGAGCACGAAGAGTCTCTATATTTGGTACCGGGGTTACGTAGACAAGAGCTTTCAAATGCCCCCATAAATGAAAGTCAAGAGGGTTGGGGTCAGGAGAGCGTGGAGGCCATAGAATTGGTCCGCCTCTAGTAATCCATCTGTCACCGAATCTGTTGCTGAGAAGCGTACGAACACGTCGACTGAAATGTGTAGGAGCTCCATCTTGCATGAGACACATGTTGTGTCGTACTTGTAAAGGCACATGTTCTAGCAGCACAGGTAGAGTATCCCGTATGAAATCATGTTAACGTGCTGCAGTGAGCGTAGGTGGAAGATCATGAGGCCCAATCAAGACATCACCAACAATTCCTGCCCAAACGTTCATAGAAAATCTGTGTTGATGACGTGATTGCACAATTGCGTGCGGATTCTCGTCAGCCAACACATGTTGATTGTGAAAATTTAATCACGTTGGAATGAAGCCTCATCACATTTAAAGAGAAATACTCAAATGAGCTCTAACATGGAAATTAAGCATTTCCGGACACATGTCCACATATTTTCTTCCTTTGTGTGTGTGGAATGTTTCCTGAACGTTTGGCCGTTCTTTTTTGTAACACCCTGTATGTTCATCCATATCCCTTTTGTTTATGCTATACAGTATCACCAACGATACTTTTCACTGTAGGAGGCTATTATTTGACACTCAAGTAATCGATGATCATCGTGCATCAATTCGTTGAGTAGTGGGGTCGTCCTCCCAGTCTTCCGAATTAGTAAGCGACTTGTGTGTGTCTCCGGTGCGCTGCTCTTGGTAATACTCAGTATGTGACAGGGCACGCTGCATAGATCACCTTGAAGAGAGATCACAACAGCTAGTAATGCATAATATCTATATATAAAAGACAATGTTCCGAGTGACTGACTCACTGATTGAATGAATGACTCATCGTCGCCCAGCCTAAGCCAGTGCTGATAAAAAACTTGAAATTTGCTGCGGTTTTCATCTTACACCGTTGACACCATCGACGTCGTTTAAGAAGCAAATTTTTGAGATTCCCTCCCTAATGGGGTGAAATAGGGAATGAAAAGATTTTTGAAAATACGCTATTATCATGTCAATTTTGAAACTAGACCTGGTATATGGATTCTTGGTTGGAATTAAAAGAAGGCGTCTTTCGGCTTTTTCTGAAAATCAGCTATTAAGGGGGTGAAATAGGGGATGGATAGATTTTTGAAATATGCTGTTAATAATCCAGTTTTAAACCCTAAACTACAAAAGTTGGTATTTGGAGTCTTGGTTACAATTAAAAAAAGTACGTGTGTATCTCCTCCTCTTCGTCAATGCGTACCGTTCCTGTATCTTGTCTTAGAACTCTTAACTTAGAACCATGTTTAGTGTTATGTTCAAAGTCTTATATTTCCGAAAGTTCTTGATTGAATGCTTTGAAATATTGATACAATAAACTACTGCAACACGCAGAAGATTTTACATACATATTTTTAAATATATGTCAAATACAAATTTATATAAATTTTAAAATATATATGTTATGTGTAATATATTAAATAAATTTGTATCTGAAGACCTTTCTGTGGTACAATGAAATGTTGTGACCAAAAAATTGAAGCTCAATCGGTGAATAACTTTTTGAGATTTTCAAACACACACAAACCAAATGATGATGATGATGATGATGATTGGAGTTTTAGGGCGCTCAACAGCGAGGTTATCAGCGCCCGACACACAAACCAACACGAAATTTTTATGTATAGAGATAAGTGGCAATGTTCCGAGTGACTGATTGACAGACTGATTAAATGAATGACTCATCATCGCCCACCCAAAACCATTGTAGATAAAAACTTGAAATTTGCAGAGGAAGTTCATCTTCCATCGTTGGCGTCGTCTACGAAGCGATTTTTCGATATTCCGTACCTAAGGGGGGTAATATAGGGGATGAAAAGGTTTTTGAAAATACGCTTATATCAAGTCAGATTTGAAGCTAGACCTACATAAATTGGTATGTGGGTTCTTGGTTAGAAAAAGGCGACTTTCGGCTTATAGTGATACAGTGCAATGTTGTGACAAATTTGGAGCTCAATCGGTGAAGAACTTTTTGAGATTTGAAACACTCACAAACCAACACGACAGTTTTATATATGGAGATGATGACGCATAGTTCATAAAATATGAGCTCATGAACAACAAGAATCAAGAAAATCGTCCCATCACACATGAGGTTTTGACTAATTTTGTCTATATTACTAACTGAATTCGCGATATATTTTGTACACAGTAGTCGACCTACAGATAACACTGAATGTACTCCTGAAATTATTATTATAACAATATGATACATACGTAAGTAAATATGACGTCTAAATAATGAGATGATTGGAAACTGGCCTCATTGTGCATGAGGTTGTAACATATCACGTTCTTTGTAGTATCTTTATTGGCAACACACCTATTGACAACTGTCACAGACTGTTTCCTAATATTCAACGCTATGTACCTGGACAATTGTATTATTGTATGACATATTATTCATTGGATAAAAGAACTGAGCAGCAAGAAAACGACGATGAAATAGACGGAAGAAAAGTTTTACATCAGCATGATTATGTGGGTTCATGACCGTTTACCTAAGAACATGAAAGTGAAATTGAGATAAACAAAAACAGCATTTAAGTTTTCATTATTATTCATTGAAACAGAAATTGGCAATAAAAACAACCATCAAGACAATAAACACAATAACAAAGAGCTTCTGTATTTGTGTTCACTATTGCAGTCTACACCAGTACCCCTAATACCCGGTAAGACGACCTCTTGCACTGATACGTGCCTGTATTCCTCGTGGCGTACTGTTCACTTCATCAAGAAGTCCAGACCGTCCTACTTCTCAACGGCGATTGGGAAAAAAAATTTTTACATTGATTGATGGGTCGACTCGTCCAAAATCTGACCTGTTGAATGCATTCCAGTCATGATCAATAAGGTTCATGTTTAGAGAACTTGCTGGTAATTCAAACCTTTAGTTGTCCATTAAGGTGAATCCTTCACCGAAATGGGCCGATATGCTTGCACTACGCATCTGAGAATGTAATTCCCGTTCAGTATAGCCGTCTGATTGTCTTCTACGGGGACGGTCCCACACAATGTCACCCCAGAACGTCAGGGAACCACCAGCTTGCTGCACATACTGGACGGAGTGTTTAAGACGTTCACGCTGACCAGGCTTGTCCCCAAAATGTCTGAAACGATGGTCTGGTTGAAGGCAGATGCGAATCTCATCTGTAAATAGCACTTCAGGCAAATTCTGACGAGTACATTCGCTGTTGGGCCCATTTGTACCGCGCTCCTTGGTGTCAAGGGGTAAAGTTAAACCTCGCCATGTCATGCAGCCTATTTCGAAAAACGAGTCCTTTGGCCGCATGAAAATGATTATTCAGCATGGAAGCGTCACTATCAGGGTTCATACAAGCTGATTTCTGTACGTAGCGGTAATCAATTGCTGTGGTAATCTCTGGACGACAGAGCGAGGAAAGTCATCGACAGACAGTTCCTGTATCTCTGCATCATTTCCGCGGCCGATCAATATCGGTGAGTTCAGTCCAAGACTTCCGGAAACATCTCTAAAGAAGAATCCCTCATTTCATCGTCTTTGACACGTAAGACGCAGAAGTGGCGTCATCTAAGAAGACTTGCAGCAGGCAGTCCGAACACGACACCGATTGGGGTCTAACGGCTATAACATCTTGAAAGAAAGTTCACGACCTGTTCCAAAGTGATACGCAATTTTGTCATAAGCAGACAACTGGTTTTATTTCACTATATATTTACAGAGTACCATTAACGGTTTCGAATTTTGCATTCGTCTTCAGATTGTTTAATGCTTTCAAGACGTAAGTATCTGGTGCATTGTTTACTGTTGATTTGTCCTAGGCTATACAAAATTTGCAGTTACACATAAGTTAAAATATTGGCTGTGTTGTTAGCTAGTTTTAGAATGGAACATTTATAGTTCATCTGGAGCACTTTATATATATATATATATATATATATATATATATATATATATATATATATATATATATATATATATATATATATTAGCAAAAAACATTTTTATTTGCGGTAAAAAATACACTGTTGGATTTTGTACCTATCCACTTGTGTTCAATCACTACACTCTCTTATACTTTGCACCACATCTTTCATTTCACAGGTTACACCAAATGACAACAAAATTAACATAGCAAAGTACATGAGCAACAAAGATACTGTGGTTCAGTGATAAGTTACAAAGATTACAATATATATATATATGAATTAGCTGCAAGTACTTGGCTTTGCCTGGATTTAAAATAAGGTTTGTGTACAAAACCGTTTATTTGCATCTAATAAAAGGGTAAATTTATGTTACAGCAATGTGATAAACAACATTTTTGGCAGTTCCATTAGGAGTATGTACCAAATTTCACTTATTTGGTTGTCTGGATCTTGAATTATAAGGGAACAGACAAACAGACAACAAATGCGTCTTATGTGTATAGAGATTTCAATCGAAGTCTGTAAGTAAAGTGCTCTCCCCCATGCACCGAACGAAATTTTATGTAGATAGTAACCTCCATCTTGTTTTCAAGATCAAGCGTACAAAATTTCATCAAGATCGGAGCAAAACTGTATATTTTGGCGAAATCCATAAGTACCCTCCACCATGTGCTGAACGAAATTTTATGTATACAGTGCCCTTCCTCTTTTTTTGAAGGTAAATTGTGCATAATTTCATCAAGATCATTGCGAAGATATAGATATACACGGACACATTGGAAACGCACAATCACTTTTACTCAAATTTTCCAGTTGGTTTACAAAAAAATGGAACGCAACCTGTTTAACAACTTTCCCCATGTAATTTTGTGTACGTGTACCAAATTTTACGTTATTTGGTCGTCTGGATCTTGAGTTATAAGAGAACAGACAGACAACAAATGCGCCTTGTAAGTATAGAGATGTTTAACAACGTAAGTGCATCTATGACTGCAAATAATAGTTTGTATCGCTGTATAAAAATAATAAGTGCTCGAGAATGACAATAGAAGTAAATTTCATCCTAAAGCAAGCCAACAACGTCAATGTTTTTACGTAAGTGTAACTACAAATTTTGGACATCGTAGGAAAAATCAGTAATTAATACCATCTGGAGATGAATGTAAAATTCGAATCCGATAACGGTATTTTTTATATAAAGTTTAAATATAGTTAATCTAATTGTGGCTGGTTGCCGTTCCACACAAACAAGTTATTACAAAACGGTATACTTCTAAGCTCTATCGAAACCTACCGATGGCACTCTTACGGTGTATTAAGGTAAACTAAACAATTTACTTCTACATACCGCTATCCAGTCAGAAGTTGAACTTCAAAGAAGTGCAAAAGATTTCCGGAAACAATAGACTTCTAAAACAAAATAAATCAGGTTAAAGTGTTGCATCAGATCCGAAAGAAATACACTGTTTATGCTGGTATACGGGAATGGCAGGTTATTAAATTTGAAATTATGGTTGACTTTGCAGCTCTCACTATCCGTATCATAAAAAAAGTGTTAGGGACGAAGATCACTCGCCGAAATTACAGCCTGAAGCTATCAGAACAGTTTCGTATGGAGTTTTTGGGTTCAAAACCTCAGACTGTGAAAACAGAACCAGAATATAAACACCGTGGAAGAAAATAAAATGAGGAGGAATGACGACGGAAAAAAGTACAGGAATAAGACAAGTTATATCTGTGATACAAGCAAATGCCGAGTGTGTGGTATTTGCTTAAAGGACATAACAAAGGAAGTCTGTTACTGAAAATACAATTATTCAAATCAGCGTTTGCAAATAGACTGAAGAAAAAGTAAGACAGTGTTTTAAAAATGTGTTGTGTAATGCTGATTTGGCAAATATCTTCAATGAATTTAATTGCACTAATTAAAATTTTACTAAAATGTATTTCAAAATAATGAGTACTTATTAACTATGTCATGTTGTGTATTAAATTAATCTGAAACAAATCTGTGTATATTTATTAGATAAAATCCTTCATAAAATAAACACATCTGTGTTTGTAATGAATGGGATTATTACATTAGTAATAAAATTGTGTAATTAGCTTCATTTTAGTTTTAAATCTCTAAGTTAATGTTTCCTAACTTAGTAATATATTTTTGAAACGATGATTACAAGACTGAAAATAGTTCCAATATAGCTGCCATAAAGACCGCAACGACGGTAAAGTATACGATATTTCTTAGCGGTTCGGTATTACATCTGTGTGTGGGCTGAATGACGTCTATGGAAAATATAAGGAACTGTGTTCTTGCTGCTATACATTAAACGTCAATGTTCAGGAGACCTTGGAAACAAGGTATGCAACACATTTTCTATAGTATCTTAATTTTATTCCGAGGTCGTTCTATTAATGTAAGTAAACATGAGGTTTATTACTTTGAACTAGAAGCGAAATGTTTAATATATGCCGACCAAAACTAAAATTTTCACTAGTCGTTATCCGCGCGATTCTCTCACATCTATACTCGTTCAAAACATCTAGCGTCAGCCACCGTAGTCAGATAAATTTCCCACGAACAGAGCGTGTCAGACAAATCACGAAAATTCCCAAGAGGAGTTATTTATACACTCAGAAGTACGCTGAAAGCGGTAGGAGAACCTCGTTTAGGAAACACATCGCTTTAAAGAGCAACATTTTGTACAGTGAGTGGCGACAAATTTCCACTTTGTGCATTTACCATGGCAACCACACACTGCAGGACTTATTTATGGTGGAGATCAAAGAAAATGGTTGCCGATGGGAAAATAGGACTGAAAACGCCCTTTTCAGCAGTGTTTTAACCATCTCGTAATTAATTCAATTTAATGGAAAGAGAGACTCATATTGTATGGTGTTACATTCAGATGCTAAAAGTGTAGTTAGAAGGAGATTAAAGTTCACATTTTATCTCTAAATAACTGTAGGAGAACTACACCACTTGTATATATCTATTTCCACACCTGCCGGCCGCGGTAGCCGAGGGGACTGAGGCGCTTCAGTCACGGTCTGCACGGCCACTATGGTCGGGGGTTCGAATCCCCCCTCGGGCATGGATATTTGTGCCGTCCTTAGTTGTAGGTAGTTCATAAGTAGTTTGTAAGTTTAGGGATTGATGACCTCGTAGTTAAGTTCCTTAAGCTTAACAAACATTTGAACATTTTTTTTTTATTTCCACACCCTTTTGTTTCCACATAAAGAATTAAATGAAACCTCTCTCTAAAGGATCTGTTAGACTGTTAAAGCTACAAAACATGCCATCGCAGTTCATTGGAATTAGTGTTAAGTAATCATTACAAGTTTTGGAGTTTAGCCAAGCATTCACATATAGTTAACAGTCCCAACGAACAATATCAATTTGGATTAAATGAATTTCATAAAACAGACCAAAATTAGCTAGAAATTTTTTATAGTTGTATATTTTAGTAACGAGCAGCACGGTTTCAAACACATGAACTGAAATCCAATACTGTCATCGGAGAATGACACGATGTCTCCAAAACACGAAACACTGCGTGGTTAATAAATATAACTTCAGTGATTGGAGTCAGTGATGATGGATGATGTGTTGTGTTAATTCTGAAGTTTCTGTGCGATGATTATTTCCATTTGGACTTATGTATAATGTGGTGCACAATATAATGACAAATGAAACTGTTTTTCTTATGTAACATTACACGATGCAGGCTACATTTTAACAGATTTCCTTTCTTAGTGACCGTAAATCAGTGGCATACACTTTGGCCACGTACCTGTTATGTGACACTGAACACGGTGAAATTATTGCATTGCGAACTACAACTCTGCGTTTACTTTTCTTTTTTCTTTTTATTTTTTCAGTAGAGCTTCATAGAATTGAGTAGATGGGTGGTCTTACAATGATTTCGGATAATTTTATGTACGCAAAAGTAGTAGTACTGGTATCCACGATCGTTAATATCTACGACTTTCCCCAAGTTTTCAACAATTTTGTAGACGGAAAGTCGATCAACTGTCTGTTTCAATAAAATAATTTCTTAGTTTTTCGTAAGAGAAATTGCAATAATTATCTGAGGAAATGCATACTGTAAACCATCAGCTGTTTATTATTTATCAATCTTCTACCGGTTTCGGTTATAAACCATCTTCACGGAAGAAACTATACAGACTGATCAAACAGGTGCATTATATGCCTCCTTATGCATAAGATTGATAAATAATAAACAGCTGATGGTTTACAGTATGCATTTCCTCAAATATCTTACGGCTGTTGAACCACATCTCAATAAAAATTTGAGCAATTACTATCACCGTGAAAGTTGTATTATAATGTCGGTAATAATCCCGCCCATATTTCTTATTTTGCGTTCATAAGAACGTCACGCCAAATGTAATGTGCTGCTGAGCTAACTTTCTGAGGAAAAAGTCCTAACAGAGTAGAAATTAAATAAGAAGCTATTTTTCATCTTCACAGGCATGTCTTCCTAAATTGGATGGAAAAGATAAAATGGTCTTACGTGACGAGAAAAGTTTCGCATAGCAAATTGCGCTGAAATAAAACGATAATTACCTCGTTATGAACTTGCGGAGGGGGCGGGGGAGAGAATGTCCTAGAAAAAACGCAGTGGTCGGTAATTTTGTTACGTTTTTGCATTCTGTCGGGTGGAAAATAAATCATCGTTCAATTGTTTAAGTTTAATTGCCAATAAAAGACAGTACGTACATTTATAAGTAAGTTTTGTCTCGTTTCTAGTAAGAGCAAATTTGCCGTAATTTGAGTTCCTTTAACTTCTGTCGAGGCATACCCAATTTCATAAGCCAGAAATACACTCTTGGCCATTGAAAATGCTACACCACGAAGATGACGTGCTACAGACGAGGAATTTAACCGAAGAAAATGCTGTGATATGCAAATGATTAGCTTTTCAGAGCACTCACACAAGGTTGGCGCCGATGGCGACAACTACTACGTCCTGACATGAGGAAAGTTTCCAACCGATTTCTCATACACAAACAGCAGTTGATCGACGTTGCCTGCTGAAACGTTGCTGTGATGCCTCGTTTAAGGAGGAGAAATGCGTACCATCACATTTTCGACTTTGATAAAGGTCGCATTGTGGCCTATCGCGATTGCGGTTTATCGTATCGCGACATTGCTGCTCGCGTTGGTCGCCATCGAATGACTGTTTGCAGAATATGAAATCAGTGGATTCAGAAGGGCAATATGGAACGTCGTGCTGAATCCCAACGGCCTCGTATTAGTAGAAGTCGAGATGACAGGGATCTTATCCGCATGCCTGTAACGGATCGTGCAGTCACGTCTCGATCCCCCAGTCAACAGTAGAAGACGTTGGCAAGACAACAACCATCTGAATGAACAGTTCGACGACGTTTGCAGCAGCATGGACTATCAGCTTGGAGACCATGGCTACGGTTAGCCTTTCTGTTTACAGCATCATGATGGTCGCATCCGTGTTTGGCGACATCGCGGTGAACGAACATTGGAAGCGTGCATTCGTCATCGCTATACTGCCGTGTCACCCGGCGTGATGGTATGGGATGCCATTGCTTACACGTCTTGGTCACCTCTTGTTCGCATCGACGGCACGCTGAACAGTGGCCGTTACATTTCAGATGCGTTACGACCCGTGGCTCTATCCTTCATTCGATCCCTACGAAACCCTACATTTCAGCAGGATAATACACGACAGCATGTTGCAGTTCCTGTACGGGCCTTTCTGGATACGGAAAATGTTCGAATGACGCCGTGGCCAGCAAATTCTTCAGATCTCTCACCAATTGAAAATGTCTGGTCAATGGTGGCCGAGCAACTGGTCACAATAAGCGCCACTACTCTTGATTAAATGTGACTCAAAGACCAGGAGTATCAAAGCCGTAATTAGGACCAGAGGTCATTGTTCTGGGTACTGATTTCTTAGGATCTATGCACCCAAATTACGTGAAAACATAATCACGTGCCTTTTATAGTATAATATACTTGTCCAATGAATCTGCATTTCTTCTTGGTGTAGCAATTTTAATGGCCAGTGGTGTAAGTGTGCTGTGTTGCCAGACATGGGCTATCGGATCAGAAAAGGGTCCAGTTATCGATTTCCCCTTAATGGCGGTGTTGGCATCCGGGCCCATTTCTTCCATCCCTCCAAATAATACGTGGCAATTGGAACTAGTCTCAGGGACCCTGTAATAAGCACCATTCAGTATTTATCTAAGTTGCTCAAGGTCTCGACTCTGTTTTTATTAATCAAAAGTCAGAAATAGTACACATCCTCATTTGTAAAATGAGTCCTTGTTCAAATGTTTGTAAATCTATCGGACCAAACTGCGTGGTTATCAGTCCGAAGTTTACAAACTACTTAAACCTAGGTTAACTAACCTAAGGACAAACACACACACCCATGCCCCAGGGAGGACTCGAACCTCCACAGCGAGCAACCGCGCGCTCCGCAGCGAGACGATTTAGACCGATCGGCTACTCCACCGCGGCTGTCCTCGTAAACTGATACATAGTGTCAAATGATTTAACGGTTCATCGCATAATTTTTTAAAGATACGCGACACTTGAAGTATTTGGTTCGACGCTCATGTTTTCAGTAACGCATTGATGATTATGAACTACGTCCGACAAAGGCCTCGAGTGCCCAACTCGTACCGACCGGCCGCCGCATCATCCTCCGCACGAAGGCGTCACTGGATACGATATGGAGGGGGCGTGGTCAAGGACCCGCACTCCCGGCCGTTGCGTCGGTTTTCCATGTAGCTCCATGTGCTCGTGCAGCTCCTCACTTTGCCTCAAAAGGAATGAGTGCACCCCGCTTGCAAACAGCCCTCGGCAGCCCCGGAAGTTGACCCATGCTAGTCAAGCCCGACAGAGCTTCAGTGATCTAACGGGAACTGGTGTATCCACTGCAGTACGGTCGTTTGCAGTTACGACAGGGTAAGGGTTGGGTTAGGGGAACTACTGAGGTTACCAGTCACCCGGTGGGGAGGGGAAGGAGTGAGAATAGGAAAGGAGGGGAGGGGGAAAGTAAATGCAGTCCGGGAAGTAAAGAAGGAAGGAAGACTGCATTAGGTCGGGGCAGCTTGCTCGCATCTATATCTATTCAGACAGCCAGGCAGCCCTGAGATCACTGGCAGCTCCTGCAACAAGGTCTAAAATTGTTGCAGAATGTCATAGGGTTCTGGTGGAGCTAGGGGAAAGCAATAGAGTAAACCTATTGTGGGTCCCTGGCCACTCGGGGATCAGTGGCAACGAACATGCCGACAGATTAGCCAGGATGGGGGCAGAGACTCCATTTATTGGACCGGAACCTGTCCTGACAATCACCAAAATGATCAAATTGGAGCTACGTAACTGGCTCAGAAGACAGCACGTAGAATATTGGACCAAAGTCTATCAACGAAAACATGGCAAGGTCAAAGCCATGTTTTAAAAGAAGCTCTGCAATCCTGGGCCTGAACAGGAGAGAGATCAGACTCATGGTCGGATTGCTGACAGGCTATGGGAATTTCAAAAAACACCTACATACAATGGGAATAACAGAAGTGGACCCTAAATGTAGGATCTGTGATGACGGTGATAAAACTGCATCACATCTAATCTTCGAATGCATTGCGTTGGAGAGTAAAAGGCACAGAACATATGGGACAACCAGACCCGAAGAAATTGTGTCTAATAAATAACTGGTAAAGGGACTCCTTGCACTGTTCAAGGGCATTGGTTGGCTTTACTAGATATACAGGGAGCGATACCGCACAATAAACTTAGTTTCGGTGCGGGCAGTGGCTGGTTGGACCAAGACTGTTTTGGCTTCCCTGAGAAATTCAAATCAAATCAAATCAAAGGGTTGTGTTGAGTTGTTTGGTTGGGTTAGGGGGATTAAACTACTGAGGTTATCAGTCCCCCGGTGGGAAGCGGAAGGGGAGGGAGAAAGGAAATGCAGTCCGGGAAGTAAAGAAGGAAGGAAGACTGCATTAGCTTGGGGCCCCGTACTCGCCACGCACGTACTCACGAAAGAACCGTGAGCCCCCTGGGGGGGGGGGGGGGTATGACAGGGTAAAAGTCGTATAATATGCAACAGAAGAAACTTCGCATAAAATGAGCATTTCTACAATAAAAGGTGCCTATCCGAAAATGTAAGAATATCCGGCTTTATAACACAGTAGTGACATAACGGATACAAATATTCAGTACGCGACACAATTATTCAAATAGATGGAATTTTATGGGAGGGAAGGAGGCTCTCTTGTAAGTGGGTGAGACGTGCAGCATATGTTTAGGATGGAGAGGCGAAAATTTATGTAGCAATGACTTAAGAAACTAGTGGACAACGGCCAACCGCCGAATATTGGCAAAGAGCATTCCAATGGACGTTCTGGCGGATTCTTAAAAAATGAACACTCTCTTATAAATAAATAATAACCCTAATTAATTTATTGCCATTATGTTCTGAAGGTATCTGCGATGTCAGAAAAGTTAGGCGCAATATCTTGAAAACAAGAATCTTAATATTCACAATGTCCGAAAACAGCAAAATTTATTTTACAAACATTTGAATGCGTCATGTGATTTCAACGGGCTCCGTCTTTGATAATAGCTTATTACCTATAGCTATCATCTAGAAAGAAACACACGTGAATCTATTTATTTAAGGGTTTATTACACCAGTCTTAATATATCAATTTATGATGGAAATATTGTCAGATAGTCATATCCTCCACAGTAACTCAGCAATTGCCAGGAGCATGATATGCCCCTCTTGTTTTCATGTGTCACACAACGATTTTGATAAGTACAGATGCTAACAGTCCGAATACACTGCTCAAACCAAGTAGGTGATCAGGTGAGATATCATAATTAGATATTGGTTGCAATTGTAATTAGTGTGTGGTACAGTGTGATATTTTGCCCTCTCAACACTTTATTCGAGTTTTACATCGTGTTTACTTAGAGCAAGGCACCAATAACAGTGAAAGAGTCACTCTCGTTGGGCTCTAATATGGTGTGCGATCACCTCGGACGACCAGTACAGTTGCTAAGATTAGATTAGATTACATTAGATTAATACTTGTTCCATAGATCGTATATACGACATTTCGTAATGTTGTGGAACGTGTCAGTTTAGTATATGTTGTCTACACTTGACAATGAATACTTTAAGGATTTTTTATTACATTTTTTAGTTTTATTTTTATTTTTTTTTATTTTTTAAAGTTTTGTCCAAAAATTTCTCTACATTGTAGAAGGAGTTGCCATTCAGAAATTCCATTAATTTCTTTTTAAACACTAGTTGGCTATCTGTCAGACTTTTGATGCTACTTGGTTAATGTCGAAAGACTTTTGTGGCAGCATAATTCACCCCTGTCTTAGCCAAAGTTAGATTTAACCTTGAATAGTGAATATCGTCCTTTCTCCTAGCGTTGTAGCTATGCACACTGCTATTACTTTTGAATTGGGTCGGATTGTTAAAAACGTATTTCATGAGTGAATATATGTATTGTGAAGCTACAGTGAAGATCCCTAGATCCCTAAATAAATGTCTGCAGGATGCTTTTGGGAGGGCTCCATCAATTATTCTGATTACACGCTTTTGTGCAATGACTACTTTTTTTACCCAATGTTGAATTGCCCCAGAATATGATCCCACATGAAAGCAATGAATGAAAGTAGTCGTAGTAAGCTAATTTACTGAGATGTATATTATTAAATTTTGCAATGACTCTGATAGCATAAGTAGCTGATCTGAAACTTTCAGGAGATCTTCAATATATGCGACGATTTGCCGTGGATAGAACGTGTAGATGTGCCTGTCAAGAAAATTGTTTTGATACTAATAATTATCATTTTTCTTGCGTATCATCATAAAGACAACAGATTTTAGGAAACGGGAAACAGATTTTTAGATAAACATCTGAACAATGTAAAGATAACATTTAAGTCATTTGATACTCCTCAGGATATGACTCTTCTGAACATCACATTGTCGAACTTATTGCTATCGCGTGCTATCGTATATGGGCGGATATCTCATGAAGGAAATATCATTCTACTCTCAATTATAAATAAAATTCCGATATGTTATCTATGCAGCTATGTATGACCTAAAATAAACCATTCGAAAGGTCTCCACTACGTGTTTTTTTTTCCTCCGGAAACGCTTCAAAATACGTTGCAGTACTTGACTAAACTGGATACTGAAAGTTAAAAGTTATGAATAACGAAAATAAAAGCACTGATTTGTCGAGCGAAGCTATCGATCAGTAAGATGTACGGAAATCCGTTTTTTTCGCCATGTATTCTAACAGGATGGTAAGTTTCAGAACAGCTTGAACGCCGGCATTCGGCGCAACACACACATTTACTAAAATAACGGAGAAATATTTTCTAAAACGGAAAAACGCCGTTTCTACGAAGGTTGGAACTTAAATACTGGTAACACTGCTGTGGAGCCACTACACAATGGAATCCACTATTGTAGACAGCATACGTTGTTGACATACCTACCTTAGCTCCGAGCATATAGACTCGCCCTTCCCACGTAACCGGCGTGCGTAGAATCCAGGGGAACACAATCATTTGTGAGCGAGCGGTCTAACGTAACGGTGTCACTGGCTTCATCGCCAATCCAACGAATGGCGTCATTATGGGGCGTCGTCAAAGTCGAAAATGCGCCGGAGCCCCAGAATGGTGAAAGTTATGTATGACTGTGATGGTGTTCTCCCAACGCATTATGTTCCTCCACGGCAGACCAAATACACAGTATTACTGTTCGTTTTTGGAGCATCTCATGCGACCAACTTTGCGAAAGAAGCTGCAACACTTTCTGCTCAACCCACCCATCATTTCCCACGACAGTGCGTGGGCACATACAACGCAAACTGTGGCTGCTCTAATTGCGTAGGCTTCCGCGGCCAGAGTCAGATGACATAAAAGTTTTCTTGGTGTTGTACCGCATCATGATGTAAGAAATTACTTTAAAAACCGGCGTTTCGGCAAACGTTGCAGTGGCGTTCAACTGGGTATAATTATGTGAGCTGGTTGTTACTGTATTTTATATTTAGACATTACGTCATAATGTTTACAATCAACGACGTTACTGGCGGTTTTAGGCAGAAGAATGGATACTTTATTATGATAGGATGCTGAGGTGGAGGGAGTGGGCTTTAGCCGTTGCCCATTGCTTCTTGCATAGCGAGACATGATTGGTGTTCATCGGCGAATGAAGTGAGGGCTTCCGTTTCTCTCCTGCTGGCCGTGGGCCGCGCGGCGGCAGTTGCTTACTAGTGACGCTCGCGTGTTGTGTTGTCAGTGCGGCCTATTTCGCTGTGATGGCTGGTGGCCAAGAGGGGGTAAGCCTGAGTCCATCTTCTCTGTTCATGTTATTAGGGTGTTTTACAATTTCGATTGCTTCCCTTATCTTGCGTTTAACCATCCCTGGTTGCTTAGTGAGTATTATGTCATCGTTAAATTTCATCTTTTTGCTGAAATCTTGCTGGTGTTCGGCTACTGCATGTTTGTTGTGTTTGTCTAACGTTCACGTACGCGTATGCGCGTTGCCAATGCCCTTCCTGTCTCAGATATGTATACTTCTTCACACTCGTATTCCACCCTGTACACTCCTGCTGCGTGTAGTGCCTCTATCTTGTCATTTGTTGTGCCAAGTACGTCCTGGATCCAGTGACTACTATAGAAGAAAGGCTGGACTTCAACCCGGCAAAGATGTTTATCAATTCGATCTGTGACTTTTTTACATACGGTAAGCGTGGTGCTGGCTGATTTTTATCGACCTCTTACCTACTGCGGTTTCTTTTATTTGTATCTTGGCGGTGTGAATCTTTTGTGGTTGTAGCCACTGGCCAGAAATGTTGTTTGTAGTTGAGGTCAGCTGACCCTTCACGATTAGCGCCTAAGGTCAGCTAAGGTCAAAAAACTACAAACAACACTACACAGCAAATGTTTGTAGAGCTTATGGGACTTAACTACGGGGTCATCAGTTCCTAAACTTACAAACTGCTTATGAACTACTTACGAACTAGGACGGCACAAATATCCATGCTCGAGGTGGGATTCGAACCCCCGACCGTAGTGGCCGTGCAGACCGTGACTGAAACGCCTCAGTCCCCTCGGCCACCGCGGCCGGCAACACTACACAGCAGGAGTACACAAGGTGAAATGAGAGTTTGGGGAAGTATACATAGGTGAGACAGGGAGGGCAGTGGCGACGCGCATACGCGAACATGAACGCTACATTCGATTAGACAAACACAATAAATCTGCAGTAGCCGAACACCAGCAAGACAGCAGCAAAAAGAGAACATTTAATAATGCCAGAATACTCACTAAGCAACCACGGATGGCTACACACAAGATAAGGGAAGCCACCGAAATAGTAAAACATCCTGATAACATGAACAGAGAAGATGGACTCAGGCTTGTCCCTCTTGGCTACCAGCCATCACAGCGAAATAGGCCGCACTGACATCACAACACGCGAGCGTCACTAGTAAGCAACTGCCGCCGCGCGGCCCACGGCCAGCAGGAGATAAACGGAAGCCCTCACCCCATTCGCCGATGAACAGCAATCATGTCTCGCTATGCAAGTAGCAATGGGCAACGGCTAAAGCCCACTCCCTCCACCTCAGAATCCCATCATAATAAAGTTTCCATTCTTCCGCCTAAAACAACCAATAACATCGTTGATTGTAAACATTATGACGTAATGTCTAGTTGACATTAAATATAAAATATAGTACAACCGGCTCACGTCAGTATACCCAGATGAAGACCACTGTAACGTTGGCCGAAACGTCGGTTATTAAAGTAAAAGCCTTCTTACATCATGGCGCGATACAACACCCAGAAAACTTTTATGTCATGTGTCTGCTCTGTTCAGTCGATGGGACTGGAAAGTACTGTATCATCCACGATACTCCACGGACTTACATCCTTGTCACTCTGATTTGACTCCAAAGATGAAGGAATCACTTCGTGGCATTCGCTTAAGAATTCCAGAGATTCGACAGGCAGTAGACCGCTCCATTCGCACCACAAAGAGAACAGGATCTACTAACGGTATACGGTAAACCTTAGACAATAATTTTACATACTTGTGGACTAGGTGCTAAGTCTTTTTATAAACTTCCCTTCAGCCTTGGCCTTGTGTCTAAACGTGCGTGCACATAACATGAAATTTTTAGCTAGCTGTTGGGTACTAAACTGTATATCTTTAGGAATATGACGCGTTAATATTGACGGTTCGTCGTTTATACACCGACGTACTAGTTATTTCTAGCTACGCGTTCACTTTTTCAAAACTAGCAGGTAAGCGGCAAAATATAGGCCCTTAATGTTGTAAAACTGAAGTACGGATCTGTCCAGGCTCTATAGAAATAGTTGAAAAAAATCGAAACGTTCAAACAATACATTTATACAGCCGTAACATTAAGAAGTTGTGGTTAAGCTTTTACAATACCCATTAGCAGACTAAGTTTCGTAGTGGACCAATTGTTAAAATTTTTCGTCCGTGCCTAAAATTGTCGCTAACCACTGTAAATGAACCCGTGTTATTCGGAACACTACTCTCTTACATCTCAGCGTCCCTTGCAAATAGAAATGAGAGACTTTCGGATTATACTTTTGAGAGCCGCATTTTGAATGTGTTGCTCCACTCCAAGTACACATTCAATTCACAATCGTATCACGGTATGTGTATAAGACACAGCCGCTTGGTAACGCTGCACTTGCGTCGTTGCAGAAGTTAACTGGGGGTTATGTGACTCATTACGTTGCACTTTGGTTTAGCTGTGATTGGGCGTGTATATATGTAGCCACAACAGTTGAATTTACTGTATTATTATCTATTGCGATTTCCAATTCATTAGCAATTTGCATTGTGGCATCGTGACTTTTATGAAGACTGTTCGGAATTTTGTTTTCTGAAGACCACACTTTCAGGTGCTCTTTTACACACCAAGATAATAACCTCCGCCTTCTATCGACGGTGCTGGTTTGCTGCTGCAACTCTTGATGTGTGAGTCAATGTATAAATTGAAAAAATGCTTGAATAACAGTGTTCGTCAGTATCACATATCCGTATCTTGTGTAGTCACAAAAGTTTAAGTGGTTTCTCTATAACAACGTTTTTCGACTGGTGTAGTCACACAAATTATCAACCTATGCCAGTTTATTTTCGTTGTTCGTTTGTTAGATTTATCCAACCTTTCTAAAGTCATTACGATTATTATATTTAAATTAAATGCGTCTTTGTATCATCATTCATAAATTAATTGTAGTGAATCAATTTTCAAATAAATTTTGCAGTTAAATGTGTCATAATTTTATTAGTTACCCTGCTACTGTTGAATTTGTGTTTATGTGATATCAGAGCATGTTATAATTTTATTTAAGAGTAAATCAGGACATGTATTTATTTTTATAGTTAAAATAAGGGCATAGAATTATTAATTAAATGAAAATCAGGGTAGCTAACGATTTTCATTAAATGCAAATTTAGGCAGTTATTTCATTACATGGCCACCACATCAAAGACACTTGCACAAGTCCATTAAACGGTACACAGAACAGAGAGTGATAGGTAAACCATTTTCAGTTGCGATTAAATTCCATCTGAGATTAGACTTAAACATGACTAATTTCCACTGAATCTATTTTTTGATATTTCATATTTATGGAAGAACGTCTTAGGTTAATGTTAAATGACGTTCATTTGAATTGGGTATAGTCTGCTTAGAATTATTAAATTTTTGGTTTCGAAAGTATCTCTATCTGTTAATTATTAAAGTTCTATTTTCCACGTGACCTTTTACAATGCAGGCAACTTTTGCATTTAATTTCATCTCTGTGTTACGTGCGAGAGCGTTTTCTTTTTCCTTGTGTGGAGGTCATTGTTTTAACTCCCACTTCTATACAATTTAGTCCAGTTTGTAGAATGTTGCTATTTTCCCACTACTCCTACCTAGTTCGATGGTTGAAATTTGTGTGACACTACCAATGAGCTCTCTAGGTTAATTTGGTTCAGTTGAGTTATAATCATGTGTTTTAATCCTCCATTTCTTTAGTGAATATTAAGTTGATGTGTTTGATTTAGCTTGTGTCGATGATTTTCGGAGGAAGCTATTGCTAGAGAAACTATATTTGTTCTGTGTGAAATTCCTTCGCAGTTAGTGGGATGGTCATTTCCAACACCTATTAAGTGGTAAAAAGATGTACATTGAACTTTTGTCTCTCCTGATTGTTGGGACTGCAGCATCATATATGTCGTAGAAAGACATTGCAATGAAAGTTCAGGATTGCTGGTTATATTTTATTTAATAGTGCTACAGCTGTTTCAACAGTTTGTCATTCTCAAGCGCCTGCGTATATAAGAATTACATTAATTACAAATCAAACAATAGGAAAATATACTTAAAAATTTTTTGTTATAAATTTTCCTTATAACTTACGTCTACGATGTTTGGACGTTTCTTTAATTTAACGTTTTAACGTAAAAAGCTGCATAATACCTGACAGCTAAAAACCGTATACAACATATAACGTCCAAACATCGTAGACGTAAGTTATAAGGAAAATTTATAACAAAAAATTTTAAGTATATTTTCCTTTTGTTTGATTTGTAATTAATGTAATTCTTATATACGCAGGCGCTTGAGAATGACAAACTGTTGAAACAGCTGTAGCACTATTAAATAAAATATAAGCAGCAATCCGGAACTTTCATTGCAATGTTTTGCTTTTTCACCTACACTGATTTTAGTAACTGTTAACAGAAAAATTGTTATTTTAATACACAGGTGTTTGCCTTCAAGAACTACGTCACTTGCGTTGTCAGAATAATACGAATAGTTTGTGTTGTTCATGAACTCCACTGACAAGATGATCCATTTTCTTCCAGATCTATGTTCTTCTTGTGGATGTATTAACAGTTTGAGTCGAAGCTGTTGAAGGGCTAGAACTAAAGGTTTTCTTACGCTATGTCTCTTTAGGTGTGAGATAAATAATGATTATTCCAGCAGATTTTTCCCCGGAGACCCCGGTTCCAAATTACCCCTTGTTTTATTCATATTGAGGTGTTATTTACGGGCCACAAACACTCTTCATATGAAAAATGTGTACAAATGGATTTACAGAATATTTATTACTCCTGTGGGGACATGGCCTATGTGCTGTAAATCTTTATTGGGCGGTTCGCATTGCATTTGCATCCGTATAGATTTCTTTCGTAGAAACGTTTACCGTCACACGTCTTTGCATCGCTATGTGTACGGTCTGTACTGTAAAGAATTGTTTTTCGATCTATACAGTGGGGAAATATTTGTAATGGAGAGCTACAGAAAAGGACAAACAGACTTTGTGTAGAAGTTTTCTATAATATTGCTGTAGAATCGCAAGTAAAATGTAATTTCTATTTTTCCGCATAACATAGATGATACTTCTTCTGTGTACAAAACCAGTGGGTCTACGCTAATCAGCCAGAACATCATGACCATCTAATTACTGCCGGGCTGTCTAATTTTGGCATGACAACAACGGCGGTGACATGTGTGAAAGCAGTGTGGATTTGGTAGTTGCGGGAAGGAGTTTAAACAAGGGAAGGAGTTTGAAAAGACTCACTACATACAGTTCAGAACATGTAAGAGATTCCCATTCAGTACATGCATAAAGTATGAAGAAGAGCAGATAGAAGAGGTTGACACTATAAAATTCCTGGGATTACAGTTGATAATAAATTCAGTTGGGAGGGGTGTGAGATTACCGCCCAATAGAAATACTGGTAATTAATAGCATTTTATAATTAAACAGTATGAAGTTCACTGCAAACATTGACCATGCCAATGCACTAAATGTTACACAATTTTAATCTTATTAATTATGGTAGCAATGTATGTACACAGTTGGGTGACAACATTTATAGTTAGGCCATAGGTAGAAATTCTCCACGTTGAGATTTGCTGTGTGCTTGTAGCTGACGGGAGGCCAGCGAGCAGGCCAATGTTGGTGGCTTGTTCCAACTTAGGATTTTACAGTTCGTTTCCGGTGAGGGGAGAGAGGGACAATGGCGAGTGCCAGGCACAGTGCAGTGCACAAATATTGTAATACTACTGGCATTTGAAGTAATACAATGCAGTTAGGAACCTTTAAGGCCCTCATTACAAAATAGCCTGTTGATAAATAAACAATACATTAGCTGATATAGTCACATCTAACGTAATATGTTTAATTGACAATGAAAAGTAATAAATTACCAACGAAGACACGACAGTTACACAACTAGCATGGCAATGTTTGTTTATAAAAATAATATATTAACTATTTTTCATTTTATTTTCAATCAATCTTTTGTATTTTACCTTGAAATATTCAGTTAAATCAGTTATCTGTGATATAAGAAATTTCACGATTATGATAAACAGTACAAAGGATGTTTATACTAATATAAAAACGTAAGAAAATATTTGTTTAATGTGTAGTGTAATTATTTTGATTTTAAGTAAAGTTTTAGAAATGTATTGGCTGAGCGCTGTACGTTGGCAAATCGGTTAGAACAGTTCACATGGGGAAGTTGATGACGTAGGGGAAAAAAAACCCGGCAGTTGAGCTTTTGGCGCGCGCGCGCGTTGGGCAGGAAGTGAGGACTCGGGACCACGTGGTGTGGCTGGCCGGGCGGCGTCGCTCTGCATCAGTCGGCATGTGGATCTCGAGGTGGTGACTTGAGATTTGTCTGTGGCAATCGCCACGTGTGGTTGCTCGTCGTAGACTGCACCAAGTTAAATCGAGTGCTACTGTGTGTTTGTGAATATTTAGCCGGTGGAACAAGGTGTGCATCGCATTGAATTAAAGTGACTGTGATTTGTTAATGTAACACGTGTCGTCTCATAGGCATGAACATAAACGGTGTTTGAGACAGCCACGTGGTGTGAAAACAATTCGCGACAAATATTCATTTTGTCTGGGGGCTCTCGAGCTATAACTTTATTTGATAAATGTGCCGACGTACAGACGTATCAGCCACAGGGTTCAAGTATTGTGAAATAAACAACATAAAGTGAACTTTCACGTGTTTTCAAAAATAGTAGTTAGTACACCCTTTTCTCTCATGAACTTGAATTTATTATGAATTTGTTTTGTTAATCATATGCAGGGAAGGAAAGCTGCGAACGTGTGATATCATCCCCTAGAAAACGAGTCAAACAGTCGCAATAACAGTTCCAGTGTTTTTGCATGTTTAGGAATTTGGTTCGCAGCTGGTGGTTGTGAGTTTCAAAAATTAATCTTTCCCTATTTTAAACTCTCACCCCGACCTTCACGCTCGCATTTGGGGGCTCGTCCGGGATAAGTTCACGTTGGACTTGCTCGGACGGAGAGATTAGGGTGTGTATAGGACAGTGAACAGTTACGAACAGTTGCAAGCAGATACGCAATCGCGTCGCGCGGTTAACGACGGTTAGTGACGCAGAGTTCGGGCGCGGGCATCCGTAACCGGCGATCGACGGCCCATCGGACCGGCAGCAGTGAGCGGTGGTGCGTGGGTTCAACGCACTCAAATTTCATCTTCTGCAACGGACGGCAGTGATCGTGGGGACTTCACAAGTCGCCAACGGAGCGTCGGGGCCCAGCAGCTTCGATTCTACAAAGGATAAGGGATGTAGTGAGGACATATTCCAGCCACAGCTTCTACAACAGACGGCAGCGAGCGTTGGGGACGTCGCAGCTCTTTGCAGCAACTTCTGGATTAAAAGATAAGTAAAGCAGCTGGCGCTATAAATTCTTGTGTGTTAATCAAGCTTTCTTGTTATACCGATAATGGATAGTGTTTTTAAGAGGTCGCCAAGCGACGTAGATTCAGAGAGTAGCATACCAGAAAGTCCAGAGAGGGTAAATACTGGGGAATGTTGTTGACACCGAAGATGTTAGCAGCCATGTTAGCGAGTTTTAGCTCAAATTTAGAATCAAAAATAGAAAATTCAAACTCAGATTTAAAATCAGAAATAGAAAATTCATACTCAAATTTAAAATTAGAAATAGAAACTGTAAAATCAGAATTGAAAGCAGACTTTAAGGCAGACATTGGGGCACTACAAAATTCAATGTGTGCATTAAAGGCAGAAATAATCACAGACATTGACAAAAAGATAGGAAGTCTAACAGAACGGTTTGATAATAGGGAAAAGGAGATACATGCCAGAATTGGTGCTATTGAAGCTGAGGTAGGAGACAAGTTAGATGCTGTGAAACAAATATGTGATCACAGGATTGAGGGCACTATGCAGGCGTTGGCTGAGGTTGACAAGAGGATGGTGGCAGGCACTGAGGAAACAAAAACTTTGTTGTCAGGAAAATTAGAGAATACAGAATGTAACTTTAGGAAAAAGATAGAACAAGTAGTGACAGTAAACAATACTGAGATTGAGAAGGTGAACACTAGAATAAATAATCTAGAATTGTGTACTGCATCAGGAAACACTAATTGGTCCATTGTGCAGACACCTAATGGCAAAAAGTTTTCAGGAGTGGGTAATTATCATCCAGTAGATTTTTTGGCTGCATGCAAAGACCAATTTGTGCCTGGTATGTCAGACCAGTGTAAAGTGAAGTTAGCAAAGAGAATGCTTGACTGTTCTGCTCAAACTTGGGCAAATCAGTGTGCTGATAAATTCGTTACTTTTGAGGCGTTTGAAAAATTGTTTTTAAATAAGTATTGGGGGGAGGCCAAGCAAGCTAAGATACAAAATGAATTCTTGAATGGGCCAAACTATGTGAAAGAGAAACAGAGCATGAAGGAATTTTGTCAGGAGGAACTTGAGAAACTAGTACATTTAGATACACCTTTTAGTCCTTTAGCAGTAATTTCCACTTTGTGTAGGAGGTTACCTGCAGATTTGCATTGGCAGTTAATTCACCATCCCACAGATTCAGCTGAGAATTTTATTGAATTTGTAGAAAAGATAGACCAGGGTTTAGTTATGGAACGACAGCTCAGGGGAACACAGCATGTGAACCACAATGAAAACAGAGGCAGTAGAAATGTGGGTCACAACCAGGGAAACCACAATAGAGAGAGGAATTTTAATGAAAATTGGAGAGGTAACAATAACAGAAGAGACAACAAGGAGAATAGAAGCCAGAGGGAAACATGGGAAAATGTTTGGAGAAATCAAAGGCAGTAAGGTGGAAGTAGGAAAGGGGAAAACAGTAGGAGAGAAAATCAGAGACAGAATCAGGGAAACTAAGATTTGTTCCAAATGAGGTCCGTTTTGGGACAAGGAACTATTCTAATAATAGGACCAGAAGATGGGATAACAGGGGATCTCATAACCATAATTACAGTAGGAATAGAGATGGGGAGAGAAGGGAGGAAAAACTATGTCATATGGACAGAGATGATGACAGGAAAGAGGAAGTAGGAGTTCACAAGGGCAAGGATAAAGAAAAGAGGGAAGAAAACATAAATAGAGTAAACAAGGAAAGGGAGAAAAGAGAGGAAAGTATGTGCCAGATGGATGCTGTTATAGGTAGTGAGGAAATTTTTGGGGATTGGTTTTTGCAACATGACAAGAGTAATGCAATCAGGAGGAGGAATGATAGAAACAAGGACAATAAAGGAGAGTATGATGTGGGAAGTTCATTTGATAACAACATTAAAGAGGATAAAAACAGTGTTGGGTTAGCCATAATTTTGGATAGGTCAGAGGCACAAGTGTTGACTGAATGTGAAAGTATGAATGTAAATATTGTTGATACTCTAGCCAGCATAGATGTTGTGGAATGTATGAATGAGAGTGAATGTTTTTCTAAATTAAATGAAAATAAATGTTGTCCAGTAGAGACAATAAATGACAATGGACCTACTGTAAATGAAGGCCAAGTTGACAGTGTAGATGCACAAACCAGAAATTTAATTGGGAAAATAAACTGGATTAGGAGATGGGCACCAGATGATTGACTATTGCACAAATATGATTACTTGGACAGACTAGGCAAACAATATAATAGGGACCAGACTTATTACAATGTGTTGAATGAGTCTGGGGACAATGAGCATGATCAATTAAGGGGATTAGGCATTTGTACCCTAGATCATGATGAGATAAGTGAGGGACAGAGAGTTGTACAGCAGGGGTTAGGTGATGATGAGGAGAAAATTCAAGTTTTTATGATTCATAATAATGAACAGTGTCGTGAAATGGATATTGATGGGTTAAAGTCAGGTTGGGTTAATAAAGTAGTACATGAGTATGGGCAAGATGATTGGATCCAATTCCTCGAACATTTAAAAACAGTAGAGCCAGTGGCATGGGAAAAAAAATTATGCTTTTGCAAGAAAAATAGGGGTGTTAAATGCAGGGAACTCAGAATTTGAAGTAATCATTGAGGAGGAGCTGTTTACTCAAGATTTATTGTTGATGAAAGGTCTACGTTTAAATCTAGTGTTAGGAAGTGATTTTCTGTGCAAATATGAAGCTCAGTTGGAATATAAGGATAAAGTGCTAGAATTAAGTCTGGAGGGATGCATGAAGAGGGTGAAATTCAAAGCTTTTATAAGTGAAAAAGATTTAATGGCATGTTTACACAAGTAACTGTCATGAAGTATGAGATTCAATGCATTGCAAATAGTAGGTTAAGAATTTGTGTATATTTATTCTGTGGTCTGTGTTAGTATCTACTTGTGTGTTTAGATTTAAGCATTGGGGTCAAGTTTACAAGTAATCTTTGTAAATGTTTTTCTTTTGTTGTTTGTGTTAAAACATGTGCTTGTATCAGATTTGCAGTTCAACAGTGGTACATGAGGTAAATATGTATGTATGTATGCCAACACCAAAGGATAGAGGAAGTGGGAGTGTACTGTTTATGTGTGTGTATATGTGAGCAGGGCTGGATATGTGGTGTGAGTTGTGGGGTGACTCGGAGAATGAGAAAGTGGTGGACACTGATGCAGGCAGTGGGGTCTGTGGCTTAGATAATTTATGATGAAGATGTCAGCTGACGGTGTTGCATATGTGGGTGTGACTGACCATATGGGTCAGAAGTTAGGAATGTATGTTTGTGGCTGTTTTGGCTAAAGGTGGGTTGGATTGAGAAATGTTTCAATGAGAGAAAGTGTATGCTCTTTAATGTCTGTTTCTTTGAGTGTTTGGTAGGTAACGTGTCTAATAGGGAATGCTCTGTATTGTTATATCAAACTGATTCTGATAACACAGTTTGTTTTCTTTAATGGTGCTCAACTGTTAACTGAACAATTTCTGCAACAACAGTTGACGAGAACTATTTTTCTGTCTAGTATGAGTATCAATAGGGTTTGGTGATATTTTATTTAAAAATTTAGATGTTTTGTGATAAACTAATTTTGAGATTAGACTTTAACCTTAGATATTTTATTGTGGGGAGTACTTGTGGAAAGTACATGAGGCTGATGACGGAGATGCAAATTTAACCTCACACCAGTAGAAATAATTTCTTTTGGTGCGAGGGGGTAGGATTTGTATTTATGTTTGTAGGTGTCATTATGATAGAAGAGAAAATTCTCTATGATAACATTCTTTTGGTAGTATTATTTGAGCTTTAAGATATATTTTTGACACAGGCAGGTTGTTGATTTATATTTGATGGAGTACTACTCCAAGTAGGCCACATATTCTCTTGTCTGTTTCATCTGAAGCTATGGCTGATGAGAGTGCAGGCATGGTGGTTTGGGTTAATCTGATAATGACTAACACCAGCCACTTTCAGTTCTTAATTCTGTTGATTTACATGTTACTGTACATGTCTCAATGCTTAGTTTCAATTGCACCAAGTCTGGATGGCAGGGGGGTGGGATACAAATCCAACCGAATCCTGGTGTCCAGACAAACTTTTGTCTATGTTGACTCATGAGTGCCTTCTGCTCTTCCTGTTCCATGTAGGGTGCATATGACGTGTGTCAACAAGAACGCTTGATCCAGTGCCATGAATCTAAGCTGCAACAGCATGTTGGTTGAAATGACGGAGACATAGGACCATACACCATGGACCAGAGTTGCTGCAACGATGACTCTGGGGTTCTCAGTGTCAAAGTGGTGAGAGATTTCCTTTAAACAAGTGGAGTGTACACCGTCAAAAGTTTTTATAGTGACAATTCTAGTTTTTCCACGTAGGACAAGGTTCTCTAAAGACTAAAGTTTAATAATATTATAAATATGGTGCCAATTCTGTATATAAACAACAGGCACACTTAAAATTCATGGATGTAATTAGTTATAAGGATCCTTTTCTTAAAAATATGCACACACTATAAGTGGTCTTAATGGTACAAATATTGGGAAATTATCTCACTGCCCTGTTTATTTTTTATTTATCTATTTATTTATTTTTTGCATTAGTTGAGGTCATAATTGGCATAGTGTTTGACCCAATCCGATTCAATAATTTTGTAATTTAAAAATTTTGTTCATTTGAATGTATTAATTTTGGTGCTACTTGCGCCATCCTGCACATGGTTTTGATGCTGCAAGTGGGGGTATTGTGAGATTACCGCCCAATAGAAATACTGGTAATTCATAGCATTTGATAATTAAACAGTACGAAGTTCACTGCAAACATTGACCATGCCAATGCACTAAATGTTACACAATTTTAATCTTATTAATTATGGTAGCAATGTATGTACACAGTTGGGTGACAACATTTATAGTTAGGCCATAGGTAGAAATTCTCCACGTTGAGATTTGCTGTGTGCTTGTAGCTGACGGGAGGCCAGCGAGCAGGCCAATGTTGGTGGCTTGTTCCAACTTAGGATTTTACAGTTCGTTTCCGGTGAGGGGAGAGAGGGACAATGGCGAGTGCCAGGCACAGTGCAGTGCACAAATATTGTAATACTACTGGCATTTGAAGTAATACGATGCAGTTAGGAACCTTTAAGGCCCTCATTACAAAATAGCCTGTTGATAAATAAACAATACATTAGCTGATATAGTCACATCTAACGTAATATGTTTAATTGACAATGAAAAGTAATAAATTACCAACGAAGACACGACAGTTACACAACTAGCATGGCAATGTTTGTTTATAAAAATAATATATTAACTATTTTTCATTTTATTTTCAATCAATCTTTTGTATTTTACCTTGAAATATTCAGTTAAATCAGTTATCTGTGATATAAGAAATTTCACGATTATGATAAACAGTACAAAGGATGTTTATACTAATATAAAAACGTAAGAAAATATTTGTTTAATGTGTAGTGTAATTATTTTGATTTTAAATAAAGTTTTAGAAATGTATTGGCTGAGCGCTGTACGTTGGCAAATCGGTTAGAACAGTTCACATGGGGAAGTTGATGACGTAGGGGAAAAAAAACCCGGCAGTTGAGCTTTTGGCGCGCGCGCGCGTTGGGCAGGAAGTGAGGACTCGGGACCACGTGGTGTGGCTGGCCGGGCGGCGTCGCTCTGTATCAGTCGGCATGTGGATCTCGAGGTGGTGACTTGAGATTTGTCTGTGGCAATCGCCACGTGTGGTTGCTCGTCGTAGACTGCACCAAGTTAAATCGAGTGCTACTGTGTGTTTGTGAATATTTAGCCGGTGGAACAAGGTGTGCATCGCATTGAATTAAAGTGACTGTGATTTGTTAATGTAACACGTGTCGTCTCATAGGCATGAACATAAACGGTGTTTGAGACAGCCACGTGGTGTGAAAACAATTCGCGACAAATATTCATTTTGTCTGGGGGCTCTCGAGCTATAACTTTATTTGATAAATGTGCCGACGTACAGACGTATCAGCCACAGGGTTCAAGTATTGTGAAATAAACAACATAAAGTGAACTTTCACGTGTTTTCAAAAATAGTAGTTAGTACACCCTTTTCTCTCATGAACTTGAATTTATTATGAATTTGTTTTGTTAATCATATGCAGGGAAGGAAAGCTGCGAACGTGTGATATCATCCCCTAGAAAACGAGTCAAACAGTCGCAATAACAGTTCCAGTGTTTTTGCATGTTTAGGAATTTGGTTCGCAGCTGGTGGTTGTGAGTTTCAAAAATTAATCTTTCCCTATTTTAAACTCTCACCCCGACCTTCACGCTCGCAGGGGGCACACCACAGAACTGCAGAAACGACTTAACAAATCTGAATTTACAATATGAGTGGCATCAGCCATAGGAGACTTAAAAATAAAAAAAGCTTGCATACTTTCCTTACTTTCATTCCACAGTGTCATATGGTATAACATTTATGGGTAACTCTTCAAGTGAAACAAAAGTTTCTAGAGTCCAAAAATGTGTAATACGTATTATTTGTTATGTAAATTCAGGGACATCCTGCAGAAGCCTTTTCAAAGAACTCTGTATGTTAACTGCTGCCTCTCAGTATTGTTAATGAAATTTGTCTTAAATAATATACCCCTTTTCCCGTCAAACACCTCAGTTCATACCTACAATACTAGGAACATAAATGATCCACACAAGGACTTAAAAGCACTTTCTTCAGTTGAAAAAGGGGTCCACTACTCAGGAACACATATTTTCAATAAGTTACCAACAATCATATAAAAATTTAGCTACAAATAAAGATCAGTTTAAGAGAGGCCAACTCCTACTCTACAGACGAATTTTTAAATAGGACCAAATGATCCATGGATCTGTATTCATACAGTTAGTGTTATTATATTATCAGCCAGTAAAAATATATGTACTTGTATTAGTATTATTATATTATCAACTTGTAGAAAAAAAGACATGTTCCACATCCACGAGAACCTCCTCAACACGAATCAATGGAACGAACCACCTAATCTAATCTAATCTGCACTACACACACAAGTTGCCTAGTTCCCGTAAATTCTGGGGCTGTGACGATGGCACCATGAACAATCACATGGCAGATCTGTTCGATCATGTTCAGATCTGGCAAGTTGGGGGTCCGACAAATCATTTGCAACTCAGCACTGCATTTTTCGAACTACTCCATTGCAATTCTGGCTTGGTGAAACAGCGCATTATCTAGTTGTAAAATACCATTGACGCTGAGGAACATAACGTCATGAAGGGATGTGCATTGTACGTGCGCTGCAACCAGTTTACGATACTTTTGGGCTGTAATGATGTCCTTCACAAGGTCCACGGAACATCGTGAATCATCCTCAGAGCATAATTGAGCCACCGCCAGCTTATCATCTTCCAGTGCAGGTGTCAAGGAACTTGAAACGAGACTGACATTTCGTTTCATTGCTCTGATGTCTCATTATGTCAACTTAATGAATGAAATTTGAATTGATTCACTTGGCCTGCAACACTTTGTGGCAGGTGTTGAAAACAGAAAGGGCAATTGTAGAAACACGTGTACATTTTTTATATCTTTCCTGTTATAAGTCATTCTCCTATTTTCCCCATCCCTGTGTACTATGGAGTGCGAGTGGAATGTAATAATATTTCTTTCGGTGTTGGTAACATGGGCAATATTGTAATCTTTGGTTGTGGCTATGTAGTTGTGGCAAGGACTGCCCTGTAGCAAAGGTTTTGTTTGAGGGTTGAAGTAGAGGGTCGAGCTGGTCATGCCAGGGTTTGCGAAGGCGGTGGAGTAACGGACCCTCGGTGACCAGCTAATCGGTGCGCTCCGCCCTCGAGAATTTGAAGAGGGGACGGTTGGCCCGGGTGGCGCCTAGGGGGAGAAAGAGAACGGTTCCTGGCCTGGCGGAGTGCGGACGTGACGAGAGCTGCTCGCTGGTGTCGCGGAGGTTTCGGTAACGATTTGGTGAGAGTATTCAGCAATGTTGCTCATGGTGACGCTTGTTAGGGGACGCAATCAATAGGTGTCAATTTTAACATTTTTTGGTGACTTCAAGTGATAGAATCAGACCGAAATGGTGTGTGCTTTGTCGTGGGTTAAAGTTGCTGCTAAGTCGGTTATTGGAAAATTATCATGGGGAGTATCAGTTCGTTGAACGTGTTTTTGTATTTGTTTCCGGTACATATTCATTTTGAGGGTCAATATTCAAATTTACAGTGCTTTTCCTTCTAACTAGGACTTTGCGCGCGAAAAGGATAAATTTTAGTTTGTGAGTTCAGTTGGTGCAATGGTAGTCTTTTATTAGTTATAATTTGTTTCTCGTGTGTTTTAGATTTGTTTAATGCATAAATGTGTAGGATTAATCTCTGATTACTGATGGTTTCCTTTGTGCAATGTGATCACGGTGTACGTTGTGCCACGTGGTGGTCACAAGTCTGGTAACAAGAAGGTCTGTTGCAATTGCTTACCCTGCTCATGCAATAGTGTAATAGTAAGTATTCAACGTGGCGGTAATTATTTTAAATTAAATTTCACTAATTTGGTTTTTGTGTGGGGGCCACACTGATCACGCATGTTCACCACTTAGATGGGCATTTTAGTGTTTTGTGATCCCCTGTCATGTACTAGCAATGATCAGGTCGGTAATGCAAATCCCATTCACGGGTAATATTTTGTGTCCATTCACACCACTTTGCTGCCCCTAGCGGGCAACGGCCGGGCGGATCCAAATTTGATGGCTCACGCAGTAATTCTTCTTTGCATGCATTGTGTAAATGTGGTAAATCATAGCGGGGAATCAGAGGAAACTCCTTGCTTCCATATCCTTGCGAGTGACGAAATTAAATTGTCTTTTTTTGGAAACTTGCTAGGAGGCCCATTCAGATGATAGCAACAAAAGGTTGTACTTAAATTCTCTTTCATACTAAAAATTAGCATTTAAATTAACATCACATAGTGTTTATCTTACAGAATTAGTGGTTAAATAAATAACGATTTTATCCCACATGCGTGTCGAAGCTATTTATAAATGTTCATATGACCCTAATAATTCCATTCTTAATGTCTTTCCTGTGGCCTGCAATGGTGCAATGAAGCATAAATAACAAAGTAAAGTATCCGTTCTATTTGAGTACGTATATTGGTTCCGAATAATTAGGTCAGATGCGTTTGTAATGTTCTCCGTTGCGCTGGTCAATCTTTTGACTCTTTAATTTCATTAAAGTTGTTGGGCGTGCTTATTTCACACGTGGCGGGGACCCATATATGTACTCAAACTGGATAAAACCTGCGTAGGCAAGTCATTCCACATACAAACGTGTGGGAGCCATATTGCTTCGCAAAAACTTGCAGTAGGCACCTTCAGTGTACAAGTTATCGGGCACAGTGTCAGACAGAATGGTAAAATACACAGTCCAGACACGAGGATATATAAGATAAAAACGGCGACGCGTACGTTACAAACTGTTTCCCTGGAAGATGTCACCGTCCCATCGGGATGATCAAGAACATTGTGGGATTTATCGGACCATTAGACGCTTTGACACCACGCTAACGTCACGTAACGAGGATGTCGTGCTCATGTCTTACTGTGTATTCAGCCGCCCTTGTACTCTGGCCAGTATTATAGCCTGATGTTAATCTGTCACAGTTCTCCTCCTGATCTGTCTTACCAGTATGCGCAGCTACGACGTCCTGCAACTGCAATGAGGGGCTACAGGTCAACGTCTCTACGTTTGGATGTTGATGCGTTATGTAGGACCAATCCCTACCCTCAGATGTATTTTTCCCCTCAGAGCGTTTTTCTCTGAATCCCATATCAACCTTTTATACTTTCCGGACGAAAGAGGGAGAACAGCATTCGTCATGCGTCTTTCTACGTTTGTCCTGTCCGGTGAAGTCTCTCTGTGTCAGCGCTTCGTATATATAAAATAACGTGAGTATAGTGTTAAACTTTATTTGAGTGAATTATGCATTAGCTCTTTTATCAAGAGCTTTTATTCGTTGTTCAGTACCGTTTTGCAATGACTGACGCTGTCACTGAGTCTTGGAATGAATTAGGACGTCATTGCGAATAACCTTTATTTCGAGCAACTATTGTTAACTTTTTGTGAATTTTCTTTGGTATCATTCACTTAGTGTATTGTCTTAAATGCTTAGCACCTCCAAGCTTGTTGCCATTCACATGTTCGATATCTACAAATTTTACCAAATTTTTCTATGGCGACTTTTATCAAAATCTTACGCACAGTCAATTGAAAAAAAAATAAAAAATAAAAATAAAATACAATAAAATAAAATAAAAATATGTGGCTGGTCCAAATTCATTTCAAGACGGTGCTTTAACTCAATAAATGTTCTTTATTACAGGTAATCCTCTGTTTGTCACCGAGATCGGCAAAAATTGTAAGGTAAACTCCGTCACTTTTCATAACTATAACGCCAGTAATTCCCACCTAATTGTTTCAAAATTGCAATAGAAACAAGATATTTCCAGTTTGGTGGGCGATATAAATTCTTATTAAAAAATTACATATCGATTACTTTCCCATGATGGAACATTGTCAGTGCAAAATGCAAGTCATGAAGACTCATGTACTCCGCATAAAACACTTAACAGCCAGGTTCATAAAATAACTAAAAAGTCTTCGCAGTACATGTTACAAGTTAAAAAAATGGCGTTATGTTTAAAATTTATCCACCATTAAACATGTTAGTCAGTTTTACAGGGTATTTTTTCCGAGATTCTCTCTGTATTTATCCGAACCTTAGACTTAGCAATATTTCGCTCAATCATATTGAAATTTGTGTTCGAAGTTTCAATCACACGATGTGGTTCAACTTGAACTGCGTCATTCTGGCTTCTAATATTCTGGCTGAACAGTCTAAATGTATTGACATTTCTTTCCCGCCACGTTGATTAGCTGTTCCATTGTGCAACCGTAATTACCACAAGTAATTTCTGTATTAAAAGTGGTTTTGAATAGAAGTCGGGTAACACGCTTCCTATAGTATACACCTGACAACAAAGAAAGTGAATCACCTCTGAATTCGAAAGTGGAGGCTATGCAACCAACATAGTATAGCTGTGTCGCAGGTCCTCACATCATTCCACAGTACAGTTATTACCTACTCATAATAGGTACTGCGTAAGACACTACACGCCGGCCGCGGTGGCCGAGGGGACTGAGGCGCTCCAGTCACGGTCAGCACGGCCACTACGGTCGGGGGTTCGAATCCCCCTTCGTGCATCGATATTTGTGCCGTCCTTAGTATTAGCTAGTTCGTAAGTAGTTTGTAAGTTTAGGGACTGATGACCCCGTAGTTAAGTCCCATAAGCTATACAAACATTTTTTTAAGACACTAAAGAATATTTCTCCTTATTGCATTCAGTCAAGCTGCAAACCAATACTGTCGTACAACAAATAGTAGAATACACGTCATTAGAGATGAAACAGTAACACTTGTAAATTAAATTTCGTTGCAAGAAATGAAAAGTCAGATACGTTATCACACTTATTTAATGACATGATATGTTTCTGCTCGTGATCTGAATCTGAACGCACTGTTAATCAAACAACTGTTATGTGCCTGATCGAGACACGATTACGCATAAATACACGTAGAACACTGACATTTTCATTAGTATCGGTTTTCAAGACCGATGTCCGAACCAGGAAATGAACGATAATCTTAACACAGCAGCAGGAGTTGCACGAAGCTCCTATTGTTGCTGAGAGGTAACCGCTGAAGATATGTAATGTAGTGCAACTCACAGATGTCAAAACCATAATATTGTGGAATAGAATGCAGTAGATTGATGAATTGTTAACTAAGCACAATCAAATGTCAGAAATTAAACATGTTCACAAATAGCGTTATAGTGGTACCTGCAACGACGATACAATTGAATTTTTCCCGGCAGGGACTCGAACCAGCACCATTTGCTATTGTATAATAGGAAGGATTATTGCTGATATATTTATTGTGTCTTTCGGGGACTCTAACCCCGCACATACTGTCACTCTTGACCTGACACGATGAGGTGTCAACTATCACATTGTCGTTCACTAGTAGTTAGGATCGCACCGTTTGTAGAGACGTGTAGGGGTTTGGTATTTTGAGGAAAAAAACGAAAACTTTGTTTAACTTAGTAGCGCATGGACTTGTGCAATGTTGATTTGAAACAAGGCAGAGTCCTGCGTCCTTTACGTGGCGTTACTGAAGGAGAAAATGGTATTTTTGTGGCTGTTAGAAACTGTTAACCCCCAGCGGGAATCGGACCCATGCCTTAGCCATAACAAGTTAACCTCACCCCGGCCTCCAGCGAATTACAGATGTGTTAGCATAATGTTATGTCAGAATGGAGATCTCATTATTCGGCACGACCAGTCAAAGATCTCAAAAGTGTCTGGCTAGGTACGACATTCTTGACCGAATGTTATGGCCCCGTGGTCTGAGGCGCCTTATCGCGGATTTTGCACGATATTATACTACGTTTCAGTATGCTACATTACGATTTCGTATGGTATTTTGCTATAAGCTTATTTAACTATGGGCTCATTTTATTCAAGATTGTTGGATAGATTTTGCCACGGTAACTTGAATATTACGCATTTTTAAAGTTAATAAGGAACGTCGATTGTGAATTAGAAAAAGGATTCCGAAATGGGGAAAGTAACTTCGTTTTGAGCTCTATTATTCACCAAGTTCAGGTATACAAACAGACTTCGATGAAGGAAGTTTCTGTGATTTACTAGTATGGTCAATGAGAAGGTATCTGTTATCTAGCAAGTATGTCGAGCAATTATTCTTCGCGGTGTGGTTGCCTTCAGTAGTCATATTGAGGTTAAAAAACAGCACTGTTGGTTCTGATACAAAGTATCATCGAAAATGCGATTACATGCGAAGCATAATATCCAACTGGGACGGATGTAGGAGAACGTCAGTCTCTGCCATTACAAAGGCTGGATACTGGGATTTGTCGGAGTAGATGGCCATTTTAATGGACTCATCAGTGCTTGCACGGTAAGGTAAAGTTGTCCATTATATCCACGTGCTTTTACAGAGTCAACGACAGAGAACTAACGACGTGCTTAAAAAAACTGCCAAACACAAAATTATGAAAAGCAGCATGTAGATTCAGCTAAATATATCAAGAGAGGGGTATTAGAATAGAGGGCGAGATCTAGGAATGAATAGGAGTTTAGAAATGGAAAATAAAAGAGTGAAATGCTTGCAAAGTACTCCTTACTTACAAATGTATCACAGTTTGTTTTAGGGCAGAGAGAAAAGGAACGAACGTTTTACAGAACGAAGGATGGATTATCGGAGATATAAAAGAACACATCTTCAAAGAGAGGACCAATGGACAATAAAGAAACAGACATTAAAAGGTTTGATGGAATAAACCAATAGAGCAACAGAAGTTATAATGTAAGGGAGGTGACAGAGAGAGAGAGAGAATGGAGGGGAAACTAACAAAGACAAATCGTTTGCATATTTTGTGAAGGACTGAGGGCACATTAATGGATGGGGGGGGGGAGGAAGAGAGACATATCTGAAATAACAAAAATTACTTTGACAGCGTCCATCTAAACTGTTTATCTGTATCCATGGAGGTTGGGTATAAATGAAATAAAAAGAAGCATAGCTACCATCTAAATAGCAGTCATATGACACAGGAAACTATTCTTTTATTTCAGCGCTCTGCATTAGATCTAGAAGCATTGGAATATGTATTTAACGTAGAAAAATAAGCGTGTTGTTAAACAGTTCTGGTGGACACAATACAAATGTGTATACTTACTATATCATTCACGTTTTGTGCACTTATAAAGTGCTCTCAATGTCTCGGAAACACTAAGTGTCACACAATGGAAATTACCTTATGCTGATGTCCTTTTATTTACACGATTCTTCTGTTATTCACAGCGAAATGTTTCGTAATAGGTTCATAGAATAGCTTTAGTTTCTCGACTGTTCCACGCTTATACGAAGATAGAAAAAAAAACTAGTGCCAAAAAGCGTATGTGCGAGTTCTAATTACCAATATATTATTCTTGCAATTCAAATCAAACGTTCGAATGTATGTGAAATCTTATGCAACTTAACTGTTATGGTCATCAGTCCCTAACATTACACACTAATGAAACTAACTTATTCTAAGGACAACACACACTCACATACACATGCCCGAGTGAGGACTCGAACCTTCTACACGAGCCGCCGCCAGATCCTCGACATGGTGCCTTACAAGAAGACCACATGGGTATCGGATTTTAGAATTTCTTTATATTTATGGTACGTACAGTCCAGAACTTATATAACAATCAGCCAAAGCTATTCGGCGCAATTTTCAAAAGTTTTAGAGAAAATCGACTTTGAAGTTTTGCTAGTATACGTAAGCAGCAATAATGAAAACAGTAACAGCAAGTTTTAGTCTAACTCAGGTGATAGCGATCTGTCCTCACAACCATGGGGGCGGTGGTTCAAGTCCTCCTGTGACATTTTTTCCGTTGTTTTCTAAATCCGTTATATAAAACTTCATGGATCTCAAATTCCACGTGTTGTGTCAGTTTTTGTTTATGTGTGTATAAACGAACTGAACGCCTTGTCGTCACCTAAAACAGTGGTTGAAAAGGTTATCTGCTTGGAAAGCCATTAGCATATATGGAGATGACTTTCCAAAAACAGCGTCGTAGCTCTTGACAAACTAAACAATCAACGACTACCGTCGTTGAATGATAGTGAAGCCAATACTGACAAAAATCTTACTTTGTTTTTTGATTCAAATCATCATTAATAACAACCTCTCAAAAGTATAGAAACTTACGAAGCAACAAAAACACGTGCATTTTTTCTTAAAAATAACCATCAGATATTGAGATTGTGTAAGTATTTGAACACAACGAAAAAAAATTTAAGTAATAAAAACATGTTACAGCAGGATTGGAACTACCGATCTACCTTACGCTTGTAAGGCTACAACGCTACCACGCAGCTACGCCGACAGGCGCAGAATACATTTTAATTAGTGGTACTTATGCGTACTTGCGAAACTTCAAAGTCGATTTTCTCGAGAATCTTTTAGAGTTGTGTCGAATGGCTTTGGTTAATTGTTATTTGTGTTCTGAACTTCACGCGACACAAATATCAAGAAATTCCAAAATGCAATATCCATGCGGTCTGCTTGTTAGACCGCGCGCCTACTCTCCTCGGCATTCATACAATTGTAATGAGTACAAAAGCTCTTTGCATTCGTAGGAGAAGGTTGGTGATTGAAATCTCATGCGTCCCACCACATTCCCCTGCTCTCTACCCTACTCCCCAACCCAAATGAAAAAACGGAAAACATCCGAGACCTTCTATCAGCTAATTCACTATATTGTACAATCTGGTATCATTTCTCAACTTTTCAGTTTCCTCCCTCTATCCCGTCAAGTAATAATCGCACACTGCAAAGGTATACTGCGGAAGAGGTGGACCAGTAGTAGGTTTGGCAGTCTCCTTGGTAGACGTTTTAATCTTCTGATGGTTGTCAATAACAGATCGTTTGTTTTATCTTCGCCAAAATATGTATTTTTCCCAGTTAACGTTGTTTTCAATTGTACCCACTAGAAATTTTGTTACATGTATAATCCTTAAATTTGTTTTGTATATCGATTTCTCAAGGCGTGACGAAAATTTTCTGGTAATCATGTGGTGAACTATACACATATTTATGTTTAGGGTCAATTGTCGCAATTTGCGCCGTGAAGATATAACATCAATATTATTTTAAAATTCGATTTGCTTTTCTCAGGTGACAGCAGCATAATCTCCCACAAATATTTCTCAATTCCATATAGTAAATTGTAGCACTGTCAAAGATGGGGTAAACCGTTACTCTCGCTACAGTTTTTAATTGAAAGCTACTGCGTCTTAATCTGTAGGTAGCGTCGATATTTTCATGTAGGGAGCGAACTGCTGCAGTGTAAATCTCCTCTTCATTGTCCTTGTGAAAGATGACGCAGATTATTACGAAAATAGGGAACGAGAATAGTAATTTGCTACCAGAGTTTTCACCCTTGTCTGTAATCATATATTTGGTAAGTAGATGACACACCAAAGTTGAATCCTCAGACATTTTTATTGGAACACCACAAATATATCTAGTGAATCTTGGAAGATTCCTTCCGTTCTTTTGATAGAACAGACACCACATAAACATACATAATTAAGGAGAACAACAGATCCAGCCTTCAGTGCAAATGCACTCTACGCCGAAACTCTTGAGATAACAGGCCAAGTGCCACAAGCAGCGAGTGCAGATTGGTAACGGCAACTACGTAAGCAGTGTGAGGAAGTTTGAATCTTGTGTGTGTCGGGAGGGGGAGAGGGGAGGGGGGAGTATCCTGCGCACTGAGATGATCGTTATTTTCTCGCTCATGTAGTGATTACCGAAACTGCTCAGACAGCAGCAGGGACCGGGACCGAATTCTTGCTGGGCACAACCGATCAACTTCCCCAATGCGTTCACTGAATGGCCACAAGCAGCTTGTGTCAGATTATTACATTACATTCTTCTCTGTCATTCCAGGAAGCTGTACAACTATCACCATACATGATCCACCATGTTGTCATTTCACTACCATAGCCGTACCAGGAAGATCAGTTTTCCACAGACAAGTCTTTATCGAGTGGCCCAACACCTTAGGAGAACATATTGTGCACATACTATGCAATGCCACCCCCATGAACCACAGACATTGCCGAGGTGGGGTGGCTTGCGTGCCTCAACGATGCAGATAGCCGTACCGTAGGTGCAACCACAGCGGTGGGGTATCTGTGGAGAGGCCAGACAAACGTTTGGTTCCTGAAGTGGGGCAGCAGCCTTTTCAGTAATTATAGGGGCAACAGTCTGGATGATTGACTGAGCTGGCCTTGTAACGTCAGCTAATGTGGCTTTGCCACACAGCTACTGCGAACGGCTGAAAGCAAGGGGAAACTACAGCCGTTACTTTTCCCGAGGACACGCAGCTCTACTGTATGAACATATGATGATGGCATCCTCTCGGGTAAAATATTCTGGAGGTAAAATAGTCCCCCATTCGGATCTCCGGGCGGGGACTACTCAGGAGGATGTTGTCATCAGGAAAGACAATACTGGCATTCTACGGATCGGAGCGTGGAATGTTAGATCCCTTAATCGGGTAGGAAAATTGGAAAATTTAAAAAGGGAAATGGATAGGTTGAAGTTAGACATAGTGGGGATTAGTGAAGTTAGGTGGCAGGATGAACAGGATTTCTGGTCAGGTGAGTACAGGACTATAAATACAAAATCAGTTGGGGGTATCACAGGAGTAGGTCTGATAATGAATAAGAAAATAGGAATGCGGGTAAACTACTATGAGCAGCACAGTGATCGCATTATCATTGTCAAGATAGATACGAAGCCAACACCGATAACAGTAGTACAGGTTTATATGCCTACTAGCTCTGGCAATGATGAGGAGATCGAAGAAATATACGAGGAGCTAAAGGAAATTATCCAGACAGTTAAGGGAGAGGAAAACTTCATTGTGATGGGAGACTGGAATTCGGTAGTAGGAAAAGGAAGAGAAGGAAAAGTAATAGGTGAATATGGACTGGGCAGGAGGAATGAAAGAGGAAGTCGCCTTGTAGAATTTTGCACGGAACATGATTTAATAGTAACAAACACGTGGTTTAAGAATCACAAAAGAAGGTTGTATACGTGGAAGAGACCAGGAGACACCGGAAGGTATCAGATAGATTTTATAATGGTAAGACATAGGTACCGGAACCAGGTTATAAACTGCAGGACATACCCAGGGGCAGATATAGACTCTGACCATAACTTGTTAGTCATGAACTGTAGGCTGAAGCTGAAAAAACTGCAGAAAGGTAGGAAAATAAGGAGATGGGACTTAGATAAATTGAAGGAAAGTGAAGTTCTGGAGAATTTCAGAGGGAGATTTAGGCAACAATTGACAGAAACAGGGGGAAATAAAACAGTAGAAGAGGAATGGGTAGCATTGAGAGATGAAATAGTGAAGGCAGCAGAGGACAAAATAGGTCGAAAGGCAAGACCTACAAAAAATCCTTGGATATCACAGGAAATACTACAGTTAATTGATGAAAGGAGAAAATATAAAAATGCAGTAAATGAAACAGGCAAAGAGTACAGGCAAGGGTACAGACGACTAAAGAATGACATTGACAGGAACTGCAAAATGGCTAAGCAGGAGTGGCTAGAAGCCAAATGCAAATCTGTAGAAGAATGTATAGCAAGGGGAAAAGTAGATACCGCTTACAGGAAATAAAAGAGGCATTTGGGGACAAGAAAAGCAACTCTACGAATATCAAGAACTCAGATGGGAAACCAGTTCTCAGCAAAGAAGGGAAAGCTGAAAGGTGGAAAGTGAACATAGAGCAGCTCTACAAAGGAAATGAACTTAGAGACGATGTTGTAGGAAGGGGAGAGGAAGTAGATCAAGATGAAATAGGAGATACTATACTGAGAGATGAATTTGACAGAGCCTTGAAAGACCTAGGTCGGAACAAGGCCCCAGGAGTAGATGACATACCCTCAGAGCTACTAAAGTCTCTGGGAGAGCCAGCCATGACAAAACTATTTGAACTGGTGTGTAGGATGTATGAGTCAGGCGAAGTTCCCTCAGACTTTAAGAAAAATGTAATAATCCCCATTCCAAAGAAATCAGGAGCAGACAGGTGTGAAAATTACAGAACCATCAGTTTGATAAGTTATGGTTGCAAAATTTTAACACGAATTATCTACAGGAGAATGGAAAAGCTGGTAGAAGCTGCCCTCGGCGAAGATCAGTTTGGATTCAGGAGGAGCATAGGAACCCGGGAGGCAATACTCACTTTACGTCTTATCTTAGAAGATAGATTAAGGAAAGGCAAACCTAAATTTTTAGCTTTTGTAGATTTGGAGAAAGCGTTTGACAATGTTGACTGGAATACACTCATCAAATTCTGAAGTCAGCAGGGGTAAAATACAGGGAAAGGAGAGTTATTTAAAACTTTACAAAAGCCAGACCGCAGTTATTAGACTCGAAGAGCATGAAAGGGAAGCATCAGTTGGGAAAGGAGTAAGACAGGGTTGTAGCCTTTCTCCGATGTTATTCAATTTGTACATCGAGCAGGCGGTGAAGGAAAGCAAGGAAAAATTTGGAATAGGGATTAAAGTTCAGGGGGAAGAAATAAAAACATTGCGTTTTGCTGATGACATTGTAATTCTGTCAGAGACAGCAAAGGACCTGGAAGAGCAATTGAATGGAATGGACAGCGTGTTGAAGAGAGCAGTACAGAGGATATAAAATGCAGAATGGCAATGGGAAGAAAAGCATTTTTGAAAAAGAGAAATTTGCTAACATCGAATATTAATTTAAGGGTAAAGAAGTCTTTTCTGAAGGCATTTGTGTGGAGTTTTGCCTTGAACGGGAGTGAAACGTGGACGATAAGCAGCGCGGACAGGAAGAGAATAGAGGCTTTTGAAACGTGGTGCTACAGAAGAATGCTGAAGATTAGGTGGGTGGATCGCGTAACTAATGAGAAGGTACTGAACAGAATTGGGGAGAAAAGAAATTTCTGGCATACCTTGACTAAAAGAAGGGATAAGATTGGTAGGACACATTCTAAGACATCAAGGATTTGTGAATTTAGCATTAGAGGGAAGTGTGTGGGGTAAAAATCGCAGAGGAAGACCAAGAGATGGATACAGTTAGCAGATCCAGACAGATGTAGGTTGCTGTTCTTATGTGGAGATGAAAATGCTTGCTCAGGATAGGGTATTGTGGAGAACTGCATCAAATCAGTCTCCGGACTGAAGACCACAACAACAACAACAATGAACTATCTTATAATAAAGACAACACAAACATCCATGCCAGATGCGAACCCCCGACCGTAGCGTCCGTGCACACTGTGACTGGCGCGCCACAGACCACTCGGCCACTGCGCCAGATTTCGGCTAGGTGGGTAGATCGCATAACTAATGAAGAGGTACTGAACAGAATTGGCGAGAAAAGGGATTTTTGGCACACCCTGACTAAAAGGTAGGACATATTCTTAGACATCGGGGAATCGTAAATTTAGCATTGGAGGGAAGTGTGTGGGGTAAAAATCGCAGAGGGAGACCAAGAGACACGTATAGTAAGCAGATTCAAGTGGATGTGGGTTGCCGTTCTTATGAGGAGATGAAAAGGCTTGCTCAGGATAGGGTATTGTGGAGAGCTGCATCAAACTAGTCTCCGGACTGAAGACCATAACAACAACAACTATCTAATGGCTTAATTACTTCTCCTAAGACGTGATATCGAGCATTGAAGTATTTACATTGAAGGAGACGAATGGAATGTTGCACAGATATATAAAGAAAATAAAAGTAAACCACTGAGTTATAGATCCATTGTATTGATATCGACATTTGAACAAATACTTCTTCCAACGTCATGAGCCGCGACGGAGTGGCCGGGCGCATTGAGGCACTATGCTACGATGCGCGAGGTCATTCCCCGTCGGGGGTTGGAATCCCCCCCTCAGGCATGGATGTTTGTGCTGTCTTTAGTATATGGTATTTCATAAGTAGTTTGTAAGTTTAGGGAGTGATGACCCTGCAGTTAAGATCCATAAGCTTAACAAACATTTGAAAATTTGAACAACGTTGTGAAATATCTAGAAATATTAGGTATTAACATCAAACAGGCATGGGCATAAAAATCTTTACTCTTTTGAGACTTTGTCAATACTATATTTGCACGATCTAAGTACTCTCAAACCAACTCCGTATTTATAGAGTGCCAAAAAGGGTTTTGATATCTTCAGTCATAATCAACTTCGAACCATATCGCTTTCCTAAAGAGTATAGCCTCAGTTGTGCAACTGGGTTCGTGATGTCCCGTCTAGAAGGTAATAGTTTGCAGTAACTGACGAGGAGTCACCTAGTGAAAAGGACCTGACGCGTGTAATTCTTCCAGCAAAGTGAAGCAGACTTCTCCTGTTTCGAATATATAATCGAATATTTAATGAGTTGATGCTGCGTACCAGTAAACTCAGAAAAGCAAAGAAAGTTGCAAAATGATTTTTAATTTGAATCTTCACGACGTAAATGGCGACACTTGACCTTAAACATCAATATGCATTTGGCTCTGAATATGATTACTAATAGAGTTTTGTCAGCATTCTAGATATCTATAAGCAAAACAAATTGGAAGGTTATAACAAAATTCCTGAGGGTGCAATGAAAAACAACGCTAATTGGGAATAACACGTGTTTTGACGAAGGTGAAACAAACGGTTTGTTATTGACACAACCATTAGAAGATTTAAACGTCTCCTAAGGAGACTGGCAACCCTATAATTATTCCAACTCTTCTGCAGTATAGCTGAGCAGTATGCGATTATTACCTGACGGGATAGAGGGTGGACGTCAAAAAGGTCAAAGTATATATCAGATTAGAACTCGCACAAACGCTGCTTGGCGCTTTTTTTCGAACTTCGTATAAGCGTGGAACAGTCGATATCCTGATGCGATTCTATGAACCACTTACGAAACATTTCTCTGTGAATGACAGAACAATCATGTAAATAAATGGCGTCAGCAGAAAGTAATTTCCGTCTTGTAGCACTTATTGTTTCCGAAATATTGAGAACACTCTATAAGTGCACAAAACGTGAATGATATATACATTTGTGTTGTTGATACCAGAACTGTTTAGCAATATGCTTATTTTTCTAAGTTGAATACATATTTAATTACGTCTAGATCTAATGCAGAGAGCTGAAAAGAATGAATAGTTTCCTGTGTCATATGATTGCTATTTAAGTGACACATTACCTGGTAGCTACGTTTATCATTATTCTATTCCTTAACTTCGTTAAATATTTGAATGAAATGTCAAAAGATAAAGTGGCTGCTCATTTTATAGCAAAATGGCTCTAGCTGTGGTAGTTTATGCAACACATTTGGGTAGCTTGGCAGAAACTTTTGGTACTTCAAGGGTTGAGCCTGGTTTTACGGCTGGGGCTTGTATTAGCTGTGGCTCGCGAGCTAAGGGCTGGTCAACCACAGCTGGTGCCGAGGCGAGGCTTGGCGGAAACCAGCCAGCTGGCGGTCGCGATGGCTGGCAACAGCAGTCCCCCGCACAGCGCAGAGCGGGGCTCTGGCGTAAATATAGAATGTTTACTTCCTGGCAACATAATAAGAGCGAAAAGAAGAAATACAAATCAGGGCGTCTCACTGCGAGCAATCAACTCGAGTCGTCACTCTTTCTGAAGAGAACCTGGTCCTACGGCGTTACAGATTTTATGCTGAGATGCAAAAAGTGAGCGATTTTGAATAAATTATTAGTCCTTAAAATGTGGTTTTAATTCGTTTGAATTGTGATATTTCCTAAGTGAGAGACTATGGAATATCTCTTGACAAGTGAAATAAAACATGAGTTTGTTTTTCTTTTGAGCGTTCTTTAAATTGAAGTTTCTTTTAATATACAGTTCCTTAATTATCCTATTTCTATTATAAAATTAGATAGAGACAGTTTTCCATCTCAATATGTCAAAGATATTAAGTGAAAGGAAAATATTTGAATTCAAGTAAGTACAGAGATCTGGGTTCAATCCCTGTCCATGGCACAAATTTTAATTCAGTGCTTTTCCTTTCACTCAATATCCTACTTTCATTTCATTTATACCCAGCTGCTATGCATACAGAGTTTAGATGGACGCTGTCAAAGTAATCTTTGTTATTTGAAATACGTCTCCCCTCTATCCATTAATACACCCTCCGTACGTCAAAAAATATGCAAATGATTTGTCTTATTTATTCATTGTTAATTTCTCCTCTGTTCTCTCTCTCACTCACTGTCGCCTCCCTTATATAATAACCTCTGTTATCCTTTTCGTCTGGTCCCTCAAAACACTATGATCAAAATTATTGGTTTCCAATGATAGCACATCTTCTCTTTTAATTTATGGTTTCCTACTCTCTACGAGACCGTGTTCTTTCATAACTCTTTACCTATAATCTATTCTTCGTTCTGTGAAATACAGAGCACTGGTGCTTCGGTTGACCTCCTCTGCTTTTACTCCAACTGTTAAAAATGGTACACATTTTAGAACCCGTTTTCTAAATGTGAAAACGACGCTCCTCGCAACTTTTAAGATGGGTAATAATCCATTTATTATGGTAAGAGCTATGCTACAAACGTGAGCGCCCTTCAGAGTAACTGGGCGGTTTCAGGCCTCATTTTGTGGATCGGGCGGCTGCTAGCGTCGGGGTTCGAGTCCTCCCTTGGGAATGTCTGTATGCATTCTACTTAGATAAAGATAAGTACTGTGTAAGCTTAGAGACTGATGACCTTAGTAGTTCAGTCACGTAAGATTTCACACACATTTTTCGTCCAAACTTGAGCAAAATCAGACCATAATTAAATAAACCTATAGCTAAATGTCATACAAAATCACCCCGGAGCATGCTGAAACGTAGTATACGATCATACGCAATGTTACTTAATTATACATACTGTATATAATTTTTTTGTTGTACTCCTAATGGGCCTAAGTTAACGTCATCAATCCCAACCCAGCCTTACATGCTACTTTAATTAATTTACGATAAGGACGACACACAAACACATAACTACAGATGCCCGAGGAAGGATTTGAACCTCTGGCGGGAGCGGCCGCAACTCCGTGACAAGACGCCTCAGACCGCGCGGCCAAGAAATTACTGTTACGTAGACAGATAACGACGAACTACTTTAATTCTCGTACCAAGTGTTCTGCACTCCATTTTGACAAGAACATTATACTGCCACATCTGAAAATAGGTAGTTGGTCGGGCCGATGCTAGCTTATAATGACTAAGATATGGTTTGATTCCTGCTGAGGTATCAGTTTTTTACAATCAAAAACATCCCCCTCTCCACCTCCAGTAGCTCGAAGTAAAGAATTTAGGACTGTGGGCGTCTTTCAAATCAACATTACACATGTCCTTTGGCTACTGACTATAACTAATTTTCGTTGTTTCCTGAAAATGACAAACCTCTCCAGGTCTCTACGAACGGCGCGATCATAATTACTAGTGAACGAGATTGGGAAATTTGTTACCTTATCTTCTGAGGTCAACGGTTACGGTAGGCGCGGGTTGGTTTCCCAGGCAGCGCAAAGTTACTTATTGCGCTACTTCTATCTGAACATGTGCTCCTCGCGATAATGGTAAAAAAACAGTAAATATTTCTCTGCGTATATATATATATATATATATATATATATATATATATATATATATAAAATAGCGCATAGTGCTAGGTTTGAGTCCCTGCCGAAAAAGAAATTGATTGTATTGTCGTTTCAAGTTCGAATATAGCGCTATTTGTGAATTTATTTAATATCTGACGTGTGATCTTGCTTAGTTAACGATTAATGTAGGTACTGCGTTCTATTGAATAATTTTATGACGTTTGACACCTGTGAGTTGCACTGTATTATATACCTTCAGTGGTTACCTCTAAGCAACACTTTGAACTTCATGCAATTCCTGGTGCAATTCTAAAGTTAACCGTTCATTTCTGGGTTCGGACATTGGCCTTGTAACCCGATACTAATAAAAAGTCAATGTTTTATGTCTCTTTATTCCTAATCGAATCTCTAATGGAAACGCAAGCTTTTATATGTTAACAGTGCAGAGCACGAACAAAAACTCATCATGTCATTGAATAAGTTTGATAATGTATCCGATATGTCACTTGTGGTAAAAAACGGTGTCTCGTCTCTAATAAATTGTATTCTAGTATTTGTTCTACGACGGTACTGAATTAAATGTGGACTTACTGCCTTAAGGAGGAATGTTCTCTTTCTGCTTCTTTGGTACCCATTGTTTATAGTTGAACGACTGTACTCAACAGTGATTAGAGGACCTGCAACACAGCTACGTTAGTTGGGCTGCATTCAGCAGTGAGCCACATTATTTGTTGGGTAGTCACGGTAGCAAATTCACAACTAGTACTTTGTTCTGTACACCTTGTGGAAGATTTGTATAACAACCCATTCGCAAAGGGAGCTTTAGGACATTGGTTAATTACGTTACGATGTACAAAACGAAATATGTGTATTGCAGTTTGATGAGACATATTAAGTCAGAAGAATCTCGGGAACTGTCATAATGTTGCCGATTCAATCCCGTCCACAGGCAAAAACTTACTTCTTCGTAATTATAAGTTCCAGAATCTTCTAGATGTTTCTTATGTTCACTTGTAATTTCTACTTGTTTCTCATGTTAACTATTCTTCTAATTTCTGGTACATTCTTTCCGTGTATAAAAGGCAGAGCACTCTGCCCGAGAGGCAGTCAGTGCTGCGTGTACGTTTCAGTTGGCAATAAACCTGCTTTCAGTATAAGTGCTGTGTTCAGTCGACAACCCTGCCTTCGAAATGAAGCCTGCTTCCATTTCGACGTGACAATGATATTAGTGTCATGATTGGCGTACGCCATGACGAGAAGAAACTGTATCGTTTAAAAGCTCATAAACAGGATTATCAACAACAGGTATCCCTCTCTCTTTCTCTTTCGGTTGAAGTTGAAAACCTAACCACAGTACCGTCACGACTGCGAGCTATTAAGGTGATTGATAAGGATAAGTTCCTCTGTGTTTTACTGACGTTGGTGTCTTTTTCATTTGAAACGCACTTCAAACCAATGTCATAATTTCCTGGATTGTAAACGTGATCAATTACGTTTACTCCATTTAACCAAGATCGTACGCACAGTTATCTTCAATTCGTCTGTTAACATAATCTATTGTGCAGCCAAACAGCATGAGTCCTTCTGACACGTTGACGTTTATCCATATAACACCATCCCAATGGACCAGAGACAGTGCAGAGTTGGCGTGGCTTCCGTGCCTCAACGGTACCGACATCCGTACTTAGGTGCAATCACAGAGAGAGGCCAGACAAACGTGTGATTCCTGAAGAGGGGCAGCAGCCTCAGGAATAATTACAGAGGCAAATGCCAGTTGGCCTTGTAACATCACCTTTCCATGCAGCTATTGCGAACCTCTGAAAGCAAGGTTAAACAACAGCCGTTACTTTTTCCGAGGATATGCAGCTCTTCAGTATGAATACATGATGCTACCGTTTTCTCGATTGGTTTAAGGTAGGTACGGTGCGGATTCGCGAAAGTAGGTGGTAGGATGCGCAGGATCCCTGGTCAGGAGAGAAGAGGATTACAAATGCAAAATGAGTTGGTAGAACGAAGGAGTAGGTCTAATAACGAATAAGAAAATAGGACTGCAGGTAGGCTACTATGAACAGCGGTGTGGGCGTATTATCGAAGCGAAGAGAGACACAAAGCCAACATCGACCATAGTAGTACAAATGTATATGCCAACTAGCTCTGCCGAAGATGAGGAAATTGAAAAAAAATGTATGATAAGATAAATGGAGAGGAAAACTATACTGTTATGGGGGATTGGTATTCGGCAGTGGGAAATAACCTCAGACTCCAAGAAGAGTGTAATAATTCCAGTTCTAAAGAGAACAACTCCAGAGAAGTGAGAATATTGCGGAATTATCAGTTTAATAAGTGATGGTTGTAAGATACTAACACGAAATGTTGAATAAATGGTAAAAATCGTTATAATCTGACCTCGGGGAAGAATAATTCGGATTTAGAAAATAAATTTAGTCTTATCGTAGAAGACGGGTCAGGAAAGGCAAACCTACGTTATTTGCTTTTGTAGAATTGAACATAAGTTTTGGACAATGCTGACTGGAGTACATCCTTTCAAATTAAGAAGAAAGCACTTGTAAGTACAGGGAACGAAATGTTATATACAACCTGTACAAAGACCAGACAACAATTTCTAGAGTCGAAGGAAATTAAAGGGACACATTGCTTGGAACGGAAGTAAACAGGGTTGTAGCCTATGCCATTGTTATTCAATCTGTACATTGAGCAAACTGTGAGAGAGTACATGGAGAAACGTGCGAAATAAATTAACAGCGGAAGAAATTAAAAAAAAAAAAAAAAAAAAAAACCCTCAGGGTTTACTGACCGTGTAATTGGTTTTGTCTTGGAAGAGGAACGGAACGTTCATTGTGTAGAAAAGAAAATTAACGAGAGAAAGACATGGTAAGCCGGCCGCGGTCGCCGAGGGGACTGAGGCGCGCCAGTCACGGTATGCACGGCCACTACGGTCGGGCGTTCGAATCCCCCCTCGGGCATGGATATTTGTGCCGTCCTTAGAGTTAGCTAGTTCATAAGTAGTTTGTAAGTTTAGGGACTGATGACCCCGTAGTTAAGTCCCATAAGCTATAAAAACATTTGAACATTTAAATTTGAAAAACATGGAATTTAGTCCGTCACGTGAGAATAGCCGTGTGGTTTGGAGCGCCAAGTTACGGATCGCGCGGTGTCCCGCGTTGGAGGTTAGAGTCTTCCCTCGGGCATGGGTGTATTGTCCTTAGGTTACTTTAACTAAGTTTAAGTAATTTGTTAATCTAGGGACTGACGACCAGAGTATTTGGTTCCATAGAATTGATTTGCAATGTAGTGTATGAAAATCAGGCGATGCTGAAAGAGATTAGGTAACGAGATAATAAAAGCAGTTGGCGAGTTTTGTTATTTGGGTAGCAAAATAACTTCTGATGGTCGAAGTAAAGAAGATATGAAATGCAGAATGGCTATAGGAAAAACAGCATTTCTGAAGAAGCGAAATATGTTGACTGCTGCCGTATCTTTGAATTCAAATCAAATGTTTGTAAAGCTTATGGGACTTAACAGCAGGGTCATCAACTACTTATGAACAAGCTGATACTAAAGACGTCACAAACATACATGCCCGAGGTGGTATTCGAACTCCCCGACGGGGATCGGCCTTGCGCATCGTAAGATAGCGCCTTAATGCGCTCGGCTGCTCCGTCGCAGCTATGTTTGGATTGTCGAGCTGTTTTCATGCAGGATTTGAATCAAATATTGAAATGTTTGTAAATTTATAGGACTTACCAGTCCCTAGGCTTATAATCTTCTCAAACTAACCTAACACACACACACACACACACACACACACACACACACACACGCACACACACACACACTCACAAACACACACACCGAATTCCGAGGGCGGACTTGAACCTCCGACGGGAGCAATCGCGCAATCCACAGCAAGGCGCACAAGAGCGCTCGGCCATTCCACCGCGCTTAGTGTTTGAATTTCATGTGTGAGTTCGTACATAGAAGTTGATGACAACATTGAATGTAACGGAACAATCTCAGTACGGAGAAGCAGAAAATTCGAGATAATGTGTGTTGCAAGTATACAGTATATTTCTTGTAATGGCTATTTAATCATCAGTTTAAATGACCGAGACACGTAGCTATACGAAATTGCCGTTGTAAATGAACAAAATTGCAATCCAGTCTTCTGTTAGATATTGAACGTTGAACATGTTAAGCTCGTGTAGGCCACACTCCGTTAACTAAGAAATATACAAACAAATTTCAGGTACGTTCCTTCTAAACAAGCAATACCGGCCTCTTTCAGGCTGGACAACAGACTGATATTACCCAAGATGGGCAAGTGCATAACAAATAAGATTGGATTATTTTTAGTAAGACCTAGTAGTGATGAAAGAAACCTTCCATATTACCACATATGTTTACCACATTCATTACCGGATATTAACAGGCGGAATATTACATGATTACAAATACCACGCTTTTCCGTGATAGTAACACAAATTTAGTTTTTGAATAATAGAAAAAAGTTGTTGACACCCAACAGTGCTTGTCCTACATAGTGCTGACAACGCGATAGCGAAATAATAGTCTATGGAATCCAGTTGTAGAGTTGTGTGTAGGGCCGAAATACGTTGGATGTTAAAATATTTTATTGAAAACACTTAAGATCTGTTATCCAAAAAAAAAAAAAAAAAAAAAAAAGTCAAATGTTTGTAATCCTTTTGGACCAAACTACGTTGGTCATCAGTCCTTAGTCTTACAAACTACTTAAACTAAGTTAAACTAATCTAAAGACAACACACACATCCATGCCCGAGGGAGGATTCGAACCTCCGATGCGGGAGGCCGCGCGATCCGTAACGTCGCGCTCCAGGCCGCTCGGATACTTCCTCGCGGCAACTGTTATCCCATATCTGTACTGGAAAATATTAAATTATGGGTCAAAATTGATACAACACGATTGATGATGAAACACGCGATGTGTTCGTAAATTTTTCCACGGTCTGGTGAGAGGGAACAGCCACTATACAGACGCTTGTGAAGCGAGCGTAGCTGAGCTTTCTTTCGATCTCGCTGTAAATCACGGCACAGCGTGCATGTCATGTTTTACGCGGCATACGTCACACACAGACGAGATCGTCAGAGCGGCCGAATGTGTGTGGCAGGTGGCCCCAGGTGCAACGTTATTTATTTGCGAAGCGGGGTACGGTGCGACAGTGGCAGCTGTGAAAGATGGTGGCCCTATGCTGGTTTACAACTACAGCTCCCGGAATTCGTTTAGAACCGGAAACTCACCTTGCCATGTGACGTTCTCCAAAGGATATTTCCTGTAGTTCAGGTTGTAAACAAAGGAAAACAATATCCATACATCTACAGACAGTTTGACAATAATCGTGATAAAAAGACTAGTAACACATTAATATCTCTGGCACGCTTCGTTTTGGCTCTGTCTAACATGAAATTAAAATTACATATTCTTATGAATAAAGAGAGACAATTTAAAAATAAAATGAATATGGTTATGCGTTTTTTAGCTATGTGTAATTAGAGGAAATAAGAAATAAAATAAATATTTTCCTCTGAAAATCCCGATTGAATGTGAATCTAGTGGATTGACTAATTTTTGTTTTGCGTATACTTGCAGATCAGGCGGTTTACGGACTAAGGAGCAAGCAGCGTACGTTTGCAGTCATGCTCTATATCCCGCCATCTTTACCCCATACCCACTCTTGTTCCTCCTGCCCGTATGTGCACCTTATCGTCCATTTACCTATTCCCTGAATCTGTCAATCTTCCCTTTTGCATCCTCATCTCCTCACCCTGTCCCCCTGCTCCGCTAAATCTCTGTTCATTTCTTATTTCACACTTCGTATCTATTCACAACCAACAAATTAAAAATCAGATACTTCTGTTTTTTTATTATTTATTTTATTTTTTATTTATTTTTTGTAGTCATGTACAATGACCACTCACATAGTAATTTAAACTAAATGACACCTAAAAAACCTTACTTACAGACTTCGTTAATATCGAATTTTGATTTCCGGTGTTGACAACTTTGTCGCTCTAAAAGTCGAGGCGTTGCATCTGGCCGTTATGCGTGTTCTGCTGAAAATGAATCGCATAAAACTCCCTTGATCATGATTACGAAGAAGACAGTACGAAAGTCCCAAGATTTCAATTTTACGAAACGTTATTACTTTCGTGTGGAATTTGTACCATAACGCCTAACCGCTTAGCTTGGGGCCGGGGTATACGGGGTGCAGCCAAGACTGGAGGGCGTCATCTCTCAAGGGAAACTGGCTTCAGTATTCCAGGCCGAAATCACTGCCATCAGGGCGTGTGTGGACGAGAATTTGCGCAGGTGCTACAAAGACCGTAGCATCTATGTCTATTCAGACAGCCAGGCAGCACTGAGATCACTGGCAGTTCCTGCAACAAGGTCTAAAATTGTTGCAGAATGTCACAGGGTTCTGGTGGAGCTAAGGGAAAGCAATAGAGTAAACCTATTGTGGGTCCCTGAGCACTCGGGGATCAGTGGCAACGAACATGCCGACAGATTAGCCTCTCCTGACAATCACCAAGGCAATGATCAAATTGGAGCTACGTAACTGGCTCAGAAGACAGCACGTAGAATATTGGACCAAAGTCTATCAACAAAAACATGGCAAGGTAATGATGGCAAAGCCATGTTTTAAAAGAAGCTCTGCAATCCTTGGCCTGAACAGGAAAGAGATTAGACTCATTGTTAAATTGCTGACAGGCCATAGGAATTTCATAAAACACCAACATGCAATGGGAATAACAGAAGAGGACCCTAAATGTAGGATCTGTGATGACGGTGATGAAACTGCATCACATCTAATCTTCGAATGCATTGCATTGGAGAGTAAAAGGCACAGAACATTTGTGACAACCAGACCCGAAGAAATTGTGTCTAATAAAGAACTGGGACTCCTTGCACTGTTCAAGGGCATTGGTTGGCTTTACTAGATATATAGGGAGCGATACCGCACAATAAACTTAGTTTCGGTGCGGACAGTGGCTGGTTGGACCAAGACTGTTTTGGCTCCTTGAGAAAATCAAATCAAAGCTGGGCAGAACTTGGTAGAAATTAAATTTTCCATACTCATTTGCTTTGACAGTTGCCAATTTTAATGCATGATGTGAAAAGTAATATCAGCGTTTTATACATGAAAATATTTACTTCATTTTACCACACTTAATGATTACATATATAAATTGTTTTTGATTTGTCGCACATCTATGGCAAAAATGCAGTTTCATTTGCCTGCTTGTGTAACTAATACTGAAAATCGGTAATTCAGTTTTCGTATTCATTTGTATTTAGGTGCGTATATCACAAACGCATGTCAGTTCCATCTAGTATGAAAATATGGAAGGCACGCTTTAAGTTAATAACATGTACATTTCGTTCTATTCCATGATGGTGGTGGTGGCGACTGGTGCATCAACAGTGTTGAATAACTAAATAATTCTCAGTCGAGACTGAGAATTATTTAATTAATACAATGTTTCTGTATACCTGAAACTGACTCATAACCTAATACCGTCGATGCCATGTAGGTGCGCAATTGTATTGGCTGTCGAAGATGATCACACATTATGACTATTTCACTATTATGGTAGCACCATGGTGTTGCACTCTAAGTAAGAACCATGTAAACCTCAAGTAAAGAATTGAGATAGCTAAGTATCATACTGTAACACACACAAAGTACATTTATAACCAATATCTTATTAAAATACGTTACCATATATATATATTGCTTATGATACCTCACTGTCCACCTAATTGTTTTGAGCAGTGTAGTTCACTGTCTGATGGGTCTGAAACTACAAAGTCATTTGAAAATATAAATAAAATAATTAAAATTCACATAGAAAATATTTAAAGTATATATAATTAAATATGATAACAAATGTTAACCTATCATACGAAAAGCACGAATTTAATGTCATTAAATAGTTATTAATCTTTCCTGGATATGTGATTTTAACTGAACTATTATGTTAAATTTAATCACAAATTAACTGCTCCTGAGAAAAAGAGTCGTTAAACTTAACAACTACATTGACTTCATCGTTTGATTTATTCACAATACATTATTGAAACTATGACATATTCTTTCCTTTATCACTCAATATAATTTCTTTACATTGAAAATTAATTTAATCATCCTCCTTTCTCTAGGTATGACTAAAAACAATCCTTCTTGCATAATACAGCAGATATGGTAAAAGTATAAATTTAAAATTTGCCAATTTTGTTCAGTTTCCTTAGCAACAATGTCTTCAAATGGGTACTCAGATGTGATTCTTGAGTTTCTCCCACCGTATTTGACAATCAAAATCACGGGTGTACTGCCGGTCTACAGTGTCCAAGGGGCACAATATTTCGGCGATCATACAGGTCGCTATTATCAGCTGAGCTCTAATGGAACTGGGTTCTAGCCAGGTGGCGGGCGATTTAAATACCCTCCGCCTGCGGAGCGACCCCCTCCGTGGTACGCGCCCCGCGCCGCGGTCACGCAGTGGAATCGGCGTCTGAGATGACGTCGGTGTGAGGGCTCTGTTCGCCGTTACGTTTGCTAGATTTACTCTTAATTAACCCAATCGCTGGTTCCCAAGCTTTGCTAAAATTATAGCCACAGTCACGGTTTATAAGGTCGTCACTAGTGCGAATTTCATTGAGAGGCCATTGAAATTCGCAAGCCACGTAGACTTTGGTTCACCTACCTACAATACTTTCTATTTCTGCTTTCCAGTTCAAGTTGTTCGTAATTGTTACTCATAACTATTTAGTAGACTTGACGACTTGTATGTTTGACTGATTTATCGTGTAACTGAAATTTAACGGATTTCTTTTTGTGATCATTTGGATGACCTCACAATTATCATTATTACGGGCCAATTACCAATTTTTGCACCATGCAGATATCTTATTTAAATTATTTTGCAGTTGCTTTTGATCTTCTGGCGACTTTACTAACCGATAAATGACAGCATCATCCGCGAACAGTCTAAGAGAGCTGCTCACGTTCTCTACTAAATCGCTTATAAAAATAAGGAACAGTAGGGGCCCTATTGCACTTTCCTGGGGAACGCCAGATATCACTTCAGTTCTACTCGACTACATACCGTCATTTACAACGTACTGTGTCCTTTCTCACAGGAAATCAGGAATCCAGTAGCAGAATTGTAACGGTATTCCATAAGCACGCAGTTTGATTGGAAGACGATTGTGAGGTACAGTGTCAAAAGGCTTCCGGAGATCTAGAAATATGAAATCTTTTTGACATCCCTTGTCGATAACACTTATCACATCATTAGATTAAAGAACTAGTTGTATTTCACAAGTAAGATACTTTCTGAATTCTTGTTGACATGGGTCAATAATTTGTTCTCTTCGACGTAGATCATAATATTTGAGGAAAGTATATGTTCTAAGATCTTGCTGAAAACCGAGGTTATTGATATAGGCCTGCAATTCTTCAAATCCTCCTAATGCGTTCTTGAATATTGGAGTGACCTGTTTTAGTTAAAGTGCGCAACACATTATAACCTTTTGAGCATTCAAAGTGTCTGTTGTTTCTGCATCACTCAATGATGTTTATGGCGTTGTTCAGTTGCATTTCGAGTTTTTAAACATTTTGGAGGGGTGGTTAATATATTCCTTCCGTGAATAATTTTTCATTTCATAAGGACCATAATGTCCGTATGTCTTGTACTTGTCAGGTTTTTCTTTTTTTCCTCTTTGGCTATCGTTATATACCGAAAAGTATGTGATAACGAGAAACCGAACTCGGTTGTTCGCAAGCAAATTTACGACAGATTTCAAAACGAGTGACAAGGAGCACGAATTTATAGAGACAGACGAACCGAAAAGTAGTTTATCACGTCACAGTTGCGATGTTTCGAGGAAATCTCGTAGGAAGTTAAAGGAAAGCTCTCCTGCCATGGATTTACATACAGAATGTAGCGAGAGTGAATTAGACATTGAGACGTCACCTCACACAACCCATAAATCAAGTGAAATTTACGCGAACTGTAAGGATGGAGCGTCACACTCTGCGTCTTATGCTCATAAAGTCGTACCTTCAAGGGCATCAATACCAGGAGTTTGATATTGAAATCCGACCTCCTTATTTCTTGAACAACCCCGCGTGCAAGTATGACTCAATTATAATCATCCTGCGTCTGTGAATTTATCAGGGCGTTCGCATTCACCTCCCCTAACCTGCAGTCACCATTCGGAACCATTTAATTATTAGATTTCTTATGACCCTGATTTATCATGTGACTTCAATGTTCTACTTATTGATTTAATTTCCATTTCGCAACGGATAACACTCGTTCAGAATTGGGGCTACAGGCTGTGATTTCGTTAGGACTGTCGTACTTCCAGTTTGAAACGCCGCCACAACCCAAATAAGCATTGTTATGTTCAATAGGGCATAAAGGATGGGCGGAGATATGGAATAAATAAGAAGAGGGGGAGGGATGTAAAGTTTACATACTTTATTGAAGCTAACACGTCAACACTAAAAATATAAAAAATGAACACAAGGATGTTACGTAATCCTGCGACTGGCTAGGGATACAATATTTAAAATTACTGGTCTCAATAAATGTGTAGTTGTATTACGTTATGAATATTCTAATATAGTTGGAACGGGGCCCAAAGGAGTTAATTCTCCAGTCAAACATCGTTCGTACTCTCCACAATCCATGCTCAAAACGCTAGAAACTAAATGTGGCAGGCTTTACGGAAATTTATGGAAAGTATTCCGCACAGTTAATCAGTATCAAACTCGGGTACAGAATGTCTACGAGAAGACAATTGTTGTCGTCTCCGACGCTCTGACACCTTCAGGCAACAGCTGATTCAGGAAGGTGTGTGCCAGCTGATCTCAGCTCGCGCCCCACACACCTTCGTGTCAGAGAAATGTCTCAAATGGTAGAGCGAACATATGAGTCCTTCGGCTTGAAGCACTTTCTCTGTGATCAGAACTTTCAAGTTTAAATAAAAAAAATTCTCTTCACCGAAGTCTTTTATGTCGCAGTTCGAGGAAGTGCTGTCTGCATCATGGCCGTTGCAGTATGAACTCGAGTTGTGGGCATGTGCAGCTCTGCGCTCTGTGGCAAATAGTTGCAGATCGTCAGAGGACTTCTTTTCTTGCAGCGTACTGGTCTTGTCGTACACAAGAAAGAATTGAGGAAGAAATTGTGCTTGAGAAAGATATGGAAAGTGCAGGGTATAGGGATCCAGAGAGGTTCCTGCATTCCATCATCAAAAAGAACAGGTTCCTTAACAACCCGTTCACTGAGAAGGAATTAGTGAAGCATTGTTTTCGAAGGCTCCCGGCCGATTAACAGCGCAGTATGATTGGCAAATGTGAGGACTAACTGACCAATTTTCCAGCGCGCCGAAAAAGGCCGAATACGTCAAAAATCGACGTGGCTGGCGTAGTAAAGAGCCCAAGGAGCGGCATAATTCTGCCCAATATTGCAAAAATAATGGTAATAATAATTCTGATAGGGGACTTGGCGGAAACAAATTCCTCAACTACAACCGGAATCATCATTCGGTTAATAACAACCAACGCCAAGGTAATTGGCATGATTATTGTAATGATGGCCGGTATAACGCAAATCAGGGGAATCAATTTGGACAATCAGAGATGGCGTCAAAATAGTTCGAATTGCTTCCAGAACCAAAATAGTGCTAGCTGGATAACCACAGCAAAGTCAATGGAGAAATAATAATAGTAACGGAACGGTGGATCATGGGGCAACCACAGCCCGCCCAGTAAACTCCCTGCAATCTCAGACAATGACAATGGCAGAAATAAGGACCTAATTGACGTAATGTCCCTGCGGTATGTGCTCCCACATACACCACCACCACATACACCACCACAGTAGCCGCAGAAACACTCTTAACTAGTGCACTACATCTCTTGGAATACGAGGATATCCGATAGATATCACAGGAGGAAAAACAGACAGCTTGTAGGCAAGAAACCCGCGATATAATTACAGTCCAGATCGGCACTGTAAATTTAACTGGTATATAGATAATAGGAGTGAGATTTCCGCCATTTCGGAATCTGTATTTCAAAGATGTGCCAAAGACCGCTCCTGGTCGACTCTTAATCTTAAGAAAACTGAAGTTAAAGGTGCAATAATCGGCAAGCAAACAGACATCCAGATGCAGAGTCGGATGACGATACTTTTCAAGGCCACAATGGGACATTAATATCACAATAGTGCAAATGTTAGGTTTATTTCTGACTATAAAGTCACACTCGATATCAGACGGGATGAGCTGGTGTTGAATAAAGAGAAAAGTATCACTATCCGGTTCTTCGACCAGAAATACCAGCTGATTGCCTACGTCTGTCAGACTTCCAGGAGCAAGGCAATGCTGAATCATAGAAGTCAGGACAGAATGAACCATACAATATGTTACACAAAGAAATAATCCAAGTGATAGATGAAGTAGTTGACAAACATTTCGGCTGACGACCCACAAGAACTCTGTTTCCAGAATGAAACTTTCACTCTGCAGCGGAGTGTGCGCTGATAAGAAACTTCCTGCCGGAACCGGGACTCGAACTTGGCTCCTTTACCTTTCGCGGGCAAGCGCTCTACCGACTGACCTATCCCGTCCCACGATGCCGCCTCACAACTTTACTTCCGCCAGTACCTCGCCTCCTACTTTCCAAACTGCAGAGTGAGTTTCATTCTGGAAACATCCTTTAGCCTGTGGCTAAGCCATTTCTCCACCATATCCTTTCTTCCAGGAGTGCTAGTTTTGCATGGTTCGCAGAAGTGTTTCCCTGAAGTTTGGAAAGTAGGAGGTGGAAGTAAAGTTGTGGGGCGTCATCTTAACATGTGTCGGGATAGCTCAGTCGGTAGAGCGCTTGCCCGCGAAAGGCAATGGTCCCAGGGTCGAGTCCCGGTTCCGGCACACAATTTTAATTTGCCAGGAAGTTTCAAGAACTCTCTTGTTTATTACAGGAAAACACCGAAGTATTCTTCTGAAAGACAGGTGATATTAAAGACTTCGTCTATTCATTTACTGTTAAATCTCATACGAAGTTTGCTGTTGCTCCATACCCAGTTCCTGCTGCATATAGGGATGCAGTCCGGAAGGAGTTAAAAAGAATGGAAGATGAAGGCGTGATAGAAAGGGCGATACTGACCTATAATTCCCCACTTGTCGTGGTAGAAAAGCAATATAAGTCAGTAAGCCTTGTGTTAGATTCCATGCAAATAAATACAATTATAGAGCCTGAGACGGTCAGACTTGAGGGTATTGAAGAATTGTTACAAAATTTACACGTATCCAAAATTTTTACCACGCTTGACCTTAGGTCAAGCTTCTGGCTGATCGTTTTGGATCCGAAATGCAGACATTATACCGCATTTGTAGCTAGAGATTCAAACGGATACGATTCGGCATCAGTGTGAGTTGTTTCGCATTTATCAAGGGACTTGATACAGTACTTCATAGAATTACGAGTTATGTAGACGACCTCCTTATCGCTGAACACAATTGGGAGCAGCATAACCTTGTTCTCAGTGAGGTATTTAGAGCTTTTTGGCAGTGCGGAGTAATCGTCAATATTAAAAAGTTGTGCGTATGAATCTCTGATGTTAAATATCTGGGGCACGTGGTTTCTGCGGATGTCATTGCACCAGCCCCAAAAAAGATGGAAGCCATAGCTAAATTTCCGAATCCTACAAATAAGAGACAATTAAGAGGATTTTTGGGAATCTTAAGTTTCTACAAACGCGCTACATCTTTGTCATCACGGGAAAGAATACCTCGGGATGTTGACGCATAGGACGAGTTGCAGATCTTGAAGCAAGCACTGCTGGAGGCTCTGATTTTGTCTCATCCCAACTTTTCGGAAGAGTTGTGTAAAGCAACAGACAGCTCATACACGGGTCTGGTAGTAGTGTCCCTAACAAAGACAAACATAAGTACTCTGTTACCAAGTTGGAAGCCCTGGCGGTTGTATGGAAGCCCTGACGGTACTTTCTCTACGGACGAAAAACCCACGTGTATACCGACCACAAGGCATTAGAGTTTATCATGTTTGCTAAATTGAAGAATAAAAGTCTTGCTAGAGTGGTGCTGACCATCCAGGAGTATCAGTTTACCATAGAACATGTAGCTGGCGTAAAGAATATAATTACTATATTCTATGGGCTTAGAACATTTGGGCCATCAGCCACTGTAACACCTACACTACAGTCTGTTCTACATGAGGGAAGTAGCCAAATGTTCAAATGTGCGTGAGGTCTTATGCGACCAAACTTCGTGGTCATCAGACGCTAGACTTACACTAAGGGCAACACAAACACCCATACCAGAGGGAGGATTCGAACCCTCGACTGCAGCGGCCGTGCAGACCGCGACCGACGCGCCGCAGGCCACTCGGCTACTGCGGCCGGCGGGAAGTAGCGTTTCAAAAGTCTCCCCAAATTTACGTAACATTGAGAAAGAGCAAGATAAAGGCACGGCCTTGAAAAAGTTGAAGGAACGAGTTTGTAATAAAGTCAACTATACGCAAATACATGCTGCAAAAAGGGATCTTATTTTGTACTTCAGGGGGTCAGACCGCGCCCTGGCGCGTATGCATTCCGGAGCAGTTAATAAATAACTGGCACACTTATCTGAGTTATGGGCATTTCGGACCCAGAAAGTGCTATTTGCAAACTTTGGAATTCAAGAATATGGAGAAAAGAATTAGGCGGGTGCAGGTGGTTTACAAGATTTTCCAAAAGGCAAAACACTGCACTGTGTACACGCAAGCGCCGTCCCATCCCGTAGTATCTGAAAGGTTGCCCAAATTGCTTGTGCCGATCTTATGGGACCTCTACCCCACACAAACAGAGGTAACATTCTTGTGGTAATGAAACTTTCATCTAAATTCCTTACATCCACTCCACTCCGGAGAGCGATAGCGCGCACGCTAAACCGAGCCTTCTGTACGGACTTCTTGACACAAGTTGGCCGAATCGAGCGCTTGATATCGGGCAACGGTCCGCAATTCTGAGAGGAGACTTTGAAGGAAGAGAGATACAACAGATACAACAGATCTATGCCTCCGCGTATCGCAAAAAATTACTGTTATACGGAATCTTACAACACAACGGATACACCTCCAATCCTTTTAGCACAAAACGAATCACAGATCAGAGAAATTTACATCAAAACCATTGGATACTGTCCTAGTAAGACAGTAGTTTAGCGCCCCGTATGCGATCGTCTGTTGCTAGTGTCGGCTTCTGAGCGAGAGAGAGAGAGGGAGAGTCAGCTGCATGCGAATGAGTCCGCAAAAACTGTTCTGCACTGGAATGCCCCGCAGTCAGATCCAACATAAAGAAAGAAAGTAATAAATAAATAAAAATTCGCACTGTCGTGTTTTACGACCCACTTAAGAATTGCTTATAGTGTTATGACTTTGCAAACATTTCGGATAAAAATAATAAAAATTGGTTGTTACGTATTTCACGGCATGTTCATGGAATAGAAGAAATACACATTTTAGAGGGAACACTCTTGCATATTCAAACTAAACATTGCAGAATATAGCTCTATTTAATTAATAAGGTGCCCGAGACCTTTTTAAGAGCCAAGGCGAAAAAAAAAAGTTTGTGGCAGGTTTCGAACTACCGACCATGTGCATCAAGACCGAACGTCTTGCATAATGCACTACAGCGCGCAGTTACGAAATAGCTTCTCAATTCTCGTACTATTGCAGGCAGTTGTTAACTGCTAATATGACATTTTAGACACTAGACAATTTATCGTACTAAGAACGATTCTTCAGTGCGTCATTATTTTGAAACGACAATGCGTAAGTTATAATTATAGAATCATAAAATACAGCAAGCAAGATGTCGTATGCCAGAATAAGTTCTGGTGAGGAATGTCACGTGACATTACCGAACCCCTGGTTTACGTAAAATGAAGAGACGGTGTCAAATGGCCGTTATTTTTGCAAATATCTCTGTAATGGTGCGAGTTATATATATATATATATATATATATATATATATATATATATATATATGGTGTTCAAACCAATCTTCGGATTGTTGACTGCTTTTTACCTTATATATATATATATATAAGAGAGAGAGCAAAGGTGTAGAAAATTTTGACCTCTGCAAGTCCCATTATTCAGTTTTCGTCTCAGATGAACGTTTTATTCGAAATTAAAATTATATTACAAACGGCTTTTTTTTTTTACTGTTACTAACGTATTTTTTGTCCGAAATATTTGAAAATGGAGGTTCTAATCTCTGGCAGCCAACAATTGTGTCTGTAACATTTGGTGCCGATCGGCTGAACGGTTCGATTTAAAAAGTGGGAACACGTTACGGACAGACAGAAAGACGGACAGATAGACAGCATCGTCAAATCACACTTATTTTTGCAAATATCTCTGAAACGATACGAGATACGAAAAAAGACATAACAGCGCAAAATTGTAGTGAATTTTTTCCTATACAAATCTGGTTATTCAATTTTCGTGTCAGATGAACGGCTAAGCCGTTATTTTCATTCAAATTTCGTGCTGGACGTGCACTCACGCCATATGTAAAGTAGGCGAATTTCTTAAATGAACTCGTGTCACAAATATTCTATTTTAGCAATAATTTTACGTAAAGGATGTAGTCTCACTTTTACAGTAAGTAGGTACAAGTAAATATTTTTTTATACTTCATGTTACAGCTTATTGTATCCCTTTTCAGAGTTTAGACAGCGGATCCTTAGTTTGCTGTTTTGTACGCAATAATTTTAATTCACCAGTTTTTGTTTTTTCAAAATTACATAAAAATAGAATGGAGGTAATTAAAGAGTTTTCATTCAAACACTATGTACTGTTAAAGAATACAATTAACATTTTACAAGTTTTATTTTTTTTCGTTAAAATGCTTTTGTCTAGGTTTGGTACAATATTCCGGGAGATTGCTAACCTGAAACAATTAGTCGTTTTTATCGCTACGTACTGAACGGTTCTTAGTAGTAGCAAGCTTTAAATGAGAGATAAAGCGCCCAAAAGTATTGAGAGAACTTCTGCAAAAGAGGATACTTCTGTTGTGGAAAACTGCTGTAAAAGTCTTCCAAAGAATTACACATTAGAAAGCGTTCTTTCAGACGTATATCACACTCCAGCTGTAGTTGAAATGCTTGTGAAACATCCATTGCTCGAAGGAAAAATAGGCGAACAAGTATATCTATGGTTGTAGCTCACTTGTGTCTAAAAATCTTCAAACTCTTCTCGTGATTCACAAATGATTTGAACATAATCTGAAAAATATACATCTTCTTGAACTCTGTCTAATGCAGGGAAGTGGCCACAATTCTGCTCGTGCAACTGTTTTTCTTCTATTTTTAAGCTTAAATCGCCTGCACTAAATCAACAACAATATGCTTTTCGCCTAGGGGTGAAATGTTCAAAGTATTTAAATGACCAGTTACGTTACTCAAAAAGCCAAATTCGCCACCCACTTAGGATCACGAAGTAATCCTTCTGGACCTCCTTCTATTTAAAAAAAAAGTTTTGATTCCGTCGCTGAAGCAGAAAAACCGACGAAGCTCATTCCCTCTGCTCAGCCATCTTACTTCTGCGTTGTATTGGACGTCCGGGTATTCCGCTACGATATCAGCCAGTAATTATTTAAATTAGCGATTTGTGAATCAATTCGAACGAAGATGATTAACTGCTTGAACAACTGTGTCCATAACATGTTTTTATTGACGATCTTTGCACAAAGTACCTCCTAGTGTATGAGTCAATGGACTGCCGCGAATAAAAAATACCCGACTGCAGCAAGTTTTGACATGACGTAACTCACGAATCGAGAGAGTAGTCCTCATAGGACAGGGTTCAAAATGTTCAGATGTTTGTATAGCTTATGGGGCTTAACTACTGGGTCATCAGTCCCTAAACTTACAAACTACTTATGAACTAGCTAATACTAAGGACGGCACAAATATCCATGCCCGAGGGGGGATTCGACTTAGGGCAGGGGCTCCATCGGTTGTTACACTGGTCAGGCGTTCCCATTTTAAACGCATTGACTCGAACACGTTTCCACGGATAGAAAAATATTCAAACCCGTAGTTGTGTCTTTTAATGGCATAAGATCGAGAAATTCTTCGGTGACACGCAGATTGTCGTCGACACCGCGAATGAATATGTCAAGCTGAGATATGTCCGAAACGTCCGTGGACTCATCAGTAACGATAGAAAATGAAATGATGCGTGCTGCTCTCTCCATTAATTTTTGATCCATATGTGAGGCCTTATTTTCGACTCGGCGAGCAACAGATTGAGGTCAAAGAGGTATTTTTTCAAATTTTTCCGTGATGACTGCTGAACAAATACATGCTCCCAAGTCGACCTAGCAATCATTGATGAAATTCTCGCCGGCCGCGGTGGCCGAGATGACTGAGGCGCTCCAGTCACGGTCAGCACGGCCACTACGGTCGGGGGTTCGAATCCCCCTTCGGGCATGGATATTTGTGCCGTCCTAGTTCGTAAGTAGTTCATAAGTAGTTTGTAAGTTTAGGGACTGATGACCCCGTAGTTAAGTCCCATAAGCTTAACAAACATTTGAACATTTGAATTTGATGAAATTCTCAGCCGCAAAGGGTTCCCTGCATTCGCAATTCTCATCGAGAATTCGTGACTAGCTGACAAACTTTGCCCACCTGTTTCCGAGTCCTATAACGGCAGTAAAAGATACAATTAATTGTTTAAATTCCTTTTTTAAAAGGTTTTATCATTTTAAAAATTAATTGTGTCATTCTTTGAAGCCCAAGTGAAAACCTAACAAAGAAAGGTTGGTTTTAGGTGTATTTTCCCGCAGGTCTTAAGAAAAGCGATCGTGGATAGTATCAAGGACAGATAAATATGATCGCAAAATAAATTTTATCTATTGCAACTTTTGCGTTTTAATTGAAAACATGGATCAAACTACAACATATGTTTTCCCAACCATCAAAACACAAATACACAAAAACAAAGAATGACTCTTAATGACACTTTGCTGTCCGAGAGAGCGTTTGTGACGGCTTTTCAGAAAGTGGTACAAAATAACTCAACTGAAACATTTTTGTGTCTATACGGCGCGATTTAATGCAACCCAAATATCGTAAATGAACTGAAAAGAAATGTTCCTTGTCGCTGGCAATCTGATAATCGATAACTAACACATTGCTAAGTGACAAATCAGATTATAAAATATTCTTTTATATATCATCTTTATATATAATAAAGAGTGTAATGATAGGACACACATTACTTGACTGTAATGCAGCCTGAAACTTTCTTTCAAGTCTTCAAGCTTTGACTGGAATTCCTCTTGAGACAAATTTTCAAACTGCTGTTTGTGACAGGTATTAAAGTGTCGTTCAATCGAATACTGGTAAATACATGAGGTTCAGACGACATATTAATCTGCAAGAACTCACGCCTTTCAAAGTTACGCGACCGATCGCGTGTAAGGCATTTTACTGATAGTGAAAGAACAGTTTGTAATGTACAGGGTGTCTCACGAAAGACGCCTGCCAGGCCGCCGCCATCGCATCCGCCGGCCACAGCAGCGCCCGATTCTCGGACTCCGTTGTAACGCGGGCGCATACCCTGAGTTAAAGCCTGAAAAACATTGCCATGTGAGTAACCTATGCTTACCTTTATAGAGTAGATGTTTCTCTGTGGAAAGAGAACGCATTTGCGAACACTCGATGAATTTCGGCTGCCGAAAACTGGGAAATGACTAGTCGAATCCTGTCATTCAACTAATCGAGTGTATGTGGATTGCTTGCATACACCTTGTCTTTTAACATTCCCCAATGATAAAAGTCATAGGGAGTTAGATCTGGAGAACGAGGAGGCCAGTCAACTATCCTATCATCAAAAACGCTTTGTATTGCTGCCATAGAAGCGTTGGCAATGTGTGGTCTTGCATAGTCCTGCACGAAGTAACCATACAGCTTTTCGATGTGTGAAAGTTCTTGAAAAATAGATGCAGGATATTGTTCACATACCTATCACAATTTATTATTTCGTGAAAAAAGATTTGACTAGTCATTTCCCAGATTTAAGCAGCCGAAATTCGTCGAGTGTTCGCAAATGTGTCCAAGAGATGTCAAGCCGCTCTTCCCATAGACGGACATCATTTTGAACATCCACTGTAAATAAATGTAAGATGAGGTTACACAGATGGCAATGTTTTCTAGACTTTAACTCAGTGTATACACCCGCAGCACAATAGAGTCCGAGAGTCGGGCGCTGCCGTGGCCGGCGGATGCGGCTGCAGCGGCTGGGAGCCATACTGACTGACATATTTGACTAAAACTCTAAAGACTACTAAGAAGTGTTTGCTATAAATCAATATGGAGATTTCTATTTCCTTGTGGACGAAGCCTTTCGATTTGCGAAGGACACGTGTTACGAGATGGGTATTCCTGTCGAAAAAATAAGAAATATTAGGAAGAAGAAAATGATGCCTGGGGAAAATTCTGCTGACGAGACGCTGACTTTGCACCAGGAACTGAGAAGGTCAGTGTTAGAGTGCATCGACAGTTCGAACAAGAAACTGATACACGTTGCAGAAACATGGAGTGTATATCAGAACATTTTGCTGTTTTAGAGCCCAGAAATCCGATTCAGAAAAGAAACTTCTGAAGGAGATTGCAGAAATTCTATGGCTGCAAAGATTTCTGCAGGCTGCTAATATCACAAAAGAAGAATCTCTTGGATGGACTTATTTAAGAGTTTTACAGTTTGTTGTTGAATATGAAATTTCTGAATCTGGTCCGAACCTCACTTGTGCATTAAGATTTTTAAGTTTCGGTAGCGACCTGTGAGAGAAGTTTCTCAAAGCTGAGATTCATTAAGAATTACCTTAGCTCTACTATAGGCCAAGCAAGACTCTCTAATTTGGCAATTTTGTTAACTGAAAATAGTGTGGCTAAAGCTACTGACTTTGACAACGCAATTTCAAAATTTTATGCAGAGTAAGTTAGACGGGTTAGATTGTAAACTGCATGTGAAAGTCACCAGTCATTAAGACAGTCTTTAGCTATTTGTTCTGCTTGATTAATAATTGATAAAACTATGTTATTTATAAAATCTAGTTTTATTTATTTCCTTTCATAGAGACTGTTTACAAACTAATTAACTTTCTTATTTCATTATGTGTATCAAAAATTTATTCCTCTCTCCTTGAAATTTTTTTCCATTCTTTCTAAGGTTGGCGAGAGTGGCAGTGGTGGTGTTGGGAGGGGGGGGGGGGGTGACAAGTTGGATCACCGCACTGGGTGCCAAACTACTTAACTACGCCACTGCGAACAGACCCATAAGTTGCTGTGTAAGCAGACGTCGCTGCGGCACCGCACACACGGCGTTTTGGTTGTGCAGCTGCAGGTGTTTTGACGTCACAGCGGACGTGCAGAGGGGCCGCTACCACAGCCGCGCCTATAAACAGATCCCACACTGCCTTAAGAGAAACAGCGCACTGCCAAACCGCCGCGATTCATCCGCCGCGGAGCAACCGCGAACACGGCTGAAGGCAGGCCAATGCCCCGGCTAGCTGAGCGACGCTGCAACAGCAGGCTGAGTTGCCCGGGGCACTGGCACTCCAGGGGCACAGTTTGGGCGAGCCTGTTCTATACGAAGAAGCATTTAAAGCTAAAGCCACAACGTCGTTTTATGAATTTTTTGATCCTAGGATTCAAGGTGCAGAGGGGGATTCACAGGGTGAAAAACTGGAGTGCAGCACAAATAAAATAGCGACGATTGCATACTGTTCCAGCAATTCTCTCACACAACAAGTACCAAACATGTTATCCAGGAAACATTACATACATGTTCGAAAGGTAAAGTTTAGATCTGCGTTCCATCTAGAATGTTTAGATATCACCTCTTGCATCGAGGAAAATGTACAAAGCTACGAAAACTTACAGCATAACAGCCCCACTTTTCTTTTTAAGGTAAATAGTCACAAATGAATGCTATTCGCTTCATATCCATACGATCCATTCCTAGTAAGGCACCAGGATGTTCTTCAAATTATGCTTTTGTTTAATATAACTAGGTGAACGATCTTTTAAAACCACTTCCACCGCTACATTGTAAAATTCTTTCGACTAATCACGGCATTCTGTAGAAGAGGAAATCACATCGATAGATCAGGCAGTTAAATCCCAGACCACACATGAGGCATGCTGACCAACAGATAAGTACAATGTGCAACAGCTTTGATGTAACTTATCCATCGAATTTCTGAATGTTAAGTCGGGCTATTGAAGAAATATAACTGATTCATAAACACCCTCTAGTTACAGGCAGATACTGTACTAAACATAGAATCGCACCAAACATCGACTCTGTTTTCTAATTAGAAGGCTATACAAACGTTAAAGATAACACCACATACATCCGAGATCCCGATAGAAATACACACCAGAGACAGACCACAGTCAAAGTTATTCAATTCTGATTACATATACTACATACGCCACGATCACCTTACAGATTTTTACCCATATTACCTACAGTCTATTATCCTCCATCCACGGCGATTTAGATTAACATAGTAGAATACATACTATTACTTATTTTCGGTGATCTGTCATCGATTGCGTGTTCGTCATCACACTTCAATCACCCCACAGAAGCAGTACATGATATCGTATCACCACCAGTAAACAACTCGTAATGTCATCTCTACGTAACGCCGAAGCGTAAAACTATCAATCAACTGAAGAAGAATCCTAAATGATTAACCATCTTGAAACACGAAAAATGTACAGAGCTACGAAAAATTACAATGCAACAGACTCGAAACTAACACATTTTAAGGTAAATCGAAACACAGATCCCAGAAATTCACATCACAACCACATTATCCTAGTAAGAGACAAAGATGTTCTTTGAATTATGCTGTTCATTGATATTTCTATGTGAAAACCATTAAAACCAAGTCAAATGCATGGTTGTACATCTCTTTCGAAACAAGATGAATCTTTCTGCATTTCCTAGTGGCCCTCTAGTCCTAAAAACACCGAAACTTCATTCTTTGAGCGTTTACGTCCTTACAGAATTAATTGAAATATCTCAATTGTCAACCCATTAATGCTACCCCTCAGATTCCAGTAACCTGCGCACAGAACGTTCACCCAGTTGCCCTACAATGCGAGGATGGATGGTGTAAAGGCAGTTTCATCAGATGGCAAAGTACGGCTGCGTACATATGACTGTTAGTTTTTAGATTGATCAGTATGGCCATGCACTTTACCAACTGAAGAACTACCACTACACCACATATCCTCGTAATGCAATGAAGGACAACTGGGTGAACAATCTGTATGAAGGTTACTGGAAGCACTAATGGGTTGAAGTTCAAGATGTTTCAATTAAGTGCTGACTGTACTGTGTACTATCGTTTGCGACGCAGAATTGTACAGGGATTGTACAGTAAAGAGTCAGGCTATTGCGAGGTGCGTTGATTTTTTGTCTGTTGGTCTGTAAGAGACGCAGAAGACTGTTAACAGCACCATACAGCACTCGCAGAACTTTATTTAGACCCACACCCACACACACCGAAGGGATTCCTAACAGATTTGATATACAGTGGGTTGCTGCAGGTGTAACAGCCTGTAGCTGCGAGTCGCGTCTTCACCCAACGATCAGCCGCTGTGGCTAGCGACATGCGCCATGCGAATCGCTCTCATCACCCCGGTGAGGTTCCACTCAAACTAAATACTCCTTGAACATAGGGAGAAAAGGGAGAATGTCCAAAATATATATTTTTTTAGTTATTGACTGGTTTGTATGCTCTGTTAGAAGCTCCATATGTGCTATAAACTGATCTAGGAGAAAGAAAGTGTAACGCCCAGTGATATAACATACACGTACAGGGTTAAAAAAAAAAGACAGGAATTTCCATTGTGTGTTGTTGAAACAACGACTGGTGAACATTGCATCATCAGACATAACCGCAAAATAGTGCATGCACACTTTTGTGTGAGAGGTTTGCATTCATTATTGTGTAGTGTCAAAAATGTTGTCAGACTCTGATGTTGACAGTAAATCGAAAAAAGGAAGAGTTTAATGTCAGTACGAAGAAGAGAAAGGTTCGCGGAAGACTTACAGATGTTATGAAAACGATTAGGTTGAGTTCTCATGAGCTAGGCAAGAGCCATCAAGAAGGAAAGGAAAGAACAATTTGCCGCCTATAAATCTTTAGCAAAAGCCATTCAGCCTTGAGAGCTTTTACTTCCAAAGCAATCAAGCGAGGAACAATTGAAAATATCCAAAGCCAAATACAAGGATTTTCAAGATCTTAAACCTCTGTGAGGACCATAAGGGAGAGCAGCTTTGGACAGTCCTAAACGTAATGAGTAATGGGTGTTTTCTTCAAGATCGGCCTACTGTTAATGATTCAGTCAAATGTCTTAATATGTTCCAGAACTCGTTGACTTTTAAATAGGCCTTATTTGTTAAAGTCCCTCATTTCTCTATGTACTATTAACTTCTGTTTATTTTAAGTTAGTAAGTCGATTAGAAACATTCCCCCTTTTTAACGTGTGGAAACCCGTTTCTGTGTATAAATGTGCAAATAAAATCAATGTTTATTGAAATATGTGGTTCTATTGCCTGATTACTTTTTGTAAGCAGATTTTTAAAAGGTTTTCATAGATATGTACAAATAAACTGTAAAATATTTAATTTGGGAGCGTTTGAAAACACGAATTCGCCGTTTTCTCAAAATCTAGTTTTTGTGACATTCCCCCTTTTTCCGGTGTCTTCGTATGCTAATTTGTTTAAACATTTATCAACGTTATTCCGAGATGTGATATAGGTGATATAGCAGATTGACACTATAACTATTGTGTGATCGACAGAGGGTAGTAATTTCCAAATTGTGTTTAGATTTGAACATATGTCGTCCCTGTGATGCTGTTCCGAGAGAGAGGATGTCACCATAGATAGCAACATTCACGAATTTTTAGACTCTGAAGAGACAACTATACTTCTACGTGAGTTTCGTACATAGTATTGTGAGCGCGCTTTGGTTGTAAGTTGAACTTTTAGGTTGGTGTCATGTGGGTCAATCGTTTATTTCGTTTAGAACATGCGTGGAACGGGATAGTAAGGCTCATAAAAATAATAATGATTAAACAGTAGCGCATCGTATCTGCACTGCGCCCATTTAATACAATAGTGTCACCGTAACTGCACCGCACCTTTTTAAAATAATAATGTCTCTGTATTTGCACTCCGCTACTTGAAGAACTTTTTTTTTTCGCGTCTGTAAACTAAATGTTGTTGTTGAATGGGAATGCTTCAAAGAATAGTTCAGCAAATAGTAAAAGAAATATTTTCGTCTATCCTAAGCCTGCGGTACCGTAACTGATAAAAATCAAGGCTCCAGCTCAAAAGCATGAAAAACCATCTGAAGACTTGTAACAATAAGTCTGAAACCGGTCATGGTTTAAGAAAATAAAATGTTATACCGTACTTCTGGCTGGTCGTTATTCTAATGATGAACATTATTAGGATAGAAGTGTTTGCGGTGTGCAATATTGTGAGTGTATGAAACGTGTTTAATAATTAGGTTTGAAGAGAAGAGAAAATTTCAAAATGAAGTCTAAAATAGTGATTTGTCTTTAACGGCGTCCTACAATATCGAATTCACAAAACTACCAAGCAATTGTAAAGCACGGCCGTGTTTGTTACTAATATTACAGAAGGAGAAGGAAAATAATGAAGGACGAAAACTAGAAAAACAATGATTTTGAAACTTTGTTTGGCAAACCAGGTTAATATGTAGTAAAGCACTTAAATACTGTGGTTATCAGTTACTAGGCTTACGAACTACTTTAACTCATGCTAAAGATTACACACAAATCCATATCGGAGGGAGGACTCGAATCTCCGATGGCGAGCAACCGCTCGCTCCGCAGCAAGGCGCCTTAGAGCGGTCGTCCACTCCACCTCGGTGGTAAATACGATACTTACTGTTACTTTCATTGTCTTTTATATGGGTCGGGGAATTAAAGAAAATTCACTAGAAAATTTAGCCGTCAGAGTGTGGAATCTGTGATGAAAAGGAAGTGATTTGGGTGGAAAAGCCAGTAGGTTTATAGGAATCGACTAAAAGCAGTGTATTATGTCTTCTTATGAGCAGTGACCATTCACCGCTATACTAATAGGATGATAAAATTCTGTAGCCTGAGCGAGCCAGACATAGATGTTAATATTTAGTTTCTGGCTAAATACAAATATGACCGCTATGAACTATGACAAGGAATGAAAAGAAAATACGTTTTGATTTCGTTCCCATATCACCCTATAACATCGAATATTGATATAAATTTCAAATAAAAATGTAAGCAAGCAATTCTGTATTACGTAATAACTGATGGAATTAAGTTTGCAATGCTAAATAGTGTGCGAAGTGTACGAATATTCAGGCATGCTGCAGTTCCATGCTCAGACACCAAATTTCCAATTTCTACAAAGATCACTGGTGGGAGCACATCGCTCTGCAGAACACAACGCCAATTCGATAAGTATTTCTCCATATGTAGTCTTACCAGACAAAGGCGATAGCTTTGGCACCTACTGGATATTGCATTCTCTTCGATACGTGACAGTCCTGCTTTCCAGAAAGCTCGAGAAGGTAATAGGACTTCTGTGTTAAACGTCTAAAACGGGAAACGTGTTACACGCCAGATTCTGTTTGCAGAGTTTACTCTCTCCTGCGCACAGCAAAAGCGAGAACAGCGGGGCTCTACTCGGATCGTGTGAGAGAGAGAGAAAAAGGAAAGAAGTAAGGCAAGACGGGCTGCGGGCGGAAGCAGGGGACACGAAAGAGCGCGACGCAGCCAGTTCGGGGTCAGAGGGGGGACTGCCTCTCCCAGCAAAACATTCTGCATCGAATCTCGTCCAGCACGAGTTTCTGAGCAACTTTTGGGGTCTATGTAATATATTCGTAAACTCTATTTCCACTTCGCTGCTGCTTCATGAATTTGATTCCGACCGTCCATAACCATGTATCTGCTGTTGCTGCTGGCTCTTTTGAAAATATGAGCGGTACCACTGAGCAACAAAAGGATAAGTTCTAAGCCTGGGTCTCATATATTGATATATATCTAAACACACGAATAATTTTTCATTTATGAAAGCACATAACTAAAGGAACAGAAACGTCATGTCATTATTTCTTTGCTTGTATCTCGTGTTCTACTAGGATATGGTTTAACAAAGTCGGAGATTATTAGTTGTTAATCGAATCGGAAAACAGTTGTGGTAAAGCAAAGGCAAATTTGTTTCGTCAACTGAATTGTAGTTGAACACAATAAATTCTATCGCATTGTGTGTACTGTTAATACGCCAACATTTGATACATTTTTAAAAATCATACACATGGCTCGAAGTAGGAACCGTAAATATGAAATCTTCGTGAGGGAGACAGTCAATACCTTCAATATTTGATAGCAGTGGTGACGCTACTGATGAAAGTTCAGCTAAAGGAGAATTCCTAAACACAGTTTCCCAAAATTCCTTCATCATAGAAGACAAAGCAAATACTGTAAATTTCAAATGAAGAACAGCCGCCAGGATACATAATTTAGAAAAAGATATTCCTAGTGTATTGTAGCATCTTAAAAACAAAAGTGAGTTTATGAAAATTCATCGTAATGATGGTTTAGGATCAGCAACTGGGAATATTTTATAAAATAATTTATTCTGTCCGTCGCAGTTGCACAATTTTGAAATCAGTGACTAGTTTCGTACTCTACCGTCCATTATCAAAGAATTAGCTGTTTTCAAACCGTGATAATCCAAAGCATGTTACAAATGGCTTGTACACGATGGAGGTCCGTGGCTGTATGACAAGTTGTAACTGCGATTTTGCTATTCAATTTGTACATCGAACAGGCGTTGAAGGAAAGCAAGGAAAAATTTGTAATAGGGATTAAAGTTCAGGGTGAAGAAATAAAAACCTTGCGTTTTGCTGGTCGAGCGATGGACGTAGTGGTAACGCAGTGGAATAGGATTCGTAAGGAAAATGGTTAAAATCCATTTCCGGTCATCCTGATTTAGATTTTACGTGATTTCCCTTAATCACTCCAGACAAATGCTCGAATTGTTCCTTTCAAAGAGCACGGGCTATTTTCTTCCCCATCTTTCCCCAAAACTCTAAGCACTAGCTCCGTGTCTAATGACCAAGCTTCCTTCCTTCTTCCTTCCAATGCTAAATCTACGATTCCTTCTTGTCTAAGAATGTGAAAAACAGAAGTGACGTCTGGCGTTCTCCGTGGAAATGTTATGGGCCCCCTATTATTCCTCATCTTTATAAAGGATTTAGAAAACAATGTGAGCAGTTCTCTTAGACTATTCGCAGATGATGCTGTCATTTACCGGTTAGTAAATCACGAAATGCTCAAAAGAAACTGCAAAATTATTTAGATATCTGCGTGGTCCACAAATTGGCAATTGACCCTTAATAATGAAAAGTGGTGAGTCATTTATATGAGCACTTTAGTGTTGAGTATGGAGAAAGGAGTATTCCTAAAAAACCGCTGGCCACGCCCTGAAGAAAGCACTCAAATCGGGTGAAATTTGCAGCACATGTTTGCAGTGACAACAGACGGACATGATATGCTTTTCTGTAGAGGCGCTATATAAAGGGGGAATATACGGCTGTGTGGGCAATTATGCGGTTGCTTCTTACGGAGTTGTTGTTGTTGTTGTTATTGGTGGTGGGAAGTTTTAGGGGGACAAAAGTGCGGAGGTCATCAGTCCCCCATTGCATTAATGGGCGCACAAGAAGTGGCATAAATGTGGATAAAAGCGCTCAGAGTAAAAAATGGCAACGGGAGGAAAATCCCACTCAATGAGTAAATGACAGTGAAGTCGACAAGAGACAAGTCGACCAAGAAACAATTGTTGTCTTGAAGCATTCGATGAGCGAGCCAGCTCCCCGTCGGAGGCTCGAATCACTCCCTCGGGCATGTATGTCTGTGTCGTCTTTAGTATAAGGTAGTTCATAAGTAGTTTGTAAGTTTAGGGGCTGATGACACCGCAATTAAGTTCCTTAACCTTAACAAAGATTTGAACATTTGAATTTGCATACACTGAGGATTACCTTTCTGAAAAATCGGTGATCGGATCGAACCCGTGATGCCTATATAGCCTGGAGGTGTAACTCTGGTCTCTGAGCATAGAACTGCAGTGTGCCTGCTTTGCACTTTTCCCACCATATTGTTAGTTGGCTAAGGGTTTCCATGACGACTGATTGCTCATTTACTTTTTTTTTTATTTTTTTATTTTTTTGCACTGTCAATATGCGATGCAATTGTCTGTTGTAGTATTTCATAGCAGTCAGGTTGGAAATACGACAAAAACCGCTCAGGCAGCTGAAGTAAAACATCATTGTTGTTGTTGTTATTGGTGGTGGAAAGTTTTAGGGGGACAAAAGTGCGGAGGTCATCAGTCCCCCATTCCATCAGTGGGCGCACAAGAAGTGGCATAAATGTGGATAAAAGCGCTCAGAGTTAAAATGGCAAAGGGAGGAAAATCCCACTCAATGAGTAAATGACAGTGAAGTCGACAAGAGAAAACACGAGACAATCACAGACAACCAACAATGAAAGGAAGAAAAGAAATCGTCTGTGGTCGACCGACCGTGAGGTAAAAAGTAGAAACGGTCAAACACGCGGCAACACAAGGAAATCTCCAACAGGAGGAACATAGACTGGACTGAACTGGAGTTCCAAACTGACTGCTATGAAATATTACTACAACAAGAAAAGAAAATAGGTTTAGATTCGGATCCTATACCACAATTGTGACAACGTCCTTTAAAAACATTATAAAGCAGGATAATTAGGACTCCGCCTCAAACGGGAGCCACAGCGACACTGAGGCGGGTCCTCATCACGAAGGAGATAGCCATGGGTTAGCCGAGTATGGACTATAGCCGGCAAAAGACTACAGAGTCCTGGCGAGAGACCCGCATGGAGAAACGCTACGCAGCTGTGGTCTCGTTTACAGCCCGAAGTTTGTTCGGCATGGTCAACGTACGCAACACAGTATCTCTAAGCTCAGAAACTCGATGGTTCAACAAAGACCGGAGATCAGAAGACGTTAGGGCGATATCCATAAATGACTCATCGATAGCTTGTTTAGCAAACCTGTCGACACGTTCATTGCTCAGGATACCAACGTGACTCGGAGACCAGACGAACACCATTGATCGACGGGATCGCTCAAGGGCAGAGCGGGTCCCCTGTGTGGCCAACACAAGGGGAGAACGTGGGTAGCACTGGTTCAGAGCTCGGAGGCTGCTCAGGGAGTCTCTGCAGATAAGGAAAGACTCACCTGAGAAATACCATACGTGCTCGAGAGATCGGAAAGTGTAAACACTGCAGCCATACGGCAGAGAATGCTATTCGATGTGGCCGCCGTGAACGCATGCAAAGGCAACGCGGCCCTCAACCACTGAACCATCCGTGTAGAAGGCTTTTGAAACTGTACCCCACAAGCGGCTTCTAATGAAATTGCGTGCTTAAGGAATATCTCCCCAATTGCGCGATTGGATTCACCATTTCCTATCAGGAAGGACACAGTTCCTTATAATTGACAATAAGTCATCGAGTAAAACAGAAGTGATTTATGGCGTTCCCCAGGGAAGCGTTATAGGTCCCCTACTCTTCCTTGTGTTTATAAACGATTTAGGACACAGTCGGAATAGCTCCCTTAGACTGTTCGTGGATGATGCTGTCGTTTATCGGTTAGTGAAGTCAACAGAGGATCAAAAGCAACTACAAAGCGAGTTAGAAAAAAAATTTTACATGGTTGGAAAATTGGCAATTGGCACTAAATAAAGAAATGTGTGAAGTAATACACATGACCACTAAAAGAAATCCGCTGAACTTCAATTACGCGATAAATCAGTCAAACCTTAAGGTCGTAAATTCTACCAAATACCTAGTAGTTACAATTACGAACAACTTTGACTGGAGAGAACACATAGAAAATATTGTGGGGAAGGCAAACCAAAGGTTCTACATCTACATCTACATCGATACTCTGCAAATCACATTTAAGTGCCTGGCAGAGGGTTCATTAACCACCTTCATAACTTTTCTCTACCGTTCCATTCTCTAGTAGCGCGCGGGAAGAAAGAACACCTAAATCGTTCCGTTTTCGATCTGATTTCTCTTATTTTATTGGGATGGTCATGTCTCCCTAAGTAGGTGGGTGCTAGCAAAATATTTTCACATTCAGAACTAAAAGTCGGTGATTGAAACTTCGCAAACAGATCACGCCGAAATGAATAACGTCTTTCTTTTAATGATTTCCACCCCAATTCGTGCAACATTTCCGTGACGCTTTCCCCCCCGTAACGTGATAAAACAAAACGAGCTGCCCTTCTCTGAACCTTCTCAATATCTTCCGTCAGTCCCACCTGGTGAGGGTCCCACAAGGGGCAACAGTACTCCAAGAGAGGACGCCCAAGTGTGATGTAGGCAGTCTCTTTGGTGGAGCTGGTGCATCGTCTAAGCGTTCTGCCAATGAAACGTAACCTTTGGTTCGCCTTCCCCACAATATTTTCTGTGTGTTCTCTCCAGTCAAAGTTGTTCGTAATTGTAACTCCTAGGTATTTGGTAGAATTTACGACCTTAAGGTTTGACTGATTTATCGCGTAATTGAAGTTCAGCGGATTTCTTTTAGTGGTCATGTGTATTACTTCACACTTTTCTTTATTTAGTGTCAATTGCCAATTTTCGCACCAAGTAGAAATTTTGTCTAAATCGCTTTGCAGTTGCTTTTGATCCTCTGTTGACTTCACTAACCGATAAACGACAGCATCATCCGCGAACAGTCTAAGGGAGCTATTCAGATTATCTCCTAAATCGTTTATAAACACGAGGAAGAGTAGGGGACCAATAACGCTTCCCTGTGGAACGCCAGATATTACTTCTGTATTACTCGATGACTTACCGTCAATTACAACGAACTGTGTCCTTTCTGATAGGAAATCGTGAATCCAATCGCACAATTGGGGAGATATTCCATAAGCACGCAATTTCATTAGAAGCCGCTTGTGGGGTACAGTATCAAAAGCCTTCCGGAAATCCAGAAATATGGAATCGATTTGAGATCCCTTGTCGATGGCACTTAACACTTCATGTGAATAAAGGGCAAGCTGTGTTTCGCAAGAGCGATACTTTCTGAATCCGTGCTGACTATTGGTTAATAGGTCGTTCTCTTCGAGGTAGTACATAATATTCGAACAAAGTATATGTTCCAAAATCCTACTGCAAATCGACGTCAATGAGATAGGACTGTAATTTTGGGGATCACTCATATTGCCTTTCTTGAATATTGGAGTAATTTGGGCAACTTTCCAGTCTTTGGGTACGGATCTTTCGCTGAGTGATCGGTTGTAAATTATAGCTAAGTACGGAGCTATTTCATCAGCATACTCTGAGAGGAATCTAGTTGGTATACAATCTGGCCCGGAAGATTTATTTTTGTTTAGTGACTTAAGTTGTTTTACTACTCCAGGAACATCTACTTCTAAGTTTCGCATGCTGGCAGCTGTTCTTGGATTGAATACTGGAGTGTTCACTTCGTCTTCTTTGGTGAAAGAATTTCGGAAAGCTGTGTTTAGTAATTCTGCCTTAGCAGTACTGTCGTCGGTAGTATTACCATTGCTATCGCGTAGTGAAGGTATTGTTTGTGTTTTGCCGCTAGTGTACTTCACATATGACCAGAATTTCTTTGGATTTTCTGCAAGATTACGAGACAGGATTTCGTTGTGGAAACAACTATAAGATTCTCGCATTGAAGTCCGCGCTAGGTTGCGAGTTTCAGTAAAAGATTGACAGTCTTGCGGATTCTGTGTCTTTTTAAATTTTGCATGCGTTTTTCTTTGTTTCTGCAACAGTGATCTGACCTGTTTTGTGTACCACGGGGGGTCAGCCCCCTCTTTTATTAATTTATTTGGTATTAATCTCTCGATTGCTACTGATATTATGTCTTTGAATGTAAGCCACAACTGATCTACACTCGCATTTTTAGTTTTGAAGGACTGGAGACTATCACTCAGGAAAGCGTGAAGCGAATTTTTATCTGCTTTATTGAATAGATATTTTTTTCGTTTATTTTTGGTGCATTTGGGAATTTCGATATTCAGTCTCGCTACTACAACTCGATGTTCGCTAATCCCTGTATCTGTTTTGATGCTCTTTACTATCTCGGGATTATTTGTTGCTAGGAGATCAAGAGTATTTTCGCAACCACGTACTATTCTAGTGGGTTCATGAACTAACTGTTCGAAGTAGTTCTCAGAAAAAGCATTCAGAACTAGTTCGGACGATGTTTTATATTTGCCCCCGGTTTTGAATACGTAATTATGCCAACATATCGAGGGTAAATTAAAGTCGCCACCGATTATAACAGTATGCTTCGGATACCTATTTGAAATATGATTCAAGCTTTCTTTGAACATTTCTGCAACCGCATCGTCTGAGTCAGGGGGCCGATAAAAAGATCCAATTATTAATTTATTTCGGTGGTCAGGTATAACCTCTACCCAGACCAATTCACAGGAAGTATCTGCCTCAATTTCGTTGCAGGATAAACCGTTTGTAACAGCAATAAACACGCCACCCCCTATTTTATTTATTCTATCCTTTCTGAAGACCATTTGGCCCTTTGAAAAAATTTCGGCCGAATTTATCTCAGGCGTCAGCCAGCTTTCAGAACCTATAACGATTTGTGCCTCAGTACTTTCTATCAGCGCTTGGAGCTTTGGAATTTTCCCAACACAGCTACGACAATTTACAACTGTTACACCAATGGTTTTTATGTCTACTTTCTTCCCGTGTCTGACCTGCCCCCTTTGAGACTGAAACCCATTTTGTGTATTCCCGAGGCCATCTAACCTAAAAAACCGCCCAGTCCACGCCACACAGCCCCCGCTACCCGTGTAGCCGCTTCCTGAGTGTAGTGGACTCCTGACCTATTTAGCGGAACCCGAAAACCCACCACCCTTTGGCGCAAGTCGAGGAATCTGCAGCCGACACGGTCGCAGAACCGTCTGAGCCTCTGATTCAGACCCTCCACTCGGCTCTGAACCAAAGGTCCGCAGTCAGTCCTGTCGACAATGCTGCAGATGGTGAGCTCCGCTTTCATCTTGCAAGCAAGACTGGCAGTCTTAACCACTTCTGATAGCCGCTCAAAACCAGAGAGGATCTCTTCCGATCCAAAGCGACACACATCATTGGTCCCAACATGAGCCACCACCTGCAGTTGTCTGCACCCTGTGCTCTTCATGGCATCCGGAAGGAGCCGTTCCACATCCGGAATGACTCCCCCCGGGATGCACACGGAGTGCACATTGGAATTCTTCCCCTCCCTAGTAGCCATTTTCCTAAGGGGCTCCATTACCCGCCTAACGTTGGAGCTCCCAACTACCAACAAACCCACCCTCTGTGAGTGCCCGGATCTTGAAGGCAGAGGGGCGAGTACAGGACAAGCGACACCATCCGCATCAGGAACATCCCCTGCCACAGACAGCGCCTCGAATCTGTTGGCAAGACTAACCGGGGAGGCCTCCACTTCGGTCCCCCAGGAAGTCTTACGCCGCCTGACACGCGCTGAGGGGACCTCCCAATCCACCACGGATTGGGGGGCTACCTCCTCGCGGGCAGTGAGCGGGCTGGCCACAGCTGCAGGCCGATCGGATGGCACAACAGGCGCACAGGGCGTCTGCTGTACCCCCGCGAGCGGCCCACAACAGCGGCGCCCACCCACCGCAGTCTCAAGCGTTGCCAGCAAAGCCAACGCCGCCTGAAGCTGCGAGCGAAGAGTCACCAACTCTGCCTCCATCCGTTCGCAGCAGTCACAGTTCCTAGCCATTCTAAAAACCTTTGTTTCTTCCAAGTAAGTAGGTCAGAGGACTCAGTAGTTTGATAAACAGTGAGCTTTGTAAAGTATAGCCCTAACGCTGAACTGTTTATTAACGGCGAATCTGAAAAATATATACGTGAGCTAATAAATAAAAAATTCAGTAACTGAGCTGACAAATAAACGCGATTCTTAATAAACAAACACGCGAGCACACTAAAGTATAAAGAGCTGCAAGAGAAAGTACACACGAAATGTAAATAAGTCGTTTCTATTAAGAAGCCGGTACCGTACAATCTAGAGCTGCTGCTGGTCACGTGTGCACTGGCCGCCGGTCACTGAGCAACTGAAGTGTACGATCAAAACAAAACAGAAGCAGTGAGTGGCGGATTTACACTGCGGATGAATACACTGAACTGACTAGTTGAACGCGAATCTAAGTAAATATACACAGCAGCAAGAGAAGTTTGATAAACAACGAGCTTTGCAAGGTATAAACCTAACGCTGAACTGTTTATTAACGGCGAATCTGAAAAATATATACGCGAGCTAATAAATAAAAAAAATTCAGTAACTGAGCTGACAGATAAACGCGATTCTTAATAAACAAACACGCGAGCACACTAAAGTATAAAGAGCTGCAAGAGAAAGCACACACGAAATGTAAATAAGTCGCTTCTATTAAGAAGCCGGTTACCGTACAGTGTAGAGCTGCTGCTGGTCACGTGTGTACTGGCCGCCGGTCACTGAGGTTACGTTTCATCGGCAGAAAGCTTCGAAGATGCAACAGCTCCACCAAAGACACTGCATAATCACACTTGTGCGTCCTCTCCTGGGGTACTGTTGCCCATTGTGGGACCCTCACTAGGTGTGACTGGCGCAAGATATTTAGAAGGTTCAGAAAAAGGCAGCTCGTTTTGTTTTATGACGTTACCAGGGGGAAAGAGTCACGTAAATGCTGCACAAATTGGGGTGGAAATCATTAAAAGAAAGACGTTATTCATTGCGGTGTGATCTGATTGCGAAGTTTCAAAAAGCGACTTTTACTTCTGAATGGAAAAATATTTCGCTAGCACCCACCTACTTAGGGAGACATGACCATCGCAATAAAATAAGAGAAATCAGATCGAAAACGCAACTATTTAGGCGTTCTTCCTTCCCGCGCGTTATTAGGGAATGGAACGGTAGAGAAAAGTTATGAAATGTGTTAATGAACCATCTGCCAGGCACTTAAATTTGATTTGCAGAGTATCTATGTAGATGTTGATGTAGATCAGGTCATATCCGGTGTGCTCAGCAATGACAGCAAATCACTGACGGCGGAGTGCTTCTGCAGGAACTGAGTCCTTGGATCCATAGGTCAAGTCCAGCCGTGTATGTGGCCTTGGCATGCACCACGGAAGAATACGTGTGCTGGCCCGATGCGGAAACGGAACAGGGAAAGACTGATGTTGTAACGGAAGGGACTTGACGCGAAAGGCTATCGTACGACCTGAAGAAATGCAGCATCAAGGTAGTAGACAGATCAATGTCTGTGCGATGCGGATCTGTAATCGTTGGATAAAGAATGCACTCTTTGTACCTTTACACGTGTTGACTGGTATATTGTTCGCATGACGGTAACATGTCGTACTCCACATCAGAAAGCATATCTCAATCAGTTCGGTCTGTTGGGCAACGAAGGTCGGCACGTACCTTTTGATGTCATCTGCTTCAGCGCGGACTGTCTGCAATGCAACCATTTCTGTTTTCAACACTGAGTCAACGTCACAGGCGCTTGCGCCGGCAATGGTGCGATGATGAACGATGGACATGAACAAGAAAAGGAATAACTTTATTTTTAGCGACAAATACACATCAAAGTGAGGAGACACTCTGTTGAGAGAATGTTTCACTGTGACCTTATACATCGCCACATTCGTTCTGTACCTGGTGTTATAGTTTGGGCTTTGGGGTGGTATTGGATTCTACTCCCGCACCCCTCCATCCACTTCTAGTACGAATTGTTAATATGTTAGTACGCTAACCAGCCAGCACTAGAGCTATGAAGTGCTGGAGGCTGTTGTCCTTCCATACCAAAAGGACTTACTAACCGCCACTTTGCAACGGGATAATGGCTCGCAACGTTCAAGACTTCTTCGTCGCCTACCGGATTGCCTTGGTTTTAATGTTCTCCCTGTCTCTCCCATTGTGGAGCGGCGGGGGGTTTATTATTAGCCGGCCGCGGTGGCCGAGCGGTTTGCGGCATGTCAGTCACGGTCTGAATGACCGCTGCGGTCGGGCGTTCGAATCCCCCTTCGAGCATGGATGTTTGTGCCGTCTGTAGTATAAGCTAGTTCATAAGTAGTTTGTAAGTTTAGGGGCTGATGACTCCGCAGTTAAGTCCCATAAGCTCTACAAACTTTTCATTCATTTCGTTTATTATTAATATTTTCATCCGTTCGTGTGTGTCTGTCATTGGCCTCCGTAACTATTTTCTGTTATTGAGCGTGATTTTAATCTACAGCTGCCTTTTCTACTGAATGTTATGAGCAACCAGACAGCGATGGAGAACGTTGCACTATTAATCCACAATCAGCTACTTCACACTTCAGGTAGTAGGGTAATAGAATTTTGCTAATGTTGACATTACCTAACATCGTAGGATGTAGGAAATCTGTATAGATTAATTATCTTCAAAAGCAAAACGCCAAAATCGCTATTTGATTATTTTATTTACTGTCCAATGTACCATGCCACCATCATCTAGTCGTATCAAATTCTACAAACTGCTCATGTAAAAATGGAGTTTAAGCAGAATGTGCAACACAGGACTTACTCAAAATGTAACTTATGTATTTTATATTTTGGCTAAGTGTTATGTTGCTCTTTCTGTTTAACCTCCCTCATTTACATAACGTCAAATGAGTGTTTCATAGAATTTTATATGACCTGATGATGGTGACCGGTAGTCATAAAATAAAATAATCATATAGCGATCTTTGCGCTTTACTTTTGAAGATAACTTCCCTATTCTCTATAAAATACAGATAACTCGGAAACTATGAATAAAATGTAATAACACAATTCACCTAAATTGATATATTATTAAAAAAAATAACACGCTCAGCAGACATTAAATTGGCAAGTAAATTATTGTTCGTATTCAAACAGCACTCGAAACAATTCAGGTACGTCTTCCACGCGAACTGACAAATAATTAGCTTCACCGTCCCGATTATGAAACAGTTAGAGACAAAGTGGAGAAATTCTCAGCAATTGCCACGCGGGTTTTAAAATGTCTATTGGCGGCAACGTGAAATAAAAGATCGAAATGGGGTCCCTTCTTTACTCGACTGACGCGGGGAGTACGCGATCTCGTCTTGACGTGAACTGACCTGTGTGCGTTCAGAGCTTCTTTATATTATACGCGCGCCGCCGGTAAACGACAACGCGCTTTTTCGCAGCGTAGGGTCCTACGGCTGCCTACTTTCATTGTAGAAAAGTACTGATATCTCTGTACGTTGAAGACTTATAGTCCCTGGTGTTTCTCCTTATAGGAAGCATTGAAATGAATATTAATCCTCGAGCGGCAGCGCTGGTGCAAATATGCTACCACTTTTCTTTCGCAGTTTAGGGTTCTACGGCTGCCTACTGTTATTGTACAAAAGTACTGATATCTCCGTACGTTGAAGACTTACAGTCTCTGCTGTTTCTCCTTATAGGAAGCATTGAAATGAATATTAATCCTTGAGCGACAGCGCTGGTGCAAATATGCTACCACTTTTCTTTAATTGCTCACTGTTGTCGCAATAATGGAGATGCCGTATTTCCCCTTCAGCTATTCCACAATTAAGGCTTAGCAATGATGTTAGTGAAGGTTCTGAGTTTCTAGTGCACGGCTGTGTCCACCCAAAAAAAGTTTTGTTAGTGAGTGCCTCACTGGTAGCAGATTTGCACCGCGCTGCCTGTCATGTAAGTAGATTTGAACTATTTTGTGTTAGGTGTAGTTTTCCTTGCAAATGGATTTCTTGCAGTTTCTAGTAAATATTTATTGTATAAATATTACCCTACATATTAGAATGCTCAAAAATTGAAATTTATTCCGTAAATAGAAGTTTAGCTCTCGATAAATTGTCCTCTTAGTTTCTCCTGATTAGCCATGCTGCAGTTTCCGTCAATATCATTTTAACCCTTACACAATGCGAAAATGAGTGTTATTCTTATACATAATTTAATCTTCAGGTCTCGTGGTATGGGTAGTAGGGCATAATAATATTAAGGAATTTTTCTTTCAAAATTTTGCTCAGTATATACTATATACTAATCGTGGTAGTTTTTATAGCTTCAAATAAAAAGTCATGGATTAAAAGATTACCACCGGGGGACCGAATATTACACGCAGTTGTGCAGTTCTTCGTAAATGCGGTCGTTCTGTAGCTCTGACCTGCCGATGCGGACTTCACGCCTAGTTGTGCAATAGATTGTAAGCGTCGCTATACTGCTGGCGCACATCCAGTGATATTCAAGTGGCATACGAGACAGCAGGGAAACCTCGCTCCCCTACAGCCTGTCAAAAACGTGTGTTCGATAATTGCGGATCGAGTGGTCAGAGCTACACCATCCGCCCCTACCCCACACAAACTTTGGTAAATGAAGAAGCAGCATGGACTGCTGTACCCCAACGACACATCCAGAACCTCTTTGAATCAGTTCCGAAACGGGCAGCAGCGCTTATACCCAGCAACGGCATCATTACCTTCCTCACTTTACGTCGGGCTATGTTTTGAAACACGCGATCCTTGTACAATGGTTAATCCACCAAATAAATCTGTGCTATCTCCGGTCCTGATTGTTCTTGCATTTGCGATGGCTGGCAGCAACAAATGCCTTTGGAGCAGCGACAGTGGTGATGACTGTACTTGAAGAGATGTGTAATCATTGCTATAGTATTAATGATGTAACAATGTCGACGAGAGGCATATTAAATTGTTTTCCGTTTTATAGTGGTGGCTTGGTGAGATTGAGGCCACAATTCAAGAGATAAGATGAATGGGTTGAAACGATCATCGGAAATGCTGATTTGCATTAAAAATTTAAATCAGGCTTCAAGCAAATGAACTTGTGACTTGCAAGCCATACGATTCTCATGAAATACGGTACGACAAAGTATCGAAGAAAGCTGAAATGGTCTCTCTGCGGAAAGCTATCGGTTGGAAAATATATGCCATTTATTGCTCCTGTAGGTTTCTGTGTCACTTGTTCGTTTTATTTTTCTGGAGCAATAAAATTGGGGTCACCAAAGGGGAAACTAACTGATGTGTGACTGTGACTCCTACAAGTTCTATTGATTGCGCCGTGACTTATGCAGATGGAGATGGCGGTAACTCTCCGCTCTGAATCTTTGTGCTTGTCTGTGAATGCAATGAATGTGTTCCGTAAACATAAAAATGCAGCCACTAAATTTGAAAAACTGCAAGTGCACTGTCTGACTGTCTGCTTCATTTTCTTTCGTCTTGTTGCATGTTGTTGTTGTTCATGTATGCACTAAAGTTGTAGGCGATTCGCTCGGCACTGTCTCATCATTTTCTATTTTCACAACGTCTCAGTCCTTTTGCTCCGCCTCGTAACTATTTGTTTATCACTTGTGGTTCTGATAACCTGTCCTTATACGGCAAGAGTTTTACGTTGTTATCAAGTTTGATTCTAGATTTCGGTCACTGTCTGACGTAGTGACCGAAATCTAGATCTGCCACAAAAACAAATATCTGAGACTTATTTCTGTTCAAATTCTACACATTTTATATTGTCTCCATTCTTCATCTGTTCTTGGTAGAGCATCGAACTAAATTTATATATTAAATATTTTACTGACACCATTCAGTTGTGAAGTCCTCTGTGGAAAAAATAGTTTAATTTCAACTTTTATTTTTCGAATTTCGAATGTTGTTGTTTAAGCTCACAAAGCGGTTTCATCTAGTTCCTTAGCTAATTGTCACTATGTGAAAAATGTTACTACACGACTCTCAGCTAGAGATTCATGGTGCAACCTTCATTCAAGAAAGCTATCCAACAGCCGCCTGTGGCTAAAACAAATCTGTATTTCTTATAATTATCTACCGAATACGAAAATTCAAATTCCGGTTACAATGAGCTTGTTAAGAGATGTCACTGATGTTAATGATTTAACATTTCAAGACAAATATTACCCTTAGAGGCTCCGTGTATATGGCGGGAAGAATATCGCACAGTGTCTGAATGGAATGGAAAAAGTTTATCTACTACTACAATTTTCGTTGTTCATTCAGTAAAGCTACTGCTAGTCAAAGTATGCCAAATGTCTTTCTCTTCCAAGTTATGTTCAGTTACGCTATCTACCCACATAATCTTCTGCATTCTTCTGTAGCACCACGTATCAAAAGCTTTTATTATTCCTGTCCACTTTGAAAAATAGTAAATATTTCGGAGAAAGGGGTAGTGTGGATTCATGCTATCTTATCATATTTTACGGTTTCAAAACATAGCCACTTACACGATCTGCGTCTACATAAGGATATTTACTGTTTTTTTTTTTTTTTGTATATGTACTTTCAACCAGCTGTTTGTACTTAGTTTTCGTCTACAGGTATTCACATACACAAGTCTTTCGAATTACATTTTAGTTGCCACAGCCCCAAATCTTCCCTCGAGCAAACTTAGTCTGGAATAGACTAACTCGTTGGCTGTTGCGTATGCAGATGTCAGTATTATGTTGTGCAAGACCATAAAATTATAGACAATAAGACTGATCTTTGTCAGAATACTCTGAATTTCGTTGGCAATTTATTAAGAAATATAAAGTTACACAAATCATTTGGAAAAATTACTACAAGCAAGTACCCGTTGCACCTGCAAAGAAACCTAAAATAATTTAGGAGACATGAGTTTGAATAAAACTTTTCCCTGTGATCTAACTGAATTAATAATTTGCACTTCTGCTCACGAGGAATGCCTGCGAATCAGCAGCTAATTCAGTGTTTTATAATTCATCTGCCAGTTTTCGTTATCCACTTCGTCAAATATTGATTCGCCTCCTGAGTGACAGACGGCTGTTAATGTAGCATGGAGACAATTTGAGGAACGGAAAAAACTGCTGGTCGACCGGGTCGAGTAATTATTCCCATGGAAGCAGCGGCTGGGAACTTCATTCGTCGCAACGAGCGACACACACAAGCCAGCTGCACCCTCTATGAAAGGACAAATGCATTAATCCACAACTGAATGACTGCCGGCTCGATTACTCTAATGTGAAACGGACTTCGACGCTAAAGGTTCCGCTAATTTGTATGCGTTGTACTGAATGTGCATGAGATGATAACAAAACAGCGTTAAAAGTAATTTCCGAATAAACATTCAGTACATACTGTGAGTTGTAATGGTGAGTAAACCTACATTACAGGAGTAAAATGATTTCAGAGACAGCAATATTGTCGTGTTGAAATGGGAACAGGCTTGACTCCGAAGGCAACTGAACACAGCCCTTATACTCAAAGCACGTTTATTACAAACTCAACATACACGCAGCACTGACTGCCTCTCAGGCAGAGTGCTCTACTATTTATACACAGACAGAATTTACCAGAAATTAGAAGAACAGTTAACATAAGAAACAAGTAGAATTTACAAGTGAACATAAGAAAGATGTAGAACATTCTGGAATTGTTAATTAAAAAGAAATAAATTTCTGCCGGTGGGCGGGATTGAACCGGCGACATCCAGTACCGCAGTCCGTGACGCTATCCCCTGCGCCACGCCGGCAGTCGGTGTTCGTGGTTTCTCGCGGCAATATGTTTGGTGAAATTCTAGGTCTTAACTAAACTTTTGTTCTCAAGGATGAAACAACGAATAAAATGTGCTGAAAGCTTAAAATATGTAAAATTATGAAAGGAATCAAACTGACAGAATTCTGCAATTAGAAGTACTGAGCTAAATATACCGGCAAACGAAGTTATACCATGTAGCCCAATCTTATGAAAATGTGCGTCATATATAGAGTAATAAACGAATGGATGTCTATAATTAAAAATTAGTGAGAAGTGTGAACTTGACAGGCAAGAATACGCGCTCACAGTCACTGTGAAACTGATGCAGACTTTCTCGGAATCTCACATTGAGGGGTTTTCTCCATATCTGAAACATGTTCTAATTTATGAAGATTGTGAAAGGAAGTTGATGTGGAAATAAAACGTCATTCATTGTTTTCCAAGCATTCTGTGAAGGCATCAAATCACGAGACGGAACAGGGCTTCAAACATCCATGTATTACTCCAGGTGTTTTCGTGTGAACGAATGGCCGGTCTCTTACTGTATACCATTGAAATATCACATTCGCCACCGTCGTATGATGGATAGAAAAACAAAGATTTTCCAGTTTCTTTCTATATACAGACAAGCATTCAGTACCTGATCAACACTTACAACAAAGTAGTATTGTCATATTCAGCAGCTGCCCACAGCTGGGAGAGGTATCATGCACGAGAAACGGTATTTTCAATGCCTCATCACCAGTACGTATAGAACAGGATAAGATAGGATGTTTAGGGCGCACAACAGCAAGGTCTTTAGCGCCATAACGAAAGTATTAGACGACAAGTGTAAATGGAGTCAACAGTAATTATATGAGAACAGGCAACAGAAGGGTTAACTGCATATCAACAAAACAAATGCAGACACACATATTGCAAATCAGCAATGTAAGTTGGCCTACTAAAGTATACAATTTTAGAAGTACTTAAAACGCAATATCAGGGTGTAGCGGTTCGCTGATCTTTAATATTAATCAGCGAGCCATTCTTTGACACATTGAAACCTCCAGCCTAAAGGCTAAAAGGAGAAAATTCACAAAATTATAAAACGTTCGTCTCTCTCGCCTCGTTATCAGCTAAAACAGTGGGCATGGCAGCACCAAGATTAGCCGGTGCCCTCTCAGCACGATATAAAATACACTCAGTTAAAATGTGGTGTACAGTGATTTGCACTCTACAAGCATCACAGATCGGTGGATCCTCTCGACGGAATAAAAAACTGTGAGTCAAAGGGCTGTGCCCAATGCGGAGGCGCGTTAGGGTCACTTGAAAACGCCTGAATGCCTGGCAGGAGGTTCGCCATGGTCGGACAGTTGATTTAACCAACTGCAGTTTATGTATTAGCTGTCACTGCCAGCCACGTCTCCTCCCACAAGTGAAAGGACATTCTGGCGCAGCACAGAGTAGGCGTCTCGCAAGGGAGCGGCACACATTTGGGTCACTGCAGCCGCATCAGCCACTTCATTACCTCGAATCCCCACATGTCCAGGTACCCAAAGAAATAACATCTCTTTGCCTCGCCGTTGGAGGAGGCATAGTTGCTCATGGATCAACTGTGTGATAGTTTCAGCTGGGTACATGACCCGCAGTGACTGTAGGGTGCTAAGGGAAACGGAACGGAGAAGAAATTTTGCACCTCGAGCACGCCGGATGTGTTCTAGTCCCTGGAGGATGGAATGCACTTCTGCCGAAACAACCGAGTAGGCAGTGGGCAGGCGGATCCCTATGATCTGACCCGGAAACACTACAGAACACCCGACAGAGTCCCCTTGTTTTGATCCATCAGTGTACACCATTATGTAATCAGGATGCCTATTTAAAATGTTAAATATTCAGAATGAAACGTGATACCTTGGGTGCAATCTGTTTTTAAATTCGTTAAATATAAAAAGAGTCTGGGCCACTGTAATAACCAAGGGAGATATCTACTCCAGCCTCGACGTAAACAGTAAAATCTGACACATCCATATCTAAAAACAGTCCTTAGCATGAATCCCAAAAGGCCTCGTAGGTCGAAGTCGATTACGAAACAGAGTTTCCATAGGCGGGCAAACAACGGTATTGTAAGCAGGTTTATATGGACTGGACAATGTGGCATACGCCTGACGCACTATATGGAGCTGTCGCCGTAAGAAAAGCGGTGGGTCAGCAGCTTCGGCGCAAAGGCTTGGTTTGGGCTGGTTCGAAATGCACCGGTAGCCAACTGATTCCCTCCATGGTGCACCATGTCCAACATTTTTAGGCGGGAAGGTCTTGCAGATCCATGCATCGTGCAGCCATAATCAAGTAGGGACCTTACAAAGGCTCTATAAAACTGGAGTAGACGAGTCCTGTCAGCTCCCTGTGATGTGTGACTCTTTAAAATACTCTTCAAGTCTTTAAGATGCGGTAATCATGGAAGTTTAGAGTCAAATGTGAAACCCAGAAAACGCACAATTGTCTTTAAAATTCGGAGCAGTCTCCCTCATCCGCAGTTAAAAATAGAACGTTTAAAAAGAACACACACAGACCTCGGTTGAAAAGTTAAAACTGGTCTTCTACGCTCATTCGACCAGCCGTCGGAGAGTTAACTGCAACTGACGAGTCATCGTTGGAAGGCTAGAAGAAGAGCAAAAGACAGAGAACAACAAATAATGAACACTGGGAAGAACTTTTCACAATAGAAGTAATACTGTTAATAGCTATGGCAACAAAGTCACACATAAACCCTACCCTGAGGAACATCGTTTCCCTACGTAAAGCGGTCAGATAGCACGCCACCAACTCGATATCTAAAATAACGTGGTGGACGGAAAACCCGAATATAAATGGGAAGGCAGTCACGGAATCCCCATTCGTGGAGGTGCCGGAGTATAAGGTGCCTCCAAGTAGTATTTTAGGCCTTCTCGATATCAATAAATGCAACCAGAAGGTGATGACGGCGCAGGAAAGCCTGCTGTATAGCCGCCTCCAGGTTATCGAAGGTGGAACGATATCTTCTGAACCCACACTGGAAGCGACTAAGGAACTTCCTGGATTCCAAGACCCATGAAAGGCGGTGGTTGACCATCCATTGCGATCCTTCCCTGGCGTTAAAAGGGGGACTAAAATTGCCTCTCTCCACGAGTCAGAAAGTGACCTGACGACCAATTGGCATTAAAAAGATTGATGAGGATTTCTTTATTTCGCTGTGTTAGTTACCTATCATTGCCAGGGGATGTATCATGCGCTACAGACAAAGCACAATTCAGCTCATTGTGAAAGGGTAGTTATAATGCTGAGGATCAGGGGACCATAAGTCGAAATTGCCCCTCTAAGCACGTTGTGTGCTTTAAAATCACCACAGTGTATGAAAGAGTGTGTCAGAAGGTCTTCGAGTTCCGCTACATCAAACGTGTCATGTAATAATGTTTGTAAAACTTATGGGACTTAACTACGGGGTCATTAGTCCCTAAGCTTACAAACTACTTATGAACTAGCTAAGACTAAGGACGGCACATATATCCATGCCCGAGGGGGATTCGAACCCCCGACCGTAGTGGCCGTGCAGACCGTGACTGGAGCGCCTCAGTCCCCTCGGCCGCGTCATGAGGAAGCAGATAGAGGGAGAACACTGTCAAACGGTGACGCACATGTAAGGATACTGCAACGGCTTGTAAATGTGTGGTGAGAGAGGGGCTCAGAGTGATAGGCCGTATTAGTAAAAATAGCCACGGAGCTCAGGTTTGTCAGTGGATTTAAAGTTTGTCTCTTGGAGGCATATACAGATTGGTCTACCCTGAGTCAATAAACGCGGTTCCTCCACATGCGTCCTGAAACTCCGCAAGTTCCACTGCAATACTGGAGCAATGTATCACGGAGGTTGGATCTTTAACCTCTCTTTCTTCCTAGACGGAGAGACTGAACGTGCTGGAGTTTCAGAATTGTGGCGAGATGGTTGCCCATGGGAGGTGTCCACGTCTGAAGCTGTTTCAGACGAAGCATCAGGTGGATTAACTTCGACGTAGCCTGACAGATTCATTGCTGGTTTCGCATGTTTTGCTGGTAATTGCTGGTAATTGCTGGTAGTTTTCTTTGGTGTAGGTTGCTTGTTAGTGGATACAGACGACGTGGTTGCAACTGTGGTGGTGGTTGTGGCGGCGACGGGTAAAAATTAAGGGCTCTGTAGAGGCAGTATATGTACCTCTATCGGCTGTTGTCAGTGGGGCTACGTAAGGTGCAGGTTCCTCGGCCATACAGGTGCACTGACAAGTACATGTGTTTGTGCCTACACTAACAACCTCCGCTCTGGCAACTGGTTTTTGCAGTACTGAAACGAATGAGTTGGTTAATGCAGGAGGTTGCATGACCTTGAAGGTCTCTTGGCCTCTGCATAGGAGATACGCTGAAATGTTTTAATTTGCTGTATTTTCTTCTCCTGAAGGTAAACCGTACTGTCCCTACTACTGACTGGGTGATTGCCTGAACAGTCAAACCGTTCGTATGCTGCTTTCCCACATTTGCCACATGTAGCGTCTCCCTTGCATCCCAAGGAGGTGTGCCCAAAGCGCTGGCACTTGAAACAGTGCATGGTGTTAGGGACATAGGGTCGTATATTTAAGCGCAGAAAACCTGCCTCAACATACTCATGTAGTCGAGGGATATTGAAGGTGAGGATGAAGGGCTTGACTAATTCTCCATCTACCCTTTTCTTAATATTCTGCACATCGACTATGCCTTCTTCAGCCCATTCTTCCTTCAGTTCATCCACTGGGATGTCAATCAGATCCTTACAGTAGACTACACCCTTACTATAATTCAGGGTACTGTGAACCTCTGTTTCGATTTCATATTCCCCAAGACTCTTTGTTGTTTGAAGTTTGGACGCAAGATGGGAAGCTGATGTTTCCACCAATAGAGAGCCATTCCGCAACCGTTTTACTGATTTGAAGTTACCAGCAATTCCTTCGAGACTTTCGTTTATATAGAAGGGCAGTACCTTTTTGAATGAACCTTTCTTTCCTTTGACGGCAAGAAACACATTCTTGTTAACAGCTTGTATTCTGTTACTCTGGACATAACAGTTTTTGAAGAAACTAAGTCAGGAGGACTGGATATCCTAGCTCTCTTTTTCGATTGGGTGTTGGTAGCTCCCAGTAGTACACCTATTCCACTAAGAGTTGCCTAGGTAAGCCTTATACAACTGAGGTGCGGCAGTATCCCCAGGGGTTTCTCCCTATGGACAGTTCCACCTCAACAGCCACGCATCCCATCAGCACATAGCACACCTTGGGATTGAGGTTTTTTTTATAGAGGTATTTCCTTCCTTGCGACCCGGGCGGTCAAGCCAAGATCCCCATTCCCAGGTACATACAACGTTCCGCCGCCGCGCCAAACGGTGGTCACTGAAGCGTGCCCAGAGGTTATGGTGTCAGAGGCCTGGTGGCGCTTACTAGTCCCCAGCTCAGGGACCCCGGATTCGCTAAGCCCATACCAAGCAAATTAATACTTAGCCTCCTGAGGGGAATACGTGTACGTGCACTATGGATTTTTACGTCACGCATGAACAACCTTTTGTGACTCACTGGTCTGATTCAAATTTGAGGGATGTTCAAAACCTACGGCGGATATTCCTAGAGTTTAGACAGTTATATAGAAATTAGTAGTGTGTGATGTTTCTGTTAAACGTCGCTTGTAGCTTTGCAGTATTTCAAGCCATCCGACACCTACAGCCTTGGTTGTAGGTAAATAAAATTTCGAATATTTTGAAAACGGGTCTGCAGAAGATATCTGCTGAGTTAGCCTATTTGACTCGGTGGATAGATGATGTAAAGCTGATTAAAGCAAACTTTCAGTTAGTAGAGGTTTATGGAACGTGTCGTCGCCATTTCGGAGAACAATGGTTAAAATCCACTGGGCGGTGAAAGGAAGGTTTCGCTGCTACGTCATTTATCATTCTACCTAGAGATCAAAAAATTTTCACGTGTTCGCAATCCTAAGCGAATAGAACTACATCAATATCATTATCCGCCAGGAGTTTGCATAAGTATCCGATTTTAGCTTTGCTAATTCCTTCTATGTTGAAGCGGCATATTTTAACTGAAGGTCAAATCCTTTTGTTCAGTTCGTCCTGATAAGACCCGTTTTTTTTTTTTTAATTTATTTTTTTATCTTCGGGTACTGCGATGATTCTGTATGTTAGCAGACAGTACATTTCGGAATCTTCGGAACACCACATCGACGAAGTTCTTTTATGGAGATGATATCGCTCTTGCAAGTAGTGCAAAGAATCTTAGCCAGACAGAAACAATCCATACAGAAGATCTAGTTGTTACGAGTTCTTATTTTAAAAAGTGGCCACTGAAAGCCTAATACTACCAAAAGTATATGTATTACACCTAAACAATAAGCAAGAACATGCCAAACTCCAAGTTCTCTTTAATGGAACTGTACTAAATCATAATTTTTTTTCAGAAATGTTGGAATCATCCTTGACCGCACTATTTCATTCAAGAAACGCCTTGAATATACATCTGACAAAATTAGGACACAAAAAATATTATCCTAAAGTTATGTGGCATGATATACAGCAGTGGCCGAGCGGTCTGCGGTGTGCCAGTCACGGACTGCACGTCCGCTGTGATCGGGAGGTTCGAATTCCCCCTCGGGGATGGATGCTTGTGCCGTCTTTAGTATAAGCTAATTCATAAGTAGTTTGTACGTTTAGGGACTGGTGACCCCGTAGTTAAGTCCCATAAGCTCTACAAACATTTGAACATGATATGGGTAGCTTCGACGGACGTCCTGCGAATTCAGTTGCTGAATACTGTGTTCCAGTGTGGGTGAACAGCTGCCATACCAACCTGATAGAAGGCCAGGTGAATAGTGCTATGCGTCTTATATCTGGTACCATCGGATCAACACCTACGAACTATCTACCGGTGCCTTGTACGTGTTTCCACCTCATATCTTCAGAACTGCGCCACTGCTTCGAGAATTCCATTCAGGAGAACGTGGACTTGCCTATCCAATATGATATACCAGATATGCGTCGAAACAGACTCCGTTCAAGAAATCCACCACTGAGGAAAGCTGAACTGCGTAAAAAGATTTATGGGAGGAGAAATTCCATTGAAAACTCCCGCCAGAGGTTCGAGATCTCCCTCGGGCATGGGTGGATTTGCTGTTCTTAGTTAGGTTCGTTTGTTTGTAAGGTTAGGGACCAATCAACTAAGCAGTTTGGTACCTTAGGATTACAACCCTTAAAGGGGATCTGCAAGTGTACTGGCGACATCTTCATACCTTGCTTTTGGTGCATGTTACTCTTGATCTGCAATGCGGAGGAAGCTGCGATTTTTTACCAGGACTGCTGTGCTGCGTGATCGTCCAGAACGTCGTGAACAGGTGAGAGAATGTTCACGTAACCATTGAAACCTGCGTCGTTTAACAACTGAAGCAACATCTCCAACTTCCGGGGCAGTTCTCCGAAAAGACAATCCCGCCCCTTGGAACCCCATAATTTGACCTGTTTCAGACACGCTTAGTTGAGTGTGGAGTGCACCTCCATGCCATGGTGCCTGTTGGCTTTACACTTATGGGTCTAAACATTCTCTGTCAAAGGGTACATAAAAATGGCTCTCTGACACTTGTGTCATTACGCTGTCTATTGGGGAACTCTGTTGAAATTTTTTAATATTCACAGAATATATGACATCAACTGCGATTGGGAAAAGCTGAAAATGTGTACCCAGCCGGGATTCGAACCCCAGTCTCCTGCTTTCTAGGCAGTTGCGCTGACCCCTACACCACTGGGGACACAGTGATCACAGCACCTGCAAGGACTACCTAAGCACGCCTCCCGCCAGATACAAATTCCCAGCTTCGCCCTGCCCACAGTACTCAAACTCGTAGTTATGAAACTAATTCCCGTAAGAGTAAGGGCTTCAAACTTCATTACTCTTACGGGAATTAGTTTCATAACTACGAGTTTGAGTACTGTGGGCAGGGCGAAGCTGGGAATTTGTATTTGGCGGGAGGCGTGCTTAGGTAGTCCTTGCAGGGGCGGTGATCACTGCGCCCCCAGTGGTGTAGGGGTCAGGGCAACTGCCTAGAAAGCAGGAGACCCGGGTTCGAATCCCGGCTGGGTACACATTTTCAGCTTTGCCCAATCGCAGTTGATGTCATATATTCTGTGAATATTAAATAATAACAACTGCAGGTTCCGAAAGAACAGACGCCACATGTATATATGTTGAAATTATTATTAGAACTGTCCCCCAGTCAGCGTATGCCGTCATTGGATCAAAATCGTCGTCTCTTTCCATATTTACCCATTTCTTTTTCTGGCAGTATAGTTTCCGACGGTGCTTTATCCTAATGACTGCAAAGCTATCGACTAACTATGTTCTGTATGTGAATGAAAATAAAAGATGTTGTAGATTGATTAATGTAACTAATCTGGAGCCGTTTCCACTAACAGGGTCGGTGGAATGGAGAAACGATATCTGGTGGCGGACAACGGATGATGCGGAGTTAATGTGACGTTGCTAATAGCTGCAGACTGCGCCAGCTCAAGAAAACGTTGTATAAAATACACTCATCACCTTAGATCATCTCAAGAAATTTTTTAAAGTGATATCTGAATGTTTGAAAAATACAAATACTGCGTATTTTGGTTTTTATACAAGAAGAAAACTGATCTGGAAATGTTACATTGTGCTTATTCTTAAAAAGAATTATCGGTAATACAAATGACGTGCTTTACGTATTCCGCTGTACTTCGGTGTCGGATTACTCTAAATATATCGAAGCATAATACCGATATGAATCTAACAAATATCTGCGGACTTTGTTGAGGTGCATCTCGTATCGCTACTCCCGTCAGCGATAAATTTAATACGCACAGGTTATGGTGGCCCGTTAGTGCACTTGATATACTTAAGTAGGAATGGCCATTCTTACGAGATAGGTAGATTGTTACAAGTTAGTACTTAGAGAGGAAATTAAAACATCAGCATTTCTTGGAGGTCGTAATAAAATTCCCATAAGAAATAGATCTAAAAAGAAACAGAAGACAAAGGAGACCAAAGTTGCCATGTAAAACATGATGTCCGCATGACATCCAAAGCGGGAGGAATGTGTACGTCATTGAAATAATGCAGATTAACAGTTGTCCACTTCCCCATACTTAGTACCGAATGATAAAACGCAATCCCCATACGTATCTCTTCCGACAGGAGAATTTACTCACAAACCCACCCAGTAGGCTTAAAGAACCTTCCTCTACTCAACTGTGTCATGTTCCTGCTTCTCTTTCATTCAATCAATTGTTCAAATGTTTGTTAAGCTAATGGCGAGGTAATCAGTCCCTAAACTTACACGCTAACTGCGGGTAATCAGTCCCTAAACTTACAAACTATCTATAAACTAAGTTATACTAAAGTCAGCATAAATATACATGCTCGACGGGAGATTCGAAACCCATGCGGGGAATGGGCTCGCGCATCTTAGCGTTGCGCCTCAATGTGTATCTTTTACTGAGTAATTAAAAAAAAAAAAAAAAAAAAAAAAAAACAAACCCTTGCTGAACGTCTATTGAAACTGCTTATTTTGTTTGTAATACAACTCATTTCAGCCAGTACCTATTATGTAACCAGTTAAAAATCTCGTATACTCGGCACTGTTTCATTCAGCTTAATCTCAGTATAATTTGCTATTAAAATATAATCATTTGTTGAGGTAAATTCATTGAAACATGTCAGCGAAGCTTGTTATTTCATGTCATATTTCTTCTAGGAACAAGTATTTTAATTTGTTGTATTTAACGTGTAACGCATTTTGTCTGTGTTTAGTAGTTTTATATAGCAGGTTTAGTGGAATAATTCCTCACATTTTAGTTCAAAATATTTAACAGTTATCATCTCTAACTAGAGGAACCGTGCGAATTGACCTGTCCGCCTACTACAGCGGCAATACGCACGACACTGTGGCATCGCGGGTTGCCGAGAAATTAGGCGAACAATCCCAGGCGGCGCTAGCAGCACGCTCAGAGGGCGCTGTCAAAGGGGACATACTCCCGTCCGCCATACACGTGATCACGGAGTTAGCGCAGGCACACATCTTTCCGCGCGCTTATTTAAGGAAGCGCACCACCTAGCTACGGCAGTCGGACGCCAGCCAAGGGACCTGCTTTCCGACGTCGCTGCCGCCGCTGCTCAGCCGCCCAACCGCACCGCCAAGGACGCCCTCGGGTTCCGCAGCACCGCCGCCGACTGTGGGGACGGACGACTGTGGGTCGCAACCCTGACGTCCGGAATTGAGGTAACGTTAAAGTAATGAACGGTAAACCAGTGGACCTTTAATTATGTGCATTTTGTTCTGGTGTATCATTATCAAGCAGTCAGAGGAGTATTGACTTTTTGTTTTATTGTAATAAACTCAATTGGAGGAATACACGAGTGACATTCTTACGGTAGATTTTTCACGAATACTTCGCACCGTTAGTGGAATGATAAAAAAGGTGGGAAAAATGGAAGTAAAGTATAATGTTCACGCATACCTCGAAGAGACTGACCTATTAACCAACAGTCAACACGGATTCAGAAAGTATCGCTCTTGCGAAACACAGCTTGCTCTTTATTCACATGACGTTAAGTGCAATCTCAAATAGATTCCATATTTCTGGATTAAAAAAAAATTTGTCCCTAAACTTATACTAACGACGGCACAAATATCCATGCCCGAGGGGCGATTCGAACCCCTGACTGTAGTGGCCGTGCAGACCGTGACTGAAGCGCCTCAGTCCCCTCGGCCACAGCGGCCGGCTCTGGATTTCCGGAATTCTTTTGACACTGTACCCCACAAGCGGCTTCTAATGAAATTACGTGCTTATGGAATATCTCCGCAATTGTGCGATTGGATTCACAATTTCCTATCAGAAAAGACACAGTTCGTTGTAATTGACGGTATGTCATCGAGTAAAACAGAAGTGATATCTGGCGTTCCACAGGGAAGCGTTATAGATGTCCTACTCTTCCTTGTGTTTATAAACGATTTAGGAGATAATCTGAACAGCTCCCTTAGACTGTTCGCGGATGATACTGTCGTTTATCGGTTAGTGAAGTCAACAGAGGATCAAAAGCAACTGCAAAGCGATTTAGACAAAATTTCTACATGGTACGAAAATTGGCAACTGACACAACATAAAGAAAAATGTGAAGTAATACACATGACCACTAAAAGAAATTCGTTTCACTTCAATTACGCGATAAATCAGTCAAACCTTAAGGTCGTAAATTCTACCAAATACCTAGGAGTTACAATTACGAACAACTTTGACTGGAGAGAACACATAGAAAATATTGTGGGGAAGGCGAACCAAAGGTTACGTTTCATTGGCAGAACGCTTCGAAGATACACCAGCTCCACCAAAGAGACTGCCTACATCACACTTGTGCGTCCTCTCCTGGAGTACTGTTGGCCCTTGTGGGTCCCTCACCAGGTGGGACTGACGGAAGATATTGAGAAGGTTCAGAGAAGGGCAGCTCGTTTTGTTTTATCACGTTACGGGGGGGGGGGGGGGGAAGCGTCACGGAAATGTTGCACGAATTGGGGTGGAAATCATTAAAAGAAAGACGTTATTCATTTCGGCGTGATCTGTTTGCGAAGTTTGAATCACCGACTTTTACTTATGAATGTGAAAAAATTTACTAGCACCCAACTTCTTAGGGAGACATGACCATCCCAATAAATTAAGAGAAATCAGATCGAAAACGGAAAGATTTAGGTGTTCTTCCGTCCCGCGCGCTATTAGAGAATGGAACGGTAAAGTTATGAAAGTGATTGGTGAACCCTTTGCCAGGCACTTAAATGTGATTTGCGGGGTATCTAGTAGATGTAGATAAATTACTTCAGAACCAATCAATGCAAGTGTTTAAAAGCACAAATGAAACAGCTTGATCCGCTGTTGTTAGGTCAGAACCGCGTACCTTAGTTAGAACCGAAGATATAGTAAAACCGTTTAAAATATTCAATGAAAGGACAGAAGAATATCACGTTTGAATAAAAATGAAGGATGGAGAGACTTCAGTTGATTCTGATTCTTGGTTAGAAATCTACTACTGAATACCTTTCGTTTAAAACAAAAAATGAAGGAAATCGGTCGGATATAACAGCCTGACCGACTGACTTTAGTTACAGCAAGGACAACCCATAAGAAATATATAGAAGGATATAGCGATTAAGTATAGAAAGCGGAAGGCGAGAGTTATGTGAATTATGATACTTGATGACAAATCTGTGGATGAATACCTTTCTTTTGAAACAAAAATGAACGAAATCCGCCAACTGACTTTAGTTTTCGTAGATTCTTGTCCCCTCCCGGCTCCTTTTTCTTCTATTGACCCGGTCCTTGATTTAATTACTAGAGCAAGTACCATCGATCTTTCGGCATAATTCGGGATGGGGATACCAGCCGTCAGCTTTGATCAATGACGTCATTAAAAATGTTCAAATGTTTGTACAATCTATGGGACTTAACTACGGGGTCATAAGTCCCTAAACTTACAAACTGCTTATGAACTACTTACGAACTAGGACGGCACAAATATCCATGCCCGAGGGGGGGATTCGAACCCCCGACCGTAGTGGCCGTGCAGACCGTGACTGGAGAGCCTCAGTCTCCTCGGCCACCGCGGCCGGCATGACGTCATTATTCAGAGGCGTTATATGCGTGGCTATCGTTGATATATGCTCTTAGGAACAAAGACATCATGGAGGTAAATGAAAGACATAAATTAATGTATGAATGTGATTCGGAACAGTTGAGTATTGATGAAATCAAAGATATATAAATATCTCTGGAAATAACGTAATTTTATAAGCTAACATTACATACGCGATATATACAATGAATTTATTGTAGATATTCATATGATGAAATTGCGGGAAATAAATATCACACGGAAAAAATTAAATCACTGTATCGACTATATCGCAATAAAATCGTTGTTTTGGATGTGGAGATAAATAGTAAACACGAAAAACAAAATCACGCACACATTTAAACACACTATACATTGTGGAGGATGAAGAAAATGACACTAACGGGACTAGCGCGGGAATATGGGGGTTTTGGGCGGGGACGTTCTAATAGGTAAACTGACGATATAAATAAACTAATACCAAGAGAATATAAATTATAAAAAAAGTGTTAAGATAAAAGTAACGCTGTAATAGCGTAAAAATTGATTAAAAGGGTATCGGATAGTCTAAAAGGTCTATATACTGAATTTCAGACAGGGGTACCACTACCGAAAAAAAAAAAGAAATCGCATCTAAAACTGGAATTGACCTATATAGCTCACTTACAGGCAGGGGTACCACTGCGAAAAAGTAAAGGAAAATGCGAAGTAAAATGGTATCGTGAACTCGAATTGACCTATATAGCTCAATTGGAGAAGAGGATACCAGTAGTAGTTTATTTAGTTGTTTGAATTGTTTCATAGAAATCGATGTTTTTTTAAAAACAAATAATAGTAATTGACGCGATAGATATTATGTGATCGGTATCGGACACTCGAATTGACCTATATAGCTCACTGAAAAAATACACTAAGTACACTCTTAAAGGTTAGTATCACAATTAATAAGAGCATTCTACTCTGCATACCACTTCATTGTCTCTTTTTACGAAATTCTCTCTTTCTGTGTGAAGGCTGGCTGTCAACTAAAGCCGAAAAATATGGAACATCGATGTGACAGTGTATCTGGTTTTGGACAAAAGCGTCTTACTTCTCGATAAACTAAACTGGCTTGCTGTACACTCTTCGGTAAAATTTTACGACACTTCTCGCCAGGCTCCAGTGCTTATGTTGGCAACAAATGAACAATGAAGTGTAGAATTGCGTTAATATTTTTCACGAGCAACATAGTAAATTTTATTGCTGCTCGTTTCACTCGCAGCAAATTCAATACTGTACCTGCTCTATGGTTGACAGTTTCTTGTATGTACCCTTGTCCGTTCAGAAAATAATAATGTTCGTTTTAACTGCAGTTGTCACGAAAAAACATTTATTGATCATCTGAGTTGCCGTCAATACCTTTGGTGCCAACATAACCACTGCAGCCCGGCGAGAAGCGTTGTACAATTTAACCCTCGTGTGATAGAATTTGAACCGGTTCCAAAACCGCGTGCGTTTAAATGCGATATGAATCTTTATGTTTCAGTTCATTTAAAAAAAAATTCTCACAGGATGCATACATATCTATATTTTACTGCAATCATAGGATTGACGAGATTAACATTCGGGCATGTTACCACGGCGGGAAAATGTAGTATTGAATGACTACTATTCGCTGATTAATGCTATTACATGGTTGACTACATCACGTGGCCTGTGCTCAGTTAGCGTAACAAAGGAACATAGCGTCGCGTAATCTTTTATTTGAGGTACTGTACCGTATTTGACGGATTTCGTATTAAATCTTACTTAGTACGAAAATTTAGAGGGAAAATGAAACATCGCATTAAAGATATTTCCAAAACACGCATTTTAAGACAAAGTATGCTGAGGAAAAGTACTTAGAAGTGACATTTACATGCAGTAAAATTTATCTGAAGAAATTAAATTAATAACAAATTTCCAAAGATATTATTTACTTATATTCGAAACATCAGCGACACACTGACGTCATACAGCACAACACGGCTTCGTCACGGGTCAAAGCCGACGAGTGGTATCCCCTGCTCGAATTGACCCGAACTCTCTGTGCTTGCACCGATCGTTGCGCTGTTTGATCTATCGCGCGTCAATTGTTTTCATATTGGTGTTATCTTTGCCGAGTGTGGCGCTACGGTGGCAGTTGGACAAAGGAGTGAGAGCGGCGCTGCGGGAATAGCAGAGAGAGTATCTTGCAGGCATTTGATACGTTGCATGGCATCGCCAGGGTCGGGTTATTTTTATTAAGGGGTCGATGCTAAGTGCTGGAGGTAGATGGGCGCCTGCAGACGCGGCCACAGCCGCTGAACGGTGGCGCCGCTGCCGGTCTCAGTGGTCTGCAACAAGTGGCTCCACTCGTGTCTGTGAGAGACAGCCGCGAGAGCAGCTCTGCTACCGCACGCGTGCCAACGAGGCGCGGGCCGCTTTGTTCCTGTCGTGTAATAGCGGCAGGGAAGCCGAAGCTGTTGCAGACAATGGCAAATATCAACACAGAAGATTTTATCACTGAAATTGAAAAAGGCCTGCTATATGGGAGATCAAGCACGAAGATTGTAGCAACAAGATAGCAAAGAGAATTGCGTGGGAGCCTGTGAAAGGGAAATTCAAAGAAAATTTCACTAACATGTCCACAGCAGAGAAAAGTGTAATAGGTAAGTAAATTGTTTATTTTCAAAAAAATACTTTATAAATTGAGACATTACATGCAAAGTCATTCAAGCAAGTATCTCAGCTGAATTTTTAAATTGATGTACATTTAACCCTTTCAGACCTGATTTTTAAATAGAGGAAGGAAATTATTCTTTTCCTCTATTCCTTTTAATTTACGTTTTTAATGATTTTAGATGCAAGATTTACGCTGTTGTATGCATGCATTTACATACTACAAAATTGCATGTGCTGAAAAGCAAGGCTTCTTTTTATGGACTAAAATAATAAATTTTGTAGAAGTAATTTTGTACTACATAGTGATCATTCAATAGTTGCCATGAAAAATAAACTACTTTACAGTTATACACTGGAATACAAGTAACCCACAACCTGCGTGTTCTTTGGAGTTCACTAGCTGGTGCGCAGTGCAACACTGATTACTTGGTATTTTTATAGTGCTCTTCGCAGTTGACAGTAAGTGTTCACGATGAAAAGGTTGAACACTCATAATCATATACATGTGGTTTCAGTTGAGGAAAAGTGTTTCTGATCTTTCTTAGACACTGTAAAAGTTATGTACACAATTGTAGCCAGAGGGTTGAAAGTGTTAAATCTTTTCCATTTGCCACGGATCTGGCTGGGCGATAACGTCAGGGAATGAATCAGTCAGGGCGTTGCCTTTTATGTAGAGACATGTGGCGTGACAACTATGATGCACATAAAATAAGCATTTTGTGTTTATTCTACAGCTGCTAATCACCAACGGAAATTGAAACGTCTACGTGATTCATGCAGAAGGGAAAGAGGCAAGCAGAAAAAAGATGTTACATCGGGTTCTGCAGCAAAGTACAGAAGACAGTATATATTTTATGAACAGTTAAGATTTTTGGATAATATTACAACAGAAACAGAAGACAGTCTGCCAGTAATTGACGAGAAAGGGAACGAGGAAGGAGGCATGGACAAAAGTCGTACGACGACAAACCACGAAAGGGTGCGGAGAAGACAGGAAGAAATAGAGTGGCTGAAGATGAGGAGCTACTAAGGACCTTTAAGGCAAAGTATTTGCAGCAAGAAATGGAAGCATATGATAAACTGTTTTTACTGTCAATGCATAATGACTTAAAGGCACTGCCTGAACACATGAAGCTGTCTGTAAAAAGTCAATTACTTAGAGTGTTCTCTTCGGCGAAACAGTCTGCCTATGCTCATGTGGCTACCTCTCCACGTCAGCAGTTTTACACCCAACAACAATATGGGCATCCACCACCAGTTCATCATCAACAATCATCTGTGCAGTTTAACTACAGTTTAATAATGTTCGATCGGGGTCTCACTGCGTTGCCATACCAGGACAGACTTGCTGCACAAAACGAAGAGAACTCAAATCGTCCTTTCATTCAGAGTCCTGATGTAACGACATCTGTAGCTAGTCATGCATCAGTTAGCAAGCGATGTTTCGACTACACCATTTTCTGAATCATTATTTGAATATGTATATTAGTGTATCTTGGCTATTTTTTTGCACCTAATAAATAGTGAGAAATAACATATTTTAAATGTTCATTTTATACTTACGTCAGTTTCAAGGCTAGTCTATTTTCTGGTGGAATGGCCTCTTATAGCGGTGTCTTTTCTTCGAATCATGTTGCTGAGTTCATCCAAAAGTCCATGAAATGAAATTTTCGATAAAAGAAAATAACAAAAATATTTTGCATCATGTTGTTGCAAATCATCATATAACTAGCTTAAACCCGCGGCTCCGATCGCGTGTTGGTTGATTATGATAGATAAACTATGTTTCAGTAGTGTTCTATGATAGTGGTTTTGAAGGATGAAATGAAATACAATACCTTCTTTAAAAACTAACATTTTCAATCAACATTCAGATAAAAAAATAAAATTGTGTGAAGTAAGTAGTGTAGATCAAATCACGAAATTCAACAATAATGGTTGTAATAATATCACAGATCGATTACTTGATGTAATGCGCGAAACGTCAAATCCATATTTTAAAGAGATGTATTACAAGAAATTTCCTTTTTACTGATTTATTTATTTAATCTTATATTTCCTTATTCGTATGCTTATCCATACAGAGAAGGAGCTGAAGACATTGTAGCACGCATAGACCAAAGATATGGCCTGTGGCTTCACGTTTCGCTGTATGTAACCTCCTTGCTATATAGTCGCAAACGTCATCGCTGGCCTTCAGTCCGAATTTTTTTTATAATTTGACGACTTTCAACCAACATATCTTCTACTTCCTTATAGCTATTGGCATAGAACTGCTATGGTGTACAACGGGAGACTTCGGACAACAATAGCACACAGACTATTCGTTTGCGTTCTGTAATTTTTGCCGCAGAGCGAAATATTAACACACACACACAAGTAGAATTTTATATACACAGATAACTTTCCATCCCAATATACTCCGCCGGCGGCCGCGGTGGCCGAGGAGACTGAGGCGCTTCAGTCACGGTCTGCACGGCCACTACGGTCGGGGGCTCGAATCCCCCCTCGGGCATGGATATTTGTGCCGTCTTTAGTATAAGATAGTTCATAAGTAGTTTGTAAGTTTAGGGACTGATGACCCCGTAGTTAAGTCCCATAAGCTTAACAAACATTTTTTTAACAATATACTCCATCATTTTATCATTGTCAACCCTCAAGCAACAATGCAACCAATAATACCATTTTCAAAGAGTAAATATAATTTTCAAAGAGTAATTATTGTTCCGCATTTCACGTTATATTCTTCAAATTACTAAATATCTATCAGATCGCTATAAAACCGAGCCTAAAACCTTCCTCATGTATAAATTAGTAACTGTACAAATATTTAAGTCTCTGTGTCTTGTCTTTCGGACTTGATAAGCGTACACCGAACAGACATTCACCTATGCGATGTGTGAAAACTAATGGATGAAACCAGAATCTTCTTCCGTTTTTGTGTTTTTCTTTCCCTGAATAAGAATCATAGCCAGCATCAAAATTGTTTCTGCGTCCAAATCATCTGCAATACTGACAGATTTTGTACACGAGGCGAGTGGAGTTTGCAGCGCTGCGAACGTGCGCTTGTGGCGCCACTATAACGCGCCTCTGGCCCTCGGCAGCAGCTCCACAAAAGGGCTGCGTGCCAGCCACTCAGTGGGGCTACAAACTGGCCGTGTCTGAAGGGGCCCTTTGTGGCCGCACACGGCGTGTGCATCGAAGTTGTTCTGAGTGAGACTCTGTCTGTCGGTGGAAGCCATGCATGCCATGAGCTGAAGGGGTTGGTTCGGTGAGGCTTTTCCCTCAAGTCATAACAGCATGCCGCGGCAGATTAACCACGCGTACTGGAGCGCCGTGTAGCGGTGCGCGCGGCCTTCCGCCGTCGGAGGTTCGAATAGCCCCGCTCCATCGGGCATGGATGTTTGTGTCGTTTTTAGTATAAGGTAATGCATAAGTAAAACTTCCTGGCAGATTAAAATTGTGTGTCGGAACCGGGACTCGAATCTGGAACCTTTGCCTTTCGCGGGCAAGTGCTCTACCGACTGAGCTATGCCGACACGACTCATGATGCCGCCTCACAACTTTACTTCCGCCAGTACCTCGCCTCCTACTTTCGAAACTTCACAGAAGCTCTCCGGCACACAATTTTAATCTGCCAGGAAGATTCATATCAGCGCACATTTCGCTGCAGAGTGAAAAGTTTCGTTAATGCATAAGTAGTTTGTAAGTTGAGGGACTGATGACCCCGAATTTAAGTCCCTTAGACTTGACAAACAACAATATCAACATACCAGCACCTCAGCGCGGGCTGTTTACCTCGTCGGCTGACTGTGTGTACTCCGCAATCAGCCCCGGCTGCGCCTCGCGTCGTTCAAGCCGCTTTTCATCTGGGATGTATGAATTGTTTCCGGACGTTGCTTGACACCCTCCTCCTACACCATCGCGAGGGTGGCTGCACTTGTGGAGTAAGGAGTAAATAAGTTTGATACAGTCATGCTCCGCAAATTTGTGTGTCTGAATTTGGCAGGATCGGTGGTTGTTCCCCAGGAGCCGTCGTTGCCTGTGTCTACGTCGTTAGTTGTTTATTCCTGTGTTATGACGTTCAATTGAATAATTTTTTTTTCTTTGCTCTGAGTAGCAAGTACTGTATATTCATGAACTTGGTTAATGTAAGTGGGGAATTTATCTGGTTTGTGCCCCGATGCTACCTCACATCTGCACGGGCGGTAATTGTATAGCTTTGTTTTTTCTTCTTTGTCTTCTCCTTGTACAAAAAAAAAAAAAAAAAAAAAAAAAAAAAAAAAAAAAAAAAAAAAATTCTCCCTCCGTGAGGCATCGCCACCCCGCGGTTGTAATTTGGCGTTCAATCCGATTGTGTAAGCCCTTCGTGTCAGCGCTGGCCGGCCGCGGTGGCCGAGGGGACTAAGGCGCTCCAGTCACGGTCTACACGGCCACTACGGTCGGGGTTTCGAATCCCCCCTCGGGCATGGATATTTGTGCCGTCCTAGTTCGTAAGTAGTTCATAGGTAGTTTGTATGTTTAGGGACTGATGACCCCGTAGTTAACTCCCATAGGCTATACAAACATTTGAACATTTTGTCAGCGCTGTCGTTCTTGTTGACCGTTGGGCACCTTATTCCTCTCCTTCCTGGTTTGAGTCAGCTCATCTGTTTTACCTGTGTGGGGCCAGGCGCAGTGGCCGAGCGGTCTGCAGCGTGCCAGTTACAGTCTTCACGGCCGCTACGCCGGGGGTTCGAATCCCCCCTCGGGGAGGGATGTTTATATCGTCTATAGTGTAACGTAGTAGTAGTTTGTAAGTTTAGAACTGGTAACCCCGAAGTTAAGTCCCTTAAGCTTAACAAACATTTCAACCTGTGTGGGTATATTACATTAACGAGTAGCCAGCTCCCCACCTCAGTGTGATTTTCTTGTAACGAAGCTGAATTTCTGTCATTTAAATTGCAGGAGTTATTTGTTAATTTTATTGTGTGTAGTTTAATTACAAAAAAAAAATGTTCAAATGTTTGTAAATCTTATGGGACTTAACTACGGGGTCATCAGTCCCTAAACTTACAAACTACTTATGAACTACTTACGAACTAGGACGGCACAAATATCCATGCCCGAGGGGGGATTCGAACCCCCGACCGTAGTGGCCGTGCTGACCGTGACTGAAGCGCCTCAGTCCCCTCGGCCACCGCGGCCGGCGTTTAATTGCCCTTCTGCCTATTGATACCATTTAGCGGGGTTTGCTGCTACCAGCCTTTTCTATTGAAGTAAAACTCAGACTTTAATTTGGAGCTCGTCTTTATTGTGTTTTTGTAATTGTATTTTTAAAGAGCTGTGATTAATTTTGGAGCCCCACTTTAGTGTGATTTTGACAATTAAGCTGAGCTGTTTTCATTTGAATTGCCGGGACCAGTTGTAAATTATATTGTGTTTACAAGGGTTACTTTTCATTTAAAATTTTCCACTCTTGCTTAAATTGTTGGGCTCATTGTGTCTTTTATGGTATTTTAAAGGGTTGATTTTACTAAATTTCGAGACCACCTGTAAGAATGTTGATGTTATGAAAAATTTTTTGGGGCCCTCAGCCCGTTATTAACATATCAAAAACTTGCTTCTCTCAAATTGGCCTTCTGCCTTGCATGACTTATCTGAACTGCCTTGTATGGCCTTCAGCCTCTTGATTGTAATATGTTTGTCTGTATATCCTCTATGTGTTTATAAACCATTCATTCGATTGCAATAAAAGTTTGGTGAACTGTTCACCGTACGACCAGGAAGGTTCCTGACTCAAAAGCAACAGAGCAAGACACATAGCTCCGAAGATATGACGTCATAAATAAGGAGAGGCCACCGCGTGGGAATAAGAATATCCAAATTTATGCGTCACGGCCGGCGGCGGTGGCCGAGGGGACTGAGGCGCTCCAGTCACGGTCTGCACGGCCATTGCGGTCGGGGGTTCGAATCTCCCCCTCGGGCATGGATATTTGTGCCGTCCTTAGTATTAGCTATTTGATAAGTAGTTTGTAAGTTTAGGGACTGATGACCCCGTAGTTAATCCCATAAGTTCTACAAACATTTGAACATTTTTTGAATAGCCGGTAAACAAAGCAGGGAGCGCGCGACTTACCGCCCGGGTGTAAACACGCCGTTCAGAGCACAGAGCACAAACACGAGGTCCGAACACCACCGCCGCTGCCGGTCGAATGAACCACTAGACCACGCGTGCTGTCGGAAGACTCGCGCCATCTATGTACCCAGTGATCTTCCTCTTGTTTAAAGGCCATGTGTAAAAAAAAATTCATAGAGATTGCAGCAAACCTTTGCATTTTGTAAAATTCCGTAAGTTAAGTACCCTGCACCATGCACCGAACGAAATTTTATAAAGACAGTGACATTTCTATTGTTTTTTGAGGTAGAGTGTGCAAAATTTCATCAATATCGGAACAAAACTATAGGCTTCAATGCAATAGCAACGCAGGGCCACATTAAAAAACGCACTTTGTTGTTTTCAAGTATTCCAGTTTTATTAAATACAATCCTGGTTCTGAGAATAACGAAAAAAAAAAGGGGGGGTTGTGAAATTGGTCGAGCCGTTCTCAAGTTATGGCGCGACCAAGGTATTGAGGGATCAATTTTTATGTTGCAAGTACCCTCCTCCATGCACCATATGAAACTTAAGGTAGACGGTGACCTTCCTCTTGTTTTGAAGGTCAAGCGCGCGAAATCTCGTGAAGATCGGAGTGAAACTGTAGATTTTGTGAGTCTGCAGGAAAACTATCCTTCGCCATGCACCTATCAGAAAATACTTCCTTAACTGACGATTTCTACCTATACACTACATTTCTGGCAAATTTCAGCTTCATAGGTGAAGTAGTTTTCGAGATTTCGTGTTTAGTTAGTGAGTGAGTGAGTGTACTTTCGCTTTTATATAGATAGAGATTAAAAAAAAAAACTTATAGTTTAATTTTGGATGCAAGAGAATTAAGCGAGACTTTCGGACAAAAATAATTAGTCATTCGACCGGCAGCGGCGGTGGTGTTCGGACCTCGTGTTTGTGCTCTGTGCTCTGAACGGTGTGTTTACACCCGGGCGGTAAGTCGCGCGCTCCCTGCTTTGTTAACCGACTATTCAAAAAATGTTCAAATGTTTGTAGAACTTATGGGACTTAACTACGGGGTCATCAGTCCCTAAACTTACAAACTACTTATCAACTAGCTAATACTAAGGACGGCACAAATATCCATGCCCGGGGGTATTCGAACCCCCGACCGTAGTGGCCGTGCAGACCGTGACTGGAGCGCCTCAGTCCCGTCGACCACCGCGGCCGACTGTCGATTCTGGCTAGTGTAGTTTGTGTGAAGGTGAGAGATTCAGAATTTGTTATCTGCAGGGCCCACTGTGTTAGTGATGTCGCACATCGATATTTTAATAATAGCAATTATATATTTTCAACACTGTGTATTCTTAATTCGTATTAGTTACACTATAAGCTTATATCGTGTTACTAGTCATCTTCAGGTGTTATGCCTGCAATACATAAGTTTTCATAATATTTAGTATTAAGCTGTCTACTTATTTTATACAGATCTATAAGAAATGCTACATACCACATCTGTTATGCTGTAAATTTCAATATTATTGTGACGTGATATATTTTATTATTATTTTTTTCTTCTTTTATTTATATAATTTTAATATTACGTAACTTATAATATTGTGCTGTCATGCAAGATCTTTATGAAGTTACGGATTTTGACATTTATTTGACAGCTCTACAGAGATGTAATACGTTTACATTATTTGCACAGAGAATGTATATCTATGAGGCGAAGCTTTTATTTAAAATTGAACGAAATATGTTGGTTTTTTTTTTATCTCTGATAATTTTGTTGGCATAATTTTATGTTATATCAACGCTGAGATTGTCTGTATGGATAATCATTAATGGTAATTTTGTTATTGCGCTATATCTATGATTGGCATTGAGATCGTTTATCCGTTGTTATCCACTAGAATATGAATAAAATTATTGAAATAATTTTTGTGCGTGAAATCCGTTTGATCGTTCAGAAAATAATTTATGTTCCTAATTGCACGGAGGGACACTTCCATTTCTTCAAGAATATTTATCTCGTATCCATTCTGTACAGCATGCAAAATTTCCAGTACTTTATCTATGGTGTCAGCTGTGTGATTTTCGGATTGCAAATGTTGAATGAATTTTGTGAACGTGTTGTTGATTCTGTTCGAGGTGTCCTGAAGTTCAAACACCGCGATAGTAATGTGGCCGATGTTTCAGTTTCACATGCCGGATTTGGAATTAGAACAATTCGAATATTCGAATTACCATTTAAAGTGCCTGCTCAGGATATTAACGACGTGATTGTGCCATATGGGACAGTTCTGAGTATGCGGAGCGGTGGTCTGCTGCCCATAAGTTTCCCGTGCTGAACGGCGTTAGGCAACTTAAAAGTATCTTCGCCGACATATACCATCGTATATTGCAGTGCGTGGCTACCGCGCTGTTGTCGTTTAAGACGGCCAATCGAAATCTTGCGCACGCTAAGGTGACGTCAGATCAGAATGCATGCAGAGGCGCGTGGCTCCGTTGCCGCCCGGAGAGAGCGTGCAGCCGCTTGCGATGACGTCACTGCCGGCGTCGTATGCGGTGGCGGCCCGCGGGGAGCAGGCGGGGCCGCACAGCCGCGACGCCAACCCTGACAGTGAGCCTCTTACCGGTCCGACAGCCGACGCTCACGTGACAACAGAGGATCCTGCTACCGTAACTTCAAACGAAGACAAACCTAATGAGACCGTTGCTGGACAGACTTTAAGTAACACTGAGGAACCTGTCAAACAGACGTCACGTAATATTGCGGGACCCAATGAACAGCTATCCAATAACGCTGAGATGGCTGACAGTCCCGTGGAGGTTGCACCCGATACAACACAAGTCAGCAAGACCATTGTTCAGAATGATAAGTCAGCAACAGGTGATAAACCCCCAAAGAAAAATAAGAAGTGGAGGTTGGCCCACCAAGGTGTGGATCATATAGCGCTGCGTCTGCGGGAAAAGCGTACATGAGTGGTGAAGGATTTCACTGAGGGAACTAATGAAATTGCTGCTCCTATCCCAATTTCACAGGAAAAGCAGCGAGCCAAGGATAAGGTGCCAGGCCCTCCCATAAAAGCAACTGACAAACCTACTGCGCATGGTAAGAAGGTGCAAGATCTGAAGGATGTTAACGCACTTCAGACTCCACAGGCGAAAGGATCTTCTGCTTACACGACCTGGTCTGACGACAACGAGAATACTGGGACAGATGACCGAGGCATCTCAACACTCAAAGGACTCGAATCTCTCCGCTCATAAAGACATCAATGTCGCCATAAGTACACAGACGATGGAGACGGACAGCGCTTCAATTTGACAGTAGAGGATTACCACCTCTTGCCATACACAAAACCCATAGCAAATGAACCCCCAGCAGGCATCCAAAATTGCATCCGTACATATTAATAAGATCCACAGTAATTTCAATTTAAAAAACTGAAAGATTTCTTGTTTGCCGCTGACATCCATATAGCAATGCTCCAAGATGTGTCTGATATCGACTTACAACAGATACCTGGATTTAATATTTTCTCCGACCCAGCGTTTGGAGCGGAACTGGGGTCCGCCATACTATTAAAGGAAGGCATCTTCGTCAAGAATGTCGAAAAACTTGTGAATGGCAGTGGGATAGCTGTCACATTTAATAGTACAAGATTAATAAACGTATACGCTCCATCTGGTTCCAGTAACAGGCAACACCGTGCAGACTTTTTGGTATGAAATTAATCCCTCTTCGGAAGCAACTACGATAATATCATTTTTGCCGGTGACTTTAATTGCGTACTTAGTACTATTGATTAAACCCCAAATTTTAATTCATGTATAGAACTTGAGCGCGTCTTCTAAGATCTACATATAACTGACACTTGAACTTTTATGCACGGTGGGACACCTTGTTTTACGCATGAGACTAATCATTCGGCCAACCGACTTGACAGAATTTATGTTTCTCAGGGGCTAACAAACCACCTGTTACATACTGAACGATGGCCTACTGTTTCTTAAGATCACGCGCCTTTTATTTTTACCATATATATGACAAAACAGGCCACACACCGGAGTCGCGGCGTCTGAAAATTTAATATTACACACTTCGAAGACCTTATCTGACGAGACGTGTTTCTACGGACATGGTCAGCCTGTGAACAAAAATTGCTTGCCTATCGCTCAGCCATCGATTGGTACATTAAATGCATGAAACCCCAAATGAGAAAGGCTTTAATGGTGTATTCTCGAGAGAAAAACTGGTGATTCAAAAGAACAATGGAATTTTACTATCAGTGTCTACGGGACTTATATAAACTTGATGCTGATGTTGTAGAAAATTTTACGAAGGTCAGACTAAACCAGGCAAAAATTTTATCCCTGAAAAGGCAGCAATTAGAGGGTTTTAAAATACGTTCCAAAGCACCAAAGACGGTACAGGGTGAAGAAGCAGCCATGTATCACATGATACGTGAAAGTAGACAGGGTTCTAGGAAAATACTGACGGAACTCAAAACCAACACCGGGATGACACTAAATCAACAAAGTGAAATTAAGGAAGCAATCCACGAGTACTATACCGACCACCTGTCTAGTCGAATGGTTGACGAGGCATCTCTGACAGGAAGATGCGAGTGCACTAATTGCAGAGATCACGGAAGACGACTTGGAAGATATTGTCAAACAAAGCCTGAAGAATAAATCATCCGGTTGTGTCGGACTACCAGTGTAATTGTATCAAGCATTTTGGCCAGACATAAAGTCGAGATCCATTGCTATATGTAATGAATTGATAGACCCAAATACCACTGTTCCACCAGAGTTTCGCCAGGGAATTGTTGTATCAATACTCAAGTACCCAAACAGTAACACACTTATGAATTTGAGGCCAAACACCCTCCTGAATAGTGATTATAAATCTTTGGTCGTGTCCTGAGTCGACGGTTGAAGACAGTTATGCACTTTATTACCGGTCCCCATCAAACACGTGTCGGTAAAGACAGGTCAATCTATCAGACTCTTACGGACTATAGAGATGTAATGGCTATTACAGAAGCTTGTAAAGTAAAGTGTGCAATAGTAACTGTAGACCTTGAAAAAACATTTGATAGTGTGAGCCATAAATTACTCTTTCATACAATGCGGGCAATGGAATTCCCTATCTAGTTTATAGGAATAATACAGAATATGTTCCAAAACAACACCTCTAAAATTTTAATTAATGGTAAACTCAGCAGCGAAGTCAAGGTCGAAAGCTCTGTAAGTCAAGGATGTCCATTGTCAATGGTTTTGTTCGCCATTGCCATCGAACATTTGCTCGCCAAGCTGACACACCATCTGCAAGGTCTGGACATCCTAGGTCAACAGATTGCCTGCCGCGCACCAGCAGATGATGTTGTTTTCCTTGTTATAAAAAAATGTTCAAATGTTTGTGTAGCTTATGGGACTTAACTACGAGGTCATCAGTCCCTAAACTTACAAACTACTTATCAACTAGCTTAACCTAAGGACGGCACAAATATCCATGCCCGAGGGGGGATTCGAACCCCCGACCGTAGTGGCCGTGCAGACCGTGACTGGAGCGCCTCAGTCCCCTCGGCCACCGTGGCCGGCTTCCTTGTTATAAATACACAGGAAATGGAGTCTGCTCTTGACGTAATACGAAAATACGAGGCAGCCTCTGATGCTGAAGTGAACTGGAGAAAATCCGGCATAATGAATACTGGACAAAGACTCGAGGGGTAACCCCCCCCCCCTTAAAATTACAGGCTCTTACCAATATGAAGTGTTTAGGGATCGAGTTTAGGAGACAGATTCAGAACACCATTGCTGGCAATTACAGAACGTTGCTCAATAAACTCAGAGTTGGTATACAGTCTTACAGCTTACGGAACTTAAATACATTACCAGGAGTTGGCCAATACTTACATCTAAAATAAATTATGTTGCAAAGGTGCTGCCTGTTCCAAAAGGTATTACACAAAGGATGTGAGCAGAGGTAAAAATTTTAAAGTTAAGTAAAATACGCTAACTCTCCCACCATGGAATGGTGGGTTAGATCTCACAGATATATACCTGAAGGCCCGAGCTTCCTATCTGTGAAACACCTACAAGCTGTGGAAAAACTCTCCACACAGCATAACCGCTCACCCGATCGATCAATGCAATTACGCCGTCGGACCTTCGTTTTCCAATTGATATCCACCATGTTAAGAGGGACCTATATCATCTGCGGCACTTCTTGCTAGAATTCAGTTATGTCCGATAAAAGCCTCAAGCTACAGAAATACAGCAGGTAAAGAAAATATATAAAGCGTTACTCAAAACCAAGTCAAGGAACAATATCGAACTGGCGTGTAATTTGGGACAACATCAACACATGTCATTTGCCATCTGATGTGAGGGCATCCTGGTACAACGTAGTGAACAGATAAACAGCAACCTACGCAAAGCTCTTTTCGATTAATTCAGCTGAGTCTCCCTTGTGCGTCACATGAAATCTCCAGGATACGAAAGAGCACCGGTTTGTTTGTTACAAAGTCAGCCGGATTTGGTGAATCATTCGACGTCTGTTGGTGAGCATCACCAGGACATTGCCGACTACCATCACACCAGCGCATTTTCTGACTCCAGATGTTGTACCATACCCGCAGACAAAACGTGATGCAGTTAACTGGTTAAAAGGTCATACAGTTTATTACATTTTCAATGTCAGAGCCAAAACCAAAGAAGACTTTTTCGTGTATCTAATGATACAACTTCAAATACTTCAGAACACTACAAACTATAGGAAAAATTTCACAAATTTTCTAAATGTTGTTGTTGTTTTTGGTTATAGGGGACTAAACTACAAGGTCATCAGTCCCCTGTTCCTAGCGAAGAGTCCACTGTCAAGAACTTAAGGAATAAAACAAAGATCCCAAAACAAAAATTTTACAGAAGGGGCAGACTGACAATGATAAAGACGCTAACAACACAAAATGATGAAACACGAGAGGTAGAACGAGGTCGGGATCTCACCTAAAACTGGACAGCAGAACACGGCTGGCTGATCGCAAAGGAAAACCAGGATGAGCCAGTCATACTGCACACACTAAAAACCCCTTAGTAATTTACAGAAGGGTCTTAAAAGGGTGTAAAATCGCTAGATAGGTGGGGACCTGAAGTAGCAGGCTATAGCACCCACCACTAGATGGAGTTGTAAAAACCAGCGGCGCGAATAAAACGTAAAACGGAATGAGCCGTGGAGGCATCGTCGCTAAAAACTACGGGTAGCGCGTCAGGTAGGTTAAAAGACTGCCGCAAGGTGGCTAAAACTGGGCAGTCCATCAGAAGATGGACTACTGTCAGCGCTGCTCCACACTGACACACAGGTGGGGCCTCACGGCGAAGGAGATAGCCATGGGTCAGCCAGGTATGCCCAATACGGAGGCGACAGAGGACAACTGACTCTCGACATATGGGCGTCAGTGAAGACCTCCACAGAGCTGTGTATAGCTTCACTGCTCGAAGCTTGTTTGTTGCACTCGTGGAAGACCATTCAGCACTCCAAGCATCACCCACCTTCTTGTGCAGAAAATTTTCTAAAACGTACAATTATTCCAGATCTACTTGAGAGCATAAACGATTCGAATATTTAAGAAGAAGATACTTCGACAGATGAAACCATATCAAAGATCCCCCCCCCCCCCACAAACACGCTATAGTATTTGGAGTATTGTAATCACTGGAAAGGATAAGATAAAGTGGCGTTAACAAGAAGAGACTTAATACGATAAGACTCGATGACGTCTGGGTACCTAAGGTATAAGTAGACAGATTTCTGTGAACTTAGTGACCTTATGCGCAAAGTAGATACTGTACCTTTTAGTGGCAAAGGATACGGCGCCAAAGAAGACGGTTTTAGTTTCCTTTGTCTGTACCAAGGATAACTTATTTTTCCTTATTGCATAACAAAAGTGTTTTTTAAATAATTTACCCAAGCAATACTACAATTAGAGTACAATACCAAACACCATCGAAAAAAAAGTTTTCAGTTCACTTTATCATCTAACTTAAAAGATAAATTTTACATTAATTACAGCTCGCCCTTTGAAGCTCTTTCAACATGCACCAAGGAGGCCACATCTAATCATAATTGCTCGAATTATCATTTTCAGTTTCCAATTATCATGTTCAGTTTCCACACTTTAGAGATCACAGAAAAAGAGTGGTTAGCATCGCAGATCGCTGTGCATGCGAGCCCTAGTTTAAATCCCGCCACGGGCAGAAGAAAATTTATTTCTATGTATTTACTATACTTAGATTGTCCTCCATGTTTCTTATGTTTTTGGTAAGTACCAGAAAGCTCTTTCTATGTATAAATAGTGAAGCATTCCAAGCAGGAGTCAGTCTGTACTGAGTGTACGCTTGTGTTCGCAATAAACGTGTTCTAAGTGTAAAGAGTTGTGCTCAATTAACGACCCGCCTTAGAATTCCGGGCCACCTGCAGTTTGCAACGTTAATCTTTCTGATGGAGGTGCCGGGTATTCTGCAATACATCTGCATCATCGTGGCTCCGATTAGGAAGCGGAAGAGACGTCGCTTACACGGACAAGGAAATTCAAATGTTTGTTAAGCTTATGGGACTTAACTACGGGGTCATCAGTCCCTAAACTTACAAACTACTTATCAACTACCTTATACTAAGGACGGCACAAATATCTATGCCCGAGGGGGGATTCGGACCCCCGACCGTAGTGGCCGTGTAGACCGTGACTGGAGCGCCTCAATCCCCTCGCCCGGCACACGGACAAGAACCGGAATACAAAGGGTATACTGACTACCTCTGTCAGAAGGACCGTGTCATCAAAACAACCTTGGATGCTAAAACAGCAGTAAGCAAGCGGCACATCAGACACCATCGATGTTCTCGGAAGACCTGGACCGGACCCAAATAAATGGTTGAAAGGATCACTTTATGTGCTTGGCAAACGTATACTCCTACCTGGACGGGATGGCCCAGCATCGGTTTGAAAATAACAAGCTCGATAGCTGGGAATAATTTCAGACAGAACTTAAGAAGACGTTTGGAGACCACCATCGGCAAATCCGTTTATCAGAAGAACAACTGAAGAACAGGCCAGGCGACGTGGTGAGTCGACACAGTCGTATATACAGAATTTTTTGGCTCTATGTCACGTAGTTAAACCGGTTACGACGGAGCCCGATAAAGTTTCACACCTGATGAAGGGCACTGCGGAAGACATGTATCAAGCTCTTCTGCTTAAAAGACGTTTCGACGACACAAGAATTTATCCAATGGTGCCACAAAATTGAAGAGATGTAACTGAGGAGGGTTGGACCAAAGAAGTATGACAGGCTCCCGAATGTTGCCCTTATGGCGTTGTGGAAGACCAGCATGACTTTGCTGCTCTCATAAGACAAATTGAGAGAGAATAATTACAAAAGTTTATGGCAGCCGGGACTGTTGGACCAAACGAGCACCAGATTATGGCCATGGATGTTAATCCTGTGTCATGAGGGAGCCGACGCTGGTGAGAAGGCGGTGTTTGAAACATTAGCGCCTGTCAGCCCTGCCAATCGCACCCGACGTGAAGAATGGCCTCGCCCTACTATGACTTTTGCTGCAGCCGCCAAACGGCAGCTTGGGAACCGACCGACGCGACCACAACCAAATCTTCAGGCAACTGTGAAGCCTCGCAGGACAGGTATCTGGAGAACGGAAGACAAAGGTGTGTTTTCACTGTGGCCTTCCCGGACATGTCGTATGATAAGGTAGGGAGAGAAGACGAGTATTCGACAAGTATTATGCCGCAAGACGCCAACCATCGGAGCAGTCCTTTAAAGGGCAGTGAACTGCAGATGACTACTGTCGACCTATCCTGAACGTGGTGCTCTACAACACGCCGTCACCTTAGAGAGATACCACCCGCTCGCCTAGGCGCCGAGTTCAGGAAAACTAGGCGAGGAGCCCATCCATGGAGGTGACGCCGCCGCAGATGAAAATCCTGCATGGACGATAGTCGCTAAGATATCGGAAAATCTCATTGACGTCATCATCGACGGCCATCTTGTCCGGCCACTAGTCGATTCGCAAATGGAAAATACGTCCAGCTGGCAGGAACATGTGTCGCAGGAGTAGCTATCAACAATAAGACGCAGCCTTTCGAATTTGTGGTTCCAGCAGAGAGTATACATAACGTCATTCTCGTATGTGACTTCCTTCAGGCATCCCAGGCTGTCATTGACTGTGGAAGATCTGAGCTACAAATTGAGAAGGCCTTTCCGAAGTGTACAGGTAACATGGACATACCTGGGAGGTTTTTTGCTGTCGAGAATGTTGAGATCCCGCCATTAACAATGAGAAAAGTTCCAGTTAGCAGGCGAGATGACTAGTTGGGCGGTGAAGTGCTTGTTGATAGCAAAAATATAATCAGTATAGCAAAGGAAATCTACATACCAGCGACTACCATAAGCATTGCAGGTGGTCGAGGAGAACTTTGGATCACTAATTTTCATGAGAAACCGTATTGATACAGCCTAACCAGTCCAGGACGGTGAGCTCAATTTCATCGACGAGGTCTCTGCTGTCATTGCCGACAACGCATTAGAGGAAACTACTACGGCTGTGCATATAGAGCCAAGTCTGACGCAGGAACAACGTCAGCAGGTGTTACCCATACTACAGCAATTTTCAGGTCTATTCCAGGCCAGGCAGAAGAAGAACCAAATGAAACGGCCCACGATAAAACACCGTATCAACACTGGGGATCATCCACCAATTCGACAGGGTTCGTACAGAGTGTCGCCAGCTGAAAGATAGATAATTCGGGACGAACTGGAGAAGATGGTGCACAATGACATTATTCAACCTTCAGAGACACCCTGGTCGTCTCGGGTGGTCCTCGTAAAGAAGAAGGGTGGCACGTGGCGTTCCTGTGTTGACTATCGGCGGCTGAACAAAATCACTAAGAAAGATGTCTACCCATTGCCACGTATTGACGACATTTTAGACTGTTTGAAAGGAGCTACATAGTTCTCAACCATGCACATGCAGATAGGTTACTGGCAAATCGAGGTCAACGAAGCTGACAAGGAGAAGACTGTTTTTATTACACCTGACGGCCTCTATGAATTCAAGGTCATGCTGTTTGGACTGTGTAATTCCCTGGCCGCATTCGAAATTATGATGGACAACTTGCTTCGACATCTTAAATGGACGACATGTCTTTGTTATCTAGATGATAGTGTCGTTTTCTCAAGGACATTTAAAGAACATCGAAGTCGCCTCCCAAATGTAGTCAAATGTTTGAACCAGCAGATCTCCTTCTCAACCCAAGAAAGTGCCTCTTCATTGCCAAATAATAAAAGTAATGGGTCACCCAGTGAACGGAGATGGTGTGCGTCCTGTTTCAGATACAGTAAGGGCAGTAACACCACTTTCAACACCTCACAACATCCATGACGTGGTAAGTTTCCTTGGGCTGTGCTTATACTATCGTCGTTTCATAGAAGGCTTTTGTAACAAGGTACGTCCATTGCAAGAACTTCTGCAGGAGGCCAATTTTTACGGCGATGAGACGAAAGAACGAGCTTTCTGGGAACTTAAAGAGGCTCTTACTTCCACACCAGTTCTACCATTATATGACGAGAATTCGGAAACCGAACTTCAGACAGTCGCTAGTGGTTATGGGATTAGTGCAGTGCTTGTAAAAATTCAGGCAGGTGCTGAAAAAGGTGATAGATTATGCAGCTAGAGTTCTCTCAAAGACTGAGATGAACTAGACTACGACCGAGAAGGAGTGTCTCGCCGTTCTCTGGGATATCAACAAGTGCCGACCGTATCTATTCGGTAAGTCATTCACCGTCGTGACACACCACTACTCTTTATGTTGGCTGACCAATTGGAAAGAACGACGCCGATTGCCGTTCGAGGAATCCATTAGCCGAATACAACAGCATGGATGAAATTTCAGCCCTCATTGAGTTAGGTTATATTACAGCTCAACAGAGGGAAGATCCAGTATTATTAAAAACCATAGAGGCCTTGGAGAAAGGAGAACCGCCCAAAGCAGAGTTTCAAGTTATAAACGAGACATTGTATAAGAGTAACTACGATCCACTGGGCCCCAAATGGCTACTGGTTGTTCCAGCTCATCTCCGTCCAGCTATCCTCAAGTATTTCCAAGATTCTCCAATATCCGGTCATCTGGGCTTCGTTAAGACCCTAGGCAGAATCAGACGCAGATATTGCTGGCAAGGTCTCTACCGATCCGTCAAGCACTGTGTGAGTGACTGTAAGGAGTGCCAGCGACGGAAGCATGTGCCGCAATTACCTCCACGTCATCTGGTATCAATTCCATCTGGAGCAGCTCCAGTCCACCGGATTGGAATTAACCTTTTAGGTAGCTTCGCGACGTCGACAGCCGGTAACTGATTGATAATAGTATGCGCTGACTACCTCACACGCTCTGCTGTCACGAAACCTGTGCAGACTGCAGAAGCCCCAGAAATCGCAAAATTCCTATTAGAAGACATTATTTTGATGCATGGCGCACCATGTGTGATGATATCTGATCGAATAAAAGTATTCATGTCAAAACTACTTTCAGAGGTAATGTCACGTTGCGACGTTGTCCACAGAAAAACAACTGCCTTCATCCTCAGACAAATGGGCTTACAGAACGATTTAACAAGACGTTAGCAGATATGCTGTCGATATACGTCGATGTCGATCAGAAGGATTGGGATACAATACTGGTAGTCGTGACATTTGTTTATAAAATGTTCAAATGTTTGGAAATCTATCGAACCAAACTGCGTGGTCATCAGTCCGTAGCTTACAAACTACTTAAACCTAGGTAAACTAACCTATGCCCCAGGGAGGACTCTAACCTCCACGGCGAGCAACCGCGCGCTCCACAGCGAATTTGTTTATAATAAAGGCAACATACCACAGGCCTCACGCCGTATTTCCTGCTCCATAGTCGTGAGGATGAGACTACAATGGATATGCTGTTTCCGTTCCAACCGGACCATACCCAAGATATGTGAAACAGCTCATCCCCAGGGTCTAAGAATCAAGACAGCTGGCTAGCATACGGACACTGGACGCCCAGGAGAAGGACCGCCAACGGCATAACGACAAGCACCGACCTGTTGTGTACAGCCCAGGAGATCTGGTATGGATCTTTACCCCTGTACACAAAGTTGGGCTATCGGAAAAGTTACTGTAAGGGATACTTTGGTCCGTATCGTGTTATATTCCGCCTGCCAGACGTCACATACGACGTCGAGGATTATGAGCCACCCTCAAAACGACCAAATTGAAGAGACAATGTGAACGTCCTCCGTATGAAGCCTTACAACGATTCCAGAGGAAAAAATAGAAACGTTGAAGGACTCTGAAGACCGTCATGGCAATGATGAAGCCACGACAGCAGGATCTGGCGCAAGTCATCGCAAGGAAGGCTTGCAGGGACAAGGGAAGTATTCTTCGGAACTGCCATACAGAGGACCAATCACAAGATTCAGGACACTGCAGGTGGCTGCAAAGGAGACCTAACAGCGGGCCACTGTTCTTTCAGGAAGTGGAGCAATGCCGCGAGGATTCCGGGCGCCGTGGCTCAGCGCGCCCGGTTAGGAGGCTAAACGAACTCTGTAATAAAAAAAAAAGCTGAACCAATTATTCAACAAACAACCAAAAACGAACTGAACTAACGACCGCAAAGCATAGATTTACCTGATTTAAAAAAAGAGAAAAAGTTGTTAGTGAAGATCGCTGTGCATGCGGTCCCTAGATCAAATCCCGCCAAGGGCATACGAAAATTTATTTCTTTGTATTTACCATTTCTAGAATGTTCTCCCTGTTTCTTATGTTCTTATGTTTCCTGTAAGTACCAGAAAATTCTATCTATGTATAAATAGTGGAGCACTCCAAGCAGGAGTCAGTCTGTACTGAGTGTACTGTACTGTTCGCAAAAAACGTGTTCTAAGTGTTCTGCTCAACTAACGACTAGTCTTCGAAATCGGGACCACTTGCAGTTTGCAAAGTGACAATATATCTGTCGTCACTGCCTGGTGATGACTTAACGCCGGCCGCGGTGGCCGAGGGGACTAAGGCGCTTCAGTCTCGGTCTGCACGGCCACTACGGTCGGGGGTTCGAATCCCCCCTCGGGCATGGATATTTGTGCCGTCCTAGTTCGTAAGTAGTTCATAAGTAGTTTGTAAGTTTAGGGACTGATGACCCCGTAGTTAAGTCCAATAGACTATACAAACATTTGAACATTTGATGACTTAACAGCTGATAATCGGTTCGTTAAATAATTAAAATATTGTAGAATACTGCACAATTATCTTGTGTATCATTGAAAATGAATCAAATATTTTACCAAGAACAGATGGAAGGCACTTAATGCAAAAAAATAAAATAAAATAAAATAAAATAAAATAAAATAATGCAAATAGTTATTTAATATTACGTCAAGACCACAACCTAAAGCGACGAAGTTTTATTTTTTATATATTTTACTTTTATTTTGAACTAAATGGAAACATTCCTTCTAGGCTGAAAAGTAAAATGTGTGAACTTGATTACCATGAGACCCGCTGCCACTTTCATGAGTTTTTCACTTGCTGTTGCTTTCCACCTTCGTTTCTCTATAACGTTATTTCATGTTGGGAATATCGCGATCAATAGACTTACCTTGCGAGTGCTTTGCTGCAGATCGCTGATAACAGTTTCAATTTAGGATGATCGTGACAAACACTCGACTGGGTTTCCACTCCAGCCTCATATCCGTTACGGAACGGAGGACAACGTTAACAGTGCCAATTTCTTCTTCATCAGATAATCGAATCTTCTTGCCTGATCTATTAACGGGTATATTTTCTCAGTGTCAATGTAAGATGTATATCACATTAGCATATTCTAGCCTCTAGCTGTATCGATATTATTCCTCATTACTAAATAAATATCTCGTCCAGATACTTCTGTTGTATTACTTACAGCTGAGTAACGAAACTATATTACGGAACTAAACCCCCTCTAAACAACAACGAAACTAAACGGAATATACCTGTTAGAGGTTTTCCTTCAATAATTAAATCATATACAAGCAATGCTTGACTCATTTAACTACAGCATTCTTAATTTCTTCGTAAAGTTTACTGATGTCGTAAATATTTCCTTTCTCTACAAAAATTGCGATAGGTGGTAGCGCTTTCTTTGTTATGTAAAGTCAATTGACATAGCAAGTAACGTTCTCGGAGACCGTTAATATCCTGAGATATCTCCAATGCACTACTCAAAGACGTACGCAAAAGCACTGTATTGTTTCTGACACGCCCACTAGTGCAGGCAATTTAAAACATGAAATTTAATGTGGCATGTTAGGACATAAACGTATTGTCCATAGCGATATATGAAAATGACTCATTTGTTGTGAAACGATACAATCTAAATAATTAACCGCAGATACATTTTATCCAAGAGCGTTTTTCTTTCTCTCGTATATCTCTGAACCATGGTCAGTATTCCCTTGTTTTTCTGGACACGAGAGAAAGAACAGCGTTCCACTTCATCTGTCTGTTTCTAGCTTCCGAAGTGTTTACACGTATATGTGTTGGCTCCTGTGTTCCCTGTTTTATCTGTGTGAGTATGGTGCGATCATTTGTTAAATAAACCGTAAAAAACTGTTATCAAACTTTAATATGATGAGAATTTTTCATTTCGGTTTGTGAAATTACAACTTGCGAAATATTTCGGCCCGGTTAAGTTGTGCAATGGGTTTTGACGCTATTACAGCTTTACAGCTGACGAACATTCGTGCGGTGATTGTTGCAAAATTTATCAGCTTAAAAAAACAATTCAAAATTAATCAGCATTTTAGCACCTGCATGCGCGTTTTCGCTTTGTCATGTTAAATATCCGAGGTCTGATAATTCTCAGTTTGAGATTTTCTCCGTAACTACGAGTGGGCATTGGATAAAATTTCACGCACTGTCAGCAGCACGTAAGAGTGCAATATCATTTCATGACGGCGACTTACCGTAATAAACATGCATTTTATAACAGCTACCACGCCAGAACGAGCTGGTCTGATAAATGAGTCATAATAAGGTAAACCGTATCTTTTTATATTTTAACTGCCGCCAACATCTACTCAAAATAGTTTTCAAAATCTTTAAAGTATTATCTGAACTAATTCCACCATTTATTTTCAATAATTCCCTTCAGTGAAGTAATTTTTACGAAAATTAACTATCTTTGACCCCAATCGAGACTTCGAAAATTTTTACGAAATTAAATCAGAATAAAACGATATACGTTGTATTAATTCCAATCCTTATGGCAGTTCCATTATAGTTGCCATATATACTACATCTATTCGCTCTACAGCTGATGTTAAATTCGCAGTTTAAACGAACTACATTTCAATTTTTTGACGTAAACCGCCATTCAAAAACGAAACAATTGAAAACGTTTTAATAAAATACTTGTTCCTTATAGGAATAAAACGACGAAACTTTAATAAGAATTAACACAGTTGGGATTAACAGAACACAGTATCAAAGCTATTACTACGATGAAATTATGTTACCTTAGGAGTAACAGAACGCAAAAATGACGAAGCAAGGGGCGGGGGGGGGGGGCAAAACACAGACTGTCACAGAGGAAGAGAGGATTCTTGACCAAAAGTAGTCCACTGTCAAACATAGGCCCTCCTTCCAAGAAGAAATTCCTGAGAAACTCTGAAGCACAGCATTGTAAGTAAGTAAACAATGGACCCTGACAACACCAGAGAAGAAAATCGGAACAGTGTAATGTAGTACTGTAGAAGAAAGGTGGTTAAAATGAATATATATATCATTGACATGAACATTAATGTCACTGACACGAAAATATATAATGAGTCATGATAAAACAAAAGTAGCGACTACCCGAAGCTGCAGACCCACTGCCTGAATCAGTTAGCCCCCAAAGCAAACAATGGACATCGACAATTCTGGATCGTCCAACATGGGAATATGAAATGCTGGGACATTCAATGAAGAGCAAACAGGTGGATCAGTTTACGACTAAATATTTTCTGCTGATATCTTGGAACGTTCCGTTTAACAGATAGGAGTTTTAAGGAAACTATGTGGTCAACTTCAGGAATACTAACTGGATATTATAGATCTTCGAGTGAGATGGTTCTTTGAAGGTGTGATAAAGTAGAAAAATTGAAAATATTTAAAATTTACCAAAAGAATGATCATGTCTTTGTCACTTGTTGTGAAAAACAAGTAAATGTGATAGTCATGCAGAGGAATTCATATAAATTGTGCATGGTTAAAGTCACAAGGGTATTATCCAATTATAGTCCTACATAAGCTCAAATATATATCGGATGAGACGTTTACTGTTTGATTCCTCGTGAAATATGATGGTGGATAGTACACCTTTAAAGACAAAGGTAAACGTAAAAGGACGGAAATACAAGCTCTGGAATTTGAATAGCGGCAACTATTTATTCACAACCGATACAAAAACGTTTCATGTTTGCACCTGTTAATTTCCTTCAAGTCAAGAGCGTTGTGTACAACCCTTTGCCAGCGATGTGGAAGGCTTAGTATATCATTAGTAGAGCCTGTTCTGTTGGTAGATTCGACCAATGCGCGAAAGTCACGGAAATGCTCCGGCAACTCAATTGGGGATCGTTGAAGGAAAGATGACGTTCTTTTCGTGAAATTTCGTTGAGGAAATTTAGAGGGCCGGAATTTGAAGCTGAGTGTAGCACGATCTTGCTGCCGCCTACTTATATTTCGCTTAGTGATCACAAAGACAAGATAAGAGAAATTAGTGCTCGTACGGAGGCATAAAGGCATTCTCTTTTTCCTCGTTCTATTTGGGAGTGGAATAAGAAAGGAAATGCCTATTAGTGGTACAGTGTATCCTCCGCCACGCACCTTACGGTGGATTTCGGAATATGTTGATGTAGATGTAGAAATAGCAAATGTAGATAAAGATTTATTGTGACTTACGAAATTCTCTGGACGTCCCTGGATAGAAACAAGTGATTTCCAAGGTTTAAGACGGCAGCATATAAACGTGCTACAGGTGGCTGATGATCCGCCGATTGGAGAAGTACACAGCACTGGACTGGGCACCAACAGCAGTGCCACAGGTAGCAACTGCACAGTCTGAACGGGGTGACTGACCCATGTACACTGACGTAGGTTCCGCCTCGGTGAAACAACCGCCTGATGTTGTGATGATGTTCTTGCTGTTTCAGCAAGTATCCCAAGATGCAATACTGTTCGGTCAGATCTTGTCTAACTTGTTACTTTGGCGGTCCCTTGCATTAATCAAAGGAGATCCATCCATCTTTTCCCAGCCCGGAGTACATCGGTTCGTGGCACTCTGAAAGATATCGCGAATTACGTTAAGTAATAAGAGAAGAAACATATCAAAACAATAAGATGGTACCAAATGGAGTCGTAAACACTAAACGAGATGCAAAGGAATTTACAGCACTGTATTAAATAAATCTCCATAATTTGTGCCCAGGTGGGACTCGAACTCAAGAAGTATACAAAAACGGTAAAAGACTTTGGGATCATCTTGGATGAACACCTAAATTGGACAGAACAAACAATTGCAGCTTGCAGGAAATCGGTTCCATGTCTATATGCAAACAAAATTTAGAAAAGGTTAAAGGAAAAAGCGGCGCAAATTACTACTAACAGCACAAAAATCGATAGGCCTCGAGCTATTGATAAAAGCTTGTGTTAGATACGTGTGCAATGTACGATTGTACGATCGTATCAGTCCCTCATATACCAAATTAGGTCAGATGCGCCCAAATAAGTGGGGAGATTTTCACATGCTGTGCTTACTTCATAGCTTTATAAGTACTTACCATCTCATGCTGAACACCTATCATCATTCCACAGATATACCAGATCGTATGCGTCTAGCGTTTCGGCTGTACCTTTGCAGAACACAAAATCTTTCTCCGTGCTTTTCTTGATCTTAGCTATACGACTATGGAAGAAAGTGCCCTGAGATCTGCGTCTTATCCAAAATCACTAGAAATTCAAGAGGAAACTCGAAATTTCCTTATTAACGACTGTATAGCTTTCGTTCTTATGTTCCTCTACTTTCTTGTTTCCATCATAGCTTCCACTCTTATCATTGTTTCTCCTCCTCTAACCGTTCTAGCTCTTCTATATCTCTTTCACCCCATTCTATCTTGTTATATCTCTGATCGATGTGAATAATTCAGTGTGGCAGAACATAACAAGAAATATCTAAATGCCTATAGGACTTCTTTAGCCTGTCTCAGTCCACTGCTGGCTGTAGGCTTCTTCCATTTGCTCCCATTATCTTCGATTCTGAGCCACTTGGTACCATTGTGTGGCCGTCACCAATTTCACGTCATCAAGCAACATTTTTGGGCTCTTCGAATTTTTCTTTTGTGGTCCTATGGTAGCCAGTGCACAATTCTGTACATCCACCTAGTGTGATCGTGTTGAGCTACATGTCTTACTTAAGTCTTGCAATTCATTCTAGGACGTCTGTTTCCCCTTTCCCCCTCATAATGTTCTCGAAGATTGGCACCTAACGTCCGCCACTCCATGGCTTGATGTGTGCGCTGTTGTTTGGGTGCACTTGCCTTCGCCTTAGATGCCAGACCGTAGGTTGTAACTGTTAATATGGATTTGTTATACATCTCAGCCTTCAGATTATATGGGATACCTTTGTTTGTCAGAATAATTCTTATTTCCTGAAATTCTGCTCAGGTGATTTCTATTCTGCGAGGAATTTCTGCTGTATGTTTTTCCCTACTTTGATTTCTTCTAGGGATGATATGAGGTCGCGTCTGCTCTCTAGGTTATAGGACTTACTTACATAATTTAAAACATGCTTACTATCATATACATATTATTATTACCATTTTTATTGTTATTATTATGTTACTATTATTCGTACCATTCTATTATAGCAATAATCTTTATTTATTAACACAAATATTGTTATAGTTCAATCACAGTAAGCCTAGTTGGGTGTGAGGGAGGGTTTCATTGCCCTAATCTTCCAGATAAAATAAACAGATAAATAAATAAAAATAAATAATTAAATAAATAGGATGAACGAGGAGGACGTACCGAAAGTAGCGTTCTCTAGATTCGTAGGCAGTGAGGAAGTTCACAGACGAGATGAAAGGTTGACATAGAGGAAACTTAGTGACATTGGGGCTGAGAAAAATATAAAAAATTTAATATTTAGGAAAAATTCACCAATTAGGAAAAATTCTAAAATCCAGGAAATATAAAACTTCTTTTTAGGTAATAGGCAATGCATCTCTTATCTTATTCAGCAGCAAATATGCAAGAGAAGTATTCTGTAATAGTGGGGTTTACGAAATGTCTTGTAATTACTGCAGCAAGCTGTACATCGGTCAAACAGGCAGGGCTTTAGGAACCAGGCTGATTGAATACGAACGCAGCTGGAGATTACAGAGGGCAGACTCCACCTTTGCAGAAGGACACAAATACCAAGTCCACACAGAAGTGCTACTTATAGCCAACAAAAGAAACTAAACCTGGAAATAAACATTTAGTCAAAAATCACAATCTACTTCTAAATGACAATTTACAACTGAACCCATTCCAATTATTAAGTTTTACATAATATAGTAAACTAACCATCTGCCACAAACCACTCTAACTTTCACAATACTACATAAAACTGCAACATTTCCCTTTACTATCTTCTTTACCATGCAGTCTTTAGTACCAAGCAGTATATAAATTGTAGAATAAAGTGCTATTTGAACAGGTAAACCGTATCAAAAGTTGCCAAGTAAATAATGTAATCACAGTGTAAAAAGCGTGTTTAATGTACGCCAAATGTGATGATCTCAAAATAAGTCACAATCTTAGTAATTGTACCGTAACATTTAATGGAGTAATATTACATATGTAAAGTGTTTCATTTTGTCACATTCTAAATTACATGATAAAAATATTAAGAAGGTCATTTATATCATATGTATACCGTGTCAAATGTCGTCCAAGAAGCAATTGTAAACACATTATAAAAAAGGCATTTACGCGCACCAAAATTATGATATCAAAACTTCAATACTTTTATCGTAGCTTAAGCGTGTTAAGTATGTAATGTATTTAAGTGTGTACAATTCTAAGTTACAAAGCATTTATCACACAGCATAAACCCATATGTTGAAAACTGAATTTGATATCTAAAAATAATCTCATAAGCAAAGAACAAGAATTTTCTGACTTGTATCTTTATTTAATATATAATTGCGTAGGCTTTCGCGGCCAGAGTCAAATGAAATAAAAGTTTTCTGCGTGTTGTACCGCGTCATGATATAAGGAGGCTATTACTTAAATAACCGATGTTTCGGCCAACGTTACAGTGGCCTTCATCTGGGTATACTGATGTGAGCTGGTTGTTACTATGTTTTATCTTTACTGTCAACTAGACATTACGTCATAATTTTTTTGAAATCAACCATGTTATTGGTGATTTTTGGCGGAAGAATTAAAAACTTTTTAGCCGTTGCTTATTGCTTCTTGCATAGCGAGACATGATTGTTGGTCATCGGCGAATGAGGTGAGGGCTTCCGTTTCTCTGCTGCTGGCCGCGGACCGCACGGAGGCAGTTGCTTGCTGGTGACGCTCGCGTGTTGTGTTGTCGGTGTGGCCAATTTCGCTGCGACCCTGGTAGCATTAGGGCCCCTTTACATGCTACAACATGTCGGTGCAGACTAGTTCTGCAACGACCGTCTGCGCATTTTTCGTTGCATTTACACGTTCCGACCGTTGGTACATCTTTGTACACTCTTGAGTTGTTCTATCCATGGTATAAAGGCTATGGGCAAAGTAAATTTGCTTATAAAACAATACTGCTGTCCTCAGCAATAAAATTGGAAGAAAAGAAAAGAAAGAAGGCACAACGTAAAAAGTGGGTCAAAGATTGGCTACTAAAATGTTTATCACTTTCATACATTAATCTTTTAAAAGATTTTAGTTGAATTATTTAAAGAATGGATGAGGAAACATTTTTTTGTGCTTTTAGTACACGTCACACCACACATAAAGATGCATGACAGTGTGATGAGAAAGTCAGTAAGTGCTTATGAGAGACTTTTAGTGACATTGCGGTTTCTAGCTACAGGCAGAAGTTAAGCTGACCTTAAATTTTATTGTTACGTTAGTGTCATCACTGTCACAACAAGAACAACAATACCACACTGTACGCTGGCTAAAGCAACAACTGACTGTGCAATTCGTCTGAGATATCTTTTACATGCTCCGACTTGTCTGAGTGCCATCTTTGTGATTTCAAACCGTTCCAGACTTTGCGCAGAACGGACTCTGACCAGTAGCGCAGACCCAATCGTCCGTCGGTAATTTACACGCTCCGACATGTCTGCGCAAACAAGATCTGTACAGGCAAGTCTGCGTACATGTCGGAGCGTGTAAGGGGGCCCTTAGCGACTCTTGCCGACGCCTGTCAAATGTTTACCTGAAGAAGGTACGAGGCGCGTGCAGAAAGTAAGTTCCGTTCGGTAATAAAATGAAATTGTACACAGATACAGAAGAAATTTTTATTGAACAAAATTCTGCAACTCTTAAACTACTTTTCCACATAACTGTCGAAATTTTGCAGCCATTTGTCATAGCGTGGCACAAGGTTTTGTATACCTTCTTCATAGAAATCTGCCGCCTGTGTCTTCAACGAGTTGGAAACAGTTTCTTTCAGCTCGTCGTCATTGGTGAAGTGATGACCACCAAGGAAATACTTGAGATATAAGAATAGGATCTTGTCATCAATCGCGTGAACCAGTTCTGTAACGAAAGGTCGACGCCCACTTCGTTCTTCATCGTGCACATCACTACACCCGCCATTGAACTGTCGGTGCCAACTTCTCACCATCGACTCATTCATCTCATTTGGTCCGTAAACATCGCAAATTTTCAGATAAATTTCACTTGGTTTCACTTTCCTCGCATTCAGAAACCGAATCACCGACCTTATTTCACAGGCGGCGGGATTTTCGATCAGCGCCGCCATTTCAAACTAGTACAACAAAGCGTACGTATGTGATGATACTGCCAGCCCTCTCATCTCAATGTTATCGTACGATACCGTCTGCGTCGGACCCGGAATCGTGTGGTTCAATATTGATACATGTTGCGTTAGTTAGAAACTAAGCAGCCAGCCTAGGAATCAGTGTAGGACAGTGTCTTGGTGATACTGTGATTAAAACAATGATAGATTTCATTAATTAAGAGATTTGTTTAGATGCTTTCCAGACAGTTCTATAAACAATAGTTTTGTCATTGTACATTATTTCAAGAATTAGAGAGAAAATACATCAAAAACTTTATGTAAATGAAAATAAATTGCATTGTATACATGTCAGGCTCATAAACAAGTTGTTGGCCAATACTGTCATTTTTTGTATATATTGACGTGTGATTTTGAATCTATTTTCAGATTTGTGAAGATATTTGATAGTTCAATATATGTTAGGAACATGTATGATGTACTCATTAACTAATTAATTGGCATTTAACATCGCACTTTGTTGTTAAACAGAAAGATCGGAGAATTCAACTTAAAAAGATACACGCTACCTAAAATTATTGTATGTATAATTTTCATTATATATTGTGATTAGTTTTGTGTACACGAAATGTTTTCTTTGTGTGTTTGGTAATTGTAAATTAGTATATTCAATTGTTATCAACAATGCATAATGTAAGGTCATTATTGCCGATGTTATATATTTGCCTCACCGCCTTGCGTGGGGGAGTTCGAGTTTTGGCTTTTGTACAGTGCACTGGAAGCTATGTCAGTCAGTGTTTTGAAATGGAAGTACTACCAGGTAAGTTCTGATGCATTATGTATGTTTTGAACTTGTAATGTTTTGGTAGAGAAGCAGTTTGATTGCAAATTAAAGAAGTGAAAAATTGTACCTACGAGTATTTATTTCTACCACGACGCTCCAGGAGAATAAAGTTCCAGCGAGCAGAACCCACATACATCGTAATGTTGAAAAGCTAAGTATCTTGTTTGGAAGTGGTAGAATGAAATGTAATTACTTAAAAATCTATTAAAACATTACACATAACTGACAGCGATCTCCAAATGGTGCACGTTCTTGTCCTTGATACACATCGTCTACAGCGTATGTGCGGAACTGCAATCGCACCGCTGCAGCGGAGATAAGTTGAAACGGAACTTACTTTCTGGACGCGCCTCGTATAATAAGCAGAAAACTAATTCGTAATTAAAAATAAGTAGAAAAAAGTTCGTTTTCAACATGAAAAAAATGGAAGGGACTACAAAAGCCATGGACAGAGAGAACTGTAAGTGGAATGTTAGCGTGAGGTATGAAAGGCCCAAGCGACTATGAAGAAGAAGGAACAGTGGCCCATGGCGAAAACAACTTTTGATGTCAGCGAGCAGCTCAGGGGGCTTTGTTGGCGGAGCTCACGTAACCAGCTGGGGTGGACGGCCAGTGGTTGGGTCCGGCAGCCGACAACAAAAGGGCTTCCGGAAGCCGCGAGCAGCGAGCAGGCGGCAGGGGGCGTGGCGGCGCCGCATACGGCCGCTATCGATCATCGGAACCAACAGCGCGGCGACAACGCGCCCGAAACCCGAAGCCCGCGGCCCGCCGCCGTCTGTGTGCGCCAAGCCGCTTCCGGTCGAGGGCCGCGCTGCTCGCTACCTGAGGGAGCCGCCTGACGGTCCAGCGACGGGGTGGCGCAGGAAGCGGCAGCACGCTTCCTGAGGGTCGAGGGCTTCGCGCCACACCTCCTGACGGATTCTGTTTCAGGACAGCCACACTCTTCCTAACGGTCTATGATTCAGGAGAGCGCACTCCCTGATTTCTGAATGACCTTCATTCTGTTTTCACCGAAGGATGTGGAAAAGTGGCGACTCACTGTCTCCATTCAAACGTATGAATTATTGAATGAAACCGCTGGGTCTCTAAAAGACAATATTAACAATTGGCGTAAGGCAACAATTTGACTCTATGTGAGCAATAATTATGTACCCATAATTGCACACGCCTATCTGATTCACTTTCTTAAGTGCTAGCAACAATATTCTATTGCCGTATTAGTGGAGAGAGTGCTGTCAGGTATGTCACACGTGAGTGTCGTGGGACCGTTGCTATTCACAATGTACAGGGTGTTTCACTGTGTTTGCCTCTATAAATTTTAATGCGGTAGGCCAACACAAGAAGTGTTACACTTTCTGCGGAGCTATGAACATAGTTTATTGTATCATTTTCCACAGACTTACAGCACAAAGATATAATTTTAAATGGAACAATACTTTTTTCTATCGTGCATTGGATTCGTTGAAACCAGCTGCGTCCAAATCAATTTAAACTACATTCCTATCACTGTTAGTTTGGAAGCTACAACCCTTCAAAGTTTCAGGGGCAGATACCACAAACGCTGCGCATAATGAAATGCGCCTTCTAAATGTGGTGCGCCCGAGTTGTAACGTCACCGGTGTCACGGAGCGAGAAGCTTCCTCGATGCGCTGTTAAACTGCGGACTGTCGTCTCACATGGCCGTACACCTGTCAGTTCGAGCGACACAAACAACTGGGGCTCAATATACCACAGTTACTGACATCGGATGACGATGGCATACACGAACAACGAGTACGTTGACATGTTGCTGATGCTCGGCGAGTGCCGACACGATGCCACTGAAGCAGCCACACCGTATGCCGTGAGATATCCTAAGCGAAGAGCCCCAGCAGCCATTACGTTCTTACGTGCCGAGAAAAGACTTCGGGAAACAGGCAACTTGGTAATGCGCCGCAGTAACGGACGAAGACCTGCAAAAAGTGAGGAGACGGAGGTGTTTCTTTTAGCTGCACTACACCACGATCCTCATGTAAGCTTACGAGCCGTTGCTACAGTCGCTGGTGTCATCACATCTGTGTGGCGTATAGTACACGGCCACAGGTTTCACCCGTACCGCCTGTCACTGACCCAGGAGCTGCATGGGAACGATTTCCGTGTAAGAGTGACATTCTGTGAGTGGGCCATGCGTAATTTCACGCTGGAGTCTTTACAAAGTGTTATGTTCTCTGATGAGTCCACGTTCACAGATTATGGTGCAGTGAATCGCCATAAAATGCACTACTGGGCCGCAGACATTCCTCAGTGGGTACGACCTGTCGACCGTCAACGTAGGTGGTCTATTAACGTGTGGTGTGGAATGCTTGGGGATGAAATCATCGGTCCACACTACTTCCCAGGTACTTCCCAGGTACACTGACAGGTGAGTTATATCGCGCTTTTATAGCCGACAGTTTGGGTGGTCTCCTTGAACATGTGTGTCCATATGTGGATGCAGCACAATGGTCACCCAGCCCATTCTGCGCGTGCTGTTGTGGAAGAACTAAACAACAGGTTTGCAGGAAGATGGTTGGGGCGCCATGGTCCTCATTCATGGCCCGCAAGGTCGCCCGATTTAACAGCAGTAGATTTCTTTTTGTGGGGATATCTAAAGGATCGTGTTTTTGTTACTGAGCTCACATCCCCAGGTGATCTAAAACGGCGCACCGAGGACGCTTGTCGCTCCGTCACACCGGTGATGTTACATCTTGTCCGCAGATCCTTTCGACGGTGCATTGCATTATGCATCAAGGAACATGGCCACACATTTCAAAATCTCATGTAAATCAACTTCCCACCGCCATAACATCCATCACCCAAAACACAGCCATGTATCTGCCTCTGAAACTTTGAAGGGTTGTAGCTCCCAAACTAACAGTGATAGGAATGTAGTTTAAATTGATTTGGACGCAGCTGGTTTCAACGATTCCAATTCACGACAGTAGAAACTATTGTTCCATTTAAAAAATTATATCTTTGTGCTGTAACTCTGTGGAAAATGATACCAAAAACTATGTTCATAGCTCCGCAGAAATGTAACATTTCTTGTGTTGACCTACCGCATTAAAATTTCCCGTCACTATTATTTTATAAGTTACAGAAGCAAACACACTTAGTGAAACACCGTGTTTATAAATGACCTTGTGGATTACATCGGCTGAAGCTTTTTGCAGAAGATGCTGTAGTATATCGAGAGATTGTAACAACAGAAAACTGTATTGAAATGCAGGAGGAATTGCAACGAATTGACGCATGGTGTAGGGAATGAAAATTAAATCTCAATGTAGAACAGTGTAATGTGGTACGAATATGTAGAAAGGAAGATCCTTTATCATTTAGCTACACTATAGCAGCTCAGGAACTGGAAGCAGTTAATTCCATAAATTGAAGACCCCGGGGTTAATTAATGATAACCCTCAACTTTTGTATTTTTAATGTATTTGGTGCAAACAATCTTATCGGACTGAATGTTTCATTTTCTTCAAGTATTACATGAAGTTGCAGAGAGATGACAAATATACATAGTAGAACAAATATTAAAACATGTAATAGAAACCATTTTTCAAACATAAAAGTCGTCACAACTCAACACTTTATAAATGAGGGTTATCATTATTTTCCCCCGAGGTCTTCATTATTATCTGGGAGTAGGCATTAGGAGTGATTTAAAATGTAACGACCATATAAAATTAATCATTGGTAAAGCAGATGCCAGACTGAGATTCATTGGAAGAATCCTAAGGAAATGCAGCCCGAAAAGAAACAAATTATGTTACAGTATACTTGTTTCCTCTCTGTTTGAATACTGCTCTCCTGTATGGGATCCGTACCAGGTGGGGTTGATAGAGGAGGTGGAGAAGACACAACGGAGAGCAGCGCTCTTCGTTGCAGAATCATTTGGTAATCGTCAAAGCGTTACGGAGATGATTGATAAACTCCAGTGGAAGACTGCAAGAGAGACGCTCTGTAGCTCAGTACGGGCTTTTATTGAAGTTTCGAGAACACACCTTTAACGGGGAGTCAAGCAGTACATTACTCCCTCCTTCGTATACCTCGTGAAGAGATCATAGGGATAAAAATAGAGAGATTAGAGCCCACACAGAGTCATACCGACACTCCGCGAACAATACGAGACTGGAACAGGAGGGAGAACCAATAGTGGTACTCAAGGCACCCTCCGCCATACACCTCAGGTAGTTTGCGGAGTATGGATGTAGATGTAGATGAGAGTTACTCTCAGGGTTTGCATAACAACGCATATCTGCGTATTATTGAATTTGCTGCTAGAGTAGAATATTTCAGCACGACAGTAGAATATTGTTGCTATCACTTTTCCATGGCAAATATATACCACCACTTTTCAAAGAATGACACTTTTTCAAACTACTTCCATATACCATCTATCTTTTAATTAAATACATAGGAGTAGGTGCTAATTTCAGAGAAAGATATATATGAACTTTTGCTTGTAACTCCATTCATCAAACACTGGAACTACAAATAAGAGGAATATAATAATCTTTAAGAGTTTTCTACATACAAAATAATTTACTTTCTGAACCTTCGCGGCGATTTCTCTTCTGAATCGTATTACACAAATCATAACAATATTAAGGCTCTTCAATCTGCCGCAATTGCGCACACACTAGAAAGTCGACCAACGTCCATTAACTTCGCAGAACAGACCAGAAGTATCGTACCTCTGCGCTAACACTGCGCTCCTCGGGACAACGATTATATATATATTATTTCTCATCGATGTTTTTTTTGTGGGTACGCCATCAGTGGCGTAGCTACTACACCAAGGGCCCCGGGGCAAAAATGATGTTGGGGCCCTCTCTGAACTAAACCTATACCACAGGCGCCGACTTCTTGGGGTATGCTGAGTGGCGATTCCCATAGGAGGGAGGTGGTTGCCGTACTGCAGCCTCGGCAAGTATTAAAAAAAAAAAAAAAAAAAAAAAAAAAAAAAAAAAAAAAAAAAAAAAAAAATTACAGAAATCATTTTCAGAGGTTTCATCTTCTTATACATGCATATCAGATAATGATGTGCCTGTATTGAGAATACTGTGTTCATTATCGCAAAAACTAACATCGGATGGTCTTCCTGCCTTCTTTCTTGTGCAGATTTATTTTCTATTCAGTATTACGAAAATAGTCCATAACCACTTCAGCTGTCATACCATGTTGTCGATACCAATATATTTACGACCCATTCTTACATCATACACCAATTCAGTAAACAGGATGAAAAATGTCACCATGGAACTGGAGAAGGATGGACTACTCCCCTTCCTGGATGTGCTGGTTAGGAGGAAGGCAGATGGCACCTTTGGGCACAGTGTTTACCGCAAGCCCACACATACGGATTTGTATCTACAAGCCAACAGTTGTCACCATCCAGCACAAAAGAATGGTGTGCTCAAAACTCTTATCCATCGGGCACAGGTGCTCTCTGATGCTGACAGTCTGATAACAGAGATGGCACACTTGCGGTCAGTATTTGACAGGAATGGATATTCTGCCAGAGATATCCAGAGGGAGTTTAACCCAGTATGTGCAGTGAAGGAAGCGGGAGAGGAACTGGAAGAGGCCAAGAGGGTAGCATACCTACCATATGCAGAGCCAGTATCTGCCAAAATCAGCAGAATTTTGTCCAAACACAACATCAAGAGCATATTCTGCCCTCCCACGAAGATCGGTGCACTATTGGGCAACACCAAGGACGACCTGGGTCTACAGAGGCCAGGAATATACAGTATACCGTGCCAGTGTGGGTTGTCATACATAGGTCAGACAACCAGGACGGTTCAAATCAGGTGCAAGGAACACCAAAGGCACACCAGACTGGGACAAACCACGAAATCAGCGGTGGCTGAACACTGCCTAGAACTTGGCCACTCCATAGACTACAACAACACCAGAATAGTAACACAGACGCCGAGATTCTGGGATAGTGTCATAAAAGAATCCATTGATATTAAAGTCAGTGAAAACCTCATCAACCGTGACACTGGATACCAACTCAGTGCAGCATGGAACCCAGCTCTGGAACTTCTAAAATCGCAACGAAAAACGACTAGGAGAGCACCTGGCACGTTGCAGACGGCAGAGGGAACCCCCAGCGCGGCGCAGACGATGGAGGGAGCACCTGCAGCGGCGCGGACGGCAGAGGAAGCGCCTACAACAGCGCGGACGGCGCAGGGAGCGCCTGGCGAGGCGCGGACGTCGCAGGGAGCGTCTGGCGCGGCGCGGACGGTGCAGGGAGCACCTGGCGCGGCGTGGACGGCTCAGGGAGCGCCTGGCGCGGCGCGGACGTCGCAGGGAGCGTCTGTCGCGGCGCGGACGGTGCAGGGAGCACCTGGCGCGGCGTGGACGGCTCAGGGAGCGCCTGGCGCGGCGCGGACGTCGCAGGGAGCGTCTGGCGCGGCGCGGACTTCGCAGGGAGCGCCTGGCGCGGCGCGGACGGCGCATGGAGCGCCTGGCGCGGCGCGGACGGCTGAGGGGGCACCAGTCAGCAACCAGACATCCCCTCTCGGGAATGGACCTATCACAGAGCAACTGACTCGGCGCGGACCGCATATGGAACGCCTAACGCCTAGGCATAAATACTGGACGCATTCCAAACAGGGACAAGTCCCAGGAAACACCTGAGGAAGACAGTGAGGCACACTGTCGAAATATTGTGCAAGTTTGACACAAACATCCGGCAGAACACCCGACTACTCCAGAATGTCAACATTTCGCCGGGAAAGCATGAAATCATACATGAATTTTAATGCCTACGAATTCAATTACCTGGTGTTTGATAATGTTTTTTACAGCAGTGTATTAGAAAAGCCAGCCGCCTATCAATGAAATGAGAGAGTCGAATTTAATTTCAATCAAGAAATATAACGTAAAGAAAAAAATAATACCAAAATTTTCCGAGCATACCCACTCAAATTTTGGGGTATGCTTGAGCGACCGAGCATGCCCGTAATCGGCTCCTATGAACTATACAGATGCAATACTACTTCATCAGGTCCTTACCGCTTACTGGAAGACATAATAAGGCAAACCTAAATACTCTTAAGTAAATTACTGTGTGTCTCGCAGCAGATAACATTTAATCGTACTCTCCAATATAATTATAACTGTGAAAGTTAATTGCTTTCAAGCAGAAACTACTGCGTGGATTTAGATGAAAATTTGGAGAGGGATAGAGTTGGACCTGAGTAGGACATACAGATAAAACGACCATGGAATAGTTTTCGAAGTTGCTACATACTATGTGAATGAAATCGCAAGCAGAAGCTAGTAAAACTGAACAACGAAGTTTTCCTCAACCATGAAAATATGGCCCCCTGCCGCGAATCAAACCATGAACAGTATTGTCACACAATGCTAGTAATTCAGCAGATGGCAGGGTGCACGTCTTAGCGGACAAGCAATACCTTTTTATATTTATGTTCTGAGATGGGAATAATTTTTGGATTTCACTTCGTGAAGTTTGTTGGCAGTCTTCAAAACGTTAAAGTCGAAAATCCTTCATTCAGCTAAAATATTATATACAGTAGAACGTCGATTATCCGAAGTGTAATTGGGGGATATGGATGTTCGGAAAACCGATTATTCGTATAATCGAACTGTACACTTCTACTTCCCAATAAGAAGTACTGTGCAGTAAATGTATTTATACAGTATTTGGAGTCGCGCGAGCCTTCACATTGCGCCGAGCGGCACGCCGCAACATTTGGAAGGCGCAGCTGTTGCTGTGAACAGCTTTGATGCTGCCGCTACTGTACTTCTGCCGACTGGAGTGTGCCGATTGTTGTACTCAGCGACTGTCGGCTTGGCCTGTCAGCAGGCCCCACTGGAAGCAATGTTCCGTCACCCTGTGGTCCAGTGCGGCTACTGTGGGAAGCTTAGTTTGACGGGAGGGGGAATTGATGGACGGTAGGGGGGAAGGTAAAAAAATAAGAAAAACGACGCTCTACTGTGACTTTTTCCGAACTTTGGTCATGGAGGCCGAGGGGCCCCTTGATCTTGGGGGCCCCGGGGCACTGCCCCGCCTAGCCCTATGATAGCTACGCCACTGTAAGCCATATGTCCCGTATTACTTATCCAAAATTAATGATTGAGACATCAAGGTTTCGTTTTACACTAATGACTAAAAATACACAGACAGTTTAAAGTTTATCAAAGCAATGTAGAAGGTGCCATCTATTGACAATCTGTTTAACTAACGTGATCGACAGCTCTTGCAGTTGTTTACAGTCTTTACGCAAGCGTACTTTATCACGAGATTTCTTTTTCACACGTCGAGGCACAACAGCTGTTGGAATTGTTCACTTTGTTTAAGCAAGCGTTGTGTACTGCGCGAATGAACTGAATTACCTCAACGATCATCATCACAAGTAAGTACCGCTTACTATTATAACTTTTAATAACTTATTTAACTTTTAATTCCCCGCTACTTTACAGTGCCTGCAATATTATTATCTTTTATACATAAGTACTTGCATCTGCCTTTCCTCCATTACTATCTTACCTATCTGTAACTGATCAGGATACAGAGCCAATTATTCGCATGGGTCAACTAGTTTTTACAATATTTGAGCGTCGTTGGCGTCTATTTCCAACCTAAAGTCGCGTACCAACTTAATTTACAGTCCGTGACATCTAGCACCACCCTTTTAAACAATTGCGCTGTGGAATAACATACCTGTTTCACCATACTGACATAAATTTTCCGTGATATACCTATATCAATCCAACCAAATAATGGGATGGTTGCTATCAAAGGGAACGGCGGATTCCTTCTCCATCAATGCTTCTTGTCTAATGACCTCTCTCCTCTTCCCACACTTCCGTTTCTGACGTAGTATTTAAAATTTTTCAAACGTTTATATACCTAAGGAACCAAACTGCTGTCGTCATCAGTACCTACACTTACAATGTTCAAATGTTTGTAGAGTTTATGGGACTTAACTACGGGGTCATCAGTCCCTAAGCCTACAAACTACTTATGAACTAGCTTATACTAAAGACGGCACAAACATCCATGCCCGAGGGGGGATTCGAACCCCTGACCGCAACGGCCGGCCTTAGACTTACAAACTACTAAAAATGACTTACGTTCATCGAATGTTTCGTTGGTGCATGGTAGAATATTTGATACATTATCTATGAGATATACGACAATAAGGTAATATTCTACAATATTTATTGTTTTTTCACAAACTAGTTTTCGGCTACTAAGCCCTAATCAGATATAGTCTAAGTAGCTAAGAAAAGTAAGCGACAATTTGAAACAAAATAATGACAATTGTAAAAAGGTATTATTCTTCCAGAAAGAAGGTTACATGAAACAATTATTGTGACATCAGTAACATATGTAAAGAGGTTGTAAATAATTGTGTGCGTCACTCGTAAAACTATTACAAAACAAGTACAATGATTATTCAAAGACAACGTTTTTGGTTCAAGGTGCCAAAGGGTGATGAAACAGGTAAATTACTCAAAATAGTTTGGTAGGTCTGTTGGTAAGCTATACATATGTAACAAATTATTTCAGATTATTCCCAATACAATAAGTACTGTTAATAAATGTGATACTTGGGATACTATTTACATGACTACGACACTGTTATTCTCATAACATTTTCAGGTACTTTGGTGACTATACCAAGGGGGTAAGAAGGAGGAAGCACATAAGTCGACAGTAATGGCATGCACAATATCAGTACATTATTCTCAGAAGTAGGGCAAAATGAATATGGTAGTTCTTTGACCTGTGCCAAGAGTGAATGACCAAGTGCAGCAAAACTACAATATGGTCACTTTTGTAAACCAGTAACATTTATGTAGGTGCAACTGCTAACACTGAAATCAAGCCATCAGTAGATGAGGTAATAATTAAGTAGTCTAGGTGGGATTATTGTTATTGTCAGAATTTAGGAGTGAAGAATAATAGACTGGTTAATCCCTCGACGAAATTTTTCAGTTGTTAGTTACATATATACAGGGTTCTACCTTAAACAGTGGCAACACTGCTGTGGAGACACTATGCAATGGAGTCTACAATTGTCGCTGATAGTAGACGTTGTTTACCTTATCTCCCACCAAATGAACTCGTCCTTTTTACGTCACTGGCGTGCGCACAATCGAGGAAAACACAGTCACTTGTGAGCGAGGCGGTCTAGCGTAACGGTGTCACTGTGTTTTCAAAACAGGAACAACGCAGTTGGATCAATATTGAAAGTGCCACAGATCGTACAGAACAACAGTGTCACGAAGGTCTTCAAGAGGCGTGCGGGGAATCTGCATTGCCGTACAGAACAGTGGGTAAAAGCCTTCAACGAAGGTCGGCAAATTTTGACAGATATGCACGGGTAGGTTGTGCCAGCGTGTTTGAAGATGTGCATACTTCGTGGCATTCGCTTCAGAACTGTTACAGAGTTTCGACAGACAGTATACCACTCCATTCCCGCCACTATTTAAGTTTCAATCTCGAAAAACTCAATTGATATGATTACTCCATAGCTACCCTCTTGGTAATGTCAAGAACGTAAATTAAAAATTCTCTGAGAATAACAATGGCATAGTGATATAAATAGTATCCTAACACCACTTTCCTTAAGTGTAATTGTTTTATTGGAAGTTATCTGGAATAATTTGTTACAGATATATGGTTTCCCAACAAGCCTACTTAACTGTTTTGAATAATTTACCAGTTGCTTTACCTGTGGAACCTTGCACCAAAAACATTGTTTTTGTATAATTATTGTACTTGTTTTATAATATTTTTACGAGTGAAACAAATTTATTTGTCACATCTTTCTAAATGTTACCAAAGTCACTATAATTGTCTCATGTAACCTAATTTTTGCAAACAAACCTACCTTGTAACTATTGTCATGTAATTATTTTTTTTTCAAATTGTTGCATACTTTTCTTAGCTAATTATGGCAATAATTATAATGTCACACCACTTTTTCTTACGCCATCCCGCACAACGTTTATGATTCGCCGATTTACGTGATTCTTTGAGGCACACTTTGTAAAATCTTTTCTGTACCATTTCCTTACAGTAATCTTTGTACCTGATGTTACGATAACAGCCGAAAAGTAGTTTGTGAAAACCAATAAATATTGTAGAATGTTACACCATTGTTCTGTATTTTCTATTGTTTAAAACTAACTTATCTAAGAATAAAACACACACACACACACACACACACACACACACACACACACACACATCTATGCCCGAAAGAGGACTCGAACCTTTAACGGAAGCGGTCGCGCTATCCAAGACATGGCACCTTAGACCGCGCGGAAATAGAACTTCCTAATGGCTGCAAACGAATAAAAAAATCAGTAGATCATCAAATTATTTATTACCGAAATATAACGTTGGACAACCGATAACTTCCAATTTTCAGGAAAAAGAAATATACGAATACAGAATGTATTCGGGGCCCAAGAGACAAAAATTGAAATGTACAACAAAGAGGTGATTATTCACAAGAATGATTATTTACAAGAACAATTGTGAGAGGAAACGAAAATGTCTTCCCGTTGACTGTACACAATACACATCGACCGATAAATTAAATCAATAAAAAGAAAAATAATAAGAGTACGGGTAAAATTAAGACTGAAAGTGAAGGACATACCGCAGAAGAAGAAAACATTCAGTCAGGTACTGTCATCAAAAATAGGCCCTTCTTTGACGAATAGATTATGGGGATGTATGTAAGGAACACTAAAGGATTTTATCCGACATGACGTGGCTTGTAATCCGAGAATATCTTATGCAAGAATGGCGTCGTGAAAGACTGCGAGGACACAAACACGGAAGTGCATTATGGAGTGTCAGAAAACAAGAAATTAGAGTTTGGGGCAAGTTAAATCTTTGATTCATGAAAATACGACAACGAAAAACAAAACAAAAAGTATGTCTTAATTTTAAAAGGTTTGTTTTTCGGCTTGAACAATTTTACCAAGAAAACTGTTCAATAAGGCCTAATTTACATGGTTTTTCAAACTGTTTGTACGATTGGAAAAAGTAATTGCCAAAACTGACTTGGAAAGTCTAGGTTGCAATTCAACACTATGAAGCTGATAGTTTGTCACTCCCGAAAGACGTTCGTCGAACCGCGGCAGTCGCACAAAAAAAGACAAATCTTTCGATGACAGCCTTCATCAAAGAAAGACACTTACTCTTATTCATACACACACACACAGAAGCACTCCACTTTGTGGCTGCGAAGTGTGCCTGTGTATCTTTCTCTGTGGCCTAAATCTAAATTACGAGTGTACTCTTTTTGTATCTGACGTGTCTCCATGAACGTCTTTGCAATATCTGCCAACTTTCCTCTTTATATTGCCAATTTATAAAACTACAAGACGTATTTGCATCGTATTTTCAAAAGTAGCTTGAGGATAGCTCGCGTAAACATGCACGACTTAATTTATGAGGTTCAGAATCTCCTCCCTCTTCCCCAAAGAAACAGAAATCTCTAGCCTGTCTAGGGGCACATTCGGATTTGTGGGAGAAAAAAGGGAAGTCATAGTTGAATATGTAATTTTAAATTTTAGAGAGTGCATTGCTTATTACTATGAAATTTATATCAAAATAACAATTGTTGGTATCGTTACTGACACAGCTAATCAGAAAAGAAATGGATGGCGCATTTAGCTTTATTAGTCCATAGTCAATATCAGTTCTATTTCTGTATTTCACGTCTGCGATAGAATTAAGGGCCGCAAGGATTATCTTTATGAATACAAATTAATACTGAATTGATTTGGTTAGAATATACGGATATTCTAACTTTACTTTGCATACTTAAAACTGAATTTCGTTTGTTATGTCGTCCATTTTTATTTGTATTTTATAAGAAAACTAGCTTAACGCCCGCTGCTTCGCATGCGTAGGCTGGTTGGTCTGCACCAGTTGTTTCTCCCTCTTAATATAAATTTTCATAGATATAGCGGAAGTAATGTTATAATGAAATGTTGTGATACTACTTGTAGCCGCGGCAGAATGGCCGTGCGTATTGAGGCGCCATGCTGCGGTGCGCGCTGCTGTTCGCCGTCGTGCTTTCGATTCGCCCCTCGGGCATAGGTGTTTGTGTTGTCCTTATAAGTTAGTCTAAGTTATTTTAAGTTAGTTTAATTAGGTTGCAAGCCTTAGGGACTGATTACCCCATAGTTAAGTCTCTTAAGATTTACAAACATTTGAAAATTTGATTTTATTACTTTAACCCCCTATGGCACCCCTTAATAGTTGAATTTCGAAAAATGCCCCAACATGTGTCTTTTAAATTCCAATCAAGTATGCAAATATAATTTTTTGTAATTCTGGGTTCAAAATTGGCTTAGTAGCAACATGTTTTTAAAAAATGTTTCATCCCCTGTTTCACCCTGTAAATGATTAATTTTCCGAAAACACCGAAACACGTATCTTTGTAATTTTGAGCAAAAAAACATATACCAATTTATGTGGCTGTAGCTTCAAAATTGCCTTAACAGCAAAAGATTTTCGAAAAACATCCCCTCTCTAATTTAACCCTCTTTACGGTTGATTTCCAAAAATATCGAAAGACTTTTTTTTTTTAACGAACAATACAAATACCAATTTTTGCTGCTCTAGCTTCAAAATTGTCTTAATAGAGACGTGTTTTCAAAAAGAAGTTCTCATTCCCTATTGTATCCTTTTACTTCTTGAATTTCGAAAACTACTGAAACTCGTGCTTTTTAATCTTGACCAAGATTTCATATCCGACGTTTCATAGTTGCTGCATAAAATTTGAGTTAACATCAGCTTATTTATGAAAATCAATTTTTTGCGTCCCCTATTTTGCCCACTTATTTATGAAATTTCAAAAAAATTGTCGAAACAAGTGTGTTTTAAATTCGAACCCTGAATTAAAATCTGAAATTTTGTAGTTCTGGTTTCAAAATTGCATAAATAGCAATGTATTTTCAAAAAAGGTTTCATCCCCTTATGGACGGAATATCGAAAAATCGCTTCTTAAATGACGCCTACAGAGTAAGATCAACACCCTCCACAAATTTCAAGTTTATATCTCCAGTGGTTTGGGCTGGGGGATGATGAGTCAGTCAGTCAGTCAGTCAGTCAGTCAGTCAGTCAATCGGGACACTTCCATTTATACATATAGAGATTCAGATTTCTTGATAAGTGAGACTAAAAGCCAACCGAATTTGACCGACTGAGGTACACAAACCTACGTTCCGTTGCGAAGCACGGGATTGTAGCTAGCAGCAACAGGAACAATTAATTGAAAGCCCATACTATCAAGCATTAAAACCCGAGCCGTGCTCTGAGTGAACAAGTAATGGACCTGAATTCTGACACGTGTTAAATTATAATACAGGGCGTTAACTAAATCGTGCCGCAGTAACGACTCAACTGATAATTTGCTTTTTAGGAATGAAACATTAATGCTAACAACGCACTGACAAAACATTTTGCTGTCGACCACATAAGTGAATAATGAATCGATAATTCCTGCTCGACAATCTCTTTTAATATACTATGACAGCGCTTAAAACCGTGAAACCCAAATAACTAATGGACCATTTAACCATAATTTAAAAACATGCAACAGCTGTACATCAACTGAATTGTTATTTTTATTTGTTATTCTCTAATAAAGATAGAAGGAAATATATGAAGAACTAGATGACCCGGTGAACTTCGTATCACTACTTGCCTCTTAATATAAAACATACTAATTTAAATCGTATGTTTTTAGACCCAGTAGCTTTATGAAGGCATTTGCTTTTTTTTTCTATATTTTCCAGTTTTCCGGGAAACATTTCCAAATTTTTAGTTCATAAGAACGTTACTCTTTCTTTGAACGTCAAATATGCAAAATGTTAACGCAACTAGACGAATGATATTGATATCCCATTGAAAACAGCTGTTTGAGTTTCTCGAGAATTTCCAAATTTTCCGGGTAACTTTCCCTAATTTTTAGTTCATAACACCGTTCATTTTTCGTTGGACGTCAAATGATCAAAATTTTATCGCAAGCGAATGAACGGTTCTCAACTTACAGTATTGAGTACATTTAGAAACATATTGAAAAAGAAACTTGGTTCGAATTTTACGACTTTTCTTTTTAACTTTCTCTATTTTTTTTTTTTTTTTTTTTTTTGTAAAAACTTTTCCGAGACCATAATGAACAAAACAACAAAAGAATTACCCCTCTGCGTTGTGCGAATAGTCAGTTATAGTGCTGAATTCAATCAAAACCACATTGAAAAACGCACTTTCAATTTTTTCAAATTTTCCAATTTTCCGGTAGATTTAAAAAAAAAAATTCATACAAACCTCGTCCTCTGAAGCCGAACTCAAGTGATGCTCTTACAACCGTGTGTCAATTTATTTTTATTCGTAGACAAAAAATTGCTTTCGGATTTTCCTAAATTTTCCTACTTTCCAAATTTTTATTTGATGCAAACCTTCATCTTGCTTTCAACATGAAATGTACAATATTTTATCGCAATTGGACGAACGGTACTGATAGCTCACTGGAAAAAAGCTATTTTAGTTTTTCCTGGTTTTCCTCTTTTCCGGACAACTATTCCATATCTTATCACCGTTTAAACCCTCCCTGGACTTTCTCGAGTATTTCAAGACTAAAATTAGTCAAACGGTTCAGCCGTTCTCGAGTTTTACCGAGACAAACGAACAGCAATTCTTTTATATTTATATAGATAACAAATAAAGGTCATTTCAGGCGGGAACAGGAGAAGAACACACTGAAATAAACAATGAGCAAGGAACACAGTTTGTTTCACAGACAAGCAGATTCATATCCTTAAAATGGCGTGTTGAAGTTCTTCCCTGTCATCATACAGCGACATTCCACCAGATAAAACACCTTTCACTGTGAAGGCAACTAGCACCCACAGTAGACCGCATTTTGCCGTTCCTAGGTGCCTTGCTGCAGAGCGCGCGGTTCCTCGCCATTAGTGGTTTCCGGTTCTCCCTCAGAAATGGGTGTGTGTTTGTGGGGGAGGGTGTGTGTGTTGCCCTTAGGTTAGTTTCAGTAGTTTACAAACATTTGAACCTTTAGATTGTATTTTGCGCGAAACACAATTCCACACTCAATCGATTTCAGTGGCCATCTCAGCACAATGTAACGTGGAATTACGTCCATACGGAAAACGTATCCCTATACAATTTTCTTCAAAAAATCAAATGTTACGCTTATGGGACTTAACTACGGGGTCATCAGTGCCTAAACTTACAAACTACTTATTTACTACCTTATACTAAGAACGGCGCAAATATCCATGCCCGAGGGGGAATTCGATCCCCTGACCGTAGTGGCCGTGCAGACCGTGACTGGAGCGCCTCAGTCCCCTCGGCATACAATTTTATGCAAGGAATGTAAATAACGGTGCAAACAGAGTGAAGTAAACTTACATTAATATAAATATTGGATATTACGTGTCTTACAAAGCTGTCTTTACATGTGTATACAATGACATTGCTCCACTTCAACTGCTATCTGCCGCGATAATTCGGGCAAACTTCCACACCATGCATTCTAATAGAGTTACCCATCGACAAACCAATAATAGAGCGGATCACAGCAAGCTGCTCGGTTTCCCAAAGCGCGACTTTTGCTTGTTTGGACTGTTTCGAATCTCTGAAATCGATTACAGAGAATTTCAGCTTTAATACATATAAATCTTACATAATAAGTTTCACAAAATGTTTACATTCGGTAAATCGATTGATTGTAGGCTGAGAAAAATTATCTGCTAGTGTAGCTCAGGCTGGATATGTCTAAACTAATATATAGTATAATAAAAGCTTGTGACGATAGAACAACGTCCAACACCGTTTGTAGCGCAAAGCGCGCTGGTTTGGCAGCGGAGAGCATCGAAAGTTGCGACGAGTGAATGGGCAATCGGCCGCCGCGAGGAGGTAGGCCTCGCCCGGTTTCCCAGCGCAGCGGGACGAGACAACAGCGTGCCACGTCACGCAGACTACGCCGCGGTCGCATAGCTCACTGGCTGGCTGTTGGGGCACAGTCAACACCACATAGAGAGCAGGCCGCGGCGCTCTCGTGTGACGTCATGCAGAGTAGGCTGCGCGCGCATAGCTGACTGGGTAGCCGCTGGGGCACGGCCCACTATGCCGAAGCAGCGAGCCAGTTAGCTATGCGCGCGCCGCAGCATACTCTGCAAGACGTCACACGAGAGCGCCGCGGCCTCCTCTCTAGGTGGCGGTTGCACAGCCCACCGCCTAACACCGGCCAGCCAGTGAGCTACGAGACCGCGACCTACCCTGCGTAACGTGGCACGCCAGCGCGGAGGCCTTCTCTGCAGACGGTGTTGGCCGAGAGCACGTGGAGAACACGCCGGCGGGCCGCGTGTAGATGGAAAGCATGTTGGCGGTCGTGACTTCGAGGCCAACTGCCACTTTTCCCGCCGCATACGCAGAAACTATTAGAGTTACGGACTAGCACGTAGTATCAAATGAAAGACGAGAAAACACGATTTTCATGCTGGGTTGGCATCATTTATATTAATTTTATGTGAAAACGTATTCAGAAAATTAATATTTATTCACTTGGAAAAATCCAGAGGCCTAAGTAATTGTACTGCAGTAATGAGCGAGTGCTCAAATTAAAGGTATCATCATGGCGCAAAGTTTGGTATAACCATATTATCTGCAACATTTATATTGCGCATAATAAAGCACTTTTAAGGAGGAGCAATAGTGATTTGTTAATGACAATTAGTAAAAGGCAGATACATGGACAGCGAGGCAGTGATAAGCTGCAGGTGTTGTAAACACATATTACGACCTGTTTAGAATATATTATTTTTGTTTATTGTAATATGCTGTCTTTACGTAAACTAAATTATTTTATCGACCCTAATTTGTTTTAATTTATGAGCACAGTTATATTGAACAGTTTATTGGAAAGAGGACTGGAAAATTTACCTGAAAAACACTTTACCTAAGTGATTACTGAAATATTCATTGTGTGACAAAATGAAAACATGCTGAAGATACTCATTTGTTTAAACTTAAGATTTTGGGGGTATTATTAATGTTAGAAATTAAAGTATGTATTTGCATTAGAATCGTAGTGCGCATCTAACGATCCTGTCATATCAACATGATTATTTAAAAAGTTTTGTAACTACTGGGAGAACCACTGAACTTCATTATGGGAACGTATTACTGGAAAGACCCCGCAGATCGTATGTTACTGAATGGCGCGAGCGGCCCAGGATCAGTCGATGGCAGTTCAGTCTTGATGGTAAACAAGTGCTACGAGTGCTGCGAGTGACGCGAAATCCAGCGAGACGACAGGTGATGAACATAGCCGCAGAATCCGCCGCGCTGGACTCTGAAATATTTCGTATGTAGACTTTGAGTTTTTAAACAGTTATCAGAACTTAGAAATTTTTCGCATTTTGACTTTTTTATAGTACAACGGACTTTAACAGCAATCATTTTAGGAGCATTATGCAAATGATTAAACATTCATATAGCTATTTTGTTAGGAATATTGAGGGCTCGAGCTAATCATACCAGACGGAGTCTAACGGGCTTATGGCCGGTTTCCGAAACAGTAGTTACCTGTCCCGTTATAGTTATCTGTGGGTTACCTGACCGTTAAGTACAAAATGGGTTTCCGAAACAACAGTTACCGTCACAGCCGTAGTTACCGGTCCGTTAAAGATAAATGCGCGTTCCCCTGGGGTTACCTACGCGTTAACTTTAGTTTTAACTATATCCGCTACGTAGCGCTAGTGGTCTTTCAAACTCAAGTTATTCAACAGTTGTTATTGTTTTTGTTTTTATGGCTGGCTTCCGTGTAATTCTCGTACAATTTTACAACTGTTGAACCTGAAGAATGGAAGTTCTTTCCTCCTCCTCGTCGTCGTCGTCGTCGTCATCTTCTTCTAATGCTACGAACAGTTCTTCAGAAGAGGAAAACTTAGCTGTACTCGGCGCTGTCGCAAGACCACGACGCGTTTTTCGCGTTAGAACTCAACCATTTGATCTATATAATGAGAGCGAGTTTCATATGCGTTTCAGACTGAAAAAACTAACTGTCCTGAGGTTATAGCAACGAATTGGACATAATTTCGAACCGATTACTAACATAAATCATTCAATAATTTCCATGAATCAACTTTTAGTGACTCTGAGATTTCTGGCAACTGCTGCATTTCAAATTTTACTAGGTGACGACATGCATATTCATAAATCGACTACTTGTCGTATTATAAGTAAAGTGATACCGCAAATTGCAGCTTTGCACAATGCATACATATTGATGCCACAGAATACAAAAGAAATTGCTGAACTAAAAAATTCTTTTCACGCCATAGCCAGATTCCCATCAGTGATAGGCTGCATAGATTGTACCCATGTCAGAATCATGTCCACAGGTGGTGAAAACGCTGAACAATATAGAAACAGGAAAGGGTATTTTTCATACAATGTCCAGGCAGTTTGTGATGATAACTTACGCATAATGAACATAGATGCACGCAGGCCAGGATCAACACACGACAGCAGCCTTTTTAGGGCATCTTCATTATATCTCAGATTCACAGAAGGAGAATTTACGAACTGTTTCTTGCTTGCTGATAGTGCATATCAACAAAAGAAGTTCATTTTAACCCCCTTTCTACATCCTCAAAACGTTGAAGAAGAACGCTATAATAGTGCACATATAAGAACACGAAATTGCATAGAGAGATGCTTCGGTGTTTTAAAAAGAAGATTTCTTGTATTGTCTTTGGGGTTTCGTACTAAAAAAGAGACAACTTTGGCGGCAATAGTGGCATGCGCAGTCCTACACAACATGGCTATACAGGAAAACGAAGCTTTACCTAATATAGAGATTGAAGCAGATTATGACGACCCGGTACCCACAGAAAATTTGCCCGACAATCAGGGCAATGCCATCCGAGCTGCTTTGGTGCGAACTGCAATTATGTAACGTAATGGTAAAGAATGAACTTAATAATATCTAAAAACATTTTTCAGAGAAGAAAATAATTTATTCAATAATTGCTAGACATGTACAGTACTGAAATATATAACATCTAAATAATTATGATTGGAGTTGTTTCAATTTATTTTTATATTCCAGCTCTTTTATTTTTAATTCATATTCTTTTATCTTTTTCTCAAGTTCTAAAAGTTCGATTTTTTTTTTCATTTTGTTTCGGCCTCATTAATCTTTCTTCTCGTTTCATTAATAATTCTTCTTCCAGGATGGTCACTTTCTTTTCTGCCAACATTCCCTCTGTAACTGTTTTTGATTTTTTTCTGCTGATAATGGTCTCACTCAACTCTTCTAAAGCATCGTCTTTTTTTCTTTTATCCCCTTGTTTCGATTTCGTGGATTTGTCTTTGTGAGTGGCACCTGCAGAAATCTCATTATTCAAATCCAAGATAATTACATCCCCTGGTACTGTAGTGAAAGGACTACCACTACCACCACCACCACCAATACCAAGAGCAGCAGTTGAACCTGTCGCTGAACAAATTGTGTCCTTCTCTACATCTGCTGTGTTGATATGCATGCTTGTTGTAGATGGGTCTTCTGGTTCTTCACATTCATATAGTGTAGCACTTGAGTCATACGGATTTTTATCTGGTTCAAACTGGCATCTCAAACTTGATATTATCTTGATATCAATCTCATCAGATTTAGGAGTGTGAGTACCACCTCCTGTTTTTGCATATCCAATCTGAAATGTATACAAAACGACAGAACCTTTATTGTTCCTCAATGCAACTGTTATAACCTACTGAAATGGACCTATGGATAATGTACTAAGCAAAATTATTGTTTATTGTTAGTAAATTATTACTATTAAGGGCAGTACTAAAAGACCTGATACCACCTGTATGCTTTAACCAATGACGTCATTGAATGGGACATACCAAACGGGAAAAAACGCGGAAAACAACAATCTGGGTTAAATTTTACATCGCGGTCGGCGGTCGTGAGACATAATGTTCGCAGCGAGTGACGTATGCATTAGCTGCATCTCCCTCGCGATTGGTCAAGTGACTGAGACATAATTGCGGACATTATATCAAGCGATCGCCGACCTCGGTGTAAAATTTTTACCACATTCCGAATCATAAAACAATGCTCTCATAATAAAACTTTCAATTACGCACAAAAATACTTTCCTTTGAAATAGTGTTCTGCCATGCAATTGCCATTACGATCGATCAATGTTTCAAGTGATTAGTGTTTCATATTAAATCATGGGGCTTGCTTGGGTAGGTGGATGGGTGGACATAAATTGATTAGTTTAAATTGTCAAAAGTAATGTTACATTCACAGAACAATGGGAAGAGGAAAACTTTAATTTATGAAAATAGATGTCGTCAAAAGAAATAATACATATGATTTTGAATACTAACCCTGTCTTCGTTAATGTTTGTCCTAGCTTTTCTTTTTAAAACAGAATACAGCTCTTTGAGCTGCCGTATCGTTCTCTCTCCTGTCTGACTTGATGAATTATACAGCTTTGTGACATCTTCCCAAGCCTGTTGCTTTTCTAAAATAGTCGAGCCATCTGTCCTTTTATTTTCAATAATTGATTTCCTTTCTAAGACAAGGTCAGTCAAAAGGTTTTTCTGAAACAGAGTAAAATTTTTTCCTCGCTTGTCGCCCATTGCTTTCAAAACAAACAAAACTCGTGACACCTACACAAACTATTGGCGCGTCTTCGATTTGCCCTTAATAATCGATAAAACTCGAGTAATTGCGAGTTTCGTCAGTAGTGGCATCTATGAGCTGTTGAGACGTACTATTAGCATCGACAGGAGGCGTAGTTACCGCGCCGTTAACTAACGATCGTTGAAAACAGCTACGGGAAACCCAAGGAAGTTATCTGGCATGTTAAATTTTAACGTGGCGGTAGCTAACGGTACGGTAACTGTAGCTTTCCAGAAACCGAGCATTAGTGTTCTCGTTAGACGTAATCGTGCAGTAGGAAATAAACAATTTTAGTAAAAACGCAAGCACCGTGCGAGGTGGCGCAGTGGTAACACACTGGACTTGCATTCCGAAGGATAATGGTTCAAATTCACCTCCGGCCGTCCAGATTTAGGTTTTCTGTGATTTCCCTAAATCACTCCAGACAAATTCCTTTCAAAGGGCACGGCAGATTTCCTTCCCCATATTTACCCAACCAACCCGAGCATAATCTCCGCCTCTAATGACCACGCTGTCGACGGAGCGTTAAACACTAATCTTCCTTCCTTCCTTCCTAAAAACGCAAGCCTCATGTTGTAGTCAGTTATTTAGTAGATGCCGCCCTACTTAAACATTCCCTGACTTTGAAATTGAAAGTTTAGTTTTACAAATAAATTTATACGTGTACTGACAGCAACGAGCCAAAAGTAGCAGGAATAAATCATCCCCTAAGACAAAGTTAGTTTTGTGGTCCGTGCTGATACAAGCTCCGATGATTCTACGTAAATGCCTAGATCGTGCTCTACTGTGACGCTTAACAATAAATTATATAGTATACTCTACGGAAGAGGGGAACAATGATGAAAGACACTCAGAATATATAATTGAGGGAGTTATTACCAAAAAAGGATTTTGGACCTAACACTGTCTTGTTCTTCTCTGTCCCGACGTCCATATTCTGGTGTAATTTGTTTCAGGAAAAGCCACACAGATTCGAAGATGTATCTATTTGAAAAATTAGCTGTTCTGTAAAAAGTACACAAGCTCTAACAAGAACAGGACAGAACCAGGAGTCTTAGGTTTCCTGTTATTACATACAATGTTGGAGCTATATATGACCTGTTATGGACGATTAATCATTCTAATATTTGTTGAGTTCTTTAGGCGCCATTATTAAAGAAGCTTTTGTGTTGTGAAGAACAAGTTGGGTAAGGGGGGAGGATGGGGGGGAGGAAAGCGTGGCAAAAGAGGAAAACTAGGAAAGAGAAGAAATAAAATGTGTTAAAAAAGAGCGATGTAAAAGGTGAAGACCACACTGGTAAGCTGGTACCAGCTGGCTGAAGTGGGAAAGACTGCAGTTAGTTTAATTTATCGCAAACATTCTTTGTCTGTTGTAATTTACGGTTACATATATTGTCTTGTTGATCCCATTAGTGTACTAAAGATAAATAAAATAACTTACAGTAAACATTTACTGGCTTTCGTTCACATATTTACCAAAATTTCGTGTTGTTAACACATCATGCACATGCTCGGTCACTGATCTTATTATTCTGTTAGAGTTGTCCTCTTTTTAAATGTTTTGCAAAAAATGGATGAGGCGCAAAGGCAGAATATATTGTAAGATTTTTACATGTCAGATAAAAACGTACAGATTTGTCATCTTACTGGATTGATTATTATGCATCACAGTCACAAGAAGCGTCCCAGGGTTGCAGATGACGAAGGATATTGCAGCTTTTACCTTCAGGTTCAGAATTGAAGGTAGGGATATTCCAGTTTATGAAGTGGCATTCTATAACTTTCATGGAATAACGAAGCACAGGCTGCACAGAATTCAGAACACCATTGTAATGTATGGGCACTTTCCAAAAGATGAAATATGTTCCCATGAAAACAGACTAAGAAAGATATGCGTTGAGAATATTTACACAAGTACCATATTAATCTTCCTTTTAAAAGCTACTGGACAGTTTTTAAAACTTTCAACATACATTTTCGATATTCAAGGTCTGATACATATAACATATGCGATTCTCTTAATGGCAAAGTAAAAGCTGGGCAAAGAGATTTTGAGAATAGTTAACTAATAGTGCAAAAGACATTGCACTTGAAAAGGGCAGAAGCTTTCGTGAGCTTGATACGCAGCTATAACCAGAAAGCAAAACAGGGTCTTAAATGAATTTCATTTGATTGTATGAAAAACTTGTCCTACCACATTTGCAGGCAAATGCTATTTACTATGCAAGGAACTTATGGTACTAGCTTTTTGGTATTCAAAATCTGGCAAATGAATGAGTTTCAATTTTCCGGTATCTTGAAGAAAGGAAAGATTTAGTGCAGCATAAACAACTTTGCATTAGAAAAGTGATGGGAGGAACTTGAATTGCTTAGTGATTGGTGTCTTGGCCACAACAAAAATCAAGTTATGCTTCATCTTTTGTATATCTAGTGTACATCTTAAAGATCTACAAAGTGATCACATATTTATTTACAGTGAGAGGACACAGATGTTTACTTAAAGAACAAGACTTCTCATTGATAGGCCATTAGAAGCGGCAAACGACTGCAGAAATTCACGAAACGTGGGACAGGAAAATTGCTGAAGCCCGTGCACTACCTTACCCGTTCAAGTTGAATATAATGACTTCATAGACATTAAACATGCTAATAATGCTTATTTTGAACACGCCTAAACCTCTACTGAAACTGCAGCGGGAGGAATGATTCTAATTGAAGTGGAATACAGGTATTGTGACACATTGTGCAACTCTTACTTTGTCCCATAGAAAAGTTATGCCACTGCCAAGAGAAGTAATACTGTAGAATATACTACTTTGGATCTTTATCAACTGTACCACAAAAATCCAGTATCCAACCAAAAAAGCTAGAGATCTTTGTAATTTCATGCATTTTCTGGAAGAAGTAAACAAAACCTTCGACAAGGACCTCCTTTATGCTAGGCCAGATGAAGTTTGTAATGAAAATGAGGAATTGGATGATGATGACAACGGCGAAAGGTGCTAGGATTAATAACAGCTAATAAAGGGAACCATAATCCCTGTTTCCAGTTCGTTGTCAATGAAAGATTATTGCATTTTGTTCATAGTTTCATACTCACTAGAGAGCATTGTGAAAAGTCAATAAATAAGTTCAGAGTACAATATTAGAGTTTTTATATTTCTTAATTTTCTACAAATCCTGGACAAGTCCAAAGAAAGAACGCTACTTAAAAAAAATCCGAAGATTGCCGGAGAAAGTGTTCCGGTTTAACGTGCTCTGAATGACGTTTGGCTGCTTCTCATACTTTACATTGAAACGGTGGAAAGTTTTTCTTGATTTCTGAAAAATCATTACTTTGGACTTCTCCGGTTTTTGTAAAAAACCCTTCAATGAAAAACCAACACACGTTTATCGTATAGACAACTTTGAAAGAAATATTTGCTCCAGATTTTTACTTCAACCATCAATCAACTAGGTTTTGTATCTCCCACTTTTTGCGATTTTACCTAGGTAACTTTAACCGCGGTGGAGTGGCCGAGCGCATTGAGGCACCATGCTGTGATGCGCGAGGCCAATCCCCATCGGGCGTTCGAATCCTCCCTCGGGCATGGATGTCTGTGGTGTCTTTAGCATAAGTTAGTTCATAAGTAGTTTGTAAGTTTAGGGACTGATGACCCCGCAGTTAAGTTCCATAAGATTAACAAACATTTGATTTCTAGGTAACTTTACTACCGTTGATGCAAGAACCTAAAAAATTCCGATATGCAGGCGTATTATTCAGTGTCTTATTATTTATCAGAGTTTCACTTTTGTCAAGAAGAATAGCTTGATCATTGTACAACACTGGAACAAAGCACAATGCTCCCAAAACTGTTATTATATCTTTTTTAAACCATATACAGCTGGCTTATTGGTACTAATCATCTAACTTAAGATTACGAATTTCTACCTATAATTTACTGCATTATATTTCTATAAGTGTACAAAACGTGTGTCAAGAAGATTATTTTATAAGTGTTGGAATATCAGTACCATCTGTCACATTTTCGAGAAAAGTACGTTAATTTGTTGATAGTAATAGCGCAATGTGTAAAACACACGTCAAAAGTATATAAACGCAAACATAATATTTCTCTCACATCTACAATATATCACGGTTTTGCTGACCATTGTGTAACTTAGAGTATATGCACATAAAAAAATATCTGGACACCTATGAAGAATGTGAGATCACACACTCATTATTCGTAATAATCTTATTAACACATCAAAATTGTCTATAGTACATTCATACCAAACATAATACCCTGAAGTAACGCCTTTGTTAATATTCTTTTTGCTATTACCAAGTCCAAAATATATTTTAGAAGTATTTAGCCGTATTTGTGTAATTATCAATATTTATACATCTAAAACGTCTGTCACAAATATGTAAATCTAGACCCATATTATTTGGACTAGTAACAAATCTAATGATAGAGACAATACAATGTAATATACAATCTAGATATATTTGCAAATATTCATATATGTATCTAAAGATATATAACTGCACATTCATTGGATTTGTCAATGTTGTTGCAATGTCTAAAATATATGAGGTATTATTATGCAAAATTAATGTTTTATAAAATAAAGTGGAAGCTATTATAAACATTCTATTACCTTGTAACTTACACTTTTCGTCATAAAAATGTGTATTCTCAAATTAAGCGTATGAATGCTATTTCCATGTCTATATTTCGTACATTATTGCTCCAAAATCCTATAAGCTTATATTAGTTCTCAACGTTTGTTGATGCAGAAAATGTTTTCCCTCTTCTATGGTGCACTCAAGTTTGCACTCTTGAAAATCTAATAACATACACGTGAAACTGACCAATGACCGACAAAACGTATGTTGCATAGTTTTGAGTTGGTAGTCGATTCCCGTTAACTGTCGAATACCATTTTGGTTAGTTGCTATGTTTTGAATAGTTTCCTAAATTGCAGGTAATTTAAAATTTGGTATTCCCATGCAATTTTGTTGTGGCCCTTGTCTTCCATTATGTTCACATCCGTCTAATTCGCTTTTTCTTTACTGGCTTTGTTACCTTAAAGTAGCTACAATCTCTGAACAAATGGGTTTGAAGCAATTGGTGTCTTACCCCATTGTTAATACATTTTACATTTATATATCAGTTGATGTACTAAATAATTCAAGAATATTCACTCCATTCCTAACACCGACTGGTGTTAATGTAGCCTATTTTCTGAATCTGGAATAGAAACGGCTCTTTTAATTTAAAATATTTCTATAGTGTTTTATGTACAATCTGCTCGTTTATTTATTAAATATGTTTGACTAATAGTATACGTAATTAAACTTAAACTTATTAGTTACACGGGACTTTTTACGATTTAGTAGTCATTGAAAAATAATGTCTGAATTCTGAAAGACTGAGTTTTGATTTAAGTTATAATAAAAAATAACCTATTCTGTATCATTGTATCACTGACATAACTGTTCTGATTCTTGATTCCGTTCTGCGTGCGGTAATACAGGTGTAATGTGTTCAAGTCTTTTATTCTTTGTGCTGTAGTGTAGCATTGATTTTTTTGTATTATTTATTACATCATTTGGTCGTGAGGAGAGGAGAGTTCAAGTAAGTAAGTAACAAAGAAAATCGGTACTGGAGATTTATGTGTTCTAATATTTATGTGGAGATACCATAGAATGAAGTTTGGTGTGTATCATCATGTCATCATATTCTGTGACAGTATATATTAGTAGTGTGGAAGTCATCGATGAGCTTGGAGAAAAAACCAGATGGAATATACAAGACATAATGGCGGAACTGGACAAAGACTGAATCGACAAGGTTGAACAAAAATTCAACAGATTTCAAGTGGTCAAAATGGTGAAAGAACAGCATAAGTCTGCATTTGGATGGTGCTGGAGCATTGTGTCTGTTTTTTTTTATTTCTTTAATAGTGAGTATAATATTAATTAATTTATAATTGCGAATACTAGCTATTAAAAAAAAGAACCAAATATCCACATACCCATATACACGTGGCGTCTGTTAGGAAAGAAACAGACGTCACATTGTGATCCTGCAGCTGTTATTTTTTAATATTCATAGAATATATGACTTCAACTGCGATTGGGCAAAGCTGAAAATGTGTACCCAGCCGGGATTCGAACCCGGGTCTCCTGCTTTCTAGGCAGTTGCGCTGACCCCTACACCACTGGGGACACAGTGATCACCGCACCTGCAAGAACTACCCATGCACGCTTCCCGTCAGATACAAATTCCCAGCTCCGCCCTGCCCATAGTACTCAATCGCAGTTGAAGTCATATATTCTATGAATATTAAAAAATAACAGCTGCAGGATCAGAATGTGACGTCTGTTTCTTTCCGAACAGACGCCACGTGTATATATATAATATGCCGGTGACGGGCAATGATCCTATCGTTAGTGGGGAGGGGTGGGCAAGTTTGAAGCCCTTACTCTTACGGGAATTAGTTAAACTTCGAGTTTGAGTACTATGGGCAGGGCGGAGCTGGGAATTTGTATCTGACGGGAGGCGTGCATGGGTAGTCCTTGCAGGTGCGGTGATCACTGTGTCCCCAGTGGTGTAGGGGTCAGCGCAACTGCCTAGAAAGCAGGAGACCCGGGTTCGAATCCCGGCTGGGTACACATTTTCAGCTTTGCCCAAGAGGGAAGTAATTACTACTTTTAACATAGCAACCGGAGCGAAGTTGAATACGAAGAAAACAACACTGCTGCACATAGGAAGAGGCATCGGCAACACCACCTACCTAGACTGGTGTGAAACAAAAGTGCAACATAAATCGCTTGGAGTCTACTGGAGCGCGACACCAGATGCCATGGCAACAAAGAATTGGACAGACATGTTACACAAGATCCGAGCCACAACTCGTATTTATTCTGACAGAGATTTGGATTTGTTGCAAAGAGTGCACACAGTCAGGATATCGATAGCGAGCAGGATGTTTTATTTGGCCCAGATCATACCGGTGTCAAATCACCTAGCAGATAGTATCCAGAAGGCGTTCTGCTGGTACGTTCTAAGGGGCCATATTTTTAAAGTCTGCTTTGACATCTTAACTTTACCTCATGAACGCGGAGGTCTTGGTTTAATTCACGCCAGATATAAATGCCGGACTTTACTAATCGGTCGCATTAGTAAAATTATAAATAAACGGACGCCGAGCCTAACCCAATGGTTAATATCACACTGGAAGCCGAGCAGTTTGATGCCACCAATTTATGAAGCTGCAATACCTTTAAACTTTCGCCATGTCAGATTTTACTACAGAGAATTCAGTTATATAAAGCACGCTGATGACATCAACCCGCCCTATACGAATAAGAAAATCTACAACTTCCTAACAACAGATGGCAGAGAAAACCGGATAACAAACAAATATCCACATTCAAAATGGAATACGATCTGGAGAAACGTGCACAGTCCTATACTACCGTCACGCATCAAATCAATGTGGTACATAATTGTTACTGATAAAGTGCCGACTAATGAGAAACTTAACAACATTCACCTGGCCCCAACACCCGCCTGTACAAACTGTGGATACGTGGACACATTAATTCACAGACTCACCTGCGGTACAACTGAGTTGATCGTGGAATTCATGCGATGCAGATTGGTCATTATCGACCGAACGGTTTCGCAAAACATAGATATTTTAGAGTTATTACGACCAGAAAAACTGAGGTACCCCCGTAAGAAGAACAATGCAGCGATTTGGCTTTTAGGCCACACTGCTGTCTATGCCATCTATAACCGTTCAGCATCACTTGCCGATTATCGCGCTTACTTGGAATACGAACATGACAAAATAAGACTACAAAGTGATTACACGAACACATACGGAAATATGTTGAAATTATGGTGAAGACATAAAGATATTACAGATAGTATCAAGTTATGGACTTTACTGCTCACAGAAACGCGGCTATTAAAGCCATGGAGCCATCAGTGTTATGAGAAGACGCATGCAAAACTACACGTCGGAAACAGTAAAAGTTGTAACTGAAACGGACCACTTGCAAGACCAATTCGAGAAGACGAACGCTGGAGGCTTCCATGTGACTGGACTAACCGCGGAGAGGATTGCTTTATTTCCTTTATTTCTCTTTAGTTTTTCACCCTAAGAAGAACGTTCCACACTTTTTAGTTCCTTACTGGAAAGGAGAGACAGCTACTAAGTGCACGTACTGTCCCGACACCTTGCAAGCAGATTTGGTTATATTTATAAAAAAGAAGAAGAAGTGGACCCTCACACTAATACGGGTAACCACCGCAGAAGAGGAAGTTTAATTTTTCTTTCAAGAAATATTCAGTTTAAAGGCAATGAAGCCGGGCCGAGAAGGCAAAAATTGGCGAGAGCAAGGACGGGTTGAAGGGGAGGAAGGAGACCCGAAAAAATAAATAAAAAAAATCGCAGTTGAAGTCATATATTCTATGAATATTATCCACATACCCAAGACATTCATAATAAAGGTGGAGCAACGAATTTACATTTGTGATGCAGCCGGGAATCGATCCTGGACCTCCATTCCTCCTACGATGCATTACAAATTGTAATTCATTGCTTCACCTTGGACATAATCGAGACGAAAAACCTAATCAGGGTTTCTGAATTTATATTTAAATCCAAAGACCCGTTTACGCAAGAACTATTCTACCTCATCACCGAACCATGACACACGATATGAACTCAGCTAACTCACATTCAAGTTTTTATTTAGTATATAACCAGCTGCTAGCGAAAGAGAAACCGATAATTATTGATAGGCTTTGTATCTATGGGCTGAACTAAACTAAGTTACAGCCTATCACTGACTTTTGAATCTCTGCTGCTTAATTCTCAATTTCTCTTCTTAGGCACAAATCCGATTGAGGGAAGTCCCTAGAATTTCAAGGAGTTTTTGTAGACTGTTGAAGGTCTTATGATATGCGTAACACTCGCCATTGGACTCTTTACTTTAGTCACGTACCACTTTGCCAAGAATGGGTTTTCTGACTTTCACAATACATTCTTCGTTCATGAGACTGCTAGACTCAAAACATCATATGTGTCGACAGTACTGGAGAATACAGAGTGAATTTCCAATGTACATAGCACTTTGACCTATGCTTAATTGAATGCCATCTCTAGATACACAGGAAACAACTAATCACCAGTGGTTCAAAGAGGTGCATTTGCTTTTGTAATGTTGACCTATATTTCAATGCTTTCACAAGTTAAGACTCTAATAATTCTTCTTTCCATTTCTATTTCTTTTTCTGTGATTTTATATTTTACATTTCTTTTCCTTTTGTCCAGGGACATGACATCTAGACTGATCCATGGTAATTTTCCTTAATTTTTGGTATTTCGACTTCTATGTAAGTTTCAAAATGAAACAGTAAATGTGGTATGCAGAACTGTTTTACTAAATGTGGTGGGTATGGGATACCTATAATGGCGGTGAAACAGAGAGTCAACGCGTGTTATAATATTTGTACGTGGTACTTATTCTGGTAGACGTAAACTGAATGTAGTGTGTTGTTTACATTTGTAGCCATGAATCGGATTTGTTACCACGTCAAATATGGCAGCAGGAAAACAGCTGTTCCAGTTTGCGATTTAGTGTAAACAGAAGCAATATCTTGTTAATTGATTACTACAGGTTGAAAGTTTCATGCTCAATCGAACGTTCATGTCCTCCGTAACTGCATACAAAATCACTGCGTCCAAGTTTGAGGTAAAACGACGTAACCTAACAACCCAAGCCTGTTTCATCAACGCTTGTGCGTTTATATGAGAGCGAAAGTCGACTGCGGAATGGAGAAACGGCAGTTAGAACAGAATTTAGCACTGAAATTCTTCTGAGCTATGAAGAAGGCTCCTGTAGCGGATCCTAAACGTTGGAGAAATATATCATCATGACGCGGCAAAAGGCTCAGAAATTTTAACAATAATGTCCGCGAAAGCCTACGGTCTTCAGAATTTTAGCAGTCGATTTTGTAGTGTTTACATAGCCTACCAGAAGTGATACTGGAAAATTGGATTGCGAAATCCGATTTTATACGCTCCATGTAATCATAGTGCGTGTGCTTATACCATTTGGGTATTGTTACAGGGCCTCGATAACACGTCGGATAAAAAGACATGTAGTATGTAAGGTCGGACATTGACAATGTTTGTCTATGTATTGATACGTAGGTAATTAAAAGAATCTTACACTGTATTAGCTGTGTGGGAGCTATTAATAATAGTTACTGTGACTACCAGCTTGGGAAGGAAATCTAATCCTTAGAACTAAATATTCTGCAAGAAAAAAATTTGGACAATCTTACATACTTTACATTCCTGTCCTGTTTGCAACATAATAGGCTTCCGTGCTCGTAAAACCATTGAATGTATCCAAATAAACTTTTAAACTGTTGACTACATATCAAACTGGTTCAAAAAGTTGTGAATCCGAAGGTCATTTTCTTGTAAAAGACCGACATACTATAAGAAAAGTTAGTGAAATCGGATTTTGAGACAAAGATACTTGATGTCCTTAGCAGATCTCAAAGAGTATGAACACCACCGGCGAAACACCTCAGGTGACACACACACATTTAAGGCTCTCTCAGACTATTTAGAAATACCCTGACAATCGAAATTTTTCAGTTATTTCTTTCCCATTTAGGTGTTTCTGTTTTATTTCACTTTGTTTGTGGTTGCATTTGATTTTACGTATCTTTTGGAATGATGTTTTTTTCTATGTGGGTGTAATGTTTCTAATAGGCAATTTTATGTACTTAACTATTGTAGGAGGTATATAGTGCTCTGTGACGTATGCCATCAACTCTCCGGGCGACTATCAACTGAATTAAAGCTACTCGCTAATCTTTGGCGCAAAACACACATTCATGGACTTACGTCTTACTACAGGGACTATCATTCCATATTGTCGTTTTACAGCGTACATAAAATCCTGTAAAACTCTATTTTTTATTTGGCACGTCAATTCAGTGTACTGGCACAATTTTAAAGTCATCTACCGTCGAACTCTCCAACATGATTTGTGCCTGGTACATAATATCAGCCACACCATCTTAGCATCGAATATCTTACAAAGCCACAAGATGTCTTGAACGTACGAATTCGTAGTCTCACCTTGACACTGGGCTCTGTATTTCAGATTTTCTTTAGCTTGAAATTTCTGCCGCTGTGCAATTCCAAAGTGTTCTCTAATACCGTCTGGGATACCGCTTAGCTTCTAGATTCTCGTCGTTAGTTTAATACTATTTCTTGGCGGTCTCCTACAGGTTGAAGTAGACATTAGCCAGGCGTACTGTATCTTCCCAGTTGTTGAATTTAGCGAACGTTCGTATCTTTTTAAATACTAGTTTGTGTCCTGTCCATTATCGCCAGAGAACACTAAAGGATGTCTCACATTTTGCCATACCGTGTTAGTCATCTCTTCTTCTGCAGTCTTCGACGTCTTCCACTCAATACAGTATGGGTCGAACTCTGGATTCATGCCACGTAAACAATGGCTTTCTATTATCCTGACAGGAGCCTTTCTGCTGACGATGTAAGCGTTGCCGTGCGCTTACACCAGGGTAATGTCACGTAGCGATGTATTAGGGCGTAGCTGATTGATAAACAAACACTGGTTTAAACACGGCGATGATGTATTTAGAATTGTCACACACGTACAAGAATACAGAACGGACTGACTTCGGCTGGAGGTATGTACACTATAAAGGAAATACCTGGAACATTACTTTCGAATAACGACATCTGAAAGTTGCTAGAACTCTATATTTAAATTCCAATGTAAGAACAAGCGGGTCGTGAACCCAGATCCCTTTGCTTCAAGACTATTCACTACAGCACATTATCGCTGTCTTCTAGCACTTAATTTGCGAAAATATTAATTTTTTACGAGTGGAGTGAGGGACGTGTATAGGAGGTAGAAAATGTTGTTCCGTTAAGAAGACACAATTCTTAGACAAAACAAACGAGCTTTCTAGAGCTCGTATGAAATTTAAGGGCAATAACAGAGGTTATTGCGCAATAGAAGAGAGACAAATGAGAAATGGGTCCCTACAACAGGTGGTTGGTGCTGGCACGAATAAAATACTGTAAGCACATGATTTCTTTGTCGCAGAACTGCTAGCGGTTGGTGCCAAGAATAAAAATTATTAACAAGTTGACAATATTCACGGACTCAAATCGCGAAAAGATTTTAATTTTACTTATTGTTATGCAACCTCATGTACACATCAAGCTACAGTAACAGAAATTCAAAAAACGCAATGCATAATCTGAGTCCTAAAGGCGACGTGTAGGTATAATGGAAAAGAGAAACGAATTCCAGTGAACATCCATTACCAGCAATGGGTTACATAAAATGAAGCCTATATTCCGAATTCTTACAAACCCTAAATTAATGAGGAATTTATTCATGAAAAAACACAGAGCGCAACTAAAATCCTCAAAAATTTGTATGAAATACTGAAAGAGAACACTGCCGAATCGATGTACAACTGATAGGAGTCTATGATTCAAACTTATGTTTTACGTTGCAAACCACCCGGACTTGTATAAGACCTCATTTTTGTCTGTCGTTGTGTTTGTAAGATTAAATGGTACTTCATGTTGAGTCTATGAATTATGAAGCAATAACCGCATTGTGAAACCTTAACTTTTCCCTGTGTAATGAATTTTCCAACAACTTACGGGTATGTTGCCGGGTGACGTCGTCGAAAACCGTAGATATGTCGACAGGAACATGCCCCGCCATTCTCAAGGCACAACTGCACTCAAGGAAGCAATGAACAAGCGTATTTAATACCTCGGTTTGAAAAGGGTAAACAACGAAGACAACACACACAGTACAAGTCAGTACAGAGTCAACACAACCAAAGATGACTAAACATCAAAATTATCGTTATTGATTATTAATAGGTACAGTCACCAGAGCGTGCTCAAAGTCGGCGTTAGTACCCTTCCTTTGCAGCAATGCGAGCTGTTCTACGAAAACGATAGTACAGGTGACTAATGTGGTTCTGTGGAATGGCCTGCAATGCAGTTTCCACCTGGTGCCTCAGTTGGGCCACAATTCGTGCTGCTCATGCACACCGCCCAACATGACGTTCATGCGGTTCCAAATATGTTCAATGGGGAGACAGATTTGGGGATCCTGCTGGCTAGGGTAGTTGACATACCAATTGAAGAGCACGTCGAGTGCTACAGGATACATGAGGACTTGTATTGTCCTGATGAAAAAGCATATCGCATGACTGATAGGAAGACGGGTTGTACGACGGTTTCAGTGTACCGTGCACTGTTCAATGTTCTCTAGACGATCACTAGAGGAGAACGGCCAGTGTAGGATATGGCTCCCCACACAAGGATACACGATCATGCGTGACGTTATGGTATCCCTCCGCTCACGTCCCAACATCGTTCAGACCGCCTTCATTGGTGTAACGGTAGGAACTTATGGACTAATGGACATGTTTTTAGTGATGAGAGTCGTTACTGCATCGATGCCAATGATGGTCGTACGCGTGTGTGGTGTCGTGCAGAGGAGCGCTAAAATATGGAGTGTATACGACATGGCGTCATGGTGTGGGGAGCCATACCCTGCACCTACATGGCACAGGCTGTATAGCAAAGTAAGCCACATCATGCACATCTGCATGCTATGCAACAGGATGGTCCAGCTGCCTCCTTGCCACTGTATGACGATGGCATCAATCCGCACATATTGCTTGTTGCTAGTCACGCCCATAGAAAGCTGTACAGTGTTTGTATACAACATGACTGCTATCACAGGTTGCCCTGCCTTTTATGGGATAGAAAATGCCTGTGAGGGGACTGGAGTAGGTGGTGGTGGGGTGGTGGATAAGGCAGGTTTTCAATCTAGGTCTATTGCAGGGATATGAGCCAACGGGTAAGGGTTTGGGAGAAGGAGTAAGGATGATCAAGGATATTACTTAGGTTTGTTGAATGGTGAAAGTGTGGTTTAATTGTTCTAATCTTTGGTGGTATTGGGTTACAAGAGGGATGCTCCATTGTGGTAGGACAGTGGGTGTGGGGGGGGGTGGCGATGACTGGACAAGGTTTGGTGGATAATTGCGGTCTGTGAAGGCCTAAGTAAGACGTTTGGCATGTTTGGAGGCTGGATGCTCGTCACTGGAGGTGCGACGACCACGGGTGGCTAGACTGTATGGGACGTTTTGCTGTGCAATCGGTGGCAGCTGTCGAAATGGAGATATTGCCGATGTTTGGTAGGTTTGATGTGGACAGAAGTACTGATAAGGCCATCTTTGAGGTGAAGGTCAACGTCGAGAATGGTGACTCGGTGTGTTGAGTAGGACCATCCTACATGTACATCTACATAGATACTCTGCAAATCACATTTAAGTGCCTGTCAGAGAGTTCATTAACCACTTTCATAACCTTTCTCTACCGTTCTATTCTCTAATAGTGCGCGGGAAGAAAGAACACCTAAATCGTTCCGTTTTCGATCTGATTTCTCTTATTTTATTGGGATGGTCATGTCTCCCTATGTAGGTGGGTGCTGGCAAAATGGCCGGCCGCGGTGGCCGAGAGGACTGAGGCGCTTCAGTCACGGTCTGCACGGCCACTACGGTCGTGGGTTCGAATCCCCCCTCGGGCATGGATATTTGTGCCGTCCTTAGTCTTAGTTAGTTCATAAGTAGTTTGTAAGTTTAGGGACTGATAACCCCGTAGTTAAATCCCATAGACTATACAAACATTTGAATTTTTGCTGGCAAAATGTTTTCACATTGAGAAGTAAAAATCGGCGAATGAAATATCGCAAATAGAACTCGCCGCAACCAATAACTTCGTTCTGTTAATGATTTCCACCTCAAATCGTGCAACATTTCCGTGACGCTTTCCCCCCCGAGGTAACGTGATAAAACAAGTGAATGGAAGAGAAGGTGTTGAGGTATTTGAAGGAATGTGGATAGTGTGCCCTCGCCTTCAGTCCAGATTATGAAGATACATAAAAAATCTAAAATAGATGAAAGGTTTGGGATTTTGGGTAGTCAGGAAGAATTCCTGTAGATGACCCATGAACAGGTTGGCATAGGAAAGTGCCATAAGGGTGAAAACTCACACAGGTATGCCTCCGCCGGGAACGAAAAGTCTGGAAACTGTCACAGAGGGAAGCGTTAAGCAAAATTGCTTTTTTTGAATAAATATTCGTTTAATTTTGATTTACATGGGAATTTAGATATTCAGTCTCACTAAGACTACGTTGTGTTGATTAATCCCTGTGACTATTTCATTAGCTCAAGGATTATTTGTTGCTAGGACTTCAAGTATATTTTCGCAACCATTTACTATTTTGGTGAGTCCTTGAACTATTTGCTCGGGTATACGTTCAGTATAAATCAAATTTTGCCAACATGTAAAGTAAAAATCATCACCAATTACAAATATATGGTTCGTTACGTTTCTGAAATATTATTCAGTATTTCTTTGAATATTTATACCATTGAGTCTCCGAAGTAAGGGATTGGTTAAAATGGACCAGTTATTATTTCGCTTGTCAGGTATAACCTCTACCCATACCACTTCACAGGTACTATCTACTTCAATTTCGCTACAGGATAAACCCCTTTTTACACCAATAAATACGTTACCATCTTTTTTATTCAATCTATCTTTTCTGGGCAACATTTGACCCTTGGTAGATCTTTCACCTGAACGTCTGCGGTTTTAGCCATCTTCCACTACCTATAATTATTAAGAATTATTAGCCTAAGAAATGAATGACAAGGGAACTTTCGTGACAGTTGGTAACTTTTTCACGTTGTCGTCTCTCCATATGTTACTTACTATCTGAAGTGAAACATGCGGATCCCGATAGCTGTCGACATAACGTTAAACCCTTATCTTTCTTAGTTCATGAGGATAACGAGGTTTACATATTCAAGTTCTACGCAGTGAATATGTGCTCCTTGAAGTACCATACTTGACATTTACTAAGCTACCTTTTGAAGAACTTAAGACGGATCTGAAAGGGAATGTATTTATTGCAACTACAAGTTTCATCATGTAATATTTGTTAAAGGCTTTGACTGTTTTAATTTAAGCCTTTGAGTCTTCTTTGTATTTTTCGAGACGTAAGAAAAAGAAGTATCTAGGCACACACGTATTTAAGTACACAGAATGTACATTTTCTGCGTCACTGTCGTATGACAAGTTATCCGTATACTGAGTTAAAGAGCTGTCGTGGCTATCGATAGCGTAAAATGAGAGTGAGTCTGTCTGGTATCTGCACTCGTGTCTACCTATTAAGTTACAAGGTCATAGGCTGTCGTTTGTGTTTACGCTTCAGTAACGCTCTTTCTTGACTCTGTTTTCAAACAGTCAATCTCGTGCGCTGGCAACTGGAAAACATCAACACATCAACATGTGGGTCGTATAAACAGGAATTACATTCCTTGGTTGAATGCCTTGCATCCACAACGCGGAATCAGTTTCGAGGCAGCAACACATCAAACGTTAATTGCCTAGCTACGTATCTTTCTTTTGTAGCTTTTTGTGATTTAATTAGAAGTCAGGCAAACATTTAATTGGAAATAAATAAAAAGGAAAGCTATTTCATGTGTACTTCGTTTACGAACGTGTACCTCCGAACATTTCTTGTATTTCTGTAGCTCCCGAACAATCGGATACAATGAAGATTTATTATAATATTGTCACGTTGCAAACTGCAGGTGGCCCGCAATTTGAAGACTGGTCGGTCATTAATAGAGCACAAGACTTTACACTTAGAACTCGTTTAATGCTAACACAAGCGGACACTCAGTACAGACTGCCTCCTGCTTCGAGTGCTCCACTATTTATACATAGTAAGAATTTTCTGGAACTTACAAGTACATCAAACATAAGAAACATGTAGAACATTATAGAAATAGTAAATACAAACAAATAAAATCTTTTTCTGCCCATGGAGGAATTATAACTATGGGCCACAAGCACAGCGATCTGTGATGCTAAGCACTGCACCAAGCGTTCCGTCGCGGCATTGCTCCCCTTTCTGGATGAACAGCGACCCGCTGTTGGGTTCCCTATGGAGCCAGCTGCAGTGTCCTGGATCTTGTCATGTGTCCTCTGTATGACAGTTCTGGAGAATCCTTCCAGTCAGCCTGCACACTTTCTTACGGTGACGATGACCGGCGCCTGATCCTCCTATCGTGTCTTCATCATTATCACAACGGTCTTCAGAGTCCTTGAACAAGAGGCCGTGTTTGTATATCTGTTTCATGCGGAGGATATGCACAATGTTTCTTCGTTTTTGTCGTTTTGAGGACGGCTCATAGTCCTCGACTTCGTATGTGACGTCTGACTAGCGGCGACGGACCAAAGTATCGCTTCAGTAACTTTTCCGATGGCCCAGCTTTCCGTACAGGCGTAAAAATCCATTACACATCTCCTGGGCTGTATACAACATGTAAGTGCATGTTGTTATACCGCTGGTGGTCCTTCTCCTGGGCGTTCAGTGTCCGTATGCGAGCCAGCTGTCTTGCTTCTTCGACCCTGGCGATAAACTGTCTCACATAGTCATCCTGCGTGTCGTCCGGTTGGAATGGTGGTCTTGTGGTCTCAGCTTCACGACCATGGAGCAGGAAAAACGGCGTGAAGCCTGTTGTGTCTTTTCTTGCTGTATTATAAGCAAATGTCACGACTGGCAGCATTGTATCCCAATCCTTCTGCTAAACATCGACGTACGTCGACAACATATCTGCTAACGTCTTGTTAAAACGAACTGTAAGACCACTTGTCTGAGGATCGTAGGCAGTTGTTATTCTGTGGACTATGTCGCAACGTCACTTTACCTCTGATACTAGTTTTGACATAAATTGTTGTCCTCGATTAGGTATCATCACACGTGGTGCACCATGCTTCAAAATAATGTCTTCTACTAGGAATTTTGCGATCTCTTGATCATCTGCAGTCGGCACAGGTTTGGTGACAGCGTAGCGGACGAGGTAGTCAGTGCAGAGTATTATCCATCAGTTAGCGGCTGTCGACTTTCGAAACCTATCTAAAAATTCGATTCCGATTCGGTGGAATGAAGCTGCTGCAGGTGTAATTGGTACCAGATGAGATAATTGCGGCACATGGTTCTGTGTGTGACACACCTTACAGTGACTCACATAGTTCTTGACAGAACAGTAATACCTGCGTCTGATTCTGTCTAGTGTCATCAAGAATCCCAGATGGCCGGATATTGGACTATCGTGGAATTACTTCTTGAGAACAGATGAGCTGGAACAACCAGTAGTCATTTGGGTCCCGGTGGGTAGTAGTTGCTTTTATACAATATCCCGTTTATAAGTTGTAACTCTAGGTTTTCCTTTCTCCAACGCCTCTATGTTTTTTATTGATGTTGGATCTTCCCTTTGTTCCGCTGTAATGTCACCTAACTCGGTTGGGGCAGAAATGTCATCCATGCTCTTATGTTTGGCAAACGGATTCCTCGAAAGGCAATCGGCGCCCTTGTGTTTGCGCCCGTTTTTGAATACCATTATGACATCATATTCTTGGAGCCTTCGTGCCCATCTTGCTATTTGACCTTATGGAACCTTCAAATTGTTTAGCCAACATAAAGAATGGTGGTTTGTCATGATGGTGAGTGGTTTGCCAAATAAATACGGAACTTGTTAGCCCAGATAACGGCGAAACACTCCTCGACTGTGGAGTAGATCATCTAGAACTTTGAGAGAAGACTTGATGCATACGCTGTCACCTTTCCAGCACCTTCATGAATTTGTACAAGCACTGCGCCAATCCCGTAATCATTAGCGTCAGCGTGAAGTTCGGTTTCCCTATTCTAGTCGGACGTTAGAGCCTCCATAAGTACCCGGAAAGCTCGTTCTTTCGTCTCATCCCAGTAAAACGTGGCGTCTCCCTGCAGAATTTCTTGCAATGGACGTGCCTTGTTACAAAAACCTTCTATGAAACGGCGATAGTATGAGCACCACCTGAGGAAACTTCTCACATCACACATGTGCTGAGGAGTTGGAAATGCTGTGACTGCCCTTACTTCATCTGGATAAGGACGGACACCATCTCCGTCACTAGGTGCCCCAGGATTTTTATTCCTTTGGCGACAAAGAGGCACTTCTTTGGATTGAGGCGGAGTCCTGATGTCTGAACACACTTCAACACAGTTGACTGGTGGCTTAGATGTTCCGCAAATGTCCTTGAAAAAACGAATGTTATGGCGCTAGCAAGTTTGGAGAGTAGTGATGTGTTTCCCCTCAGGCGGCTTTTTGATCTGCCGCAAGGCAGTTGTTTCCGATGTGTCATCGCTGGCCGATGGCATCTGGAGGCGCGTGACGCACGCGAGGTCAGTGACGGATTGACATTCGAATAGCGCTTGTTGCCTGGGTTCCTCCGGAGTTGTTGTCACCGACTGGTGGGACGCCGCTTGGCGTCCAACGCGTTCTAGTCGCCTGGGTAGCTGTCGTGATGTTGTTACCGTCATGCGGGCCGGCGTGAGCGTACGACTTAGCGTTCCTAGAGGCGGAGTCGCTGTTTAGCCCTGATGTATTTTGCAGCTGAATGTTTGGGCAGCAGGACAGGTAGCTGAAGATGAGTACTTAATGTGGGCGACGGCGTGCTGTGCAGCGTGTGTCACCTAGTCAAGCAAGTTCTCTTTCGTCTGCTCTTGAGTGGTGTAAGTGCTGTCCTACTAGACATGCTACGTGCACCGGAGTGCTTTAATTCTCGGTGTCCTTCGATGTCGGGCTCCGCTATACACCTTGTGAACCTTGGTGCTGCAGGTTTCGTTGGTTATGCTATAGTCTGTTGTGTGCTTCTGCGGATTTATGGAGGTTACGCTCGATTCAGCTCTTCGGACAGTGCTTGGTCCCTCAGCAGGCTCACCGGAGTAACTTCCAGTCTATTGAACAGAAGTTTCGTCGAGAGTAGGGTGTTTTTGTTCTGAATTGTTTGTTTTGAATTTTGGAGTGTGCTGAGGTCTCTTATGGTTTTTCCGGCATTCAGTATGGTGTCCGCACCGGGCTGGGTGTCGATATTCTGATTGGCGGTCTTGTTCGTTTTGATTGTGAAGGTCTGCACTGTGCGCGTTGGTGGTTCTGGGCGCACCTCTGGTTTCGTGGTGGAACACCGTCGGCTCCGATTCGTGGGAGCGGATCGGTTAGAAAACCGTCAGTAGCGAGCCAGGGTGTGAATCGGACATCCAAAAGTGCCACGATCCCCTCCGCAGTCGGGACGAAACGTTGGGTTTTAATAATAAATCCAATATACCACGGCATAACAGCCCGGAAATTTTTATAATTTTGGTCGGTTAGAAAACTGTTACTGAACTGATTTCTTGCAGACAGTTGTGATTTGACATTAGACACTAAAGTGTGGTATTGGTGTTTATGGAATTGTTTCATGCCTTCAATATTACGAGTTCTGCAAAAGAAAATTTGACTGACTGAACTGAAGTACCAACATTTATTTGATATTAAAAATTTTATTAAGTTTCATTTTGTGCCTTGATATCGATGCCAAAATTATATTACCAAATTTGAAATTAACCATAAAACCGTTGTGGCAAGTTGGAGTCTCTTGTATTTCTCCGATTGTAAGGTGACTGCTAAGGAAGTTTGGTATTTTGGCACTTGTTTATGTAATATTTTAATCATTTAAAGTGTTTTTGGAGGTGTATGTGTCGGCATAATTTGATGTCGGATACTGTTTCTGGAATTTAGGTTGCAGATTTACATTATAAGGGCTGGTCCGGTGGTACCGCAACGGAGGAGGAAGTTGTGGTGATTTCCGGTTACGAACGTGTGGGGGTCCCGGTAGCACTGGACTATTTAAGTGACCGTTCTCTTCCTTTGCGGTATTGCTGTGCCTGCCGAGTAGCATGTGTCTAGATGGCTACCAACGTGCATTGTCCTTGGTGGTCGAAAGAGAGACTTGTAACAAGAGTTGACTTTAAATTTTGTGGTAACTCCCTCTTTTGGAACTAATGAACATATGCCAGTTTGTTACCGGCTTCGGGAGCATAGTTTATAATCAATTGTTTTTTTAATTAAGTTAGTGGTTGTAGAAAATTTTGTTATTTTTAAAAGGGTGGAAACATCAATTGCACTTATTTCCCTTGCGTTTTCCATCGTATTAAATTGGAGTAGTTTCTTTAAAGAAATACTTTTAAGTGGTTTAATTTACTGTTAATAAAGCTGTGTTCATGAGGTTTGTTGAGTTTACTATTTTGTCATCCTGTCCTTAGTTTCCTTGTTTCCTGGTTTTCAGTTGTGGAACCTCCATATGCGTCATACCAACCACAATGTTGTCATATAGATAACAAAGACATGTCGTTCATTTAAGATGTGGAAGCAAGTTGTCCATCATGCGTTCGAATGTGGCTGGAGCATTACATAGTCCAAACGGCAAGATCTTGAATACAAAGAGGCCGTCAGGTGTAATAAAAGCAGTCTTCTTTCAGTCATCTTCGTCAATCTCGATTTGCCAATAACCTGTCTGCATGTCCACGGTTGAGAAATATTTAGCACCTTTCAGTTAGTCTAACGTGTCGTCAATGCGCGGCAAGGGGTAGACATCTTTCTTTGTGATTTTATTCAGCCGCCGATAGTCGACACAGAAACGCCACGTGCCAACCTTCTTCTTCACGAGGACCACCGGAGACGACCAGGGACTCTCTGAAAGTTGAATAATGTCATCGTGCAACATCTTCTCCACTTCTTCCCGAATTATCCGTCTTACGGCTAGCGACACCCTATACGAACGCTGGCTACTTTGTGGATGGTCCCCAGTATTGATACGGTATTTTATCGTGGTCACTTTTCATCTGGCTCTTCTCCTGCCTGTCGCGGTATACACCTAAAAATTGGCGTATTGTGGTTTACACTTGCTGACGTTATTCCTGGATCACACCGGACCCTATATGCAGCTCCATAGTAGTTTCCTGTAGTGCGTTGTCAGCAATGACAGCAGAGCATGTGACCTCGTCGATGACATTGAGCTCACAATCCTGGACTGGTTCAGCTGTCCCGATACACATTCCTTTAGGAATGAGTTGCGGCCGGCCGCGGTGGCCGAGGGGACTGAGGCGCTTCCGTCACTGTCTGCACGGCCACTACGGTCGGGGGTTCGAATCCCCCGTCGGGCATGGATATTTGTGCCGTCCTTAGTCTTAGGTACTTCATAAGTAGTTTGTAAGCTTAGGGACTCATGACCCCGTAGTTAAGTCCCATAAGTTCCACAAACATTTGAATATTTGAATGAGTTGCGATTGCTCGTGAAAATTAATGATCCACAGTTCTCCTCGACCACCTGTAATGCTTATTATAGCGCTGGTGTGTAGATTTTCTTCATTATACTGATTAGCTTTTTACTATCAACAATCACTTCATAGTTCAGCTTTTCATCGCGGCTACTGACAGGAACTCTTCTAATTGTTAATGACGGGATTTCCACATTCTCGGCAGCAGACAACCTCCCAGGAGAGTTCGTCTTTCATGTATTGGACGGAATGGCTTCCTCAATTTGTAGCTCAGATCTTCCACAGTCAATGACAGCCTGGGATGCCTGAAGGAAGTCCCATCCGAGGGTGGCGCTATGGCTACATTTTGTTAAAACGACAAAAGACTGCGTCCTTTGTTGATAGTTATTCCTGCAATACATGCTCCTGCCGGCTGGATGTATTTTCCATTTGTGACCTTCAGCACAGTTGCTCTTGCATCACAGAACATTTTCTTTAGTTTCCGAGGGTAGTCATTCGACAATTCAGAGAAGGAAGCTCCTGAATCAACTAGCGCCCAGACAGGTTGGCCGTCGATGATGACATCAATGAGATTTACCAATATCTTAACGACTGTCGCCCATAGAGGATTTCATCTGCGGCGGCCTCATCTCCGTAGATGGTCGCATAGCCAAATTTTGCTGAACAAGGCGGCTAGGCGAGCTGCTGGAATCTCTGTAAGGCGACGCTGAACGGCTGCGGCGTGTTGGAGAGCAACCACGTCCAGGACACACGACGGGCTTCGTCCCATCATCTGCAGTTCACTGCCGTTGAAATGACTGCTCCGATGGTTGACGTCTTGCGGCATAGTAATTGTCAATACTCGTCTTCTCTCCCTGCAGTAGCGTACGACATGTCCGGAAAGGCCATAGTGAAAACAGAATGGCATGTTCTCTTCTGTCCTTCAGGCGTCTGTCCTGCCTCTGTCCTGCTAGGCGTCATACTTGTCGGAGGATTTGGTTGTGGCCACATCGGTCGGTTCCTAGGCTACCGTGCGGCGGCTGCGGCATAAGTCATAGTAGGATGAGGCCATTCGTCACTTCGGATGCGACTGTCGGGGCTGACAGACGCTAATGTTTGAAATACCTCTTCCTCAGCATTATCGGCTCGTTATGCTGGTTTTTCTACAACGCCCATAGGGTCGACATTCGGGAGTCTGTCGTACTTCTTTCGTCGTCGAAACGTCGTTTAACATGTCTTCTGCAATGACCTTCATCAGGCGTGAAACTTGTCGGACTACATCGTATCCTCGTTCACTACGTGTCATAGGGCCAAAACGCTCTGTATGTACAATTGCGTTGACTCTCCCTATCGCTGGGCCCTGTTCTTCAATTGATCATCTGATAAATGGACTTGTGGTGGTGTTCTCGAAACGTCTTCTTAAGTTCTAGCTGGAATTTTTCCCAGCTATCGAGCTGATACTCGTTATTTTTAAACCACTGCTGTGCCGTTTCGTCCAGGTAAAAATGTACGTTTGACAAGCACATAATGTGATCCCATCTTTTATACTTGGCGACTTGGTCGGAACCTTTCAGCCATTTGTTTGGGTCCTGTCCAGCGTCTTCCGAGAACACCGACGGGTTCTGCTCTGCAGATGGCTTACCGCTGTTTTGGCATCCGTGGGTAGTTTGATGACATGGACCCTCCGACAGATGTAGTCAGTATACCCTTTGTATTCCGGTTCTTGTCCGTGTTAGCGATGGCTCTTATGCTGCCAAATCTGAGCTACGATGATGCAGAAGGATACACGGCGCTTCCACCAGAAAATCTCACGTTGCAAACTGCTGGTGGTCCGGAATTCGATGGTTGGACGTTACCGGCCGCGGTGGCCGAGGAGACTAAGGCGCTCCAGTCACGGTCTGCACGACCACTACGGTCGGGGGTTTGAATCCCCCCTCGGGCATGGATATTTGTGCCGTCCATAGTCTTAGTTAGTTCATAAGTAGTTTGTAAGTTTAGGGACTGATGACCCCGTAGTTAAGTCCCATAGACTATACAAACATTTGAACATTTTTTTTTTTGTTGGATGTTAATAGAGCACAACACTTGACGCTTAGAACAGGTTTATTGCTAACACAAGCATACACTCAGAGCAGACTGACTCCTGCTTGGAGTGCTCCACGATTTACACATAGAAAGAATTTTCTGCAACTTACATGTACAGTAAACATTAGGAACATGTAGGACATTCTAGAAACAGTAAATACAAACAAGTAATTTTTTCTGCCCGTGGCGGATATTGAACTGGGGGCCGCAAGTACAGCGATCTGCGATGCTAACCACTGCATCACGCATTCCGTCCGAAGACTCGTCTCAATGTTCCGTAATGTCTGAGACCATCTATAATGAGTGTCATTCAGGTCGCTCTTTGTTCACACGTTTGAATGTCTAACGTAAGAATAATTTACGTTACCCTTGGCCTTCCATATGATATTTAGCATGTGACTATATAGGTCCTACATTTGCATGTCAGAACTCATTCATTTTTGTAAACCATGGAACCATAAGGATACACCGCAAATGTAATTAAAATATGGCTGGCATTACATTGCACATTCCAGTTACATCACAGCACCACAGACTCTGAAACGAACATCAACGCAGTATTTATGTTTCATGCAATTAAAAACTTTCCCTGTCAAAAAAGAATCATGGTACAATTAAGGGAATAATTAACTTCAGTACTTTCCAAATAACGGTATTATACGAAATATTATATGCATGAAGTCTCACATGCGGATTCTATTCAGAAGCAGAGCGTTTGAAGCAAAGTGTTTTCCATTGTGGTGAGAGGGCTGAAATAAGCTTAATTGGGGAGTACTTTAACATATTTTTAATTTTCTAGACAACAACCTAATCTTTAAACTGTACTGTGGCACACAATGTCTTGCTCATCACGCTTTAATTTACTTATCAGCTGTCTATAATACTACTACAGCACTATCAACATTTTAGTGACCCTTATATTTTAAAACATTTACTTAGGAATGTTTAACCACACTCTTTGCATAAAATATTGATATGACTGTTAAGGATCTGGAGTTTGTACACAGAAGCAACACCGTCACTTTAACGCTTGTTGTAAAAAAGCTGTATCACACAATATTTATAACAATAGACAAGAAAAAAATGTTTGATTTGTACTAACATTGTCCTTCAATCACGAGCATATTCATAGTTTGAATAAAACATTTTAATTCATTCTTTAGATGCGCTAATTTCTCGAACAGCAGCAACGGAGAATTCATTATGGGACGTTCGTTTCACCAGATGTGATGCAGGGACTCATTAAATTAAGACCAAAAAAGTTCGTCGCTTTTAATAACGTGAAACGATTTTTCATAGCTAATAAGGCCTGTTAATTTAGTTTCAATTTACTAATGAAGAACAATGGCTTTTTCAGACGCAAGATGAAACGCGGCGCTCAGGTGCGCTCAGTACCACGTGCCTGTGGAAACGCAGTCTTCCGATCTCTCTCTATAACTCGCGAGCTGTGTAGATGTACAGGGTGCCTAAGTCATACTTTTACGGCGCTTTACGAAAATAACTACGGGGCAGAATGACTGCAGATTTGAACATACTTGACGAAGAGGGTAACGTAATGGCATACACAAACCATAAAAATTTTCCTAACTTCATGAATAGCATAAAGGAGTGGATGCCCAAAAATGACTTCCACGTTATGCACAAGTTGAGCACTGTTAGTGGAAAGCCCATCCACCACGGTAAGGTCGTACCACATCAGATGGTGTTTAATTGCCCTTGGCCCTGAAACCACAGAAAAAGTAAGCAGTGATTCGGTTTTTTATTGTCTATGCGCCAAATCGCAGAAAAATTACGTAATGTAAAACATTGTAATTGTCACGGAAGTGGGGCAAATCATGTTCAGTATGCTGTCCACCTTTTCCGCTAGAAATTGAAACCGATAAACAGCATGTTTCATAATATATCGTATTGTCTCAGGGGTCACATTGTAAATATGTTGTGTAATACGTGCTGAAATTCAGCCAAATTCATTATGTGGCCACTGGACACAATACTTTTCAAATAACTCCACAGCCAGAACTCGTACCTTTATGGCCTATATGAAAGAGACGGCGGATAATTCTGTTATTTTGGTTGGATAGAAGATTGTTATACCGGTTACCAGTGGCGGTACAGGAAATGTGACCTGTAGGAGTCATCTCTTCGAAAAAATGGGCCCTATGATAAATGACACTGTGAGCCCGTACGTTACCGTTGCATAATGAAGAGGACCCCTTTGTATGAGATTGGATTTTGCATAGCCTGTATCTTGCAGATTTGGATATAGGCATAGCCTTTAAGGTGGAAATGGGCTCCATCCGTCGACAAAATGTTCCATGACCTATCGTTAGCCATTTCCATATACGGAAAAAATTGTAGACCGAACTTCTGTCTCGCTGAAATGCCAGAGGGAAGGAACTCTTGCAGATGCGTAATTTTATTCGGATACCAACACAGAATATTGTGTAGAATTTTATGTACTGTGCGCGGAGGTATTTGTAATGATCGGGAAAGTCAACGTGCAGTGCAGTCCGGCGCATCAGTGCCTATCCTTTCCTTTAATTCTATGGCTTCATCTACAGAGGTCCTCCACCTGCCACAGTGCACTTGAAACGATCCTGTTTCTTCAAACTCCTTCACGCTAATCTTCAGAGCCTTCACAGTCACTGCCGGCCGCGGTGGCCGAGGGGACTGAGGCTCGTCAGTCACGGTCTGCACGGCCTCTACGGTCCTTAGTGTTAGCTAGTTCATAAGTAGTTTGTAAGTTTGGAGACTGATGGCCCCGCAGTTAAGTCCCATAAGCTATACAAACATTTTAACATTTTCACAGTCACTGGTGATCAGCCATTTCTCGTGTTCCTTAGTGACGGGAATTTCCTTAAAGCTGCAACCACAGGGTCGTCGTGCGCTGTTGTAGAAAAGCCTCATAAACAGAAATCTATCGTGCATTGAGAGACCCGTGACAATAGCAGTAGGAGAACACGAAACTCGCGTGTTTATGCCGAATGCAATGCATCGCACACATGTCCCGTGATTTGCATCATATGCTGCTCATACTGACAAAGTTAGGTTTTTTTTTTCTATTCCGTTGAGTTTCTCCCTTCTCCGAATACGTCCAGTTTAAACCTGTAGTCATCAGCCCCGCGGTTGCTTTTGTACAGCATTTTGAAAATGGGACTTTAATTATGGAAACCATCTATTTTTTCCACAATTTTCGTCCTTCAGGCCATCCACAACCGTAAATCTTAATATTTAGTAATTGAATTCACAAAAGTTGTCAATTTTAAACTTTTTTTTTAATTTTGTGCACTACCCGAGTTTCGAGACCTATGTCTCATCATCATGTACATCTGCAAATTACAATGAAATAAAATAGTGACGCCGGCCGCGGTGGCCGAGGGAACTGTGGCGCGCCAGTCATGGTCTGCACGGCCACTACGGTCGGGGATTCGAATCCCCCTTAGGCATGGATATTTGTGCCGTCCTTAGTGTTAGCTAGCTCATAGATAGTTTGAGATCTCAAAATATGCCACAGTGTCAATAATGTTAACATAGTTTTTAATTCATTAATATTTGTCATGTAATGTGTTTCACTCTGTTCACTCGCAAATTACAATGTAAAAATGTTAAGGAGGCCACTGATTACGTGAACATAATTCTACATGGCAACAGATATTGTTTGTAATTCCAACAAATGTCATATCCAAAGACCAAGTCATCTGCGTATTGTATCTTTATTTTACCATCTTTGAGAACCGAAGCAATAGCGTCTTTGTCGACGCAAGTCAACAATTTACCTGAGCCGACCGCGGTGGCCGAGGGGACTAAGGCGCTCCCGTCTGCACAGCCACTACGGTCGGGGGTTCGAGTCCCCCCTCGGGCATGGATATTTGTGCCGTCCTAGTCCCATAGTCCCATAGACTATACAAACATTTGAACATTTGAACATTTCATTTTTTTTTTATTTTTTATTTTTAGTTTACCTGCTGTTGGCCTAAGAAGCCGAAAACTAGTTAGTAAATAAACAAAAATTTAGTAGAACAAAAACAGTTTGTTTGTTTTCAACCTTAAATATCATAGATTTGGAAATTGCAATTTGTGTGAATAATGGGGAGCGAATAGTCACCTATCATCGATTAGATGTTCAAATGTTTGTGATTCTACTGGAACAAACTGCAATGGTCATCAGTACATAGCCTTACAAACTATTTAAACTAACTAACCTAAGGACAACTTGCACACCCATGCTGCAGGGAAGACTCGAACCTCCGTTAGCGACGAACCGGGCGCTCCGCAGCAAGGCGCCTTAGAGCGCTCGACCAGTCCACCGCGGCATCGATTCAACACCATCTGACATTACACTGCTCCTCGGCACACGTCATCAGCCTACATGTGGGCGGGGTCGGCGCCCCTGGGCGTACAGCAAAGCGGCGCATGTCTCCAAACGGCAGCGCCCTGCAGCGCTGAGTGGCAAGGTCTGCTGTCAGCTCGAATCAGCGGAAACCGAGCTGCGTCTGCCGGCCGGCCTGATGCCTCAGTTGGCGCTTCCGCCTGCCACTCGCAACGCCTGCCCGAGTCACAGGCAGAGGAGCCATTCAGCCAAAAGAGATTAATAAAGAAATGAGTTGTACACTCCTGGAAAATGAAAAAAGGACACCATGAATTCGTCGACCCAGCCGAGGTAAATTTTATTGATACATTCTTGATATTGTATACAACACACGATCACACAGGCAGAGCTGTACGCACAACAGTACAGTCACCAGAGCGTCCACAATGTTGGCGTTAGTTCCCTGTATACCCTCCTTTTGCACCAAAGCAAGCTGTAATTCTGTCTTGGAAACGATCGTAGAGGTTCAGAATGGCCTGCCATGTAATTTCCACCTGGTGCCGCAGTTGGGCTGATTTCGTGCCGCTCATGCAGTCCGCCCAACATGACGTTTCATGCGGTCCCAAACATGCTCAATGGGAAGAGATCTGGGAATCGTGCTGGTCAGGATAGTTGATGTGCACCTTGAAGAGCACGTTGGGCAGTACGGGATACATGTGGATCTGCATTGTCCTGTTGGAAAAGCATATCACCTTGTTGGTGCATGAGAGGTAGCACGACAGGTTAAATGATGGTTTCAGTGTACGGTTCACTGTTCAGTGTTCTCTACATGATCACTAGAGGAGACTGGCGACTGTAGAATATCGCTCCCCTCAGAATGATGCACGTGCATGGGTGCGGTTGAGTGTCCAACGCTCACGCCCTAACAACGTTCAGCACGCCTCGAATGGTGTCATGGTAGGCGCTTGTGAAAGGACATGTCGACTACAGTGATGAGAGTCGTCACTGCCTCAGTGCCAACAATGGTCGTACACGTGTGTGGTGTCATGCAAGGGAGTGCGGAAATGTGGAGTGTACGCGACAGAGGCAAACGGGGCCTACACCTGGTATCGTGGTGTACGGACACATATTCTACACTGGCCGTTCTCTTCTGGTGTTCGTTGTGAGGAAATTGAACAGTACACCGTAGATTGAAACCATCATTCAACCCGTCTTGCCACCATGCACCAACAATGTGATGTGCTTTTCCAACATGTCCACATGTATTCAGTACAATCCAAAGTGCTCTTCTAGGTGTACTTCAACTACCCTGTCCATTATTATCCCCTGATCTGTCCCCCATTGAGCATGTCTTGGACCAGATGAATCGTCATCTTGGCACGCTCTACACCACCGGCACGAGATATGGTCCAACTGAGGTATCAGATGAAAATTGCATGGCACACCTTACCGTAAGACTTCATTCAGCACCTCTACAGTTGTCTTCATGAGAAAGTTGCACCCTGCATTGCTGCAAAAGGAGGATATACTCGATACTAACGTCGACGTTGTGTGCGCTCTGGTGCCTGTACTGACTTGCGTAAGGTTCTGACTCCGTGATCGTGTGTTGTATACATCCTCAAAATGTGCCAATAAAATTTCGTTCTGCTGGGTTGACGAATTCATGGTGTTCCTCTTTCATTTTCGAGGAGTGTATTTTCCCAGGCACCAGTTGTCTTAATCTGCCACTACCCCACACCCATCCAATCCGCTACAGCCGTCCCCATTACACATGCACTTCCTACAGCCAGTGAAATACTAAAAAACATTTCCAATCTTGAATCAAACTTATGTTGCCATTCTCGTGTTGGAAACTAAAGTATGCTTGTACACAGTAGCTGTCTTTCCCAATATAAGCATACCCTACTGACAGTAAAATCTTGAAATGTAACATACCAATGTGATCGATACACCTACACTGACATGTCATGCAAGGAAACTAATTATACCTCAAAACACACGTTTAGAGAGTACATTCATTCATTTTAATTTTATCCATGAGGATGTAGTTGAACTCCTTGAGAATATTGTAATATAATGTAATAATATGTAATGTAATGTAATGTAATAATAATAATAATAATAATAATAATAATAATAATGTAATGTAATAATAATATAATGTATAAGAAGGGGAAAAGTAGATACCGCCTACAGGAAAATAAAAGAGACATTTGGGAACAAGAAAAGCAACTCTATGAATATCAAGAACTCGGATGGGAAACCAGTTCTCAGCAAAGAAGGGAAAGCTGAAAGGTGGAAAGAGTACATAGAGCAGCTCTACAAAGGAAATGAACTTAGAGACGATATTGTAGGAAGGGAAGAGGAAGTAGATCAAGATGAAATAGGAGATACTATACTGAGAGATGAATTTGACAGAGCCTTGAAAGACCTAGGTCGGAACAAGGCCCCAGGAGTAGATGACATACCCGCAGAGCTATTAAAGTCTCTGGGAGAGCCAGCCATGACAAAACTATTTGAACTGGTGTATAGGATGTATGAGACAGGCGAAATACCCTCAGACTTTAAGAAAAATGTAATAATCCCCATTCCAAAGAAATCAGGCGCAGACAGGTGTGAAAATTACAGAACCATCAGTTTGATAAGTCATGGTTGCAAAATTTTAACACGAATTATCTACAGGAGAATGGAAAAGCTGGTGGGAGCTGATCTCGGGGAAGATCAGTTTGGATTAAGGAGGAACGTAGGAACCCGGGAGGCAATACTCACTTTACGTCTTATCTTAGAAGATAGATTAAGGAAAGGCAAACCTACATTTTTAGCTTTTGTAGATTTGGAGAAAGCTTTTGACAATGTTGACTGGAATACACTCTTTCAAATTCTGAAGTCAGCAGGGGTAAAATACAGGGAAAGGAGAGTTATTTACAACTTGTACAAAGGCCAGACCGCAGTTATTAGACTTGAAGGGCATGAAAGGGAAGCATCAGTTGGGAAGGGAGTAAGACAGGGTTGTAGCCTTTCTCCGATGTTATTCAATTTGTACATCGAGCAGGCGGTGAAGGAAAGCAAGGAAAAATTTGGAATAGGGATTAAAGTTCAGGGGGCAGAAATAAAAACATTGCGTTTTGCTGATGACATTGTAATTCTATCAGAGACAGCAAAGGACCTGGAAGAGCAGTTGAATGGAATGGACAGTGTGTTGAAGAGAGCGTATAAAATGAACATTAACAAGAGCAAAACAAAAATAATGGAATGCGGTCTTAGAAAATCAGGCGATGCTGAAGGAATTAGATTAGGTAACGAAACAATGAAGGTGGTAGATGAGTTTTGTTACTTGGGTAGTAAAATAACATGCGATGGTCGAAGTACAGAGGATATAAAATGCAGAATGGCAATGGGAAGGAAAGCATTTTTGAAAAAGAGAAATTTGCTAACATCGAATATTAATTTAAGTGTAAGGAAGTCTTTTCTGAAGGCATTTGTGTGGAGTGTTGCCTTGTACGGGAGTGAAACATGGACGATAAGCAGTGTGGACAGGAAGAGAATAGAGGCTTTTGAAATGTGGTGCTACAGAAGAATGCTGAAGATTAGGTGGGTAGATCGCATAACTAATGAAGAGGTACTGAACAGAATTGGTGAGAAAAGGAATTTTTGGCATACCCTGACTAAAAGAAGGGATCGCTTGGTAGGACACATTCTCAGACATCGGGGAATCGTAAATTTAGCATTGGAGGGAAGTGTGTGGGGTAAAAATCGCAGAGGGAGACCAAGAGACGCGTATAGTAAGCAGATTCAAGTGGATGTGGGTTGTCGTTCTTATGAGGAGATGAAAAGGCTTGCTCAGGATAGAGTAGGGTGGAGAGCTGCATCAAACCAGTCTCCGGACTGAAGACCATAACAACAACAATGTAATAAAATGTAATGTAATATAATTTTTTCTGACCAGTTTATATTTGTAAATGGCAGTGTGCATCCTCAATCATGTAAAAATCTTCATTTTTATATTCTGTAATATTTTGTGGCCCTATATACAGGGCGTTTCACTAAGTGTGTTTGCCTCTGTAACTTATAAAATAATAGGTGATGGGAAATTTTAATGCGGTAGGTCAACACAAGAAATGTTACACTTTCTGCGGAGCTATGAACATAGTCTATTGTATCATTTTCCAAAGAGTTACTGCACAAAGATATAATTTTTTAAATGGAACAATAGATTTTTTTTCTATCGTGCATTGGATTCGTTGAAACCAGATGCGTCCAAATCAATTTAGTTTGGGAACTACAACCCTTCAAAGTTTCAGGGGCAGATACCACAAACGCTGCGCATAATGCAATGTGCCTTCTAAATGTGGTGCGCCCGAGTTGTAACGTCGCCGGTGTCACGGAGCGAGAAGCTTCCTCAATGCGCTCTGTTAGACTGCCGACTGTCGCCACACACGGCCGTATACCCGACAGTTGGAGCCACACAAACAACTAGGGCTCAATATACCACAGTTACTGACGTCGGACGACGATGGCAGACACGAACAACGAGTACGTTGACATGTTGCTGATGCTCGGCGTGTGCCACACGATGCCACTGAAGCAGCCACGGCGTATGCCGTGAGATATCCTAGGCGAAGAGCACCGGCAGCCATTACATTCTTACGTGCCGAACAACGACTTCGGGAAACAGGCAGCTTAGTAATGCGCCGCAGTAATAGACGAAGACCTGCAAAAAGTGAGGAGACGGAGGTGTTTGTTTCAGCTGCACTACACCACGATCCTCATGTCAGCTTACGAGCCGTTGCTGCAGTTGCTGGTGTCAGTCTCACATCTGTGTGGCGTATAGTACACGGCCACAGGTTTCAACCGTAGCGCCTGTCACTGACCCAGGAACTGCATGGGAACGATTTCTGTGCAAGAGTGACATTCTGTGAGTGGGCCATGCGTAATTTCACGCTGGAGTCTTTACAAAGTGTTATGTTCTCTGATGAGCCCACGTTCACAAATTATGGTGCAGTGAATCGCCATAACATGCACTACTGGGCCGCAGACAATCCTCGGTGGGTACGACCTGTCGACCGTCAACGTGGGTGGTCTATTTATGTATGGTGTGGAATGCTTGGGGATGAAATCATCGGTCCACACTACTTCCCAGGTTCACTGACAGGTGAGTTATATGACGCTTTTATAGCCGACAGTTTGGGTGGTTTCCTTGAACATGTGTGTCTACACACGAGAGTCCATATTGGATGCAGTACGATGGTCACCCAGCCCATTCTGCGCGTGCTGTTATTGAAGAACTAAACAACAGGTTTGTAGGAAGATGGTTGGGGTGCCATGGTCCTCATTCATGGCCCGCAAGGTCGCCCGATTTAACACCAGTAGATTTCTTTTTGTGGGAATGTCTAAAGGATCGTGTTTTTGTCACTGAGCCCACATACCCAGATGATCTAAAACGGCGCATCGAGGACGCATGCCGCTCCGTCACACCGGCGATGTTACATCTCGTCCGCAGATCCTTCCGACGGCGCATTGCATTATGCATCAAGGAACATGGACACACATTTGAACATCTCATGTAAATCAACTTCCCACCGCCATAACATCCATCATCCACCACACAGCCATGTATTATGTACAGCGTGTGGTATCTGCCCCTGAAACTTTGAAGGGTTGTAGCTCCCAAACTAACACTGATAGGAATGTAGTTTAAATTGATTAGGACGCAGCTGGTTTCAACGATTCCAATGCACGATAGAAAAAACTATTGTTCCATTTAAAAAATTGTATCTTCGTGCCGTAACTCTGTGGAAAATGATACAATAAACTATGTTCATTTCTTGTGTTGATCTACCGCATTAAAATTTCCCGTCACTTATTATTTTATAAGTTACAGATGCAAACACACTTAGTGAAACACCCTGTATATGTGACATGTTTGTAATTAGCTTTTGGTATACCTAACTCTGTTATTTGATATAAGGTCCTTGAACAGAAACTCTGTCATAAAATGTCAGCACTTTCTATGGTATGAATTAACATCTCTGTGCATCAAAAACAGAAAGTTTGTGTGAAAAAGTTTGAAAAAGTGCGACTTTTGGCTAATGATTTGGTTGCTAAATTTGCAAGTAATAATACAATGATTTTGTACCTGTCATCTCGCTACCTGCAGTTGTTTTCACTGTAATTAGTGTCACACAATTTATTTTCAAACCGTGAACTCCACCATAAAAAAAACCACTGATCTGAATGCATAAACACATGATAATGGGCACAACCCTGTAAAGGTCGTGTTTTAAATAAATACATTCTTTAATTGTTATTGGTAGCGATTTTATTCTCAACCCTACATGCATCTATGTGCTGTTGTAAAACACAAAAATATATACCACTGAGAATAAAGCGAAAAACTGTGAAATATAAAATAACAAACACTTGTTCACTTCCTTTCAAAATGGATTAGTCCTTTCGTTCTTGTGACTATTGGCAAAATCATCAAACACTTTGCGAGGTAAGGGCATTTGTCACAGACCTTTCTATTACAAGAATTGAGAAATAACTTAGGCGTCCAGCAGTCAATGAATTCCTTAAATAACTTTAACACATTACGTACACTAAAATGTTCTTTTACATGATGCAGAGGATGCTGCGATAGTTACTGATATTTGACTGGATGTGTACAAACAATGGTCTAAATTGTCAGCCTTCACTGCAGCTTCCTGATCATGTCTTATGATCAAATTTTCTAATATCTTAATTTTTGCCTCTAACGTTCCAGCATTGAATGAATAATTGTGTACCAAAGCAGTAAGATTGGTTAATCCATATAATTTTCCATTTCTTCGTTTAGACAGGTGATTCCGTTAATTATTTTAGAGTTTGAAAAAATCAAGTTAATATTTTAAATTAATTGGCAGTGTAAGTTAAAGACTGTCAGCAAGTCATAAATATATTCCCCCCCCCCCCCCAATGTTTTGGCAACTTCAGCATTCTACTAAGATAAGATGAATGTGGCAATATCAGCATCAATTTTTATTGACACATCCACACTTTATTTCAATATATAAGTGAAACCCAAGTCTGATCGACACATTTTTTTAATTGTTCCTTGTAGATTCTACAGAGTAGACTGCAGCAAGAATATTGCAGTCACTGCCCTGATGTAAATCAGACAGTGACTTGCAATTTTGTAACATAACATGTGAAAAAGCGTAAATAAAAATAAAAGTGAAGTTTAATTCTACTATATACTGATGCTTCTGCAAGCCTTTCTGAATTTTCTACCTGAATATTTCCACAGCTGAACATGAAACACAATAACAAGCCCATTTGTGTCACTAAACATTTTATTCCATTTTAGAAATATTCATTTTTACTGGTGTATCAACAAAACTTTGATGCACTCATCAGCCTCTCATAAAAACGCAAGATTCCCTGAGCTGAACTGATACCTCTACATATTGTTGCTATGACGAAATTCAACTTATAATTCATACAGTATTTGTAGATAGCTTTTGGGACGTCCCTGCTTAAGAGACCTCGAAGACATGCGCAAGAATCAAACTGTAGCGCCATCATATGACTTTGCAATACAGAAATTTTTGTTAACTCTCTAGTGTACGAGTTTATTTTTAATGTATGCTGACAAAGTACAAGGATCTCCTTTTATTTCTTTTTCTTCTTGCATCTTCAAAACCTAGAAACCTTCCGTGTATGTTGTAAGAGATATGCTCCAACAGAAGAAGGAAACACCACAACGAACAGATGTGCGTCCAATTCTCAGGGTCACAATAGGCTACACTCCGCTGACTGCCATAATTGATAGCTGGAGCCAAATTACCGCTATCTCCGAAGACGCACACAAAGGTATGGCTATGCGTGACTGGCCCACGTTTGCAAGACCAAAGTAAAGGGAGCGCTCACAGGCAAGCATATTGAGATTTCTATGAAAACACGAACGACGCTCTGCTGCTTAGGGCACGAGATAGAAATTAATCTTCTTGTGGTCCCTTCGCTCTCCGTCGACTTAATTATAGGAATGGATGCATTTACCCAACACCAAGCAGTGATTGATATAGGAAGGGGCGAGCTAGTCCTCCAAAAAGATGGAACATTGACATTGTCTTGAAGACAAACTTTTATTGTAATTTAAGTATAGCCTACCAAAATTAGTGTTTACCATTTTCTCGTTTTCAGCCCTACCACAGATTGTAATGTAACTTGTAATATTTTATACCATCTGAAGATGAGCTGCTAGGCAGCTCGAAACCGGTAATGGTTTAAATAAATCTTCATTAAGAAGAAACAAAAGGCGACTGGTTGCTGTAATTTCTGAAACCTATTTCAATAAACAGTCGCAGGTTCCTACACAATGGATAAAAGTTTCATTTAAGATTATATTTGTAGAGCAGGCTATAGATGCACAAATTCATGTGCAGTGTTTGAGGCTCGCACTGTGCACAGAAGAAATCAATACAGATGAGAAGTCACCTCGTGATTTCCCTTTCCAAGACGTCATGCAGGAAGTGGTACACATAATAGAAGATCGGATCGCAACCATAAAAGATGTTGCAAAATACGTACTTGCAATGCGCAAGTATTTCTACCAAAAACGGGAGCAATACATGATTTCGAGTACGCGTTTTGGGTCCGGGACCATCGAAATTCTTTGTACCCCCCCCCCCCCCGTACCTGATATAATGAAAGTAATACCATCAGCAGTGTTCATTACATTTATTTAACAACCGTTTCGACTGTCAATGCCGTCATCTTCGGCACTGACCGTCGAAACTGGTTGCTAAATAAATGTATGATGGTATTATTTTCATTACAAGATATACAGCTGAAGCCCCTGCTCCGTAATTAAGATGGACAAAGTCAAATACTCGTACCCTATTCCTATGGTATAATGGGAGAGGGTGGCCCATGAAAGGAGGAAGGAGTAATAGCCATCTCCACGTACAACTCCCCAATAAGGGTTGTGGAGAAAAGTGACGGCTCGGTACGTTTAACAGTGGAGTCATACGACAGATAAATACAGGCATAGAGTCAGAATCGGACAGAATGGAACTTATGGAGGAACAACTGCAAGACTTTCGTGGTGTCAAGATCTTTACGTAGTTGGATCTCAGCTCCAACTTCTGCCAGAACACCACCCAGCCTGCAGACTATATACTGCATTTCTGGCCTTTGGGCACTGGTACCACTTCAAGCGCCTACTCTTTGGGCTTAACTTGTCCACTGCCGCTAAATAGTTTTCTCTCTGAAACACGAAATACCACAACCCCCCGCCCCACCCCTCCAAACAATGGAGTTATCCACCAAGGATGTAATAATTTACATATGTAGGATTACCGATATGGATTGCCCCATTCAAATAATCAGGCATTAGTTTCTTAGACCATCATTACATTAAAATAAAGTGGATTTATTAAGCATAGTCTTTATCAGGTCCTATTAATACTCCTTTTATTATAAAGCCAATTATTATTCTTGTTTATTCATATTTTAGACATAATTGTAAAAATAATACTTTGTTTTTTTGTAATGTTATTTCCTCCAACGTCGAGAAATAAAACAATTCTTTGAGACAACATTGTCTCTTTATACCAAATGTATTAAACATAGGGCAGGAATTGAATTAAAGTTTCTGCTGTGGCCGGGATTCTAAAGCGCCTACCTAGTAAGTAGGAGGTCCCGGGTTCGAATCCCGGCCCCAGCACAAATTTTAATTCATTGCCTCTCCTTATGTTTAATACCTTTGTTTTTTTATTATTTATTCAGTTTTAGGAGATCACTGTAAAGTCATGCATCACTTTAAAGCAATTTGTTGCTTATTCTTTTTTTTCTATCCTTTCTTAAGTACTGTGGAGAGTCTAACATGATGGGGCAATATGACAACGGGGATCTGTGCGGCTGACAATACGGATTTGGGTGGCCGGCAGCTGTGGCCAGCCGCACTGCGGTGTCCGTATCACTGGCTAGCAGTGAAATTGGCGCTGGCCTGCTCTACAGCTGAGGCAAGAGCGCGGCAATACGAGGGAAAGCAGGGGTGGTGACCCGTCCCCACCCAAGACTCTCCCGTGCAGGCGCGCTTGTGCTGGGATCCCGACGACACCCACACGAAGCGACCTACTCCAAGGGCGCGCAGCATGAACCCGCACGCCGCCTCACTGCCGCAGTGCCCCGCGCCTCTTACGAGGGAAACACCAAGTATAGTACCAACGAATTTTTATGAGTGGCAGGTATATTATGCGGGAACTCCTCCAGACCACCAAGCTGAAAGGGTTTGTTCCAATGCGCCTTGGTTTCCACGAAAATTGCGATCAAAGTCCTGCGCTTAACACCTATACCTGTACTGAGTCATGAGAAGCACGTGATCCAGCGTAGTGTAATTAGCAAAGCGCTAGCCCGTCGCGCATACGACTCGACTACAAATCCTGCTGGAAACCAATTTTTTTTCACTTGTCCGACGATTGATTGTGCATATTTATATGCTTTAATAGCCACTCTTATTTAACATAAGCTTGAATTGGTCGTGATAATAGCTTATGATAATTGCTAAATATGTTATGTATTGGGCAAGATTATTTGATTTTTTCTTCATTTATAAGCAGAGAATTACGGCGACTGAAAGATCAGTAAACCGTCTGTAGTTATCACTTTAACATTTTTGCAGCCTTTGCTAACTGCGTTTACAGTCCCCGGCCCCACTGTAGTTACTCCGTCGAATGCAATGTGCGCCTACTTGACGCGTCCCAGCGAATTATTATGCTGCGGCCAGGCGGGCAGTCATTTGTATCGTATCGTTCTCATGTAACTGTAATTACCTTTTTTTGTCGTACGCGTTACAGTAGAACACCTTTCTAGTTACACCACAGTGGCTCATGGGCTCCTGATGCCTCAGTACAAGTATAGATGTTAAGCGCTGGACTTTTATCGCGATTTTCGTGGAAACCAAGACGAATGGAACGAATCCTCTTAGCTTGGTGGTCTGGAGGAGTTACCTCGCAACATACCTGCGACCCATCAAAATTCGTTGGTACCATAGTTGGTGTTGCCCTTGTTAGTGCGTGAGGTACAATGTCACACGCTCGCTACTGCCACTGCGCACCTGTCCCTACAATGGTGTAAGGCGCGCACCTGCCCGCCTCCTGCACTGCAGTCTGCAGAACTATCAGTGGGCCAGCATGAGCCGTTCCTCGAGAAGAACTGCAGCCGTCCGCTCGCTCACTTGTGGCATGGCCGAGAGCCAGACCATCCATCCATGAGCAAGCACCTGCAGGCCCATCCATGTGCCGCTCATATGCTGCCCTGCGTCACTCGTGGCACGGCTGGAGGCAGACCAGGAACGAGGTGACATTGCAGAGGGGACACTCCATAGGCCTTCCCTCACTAACGTTGTTCAAGACTCATGCATACCGCATGAACAACGAGCTCCATGACCCAACCATCTGTCCACTCTATAAACATTGAATACCCCAACTCATTTCACGCCCCATTCCCTAAACAAGTATGTGTGTCATGTGAGTGAGTGTTAAATGCAACCTTTCAGAGTGCAAAGCATTGTGCACCAGTAAAGTTGTACTACTTTTTCTAATATTTCATTCCAGGCACACATTCTTTTAGATAAACACTATATTTATTGTGACATTTGAACATCTATATTATGTCCTATGTTATTTTACGTTGTTTGTCAGTGAACTTTCTCTTAGAGAAATTTTAAACACCTACTTAAAAGTAAATAATTATATAAACATGAATCTTTGTTTTCTTCTAGCTTCAATTAATTTTTTTCCTTGTCATGGGATGTCCATTTTTTAAACCTGAACTTTTGACGTAAGGTTTGTTGTTATGGCCGTTTCATTAATTTTCATACTGAAAGAATATACTCCACAACATGTACCTACTAGTTTTGACTATTTCTTTCTTTAGAGTGCACTGCGTGTAGGTATAGATATTCTTACCTAATTTTATCATTATTTGTAAACCTAATCTAGCAATAATACTATAATTTACTGCTAGCTGTTCCGCCACATACATTTCTCATTTGATGTCTAACTTTGCTCTTCAACCTTCATACTTGTGAATAAATGTAATCTAATGTGAAAATGAAAGCAACTCGGTCATTAAGTATGTGTCAGATCAGGAATGAATCACAATGTAGAGCCTGTGTTAATCTAACGCCCACATTATATGTCAAAGAGGGCTTACCTTTCAATAAATGTGCTCTGATCTTAATGAATGCTTGGATGATTGGGCACTGTATTCTCCACCAATCGTTGCATTGAAAGTAACTTAGACCACTGCCGGACAATGCCCCCCACAAGAGCAGCAATGAACAAACATGAGATTAGGTCATAAATTGTAAAATTGTTCACTTTTGACATACAGTGTTATGAATGTTATGTGGATGTGATATAGAAATCGTGATGGCTGTAGATAAACGGGATTATTAAGATGCTTTGGCAAGGTCTCCCAGAAACTGACGTCCTTCAGACTATAGTGACGTTTTCCCATGCTCAAGTATCACCCTGATCGGCCTTTACACGCAACAATTACACGCGCAAAAACTTAGGTGACTACTCTGGAAATTTTGCTAGAACACTGTTCCGTTTTGTTTGTGCGAGATATTGTACAGAAACTCTCTGTTCGCTTCTATTTTATATCGAGATTTGCCGACGAGCAGGCAAAGCTAAATACTTCTTACCGTTTCGTGGCTAGTTGTTTTTTTTTTTAGAGCAGTTCTCGCTGAGAGTGTGCTCAGCCAGTATAGTAAGCTTTTGTGTCTCGTTCACTTGAATGGAGACGTAATTACACTTTGGTGTAGTTTCATGTTGTATGAATGAATATTTGAAGAATCGTCCGTACCGACAGTCGAGCATCCGATTTACTTGCTCACAATCGCAGTGAACAAGCGGTACGCAGATTCTTTGTTGATCAACCGCCTATTAACTGACCTGTATGTCTATCTCTAGAAGAGCACAGACACAGGCTGATCTCTTGGCAAATGACATCAGGAACTCGTACGAGTTAGATAAACGCTGCTAGCGGTGTACGCGATTCTCCATAATTTATTTCGCGTCCTTTCCAGCTATCGACGGCAGTCCACCGCAATGGCCGGCTGCGGCACTCAGCACGGCGTATGGTAACGTTCATTTGCACTGGCATTGTAACCATTTTGTTGGATGTTTCCCCTTCATGAGGATAGGCCGATTTCACTGTCCAGCACTCATTATCACTACTCAGTTTATACGCCCTCCAGTACAAAGTGAGAGCAGTCATTACGAAGCCCATCATTACCGAAGCTTTGCCATTTACATCGCAGAAGTATCTCTTTTTTCATCAATATATCCGTTCCATTGTAATTTCTTATCCTTTGGCTAAAGGCTAGTCTGACACCACGTAGAATCAAATGTTCAAATGTTTGTATAGTCTATGGGACTTAAGTACGGGGTCATCAGTGCCTAAACTTACAAACTACTTATGAACTACTTACGAACTAGGATGGCACATATATCCATGCCCGAGGGGGATTTCGACCCCCGACCGTAGTGGCCGTGCAGACCGTGACTGGAGCGCCTTAGTCTCCACGGCCACCGCGGCCGGCCCCCGTAGAATGATAGGTTTATTATAAATTTTGACTCCCTTTGTATAATGTGCCACTTGCTTAATCTAAAAAATGAATTTAGTTTGAGCATCCGTTTAACTTTTATCATTCTCCGTCACATATAAGATGTAACTGTTTTTTCTTTGTTGTTGTTTTTAATTGTTTGTATGCATCTTAATTTCTGAGTAAGACGCTATTAGCCATCTGCCACCTTAAAGACGCTCACTGTTTTTTCTTAATTTATTTATTTTTATAGGTTATACACCTCCTGTGATACGAAGCAATGACTCGGGGATCATAATTTTATTGTCGTGCTTCCTCTCATTATTAAATAGGTCTCTGAATCATTTGTTTACGAGCGACGTGTATTTCAATATAACCATCGAAGTTGCACCGAATGACAATTGATAGTTGCACAGTTTCTGAACAGACGTTTTTTGTATATCATCTTACGTATTTTTTTCTTTTAGGTTCAATTTTTTTCCTAACACTTGGATATTTTCCCCTCTAAAAAGCTATCTTTCTATTCATTATGACTATGAGCTATTCTTTGAACGGTTTTGTTCGAAGGTCATCAACAATCGTTCGAGGTGTCCTATGTTTTCTTGAACTTCTAGAGCTTATATTTCATCTACCACACCAAAATCGTATGCACTCTGCACAAACTTATCTTCCAAATATCTGAAATGCTCCGAAGGAATTACAGCGTTTTTGTTTGTGAAATTGTTCTGATGCTGCTTAAACCGGGAATAAAGCAAGCGTAGGTGCTGCTAAAAAGTAGAAATTTGTAATTTTGTATGGGTATCTTTCTTTCTTTAAATTCTTTTTTTTTTCTTTTTTTTTTTCTTTTTTGTAGATACAGGAGAGGGGATGAACAGACGAAGGAGACAGGAAGAGACTGGCAGGGAGTGGAGAGAGGTAATGAGAGAGGCAGGTAGGTGGGACAGTAGATGGGTAGCAGGTGGAGGAGAGGCAAAGTAGAAGAAGAGGAGGAGTAGTAGAGAAAGAGTAGGGAGACGTATGCAGACTGAAAGGAAATTGGAACCTGAATACTGATGGAGGAGATGGGCAAAGAGAAGGTAAGGAGAAGGAAAAAAAACAGGGGGACGACGAAATAAAAAGATCGAAGGAGTACGAGGTATGAAAAGAAGACGAGGAAGGAGGGGATAAGGATACAGGGAGAAATCGGAGGATAAGGATGAATATTGGAGGTAGTAGCTGGCGAAGGAACAGGAGAAGAGGTTAAGTAGAGGTTGAGATGGAGGTGGGCAGAGAGGAGGAGGGATAGAGATGACTAACGACTGCTTCTCTCATTTCTCTCATGTACTATTGGATGTCACGTGCTCCAGCGTCGGTGAACAAAGAAATCTTTAAGTTTATTACGATAGCCGTAAAGCAGTCCATTAGCTTTAAAATAAAGAATGATTGTCTTTCAAAACTTCTTTCTCCTTCTTTTTCCTTCATTGTATATTTCCACAGCAAAACAAGGCAGGGCACTTACTTTTCTTATGTGTTTTCCTAGTGAATCAATTTTCGAAAGGTTACTTTATATCCTTTCCTATTCGTTTGGTGTCAGACTGAGACATAGATAATCCCTAAACGGTTTAGATGAGATAGTATATACCCTTATACATTGGCCTTTCCATTTTTGTGGATCACGTAACTGACATAATTATGAAATACACAAAATAGTACAATTTAGTGCTGGAAAAGGTTCTTCTACCGAAAAAAACTTTACTGAACGTTAGTAATTTCTCGTCCATCATTTTATTTAGTGAAGATGGCTTGAATTATAATGTCATTTCGAATATAATTGCAGAAGATCCAAAGGAAGCGGTGGTTTTACAAGTCGGACGTACATTGGATTTACGTGTTTTATTATTTATATGCCCTACATTATTTTCCAGTTTTATTGCAGTATTTCCGATCAATCTTATTTCGTATTTCGTTTGCTTGATCTACTACACAGTGTCAGTATCAGTTGTTTTATTTCTCTGTAACATACAGCCAATTCAGTCACGATTTATTGTTGAACTGATTACAGTTACTAATCAATAGTTCAAGCGATACTGAGGTATCAAGTGTCGATCCATATTAGTAAGTAGTGTAGCCAGGAGGCAATGTGGGCGCCGATTCTGACAACCATTCAATCATACGGCTGGCGAATAATGTCTTGGGATACATTGTTCCATCCCTGCTCGATCTCTTCACATACTTATGGAAGAAGTCTGTTTACCCATCTATCTACCTGTCTCTGTCATTACCTCCCTTCACTTCCTGCCAATCTCTTCCTGTACCCTATCTTGTTCATCCCCTCTACTGTATCTAAAATAAAATACACTAATCTGCCAAAGCTCTTGGTGATCGATAAAACAGTATGAAAAGTTTCCACTACCATGCATCTTACGATATCTTATGCAGACAGTGACTTCCTTCTTGCTTTGAAGGAAAAGGGATCAACGGTAATCCAGTGCATAAAATTCCGAAGGGACGATGCCCGTACAAAATACCGTGCCCGTATCGAGCGTTGATCAGCGCTTCCATCACGAACACCAAAGGCAACGAGGTTTGCAGCTTATCGCATCCCAGAATATAAAGCCTGAGATGGGATCAGAGTGGCTTGGACGAATGCACTCTGCGAGACAGCGCTCGCCAGGTCCACATCGTAGTCACAAACGACCATCACAACACAGGAAGACTGCTTTCATCGTTAACGAGCACGGCGCTACTGCAACTGGTCCTCTGACGACACCAGTGGAGTCGAACACTTCGATTCTGTGGTGTCAGTGATAGACGCCTCTTCTCTGTGCTGTGATAGATATAAGATCTGAAACTGCTGCTGCCCTTAAACTAAAACGAACCGGGTGGACGTTTGCGCTGTGTGGCCATTCACGACCTTGTCTACGAATGTGACAATGTTCACGTGACCTTTGCAACTAGTATCATAGCGCAACTGACGCATCACGTCCAACTTGCAATTCTGTAAATACACAACCCTGTCACTCGCTCTGTTGGATGTAGGAAGCATGGCGCCTGTCGCTTCACACATTGATATCAAAGTGAGCATCATGACTGACAAGATTGCCTATTAAAGCTTTCATACGGGTGGTGCTCTGATATGTCACTACGATATCTGTTGGATGACGATGTTCAAACTATAATCAATACTAGACTTCGGGTTTTAGGTAATACCTATTTTGTTCCTCTTTAAATAAAGGCAAAAAAAGGTTTAAGTACATGAATTATGAGAATTTACGATCTGAAATGCTAGTTTTATAGCACATTAAGTACCTAATTTTAGGTTAGTACCTGATTGTACCCAAATTGTGAAAATCGAATTAAAAAAAAAAAAAAAAAAAAAAAAAAAAATGTGTGGTATCGCACAAGTGTGAAGTGCGCGCAACGTACTTTCGCCGCGCGCCCCCATGCACGCACGGCGCGGCGTTCTTACGACGTCAGCCACGAGCGCCCTCTGCTGCAACTCCGCTCGTGGCCACCACTGAACTGCATCGGCCACTTGGGATTAAGACAGGCACTAGGAAAGTCTCTCATCAGTAGGCAGGCCATTACCTAGTTCAACTATGTATCAGCATTCTGCGGTCATGATACTTGTAAAAGTATTGTAAAATTTCTACCAAATACAACTTGTTCTAATCTAGCTTAGTGTTTCTAGTTTCAGACTCTGTACCCCCACACGAGTGCATCCTATTTTCCTCTCTCTACTCGGCCACCGACACCCAGGACAACCGGCGGAATCGAGACACAAAATTGGCGACGTCGATGGGATACAAAAGAATGTATGCCAAAATTTGTTTCGTGGTCTTCCCAGCTAAGACTTATGCAAATATTTTGTCGAAAATTGTAATTTTATTGTACCTAAAGTACCAAATTTCATATTATAACCTGACTGTACCTAATTTTAAAAATAGAGTCAAATAAATTGTGTATGACTAAAAATACTCTTCTGGTCTTCCCGGCTTATATATTTGCACGCGTGAACAATGGCGAGTCAGACGAGGACGACATCCGCTAGGCTGTTTTAGCCGCACTGCTCCGCAGACCTTTGTCGCTCGCTGTGGGCCGTCAAACTGCGATTCATAGAAGAGTTGACCGAAAAAATTAACTCCTTACCAGTTTTCGTTGGGATGAAAGTTAGTGAGAAACTAAAGACAGTGCTGAAAAGATGCTATTAACCGACATAAGATGCAGTTTCTAGGCGGAAAATCTAGAGACAGTGTTATTTATTTACTCTGACTGCAATTACGGACACTGACAATAAAATAATGTATTTTTTGTCAATCTGTTTATCTTTATAGACCAAAAAATTCCTGATTTCTATAAGCTATTTCTGTAAGTGATAGAACCTATTTTAGGTATCTAATTTAAGATTTTTAGAAACTAAACCACCCCCATGAACCACAGACATTGCCGAGGTGGGGTGGCTTGCGTGCCTCAACGATGCAGATAGCCGTACCGTAAGTGCAACCACAGCGGAGGGGTATCTGTGGAGAGGCCAGACAAACGTGTGGTTCCTGAAGAGGGGCAGCAGCCTTTTCAGTAGTTACAGGGGCAACAGTCTGGATGATTGACTGAGCTGGCCTTGTAACATCAGCTAATGTGGCTTTGCCACACAGTTACTGCGAACGGCTGAAAGCAACGGGAAAAATACAGCCGTTACATTTCCCGAGGACACGCAGCTCTACTGTATGAAAATATGATGAGGCATCCTCTCGGGTAAAATATTCCGGAGTTAAAATAGTCCCCCATTCGGATCTCCGGGCGGGGACTACTCGGGAGGATGTTGTCATCAGGAGAGACAATACTGGCATTCTACGGATCGGAGCGTGGAATGTTAGATCCCTTAATCGGGTAGGAAAATTAGAAAATTTAAAAAGGGAAATGGATAGGTTGAAGTTAGATATAGTGGGGACTAGTGAAGTTCGGTGGCAGGATGAACAGGATTTCTGGTCAGGTGAGTACAGGATTATAAATATAAAATCAGTTGGGGGTATCACAGGAGTAGGACTGATAATGAATAAGAAGGTAGGAATGCGGGTAAACTACTATGAACAGCACAGTGATCGCATTATCATTGTCAAGATAGATACGAAGCCAACACCGATAACAGTAGTACAGGTTTATATGCCAACTAGCTCTGCCGATGATGAGGAGATCGAAGAAATATATGATGAGCTAAAGGAAATTATTCAGACAGTTAGGGGAGAGGAAAACTTAATTGTGATGGGAGACTGGAATTCGGTCGTAGGAAAAGGAAGAGAAGGAAAAATAGTAGGTGAATATGGACTGGGCAGGAGGAATGAAAGAGGAAGTCGCCTGGTAGAATTTTGCACGGAACATGATTTAATCGTAACAAACACGTGGTTTAAGAATCACAAAAGAAGGTTGTATACGTGGAAGAGACCAGGAGACACCGGAAGGTATCAGATAGATTTTATAATGGTAAAACATAGATTCCGGAACCAGGTGATAAACTGTAAAGCATACCCAGGGGCAGATATAGACTCTGACCATAACTTGTTAGTCATGAACTGTAGGCTGAAACTGAAAAAACTGCAGAAAGGTAGGAAAATAATGAGATGGGAAGGAACGTGAAGTTCTGGAGAAATTCAGAGGGAGATTTAGGCATCAATTGACAGAAACAGGGGGAAATAAAACAGTAGAAGAGGAATGGCTAGCATTGAGAGATGAAATAGTGAAGGCAGCAGAGGACAAAATAGGTAGAAAGGCAAGACATACAAAAAATCCTTGGATATCACAGGAAATACTAAATTAAATTGATGACAGTAGAAAATATAAAAATGCAGTAAATGAAACAGACAAATGGAGTACAGACGACTAAGAAATGAGATTGACAGGAAGTGTAAAATGGCTAAGCAGGAGTGGCTAGAAGCCAAATGCAGATCTGTAGAAGAATGTACAAATAGGGGAAAAATAGATACAGCCTACAGGAAAATAAAAGAAACATTTGGAGATAAGAAAAACAGCTCTATGAATATCAAGGACTCTGATGGAAAACCAGTTCTCAGCAAAGAAGGAAAAGCTGAAAGGTGGAAAGAGTACATAGAGAAGCTCTACAAACGAAATGAACTTAGAGACGATGATGTAGGAAGGGAAGAGGAAGTAGGAAATAGGAGATACTATTCTGAGAGATGAATTTGACAGAGCCCTGAAAGACCTAGGTCGATACAAGGCCCCAGGAGTAGATGACATACCCTCAGAGCTACTAAAGTCTCTGGGAGAGCCAGCCATGACAAATCTATTTGAACTGGTTTGTAGGATCTATGAGACAGGCGAAATACCCTCAGACTTTAAGAAAAATGTAATAATCCCCATTCCAAAGAAATCAAGCGCAGACAGGTGTGAAAATTACAGAACCATCAGTTTGATAAGTCATAGTTGCAAAATTATAACACGAATTATCTACAAGAGAATGGAAAAGCTGGTAGAAGCTGACCTCGGGGAAGATCAGTTTGGATTCAGAAGGAACGTAGGAACCCGGGAGGCAATACTCACTTTACGTCTTATCTTAGAAGATAGATTAAGGAAAGGCAAACCTACATTTTTAGCTTTTGTAGATTTGGAGAAAGCTTTTGACAATGTTGACTGGAATACACTCTTTCAAATTCTGAAATCAGCAGGGGTAAAATACAGGGAAAGGAGAGTTATTTAAAACTTTACAAAAGCCAGACCGCAGTTTTTAGACTCGAAGGGCATGAAAGGGAAGCATCAGTTGGGAAGGGAGTTAGACAGGGTTGTAGCCTTTCTCCGATGCTATTTAATTTGTACATCGAGCAGGCGGCGAAGGCAAGCAAGGAAAAATTTGGAATAGGGATTAAAGTTCAGGGGGAAGAAATAAAAACATTGCGCTTTGCTGATGACATTGTAATTCTGTCAGAGACAGCAAAGGACCTGGAAGAGCAGTTGAATGGAATGGACAGTGTGTTGAAGAGAGAGTATAAAATGAATATTAACAAGAGCAAAACAAAAATAATGGAATGCGGTCTTAGAAAATCAGGCGATGCTGAAGGAATTAGATTAGGTAATGAAACAATGAAGGTGGTAGATGAGTTTTCTTACTTGGGTAGTAAAATAACATGCGATGGTCGCAGTACAGAGGATATAAAATGCAGAATGGCAATGGGAAGAAAATCATTTTTGAAAAAGAGAAATTTGCTAACATCGAATATTAATTTAAATGTAAGGAAGTCTTTTCTGAAGGCATTTGTGTGGAGTGTTGCCTTGTACGGGAGTGAAACATGAACGATAAGCAGTGCGGACAGGAAGACAATAGAGGCTTTTGAAATGTGGTGCTACAGAAGAATGCTGAAGATTAGGTGGGTAGATCGCATAACTAATGAAGCGGTACTTAACAGAATTGGTGAGAAAATGAATTTTTGGCACACCCTGACTAAACGAAGGGATCGCTTGGTAGGACACATTCTTAGACATCGAGGAATCGTAAATTTAGCATTGGAGGGAAGTGTGTGGGATAAAAATCACAGAGGGAGACCAAGAGACGCGTATAGTAAGCAGATTCAAGTGGATGTGGGTTGTCGTTCTTATGAGAAGATGAAAAGGCTTGCTCAGGATAGAGTAGGATGGAGAGCTGCATCAAACCAGTCTCCGGACTGAAGACCATAACAACAACAGAAACTAAATGTCCGATGTCTAATCATCACATCCCATATCCCCAAGTGGCATCTCCGTCATCGACTCAAAGCAATCACCTTTTCAGGTTTACCTTTTATTTCCGGCAGTGTACGTATCAGGCAAATGACTTTAAAATAAAGCTGCCGTGTATGTTCAAATTTGTTATCCTTGCTGACATTTACCTAAGTTTGTTTAGCAATAAAATACAGTAATGGTTGCAACTTTTTAATTTATATCTTAAGTGTTTCATCCTTGTGGGGCATCCTCATAAATTCTGGAAAATAAAAGAAATGGGGGAAGGGGGGGTGCATAAAACTTACAAGCCCACTCTTAACGTTCACAATTCCACTAAAATTAATAGAATATTTACTGACCTTAAAATTATGAGTAGAACTAAAACAATGGCAAGCCACAATCTGGCAGCGTCAAATCATTAAAACGGATATTGTTAACGAAACCCGTGAGAATCCTATAAATAACATAGGCAGTACAGAGGATATTAAGATGCGGTCCTATCCTGCACGATCGTTTTAAATTCAAATTAAGCAACAGTGATACTGTTTAGATAACTAGCAGTGAATTCAAAAGATCTTTTAATACGAGTCAGCTTCTGGTTATTTGCTAATCCGTGCCTCCCCCCCCCCTCTTTGTTTTAGAAGCTGTTGTGCCTCTCACTCCTCTAAAAAATAACATTGTTACACGTATTAAAAAGTTTTCTCATTACTCCTGACGTACAGGTATAATATTATCAGCGTCTGGGGATTTTATGAGAAGAGCACTGTTGTTTAGTTTGTTTTCGTTTCTTGAGATACAGTTCTCTTATTTGACTTAAGATACCTGTGATTTTATCCAGAAACTGTTTCCAAATAGACTGGTGCACTGAGAAGGCAACTGTATGAGGCTTCACCTAATGCAGTAATATGGTGCACCGGCTTCACCTAAGGTAGGAGCATATACACAGGAGTTTAAGATTGCCAAAATAACTTTTTAAGACGTTTATTTTCCCTCGTGTTCCGTCACATTCAATATGAAACTTTTTCGTTAGCTAAAAATGTCCCATCGCTTCTTGCAATTGACTTCGACATTCTAAGCGTAGGTTGCAGTCTTTCGAAAGCACCCGTGTAATTATGTTGTAATCTGACTTCATTAACCAGATACGTCCTATTTTATTAATTATTATGAGCCTTTCAGCTGACGGAAGTACTGTTAATTCTCTGTGAAAGTAGCAGGAACAACCTCCCTGTTAAGGATCTCGTTAACATCTTGGGTAAATACGGGACCTATTAATGCCAAAACGTTGCACGACATTCTAAGGAAATACTGACTGGGCCAAAAGATACTTTGGAAATTTGATGATTTGTAAAGCATTTCCATTTGTAACTACTAATGTAAAATTTTCTTTTCTTCTTCCGTCACAAAAGTTTCTCTGTTGCACATGTTGAGTACCGAGCATTATTTTTTCAACATTAAGTTGATAGTAAAATCCAAGTACTTAATTTAAAATACTATCGGAATTATTTTACTAGTTTCTCCAGTCTGTTGTCAATGAAACTCGTTCTTATGTTTTATTAAGCGCCGTTTTCGGTTTCCGATGTGGGACTTCATGTCTAAATCGTCTAGCTAAATTATCTTAATACTTGTAATGTTGTCTTTAATTAGAAGGAGACACTAGTTGCTCTTAAATATTTTGATGATAAATGTAATGAATTCCACTGAGGCTCCTGACCACCCACCGTTAGTTATTTGATATACACTTATTTGCGTACTTAAGACAGCCTGCCAGATCCCTTGTATTTGTGAGACTGCCTCTTTGACTACTATACTTTCATTTAGTTTCTTCTGTGGGCGACCCCAGTATGCCTTTAGTCTCGTAAACTTGATGGTGCATTTCACATCCATGTGATCGAGAAAAAGATATTGGCATCACTTGCACTCAACTAACTTTTATTTCGTTATTTGAAATTATGTGTATTCTGTTAGTTATATTGTCTGAGCTTGAGGTAAAATATGAGAATCTTACAATTGTTGGGTACACCATTTCCGAAGCGACATTCCACTTCATGTTTTTAATCAGTGCAAATGGTACGCAGCAGAAATTAATATATCAATTGACCATTTTTGTTTAAAACACACTTCCAGTCCCAATGTATTAAACTTTCTGCACAGTATTCTACCAAGTGAAATCACATGTCTCTTACAAAAATATAAAAAATAAAAAATCCTTTCTTTCCTAGAACTATTCCCAGAACATCACGAATTTTTATAGCGTAAAAACTATGGAACCATTAGTTTAATGCCACGGTTGCAAATTTGTAGCATGAGTTATTGACCGAAGAAAAAAGAAATGGTAGAAGCTAACATTGGGAAAGGTTTTTTTTTTTTTTTTTTTTTTTTTTTTTTTTTTTTTGATAAGAAATGTAAGGTACCATGTGCCAATACACGTCTTAGGACTTATCTTAGAAAATATATGAACTAAGGACAAATCTATGTTTCTACCTTTTGTAGATTTAGAGAAAGCTTTTGAGAATGTTGAGTGGAATACACTCTTTCAAACTCTGAATTCAGAAGGACTATAGCTTTTCCAAAATGTTATTCTATATGTACACTGAGCAAGCTGTAAACTACAGCAACGAGATATTTGAAGGAGGAGTTAAAGTTCAGGATGAAGAAATAAAATCTTTGCAGTTTGTTGGTGCATTGTAATCTTGTCGGAAACAGCAAAAGGCCTGGAAGAACGACTGAACGGAATAGACAGTTTGTTGAAATAGGCGTATAAGAAGAACATGACCGAGACAAAACAAGGATAATACAATATAGTCTAGCGAAATTAGGCGATGTTAAAAGTATTAGATTAGGTAACGATACTTGCGATTGTAGACTTTCTCGGCGTATTCCATTAATGAAGTCTTCTCGGGTAATCAGCTGAGTGATGGCGTCGTCTTGCCACAACGTTTCGATGAGCTTCGTGCTCATCATCCTCTGGCGAAGGTGATGAGTACGAAGCTCATCGGAACGTTGCGACAAGACGACGCCATCACTCGGCTGATTACCCGAGAAGACCATCAAGGTAACGATACTGTAAACGTGTTATGTGAGTTTTGTTACTTGGGCAGTAAAATAACATACAATCAGCGCAGTACAGAGAATACAGAATTCAGAATGGCACTGAGATGAAAATAGTTTCTGTAAAAGAGAAATTTGTTAACACTGAATGTTAATTGAAGAGTTAAGAAGGTTTTTCTGAAGGCGTTTGTGTGGATTGTTGCTAAGTAGGCAAGTGTAACACGGACATTAAGTAGTTAATACAAGAAGATGATGGAAGAATTCGAAGTGTAGTTATACCGGCGATTGCTAAGGATTACGTGGATGGAGCGCTTAAGTAATGAGGAGATACTAAATAGAATTGGGGAGAAAAGATATTTCTGGTATATCTTGTCCAATATATAAAGCAGAGTGTCCGTATGGTTGTACATGTTGCATACAAATCTACAGTTTTGTTCCAATCTTTATGAAATTGTGTACACGTAAGCTTCAATCCATGAGGACGGTCGCCGTAAGTGTAAGAATCACATACGATATATAGTTCACGAGATATGACGTCATAAACAATGAGATACGAGAAAAACTGCTGAATTTTGCGACATTGCTGCTCATTTTGTCCTAAACCATTGGACTGATTGCAAACAAATTTGGGACACACATTTCTTATCGTGAGGTAACAATTGCTGCATGGTTAAGAATCATATACGGCACATGGTTCAAAAGATATTACGTCATAACCAATAGAAATCGCAAAAAATGCCGTATAATGTGGCGAGACTTTCGAAACACGCTGTACGAGAATGACAGTACTTAGCGACTTGCAATAAACTTTAAACATAATTTCAAACCTTTATTAACTTTTTTCGCTGGCAACCATAGTAAAATGATGAAAGGAAAAAAGTTTCTCGCTTACTACTTTTCCGCTGTTTATGGAGTAAAACTACGGCTCTCGGTATGACATTACAATTTATAATTTGAACACTACAAATTGTAGCGACAGAAAATTTTACAGACATTATACACATATATAGTTGAATGTAGCTTCTAAATTGTATCACAGTAAGACACGTAGTTGATGAGATATTGAGCACATAAACAGTAACGTTCCGCTGTTCGTGAACTGGATCCACGGCATTCAGGATGACGTTACAATTTTTAATTTCTATACTTCAAATTGTACCCGCAGGAAATTTTATAGACAGTATACACGCATATCGTTCAGTGTACTTTCAAAATTGTATCACAGTGCGATACGCAGTTCATGAGATATGAGCACATAAACAATACTTGGGAAACCGCCCCATCACGCACCAAGTTTCCATCTATTACTTCTTTACTACATACAGCCCTTATACAAACGAACATATACCTGAAAAATGGCAGGAATAAATAAATAAATACCCGGGCAATGCCGGGTTTTCAGCTAGTGTCTAATATATAAAGCAGAGTGTCCGTATTTGTGTGTACGTGTTGCATACAAATCTACAGTTTTGTTCCAAACTTTAGGAAATTTTGTACACGTAAACTTCAATCCATGAAAACGGTCGCCGTAGGTGTAAGAATCACATTCAACTCATAGGTCACGAGATATGACGTCATAAACAATGAGATGCGCTAAAAACTGCTGCATTTAGCGGTAAAGCTGTTCATTTTCTCCTAAATCACTGGACCGATTTCATCCAAATTTGGGACACAAATTCCTTACCGTGAGGTACCAATTGCAACAGGGTTAGGAATCACATACGACACATGATTCAGAAGATACGACTACATACTCAATAGGAAACTGCCACATAATGCGGCGAGAATTTAAAAATACATCATATGAGATTGAGAGTACTTAGCGACTGGCAACAGGCTTTAAACATGATTTGAAACCTTTAATAGCTTTTTCTCGCTGACAACCATAGCAAAATGATGACAGGAGAAAAGCATCTCGCTTACTACTTTTCCGCTGTTCATGGAGTGAAACAACGACATTCGGTAAGACGTTACAGTTTATAATTTCTACACTACAAATTGTAGCCACAGGAAATTTTACCAACAGTATATGGGAATATAGTTGAGTGTACCTTCTAAATTGTATCGCAGTACGACACGTAGTTTATGTGATATGAGCAAATAAACAGTAACGTTCATTGAAAACCGCCCCATCACGCACCAAGTTTTAATCTATTACTTCTTTACTGCTAATTGTATTCACAAGAGATTTTACAGACATACAGCCCTTATACAAATGAATATGTTGCTGAAAAAGGCAGGAATAAATAAATACCCGGGGAACTCCGTGTTTTCAGCTACTTGACTAATAAACTGAAGCGACAAAGACACTGGTACACTGTGTAACATTGCGTTGGGCCCCGTGACAACGCAGAAATGTCCAATACGACATGGCGTTGACTTCACTAATGTGTGAAGTAGTGCTGAAGAGAATTGACACCACGCATTATTGAGGACTGTCGACAAATACATAAGAGTACCAGTTGGTGGACAACACTTCTGCACAGCCCGTTGCAAGGCATCACAGATGTGCTTAATAATATTCATGTCTAGAAAGTTTGGTGCCCAGCGGAAACGTTTAACCGCAGAAGAGTGTTCATGGAGCTACTCTGTACCATTTATGGACATGTGGAGTGTTGCACAGTCCTGCTGAAATTGCCTACGTTCGTCGGAATGCACAATGCACATGAATAGATGTAGCTAATCAGCCCCAGATGTGTACGTACGTGTCATGTGTCAAAAGTCGCATCTGGACGTATCGTGTGTCCCACATCCCTCCTCCTGTACGCTCTCCACACCATTATAAAACCTCCAACAGCTCTATCAGTCCCCTGGTGACATACAAGTTCCATGGATTCATGAGCTTGTCTCCATAACCGTACACGTCCATCCGCTCGATACATTTGGAAACGAGGCTCTTTAGACCTGGAAACATGACTCCAGACAAAAACAGACACAGGTTAAGCGTAAAGCTATGTGTCCTGCAGAGAGCAAAGGTATACGACTGGACCTTCGGCTCCGTAAGCCGATATCGACAACGTTTAGTTGAATGGTCCACCTGCTAACGACCCTGCACAAAAACCGCAGCAATTTTCGTGAGAGTTGCACTTCTGTCACGTTCAACGCTTCTCTTCAGCGATCGTTGGTCTCGTTCTTTCAGGACTTTTTACAGGCCACTGCGATGACGAATATTTGATGTTTTGTCGAATTCCCGATGTTGAAGGTGCACTCATTAAATGGTCGTTACGGGAAAATCCCCACGTCATCGCTACGTCGGAGATGCTCTGTCCCGTTTCTCTGGCGCCGACTATAACACGACGTTTAAACTCACTTAAATCGTAATATCATTCCAATTTTATTCAGTCCTTCCTGTCTTCACGCTTTGTTCCATGTCAAATTAATGCAACCCGCTCCCCCATCCTCCGGATCGCTTTGAGCAGGAGAACTGTAACCCTCAAAGATAGTATTTTTAGGTGTAACTGACCTTCCCATTCACTTAGCAATTAGTAGTATTATCGGTATGTCAGTAGCTAAACGTCCTGTCCAGCGTTCCTTGTGTCATTTGTTCTTTTTCAAACCATGCAAAGACAACTAGTCAATTGCAACCAACTCTAAGACGATTTGGTTACTGAGCGGAGAAAAGTGATTTATAATTTTCATGGAGAAACGTTTCAGTTCTAGTTCCAACTTACTTGAGCTGAAGATTACTATTTTGTATACTAAAAAGACGATGACATATCTGGACTTCAGATTTTACTCCGAACTAACAATGTTGCCAAACTTGGGCATTTGAAAAATGAAACCTGAAACACTGAGCATTTTAAAATGGCTCAGTTTGTGCGTGCAGATAGGATTTCTCTGCTACATTTTTATAGAGCCTTCTTGTAGTCTTGTCTTGATTACGAGTGCACAGCGTATATGTAAGACGCCCCCCCCCCCTACGTCACCATGTTATAGTGGTGTACACTGAAAGAGGGTTGTTGCGGGTTAACTTTTGATATATTTATAAATCTTTTATATATATTGATGTTCCATGATTTATGTTATGTATTCTGTGATGTATTATTCTCTGAAATAAACAGTGGTTGTTAAGTATTGGAATCACGGTGTTGTGTGTTCGTCATATTTGGTGCCGAAACTTGTGAAAAAATTACGATTTTTTACGTAATTTTGCGATAAAAAGCTTACTTCACGCTGCTGGAAGCGGGATACGACGTCGGACCACATCACAAGATAAGTCTATTCCAATATAATACGATTTTATAAACTTCTTGCCTCAAAAGAATGTTAGCAGTAACGGCATAATTCACGAACTTTGCTAATATCAAAAGTGTGAAATCTTTTGGTTTGAATAACTAACTGATAGCACAAGATTCAATTACGCTTACGCCAACACAAAAGCAGTTCCGTAATAATGCCAGACGAGATAGATACCGGGAAACAGCTAACAAACTTCAAAAGAAAAAGAACTAGGGAGAGGACGAATGCTACGCGGTTTTGTACGGCTGTCGATGAACTTACGACAGAAAGTCCAATGGACGATTTTGAACACGACATAGAACGTCTTCAAGATACTTTAGAGAAGCTCACTTCCTTAGATGACATTATTCATCACCTCTTAAGTGATGATGAATATGACGCAGACGTATCTATCTGTGAGGAATATATAGACAAAATTAAACACGCAATACATAACAGTACATAAGGCTACAAAAGCAATCAATTTCAAGCTTTCAGCCATAACGTCGCAAATGAATATCACGTCACCTAAAGTTCCCATACATTCCATTGCAGGCATGCATTCAGTCAAGCTACCTGCCATTAAGCTTGAACTATTTTGTGGAGATATCGAAATGTGGTCCCGCTTCTGGGAGCAATTTTCATCAACTATTGATAAAGACCCATCGCTTTCCACAGTTAATAAACATGTTTTCCTTCGAGGGTATCTGTCAGGAGAACCGAAGTCGTTAGTAGATAGAATACCTATTACAGCTAACACATACGAAGAGACAAAGAGAATTTTACTGCATCGGTACGGAGATAACAACCGTATTATACAGGCGCACCTCGATTATTTGGATGCGCTAAAGCCAGTACAGTCAGAGACACCCGAAACGTTGAACTGTACATTCCTAGAGTGTAACCGCCGTATTCAAGCGCTGCGTGCCCTGGGGGAAGATGTAGCTTACGGCAAAGTTCTCACACCGAAGATTTTACGAGCATTTCCTACCGAAATGTGTCAAAAATGGGTTATTCATGCTAGAAGAACCGAAATATCGGAAGGAGATGTACTGAAATTACTTAGTTTTTTGGAGGAAGAAGTTCAGGGTGCTCTTACTGCACAAAAAATTCGTGGAGAACAGCAAGTAACTTCCAACTACACGCCCACTGCTGCGACATTTCACATAAATTCAAAACAAGCTAAAACCTCTCGGAAAATTAAACAAGATGTACAACCATACTGTATATTTTGTGACGCTCGCACTCATTGGGCTCAAGACTGCAGTATAGTAACAGACATCCAACAACGTATTGACAAATTAAAGCAAGATAATCGTTGTTTTATATGCCTAAAACGAGGTCATAATGCTAAAACCTGCAGTAAGAGGGGGAAGGTTTCGTGTTCTAAGTGCAAGAAACGTCACCATAAAGCGATTTGTACTGACACTACTACTTCTAATTCACCTTCTCAGCAAGTTCCCATACATCAGTAGGGAAAATCGATGTAAATTCAGCAAATTTTACATATCTTCAGACAGCTCGAGTTTGGGTCAGTGGACCAACAGGATTAAGCAGACTCACTCGCCGTGTTCTAGATACTGGCAGTCAGTCGAGTTTCATTTCAAAGTTTCTCATTGATGAACTAGATTTAAAAACTTTAGACCATCGTGACATATCTATCAATGCCTTTGAAATACCAAGTGTAACTTCAATGTGTCGTAGAGTTGTAGAATTCACTCTGAAAGGGACATTTAAAAGTTCCACAATATCTCTGACTGCATTTAAAAGCACATACTCATTTGCTGCTCACCCAACTGTCCCACCTGAAATAATAAAACAAGTGTATGATCGAAAACTTCAGTTAGCAGACCCAAAGGACGATACAGAAGATCTTCCTATTGAGATCCTTATTGGAGCAGATCACTATTGGAAAATCATTAAAGATTCCCCTCCTATTCGCTTAACACCATCCATTGTACTAATACCTTCAACTATGGGTTGGATTCTTAGTGGGTGTAAGTCAAACACCATGGCAAACCCTGTGATAACAAACTATGTTAGTTTGGATTCAATGACATCAACAGACAATATTTTAAGACGTTTCTGGGATTTAGAAACAATGGGAATCACAGCGGACCAAACAAAGATTCCAAATCCGAAAGAACTAGCTTTATTGCACGATTTCTCAAAATATTACTGCATTGAAAACAATAGGAGAGTGGTTTCTTTACCTAGAAAACCCAACATTATTGTGCCTAATAATCTCTCACTAGCAGAGAATAGATTTATTTCACTGGAGAAAAAGATTACAAAGGACGCTAACTTAAAACACATTTATGAAATGCAAATGATAAACCACATAAGAAAGGGACATGTAGAGATTGCCCCTCCTGAACAAACATCAAATGACATATTTTATTTGCCACATCATGCAGTAAAGAAAGAAAGGTTAGGTGTTATCAAATGGAGGATTGTATTTGATGGTTCTTCCCACGAAAATTCTGTACATTCACTGAATGACTCTTTGGAAATTGGCCCTAATTTACTTCCAGATATTCTTTCAATATTTTTAAGATTCCGCTTATATCCAGTTGCTTTAATTGCTGATATTAAACAAGCTTTTCTACAGTTAGTTCTACATAGAAAAGACCGAGACTTAACAAGGTTTTTTTGGTATAAAGTAATCATGGATCAACAAGGAAACTACATTACAACGAATGAAAAGATTACATACCGCTTCACCCGACTACCTTTTGGACTAACTTGTAGCCCCTTTCTACTTGAAGCCACACTAAAAGGACTTGCTACAATGCACAAAAGGAATTTTCCTCAAGCTGCTTTTCTTGTTGAAAATAACATGTATGTGGATGACTTTGTAGCAGGTGCTGAAGATGACAATGCTGTGACTTCCTTATATTATGAACTTACCTCACTTATGGGTATCATTAGCCTACCAATGGCAAAATGGGCCACAAACTCAAAACAACTGATTGAAATTTGGCAATCAGAAGGTGTCATAAACGTTACAGATACAGAGGTTCTAGGAATTCACTGGGATACATCGACTGATATGTTCAGTATTATTCACATTAATGTCATAAACTATATTAGAGATCGTCCTGCCACTAAGCAAGAAGTTGTTAGAAGCAATGCAAGATTCTATGACCCACTGGGTCTGTTGTCACCTGTCTCTCTCACTGCAAAAATAATTTTCCAGGAAATTTGGTCAAGAGGGATTGAATAGGATGAGCTCTTACCTCCTGATCTTGGTAAGCGTTGGCAAATGTGGGTATCAACCTTACCATCATGTTTGGACATGAAAGTCCCTCGATGGGTTGGTGTTTCTGAAGAGACAAAAACAGAATACATGTCTTTTCAGATGCATCGGAAAAGGCCTATGGAGCAGTGCTTTATCTACGATGCAGCACTTCAAACATGACATCAGTCAATTTAGTTTGCAGTAAAAACAGATTAGCCCCAATTAAGAAAATAAATCTTCCGCGACTGGAACTTCTGGCAACACTTCTTGGATCGAGGTTACTTCACTATTTCTGCAAGGCCACACACTATGACGCAAATAACGCAACACTGTGGACTGACTCAACTGTAGCCTTAGGATGGATACAACATGACCCTAATCGATGGAAGACATTTGTTTCAAACCGTGTTACAGAAATACAAAAATTAACAAATCCATCACAGTGGAGACATTGCCCCAGTGATCAAAACCCAGCTGATCTACTCTCCAGAGGTACCACAGCAGACAAACTTCAAAATTCCATTACGTGGTTCCACGGGCCTGCTTGGTTAACAAAGAACAGAATGCATTGGCCAAGACTTAGGCAGAAAAACTTAGATTATTCCTTGCCAGAGAGAAAGAAACAAACAAACCAAGTCTTCATGGTAAAAACAAGACCCCGATTTTAACAGCTACACGGTATAGTAACTATTACAAACTGGTACGAGTTACAGGATGGATTCTTCGTTTTAAACGACAGTTAATGAAACAAAATAAGACATTAGGAGAATTAACAGCAACATAATTGCAAGAAGCACGTACTTATTGGATTCGTATTGTCCAACAACAACATTTTGCGGTTGAACTGCATGCTCTGCATAACAACTTGCCTCTGCCACAAAATTCTAAAATAGCTCGTTTTAATCCATTCCTGGATGATGGCCTTATTCGTATTGGTGGACGTCTACAGTTTGCAAAATTAACAAGAGAACAAATTCACCCAATACTTCTTGATGGACAGCATCATTTCACTCATTTACTAATCCGGCAGACTCACATTCGTCTGCACCACCTTGGGGTAAACATAGTGTTATCTGAGCTGAGGACAGAATTCTGGATTCTTAGAGCTCGTCAGACAATAAAACGTGTTCTACACTGTTGGCTACTTTGCAAGATGGTGAAAGCTCGTTCTGTTCAAGAAATAGAGGCTCCATTACCCGCTGAACGGGTCTCAGCATTGAAACCATTTGAAGTCACAGGCATCGATTTTGCTGGTCCATTATACGTCAAACAAGGACATAGAACAAAGAAAGCATATATTGCTCTATTCACTTGTGCAACAACACGTGCCTTACATTTGGAATTATGCTCAGATATGTCAACTGATAAATTTCTTCAAGCTCTACAAAGATTTGTGGGAAGAAGAGGCGTGCCTAGTACAATTTACACTGATAATGCTACCACCTTCCATTCCACCCACACGGAACTAAAGGAGCTCTGGCAGGCTCTCATGGCCAGCAAAACATACAAGTACCTTGCTCAGCAATCTGTAACATGGAGATTCATTACCCCACACGCGCCTTGGTGGGGAGGATTTTGGGAACGAATGGTGGGTTCAGTCAAACGTTGCCTGAGAAAGGTTTTAGGAGAGTCACAGATAGATGAAGAAGGTCTCAGCACAATCCTGGTCAGCATAGAAGCAGCACTAAATTCAAGACCAATTACACAAGGAGGAGAAGAAACTGAGCCACTGACACCTGCACATTTTCTTGTAGGTGAGCGACTGACAACGTCCAACGTCCAGTCCAGAACCGACAGCCAGGAAGGATTTGTCCAAGGAGTTCCAACGGCAGCAACACATGGTAGAGCATTTCTGGAACAGGTGGAAGAAAGAATACTTGATCCTGCTCAAAAACGTCCATGAAACTCATCAACCTAGGACAGGTTCTGGGAGACTACATTTAGGTGATGTTGTACTTCTAAAGGAAGATGTTCGTCCATGTCACATGTGGAAGAAGACGCGGATAGAAGATCTTCATGAGGGAAGAAATTGGAAGATACGAACTGTCACGTTACGAACTTCAGATGGAACCATAATCTCACGGTCCATTCAGCTGGTCATTCCTCTTGAAATTGACCAGGGTGGGGAGGATGTTGCGGGTTAACTTTTGATATATTTATAAATCTTTTATATATATATTGATGTCCCATGATTTATGTTATGTATTCTGTGATGTATTATTCTCTGAAATAAACAGTAGTTGTTAAGTATTGGAATCACGGTGTTGTGTGTTCGTCATAAGGGTAAATATCTCTCCCTGTTCCATGGTTTCCCCAAACCGTTCACTTCAGGATTCGCCTCTACGCTGCCTATTTAGTTTCTTCACCGCCTCTCGCGATCCTGAAAAATCTGTAGCAAATACCGCATGTTCAGTGGCAAACGGGTTCTCATGTGCACAGATTCTGTTACGGCAATACAATCGTTTCCAGAAACTGTAACCACCTGAGAAGTCAACGTAACCGAGACATGACAAAATATACTTCCTCAAACGGCGGGAAAAACAGGTATCATTCTGCTGGGTGCCTACATATGTGGGGATTTGGAGAAATTAATAAATGCCACTGAGTCAAGCAGAAAACATGATGGGATACAAGGCGCAGTTCGGTTTTAGGATGTCGTTTCTGTATTGTGTCAGAGGAGGAATGGTTGGCAGTGACGGACAACAGGTTAGTGTTGGTGATGACAAGTATCTGATCATGGCGTGGCGATCCTCCAGACGATCAAGACGCTGGACGATGGGACCTCCGTCTCCGAATCGGATATTGTTCCGTGACACATGGTTTCTTATTTTGGCTAGAGCATCTCCTATTCTACGTTGCATGTAGCGTGCAAGTAGCTGCACGTCATATTTTAAATGAATGAATTTTATATTTGGAAATTGGAAAACGACCAGTAGAAGAACCATATATCATAACAGGACAAATTTTAACAATTATCTACTTCTCATATTTCCTATTTAATGTACACATCGCAAAAATATGAGATACATTAATTAAAACATAAGTTAATTAGCTTAAGAAAAGCAAATGTTTTGAAAACATAAGAAAAGAAGTTCAATTCTTCTATTAACTTTTAAATTCTTAAAAAATTAAATTAAATAAATGAGAAGAATATAACCCTTAAACCAATAAAAAAATAAAAAATTTAAAGACAAAGGCAAATAACTCTTTCAAGCCAAATATATAAGCTTATCATAACGAAAACGAGGCAAAGTACCACGAACCCACACAAAAAAAAGAGACTAAAGAAAGCTTGAAAAAAAAAAAAATAAAAAGAATAAAAATCACCACCCAAAAAAATCAATGAAAATAACATTCTCATAAAAATAATTCTAGAATATTCCGCAAGGAAAATTAAAGTAAAACCATCAGCTCCATACTCAATATTAAAGGCAAAGTGAAAGTTTCATTCTGGAAACATTCCTTAGGCTGTGGCTAAGCCATGTCTCCACCATATCCTTTCTTCCAGGAGTGCTAGTCTTGCGTGTTTGCAAGAGAGCTTCTGTGAAGTTTGGAAAGTAGGAGGCGAGGTACTGGCGGAAGTGAAGTTGTGAGGCGGCATCGTGAGTCGTGTCGGGGTAGCTCAGTCGGTAGAGCGCTTGCCCGCGAAAGGCAAAGGTCCCAGGTTCGAGTCCCGGTTCCGGCACACAATTTTAATATGCAGGAAGTTTCGAATTTTATATTGTTTAGAGAAGGAGAATCTTGGCGGGGTCCTGCCCTGTATTTTAGCTGATGACGGAGGCGAGTATTACCAAGGATGTGTCGCGACTCAAGATTTTACTGATTCATTCTAATTTATTACTGCGATCAGCCAGCCGCATTGGGAACTTTAATCACTTTCTTCCCTTAAAATTTGTATGCAGAAATGAGACCTTGTTTTAGTGCTTCAGTATAAGTGCACATACAGTCTGTCTCAGTTTTGTTGTACTTTATTTATGTCACTGATTTCTACTCCAGTTTTACTGTAATTTGACACTGGTCTCTGATTACTTGCTACTAGGCGCTAAAGTCCTCGATGTTCCCAGGTCACCATATTTATCCGTCCCCTACTCTCTCAGGTGCTTTACTTCAAAAAAATTTGTGTACTCCGAAAGGCAAAACTCCTTGATTTTAACTAAAAAATTTTCCTTGAGCACAAATAATATGTCTCGTTAAAAAATACTTATCGTCTCTTTAAAAAAAGTCTCATCTTCCCAAGTATATTCCTAGATAGCGCTTAATTATTAATAAAAGTGGAATTTAAATTTTTGCAGCTCATTCCCCTTCATGTCCCTAAACGTACGTTTGTCATCTTCATTCCCTCTTGAACAAGGAAAGCAGCCTACATGTTATCTCAGGTGGTGTTCTGAAACTCGTTTTATATCCTGAAACAAAATAGTTACTGATGTTCGTGTGAGAAGATTAAGTCTGCATCGGACTGATAAAATCATTTTAGTGTCGCACCCTTCACAGTATTTATAATTTTGTTTTCAGCGTAGTGAAATGCCTCTTCCAATTTCCTTCTTGAAATTTCTTCTTGTAATTACGTACAATTCATTCCAGATGTCTTTAATAAATGTACATCAGCACACCTGATGATGGCAACTTGGTCGATTGCCGAAATATTGTGTCCTATGCACAGATACACCAGGCTCTTCACCCGAGATCTATTTCATCAATCAAACCTTGTTTCATGAATGTTATGACGAATCCGAGATTCATAGTCCAGTTCAGGTTCTATTTTGCCGATAACGGTTTTTAATATTGCATGAGGAGCGTCAACATTCGTCTGTCCCGTTGTCCCATTACAACACTCATTGAGTAGTTCTATTTGATTTTCTTCTTTTCACTGTCTTCCTTGTTTCTAAACCGTTCCTTCAACTGCGAACACTGGTAGCTCACAGAGTGTGTGCAGGGAAAAGAAACCACCAATAATGGGAATGGAAGGACTGGGCCAAGACGTTCAATTCAAGAGTCAACTAACAATATTGGTTTATTTACTTTAAGGAATGGGTTTGACACAAAGGGGAACAACAAAGTCCTTTCAATACTTAGTGAAACAGTTCATTAATTTAAAGCACACAAGAACTAACTACCCAGTCTGACAATCAAGTATTCGTAAAGAATTTAAAAAATATATATATTAAACCAATTTATCAGATCTCAATGCTAATTACCTTAAGAAATGACATAGTTACAAGCAAGGTACAACATTCTTTCGATACTTACTGAAACTGCCTCTTAAAGGCACATAAGGGCGTACTCATTAGAAACACACGGGCACAACCTCGACAATTTGCAGTAACATTAGTCTGTAGCCGGCCGCGGTGGCCGAGGTGACTGAGGCGCTCCAGTCACGGTCAGCACGGCCACTACGGTCGGGGGTTCGAATCCCCCCTCGGGCATGGATATTTGTGCCGTCCTAGTTCGTAAGTAGTTCATAAGTAGTTTGTAAGTTTAGGGACTGATGACCCCGTAGTTAAGTCCCATAAGCTTAACAAACATTTGATTAGTCTGTAACCAGGAGAGGTTACTTTAACAACCCGAATCCAGTATGGTTTAAAATAGCAAGCCGTGGCTTTTCACTGGTTTAGTATTACCAACAATTACAGTGTACTGCCCCACCAGAGAAACTGGCCTAATTTTCTAAGGCAACAACTGGGAGTACATGTGCCTTGAAGATTTAATGTCAGTATCAAATTAGTTATACTAAATGAAACAGCAATTACGCTTCAGATCTTCCTACGTTTCAGGTTGGCACGAGGTGACGAATCAATGTTTTGGTAATTAACTTGCACGAGCACAGCGTGATGGCGAGGAAGACCCACAAACACCGAGGTGAGTCCGTAAGGAAATTCAGGATGTGGAAAGGAAAGCTTACAGGGCCAGTGCAAGACGAGAACTACAAACCTAATACACAAAACTTCATGCATTAAAAAAAACTGGTCTAAATGCAACTACGGTAGGCAACTCACCCCACAGAAGGAAATAATTCTGCCAAATAAGATAGGGCCGATTCCCCGGGCAGTTGACGAGGACACGGAAGGGCACGAACCAGGATTCTCCTGTGACACTTAGCAATTTTGTTTAATTCGGATAACGACCCGCGAAAGGCAAAGGCCAAACGATCTCTCTTGAACACGAAGAGGACGAACGGAAGCACAGTGCAACCGCCGACAATAACAACAGAAAAACCAGGACATAAACGGAAGACATAGAAGAAGACAACCCCTGGGGACGGCTGTCAACCCTGGCCAAGCACACACACAAGAACACGTTAACACAACCACAATAAACACCAAGGAAAACCACTAGTATTTGTCTTATTGAGTCCATCGTCTGTGGTGGAAGCGGGACAGAGGCTGGCGAAGAGTCTTAAGGAACTGAGGTAACAACAGCCGTAAGTATAATGAAATATTTATTCAATTGCAACCAGTTTCGGCATTTTAGGTCCCTACATTGGAGGATTACATCCAAAGGTAGGGATATTAAACTAGATTCATAGATTTCGTCTCTTAGTTGGAAACTGCAACTGTGATACCAAGTCCTTAGTGTCACAGTTGCTGTTGTTGTTTCCAACTAAGAGACGAAATCCATAAATCCAGTTTAATATCCCTACCTTTGGATATAATGCTCCAATGTAGAGACCTGAAGATGGCATAGTGAATTGCCGAAACTGGTTGCAATTGAATAAATATTTCATTATACTTACGGCTGTTGGTACTTCAGTTCCTTAAGACTCGTATTTGTGCTGACTTCCCGACCGTCCGACGCACCACCGAAAATGTACCGATAGATCGGCCACCACGTCGGAAAGATCTCGTGAATGCCAAACGCGGGCAGGTATTCCGGGAGACCAGATGAAACCACAACAGAATGACTGTCCGTGCACCATGACGATGATCAGCTTAAACTCCCAGTGCACATCCCTCTGAGCACGCCGCTGCGGCCGGAGTCGCTGACGAAGTCCGTAAACAGCGCCAGAAGAAGTCACGTGCTCAGCGCGGCCACCAGTGCCCAGCGCACGCCCCGGCCGTCCGTCGCCGACCGTCCCTCTCAATGACAAACGACCGCAATCGCACCGCTAGTCACTCCCTCTGGCCAGAGAGAGAGAGAGTCGTGACACGAAGAAGCCGCCGCCAGCGGCGCAGACCCGAAAAAGGGCGAAGATCGAGGTACGAAAGATACGAAAGAGAAAGGCGAGCCGGCATGGCTCAACTGGTACACAAACTCCACTACACATTGTAAGGTGTCTTGCCGATTATAGATTTTTTTTAAGAATTGACCGTCATTTTACTAATAATTATATATTGGCACAACCAGGTTTCAGCCTTAGGCCATTCACAAGTGATAAAAGTTGTCAGACAGGTTTTCCTACGTCATGGTCGTGATAATAAAAGCAATAAAAACATTTGGAGTTTAATATCACGACCATGGTATAGGAAAACCTGTCTGACAACTTTTATCACTTAAGAATGGTCTAAGGCTGAAACCTGGTTGCGACAATAATTATCATCAGTCTAATGGCGGTCAATTCTTTTGAAAAATTTTATATGAGACTCCAGACGCATACAAACTCATAGATTATAGATGTATACTTAGACGTAGAAAACAGGAGCAAGGATTCCAGTCCATTCATGTCCAAGTCACCTATTTATTTTATTATACTTATTTACTCACATGAACTTCAGTCGGTCCATAAGCCTCACTCCTGAGTCTCCTCCATCGGTCTCTGCGTCTGGCCATGTTCTCGTGTGCTCCCAGGTTCTACAAATACTTGTGCCGGCCGCGGTGGCCGCGGGGACTGAGGCGCTTCAGTCACGGTCTGCACGGCCACTACGGTCGGGGGTTCGAATCCCCCCTCGGGCATGGATATTTGTGCCGTCCTAGTTCGTAAGTAGTTCATAAGTAGTTTGTAAGTTTAGGGACTGATGACCCCGTAGTTTAGTCCCATAAGCTTAACAAACATTTGAACATTTGAAAATACTTGTTGACTGAATCCATCCATTTCAGTTCTGGTGTTTAAGAGGTCCCGTACCTTGTGGTTTTCCTTGTAGCACTGACTTTACCATACGTTCTTCGTTCTCGGTAGATGTCCTAGTCATTCTCTCCTACTGTTCTTTACTGCGGTTGTCATATCTGGTTCATTCTGCAGAGTAGATTTCCGATTTTCTTTTTCTTCTAACATTCCGTTCTCTGAGACAAGTCCGAAATTATTTCTCAAGACTTTGATTCTGTATGTTATTATCTTACACAATATCGATGTTTCTGCCCCATATATTGTTTCCGGTCGCATTATGGTCTTATATATGAGGAATCTGTTTATCTTGTTAGTAGTTTGCTGCTCGAAAGTTTACTTATTGAAAATATCTTTCTGCAGAATTTTCCTCCATCATAGTTCTTGCAGTGATAATACTTTCGACATATTTCACTCATATACTCTTCTTGATTTTGCTAGTAACCTTTCTATTTCCTCTTAATCATGCCTTGTTATAATAACACATTCTGTTACTCCTGATGATGCTCAGTTCATCATTTTGTGCCAACGTTTACACCTCTTCAAACTTCTTAGAGCTTTTTCCCGTGTCGAATGAAATAGAATGGGAGCGATGCAGTCTCCCTGTTGGGCACCTTGTGTCACAGTCAAACATTCTGCCGCCCTGTGACTCCCTGTCTTCAACTCGTACTTCACAGTTAGTTTTCTCGATATGTATTTCGGTTAGCGCCTGATTAGCTTCAGAGGTGTTCATGATTCTCCATGCTCTTTCTCTGCTGATTCCGTCAAAGACCTCTTCGTCTTTTTGTCAAATTCCCGCCTCTTTTCAGTTATTTGTCTGAGAATAAATTCATAGTCCGTTGTTGACATACCTTTTCAGATTCCAGCCTGATGGTCTTTAAGATTTTCGTCTATAGAGAGTGTCCCATTTATCTTGACCAACCTAAATAACTGTTCATCGAGATGCAAATTACAAAATGTTTCAAGCAAATGTTCTTTAGCCATTATGGGGACATCAATCAGCATGACTGCCTTTTTTGTAGCTATTATTATTATTTTATTAAGATGTAAACAGCGGTGGGCCTTTTTTAAATTGCACCCTGTATTTTTTTATTCGGTAATTCATTTCCTCTCCTAAAGACCTATTCAAAAATGTATCACAACGTAACATTCACCGAAACACAACATAATTACGTAACACAATACTCACGTTGACGCTCCCAGCGCTTAGTTCGGATGCTACGGGTAATGAAACACATCCACGTTTTTCATTGACCGAGGATAAATGTAAACATAAGTAGGCTGCACACTTTTCATTCCGCTAACCATCGTCAGTTGAAATGTTGTACGAGTAGAATGTACACCAACGAAGAGAAGGTAGGTACGCTCAACGCAGAGAAGGTAGGTATGCTACTCATCTATGGGGAATGTATGTTAGTAGAACAGTAATTAGAATATTGTATTATTATTATGTACAATCGGGTACATTCAGTACAGTAGTGTATTCCTTTTAAATACTGTTGTGTAGCGTAGGCATACAGTAAAGGCTGCCCTTCCTACAAACTGCATTGATAAAAAGTTTCCTTTATTGTTTTTGAAGATAGTCTAAATGCTACTATGGCAGGGGAACTGGACAGGGAGTGATATCCTCACACGAGCCCACTTTTCCGACGGATGTTTTCTCGTATTATTGCGACGCTTCAGGAAACGGGAATCATCCTAGCACTCGCACAGACGAAGCGGCTGGCACACGACAGCTTGATCCCGAGATTGCCATTCCTAAAAAAAGTGTACATAGTATTCTCACACGTCACTGGTTCCATCCTTACCATGTACACCTACATTAAGGATTTCATACATATTATTTCCAGAATCGTGTACAGTTCTGTCAGTGAGCACAGCAGCAAATTTTCTCCAATGTTTACCGATGAATTTCCCTTGTGAAGCAAAGAACACGTAAATACGAGGAACATTTATTATTGGTCCAGCTATATTCTTCGGTGGCTTAGACAGGTGGAACATCAGCGTCAATGAAGAGTTAACGTTTGGTGTGGGATGCTTGGTACTACGATTATTGGTCTTTATTTCATCAATGGTAGTCTATACGGCACATTGTATACCAACATCTAAAGGCGAATTGTTCCAGCTCTTCTGGATCAAGTGCCTCTAAGAACCCGAATGCTTATATGGTATCAACAAAAGGAATGTCCAGCACATAATGACTTGCGGGCATGTCGTGTTCTGAACTGACGAACTTGTAAGCCCTATTTTGGAGTATTGCCACAGAATAGAGAGCATACAGAAGGGAAAGCTGGGGGCGGCGCCTTTGATCTGTGTGTTACCAAGCGCTGCGATCGACGCCATATTGAAAAGCAGTAAACGCGGAACTATAGCCACTCAGTACTTTGGCTGGAAATGGACTTTTTACGAAGTGCAGCTAATTTCACCGACTTTTACGAAAGGAAACGGCTTTTCATTATGCTCCCATCTGTTTTGCGCCCTCTTCTTGCACCTAATTGTAATTCAACGAAAAAAAAATAAAAAATAGGCCTAAATTTTAATACAACTACGAAAATGTACGGTGGAATCGATGATCGTTTTATTTGATGCTTATCTCTAGAAAAATCCCAAATAACGCGGAGTTATGTTTGCGAAATTAGTTATAAACAAGAAAGTGACTTTACAACTGCCAGGTTTTATTTGACACGAATAAATTCGCACAAAATATTGAGTCAGAATTAGCAGTACAACGTGATTACACAGAACTAATGACATCTGGGCATATATAAAAGATGTATTTGCTTTAGGAGTATCATTAATTTTCTGATCGGAGAAGGGCATATAGAGAAATCTGTCCACCACAGAGCAGGAACAGCATAAAATAATTATTCCCCTTAATCTATTTGTTTATGTATCAGAAGAGCATTCGTTGCCAACATTAGCACGCTACGCCTCCAATGTCGTAAGTAAAATTTTACCTGCCTACTTACGCACTATTCTTTGTCATTCATTTTATATTATTTCCTACAACGTTAAACTTATAAAATATAAATGTACTTCAACATTTCGATGCTGTTGAACTGCTGCAGCAATAGCAACAGCGAGAGTTATCGTTAAGAGAAGAAGCAAGGCTACTTTTAATAATTATGCACACATTGCTCTCATTCGAAAATGATAACATTTAACTTTCACTGCACATACAGCGACGTTCACTTACTGCTCAGCATGTTTTGGGAAGGTGAAGAAACTTATATTCTTATTTGTATTCGAATTATTGCGGCAATTACGTGCTGAACACCATCGGCCGTCTTTTCTTTTATTGCTGCTCATAATAAAAACGGAACGGCTCCAACTGCAGACACACAGTTCTTTCTTTTCACTGCACTGCACTAAAAACTTGTTTACTTTTATGCGATTCAGGCTGTTAAAATACACATTTAACAAACAAAGACGGCGCATTACCACGCCACAGAGTGGGGAGTGACCACGCATTTACTGCTTTTCAAGATGGCCGATTCCGCGCATGCGCACTAAATTTTGGACGACAGACTGCAGCGGGAGTTTCCTTTCTGTATACTCCTTATTCTGTGGTATTGCTGCCGATTCTGGGATCCATACCAGGCGGGACTGACGGACGACTTAGAGAAACTTCATAGAGGAGCGGCGCGCTTTGTATTATGGCGATATACGACAGAGAGAGAAAGAGAGAGAGAGAGAGAGAGAGAGAGTCACGGAAGTGCTGCACAAATTGTGGCGAAATTCACTAAAAGGAAGGCGTTATTTGTTGTGGCGAGATCTATTTGTGGTATCTATTTCACCGACTTTCTCCCTATGTAGTTTCTGAATGCGAACCTACATAGGGAGATATGATCATCATAATAAAATAAGAGATCAAGTCGAAAACAGAAAGATTTAGGTGTTCCTTTTTTCCGCACGCTATTAGAGTATGGAACTGTAGAGACATAAGTGGTTCGATAAACCTTCTGCTATGATCTTCAATGTGACTTGCAGAGTATCCATGTAGATGTAGAAGATACCCTGCCAGATTGATTCGTCGAGGAGGAACATTCACCTGACCGGCTAGGTCCTCTGGACTTTTCTTTGAGGATGCATTAAAGACGCTGTCTATCGCGTTATTCCAACAACTGTGCAGGACATGCAGGAACTTATTTTACTTTGCTTGTAATTCTCTTCAGCAGGCAACACTGCAAGCAGTAAATAATTCTTTCATTCAACCAGTGCACCGGTGTATCGGTATCCAGGGTCACTATTTCGAGTATCTTTAATGTTCTACTCTTGGGCAATGGTACATGAGAGTAAAAGTCAATTTTGTTTTATGTTTTTACTTGGTTTTGATTTGTTTTCTGAGTAGGAAGTGGACGAGATTGTGATGTCAATGTTGTGTTATGTAATTAATAACGTTGTGTTTCAGAGAATGGTACACTGTGATGCATTTTTGAATAGGTGTTTAGGAGAGGAAATGAATTACACAAGAAAACAGGGTGTTATAAAAAGTCTTACCGCTGTTCATATCTTTGTTCAAAACAAAGCTACGATGAAGGTAATATGCTGATTAATGTTCCCCTGACGGCTAAAGAACATTTACTTGAAACTTTTGTAATTTGCATCTGGACAAACAGTTGTTTAGAATGGTCAAGATAAATCGGACATCCTATCTATGCAAAGTAGGGTGCCGAGATTCCGTACGCACTATGTAATAATGATTGCCCCTATAATTTCTCCACTTGTACTCTTTCGTATGAATTTGACATATTATTGCTTCTTGCCATTAACTGAGAGATTTTTTTTTCTCTTTTCCAGGACTGCACAATCAATTTATGCCATGGTTTTCTGCGTGATTCTACACCTTCCTCCAGTACATCTATTGCCATATCATCTGTTCTTGGTGCTTACTCTTTTACTATGTTCTTTAGAATATTATCCATTTCTTTGTAGCATCTTCTACTTTTAGTTGGGTTCCTTCATTGTGTTACAGCGGAAAATTTGATAGAGAAACTTGTTAAAATCGTAGATAGCTCAAGCGATCGCCAGCCAAGCTAGGCGGAAGCAGGTTATCACCTCTGTCCCTAGAGACGACAGCAGACGCTATGTCGGCGAGTTGAAAGCCAACAGGCGGCCAACAGAGATGGTATATTCATCAGCTTGTAAACATTTGATAACTACACGTAACTCAGTCACAAGAGTGAGTAAGACCGAGCATACGTTAGAGGTTAAAGGGCTCACTGAGTGAACGCTGCACTCACTCATTACGAATCGTCCCATACGTCATAGTTTCAGCCGTTTCTGTACATAAACTCCCGCTTTTAGCCGATTTTGTATATAAACTCCCGCTTTTAGAAGTGTAGTCACTTGGTATTTGGAATCGAAGATACTCAGGTGAGTAGTAGTCGATCCATTGATCTAATCCATGTATTCTGTTTATGTCTCAGATAAAGCACTACTGACTAGTACCCACTAGTCACATCTAGGAGTCCCGAGACAACTACCACGCTTGGAAGTGACCATCATCCGGGGAGCTGGTGAACGTCTGCCATCGTCTTCACCACGGTGAATAAGGTTGCTGCCTGAGGCCAGTTCATTGGTTGGTTTTCTGAAGGCCAATGATCCTGCCGACGCGGTAGCAGTCTGGTGCTAATCTTGCCATAGGTATCCAGAGGCCATCTGTCGCCACGGCAACCGTCTCCAGTGGTCCCAAGCCTGGACCCACAAGCAGCTGCCTGGACAGGAGGAGGGACAGAGTCCTCCAGCTTCGAACCCCAGACGACGCGGCGCGGGCACCTCCGTACCAACCGTATAGCAGACTGTCCATAGAAGACGCGCCGAGACGGCGAGCTAACGCGGCCGAAGGAGACGTCATCTGCTGATCTAGCTCCTGCCGACCTAGCGCCTATTCAGTTGAATAAATTTGTAAACTAATACTGTTTTACTAGCGTCTTCTGGCGTTCCATCAGGGTTCACGTTTCATCCTGACATAAAGCTCGAAACGTACCGCTCGGCCCCAGAGTTTCTCATTTACTCAATAAGATCTTTTCCTGTAGGGACGTCAAGCAATCCTTCAAAATACTCTTCTTGGCAAACTACCGAGTTGAATCGTACGTTCTCCATTGCTGCAGTTTGTAGTTTGGACCCTATCTTGAATTTTCTTGTAAATTTAAAGAATTGTTTTACATTGTCCCTGTAGATGTTTTTTTAAGCTATTTGTAATTGCTTGTTGATCGTCTTTGCTCATCTTATTACTTTCCTTGTTTCTCTTGCTACTTTTGTATATTCTTCTTTGAATCGATGGATTTCATTATCTGTTTACAGTTACCATTCAGCCATATGTTTATATTTTGTACATCCCTTTCCTTTCAGTCCTTATTATGTTTTCCTTTGCAGCCTCAGGCACATTGAATCTGAATGTCTTCCAGCAGTTTTTCTTCCTCATTTTTTTCTCCTTCTTCTAATTGTTCCAGAGTTTGAAATCTGTTTTGTAATTGCAACTGATATTCTCTTCTTATTCACTCGTTTCCCAATAGGCTTACACCTGTCTTGTCTGATAGTGTACCTGCTCTTGCCATCTTCTTCCGCGAGATTCTTTATTTGTAATAGTATCAGATTATGATCTTTTCCCACTTTTGCTCGTCGTACTGATTTGAGATCTTCAATTCCATTTACATCTCTTCAGTTCACCAATATATGGCCAATTTGGGTGTACTGTCATCCTGGTTTTTTCCAAGTTTCGAAGTGAATATTTTTGCTTGACATCATTATGTTGACCACCTTCATACTCTATGTAGCTGCGAAAGTTACTAGTCTTTCACCGTTGTCGTTGGACTCTAGGTGCTGTGTGTGCAGTAGCCTTACTGACGTATTTGCCGATTCATTCACAATATTTCCGTATGCGCCCTGTGGTATCCGCAGCCGTACTACCGACTCGGTGCCCCACACCACGCGAGACACGCCACAGCCATCGCTGACGCCGCACCAGGAAATCCACTACGGCCGCGAGTGAACGCGTCGTCTGCTGTGCCAGCGGCAGCTACACACACCACATTCGATTCGAGCTATCTAGACGGCGCTTCCTTCGGCACCAGAGAGAGCACTATAGTCAACAAGCACAACGACTGCCCGAACCTGTCAATATAAGCGAGACACAGACCCAGTTCCAGCAGTTCTCACCTGTAAAGTGTCTGCGACTCTGCCTACGATCAAGGATACCTTACACCGTGCTTGAACTCTTCGAGAAGAAACCTAATTGACATCTTCATCACCGGATTGGACTCTCCGCTACGCTATGGGAAGTTCTGACAATCTTTTTTGGTGTTTATGAACTTGGTCACTGATTGTAACGCCGCTGCTGTTATCAGACTTTCTGCAAAGTACCTGTTTCAGTATGCAAAAACCACTGTGATTTAATTTGTTTAGTTGTGTGCAAACTGAACTAACTGAATAAATTTTGTTAAACCATTGGTACTTTTATTGTGTTATAACACGCCCCTAGCACGATTTTCAAGAAATACTTCGTCTTCGCATCGCACACGTGCTTAATCAGTTATTAAAGGTTGTCCTTATCCTCATCGTCCACGAGTAATTCCACAGGATTTACGGCATGTTAACGTACAGTACTAGCTTTGAAGGCGAATGCTGTTGAACTGACGAGCGAAGAAGCAGATACGCCACCAGTGTAACCAGAGATCCACGACCGAAGCTGCGAAAGGCCTCATCGCCGCCGCGCACCTTACCGCGGCTGCTCAAACTCGTCGAGCTGTCTAGTTCACGGTGAAAATAACGTATCGTTTCACTGTTTAATAAATGTATTTTGTGTAAATGCTGTTTCGTTTACGCGTCATTCCTGAGACAAGTAAAAGGTCCCATATCCATTTCTTGTAAAATGGTATCCTGATAATAAAATGTCAATTTGTAGTTAACGCTTGCCATACTGACAATTGGGGAATCCATTGACAGTTGTTAAGTGTTCAGTATTTACCAAAGTGGTACGGTTACTTCACTGGATAGTAGAACGCCGTCTTCATCTGATATCAGAAGTGTGCCCTTCTTCACAGAGCGTTCTTCACATTGTCCATTTCTCAGGTAGTAGAGCTTTTAATTTATCGCGTCATATTTAACAGCAGCGACAACAAGAAAATAAACTTTTAATGAATTTTCTGAACAGGTTCAAATATTTTTGCGTCAATCACGCAGAATTAGACGTACCTGGCATCTCCCTTTTCATGAAACTCTCAGCTTTACTTTTCAAGATTCTTCAACATCATAATATTATCACTGTCATATTTCATTTTAGTACCCTCTATCACAGTTTGATTTTCTTAGTAACACGCAATATTTACAAGTACTCAGTATACATACGTGTTTTTATGTTCACATAGCAAAAGTAATCTGTGGCGTCCATCGATCTTCTTCTCACCCCTTATGTATTCTCTTCCAAAGTGCTGAGTTACTACGAAATTGATTGTTGGTTGGTTGCGTTGTTAACCTTTACATTCCCAGTATTGTTCCTGGACAACAATGTATTAAAAATTGATTTATATCGCGAATTTTATCCATTATCCTTAAAAATTTTGTTGATGCTTGGTATGGCGAGTAGAAACTTCTGAGGCATTAATCAGTCCATCTTGGAGGTTGTGTTGCGTTGCCGTCGGTTCGTGGATGACAGTGTGAGCATGAGTGTGGTTCCTTTCATTTTATTCCAGCAGTGAATTTTCTTGTCTTTGGCGCTGTGGCGAAGATTATGCTAGCATTATTGATCTGGCAAACTATCAACAAAATAACGTCCAAGCAGTAAAATACCTAGATAAAAACGACTGTGTTGTGAATGAAATACATGACTTAAACATCAATAGTTCGACACAAAATTTTAAAACTAATATTTTGGTGTATACTGCACTTTCCGCTTTTTCCTTTTTATCGTTTCGCCCATCTAAGGACCACGCACCAATTTCAATGTTTCCTCCTTTGTTCATCTTTCTTTTTTCTCCAGTATTCTTTCATCTTTTCACTCTGCATCCTTTTCATCTCCTCGGACCACTTTACTCCTGTCTTCGTCTGCCTCCTGCCTTGGAATTCTTCCATTTTTAACACTTTCTTCTTAAAAGTTTCTCTTTCTGTTGCATCTTTTTCACTGATATTGTTTCTTTCCAAATCTTTCCTAACTTCTTGAATCCATGCTATTGTTGACTTCTTGCCCCAGAGATTTTTAAAAATCTGTTTGGTTAACCTGTTGCTGTTCATTCGGTATAAATGTGCAAAAAATACAAGTCGCCTCTTCCGTAGTGTTTCGGTTATGTTTTCTATGTTGCGATGAACTTCTGCATTACTTCTTAGTATCCATACCTCTGTATTTCTTAGTGGACCAAGTATTTTTCGAATGATTTTTCTTTCTAGGACTTTAAGTTTATGTAACTTGTAATTCAGTACTAAACATTCACTTGTATGAAGACATTCTGGCTTTACTACTGTGTTGTAGTGCTGTATTTTCAGATTTTTAGACAGAGACCTTTTGTTGTAAATGTTCCTGGTTATACCATATGCTCTCTCCATTTTATGTACTCTTTCTTCTACAGCAAATTTTTCTAAGCCATTTTCCTGAATTATATCTCCGAAATATTTATTTACCCTCTTTATCGGTCCAATATCTGTTAGTAGAATTTCTGGAGCATTTTTTTATGTTTGTCATAAATTTTGTTTTCTCTACAGAAATTCTTAAACCTGCTTTGTTGGCTATTTCTTCTAAGAGATTGATTTGGATTTTTGCATTTGTTAGGTTTGCAGAAAGAATGGCGAAATCATCCGCAAATGCTAGACAGTGAATTTCAATACCTTTGTGTTTAGTCCCCAGTCTGATTGGTGATAGCTTATAATCTTTTAGCTTTTGTTTCCATTCTCTCACTATTTTCTCTAGGAGGCAGTTGAAGAGGAGTGAAGACAGGCCGTCACCTTGTCTTACACCTATTATGATGTTGAATGCCTTGGAAATTTCACCCTGAAGTTTTACTTTTGATAGGGTTCAAAAATGTTTGAAATGTTTGTAAATCTATCGGACCAAACTGCGTGGTCATCAGTCCGTAGCTTACAAACTACTTAAACCTAGGTAAAGTAACCTAAGGACAAACACACACACCCATGCCCCAGCTAGGACTCGAACCTCCACGGCGAGCAACCGCGCGCTCCGCAGCGAGACGCTTTAGACCGCTCGGCTACTCCACCGCGGCTTTGATTTGGTGTCTGTGAGTGTTTCGCGAATAAGGTTTGCTAATTTAGATTTACAGCAGTGTATTATTAAAAAAAATGGGGTTTGTGTATGGCAAGAGGTGGTAATAGCCGAGGTGGAGTAGCCGAGAGGTCTACTGCGTCTCGCTGCGGAGCGCACGGTTGCTCGCCGTGGAGGTTCCAGTCCTCCCTGGGGCATGGGTGTGTGTGTTTGTCCGTAGGTTAGTTTACCTATGTAGTTTGTAAGCTACGGACTGATGACCACGCAGTTTGGTACCTGATAGATTTACGAACATTTGAAGCACGGCAGTTGTGCTGCGAGCTTGCATTGCACCGGCACGGCGTAAGCAGCGTCGGCGTTCCGCTGAGTCCGGCAAAGTTGCGCGGTCCAGTCCGATTGTGGCGGGACTGCGTTCCCTCTGTCCGCTCAACAGGCGGTTGCCGGCGGAGGGCTGGCTGACGCCTGTGGGCAGCCGTAGACCGCCGCCGTGCGTCCCAGTTTTCTGCGTATTCACTACCTCCGACTGTTCCCACTTTGCCCTGTTGTGATACTGTGTTTGGGTAGCAATTTCATTCGAGTTGTCTCACGGGTACAGTGTTCCTGTGCCTCTGGCTGCCTGCTGCCCTGGCATGCTAACCCGTGATCGCTTAGTCAACAGTTTATGACGAAAGAAATAAAAATAAAGTAAGTAAATAAAATGAAAATACAATTTAAAAACTTTACGATGCTATTTCACACATCTGCTTTGACCCATGACGTCATAAACCTCTGGGAAACCCCGTATTTTAGTCGTAGCCAACTGCAAATAGTAACCCTTTCGGGCCCTGCACGCACAACTGTGCATTTCTGTTTTTTTTTTTTTTTTTTTTTTTTTTTTTTTTTTTTTTTTTTTTTTTTTTTTTTTTTTTTTTTCACGCTACAAGTTCGGGTCTGCATCTCACAATCGTGGAAGGACTGTGATAACGTGCGCAACTTTTCTTAGTTCCATGTTTCTACACTGTCACGTCCACTACGGTCGGGGGTTCGAATCCCCTCTCGGGCATGGATATTTGTGCCGTCCTAGTTCGTAAGTAGTTCATAAGTAGTTTGTAAGTTTAGGGACTGATGACCCCGTAGTTAACTTCAATAAGCTTTACAAACATTTGAACATTTTTTTTCTACACTGTGTAGCACCAGCATTCGACAAACTTCTAGTACACTTACAATGGCGGCAAGAAAGACTTGTTGACAAGGTGTTGATATCCTTGTTTTTAGTTGTGAAGCTATTGTATCTGACTGCCAGTTGATTTCATATGATCCTGTGATGTTATTACGTCACTTCATTCAAAGGCATGTCACTGTAATATGGTGCAGATCATTACAATTTGTAGTGAAGGCCCAAAACAAACAATTGTGTAGGCATAAAATGTTTATATATATTTGGTAATGAATAAATACATGTATTTTGCATCTTAAACGTACCACCCCATGCTAATGTCACACCACCTACAACCTTGGGTCTGAAAGGGATACATGTTTCAATTGATTAATGTTTTTATTTAAGTCACAGGCTCGTTAATATTTGACTGGTAGTTTGGAAGAAGCGTTGCATCATTGTTGCAGTCCTACTGTTGGAGCATTTCGAACACTAGAACATCGCAGAGCCGTCGTTGTTTGTTCACGCGCAACAGTTTAAACTGTACTCTTAGATTCCTGCCTAGCCACATCCATTAAAATTATGACATACTAGCAAACCCGGCAACACTTCGCAGTAGCTAATGCGTATGGAATATATACCCTAATCTCTTCTTCTCCCTGTGTCTATCTTTCCCTTCCTCCACTACTTTCCCATCGCCTCCTCCCCCTTCCTTTGCCCATCTATCACCTTCACACCACTCCCTCTTATTCGACACCGTATCCACCTCCTCTCCATTCTCTCTGCGACTACATCATCCCCCTTTTTAAAACCATTTCATTCACCCATTATTTATATCCTCTCCCCTCCCCTCGCCCCTCTCATGGATCTGATTTATTGTTATTGCAATCGGGACCCTGACTGGAAATAGTAGTCAAAATGGATTGGTAATTGGTAATTGGTTTTGGGTTATTAGACAGACCTTTCGAGCTGCTCTAAGGTTAGTAGCTTTAATTGATGTACTTTCAATCGTTTTATTGTACGAACTGGTATAAATTTAGGCGTAAAAACAACTCTCCTATTTTATGTCAAAAATGTCTGGAAAAACGAAAAAAAAAAAACCGTACATTTTTACAGCACAGCTTAGTGTGTTTTTCTTGCAGCGAGTACAATGGAATTGCTTTTTATAACTCGTTTACAGCTTCTTCAGACTTTCTGCAATGAAAGTAAAATTACGGTAGCCTTCCAAAGACAGTGCAATGAAGTCGGCTGAAAGCGCGACACCCATCAACATGGTGGCCGAGCGCCAGCCGGCCACAGCTGTGAGAACAGGGAAAGATGAGTCGCTGTATGTTAATTTCTTTATAACACATTTTAAGGCGTTCCTTTTTGATAATCCGTTTTTTTTCTATAACTAATTACAAATTTCAGCTAAGGATAGAAAATCATACTATTATTCAAAATAGAAACACACTTTTCCTGTGACTGTCCCTTTAACCTTTTATAACTGGAGTTGCACCGAACGTAACGTCATGCGTTTTTTTAAATTTCTTCTTTAGAATCCTGGGATAACCTTAGGCAGTATTTAATGACAATACTAATATCTGACAAAAACTACAAGAGAATCATAACATAGGATGGTTTACCGCTTCAGCACTTTTAGTCAGCTCGCCAGCTGCACTTCAGTCAGCTGGGCCAGTGTGCTTAGTATAAACTCGCAGAACTCACAGACATCTACAAAAAACACGCAAGGGCACGTGTCTAACTTTTACGAGTGAACCACATTTATCATTTTTCTCTTCTAAAGCGCTGGCGCCAGATGGCTTGTGGGAGATCTGTAACGCATATGCATATCATCTCTCGGTCTCCTTTCTCATTTTTGTTCAAATCGTCGTGTGTTGTATAATCCTATACTCATAGTTTAGGCTACGCTACGAAGGACACGAAAGTTCGGAAGTGGTAAACCATTCTACGTTATTATTCTTATTTCAATTATATCTCATTTTCATATTGGCCTGCGCTGAACACAGGATTATACCGAAGTAATTGGAACAAACCGCATCATGATACGTTCTGCAGTTCTCGAGTTAAAGTAGTTTAAAGATTGCCCGTGCAAAGCCGGGGCGGCTCAGCTAGTTAGTAATAAAATAAATAAAAAGTTTAATAATGATTATGCAGCCAAAATCGCATTTTTCATTTCTTATGTGACCGGTTTCGGCGTACTCGACGCCATCTTCAAACCTGTCGTAATTTACATAATTTCACGACATTTTTATATACTAAAAGAGTACATCCAGGTTGAGGCATCGTCAAACATAAAATTAGTAGTCACAGGTAAAAAATATATATCCATCTTCTAACGGCTTTGAAGTGAGGTACTTCAAAGTCTAAGTACAATACTTAGACTGTATTTCTGTATTGTAAGGTTTATCTGAGGTTAGGCCTACAGAATTTTGATTCGATTGCTTAAGTTGTTTCAATATTGGCTTCTGAAGGGCGTAGTGTTCTATGATAACGAAACGTGTTAAACTTACTATTACTGAAAATAATAACACAAAAATTTGCAATACGCTTTCTACTATCTCTGACAATAAAATTCCCTGAACAGTCCTGAAATATTAACGTATAACGTATATCAACTAAAAAAACCACCATACCCGCCGGATCTGAATCCTCTAGACTTGTTCCTATTTCCTCGACCCAGACTCGCTTGGAAAGGAAAGAGATTTAACGATATAACTATTGATATAACTATTGAATGAATAAATGAAATGAATAAATGCATTTATGTGTTTAATAGTTGTGTTAGGTTTTCTTGTGATAGACCTTGGATCACCATCATACAGCCTGGCATTGCTTTTATGTTTTTAACCAAGACTTGATGCCTAGTGGCGTCTTATTTATTTTTATTGCGTGACATGCGTGCCAGTATGCATAAGGAGGCATATAATGCAACTGTTTAATCGGTCTGTCTAGTTCTCTTCCGTGAAGATGGTTTATAACCGTAACCGGTAGAAGTTTGGAAAAATAATAAACAGCTGATGGTTTACAGTATGCATTTCTTCAAATATCTTACGGCTGTTGAACCTCATCTCAATAAAAATTTGATGGAACATTGAATTAATTATCCTCTAGTTTCCAATTAATAAAGCCCATCCAAAATTTGAATGATTTGAGTAAAGAAAATTGTTTTCACTCGTTTTATTCTCTGAATTCAAATGAACGTTAGAGTTGAAAGCAAGATACACACAATTTAGTACAGAACAAATTATACGAATTTACAAGACAGTGTACTCCTGCAGCAAGTGACTTGTAAGTCGAAGAAAATTGTATCTGATTCTAAACACTTACGTGACAACCCACATTTAACTGGAAACCGCGGTGTAATCGAGTGGAATATTCCGATACCAGATTTCTGTGAGTTTACCTATCGTTTTCAACAATCCGGAAACGTGAATACCCCTTGAAACACTAGCAAATGCACGCGATACTGTACCAAAACTGTGCTGGCTGGCAATGTCAGCAACATGACGGCTGGGCGGCGGCTGGGAGGCGGCTGGGAGTGTCGATAGCTGCAAGTCGCGGCCCTGGAGATAATTTAGCTTCGTATTCCAGAAGCAATGTTTAATATCAGCCAACTTCGACCCTGGTGGATCTTAGTGCCTACGACTCACTCGTTCGGCTACATCGTGCCACTACAGACAATTTACGTGTGAAACACGAATGTACTGTAGGCAGAGATGACACCAGAACTGTGACAATCGCAATTAGCGTCTGATATCAGGTGTCTAATATCAGGCAGGCTGACCATGATCTCTGCTTGCCAATACTCAGCGCTATTAGCTATTGGAGCAACTCAAAAAGTTGTACCAAAAACTCTAAGTGTAACTGAGACGCCAATCCACAGCTAGGCGACGACGTACGGCCAATCACGGCTTGCGTTCGGTAGTCGGACAGACGAACCCCCTTACTATAAATCAGCAGCCAATGGCCAGCTCTCCCACGTATCCACCGTTCGGGCCTCGCCCTTCCGTCCAGCGTTTTCACGGTAGCGGCGGATGGCCTTCAGGAACCTTCGAAAACACGGCCAGGAAGTTGTTCTCAGCAACCGGCCAAACTCCCTCGCTATTGTATAATTGCGGCGCCCGCCAGCTTGGCGCCAGAGACTCGCAATGTCCTAGTGGGTGCCACTCTGGCGTTCGCCAACTCGGCGCCAGACGTCTCAGCTCTCCCTTCGCAAAGCACCGCCGTGTATTGTATTGCTCCAGACGCTCCCGCCTAGACGACGCCAGCGTCGGTGGCGCTAGCCAGATACTTGTAAGGCTCACGCCTCAGTCCTACCTGCTGTGGCCTTCGGCCGTAAGGCGTCTTCTGGGAACCGCTGACCCTCAGAATAAAAGAGCCACTCTCGCGCTCGCTACCGGTCGCCGTTAGCTATGAATGCGTGTTTTTCTCCTTTGCTATAGGCCTCACACAACCAAGTACTAGAATACTTCTCTTTCGCCACAAGTTATTAAATCGATAACCTACGAATATCAGAATATCCATGGGTGTACTGCCGGTCTATAGCGCCCGTTGGACACTACAGACCGGCAGTACAACCGTGGATATTTTGATTAAAATTAATAAGGTTGTGTTGTCCTTTTACTGTTGGAAAGCAACGTGGCAGTACTGAAATCTCTCACCTTGTAACTTTTTTGCGATGACGGCAGAAGGGATATTTATTCAGAAATCCGTTTCTCTTATGACCACAGTGGAGTTGAGTGGTCTTCAATTTCAATGGGCGAGAAGGAGGTCTTACTTTTTTCCTAATTGTGTATGCTTATTTCAACTACAGTCTACTAGTTAAAATATCTTGAAATAGAGACGTATGTCCTTTATAATTTCACTTTCTATATTTTTAAGCCAATGTATGTGTTTGTCTGTTTCAAGTTTTCGGATTGTAATTTGCCTTTCAAAATTTTTCGTTGTAACGAAATCCCTCTTTTTCATGTTTTAGACAATCAAAGCATTCTTTTCACAATATACCTTCATGACATTAATAATAACATCGTCAGAGTAAAACCTCTGTTGTAGCTTCTTCGCCGGCCGCGGTGGCCGTGGGGACTGAGGTGCCTCAGTCACGGTCTGCACGGCCATTACGGTCGGGGGTTCGAATCCCCCCTCGAGCATGGATATTTGTGCCGTCCTAGTTCGTAAGTAGTTCATAAGTAGTTTGTAAGTTTAGGGACTGATGACCCCGTAGTTAAGTGCCATAGACTATACAAACATTTGATTTTTGTAGCTTCTTCGGTGTATGCTCTACGTCTGCAAATTGAGTGTCATTGTACAGAAACGGTGCACGTAACGTGGGTTGGTTTTCCAACAGCAACAGTTGTACGTTTCTATTTTGGTCACTAATTAATCTGAGCAAAGAAAAAGTTCCTTTGCAGTAAAATTTGCTCCTCTGCTTTTTTTTTTTGTGGCAGTAGCCAACCTCCTGAGTGGGCCATTTTTTTTTTTTTTTTTTTTTTTCGATTTAATGTTTGAGATCTGTACACTAAGAGTTCTTAGGTTAAGACAGTAGCTGACTGTACATAATTTATAACGTTAGCAGAGGTTTTACACACCCTTGTTCTGCATTCCATCCATAATGTAAGGATTTGTCTTTAGTCTCTGCTCTTTCCGTAATAACAACCTACTTATTTTCAAACACGTTATGTCATACCATACCTTTTACTTTCCTCAATTTTACTACAATAAAAGTGTTATATTCTTACAACCTAATTTAATGCTGAAAAAGCATTATTCGTAGATATGTTTTAACATACGCTATTATACACAGCCGCGGCGGAAGATCGGTGCGCGCTAAGGCGCCTTGCTGCGGTGCGCGTGGCCGTTCGCCAACGGAGGTTTGAGTCCTCCCTCGGGCATGGCGTGTGCATTGTTCTTACGATAACTTAGTTTAAGTAGTTTGTAAGTTTAGGGACCAATGACAAAAACTGTTCAAATATTTGTAGAACTTATGGGACTTAACTACGGTGTCATCAGTCCCTAAGCTTACAAACAACTTATGATTTAGCTAAGACTAAGGACGGCAAAAATATCCATGCCCGAGGGGAGATTCGAACCCCCGACCGTAGTGGCCGTGCAGACCGTGACTGGACTGCCTCAGTCCCCTCGACCACCGCGGCCGGCGACCGATGACAACTGCATTTATAACTTTACAAGCAGTTGCTTAATAATGCCATACCACAATACAAATCTGCATTGTTTTCTTTCGGAATGAAGTTTTATTGCCTGTTATTTGATTCATAAATTTCATCTCTATGTATAAAAGGAAGTGTCCCGACTGACTGACTGATTGACTGATTCATCATCCACCAGTCCAAACCACTGAAGATAGAAACTTGAAATTTGTAGAGGGTGTTCATCTTACTCTGTAGGCGTCAATTATGAAGCGATATTTCGAATTCCGTCCGTAAGGGGTTGAAATAGGTGATGAAAATACATTGCTACTTAGGTAGTTTTGAAGCTAGAAGTACAAAACTTCGGATTTTTCGGCATTTTTTGAAAATCAACCAATAAGGGTGTAAAATAGGGGCCATAAAAATTGATTCAAAAATATGTTTCTGTTCACTCAAATTTTAAGATACAACTACGAAACTTCGGATATGGAATCTTGGTCAGGATTAAAAGGACACGAGTTTCGGTATTTTGGAAATTCAATCACAAAGGGGGTTAAATTGGAGAGGGGATGTTTTTTTTTTTTCAAAAATCTGTTGCTACTTATGCAAATTTGAAGGTAGAACTGCAAATTTTCAGATTTGGATTCGGGGTTCGAATTTAAAAGACACGTGTTTCTGTAGTTTTGAAAATTCAACCAATAAGGTGGTGAAATACGGCATGCAAAAATTTATTTTCAAAAATATGTTGCTGTTAACTCAAATTTCAAACTATGAGTACGAATCTTAGGATGTGCACTCTTGATCAGGATTAAAAAGACACGAGTTTGGCATTTTTGGAAATTCAAAAAGTAAGGGGGTAAAATCGGGGATCAAAAATTATTTCTTGAAACACGTTGCTATTCAAACAAGTTTGAAGCTGCAGCTGCAGAAATTGATATTTGTTCTGTTGGTTATAATTTTAAAAATACGCTTTTTTGTATTTTTGGAAATTCAAACACAAAGGGGGTTAAATTGGATAGGGGATGTTTTTTCAAAAATCTGTTGCCAGTTACGCAATTTTGAAGGTAGAACTACAAATTTTAGGATTTGGATTCGGGGTTCGAATTTGAAAGACACGTGTTTCGGTATTTTTGAAAATTCGACCAATAAGGTGGTGAAATACGGCATGCAAAAATTTATTTTTAAAAATATGTATCTCTTAACTCAAATTTCAAACTATGAGTACGAATCTTAGGATATGGACTCTTGATCAGGATTAAAACGACACGAGATCGGTATTTTTGGAAATTCGAAAAGTAAGGTGGGTAAAATAGGATCAAAAATTCTTTTCGAAACACATTACTATTCAGACAATTTTGGAGCTAGTGCTTCCAAAATTCGTATTTGTATTGTTGGTTATAATTTAAAAAATACGAGCTTCGGTATTTTTGGAAATTCATCCTTCAAGGAGTTAAATCGTGGGGATGTTAGTTTCGAAAGTCTTTTGCCCTTCATACCATACTGGTTCTGTTTGTATGGCAAGAATGCCAATTTTCATTGTAATCGACTTGAGCAATCCTGCTCGTAATATTTTTGACGTCATGTGTTTCATGTAACTGATACTTCTGATGAAGTTCTCCCTAATGGCAACGAAACCTAGGTCAAGCACCTAAAAATTACGCAACCGGTTGGCTAATATACAAAATTGTTGAAAAAAATGTATAAGCTGTGGATAGTTTGTGGCAGGTATGTTGAGTGGTCTTTTATAGATCTGATGGAGACTTTTATAGATCTGATGGAGATCTTTTATAGATCTGATGGAGATCTTTTATAGATCTGAGGTCACCTGCGTCCGATCATGTGGTAAATAAATAAACGATCTTGGCATAACAGTGAAAAAGTTCCACAATTAACGAGATCGCACATAGACAAATATGTAAATTGTTTTTATCCAAAATATACCAGGAACAACTGCTATTGTAAAACTACTTTCCGCGGTATCAATATAAGACAGGGGTTCATGACTAAATATTTTGAACCGTTCGAAAAAAAAGCATATTTTTAACACGAACTTATGTGTTTCTAAATGGACACCCTGTATTATTTTATCAGCAATCTATAACATGACAAATCACATAAACAATTCCCGTTAATTGCATCACAATACGCTAATTACATACCGAAATATTGCGAAGATGACGCTTGAAATAAGCGAAATGCTCGGCTAACGCACGGCCTGAGACTCCATGCTACTCAGGACTCAGGACGTGTGTATTTCAAGCGTCAACGTCGCTCCGCAATATCACGCGAAGTAATTGGAGTATTGCGATGCAATCAACGCCATTGTTTATATCATTTGCCATGCTATAGATTGCTCATGAAATAGTACAAGGTTTCCATTTAAAAACACACACGTTTCTGTTAAAAATACACATGCTTTCGTTTTAGAATGAGTCTAAATATTTACATTCATAAAAAAGGAAGGTTGCTTATGTTTTAACGTCCCGTCGACTGCTTGGTTATTAGAGACTGAGCTAACGCACGGAGTTTTGGGTAAGAGAAGGAAGTCGCATTTGCCTGGAGTGATTTAAGTAAAAATCACGGAAACCTAAATCTGGTTGGCGGGAGGTGGATTTGAACCACCGTGCTCCGGAATGCGAGTCCATTGCGTTTACCCCACCTCGCTCGCTATTTATTTACATTCAATAGTCTCTGTCTTACATTGATACCGGTGAAAGTAGTCTTGCAATTGTTGTTGCTTTTCCAAAGATATGAGGGGCGTTTAAAAGTCCGTGCAAAAATAAAAACTACTAACGAGTTTGGGGAAACACATTTTTATATTTCGACATAGTCTCCTTTTACACTTACACACTTTTTTCTACGGTGTTCTAATTTGTTGGTCCCTTTCGAATAATAGGAATTGTCTATGCCTTCGTCTCGCCAGCCATTTCTTCAAATTAGGAAACAAATAATAGTCTGAGGGAGCCAAGTCTGGGTAATAGGGGGGATGTGAAACGAGTTGGGATCCTGTTTCTAATAATTTTGCGACCACAAATGTTATGTGGCTGGTGCATTGTCGTGATGAAAAAGGACTTTCGTGTTGGCTAGTCTTCGGCGATTTCTTCCAGCTCGGTTTTCAGACTGTCCAATAACGATGAATAACATGAACCTGTAATAGTTTTACCCTGTTCCAGATAGTCGATGAGGATTATCCCTTGCGAATCCCAAAAGACAGTCGCCATAACCTTTCCGGTCGAAAGACCGGTCTTCGCCTTTTTTTGGTGCAGATTTTCCCTTGCTAACCCATTGTTTAAACTGTTATTTGGTCTCAGGACTATAATTACGTATCCATGTTTCATCCAGAGTGACGAAACTACGCTTAAATTCCTGCGGATTCTACCGGAACAGTTGCAAACCTTCCTTGCAACACTTCACACGATTCCGTGTTGGGAAAGCATGAGCAATCGCGGAACCCATCTTGCCGATAACTTTCTCATGTCCAAATGTTTATGCAATATTATGTAGACTACACGTATATTCCAGATGCCCACAGCACTAGCAATCTCACGCACTTCTACTCTTCTGTCATACATCACAATATCATAGATTCCAATTAATGGTTTCTGAAGTCGCGACCTCCATAGGGCGTCCAAAACGTTCAGCGTCACTTGTGTCCGTGTGGCCACTCTAAAAAATTTGAAACCACTTATAAAGTGTTCTAGACGAATGTTTACCAAGCTTCTTCTTATTTACGATACGATGTGCATTTCCGTGTTTATTGATAGAACTAAGCCAATGTCCTTCAGACATGCGTACATGTCTGAAGGAACGGACACTGCGGCGACTACAGCTGATAATGTAAATACAAGAAATGTATTCGCAGTTGCGAATATTAATCCGTATCAGCTGTACGCTGTAAAGGTGACAAATGAAAATTTGTGCCGGGCCGGGACTTGAACCCGGATTTCCCGCTTATCGAGAGCGGTCGCGTTTCCATTACGCTACCCGCGCACGCTTCTTAGAACGACCCAAACCTTCATGTGCCACACATTGTCTACTGCCCTTGAGTGCTCGTACATTCTATGATGCAATTCCCGCACAGGGTGAGACTTTTTAGTATATTTGTTGCAAGCCTTGCTGTGACTGATGTTAAATACGATGTGTAGTGTCCGTGTTTATTGATAGAACTAAGCAAATGTCCTTCACAAATGCATGCATGTCTGAATGTCTGAAGGACATTTTCATATGTCACCATTACACCATACAGCTGATGCTGATTTATATTCGCAATTGCGAATACATTTCTTGTATTCTTTTTATTTAGTCTCCTGAGGCGTTTTGCCTTTCGTAAAGTAATGTTTAATCACCACACGAGATTCTTTTTCATCCTTTCTTTGACAATTATTCAACTTCCTTGATTCACAGGATTGCCAAATACAAAGAAATAGGCCAATGTCGCTGAAACGTGGTATGCGTGGTTTCCAAAGATGCAACTAAAACGACCTCAATACGCGCCGGTGGTGCTATCTCTCGGACTTTGCAGGGACTTTTCAAACGCCCCTCTTATTTTGCGTGGTCAGGATAAATGAGACACCCTGTACTCTATTTTTCAGGAATGTATCCGCTGTTCCAGCACAGGAAGTAAATTGACCACTTGTTATTGAAGTTTGGCAACGGGAAACGGTTGGGGCGTGGCGTTAAGCGGATTGGAGCGTGTGAAATGTCAACTAGCATGTATTTCTAATATGGCCTTAGGGAGGAGCAGCAAAGTAGTTCTTTTCAAGTAAAGAGATGCGTTAACTATCTCAGAAGACGTGAAATAACTTTGTCTTCACAACAATTGAATCGGTCATTTCAAAAAGGTCATTAGTCACGAAAGTAAAATTTTACATGAGAAGGAAGAAGCGTTCTACAGCATAAACCATATATATATATATATATATATATATATATATATATATATATATATATATATGTTATTTTAATATCAAAATTTATTGAGGTGCCAAGCACTGTGTTGCACTGTGTATTTTTGTTTTGTAATTAAAAGTTTAACCACAATATTAATTTAAATATGACCTTTTTGAAATGAACGACCGTGTATTGCAACAAATGAAAGCATTACTTGCAAATAATTGCCTATTTTATTGAAAAATCAGTTAATATTTAACACAGTAAAATGAAATTTGAATATTATTATCTGCAGTAACATTTTTCGCAACATTTGTGTGTTTTATAACAACATGAAAATAGAGTGCAATAAACCAAGTCAATCTTCTTGATCATCAGCTTCATTATTTAGTCCCCCTTCCGTTGCCCATTCTTGCAGTTGGTCATAAAATTCCACATATTCAGATGGAATATACTTCTTCACTTTCAATAAATCTTGTATTTTTTGACATTGATCGGCACTTGCTTTCCAACTCGATAGGAAGTACAGGATGCTTATTGAAGCTTTGGAGGGGCTGGAATGTCTCTCTGATGAGACCATCGATTAATTGCTCTGTTTTTACTTGCCCAGGATAATGTGCATCATACTGAAAAGTCATCCATTTTGAAGGAGAAAAAGAAACTTTTTGCTCTTTGGGAATTGTTCCCACGCTTGATTCGGAGAGGCAAGTCTTTTTAAAATAGGCAGGCCAGCAGTTTCTAAAGACTAATACAGCAATATTACCAATAGTTTCCACTGAGTATTTACTTGATGCCTTATTGATCATTATGGCATACTCTCAAGTAATTAGATCCGGTCATGATGTCTTACAAAATTTTATGGTCCCAAAATCTCTATCGTTTGGAAGGAAACTATGCCCGCGTATAGGGAAGTAATGATTCATCTTCCCAAATCTCCCAGTTGATACAAGTGTTAAACAAAAGGGGATCATTGGGTGATTTTTGTTTTGACCAGCACACCCGTTAGAGAAGAGATGAAGCTCATTCACATCTTTTGACATATACTTCTCGATGTAATTATACAGAATTGAGCAAACCTCATTTGCGCCTTTCTTCGCTGCGATTTCATTGTACACATAAAAGTGTGACTGCCTGGTTTTCATATTATGTATGCCAAAAACATTCTGAATTTAGGATCCTATTTTCGCGGTCTTCTGCTCTTGACATCTTGAACTTCGATTAGCCCTTGCAGGAAGATATCTTGTTGATTCTTATCACTGAAACTGTTAAAGTGAGCAATTATATCTATCTTTGCGTCATTATCAAACAGAGAAAAACAGTCCTTTTTGCACCTGAAAGAGTCCAAGTTATCAATTACGATAATACTTAAATTGCATACTATGCAGGTATATGTATTTAATTCCATACATAAATCAAGTACACGTATTTTACTCACTTGCAGTCATCTCCTGTAATCCGACGCTGAATTTTCTCACCTTTCCAATTCACGTATTCCACTCCCTTTACTTTTGAATCATGAATAATATTCCTTTTGTATTTACCAGCATTTCTTGTCCGTTTCTTGCCTATAGGAGGCATTTCATAGTCCAAAGAAGACGCAGACATAATTACACCTCGACAAATAAGTGACTTCTGAATGCGACAGTAATGACCTATTATTTGAACCTACAATGCTGTAAACACAACAATGGATTGTTGCAGTAATGCTAACCCAGACGACAAAATACGCGGGAAAGCAGCGCAACGCCGCCAATAACTTCTGTGTTCGAATAAATACACCTCCACACAGTCATTGCAAAACCGGCATGAGTCAATGACTCATGACCTTTTAGCAATGAACGAATATTTCTAGGGTCGATAGTGACACCATTTGAAAGCTGACTTCTGCCCTTCTTGTACGAATGAATCCGTCTACACTTTCCCATTCATTTCCAATGGATAACTCATTTTCGTAAAAAAAGTTGACTTGTGACCTTTTTGCAATGACCGATTCAATTGCACTTTATTAAGGCCTAACGCGCTTCGACACACGACATTATCTAAGGCAAAACAATTACAAGGAAAACATTACCCTTAAAACTATTACTGTCATAGACATAGACATAAAAGATGTTCTGTGGTGAATTGTAAACATCTTTACTGTAGACATTTGTCTATGGCATTAATAGTTGTAAGGGGATTTTTTCTTGCCTTTGATAATGAAGTATGACGAAACGCGTAAGGCCTTAATAAAGTGCGACTGTGGTCAAGACAAAGTTACTTCAAGTTGTAATAAAACAGCTGGTTGACCTATTACTCACCCCCAGAAGAGGCTATAAATAATTATTATAATTACAATAGATATACTAGTAAAGTGTGATTAGAAGTTTGTAGATTTAAACACTGGCACTTCCTTAGGATTCTACATATATGAGTTAAGTACTGTACATGGTAGGATCATTTTTAATCAATGATAAATTGTATAATTCTGATTTTCGTAATTGTAATATGTATATTCTACTTTCTGAATGAATCCAGATACTCATATGTACTCAAATGAGTCTCAGATAAATCAATGCTCGAATTACAAACAGTATTATACTGACTGACCGAAGAAATTAGACGTAATTAATGAAAATGATTAATACAGGATGTAAACATCATGAGTTATGAAACAAATTAAATTATTTGAGAGTAGACGAAAACTGCAACATTCAGAACAAGTTACGTATTTACTGTACAAATGGTAGGAACTTTATATATTCTGTAATTCATGCACAATTAATACAAAAACTAGATTCATTGCTATTACAAAATTGTTAATTAACACTAAACTACTGTACAAATCAAGTACAATACTATACTAAATTATGAAGTTTATTTATTCTATCTTGTTCTAATGTTAACTATTATGAATTTAACTACTGCAATTGTTGTTTTATTTAGAAACCGTTGATGGATATTGACTAATTTTGAAGAAAGTATATATAGTGGCCTGTTTAAGTCATGAAAATTTCAGTCGAGTTGCGTTCCTAATTCTCAGGACGAGGTTTGAACCACTGAAATTTTGTAAAACCGATAGGGAAATGAGAAAATTTGAGAAAAACTAAAAAGGCATTTTTCATTGTGTCTTACAACGAGCTCACTACTATAACACACAATTCGAACGATGGCAAACGGTAATACCTTCTTTTTTTTTTCATTACGGTCCTCCATATAAAATAAATTCGTAACAATTACGAATGAAAGTCTACAAATTCGAATAAAATGAAAAAAAAAAAAATTTAAAAACTCATAATTTATATTTGAAATATGCATCACAGTTGACAAGAGGAGGACATATTTCGTTTGTCTGACAATCATCAAATTTGACACATTTCTGTATTTTTTCGCAAACTACTGCATGGTGTGCGGCGGAGGGTATATTGCAATTTCCTTCGACCCAGCTTGTCAGATCAATATATTTCATCACAGATTTACTGATATCCACAGAAATCGCCACTTGTTAGAATCTGCAGTTGACGAGGAGGAGACGGAGGCGGATGGGGAGAGTAGATAGGGGTACAAAGACGTGGGTAGAAACAGGAGAGAAGCAGGCAGAGAAAGCTGGAGGAGGTAAAGTAATGGAAGATTCGAAAAAATACATAAGTAGTATTTTAAATGTGTTTATTTCCGTCAACAGTTGCAATACAATTGTTTAATAACATGTTTCGATCACTTGGATCATCTTCAGATCTTATAGTTGTGTCCGCAACTCGTCTGGCTAAGTACTAATTGGTACTAGTACTCAGCCAGACGAGTTGCGGACGCAACTATAAGATCTGAAGATGATCCAAGTGATCGAAACATGTTATTAAACAATTGTATTGACGGAAATAAACACATTTAAAATAACATAGTGCAGTTGCGGACACTCTCCAATCGACCATGTCGACTATAACGACATAAGTAGTAAATTTTACTGTGAATTACATGTACTATTCTTTATATCAGAAAGAGGGGAGAAATATGCGGATGGGTGGAGGAGGACGAGACGAAGGTGGAGGTATAAGAGATGTAGAGAGAGAGTAGTGATTGTGGGGAAGAGGCGGAGATTGACAAAGGCAGGGGAAGGAGGAGATGGGCAAATAGAAGGAGAGGGATAGAGAGAGGGAGGAAGAAGATTAGGGTGTATATAAAATTCGCATACATATTACCAGTTGCTAACCATCTTGAGTTGGTCAGTAAATAAATTAACAAATTTCTTGAAGTTTGTTGATGAAATAATAGCCAATCAGTTTCGGAAAGTGTTTCTAGTGTGACCCCGAATGTACAACCGCAATAGCTTTACTCTGTCACCGCTAAGATTTTATTTACTGCTTGACTATTATAATACTTATATAAGAAATATTTTTAACAATTCTTTCATCGTGTTTTCATTCTTTGCTTTGTCGTTATTGAAAAGAGATGAAAGATATTTATTTACTACGTATATATTACTTATATTATAAACACAAGTGGAAGCTTAACTTTTACAGCTGTGATATTCCTCGTTCATCGAGGTGGTGGAGGACTCCATTACTCCGCAGTCTACAGTAAACTGAGACTGCACACCTTAGCGTTTACGTAAGATTTTCTATCACAATCCAGACAAACATTATGAATTATTCAACTAGTAATGATGTTTGAAAGTGCATCAAAGTGGTCAGCACGACTCACAAATGTTAACTGAAGAGAGCAAAGAATCTCAGAAGGGATACGCAGAAAGTCCTGACAACACACGAAGCGAAAGAGCACGTGAGATGAGCTCAGGTACGGGCAGCCCCGCTCGCGCCTCGGTGTGTGAGCTGCGGAGCGCCACGCGTCCTCCGGCCGCCCCCGCGGGTGGAGGCGGCGGCGCTGGCGCGCACGCGTACTGGGGGCGGCGTCGCTGGCGGCGGCGGCCGGCGTCGCGGCGCCGCCGGCTCAGTGCGTCCGCGGCTGTGCGCCGCCCCCAGACGCTCCTGCTGACGCTGCCGCTGCCCAAGCCGAAGCCGCCGACCACGGACTCCAACGCCAGCGCGCGGACTCACTGTTAGTGGCGCAGCAGCTACGAGGTGTGACTGGCGCTACACACTCCACCAGGTAGGTGCCATCTGCGACCCCGACAGCAGACTACGCGTTTGAAGAACAAAATTTTGCTATTATTTCGGAAACTTTCTTAGCACCTCGGGAAACACAATCTGGTTCTGTCAGTTTTCGTTTCATCCGCTGACATTACAAGAAGATAATGCTACATCTATATTTTGCTAGATATTGGAGACATCATTCAAAGGGGATATAGCCAAACTATTCTATGAATCATGGCAAACATTTTTCAAGACGCTGCTGTCATAGGACAAACAATAATTAACCAAGGGACTAGGGTGGGGTGTGTAGATGTATGTTATGACCACCTTATCAGATTTTTAGAATCTAGCCAGGTACTACACACCTTAATATTGTGAAATTTTATTTACTCTCATAGTCTTCTACCGGATTACACACATGTTTCAAATTTTACTGTTAAATTTAACCCTATTTTTTTACTTTTGTTTTTTATGTGTCAAATTTTGCTATGAAATTTAACACATTTCATTGTTTATTTTTATTTATAGTAAATGAGACCGCCTTAGTCAAATTAAATTGCAATATATTTGGGTTCAGGACTGTAGATAGACATAAATCTTTAAATAGTATATTGTTCGTTAAAATACAACAGAAATTATTAAAATGCTATTTTTAAATTATTTTCGTTTCTTCATCGCAAGCTGTCTCTTTTTTGGTAACAATGTTGTCATTTTGTTGGTATTTCGACGTGTGTGCACTGAAACACATTTTCGGTTTATAGAGCCAGTCTATCACGTTAGTAATTCTTAACACGTATGTTTTTATGATAAATGAAGTACAGTTAACTGATTTTTCCAGTACTCAATTTTTTTGAGCTTATGCACAAAGTAACTCCCGTAACCCATCGCCCTTGGTGTCATGGGAAACTCGTTGTTATTGCAAGATTGAATATTTTAATAAATATCGTACAGTGCATCCGCGATCTGCATTACATTTTCTGATTTTTTAAATTTCTTCATATATATATATATATATATATATATATATATATATATATATATATATATATATATATATAAAGCTCTCATTAAATCGAAGACCACAATACACAGAAGGCATGATCCAAGAAAATCACACTTACACTTTCTATTTCTATAATAAGGACTCCATACCATGTAGCACCTCCGTATTTTTCTTAACAATCCTGGAACTAAACAACTTTGAGCTACAGACATAATCATATATAGTTGGCGACCTTATCACTAACTTAGTGCATAAATCAGAAATTATTTCTTATCATTCTCCTAAATAATTTTCTTTACCACTGAGGAGTGTGGCAAATAGCATTTCGAAATCAACAGCAAATAAACACGCCACACAGTAACAGAAGTGAAATAGTCGTCATAACGCATTGTTATAATGAAATGTTTTATTAATCTGGTACTCTGTTGAGATACTGCTGACGGTCATTACCGCTGTAGAATAACAAGTATAGAGCGACGGTTGTTGTACAATGCTTCTAGAAAATTGCAACAACTAGAAGATGGGGAGAAACGCCCACAGGGATTACTTTTTCTTGTGCGTATTTCTATTCAATAAAATTTTATATTGTATACTCAGAGTAAATCACCATGAGAGAAATAAGGAACAAGTGGAAATTCAAGGTACTCTTCATTGTGAAATACGTAAAGAAGGCTTACAACAGTACAACATACTAGGTAACTTCAGCACACACTACGGAGGTATTCATCCAATTGTACCTAAACCATAGTGCGCTTTACCTATACCTTCTGAGATTATTGAGAACGTTACTCTGTTCCTCCAGTAAACAGCTCTTGTGTGGGATATAAGCCATGCGCGTAGACACTTATCTCAGAAGTTTTGTTCTCCCCATGGATGAACATTTTAGCAGGCTTCATCGCCAGTTAGAATTATTTTTCCAATCTTCGTCGATACGTTATAAGCATCCAATATAATCCACAATAAACAATATTTTTGGGTCATTTGCTATAGAACCCTTGTCTGCTGATGAGCATCTTCTTCAGAAAAGGAAATTAAATACGCTAGTTTATAAATGTAGATTCCCACTATATAATGTGTATGGAGTGTGGATGTATAAAAAGTTATTTCCAGTGGAGTTATTAATGTAGATGGTATGCATAGGATTTTACGTTTGCAATGTTATATTTGCTATAGAATTCCTTCATATCACGGAACCAATATCCAATAATAACATACATAATCTCCACACAGCTACAGCGTACTGTAATGAACTCTTGCAGCAAGAAAAATTTTCTTCAGTAAGAAGTTTAAATCACATAATAATTCCTTATTTATTCATATTGGAACTAGATCTTCCAAATTATCACTGTTTTGCGGTGTTTTCTGATTGTATGTAGATATGGTTCAGAAAACGGACGATATAAATCTCGATAAACATATTTCGGTAAACCACCAAGATTAAAGGAATGTCGTTAGGAAGTTAAAAAGCTGTTATCTCAACTGTGTCTTATAAATGGAAAATTTCTACAGATATGTATCAGCACTATTTAATATAATGTTATTAATATACTGATAACTCCAGAGAATACTACGGCCATAGGAAAAACAAGCTCCGGCATTTGTATAGTAAATTAAGATAATTTCTTTGCGAACGCATAAATAGTATAAAATACATCGCTGTTCACAAAATTACAAAGAGGTTGCTTGAGCTCTAAATAATTAATTTTGCGTTAAGTGAAGGCAGAGCCGCATGCCAACAACTTCCTTTGAACTATCTGTTTAAAAACAAACTTTTACATTTCTTTTTTCTTATGGGTGGTTGAAAAATAAAACACAAGAAAAAATAAGATTGTTCAAGATTGAATAAGATATTTGATAGGTCTGAAGAATGCTATAAGGTACGAGGAGACAGAAAAATTGTTACGACAGGAAATTACTGATTAACGAAAACGAAAAGAACCTTTTCTGTCTGCCATAGTGACAAATTTTCATGTTAGCCTTTCATTGGCTTGGTGAAGTCTGCCAAAGTAAGTTGTTTGCCTCACGAAAAGCAGTTGCCTTATGCCATTAAAGAGGTTGGAAAGGTAAGTGCAACCTGTGGTTCCATAATTAACATCTTCTTACATCTTTCTATCTGTTCGTAGGGTTTGGGTGTTTTTACTATTACCAGATTGGATTGATGGTGACATGCAATGAATAAGTCTACTATAATATATTTTGCAGGCGCAGCATTCACATATACAGTTGAATGAGAAATAAACGGATAATGTACCGTTCAATAAATAACGAGTTGCAAGTGGTAATTGTAATTGTAGGAAAGTATTAGACATAGTGGTATAGTGTGTTTGCTGACTGAAAGGAATAAAAATCAATTGGCTACAGTAACAGTTTACTTCCTAACGTAATTTTATTTGAAGTTATACTAGTTCACAGTGTACGTTCTCATTAGGAGTGAAGTATGTCAGTGCCTAAACAGTTGAAGAACTATACTGACAGAACTTTAAAAACGAATTATATTTATTACCATAAATATCCAGCAGGCATTGGGGGAAACCATACAAAATGTATATGTGATTATACTGTAATTTTAATTAAGCATTTACTGACTAGTTACCGATGGAAAATCTACAGTGGCTATTACATTAAAGTCATGTCTACCGATGCAACGGTTGTAATTAAGTTCTCCTTTAGTTCCTAGACATTTCCTGAACTACGTCTCAATGAATGATGTTCTTCCGTTTAATGTTATTTCTTCCTGGCTGTACATTAGAAACCTCAAGGTACCGAATACACCATGGCCAGCTTCCGTTCTTCACGTTATAACTATTTTTATATCACAAGTGCCAGATATAAAGAAATTAGAAGCATCAGTTCCCCTAAAAATGGCATAAATGCCACCTCCAGCGTGGTGTATCCCGCAGCACTTATCGGTCTGTCAGCAATCTGTATTCATGTTATCACACAGACTGACTGCGACAAGATTTTAATCTGTTTTGTATTTTGACAATCTATTGGAGTAATGTTACGTAAATAAAGCGTTATCACTCTCTTTTGCATTTCGAATTCAATATATGATTTTAAAATTTTATGAATATGACACTTCTAGTAGGTGTCGAAACCAGGTAATCATTACAGTTGAAGCAACGAGTGGGCTGTAATCCAATGACTGAGGGAAGAACAAGTCCTGAGCAAAGTAACAGTTCTCATTACTTTTTATCCGATCTCTAAAAAAGAAGTTAGAAAAGTGTAAATTAAAAAAAATTAAATTAAAAAGAAAAATAAACATAACAGAATCTGTATAAATAAAAAGTAACTATCGCATGTATGTAAGAGCATAATTTCAGAACGGTTCGAACGATTCCGCTGCCCTTTATTTTGTTGCGTTCGTAATTCTCAGGACAAGGTTTGCACCAAAGAATTTTTTTTGGAAAACCGACAGGGAAATAACTTTGAGAAAAGCTGAAAAAGCGGTTTTCATTGTGTCTTACAATGAGCTCACAACTATAACACACCATTCGGACGATGGCAAAAGGTGCAACCTTTTTTCCCGTTATGGTTGCTCGCCGTCGGAGGTTCGAGTCCTCCCTAGGGCATGGGTGTGTATGCTGTCCTTAGATTAGTTTACCTTAGAATAAGTAGTTTGTAAGCTACGGACTGATGACCACGCAGTTTGGTCCGATAGATTTACAAACTTTTGAACATTTTTTTTTTCATTGTGGTCCTCGAAATTAAAATAAATTCGGGAAAATTACTAAGGAAAGACTAAAAATTCGAATAAAATGACAAAAACCACACTTTTTGTTTGATATATCTATTACTGTTGACAGTAGAGAGGACATATTTTGTTTGTCTGACAACCAGCAAATTTGGCACATGTCTGTACTTTTTCGTAGAAAAAGTTATTATCCTACGCAGCCTTCCGTATGGTGCGCGGCGAAGGAACATTGTAATAACCTTTGACCCAGCTGGTCAGATCAATATATTTCATCACACTTTTAATGATAACAACAGAAGTAACCACTTGCTGGCTTCTGCAGTTGGCGAGTCGGAGACGAATGGGGAGAGAACATGGGGGTACAAAGACATGGGTAGAAACAGGAGAGAGGAGCAGGCAGAGAAAGCTGGAGGAGATGGAGTAATGGAAGATTCGAAAAAATACATAAATAGGAAATGTTACTGTGAATTACATGTACCATTGCTTATATCAGGAAGATGGAGAAACGAGAGGTTGGATTGAGGAGGTGGAGACGAAGGTGGAGGTACAAGAAATGCAAAGAAAGTAGAGTAGTGATTGTGGGGAAGAGGAGGAGATGGACAAAGGTAGGGGGAGAAGGAGATGGGCAAATTGAAGTGAGGGAAGGAGGAGGATAGAATGAGGGAATAAGAAGTTTAGGGTGTACATAAAATTCCCATACGTATTACCAATTGCTAAGCATCTTGAGTCGGCCAGTAAACAAATTAACAAATTTCTTGGAGTTTGTTGCTGAAATAATAGCCAATCAGTTTCGGAAAGTGTTTCTAGTGTGACCCCGAAAGTACAACCGCAATAGCTTGACTCTGTCACTGCTAAAATTTTATGTGCTGCTTAATTGGCTGTAATAATACGTATATATGCAACTAGTTGAAAACCCGGAGTTGCGCGGGTATTTCTTTATTTATTTCTGCCATTTTTCAGGTACATATTCATTTGTATCAGGGCTATATGTCTGTAAAATCTATTGGGAATACAATTAGTAGTAAAGAAGCAATAGATTATATGCGTGTATATTGTCTGTAAAATTTTCTGCGGGTACAATTTGTAATGTAGCAATTATAAACCGTAACGTCATACCGAATGCCGTAATTTTAGTTCATGAATAGTGGAATGTTACTGTTTATGTGCTCATATCTCATGAACTGTATGTCTTATTCTGATACAATTTAGAAGGTACATTCAAATATATGTGTTTCTACTTTCTGTAAAATTTCCCGTGGCTACTATTTGTAGTGTACAAATTATAAATTGTAATGTCATACCGAATGCCGTAGTTTTACATCATAAACAGCGGAAAAGTAGTAAGCGAGAAACTTTTTCATCATTTTGCTATGGTTGTCAGCGAGAAAAAGTTTAATGAAGGTTTAAAATTATGTTTAAAGTTTGATGCAAGTCGCTAAGTACTCTCATTCTCATATAGCGTATTTATAAAGTCTTGCCGTATTATGTGGCAGTTTTTTTGATTCTATTGTTTAAGACGTCATATCGGCTGAAGCACGCGTCGTACTTGGTGAGCAGCATTGTCGCAAAATGCAGATGTTTTACGCGCATCTCATCGTTTATGACCTCATATCTCGTGAAGTATATATCGTATGTGATTCTCACACTTACGGCGACCGTCTTCATGGATTGAAGCTTTCGTGTACAAAATTTCATAAAGATTGGAACAAAACTGTAGATTTGTATTGAACACGTACACACATACGGACACTCTGCTTTATATATTATATATTGTTAACAGTTCGTGCAAAGTAATTTCAAAGTATTTCTTTGCTTTTTCGTTACTGAAAAATAACTGTACAACCACGTTCAAAATCAATGCATGTGTTTTTCCAGCATGTTGAACGTTTCCGTCCGATTTATTTCCTTCGCGTATCCGTTCATTGTATTATATACTGACAATATCTCGATTCTATCATAGATATTTTACATTTAGTATACAATAATAACGAATATTTGAAGGCAATAATTTGGACGGAGGAGTTCAAAATGTTAAAATAACATACGTTTTAAATTCGAACGTATAGTTATTTTTCAATAAAAAGCAAATAGATACTTTGCAAATACGAAGCACGAATTATACTATGAATTTCTCTGAGATCTTTATTTGCACTAGATCGCTCATATACACTGATTTTACAATGACAACAAGTTTCGACTCGTTAAAGAGTTATTATCTAATCTTAATTGCCTCGGCATGGTAAGACATCTGTTTCAGAACTGCTGACACTATAGTGGCAACCTACAAATTGTATTCAGATGACATTGAAGCATATTTGACTGGTGATGTGCATACCATACGTAGATTGCCGCTATATTGTCAGCTCTTCTGAAACATATGTCTTACCATGCCTGGACAATTAAGATTTGATAATGACTATTTAACGAGTCTAGTCATCAAATTAAAATCGATGTATATAAGCAATCTATGGCAAATGAAGATCTCGTAAGAGATACATAAGTGTATTTAGATCGCATCGTGTATAACAACTGAATAAGATGTCAGGTAATTCTAACGAAGCAAGATTTGAAAAACAATATTTTAATATAAATATTATTATAGACAATTAACGTAATGATCAGTAAATGAACAAGAATATGAAAAAAAAAACCTCAGCTGAATATTTGAACACGATATCTTCACCTTGCCCAGTGCCAATTTTTTTTCTTTTCTTTACGGATATATCGATGCTTTGCGGTCGTTTGTTCAAGTTCTTTCTGGATTGTTCGTTGGGTATTTGGCTACGTTTTTAAATACGGAGAACGTCAAGCTCTCTGGCCGAGCGCTTTTCTCGTGATTGACTGACCACCTGGCCGTATGGCTGGATCATTGTAACGCTATTGCTTAATGCTGCAAACACTCGCCGCCCCACCGTGTACTTCATTTCGCAACCCGAGCACTCCCTTCGTCAGGTGCATTCATTTATGAGTACATCTACATCTACATATATACTCTGCAATTCACCGTAAGGTGCGTGGCGGAAGATACATTGTACCACTATTAGGCATTTCCTTTCCTATTCCACTCCAAAATAGAATGAGGAAAAAAAGAATGCCTATATGCCTCCGTACGAGCCCTAATTTCTCTTATCTTGTCTTTGTGATCTTTACGCGAAATGTAAGTAGGCGGCAGCAAGATCCTACTACACCCAGCTTCAAATTCCGGCTCTCTAAATTTACTTAACAGAAATTCACGAAAAGAACGTAGTATTTCTTCCAGCGATCCCCAATTGAGTTGCCGAAGCATTTCTGTGACACTCGCGCATTGGTCGAACCTACCGGTAACAAATCTAGCTGCTCACCTCTGAATCGCCTCTATGTCTTCCTTTAAACTGATCTGCTGCGGGTCCCAAACACTTGAGCAATACTCAAGACGTGGTCGTACAAGCGTTTTATACGCGGTCTGCTTTACAGGTGAAGTACATCTTCCCAAAATTCTCCCAATAAACCGAAGTCGGCTGTCCGCCTTACTCACAACTGTCCTTACATGTTCGTTCCATTTCATATCGCTCTGCAATGTTACGCCTAGATATTTGAACGACGCGACAGCATCAAGAAGCCCACTACTAATGCTGTATTCGAACATCGTAGGATTGTTTTATCTACTCATGCGCATCACCTTACATTTTTCTACATTGAGTGCTAGCTGCCATTCTTCGCACCAACTAGAAATTTTGTCTAAGTCATCCTGTATGATATTACAGTCAGTTACAGACGACACCCTCCCATACACCACAGCATCATAAGCAAACAGCCGCAGTTTACAACTTACTCTGTCCATCAGATCATTTATATAGATAGTGTTTGATTTTTCAGAGCCGACATTCTTACGACTCACTTATAGTGGCATTCTTCCCACTGAAAAATGTGGTCAAGGTATGTTACCGTAAAAGAGAGCGGCGACTGGTTTTGACATGTAACGGGTGTGACAGGAACAGATAGAACATATGTGTGCGCTCCGCCGTCGTTCAGCGAACGCGATGGGCCCTCCACTCGAGGCTCTATATTTAAGTGGAGAGGAGGCCGGCGCCCGACCGCGGCCAATATTTATTGTGTGAGCTCCCAGCCGCCAGCAGACAGCAGCACCGTCGCGGTGCTGCACGTCATTGTGGCTCTGACATCTCCTACTGAGAGAAAAGCGGCAGACCAACGCACCTGGCGCGCTATCCAATACATATCCGCAGATACGGTATCGCAGCACTTACACGATGTGGTTTATGGCTGTATCTCCTTATCACCGAGCGGAATGTACCCAAGAGGAACCGCGGTTCCTATTTAACCCCCTAGATAAGCGTTGCAACAGGCCCGCTATATAATAATTGCTGCTTTTTAGGTACTTTACAGACCAATGAACTCTAAGAACTATATTTTTATACGTTGCTTGCCGTGGCCAATTTGAGCAGCAGCTGAAGTGTATTTCACTGTAAAGTAAACGCCTTTTGCTACTGCGAATGAAAGGTTTTATTTTTATATTTTTAAGTCACCCATACGCGTTTCGCCTTTCTCTCAAGGCATCATCAGTGGGTGTCAGCACTTGCTACTACACGCCAGTCTCTTTCTGGCAACCAGGTCGAAATGTTACACTGTTTTCTGAAACACATTGCAGTTTTCTGGTTCCACCGTCACCTGCTGCCATACTGTGTCCACTGTGTGTGTTTCAAAAACAGTGTAACATTTCGACCTGGTTGCCAGAAAGAGACTGGCGTGGAGGAGCAAGTACTGCACCCACTGATGACGCCTTGAGAGAAAGGCGAAACGCGTATGGGTGACTTAAAAATATAAAAATAAAACTCTTCATTCGCAGTAGCAAAAGTCGTTTACTTTAAAAAATTATAGTGAAATACTATATATTTTTTTTTTGTTTTTCTACAGATAGAACTATGGTGGCCGTAGTGAATGTGATGTGTTGCGGTTTTTTTTCCAATGCATATTTACTTAAGAAGTATTCTTTTTTCTTTCTCTTTATCCATGTGTACCCCTAATGTCTGCGTATCTCTTCCGTATATATAAAAGCGGAAGGACACTCAATCACTCACTCACTCACTGACTAAGCACGAAATCTCGAAAACTACTTCACCTATAACGCTGTAATTTGGCAGGGATGTAGTTTTTTTGTAGGCATGAGACGTCAGCTAAGAAATGATTTCGCTATAGGTACGGTAGTTCAAGAAATATGACGTCCTAAACACTGAAAACTTCCCAGACGTACGACACGTGATAGTATGACTTTATCGGTCCACTCAGTGTAAGGCCCCGTGGTCTTCGGGTAAAGTTCTCAACTGTAAACCGAAGAGTCGCGGGTACAAAACCCGGTCGGACCTCGGACTTTTCAGTCTTCACTTTAACCCATCCTTCACCTCTCAAAGATGTGAGGTGTCGTCAGAAACGACACGTGTTTCGGATTCCACGTTAAGCTGTAGGTCCCCTTTCCCGGTTGGATAACTGGGGTAGGCTATGGACACGCAAGTTGCCGAAGTGGCGTCCAATTGAAAGACTTGCACCAGACCAATGAGCCACACGAAATTATTATGATTAGTCCACTATCTGAGAAGGAGAGCACTTAGTGACTTGCAAAAAACTTATAATTTCAAACTTTTGGGAAACTTTTTCTCTCTGACAACCCCAGCAAAATAATGAAAGGGAAAACATTTATCGGTTACCACTTTTTCAGGGTTCATTCATTAAAATTAAGGCGTTTGGCATGACGTAACTATTTATTAATCATATATTATTATTTGTATTCGCGAGAAATGTTGCAGACAGTAAAAACATACCACTGAACGTACTTTCGAATTTTTTTTCATAGTACGACACACAGTTCATGAGATATGGAGTCATAAACAATTGGGTTAATGAAAAACCGCCTCATCACGCATAACATTTTGATTTATTACGTATTTTGCAGACTTTTACACACACCACTGGATGTACGTACCTTCGAAATAATATCGTATTACGACATAAAGATCAGATGCTATGACGTCAAAGACAATGACATGCATGAAAATTGTCCGTATAAACATGAGGCTGTAATTTATTGCACTACCAACTCCATTTAAACATATTTCGTGGCTGTTTCCTAAAATATAACTCTACGAACCTGGTAAATAAAGATTTTGTAGGACACATGTTTCAGGGGATATTACGTCATAAACTTAACATCCGTAAATAGGTACTGCATTGTGTATGACATTTTGTTAAGCCTCTATTACTCTGTTCGCAGTACATACTGCAAACAATATCCAAATATACCACTGAAAGGAGCTACAATATTACATCTCCACTGATCAGCAAATACGACGTCATAACCAATTAACTGTTTCAAAACGAAACTACAGAGCGAATTTCGCTGTAGATTCAAGCGAAATGTGTATACAAATACCGCAGGTGTTTTCATGATAGCGGTGATGGTGCTCAAGGCGAACGTGTCCTACCCGCCAGGCCTAATTTGCTGCAGTCTCGCGGGCGGCTTCATCCAATGTGAGCCTCTACAACTCATTCATTTCACGGGTTTAATGAATTATACAATACAACGTAAATAAACAAACACGAAATTTTAATCCTGGAGAAACGCGGGATTTTACAGATAAAACGAGCCAACACAAAAAGTTACAAGTTTCACGAACTGCCACGATTTGTGGCTTTTGCAACTCACATGCATTTTGTAACGATTATTTCTTTCCTGATTTCAATAATTTACGGACAGATGAATGTTTCGTAAACATCATAAGTTAATTTCCAGCTGATTCGCGCCGAACGATTTCATTGATTGATAATAAAATCATTCTGTTTGGTTGACGGAACTGTCAGGATTTATCTTTGAAATTTATTTTTGGTCTAGGAAATAAGCACACGTGCTCTGAACATAGAGTAGAAATATCTCTGGAGTGAGTATTGCATTCTGCTCATGTTGTCAACATTAAGCTGGAATTATCACGTGATCCTTGTATAAACCTCCTGACGGCACACTTTTAGTTGGCCCCTGAGCGGAGGATGCTGGGAGTAGAAGTTTACGACAGGCACTGTCTGCTGAAACTTTCCCAGGGCAGTGAACCTACGTCTTTAATGAACGAATGTCGAAACGTTTATGCGTCACAGAAATAGGATGAAAGTTGACGGCAAGTCGCTAAAAGGGCCAAGTGCAGCCTCTTCGCTCATTTATGTAAATAGCATTCGGTATCAGTATGCACAACACCGCATACAGATCAACATTATATTCAAAACTCATTACTTTTTTTCATACGTAGCTACAGTGGGCAACTAGCGTAAGGATTCCGGAGGTACACAACGTCATCTGACAAAAGAGAAGGGCCAAGATAAAGTGCGCTTTTAGAAAGTAGGAGAAGGACTGAGAGGGAGATGTATCTTTCCTTTATTTCAATTTTTATTATTTATGTCAGAGATTGACGGACGATGACGTGTGCCAGGCGTTTCGATACGCAATATATGTTCTTTTTCAGTTGCAAGGGCCCTCACCAACACGTAGTGTACGTTTTGAAACGTAGAAGCAGGGACTGAAGTCATGTTAAGAAATTAAATATTGATAAAGACACTATTGTAAATAATTTCTTGAGTTATTAATATTTAATTAGATTTCTATGTCTATTTAGAGATGTTACATGTATGTGTATGTCAATAATAGGAGAAAACTTTTATTCACAAGTTCGTCAGTTTATGGTAAAGAGGAAATTTAGAGGTGTATCATTAATGTGTATATGTATGTCAATAATAGGGGAAACTTGCAAATAAATGTTTGTTACTTTATGGTAACGAGGAAATGTGCGATGGACATAAACAAGTTCAGTTATTTAAAGTGTGGTTCATTTTTATTTTAATGTTTTTTTTTTTTTTTTTTTTTTTTTTTTTTTTTTTTTTTTTTTTTTTTTTTTTAATTTTGCTACTAACAGGGAGTTTTGCAAATTTCGATAGTTTTCGATTGGTTGCTATAAAAGATTGGGATTGCGTGGTATTTTTCTGTAAGACGATTGGTTACTAATTTTCCTAGCAAATCAGATTCCAGCACGTTCGCGCGTTCTGTCAGTAGGATAAACCTAGGTTGAAGAGTGAAAGGGAATCGCAGTTCGGACGTGAAACGGATAACATTTCTAAGTAAGTGATCCGAACATTTTGGAACTGTTATGGGGAATTAATTGTATTTCTTGAAGACTTACTAGAGAATGTGTCATATCTCGTGTGGATTGCCGAATACTAAAATTCCGACAACTTTCTGTGCTACTTGAAACATGCTAGTCACATAATAGCTTTCATGAGTGTCGATTTGCGTAACATTGGACGAGCAAATTCAAATACGAAGGGTTACTCAAAAACGTTTTCGGTAATAGTTTCTAGTTTACCATAAACTTATAATAATAATAAGTAATTTTGGTGTGAGTGATGACTTAGTAATAATGGTGTCATTAGAACAGGCTTGGAAATGAACTGTGTCTCGGAAAAGTTAAGTGCTTTTGAATAAATCCTGTATTAAAGTTCATTTAGTGCCTCTCCTTATATTTAAAACCTTTCGTATAATGAGATGATGTTTGTCTCTAGGAACTGAATTATTGTTGATATTTACATCACCTCTGTCTGAGGAACACGGCAGAATTTTTCCCATTCACGTTCTTTGCTGCGGTGCTATTCTAATATAGGAGAGACCTGGCAATTAGATACGTATTTCATAGGGAACATGAGGCAGAATTAAAGTATGTGGTGTGGAGGTAGACGTGTTTGAAGACAGTCCGTAGCAATGTGTAAGCAGAATGGTCTAAAGCGCAATCCTAGCAAGCATGAGATCCCGCTTTCGAATCCAGGCTACAGCACAAATTTTAATTCAATGCCTGTCCTTATTTTTAATACTGAAACTAACCTACACTAAGGACAACAGACACACACACACACACACACACACACACACACACATTGCCGAGGGAGAGATCTGCCGCCCAGCCCGTAGACTGATGCTTTAGACCTCGCGGCTACTCCTGCACGCCTTCATTATACATCTTTTTCTCATTGTTTAAGAAGAGCTACAAATGAGTAAAACTGAGAAAGAAAAACTTTTAAATTATTCATTACAGTTCCTTTGACTTCTCCGTTTTCCGTTGTGTATTGATACTGTATGAAATGACATTTTGTCGTTTACGAACCATTTCGGCTTTTACACATCATTAGTACCAGCCCCAGCTTGTTTACTGTTTTTAACCTTCAACACCAGCTTCCTGCTAGTAGCTACCACACACACACACACACACACACACACACACATATATATATATATATATATATATATATATATTACAGCAGCTTTCAAAAATGTTCAAAAGGTTGTTAAGCTTAAGGAACTTAACTGCTTAAGTAACTTAACTACTTATGAACTACCTTATACTAAAAACGACACAAACATGCATGCCCAAGGGGGGATTTGAATCCCCGACCGTAGTGGCCGTGCAGACTGTGATTGGCGCGCCGCAGAACGCTCGGCCACCGCGGCCGGCTCAGCTGCTTTAGAGAACAGCGAAGAACATTGAACGCTGATGTCACCTTCAGTTCGTTTCTAAGCATCATCACCTTGTTTCTGTGTTTGTCGTCAGCATGCTGCGGATTACAGTTAGAAGGTTCTCCCTCATATTGTTCTAAAAACTCCGTGATTACTTCACTGGAGCACTTCATATTTATTGCGTCCTGAAAACGGTCTGCAAACTGAACGTCTTCAAACGGCAGTTACACGTGACGGCAAACCACAACCGACCGTGGAACAGGAGCTCGTTATCCCTCGAGCCACGAGCCTTTGATGTCTCAAGGGCTTACCGGCAATTCACGGGAAAGGCCGTATCTGCGCGAGTCACAACTCGCTAGGCCTACTTAATACGAGCCGCTGTGTTTCAACAGCGTGAGGTGTGACGAACTTCAGGCGCTCCTCAAACCACTTGACTGCGGAACCAGGCTTTAGACGGATCAGCCATTCCCGCGCTGCTATGTAATTATTACCTGGTGGGCTGTGAGAAGACCCAGTCACCTTACTGGAAAATATTGATAATTTTAGCCAATTTCTTTCTTTATTTATTATTTAACATGCCCCATTACATAGTAATATTACATGTTTGATGGTTTGATTCAGGCGGTTACATAAAATATTTTTGTAAACACAAGTACAGTATATAAGTTGACAGGGTTTACAAAGGAACAAATAATTTTATACATTAGGAAATCTTATTGAATTTCCAAAATTGTAAAAGTCCGTAGTGTATTTATGTACTAAGTCATATTTACTGACGGGCCATCCTCCTCCTTTGGCAGCTATTTTTTTTTTTTTTTCCTGAGATGGTCCCTCTCTTTCAATAAATTGCAGCAGTCAAAAAGCACGTGGTCAATAGTTTGGACAGCACTGTTACATGTGCACGTTCCGTCTTCAATTATTTTGAACCGCTGATAGTGTATGTACGGAATAAGAAAATGTTCAAGTGTTTGTAGAACTTATGGGACTTAACTACGGGGTCATCAGTCCCTAAGCTTACAAACTACTTATGAACTAGCTAAGACTAAGGACGGCACAAATATCCATGCCCAAGGGGGGATTCGAACCCCCGACCGTAGTGAAAAATGTTCAAATGTTTGTAAAGTCTATGGGACTTAACTACGGGGTCATCAGTCCCTAAACTTACAAACTACTTATGAACTAACTAAGACTAAGAAAGGCACAAATATCTATGCCCGAGGGGGGATTCGAACCCCCGACCGTAGTGGCCGTGCAGACCGTGACTTGAGCGCCTCAGTCTCCTCGGCCACCGCGACCGGCTGGGAATAACAACGACCGAATTCAAACACAGTGTTAAACTCTGAAGATCGCAGTTAATCGCACATTCAATGATCGACCCTATAACTATAGAAGACGACACCGATGATTGCTGATTCACAATTAGAAACAGAACATGTATCAAAAAGATTATATGGGAAGACATACTGTGGTCCCCACCCACGGAGAGTCGGGACTAGAGAAATCTTACTTTCTGATGCCTCCAATAGTCGCCACACATTATACTACAGGAACTGTACCTTCAGTTTGGTTATATACGGTTTTTCTAGTTATTATTTTAGATTCCATAAATAGCAGTAATGTTGGGTTAATTAAGTTGTATTGTAAATTTAATGTTTCTAAACTATGTCCATATGAATCTATCGCCCTCAAAAGAAGAGAGAAAATTTTGGTTAGCGATTTGTCCGCATCCCGTAAAACGAGGGATAGCTGAAATTTTCTATTTTGTCCCTGTTGAAAGAAAAAATAAAATAAAATAAAAATTAGACTCAGCAAAAAAGTCGTTAGAGTTGTAGATTCACCATGTTAAAAAATTCAATAAAAATAAAAATGTAAAGCTCTTGCCCTCGAAGGCACAGGGCTGGGGTTCGAAACCAAGCCTGGCAGACTAATATTTTCTACCGATTTGAGAAGTAATCTCTGGTTTATGTCCCAGCCTTCCGTACTTCAATGTCTATTACTTCGCTTACACTGCGTCTTTGACATCTAATTGTCGCATATTTGGATATTTCAGAGTAGGTGAGAATACCAGGTTACCACACGATACCAGTTCATTTGAGAAAATTACTTAGATAACTAATAATTTATTTCATTACAGAGAGTGCTACTCAAAAATGATACGCGCCGTACAGTCCACTGTAGAAAAACAGTTGTCCTTCTTAAGATAAACGTATACCCTAACACATGGTTTTCAATATTACTTCATAGGATGGCTGAACTAATAACTGCTGCGATGTAAATACAGCCCGTAGTTTTCGGCATGTCCTACTATAGCGTCAAAGGATCTAAACTAATTGATAATGCAAAACCTGAACTAGACTGAAACTAACGATTGCTTTCTTTATGAACGCTGATATTTTTCCTTCGCCAAGTTCAAATATTGGTGCAGGATTGCAAAGAAACCTACGTGCCGACTTGCCGCGCTACATGGCATAGCTGAATGCCGGGTGGAGTCGGCAAACGCTTTTAGCCCTCTAGTCAAGGTTCCATTGCAAGTGTAACAGCGCACGCACTCCGTCATCTTGGATACCTTTTGTAAATACATTCTGCATCAAAAGATTATCCATTATTCTTAATACACAGTTTCTAATAACTCGGCTATATACTTAAGAAAACTTTCTGGATTTTTCGGCAACTCAGAGTTATTCCCACATAGTCATACTTTACAGGAATTGTTTTCGCGGGGAATCATGTATACCATAATTGGCCAAAGAACTCTAAATACTATTACTTTTATATGCTCCTTGGTGTTAGAACCCGACGTTTCCTGGGTGTGTCATTGTTCCTTTCTTGAGTTAGTCCATTTCCTTCTTTCCCCTATGAGTATCGCCTTATAGCCCACTCTCTTATATCTGCCGAATTATTTGTCCTACAGTAATATAATTTTCCAGGTTCCTAGAGCGTAATATTAGGAAATTTTTCGCGAAACGTATTGCTAATGCATTTGATAGTAAAGATGGAATAAATCATAACCATATGTGTGACGAGGCGGATTTTCATGCGTTTCGTGTTTATTTATTTATTTATTTATTTATTTTTTTTTTTACGTAATATTTTCCTAGCTGTCATGCGTGAAGTTTTTTACTCTTTTACTGGGTGTCTTAAATTCAGTCACATGATTTTTTTTTCTTTTTCATTATTGATGTTGTCATGTCTCTTCAACTAAATGTCATAGGTGGATTGTAACACCATAGCATTTGACTTCTGTCATAGACAACAGTTTTACCATATCTGGTTGATATTGGTCCAGTAGTTTACGACGAGACGTGAGACACACATACACATACGCATACATTTCATAAATTTATATATTGATTTCACTTCACGTAGGCTCGGTCCTTTAACTCTAGGTACTTTTCGAATTTTACTGTTTTCTGTGATCATCGCCAGTATTTCTTTAGATAATAGTGGACATCTTACCTTACCTTTACACAATAAGGTTTATATACATTCAGTATCGGCTACCATTCTCCGATGTTACGCAGATAATACCGAATCTCACAACAGACTTACTGGAACGTTAAATTGCGGTGTTACTTCGAACCATTGACCCATTTTAGTTACACGTAAACACACGTGTAAGGTAAAAGTGTTCAAATGTTCAAAAGTTTGTATAGTCTATGGGACTCAACTACGGGGTCATCAGTCCCTAAACTTACAAACTACTTATGAACTACTTACGAACTAGGACGGCACAAATATCCATGCCCGAGGGGGGATTCGAACCCCCGACCGTAGTGGCCGTGCAGACCGTGACTGAAGAACCTTAGTCCCCTCGGCCACCGCGGCCGGCGAGTGTTCAAATGTTTGTAAATCTATGGGACCAATCAGCAGTGGTCATCAGTCCCAAGACTTATAAACTACTTAAACTTTCTTATGCTAAGGACAAAACACACACACACACACACACAGACCCATGGCCGAGGGCTCGAACCTCCGACGGAAGGGAACCGCGCACTCCACAGCAAGGTCCTTTAGATCGCACGGTTATACCCGCGTGGCATTCCTACAATGAATATTAAACTTTTGGCTGAATTAACGTCATCTACATATAACGATGTCCCAGAAAAAAACCAACATGGTTTAATTACGCCAATTCAACGTTTTTACTACGTTTCCCTTGGTCGTCAGGTGAACCCCCAGAACTTGTAATGCCTCCCAATTTCACCCTGATTTGTGATTCTCCTGCGTCCCACTATCATGTATTATAATTGGCTGAGTAGAACCACGAATCTTTAATAGGCCGGAACCCAAATAGTCCTCTCCTTGTATCGGATAAAGTTTTTTAAAAAAAGGTTGGTATTTCTATTCATTATTATGGAATACTGGTACCATTTTGATTACACATTTGACTAATAGGAAAAACGAATTGTTAAATAGGCCGGAAATGAAGCACCACGCTCTTCTCTTTTGTCTAGGAAATAAAATATTAATTCCTGAAAAACAACAAAGAGACCATTTCTTCTATAACAGTTTATACTTTGAGTGAATGCAGGAAATAATGTCACACATTAAAGAAACTGAACATTAGCTTTTTAAAGAAGAAAATAACACTCTAGTTCACAAAATTTTTCTATTACTACAAGTAACCGGTTTCGATCTCAGATCAGACTTCAGATCAGACTTCTCTCTGTAGATGTTCAAGCAAGAAATCTGAAGATAATCTATATTTCCTTCTTTAAAAAAAAAATAAGTTTGCCTCTTTTCCAAATAAGGAAACCATATTTTCCAAACCGATTAATTAGTTTTTTTGCAAGAAAAGCGCTTTATACTAAGGATACGTAGTTGCTATATTTGTGTGAGATATCAGATGTCAAGTAGAATTTTTTTCTTTGTTACGGAAGACGACGAATACTTGGTGAAATGTATTCGTGCGGCTTTTGTAACACAAAAGACGTTACGTAGATACTAAGACGCACGACGAAGCGGGCTGATGTACGTCATGTGGCCATAAGACTCGAAGTCTTCCGTTACGCTTTGATGTTAACAGTAGTCTGGTGCATGAGCAAAGAATTTCGTTTGAATAGCAACTAGTCGAAGTGTCACTCCAGTAGTCTCGAAATATGTGTAGCAAACTTGAGGATGGGATGTTGCATATTTGACATTTTACCGCAATCAATGATCTCTAGAGTGCTTGAACATCGAATAATTTTGAGGGACTTTAGATTGCTTTTAGTAGATCATTAGCGGAAAAAATCATCCAGTTACTCGATGTACACTTATTCAACTTCAATACTCCGAAAAAGAATCTCTTCTACTTTACGTTTTTGGATTTTGATATTTTCAGAGGGGGTACGACGAAACAAGAAAATAGGTCGACTCTATAATGCCTACTTTATAAGGTATGAGCATTTTACTGGTATAATATATTTGTTTTGCAATTTCGATGATAAAGACACCCGTCCGGTTAGTCGTGTGGTCTAACACACCGCTTTCCGAGGGCGGTGTACCGGCGCCGGTTCAAATCTACCCGCCGAATTAAAGAAACATCCCCTTAGGCGAATACCGGTCTGGTACCCAAGTCCTGCCTCAATTACACGATTCGCAAACATAACACTCTACACTTTCAATACTATACGCAGACATTTGGAATACATATTTCCTCCCGGGCGGCAAGGGGTGGCGATAGGAAGGGCATCTGGCCACCCCGTCGATCTTAACATGCCAAATCCAAATAAAGAAAGCCGACCCTGCATGTGCGGGAATAGGGCTAGTGATAAAAAAAAGGCGCACGGCTATTACGGTATGCATTGTTAAGTCCATGTTTAGTGAAAAAAAAATTGCTTTAGTCTGAAGTAAGTCCTCGGAAAATACGTACTCAAAGCGTCAATGGACGACATTTTCGGATATGGTTTCTTGTGTAAAACTTGATCTATTAAGTCCCAAAAATTGTCAAATGTTCGTAAATCTATGGAACATAGCTACTCTGGTCATCAGTCCCCAGGCATACAAACTACTTTAACTTATGCTATGGACAAGAAATACAGACCCAAGGGAGGACTCGAACCTCCGACGGTGGGCAGCGGCACGCTCCACAGCTAGGCGCCTTGCAACGCTCGGCCACTCCACTGCACATATTGTCTGTTCTACATCGCCTCTAAGATTGCCGGTTGAGTAGTGTTCACCCTATAGATGACTGATAGGAATTATTCACTGATTGTATTTTAACAGTAGCGAGGAAGAGTAGGCTGCATAGGAGCGATGAAGTGTGTGTGTGCATGGTGGGAAGGGGGAGGGGGGAGGAAGGCGGGTTTGCGACTTAGAGGGTCTGTAGACCCCGTCCTCTAATTATTGAATTGGGGGCCTCCACTCTGATCACACAACGATTTGTGGATTGTCCTCATCGTTTGCGCATTTTTAATTTTTCCCATACCAGATGTCCGGTAGCCGACATTTTAAAATCAGTTACGTGTCACTTAAGATAACTGACAAGTAAGGAAGGAGACAATAAAATCACTTCGGCAAAGATAAATATGAAACGGTGACAGCTACGTTGATTATTTCCAGGGACGAAGTGTTGTGTCAAGTTACAAAATCGTGGAATTGACGTAATTAGCGGGTTACAAACACTGAATCAGTTTTTCAGCCACATTAAGGAAACTTTTGATGGATATGAAAACCAAGTTAAGAGGTAAAGTGAGCAATAGTATCAAGAATTTAAGGAGCTAAGAAGAAAAACTTAAGAAGATTCCGTTATGGCTTATGGAGAAAATTCAAAAAACTCTTGCAGACGTGATACATTTTGTAGCAGTTCTTATGGCTGTTGGTGAACTACAATCAGAACATAAGTATTGTCAAGTTGTCGACCTTATCAGACTGCTGCTTTACGTTGTCTCCATGCAGTATTGGCCAAACATAACTTACAAGTATCATACTGTGTACGGCTCTGTTCGAGAAATATCTTTCGGTGTAGTCACAGCAACTATACTCTCTGCATAGACTACAAAATGTTCAAATGTTTGTACAGTTTATGGGACTTAACTACGGGGTCATCAGTCCCTAAACTTACAAACTACTTATGATCTACTTACGAACTAGAATGGCACAAATATCCATGCCCGAGGGGGGATTCGAACCCCCGACCGTAGTGGCCGTGCAGACCGTGACTGGAGCGCCTCAGTCTCCTCGGCCACCTCGGCCGGCATATACTACAATTTTCGAAACAATATTGAGATAAAATGAAGATGAATGCTGAATTAAAATAGACGATTTATTCTAGCTTTTGATAATGATAACTCCGTTCAATGATGTTTATTCAAACACATGATATGGTTTATAGGACGTCGTCTTACACAAAACACTAGTAATAATATAAAAAAGCCAAACCATACCATACGCATTAGGAGAATGGTAGTGAAATGTCCAACTAAGGAATCATCTATGATAGACACTAAGTCCATTTCGCGAAATGATATACCGCTAGAAATAGTTCAAATCTATCCGACGAATAACATATCAAGACTCGTAAAATCTCCTGTAGAATAAATCACTCTTTAGTTAAAATATTAGAATGGAATCGGAAGTAGTTTGTTAAACTGTTACTCCTAAGCCCCTGCAAAAGTTAAAGTTCCCTCTAAACGGTTACTTGCCGCGCAACTTCAAACAGTGTCGTAAAAGAATGACTTCAGTTACCTTGGCAGGTTCCCGTTCTTCCAAGACGATATATAAAGCGTTCTTATAGCCACAAAGAGCTCTCCACAGTAACGGTCAAACTATTTTACTTGACCATAGCATTATTCTGTCCCAGGCTTTCTTTCATTGGCACATCCAAAAATACCAGAGTTCTTAACACAAACTATTTGTTTTGACTAAACTTTAACCATTTCCACGCTAACTTAACATGTTGACAATATTAAAGAATAAAGTGATAAACATTGAGTTACCTTGGTACAATTTAAATAAACAAGCCTGCTTTCATGAGTATCACCGTACATACTACACAATATTTACATAAAGGTACAAGCAAAATAGTCATATTCTTTAAGTAATTACACAAGTATGATGATAAGGGGGGACATAATGCTGTAAGCAATTGCCTAGTTAATATGTACGATACATCGATCTGACTAATTTCCTTAATACATTATTATACTACTGTTATAAGTTCATAAATAAATATAAAAGAGTGTGTTGCTCCCAAGATAACAGCTTAACAGCTTGAGTTAATGAGCTATCTTCTGAGACATAGATTGTTAAAACTGCATGACATATTCAAAAATTGATAATTTTAATTTTGCAGTATTAAGATATTGTGAAGATTAACTTTTCTAGTTTTGAAGATATTAAAAATATCTTTCGTTCATGGAATGTGCCTACATTTTCTGATATCCTTGATTCCTGCAGAATTAATGGGAACGTAATAGTATTACTTACTATTTATATTTATGTTAACAGAGTGTCCATCTTTTAAATATCTGCCTTTTGCCGACCATCCTAGTTCAGCTCTCCCACTGCACAGTATTCAGCCATCTTCGGCGGGTTCGTTATTACCTATTAGAGTATTATCGGTGTTAGGTTGTTGCTGGAGACAAACCAATGCTATCCTAACCCTGGTCTAGCTCTGCTGATACGGAATCTGCACGCCTCGGTCCGACAGCACGTGTGCCGCGCTGCCTCCCATATAACTCCAGCAATTTGAATAATTATGTGAATAGCCGCGGCGAAGTCGCCGAGCGCATTGAGACGCTATGCTCCGATGCGCGAGGCCGTTCCGCGTCGGGGGTTCGAATGCCCCCTCGGGCATGGATGTTTATGTTGTCTTTAGTATAAGTTAGTTCATAAGTAGTTCGTAAGTTTAGGGACTGCTGACCCCGCAGCTAAGTCCCATAAGCTTAACAGACATTTGAACATTTGAATTATGTTAATACGGAGTGTGTATCCGTTATTTTACGCGACTTATAATAAGAAATATAGCGATGCAAGAACTAAACACTCATAACAGAAATAGAAAACCTTTTAGAAAAATACAAAGAGAAACTTTGGCCTCAGAAATTATTCATTTTAATGGATGTTAGAAGCGTTCCAGCAACGAGAAGGCTGCTGACAGTTTATCAGTAAAATTATACCAACTGGTTTTACTGGTCCTTTCAATCGAATGTAATCAGTTATTGCCCGATTTTTCTCGGAATAGGAATGGCTAATTGTGAAGCTGAGCAGGAATATCCCAATGTAGAATAAATTTTCGACTTCAGTGAAAGAGGAATTCATTTCTGCTCTCTTGACGTTACCAATTAAACGTGAAGTAGACAGTTCTGTAGGATGAGAACAGTGCCAAGACGAAATCTTGAAATATAATTGATATTTAAGGTACTGTTGTTTTTCCATTTAGGTAATAGCGTTTCGTATTATTATTTAGCGTGTGTGGTATCTACAGAATACTATGTTAGAACACACTACTTAACATACAATTACCAACAGCGCCTGACTTGCCCAGCTAATCAGCAAATTACAGACAGTGTTAATTAATTATAATCAGTAAATTGCAAACACCATATTAATTAATTGATTACAAATAACAGTACGCGAAAGAATAGAGAAACAGCTATTGAAAGTCCACATCTAAGCAGGTCAACCATCGAAACCTTCTCTTGGCTATTGGAAGATCAAGTGAAGGATTGTTTACTCTGCTGCACCGCTGTCGCATCGTGGGTCGTCGACGAGTCTCCATTAGTGGAGAGTGACATTACACCTGCAGTTGTTAGTCCTTAGACGATTAAGTCTGCACCTAGTTCTTCTGGGCATTTGCATTCCTCCCATCGGTATGGAAGGATCAAAATCACTGATAAGGGGATGGTGGTTATTCAGCGACCAGTATTGTCTCAATTCCTTTGCTACATCGTACCTTCCTGGTGATTTGAGGACCTATTCTTGCCATATTGGTGTCCTGGGATTTAGACGGGTAGTTGGTACATGGTCCAATATTTTTAGGATAGTTATATCTTCTGAGACAGAGGACTCATTAATTTTCTCCTCGGATAGCTGCTTCTTGTCATCTGAGGGAGAGAGGAGCTATGTTGCAAAGGGATTGAAGCCAATGAAGTCGAATTGATTGCAGGGTTCTTGAGACAATCCTCTTCGTGTTATTAAGACGTTTATTTTCTTCTTGCGTGGGCTATTGTACCAGAATAAAGCGCAGCATTCTGCCACCGAGTAGACAAGAGAGTGTGCTGCGATGCGCAGTGTTAGATTGTGCTCCCCACGACGTTCCGGTCACTTTTCTTAATATGTTTTTCCAATTTTTTAACTTTTAGCTTGTTATTTCATGTAATAGCTTTAGTGAATGCATTTATGAATTTTGGAAGTACATTAGGTATTAATATCATCTAGTGGGTAGCGTGGTTGATGCTACCTATTGCTTAAGTTTCCTACAGTTGATTTACAGAAATGTATTAAGCATACATAACTCAAGAGGGACTACACATTAATTTTTCCAGCCATTAGCCACATTACAGTTTAAAATTAAAGGTATTAGCACTGTCTTAGCATGTACTATTATAGAACCTATTCACAAACTTACAAAGATGTGACGTCAAAGCTACGACACAAAAGCCATCTTAATAGTTTATCTTGTATTTCAAACAAAAGGCGAACCTTACAGCGAAGTTCACGGAGATAATGTTTTGAGTCTTTCATCAAAAGGTTTAATTTGTTCATCACAATGAGTGGTTGTTCCCTAAGGTGTCTGCGGTAGTTTACGTTTGAGGCGGTTCTGGAACTCCGTGGTTCTACGGCTGACAGCAAAATCTTGCACGCAAATTATCTGCAGCTGACTTGTAGTTTATAGAAATAATTTTTCAGCGACTGGACCAATCTATCATTATTTCGTTCTCAAAATTTTCATGATTTGTTTCATGGTAATCATCATTATATCTCTTGTAGTCTTTACTTATCAGGAAATCTTAAATAAAATACTTTTTGCACAAGAATTGTAACAAATAGAATAAAAGCGATTACATAGTCAGGCACATAAAATAGCCAGTCACATACATACAACATGAATTTTTGGCCATGTCCTTCGTTAGATAAAGCAGCTTATACATTCACACAAGCACTCTGACATAACGTGGCCATATATGTTCCATATATTCTAATTATTGAACCGATTTCAATCAAATGTGATTCAAACGTTCCATGACTATTCAAAACTTTTTTAAGTTATGGGCAACGCGCCTTCGTGCGCACGGCTGCTCACACGTAACTTAGCTTCATAATTGTTGTGAGAATAAAAGCCACCTACGACACATACATAAGGAGACGTTACGTCGTAAAGAATAAAATGCCAGAAAAACTACCGCGTCATGCGACAATGTTCCACATATCCTCCTAAACTGTGTGAACGATATTAACCAAACTTGGAACTGTCACATAAAAATCAGTGCAGTGATATCACGTGCAATTCTCGTTTTGGGTATTTAACCTCTGTGGATACATGATTTCTGCTGGTTCTGATCTTTGTTGCTGTGTTCTTGTCCGCGCTGACAAGTCCTAAATATTGTTGTAGTTACGATGTTGTTTATGGTAATTGATAAGCTGACGATGTACGTTCAACAATAATGTTACACTCTTTTATACGCAAAATGATGTTAGATATCACAATAATTAAATAAAATAAAATAATAAATCTGACTTTAGATTAGATTAATACTTGTTCCGTAGATCATATATACGTCATATCGTAATGATGTGGAACGTGTCAGTTTAGTAAATGTTGTCTGTACATGACAATCAATATTTTAAGCATTTTTATTTTCATTTTTTTAAATATATATATATTTTACTTTCTTTTTATTTTACGTTGTATATAAAAATTCACCTATAGTGTAGATGGAGTTGCTATTCATGAATTCCTTTAATTCCTTTTTAAATACTAGTTGGTTATCTGTCAGACTTTTGATGCTACTTGGCAAGAGACCAAAGACTTTTGTGGCAGCATAATTCACCCCTTTCTGTGACAAAGTTAGATTTAATCTTGAATAGTGAATATTACCCTTTCTCCTAGTGCTGTAGCTATGCACACTGATATTACTTTTGAATTGGTTTGGATTGTTAACCACAAATTCCATGAGTGAATATATATATATATATATATATATATATATATATATATATATATATATATATATATATATATCATCTCGAGTGGGCTCCAGCAATTATTCTTATTACACGCTTTTGTGCAGTGCATACTTTTTACTCAGTGTTGAATTGCCCCAAGATATGATCCCACATGAAAGAAGCGAATGAAAATAGGCATAGTAAGCTAATTTACTGAGGTATATATCACCAAATTTTGCAATGACCCTCATAGCATTAATAGCTGAACTCGATCGTTTCAGCAGATCTCCAATGTTGCAGAACGACATATTGAGTATAGCTGTTTATTTTTTCTCAATGCTACCGGTTTTGGTCAGTTTGCAATTATCAAGCGTTAGCAGAGATTAGCTAATAGCTTAACATGTCGTAATACAAATATTCAAAATTATAAAATAAGTATTTGTTGTCTTTGATCTAATCATTGATATTACCACAGTGGCTGACTACTACAGACAGCTATAGTCAATATGTCGTTTTGTAATTATGTCAAAGCTGTTATGCCCCACCTGTTCACCTTTCTAAAGATCTCCAATGTGTTTCTTCCATTTCAGTCCCTCGTCAATGTAAACACCTAAAGTTTTAGCTACAGATTTATGTTCGAAGTCTAAAATTAGTAATGGTGTCATGCCATTTACAGTATGAAACTGTATACACTGGGTTTTGTCAAAGTTTAATGAGAGTCCATTTGCATAGAACTACTTAATAATTTTAAGAATGATATAATTTGCAATTTCATCAGTTAATTCCTGTTTTTCAGGCGTGATAACTGCACTTGCATATCACCAAAAAGAACCAGCTTAGCATCTTCGTGAATGTGGAATGGCAAGTCATTAATATATATTATGAACAGCAAAGGACTCAAGACCAAACCTTGTGGGATCCCATTTTAGATTGTCCCCAGTTAGAGGAATTCATTTATTCTTCTATGTCATGTGAGCTGTTTATTTCAACTTTCTGCACTCTTCCAGTTAAGTATGATTTAAACCATTTGTGCACTGTCCCACTCATACCAAAATACTTAAGGTTATCTAGAAGAATCCCATGATTTACACAATCAAAACCTTTGAGGGATCACAAAAAAATCCAACTGGTGATGTCCGTTTATTCAAAGCATTTAATATTTCATCAGTCAAGGTATATATAGCATTTTCTGTTGAAAAGCTTTTTTGAAAACCAAACTGACATTTTATTAGAACTTTATTTTTATTAATATGTGAAGCAACTCTAGAATACATAACTTCATCAAATTTTTTGGGTAAAGCTGTCAGAAATGAGGGGTCGGAAGTTGTTGGTATCAGATGTATTTTTTTACGTTTTTTATGCAGAGTTCAGTCTATCTGTAAAATTGATGTTACATCTAAAAACTGATGAACAGATTCGTTCTAACTTTCACTGCTTGTCATACTTTAAAGACACTGGAGGTAATTTTCTAGCATTATTTGAAGAGACAATTGTAGTATGATCATAATTAGAGACTGATTATGCCTTTCAGCGTTCATTCTGTAGCATAGTACCCCAAAAAAATTCCTCCAGGATCCCTTGTCCAGTGCTAAATTCAATGCAACTTTACTAATCAAAATTAAACATTAACTTATTATAATGTTCTATATATATCTCCCAATTAGTGACAATCATTATTGTGGTAAATAGCAAACATATTGGGTTGAAGTTACAAATAATTGGCGACAGTTGTAATATAACACAATGCAACATCTCGAATAACTAGTTGATAGAGTTAAATGAAATAAGACTGTATGCAAATTAATGATTACGTATTTCTGAGTAATTCATGTATCACATTTTGAAGTGGGGAAAGAACTTTCGTTATTACTTGAAGTTGGGAAAATCGTTATTTGTTGCTCTGGTACTCATTAAGTTAATTGACCTGCTATTTGTTGGATGAAACTAATAATAACAGGTAATTGCATACATTTACAAAGTAAAACAGTTCGTTTCTGATATGAAATGTTGAAACTATAACTTCACAGGTAGTAGCACGTGGAATCATATAGTATAATTGATGCGGGCATCCATCGTTTCATTATCCCGCCCGGTTCGTTACGGTACAATATGACGCCATATGTAACGAGATGTTCCGAAATCTGTCGCATCATACGACACGTAAATAATGACACTTTATTGATCTACTGTTTCAGATTTAGAACACTTAAAGAATTTCAATAAAACCCTAACAACATGATGTAAAGCAAAAATTTCCTGTTGTTCATTACGTGAAAGTACGGTACTCGGCAAACCGTAAAACTTTATTATTTTTACATTACTAATTTTATTAAGAAATGTTTACGCACAATATGACATTTTATCGAAATGTTAGTACGATGCAGGGTATAAGATTTTATTAACAGTAAGAGTCATGAGAAACCACTACATCTAGAATGAGGTTTCACTATATTAGCCGGCCGCGGTGGCCGAGACGCTTCAGTCACGGTCTGCACGGCCACTACGGTCGGGAGTTTGAATCCCCCCTCGGGCATGGATATTTATGCTGTCCTTAGTTGTAGGTAGTTCATAAGTAGTTTGTAAGTTTACGGACTGATGACCCCGTAGTTAAGTCCCTTAAGCTTAACAAACATTTGAACATCAATATATTAAGGTTCATAGAATATATGACATCAACTGCGATTGGGCAAAGCTGAAAATGTGCACCCAGCCGGGATTCGAACCCGGGTCTCCTGCTATCTAGGCAGTTGCGCTGACCCCTACACCACTGGGGACACAGTGATCACCGCACCTGCAAGGACTACCTAAGCACGCCTCCCGTCAGATACAAATTCCCAGCTTCACCATGCCCAAAGTACAAAGTTTGAAGCCCTTACTCTTACGGGAATTAGTTAAACTACGAGTTTGAGTACTGTGGGCAGGGTGAAGTTGGGAATTTGTATCTGACGGGAGGCGTGCGTGGGTAGTCCTTGCAGGTGCGGTGATCACTGTGTCCCCAGTGGTGTAGGGGTCAGCGCAACTGCCTAGAAAGCAGGAGACCCGGGTTCGAATCCCGGCTGGGTACACATTTTCAGCTTTGCCCAATAGCAGTTGAAGTCATATATTCTATGAATATTAAATAATAACAGCTGCAGGATCAGAATGTGACGTCTGTTCTTTCCGAACAGACGCCACATGTATATATATAATATGCCGGTGACGGGCAATGATCCTATCGTTAGTGGGGAGGGGTGGGCAAGTTTGAAGCCCTTACTCTTACGGGAATTAGTTAAACTACGAGTTTGAGTACTATGGGCAGGACGAAGCTGGGAATTTGTATCTGACGGGAGGCGTGCATGGGTAGTCCTTGCAGGTGCGGTGATCACTGTGTCCCCAGTGGTATAGGGGTCAGCGCAACTGCCTAGAAAGCAGGAGGCCCGGGTTCGAATCCTGGCTGGGTACACATTTTCAGCTTTGCCCAATAGCAGTTGAAGTCATATATTCTATGAATATTAAATAATAACAGCTGCAGGATCAGAATGTGACGTCTGTTCTTTCCGAACAGACGCCACATGTATATATATAATATGCCGGTGACGGGCAATGATCCTATCGTTAGTGGGGAGGGGTGGGCAAGTTTGAAGCCCTTACTCTTACGGGAATTAGTTAAGCTACGAGTTTGAGTACTATGGGCAGGGCGAAGCTGGGAATTTGTATCTGACGGGAGGCGTGCATGGGTAGTCCTTGCAGGTGCGGTGATCACTGTGTCCCCAGTGGTGTAGGGGTCAGCGCAACTGCCTAGAAAGCAGGAGACCCGGGTTCGAATCCCGGCTGGGTACACATTTTCAGCTTTGCCCAATAGCAGTTGAAGTCATATATTCTATGAATATTGGATAGTTAGGGGCCCAACCAATCGTCCGTTGACAAGCACTTTAGAAGGAGCCCCATGTAGTAGTCGCATCACTATAGTTGTGAAGGGCGGCGGGAAATTCATTTGCGTCATCAGTTCCTTAATGTAGGTGTGGCTGTCTCTGTCGAAAGCACGATCGAAGTCTATAGAAATCAGAGCTCCACGTAGACGACATGCTTTCGCCAGTGCGATCGAATCGCGGTATTCACTAAGCGCCGTCTGGATGTTGTTGTCACTGCCGAGGGATGTCTGTTCTGATGACACCACGCGATGCAGAACTTTTTTAATTCGTGTCGCCATCAGTCGAGTGAAAATCTTGAAATCACAGTTAAGTAGTGTTAGGGGGCGATATTCTCCGATTCTTGTGCTGCGTGATGTTTTAGGTATTGGGATGATGACGCCCTCTACAAATGCTGGCGGAAGTGGCTCTTCAGGAGACATGAGTTCGCGACAAATTTCCGTCCAATAGGGAGCAATCAAGTGTTGGAAAGCCCGATAAAATTCCAAAGGTATTCCGTCAGGCCCTGGCGACTTATTGAGTGCGCCCTTGCCTATGGCATCGATCACTTCGTCCTCAGTAATGTCCTCCAGCAGTATCGCTTGCGCCTCTTGATCTTGAGTCCCGAATAGCGTGTTAGTTACTTCATGGAGGGCCTCCCGCTCTAGTTCTTCTGCGGTGAATAATCGGGTATAATAATCAGCGAAGGCACGTGCTATGTCATTTTGTGACGTGAGATGGGAGCCATCATCAGTGTCAACGGTTTGTATTAGGCCCCTGCGACGTCGCTTACGTTCCTGAATAATATGGTGCATCGATGGATGTTCACCCGCAACACGATCCATTGTCCTCGCACGGATCGCTGCACCTTCCAGATGAGAGCGCATAAGAGCGACGATTTTATCCTTAGCTCGTTGAACCATCATTTGTCGTTCCGGTGAAGGGGCCTGATATGTGCATTCTCTTAGTATAGTGAAATAAAAGTTTAAAGTTTGCCATTTCCACCGTGATTGTTCGCGTCCCAACGCAATGAATGCACGCCGTATCGCCGGTTTTGTGCATTCTAACCACCATCTTAATGTCGTAGGGTAAGTCCGTCGTTGCCTTACGCAATTATTCCAAACTTCTTCAAGAACTTGATGACACACCGGAGCTTGAAGATGGGCCACGTTCATCTTCCATATTCCATGGCCTCGCCACACTTGTTGCCTTTGGAGGCCGATCGTGCAGATATAAACCGAGTGGTCAGTGAAGGCCGCTGGCCATAGTTCTGCGTCATGGATGTCACGTTGGAGGCAGCGCGTAACGTAGACGCGATCTATGCGGCTGCCGGAATGGCTGGTTACGTAAGTGTACCCGGTTCGAACTCCACGTACATATTCCCACGTATCTACCATCCGAAGTTCCTGTGTTAAAGTTCTCAATTCTGGACATGGATTATAGTGTGGGAACTGGTCCTTCGGCGACAGCACACATTTGAAATCGCCGCCAAGGATGCATTCAGCGTTTCGCCCTAGAAAGAGCGGAGCTATTTCTTCGGCAAAGAAGTGGGATCGTTCTCTTCGTTTGTCCGTGCCGGACGGTGCGTAGATGTTGATAAAGCGCACTCCAAGTACTGTTATAGCCATTCCTCGTGCCGATGGTAAGTATATGACATCCTCCGCTACAAGACCTTCCTTTAGGAGCATCGCTACGCCGCTACCAGTGTCTGAAGCTGGTGACATGAAGATGTTGTAGCCATAGAAAGACGGGAAGTCGTCGACGTATACTTCTTGTAATAGAGCGATGTCTATGTCTGCCGCGCGCAGCATATCCTTTAGGAGAGTAGTCTTGATTTGCGACCTTATATTATTGTTGTTGATGGATGCTATGCGGTAGGCTTGTTGCTGTCCTACTCGTTGTTGGGCGTGCATAGTAAGCGTGCATTGTTATTGCTGGCGCGTTCTCCTTCGGTGGTGCCAGTGAAGCGGCAAACTTTAGTTATGACGGGACTCCGTGGGCGGTGTCATCGCAACCGCGGTGCTCGCGGTTAGCGGAGCCTGGATTTCATCGACGTCGTCGAGTTCACTTGTCCAAGAGGGGCTCTGTGTCCGGAACTTTGCAGCCACAGCCGCTGGCACCGTATTTTTGTTTATCGTGCGAAGTTGTGGGACTTCTTGCGGGACGTCAGAGATGGTCTCACTGGTGTGTCCTGGGTCCTCAAGTTCAGCGTTGTGATGTTGTTCGTCGTCAGAGGCTCCATTACTCTCCATCGTGGCGTCCTCATCATCTGCCCGGTCTGTACGTAGAAAACTGTCATCTGATGGTGTGCGACGTCGTTTCCTCCGTCGTTTGGGGGATCTCTGCTTGCGTTGTCGTACATCCGTATCCGCATCTTGTGCAGAGGCTTGGTCGTCCGGTGCGTTGGGCACAAAATCGGCCGTGGGTGGCACCAGCCGATCGACGTCCATAGACGCCTCCGTTGTAGCCACTTTAGTCTGTTGTGGTTGGTCCGGAGCGGGTTCCATGACCGTCATCTTGGCAGGGTTGTCATCATCTTGTGTCACCTCTACTGTGGAATCATCCACCACTTGATACTCAGTATCGTGCGACGGAACATCTTGTCGAGTAACGGCAGAGTAGGTAAGAGGCATAGAAACGGTCGTGGGTGGTGGTGCAGTTTCGCCCGCCGGAACTTGTGTGATCCTCCTTTGGATGCATTGCGAACGTAGATGGCCCTCCTTGCCACACCCAGAACAGGTCTTGGGCTGACCGTCGTATATAATTATGTCTCTGCAACCTCTGATAGTGAGGTAAGACGGAACGTGCTTTGTAAGGTCAATCCGTACTTGTCGCACCCCATTCAGCACGGGGTATTTCGTAAATGTGGTCAATTTTTCGTGAACATGGCTGATAACACGTTCATACGGTTGTAAGGCATTGACCACTACATGTTCCGGAACCTCGAAGGGCAGCTCAAAGACTCTTATAGTGCGGATTCCTGCGTGGTCGATCGAAACTGCTCCAACATTGCCATCGGCATGTTTAAATTTTAGTCCATCCGCATGGTCACGTACAAGTTTGTCACATACTGTGTCGTTGCTCAATTTCAGATGTACCACACTGCTCGTGATAGAGAAATGAATTCCAATCACATACTCGGGATCGATTTTTAGCTCTTCGTCTATGAAACGTTCGATTTCAAATGCTTTGGGTCGTGCGTATCCAGGCGTGAAAGTGATCTTGATAGTTGCCTTCCTGTATGAGTGTTCCATTGCGTGTCAATAAGTAGTCACTCGCGAGAAACACAAACGGTAAATAGCCGCGCGCGCGCCCGAGACTCCGCGGCGGGACGTAAACACGTCCACCTCACCGCACCGCTGCCTGAAGCAGACTGCCCTCGGCCACCGCGGCCGGCTGCCGTCGACAGCCTGGTTATTTGCGACAGATCTCACGCTCTGATTTTTGGGTAAGGACAGGGAATGAAACCGGCCGTGTCATCTCAAAGCATCCTGGAATTTGCCTGGAGTGGATTAGGGAATTCACGGAAAATCTGGATGGCCGGAGATGGATAGATTATGGGACTCAACTGCGCCGCGGTGGACTAGCCGAGCGGTCTAAAGCGTCTCGCTGCGGAGCGCGCGGTTGCTCGCCGTGGAGGTACGAGCTCTCCCTGGGGCATGGGTGTGTGTGTTGTCCTTAGGTTAGTTTAGCTAGGTTTAAGTAGTTTGTAAGCTACGGACTGATGAACGCGCAGTTAGGTCCGATAGATTTACAAATATTTAAACATTTTGAACTCAACCTCAGGGTCATCAGTCCCTAAACTTACAAACTACTTATGAACTAACTAAAAACAGCACTAACATCCATGCTTGAGGTAGGATTCGAACCCACAACGGGGAACGGCCTCGCGCATTGGAGCACAGCGCCTCAATTCGCTCGGCCAGTCTGCCGCGGCGGAGGTGAATTTGAACCACTGTCATCCCCACTGCGAATATAGTGTGTTACCGCTCACACCTGCGCTCGGTGTGAACGGAAAAGCTATTATTCACGTCATTAACGCGACGAATAAACTGAAGTATTTCCAGATAATTTTATGACTACGATATTACATCCGCGTGCTAAGGTGTAATTAATTACCGCGTAATCTGTATGGCGTCTGCAACATGCACCTTTATTGTTGGCTGGAACATAACGATTCATTACTGCGTTAAGATTACCTCTTTCATGTATGTTAGGTGTAGTTTAATTTGTTTTGCCACACTCTACATTCTCAAACTAATATGGCTTAATAAACAACGTGAACGTGCGTTAAATAATATCTTGGTAAGTAACCTTTATTTTGCTTACTAGGCATTGCACACTCATGTAGAAAGATCGTGATTGATGATATTACTTTATCAGCTGTATTGTAGTGGCTACTGCTCTCCTTACTGATGAACAGCGTTCGTTGGAAATGGACTTGAAATTCGTTTCGTAAAATTGTTTCAGAATGCGGCAGTTATATCCTTCTCAAATAACATGTTGTGACGTCCTCTAATCTGACACTGGATAATATTGACTATTATCGGTATTGTATAAATGAACCTTTCAGCAATATTGACAACGATTTTATGTGTGGAACAAACGGTTAATATTGCTTACACTGGAATTATTAAACAAAAGTTTGTCATGTTGGGGGTTGGGGAGGTGCGATCCTGTTAATCAGTTCATTAAGGACAACAACCAAGATCGCTTTTAATTTTCATTAACATTACTGGTTTCGGCAATTTAACTGCCATTTTCGGATCTTTCATTTGATTCATGATCTGAGGAATGAATTGAAAGATATTCGAAGATGGCACTTAAAATCGGAATAAAAATTAAAAGCGATCATCCCGTTGTCCTTAGTAAGATGGAATTATTTTGTTCTACGTTTAGTCTTCTTTACATCAACAGCTACTCTATATTTGTATATGTTACATCCTAGCATGTAACTCAGCCAGAAACTGAAACTGTGTCTGTGACATCAATGACCTATCGACAGTACCAAGTCTACAGCTCAAATGTCAGAATGTCCTGAAGATTTTGCATGCACTGAAACTACAATGTACTGTTGATCATTTACACCTCTAATTATCTCGTAGTAGAGAAACCGTTTACCTGTTTTGTAGTACCTGACGCAAGAACAATTCCAGATTGACCACAGATACGAACATAGATAAGTTTGTGTGGAGAAAATGATTTCAACAGAGATAGGTCGGTGGAAGAACAACAAATGTTTTTGCAAGTTGTTTGTAGACATACTGAGAAATAAAACAGAACGGTAAATATTGTAATTAGAGGCCATATGCTTCACCCCAATAATTACTTACGCGCTTGTGCCAAAGTACAGGAACCGTCCTCCGATCTGTAACACGACACCTGTCCACAAGAGAAGATAAATGTTCAAATGTTTGTAGAACGTATGGGACTTAACTACGGGGTCATCAGTCCCTAAGCTTACAAACTACTTACGAACTAGCTAAGACTAAGGATGGCACAAATATCCATGCCCGAGGGGGGATTCGAACCCCCGACCGTAGTGGCAGTGCAGACCGTGACTGGAGCGCCTCAGACGCTCGGCCACCGCGGCCGGCAGGGGAAGAAAAATCCAATGAAGTTGACAGTGGATTGTTTGAGAATATTCTGTGGGGAACTTACACAATTAACCAAACCATAACATAACAGTATCTTAATATACGGTGGCCTGCATTTTTTTTTTTTTTTTTTTTTTTTTTTTTGGTTCCTAGTTGTGTTCATTGGTCTACCCAGAAACGGCTAAGAAAAGACATGTTTAATACACGTTGCTTGTTCAAAATAATCAGCAATATCACCCTTCAAAGCAAGTACCTTTAGTCCTGACTCACCTTTTATAATGAAAGTTTACCTCTATACCATAGGCACTACACTAACATCCTCTACGCTTTATTAGCAATACAGGCAACCCTGTGTAGACGCTATCTTTTCAAATGTAGTGCGTCAGACCATATGGTGCTCGGCTTACTAGCGCCAGCTTGAGAAACTTCAACTTCATTTGCATCTTATAGCCACGTACATCAGTGCCTCTCGACGGGTGTGTGTGTGTGTGTGTGTGTGTGTGTGTGTGTGTGTGTGTGTGTGTGTGTTTGGTGGTGGTGGGGGGAGGGGCGGGGAAGAGTGCGATATTATCCTGTGAGATTAGCTAGGTGCGTCACGATAAATCACAGGGACTATAAATCAACCAGTCATCACTCCAACTGACCACCTAATCCTGTTCTCTGTCACTCATTTTTCTATCGTAACGCCGTTTCGCCACACTGAATGTGGATTCTGACACACTGGCTCCCTGTAGTGGTTAGCAGCATGTCCAGTACATTCATTTACTTGGTTGATTGAATCACCATGAACTAGCTGCCTCGCCTGTTTTCTATTTTGTAATCACCGAAATAAAGTCACGTAACTTACACCTATACAGAACTGCTGACACTGTAGGAAGTAGATATGTAAATACGAAGTTTTCCTTTCCACTTGAGCTACTCTGTTGTGCCATCTGATTGTTCAAAACGTTATGCAGTCCAAAATAAAAGGTGTAGAAGATCAGAACAGGTCATACATATTATCTGACAGCACTGTGAAATGCAGAACTTCTGGAGGAATTGTTGTCGATTTCAAGAGCTATTGTAGCCCCGTGTCAGCTAACAGCGTAACTGTAAGACTCGTGCAACGTAGATGAGACGTCGCGAGTTCGAGTACACTCACTGCTAAATTTATAAAATGCAATTCTGTTGCCTGCTGAAGTTAACAATCTAATGGAACTCTGAACATAATTCCCTTCAATTCTAAATCGAAAATAATCACATGTGAAAATGGGCTAACTTCTGCTACATTTTGTTCTTGTCAAGTTTAATGCCTCATTAGATGCATCTCGAAACTTTTGTATTATGTATGGGGAGACCACATCGTGCGAAAATATATCATAAACGTATTTTATACATTAGCTGTCGTGTAGTAGTGGCATTTCATTATTCTTCAAACCTTGTTAGACAGTTTTAAATCAGAACAAGTTTTCTACATGCATGTAATCAATAAACTGCATGTGCATTGCCAGACTGTTATAGATAGCATCAGAGAATACGCATATATCGTTGATGATTAATTTCTCTTGCATGTTTGCTATTGTTTTAACAACACTAAAGGAAATCTTGCTGTATTGTAAGAAATGAAATAAAACTATACACGATAACCATAGGCGGTTTAATAAAAGTATCTGTACACAAGTGTGCCTCTATCGTGACGAATTAGTGAAATACTACTTACTTAGATTTCGATTGGGTCTGTCTTTAATTGGTATGCTGTGTCACACTCAAGAGTCATGCAAATGTGGAATTTCATAAATAAATTTATGTATTCCAAGCAACCCAAATTTGCTTTACATGTTGTGCAGCACTGTAAGTTTTTCACCGTTGCACTTTGAGCAGAAAGTATTCTCTTGCGATTTTCTTATCGATGTTTGATGTGACAGTCTGTAGCTCTTTCACAGAAGGGATAAAAATATTACATTCCACGAGACTGGAAGCGCTAACTATAACAGACCCTTTCTCACAAGTCAACACGTTTCCACAGAGCCAGCGGAGAGGCAGGGGTTTCGCCTTTCTATTACGAGCCCAATAGTGGTTATAACTCGTACAAAAGCTATTTAAAGGACGAGATTCCGCGTGTATCGACTTTTATGGGCTGAAAACCTTGAAATTATAATCTTTTGTTACGTTTCAAGCGATAATAAGTCAGTTTATTCAATGGAAATGACATGAAAAAATCAAGTGAAGTTTGAGGTTTGATTCGTCGATCACCTCGCCTTGTTGCCAAATCTCAGGTACAGTACCAGCAGAACGAAGACGAAGCGAAGTGTTCCTATAGCCGGCTGGAAAGTGACCACAGCTGGCGTTTCAAAGACGCGGCTGCTATTTCCTCGAATTTGCAATGCGGCTGATTCGCATTTCTGTAACTATATGTAGAGACTGGAGCCTAGTAACTAATAATACTCAGAACTGATGGCAAACTAAGCATCATAAATCAGTACCTCTCTTAGTCTTTTTATATTTCTTTCGTAATTGTACTCGAAAGTAAGAATCTCATTCACGGACGTTTCCAGCCTGGCCGATAGTTGAGCACAACATACAAATAAAAAATGGAATGTGTGTGTGTGTGTGTGTGTGTGTGTGTGTGTGTGTGTGTGTGTGTGTATGTTTGTGTCTGTGTGTGTGTCTGTGCGTGAAGGAAACAGCGAGCGAGCGAGAGAGAGAGAGAGAGAGAGAGAGAGAGAGAGAGAGAGAGACAGAGAGATGTTGTAAAGAAATTGAGTCATAATATGTAAAGAATACTTTCATTTTAATGGCATGTTCCACATCATTACGATATGTCGTATTCATGTTCCATTGAACAAGTATTAATAAAATAAAATCTAATCCAATCATATCATATTGCTGACTAGCCATGAAGATTCATGAATTTTAAATGAACATGTTTTAGTATAGAAGACTAAAGTAAACCATGGCATTCAGTGTATTCCAGGTATTGCGTACTCTGCTGTATGTCACATAGAACGCTCGTTGTGGGAAGAAGGGGGAAACAGTCTACACAAATTTCCGATTTGTAAATAAGGAGAAGATCTGACTTGCACTGCCGATTGTGATCAAATATGGCATGGACATTCTAGCTTTCTGTTAGACAATCCCTAGCTTTCGAAAAAATCGAGCCTAAGGTTGAAGACGGAACGTCGTATTTTCAATAGTGAACTCCAAACGAGCGTCTGCCGGCCGCTGTGGCCGAGGGGACTGCGGCGCGCTAGTCACGGCCTGCACGGCTACTACAGTCGGGGGTTCTAATCCCCCCTCTGGGATGGATATTTGTGCCGTCCTTAGTGTAAGTTAGTTCGTAAGTAGTTTGTAAGTTTAGGGACTGATGACCCCGTAGTTAAGTCCCATAAGCTATACAAATATTTGAATTTTCCAAAAGAGCGTCTAAACAGAAAACATTCTATTAGTATGGTATGGGTTGCAGGGTTAACCTGGTGAAACCGTGGCAAAGAGCTATCTACGAATAAAAAGGTCTCTGGTTCGATCCCTAGTCAGTACCACAATTTTTATGTGCCCTTTTACACTTATTTCCCCTCTGTCAGGGTTTGTTGATGCGAGAAATAGCGAATTGCACTGTGATCCGAAAGCCGTGTTAAACTGAAGGTTGCCAAAACTCGAAGTATGTGTCGTTATTTCTGGTCAAACACGCACACATCTTACTGTTGGTGAGTAAGCAATGCAACTGATATTTGGCAACAAGGCAATGTATGTTTGGCAACTCTGTGATTGACGAATTACTTCCTGGTGTAAACGGAATAAAACTTCACTTGATATTTTCATGTCATTTCCATTGAATAAACTGACTTATTATCGCTTGAAGTGTAACAAAAGCTTGCAATTTCACAGGTTTTAGCCAAGAAAAGTAGATACACGTGAAAATCGCAACTAATCTCGTCCTTTAAATATCTTCTGTACGGGTTATAAGCGCTATTCGTCTCGTAATAGGAAGCCAAGACCCCTGCCTCTCCGCCAGCTCTGTGGAAACGTGCTGACCTGTGAAAAATCGTCTGTTATAGTTCGCGGTTCCAGTCTCGCGGAATAGAGTATTTTTAACCCTTCTGTGAAAGAGCTACAAGCAGTCAGATCAAAAATCGATAAAGAAATCGCAAGAAAATACTTTCAGGTCATAGTGCAATGGTGAAAAACTTACAATGCTGCACAACAACCATTCAAATGTTTGTAGAGCTTATGGGATTTAACTACGGGGTTATCAGTCCCTAAACTTACAAGCTAGTTATGAACTAGCTAATACTAAGGACGGCACAAATACGCCCGAGAGGGGATTCGAACCCCCGACCGTAGTGCCCGTGAAGACCGTGACAGGCACGCCGCAGTCCCCTCGGCCACAGCGGCCGGCTACTGCACAACTGTTCGCTGCGGACAAGCAAAATTTGGGTTGCTTGGAATACAGAACTTTATTTATGAAATGCTACATTTGCATGACTCTTGAGTGTGACACAGCGTACCAATTACACAGAGACCCAATCGAAATCTAAGTGAGTAGAATTTTACTAATTCTTGCAGATAGAGGCACACTTGTTTACATAAACTCACTTTTATTAAATCAGACGGTCGTCGTAGGGTTATAGTGAATAGTTTTAATTCATTTCTGATAATACAGTGCACAATTTTAGCAAGGTTTCTTTTAGTGTTGTTAACACAACAGTAAAAATGAGAGAGAAATTAATCATCAACGATATATGCTTATTCTCTGATTTTATCTATAAGAGTCTGGCAATGAGTTTACTGATTACATGCATGTAGAAAACTTGTTATGAGTTAGATCGGTCAAACAAGGTTTGAAGAAGAATGAAATGCCACTACGACACGACAGATAATGTAGAAAATTCTTTTCTTGCGTATTTTCTCGCGATGCGCACTCCCCATACATAATACAAAAGTTTATGATCCATCTGGTGCCTCCACCCGTCTATTAAACTTGAAACGAACAAAATGTCGCAAATTAGCCCTTTTTTCACATGCGATTATTTAGAATGGAAGGGAATTATGTTCAAAGTTCCACAAGATTGATAATTTCAGCAGGCAGCAGAATTGTGTTTAAAAAAAATTGGCAGTTCACAACACTTACCGTTACGGTGTTAGCTGACACGGGGATCCAATAGCTCCTGAAGTCGACAACATTCATCCAGAAGTTCCGCATTTCACAGTGCTGTCAGGTAATGCATATGGCCGGATATAGACTTCTGAGAGACAGATAGTTACAGCTTTTATTTTGCACTGCATTACGTTTTGAACAATCAGTTAGCGCAAAAGAGTAGCTGAAGTGGAAAGGAAAACTTCGTATTTAAATTTCTGCGTCCTCCAGTGTTGGCAGTTCTATGTAGGTGGCAGTTAAGTGATTTTATTTCGGTGATTATAAAATAGAATCGAATGTATGCACTGAGTAGGCGAGGCAGCTATTTAATGGTGATTCAGTCAACCAAGTAAATGAATGTACTGGACATGCTGCTAACCACTACAGGGAGCCAGTGTGTCAGAATTCTCATTCAGTGTGGCGCAACGGCGTTACGATAGAAAAACGAGTCACAGAGATGCCAAACTCTGCCGATAATTCTTGATAGGGAAAGACATAGGCTATTCACTTCTGGATACGCCAAGTGAAGAAGGTATAATGGCTTTGTGGTCTGAAATTTACATTAAAGTTCATATTCCTTCTCTAACAAATGGAGGTTGGGTTGAACCACAATAAAGGCAGGAGTGCTGACACATAGAAACTCAATCACTAGTAACCTTTCTTATAGTAGTTATTTATTTCTAGTGACGAATCATACGCTATGTAGGGTCACAGGACACTTATTCCATCTTTTATTTGAGATTCTGTATGTCGATAAAATAGGTTCTGTACCGGGAATGCAACTCAGACCGTCCTTGACGTGGAATTTGATCCATTCGTGAAAATACAGCTCGAGTAAAATTTGTTATTTGTTGAAAACTGCAGATTCTTCAACATCTCCACACACTGCGCATGTATGGGTTCGAATCCTGGCCCGGCACTGTATTATCAAGCTCTAGTATGAGAACACCAATCTGCTTGTGGATAATAATTTTGATTTTCAGAATATTTTCATTCGTTATCAAATTCGGTAGCTGACGTCTATTTGTGTGTAGTCAACGACGATACATGTAGTGTTCGATTCCCAGCCAGCACTGAATCCTTCGTCATATTATTTCTAGTTCAAACATGCTCACATGTCGCTGCTGGTGTACCAAAACCCTATTTAACTTTCGTTTTCTCTAGAATATAACATCGATAGGTGTCGGGTTGGAGTCCTGGGAAGATAAAATTAATGTTTCGTCTCGTCATTTGTGTTATAACTTCTAGCTACTGCCCTGAAAATCCTATGTCACAGTTGATTGTGCTTCTACAACAATCCTACATTTCAAGTAAGAAGCAATATTTAACATCTCTCGTAGTTCGGTAACAGGTACAATAGATGTTGGGTGGGAATTCCCGTCCATCTAAAATGATGGTCGTAGAACAGAGGATATAAAATTCATAACGGCAGTGGGAGGAAAAGCCTTTTTGTTAATATCAAATTTTAATTTAAGTGTAAGAAAGTCGTTTCTGAAAGCACTTGTATGAAGTGTTGGCTTGTATGGGAGTGAAACATGGACGATAAACAGTGCGGACAGGAAGAGGATAGAGGCTTTTAAAACGTGGGTCTGCAGAAGAATGCTGATTATTAGGTGGGTGGATTTCGTAACTAATAGGAAGGTACTGAACAGAATTGCGGAGAAAAGGAATTTCTCGCATACTCTTTGACTAAAAGAAGGGATGGACTGATAGGACACATTCGTAGACGTCAGGAATTGTGAATTTAGCGTTGGAGGGAAGTGTGTGCGGTAAAAATCGCAGAGGGAGACCAAGAGATGAATGCAATAAGCAGATTCAAATGGACCTAGGTTGCAGGGCTTATGAGGAGATGAAGAGGCTTGCTGAGGATAGAGTAGGATGGAGACCTGCATCTAACCAGTCTCTGGACTGAAGACCACAACAACAACAACACACTCTAAAATTGAGATATATGCCTCTCTGTATCCTTAGTCAGGAATGACTGTTAGTTTCCGTCAGTCACAAAATCCTTGCTGAGTCTGTATTACCTGGGTTTGAATCCATACGCAGGACGAGACGCTCATGCATATTCATGCATATTCTCAACTAGCTGCTAGTGAGTAACTTAAAATTCTTAATGTCATTTTGTGTTAAATAATAAGTACGTTATGTTACTTTCAACAAGCAATCATGACTACGACGCATTTACTATATGCATTACCTATCTGACATAATAATGAGAATGGTAACATTTCAGGTATGTCGTTCCTTGTAATAATGTGAGCTTACAAGCCTTAAGGACAGTCTGATCTGTGATAAGGTGTTCCCTGATATTTGTAGTATCGTGGTATTACTATACATCTTGAGTTATTGCGATATAGAGCAGTGTCTCTAGTGGTGACTTGTTTGAACCATTCTCAATAGTCACACGACTGTACAGAGGAGCGATTAGACTACCTGCAAGACACGTACGTTAGTTGGATTGCATACGAATCAGGCGAAATGCAATTCTTTTGAGCACGACTGTATAATAGAAATATTCGCCCGCACATTTCCTTTGAAAGGCCACAGCCGGTTTAATTACAAAAATAATCCGAGCATGAGTTTCGTTTCTAATGACAAAGAAATCGATAGGATGTAAAAACATAACCTTAACTCTAAATCTTCGATTCAGTATGAAAGACCGTTTAATGAGTGACTAAAAGAAGGTCATTGCCAATACGTTCCAAAAATCTGGAGTCACCTGAAAATAAGCAAGTCATGTTGAAGACTCAGAAATGGAGATAAACACTTGAAGAACTTATAAAAATGTGGGATTAGCCAGCAGTGAAAACAGTTTATATGTTCAAAAAAAAAAAATGTTTGTGTTGCTTATGGAACTTAACTACGGGGTCATCAGTCCCTAAACTAACAAACTAGCTAATACTAAGGACGGCACAAATATCCATGCCCGAGGGGGGATTCGGACCCCCGACCGTATGGCCGTGCAGACCATGACTGGAGCGCCTCAGTCCCCTCGGCCACCGCGGCCGGCCAGTTTATATGCCTTCCGTTTATTCATTGTTAATGCGGTGTATTGATTATAAAACAATTTTTGTTCTATTCAACTGAGAATTGATGATCAACGATGACTCGCATAATTTTAATATAAAATACGTTTCACTGTTGTTAGGCATTTGCATTACGGAACATCTAGTACGCAGACCTGCACTGGTCTGGTAGTTTTTTGTTTCAAGTACTGCGCTCCTGAACACGACTTTGCGACGCCCTGGGATTCGGGACCTACAGGCTGAAAAACACTGGTGTAAAGCAATGGCAATTACCTTCTTGCATCTAGGGGGGACGACATTCTAGAGCAACAGAACAAAGAACATCACACAGTACCGCACACAGCATGGTAAATAGGGCACCGTATTCTTTTGCACACGTCAGTGACTGACAGAATTTCACAATAACAGGAGTAGAAGGAAAACATGACACTGAAACGGACGCCGTGGCCTACAATCGAGTAAGAAAGGCGGGAATTAAACACAGGACACAGTAGCGTTCAAGTTTCGCTTAATGAGTGTGCAGAGCAGGGTAATGTGAGGCCGCCAGCTTTGCTCTAGTCTAGCGCGGCGGTTTTGCGAGACCCTTGAAGCAGAGGAACGAAGGCGAGGAAGCGTCTCACAGGATGCCTCATGGCAATGAGAACGTCACATACCCATTGTGCGGTACTGGTTATTACTGTGGTAGGTCCGCTCTGATGACCGACGCAGTGTAATGTAACAATTTTGTGTGGTTGGAGGAGCTTACGGATTTGGATTTAGAATATTAGTAATAACTTCTCCCTCGAGACCCCCTGGCCGCCTATGAGAACTGGTGTCACGGCATGAGTAAAACTGTGCTAGCACGAATTTTCAAGTGAAAAGTGAAGTGACCAAACCTACGGCAATAGCGCCAAGAGGAATGTAAAGGTCGGACCTGAAGTGCCCATAGTAACAGAAACTCTAACGTGTATTTAGGTTGCACTCTGAGGGAGACAAAGACCTTTAAGGCTGTGCTCAAATACCGAGAGTTCTTGTTCCCTCTATGGAAGTACCAGTTCTGAAATTTAGATAATCTTTGGTGGACCGCACGTGTTTGCAAACAAAGCCGCTGAAGGCGTCCTAGATACCTCACATCCACATGTTTAACTGTAAAGCTGAAAGCCTTTCTTGATGTGTTAAATTTCATGGTAATTAGTAGCATTTTATTGCGGTTGAAAATAAATTTATTTGTGTGCTGACCATAGTAGAGTGACACGGAGAAAAATAATGTGAATTGTATGAGTGACCGTATTTGGTCCAATCTGTTCATGAGCCTGAGAGAAATCGAACAGGTAAGACAACCTAACACGTTCAATTGTTTAGATTACGAAGAATCTCACCCTAGAATATTACATTATTAATTTCACTGCTAACGCTTAGTATTATCTGTGAAGTGCCCGTGTAAAGATCTACATATATGGTGGGAGCCATATAAGGTCGCACTTGGAGTTTACTATAGTCGGCGTCACCTACGAAGGCGGCCCAGTTTACGAGCCCTCCCTCGGGATTGGCTGTGTGTATTTTGTCCTTAGAATAAGTTTAAGTAGTTTGTAAGCCTAGGGACTAATAGAAGACAACTTCTTAGCCAACATACAAACATTTTTATTTATGTTTGACAATCAGTTTCTGTATGAATTTTACCAACTGCTGATCTCACTGAAATTATGAAACCGTTTTCCTGAAATTTTAATAGTGTTCCGAAAGATAGGTAATATCAAAGAGAGCAGAAGACGGTAAATTTGATTACTGAAACTTGTCACTGTAAATAAATAAAAATAATGCGTTCATGGATAAGAAACTGTCTTCCCAGATAAGAAATTTAAAAATCGAACCTTCGTCTCAATTTGAGGACATTTAGTAGATTTGAGTGACCACGTTCTAGTTTCCTTCTAATGTGACTCTTTATTTTCTGTTACTTACTTTGCTTTAATTTTTAGTACAACGATCAGCTCTGTTGAAATTATTTGCTACCTATGTCGTTACCGTCAGGAAGTTACAAGGACTTCCATAGTAAATTGTATCTAACCTCATAGTTCACAGATGTAATTTTGTCATACTCATTAAATGAAAACATAAAAATGTAGCGCCTCTACAAGAAAAAGATAGTACTCCATCAAAACGTCACATCGTGGTTTGTATACAACAGAAGCATCGTAAAGCCTAATAAGTCCTCTCCCTAGGGGAGAAGCTTTTTCGCCTCAGGAGTGCTTCGTCTTTAGTGGCGTCTTTAAGAGTACTTCATCTTGACAGAGTTTTGAGAGGAGTTCAGCTACGCGTAAGCAGAGAGATTAAAGAGGACTACAAACTTCATTCGTGCTATCTGACGTCAAATTTTGAGCCCACTAATCGTCTACGCATAACGAATCAAAGACGCTAACAAATTCTGAGCCAGCGTATTGCATCTAGCATTTAAAATTTGTTTATATATATATATATATATATATTACAGAAAGTCAAAAAATAATGTTGCGAAATTGTAATTATGTTTGAAACACAAATAATTTATTAATCAGGGTTTCAGCACTACATCATTAAATTCGTGTTCTAGTTTAATGATGCAACATACGTTGTGCAAATTGATGTTGCTTTGTTTCAAGGACTGCGTATGTCTCCTAGTGTTTTAGGCAGCAGTATCAATATTTTAGTTTTTTCATAGTAACTCAAACGTCCAAACAAGTTATCGGGAATTTCCAGAAACAGTAGAAACATTTTCGTTGGTGCCCAACACCGCATCACCTCACGATATTTCATTTAATCTATCGGCTACGGTATTTTGTTTCTCTTTGTGTAGAAACGTTACATTTCTCTGCTCTGTGCAGATTTCATTGTGTACCGACAATGCAAACAATCAAAAGAAGGAACAAAACGGCTGTCCATTCTTTCGAAATGATTACTGAAATACGCTGAGTGCTTCCGATGCATATGCAAAACGAATACATGATTAAAATTGTATCAGATTTATTTCTAGATTTGTTGTATTTTCCTTTTTGCACACTGCGAGATGAATCTTGTTTCAATATAACTGAGCTAGAAAATTAATTCACTGTTCGACTGATTCCCTGCAGTTATTTACCTTTTGTTTCTCGTCACCTTATACCTCCAATAATTAAAGGCAAACGTTTTTTTTTTGAAACAAAGTGTGCTGCCTGTAGTGGGTTTAAAGGAACAGTTTTATCAGCAGGACAAATATGTCTGACGATTTTGTTACACTGTCATTAATAATATTTTCTGTTTATATTTATTTAATGCTTAAGTAATATAAGCTGTCTTTTTGATACGAAAGCGTTTGTAGATTAAAGCGACTACTAGGTATTTGAGACTTTTTCGCTTCTACTGATCTTCCTGCTTCTAAAGATAAATCTTATTCTAAGATCAACCCACATATTTTTTTACAAGTACACAGCGTACCACTGAAAACTGGACGTTATGTGAGCAATAATTACATACATATACCAGCATCAGTTTCCAGCGTTGACTGGTGTTTTTCTCCATTCTTATACGAGTCTTTCTACTGCTTCCTTCTCCATCCATCGCTTTCTCTCTATCCTTTTTATTTTCGTTTTCATGTAGCTAAACTATGTGTATTACAAAAGTAAAATTTTCTACCTTCTTGGAGTGGGATACTAGGAAACTGTCTGCGTTATCTGTTACGAATGGAGTTTGTAGTAGACATGCAATTAATTACAACTTGATACGTGATCTGGCGATTTTTCTTGAATTTAATTTTTTTTTCGATTTCATATCACCTTAACTATGCGCCTAACTGTAAGATAATTTCGAAAGTACATTCAGTGGTATATCTGCATACAGTCTCCTAAATATGTCGCTAACTGTGTTAACTGTGTAATAAAGACGTAATAAATCGAAACCTTATATGCGATAAAGGGGATTTTCACGAAAATAACTGTATATTACCTCATTTAACATGATGTCTTTCTGTGATATAATTCGGAAGGTATGTTCGGTGGTATGTGCGTATAGTTGTCTGTGTAGTCCGAAAGTCTGTCGAACACAGGTAATGAATGTAACGTCAGGAACGACGTGAAAGTATACATCGATCAACTGATGATGAAACTGAAGCGATGAAACTGAAGTAGAGGAATTGAATTAAAATTTATGCCATGGCTGGGATTCGAACCCGGGACTTCCTAATTTCTCGACAGAGGCTATACCACTAAGCCACCGAATACCGCAGCAGCACGGACTGTGTTAAGGTACGCATCCCTCCTCAACACAAACCAATTCTGCCCCAATATAAATACGTATCAATATTGCCTAGACTTTCAAATAGTGAAATAGCACCCCATAAATGATAGTTAATAGGAACGTTCCTGACTTGCTCCTCACACACAGTATATAAATAATGTCTGTTCGGTGTCTGAACACGTCTGAACCAAAAGACGGAAAGAGCTAAAAATTTGTACAGTTACTAATGTCTACCCGGGGAAGGCTTTAGACACGGTTTTGTGGCGATCGGATAGTTATCTAATATATAAAACAGAGTGTCCGTATATTTGTACGTGTTGCAAACAAACCTAAAGTTTTTTTTCCAATCTTTATGAAATTTTCTACACGTAAGCTTCAATCCACGAGGACGATCGACCTAAGTGTAAGAATCACATACGATATATAGTTCACGAGATATGACGTCATAAACAATGAGATGAGCGAAAAACTTGCATTTTGCGACAATGTTGCTCATTTTCTCCTAAACCATTGGACCGATTTCAACCAAATTTGGTACACACATTCCTTACCGTTTGCAACCATTTGTTGCATGGTTAAGAATCACATACAGCACATGGTTCAAAAGATATTACGTCATAACCAACAGAAATCGCGAAAAAATGCCATATAATGCGGCGAGACTTTCAAAATACACTGTATGGGAATGACAGTACTTAGTGACTTGCAACAAACTTTAAACATAATTTCAAACCTTTATTAAACTTTTTCTCGCTGGTAACCATAGTAAAATTATGAAAGGAAAAAAGTTTCTCGCTTACTACTTTTCCGCTGTTTATGGAGTAAAACTACGGCTCTCGGTATGGCATTACAATTTATAATTTGAACATTACAAATTGTAGCGACAGGAAATTTTACAGGCACTATACACGCATTTAGTTGCATGTAGCTTCTAAATTGTATCTCAGTACGACAGGTAGTTCTTGAGATAAGAGCACGTAAAAAGAAACGTTCATGGAATACCGCCCCACCACCCACCAAGTTTTAATCTATTACTCCTTTACTACTAACTGTATTCCCAAAAGATTTTATAGGCATACAGCCGTTATACAAATGAATATATAATTGACAAATGGCAGAAATAAATAAATAAATACCCGGGCAACGCCGGGTTTTCAGCTTATATATATATATATCCAATAATAAATCATTGTTGGCGAGAGCGTGTCTATGACAGAGTAACAGTCGAACAAAAATCTAGTCAGAAATATGGAATATGTGCCAAATACTTCCGGCGAATGATGGAATAGCCAACAGAGTTATGGCAGCAGTAGGCCAGTACTCATAGCGAGGTGAAACATTCAGAGATGGGATAAATGTAACGACACTCCCAACCAGAAATGGTGACCTTGGTGTAGTTGATGTCGAGCACTCTTTATAAGAAGAACATTGAAAATTTATGAACAGCTATACTGCACTGTGAGAGCGCCCATATCACACAAACTAGGCCTTGACACAAGCTACCTGAGGAGACAGACCAACACATTATGAAACAGAAAAACAGCAGAGCTGACAGATGACAACCCCTCTAAACAACAACAGCAGAGCTATATGAGCTCCTGAATGACAATGGGAAGAGAAACAAAATGGAAACCATGCGTGCAACAATACGGTGATCCCAACTCTGGAAACACATCAATAATCAGATCCTCGATGCAAACATAAGGTTCACGTAGTATATGGCCGTTAATGACGCAATCGCCGCGAAGGAAAACCGACACAGAATACAGTTGCCAGACACTGATAAATGCAAGGATTGCGACCTCCTAGACTCTCTTCAGCATCGGTGCATACGTGGTGAAAGTAAGAAGGTGTGGCAATGGTGTGGCAGGAAATGTGCGTTGATAGGGCGAACAACCACCAAAGAAATAACGATAAAAAAATGTTCAAATGTTTGTAGAGCTTATGGGACTTAACTACGGGGTTATCAGTCCCTAAACTTACAAACTACTTATCAACTAGCTAAGACAAAGGACGCACAAATATCCATGCCCGAGGAAGATTCGAACCCCCGACCGTAGTGGCCGTGCAGACCGTGACTGGAGCGCCTCAGTCCCCTCGGCTACCGCGGCCGGCCAATAACGATCGCGACCATGCTATTGCCTTATTACGACTACTTTCCCACGACAAAACAAAACATGTGAACGTGGTTGATTGCCACACGATACATTACATGATCGACAAATGTAAGGAACATACCTACAATGATTCTCCGATAGACAGTGTAAGTCAATCAAAGAAACTCCTACCCTTTCAAAACCCACGAACCAAAACACAATTCGCCAACTACCCAAAGGCACTTGAATTAATAAAGATATGAAGAACGAAGAAAAAGGAAAAAATGAACGAAGAGGGGGAATGAAAAGATTTAAAAAAAACGGAAGAAAACAGGCAATTACCGTAATACGAAGCGGGATATTTTCGGCGCGTAGTTCTAACGGAGTTGTGAGAAATGTTACCGTGAAACGATTTTCAGTTGGCTGCGATAAAGAAAAGATACGATTAAAATTTGATTCGATAATAGCTCCGAGGGGAGTCACGGTGTCGAATATGATGCGTGTGCGACGAGCAATGTAAATTTATTTGTTCTTGTTTTATTTAACACGTTCGCTGCGGCTGACGCTTGTAAGCGTTTCCGCGATCATCTCACCAGTGCGGGTAACGCTTATAAGCGGCGCGTTCACTGGCTGAGTACTCAGTTTAGTTTGTTTGGCTCTGCACTCGTGTTAGTACAAGCCACCAAAAAAATATCACGCAACGTTTTCCTGTCTGCAGTTGCGTATTTTCGTCTTTATTCGTCTGTGTTGTGCATTGTTTGCAATGGCGGCGAAACAACAGACACCAGGGCCTTCTAACCCGAAAAAGAGTAGGAAGAGTGAACAATATACGCTTATAAGCGTCAGACAGCATTCGACATGCAGCTAAAGCATACTTGCATTTCTATATGTAGCTCCACCTCTTGCGCAGAGATTATTTTTGCTGTCAGTATTAGGTACGTGCACAACATGAACCTACATGTTTCTCGGGGGTCTGATTTCAGCTCTCAGCGCACGTGCGCTTACCGGCGTCCGCTTAGAGCGTTAGCGGCCTGCACTGGTGACCGCAACGAACGTGTTAAGTCATTTTGTGTTTTGAAGACGGAAGATTATCAGTTTAATTTTATTTCGTTATATGTTGAATCAAATGATGTTTTTAATAATATAGAAAGCATGAAGTCCTGGGTTCGAATCCCGCCAATGGCACAAATATTCATTCAATGCATCTCCTTCAATGTCTCTGAGGTATATATATATATATATATATATATATATATATATATATATATATATATATATATATATATATATATTGAGACAAACTATGTGTCTGGATAATGATTTATTAGTGTTGTGCTTTCATCTATTTTCTGTATTTTCAGAGATTCATAAAGGTTTGCAATTATGTGTAAAGTTTGTTGCAAGTCGATAAATGCACTTATTGTGAAACAGAGGATCAGTATGTCACAAGCTGGGGAATTTTCTGTTACTCTAGTTGTTAGTGATGTCATATCTCCTGAACAATGTGTTGTAGGTGCATTTTATCCCCATTTGTTTCCTTTTGGTAAACAGAATTAGTATCAAAATTTGTTTGAAATCGGTTCATTAGTTTAGGAGGCGATGTGTAACATTGTCGCACAGTGCAGCTTATCGCAAATTTCGTTGTTTATGATGTCATATATTAACTATCTACCATGCTAACTCTTACCCCGGAGCTATTCTTGTCTGATGGTACGTATTACGTGCACAGAGATTGGCTAAAGCCGGTCCAGTATTTTATCAGGAGATGTAGAAAACACATACACACACACACATATTATTAATAAGTGGTACAGTCTGACATTACTATAGTGCCGCCCGTAATTGTTGATCTACCATAGGAGAGTTATTTCTAGGTTTCGATGCCAGTGTTGTAGTAAATGGTTCCATTGGGAAGAATGTACAGGCACGGATATTGGAGATTTTAATGAGATTTTTCCATTCTGCTGCAAATTAGACTGAAACTAGCTGAATGGGAAGGAAAGATTAGAGCACTTAATTCTGAGTTGGACAGTGCCAGAGAGGAACTGAGGAATTTAGAAAAAGAGTTACCAGAGAACATGAGCCGAAGAAGGAACAGCATCTGACAATTTCATCATTGGAAAAAAAAAAAACGTAATAGAGGCGCTCAATTAAGATACGACGTTGTCAACAGCCAGCTAACACTAAGAGAAAGTAGGAGGAATGTCCTGTTGGGTGGTAGGAGTCAAGTAAGAGATTTGGGCCAGATTTTGGGCTATCCTTGTGCAACGGCTCTACAATGTTTTGATAGTAGGTAAAGAGGGAAACGATACTGAGAATGAAAAATGCAATAGAGAAAGAGTAACCCCGCAAAAGTAGCTACATTAACGAACCATGTAGACATTGTGTCGGTGCCTGGTCTCATGTGATGTCAACGCCCCCGTTAAACAACTCTGAAGAACATACGTGGATTAAAATCTGCTGCTTAGGACGGCTACTCGGCCAGAGATGAGGTGGTTTATGTTGATGCCATTGGTAGGTGGGATTTTACTAGGCGTGGCCTGCGAGGTAATCAGAAAGGTAGGGTTAAACTCACGAAACTCCTTAAGGGCCTGCACTGCAGTGACATTGAAGTATTACTCGGTTCTGTGAATTTGACGTACGTTATTCATATTCCTATTTTTGTAGTAAAGACAAACAGCAGATTGATAGATAATTTTCCTATAGACCTAGATAAATTTAACTGAAAAATGATAAACTCCAATCAGTAATTGAAAACAGTCCTTCAAATCAATGCATTCATATATGTAATAATTGTAAAAGTCACGGAAAGCTTACAACGCTTATATTGGGATGAGGTGTACCAGGAAACCAATGATAACTTACAGTACCTTTTTTCATGATACACTTGTAAGTATATCTGAAAATCTTTCTCTCAGAAAAACTAATATATATGTTCCACATTCTCTGCTAAACTATTGGATCAATCTCAACCAAACGTGGTGGACATATTCCTATCATACCTTTATTCAAGAAAGGCAGGAGGAGTAACGCACTAAACGATAGGCCTTTTTCCATTGATATCAATTTGCAGCAGGGTTTTGGAACATATCATGTAATCAAATATTACGAATTATCTCGAACAGAATGATCTATTGACCCAAGGTCACCAGGGATTAAAAAAATATCGTTCATGCGAAACACGACTAGCTCTTTACACACACGATGAGTGCTAGCGACAAGGGTTCTCAAATTGATTCCGTATTTCTTGATTTCCAGAAGGTTTTTGACACCGTGCCTCACAAAAGGCTTTTAATCAAATTGCGTGGTTATGGTTTATCGCCCAAAATCTGCGACTGTCAGACAAGACACAGTTTGTAGTAATTGATAGTAATGCATCGACCAAAAGACAGTTCCACAGAGTAGTGTTATTGGTATTCTGCTGTTCCTTATTTACATAAACTACTTGGGAGAAAATCTAAGCAACTCCCTTAGGTTGTTTGCAAATGACGCCGTAATTTACCGTCTACTAAAATCATCTGAAGATCGTAACCAACTGCAGAACGATCTAAATTTTAAGATATCACCATGGTGTAAAAATGGCAATGGAAAATAAATAATGAGAAGTGTGACGTCGTCCACATGAGTACGAAAAAAATCGTTGTTTACAAGCTAAGTAAATCAAAAGTGAAGGCCTTAAAATCCACAAAATACCTAGGAATAATTATTTTTCAGCTTTAGACTGGAATGAACACCTAGATAATTTCGTGGGATAGGCGAAACAGAGGCCGCGTTCTATTCGTCGAACCCTTAAAGGATGCAACAGAGCTACTAAAGAAACTTGTCCGTCCTTTTTCTGAGTATTACTGCCCAGTGTGGCACCCTTATCATGTGGGCTTCACAGACGTAATCGAAAGAGTCCAAAGATGGGCACCTCGTTTTGTATTGTCACGATACAGGGGAGACAGCTTTGCGAAAATGATACAGGATTTGGGATGGGAATCATTACAACAATGGCGCTTATCGCTGCGACGTGAGCTACTTACGAAACTCTAATCGCCATCATTATCCTCCGAATGCGAAAATATATGGTTGAGTCCCACTTACAGAGGTAGAAATGACATTCAGAATAAAATACGAGAAATCAGAGCTCTAACGGAGAGATTCGTGTGTTATTTCTTCCCGCTCGCTATTCGAGAATGGAATGGGAGATAAATAGTATGAAGGTGGTTCGTTGAACCATATGCCAGGCACTTAAATATGATTTGCAGAGTATCCCATGTAGATGTAGATGAAGTATCGTTGTAGCGTCTTGCGCTTTGCAGGAAATAAACGATCAAGTGGAATGCAGTTCATTGATTCAAAACGCCTTCTTGGCGTGCAATAAACCACAAACCGGTAATAATAGAGAAGACACAAAACAACAACTGACAAAGTAACAAAGACAAGTACAATTTGGGACAGTCCTACACTAGACATGCAACACAAGTGAATGATGCATCGAGACCACATAGAACAAAACGCCTGAAATGATCCTTCATGATACTTCCATAGGTGAGATTGAGTCAATAATTAAATCACTAAAGACTAAGGACTCTTGTGGATATGATGGGGTATCTAGCAGAATTCTAAAGTACTGTTCTCCATATGTTAGCCCAGTACTAAGCCATATTTGTAATTTTTCCTTTCAGAATGGTCAGTTTCCTAACAGATTAAAGTACTCAGTAGTGAAACCGCTTCATAAAAAAGGAGAAAGGGATAATGTAGACAACTATAGACCTATTTCTATGCCATCGGTTTTTTCCAAAGTTATTGAAAAGGCTGTATATTCAAGATTAATTGATCATTTCAGTTCTCATAATTTCCTGTCAAACGTACAGTTTGGTTTTAGAAGTGGTTTAACGACCGGAAACGCTATATTTTCGTTTCTCTGTGAGGCACTTGATGGGTTAAATAAGAGGCTACGGACATTAGGCGTCTTCTTTGATTTAACAAAAGCGTTTGATTGTGTTGATCACAAAATATTGTTGCAGAAGTTGGAACATTATGGAATACGGGGAGTAGCCCACAACTGGTTCACCTCTTACTTTAATAATAGACAACAGAAGGTAATTCTCCGCAATGTAGAAAATGGCTATGACGTGCAATCCCAATGGGGCACAATTAAGTATGGGGTGTCCCAGGGGTCTGTTTTGGGACCATTGCTGTTTCTTATTTATATAAATGATATGCCTTCGAGTATAACAGGTGATTGTAAAACATTTTTGTTTGCTGATGACACCAGCTTGGTAGTGAAGGATGTTGCTCGTAATATTGACACAGTATCAAATAATGCAGTTCAAGAGATAAGTTCATGGCTAATAGAAAACAAGTTGATGTTAAATCACAGTAAAACTCAGTTTTTACAATTTCTAACACATAATTTGACGAAATCTGACATTGTGATTACACATAATGGGCATGTGATAAGTGAGACTGAACAGTTCAAATTTCTAGGTGTTCATATAGACAGTAAGCTGTCATGGAAAGCCCATGTTCAGGTTCTTGTTCCAAAACTAAATTCTGCTATATTTACCATTAGAACAATATCTGAGATAAGTGATTTTTCAACACGAAAAGTAGTCTATTTCGCTTACTTTCACTCACTTATGACGTACGGCATTGTTTTTTGGGGTAACTCGCCTGATGCAAAAAGGATATTTCTGGCTCAAAAACGGGCGGTTCGAGCAATATCTGGTGTAAGTTCGCGAACGTCATGTCGACCCCTTTTCAGTAGTCTGGGAATTTTGACTCTGGCGTCACAATACGTTTTTTCTTTAATGTCGTTTGTTGTTAATAATATCAGCTTATTCCCACGAGTTAGTAGCTTTCACTCGGTGAATACTAGACATGTCTAATCTACATTTGCACCACACCACCTTAACACTTGTGCAGAAAGGGGTGCAGTATTCTGCGGCATCCATTTTCAATAAGCTGCCACAAGAACTTAAGAATCTTAGCACTAATCCACATGCTTTCAAATCTAAATTGAAGAGTTACCTCGTGGCTCACTCCTTTTATTCTGTCGAGGAACTCCTAGAAAAGTTAAACAATTAAGCTAATTTATTTTTTCTTTATTGATTCTTTTCACTTTGTCTTAAGATTGTCGTGTGCAAAGGACTACTTAAAATTTTTCTATTACCATTATTGTGTAACAATTAATGTATTGACTTGTTCCATGACCATGGAGTCTTACTCCTGAAGTGGGTCCTATGGAAAAGAAAAAACAAATAAAAAAAATAATACAAAACTGAAAGGGATCTAACTACTACGATAAGTGCCGATGGAGTTAAGCAGGCGTAGGAGCGACCGGCCAATGTCATAGATGTAACTGCACTTAAGTCCTCACTTCTTTGGTGCGCTTATTAAGCCAGTACAGCGGAGGGATACATTCACAGTTCTGACTGGCTGGACACAGTCGCATGCGGCTCCTCACGAAATAACACCGTGCTACAGCGCCGTCTTGCTAGAAGTTGTTGTTGTTGCTGTTTATGCTCTGGAAGTCTGTCGACGTGAGTGAATTGGGGAAGCTACGGAGCACACCTTGTGCGTCTGTTCTGCGGGCCCTCTAACGGGTAATGGGCCGCGACCACTATCCGCTATTGGTATGGGAGTGTAAACCACCTATGATGTATGAGTATCTAAAGTGCCATTTGTACCAGGAGACGGCGTTGGGGCTGGTGAAATTGACCACCCAATTTCGAGAAATCTATTCGGGTTAGGTATTTCCGCCCTATAATGACTCGATTTTATTTTAGTTATTTCTAAGTTACCATGTAACATAAAATTACGTATCGTATTGCAACGTATTTCAAAAAGTTTGCAGATAAAAAAAAATAAAAAATAAAAAAAAAATAAAAAAAACATTACGTAGACTTTGCTTAGGACTCTGTGGCTGATTTGAGGTCATAAACACAAGAGGACGAAATCGAGAGAAGGTAACGAAATTTTATTTAATATAGAGAGCACAGCAATATTTCATTACGTCCTCGATACTGATTTCATACACACTCTCTTTCGGAATCGAAGTTTGCAGGGTTAGGAAATACGTGCCATTGCCTTTTTAAGACAACTATTCCGTTCAAAAAGCTATTTTTGAAATCAAGCTTCTTGTCTCAATAAATGCAAATTTATATTTGTGATTCGTCACACGTTTTATAAAACTATGTCGAAGGCCCACTCCCATGAACCACAGACATTGCCGAGGTGGGGTGGCTTGCGTGCCTCAACGATACAGATAGCCGTACCGTAGGTGCAACCACAGCGGAGGGGTATCTGTGGAGAGGCCAGACAAACGTGTGGTTCCTGAAGAGGGTCAGCAGCCTTTTCAGTAGTTACAGGGGCAACAGTCTGGATGATTGACTGAGCTGGCCTTGTAACATCAGCTAATGTGGCTTTACCACACAGCTATTGCGAACGGCTGAAAGCAAGGGGAAACTACAGCCGTTATTTTTCCCGAGGACATGCAGCTCTACTGTATGAACATATGATGATGGCATCCTCTCGGGTAAAATATTCCGGAGGTAAAATAGTCCCCCATTCGGATCTCCGGGCGGGGACTACTCAGGAGGATGTGATCATCAGGATAGACAATACTGGCATTCTACGGGTCGGAGCGTGGAATGTTAGATCCCTTAATCGAGTAGGAAAATTAGAAAATTTAAAAAGGGAAATGGATAGGTTGAAGTTAGATATAGTGGGGATTAGTGAAGTTCGGTGGCAGGATGAACAGGATTTCTGGTCAGGTGAGTACAGGATTATAAATACAAAATCAGTTAGGGGTATCACAGGAGTAGGATTGATAATGAATAAGAAAATAGGAATGCGGGTAAACTACTATGACCAGCACAGCGATCGCATTATCATTGTCAAGATAGATACGAAGCCAACACCGACAACAGTAGTACAGGTTTATATGCCAACTAGCTATGCCGATGATGAGGAGATCGAAGAAATATATGAGGAGCTAAAGGAAATTATTCAGACAATTAAGGGAGAGGAAAACTTAATTGTTATGGGAGACTGGAATTTGGTAGTAGGACAAGGAAGGGAAGGGAAGATAGTGGGTGAATATGGTCTGGGCAAAAGGAATGAAAGAGGAAGCCGCCTGGTAGAATTTTGCACGGAACATAATTTAGTTATAACAAACACCTGGTTTAAGAATCACAAAAGAAGGTTGTATACGTGGAAGAGACCAGGAGACACCGGGAGATACCAGATAGATTTTATAATGGTAAGACATAGATTTCGGAACCAGGTTTTGAAGTGTAGGACATACCCAGGGGCAGACATAGACTCTGACCATAACTTGTTGGTTATGAACTGTAGGCTGAAACTGAAGAAACTACAGAAAGGTAGGAAAATAAGGAGATGGGACCCAGATAAATTGAAGGAACCTGAAGTTCCTAAGAATTTCAGAGGGAGCTTCAGGCAACAATTGACAGAAACAGGGGAAAATAAAACTGTTGAGGAGGAATGGGTAAAATTGAGAGATGAAATAGTGAAGGCAGCAGAGGAAAAAATAGGTAGGAAGGCAAGACCTACAAAGAATCCTTGGATATCACAGGAGATACTAAATTTAATCGATGAAAGGAGAAAGTATAAAAATGCAGTAAATGAAACAGGCAAAATGGAGTACAGACGACTAAGAAATGAGATTGACAGGAAGTGCAAAATGGCTAAGCAGGAATGGCTAGAAGGCAAATGCAAGGATGTAGAAGAATGTATAAATAGGGGAAAAATAGATACAGTCTACCGGAAAATAAAAGAAACATTTGGCGTTAAGAAAAACAGCTCTATGAATATCAAGGACACTGATGGAAAACCAGTTCTCAGCAAAGAAGGGAAAGCTGCAAGATGGAAAGAGTATATAGAGGGGCTCTACAAAGGAAATGAACTTCGAGACACTATTGTAGGAAGGAAAGAGGATGTAGATGATGATGAAATAGGAGATACTATACTGAGAGATGAATTTGACAGAGCACTGAAAGATCTAAGTCGAAACAAGGCCCCTGGAGTAGATGATATCCCGTCAGAGCTACTGAAGTCTCTGGGAGAACCAGCCATGACAAAATTGTTTCACATTGTGTGTAAGATGTATGAGACAGGTGAAGTACCCTCAGACTTTAAGAAAAATGTTATAATCCCCATTCCAAAGAAAGCGGGTGCAGACAGGTGTGAAAACTACAGAACCATCAGTTTAATAAGTCATGGTTGCAAAATATTAACACGAATTATTTACAGAAGGATGGAAAAGCTGGTAGAAGCCGACCTCGGGGAAGATCAGTTTGGGTTCAGGAGAAATGTAGGAACACGGGAGGCAATACTCACTTTACGGCTTATCCTAGAAGATAGATTAAGAAAAGGCAAACCAACATTTCTAGCTTTTGTAGATTTGGAGAAGGCTTTTGACAATGTTGATTGGAATAAACTCTTTCAAGTTCTGAAGCAAGCAGGAGTAAAATATAGGGAGCGTAAGGTTATTTACAACTTGTACAAAAACCAGACAGCGGTTGTCAGAGTTGAAGGGCATGAAAGGGATGCAGTGGTTGGAAAGGGAGTAAGACAGGGTTGTAGCCTTTCCCCAATGTTGTTCAATTTGTACATTGAGCAAGCTATAAAGGAAAGCAAGGAGAAATTTGGAGAAGGAATTAAAGTTCAGGGTGAAGAATTAAAAACATTGCGTTTTGCCGACGACATAGTAATTCTGTCAGATACAGCAAAGGACCTGGAAGAGCAATTGAACGGAATGGACAGTGTGCTGAAAGGTGCATATAAGATGAACATTAACAAGAGTAAAACTAGGGTAATGGAGTGCAGTGTAAGAAAATCAGGTGATGCTGAAGGAATTAGATTAGGTAACGAAACAATAAAGGAGGTAGATGAGTTTTGTTACTTGGGCAGTAAAATAACAAATGATGGTCGCAGTACAGATGATATAAAATGCAGAATGGCAATGGGCATTTGTATGGAGTGTTGCCTTGTATGGGAGTGAAACATGGACGATAAGCAGTGTGGACAGAAAGAGGATAGAGGTTTTTGAAATGTGGTGCTACAGAAGAATGCTGAAGATTAGGTGGGTGGATCGTGTAACTAATGAGGAGGTACTGAACCGAATTGGGGAGAAAAGAAATTTCTGGCATACCTTGACTAAAAGAAGGGATAGATTGGTAGGACACATTCTTAGACATCAAGGAATTGTGAATTTAGCGTTGGAGGGAAGTGTGTGGGGTAAAAATCGCAGAGGGAGACCAAGAGATGCGTATAGTAAGCAGATTCAAGTGGATGTGGGTTGTCGTTCTTATGAGGAGATGAAAAGGCTTGCTCAGGATAGAGTAGGGTGGAGAGCTGCATCAAACCAGTCTCTGGACTGAAGACCACAACAACAACAACAACAACATGTCGAAGGCTATAAACCATCACATCTTTACAAACCTACAATTGTCTTGCATTCAGGAGGACCGCGGTTCAAATAGACCTTCCGACGTACAGATATAGTTTTTTCGCAAAACCGTTCCATTTGAATTCCAGTATCGTTCCTTTCAAAGGACCAGTAAATCTCTTCCACGTTGTTATGAAAGCGATACAAGCTTGTGCTCAATCTCTAACGCCATTGGAATTTAATATTTCTTCATTTCCTTCGCCGGCCGGGAATAGCCGAGCGGTCTGAAGCACCACGTTACGAATCGCGCCGCCCCCCGCGCCGGAGGTTAGAATCCTCCCTCGGTCATGGATGTTTATGTCGTCTTTTGCATAAGTTAGTTTATAAGTAGTTTGTACGTTTAGGGACTGATGACCCCGCAGGTACGTCCCATGAGCTTAACAAATGTTTGATCACTTGAATTTGAACATTTCCTTCCCTACATATGTGTAGAATCAGTCTTTTATAACCATCTCATCTTGATTTAACACTAGAAGCACCAGAATTTTCCGTATCCCTAGTAGTACTATGTGGCCTTTCTGCATATGTCTCTATGCCAGTATATCTGCTAGTGGCACTTTCTCCTGTCTTACCCACTACCGTTCTTCATCAATTTCTCTTGAAATTCCTTACCACCTTCCATGCAACTTTCATTGTGACATTTATCTATATGCCATTGAAATAGTCTCTTTCTCTCTTACGTCTGCAGTCTGTCTATTCATTTACCGTTCTCTCCTTTCTAGACACGTGTCTGCCTATAGATTGGTCTGGAATGTGAGCCCTAAACCGCATAACTTCATCTGGAGGAGAAAAGCGAATGGGGAAGAGTGGACAACATTTTAGTATTAATGTTCACTTGTCTCAAGAATGCAGACACCCAAAGGTTATGTCCGTTCTCCAGGTATCTTCTTTCCTTGTCTGCTCTCTCTTCTATTCCCACCGCTACTATATTCACCCATTTATCTTTATATACTCCACTAGTATAGCACTAATCTTTCACCGCCGTTTTATGCTTTTGTTTTAAGCACAAATAAGTGCGTATATGTTGGAATACCAAACAGAGACTTCGGATGGAGCGTTTGCAGCCGTTTCCCTTCTTTTCTTTCTTAACACTAGATGTACCACGTGGATCATTTTTGATTCATAGGGGGGTTTCAAGTAGCCTAACCTCTCCATATTAATCGTATTACCAAACCATCTTGTGACTTTTAATCGTTTATGGAGTTGCAGAATTAACCAAAATTTCATCCCGCCAATGCAATTAGAACTAAGACAAAATTTAATGAAATAAATCGCAATTTGCGATCACTTATGGCTTTACTGTACTAGGTTTAGATGTAATACCAATGTGCGGCGAATGAAAATTTGTGCCCGGCCGGGATTCGAACCCGGGATCTCCTCCTTACTAGGCAGACGCGTAGCCATAAGTGATCGCAAATTGCGATTTATTTAATTAAAAATGCACGCTGTAACGACATCAAAAATATTTAATAGTAAGAAAAAATTATCTGTTGTCCAGTAGTACCATGTGGGTCATTTTTTACCCATACACAGTTTAACACAATTTGACGTCAGTATCACCAGTTTCTAAACATGAAATAATTTCTTGGCGTGCCTCAGTGTTATTCACGAGATGTAGGAGTTTGGTACAACATTGTGGGCCAAGAATAACGTGAAATACTATAAATTTTTAGGTTGGGCTACGCCTTGTATCAGCGCGTCTTTCGGTTTTCTGGCGGCATTCAGACCTATGAAGTGATACTGGGGAGCCACAGAACAATCGCACCTCAGTCTGAGGCACTATTATTAGTTGTATGACACGACACCAGGTATGAGGCACGTCTTCCTTTAGGCTACCACACACGAACGACGAATCGCAGCAATTCGTAGCATGCGATGTCGCTGCAATCCATCGCTCGCCTCTACCTCGACACGCACGAGCGATTTGTCAAGCAAATTTCTACGAGAATTACGAACCCATATGTGTAGGCAAATTCTGGAATGGAAAAGGCTCTTTCATTTTTTAACAGCAGTCACAGTTGATTTGTGCATCCTGACGAGTAATAGGCCCACTTTTAAATAATAATAAAGAAAAATTAAAAATGGAATTTGTGATTTATTAAACTTGTTTTGAATCCGTTTTCCTAGGACGTTTTGGTTTTTTACACTTCTAGTGGCGGCAAATGGCTTGTCTACATCTTTCTAGTGCAGTAACAGGTTTTGTTTTTTCGTTTATTAGTACTCAATTCCTTTTTATTGGTTCGTCTTATAGTTTAACTTCAAGTAACTGCGGTACACAATTCGTTTTTCAGTCTCGATGTGTCTACAGAAATGTTATAAACAGCACCACTGCTGACTACCAGGACTATAAATTTTGAAAAGGGTTCGTGTGAAACGATTGGCGTCTTCACTACAGCTTTGTTGATTTTCTCTGAACAATTAAATACCCTTTTAATATTATGGTACATATTACTCATTCTGTTTCGAAGTTAAACATTTTAATAATATCTCCAATTGTTTAATAAATAAATCAAAATCATCAGACGGAAATCAAGTGTTTCTTGGCTTCAAAACGCTGATCACTGCAGAAATTCTATGTTGTACTTTTTATTACTTCTTAATATAAGTGAAAACGCTGGCCTCCATTGCTCAAAGTAGTTCGTGCTCCCCGAATAATTATTCATTGTAACGTGAAGTTATTATTGAACGTGGAAAAGCCAAACGAATCACAAATGCGGATGATAATTAGAGAAATGAGTCACAGGCATATGGGCACACATCGCTGCTAAGCATCCAGGCAGCCATACTGCATCCACAAACCGCATGCAATCTGACAGATTGCCTGGGATTTCCATACGATCAGCGATGGGCCACCGATCGCTGCGATTTGCCCGCACACGTGCCATCTACGAAGCGATCGGTCGCTCATGTGACAGATTGCTGCGATCCGTCGCTCGTGTCTCGGGTCCTATACAAATGTTTGCCTTTGTCTTTGGTCAAGCCGTGTGGGCTGAGGCATTCGTTGTAGCAGCGACGTCGGCTTGTGGTATCGTGAGTTTCCGTCATTGAAGCGATGGCAAGACGATGCAGTCCTACATACACTGACATTCTCTGCTATCTACATTTCACCGAAGCAGTCAAGTGAAGAATACAGTAGCGAGACAAGCGCAAAGGAGGACAACAGTCTGTTACAAGGGAACCTGCTGATCAGGTATTTCAGATGCATCAAATGAACGGCAGAAAATAATAGGAAACATCTGATAATGATTTATTTCTTGAAAACGTAAGTATTTTTCAATCAACCTAAGTTTTGAACCAATAAGCGCGCAGTTCACTATATGTCTTTCTTTGTTCTGTTATTTAGGTATCGGGTTTACGAATCTCTTCTACATCTACAGCTACATCTACATAGGATACTCTGCAAATCACATTTAAGTGCATGACAGAGGGTTCATCGAACCACCATTATACTATTTATCTCACATTCAATTCTCGAGTAGCGCGCGGGAAGAAGGAACACATGAATCTCTCCGTTCGAGCTCTGATTTTTCGTATTTTATTCTGATGATCATTTCTACCTATGTAAGTGGGAGTGAACAATATATTTTCGCATTTGGAGGAGAATGTTAGCGATTGGAATTTCGTAAGTAACCCACGCAGCAGCGATAGGCGCCGTTGTTGTAATGATTTCCGTCCCAGATCCTGTATCATTTCCGTAACGCTGTCTCCCCTGTATCGTGACAATACGAAATGAGCTGCCCTTCTCTGGACTCTTTCGGTGTCCTCCGTCAAACCCATCAGATAAGGATCTTACACTTGGCAGCAATACTCCAAAAATGGACGGACAAGCGTAGTGTATGCAGTTTCTTTTGTAGTTCTGTTGCATCTTATAAGGGTTCTGACAATAAAACGCCGTCGCTAATTCGCCTTTCCCATAACATTATATACGTGTTCTTTCCAGTTTAAGTCTGAAGTAATAGTAATTCCTAGGTATTTTGTGGAGTTTACGGCCTTAACTTTTGCTTGATTTATCTTGTAAACAAAGTTTAACGGATTTATTTTCGTACTCATTATTTAGAGTCAATTGGCAATTTTTACACCATAGTGACATTTTATTTAGATCGTTCTGCAGTTGGTTTTGATGTTCAGATGATTTTACTAGACGGTAAGTAACGGGCCTACTGGGCGTCAGGTTAATGACAATACTCAGAGGATCAATGATCAATGCTCACTCTATTTTAAGTTATTCACTTGTAATAAGTTGGCGAGGTGAGAATGTATTGTCAGAGTATCACACGTACTTGCAGCCTCTTGCAAACAGCAGTAGGGAGGCAACCTTTCCTTGCTAGCAATCGGCGGTGGCGCTGGCCAATATGGAAATAGAGGGCATTTTCAAATTCTGGAGTCCTACAAACAATGAAAGGCGAATAAAACACCGAACTTGTGTTTCAAGTGCAACAAGTACGTGTGTAAAAGCTGCTAAGCCAAAACACTTGTGTAACGTCTCGGCTATGAGCCCACCGCAGTTTAGACCAGTGATTCCCAACGTGGTCTATATAGGTCCCCAGGGGTCTATTCAACCTACAAAGGGTCCACTTCCGCGGAAAAATAATTTGGGGGTCCATTTCTTGTAAATGGTGATCCACGATAGTGGTTCACATTTAGGAAGGTCGCAACCAAAATTCAGAATTATTCTCACAATGCGGCGTGAGATTAATTATGACGCATGTATTCTAACTTGTAAACGATTACAACATAAGTAAATCTAAAATTGCATATGTATTTCAGTACAGATAATATTACATTTTATTAGATGCAAATATCCAAAGAGGAAATTGAGCATACTCTTCAATTACGATGCCATCAGCTACGTACTACGTAAATTACTATCCCCTGCCCTTCTCCTAGGAGTGGGAAGGAGTATCGGATTCTGCCCATGAAGGGACAGCACATGTTTCGTCATTCAGCAAGGGATATATTAACATATTGTAGACTGGTTGAATTTGGGCTTCCTCAGTTTTTCCGTATTTTGTGTAGCAGTTGCTACTGCACGGATTTTAAGCCGTTTATTACATTTGAAAGAGCGGTCAAAGAAACATAGGTTGATGAACTGTTTTATACTCCTTGTGATCGCGGGGTACAGCGATCGCCTACGATGGGTCGCGGATTCGAAACCTGGAATTTTTCTGTCTGCGTTTTAAACGTACATTCACCCCTCAACGACGTGAGGAGCCGACAGAAATTGTTGCCATTCTTTCTTTTTTAATAATAATAATAATAATAATAATAATAATAATAATAATAAATGAAGAATAAACACGTTGGAAATCATTGAAAAAGGAGATTTAAGGTTAAACTTCACAAAACTGAAACCAAATACTGATAATTTACTAAAAAAGCATCAGCTACATCCCTCTCATTAAAAGCCTGTATGTATCATCTGTTTTGACGCCATCACGCAACTGTTTCGCAATTATTACTGTACTTCACGCACCAGTTGTCAATAATAATAATATATAAAAATATATGTCAAGACGACATGTTTCGGGACGGCATTATCCCATTATCAAGTTCATGGAACTTATCTGCTGCTGTGAAGCATCGTTAAACACAATGTACTTACACAGCCACAGCTTGCGTTGTATGGGCCCGCGCTTTGTCGTGAAAAATGATAGGTGGGTGATTCTTTATCTTCTCCTGGCGTAATTCTAGATGAAAAAGTTCACGGGTGTGCGACTGGTCCTCTGTGTCAAACTGGCCCAATATTTCGGCAACCAGACCTTTTGCCATCATCAGGTGCTCTGAAGAACTGACTGCCGAGGAGCGGTGGCGACGCTTTTACCTCCTCCCTCCCTCCCTCCCACCGCTGGCGGCGTCTTCGCGGTCCCTCGCTCCTTACGACGTCCGCTCCCAGCGGCGTCCGGTAGCGACGTCTGCTCTGTATCACCGTCCCCGTCTGACCTCAGTTCATTATGCGACATCTTATTTCTTTTCCTAAATGTGCTGAGTGCAGGTTTCCATGCTTCGCTAAGTGTGTAGCCGCTGTCGCAACTAATCTGCGGTTCCCTCACTCGGATCTCGATGGACTCTTTAATTATACAGTCCCAGAAGCTGGACGTCTGGGTCAGAACACTTGTATTCTTGTAGTCCGTGCCACGTAATTCAGAAAGACGGTGTTCTGCGACTGCCGATTTGTTTGGCTGTTGTAACCTTGTATGTCGCTGATGCTCACGACAGCGATCTTCGACAGTACGCAACGTCTGACCAATGTAGGTCTCACCACATTGGCATGGGATCTCAAACTCCAGATTTACGTAGACCCAGGTAATCCTTCATCCTGCCAAGCAAAGACTTAGTTTTGGCTGGTGGGCGGAAAACCGTCTTCAGTTGATGTTCTCGTATAATCCGTCCTAGCTTGCTGGATAGTGGGCGACAGTATGGGAGAAATGCAGTGGCAGATCCTCCTGAGGAAACCCAACTGTTGCCGCCTGTGGTGTAGTTGGTGTGTGTCCTAGGGCTCTCCGAATTTGACACTCTGTGTAGCCGTTAATACGGATTAGTGGTCAAGTTCTTCATTGTGACTCTCACTGTCCGAGAGGGTACGCGCCCTGTGTACCAACGTTTTCAGCACACCGTTTCAATGCGCCGGATGGAGGCAGCTGTCTGCATGCAGGTATAAGTCGGTGTGCGTTTTGTTGCGGAAAACACTGTGTCCCAGTGTACCATCGCGTCTTCTTCCACCCGGAACATCAAGAAAGGAAAGCTTTCCTTCGACTTCCACTTCAATGGTAAACTTTATATTCTGGTGTCTGAAATTGAGATGGTCCAGGAATTGATTTAATTTTTCTCTTCCATGAGGCCAAACGACGAATGTATCGTCGACATACCTGAAAAAACAGGTTGCTTTCCATTCAGCTGAATCTAGAGCTTCCTCCTCGAAATGCTCCACAACTCGGCTGGTGCGAGTTGTCGAGACACCGTGCGGGAGCTCACAGGGATACTACAGGGTCTCCAGTACCTGTTAGGAAATGTCGGGTTACGAGGTTACGGGATCCCACATAGCTTGGCGTACCATCAGTGTGGTGTTTCTTGGTTCACCCGTACCTGCATCCACCACAGCGCTCACGTTTCTTTCGTAAGTGTGTAGTGAGCACGGAGCTCCTAGCTAATGCAGTCTTCCTTCCTTCTTTACTTCCCGCACTGTATTTCCTTCCCCCCCCCCCCCACTCCTTTCGTGTACTCACTCCTTTCCCTCCCAAACGGTGGACTGGTAACCTTAGCAGTGTAGGCCCCTTATCCCAACCAAACAACACAACACAATCTGTACCTGCATACGTGACTGGACGTGCTGATGTACCCATTTATCCAACTTCTGGCAACTGTGAGATCTGAATAGTCCACACGCCTGGCAATTCCACACTGCATGGTCCAACAACATGCGGGCTCCATCAAATGTATTTACTTTCTCGGTAGGCTGTCTGAGACATCTCTGAGGCAAATTGAGTCCTTATTGGATTAGATTACATTAATATTTGTTCAATTGATCATTAATACAAGATTTCGTAATGATGTGGAACGTGTCAGTTTAATAAAAGGTAACATTATACGACATACATTTTTGTAAGATTACTAATTTCTGTGTAATAATTCATGTATTGAGAAGAAGGAGTTGTCATTCAAAAATTCTTTCCATTGGTTTTTAAATGCTGGTTGACTATCTGTGACACATTTGATGTTATCTGGTAAGAGATCAAAGACTTTCGTGGCAGCAAAATATGCCAAAGTTAGGTTTAACCTTCAATAGTGTCAATAATCCTTTCTCCTATTGTTGTAGCTGTGCACATTGCTATTACATTTCGGTTCGGTTAATAATACAAATTTTCAATACATTGTGCAGCTACTGTGGAGATACCTACATCCTTAAATACCCGTCTGGAAGATAATCTTCGGTGGACTCTAACAACTATTCTAATTACAGGCTTTTGTGCAATAAATACTTCTTCTCAGTGATGAATTACTCCAAAATACGAGGCGCGTCCAGAAATTAAGTTTCGTTTGGTAATAAAATGAAATTGTACACAGATAAAGAAGGAATTTTTATTGCACAAAATTCTACAATTCTAAAACTACTTTTCCACATAACTGCCGGAATTTTGCAGGCATTTGTCATAGCGTGGCAACAGGTTTTGTATACCTTCTTCATAGAAATCTGCCACCTGTATCTTCAACCAGTTGGAAACAGTTTCTGTCAGCTCGTCGTCATTGGTGAAGTGATGACCGCCAAAGAAACTTACGGTTTTCCTGGATCTTGTCATCAATTGCGTGAACCAGTTCTTCTGTAACCAAAGGTGGACGCCGACTTCGTTCTTCATCGTGCACATCATTACGCCCACCATTGAACTGTCGGACCCATCTTCTCAACATCGAATCACTCATCTCATTTGGTTCGTAAACATCGCAAATTTGCCGATAAATTTCACTTGGTTTCACTTTCCTCGCATTCAGAAACCGAATCACCGATCTGATTTCACAGGCGGCGGGATTTTAAATCAACGCCGACATTTCAAACAAGCACAACAAAGCGTACGTATCTGATAGCGATCTCCAAATGGCGCACGTTCTTCTCTTTGATACACATCGTCTACAGTGCATGTGCGGAACTGCAATCGCAGCGCTGCAGCGCAGATAAATTGAAACGGAACTTACTTCCTCGACGCGCCTCGTATTATGCGATATGAGAGCAGTGAATGAAAGTAGTCATAATAAGCTATTTTACTAATGTTTGTCACCGAAATCTACAACAATCCTAATAGAATAAGTTGCTGATAAGTAGCTCGTCAATGTATTTCTTCCAATTCAATCGCTCATCAATGCACACTTCAAAACCTTTAAAATTCAGACTTCTGTTCATAGCCCATATTTATTAATGGTGCCATGCTATTTACTGTATGGAACTGTATGTATCGTGTTTTATCAAAGTTTGATAAGTGTCCAACTTTCTGAAACACATTAGTTACTATTTCATAAGTTTTTTTTTTTTTTTTTTTTTTTTTTTTTTTTTTTTTTTTTGTCTGGAGTGATTACTATATTTGCATCTACATCAATAAGAACTAGTTTTGCGTCTTCATTAATATAGAACGGATAATGATTAATAGAAATCAAGAACAACAAAGGAATTAAGACCAAACGTTGTGAGACCCAATTCTTGATAACCTCCCCTCCCGTCCCGTCCCCCCGTCCCCGCCAAGGTTTGAGGAATCAGCTGCGTTTTGCAGTTTACCTGAACCACGTATTTCAGCATTCTGTACTCTTCCCGTTAAGTATGAATTAAACCATTTAGGCACTACCCAACGAATACCACAATGCTTAATGTTATATACGTAATGATGTCTATCTTCACTATTTGACTCAATAGCACTTGACTGGTAACAACTTCACAAGAACAGTGTGGTTGCATCACTATGATGCTCGTTGAACATATACCAATATACCAGAGCGGTGTAAATCTCATCATTCATTCACATATCAATAGTACGGAAGTATACCGAAACTGAATAATATTGGAACGTTCTTTTGGGTTTTCCATTTTTTATTTTATTTATTTATTTATTTATTATTTTATTTTAGTCAGCGATATTTCGCAGTCCTATTGCGAGCATGAAGTGATAAATACGCCGCATACTGTACGTGTTGGCCAGGTGCGATACACGCCAGCTGCGGCAAAAGATGACCTCGCCGTACCACCGTGTGGGCAACAAAATGGAGGTGAAAGCGTAAATATCGGACGCCAGGAGCAGCTGGCCTCGCAGTGTATTCACGGTCTGTTTTTCGGCTCTGCCTTGTCTGTTTGCGTTCATTTCTCGCTACCTGTTTACAATGTTTTGACTGTCGGTGTTCTGGAAGTTGATTATATGTTACTTCTGTGACCGACTTAATTTGAGTTCTTCTATTGGGATCTTCTGAACAGCTTACAGGTGTCTACTTACATTCTGTACATATTCCGAGGAAAGTTCAAATAATCCACAAATTAGGACAAACCGATACTTTTCCTTTCTCATCTACGGTGTCTGTATATATATCAAAAATCCACCGGTTATATTTGGAAGAAATTTGAAGGTATGTAAACGAACTCATAGTAACAAATGTTTTAAAGTTTACGGTAACATTTTACTGTTATTTTTGTGAAGAGTGAAATCTTTTGAGCACAAGATATCTGCAGCTATATGGTAAAAGGCAGATTAATGTAATATAGTTAACTTTTACAAGAGCTACACCCATTTATCGGGGCCATTATTATCCCAATCTTGTGCGTTTCACCGAGTTTGAAGGGTGATCCGTAAATGAAGGGTTTCGATACAAATCATATGCAAAATTTCAGTTCAGCCTGTCAGTACAGTGGCTCAGTTTTTTCCTCTTTTGGCTCCCTTCGGAGTCATGCAAAGAAATTCATACATATTAAGAGATAGTCAAGTAAACAAACGGAAGATTAAAGTAATTGTGAAAGTCAACTTCGTAAATCTATCGGACCAAACTGCGTGGTCATCAGTCCGTAGCTTACAAATTACTTAAACCTAGGTAAACTAACCTAAGGACAAACACACACACCCATGCCTCAGGGAGGACTCGAACCTCCACGGCGAGTAACCGCACGCTCCGCAGCGAGACACTTTAGACCGCTCGGCTACTCCACCGCGGCAATAAAAGATTCATAAATCAAGACCTAATGTCAAGCGATATTTTACGAATTTGTTATTGATTGTCATGGGAAAGATAGCGGATAATGTGCCAACATTATCAGTCTGTTTAATTTACTTTTCTGATGATGTTTCAAAACCATAACCAGTAAAGTTATAAATATAACAAACAGCTCACCTTTGTCTTTGATGAACACTAGACGTCGAAGACACCGTATAGGCTTCTGTTATTGAATAGTCTCGGAGATACAAATACGCATACCGATGTGTATGGTTGTTCGTGCCTTCGTAGCTGTGAGCTTTCGTTACACATGATTCATGGTTCGGTGGATATTATTTGAGACAAGGAAAACCTTAGTTTCCCGAGAGCAATTCTTCATAACCCTGATGGCTATAAAAGACACTAAGTTGCATCTACATTGGTACCCTGGTGAGTCCCTTGAAAATGTAAGTAATTGGAACACTTGTACAAGGGTGTAATGACCAGTCGTGCCGAAACACGATAGTTTCCCATTGTATGAAGTTGCCTTGTCGAACCATCTTGATGTTTTGGTGGTCTTAACTCCGGATACTGGTTTATGCAGCTCTCCACCCTACTCTGTCCTGTGCCAGACTCTTCATCTCTGAATAAGAACGGTATCCTACATCCTTTTGAACCTGCTCACTGTATTCATCACTCGGTCTACCTCTGTGGTTTGTACCACACACACTGCCCTCCAAAACGAAATTGACGACACCTTAATGTTTAAGAATGTGTCCTGCCAATGAATCCCTTCTATTAGGTTCGAGTGAAATCTTTTTTCTCCCCGGTTTCTTTCAGTACCTCCTCAGTAGTTACACGGTCAAACTTGATATGTTCAAATGTTTGTAAATCTATGCTTACAAATTAGTTAAACTGACCTAAGGACATCAACCACGCCCGAGGAAGAACCTCCGACGGGGAGAAACCGCGCGCTCCGCAGCAAGGCGCCTTAATGCGCTCTGCCATTCCACCGCGGCAGTTATGCGATCACCCACTTCATATTCAGCATTCGTCTGTAGTACCACATTTCCAAAGCTTCAATCCTCTTCTTGTGTGTACTATTTATCATCCATATTTCACTCCCGTGTAACACCCCACACAAATGCCTTCAGCGAAGAATTCCTAAAACTTACATTAATATTGGGTGTTAGCAAATTTTCCTTTTTGAAAAACACTTTTCGTGTAAGGCGCTACCTCCGTACGCGCCAGCTCCGAGTAGTCACCAGTGACGTCGTCCATCCAATCAGAAGCTACCCTCTTCTTATAAAAGGAGGAGACTCGCAGTTCACGAAAGTCAGTCTTCACCCTGACAACGTTGATGATGAATATCATCGAAACTCAGGATTCTATAGCAATTTGACGCGGCAAATAAACCGAGAACTTTTAATGTAAGGACTGCGTCGCGAAAGACTTCGTAGCCGTACTTTCTTCCGGTTTCCATAATGAATTTTCTATAATGTTAATAATAAGACACCATGGTCATGGAACAAGTCCATACATCAGTTTAACACAAGAATGGTAACAGAAAATTGTTAAGTAATATACAAACGTCAATCTTAAGACAAAGTGAAAAGAATCAATAAGAAAATAATGAATTAGCTTGTTTATCTTTTCTAGGAGTTCCTCGACAGAATAAAAGGAGTGAGCCATGAGGTAACTCTTCAATTTAGATTTGAAAGCGTGTGGGGTAGTGCTAAGATTCTTTAGTTCTTATGGCAGCTTATTGAAAATGGATGCTGCAGAATATTGCACACTTTTCTGCACTAGTGTCAAGGTGGTGTGATGCAAATGTAGATTCGACTTCTGTCTAGTATTCACCGAGTGAAAGCTACTAACTCGTGGGAATAAACTGATATTATTAACAACAAACAACATTAAAGAAACAATGTATTGTGAGCCAGTGTCAAAATTCCCAGACTACTGAAAAGGAATCGACATGACGTTCGTGAATTTACACCACATATTGCTCGAACCGCCCATTTCTGAGCCAAAAGTATTCTTCTTGTTTCAGTCGAGTTACCCCAAAAAATAACGTCGTACGTCATAAGTGAGTAAAAGTAAGCGTAGTTAACTACTTTCCGTGTTGAAAAGCACATATTTCAGAAATTTTCTAATGGTAAAAATAGCAGAATTTAGTTTTGGAACAAGATCCTGAACATGGGCTTTCCATGACAGCTTTCTGTCTATCTGAACACCTAGAAATTTGAACTGTTCAGTCTCATCTTCTATACTCCGACCATGGTGAGTTATTTTACTGCCCAAGTAACAAAATACAATTACCATATTTACTGTTTCTTTTTCTCATCTAATTCCTTCAGAATCGCCTGATTTTCTTATATTACATTCCATTACCCTTGTTTTGCTATTATTAAAGTTCATCTTATACACTTCTGTCAATACACTGTCCATATCGTTCACTAGAAACATCTTACTGCTTTGATATACTCTGCCTGCGACGCGAAATGTAACACCTTGAAGGAAGGATGAAAATCAGATCAGATTTGGTTTGCGAAACCATTTTGAATGACGGAAAGTCTAGATCAATGTCAGAAACATGTGCACCACCGCACTGCCATGACGTCCGTCACCTGCAGAGCGTCATATAACCTACGCGACCTTCAGCGCTTCAAAGCGGCCGTTGTGTTTCTTGTAGAAGCCGACCAACACCTGCAGTTATTTTTGTATAAGCTGAGGCGGCGAGCATCGGTGTAAGCGCCGGCGCCGGCGCCGCACATGTGGGCCAGTAGTTCCCGCGAGCGCCGCTCCTGGGCTGGGCGCTGGTCTCGCGTCTGTTTGTTTGGCGGCGCTTAAGTGCCGCGCGCGTTTACGACTGAAGGCGCAGGCCACGGCGCGGCCGACTATCAGCCAGCAGCTACCCGTAAACAACAACGCAGGCTCCAGCACCGCCAGCCGCCTCAGTATATCGTGCCGCACGACACCTCTCCTCTCCAGTGACGTCACGCTTTCGCACCCTTATCGTAAAAATGTTCAAATGTTTGTTAAGCTTAAGAGACTTAACTGCGGGGTCATCAGTCCCTAAACTTACAAACTACTCATGAACTACCTTATACTAAAGACGTCACAAACTTCCATGCCCGAGAGGGGATTCGAACTCCCGATGGGGAACGCCCTCGCGTAACATTGCATAGCGCCTCAATGCGCTCGGCCACTCCGCCGCGGCTCCCTTAACGTATAACGGCAGTTTGCCGAATACTGAGGAACAGAGAATTTGATCGAGAACTCGAAGCAGGGACCGGGGCTTCCGTTAGTCCACAACCACAGCGAAGTATGAAGCAATTTTTACTATAGTGTGTTATTTTAAATGTGTTTATTTCCGTCAACAGTTGCAATTTAATTGTTTAATTACATGTTTCGATCACTTGGATCATCTTCAGATGTTATAGTTGCATCCGCAAGTCGTCTGGCTGAAGATGATCCAAGTGATCGAAACGTGTAATTAAACAATTATATTGCAACTGTTGACGGAAATAAAAACATTAAAATATGTAGCAATTCATGATTGTAATCCTTTCCCCCTTGTACGTAAATCATGATATTCTGCCGGCATACTGAATATTCGAAAAACTTCCTGGAATGCCACCGGGTGACATGGTTGACGATTTCTGATATTTAGACTGTAGGAACGCAGCCATTTTTAAGGCAACTACAGAGAAGAAGCACCTCGCATGGACGTTTCATACCTCGGTTTTCAATGAAATTCACCAGGATTTTAGAACATGTGCTTTCCTGGAACATTATGAACAATCTCAAAGAGAATGACTTGTTTACGCATAGTCAACTCGGATTCAGAAACTATCGTTCTAGTGAATAACCTAACCTAACCTAACCCAACCACATGATGCGATGAATGTTACCGACAAGGGATCACAAATCTATTCCATATTTCTAGAGTTCCGGAAGGCTTTTTACACTGTACCTCATAAGCGAATTCTAAACAAATTTGCGTGATGAAGAGTTCTCGGGCTTCCAGCCGGGTGGTGGTTTCTTCAATCTGCGACGTTTCGACGAATGACATACCCGTCATCTTCTGGCGACTTCGCAACTCTTCATCAGCAATATATGCCGGGAAAGATTACATTCTCAAATTTGCGTGCTTAACGAATATCGCCACAGTTGGGCAATTCGATTCGCGATTTCCTGTCTGAAAGGACACATTACCTGACTTTGTAAACTCAGGCAGTATTCAGCTTGCCGACTGCATCTTTCGTTGTTGTTGCTTTTGAAGGTAGGTAAGTTATCGAGTAGAACAGAAAACGATACCTGATGTTCCCCATGGATGTATTGTATTGTCCCTACTGTAATTTATATTGATAAACGATTTAGGAGACAATCTGAGGAGCCCTCTTAAACAATTCACGGACGTTTATTGGTTAATAAAGTCCCACAAAGATCAAAGGCAACTGCACAATCATTTAGATAAGATATCTGATGCTGTAAAACTGGCAATTAACCCTGATTAATGAAAAATGTGAAGTCATCCATATGAGCACTAGAAGAAATCCGCTAAACTTCATTCACATCATAAATCAGTCAAATGGACTGGCTCTAAAATCAAGTAAATACCTAGGAATAACAATTACGAACAACTGAAATTGGAAAGAACACATAGAAACTATTTTAGTGAAGGCTGTGTTTCATTTACGTAACACTTAGAAGATACAGCAATTCTGCTAAAGAAACTACCTACACTACAATCTTGTGCATCTCATTTTGGAGTATTGCTGCGCATGATGGGATCCCCATCAAATGGGACTGACGGAGAATGTACATAACGTTCAGAGAAGGGCAGATCGAAATATAAAGGATAGAGTCTTAGGGAAATGATGCACGATTTGCGGTGGAAATCATTAAAAGAAGGCCGCTATTCGTTGCGGTGAGATATATTTGCGAAATTTTTTTCATCAAGATATTTTGTTAGCACACATCTACATAGGGAGACATAATCATCATAACAAAATAAGAGAAATCGTATCGCCGGCCGCGGTGTCCGAGGGGACTGAGGCGCTCCAGTCACGGTCTGCACGGCCACTAAGGTCGGGGGTTCGAATCCCCCCTCGGGCATGGACATTTGTGCCGCCCTTAGTTGTAAGTAGTTCATAAGTAGTTTGTAAGTTTAGGGACTGATGACCCCGTAGACTCTACAAACATTTGAACATTTGAAATCGTATCGTAAACGAAACGTTTAGGTGTTTCTACTTCCCGCGCGCCATTAGAGAATGGAAAGGTAGAGAAGTATCATAAAAATGGATCCTATGAACCCTCTTCCATGCACTTCAGCGAGATTTGCACAGTACTGATGTAAATATAGATGTGGGAATTAGGGAATATACCATAGAACGACCAAGTAAGCAGCAGAGCTAGTTGACCAATAACCTTTTGAATAGAGATGGAGGTTTTTGTTTAAATTATAACGGGAGCTCTGCTCTGCTCTGCTCTCTCTCTCACTCTCTACCTCTTTCTGTCTCTTGTCCAAAAGAAGAAAGAAAAATATAATGACGCCACACCAGTAGATCACAAATATTTAGTATCGATACTTCTCACATTCGTTTTTGATATTATTAGACGGCATTGTTGCTTACTTGTTCGTTGTGTGGTATATTTCGTATTTTCTTTGAAAATTAAATGTGTATGCATAGTGATTTCTCTCTGCATATGCCTTGAAATGGCTGGGAGTCTTGCAGTCGAAAATATCGGCTGTCGTTGATCCTCTCGTATGACTATGGACGGTTGATCGGGTTATTGTAACTTTTGCTGCCTTGTGAACCATCTCAAACGTGTAGTACAAATATCTACGTGCAGTATAAATTGTGGACTGTGCGAATCTGGAGTAATAGCGCAGCAATTGCTGGCTTTGATTGAGGTGCAAAGGGGGAACCGCTTCCTCCCACCGATGGCTGGCAGAGAAACCGGGTAGGCAATGCTTATAGCTTGCGATGTACATTTTTGTTTTATATCCAGTAAAAACCTCAAAGTAACAAGCTAAATAAACAAACCTATCTGAACTAATCAGATCAAATGGTAATATTAGTCCCAATGAACATAAAGCTAAAAGTTTTCCAGGTTGATGGCAGGATCCAAGTAAGGCTTCAAAACCCAGTCCAGGCCGTTGCTTTGCCTTCCATTTATTTTTAAGCTCGTCGGATGGAGGAATTTTCGATAAGCGTTCGTCAAGAAAAGGATATAATCTTCCTGAATCAGACTTACCCACCACAGAAAAAAAAAAAAAACCTTATGCTTCCCCTTAACGATGACTTATTTAGTTATTGAAAAAAAATCGTTCGCACACACATGAATTGCGCTAAACTTATGCATCCTCATTATGAAGATGTGGAAACTATTCCTGTAGAAATACGTTGAAATCCTGAAGAGCTTTGAAGCTGTAATTAAAATTCTTCAAGGTCTTTGGCCGCATTGTCAATATATAAAATCCGAAGTTTCGGCCACTGTTGCAAGTGGCCTTTCTCAAGGTGTTTGTCTGACTGCTGAACGCAAGGGATTGCTGGTACTTACATAATAGTTGGAGAAGCTGTTATGAAGTATTAGGCGTTCTTTATTGCCGCGGTGGAGTAGCCGAGCGGTCTAAAGCGTCTCGCTGCGGAGCGCGCGGTTGCTCGCCGTGGAGGTTCGAGTCCTCCCTGGGGCATGGGTGTGTATGTTTGTCCTTAGGTTAGTTCACCTAGGTTTAAGTAGCTACGGACTGATGACCATGTAGTTTGGTCCGATAGATTTACAAACATTTGAACATTTCGTTCCTTATTGGTGTTTATATTATAGCCTGTTATTGGAGAGTATAGGGGTACTTCATTGGTGTTTGCATTGTTTATACCTATTGGTGGTTATTGGGGAATGACAGGCGGGAGGCGTTTATGACGTCACGCTGTTTACTTGCTTCCTGGCGTTGGCTGGGGCGCGCTATTACACTGTGTACACACGGCCGCAGTGGTCCCCCGCGCACGTGAGTTTCTTCGCGCGCTGTCGCCCCGAAGAGTTTGTTACTGCTGGCAGCCAGGACGCCGGTAGCCTGTTCCCATCCTCTCCGTTCAGTTTGGTGGGTCGCTTTGCCTCGCTGTGGCCTCTATTATCTTCCTCCTCGTTTGAAATGGCTGTTACGCAGGTACACCTGCTTCTCTAAACATGTTCTGGTGTTGTGCCACCACTGACTGTGTGTTTTCGCAGACGAATGTATCTTTCGTGTTATGATATTCTCGTCTTGATAGGTCGTCCAATTTCGTCTATATATACTTGTCCAAACTCACACCTGGCTTCGTATACTCCGGCAGTATTCAGCTTGTCGACTGTGTCTGTCGTTGAACGAAGGACATCTGTTGTTTTGTTGTTGCTTTTGAAGATAGGCTTGATATCCGCTCTGCGTAGATTTTTTTCCCACGCGTTCTGTTGCCCCTTGCACGTATGGTAATAAAGCGATGTTTTCTATTACCTTCTGGTCTATGTTCAAATGTTTGTAAATCTATCGGACCAAACTGCGTAGTCATCAATCCGTAGCTTACAAACTACTTAAACCTAGGTAAACTAACCTAAGCCGGCCGCGGTGACCGAGGTGACTGAGGCGCTCCAGTCACGGTCAGCACGGCCACTACGGTCGGGGGTTCGAATCCCCCCTCGGGCATGGATATTTGTGCCGTCCTAGTTCGTAAGTAGTTCATAAGTAGTTTGTAAGTTTAGGGACTGATGACCCCGTAGTTAAGTCCCATAAGCTTAACAAACATTTTAACATTTTTTGAAACTAACCTAAGAATAACACACACACCCATGCCCCAGGGAGGACTCGAACCTCCACGGCGAGCAACCGCGCGCTCCGCAGCGAGACGCTTTAGACCGCTCGGCTACTCCACCGCGGCCCTTCTGGTCTTCCGTATTGCCTACATACGTTTTAGTCAACGCCAGGAAGCAAGTAGCAGCGTGACATCATAACCGCAGCCCGCCTCTTATTCGGCAATTGCCGCAAATAGAAATAAACAGTGAAAACACCAATGATGTAACTCTATTCCCTCCAATAAAGAACGCCTAATACAATAACATATATACATGTGACGTCTGTTCCGAAACGCAGTTGTTATTATTTAATATTCACAGAATATATGACATCAATACAATAACAGTTTCTCCCACTATTATATCAGTAATCACTTGCATTCAGCAGTCAGCCAAACATTTGACAAAGGCCACTTGCAACAATGGGTGAAACGTCGGATTTTATATATTGAGAATGCGGCCAAAAACCATGAAGAATTTTATTGACACTGACAACGGCCACGGAGGCTTTCGTTCACAGATTTGAAGCTGTTAGATGCGTCGACGTTCCACATTTACCACATAAACGATTTGTCTGAATGTGTGTGCAACTACGTTAAGTGCAAAAGAGCAATAACGTTGTCCACTAATAGGCACGATGCATTTGTTTCAGTTTATTTGTTTATTTTTTTTACTCTGCTTCTACTTCACTATCAACAAATTCTTTTTAATTTTTATTTTATTTTATTTTATTTATTTATTTTTGGCAAAGAAAAGAGCCTTGCAAAACGTCCGTTATCTGCTTTGATTTTGGAAGTTGTAGTTGATTACATGCTTGATAGTACAACAGGGATTTTCAATAGCAGTTCAGACTCAAGCGAACATAGCAGGAAGCGAGAGAGAGCCAGTCTCCAAGCAGCTACAACGCGAAGTGCTGTCAAACGCCCTGCGCTGACGCAAAGGCTAAAGCACAGCAGGCGCCGTGAACCGCAGCAGCAGCAGCAGCTGCCTTCTGCCCTCTGACTGCCAGACGACTCTGGCGCCGAGCGGCTGAAGCGCAGAACGCTTCGCGCACGTCAGGAATGTGGGAGGCTCTGCCACGAGTTTCACTGAGGCCCTCATCCTATGAAGAAGCATCGTAACTGGCGGACTGGAAATGGGGGGTAGGCATCGTTGTGCGACACTCTGCAGAAAGTCATATTACACCATGAGAAAGTATAAGTACGTGGAACACTTCGAGGAAATGGATGAACAAAATTTTTCAGATCAGTCTCGTTGTTGTTGTTGTGGTCTTCAGTCCGGAGACTGGTTTGATGCAGCTCTCCACAATACCCTATCCTGAGCAAGCCTTTTCATCTCCACATAAGAACGGCAACCTACATCTGTCTGAATCTGCTTACTGTATCCATCTCTTTGTCTTCCTCTGCGATTTTTACCCCATACACTTCCCTCCAACGCTAAATTCACAATTCCTTGATGTCTAAGAATGTGTCCTACCAATCTATTCCTCCATTTGGTCAAGGTATGCCAGAAATTTCTTTTCTCCCCAATTCTGTTTAGTATCTCATCATTAGTTACGCGATCCACCCACCTAATCTTTAGCATTCTCCTGTAGCACCATATTTCAAAAGCCTCAATCCTCTTCCTATCCGCACTGTTTATCGTCCATGTCTCACTCCCAAACAAGGCAACACTCCATACAAATGCCTTCAGAAAGGACTTCCTTAAGCTTAAATCAATATTCGATGTTAACAAATCTCTCTTTTTCAAGAACGCTTTTCTACCCATTGCCATTCTGCATTTTATATCCTCTGTGCTGAGACCATCATTTGTTATTTTACTGCACAACTAACAAAACTCATCTACCTTCTTTATTGCTTAGTTTCCCAATCTAATTCCTTCAGCATCACTTGAATTTCTTAGACTGCACTCCATTTCCCTAGTTTTGATCTTGTTCATCTTATATGCACCTTTCAGCACACTGTCCATTCCGTTCAACTGCTCTTCCAGGTCTTTTACTGTCTCTGGTAGAATTACTATGTCGTCGGCAAAACGCAATGTTTTCAATTGCAGTCTCTGACAAGTGCCAGAAAGGGGACAACCTATGTGAATTCTTAAGGAAGAGATACTAGCTTAAAAGCTGTATGTGTTTTGTTCAAAGTTCAAGCTATCGTTAAATCAGACAACAAATTGTTCATTAACACAGTACCTTGGTTTAGTTGTGGCCCTGATATTGATGTATATACTGTTAAATAAGAAACAGTGCATTAAACTGATTATGTGCGCAACGGATCTTTTAACAAAACAACAATGACAAACAACCTGCATGAAACACACACTGACTATACTAAAAAAATTTGACTGCGACAAAGATATTAAAAACACTAACCACTTTCTTAATGTTTGCCTGCGAGAATTTTATGCTGATCAGTACCTGATTATCAAAATTCAGTATCATAATCAATTAACTGCAGTGTTACATAACAATCATTTACTACAGCATCAATAATGAAATCTGTTCAAGATTACCAAAATCAATACTGCACTTTAAATCCACAAATAACTAATTATCAAATAAAGGAAGTAGGTTACTCTTCTATGTAAATGAAACAGGAAAGAAAGGTCAACTTTGTTACTTATTATTAATAATCACCATTACATTGCCTACATAATACAACCTTTTCATGATTACATGAAATGCAATTAACTTCATTCTAGCGATGGTACAACGTTTTTATAATCGTAAAAAATACAATATATATTCCAAATACAATCAAATCAACTTGCTGGCACAGCAGCCTCTGCTCTACATCGGAGCCATACACACAATTCAACTGCTCTCTAAGCGAGCTGAACCACAAGTTCCACTCTCTCTCTCTGCGCGAGCTACAATGCTGTGCGATACATAATCTTTGCCAAAGATGAAACTTCACAGACTTAAGTACACATATCGATACTCACAGTAGAAACAATACTATACATTTTCTTGCAAGCAAATTACTCGACACAAAACAGGAAGTACAATATTAGACATTTTCTTATAAATTCAGAAATAAACACTTTCTATAGTCACGTTTCAAGCTCCCGTCGGCACGTATTTTTCAGTAAAAGAACCTAGTACGAGGTCCTCGACGGCAAGTGCTCATCAGATACAAGGGTAACGTATGGAGTACCTCAGGTAAGTGTGAAAGGGTCATTTTTATTCAGTATCTACGAACTGAGTGGAATCTGCTACTGTTTGCTGATGATGTAGTGAGGTACGGGAAGGTGTCGTCGTTTAAGTACTGCAGTAGGATGCTGGATGACTCGTACAAAATTTCTAGTTGGTCTAAACATCATTAGCGATAGGAAAGTATATCTAACAGCAAATGCGAATGCGTTAATCAAGGTTAGTGAAGACGTATGTCTGAGGGTAAGTGAAGACAAAACGAAATACTTGGTTACCACTAGAAAGTAAATAGGTCAGGAAATGTCAAGAGTTGGTGATGTGCATTTTGTAAACGTGAACGTGGTGAAGTAATTAGGTGTGGAGATTATATCGAGAATGCATCCGAACTGAGGAAGAGATTAGGGCCTACGGCGTGGAAATGATTGCTACTTCTCACTGAATAGATTAATCTCACCACGGTTATTGTCTAGAAATTTAAAGATCAGAATATACAAACCTGTTATTCTTCCAGTTGTGCTGTATGGGTGTGAGTCTTGTATCCTACTTTGCAAAATGATAAACCGTTTCGAGCATCTGAAAAAAAAGAAAATGAAAAAAAAGAAAAAAAAATCGAAAAATTTTCGGAGCAAAATGGGATGACATTAGCGGGGAGTGGCGAAAACTACATAACTAAGAAGTTCACGAACTCTATTCAAGCCCTAACATAATCAGTGTTATTAAATCATGTAGGCTGCGATTGTCGGGCCACGCAGCTCGAATGGATGAAGGAAGGGCAGCGCGCGGACTAAACTGTGAAGGGAGTATACTGTGAAGGCTGATTTGAGCAGCCTAGGTGATGAAGGCGAATAGAAAGAAATAGTGCAAGACAGGGACAGTCGGCGAAAACATGTTTCTGTGGTAATGGACGTTCAAGTCAGTTACGACCAGTGAATAAGTAAGTCAGGAGTTGCAGCTGGTTAAAAAATCTTGAAAAATGTAAAGTGACGCAGGTCAGGAGGAGATACAATTCTATAATTCACGATTACAACATCAGTAGTGAATTTCGGAAAGATGTTTGTTGCAAACGCTTCTTGAGTACTGCTCAAGTACCGCAACAATTCAAAGGGAAGCTTCTAGGTGTGTTTACTGCTTGGTTGGATCAGTGCGCAAGTACTCCTGAAAGTCAAATGGGAATCGCGGCGGGAAAGGCAACGTCCTTCTCGAAAACCACAAAATGAGGATATACAGAGGGCAGAAATTTGAAGATGACCGCAGGACGTTTCTACTCCCGTTCACTTACGTTTCGTGTAAAGACCAACAAACATCTACACACATACTCCGCAATCCACCCAAAGGTACGTGGCAGAGGGTACTTAGTATCACTATTAGTTACTTGCTACCCTGTTTCATTTCAACATAGAACGAGGGAAAAATGAATACTTATGTGCATCCATACCAGCCCTAATCTTATTCTTGTGGTCCTTACGCAAAATGTGGGTTGGCGGCAGTAAAATCGTTCTGGAGTGCGCCTCGAATTCTGGCCCTCTAAATTTCTTCAACAGTGTTTCTCGAAAATAACGTCTCCCCTCAATCGACTCCCAATTAATATCGCGAAGGATTTCGGTGACACTCGCGCATCGATCGAATCTACCAGCTACAAATCTCGCCGCTCGCCTCTGAACTGCCTCTTTGCCTTTCGTTAAACCGTTGTGGTGGGATTCACAAACACTTATGCAATATTCAAGACGGGATCGTACAAGCGTTTTATAAGCGGTCTCCTTTACAGACGAATCACACTTTCCAAAAATTCTCCCAATAAAGAGAAGTCGACCATTTGCCTTGCCCACGATTGTCCTTTTCTGGTCCTTTTCACATCACTCTGCAGCGTTACGCCTAGACATTTAACTGACGCGACTCTGTCAAGCAGAACACTCCTAATGCTGTATGCGAATACTACAGAATTATTTCCCCTACTCATCTGCATCATCTTACTTTCCCTACATTTAGCGCTAGTTGCCATTCCTCACACCAACTACAAATTTGGTCCAAGTCATCCTGCATCCCACTACCGTCATTCAATGGTGATACCTTCTTGTACACCACAGCATCATCAGCAAACATGCACATATTGCGACTCACTCTGTCCAACAAATCATTTCTATGGACATAAAATAATAGCGGTCCTATCACACTTCACTGGAGTACCCCTGACGATATCCTAGTGTCTGATGAACACTCGCCATCGACGACAACCTACTGGTTCCTGTTACTTAAGTGATCATCGAGCCACTAACATATTTGTGTACTATTCCATAAGCACGTACCTTCGTTAACAGTCTGTAGTGTGGTACCGTGTCAAACACCTTTCGAAAATCGAGAAATATGCTGTCTGCCTGTTTACCTCCATCTATAGTATGCAAGAAGTTTTGAGAGAAAAGGCCAAGGGAAATTTACAACGTTATAAACGAGAACATGTTCATGAATTATACAGGAAACTGATATTAATGATATAGGTCTGTAATTTCGCGCGTCCGTTATTTTGCCTTTCTTATACACGGGAGTTACTTGTGCCTTTTTCCGGACTGTAGGTGCGCTGCATCAAAATGTGAGCACTTGCATTAGCCTTTGCCTGAGCTCAGGGCGTTTGAAAGCATTTCGTGTCGTGACTGCTTGGAGACTGGCTCTCTCTCGCTTCCTGCTCTGCTCGCTTGAGTCTGAACTGCTATTGAAAATCCCTGTTGCACTATCAAGCATGTAATCAACTACAACTTCCAAAATCAAAGCAGATAACGAAATTTTTGCGAGGTTCCTTTATTTGCCAAAAATATCTGTTGATAGTAAGGTGGAAGCAAATAAAAAAGTAAAAAATAAATTAAATAAAAAAAATGCAAAACTGAAACAAATGCATCGTGCCTACCAGTGGACAACGTTACAGCTATTTTGCTCTTAATGGATTTGCACACACATTCAGACAAATCGTTTATGTTGTAAATGTGGGACGTCAACACATCTAACAGCTTCAAAGCTGTACCCGAAGGCCTTCGCGGCCGTTGTCAATGTCAATAAAATGCGAGCTGAGTACCCTTTGTAAAACCGAATCGGTACCCCATCTGGACCTGGTGACATGTTTTCAACTCTCTCAGCTGCCTCCCAACACCAGCTAAGCCTATTACTATGTCCTCCGTTTGAGAGTTAGTGCGATCATAAAATTGAAGGTATGACTGAATGGTCCTCCTGCATGAATGAATCTGTATATACATAAATGATGTGACGACGAGATGAGTCGGAATCTGCTGCTGTTTGGCGATTATAAAGTGGTGAACGAGAAGGTGTCGTCGTTTAAGTACTGCAGTAGGATGCTGTATGACTCAGACAAAATTTCAAATTGCGGTGAGGAATTGCAGCTGGCTCTAATTCTTGAAAAAATTAAAGTGGTGCAGATGAGTAGAAGAAACAATCCCATAGCGATCGAATTAAACATTAGTAGTGTATTTCGGGAAGATGTCGTTCACCGGCAAAGCAGGCCGTGAATAAAAAGTTTGTGCAAACCCTTGTTTGAAGATGAGCGCAGGACGTTTCTACTCCTGTTCACTTACATTTTCGCGTAAAGACAAGCAAAGATAAGGAAAATTAGAGCTCGTAGAGAGACGTACAGATATTCATTTTTTTTCAAATTCTATTTATGAGTGGAACAGAAAATAAAATGTTCAGTAATAACACGTACCGACTGACACGCACCTTGCGATTGTTTGCGGGATAAGTGTGTAAATGTACCTCGTATGAATACCATCGAGCAGAAGAATCCAACACTTTTGTAATCGAAATTGTAACTAGTCGTCGCTCATCAACAATTCAGATTATCCAGCCAAATTTACGAAACAGGTCATTAGACTGCCCTCCAAAAGTCAAATGAATGACATCGACGAGCTCACAGAGGCACAGTGATTCTTTATTTGAAACCCCACAGTGGACCATACTACAAGGAATAGTATAGTTTACAATTACATTTTGACTTTGCCTAGCTCAGGCGTTCGATTTGCTGCTACATCAAGAAAAACCTTCTGTAACAATAACATGTTACTAGTCTTTCTGTTGTCCACTAAATTTAAAGTACGATTACATTTGCCGTACAATTATCGAAGTATGCCTGGTACGGTGGTGGAGTGGCCAAGAGCATTGGGGCGCTATGCTCCGATGCGTGAGGCCGTTCTCAGTCGGGGGTTCGAATCCTCCCTCGGGCATGGATGTTTGTGTTGTCTTTAGTATAAGGTAGTTTCTAAGTAGTTTGTAAATTTAGGGACTGATGGACCCACATTTATTTTCCATAAGCTTAAAAAACGTTTGAACATTTTTTGATAGTTTCTGAATCCGTGTTGACTATTGGTTAATAGATCGTGTTCTTGATTTATGCGTGGTACTTGATCACTACTATTTAGATTGGTCACAGAACAAATGAATTAGTCAATTTCTGATTATTTAGGACTAATTTCACTTTACAGTACTATTTACGAAGCAGCTTCCAAAACATAAAAGATTAATGATTAAAAACCGTATAGCGGATGCTATGTTTTTGTAACATTCATTTAGAACCTGTTTATATGTAACATCGACCAACTTACATTCCATACTCTAAGTTGATTGAAATTACATAACTTTACGATGACTGAGCCTAGATTTGATTCAAAATAGTGATACGGTGGTCAAGGCATTTCCAGCGAATTCAATAATTCTGTGGCATAGTTGACTACTGAAATATTATTTTGTAGTTATATTATGAAGACACAGAAAGTGAATAATTATTTAATATGAATTGACTGCAACAGTTATATTAACATTTTTGTGTAATGTGAGTATAATTCTTATAAGAAAAATATATTGTTAAATTTACTCTTAGACTCTATGAAATTCGTCAGAGGCGATATGAAACATAGTATCGATTGAAAGTTTCTAGTAGTGTGACTCATGTCAAGACGAATGATTGTAAGAAAGTGCCATCTGATGTTTGTCGAGATGCAAGCTTATTTCTCTGTGCTGAGCGCTGTTGAGATAGGGGTTGCAGCTCTAAGTCTCCCTGTTATTTTATGATTATCTCGTTTATTATTAATGAAGTTGAGTTCTATTCCTTACTGTGTTTCCACTTCAGATTATATGTTCAAATGTTTGTAGAGCTTATGGGACTTAACTACGGGGTCATCAGTGGCACAAACATTCATGCCCGAGGGGGGGATTCGAACCCCCGCCGGCGAACTGCCGCGCGCACCGCAACACGGCGCTCCATTACGCACGGCTAATCCGCCGCGGCCCATTCAGATTGATTTTCATTTTATTCGTGCTTCCAAATATGGAGTATCACGCTTTTGCTGATTTATCGAGAACGAGCGCCGATTGTCGTTGGCTGCAACGACCGAACATTGTTACATATCAGTGATACAACTGGGCAACAAGAGCGGCTCTGAGAATTGAGACCAATTTAAACTTTTGTTCCATGATCGTATCATTTCAAATTCAAATGTTTGTAATCGTATGGGACAGGCTACTAACTGGTCATAGACTTACAAACTAACTTGCGATAAGGATAACACAGACACAGACACACACACACATGGCAGAAGCAATGGAACCTCCGGAGGTAGCGGCCGCACAATGGCTGACTCCTTAGACCACGAGGAATTCCGACGCGGATTGTCATTTTAGCTAACAGCATTTTAAAATCAGAAGTTCGTCACGCCACCTTAAACAGCTGTATCGTTGAGATCTTGCACCAACCTGCAGTAAATTGAATATATCAGTTGGTGCAAGTATTTCTGTCATTTAGGGCCGACTTACTGTTTCAAATTATGGTTATAGCTTGCTATCATCAGAAATCTTTAATATGGTTTGCACAATTCAAAAAAATGTTCAAATGTTTGCATAGTCTATGGGACTTAACTACGGGGTCATCAGTCCCTAAACTTACAAACTACTTATGAACTACTTAAGAACTAGGACGGCACAAATATCCATGCCCGAGGGGGGGATTCGAACCCCCGACCGTAGTGGCCGTGCAGACTGTGACTGGAGCGCCTCAGTCTCCTCGGCCACCGCGGACGGCTTTGCACAATTGTATTGGAAGTTTGCTTTCCGCCAGTGAATAATTATTATTTAAAGCTTAAATCCGGCCGCAGTTTTTGTTTATTATCTGTAAACCAGCCACATATTACAGCAAAATAAAAATAAAAGACGTTCAATACAGTGAATCCATTGCTTACATTTAGAGATACTAATTCACGGCAACTGACTTCGATATTTCAGCTGTTCCCATGGGCTTTGCCTACTTGTTCCTCAGCCACTACTGTATTAAAACGCAAATGCCAGCCCTCCACCTCAGTAAGAGCGAAGCAAGAAATTTAAGTTGTTGAACAAAAAATAATAATTAGAAGCCCGTGCAGCGATGGCTGCGCAGTCTGAAGCGACATGTTACGGATTGCGCTGCCGCTCCCGCCGATTTCGAATCCTCTCTTGGGCGTGGGTGAGAAAAAAATTATAATAAAATAAAACGAACAAATCAAATTGATTAAACAGTTTTTTTTAATTCTAGTGCGTCTAACGCATAACAGTATACTTATAAATACTAATGTGCGTTAGTCGCGCTACAACCTAAAAGTTATCTGAAAAGTATGTTTCCTTTACCCTTTGTGATTCTACCATATCTGTCGAATAAGCCTTTGAATAAAATGAGTACAATAAACAAATGAGAATCAAAATATCCACGGGTGTACTGCCGGTCTATAGCCACTGCGTTTATTGCATATACCGGCGCACTCCCGGGGAAGGTCGCCCGCATTTTGAAGAAACACCAGGTTGGAACTGACTTTTGTCCGCCGAATAAAATTCGTGCACTGGTGGGGAGCGCCAAAGATGATCTCGGTTTGAGGAAGGACGGCGTGTACCAGATTCCGTGTCAGTGTGCAAAGTCATATATTGGACAAACGATGCGTACCGTCGAGGATCGATGCGTTGAACACCAGAGATACACACGATTGATGTATCCGAGCAAGTCGGCGGTCGCTGAACATTGTTTGCCGGAAAATCACGCGATGCAGTATGAACGCACTAGGATTCTGGTGCAGACGTCGAGATACTGGGACTGCGTCGTTAGAGAGGCCATGAAATTCGCACGAGTGACGACCTCATAAACCGTAATCTTAGGAAAGCTTGGGAACCAGCGATTGGGTTAATTAAGAGTAAATCTAGCAAACGTCACGAAGTGACGACCACGGCGGACAGAGCCATCACATCGACGTCATCTCAGACGCCGTCGCAATCGGTTCCACTGCGCGGCCGCGGCGCGGGGCGCGGACCACGGAGGGGGCGCTCCGTGGGCCGAGGGTATTTAAATGGCCCGCTACCGGGCTAGAACCAGTTCCCTTCGAGCCGCCGTAGCGTGCGGATCTCCGTGCCGGCGCGTTACCAAGAGCTCAGTCCGTCAGTTCACCTGATGACGCCGACATGTATGATCGCCGAAATATTGTGCCCAGTGGACATTATAGACCGGCAGAACACCCATGGATATTTTGATTATCAAATACGCCGGGAGAAACTCAAGAATCACAACAAATGAGAAGTTACTTCTAATGAAAATACCTCCCTATCCATAAATTAAGAAAAAAAGCGCACTTATCTGCTAAATACACAAACACAACAACTACAGAAGAGTGTCAGTTCGAAGTTCACTGTGATCTGACAGATTGAAAGTAATGAAACCATATTGCTTATGTGAATTGCAATTCTTCGTGTGCTGTAAGTTGGCAGTTGTTAGCGCCAGGCAAAAGGCGATGTAGGTCAGTGGGAATACAGCATTAGTAGTGTGCTGCTTGACAGATTCGCGTCCATTACATAGCTATACCTGGGCGTAATGTTGCAGAGCGATGTGAAATGGAACGATTATATAAGGAAAGTCTTGTGGAAGAGAAATCGTGAACTTCAGTTTATTGGGAGAATTTTGGGAAGGTACGATTCGTCTGTAAACGAGACCACATATAAAACGCTTGTACGACCCTGTATTGAGTGTTGCTTAAGTGTTTGCGATCCCCACCAGATCGGTTTAAAGGAGGACATGGAGGCAGTCCAGAGGCGGGCGGCGAGGTCTGTAACTGATAGATTCTATCAATGCGCGAATGTTACCGAAATCCTTCGGGAACTCAATTGTGAGTAGCTTGAGGGAAAGCGACGTTCTTTTGGAGAAACACTGCTGAAGACATTTAGAGGGCCGGAATTTGAGGCTGACTGCATTCTACTGCCGCCAAACTACATTTCGCGTAAGGACCACAACAATAAGATTAGGAAGATGAGGGGTCGTATGGATTCTTACAAATATGCATCCATTGTTCTATATGGGAATGGAACAAGAAATCAAGTAACTAGTAGTGGTACTGAGTACTCTCTGCCACGCACCTTTCGGTGGATTGCGGAATATGTATGTAGATGCACAAGATGCCGACATCAAACTTCCTGGCAGATTTGTGTGTCGGTTCTGGATTCCACCTCGTGACCTTCACTTTTCGTGGAAATGCGCTCTACCGGCTGAGCTACTGAGGCATGTCCGCTGCTCACCTCCTCACCTCCTATCTTAGAAACTCGCAGAAGCTCTCCTGCGAATCTTGCAGAATGAACGTTTGGAAGAAAGAGTATTGTAGAGATGATTCACCCACAGCATAGGCGAAGTTTCCAAGGCTATCGTATTTTCCCTGCAGTACGATTCCCATAAATTTGTTTGTCATTTCAGTTTTGCTCAGTTAGAAAAACGTAATATTGTGACATTCTCTGCGGTAGCATGCGCCCTCAACTATGAATTCCCCATACGCACTCTGCCGGCCGTCGTCGGCGTCGCGTGCCTGTGTGCGCAGAAACTGCCGGGGAGCTGCTGTCGTAATGGGCGGCAGTTTCCCGGCGACCTACTGCGTTACAATTGTCCGCCATTTCCCGGCCTCACACAGCCGTATGGCTGACCTCGGTCAAGTCGGCACGTCATTATGGATCCATCGCTGCACGCCGCCGACAAACACCTCTCCAAACATAACATTCTATGAGGTGTCGACACTGTTTATTTTTCTATCGTTGTCCCGCGGATACGCTCTAGTATATATTATACATACTAATTATATACTTTTCCACATTTCACCTACATTATTCTTCCTTAATCTATGACCATCTTATCCCCACGCTTTATCACCCCCCCCCCCTTCTTTCTCTGCAAACGACACTCCCTCCCTTCTCCGTCACTGCATCTCCTCCTCCTTACTCTTCATCCCAAAATTCTTCTTCCCAATCTTTCATACCAACTCGCCTACGTCTGTACATCACCTGCTCATATGTCTCTTCCTACCCACTCTATTTTTACTTACTTCCTCCTCCTCCTCCTCCTCTCTCTCTGGTCCATCTCATTCTCTTACTTCTATCTGTCCATGTCTTCCTTTATATTTCCACCTTCTCATTCTCTATGCCAAACTCCTACACCCACATCTACCTCCTTCCTTCTTTCTACCCATCTCTTCGTATACTTTCTCTCATTCAGTTCTTTCATGTTAAAGTACAAGTCGCCTCTCTGTTCGTACCTTCCTCCACCTGTTCTTCGGTCTCCTCTTTCTGATCAGCCTCTGCTCCACGTCGACCTCTCAGACAAATTCCGTTGGGTGTGTGTGTGTGTGTGTGTGTGTGTGTGTGTGTGTGTGTGTATGTGTATATATCTGCTACCCTCAGATGTCTCTGGCCTCTCCTTCATACCTACAGTACTGGCTCTCTCTCTCTCTCTCTCTCTTCCTCCCTCCCCCCCCCCTCTTCCTGCGCCGACATCTTCAACATTCTATCCACATGATCCTCCCATTCTCCCAGGGTAGCACCTGACAAGTAGACCACCCTGTAAAGCTGACGCTATTTCCATGACACACACCATTTGTGTAATTCAACCAAAATAGCATGGCCTGTAAACTCAGTTTTGTCCATAACTTTGTACTATGGGAGTTAGGAGATATTATGAGTATTTCTTCTCGTGTTGAAAGCTGTATGTGTATCAAATTTGGTGGAAATCAATCCATTGGTCTATATGGAAATGTTGGACACAAACACAAACAAGTACATACATACACATATATTAATATGATGACATTAGGACCATCAGTTTCTCTCTGACATCAGACCTGGATTTTACAACTACAGTACTTTTCCATCTGAGTTACAAGGACATAACACTGATTGTAATAAGATAACTTTATTTAGTAATATAATTTAAATGAATGTATAAAGTATATGTGTATATATTGTGTAGACTACAAGCTAGTGTAGTGCATTTGAAGTCATAGTGGCATAGTGCGTTGTGGTAGGAAAGGTGGATCTGATGGAGAAAAAGGATGTAGATAAACAGAGACTGATATTGTTGCTTCAGTAGATATTAGTTTTGAAATTGACGATTTTATTCAATTGCCTAATATAATAAGGGACATCTTTCTAGAGACTGAAATGGAATTCCATAAAGTGACTGAGTGATGCAGGGAGACAGAAAGGATTTTCTCTGGTGGTAAAAAGTACTTCTGCTGTGTTGTTCGAACAAGATAATTAAGGTCGAGCGTAGGAAGGGCAGTGCACGTTGATAAGAGGTCAGAGTGTAAAATCTCGGCACGTAGACAGGATAGCTGTATGTAAGGTGATGAAATACAATCGGTTGCAGATATATCAAACACCAGGCAGTCATGAGCACTTCCAGATGCCCTGGGCTAACCTGAGATGGGCCTTCCAAGTCGACGCCTCTGCAATCAATATTCGGGGGGTTTGTATATGTTACGTTTCTTCATGGTATGGAGAGATGCTGATGCCATCTTACACAATGCACCGGTGTGGTCATCCCAGCTTAGCTTCTCGTCTAGTACTACTTCCTGACGTCTTTCCGAGAAGAAGAAATTAACTATTTGTTCCATGCAATATCAATGATCACAGAGTTTCTCGATATTTATGGCTAATAAATCTACAATGACGGATCATAATCCCTTGGGTTTTGTTTGGATTAATCTTCACGTAGTATTATGTGCCCATTTTAATGATGCAAACAATTCACTGCTGCGGGCCGCAGTGGTCGAGCGGTCTGCAGCGCACCCGTCACGTTCTGCACGGCCACTACGGTCGGGGGTTGGAATCCCCCCCTCGGGCATGGATATTTGTGCCGTCCTTAGTCTTAGCTAGTTCATAAGTAGTTTGTAAGCTTAGGGACTGATGACCCCGTAGTTAAGTCCCATAAGTTCTACAAACATTTGAACATTTTGAATTCACTGCTGATATTCTCGTCTGCTGTTTTGAAGATTCTTGGTTTTGCTTGTAGATACAATTGGAAGTTGTAGGCATACGTATGATATTTACAGAAGGGCAAAATAGATTATACATCGTTTACGTACAATAAAAAAGAGTATGGTACCTTCTACCGAGTTCTGGGGTATGCATGGTACTACTCATCTTCACTGTGGGTTTATGGTGCTTCTTTTTCTGTTAATAGTTGTAATGGAAGACACACTTTTTCAGTTTTGATACGATTTAGATTTGACACTTTGATACTGCTTGAAGAGTACACTTTAGTCACTAAGGATTCCCTTCTACAAACAATTTAAAGAACGACTTGCAAGCTTTTAACGAATTACAGTAAAAGAATATTCTGAAAGACTCACGTGGCAGATATCGAAGAGTGTTCCAAATATCGTGTTACCCATTTATAAATGAGAAGTGTTTAAGACGAAGTGAGAGACAGCGTTCGCTTCGATGCTGTTCTTACATTTATGTACAACTACTTAAGTGTCCCGTCCAGCATTAGAGAAATACAGCTTGTAACGCCCCCGACGGTGTAGCGGAACACAATGCTTATGCCACACGTTTATGCGGGACTTTTAGCAGTTTAAGTTTATATCTGTGGTGCCTGCATCGATGGGGACGTCACAAAGATATTTCCCAAGGCATTAATAGGTGAATCTCACTAGACGATAATTTATTTGATTTAATTGACTCGACGCCTTAGATGTGGACTCAAGAGAATGCCCACGTTGCCTAGCGCTGTTCAACGGTTCTGCCGTAAGTACAGTTGTGCTGGTTCTAAACTTTACTTACGGCAGCGTTATTTTTATACGTGGGTAAAATGATTTAATGTTTATAAGTCCCATTGAACTTTCAGTTTCTTTCTTTCAAATAGCAAATCAGTTAATGAAATCTGAACGTTGTAGTTAACACATCGAATATCAGCACACGACACATTACGTCATTGATATTATTTAAATGAACCTTTAATGTGTTAGGTAAATTCAGTTTGTAACTCGTATATTCAAATTGATTTAAAATAATAATGTTAGTGAATGAAAGGGATCCTGGGTCGGTATAAAATTTGCTTCCTGTTCCACAATCATTATTATTTCGCGTATCCAACGCTAACTTTATATAAATGTTCACTTCCCGTAAATGTTTCCTGCAGTCGTAACTAACGATTATTTGATTTAAAGTTCGATATGATGACTTAACTTGCAGAATATTTTAACGTTTCACTCCATTCCATAATAGTGGAGGATGCTGGTGCAGCAACAGTGGTGAATAATTAAATAAATCGCAGTATCTGTCGCAATTTTCTTTATTATGTGCATTTGGAAGCCTGTGCCGCGTGGGAATAGCCAAACGGTCTGGAGCACCACTTTATGGATCGCGAGACCTCCGCGTCGGAGGTTCGAATCCTCCCTCGTACACGGATGTTTGTGTTGTCTTTAGTACACGTTAATTCATAAGTAGTTTGTACGTTTAGGGACTGATGATTCCGCAGTTAAGTCCCATAAGCTCTAAAAACATTTGAACATTTTTTAAGTCTGTGTAATTCAGAAAAAGCGTTCCGGATAGCGAAAATAATGCATGCAGAAAACGACTCGTGGTATTTGGGCAAGCTAGCATCATGTCCCAAACCGGCACACATTTTCCAATATTACCAATTTATGTCCATCAATATGACACTACAGCTGGTACAAGAAAGTTACGATTTAGTTATGCAATTTTTAATACAGCTGTAGATCTTAAATAGAAATGGAAATCTTCTGTTTCTCTCCATACCATTTATACCCTTTGTTTCCTCTTAATGTAATAATGTTTCGGTGGTCAGTATACCAAATTTAGTGATTACACTGATCAATTGCCTCGGTGGAGTAGACGAGCGGTCTAAAGCGTCTCGCTGCGGAGCGCGCGGTTGCTCGCCGTGGAGGTTCGAGTCCTCCCTGGGGCATGGGTGTGTGTGTTGTCCTTAGGTTAGTTTACCTAGGTTTAAGTAGTTTGTAAGCTACGGACTGATGACCACGCAGTTTGGTCCGATAGATTTACAAACATTACATTACACGGATCAATTACACTAATTATAGGTTTTATGGCACTTCATTTCTTTCCGGCAAAATGTGAAATGGTTTACTTCCTTTTCCTTACAATGGTGTGTGTCAGTGAGTCAGTGGAAAAGGGTCAGAAAACAAATCCACAGGTCCTGTCTTCGAACCTCGGCACTCTTAGGGTTTCCTCAACAACTTACTTCATCTCTGGCAATATTGTTGATGTGTACAATTCCGACAAAGTATCGTGGTTCGCAATCCACGATCAACTGTACATCTCCTGGTCGGTTGAGTAGTTCAAAGATTGGAGATGGCACACCACTGACATTACTGGAGACGCCACACATATCTCTGTTTAAATTCCTGCAAAATAGAAAATAAATACTGTTATTTAATATACAGTGACTAAAAAAGGTAATTCAGTCAGTCGGAAGATTGGTATGAAGATCACAGTGCTTGATCCTATTAGAGGTGTCCAATATGATCAGGCACTGTGATCTTCAATCTTCCGATTGACCGCATTACCTTGTCACTGTACTTTAAACAACAGTATTTATTTTCTGTTTTGCAGGAAATTAAACAGGGACATCCTTTGGCGTCTCCAGTAATGTCAATAAATGACTGAAAAATCTTTAAGGAAAACTTAGATCCATTCAGGACACATTGGAAGATATACATGTAAGGAATCAAGTGACTTTCAAAGTGAATTTCAATATCTGTCTGCATTTTATTTGAATATCTATTTCAGTGAATATTTTAACTGATGGGATTTCATTGTTAACATCATATCCAACCGGTTAAATACTTCGGGTTTACTGGAAATGATCACAAAGTAGTGACGATATATAACGAATACTAGAATTAACAAAGATGGAATTTCTAAAATAGAAAGGAGAAACTTCCTATCGATAACTATTTTAAGTGGTTGGGACTCTTATTGTTTGAGTGGAGAGTATGGTGTAGTGGTATAGTGGCACTATAGGCACTAATGAGGAGCATCTGTAGCACAACGGTTTATTCGTATTAAATGAAGCAATACAAATTTCTTCTTTCCTTTAGCAGCCGTAGGTGTCTCTACCGATACGACACAAAGCTCTTTCCACACGCTGATAAGTGTTCAGTCTCAGCAACAGTCGAGGTTACTGCCTACATATCACTACTTATGTAAAAAAAGCGATGCCATACAGAGTCGGTGGCTCCCTGTATAGCAAGCAGTTTTACCAAAGTAGTTTCGTTAATGGCTTCGGGTGCCGAAGTAGGCTCCAAGAACTCTGCACCAGTAGTTCGAGGTGCACGTTTTCAGTAACGCCCCTATAAAAGAGGACGAGCAGAAGTGTTGATACCCGCATACGGGGAGGCGACAATTTTACGGCGTCTCTATATACAACGGTTGGATGGTGCGCCATACACCATCGGTGTGGCTCAAAGGCATCTAGTGTGGTGAACCGGAGTGGTAGCGCCCTCCAATAAAGAACTGATCTTCGCAGATGGGACGTAGAAAGCCACAGGTGCTGCATCCGTAATAGCTCACTGTAACTTACTAGACTCATGGCTCAGATGTCAAAGCATTTATTATTCTCCACGTGAACTGCAACGCTCTACTAGGAATGGTCGCATTTGGCATAGATTTCAGAGTTATTTGCGGCCTCTTAGTTTGAACCACTGACTTTCACAGATCAATCTACGCTGAAGAAGCAAAGAAAATGGTAGCCCTGCCTAACATCGTGTACGGTCGCGCCGAGTAGGCAGAAGTGACGCAACATTACTTGACATGGACTCAACTGATTAGTGAAGTGGTACTGGAGGTAATTGATAACATGCATCCTGTAGGGCTCTTCATAAATCCGATGGAGTACGAGCGGATGGAGACCTCTTCCAAACAACACAAGACTTGGTCGATAACGTTCGTGTCTGGGGAGTTTGGTGGCCAGCGGTGGAGTTTAAACTCCGAATAGTGTTCCTAGAGCAACTCTGTAGCAGTTTGACGTGTGAGGATTCGCATTGTCCAGATGAAACTGTCCAAGTACCTCAGAAGTCACAATGGACATGTTCTTGACAACACACTGCTGCGACTGTTAAAAATTATTTACTAAGAACTCTGGACCGGTTTCGCTGATCCCTATCATGATTCTCGAGTTGCAACCAACTTGCCTATAAAACCGTCAAACATGTATTAAAACTGAATAAACTCCCATACCTAAAACAGTAAATTTTCATCAGCCAATGGCCTACATCTGACATAAAACATTACACTGCGACAGGTATTCAGCATAAAAGCCACGTCAGGGGGTAAAAGAAGATTACAAACTGTTAGCGTACTGACACTTACCTCCGGAAAAAAAAAACAGCTGGGGGAGGAGGCGCGTTACTGTTGCCGGCATCAGACACGAGTCGCAGCTGAGCCCAACGCGAAGAGACGCGCATGCGCACCGACGCGTGCCTCGGTTGACTAGCGCCTGATTTAAATGGTGGGGACTAGCCGTACATCACGGTAATATAATACATAATTACTGGAATTCATACCTAGCAGTTTCCTATATCAAGGTCCAACACGCCTAAAATTCTATACATAAAAATGACAGTTACTCGATAAAACCGTAGAAAAGTTACATCATTCTTTAGAAAATCGAAATTATCCAGTAGGTTACCGTGGCGTAATTCTGCTTGGCAGTTAAGGATATTTTAGGGGTCATTCGTTAAATCCCTGAAAATTGAAAGTTCCTTTAGAATAATTAATACATTCCCTTTTTCTTCCCGTTGTAGAACTTTCAAATTTTTGGCAACATCTGTAATTAAATGACCTGTTTCTTTCAGGTATGCACCCAAAGCTGACTTGGTACTACAAGAACTACTGTGTTCCTTGACCCTTACCTCAAATCTTTTCCCTGTCTGGCCTATGTATCTTGTAGCGCAGTTATTACAAGAAATTCTACATAGAGCTGGGGATTTGTAAGGCTTCTTTTTTTACTTCTCCCAGTGCCTGAAGTGTTTGAGCAATATTTTAGGTAAGAAGTAGGCTGGAGTTACGCCCTGTGCAGAGAGGTGTTTGCCCACTTTCGATGAAATGTTGCCGTATTATATGATATTTGCAATCCCTAGGAGCATTCTCCCGTATGAGAATCTAGGAAGTAATTCCCTCACCGCGGTGGAGTAGCCGTGCGGTCTAAAGCGCCTCGCTGCGGAGCGCGTGGTTGCTCGCCGTGGAGGTTCGAGTCCTCCCTGGGGCATGGGTGAGTGTGTTTGTCCGTAGGTTAGTTTACCTAGGTTTAAGTTGTTTGTAAGGTACGGACTGATGACCACGCAGTTTGGTCCGATAGAATTACAAACATTAAAAAAAAATAATAATAATAAAAAAAGAGTAATTCCGCCTTTCAAATGTTTGTAAAGTCTATGGGACTTAACTACGGGGTTATCAGTCCCTAAACCTATGAACTACTTACGAACTAGGACGGCACAAATATCCATGCCCGAGGGGGGATTCGAACCCCCGACCGTAGTGCCCATGCAGACCGTGACTGGAGCGCCTCAGTCTCCTCGGCCACCGCGGCCGGCAATTCCGCCTTTAGACCCCTGTGCAGCACTTGAAGTACTCTTCTTCCTCTTTCGTATACTATTTTTAATATTTTGGACAACGCTCGCTTCCTGTCCATTAGAAATGGCAACTCACGCTTGAAGACTGCGCTGGACAGTGGTACACTATGCAGCCTATGTAATAAAGAACGAAACGCTGCCATTTTATGCTGCCGTGGATGGTTTGAAAACATATGAATAACCAAATCGAACGTTGTTGGTTTCCGATAAATGTCATAACTGGACATGAATTGATGCAGGTGATCATCAGGATCCGTACGAACGTGACACTTGTCAGAATCGGGAGGGCATATCTCTTGAACTGAACACTTCCCCCACCAATACAGAACGTGTACCAGCTTGAACAGTCCTCTATTCATATGTGTGGTACACGGATTCGTCAGGTTCTCTCCATAGCCGTACACATCCATCTGCTGCATCAATTGGAAATGAGATTCATTATACCAGGTAACAGGTTTCAAGTCATCAACAGGCGAGGCGTAAAGTTTTGTGTCGTCTAGTTAACAATGGTACCAGAGTAGGCCTTTGGGGCTAAAAACCGATATCGACGATGTTTTCTTGAATGTTTCGCACGCGGTCACTTGTTGATGGCACAGCATTAAAATTCTCAGAAATTCACTTCATTCGTTGTTGGTACCGTTCTTTCAGGATATTTACCGGCCGCCACGCTGTGAGGGATATATTTTTGTTTTGTTTCTTTTTCTTTTTTTCCCACTGCTGCTACCTAATTTGACCCGCCGCCTATGTACATAAGACGGATCCTAATTCCTCAGAGGCTGGTCTCTTAGCCACCATATCCACTCTGGTGGGTTTGGTGTTTCCGTGTCCCACTACGTGGAGGTGGACCAGTTTGTCCTCTGTTTTCTTTACAATTTGCAGCTCTATTATACCATATAAAAATAGGAAAAGAAAAATTACATAGGAAATTACAATTTATGAAATTACAGAGGAAAATTACAATTTATGAAATGTTATTCACTTAAACACTGCGTAATATATTACATAGGAAAATTACAAATTATGAAATGTTATTGAATTACACACTCTGTAATAGATAGTATTTAAAATGTTATAAGTTCATCTGTTTAAATATCTCAAAAAGGATGATATATACATTACATTGATAACATTAAGCATAAAATTATACCATGCAATTAACAATGTAGAAATTCAGTACTTTTGTTACTTAAGATATGAAAATGTTTATATTATATTGATGTCATTAAGCATAAAAATATTACAATGCATTTATCACAATTAAAACAAATGACATACATCTCATAGTAAGTGGTATACAATTTGTTTGCCATATCATAAAGCTTTTTATATGTTCGTCATGATAACGTGATACATAAGTCTGGACAGATTTCCCATATATTAAAGTAATACAAAATTATTTACCACGTAATAATACAGAATAGATGGTATTCTTATAGTTATATCATTATAATAACCTGAAATGTGAAGAGAGTATTAGACACAATTACATGGCACATGAAATAACCGTCACATAATAAGACAATGGACATACATCTCATAATAAATGGTATAAAATTGTTTACCACATAGTAAAACAATTTAGATACTCGTAATAATAATGTGGTACATGAGATGTTCGTCACAAGACAAAACAGTGGAAGTATTTGTCATATAATAAAATTTTACACTGTTTGTTTGCCACGTAATAAAAGAAAATAGTTTTTCGACACATAATAAAATATTACATTAAATGTGTGGCACATTAAAACTTCTAGTTTTATTTCAGTACTAGCTTAAACCTGCGGCTCTGCTCGTGTGTTGGTTGATTATGATAGATAATGCGCGAAACGTCAAATCGATTTTTTGAAAAGATTTGTGGAAAAAGAAATTTCTTTTTTAATCCTTTATTGTTTATTTGTTTATTCTTATATTCGTATGCTTATCCTTACAGAGAAAGAGCTGAAGACATTGTAGCCCGCATAGGCCAAAGATATGGTCTGTGGCTTGACGTTTCGCTGTACGTAACCTCCTTGCTGTAGAGTCGCAAAAGTCATCGCTGGTCCTCAGTCCGAATTTTTTATTTATAATTTGACGACTTTCAACAACCATATTTTCCACCCCTCTATAACTATCGGCACGAAACTGCTATGGTGTACAACGGGAGACTTCGGACAACAAACTCAGACAGACCATTCGATTGCGTTCTGTAGTTTTCGCTGCAGAGCGAAATATCAACACACAGACACAACACGTAGAATTTTATATACACCGAAAACTTTCCTTCACAATATACTCCACCCTTCGCACGGCCACTACGGTCGGGGGTTCGAATCCCCCCTGGGGCATGGATATTTGTGCCGTCCTAGTTCGTAAGTAGTTCATAAGTAGTTTGTAAGTTTAGGGACTGATAGCCCAGTAGTTAAGTCCCATAGACTTTACAAACATTTGAACATTTGAACATTTGATACTCCACCCTTCTCTCATTATCAACCCTCAAGCAACAATGCAACCAATGAAACCATTTTCAAAGAGTTAATATTTCAAAGAGTAATTATTGTTCCACATTTCGCGATATATTCTTCAAATTACTAAATATCTATCAGATCACTATAAAACCGTGCCTAAAACCTTCCTCAGGTAGATGTTAGTAACTGTGCAAATATTTAAGTCTCTGCGTCTTGTCGTTCGGACGTGATAAGCCTACACAGAACAGACATTCACTTTAACACAAATAGATAAATAGCCATACAATCGCCATAAAACCGTGCCTAAAGCCTTAGTAACATTAGTAACTGTACAAAATTTTAGCGCTGTAAGTCTTGTGGTTCAGACGTGATAAACGTACACCGAACAGACATTCACATTTATATATGTAGATTAGGTTCTGGTAATCCAAGTGAAGTTTTAACAATATTGTCAGTGTATGAAACTGTGCATCCAAGGGTTGTTCATAATGTCTCTTTCCTCTGATATTCAGATAATATTATGTCATTTATTAACTGTATGTTATATAATACCGAACCAAAGTATTTAAGGTACTTTAAAAATATGTCGTGCATTTTTATAAAAATTTTAGTGCTGTGCACGTTATAATGTCATAGAATAAAATGATTAATAATTAGCTTCTAGTACTATGAAGGTAGGTCGTCTTCAATATCACTGTCACTATGAGTTTCAGTGCTGCTTTCGCTTGTGGTGCTTTGGTGTTGAGCAGCCCGTCGAATAGCCTGATGTATTACACGGTTGTAGTCTGCCTGGAGAGCTTTCGAAATATTATCAGCAGTGTTGTTGAGCTGCTTCCAGCGATCCGGATCTCTCATGTTTACTGTGAGGGTTCAGGATTTGCTTCATTTGGTCGTGTTTCGTTCAAAACAACACTGTGTGCTTTGGTGTTCCCTTCTTCCCCATATTCACACGTGCCATTTTGAGGTAAATTCATGCGATTCAGGTACGTTGGGTACGGTCCGTGCCCTGTAAGGAAATAGACCATACCCCTACTGGGATCAGCATGAGTTATATTAAGGCGCTCCTTTATACCTGGGTAGATGGAATATAACCGCCTGGCTTTGTCACTGCCCTCCCATTCTTCTAGCCATTTCCTTAATCGCCAGTTCCTTAGATCCTTCTCAGTGTGAACGTTTTCACCAGTTCGGTGTATAAGTTTCTCGTGCTATTCTTTTCTCATCCAGTAAGTCAAAATCAAATGTTTGTACACCTTATGGGACTTAACTACGGGGTCATCAGTCCCTAAACTTACAAACTACTTATGAACTAGCTAACACTAAGGACGGCACAAATATCCATGCCCGAGGGGTGATTCGAACCCCCCACCGCAGTGGCCGTGTAGACCGTGACTGGAGCGCCTCAGTCATCTCGGCCACCGCGGCCGGCTATCCAGTAAGTTGCAGCTCGGTATCTCACAGTGAGACCTATAAGATAGACGCCGAGTACAACGTAGAGAGCCTGAAATGAAGTTATGCCAACCGCACCTGACAGTCTCAAAAGGGTATCCCTCTGTCCTCTGCATGCAGCTGTGACGTTTGTCGTCAGAAGTTATCTGTGTGCCCAGGAACTTGACGCGACACAGACTGTTGATTCGTACACCGAACAGTGGAATGTCCTGATCATTCGTAAGGGCATTCTGTGTTTTGCTGTATTTATCCCCGCTAATTTATGTAGGACTGTTACTGCTTTACTGAAAAATGTTCAAATGTTTGTAAATCTATAGGACCAAACTGCGTGGCCATCAGACCGTAGCTTACAAACTACTTAAACCTAGGTAAACTAACCTAACGACAAACACACACACACACACACACACACCCATACCCCAGGGAGGACTCGAACCTCCACGACGAGCAACCGCGCGCTCCGCAGCGAGACGCTTTAGATCGCTCGGCTACTCCACCGCGGCGCTTTATCTGAAACTTTGCGGATGTGGTTATTAAATGATTATTTGTCATCCAGATAAACGCCAAGATACCTGGTGTCCCTCAGTCTGACTATGTTTTTGCCTCTTAGCCCTATTATTGGGTCTCTCTTCAGATTCCCTTTAAGAAGCCCAGGCCAGTGGTCCATTTTTTGAAAATTTGTTTTCTCCTCTAACCCAGTTCTGGAGTTAGCAGAAACCACAGCAAGTAGGTCATCTGCATAAGCGGCAATGCCATCTACTGCGACGTCATTTTCCAGTGTGTTGAACAGCGACTCAATAATGAAATCCCAAAAAGTGGGTCCTAAAATGGAGCCATGTGGACAGCCCTTGGTTATTTTCGTAACAACCTGCTTCTCCCTTGCCCGCCACTGTACCACCCTGTTTCTGCAGTAGTCTATCAGGGTGTGGTATAAGTCTGCAGGGACTTGAAACTCTCGAAGACGCTCGAAGAGTGCTGGGCACCACATATTGTCATCCGCTCCTTGTATAACAGTGCTACTGCGTACATGATTTCGACTATGTTGTTTATCTGGAGCACATGGTTAATAGTCGTCTTTAGATTTATTTTTCCTGAACCCAGATTGTTGCATATCCATACCTCGAGCTTCCCTGTGTACTTGCAGTCTGTTGTTTAACAATCTTTCCTGCACCTTTGCCAGCGTATTCACAAAGCAGATTGGTCTGTAAGTTTTGGGATCAGCAGAATCTTTATCTAAGGACTTCTTTATAATGATGGCATTGGCGGTGTTCCAGTTCATAGATATTTTACTTAGATTTAAGGATTCATTCGTTATGTCTGTTAGGTAAGGCGTTATAACAGGAGCGACCTCATTTAATATTACAGCATGAATGGCATCTGGCCCAGGCGCTTTTCTCGGCTTTTGACTTCGGATTGCATTTAACACTTCGTCATTTGTAAAAGACCTTGTAGTGAAATCTCATCTAATTGGTTCCGAGCCCGTATATGTTCGGGGTTGTCAGTTCTTACATCACCATCTGGAAGGAGTTTATGAATACTCTGTAGTGCTTATCCATTCGTCATTTCCCCATTCTCATTTTTCATTGTTGATAAAACCACTGAGCTCTTGACCTTTTCTGACAATGCTTTATACGGCATGCCCCAGACATTATCGCCAGGTTGTGTTTTAACATAATTATCCCAATGCTGTTGTCTGGTCTCCATTAATTTTTCCTTAAATTTGATTTTTGCCTCCAGGTATTGTTGAAGTCTTCTGCCTCTATCTTGAGCGGTGATTGCACGTTGGTAGAATCTTCGTTTCCTTCTCGATTCCCAGAGCAGAACTGTAAGTTCACGCAACATGGAGTCATCGATTTACCACTGGTTTTGCATATAGGAATTGCCTTCAGTTGGGATCGCTGTATTACTTCTGTGAGTGTGTGCACTTTGTAATGTATAGTGCCCTGTGTGGAATCAAGGTCAGTTGATTCTACTACCTGTCGTAATGTGGCCCAGTCAGCTTTTTGTAAATTCAGTTGCTTGTCAGCATTACTATCCCTATTGCACCTTATGTAAATATCAATTATATGACACTATGATCGGTGTGAGTTGCATGAGGTTTAACTGCCCATGTAATACAGTGGGGGTGTGTCCAACTGTTAGCTAGTGTAAAGTCGATATTACTTTGATGCCTGCCGTTGTCAAAGGTTGGATGTTCACCTTCGCTATTTAAAACATATAAGTTGTACTCTGAGATAATTTCATTTACATGTTCTCCATTGTCGTCAGTGGAGCTGGAATGCCATAGTAAGGATAGTGCGTTTATGTCAGCTGCAATAATTAGTTTGGATTCTCTTGCGTATTCTGCTACTGCTCTTATCCATTCCCTATAAGGATCAAATTGGTGAGAATATTGATCATATAGGGAGGCTATTGTCCAGGTGTTGTTTCCTTTTTGTATTTCAACAGTTACTGCATGTTGTATACATAGTTGACGTATCTCAGTGACTGTTACGTTTTGTGTCAGAACTATGATAGCGGCTATAGCTTTTGATCGAGCTATTATGGATATACTATTTCTGGTTGCACATAATAATTTGTTCTTATACGTATATGGTTCCTGTAGTCATGCAATATGAACGTCCTTTACTCAGGATTTTTGAAAGCTCGTGATTGACTAATCTACTGTTCTTCATATTGAGCAGTAGTATCCTTATTTTATCATATTTCCGTATCTATCATAGTAGACCTTGGCCAGAAGTCTTTCTCGTAGTTCTTTGTAAATAGGGCAAGCAGGGCCTCTGTTTTCCATACATTCTTTGTTACGTTGTTTACAGGGGATACACCCTATTTGGGGATTATTATATGTGCATTCAGATCGCTTATGACCTTTGTCTCCACATTTGGCACACGTTATTTGTGCTTCCTTACAATATTTTGTTGAGTGCCCAAGGCCACAGCATAAGAAAACGTTTTGTAATGTAAATAAAGTGCATGTTTAATGCCAGGAAATTGATCAAGATTTTACCTTGCTTAGTAGAAGGGATCGCACTTTTGGCGTTATTCTATTGCAATATTGATAATGCTTCTATTTTTGGGACCCGTTTTGAATTTTATTTTCACCTGTTCTTCATATTACTCTAGTCAGCGGTTGGCAACTAGCGGACCGCGGTCGGCAGGTCCGGACAGCGAGAGGCCAAAAACTGGACCGCCAAAAATGCTTTGAAACTATACGCTACATACTCAAATTATTAAAAACCTTTTTTCTGTCGATAACAATTCGTATGAAAGCCACCTTTATAATTTTTCTACAATTTTACAGTTACCTGCTGAATAATTGGATGGTTGTTGTCATGATGTGCGACGCTGGAGAGTACGCTGACAAACGGCTGCAAAAGGGAGCGAGCTGGGCGGTTGTCTGCATAAAAGCCCCGAACACACGAAAGCAGCACGAGCACTTTATCTACTGAATAAAGATATTCCATAAAAACACTTCATACTCTGGCAGTCTCTAAAACCTCTATTTAAGCGGTCGGATCATATCCATTTAAACCCCCATTTTTGTGCTCTTGAAAATCACCTTTTGTGGTTTGTCCAGTAGCAGAACGGACGGATGTGACTGCGAAGTTGTTCCACCTTTCAAAGCCTTTAAATGGAGATAAAAGACTAGCAGAACGACGTTTCCTTGCTAACATATAAAAATGAATCCACGGACGAATTGTGGAGTGAATATGACCCGGGAAAATGTGCAAATTGCAAAACATTAGCCATCTACCTGGCTAAAATGTTTGGCTCCACACATATTTGTCAAATTTCATTAAAAACTAATTTATTGAAGAATAAGTATCGCTCAAGATTAACGTCAACGCACTTTGGATCTACTATTCACATAAGCTGCTCCGCATGTGAACCTAACTTTAAGAAACTGGCTGAAGACCGCTATGTAATTTCGTGCCTTGATTTTTTTAACACAAATACCTACAGTTCACTGTATTTTTAGTGAAAATTAAGCAAAAAATAGTATGTTTAATATATGACCTGTTATTGGAATTTTCAGTAGAAGTTTGACTACAAGTTTTATTTAATACTTTTTTCGTGAAAATAAAAATAAATAAATAGCAAATAAGTTTTACTGGATTATTATACATTTTTATTTCACATCTTTTGTATTTCAGATTAGTTTGAGACTGAAAATCGAAATAAAATATTGATAAAGAATATGTGGTTTTACTTCTGGACTGCGATAAAAATTTTCTAAAGTATCCGGACCTCATCCAAGATTACTTGCTTACCTCTGCTCTAGTGTAAGGTGTTCCTCCAAGTTCAGTTTGTATAATTGTGAAATAAATTCATCTTCCGTCATTGAGGTAGGAACTCGATTAGTTACACGAAGCGGTCTTCGTTTTGTAGTTCCTTCACATTTGATGTTAGGTATCGTTTCAGCTTTTGATAGAAATTTTATGCAATCTTCTTTTGTTGTCCTTTCCACGATTACTACAGTTGGTGTCGTTCTAATGTCTTTTATTTTTAGTTTTTCTCTTTCAGGATATATAACTGTTGTCAAGGTATTTCTGATTTCTTGTGTCGACTGGTTGTTGGTTGGTTTTATTATCAATTATTTGTTTAACTTTTTCTATTTGTGTCAGTTACTTGTTGTCTTTCCAACTCCCGGTAGCTACTACAGAAGCAAACGATGGACCTACATTTTCAATGTATTTATTCCGAAGTTTTTGGTTATCATTAGTGAGACATTTTATTTCTTCTTCTAGGGTTTTTATCTTAACATTCGCTTCTGGAAATGTTTTGTTTGCGAGCCCATCAATTTGTTGTCTTAGCCTATCATTCTCTTCTCTTAGAATGTCAATTTGACCTTCAAGTCGTGCTTTTTGGAGTTATTCATCAAAACTGGGTTTAATGGTGTGCTTTGGCTGTGGTCAGGATTTCTAACAGAAATTCTAACAGGCCTATCTCATTGACGTCGATTTGCAGTAGGATTTTGGAACATATACTTTGTTCCAATATTATGAACTACCTCGAAGAGAACGACCTATTAACCAATAGTCAACACGGATTCAGAAAGTATCGCTCTTGCGAAACACAGCTTGCCCTTTATTCACATGAAGTGTTAAGTACCATCGACAAGGGATCTCTAATCGATTCCATATTTCTGGATTTCCGGAAGGCTTTTGATACTGTACCCCACAAGCGGCTTCTAATGAAATTGCGTGTTTATGGAATATCTCCCCAATTGTGCGATTGGATTCACGATTTCCTATCAGAAAGGACACAGTTCGTTGTAATTGACGGTAAGTCATCGAGTAAAACAGAAGTGATATCTGGCGTTCCACAGGGAAGCGTTATAGGTCCCCTACTCTTCCTCGTGTTTATAAACGATTTAGGAGACAATCTGAATAGCTCCCTTAGACTGTTCGCGGATGATGCTGTCGTTTATCGGTTAGTAAAGTCAACAGAGGATCAAAAGCAACTGCAAAGCGACTTAGACAAAATTTCTACTTGGTGCGAAAATTGGCAATTGACACTAAATAAAGAAAAGTGTGAAGTAATACACATGACCACTAGAAGAAATCCACTGAACTTCAATTACGCGATAAATCAGTCAAACCTTAAGGTCGTAAATTCTACCAAATACCTAGGAGTTACAATTACGAACATCTTTGACTGGAGAGAATACATATTGTGGGGAAGGCGAATCAAAGGTTATGTTTCATTGGCAGAACGCTTCGAAGATGCACCAGCTCCACCAAAGGGACTGCCTACATCACACTTGTGCGTCCTCTCCTGGAGTACTGTTGCCCCTTGTGGGACCCTCACCAGGTGGGACTGACGGAAGATATTGAGAAGATTCAGAGAAGGGCAGCTCGTTTTGTTTTATCACGTTACGGGGGAGAAAGCGTCATGGAAATGTTGCACGAATTGGGGTGGAAATCATTAAAAGAAAGTCGTTATTCATTGCGGCGTGATCTGTTTGCGAAGTTTCAATCATCGACTTTTACTTATGAATGTGAAAATATTTTGCTAGCACCCACCTGCTTAGGGAGACATGACCATCCCAATAAAATAAGAGAAATCAGATCGAAAACGGAACGATTTAGGTGTTCTTTCTTCCCGCGCACTATTAGAGAATGGAACAGTAGAGAAAAGTTATGAAAGTGGTTAATGAACCCTCTGCCAGGCACTTAAATGTGATTTGCAGAGTATCTATGTAGATGTAGATGTAGATGTCGCAGCCGCGTGATTTCGGTGTCTCCATGAATTTGCCCCTCCAACCTCAACACAATTTCCCACATTTTGCTTCTTACATGTTAAACTTCATTGGAAGTGCATTTCGGGAATTCAAAGTTTTCCATTATTATTTTTGTTCCTACAGGGACTTTTTTAACCTCTGGTGACGTTACGTCTTGTTTTTCCCCATCTTGTAATAGCTGAAGGGAGCTGTTCCTCTTATGCCTAGAGGAGTCCACTTTGCTCGATTAGCCGGCCGCGGTGGCCGAGGGGACTGAGGCGCTCCAGTCACGCTCTACACGGCCACTACGGTCGGGGGTTCGAATCCCCCCCTCGGGCATGGATATTTGTGCCGTCCTGGTTCGTAAGTAGTTCATAAGTAGTTTGTAAGTTTATGGACTGATGACCCCGTAGTTAAGTCCCATAAGCTTAACAAACATTTGAACATTTGCTCGATTACGCGCACTTTGCGGTGTTCGCGAGTAACGCGCGTTACCCGCTTAGATGCGCGCTCCGTTTAAGTTTTCCGCCGGAATGACGTTGTAATCAAGTCCACCAATAACAAGGCTGCAAAAGCTCGTTCAATCTGCGGTCTGCCCGCCAGATTCACGCCAGCCAATCCCAGAGCAGAACTTCGGCCAATAAAGAGCCTTCCCACCAAGATGACTTAGGAGGGTAATCAGCCAATGAGAAATCAACCTGGGTATAACCTATCAGAAGCTATCGCGGCAGAGTGACGTCACAGTCTGTCCAACCAATTACGACATGATTTTTCCCGCCAAAAAATGTAAACATTGACAGGGTCTGAGTATTATTTCATAAAAACCGTAAAACACAATAAATACTCGTAAAACACAACTTAAAAAACGTTGAAATGGTTTATGGCCCAATGGAAGTACTTTTAAGTCGTAAAACACTAAACTCTAAAAAACAAACACTGATATTAGGCACTTCTGTGCTTTCACTACCTCCAGAAGTAAAACGTTTCTGAAGTCTGAAAACGAGGCAGAAACCCTAAAAGTTTTGGTTCAAAGTTCAGTACCTTGTCTCAGCGTCAATTCACAACACTTTCAGTTAAATAACACTACAAAAAAAAAACCACTAAAGCACTTTAAAAATGAGGAGCAGTACAGCAGCAACACCGACTCGGCAGCCATTTGTCAGTGCGTCAGTCACCTGTTCTCTTAGGAAAGTGTTGCCGAACGCATCGTCGTTGTCTGATTGTTTGTATACGCATACCTATACCAGATTCCTTGGCTTTTCAGTATAGTATCTTTTTTGCACGTAAATGGCCTGATACATACTTTGTTTCATAGTTACATGTGGTTGCCTCATCGCCCGATACTTTGAGAAATAGGTTTTGGTCCGTCCTCCTTGAAGTCATATTACTGCAGTTATAGAACTTTGACCCCCCCCCCCCCTCTTCCTCAACAGTGCTAAAGCAACGATATCCGAAGTGTGTCCCTTACGTTTGCGTGTTAGACTAACAAGGAAACCACATGTGTATCATATATTAGAAATTATTTTTATATTTATGGTACGTGAAGTTCAGATCGCAAGTAACAATAATCCAAAACCATTCGACGTAACTGTCAAAAGTTCTCGAGAAAACCGTCTTTGAAGTATTGCAAGCACATGTAAGTAGCAATAATTATAACATAGACATTTTAATAATAACAATTATATAATTTCAACACTGTATATTTTAATTCCTATTATTTACACGATAAGCTTATTTCGACTTAATAGTCATCTTCAGGCGTTATGCCTGCAATACATAAGTTTTTATAAAATTTACTACTATGCTGCATACTTTTTTTATACAGATGTAAAAGAAATGCTACATACCACATTCTGTTATGTTGTTCATTTTAATATTATTGTGACGTGATATATTTTATTATTATTTCTTCTTATATATATAATATCACGTAACTAATAATATTGTGCTGTCATGCAATATCTTTAAGTTACAGATTTTGACATTTACTTGGCAGCTCTACAGAGATGTAATATGCTTACATTGTTTGCACAGAGAATATATATCTATGAGGCAAAGCTTTTATTTAAAATTTAACGAAATATGTTGGGATATTTTATCTTTGATAATTTTGTTGCACTATTATCTATAATTGGCAGTGGGATTATTTATCCGTTGTCATTATAGATAATAGTGCAACAAAATTATCAAAGATAAAATATCCCATCATATTTCGTTAAATTTTAAATAAAAGCTTTGCCTCATAGATATATATTCTCTGTGCAAATAATGTAAGCATATTACATTTCTTTAGAGCTGTCAAGTAAATGTCAAAATCTGTAACTTAAAGATCTTGCATGACAGCACAATATTATTAGTTACCTGATATGAAGAAGAAATAATAATAAAATATATCACGTCACAATAACATTAAAATGAACAACATAACAGAATGTGGTATGTAGCATTTCTTTTACATCTGTATAAAAAAAGTATGCAGCATAGTAGTAAATTTTATAAAAACTTATGTATTTCAGGCATAACGCCTGAAGATGACTATTAAGTCGAAATAAGCTTATCGTGTAAATAATAGGAATTAAAATACACAGTGTTGAAATTATATAATTGTTATTATTAACATGTCTATGTACGACATCACTAATACTGTGGGCCCTGCAGATAACAAGTTATAATTATAACAGTTGCACAACCTGTCGGTGTAGCGCATGTGGTGGCCTTCTAGCCTTAGAAACATGGGGTCGGTGGTTCGAATGCTGCAGTGACAGATTTGTTTATTTGTTGGAATACTTACAAAATTTTAATATCTAATGAAAATTTTTACCAAAAATGCACGCATTTTTGTTTATTCGCAATTTTATAATTTTCATGAGAGGTTGTTAATAACTATAATTTCAATAAAAATGCTTAAGTTACATTTTTTACAGTATTGGCTTCACTATTAGTTGACGACGGTAGTCTGCGGTAATTGCTGTTTGTGAATAGTTACGACGCTGTCTTTGGAAAGTCTTCTCCATAGCTACTAATGACTATCCAAGAAGGTATCCTACTCAACCATCATTTTAGGTGACATGATGTTCAGCTTGTCTACACGCACATAAACAAAAACTGACACAATACGTGGAATTAGAGATCCCAAAATGAATTAAATTAGACTTAATGAATTAACTGAATTCGAAAACAACAAAGAAGAATAATTGTCTCAACCTGATTCGAACCACCGATTCTATGACTGTGAGGTCAGAACTCTACCAACGAAGCTACGCCAACAGTGGCTTCAACTGTTTTAATTATTTGTATTTATGTGTACTTGCAAAATTACATAGTCGATTTTTTCCGAGAATTTTTGAGAGCTGCGTCGAATGGCTTTGGCTGATTGTTAAGTAAGTTCTTCACGTACCAGAAACATCAAGAAATTCTAAAATCCGATACCCATGTGGTCTACTTGTAAGTTAAATTAGACCGTCAGTGGTGAAAAATGAACCCAAACGAACATTTATGCCACTCAATCGAGAGGTCAATATTTCCACTGAATCCTGAACTGCGAACACTTCCGCAGTTATTGGCGGCTATAGACACAACACGGCTGAATTTTCTAGCAAGGGACTTGACGCTTGCTGAATCCATGCCACGTCGAGAGGCAAAATAAAGGTTTGACACAATATTTGACACAATTAGAGGATGACTTGAGAAATCCATGTTCTGAAGTATTATCGTCGGCAGAATGAACTAAAATGTATCGACGTCGTTCTGTCGGTTCTACGGAGTGGAGACAACAACATTACAACTGGGATAGTATTAATAACAGAAAGTTATAGCAGAGAGGGTTGGTGTTGACTTGTGTTTACTGTACCAAACGAATTACACGAGCAGTTGGGTTCAGATAGCGTAGTGAGCAGGCAGTGCAGTGTAACAACACCGTGGCTTACCCGAAGCTATCCCATGGAGAGCCATAGGAAGGTTGGAATCGGGCCTGACACAGAGAGAGGTGTCCCAGAGTGTAATTTCCAGGACCTGAACGCGATTCCAGACAGCAGGTACCTTAAAAGAAGGCAATGCCAAAGTCGAGCACAGATAACATCAGCAAGAGATGACCGATATCTCCGGTAAACAGCACTTCGAGACAGGAGGCTTAAATGCAACGCACCATCCAGGCAGCAACAGGACTCGCCATATAAACACAAACAGTCTAAATGTTGAAATGTTTGTTAAGCTTATGGTACTTAATTTCGGGGTCATAAGAAACTTACAGATTACTTATTAACTAATTTATACTAAAGACAGTACAGACAACCATGCCCGAGGGGGGATTCGAACCACGGACGGGAAACGGCCTCGCGCATCGGAGCAAAGCGCCTCAATGCACCCGGCCACTCCGCCGCGGCACAAACAGAGACCTATAGTGTGAGATCCATTAAATCTAGACACACCGTTTAGTCCGCATAATCTTGGCGGAAGACAATCAGTATTGGTGTGCGTCAGGTTCTATTCAGAGATTAGTCAAGGTTTTGTGTTCAGCCAGACAATCGTCGTCCTCTGATCTGAAGAGAACGTAGAACTCGGAATAATCCCGCTATGAGTAGGAAAAAAAACATTACCGTATCATGCTGATGGACGAATGGTGCAGGCAGAAATCAGTATTGGCGAACGTACGAACGACTACGTGATTCATAATGCAGCTTTGACTGCACTGGGGAATACCCCACAGAGCTACACTGGTGGAGAACATGCTTGAAGCTGAGGAAATTGACTAATGGAGTGACCCGCTTGATCATCGGATTTAAACTCGATCCAACATGTCTGTGATGCACTTGGTAGACGCTTTGCAGCCATACCAGCACCTTCCGCAACGGCAGCACAGATGGACATTGCACTCATTGAAGAATGGTCAAATATCCCTCCAGAGCTTATTGATACCCTTAGGGCCGGTTCGTCCATCTCTCGTTAATCTTGTCGTTAGTAAACGAGAAGATGCCTTTAACGTCTCGTTAAATATACTCGTTAAGTGCACTGCGTTTGTCATTGCCACATACACCTCTCGTTTGCTAACCTGGAGAAAACGAGAGGGTACGATATATTTCTACTATGTTGGCAATAGAAAAAAATAAAACTGCAGTCTGAATAAACAGCTGTTGCCCATATTTGACTATCAGGGAAGAGGTTAGCAAACAGTTGTTATTTGGTGGTATGGCAAGCGAGAGTCTTGTGTCCATAATAGGGAATTATGACACATTGTAAAAAAAAAAAAAAAAAAAAAAAAAAAAAAAAAAAAAAAAACACGACGCTACGACATGGAACGAAAAGGAAGCAACATTGCGGCAAAAGTGCTTAGGGCCAGTACGATAAGCGCATAGTACGTTAGTGCTGAACGGACAAGGGTACATACAAGAACCTGTCGACCATAGAGAAGGTACAGTATTAAATTTGCTGCTCGTTTCACTCGCAGCAATAACATTTACTTTGTAGCTCGTGAAAAATATTAACGCTATTCTACACTTCATTTTTAATCTATTGCCAACATAAGCACTAGAGCCCGGCGAGAAGCGTCGTAAAATTTTACCTTAGTGCAAGCAATAAATTGCACGTAGGCGAAAGTGCATTGTTCCTGTAGATCGGAGGAAGAAATCACATTTTAGGCTTTACACTAGGTACAACAAGCATAAGTATATACTGAATTAATAAGTTTGCACACATAGATAATGTAATCTGTTTTTTATTACAACAGATAACTTACAAAATTCATAACTATATGTTGGTCTCTTCAGATGGTCGTGTAGTTTTTCATGCAGCTTTTCCAAAGTGGCTTTTCGAAGACGAAATTCTGCATCATCCCAGCATTCAAAATGATTAGGACGAACATAAATAAGTCTAAGACGCCTTATAGGGGCGATGTCCTCTAGATCATCCAAAATATTGACATCGTAGTAATTGTCACTTAACTAGTCGTATGTGTATTGTGTATATTTCATCTGATCAATTAATTGTTTTGAGCAGTGTATTACCTCATTGTAAGATGACCGTAACTACTGAGCAAGTAGCACTGTATGTTTCAGAGCGTAATATACTAAACTACTAAGTTTTGAGATCAGACAACATGAGAGTATGTTTGTGATGTTGCAGGTCCTTGGCGGCAGTGGTTGGGGAAGAGTCCGCAGCGGCGCCGTCCGCCATGTGGTTGGTGCTGGCGCTGCTGCTGACGACGTCGACGACGCGCGCGGGCGCCACCACCGCCACAGGTATGCTGCACCTCCTGCCTGGATAGCCCTTTCCAACACGATAACACGAACACTCAACGAAATATTCTATCTATGGTGAACAGATCAATCAATTAAGATCATCTACAGATCATAATCCCAGGTGTCCTAGAAATGACCCGTAGCATGACCGTCTGTCTTGTGGAAAAACACAGAACATGAGTCATGGTCATTTGTACGTATGACTTACATCTAGCAAACTCTGTGAGGTAGATTAGATTAGATTAGATTAGTTGGCTCGTTCCATAGATTCGTGTTGAGGAGATCCTCCTGGGTGAGGAACATGTAATTGTTCCTTACAAGTTGATAACATAATAATACTAACACAGGTACATAATTTTTTAGAAGCTGGTAATATAATAATACTAAAAGTATGAATACAGATAAATGCATCCTTTGGTGTATTTAATAATTCGTCAGTGGAGTAGAAGGAGTTGGCCACCAGAAAGTGTTTTAGGCTCCTTTTAAACTGATCTTTATTTGTAGCTAAATTTTTGTGGTTGTTGGTAAATTATTGAAAATATGTGTTTCTGAGTTGTGGACCCCTTTTAGAACTAAAGTAAGTGCTTTTAAGTCGTTATGTAGATCATTTTCGTTCCGAGTATTGTAGGTATGAACTGAGCTGTTTGTTGAAAAAAAGGATATATTATTTTTGACAAATTTCATTAAGGAATAAATGTACTGACAGGCAGTAGTTAATACACCCAGTTCTTTGAAGAGGCTTCTGCAGGATGTCTGTGAATTTACACCACAAATAATACGTATTACACGCTTTTGGACTCTGAAAACATTTGCTTGACATGAATAGTTACCCCAAAATAATATATCAAATTATGGAATGAAAGTAAGCAAAGTGTACAAGATTTTTGTTTATTTTTATGTCTGCTATGTCTGATACCACTCGTATTGCAAATACAGATTTGTTAAGTCGTTTCTGCAGTTCTGTGGGGTCCTCCTCCCAACTGAATTTATTATCAAGCTGTAATCCCAGGAATTTTATACTGTCAACCTCTTCTATCGGCTCTTCTTCATTATGCATATAATAGATGGGATTCTCTGACATGTTATGAACTGAAATAGTGAGTCTTAACAAAATTTAATGTCAGTGACTTGGCTTTAAACCATTTATTAATGTTAAAGAAAATATCATCAGCAGACCTCTCCAGAACAATGCTTGACATGTTATTTATTCCAGTACTTGTATCGTCTGCAAACAAAACTAACTCTGCTTTTGTCAGTGTAACTGATGAGAGGTCATTAATGTACTCGAGAAAAACCATTGGCCCTAAGATGGATCCTTATGGGACACCACATGTAATTTCTACCCAGTATGATGATGACTGTTGGCTTAATTCACTAGTCCCTTGCACTAACACCCATTGTTTCTTGTTAGCAAGGTACGACTTGAAACATTTTGCAGAAATTTTCGTGACATCATAGAATGTACTTAAAAGGATGTTATGGTAGAGTGCATTTGTCCAAGATCCACTGATAGGCCGAATGGTCTGTCATTCACCACCTTTGACGTCGCTTGAGGAAAAGCTAAGAAGCGCTCGGTAAGTGCAGAATTGTATGGCCCGTTCGTTTGCCATTCTTGTTATAAAAACGTGGTGTGTTATTTCCAATAACTATGAAGTTTGCCAACACACTGTACGTGAAACTCTACATGCCGCTACGGTCGGGGGTTCGAATCACCTCCCCCCCTCGGGCATGGATTTTTGCGTCGTCTTTAGTATAGTCTTAAGTAGTTTGTAAGCTTAGAGACTGATGACCCCGCAATTAAGTCCCTTAAACTTAACAAAAAGTTGAACATTTTTGAAACTCTACATGTTCTGCAGTCTCTGGGCTTGTGTCCAAACGAGTAGTGTTGGAAGTGAATGGACCATCTCTAACACTTACGAACCATCAAAACACCCCTCTTGAAGAACTAATATATCCAAACACAGAATTTGCCATCAGTATGATCGAACGGATGCCAGAAGCAGCAGCTGCAATGCCACCAAATTAAATGTAGGGAGAGGCACCGAATTAAAACTTGTGATGTAGGCGAGATTGGAACCCGGGAGCTCATGCTTACTCCGCAGCCGCTTTAGGCCGCCCACCTAACACAGCGTTAAAGGCAGCTCGACTGAAGACAGTCAGTGTGGTTGCCTTGTCATTACCGCTGTGTTATCTGAGCGGTCTAAAGCGCTTGTCTAATGAGCAAGACTAATCCTAGAGGCAGTACAAATTCAAATTCAATGCTTTCCTTATATTTAATACCTTTGGTATAACGAGACAATGTTTGTCTTAAGGAACTGAATTGTTAATATCTGTTACCTCAGTGCCGCTGTTGCTAGTGATCTGTGAATGTAATAAATTGACATACTCCCTACACACTGTTTCATCTACAAATCTTAAGTGAAATGGATAACTTCGGCAGTGTATTATGTCATCATCATCATTAGTGAATGATTATGCCTTTCAGCGTTCAGTCTGGAGCATCGTACCTCTATTAAAATTCCTCAATGATCCCCTGTTCAATGCTAACATTGATGCCTCGTCTGATGTGAGTGTGTTATAGGTATGAAATAATTTTGTCTTTCATCGTTTTCGATCTATTGTCGTATGCCATCATGCTGCAGCTCTTGTGTCTCCCGTGCTTGCTGCTAGGGCGGATTAAGGAGGGGGTGGTGCCCAGGGGCACATATCCCCCCCCCCAAAAGCCTGACTAAAACAGAAAGAAAGAGAGGGAGGGTAGGCGGGTGGGAGGGAGGGAGAAAGAAAGAGAAGAAAGAGCGAGAGAGCAAGAGAGAGAGAGAGAGAGAGAGAGAGAGAGAGAGAGAGAGAGAGAGAGAGAGAGAGAGAGGGAGGCGGGGAGGGAGGGAGACTATCACAGAATATGAATAATTAACTTTTACTTACAGACAGCATGTAACTGTGCGTTTAAAAAGGCAAAAACCCTGTAATTAACGTAACGTAAATTTTTTGTGTTATGCTTCCCTCTAATTGCTTCTTGCTCCTTTTTTGTCAGTAATTTACGATAAAACTAAATAAAAGTCGTTTATTGTTCTCTGAATACTTGGGAGACAAATGACGTATAGTGTACATTTTATTCATACGTAAATAAAGTTAAAGGATTTAACTACGTGAAAAAAATCGTGAATTTCTAGGGCTACGTTCAGGGGAGTGCATTCAGGTGTTTCCGGTAATCACTTTATCACTCTGGATTCATTTCCTAGACACTAAGAAATAGTACTGCCAAACATTATAAACACTTTTATTTGAAGCTATAAGTTTCGTTTTTCCAGTTATTGGAGCTAATTGGAAATTTCAATGACATTTTTCCGCACATCAGATATAAACGATTTTCATGCTAGTAGAATTTCTTATAGAAACACAAGCGTTATTTAGTTGATCGGGAAAGCCGACATGTTTTGCGTAGTAACTTTACAAAGCACGAAGAAGAAATTGAGTCAGCTCAACGCAACACAGGAAATATGATTTTAGGTTTTTGTGGTTAAATCCGCCTTACGCAAGATACCTTGTTTTGTTTCGATACCCATACATGTTTCGGCTCTTATTGTACCATCTTGCGTGCATTTTTGTCGTTTATTTTCTAGAATAAAATGTTACAGATTTTGCTTATACAGTCATTTGGCCGCGTTGTTTGATTTATAATTTTGCTAGATGTATTAGGCCTAATTTATTTACACACATTATGACATTCACAGGATTTACGAATCCATTAACTGAGGAACACACACGCACACACAAATTATCGCCATTATCAAAAGCATTCAAACCTCGCGAGCCACATCACAGACACATCCCACAAACAAATGAACACGATACAGCTGACACTACAATAAAGCTGGCGATATGAACAGCGCCAGTTCACAAAATAAATCGCACTAAAGAACACAAAACAATATAACACGCTACAAACCGGCAAGCAGCAACACCACACCCACTAAACAGTCACACAGAAATATTTTTCAACATAATTTCCAGAGGAATGTACAATAAAATGTTCAAATGTTTGTAATGCTATGAGACCAAACTACGTTGGTCATCAGTCCCTAACGACACACCCGCATCCATACCAAAGGGAGGATTCGAACCTCCGATCACGGAGGCCGCGCGGTCCGTAACGTGGCGCTCCAGACCGCTCGGCTACTCACGCGGGACGGAATGTACAATAAATCAATCAGTTTTCGTATTGTCGTTTGTAGATGACAAGCTGTGAAAACTTGTCACTCGGCAATTAATGGAAATGCAATTCCTGCAAATGACATAATGTAAGTATTGTAAATTAATTAGACCTAATACATCTAACAAAATTGTAAAATCAAATAACTCGTCCAAATGACTGTATAATCAAAATCTATAACATGTTATTCTAGAAAATAAAAGACAAAAACCCACGGAAGATGGCACAATATGTCCTGAAACTTGTTTGGGTATAGAAACAAAACAAGGTGTCTTTCTTAAAGCAAATTCAACCACAAATCTTAGCGTTATGGTTTAATAGTTTATTCAGTTAGGGTTGTGGCATAAGCAGAAAAAATTACTTAAAAATATACAAATATAAGGGATAGTCACAGAATCTTTGCATAAGTAGTGCTCTAACACACACAGAAAGATTTCTTGTAATTGGGAACATTATGGCACTTGGTAGCTACAAATGATCACGAAGCTCTGCCATGCATTCAGTTATACGATCCGTCATGCACTATAATTCTTTTATGAATTATAACATTGATCTCTAACGCATATGCGACGCTGTACATTTTTCCCTTCTCTTTTCAAGATACCATTAACTTACATATTTATATTTTCAGTGTTTTAAATTGTGTGGAGGGAGTGTTAAATTAGAGTTCAGCTGTTACCACTCACGATAACATGTGTTATTGTTATCCAAAAGTAATTGTGTCCACCTAGCATCATAATAAATTGCTAAAGTATACAGTATTGTCGTAAGTTGTAGTATGAAAAGGCTACCGCAAGTTTCAAATGTTCAAATGTTTGTAGAACTTATGGGACTTAACTACGGGGTCATCAGTCCCTAAGCTTATACTTATGAACTACCTAAGACTAAGGACGGAACAAATATCCATGCCCGAGGGGGGATTCGAACCCCCGACCGTAGTGGCCGTGCAGACCGTCACTGGAGCGCCTCAGTCCCCTCGGCCACCGCGGCCGGCAAAGGTTACCGCGCTGGAATGGCAACACGGTATAAGGCGCAGTGGATATACGGTGCCTAACTGTACAATACGTATAGTAAATTATTTAATCGAGATGTTATCCATGTCAGATACGACATATATACAAATCAGTCAATTTTATATTGGTTGAGGGTAGCTATAAGTCGAATGATATTTTTTTTTTTAATATATAAAAATAAAATGTTTGTCCAGTTCATGCCTTAATTGTCCAGGCATGGTACGACATATTTTTCAGACACTATAGTGGCTTGCTATAAATGATATAGATATCACCAGTCAAATAAGCCTCAACGTCATGTAGTTCAATAGATTGCGCTTTCCTGTCCCTCATGTCCAGGCAGTGTGTCATCACAGCAAGCTTTATTCTTTCGCTTCTCGGATGTAGAAACAGTTTGTACAAACTGACTCTGTATCTCGAAGGACACGCAAGACTGACCACACGTGATGTCAGAAAGAGGGGAGCACCTCGTTATCACCTTCATATCGAAGCATCCACTGGAAGGGTTCTGTCGAGGCAAACGGTGTATACATGGCTTCAGCAGAGTAGCCTTCACTGTCGGAGACTTGCTGTTTGCATACTGCAGACGTGTCATCACCGAAGGGAACCTCTCGAGTGGAGTAGTCATGTTACTGAACAGTCGTCGAGTGGGACAATTTTCACAGTCGATTTCCGATTTGCTCTGCAGAATGGTTCCCGATGGATTCGAATTTGGAGCGAAAGTGAAACATGATTTTGGGACCCAAAAGAGACCTGTGTCTAGGAGGACTGTAAATGGTGTGCGCGGGGTTTACGTTGACCACTCTATAACCTCACCATGAAACTGACCAGTTTTAATGAGTATCAGTTGTTAAGAATAGCTCTTGGGACATCTAATGACGTTGAGACGTGCTGTTGGCCCTGATTTAGTGATGATGGTCAATAAAGCTCAATGTCGTAGAAACACATTGCTCGTACGATGTGTCCTGCACGTTCTCCCAATTTGAATTCCTTAGAACGTCTTTTTTGATCCACTAAGGAGACCGGTTGCATCTCGTCAGCAACCACCACCAACTCTTCAAGACTTGCGAGCACATCTCTAAATATAATAGGCGTTATTACTTCAACATCATAATTATAACCTCATTCACAGCAAAGCCCATCATTGTCAGACACGTATTGGCGGACACAACCAGTCCTGTACTGAGTATATTAACCAGTTGTCGAAAAGCCTGTGAAAATAAGCTAGAAAAAACGAAGAAAACACTGAAGACTTTCATTACATATACATGGTGAATCACTAACACTTGCACTGCAAATATTGCAGAAACGGAAAGTGCGATTGATGTGCGGTTTTCACAGAATGGATTGGTAGTCTACATCTACATACATCGCAATTCACCGTAAGGTGCGTGGCGGAGGGTACACTGCACCACTACTAGGCATTTCCTTTCCTATTCCACTCCCAAATTGAACGAGGAAAAAAAAAAAGAATGCCTATATGCCTCCGTACGTGCCCTAATTTCTCTTATCTTGCCTTTGTGATCTTTACGCCAAATGTAAGTAGGCGGCAGCAAGATCGTACTACACTCAGCTTCAAATTCCGGCCCTCTAGATTTACTTAACAGAAATTCCCGAAAAGAACGTCATCTTTCTTCCAGTGATCCCCAATTGAGTTGTCGGAGAATTTCCGTGACACTCGAGCATTGGTCGAACCAACCGGTAACAAATCTAGCTGCTCGTCTCTGAACCGCCTCTATGTCTTCCTTTAAACTGATCTGCTGCGGGTCCCAAACACTTGAGGAATACTCAAGACGTGGTCGTACATGCGTTTTATACGCGGTCTCCCTTATTGTTAGCCAATAAACAGATTGTAAACATACCTAGAAAGTAGGTAAACATACCTACGGAACGGATTGGTAGTCTAAGACTCGTATTGTTAGCCAATAAACAGATTGGAACGTACCTAGAAAGTATTTTTATATAAACATGCAATACTTCAAATGGAGCAATAGTTGTTTCTATCATGCACTGGAATTTTTGACACCAGCTGCGTACGAATAACATTTTTATCGCGTTTAGTTTGGCAGCTACAAGCATTCAAAGTTATGGGGGGCGGAGGCTACGACAGTCATGGTGGTCATGAGACAGTGGGCCGTGCCCAGGGGCTAGGAACTCGGCCAGACAGTTACGCTATCGCAGCCTCTGCCCCCGAAACTTTGAACGGTTGTAGCTGCCGAACTAAACGCGATAAAAATGTTGTTTAAAATTATTTCTACACAGGTGGTGTGAACAATTTCAGTGCATGATAGAAATAACAATTGTTCCATTTAAAAATCTGTAACTTTGCATAGGAAATACACTTTCTAAGTAATATTGCAATCTGTTTGTTGGCTAAAAAAACGATCCCCTGACTACCAATCCATTCAACCGCAAATCAATAGCACTTTCCGTTCCCGCAATATTTGCTGTTCACGTGTTAGGTGATTCACCCTCTATTTCCGTTATTTCCTTTTTATATCATTTACATTATTTCTACTTTACTTTTAGCTGTTTATACAGTTTTGTGTCAAATAAAGTCAACTTTGCAAATTATCCATTTTTTCCATTAATTTTGAACACCCGTGTGTACGACATGTAAATAGGGAACTGTTGAATACACAATAGAAGTAACAAATAACAAGTCGCTGCCAGTGTAAGGGCTTTTTATTTTATTTTTTCTCAACTAGTACCAGAAGAAGAAAACAGTATGATATCGACTTTTTCTGAGTGAGACGGTATATAACTGGAGGTAATTTTTGTTTCATATAAGGCACCATTAGTTTATCACATTCATTGCGAAGATCATATCGCGTAATCAGACCTTTACTTGATTTTACCGGTTTCGGCAGATCTTTCCGCCCTCTGTAGGTCGTGTTGCGGGTTTGTCAGGTTAAAAATTGATTCTAAGATGATAATAAAATACACAGTATTGCCTCCGCAACATCTCTCACTATAGACAGGTGCAATGCGACCGACAGACAGAAGTATGCAGAATAGTTGGGCAACCACTTTTCGACAGTTCTGATGATGGCGGCAGGATCCGCCGAAACCGGTAAAATCAAGTAAAGGTCTGATTACGCGATCTTGGGACAGTAACATAAATTTTACGTAAAAACAGATCGCCACCAACAATATGTGTAATTTGTTTGAAATGTTTGTTAAGCTTATGGTTCTTAATTGCGGGGTCATCGGTCCCTAAATTTACAAACTAGTTATGAACCAATTTATACTAAAGATAGCACAAACAGCCATGCCTGAAGGTGGATTCCAATCCCCGACGGGGAACGGCTTCACGCATCGGAGCACAACGCTTCAATGCGCTCGACCAGTCCGCCGCGGCTGACTCGTTTCTTAGCAATCCTTAACACCTTCTACATCTACATCTACATACATAATCCGCAATCCACCGTAAGGTGCGTGGCGGAGGGTTACACTGTACCACTACTAGGTATTTCCTTTCCTATTCAACTCCCAAACAGAACGAGGAAAAAAAGAATGCCTATATGCCTCCGTACGAACCCTTATTTCTCTTATATTGTGATTATGATTATGAAATAATGTAACGATCATTACGCGAAATATAATTAGGCGGCAGGAAGATCGTTCTACACTCAGCTTCAAATTGCGGCCCACTAAATTTCCTCAAAAGAAATTCACGAAAAGAACGTCGTCTTTCCTCCAGCGATCCCCAATTGAGTTCCCGGAGAATTTCCGTGACACTCGCGCATTGGTCGAACCTACCGGTAACAAATCTAGCTGCTCGCCTCTGAACTGCTTCTATGTCTTCCTTTAAACTGATCAGCTGCGGGTCCCAAATATATACTCAAGACGTGGTCGTACAAGCGTTTTATACGCGGTCTCCTTTACAGATGAAGTACATCTTCCCAAAATTCTCCCAATAAACCGAAGTCGTCTGTCCGCCTTACTCACAACTGTCCTTACATGTACGTTCCATTTCATATCGCTCCATAATATTCGAATGCAGTATTGGTAGTGAACTTCTTGATGCAGTCGCATAGTTCAAATATATAGGCGTGTTTCTCCTACTCATGCGCATCACCTTACATTTTTCTATATTGAAGGCTAGCTGCCATTCTTCGCACCGACTAGAAATTTTGTCTAAGTCATCCTGTATGTTATTACAACCAATTAAAGACGACACCCTCCCATACAACACAGCATTATCAGTAAACAGCCGCAAATTACAAGTTAGTTTTCCATCAGATCACTTATATAGATAGAAAATAATAGCGGTCCTATCACACGCCCCTGGGGCACGCCTGATGATACACACGTCTCTGATGAACCTTGGAACAGTTAAATATATAAATGATATTGTATAACAGTCTACCATATATAGGTAAAGCATTCAGTAATATTTGAGAGTGCCTGACATTTAGTACAGAAATTTAATAGCGTGTGGAAACATTTATTCGTGTTCGTTCCCTTTATATTTGTAAGCTAAAGAGTGAATTTCATATGAGACATGGGTACTTCCCATCTTGTTTAGTATACCTGACACAGAAACTGATAGCGTTCAAACCTGGAAGATGTATTATGGAATACGTCAGATATATGTGCAATGCCAAATTCATGTACCATCTTTCGGAATTTCTGCATAGGCACTGATGATGGTTACTAAGATAACTGAAATCGATTTGTGACAGTAAATGCAAAAGATTTTTACGACCGATGCTGATCCGTTTAATGTTTCTAATAATTTATGTATCTGTCTGCCACCTGTAATAATAATAATAATAATAAAAAAATAAAAAAATAAAAAAAAAACGTGTTACACTTGGCATCGTTGGAAAAAACCTGGCTGAAGACAGGAATTTCTTGAGGTATCAGAATTTGCAAAAGTTCGGTCAGCGTTTGTACATGAAGAGGAGCTCACACCGACTGCCACGCGCTGTTCCCAACCACAAGCGGCAGGCTTGTATGACACAGGAGCACACAAGTTGATGCCACGATTTGACAACTGTCTCAGTTCTTCTTGTGAATACGTCAAAAAATACTCTAATATTGCTGTAACTGTTCTGAATAAACTTTTTAATATGACTAAGTATATTGTTGTTTATAAAAAAAATAGGAAAGCTTTCTTTCCGCGCGTACGTCGTAGCTAAATATAATACAGGGCACGTTTCTGGTGGAAACACGAAACTCGGCATCCTGAGTGCACCGAGAATTTATCGACCGCACATTCTTGCTGCATTAAAGCGCACGCCACGCATGCCAACGTCAAAGCAACGTATGGCTGCGAAGTCTTTAGCGACGCCGTCCTTGCGTAAAAACGTGACAAAGCATATCACAAAGATAAGACGTGACATGTTTTTCTGGTGCTAAAAGAGCGTTGCCGGTCTCACCATTCTGGGTATAAAACTTTTGACATTCACTGTTTTGAATTACACGTTTTCTCCTTTGATACATCGTGTACACCAAGGTTCTGGCTGCTTGAGTTAAAGGTCACCGAACAAGGCAACACTAAAGGCTGGACTGCACTTCGGAAAAGATATGTTTCAAGTACTCGTCCGGGACTCAGTTAGGACCCTCATTAACAATAGAAGAATACCTAATGGCTGTGAGAGAACTAAAGAATAACAAAGCGCCAGGATGTGACGCATTAACGGGAGAAATGATACAAGGATTGGATGACGAAACACATAACTATATCTTCAAACTAACCAAGATATGTATGAAACTGGAGAAATAGCAGAAGATTTTAAAAAGACTATCATAATTCCTATACCAAAGAAACCAGGCACTATAAAATGTGAATAACATCGTACCTTGAGCCTAATATCACATATGTCAAAAATACTAACGAAAATAATATATAACCGAATAATAAGTAAAATTGAGCAGAATCTAGATGAAGATCAATTTGGATTTCGACGGAATAGAGGAACAAGAGGAGCCATCCTAATGTTAAGACAAATTCATTGCTTTCGTGGACTTGGAAAAAGCCTCTGATAATGTGAATTGGAATCTTCTGATGGAAATTGTGACTAATGTTGGTCTAGATTTCAGAGACAGACGGATAGTACATGAACTCTACAAAAATTAAAGAGGAATTATAAATATACATGGTGAAATACAATAGGCTCACATAAAGAAAGGAGTACGACAAGGATGCAATTTATCACCAGTGCTATTCAACTTGTATATTGAGGAGGGAATTAAGGAATGTAAAGAGTCTATGGAAGGAATTAAGATCAATGGAGTACCAATTAAAATGATAAGGTTTGCTGATGACATAGCTATCATTGAGGAGAGGGAAGAAAATTTGGAAAACGCGTTATCAAGATTGAATGAGATTCTGCGAGCTAAATACAACATGAAAATCAACACAAAAAAGAGATCATGGTATGCAGCCGCGAGAAAATTGCAACTGATATTAAGATTAATGACGTACTATTGAAACAAGTTAATGTATTCACATACTTAGGAAGTAAAATTAAACCGGATGCCAAAAGTTCAGCAGACATAAAAAGTAGAATTGCGCAAGCTAAACTAGCCTTCAACAATAAACGGATGCTTCTTACATCAAGAAATATAAAGGAAGAGACCAAAAAAGCATTTATAAAATGCTATGTATGGAGTGTGGCATTGTATGGCTCGGAAACGTGGACACTCGACGTTTGCGACAAAAGAAGACTAGAAGCATTTGAATTATGGTGTTGGAGGAGGATGCAGAAAATCCCTTGGACGGCCAAGATGACAAACGAAGAAGTGTTTAGAAGAATCGGCGAACAAAGAGCACTTGTGAAAACGATAATAAAGAGACAAGTTAATAGGCCATCTGTATAGACACAATGAGTTTATAATTAATATTATGGAAGGGATGGTAGAAGGAAAAAGAGGCAGAGGAAGACCCAGATTGCAGTACGTGAAACAGATTCAAAGAGGAGTGGAATCATATCAGGAAATGAAGAGGCTATCCGAGAACAGAGAAGTGTGGAGGAGAAGAATTGCTGCCAGCCAATCTTCAGATTGAGAACGAGAGAAGAAGAGACGCGTCCGGTCCTTAGGGTTTAATATAGCTGTGATTTTAATAAATGAAAGAAGGCAATAGCAGGGAGGTTTATACGAAAATGACATGGCTGCTGTCCTAAAGAGCTATTCCGACTCTAACAAATCTAATTATGTCATTCTTTTAATGAATTTTTCATCAAGAGCGTAAATAGGTGCTTATAGTGTAAGGGTGCAGCATTGTTTTCACGTTTTAGATATACGGAAGTGAAACTTCAAGCGTTCGCAGTATTTCAGAGATGATGGAAATTTTGATACTGGCGATATTTTCGCATATCGAAATGTAAATATTCAGCATTAAATAAATTAAATGACTATGACTCTTCTATTTCGGTAGTGCTATCACTAAATTTAAAGAAAATCAGTTTCAATTGTTTGTACTGGAATGCATATACCCGATAGAATTCAGTTCGTTTAGATCAGATCGCGATACCACTAGTAACTGAGCCTTTACTTATGTAAAAACAGGAATCTTCTCATAATATATTACAAAACTATTTAATTACAACAATAACAACGTTCTCTAAATAATTTTGTTAAATTGATTTGGTTCGTAAAAAGCATAGCATTAATATTACGCAATAATACGTTTTTGCTAATGATATTTCTAACATTATATGATGCCTTTTTCAATGGACTGGTTTGTTTGTGATGCTCTGCTTACCTTAAAACTGTGTAATTACTTTAATTTAGCCATTATAAACATCATAAACAATTACTAGTACTGCTCTAGACGTAAATTAATTACACATATATTTTCAGTTTTGTTCTGTCACAAAAATACTCTTTGTATAGTTGTAATAATTTTATGTAAATTTTCTTCATGAAAGATTCATTTATGTTCAACAGATAAGCTTTTCAAGATGTTATGTTGCCACAAACGTATTCTAGAATGTTCTATAAAAATGACACAGTGTATAAATATGTGCGATTTGCTCACAATAAGAAGAGTCTTACAGTCTTGATTGCTTTGTGAAGTCTTAATATGTCAGCCTTTGTCTGTGTGTCATCCTATATTTCACAAAAAAAGAAGTGCATTCAACGTCATGTCTATAATTTGTAATTCCGTGAACCTATAAGAACCAGCCGCTTAAATATGTGAATTTATACCATGATAAAATACTGAATGCTGTGCAGTAACTTCGGAAGGCGAGCTATCTACCAATGAAAATACATATAAAGTGATGTATTAACATATATATATAAAACACCGTTACAGTACCCAGAGCCAATTCGTGATTCTACAAAATCTTACTTCACATGACTTATCAGAGATCGCAAGAAAGAAAGAAACCTCAAGCTTCTGGAGCAAGAAAAAAAAAAATATCGTCTATGTAATAAGTCGAAGCCGTGCCGGAGTAGCCGCGTGGTCTAAGGCTTCATGCTACGGATTGGGTGGCCGCTTCGCCGCAGGGTGGAGTCAGAGTCGAATAAGTCACGAAACTCTTAGAGAATTTTAGCAACCTCGCGACTTCAGCGCTGCCAAGCGGCTAGGTTGTAAAACACATACCGCGAAACGATTGAGTAATTAATGCGTATTTGGAGTGAAGCAGCATATTCCAAATACTTCCTGTTTAGGGGCCTTCGTGACGATAAAAATTGTAGCAACTATCAAAAATGGAATTCGGAAAACTCTCATTTGCAAAGGATGCTCAGAAGTAAGAGAATAATTTTATGAATGACAAGTGTTCATTTACGGTGGCTAGTTACACTTTTAGGCATAGAAGTAAACCTTTAACAATTCATTCACGTCCAAACTTCTCCTCTTAATCAGAATCACAAATACTTGACCACTATCTCATAATAGTACTGCTGTATAAAAGTAATGTCTGAATGCTTCCAATAGCAGTTAACTATTTCAGTAGAGCCAGTTTAGTTTTGCACCTCAGTTTCACAAAGATTAAAGGCCTGTATACCAACATATTTTAGCAGTTACCTACAAGTTTGATAAAGTGAATACGTAGCTACAAATAAATAATAGGTTCATATATAAACTGTTAATACTAGCACGTCACATTCTTGAAGATATTCAGTTTGATACCTGCCAAGTAGCTAAAAAAATTATGATAGATTTACGAAAGGCACAGAACCAAGGACAAGGCGAAAAGAGAGTTTAAAAGCGATGTGGATTCTAGTCTCCTACAATGTAAAAATCGTGTACAGTTTTGAAAATATTACAATATTCGATATCCGCTAAAACATAACTCATGCGACATGTCAGTACGTACCGATCACGCGAACATAATCATAATAGGTTACTTTTATACTTGAGCACATCCAGTTGCGATTTGTTTCTGCTTTCAAAAAGTTTTTGGACGATATGATTACTACTCAGATATTGTGAACTGTATGAATTACACTGCATAGACAATTCGTTATTATAGACTGCCATTAACAGAAGTAGTGATAATTAATGATGTTTTCATATTTGTATTAGAAAGTTCACAGCAACGTTCAGTGACTAGGAAATATGAAAGTAACAACATTAAAAACAGCAACTTCTCAGTTTGAATCACGCCATTCCTCTGTTACTCCCTACTGGCCGCTTCGAGCACTTGTATCGCTTTAGTTGCAATTTTTTCTTAGAGAGTTTCGCGAGTCCTCCCTCGGGGATGGGTTTGTATGTTGTCCTTAGTAGTCTCTAAATCTAAGGACTGACGATCATAGCAGTTTTATCCAATAGGCTTACAGACATTCGAATAAATCGAACTAAGTACACGAGATTACTATGACTAACTCATAGTATACCTCATTATCGATGATATAATGAGTAACTAATATTAGAAGAGTAGTTTGCTTGACTGTGGCGTATTATTATTCGTACTGATATCTAAGGAACCCTTAGTGGAATGAAAGGACATCGTCACTGTTCACATCGCTGGAACTCTGAGCTTGGTTTAGATCACACTTTCTCCTCTTCTCTTTCAGTGTCATTACTGCTCTGCGTCGCTGTCTATCGTGGCTTGGGCATCCATTTTGTTTACGTTTATCATCGCCAGTATCAACCCCTGAAATTATTCGCCATTAGTCATCTGTTTACACTTCCTACTTTAAAACATCAACATTTACACACATTACTAGTGCAGACACATAAATGTACACCGAACATTGCCAATTACAGATAACGTTTTTGAAACATCGTTATTGCTTTCTATTTTGGCGCAAAAATTTTACATTTGCTATTAAGATAGGGGTACCCTCGACCTCCTTTTGTAATAGTCATAAAGACGTGAGCAAGATTTATACATTTTCTTTTTTTATATAAGCATATAATGGTACGTAGATAGTGCGCATTACAGACTGCCGACTTAATTTTATTGTGAAAGGAACGGTGACACCGATAGGAGGAGAATTTACTTTTCCATCAATTACAGAGAGCGTAGTTTACACAAGCATCACATAACACAGTCATCCCCCTGACACAGAGATCAGCAAGCAATGCACTTTTGCGTTACCTCCGCCTCCCTCTGTTCCCCTTGCCCCACTACATGGTGCGCAGCTAACGACCGTGGACGGTGCAAACTCTGCATCGGACGAATACATTAAGTTGGCTTCTGCAGTCTCCGTGCTTGATGGAGAAGAAAATGCTTCTCCTATCTGTATCACCGTCCACAATGAATCCTAAAAATATTATTCTAATTTTGCTATGGCAGCATTTCATCAACTGCAGTATGATTTCGGTGTGATTGGCGCAGACAATCTTTTTAAAAAATATTTTTATTCGAATATCAAGAATAAATATGAAAAAATAATTAAATCGTCAAAGCAGCAATTCATGAAACAAAGTAATTATATATGAAAGAAACACACAAAAATAAAATTAGAACAAGAAATGCGTTAATAATTAAATCGACTAAACAAAAATATTTCATTACCTCTACATGCGTATTCAAACAGTGAATCGTGTACTGACACAGGAAAAGAAAATTGTGTGAGGCGCGGCTACTCACTCGAATCGAGTAGCGAGGAAAGATGTAAATCCGACCATGCGATCTCCAAGCGCTACATCACGGACAACGCCGGCGGTAAAAACCAACAAACTTTTTTGAGATTTTTTTATTCACTTTTATTCACTATTATCTCAAAAGTAAATTTTATAGTATTTTGAATGTGGGATGACCAGTTACTGTCTACTCAAACATTTCGTTGAGTTTTCGTCCGCTATGCTGGATCAGCCATATTGAATCTTGAGAATTTGATTTAAGATTCGCATTCGTCGACTTGAAATGCCTGCATGTGAAAGAGGTGGAACCAGAAATATAGATTCACAAGATGTTTCATCGGCAGTATCAAACGAATGCGGCAATATAAGTGTTGTTTCCTCCTCAAATATTGATATAAAAATACAAAAAAAGGATATTAATTCTTCATTATTATTCCTTTTGAAGTTTTGATAGATGCTATTTTGATTAAATCAAAACATACTTTTAGCAACAACAAAAATTGTCACATTAGACGTAGTGCGCATTACAGGCTACCAACTTGATTTCATTGTGAAAGGAACGGTGACACCGATAGGCGAAGAATTTCCTTTTCCATCCTCCTACTTTTCACTCCACTCTAATATACCTAGACTAATTTTCGTCCTTTATCAAAAGATATTTTCATACCAAAAATCATTAAAATAGTTTCACTAATCTCTTACCGCAATTTTTCCATTTTAGCCACAAATTTGGAGGGACCGTTTAACCCCTTAAAAATGTTTCACAGCCACACAAAAGTGTCCTGTAGTTTTTAAAATATAGCCAAATTTCAGTAAAATCTGAGTGTGACACTTTGTAATATTTGTCAGTCGTATCAAGAAAATTTTGCTAGGTCTGAAGAAAACTGTTATATATACTATTTTTTTTTTTTTTTTTTTTTGTCAATGGATATGTATGCCCACTGAACTAGGAAAGACGTGACTGGCTATATGTTTCACTGTTAAGACTAAAAAGCAATCCTAATGAACCACAGACATTGGCGAGGTGGGGTGGCTTGCGCGCCTCAACGATAGAGATAGCCGTACCATAAGTGCAACGACAGTGGAGGGTATCTGTGGACAGGCCGGACAAACATGTGGTTCCTGAAGAGGGACAGCAGCCTTTTCAGTAGGTAAAAGGGCAACAGTCTGGAAGACTGAGCTGGCCGTGTAACATCAGCTAACATGGTTCTGCCATGCAGTTACTGCGAACGGCTTAAACAATGGAATAATACAGTCGTTAATCTTCCCGAGGCCATACAGCTTTACTGTATGAATATATGATGATGTCATCCTCTCAGGTAAAATATTCCGGAGGTAATATAGTCCCTCATCGAATCTCCGAGCGGCGACTACTCAGGAGAATGTCGTCATCAAGAAAAACAGGCACTCTACGGATTGGAGTGTGGAATGTTCTTCTGTCCCTGCCCGAGGGGCATTCGAACCCCCGACGGGGAAAGGCCTCGCACATCGTAACATCACGTCAATGCGCTCGGCCGTTCCGTCGCGGCTAAGTTAGAAAATTTGAAAAGAGAAATGGATATATTAAAGTTGGCTTTGGTGGGGATTAGTGAAGCTCGGTGGCAGGATGAACAGGATTTCAGTATCAGTTGGTGCTAATGCAGCGATAGTTCGGATAATGAACATGAAAATAGGACTGCGGGGAAGTTACTACGAATAGCACAGTGAACGTATTATAGTAGGAAAGATAAACACGAAGGCAGCACCGACCACGGTAATACAAGTTTATATACCGACTAGCTCTGCCGACAAGGGGGAGATCGAAGAAAGGTATGAGGAGATAAAATACTCAGACCGTTAAAGGAGAAGAAAAATTAATTGGACTGGAACCCGTTAGTAGGAAAGGGAAGAGAAGGAATTGTAGTAGGTGAATATGGGATGGGGAAAAGGAATGAAAGACCATATCGTCTTGTAGAATTTTGTGCAGAGCACAATTTAATCAACACAGTAACTTGTTTTAATCATAATAAATGGAGATTGTACATATGGAGGACACCAGGAGACACTGGGAGATACGTGATTGACTTTATAATGGGAAGATTTTGAACTACAAGACATATCTAGGATCAGAAATAGACTGTGACCATAACTTATTGGTTATGAAGTGCAGATTAAAACTTAAAAGACTTCAAAAAGGTAGAAAATTAAGGAGATTGAATATCGACAAATTGAAGGAACCAGGGGTAGTTGACAGTTTTAGAGGGAGCATTAGGCAAGAATTGCCTGAAACGGGGGAAACTAATACAGTAGAAGAAGAGTGGATAGCTCTGAGGGATAGAGTATTGAAGGCCGCAGAGGATCATATAGGCAGAAGGACAACGCTTACAAGAAATCTTTGGATAACACAGGAGATACGGAACTTAAATGACGAAAGGAGAAAATATAAAAATGCATCAAGTAAAGCAGGCAAAAGGAAGTACAGACGTCTGAAAAATGAGGTTGACAGGAATGCAAACTGGCTAAGCAGGAGTAGCTTGAGGAAAAATGCAAGATTGTAGAAAATTGAATAACAAGGGGAAAGATATATACTTCCTACAGGAAAACAAAAAAGACATTTGGAGACATGAAAAGCAGCGGTATGAAGATCAAAAACTTAGACGAAAAACCAGTACTAAGCAAAGACAGGAAAGCTGAAAGGTGGAAATAATATACAAATTGCCTATACAAAGGGAAATAAGCTTGAAGGCAGTATTGTACCCTTCCAAAAACAAACCAACCAGCAGTATTGTAGAAATGGAAGAAGAAGTACGGGAAAATGAGATAGGACATACTATACTGCGAGAAGAATTTGACAGAGCACGAAAATATTTCAGGAGAAACAAGGTCCCTGTAGCAGATGATGTTCCGACTGGATATTATCTTTTGGAGAGCCAGTCATGAAGAAATTGTTCCACCTGGTATGTAAGATGTATGAGAAAGAGGAAAAACCCTCAGACATCAGAAGGAATATTGTGATTCCAATTCCTAAGAAAGAAAGCGCAGACAGTTTAATAATTCTGAAGGTATCATGGCTAAAATAAAGAAAGTGAAGAGATATATTCAACTTGTACAAAAACCAGACGGGAATTCTGAGAGTCGAAGAGCATGAAATGGTCGCAGTGGTTGGGGAGGGAGTAAGAGAGGATTGTAGCCTTTCCCCAATGCTTTTCAATCTGCACAGTCAGCAAGCTGTGAAGGAATGTAAGGAGAAATTTGGAGAGGGGATTAAAGTCCAGGGAGAGGGAGTAAATACGTTGCGGTTTCCTGACGACTTGGTAATTCTGTAGGAGACAGCAAAGGACCTGTAAGAGCAATTAAGCTGAATGAATAGTATCTTAAAAGGAAGGTATAAGGTGAACATTAACAAGAGTAAAACGAGGGTAATAGAATGTAGTGTCAGAAAACGAGGCGATGCTGAAGGAATTAGATTAGGTAATGAGACAATAAAAGTAGTCGATGAGTTTTGTTATTTGGGTAGCAAAATAACTTCTGATGGCCGAAGTAAGGAAGATATAAAATTCAAAATGGCAATGGGAAGAAAAGCGTTTCTGAAGAAGCGAAATTTATTGACGTCCAATATTAGTTTGAATGTTAGGAAGTCCTTTATGAAAGTATTTGTCTGGATTGTAGCATTGTATGGTAGTGAAACCTGAACGATAAGGAGTTCAGACAAAAAGATGATTTAAGATACAGACGAATGATGATTAGATGGCTGGATCACATAACTAATGAGGAGGTTCTTAACAGAATCCCTGACAGAGAGAAGGGATTGGTTGGTTGAACACATTCTGAGACATCAAGGAATCATCAACTTAGCATTAGATGGACGTATGTGGTGTAAAAATCGGAAACCGAGGGACGAATACAGTAAGCAGATTCAAAAGGTTGTAGGTTGCCGTACGTTTTCTCAGATGAAGAGGCTTGCACAGGACAGGGTAGCGTGGAGAGCTGCATCAAGACCACAACAACAACATTCTAAACAGAACGTATGTATTTAAGGCATTACTCTGAAATATCCCAAAGACGATTTAAAATCGTTCATAAAGTGGACAACCATTTTTTATGTATAAAATTTTTTTCCTAACTCAATGCTGATTGGTTGCAAATATGGTTAATTGATAATTTTATTAGCGGATGTTGGGCGTTGCCTATCATCAGATATACTTCGGCGTACAAAGAAGAAAAGTGAAGACAGTGAAAACAATTACTCTGAAATATCACTTGATTTATCAAACTGACATCTTTTGTCTTTGCCGTCAGCTTTTCCTATTCTTGTCATCTCCGCCGACAGTTGTTACCCTCTGTATTTTTTTATCCAAGGAAAGAGAACGCCGTCGTCTTACACCTTTCAGCCTTAGCGTAGAAAGGACGTGATATATGATTCCCCTCAACATTACTCTCCATTACGATGTGAGTCCCAGCCATAATTGAATCAATTAATATTAATATGAAAATCAAGTTTCCACTCATATTTATTTCATAGTTAATTCCTATTAAAAACTTATTATTTTCCGTAATTCCTGATATGATTTTCATTTTCATTCGATATATTTTGTGAAGTATAAATCTACCATATCATTCTCAACATTCGTGTCACAGTCTTTTATTAATGGTTTTTCTGAATCTGCAATCACTTCCAAACCTTTTATAAAGTCCCATTAATTACGGTAAATTTTTATGATTACTGTTTCACGAAACATGATGTTTACTTTCGCACGGTCCACTGCACAAAGTAGCTCATTATGTCTTACCGCCTCCAAATCACCCATTACGGCGAGACTGTGCTTTACTTCATTATATTTCAGAAATAGGAGCAGTCTAGACGAGAACAGGAAATTATTAACAGATGTTGGTACTTCCTTGCCGTCTTATATAGTGTCGCCTATCTTTACCAATATTAGTCCGATCCATTGTAAGAGGTTTTCATTTCGTTTATTTAACATTCATTTAAACTATTGTAAGATTTTTCAAAGTCAAATATTTATTTTGAGTATTTTGCAATCGAAAACGAAATTCAGTATTTTGTGTGTTTTATACTTTCAACGTTAAGGAAGTAAATCTTGTCAGTACTTACAAAAAATACCAAAATAAAAACAAGAAAGCCGCTGTAAGAAATTCTGTAAACAGTAATGGAACAGTCATCTGTACTCCTGAGTTACGACTGTCACAGTCAAATAAATTCGAAGTTGGTCATTAGTACGCAAGTATTTAACGTTATGCTGAATTTTAAAACGCATTACGCAAAGCTGGATGCCTGTGACGTGTGAACTTGCTTTGGGCTGCGTATTTTGCATCCACGACAAGTCTTCGTGTGATTTGTTAGTGCTTGTAATCTAAAGGTGGAAGTGGTTACATACTTTATTTATCACCAAACACAAGACTTAAATTTCCCTAATGGAGAGACTCAAATACAGGGTCTTTCAAACCATTTGGGTCATACTGAAGCAGGTTTTATCAGTTTACAACCGATTCTGACGTAATGGGGAACCATTGGTTGTAAATGTGTATTTACTGTGTATGCTTGCATAACAACGTTGCTCACAGAATTATTCAAAGTGACGACCGCCACGCTCAATACAATTCATAGCAATGACGCATTCTGCCACACTCTCTCAAATATCCCTGTACCAGGATCCACGCAGCTTGTACCCTAGCACTCAGGTCTTCGCCTGTTGCTACGGGCGTATATACACCGGCACTTTGATGTCACCCCAGAGCAAAAAGTCAAGAGGTGTGAGATCCAAAGATCAATTTGGACTTTAGACAGGACCTCCTACTCGTAATATAAGGCTACGTGTTGTACAGGTGCTCGAGCAGGTTAACATCGAAGTGAGCTCTTGTACCATTGTGTTGAAACCACACCCTTTCGCGGACAACTTAGATTACAGTCTCCACGAACTTTGGCAAAACGTCTAACAGGACCAGGGAGTTAAACAGGAAGGCAGCAAAAAACATGTGCAACAAGAAAAAAAGGGGGGGGGGGAAACATTTATATACTCAACAGTTTCTGAGAAAAGGGGGCATTTATATGGCCAATAGTACATTGTCGAGATTGGGCGATATGACTCCTCTTAAACAGATGAAAAAGTGCCGGCCGCGGTGGCCGAGGGGACTGAGGCGCTCCAGTCACGTTCTGTACGGCCACTACGGTCGGGGATTCGAATCCCCCCTCGAGCATGGATATTTGTGCCGTCCTTAGTCTTAGCTACTTCATAAGTAGTTTGTAAGCTTAGGGACTGATGACCCCGTAGTTAAGTGCCATAAGTTCTACAAACATTTGAACAGATGAAAAAGTTCTCGCATGTACGGCAGGATCCCTGTGTCAAAGTGTTACAATATTTCGGCAACTGATCCGATTGCCATCATCTGGTGCGTTGATGGTGGCAGCAGGTTCGGTTGACGAAATATTGTGCCACTTTGACTCAGGACCCGGCAGCAAACCCGTGAACTTTTCCATTTACATTTACGCATGGGGAAGCTAAAGAATTAGTCAATATTTAAATACTCTTGATTCACTTGATAAAATTTATATCTGGTACAAACTGTCGGTGGAGCGACAGATGGAGAAAGTTCAAAGAAATGTCGTCACTGGGGCTGCCACGTAGTTCTGACGTGTAATTTCATTATTAGCAAATATCTTTCAGACACAAATTAAGCCAAGCATCGCTATAAGTTTTCATTCTGAGTGGACACTTTTTTCAAGGAAAGAATTCTCTCAACAGTTGTAACGTAATATAATTAGTCTTCAAATGGGCAGTTATACTGCATTGCTATCAGTTGCATGCGAAAATGCACAGCGGCGGTTTCAAATGATACATAAAATCTTGAAAACGTCTCCAAAAGAGTCGCAAATTGACAGTATCCTGAATACGATTTGAAACCTTTTCCTATGTTTCTTCCAAAACTGAAACTAATTTTTCAAAACTTGCATTTTCCTTAACACCAGACTGTATGGAGAAATGATTAATGGCCGTTGGAAAAATATCGTACTATAGGCCGGAAGAGGCAAAGTCGCAACGCACTGCAACAAACTCTCGCCGTAGGGACTACTTCGCCGGCCGCGGAGGCCGAGGGGACTGAGGCGCGTCAGTTACGGTCTGCACGGCCACTTCGGTCGGGGGTTCGAATTCCCCCTCGGGCATGGATATTTGTGCCGTCCTTAGTATTAGTTCATAAATAGTTTGTAAGTTTAAGGACTGATGACACCGTAGTTAAGTCCCATAAGCTATACAAACATTTGAACATTTGAATTTGGACTACTTCCGAAAAGCATTTGAACATTTGAATTTGGACTACTTCCGGAAAGTGCAGAGCCAAGCCGAGAGGTGAAAGCTTTACTTGCCAACCCAGCTGGCCCCAATGGTTCACCCATTGCTTCTCACGTCGTCTCTCATGGCAACCCTCCTTTTATAATGTCAGGTGATATGCAGTTTATTCCCTCATCATGTCCTCTCTCAAGTACTGCATCTGCGAGGAATTCTTACTATCTAATTGAGTACACGGAATGAAAGTCACAAAAATTTTGCTTGGTATCCACATTTCCACTATTACTATTCATGTCAACCGCTTGGTAAACCTGTGCTGCATAGACACACAGTCATACATCGGCCGCCGTGCTTATAGTTTTTCATTTTCCCTTATTACCTGTAGCAGTGAACCTGTTGCAGAAGGATTATTTCTCTTTCTCGCTAGTTAATGTCGCAAGGGAAGAGAAAAAATACCACGCTCCGTATTATATTTAGAGAGACATGTAAACTTTATGGAATCTTTGTACTTTGCTGTACAAATAACTTTACAATTTGTTCGGGTGTATAAATATCTTGCTACACACGAGCTCACTTCGCGTTTGACGCTAAGACAGTCCTCTCACTGCACGTAAAAACGGACGTGGGTGAAGAACAGCTGACGTCACAGCGTGGAATTGCACGTTATACAGTAGTGCAAAACGTGACATAAAAATCTGGCTCATTAGATTTTTGCCACATGTATCGGAATGTGGCCAATGTGATGCGACTTGATTTTTATTTCACAAGGAGAACTTTTGATTGGTCATATTGCCTGAGACAAACTAGATATCGATAATCAATGGCGTCTCCAGTTAACTATATTGTACTATATTATACTATAATGCTGCTATGACATGATGCTAATAATTCTGGAAACGTCCTTAGACAATGGCTAAGTCATATCTCCACCATATCCTTTCTTCCAGGAGTGATAGTCCTGGAAATTTCGCAGGAGAACTTCAGTGCAGTTTAGAAGTAGGATGAGAGGTACTGGCAGAAGTTGTGAACGGACCCTGAAGCGTGCTGGGATAGCTCAGTCGGTGAAGTGCTTGCACGAGAAAGGCAATAATTACTCTTTGACTTTTCACCTTTACCATCAGAAAGTGTTTTTATTAGTTGCTGTTTAATATTTAATATGATTCAACACAAGGAATACCATGCCTACAAAATCCTCAACATGTTTAACACATATTGACACACTAATATCACACTCTAACGTAGATGTAAATTTATAGGTCGGCCACTTGGATCGAAAGTAGCGCCCCTAGCATAGAAAGATCTATCAACAATCGTTTTCTGTCTATCCACCAGAAGTAATTTGGGTACAGTAATTGGTGTTAGCCCATGCAAAGCCGGCTCGGGTCGTTAGTTTATTACAAGTAAGTTACTTGTTGCATCTATTGTTGCAGATTCAAATAACTGGGATGCTGCACACCTACCGGTACCTAAATATATTTTGCTATTACGAAACTTTACTACACAGATATATACGGTTTCTATCTCTCAGATTTATGGACTGCTGCACTTATGAATCTAAAAGACAAATATGTTTCATTTAAAGTAGTATTTTCGAATAAATAAATAAATAAAATAAAAAAGAAAAAAAACTCTTGTTGCACTGAAACAAAATCAAATAACGAATCTCGACCTTGAAATTCAATGCACTGAAAATATGTGTATTATACATACGAAAACGGTCATTGGATACTATTCTTCCTTTTTTCGTTTATTCTTATTTCATTTCCAGTACTTGGGAGCGAGGAGGAGAGATTCTTCAGTCAATCTTTAACATAGAGAATAATACACCAAAGTAGATGACCTCTTACAAAATAAATGCATTGGTATATGTTCAAATGTTTGTAAGTCTATCGAACCAAACTTCGTGGTCATCAGTCCGTAGCTTGCAAACTACTTAAACTAAGGTAAACTAACTTAAGGGCAACACACACACCCTTGTCCCAGGGAGGACGCGAACCCCCAACGGCGAGCAACCGCGCGCTCCGCAGCGAGGCGCCTTAGACCGCTCAGCTACTCCACCGCAGCTATTGGTAGAACAGAATGCACAATAAATTGGGATATCTCATGCATACTTACAAATCTGCAATAACAATACACATGCTTAACATATAAAACTGTTAAAAACACTTGGACCCAGGCGGACTTTAAGGAACGACGGAAAACAGATGAAATGTTTGAACAGAGTACGATGGAAAAGACGCTGAAGTATAAAGAAGCACTATATAAGTCACGGGAAGAGGTTTGGGAGGGTGCCCGGAATAGGGTGGGATACATTCAAAGTTGGCACTTTTCTTTTGCTATATTCATTTTAAAACAGAAAATGAAATGGACATTACTTCTGCTTGAGCAAATTTCAAATCGTTGTACAGCATATGTAGCATTCTTCTTCCAGCGATTTACCATTCAGCATTCGAAGTGTCCGGAATCTTCTTGTACATTTTCAAGCCATTCTTCGAAGTCCTCCAAGAAAGTTGAAAATTTTATTAGCGTTCATTTTCCACAGAAACTGTATGGTTCATGTGCCAGATATGAATCTTGTAACTTCAGATCACTGACGGTGCAAATTTCGATGGACAGCACGTTTCGTGAGAGTGGGCAGCAACCAGGACAGCCACATGTGGCGTACTTCACCATGAGAAGCACGTCCCGTTGTGGGGGCGGCTTTAGTGTCGTAGCTGTAGGATATTGCCGAGCGATCAATATGTCTCTCCTGTGGGGCGGTGGTTTGGCGAAGATTTTCACATCCTTCGTGATGTTGAGTGCAGTCACTCTGTACTCTTCCAGATAAATTATTCGCACATCATCATCGTACCCCGAATAACGCGATTAGCAATTATTTGATGGTATGATCCGCATTTTTAATAGGTCACGATCTTTCCACGAAGTTGCTGGTACATTTGTCTATTTTTTTTTTGTTTTTTTGTTTTTACAACAGACTCAACAAGATCTTCACACAAGCAACCAAAATCTGTATGAAATATTCAGGTATCTCTCCTGTCTATTATGCAAGGTTGTGCTAAAATGCTAAGCACTGGATAGCGAATCCGGAAAATGCTTCGCAGTTGCTAAAAATGCATGGGATTGGGATATACACCCTGCACACATTTCCATAATCTCTCTGCCCATCACTTCCTCCATATCTTTGTCTGTTTCTTACCTCGTTTTTATCTTAAGCTTCTCTTCCTATTACCTACCTGTAAATCCTCCGCTACTCGGGTGTTTACCGGCCGCGGTGGCCGAGGGGACTAAGGCGCTCCAGTCACGGTCTGCACGGCCACTGCGGTCGGGGGTTCGAATCCCCCATCGGGCATGGATATTTGTGCCGTCCTAGTTCGTAAGTAGTTCATAAGTAGTTTGTAAGTTTAGGGACTGATGACCCCGTAGTCAAGTCCCATAGACTATACAAACTTTTGAACTCGGGTGTTTTTTTTTTAAATCTTATTGATTAACTAGGATCAAGTTAACACCTTCAGTTCCTGTTCTTCCTTTTTTGTTGTTTCCTATTTTCCAGTATTCCCCCGTTTTCTCCCCATGAGCTCCCTCCATTTCTTCTATCCATGTTGTTCCTGATTTTTTATTTCTTGTGCTTTGAAAGCCTTCCGAATTTAGTATTTTATTTTTAAAACGGTTTCTTTCTGATATATTTGATTATTTGATATTGTTTCATTTTAGATCTTCCCGTACTTTGTAATCCATTCTAGTGTCGATTTCTTCTTCTCCCAAAAGTATAAGAGAATTTGTTCTGTTAGTCTACTTCCATCCATTCCGTAGAGGAATCCGAAGAAGTATAATCTTCGTATGGCCATTACTTCAGATATTTTATCTATATTTTAGTAGATCTCCGCATTACTTCTAATTTGCCGCAGCGGACGGCCGAGCGCATGAGGCACTATGCCATTCCCAGTCGCAATATTGATGACCCATAAGCTTTACAAACATTTCAACATTTGAACTTTTTGTTTTCCAACCATTTTGCACCCATTATTTTTCTAATAATCCCTCTTCTGCCCCAGGCAGGACTCGAACCTCCACGGCGAGCAACCGCGTGTTCCGCAGCGAGACGCTTTATACCGCTCGGCTATTCCACCGCGGCCATCGTTAGGCATTCAGATCCATATAAAGAATCTAGTCGTACCACTGTGGTGTAGTGTTTTATTTTTATTTTTTCTAGATAAACATTATTTTGCAATAAATATTTTTAGTCCAACCTTGTGCGCTTTCCATTCTGTTAATTATTGCATCTAGTGCAGAATTTTCTAGTCCATTCTGTTGCATAGTTTGTCCAAGGTATTAAAATTTATTTACTCGCTCTATTTTAAGTATTTGTGTTTCTATGAACTTTGAGACCAGTTCTGTTTGCTATTTCTTCCAGATGGTTTATTTGCATAACTGCTTCTATCAGTTTTTCTGGAAGTATTGCAAAATCACCCGCAAAAGCCAAGCAATATACCTTAATTCCATTTGTTTTGCTTCCCCTGTGATTTTTTAGCTTCGAATTCCAGATCCTTACAATTTTATCTAGAACGCAATTCGCACATAAATTTGACTGTAGATATTGTACCTGTTAGTGTTTTACAATTTATATTTGCTAATTTTGATTCAACACCAAATTCTCTAACGACGTTATCTATTGTTTCTCTGTCACAATCAAATGCTTTCTTGAAATTAATAAATGACACAACTACTGGTTTGCTGGTTGACATTGTATGGCGAATAATTGACATTAAGTAAAAAATTTGTTCTGTACAGGATTTTCCCTTTTGAAATTCATCCTGATATTCACCCAGTTGTTTGTCTAAAGTAACTACCAGTCTGTTCATGAGAACTTTCGATAATCATTTGTACGCCACTGGCAGAAGTGCTACTCCTCTGTAATTATTAACATTTTGTTTCTCTCCCTTTTCATGTAGCGGGTTGATTAACGAGGTTTTCCATTCAGTTTTCTAAAAAAGCAGAGCTAGATCTTTTATGACTTTTGGTTCTGACCACTAATAATTGTGCTGTAATGGAGTCTTCACCACTTGCTTCATTGTTTTTGAGTGTTTTGATTACTTCATGCATTTTTGACTATGTTGGTAGGAAATCTTCCTATAGATTTTGAGGTGTCACTGGAAATTCTAATTCATCTGTTGGAACTGGTCGGGTTAACAGCTCTTCAAAACATTTTGCTAAAATTTCAGAATTTTCTTTGTTATTTAATCCCATTTTTCTATTTTCATCTTTGAAACAAATACTTGGTGCCCGATATTCTTTAAGTATGTTTATAAAATAACATGCGATGGTCGCAGTACAGAGGATATAAAATTAAGAATGGCAATGGGAAGAAAAGCATTTTTGGAAAAGAGAAATTTGTTAACATAGAATATTAAGTTAAGCATAAGAAAGTCGATTCTGAAGGCATTTGTGTGGAGTGTTGCCTTGTATGGGAGTGAAACATAGACGACAAACAGTGCGGTCAGGAAGAGGATAGAGGCTTTTGAAATGTGGTGTTACAGAAGAATGCTGAATATTAGGTGGGTAGATCACATAACTAATGAAGAGGTACTGAACAGAATTGGCGAGAAAAGGAATTTTTGGCATACCCTGACTAAAAGAAGGGATCGCTTGGTAGGACACATTCTTAGACATCGAGGAATCGTAAATTTAGCATTGGAGGGAAGTGTGTGGGGTAAAAATCGCAGAGGGAGACCAAGAGACGCGCATAGTAAGCAGATTCAAGTGGATGTGGGTTGCCGTTCTTATGAGGAGATGAAAAGGCTTGCTCAGGATAGAGTAGGGTGGAGAGCTGCATCAAACCAGTCTCCGGACTGAAGACCAAAACAACAACAATATGTTTATAAAAGTTTGGTAAAATTTCTAGTATTATTTTTGGTAAAATTTTCGTATATTTCAATAAGCTGAAATTTTTTTTTTTTTTTTCTTTGCGGATGATTTTTGTTGCTTCTTTGTTGTCTGAATTGTTTGAGGTCTTCCTCTTTTTTCTATCATCTCCATTTTCTCCATTTTTGAGTAGTTTCGGAGTTCATCGCAGACAAATCGTGACAATATCGTTACATAGGATTTTCCTATATGTAAAGATTGGAGCCCATTTTCACCTCCTCCGTCATGGTTATGTTTTCTACACTCCTCGCCATTAAACTTGCTACACCATGAAGATAACGTGCTACAGAAACGAAATTTAACTGACAGGAAGAAGGTGTTGTGGTATGTAAATGATTCGTTTTTCAGAACTTTCACACCAGGTTGGCGCCAGTGGCGACACCTTCTACGTGCTGACATGAGGCAAGTTTCCAACCGATTTCTCATACACAAACAGCAGTTGACCGGCGTTGCAGGATGAAACGTTGTTGTGATGCCTCGTGTAAGGAGGTGAAATGCGTACCATCACGTTTCCTACTTTGATAAAGTTCGGATTGCCTATCGCGATTGCGGTTTATCGTATCGCGACATTACTGCTCGTGTTGGTCGCGATCCTATGACTGTTAGCAGAATATGGAATCGGTGGGTTCAGGAGGGCAATACGGAACGCCGTGCTCGTATCACTAGCAGTCACTATGTCAGGCATCTTATCCGCATGGCTGTAATGGATCGTGCAGCCACGTCTCGATCCCCGAGTCAACAGATGGGGACGTTTCCAAGACAACAACCATCTGCACGAACAGTTCGACGACATTTGCAGCACCATGGACTAGCAGCTCGGAGACCATGGCTGCGGTTACCCTTGACCCTGCATCACAGACATGAGCGCCTGCGATGATGTACGCAACGACGAACCTGGATGAACGAATGGCAAAACGTCATTTTTTTGGGATGACTCCAGGTTCTGTTTACAGAATCATGATGGTCGCATCCGTGTTTGGCGACATCGTGGTGAACACACATTGGAAGCGTGTATTCGTCATTGCCATACTAGCGTATCACCCGGCGTGATGGAATGGGATGCCATTGGTTACACATCTCGGTCACTTCTTGTTCTCATCGACGCCACTTTGGACAGTGGCCGTTACATTTCAGATGGGTTACGACCCGTGGCTCTACCATTCATTCGATCCCTGCGAAACCGTACATTTCAGCAGGATAATGCACGACCGCATGTTGCAGGTCATACTCTGGCCTTTCTAGATACGGAAAGTTTTCGACTGCTGCCCTGGCCAGCAGATTCTGCAGATCTCTCACCAATTGAAAACGTCAGGAAAATGGTGGCCGAGCAACCGGCTCGTTACTACTACTCTTGATGAACTGTGGTATCGTGTGGAAGCTGCATGGGCATCTGTACCTGTACACGCTATCCAAGCTCTGTGTGACTCAATGTCCAGGCATATCAAAGCCGTTATTACCGTCAGAGATAGTTGTTCTGCTTACTGATTTCTCAGGATCTATGCACCAAAATTGCGTGAAAATGTAATCACATGTCAGTTCTAGTTTAACATATTTGTCCAATGAATACCCGTTTATCATCTGCATTTCTTCTTGGTGCAGCAATTTTAATGGCCAGTAGTGTATAAAGATGAAGTACAGTTTGTGGTGTCGCACAAGTCTGAAGTGCGCGCCACGTACTTTCGCCGCGCGCCGCCATGCACGCACGGCGCGGCGTTCTTACGACGTCAGCCACTAGCGCCCTCTGCTGCAACTCCGCTCGTAGCCACCACTTAACTGCATCGGTCACTTGGGATTAGGACAGGCACTAGGACTCATCAGTAGGCAGGCCTCTATTTAGTTCAACTATGTATCAGCATTCTGCAGTCTTGAAACTTGTAAAAGTTAAGTATTATCCTATTTCTACGAAATATACAACTTGTTGTAATCTAGCTTAGGGTTTCTAGTTTCTGCTGTCCCACTGGCTGGTCACCTCAGACTCTCTACTCGCACACGCTTGAATCCTATTTCTACGAAATATACAACTTGTTGTAATCTAGCTTAGGGTTTCTAGTTTCTGCTGTCCCACTGGCTGGTCACCTCAGACTCTCTACTCGCACACGCTTGAATCCTATTTCTACGAAATATACAACTTGTTGTAATCTAGCTTAGGGTTTCTAGTTTCTGCTGTCCCACTGGCTGGTCACCTCAGACTCTCTACTCGCACACGCTTGAATCCTATTTCCCTGTGTCGGTCTCTCTCTACTCGGCCACCGACACCTACGACAACCGGCATAAACGAGACACAATACACTTGGTGCCCATTTACACCTCCTTCGTCATGGTTATTCTTTCTATATTTTAGAATAATTAACAACAGAAGACTAGGATATATTAACGCTAAAATACTTCTACATGAATGAAGAAAAATTAGGGTTTACCTTTCCTAGATACCTTGATTTTCACGGATGTATCGGAATTTTTCAGTGTTTCAGTCATGTTCTTTATAAGAAACCATCTCAGTATTGCTTTAAACAACTTACGGAAGTCACCATAAACCTAAATCAGGAAGACCTTACGAGGATTTGAACCGTCGCCCTCCGTCTTGCGCAACACCTTCCTAGACAGCACATCTACAGCACCTGTCCTCAAAGCAGACGGTACATCCATAAAAAGTATATGTGCGCCAAACCAGTTATGAATCTTGCAAAATGTATCCACCCTAGATTTTTGGTGTTTAGATCGTTGTATCGACGTGGCATAAACAAATCTTTGAAATAACGTATATTTTAAATTTCCCACTGTACAAATTGAACTTCATGGCTTTACCGGTTCCATAACATCATCGTCACTGTAGGGGACAATGGCCATCTTTAGTTTTGTGAATCAAATCTGGAAGAGGAATAAAGCCTGAATTATTGTAGCTGATGGTTTAAAATATCTATTACTTCAAATATTTAGCAGCTGTAATAAGTTACTAGAAGAAAGTGATTATTACAGTGCCTTTTTTGATTAAGGCCTTTTGCAGGTTCATATAATGAAACTTTAGCTGCATGTATACACTGAATGAACAGGTGAAGTACCCGCGAATTATAGTGGACGTGTAACGAGCCCAGAATTTCGCACGTAGCGCCTACTGAAGCGTATAACACCTTTACATCTACGTCTACCTTTAGAGGATGTACATAACACCGGGCGAGCTTCCCCTGGAAACTTGCCAGCAAGTGTTTTGGCCGTAAGCGGCCAAGTATTCTGAGCATCTGGAGCGGACGCTGGCGTGCTTCCAGGTGTGATCGCACCAGCTGTGCAGCTTATTCTCTGCAAATTTAGACGCCGGTGCAATGTAGTAAATTATCGCCACGGCGAGAAAATATGCAAGGATTCTAACTTACAGAGTTGTAAACTTAAGTTAAAAGCTTATAAACACCAAAAATCTTTTACTTTATGTGATCATCATTCACTATTTAATGACCTAATGGATATATAACAAATTTTTTCAATGATCAACGTATTTCATATCTAGTTGTGGTGTTCAGACTTATTTAATATCGATTCCTTTGCCGCTGTTTACTTAGTTTAATGCATTTTTAAAAAAAAAATTATTTGCTACATTGATTTCTTTTGTACATTGTTTGGTAGTTTATAATAGTGACACTATAACACTGATAAGTGATTACGAATAAAAAGTCATTAAATTAAATAAACAGGGATAAAATAAGAGGTCGAATAGGAGATAGGACACAAAAATGTATGAATACCTCATATCAGCCTATGTTGGAAAATAAAAAAATCGCACTGACGTGTTTTACGGCCCACTTTAGGTTTTTAGTTTTATAAGTTTTTGCAAACATTTTGGACCGAAATAACAATCTAAATAATAAAAAATTAATTAATAAGAGTGTCTAAAACCCTTTTAAGAAAAAAAAAGTATGTAGTGGTGGGAATCGAACCACTGACCTACAGCGTCCCAATCAAACGCATCACCCACTACACTACAGCTGACATTTAAGTTCTGCTCTCTGGTCTCACACTATTGATGGTTGTTGTTAACTGATGCTAATATGACATTTGTAGACACTAGATTATCATTTATCGTACGAAGAACGACGTGGTTTTGTTAATTCTTCTGTGCACCATTGCTTTGAAACGGCAACGTGTAAGTTACAATAAGAAAATATCAAATACGCAACGCAAGATGGCGTATACCACAGAGAGTTCTGGGCGAGGAATGTCACGTGACATCTGCGAACGGCTGGTTTTCGTTAATTCAATGGAAGGTGTCAAAACTCCGTTATTTTTGCAAATATCTCTCAAACGATACGAGATATCAAAAAAGCAAAAGGGAACGAAGTTGTAGAGAATTTTCTCGTCTACAAATTAGTTTATTCAAACTTCGTGTAAGATGAACGGTTTATTTGCAATTAAAATTACATTACAAAAGGCTTTTTTGGTATTACTAACGTATTTCTTGTCCGAAATATTTCAAAAAGCGAGGTTCTGGTCTCTGGTAGCCAACAATTATGTCTGTAAAATTTGGTGCCGATCGGTTGAACGGTTCGACATAAAAATTGGGAACACGTTACAGCCAGACAGACACCGTCAAATCGCCTTAGTTTTGCAAATATCTCTGCAACGATGCAAGATACGAAAAAAAAATAGAACTAAGTTGTAGAAAATTTTCCCCTCTACCAATTAGGCTATTCAATTTTCGTTTCAGATGAACGGTTCGTTTGGAATTACAATTATATTACAACCGGCCTTTTTTGGTATTACTACCGTATTTTTGGTCCGAAAAATTTTAAAAAAGGGAGGTTCTGGTCTCTGACAGCGTACAATTATGTCTGTAAAATTTGGTGCTGATCGGTTGAACGGTTCGCCTTAAAACCAGGGAACACGTTACGGACCGACAGACAGACGGACAGATAGACAGACATCCCAAAATCGCCGTTATTTTTGCAAATATCTCTGAAACGATACGAGATATGAAAAAAAAACAAAAAAACATAAGAGAGCAAAGTTGTAGAGAATTTTCTCCTCTATACATTCAGGTATTCTGTTTTCGTGTCAGATGAATGGTTAAGCCGTTATTTTCATTTAAATTTCGAGCTGTCAAAAAACATTCGCAAAGGCCCACTTTTAATGGTACTACCGTAACCTAAAGTGGGCCAAAAGCATCCGAAACACAGTAAGCTAACATTGCTACCTTGCTACTTACTCAAAGAATAATTATAAATTACTCATACAGCGATCTCTATACACTTGTACGATCCATTAGTCGCCTAATTCTATTTTCGTAGTCAAAATGAGTAATAGACATAAAACCCATCGAAAGAAGCATAGATATTTCATAGTTTTTCTTAAACAGAATGGAATTTGCGATGTATACGTTAGTCAAGCAACTGCAATCAAAGTTCGCATTAGTAAGCATGAGATTACCTAGCTCGTGTCTAAACTTTCGAAAATATTATTGACACAGATAACGAGCTGAAACAAACTACGAAATTAACAGCACAATCTGTTGTTTCTTTTGTGTACCATGCCGCACATTTAAACAAAATATATTCCCAGATCTTTTAATTACAGTAGTCTTCTTTTCACGATCAAATTTCGACAAAATAAAGCACCAAGAACGCTCAGTTCTATGTCAAGACCCCATGTCGGGTCGAATGTTAGCATGTTCAGGTAACAAACATTTAAAACGATATGACTTTTTGAGTAATAACTATATGTGGTTACGTAGATTTTTACCGCATAATAAATGTTAATAATCTTTACAGGTATGCGGACGCAATTCATCAGCTGGATGGCACTATATTTCGACGGTCGAATTGGCCCTTATCTTCAGACCCTTATCTTGCCGGTACACTATCATGCACGTCGTGCAGTCACGCCTGAAGATTTCGGCCAGCCGGACCGTCGAAATATAGGATGATGATATCCGGCTGGATACCCTACATATTTGCCCACACTACATTTAGGTTACTTCCAAAATCCAGCCGCAATTCACCTAATCTTTTTTCAGTGATAGTCTTTAGAGAGAGACACGTCGCTTTTAGGTAAAACGTCAACTATATTGAAAGCTTACCGCTTCTAGTTTATCCTACAACTTGCCATTCTGTTGCGAGCATATATGAAATTTAAAGTGACCTTCCCTGTTCAGATTGAACATCTTGCAACGGAAAAACGCCTTCCTCCGTAAACCATAGCAACTAGGAAGGTAACGATAGCCGTCGCTTAGTTTTAAGGATGCACCTATCGCAATTTTCATCTGAATCTACATCTACATCTACATGGGATACTCTGCAAATCACATTTGAGTGCCTGACAGAGGGTTCATCGAACCACCTTTATACTCTCTCTCCCATTCCATTCTCGAATAACGTGCGGGAAGAAAGAACACCTGAATCTATCCGTTCGAGCTTGATTTCTCGTATTTTATTCTGATGGTCATTTCTACCTATGTAAGTGGGAGTCAACAATATATTTTCACATTCGGAGGAGAATATTGGCGAATGGAATTTCGTAAGTATCCCACGCCGCAGCGATAAGCGCCTTAGTTGTAATGATCCCCCTCCCAGATCTTGAATCATTTTAGTAACGCTGTCTCCCCTGCATCGTGACAATACAAAACGGTGGGCCCTTCTTTGGACTCTTTCGATGTCCTCCGTAAAACTCACCTGATAAGTATCCCACACTGGGCAGGAATACTCCAAAAATGGACGGACAAGCGTAGTGTATGCAGTCTTTTTAGTCGTTCTGTTGGATCTTATAAGGGTTCTGCCAATAAAACGCAGTCTCTGGGTCGCCTTTTCCACGACATTATATACGTGTTCTTTGCAGGTTAAGTCTGAAGTAATAGTAATTCCCAGGTATTTAGTGGAGTTTACGGCCTTCACTTTTGATTGAATTATCTTGTAAACAAAGTTTAACGGATTCCTTTTCGTACTCATGTGGACGACTTCACACTTTCCATTATTTAGAGTCAATTGCCAATCTGATTCAGATTGGCAGATCTCAGATATCTGATTCAGATCGTTCTGCTGTTGGTTTCGATCTTCTGATGATTTTACTAGACGGTAAATGACGGCGTCATCTGCAAAGAACAAATCGTTTATGTAAATAAGGAACCGCAGAGGACGAATAACACTACCCTCTGGAACACCCGATATCAACTTTGCTTTAGTCGATGATTTACCATCGATTAATACAAACTGTGTCCTCTCTGACAGGAAATAACCTATCCAGTCGCAAATTTGGGGCAATATGCCATATCCACGCAATTTGATTAAAAGCCGTTTGTGAGGTACAGTGTCAAAAGCCTTCTGGAAATCAAGAAATACGGAATCGATTTGTGAAGCATTTCACATTGAAGTCCTCGCTAAATTTCGAGCTTCTGTGTAAAATCGCCAATCCTGGGGATTTTGTGTTTGTTTAAATTTAGCTTGCCTTTTCCGTTGCGTTTGCTTCAGTGTCTTGACCTGTTTTGTGTACCAAGGGGGATCACCTCCTTCTTTTATTAATTTATTTGGTATAAAACTGTCAATTGCTGTCGATACCACCTCTTTGAATTTGAGTCACATCTCGTCTACACTTACGTTTAGTGTTAGAACCGAGTGGAAGCTGTCTTTCAAGAAACAATGTTATTTCTATCTGCTTTTCTGAACAAATATTTTCGTCTATTTTTGGTAACTTTGGTACTTTCAGTATTCAATCTCGCTGCGACAGCTATGTGTTCGCTAATACCTGTATCCGTTTTGTTGCTCGTCATGAGCTCAGGATTATTTGTTGCTAAGAGATCAAGTGTGTTTTGACATCCATTTACAATTCTAGTTGGCTCATGAAGTAATTGTTCGAAGTAATTCTCAGAGAATGCGTTGAACACAATTTCAGACGATGTTTTAGGCTTACCTCCTGATTTGAAAATATAATTTCGCCATCAGTGAGGGTAAATTAAAATCACCGCCTACTATTATCGCGTGAGTCGTGCACGTTTTTGTTATTAGATTCAGGTTTTCTTTGAACGTTTCTGCTATTATATCGTCAGAGTCGGGAGGCCTGTAAAAGGAACCAATTATTAACTTATTACGATTTTCAAGTACAATCTCTACCCATAATAGATCACAGGAACTATCAACGTCAACCTCGCTACACGAAAGACTACGTCTGAAGGCGACAAACACGCCTCCCCCTATTTTGTTTAATCTATCCTTTCTGAACACAGTTAGATCCTTTGCGAAAACTTCTGCTGAACTTATTTCCGGCTTGAGCCAACTTTCACTGCCTACAATAATGTGTGTTCCGGTGCTTTCTATTATAGTGACACACAAATCAGGATGGGCCCTTTTCTGCATGAAACAAAGAGTATAACTTTTACCTATGAAAAATTTATTGATAATCTCTCTGACGTACTGCATTAAAACAAGAATGCTGCATCATATATCATTAAGAATTCTATTTTCTTCCATCTTGAATTATCGTAAATCAGCGGAGGGATTAAAAAGAGGACCATATGCTTTCATTCTGTTCACGTACACACACACTACTGGCCTACGGCATGGGCTCTACTCTGAAACAACTCCCATGTATGCATTGAACTACGATAACCCGTGGTGGTCAAGTAAAAATATTCAAAGATCATTGAGAGGAAGTAAAATTCTTCTTAAAGGGAATAGAATATTAAATATCAACCAAATATTGAGGTATTACGCTCGATCGAGTGTTTCACCTTCATACGACCCACGTGGCGTCGTGCTTTATAAGTGCCACAAAGAAAATTTCTCAAAATATCTTTAACGGTCAGAAATCATACATCGCGGACGCCTACTACTTATTAGCAATTTAATGAAATCAGATCAGAAAGATTCTCAACACACTTCTCTTTGTGAGACATACCCCTCCATGTGGCATGATAACGAACACGTGTATCTAATTAGAAAAAAAAATCACAAGAAATTTCAAACAACAGTTTCCTCAAATGTTCAAATGTTTGTTTAGCTTATGGGACTTAACTACGGGGTCATCAGTCCCTAAACTTACAAACTACTTATGAACTAGCTAAGACTAAGGACGGCACAAATTCCGGTTAAACTTGGGAGAAGGCACGCTCCCATTGGCTGATAAACTAAACGACTCCCATACCAACTTGTGAATCGTAAGACATACGCACCTGCCGACGAAACGTGCTAGCAAACCTCTCTGTCCAACACAGAATTTGTACGTTGGCTATCCTTCACCTTCCTAAGCATCTCGGCCTTCCAGCTACAGCCTCACGCACACGAAGACACACACACACACACACACACACACACACACACACACATTCACACTCGGTAAGATGGGGAAGATGGAAGCTGTGGAACGAAAGCTCCTTATTTGAGCGAGGCTTACTTATTATACCCGTAATTAATAATAAAACAGCATTGAGCATACTTGTCTACACTGTTCTCAGTACTGGGCCTGAAAGGAATGATAAAGTGGCACGAAGGGACCGTCTCTAAATGAAATTGAAAGAAATACATACACAACTCTGTGGGTTTCTAGAGTATACGTTAATGGAAGTTAAATGGAGCAATACAACAGTATCGTTTCAATATTATTTCTTTTCCTAGTCGAATATTATGATGGAAAAATCTCCTAGGTTGCGTAAGATGTGATCAAGTTACCTGTGTAAAACACATTAAAATTAATTAAGGTGTTTGGTGATCAGTTTGTTCGCAAAAGATGTTGCAAAATCCTTAAGTATTGTATCTATTCAGTACAATACACAAATTCAGTACACAAATTCATCTACTAATTTTCGACCGACAAACATACAGACACGACAGTTACAGACATAGCTTTAAATTAGGATATCTTTTTTTCCCTCCTTTTTTTCTTTTTCTTGCACGATCCAATTTTGATGAAATAAGGCCAACATTTGCCATAAAAGTCGTTCACTATACCTGCGTAAGCCACATTAAAATACATAGTGATATTTTGTAGGTTATTAATCATTAGAGTGCGCGGCGGAGTGGCCGAGCGCATTGAGGCGCTATTCTCTATTGCGCAAGGCCGTTCTCCGTCGGGGGTTGGAATCCCCCCCTCGGGCATGGATGTTTGTGTCGTCTTTAGTATAAGGTAGTTTATAAGAAGTTTGTAAGTTTAGATACTTATGACCGTGCAGTTACGTCACATAAGCTTAACAAACCTTTAAACATTTGAATTTTCGGAGTACTGACAGAAACGACTGATTTTACACATTTGTAAAGATGTATATAAAACAGCTGGTGTTTACGTTAATGAAAAATTCCAGTTACGTTGCTGTTTGTAATGAACTGTGCAGTTCAATATCGTGCAACATCGGCAATGATGAATTGCTCGTTCCACGTTGAACCCTTAAGCCGTTCTCACACGGGACGTTTTCTTCCCAACGTAGCGCACGCTATGACCACGACCTGCGACATCCCACGGAACGTGACGTGCTGCTCATCGTGATTTGCGACCGTTGTGTGCTGGCGCGTAGATCGGTATGTTTAAAGAGATGGATGTACACAAAATTACACAGTATATCTGTTGTAGATCGTCGAAAAAGACTGATACTGTAACTTTCCTATACTTGTTCGTGGCAAGCAATACGCTTCCAAAAATTGTATTTTTTGTATTGTTTTGTTGTTGTTGTTGTTGTGGTCTTCAGTCCGGAGACTGGTTTGATGCAGCTCTCCACAATACCCTATCCTGAGCAAGCCTCTTCATCTCCACATAAGTACGGCAACCTACATCTGTCTGGATGTGCTTACTGTATCCATCTCTTGGTCTTCCTCTGCGGTTTTTACCCCACACACTTCCATCCAACGCTAAATTCACAATGCCTTGATGACTAAGAATTTTTCCTACCAATCTATCTCTTCTTTTAGTCAAGATATGCCAGAAATTCCTTTTCTCCCCAATTCTGTTCAGTACCTCCTCATTAGTTACGCGATCCACCCACCTAAATTTCAGTATTCTTCTGTAGCACCATATTTCAAAAGCCTCAATCCTCTTCCTGTCCGAACTGTTTATCGTCCATGTTTCACTCTCACATAAGGCAACACTCCATACAAATGCCTTCAGAAAGGACTTCCTTAGGCTTAAATCAATATTTGATGTTAACAAATTTCTCTTTTTCAAGAACGCTTTTCTACCCATTGCCATTCTGCATTTTATATCCTCTGTACTGCGACCATCATTTGTTATTTTACTGCCCAAGTAACAAAACTCATCTACCTCCTTTATTGCTTCGTTACCTAATCTAATTCCTTCAGCATCACCTGATTTTTTTACACTGCACTCCATTACCCTCGCTTTGCTCTTGTTAATGTTCATCTTCTATGCACCTTTCAGCACACTGTCCATTCCGTTCAACTGCTCTTCCAGATCCTTTGCTGTCTCTGCCAGAATTACTATGTCATCGGCAAAACGTAATGTTTTTAATTCTTCCCCCTGAACTTTAATTCCTTCACCAAATTTCTCCTTGCTTTCCTTTATAGCTTGCCCAATGTACAAATTGAATAACATTGGAGAAAGGCTACAACCCTGTCTTACTCCCTTTCAAACCAGTGCCCCCCTTTCATGCCCTTCAACTCTGACAACCGCTGTCTGGTTTTTGTACAAGTTGTAAATAACCTTACGCTCCCTATATTTTACTCCTGCTTGCTTCAGAACTTGAAAGAGTTCATTCCAATCAACATTGTCAAAAGCCTTCTCCAAATCTACAAAATCTAGAAATGTAAGTTTGCCTTTTCTTAATCTATCTTCTGGGATAAGCCGTAAAGTGAGTATTGCCTCCCGTGTTCCTACATTTCTGCTGAACCCAAACTGATCTTCCCCGAGGTCGGTTTCTACCAGCTTTACTATCCTCTTGTAAATAATTCGTGTTAATATTTTGCAACCATGACTTATTAAACTGATGGTTCTGTAGTTATCACACCATTCTGCACCTGCTTTCTTTGGTATGGGGATTATAACATTTTTCTTAAAGTCTGAGGGTACTTCACCTGTCTCATACATCTTACACACCAGGTGTAACAATTTTGTCATGGCTGGTTCTCCCAGAGACTTCAGTAGCTCTGAGGGAATATCATCTACTCCAGGGGCCTTGCTTCGACTTAGGTCATTCAGTGCTCTGTCAAATTCATCTCTCAGTATAGTATCTCCTATTTCATCCTCATCTACTTCTTCTCCCCTTTCTACAATATTGACGATAAGTTCATTTCCTTCATAGAGCCTCTCTATATACTCTTTACCCCTGTCAGCTTTCCCTTCTTTGCTGAGAACTGGTTTTCTATCAGAGTCCTTGATATTCATAGAGCTGTTTTTCTTATCTCTGCTGTATCTATTTTTCCCCTATTTATTGATTTTTTAGGAAACACAAAGACGGTACATTTACTGATAGCAAAACATACGTCCAAATCACAAAAAAAATGTCAGTGGTAAAATACATCATCTGCGCCAGGTTCACTTGCCTTGCATTCATATTTTCCACATTTTACATGTTCTGCATAATCAGATGTTTAATTTGGCATTCCTTCGAAGATAATAGGTTCTACCTGATACAGTTTACTTGTTCGTGCCCGCGGGACAATATTCGTTGTGATAAGTTTTTATTTTTATTTTTATTTTTTATTTTTAGTATTGTACATAAATGTTGTTTCTCCTTTACTGCATCTACTCCCGTAGTCAGACGCTAGCCATGTTCTCTTTGCACTGTGAAACTGAACTATTCCAACACTATACTGAACTTCAACAGAATTCAAACACCGTGGGGTAAGTCGAGGGACGAAGGGTAGTCTTAAAATGTATTCATTCTTGTGCCCTTGCACGGAAAACTCAACAAATTCTCTTGAGGGCAGAATTCTTTGTTGTTTGTAATATATCACGTCGAATACTGGATATTATAATAGCACTAAATTAACAAAAAAATGTTACATAAACAGTGATTAAATGAAATAGTTAAAAAATATCTGCGAGAGTGTAGTTACAAACCTATTATTTATGTCTACATTTATTTTGCTCCACAGCTCGTGACGCAACCAGCACGCCAATCCTTTGTCTTAAAAACAAAACAATGAATATCGGACATAATACTTAAATTAACAAGAAAGGACCAGAGACGTTAAGAAAACAACATGGGACGAAGTAAATACTTTTGGGAAGAAGGCAGATACGAACCCAGTTCCTTTACATTCTCTGCAATTTTAAGACGCTTTGAAAAATTTTATATTGGTACATCGTACGCTACAACGAAAGAAGGCACGAAATACGTTCGATTTGCAATAAGGCGGCTCAAATTTTCTGCTTTTTATGAAAACACACTTCTCATCGGTGACGTTCCACTCCACAAAGAAAATTTCTAACATGCCACATCCTTCATTCCACGCCCACAGTGTAGTGAAACGTGGAATTCCACGCTGCGACGTCATCACTTTCCGCTCCACGTGCGTTTCCACTTGTGCCATTTTTAGATTAATTCCCAAACCCTGCACTCATCCCATTGAAAAAAATGTACTACATAGCTCAGCACTCTTAATGGAACCACGCGTTCTTCCTGTAAAATGTAAACAGATACTCATCTAAAATTAGTGCAGGTTTTATTCTTATTCAGTGCACAAAAGTGAAGAACCGAGCAACGGAATCCCTTCCCATACACAACTGAAGTCAGCAGAAATGACGTAGGAAGTGCACAACTTTGCATTAAACATTCAGCTATCTAGATACTTGTACTAGTTGAAAGGATAAACACATCAGAAAAAACACTGTAGTACAACTTTCATAAATAAATTATTGGTACGTGTTTGGCGACACGTTTCAGGACGGAGAAACTATAAATTTAAAAAAAATCATGGGCATACTTACTCTAAAATTGATCTTTTTCAAGTGTCCACCAATACACGTCAAAATATAAAGAGCACTTAAACGGTGATATGAAGTATATGGTTCTGCATCTAAAGAATAATAATCAATGTAACGCTTGAAGGGGTTTGAGACGGTCTTACCAAATAATTTCTTGTCGAATGGGTACAGGGAGAGACTGCTCTAGCTATACATCTACAAATAATACGTATGTTCTAGGCCAGATGGTTAAAAAAATTAGGAATGTAGTGGATTGCAAAACGCAAACCTGTAACTGTGAATCTCTTCATTTAAGCGAAGGTTATGTTAATCCTTTGTTATCACACTTTGGGATGCAGTCCATACACTAGAAAATGTTGAATAAGTACTGTAAAATGAAGAAGGCACTACGTCCAGGAATAAGCGAGTTTGTTACGTGAAAGACAGGGACACATATTACTAGGACGCGGCCTTTTCATATTTCCCTCATACTTGTAAACAGGTCGTTTGCGGAGGTCGTTTAGGTTTCATTCATGTGCAGAACAAGTGCAGTGAGTAAGGAATAATTCTCATGGAAGTCGCCATATGTTGCGTTGAAACGATGTAGCATTCAGTAGGAATGCGAATTGCAGACGACTTTCCTAAATGCAAAGCGCAGCACTGAATACTTCATTAGCTCTAGGTCACACTAGCACGCAATTTGCTGATTGTTTGATTCATCTTAACCAAACGTAAGACCTTTACCAACAGACCTATAATATTTCAAACGACATAATCCTTTTATTGTTAAGGCAGTACTTTCATAGAATAGTAAAACGTGTCATAGTTTGGCAACTATTTGTCCACAAGGTATTCTAGGGAATTATAAAACATGTTCAAATGTTTGTAGAACTTATGGGACTTAACTACGGGGCCATCAGTCCCTAAGCTTACAAACTACTTATGAACTAGCTAAGACTAAGGACGGCACAAATATCCATGCCCGAGGGGGGATTCGAAGCCCCGACCGTAGTGGCCGTGCAGACCGTGACTGTAGCGCCTCAGTCCCCTCGGCCACCGCGGCCGGCAGGGAATTATACAGTAAAAAAATTCAGTTTCAGATATAGACAGTAGTACAGTGTTTGATAGCCAAATAATGTGAGGGTTAGAAATAGGGCCAATTTTGAAGACCATTTTTCATGAAGCCACGTTTCATAAAATATTAGTAATAGTAATAATTTCGTGTGGCTCAGTGGCCTTCCGCAAACGCTACAACTAGACGCCACTTCGCCCATTTGCGTGAACCTAACCTACTCCAGTTATACAACCGGTTAAGGAGGTCCTGAATTTCAGTGTTGAACTCAAACCACGTGTCATTTCCGGCGAGTCGTCACATCGTTAAGAAGTGAAAGCAGGATTAAAATGGAGACTGAGAAAATTGTGATCAGACCGGGTTTCGAACCTGCGACCCTTTGCTTTCCAGTCGGGCAATATAACCAGAGACGTCCTGATCCATCTTATGCGACTATCATCTTATGTTTGGTTACAGATATGAAGCTATTATTATTTAATAGTTTAAATTACAATTATACGGTCTTCTCGATAAATTTATTGGTGGGGAATTGTTATTTTCGGTAGCAACAACAATTACTGTAATTTTACCGTCAAATTGTGCAAAGAATACAGAATAAATGAAGAAGATCGAATATTGAACATTGAGTGATTGACGGGTCAATTCAAAAACCGAATCACCTACGTTAAGGAATCTTCCAAAAATGCAGAATATTTGTTGGTATGCTTTATACTATGCTATAGAATATTCCCGTATGTCAGTTAATAGTTATGTGTTGTAGCAGATTCCTGGATGCTATTACTTGTTGCCTTTCATGGAACAGCCTTAGTTTGCGCATTTGAAAATTACAGCAATTACAAGTTTATTCTTCTGTTTGCGACTATATTACTGATATAATGGCTGGTCGCAGTGGCCGAGCGGTCTGCAGCGTGCCAGTCACGGTCTGCACGGCCGCTGCGGTCGGGGATTCGAGTCCCCCTCGGGAATTGATGTTTGTGCCGTCTTTAGAATAAGCTAGTTCATGAGTAGTTTGTAACTTTAGGTACTGATGACCCCGTAGTTAAGTCCCATAAGATCTACAAACATTTGAACTGTTATGACATCGAATAGACAGACTATTCTTGTTTCTGATTTAATTCGTTCTCTAAGTATCGATATGTTACTCATAGCTTAATACTGTTGTAACGTCACCGCTGCGTCCACCTAACCTTCGATGGGCGAAGTTGCCGTTACATTATGTTTTATGCTTAATCATTTAATAATTGTTCCAATGATTTGACGGTATGGGATGCGGACAATTACGAGGTTGATCCATAACAGTAAACTTTGTTAACTTCCTTTATTATGGAACGACAAATGTTAAAAACTCTTCCCTTTTAAACACACTGATTTAATAACTGCGTACCACTACGATGAATGGCTACAAGTCCACACTGAAACATTTCAGTATATAACTGCAACCCGTATGCGATACGACGGAATGGCAAAAACTTTATCCACCACTAAACGCAGGTTACGAACTCACTGCCGAAATGCTACCGCCTCGCTCTGCGGTCGGCGGGAGACTGCCGCACACCATGCTACAAACAAAGAACATTCCAACCGAAGTATTGTTGCCAGCAGCTCTCGCTGCACATCAATGATAACTATCGTTCGACCAAAAGAGGTTACTAACCTAAAACCGTGTATCCTCACACTGTAGAGGTTTCAAGAAGAAATTTTACTTAGCTCCGTGCGGTGCAGCGATATAAACGTCGCTACGGCGTTAACACATATCCTCTCTTTCCTTTAGTTAGGCAAGTTTTGCAATGGGCATAGACCGCTAACACCGTAACCAACAGCAGACTTCTTTCGTTCATTATTAATTTCTTGTATTGTTACAGTGTTCGAGATTTTTACATAATTCGTTGCTCGCATTGCAGTAATTAATTTATTTTATACAACAACATTGACGGCAGTCTATGTTTGTATACGTTTTTATAGTGTGCAACTAAATCTGATTTTACTTATACAAATGTTTGTAGAGCTTAAGGGACTTAACTGTCGGGTCATTAGTCCCTAAACGTACAAACTACTTATGAACTAGCTGATACTAAAGACAGCACAAAGATCCATGCCCGAGGGGGGACTCGAATCCCCGACCGCAGCGGCCGTGCAGACCGTGACTGACACGCCGCAGACCGCTCGGTCACTGCTGCCGGCTAAGAGATTTTAGAGATGGAACACAAGGGAAGGGAGGAAAGCGGAGAGTGCTTGAGAAACGGACTTCGGCCATATATTAAAGCAAAGATTCCGGCCCTTGGTTGAAGAGATGTACGAGGAAGGATCAGAATCTAAGGCACAATAACATTTTTCTCCTCTCGGATTGCTACTAGAATGTTAAAATTTCACGACGATATACTTTGACCTTTACACTATACAAGTTATTTCGTTTTCCAGTGCCGCTCTTTCGAGAGAGGGTTAAATTCTTAATCCAATGTGACGTGCATGTTTCTGTGATAAGCTTGTAAAGAGCAGCAAATTCTACTTTAATATTTACGGGCCAAAGAGCGTAAACCGAGTGCCACACGGAGGGAGATGCATGACATGTGTTGGGACGGCTGTATGAACCGCAGTAACGGTTCCGGAAGGTGTGGTTTCTGCCAAGAGGGCCGTGAGAACCAATGTGATTCGCCACGGTCCCAGCGGCCTATAAGGGCTGCAAACGCGACACCGAGCGAGGTGGCTTACTGGCCAGTTAGCACCTCGGTTCGCATTCGGGAGAGCGATAGCTCTGATCCACCCCTAGCCAGCCAGATTTAGGTTAGAAAAACGACAAGAGTCGTTGTGGCTTTTATAGACTTTCAGAAAGCATTCGACTCTGTCATCAGAAGTATGTACAATACTGAAAAAGCATGTACTCAAAAGCCTTTATGAGGATACAAAAATAACCATAAACACAGGCAGATCTAAAACAGATAAAATAATAATAAATCAAGGTACCAACGCTTTTTAACGTCAATGTTTATAACCTCATAAAAAGTGGAAGAAGGAAGTGTATAAAGGTATACAGCTAAAAAGAAACTACCATCTAAATGTTGTGCTGTATACAGACGATGTAATTGTATTACAAAATACAGAAGTACATCTACAGCGTTCTGTGTATCATTTCTACAAGATGGGAAGAAAACACAACAATTTAAAAATATCAGCCGATGAATCAAAGGTTATTACTCACTACGGTAAATTCACATTTAATCAAAGATTGTCATCGAAAATAAGCTACTTGAGCAGTTCTCCAGTTTCACTTATTTAGGCAGTGACGTAAGTATGGACATAGACAAGGACATAGAAAAGAAAACCAACAAATTTCAACATATATGTTGATCTATAAACGAAATTTTAAGAAATAAAGATAGGGAAGGCACAAAATTGAATTGTGGTGTGTGTGTGTGTGTGTGTGTGTGTGTGTGTGTGTGGAGGGGGGGGGGGGAATCGCAGAGGGAAACCAAGAGATGAATTTAGTAGACAGATTCAAAAGGATGTGCGTTTCTTCTCTTATGAGAAGATGAAGAGGCTTGCTCGCAAGGAGTAGAGTGGAGAGCTGCATCAAAGCAGTCTCCGAACTGAAGACCACAACACAAATGTTTCGGCGTAATCATCATGACAGTGTTCGCCACAATGTTGCCTCTCTTATTCGCGAGAAAATCGCCAAACTTTGGTGAGATGTGCTCCGGCATCCACCATATTTACCTCACCTTTCATTAGTTTGTACCCACGAAAATTTCCTGAAGGCCAACGCATTGCGTTGGATGCAGAAGCGAACTCAGCAGAGCGCAGACGGATATATTGCAAATAATGGACGTCTACGATAAAGGCATACCGATGCTGCTGCCACTATAGGAGAATTAAGTTTAAAATGAGTTTGTGGAAAAGCAGAAGGGTTAGTTTTTGTTTTACTAACGATTAAACATTGTTATAAAAATTATTGTGCCTTATTTTACCATCTTCTTTTATAGACAAATTGAAGAAAACGTTAATTTAAATTGCTTAACTGATGAGTATCCATAAATATCGAACAAACAAGGTCCATATATCTATTAAAGATATTGAACTGAAGAAGGGGCATAGAATTAGAATTTAAGTCACGGCCAGGAGTCGAACCCCGAACCTGCCGCTTTCTAGGCAGGCGTCATAACCACTAGGCCACCGAGAACATGAAAATGAGGCAGGATTGTTGTGTATTCTAGGGAGACGTGCTCTAAGAGAGTGCGTGCAGTCACCATATCAATTAAGTCTCAGTGGCCTAATAACTGATCAAAGAACGACCAGGAACGAACTGAACCGGCGACCGTAAAAGATAGATCTACCTGAAAAATAAATAAATAAATAATGTTTATGACGCCTGCATACTAAGCAGAAGGTCCCGGGTTCGAATCCCGACCGTACATAAATTTTAATTCAATGCCTCTTCTTCAGTTTAATATCTTTGATGAGTATCCACTTCATTAAAATCTAAGTAAGATCTCTGAATTATCAATACAAACATTGGGCCTCGTTAGAGTTACAGAAACTGAACTATTATCCGGAATCGTATAAGCTATCCATGAATGCGACCAAACACAGCGGTATGATTTACATGCATTACCATGAATTATACTGCGGGTAATGGGGTATACTGAGGGCGTGAATGAATTACGATACCGCACGATTTCAATGTTGTGGTCAGTGATCGATGATTTGCGGTTTATAAAGTCATGCGACGATCATGAGTATGAATTTGTCACAAGTTGCCAGACGGAAATAAAAAGGCGAAAGAATTAACAATAAGTTAAAAAAATTTGACAATAGATGAAGATTCTTTAACTGAAAACTCATTTGGCGTTTTCTACACAGTTTCATTGTACCATACGAAAATATTTTATTTAATTAAAAGCAGAATGACTATTGTACTAAAAACGTAATTGTAATTTTAGTTTTAAGCAGGATGACGATTGTACGAAAAACGTAATTGTAATTTTAGTTTTAAGCAGAATGACGATTGTACGAAAAACGTAATTGTAATTTTAGTTTTCTTTGATATCAAAACGCTTTATTATGACACGAATATGAAAAATATGAATTTAAATAATAAACTCATTTGATATCAAAGAGTTTTACTAGTCAGAACAATCAGCTGGCGAATGAGGAAATGTTGTTTTTGCAATTGTGTGTCTAAGCCAACTTATCGGTACCACATAGCAGTTCCAGCAGCACGCGGACAAAGGCGCTAGAGCCGGGTATTAGCGCGTTTCGTTTCAATGGGCGACGGCGGTGCACAGCGTTAGCACAGCCGGCGGCTAGCGCGGCAGCCTGTGTTTCTCGCTGGAAACTTTTCAGCCCATTGCCGATCGGTCCTGAATATTCCATTAAGAGTCAGTTTTCGAGCCTATACATACAGATTCTGCTAATTAACCGCAGGAGTTACTTCTTTAGTTGGGTGCGGTTTGTAAAGCTAAACGAAATTTTGTAACAGCTTCGCCTGCTATGCTGATAAAAGAATAACATTTTTCTCAATTCCTTAAGTTAATACAATACAGTGTAAACGAATGAAGATTTTCAATCGTCATAAGTTCACAAATGATTAGTGTTTAATTAAAGTGAAACTATGGTCTACATCTACATCTTCATGGGAAGCACTGCAAATCACATTTAGGTGCCTGGCAGAAGGTTCATCGAACCACCTTTATACCGTTTATCTCCTCTCCCGTTCCAGTCTCGAATAGCGTGCGGGAAGAAAGAACACCTGAATCTCTCTGTTCGAGTTCAGATTTCTCGCATTTTATTCTGATGATCATTTCTACCTATTTATGTGGGAGTCAACAACATATTTTCGCATTCGGAGCTGAATGTTGGCGATTGGAGTTTCGTAAGTAGCCCACGCCGCAGTGATATATGCCGTTGTTGTAATGATTTCCATCCCAGATCCTGTATCATTCCCGTTACGCTGTCTCCCCTGCCTATCGTGACAATACAAAACGAGCTGCCCTTCTTCGGACTGTTTCGATGTCCTCCGTCAAACCCACCTGATAAGCATCCCGTGTGGGATGGGATGGTCGCATATTTGATATTTGGGTATGCAGCTTCTTTAAATTATTAATGATTACTTTTATGTTCATTCAAATTAACCCATTCATTCCTTCGTTTCCAGTCCCATAATAAATTGTACAAACGGTTTTAACATATCTGCAACGTGCAGATTTGGGCAGGTACCGGAAAATATCAGTCAGGGCTGTGGCCAGAGGAATCATGTTATCATGTTGGCACGCGAATGCTTACATATACCTGACAGCGTCCGCCCACGTTTGTCTCAGATACCCGGAACATACCTATACTACAGTGGTTCCCAGTACTCCTTTGTCGCTTCAATGCTTCTACATCATTTATTACCATATCATAGATGTACCGTACGTAAGTAGTATTTTAGAACTAGGAAAAGATTAATATCAAAACCCAAAATCAAATACGAAAAAAAAATTCAACATTCTGTTGAATGTGCTTAGAAAAGACGTCTTTTACCAAACCAAAAAAAAGAAACCACGCATTTTTTGCTATTTTCATGATTTGCGAGATTGAAATTAACAGAGAAAAAGTTACGACATAACTTTCATTATTTAACGACCGTCTTTAACGCATTTTTAAATTAAATTTACTAATTATTTATAATGATTGTTGGAGAAAAAAATTCATCCGCATGTTAAGGGATTATCCAGACCGTTACCTACCTTACTGTCCTTTCGCTTGCAACACAAGCAGTAGAAATGTTTGGTACTATTCATTAAGAGGACTGGCTTGATATATGTCTCTTCTATTTTTCTAGACTACCTCCTTCTGTACAATGACTATTGCGCTTATATTTTTGTCTACGTATTCAAGCCCTCCACTCGTATTTCCCTTCAGTACTAACTTGGTACCCACTTTATATCTCATACTATGTTCTATCAACCGATGCCTTCTATTAGTCAAGTTAGGCCACAATTATCTTTTCTCTCTAGTTCTATTCAGTCCTACCCCACGGCATACGTAATTTTTCCATCTAGTCTTCAGCAATATTATGCAGCACAACAAATTACAGTTGTTAAGAAATCAATAATGACAATGGGAAGAAAATAGTTTCTAAAAAAATAGAAGTTTGTCAACATTGAATACACTAGGTAACATCCATTTTGTTGCCTTAGATCTGTGGCTTGTTCTAATTTTTGCTCTCAGAATTTAAAACTGGTAGCAGTTTTTCTCTCACGTCCAGTTTTTAAACTACAGGATACTACTCTCTCTTTACCCTAAAAGTCATACAAACTTGGCATACAAAGGAAAATAAAGTGGGTACCTACCAAACGTATTCGAATATTTTATTCATTCAAAAGTTATTATAATATTCAAAGTTACATTGTGTTTATACAAATAATGAAAACAAAGATATTAGGGTACAAATATTCGCGTATAACTATTCCTACAATGATCAATCTGGGGACATTCTCGCTTGATGCTCCAAGAGTAGTCAGCCATCGTACTGACGTCCCATCTACCTTGATACAGTGCCTCCGTTACCTTCAAATCTTGGTAGAATCGCTCACCCTGTTCATCGCTAACAGCACCAAGATTTTCTGGAAAGTTAACAAGATGGCTATGTAAGAAATTCAGTTTCATAATGTTACAGCCAAGTTTTTTAAAGCTCTATGAGTGTTTTTTAACATTTTCGACGTAATTCTGTGCTTCTCTGACAAAAATACTGATGTTTGTCCGTTGACTGGGAATGGTAAAACTTTCACATATATAACAAAACGAATGGGGCTGTTTAAGCACTTACGACGCAAACTACCAGCGGCAGACACAAAGGAACTTTTACGTTATTTATAATTAAGAAGCAAATACCGCTAATCTTATGTAAATACAAATTCTTGCACTATCAGTCGGAAACCGGCTTCACGATATCAGAACGACGAGTACGCCTGTTCAAACTGACCACATTAGTCTAGACGACATGAATCTAAACGCGTCGCGCGGCGTCGTTACTGGTTTAATGTTCGCCGACACAAGGCAGCACTGCTTTCTGTAACAAAAAAGTGATATGTCAGGAGCGTAATCCATTGCACAACTGTAGAAAAATAACTCGACGTGATAGGAAAAAACTAGTAACAGTTTTGGAGTCACCATGTCAGTTTACCTCTAAAACAGCCTAAAAATCGAAGTCAGCAGAAATGAAGTTGCAAATTGTTCCCCAGTGATATTAAAGTAAGTTTTTCGGACCTGGAATAAAATTTTGTGGACACACTGGACTGATGAGGACTTTTCACAATTTCATTATTATGGTATCCCAAAAATTTCTGTTAATTTTCAACTTGCTTGGAATTAATGCAATGGTGAAAGTCTATTTTGACCGGGTTATTATTTCCGTATAGTAATTATTATTTCTGCTATTTTGTTTTATATAAATTATGCTGTTTGGAAACTTCTCTAACTTCTTTTGAAAGCCCTGGAGAAACCTGCACGAGCTGCCTCTGCACTGAAGGTGTGTTGTCCTTAACGTAACTTCGCATGACCGACGATGAAGATTATCAGTCTAGGAACCGATGACTTAATCAGTTGTTTATCTTTTTTTCTATATACACTACTGCACAATAAATTGCTACACCAACAAGAAATGCTGATGATAAACGGGTATTCATTGGATAATTATACTAGAACTGACATGTGATTACATTTTCATGCAATTTGGGTGCATAGATCCGGAGTAATCACTACCCTGAAAACCACCTCTGGTCGTAATAACGGCCTTCATACGCCTGGGCATTCACTCAAACAAAGCTTGGGTGGCGTGTACAGGTACAGATGCCCACGCAACTTCAACACAAACCACTCATTAAGAGTAGTGACAGGCGTATTGTGACGAGTCAGATGCTCGGCCATCATTGACCAGACGGTTTCAATTGGTGAGAGATCTGGAGAATGTGCTGGCCAGGCAGCAGTCGAACATTTCCCGTATCCAGAATGACCTGCATCATGCGGTCATGCATGACGACGAATACACGCTTCGAATGTGCGTTCACGGCGATGTCGCCAAACAAGGATGCGACCATGTTTGTAAATGTTCAAATGTTTGTAAATCTTATGGGACTTAACTACGGGGTCATCAGTCCCTAAACTTACAAACTACCTATGAACTACTTACGAACTAGGACCGTGCAGACCGTGACTGAAGCGCCTCAGTCCCCTCGGCCACCACGACCGGCGATGCGACCATCATGATGCTGTAAACAGAACCTGGATTCATCCGAAAATATGGCGTTTTGCCTTAGTGCAAACAGATTCGTCGTTGCGTACACCATCGCAGGCGCTACTGTCTGTGATGCAGCGTCAAGGATAGCCGCAGCCATGGACTCCGAGCTGATGGTCCATGTTGATGCATACGTCGTCGAACTGTTCATGCAAGTGGTTGTTGTCTTGCAAATGTCCCTTTCTGTTGACTCAGAGATCGAGACGTGGCTGCACGATCCGTTACAGCCATGCGGGTAAGATGCCTGTCATCTCGACTGCTAGTGATAACGAGGCCGTTGGGATCTAGCACGGCTTTCCGTATTGCCCTCCTGAACTCAACGATTCCATATTCTGCTAACAGTCATTGTATCGCGACCAACGCGAGCAGAAATGTCGCGATACGATAAACTGCAATCGCGATAGGCTACAATCCGACCTTTATCAAAGTCGGAAACGTGATGGTACGCATTTCTCCTCCTTAGACGAGGCATCACAGCAACGTTTCACCAGGCAGCGCCCGTCAACAGCTGTGTATGAGAAATCGGTTGGAAATTTTCCTCATGTCAGCACGTTGTAGGTGTCGCCACCGGCGCCAACCTTGTGTGATTGATCTGAAAAACTAATCATTTGCATATCACATCATCTTCTTCCTGTCGGTTAAATTACGCTCTGTAGCACGCCATCTTCGTGGTGTAGCAATTTTAATGGCCAGAATTGATCACCGGTCAATACAATTAGGGCATCGGTCGAGATATCAAGGTTCTAAAGTATTGTTATCAGTAGAGTGAACTACAATGCCTCTACAAATTTCTGTCGCCACTTAGGAGTGGAGACAACTACATTGCGGCAACCGAGATAGTGGTAATAGCTGCAGAGGGAGTTATAGACGCATAGTGTAGTGTGCTGATTGTGCTTACTGAAGTGAACAAATAAAGCCTCATATTATACTAGTCCTACCGCAGGGAGACGGTACTCAAATTAGGTACTGTACAAAATTTGCCCAAATGCCTTCCCTCGATGATGTTGAGTCATCCATCCGTACAGTGACGCATATCTGTACTATGGACGTCCCAAACCTGGTGAAAAGTTGCGAAAATGGTCAAATGTTGGCCCGCAGACGAATGACGAAGATTAAGTACATTATGTGATGAAAAGCATCCGGACAACCCCAGAAAATTACTTTTTTCATATTAGGTTCATAGTGCTGCCACCTACTGCCAAGTACTCCATATCGGCGACCTCAGTAGGCACTAGACATCTTGAGAGAGAGAGAGAGAGAAGAATGCGGCACTCTGTGAAACTCACAAACTTCGAACGTAGTCGCTTGATTGGTCTACGTATGTCAAACGTCTATACGCGAGATTCCACGCTCCTAAATATCCCTAAGTTCAAATGTCTGTAAATCTATCGGACCAAACTGCGTAGTCATCAGTCCGTAGCTTACAAACTACTTAAATCTAGGTAAACTAGCCTAAGGACAAACACACACACCCATGCCCCAGGGAGGACTCGAACCTCCACGGCGAGTAATCGTAAGCTCCGCAGCGAGACGCTTAAGACCGCTCGGCTTCTCCACTGCGGCCATCCCTAGGTCCACTGTTTCTGATGAGATAGTGAAGTACAATCGTGAAGGGACACGTACGTGACGAAAGCGTTCAGGCTGGCTATCAGAGGCCGCCGTCAATTGAAGAGTGTCGCACAGTGTAATAGGCAGGTATCTATCCAGACAATCACACAGGAATTCCAAACTGAATCGGGATCTAGTCCAAGTACTGTGAGAGGCGGGGTTTGAGGAAACGTAAAGGGCGATCGGCTGCCCATAAGTCACAAATCACGCAGGCCAGTGCCAAAGACGCCTCGTTTGATGTAAGGAGTGTAAACATTGGACGATTGAACAGTGGAAAAACTTTGTGTGGAGGGAGGAATCACGGTACACAAAGTGACGATCTGAAGACAGGGTGTGGTATGGTGAATGCCCAGCGAACTTCGTCTGACAGCGTGTGTAGTAGCATCAGTAAAATTCGGAGGCGGTGCTGTTACGGTTTGGTCGCGTCTTTAATGGCGGGGTGGGGGGGGGGAGAGATTTGCGTCCCTTGTTGTTTTGCGTGGCACTATTATAGCATAGGTCTACATTGATGTATTAAGCACCTTCTCGGTTCCCACTGTTGAATAGCAATTCGGGAATGGCGATTGCATCTTCCAACAGGATCGAACAACTGTTCATACTGCACGGCCTATCTTGGAGTGTTCAGGCGACAATAAGATCTGTGTAATGGACTGTTCTGCACAGAGTCCTGATGTGAATCCTATAGAACACCTCTGGGATGTTTCGGAACACCCGACGCGTGCCAGGCCTCACGGATCTACATCGACATATCTCCTCAATGCATAAATCCGTGAAGAATAGGCTGCCATTCACCAAAATACTTTCCATCACCTGATTCAACGGTTGCCTGATTCAACGTAAGCCTGCGAAACTGTCATCAAGGTTAATGGTGGGCCAACACCAGTTCTAGCCACACCGATAGTGGGTGTCACGATAGTGGGTGTCATTTTCAGCCACGTGTTTAGATACCTTTGATCATGTGGTGTAGGTATATTGCCTAATAGTAAAGAAGTAAGTTACATCAAGTTTGAATCCTTATTTGATAAAAAAAAGTAACATTATGAGACGTCAAGGCTTTATCACTTTAGCACTGAAGGAAATTCTCGTACGGAAAAATTCTCAGGATTCAGTTGCGCTGTAAATTGCATCAAACTAGCTTCGTCCAGAAAATCGAAGCAATGTCATCTTGATCACACTTTGAACGCTTAAATTACTTTCTTTTCCAATTTGGCAACTATTGATCTTCACACATTACTGTTTTCTCAACTTTCATTCTCATAAATATATTTCTTCTGTTAAAACATATACTTCATTGTAGTATTGGGAGTAGAATTCCCTCTTTAGCTATGTCATTTCCTTTATATGTCTGCCTTGTTTCATTCACCAAGTGTTTTTGCTTGCAAGCTAGCAGAATTCTTTCTCTTCACCGGAGCAAACGTTTATTGAGCAATATATAAAACATAAATTTCACCGAATTGTTGTAGGAACCAGAGATATTTCAAGTTTCTAAATATACTTGAGGACCGCTAGGGATTAGGTGAGATTTTAGTTTTTCTGCTAGAAAGAGCAAATGGTAGTAAGTACGCTTTGCCTCCAGGATACGAGGCATTTGGGCAAACTTACTTCATACTATAAGTTGAAGAGTGTTCGACAAATTCTGTTGATCTTCACAGAGGAAACGAAGCGTAACTTTGATCTACGGTACAGCCATTTGAAGCCACAAGCTAGTGAAACAAAAACATTGATATGTGTACGCATATAAGTAAGTACCACACGTATTCAAGGTTTCTTTAATAGTTTTTAATTTGCATGTAAAAGATACGCTGAAGGATGTGAATGAGCAGAAGCCTAGGAGCAGTAAACAACAAAGCTTAAGAGCACAAAAATATTCCACCTGGGATTAACAAAAAGTCCAAGTATTTGTACTGCTAAGGGACTTAGCTTCTGTGCTTATCAGTCCCTAGGCTTACAAAATGCTAATGACAAAACACACACCCAAGCCCGAGGGAGGTCTCGAACCTCTGACGGCGAGCAACCGCGCACTCCGCAGCAACGCGCCTTAGAGCGCTCGACCTTTCCACTGCTGCATGGCCTCAACCCTCATTCTGTTGTTGCGCATACATTGAACAGCGTAAAGGACAATGCCAATGCTTTACATAATTATATAACAGGACCTTTTACGTACATTGAAAGAATTCTGTTACGTGACATACAGAATGCATATTAAGAAATAGTACATTTAACATTCAAAACTACCATTCTTCAACAAAAGATCTCTGCTGTTATTAATCAAGCGGTATTCTTTTTCAAAATTTCACTTTTGGGCTATAAGATTCTTCGGAAATCAAACACGTATCATGGTAAAATAAGGACAACAATCAGAAACTGAAATTGAATGTGAAACGAGACTGGATCCATCTAATAAGCAAAGCAAATGTATAGCAGAAAGTAAAATATCATACCCCGTCCTCGTAAGCATTACGAAATAGAAATAAACAACGGGAGCAGGTGCAGTCCAGAACGTTACAGATGAGAAAGTGACAATTGGCCCAGCAGAGAAAAAGTAGTAGTAATCCTAAGATTGGTAACAGCGAACTGAAGTTTCTCCGTTCTGCCCTGCCATTACGAAAATACGATTGTTATTCGAGATTGGACTGTTCTGAGGCAGCGTCACGTTATGACGTAAGCAACTTTCCTTGTCACTGAGTTTAACGAATATCCTCGTGACCAATAAAGATATCCTCTGTGTAAATAACGCTTCTCTCAGTACGGATGGAAGAAGAGGTACTCATTTTTCCTTGGATAAAGGATCGTCAGCAGTTTTATTGGATTTTGTAGGTCTCATTACTGCGTCCGATCGAAAGCCAATATTACGCATTGTGATTAGACTGCAGAGCTTCATGGCAAACGAGACGTTTGTCACTGCATCGCTCGACAATTCCGATATTCATTTCAGGCAGAGAACAAATTTACAGATAGAGAAATTAGTTTTAAAGCAGATAGCTCCATTGAGACTAAGGGTTAAAAATAAACAATCAGAATATACGACACGAAAAAACAGCAAGGGTAATTTGCGTCACGTTTAGGTAGAAGACTAGTAGCTCCGAAGTAAATTCAGTTACCCACTACTTTTTCGGAATGTATTTCCACCATTCACTCTTCGGTTTGTTGAACAGTACTGAAACACCCATTTAAAACTTCATTTTGGATGCAAAACAAAAATAATTGTGTAATATTATTCAAATGTATTGCTTTTACAAACCTCGTATCGCCTGTTAACACCGTCCTTAGGGAATGTTTACCTCGTGATGGCTTAACAGCCGAAATCAGAAAATTACACAATTATCTCGTGTATTTCATCCAAAATGAACAAAATATTCTGTTTAGAACAGACGGAACACTCAGTGAATACATTTATATTACACAATTATCTCGTGTGTTTCATCCAAAATGAACAAAATATTCTGTTTAGAACAGACGGAATACCCAGTGAATACATTTATAATTTATTTTGCTCCGATTATTTTAAAGAAAAAAAACCCAATTATGCAGCATATAACACTTGGTAGAAGCCGACCTCGGGGAAAATCAGTTTGGGTTCAGGAGAAATGTAGGAACACGGGAGGCAATAATCACTTTACGGCTTATCCTAGAAGTTAGATTAAGAAAAGGCAAATCTACATATCTAGCTTTTGTAGATTTGGAGAAGGCTTTTGACAATGTTGATTGGAATAAACTCTTTCAAGTTCTGAAGCAAGCAGGAGTAAAATATAGGGAGCGTAAGGTTATTTACAACTTGTACAAAAATCAGACAGCGGTTGTCAGAGTTGAAGGGCATGAAAGGGATGCACTGGTTGGAAAGGGAGTAAGACAGGGTTGTAGTCTTTCTCCATTGTTGTTCAATTTGTACATTGAGCTAGCTATAAAGGAAAGCAAGGAGAAATTTGGAAAAGAAATTAAAGTTCAGGGTGAAGAGTTAAAAACATTGCATTTTGCCGATGACATAGTAATTCTGTCAGATACAGCAAAGGACCTGGAATTGCAATTGAACGGTATGGACAGTGTGCTAAAAGGTACATATAAGATGAAAATTAACAAGAGCAAAACTAGGGTAATGCAGTGCAGTGTAAGAAAATCAGATGATGCTGAAGGAATTAGATGGGGAAACGAAGCAATAAAGGAGGTAGATGAGTTTTGTTACTTGGGCAGTAAAATAACAAATGATGGTCGCAGTACAGAGGACATAAAATGCAGAATGGCAATGGGTAGAAAAGCGTTCTTGAAAAAGAGAAATTTGTTAACATCGAATATTAATTTAAGCCTAAGGTAGTCCTTTCTGAAGGCATTTGTATGGAGTGTTGCCTTGTATGGGAGTGAGACATGGACAATAAATAGTGCGGACAGGAAGAGGATTGAGGCATTTGAAATATGGTGCTACAGAAGAATGCCGAAGATTAGGTGGGTGGATCGCGTAACTAATGAGGAGGTACTGAACAGAATTGGAGAGAAAAGAAATTTCTGGCATACCTTGACTAAACGAAGGGATAGATTGGTAGGGCACATTCTTAGACATCAAAGAATTGTGAATTAAGCGTTGGAGGGAAGTGTGTGGGGTAAAAATCGCAGAGGAAGATCAAGAGATGGATACAGTAAGCAGATTCAGACAGATGTAGGTTGCCGTTGTTATGTGGAGATGAAGAGGCTTGCTCAGGCTAGGGTATTGTGGAGAGCTGCATCAAACCAATCTCCGGACTGAAGACCACAACAACAACAACACTTATTATGATAAATCAACCCTGGAGACGGCGCCATTAACAGTGCGTTTCGACACGAATTTTTTGACAGTAGTGTTGTCATTCTTAGTCCAAACAGTATCCTAAAGATACTCTCCATGATACTCTGTCTTGTGGAAGCTCCTTCATCTGCGAGTAACAACTTCAGCACTCATCCATTTCACTATGATCAATAAATCGTCTTGATGTCTCCCTCTCCAGGTTTACCTCCCCCTGCAGTTTCTTCAGTTTTAATACATAATCAATCTGATTTCCTAAGAATCTATATCTGCTCGTGAATATTTCTAACAGTTTCAATCCTGGTTCCAAAATCTTCACCTTACATTTATAAAATAGGATTTGAAACCTCGTGTTCTCCTCCACGTATACAAGTCTCGTGTAGTTCTTAAAATGTTAGTCATCATTATGGTTGGTACAAAATTCTCCCATGCATCAACCTCTTTCATTTTTTCCTTACTCCATATCAAATCCCTATTTTCTCTCAGAGTGATACGTGGGACAGAAAATTATTTTACTCGGATCTTATACCTAAATGTGATTGCTATCAGTTACGAGCAGTGTTGCCAGACGTAGGGAATTTTCCCTACAAGTCGGTACTTTTAAGCATTAAAATCATGTAGGGAATTTTCATCCGAAAGTCCCCAAAGCGTAGGTACTTCGGTAAAATTTTACAATCGCTGAGTCAGGCCTAGCGGATAATACTGGCAACAGAACAGTTGTTAGCACGTGTGAATGAAGCCGACCAATTGTGGCAAAGTTTGAAGCAGCCAATGATACTGTCACGTTGCAATGGAAGTAGGCTTGACTTCGAAGGCAACTAAACACAGCACTTATACTGAAAGCACGTTTATTATGAACTCAACATACACGCTGCACTGGCTGCCTCTCAGGCAGAGTGCTCTGCTATTTATACACAGACAGAATTTACCAGAAATTAGAAGAACAGTTAACATAAGAAACAAGTAGAATTTACAAGTGAACATAAGAAAGATGTAGAACCTTCTGGAATTGTCAATTACAAAGAAATAGATTTTTGCCGGTGAGCGAGATTGAACCGGCGACCTTCTGCTCCGCAGTCCGTGACGCTATCCCCTGCGCCACGCCGGCAGTTGGTGTTCGTGGGCTCTCGCGGCATTGCTCCCTCTCCTGGAAAAACAGCGACCAGCTGTTATGATCCCTGTGGAGCCAGCTGCAATGTCCTGGATCTTGACCGTGTCATGGGTCCTCTATATGACGGTTCAAGAGAATCCTTCCCTTCTCCGCGATTATCGACGACAGACGTTCCTGTCGAAGCTTCATCAGGAACATTACCGTCCTTAAAGTCCTTGAACAAGAAGCCATTGTAGTCTACCTGCTCTTGAGGATCGTAGTAAGGCTTTATGCGCAGGACGTGAACAATGCCTCTTCGTTTTGACGTTTCGACGACGGCTCATAATCCTCAACTTCGTATGTGACGTCTGACAGGCGGTCTATGACACGATACGGACCACAGTATCGCTTCAATAACTTTTCTGACAGTCCAACCTTCCGTACAGGGGTAAAAATCCATACCAGATCTCCTGAGTTGTACACAACAGATCGGTGCTTGTCGTTATACCGCTGACGATCCTTCTCCTGGGCGTCCAGTGTCCGTATGCGAGCCAGCTGTCTTGCTTCTTCGACCCCGGTGATGAGCTGTTTAACATAGTCATCCTGAGTGTCGTCCGGTTGGAAAGGGAGCAGTGTATCCATTGTCGTCTCAGCTTCACGGCCATGGAGCAGGAAAAACGGCGTGAAACCTGTGGTGTCTTGTCTTGCGGTATTGTAAGCAAATGTCACGACTGGCACAATTGTATCCCAATCCTTCTGCTCAACATCGACGTACATCGACAGCATGTCGGCTAACGTTTTGTTAAAACGTTCCGTAAGACCATTTGTCTGAGGATGGTATGCAGTTGTCATTCTGTGGACAATGTTGCACCGTGACATTACCTCTGATACTAGTTTTGACAGGAATAGTTTTCCACGATCAGATATCATGACACGTGGTGCTCCATGCTTCAAAATAATGTCTTCTACATGGAATTTTGCGATCTCTGGAGCTTCTGCAGTCGGCACAGGTTTGGTGACAGCGTAGCGTGTGAGATAGTCAGTGCAGACTATTATCCAACGGTTACCGGTTGTCGACTTCGGGCACCTCCCTAAAAGATCGATCCCACCTCGGTGGAATGGAGCTGCTGCCGGCGGAATCGGTACGAGATGTCCTGGAGGTAATTGCGGCACATGCTTCCGTCGCTGGCACTCTTTACAGTGACTCACATAGTGCTTGACAGATCGGTAGAGACCTTTCCAGTAATACCTGCGTCTGATTCTGTCTAGGGTATTCACGAATCCCAGATGACCGGATATTGGAGCATCATGGAAATATTTGAGAATAGCTGGCTGGAGATGAGATGGAACAACAAGTAGCCATTTGGGGCCCAGTGGATCGTAGTTGCTCTTGTACAATGTTCCGTTTGTAAGTTGAAACTCTCCATTGGTTGGTTCTCCTTTCTCCAAGGCCTCTATCATTTTTAATAGTGTTGGATCTTCCCTCTGTTCAGCTGTAACGTCATCTAATTCAGTGAGAGCTGAAATTTCATTAATGCTGTTGTGTTCCACTAATGGGTTTCTCGTAAGGCAGTCGGCATCCTTGTGTTTGCGCCCGTTCTTGAATACCACTGTGACATCGTACTCTTGGAGTCTTAGTGCCCATCTTGCTAGTCGACCTGATGGATCCTTCAAGCTAGTCAGCCAACACAAAGAATGGTGGTCTGTCACGACGGTGAATCGTTTGCCGAATAAATACGGCCGGAACTTGTTGATAGCCCAGATAACTGCGAGACATTCTTTTTCAGTTGTAGAGTAGTTTATCTCAGACTTTGAGGGTACTCTTGACGCATAGGCTATCACTTTTTCGGCACCTTCCTGAACTTGTACAAGCACTGCACCAATCCCATAGCCACTGGCGTCTGTGTGAAGTTCCGTTTCTGCATTCTCGTCGTACAATGCTAGTACTGGTGCGGAAGTTAGAGCCTCCTTAAGTGCTCGAAAAGCTCTTTCTTTTGTCTCATCCCAGTAAAATTTGGCGTCTCCCTGCAGACGTTCTTGTAATGGACGTGCCTTGTTACAAAATCCTTTTATGAAACGTCGGTAGTATGAGCACAGCCCGAGGAAACTTCTCACATCACGAATGTGCTGAGGAGTTGGAAATTCTGTGACTGCCCTTACTTATCTGGATCAGGCCGGACACAATCTCCGTTTACTAGGTGCCCCAGGATTTTTATCTCTTTGGCAACGAAGAGGCACTTCTTTGGATTCAGGCGACCTGCAGTCTGAACACACTTCAACACAGTTGACAGGCGACTCAGATGTTCTTCAAATGTTTTCGAGAAAACGACAATGTTATCTAAATAGCAGAGACACGTCGTCCACTTAAGGTGTCGAAGCAAGTTGTCCATCATGCGTTCGAATGTGGCTGGAGCATTACATAATCCAAATGGCATTACTTTAAATTCATTGAGGCCGTCAGGTGTAATAAAAGCCGTCTTCTTCCTGTCAGCTTCGTCAACCTCGATTTGCCAGTAACCTGTCTGCATGTCCATAGTTGAGAAATATGTAGCTCCTTTCAAGCAGTCTAAGGTGTCATCAATACGCGGTAATGGGTAGACATCTTTCTTTGTGATACTGTTCAGCCGCCGATAGTCGACACAGAATCGCCACGTGCCATCCTTCTTCTTTACGAGGACCACCGGAGACGACCAAGGACTCTCCGAAGGTTGAATAATGTTATCTCGCAACATCTTCTTCACTTCCTCCCGAATTATGCGTATTTCCGCTGGCGACACTCTATACGAACGCTGGCTAATTGGCGGATGATCCCCAGTATTGATACGGTGCTTTATCGTGGGCCGTTTCGTCTGACTTTTCCCCTGCTGAGGTGTGAATGCACCCGAAAATTGGCGTAGTATACATAACACCCGCTGGCGTTGTTCCTTGGTCAGTCCAGGCCCTATTGGCAGTTCCACGTTTGTTTCCTCCAGCGTGTTGTCTGTACTAATAGCAGGGCCTGGGTCTTCATTGATGACGTTGAGTTCACCGTCCTGGATTGGCTCAGCTGTTCCGATACACATTTCCTTGGGGATAAGTTGTGACTGCTCGTGACAATTTGTGATCCAAATCTCTCCTTGACCTCCGGTAATGCTTATGATAGCCGCTGGTATGTAAATTTCTTTTGTGAGCCTGATAAACGTTTTACTATCAACAAGAACTTCACAGTTTAACCAATAATCTGTGTTTGTGACTGCAACTCTCCTCATTGTCAACGACGGTATCGTCACATTGTTAACGACGAATAATTTCCCAGAAAATTCTGTATTACGTGTATCTGGCGGAACAACTTCTTCAATTTGCAGCTCAGATCTTCCACAGTCAATGATAGCTTGGGATGCCTGAAGGAAGTCCCATCCGAGGATGACATTGTGACTACATTCTGTTAACACGACAAATTCAAACGGCTGCGTCCTGTTGTTGATGGTTATTCTTGCGACACAAGTTCCTGCTGGATGGACGTACTTTCCATTCGCGACCTTCAGCACAGTTGCTCCCGTATCACAGAACATTGTTTTCTTTAGTGTGCGGCGGTAATTATCCGATAATACAGAAAAAGAGGCTCCTGAATCAACAAGTGCCCGGACAGGTTGGCCGTCGATTATGACGTCGATTAGATTTCCCGACATCTTGGCGACTGTCATCCATGGAGGATTTTCATCTGCGGCGGCCTCACCTCCGTAGATGGTCGCCTTGCTTAGTTTTCCTGGGCGCGGCGGCTAGGGGAGCGGCTGGTACTTCTGTACGGCGACGGTGAACGGCTGCGGCGCGTCGGGGATCGACCTCGTCTAGGGTACGGCGATGGGCTTCTTCCCATAGGTCGACTGAACTCATCAGCAGGTGACTGCCTTGGATAGAACTGCTCCGACGGCTGACGTCTTGCGGCAAAATAATCATCGAATACTCGCCTCCTCTCTCTGCAGTAGTGTACGACATGTCCAGGGCGTCCACAGTGGAAACACAGTGGTGTGTTGTCTTCTGTCCTCCAGACGTCTGTTCTTCTGCGGGGCATTATAGTTACCGGGGGAGTTGGCTGCGGTCGCGTCGGTCGGTTCATGGGCTGCCGTTTGGCGGCTGCAGTGTAAGTCATAGCAGGGCGACGCCATTCTTCACGTCGGATGCGATTGACGGGGCAGACAGGAGATAATGATTGAAATACCTCGTCTTCAGCAGCGTCGGCTACCTCGTGACTTACAGGGCTCACATCCATGGCCATAATCTGATGCTCGCTCGGTCACATAGTCCCGGCTGCCATGCACTGTTGTAATTCTTCTCTCACGATTTGTCGTTTGAGAGAAGCCAAGTCCTGCTGATCTTCCACAACGGCCATAGGGACTACATTTGGGAGTCTGTCATACTTCTTGCGTCCAACCCTCCTTTGTTGCATCTTTTCAATACGCTGGCACCACTTGATGAACTCTTCTGTCGTAGCGACGTCTTTTATCAGAAGAGCTTGGTACATATCTTCTGCAATTCCCTTCATCAGGTGCGTGATTTTGTCCGCTTCAGTCATGTTCGGATTGACCACGTTACACAGGGCCAAAACACTCTGTATGTACGATTGTGTCGGCTCACCATGTCGTTGGGCCCGGTTCTTCAGTTGTTCTTCTGCCGAGCGGATTTGTCGCTGGCGGTCTCCAAACGTGTTCTGAAGTTCCTCCTGGAACGTCTCCCAGTCATTCAACTTGTCTTCGTTGTTTTCGAACAATTGCTGGGCTGTTCAATCCAGGTAGAAATAAACGTTGGCCAAGCACATCGTATGATCCCACCTGTTGTACTTGGCGACTCGGTCGAACCCTTTCAGCCATGTGTTGGGGTCCTGTCCAGCATCTCCAGAGAACACCGATGGATGTCTAATGTGCAGCTGGCTTATTGCTGGTTACGTCTCCATCGTTCTTCTGATAATACGGACCTTTGGAAGAATGTACTCGGTGTATCCCTTGTATTCCGGTTCCAGTCCGTGTAAGCGACGGCTTTTACGTTGCCTAATCGGAGCCACGGTGATGCAGCTGTTGCACAGTGTACCCGGCGCCTCCACCAAACAATGTCACGTTGCAATGGAAGTAGGCTTGACTTCGAAGGCAACTAAACACAGCACTTAAACTGAAAGCACGTTTATTACGAACTCAACATACACGTAGCACTGACTGCCTCTCAGGCAGAGTGCTCTGCTATTTATACACAGACAGAATTTACCAGAAATTAGAAGAACAGTTAACATAAGAAACAATTAGAATTTACAAGTGAACATAAGAAAGATGTAGAACCTTCTGGAATTGTCAATTACAAAGAAATAGATTTTTACCGGTGGGCGGGATTGAACCGGCGACCTTCTGCACCGCAGTCCGTGACGCTATCCCCTGCGCCACGCCGGCAGCTAGTGTTCGTGGTCTCTCGCGGCAATATTTTAGACGGCATAGTTATCTGTTCATAGTAAACATTACTCATTTGAAAATCTAGTTTCAGACACATTAACATTGCTGCGAATTACGATGAGATGCTGACAAGAAAATGCTAAAATATTTGCGACAGCCAACGTTGTAAAGAACAAAGCGCTAGATATTCGTTGTCAACGTGGCATTACTCTTGGAAAATAGAATCATGTAGAGTGACGGACTTCCCTTTTTGTGCTGACTGTGATCTAAATAATTACTACTGTTCCTACTCTATGGTTGATAGTGTCTCGATGTATCCTTGTGCGGTCAATAAATCAGTTATTCTCCTGTAACAGTGCACTCGGAATTAGCGGCATATTTGGGGAAGCGAATTAATGCTGTTTGTCTCTATGGTTGCCAGGTTCTTGATGAACCCTTGTCCGATCGATTAATCAGTAATTTTCTTGTTACGGAGCACTTGGAATTCGCGGCATAATCTACACTTGACTCCATCAATCAGTAACGATCAGTCACTGGAAAAACATATCTAGCAAGTCAAGGACGATGCCAAATATTTATTTTAAAGTTTTTCAAAATTGTAACATGTCACATTAATCAACTGGTTAACGTCTGCTGGTCGGACTCCTGGATTCAGCCCCTCCCAGACCCAAATCCTGGCTACGACCCTGATGTAGGGACATTAATGAGGTGGTAGGGAGAAAGTAGGGAAAACGTAGGTACATTTTTGTGTGGCTGTAGGTATTTTCTCTCTCTCCCATCTGGCAACACTGGTTACGAGGAACAACCCAGTGAAGACAGGAGTAACAAAAACTGTAAAGTAGAATGTTTATTGTTTCACACATAATCGCCATGAATGTTAATTTTCATCCCAATGGAGATAAACGGTCTTTCATATATTTTTGGTTACATACATATGCATGAGGCACGCACCACTAACTGACGTTCACAAATGTCCATCTTCAGCGCTGCAAAGGTACGGAAATCGCAACTGTGACTGTGTCTGTGTGTGTAAGAGTGTGATACATTCTGATTTGCCGGTCGCGGTGGCCGAGGAGACTAAGGCGCTTCAGTCACGGTCAGCACGGCCACTACGGTCGGGGGTTCGAATCCCCCCTCGGGCATGGATATTTGTGACGTCCTAGTTCGTAAGTAGTTCATAAGTAGTTTGTAAGTTTAGAGACTGATGACCCCGTAGTTAAGTCCCATAAGCTTAATAAACATTTGAACATTTGAACATTCTGATTTTCTACAGGAGTGTGTGTGTTTGTATGCGTGCGTGTTTGCTTCTGTTAGGGTTTTTACGCTTTCTTATGTGTTAATATTATGTGGTGGGTTTGAGGGTGGGGAGGTCTGTCTTCGTGTACGATGTGTTTTAGTAAGTGTTAGGTTGCTCATGTTTACTTGGTCACTGAATAAGTGTTATTTCATATTAATGCATTTTGAATTGGGCATTAACTTGGAGGGTTAGGAGATCTTTATTATTGCTAAATCTATTTTCATGCCCGTTTCTATTGTGAACGGATAGTAGTTTTGTTGCCTAAGGTGTTCTGCAAATGTTGAATGGCTGTTGCCATATTTCCATGATCGTTTGTGTTCTTTATATAGCGTTTCAAATGTCCTGCTGGTCTGCCGTAAGTATAGAGCACCACAAGCTGAGAAATACCTGAGTTTGTTAGGCATTTTGGTAATGAGTTGCGGTTTTAATATGCTCCTGTTATTCCTTGTTTCTTGGATATGTTTCCAATTCTGTGTGTCAGTTTATTTGCATAAGTAACTGTGTGCCAGTTTCTTGAGTTTCTGTGTTATGTCCCTCATTAGTGTTGTTGTTTTGTGGGATGGTTGTGAGTGTTCTGAGTACTTACTGTTGTGCGTTTTGTGTCGTTATTTTTGTTTTATTTTCGGTTCTTTTATTCAGTTTTGTAATGAGGGATTTTGGTATCCATTATTCTTTGCTACCTGAATAATTACGTCCAGCTCCTTGTTGTATTTACTTTTACTGGAATAAACTAAATGACAGTAGTGTCGTCTGTCTGTAGCAACCGGTATCTCTATTGTATTTCTATTATAGTAGGAGCTGCTTGATAGACCACAAAAACAAAACAAAAAACTTCCTACACTACGCCCGACTGTTATGAACAGCCTGCAAGAGAAAATAAAAAGAGGTAATGACTGTGATGCTATGCTATTATATTCTGCAGCTTCCTTTTTTTGATAGATTTTGTTTCAACGACAATTATGATAAATGATCCACCGGCGGTAGTAGCGTTAGTAACTTAGGCATACGCCCCTGCCGTGTGACGTCAGACGGGCAGAGATTAAAGCTTCACGTTGTTTACGTGGCTCCGGTTCTATAACGTCGAATTTACGATGGCGCTCGGTGTCAAACAATACGAACCTTATTCAGAGCTCCAGCAGAATGAAAACAGGATGAGAACGGAAGAAAAGCAGCTTTACATATAAGCGCTCTTCATCCCCATTTTCGACAGTTTCCACATACGCTTTGATATTCGTCGAGGACACACATGATTTTTGTGTTCATATGTTTTGACAGACGTAACCGTCATTTGAAATGTTGCCGATATATGAGAAAATTGATGGGGAGCTATATTGTCATTGATTAATCAACATCAACTTGATGCAGAATGATGACGTGTATACCTCCGTAATACACTGTAAGACAAAATAAAACTAATTAATGAATTTATAAATGTAACAGTATGCACCACGAAGGAATTATCCGAATGAGATGGAAATCAGTAGATGTGATTGACAGGTGCAGGCAAACAAATGATTAGAGTTTTAGGAAAAAGTTCGGTGATTTATTCAAGAGAAAGCGGTTCACATAATGACGCAGTGAATAATGCATTACTCCAACTTATGCACATTATTCCTTTCGTGGTCTAACGATTTACAGGCAATATTGAATTCTTATGAGCAGTTTATTCGGCAAGTAAAACACTCGTAAATTATAGTTTTTACTTTGAATGTGAGAAATTAGTCCACACGTGCTAAAAAAAAAGTGGGAATAGTAACGTAAGTCGGGAATTACAAAAATGTTTTCTAAGTAGAAGAAACAACTGCAATGTTAAAATTGTACATGAAATATTTAATTTGTTTCTTCTACTTGTAAGTACCTTTTAGGTCTTATTAAAATAATATTACAACTCTAGGATTGCAGTCTAGAATCATAATTGAATATAAGACCAGTTAAACAATGGTAAGACAGAAATAATTCTCATAAATAAATTTACAATCTACCACCTATTACTTCAGCTATCTTATCACAAAAATGACTATTCTCAACAAATCGACATCGGTACCTTGTATTTTATATTTGGTGCGTGATCCGGAATAGTAGGAACATCAATAAAAATAATTATTTCTCGTTTTTAAGTTTCCGAATTGAGATATTACCCTACTTTTTAGCACCTGTGGACTGCTGTTACTTTTTGTTGTCATTTGTGTTCACTGTGAAGATGTACAATGTAAGGACGATGACATACACAAAGCTGGGAGCCAACTGCTGCACAATACTTATGTTTTCCTCTCTTTGTTCTTTGTACTACAGTAACTATAGGTTGTGTCTTCTATGGGCAGATAAGATCAGATAATTTGAAGGTTAACTTCATTTGGTATTTCAAGTCATCCCTTTTCGGTTTTAGGTGTTCGGAAATGGATAGGCCTTCCTCTTCTCTTACCACTTGAAAATCCAGGGACAAGCTGCTTTTCCAAGCGTAACCTAAAAGTTAGGCACTTGGTTCTGTCTTTTGAAGCTTTCATATCAGGTACTAACCGACTGCAGTGAAATCTACTAGAAGAGTCGGTGCCAATATTTCATGAAGATGACAGAAGCATACCTTTCCCGCAGCCGATATAAATCTATCATCTCCTCTCAATATTGTGTTGTGCTTTTCCACTGCCAAAGGAAGTTACCACGCTAAACGTATGTCGAAATTAAGAAAGTAGGTCACAGATGTTTTCTACAAGCAATTAATTGGTTTGGCACTGATACAATGTTAGATGTTCTCCTGCAGAAAAACGCAAAATTCTTTGCCACTAGCGCGTTACACCGTCAAAAGCCCGATCTGCTTGGGGCGTCTTGTCCATAATAATTCAAATATTATCAGTTTGGTATATAATAATGCTACCTTTGACGATAAAGTTAAGTGAATGAAGTCAGAAGGGTCGACTGGGCAGCACAACGCCGCACTTGCGTAGCGGCCGATGTTGACAACCTGTCCCCACCATGGCATCGTAGTGTTTCGTGTTGGACGAAGTGGTTGTTTAATGCGTTGGTTTTGAACTGTTAACAGGTCAGTGAACTAGCAAAGGATAAATTTAAGGTTTTGTACGCTTTCGAAGACACCTAAAGAAACGCTTGTATGTGTAAGACTTGTTCGCCCGTTATCAAGTGTTTCTGACAATCTCCGTAGCGGACGTCCGGCCACCGCCGTCAGTGACGAAAACATTGAGAGAGTGAGGACATTAATCATGGCCGGTCGTCGATTAACTGTCCGCATGATAGCCTATGAACGGCAGAGGAACCCTAAATCCGTGCGTCAAACTCTTACCCAGAAGTTGGGGAAGAGGGAAACGTAATCTCGTCTTGAGTCACATTACTTGACTGACCATCAGAAGAAGGCACGTTTAGAGACTTCACAGCCTATCGAAATGGCGGATTGCACACCCAATTTTGGCCCTTTTTAGTTTCGGTAGTAACACTAAAAGTGGGCCTTTGCTATCGTCTTTTGACAGCTCGAAATTTAAATGAAAATAGCGGCTTAACCATTCATCTGAAACGAAAATTGAATAACCGAATTTGTAGAGGAGAAAATTCTCCACAACTTTGCTCTCTTATGTTTTTTTTTTTTTTCATTTTTTCATATCTCGAATCGTTCCAGAGATATTTGCAAAAATAACGGCGATTTTGGGATGTCTGTCTGTACGTAACGTGTTCCCTGTTTTTAAGACGAACCGTTCAACCGATCAGCACCAAATTTTACAGACATAATTGTAGGCCGCCAGAGACCACGACCTCCCTTTTTCAAATTTTTCGGACAAAAAATACGGCAGTAATACCAAAAAAAGCTATTTGCAAACGAATCGTTCATCTGACACGAAAATTGAATAGCTTAATTGGTAGAGGGGAACATTCTCTAAAACTTCACTCCATTATTTTTTTTTCATATCTTGCATCGCTGCAGAGATATTTCCTAAAATAACGGCGATTTGACGATGTCTGGCTGGTTGTAACGTGTTTCCACTTTTTAGGTCGAACCGTTCAACCGATCGGCATCAAATTTTTAAGACATAATTGTTGGCTACCAGAGACCAGAATCTCGGTTTTTTTAAATATTTCGGACAAGAAATACGTTAGTAATACCAAATTTTTTTCCTAAGAGGTTTTCAGACACTCTTATTAATTAATTTTTTTATTATTTTGGTCCAAAATGTTTGCAAAAACTTATAAAACTACAAGTCTAAAGCGGGCCGTAAAACACCTCAGTGCGAATTTTTCGAACCGTATCGTCACCGAGAATGGAACTTTGTATCTTCGACATGACCCTACATCGAACAAGCAAAGCGTGGAATGATGGTCTCCGACACCACCTCGTTGAAAGAAGATCAGAGCCAAAAATCACGCTTTGTCATTATCGACAAGGAATTTCTACCTCAAGGAAGAATGACAGTGAACGATGCAATGAACGGTGACATTTTGACCCGTCTCATACAACGTCTTTGTATGTTCAAATGTTCAAATGTTTGTATAGTCTATGGGACTTAACTACAGGGTTATCAGTCCCTAAACTTACAAACTACTTATGAACTACTTACGAACTAGGACGGCACAAATATCCATGCCCGAGGGGGGATTCGAACCCCCGACCGTAGCGGCCGTGCAGACCGTGACTGGAGCACCTCAGTCCCCTCGGCGACCGCGGCCGGCACGTCTTTGTACGGGACATCAGTACTCAGAACTTTTTTTTTCACGACACCGCTCGCCCACACACAGCCAAAATCGTCAAACATTTCCTGGCAAAAAAAGGGGAAGGGGGGTGTTGGTGCAACTTGAACTTCGACCACATTCGCCGAATCAAAATCCTCCAGACTTACTCCTATTCCCTCGATTGAAACTCACTTTGAAAGGAAAGAAATGTATGTATTCCTGACATCTAACGCAACGTGGCGAGGTTTTTGAACACCATCCCGAAGGAAGACCTCGTGCAAAGCTGATCACCTACGTTAATTCACGGGGCTATTCACCGAACGTTATTGTCAGAGGCTGTAATAATAATTTTAAGTGGCCTAGTGGCTTGGTGTTTTTCAGCTTCATGTTACTTCGCCGATTCGAGTGTCCCTAACCTATCCTCGATACGCCGCTGGGGATAAGGTTTCTAAAGTTGTGGAATCCGAAGCACTTGTCATTTCTGGCCTGGATTAGAACGCAAACTGAAAAAAAAAATCCGATTCGACCTATTTTCGAACCGAGACATTTCAATCTAGTACTTTACCGTGAGACCCTCAGTTCGAGAGAGAAACGGTAACTTGAAGGCCACTGCAGAGTTAACAGCATGAAGAGAAACAGTAGAGACTCTTGCCGCGTGCAGATGGGAAGGGCGCTGTAATCCTGACATTTAAGCTCAATACGGCTTGTCGCAAAGGGCAACAAACGGGACTCGGAATACCGGCGGCGTAGATTTGTGCTGTAAGTTTTCCGCTAGTGACAAGCGAAGTAATTCGGCTATGAACAGAATTGGCAACCCCTTATAATCACTCTTTCGGACATACTGCCGGACGACAGTTAGGTTGCTATATCGGCTTTGAACGGCGAACGTTTATCTCCTCATGTTCGAAGCGGAAATCACTGAAGACATTGATTCCATGCCGAATGTACCAGACGTCATTGCAAACGTGTTTGATGGGGTACAGAGGATAACAGTAACTTGCTCGAGGCACACTTTAAGCTCAGTCTCCTTTTTTACGTGTAGGACTGATAATAAAGAATGGCCCTAAGTGCTCGATTACTCGGTTCCCAAACTATTTGGTCTCTCCTGGTCAACCGTTTACGTATAAACGTTTTTTCGGCCATGGTTCATCTATTCCAGCAAATTTAGAACTTTGGCATCGCTCCTAATTTAAGCCGAGCAATTCGCCGATAACCTAGTCAGCTTTTTTGATGCCAACTGTACTCTAAAATTCTAAAATATTTATTTACTATTCGCGCGACTATCTTCAAGGCATACTCTCTGAGCAACTACATGAAATTCACAAAGACATCCCTGTTATCGAGATGTTTATTGTCTTCTACCATTGGCAACTGCAGCGTCACTGGCCAACAAACATTAAAATTTTTCAGTTAAATCTACACCTGCAAGAATATAAATTTGTTACCAACTTACATAATTTATTTGTGATCCTTTGTTTGATTTTTATTTTTATTTATTTACTAGCGAGCGCTGCAATGCTTTGCAATTTCTGAATATCTATGAGAACTGGATACACATCCTAATCTTTCTCCCCTATATCTAGGCAGGTTTCTTACCTTCCCCTTCGTCCTCTTAGGCCTCTCTCTGTTTTAGCAATCTGAAATCCCGGAGTAGCACAAGTACCCATTCATTCCACTCTTCAGTTGGTCCCCGGATTTGTTTCTCTAAAATGTTCAAATGTTTGTTAAGCTTAAGGGACTTAACTGCGGGGTTATCATTCCCTAAACGTAAAAACTACTTATGAATTACCTTATACTAAAGACGAGACAAACATCCATGCCCGAGGGGTGATTAGAACCCCCGACCGTTGCGGCCGTGCAGACTGTGATTAGTACGCCGCAGACCGCTCGGCCACTGCGGCCTGCCGTTTGTTCCGCTCCCCTCTCTCTCCATGTCCTCGACCCTCTTCTTTGTATCCATCCCCTTTACCCCTGTTCAATCTCTGCCTGCTCCTCCTTCGCCATCTCCTGCTCCTCGTCCTCCTCCACCACCAGTTCTTCCTTTTCCTTCCGTCCCCCGTCCCCCCTGTATCCACCCACCCTCCCATCCTACCAACGTTCTCTGTCCCTTGTGTATCTTCCTCCTTTCCTTATAGCATTACTTACATAGGGCGAAGCCGTTTGTTTCTTAGTGAAGAGCGAGTTTTGGTGTGCTGTAGGAGGCAAAGCAGGAGCTGCAGCGAGCCAGATGACGGTTAAAATCTAGCGAATGGGAAACAGCGATGGTGGCCTTCCCAGATGGCCACTGAAGTACAATGTGGGCACACATATTATTCTAAACATCCATATAAAATCAGGGAATAATCATACGGCACAAATAATATATTAATGCATTCTGGAAGCAGAGGAGAATCAAACACCGTAATTATAATTGTAGACTGAAAATAAAATCCGTGATAAGTGCCAAAAATGAAAAAAAAATGTTTTCTTGTGAAAATGAGGGCTACATGCCTAACACTACTCAGTAAAAAGCGATGTGGAAGTAGTTCTAATGTTTCTCACAAGAATGCCCGACGATCTATGTGCCACCTGTAAAATCTGGGCTATGTGGCACCTGTAAAATCTGGGCTATGTGCCAGTGGCTAGAGGTGGACGTGAGCTTTGTTATTACTGTTTGAGTTGAGGTTTCTTCTTGTAGCAAGCAGTAACTATTCATTTTGTGCTTTTCCTGCAATGGAAATGGTAAATAAGCTTAGAGCAGAAGGGAAGTCCTACAAGAACAGCCGAAATGTGACAGTGCCTGAGAAACAACTTCCACCTGTTGCGATAGGTTTAAATACCTCTGTAACATCATAGACCTAGTTTGTCGTTTATTAATAGCCCAAAGTTGTATTCCTTCGACTTTTAATGTCGCAGTTGTTTCTATATGCGCTTTTGTCCTGAATGCAAAGTAGTGAAAAACAGGTTATTAGGCGCAGTGTTTACACGTCTAATGGCCTTATTTTATGTAGGTTTCATGCCGATGCCCATATCTATGCAGAAGCATTGCCTTCAGACAAAAACTAAACATCTTCAATGTTTTATGAAGTAGAAGATACGTCAAGCAAAATTCGTATCTAATGGGAAACATAAGTATTAAACGTAGGCCACATGGGTCGTACACAGATTCGACAGAAAGTATAAGGCAGGCCAGTGTATTTTATACGATTCCTGATGGCAAAGGTGATCATAAACAACTGTGCAAGCAAACATTTATGGAAATCCATGGCATCACAAAGCGTAGGGTTGAAACATTGGTTAAATCGAAAAAGCGTGATGACGTTACGTACGTTGAACGTAGGGGAAATGAAACCAAAGGGAGGAAGTACACAGGTGATGATGCACAGCGTATAGTTGACCACAAAGTCAAATATAGCTTTCCATTTACTCGAATTTTGGACATGGCCCGTTTTTACAGTAGAGGGTATGGCACATAGCCCTATTCTAATTTTCTATCAGAAAAATATTCTTTTGATAAAGATACAAATTGAATGGTCAATTCAACTGTAATAAGTCTTTAAAGATTAATGGTAGACACAAATTAAGGCGAGAAAATTGCACATAAAGACAAACCGTTCATTTTAGAAGGTTTTTTGCGTTTTGCTCAAAACATTCATTTTGGCACTTAGCACGGATTTTATAGTCAGTCTACAATTTCGATATCCCTCACGGATAAAAAGCCGATAGACCTCAGTATTATAAGAATTCAAAGACTTATATTTAGAATTAATGATACGTAGTGTTTATCGGCAACAGTTGAAGAACCGAGTGAGCAGCATTGGACCGCGCCATCAATCTTAAAAGACGCACTAAAATATTTCCATATTTTTCAATAAACTTAGTTTTATTATATTGGTCTGTTTTTGGTTGACGTAGTGTTATAGCATAGAATCCACCATAGAAATACAAAACATGGACTCAGCAAAGCGTATTTCATTTATATATGTATTTTATTATGTTTCTTCTGAGTAACGTTCATTTTGTGTTCGAGACTGCCGCTTAAATATTTCATTCTCGACTATAAAATAGTAGATACATAAGACAAATAACTTGTACATCAACAATTATGTGTGTTTGTGATCAAGTACTGAATATATTTGCATAAAAATCCATGATAAATTAAATATAACCTGTGGAGCTGAATTTACGCGACGGCAGTACGTTTGAACAGTGATTCTCCATGCTTGGGAGCAAGTTGATCGAAGAGTTTCAGTTTCAACCAATTTTATTATATTGTATTGTTTTTAAATAGGCATTGGTTTATTAAATGTATACAACATTTGTAGGGAAGTGGTCAAAATATTTAATACGAGGCTTGTTTTTTAAGTAAGTACTGTTTCGAAATAATAAAAAAAAAAGGACGTGCTAAGATATCTCAATAATTTAATTTTACATGAAATCCTGTACCTTAATCTAGTTTTATAGATAATTTCGGTCAATATTGAGGCACTTGTCGTAACGTTCTACCTCCTCATAGAAATCTGCCACCTGACTTGTTAACCAGTACATCACAACTTGTTTTGACTTCGTCATCGTCCTGCTCGGTCACAGTGCCACACAAAATACTACGAGAAATATTAGGAAAGTCATCCCGCAAGGAGGAAATCGTAAAATGTCTGTTTTCTCTCACCTTATTGTCCACTTCCTGCACCAAACTTTCATTAACGACCGAAGGACGCCCACTCCGTTGTTCATCATACACATGTGTGCGGCCATCTTTAAATGTTCTCAGTTACTTTCTTACAACTTCATCCCTCATAATGTTTCTCCGTAAACTGCACACATCTCACGATGAACATCCATCGATTTTAGGCCTTTAGCACTAAGAAACCTTATAACAGCCCGCACTTACATTCGGCGGGACTCAGGATTATCGGAGGTATCTTAAACACTCAGTACATAACGTAAACAAGAAAGAATCAGACTGTAATGCCGCTGTGGAGTAGCCGAGCGGTATATATATATATACATATTTTCTGAAGTTATTAATTGAGATTTAAACTATCCTATATATAGTTTCCATTAATGTTTCAGAATTATATATCTGTTTATGTCAATTAATGTACCTACACAAGTATTTCATTTTACGGTGTATAACACTGAGATTCTTAGGAAACTGGCGCATCATGTTTGTTTCGTATTTTAATGCGTTACCGATCCTCTGGTCAGATTGTGTTTAAACTAGCACACTTTAACTTCAAAACAAGAGAAAACTTAATGCTTACGTAACATTTTAGTGGTACATGGTAGAGGGTAGTTTACCTAAGAACTTCGACCATCTCTTCGGTTTTGTTCCGATCGTGGTGAAATTTTGCGCATTTAACCTTCCAAGCAAGAAGAGCATGACGTATACAAACGATGCATGGCGAAGTTTACATTGTAATAGACACCACTTCACTGATCAACATGAAAATTATCAGAGTTATATGATTTTTGAGATATGGTGGAGGAGGTGTTCAACAGAGAAACGACGACTGGAATGTCAGAGAAAAGGGAAAGTGGAAATTAAACTGATGAAGGGGAGAGACTGGAGAGGAGAAGACGGGAAGTGAGGGAATGAAAGTTAAGGTGGACAGAGAGAGGAAAGGAGAGATGGAATAAATAAGTACGGGGCGTCGTCAGTTGTTCAGTTTCTTGCCGTTAAAAAAATTAAATTAAGTGAACATAACAGCGAATGAACTTATAGTCCAAGTAAAATCCTCTAATGTTGCTTTGTACATTCCCCAAGATTCGACAAGGAAGGTGTTTTTAATGTGTGGTACGCTTTATGTAATGGAATGTGTTTGGAATAACTGGGAAACAAACAGATACAAGACGCAGCATTTCTTCGATATGGTTAACCAATATGTCATGTTGTCGACATCGTACAAGAACATGGAACTTACGAACATTTTTATAGTGACTAAGTGCAATATTTTATTTATTATTTTGTACCCCTTTTTTAAACAAGATGACCAGCTTGTAAAATATATATGTGACCAGATGATGGTAACACAGTTCACCGAAATCGGTCGTCATTGAATAAATTATTGATGTGCGATTTGGCATTTCATTTTGAATACTATAAAAAGAAACTCATTCATTAAATATGGTCTCACACTTTCTTCCCATACACCACAGCATTGTCAGCTAACAGCCGCAGATTGCTTTGCATTCGACCCGCCAGATCATTTACGTTGAAATGGTTGCAGGTAGATAGTGTCAGTTTAGAGAGAGTCCGGGAAAGTGTTAAATGGTTTTATTGCGCTACACTGGCCTCCTCTCTAAGAAATCTGGCTCTCCGGGTGTACCGCCGCTACAGTATTTTTTAGAAGTTTTTGGTAAATGAACGGAAAAGTTGTGAAAGACGCAGGCAGCGAGGCTCCAGTTCAGAGCCTTGGTTGAGGCAGGACACGCATACCGCAACAGCTTTGTGTATGAAGTACGTGACTCTTGGGCCACAGCCGGCCAGAGCTGCAAACACAGCAACAGCCGCAGGTGTGTAACGACCAGGTCAATACACAAGGCGTGAAGCAGCAGTGTTGGCAACAGTCGCTGTGTATGCTGCGATGAATGGCGACGCACAATGTTTACAAGATGTGAAAATGTGTTAACATCACGTTTGAATAATTTTATTTTCGAAACGAATCACAGCCTTCAAATGTAGAAGATCGCACACTACAAAACTACGTTTCTCCTCATGCACTGTCTTTCTGTTCAGATGTAACACTTAATTGTTATGTAAATCGAAATACGTGTGTGTCTGTCTCTTGAATGATACGAATTACAATATTTTTTTCAATTTTCATAATTTGGTAAAACGTTTGCATCAATTCAATCTGCAGTCTTCCGTTCCTGCCTAAGCACTTCCTTTAATATCACGACATTTCGTAAAAATCATAACACTCGCTCACAACAATTGAAGCTGTACTGTTCGGTTCCTGCCTAACCACATTCTTTAATATCATGACATATTCGTAAAAATCATAATATTCACTCAACAATTTAAGCTGTACTCTTAGGTTCCTGCCTAACCACAACCCTTAAAATCATGACATATTTGTATAAATAATATTCGTCGATGTACCCTCGTACAGTCAGTAATTGAATTATCGTACTCGAAATGTACTACGTTGCCAACCTAACACTGCTACGGGCGCACCGCGACGCTAGCCATGCCGCTGATTGAGACTTTGGCTCAAGGCGTGTGTCGAAGTTGTTGACTTGTACGTGACTTGAAACGCGGCTTTTTGGAAAACACGGCCAAGCCGAGTGAAATGTAAAGCATGTGTTCCAGAGCAGTCGTCAGTTGGAGTTCGAGTTCGAGGTTCGTAGTCCGCAGCTGAGCTCGGCAGCGAGCAAGCAACACGTAGTTGCAGCTCGGTGGTCGTCGTCAGCAGCTCGCGGTTCAACTCCCGAGTCCGGACAACGGGCCACTCGAGAGGCAGGCGTGAGGGGCTAGCCATCTCGCCAGCCACCGGCAGCAACATCTTCGCGACGAGATGGGGACAAGGTCCTGACCGGAGGACAGCGCCAGGGTTCCAACCATTCACTCTGGGCACAGCAGCAGCACCGAAGAGGCCTCGTCACTGCTCATCCGGCAGCGAGATATTGGCGGGGGGCGGCCGGCGATCAAGCTAGTGGGCAGGTGGCGTGGCTGCGCCATCGACCTTCGAAGGCGGCTGGCCTAACAGTGGGTTCTTTCAAAGAGCTGCAGGGCTGCAAGCACGCATGCGCAGTACGTAAATTCGTATTCAAAGAGCAATCCTGCAGTTTGCTGCGGCCTACCGGTTGTTCAAGGAAGCTCCCGGCTGCAGCGTCCTGCTGCATGAGCTGCAGGGAAAATTTCCTCCTGCAGCCTGACTGACGTCATCGGTACCGCGCATGCGCCGTAGTGCCTGCTTTGCAGCTGCAGGAAGCTGCAGTCCTGCAGCTCTTTGAACGAACCTAGTGTCAGCTAGAAGTGTTATGCCACCGAAGCACAACAGCACACCGCTGTCCGCAGTTACGCAGCGGATGCGTGATCAGAACTAACCTCTGCAAATCCGGACACCGTGTATATTGAGAAGCAATAAAACCATTTAACACTTGCCCTTTCTCTAAACTGCCAATATCTATTCTCAAATCGATTCCATATTTCTGGATTTCAGGAAGGCTTTTGACACTGTACCCCACAAGCGGCTTCTTATGAAATTGCATGCTTATGGAATATCTCCCCAATTTTGCGATTGGATTCACGATTTCCTATCAGAAAGAACACAGTTCGCTGTAATTGACGGTAAGTCATTGAGTAAAACAGAAGTGATATCTGGCGTACCACAGGGAAGCGTTATAGATCCATTTCTCTTCCTCGTGTTTATAAACGATTTAGGAGACAATCTGAATAGCTTCCTTAGACTGTTCGCAGATGATGCTGTCGTTTATCGGTTAGTGAAGTCAATTGAGGATCAAAAGCAACTGCAAAGCGATTTAGACAAAATTTCTGCATAGTGCGAAAATTGGTAATTGACACTAAATAAAGAAAAGTGTGAAGTAATACACATGACCACTAAAAGAAATCGGCTGAACTTTAATTACGCGATAAATCAGTCAAACCTTAAGGTCGTAGATTCTGCCAAATACCTAGGTGTTACAATTACCAACAACTTTGCTGGAGAGAACACACAGAAAATATTGTGGGTAAGGCGAACCAAAGGTTACGTTTCATCGGCAGAACGCTTCGAAGATGCACCAGCTCCACCAAAGAGACTGATTACATCACACTTGTGCGTCCTCTCCTGTTGCCCCTTGTGGGACCCTCACCAGGTGGGACTGACGGAAGACATTGAGAAGGTTCAGAGAAGGGCAGCTCGTTTTGTTTTATCACGTTACGGGGGGAAAGCGTCTCGGAAATGTTGCACGAATTGGGGTGGAAATCATTAAAAGAAAGACGTTATTCATTGCGGCGTGATCTGTTTGCAAAGTTTCAATCACCGACTTGTAGTTCTGAATGTGAAAATATATTGCTAGCACCCACCTATTTAGGGAGACATGACCATCCCAATAAAATAAGAGAAATCAGATCGAAAAGTGAACGATTTAGGTGTTCTTTCTTCCCGCGCGCTATTAGAGAAAGGAACGGTAGAGAAAAGTTATGAAAGTGGTTAATGAACCCTCTGCCAGGCACTTTAATGTGATTTGCAGAGTATCTATGTAGATGTAGATGTAAACTGCCACTATCTACCCGCGACTACTTCAACGTAGACAGAAAATAATAGCAGTCCTATTACACATCATATGGCCGCGCCATATGTTTTTTACTGCTTTAGATGTGCAGTAGTGCTATGTTTAAACACGACCCGGCCGCGGTGGCTGAGGGGACTGCGGCGCGTCAGTCACGGTTTGCACGGCCACAACGGTCGGGTTTCAAATCCTCCCTCGGGCATGGATATTTGTGCCGTCCTTAGGATTAGCTAGTTCATAAGTAGTTTGTTAAGTCCCATAAGCTCTACAAACATTTGATTTTAAACACGACAGTATCTGACGGATTTTGACGTCCAGACGAGTTAAGTAATTAGTCCACTGTGCTGGCAGGAGGTGACCACGGCAACGACAGCACCGGCGTCGGAGGGCCCACGTGGTGGCCGTGCAACGCGACGGCGCCCGGCGAGGAGGGAGGCGTGGGCGGCGTGGACGGCGTGGGCGGCGGGCAGGCGGCCTTCAGCTGCGGCGGCGGCCGCTGCGTGGCGGCGCGCGCCCTCTGCAACGGCGTGCCGGACTGCCCCGCCGGCGAGGACGAGAGCGTGCACCACTGCGGTAGGTACCGGCGCAGTACATTCCTTACCTGCCACACTCTAGGTGTCTGTGGCCGCAGGCGCAAGCTTCAAGCTTTACAGCGAGTCCTCTGGGGTCAGCTCCGAACCCGCTGTCTCCGTGTGTTACCTTAGTCTCGCCACACGGTAGTAGCCCTACCGTGCATAACCCCACCAATCAGTCTAACCCTGTATACGCCAAGTACACAAAATGTCTTGGTCTGAAGTGAATGAAAGGTAACGCCATTGATGGGATTTATTAATTTAAGCATGTGTGTACCCAAGGATAAAACAGCTCTTACAGGAATGTAACTATGAACAGATGAGCTAATAAAAAGCGGGGAAAAATAATGTATAAGATTTGTGTAGATTATGGGATCTTCTTATGAAACAGTAAAATAGTCTAATTGACACCAGACGCGTTTCGCTTTATTCTAAAGCATCTTCAGTGGTTAACTGTACAAGAAATGGTTTGCTTTACATTATTTGTTTGATTTTTACTGAATTCGATCGATAACAGTTCTCATGCAACACGATTCTTTTGATTCTGAATAAAATGGACTATTAATATTACTCACGTATTTTTATGTTGTCCTCTTCATGTGTGTTTTGTAGCACATAGCCACTTGCTGACACTGTTTATATCTACAGTTACACTTCTTACAAAAGTTTTTCAAAAGTCGCTATTTCTGTGGCCTGGCAGGTTATGTATGTCGTCTGTTTTGTCTTCTTTGTCGTCTGTGTGTGTGTGTGTGTGTGTGTGTGTGTGTGTGTGTGTGTGTGTGTGTGTGTGAGTGAGTGTGAGTGTGTGCTATTTTCTCACATGTTCTTTGGTTTGCACTGTCAGGTGGGTTTTTATTTCGTTTCTGTCAAAACAGGCGTCTGCTAGCAACTTTGAGTGTGATGTTCTGACTGTATTGTGTGTGTGTGTGTTTATAGTTATGATTTTAGTTCAACTACTAACGTAAATTTATTAAAGAAAGTGCCGAATTACATGTTTTGCCGAAGCCGTTGTTTTTGTTAATTAAATTCGTCCCCAAGCGAATTTCAATTGCTTCTTTCACCAATGTGTCTTAGAAAGATGAAGTGAAGGCTAAGATTTTGATGTTTTCGTACATCATGGAGTGTCCAGTATCAATTCAGTGTTCTGCCACTGCCGATTTATTAGGTTGTAAGAGACGGGTATACCTTTCGTGTTTCGTGCATCTTTCCTGGACTGTACGTGTCGTCTGTCCTATGTAAGAAAGACCACATTGACGGGGAATCATGTAAACCCCGGCATTCCGGAGCTCCAAATAATCTTTGACGGAACCCAAAAGTGCTGCTGTCTTTGACCGGGGCCGAAAAATTACCTTAACGTTTTGTTCAGAAACGTTCGATTTTCGACGACAGGCTCTCAATATGAGACAGAAAAGCCGTGGATTTAAAACTTTCTGCATCATCTTCTGTGTTCTTTAGACGTACCGTTAGCTTCATACGTAGTACTTTATGTATCTGCTGTGGAGAGTACCCGTATGCTTCAAAAAATTCTCTTTAGGTGTAGAAGTTCGTCCTGCAGACTGCTCTCAACAGCAACGACGCGTATTCTAGGGACCGGTTTTCTGAGAAATCTCATCATCTGGGATGGATGATGACAGCTATTTGCGTGTAAGTATAAATCAGTATGCGTAGGTTTCCTATATACTGAATGTCCTAAAGTGCCATCGTCTTTGCGCCGTACCATTACATGGAAGGCATTCCTCATTTTTGACTTCAATTGTAAACTGTATTTGCTTATGGATGAAATTCAGGTGATTTAAAAATCCTTGTAACTTATCTTCACCGTGAGTCCACACAACAAAGGTGTCATCAAAATACCTTGGGGCCGAAGTTAATTAACAGAGACAGCAGCTTCAGCTTAGATAAATCTTGGAATCCGGCAGATACTTTGATAACTTTACAAGGACGTTTCCACAGCACAGATCGTAGCTCATCGATTTCTCCGCGATAATCGATCATGCATCCACAGACATAATTTACACACACGTTTACTTCCTTGCCGCCTAGTAACGTCTTTGGCGTCTTGTTGTATCTGTGGCCGCATGGGTACGAGCGCAGTCCGCGCGTTTATAAGCAAGAAGCGCGTGCTGGAGCGTCAGTCTTCAAAACTCTCTAAAGATGGCTGGACGGTACCTAGCCGAAATATTAGAGGAAGTCAATTTTATGCTGCTGCACTCCCAAAAACTGTTTGAAAAACAATTTATTAGTTTACTAAATGATATTCACTCGATCGCCAGCCTAATTAGGCAGTAAAATGATGAAGCTATTACCCACAATATTATTGATACATGTTATCACTGTTATTTTAAAAAAATAGGTATAAGCAAGTGGAGAATGTTGGGATTATGGTCAATAAAAAATGCGCGATCTCAAAATAAAGCAAATGACAAGTGTAACATCTGTGACAAGTAGCGTCAGTTGCGAATACGTGTGCGACCTCCATACGGGCCCCAAGAGGGCGTTCGGGAGTGGGAGCGCTCACGTGGGCAACGGCAGCGACCAACTCGATCTCACTCGTTAGGCAGACTCAGCACAGATCACAGCGCAGTTTGTATCAGGCCGTTGCTCTATTATTTTTCTTGTCTGATAGACGGCTATAATTGTAAAGTTGTATGTAATCGGCGCAGTGCAGTGACTTGTAACTCTGTTAAGGGTAAACATAATTTCAATTCAAATTTCCGTCCTACGATTATTTGTAATTACCGGGTATCTGTTAATGGGATGTCGGTCTATCACATATGAGCCTATCCCTCGAAGCTGTAGCATTGAACCTGCATTTCACTGATAACTTTGATATGGAGATCAGGAAAGTTGAGGGAATTGCGTTATCGCTTCCCACATGTCATTACCCATATCATGACGTAAATGAAAGTTCAATTAAAGTAGAGGGGATCTTACACAAGGCAGAGCCAACTATTTTTACTGTCCAAATAAGACTCCGATGTGAAGGAAACTTTTACACTTTACTAGTAGTTATCAAACGGTAAAGTATACCCCTAAGTAAGTATGTCGTACTTAAATTCCACAAACATTGCAACAAAAATCTATTATTAAACAACTGTTTGGTTAAATATACTAGGCATTATGAATAAAAACGGTGCGCCGCAGCTGTTTTCCACTTTATTAAAAACGACACAACAGATTTCGTGACCTGTAGTCTCTTCGTGAGATTTTGTACAATGAAAACATTAAACAAGTGGCTCCATAATCTTAAAAAAAAATATCCCCAGCTTCCTAAAGTTTATCACGGTTATAATACATTAAGGTAACATCCACCTCCACCAACCAAGCCAACAACATCGTTGAGACCCGGATCAGCTGCCTGGCTGGGGGTCAACACCTCCATGAACAGTTTTATCTGTGGATTTCCATCTTCCAATGTTTCATGTTCAAACACACTATAAATTACTTTACTGATAGGTTTTATTTTAATATAGTGATCAAAAACTATAATATTTTTCGTTATTTTGTATCATTTTAACCAACATCAATTAATTATCCGAAAACTTTAGATTATTTTCAACTACCTTATCATTTTCAGTGATAATTACTGTTGATAATGATATTTGAAAAAAATGATAGGACACTGTGTTGTACTACTGAACTTAAGCGGTTTCGTAAAACTTTATTACTGCAAACTTATCGATACTAAAACTTTCTTGAGTTATTTTGGCATTTCATTACTTTACTTTCAAATATTTCTGAAACATTTTGAACTAATAAAGGAGCCAAATGCAAAAGCCATTCATTAGTTTTAATTTTACTGCTCCAAACATCAAACAAAGCACTTCAGATTATTAATTCGACCTAACATGTATTTTTATTTATCATTTACGTTTTTATATAGAATGCTAACACAGTAAGGGCGGAGAATAAATTTCGGTGAAAACAAATTTTAGTTCAACTGAATGATTATTTCAAAAAAATGACCTACTTAATGATTGATCCATTCGCATCAGAAATCTGGAAGTCCACAACCTTGTTAAGTACCCATGCTATGGACGAGCAGTTGTGGAATTGCGCAACTGTATACAAAATCATCACAGAGGTCGTTCTTGTTGTACAGCACAATATTTTCTTCTCGGCGTCGTGCAGCTGTTTACTGTGTGCCTAAAATTAAGTGCCAAGGCGGAACGGACGTTATCCCAGCATCCGAGGCTATATTAGATTTACTTGTAGCAGATAAAAGCCTCCACCCTCCCGTGAGATGGTGCCTCGTTCACTCCTCGTCACACACACACACACACACACACACACACACACACACACACACTGACTGTTGTTAAGCCGCGCTGCGTGTATCAGTGCCAATATATGCGCGCCGAAACTTTGCGCCTTCCACATAATACAAACATTCATAATAAGAAACCTTAACACAAAACTCTCCTACAACCAAGATAGATAAATATAATTTTTAAATCAACAAATAATCACAGCAAAGCATTAAGCATCAAATAATTCGAAAAAATGTATATCTTTACATTTATGTTGCACGTGTACTAGAAAATACGACACAAAAGTCTCCATTGCTGCTAGTTTAACAGGAAACTCGTCGGCTTTTGGTGAACTCGACACCGCAGGAAGGATAGAGCACAACAGTTATCGAGAATAGCCGCAGATATGCACGGAATTGCCACTATATCCGCAACATTTAAAATGGCGATTGTATACAGTTTACATCTATATAGTATTCTGCAAACCACGATACAGTGAACCTTCTGCCACTACTAATCATGTCCCTTCCTGTTTCACTCCCGAATAGAGCGAGGGATAAACGACTGTCTAAATGACTCCGTAAGAGCCTTAATTATATTTGTAGTTCTTACACCAAATGGTAGTTCGTGGCGGAGGCTTTTGGTGAACTCGACACCGCAGGAAGGATAGAGCACAACAGTTATCGAGAATAGCCGCAGATATGCACGGAATTGCCACTATATCCGCAACATTTAAAATGGCGATTGTATACAGTTTACATCTATATAGTATTCTGCAAACCACGATACAGTGAACCTTCTGCCACTACTAATCATGTCCCTTCCTGTTTCACTCCCGAATAGAGCGAGGGATAAACGACTGTCTAAATGACTCCGTAAGAGCCTTAATTATATTTGTAGTTCTTACACCAAATGGTAGTTCGTGGCGGAGGAACTGTTATTTAGTGTCCTAAATTTACTCAACAGTTTTTCTGGTAAAGAACGTCGTCTTCTCTTCAGGTATTCCTAGTAATCTTCCTGCCTCTGAATTGGTTCTATGTCTTCTAATTCTAATGGAAATCGTCACTCCCGCGTCAGGTGTTCGAATCCTCCCTCGGGTATGGATGTGTGTGTTGTCCTTAGGTTAGTTTAACTTAGGTTAAGTTGTTTGTAAGTCTAGGGACTAGGGACCAACGTAGTTTGGTCCCATAGAATTACAAACATTTGGACTTTGGACTTTGGACTTTTTTTTTTTTTTTTTTATCTTCAACACTTGAGTAGTACTCAAGAATGAATTTCATTAGAGTTCTGTACCCGGTCTCCTTTACTGATACCCCATATCTGCTTCTCAAACAACCGCAGACTGCTAATCACTCTACTCGTCAGATCATCTATGTACATAACAAATGCGTACTTATCACACTTCCCTGGGCCACCCCTGGCAGTACGATTCTTTGTGACTCTCGGCTTTATTTATTATTATTATTATACACATATGTGGCCAATAGGAATACGCGAAGTATAATTACTCAATGTCGCTTTCCATGAATGGCTTTTATTTGTGAAAAAATTCATCCTTCCACAATGATGTTCTTTCTTTCGTCAGACCACTATATTACCGTTCGTTTCGTAATTTTCCTCTGACCAGCTTTCCAGCAAACATCTTTTGTCAGAATGTTTTAACGTCTCACATTACCGACAGGTTTATCACCTTCCTTGATCCCAGAGATCCATTTAATTGGCTGTTTTAGCCTTACTTCTGTTTTCTAAGAATTCTAGTATTTGTTCTGTCAATCTAGTGGAGCCATTCTATTAATGTGCTCATATAACTGAATCGCTGATTGGAAAAAAGGAAGAAAGTCCAATTTCAACGAAAATACGCTGACATATACATTTTCTTCCGAAGCTGTCCACTTATCGATCGATGGAATAGGGAAGAAACAACCAGCAATAATGCCGAACGTACAGCCAGTGAAAGTTGTTAGTTGTTGGAATAGGGAAGAATGTCCGGACATTCTTCTGTTTTAAAACCACTGGTCTGAGCAGCAGCACCACATGTCAGGCAAGGAGCGTCCCAACAACGCTATTAAATAGAATCTAAACACATTATTTCAAATTTACTGTCCCACATTATTCTCAGTGAGGTTACGTAAGTTTGCTGTGTGTAAACTCACATCATAATGAGTGGAAGTGAAAGTGATAATGAACAAGTACACCACAGAAAAAAGTGTACGAAATATAGACGAATATGTCAAGGATAAACGCGAGAGAGATAGCTCACTAGGAAAAGAATACATAACTTCAGAAAGTTTCGTACTGCCAGCGAAACGGCCTGGTCCATCATGCAGGAAAGTTTTATTCATGCATCTTGTGTTATTTGTATACATTTCACAGCAAAATATTTATGTGCTTTGTATTGGAGTGGTATACTGTACAATTTGTTTTATTGCAGTTGTTCCAAAATGTGCTTCGAACATTTCAAAGATGAGGATGAAATGGAAATTATTACAAAATTGTACGATGGTAAAACTGAAAAGGAGAAAGATCTGTATTTAATGGGACTGATAGAATATTCAACTGTTCAAAGGAGAAGGAGCAGAATAGAAAATCCATAATCTGAAAAACAAAAGTGCATAGTTTATTGCTACCATGAAGGGCAAGGTAATCGAGGACCCAATGAAGTGTGTGCCGCGGTGGAGTAGCCAAGCGGTCTAAAGCGTCTCGCTGCGGAACGCGCGGTTGCTTGCCGTGGAGGTTCGAGTCCTCTCTGTGGCATGGGTGTGTGTGTTGTCCGTAGGTTAGTTTACCTAGGTTTAAGTAGTTTGTAAGCTACGGACTGATGACCACGTAGTTTGGTCCGATAGATTTACAAACAAACAAACATTTTGAAGTGTGTACTTTCCTCAACGACTACATACATGAACAGCTATCCGAATCAGTGAATGAACTACATATGCGGTACCTGATGTATCCAGCAATGACTGGCAAATTTCAAATAATTCATCATTATTATCCTGTACGTGGTCACTCCTTCCTCCCATGCTATAAGGATTTTGCTGAAATAAAGAGTGACACGACAACAAGACATAATCTATTCTGTCAAACAGGATGTTGAAATGATAGCTAATTCAAGAGAAACACTGAATTCTTTTGAAGTCAAGATTGTTGAACATCAAGATATCACTAACATTAAAGAATGGTGGCCACAACACTTTAAAAAAACCTCATTTGCCCTAAATTGTGAAACGAAGGAGAGGCTTTCACTTGCTAAATTCCGCCGCGGCAGATTAGCCGTGCGTACTGGAGCGCCGTGCTGCGGTGCGCGCGGCCGTTCGCCGTCAGGGGCTCGAGTCCCCTCCTCGTGTGTGTGTGTGTGTGTGTGTGTGTGTGTGTGTGTGTGTGTGTGTTGTCCTTAGGTTAGTTTACCTTAGTTTAAGTAGTTTGTAAGCTACAGACTGATAACCACGTAGTTGAGTCCGATAGATTTACAAACATTTGAACATTTTTTGCTAAATTCTGGCATTTGACCTACACACATCAACACCCAGGCTAGGTCGTTGGTATGGAATGTGTAGATGGACTGCGTCACAATACATGTAGGCTTTTTAAGGGACGAAAAGTTCCTGATTATCCGAGAAATGTGGCATACAGCAAGAAAATTCCTATTGATCACAAGAAGCTACAAGATTTTAATAAAGTAATAAAGTTCATTCCATCAGAGTATCACGAGTTTTATGACAACATTTTTCCGTGGTCCACAAGAAATAATGATGTCCTATCTGAAGGAGAAGATCAGTATTTCCAGGTAACAAAGCTGTACAAGCTGCTGAAGAAGATTAAAAAGCGTTAAAATAGTTAAAAATTTTAATACTACATCAAAACAAATTATTGGTCTTAAGATGTTGGACTAAATTGACATCAGTATTATCAGTTTGTAACATAAATGACAATAAATAGCAGTTTAAACCTGTGTTACAGCGAATTTCTTTGCAAGCTACCCTCAAGAGGATAGTTTATTGGAAAAAGGAAGAATGTCCACCAACTTCCAAAGGGGCCTGCTTCAAAAATATTTATCGAAGGCGGTCGAACGACTCGTCATCTAGTGCAGATAATTTAGCTCTACAAGTTTGTAATGAATCATAAAACTGTCGGAACAATATTTTAGGAGTTAATAAGTTTTTCTTAGTTTTCTCAAAACAGTGGTGTGTGGACTTTCTTCCTTTTTCCAATCAGCGTTTCAATTCAAGTCTTCGTTTTTTCATGTCAAAGTGTATATCTCTCTATTCTTCTTTTTCCGTATTATATCTCACCTATAAATTGGAGTCTAATATTTTACTAACAATCTTTCTTTCTTTTGAATTTGTCCACTCTTTTTTTCTTTTCTTTTTTTTATGCCCCCAAAGTACTTAATATGACAAAGCCATTTGTCCTGTTTCGTGTTCAGCTACTTTGGTGTTTGTTGCATCTCACATATTCCAAATGATATTTGAAGTCCTTATTTCGCAGCTTCTTTAAGAATTTCTAGTTGGTTTTGAGCTGTGGTAACATCCCTAGTTAAAATTGCCAGATCATCTGCAAAGGGGAGTCAATCTACTCTGATATTACTTTACCAAGTGTGATTTATTGATCTTTATTTCCACTGCACTTTTGCCTTCGACATTCTGAAATTACCATTTTGAAAAACATAATTAATCAGTAATACTGGGAGATCATCTTCCTGTTCAACACTAGTCTTTATATCAAATGGTTCAAAAATATCTCCCAAGAAGTTAACTTTAGAGATAGTGTCTGTTAACGGTTCCTTTATCAGTGTTGAAGTTTATTATCTAGCCCTTGTTACTTTAAGTTTTGGACAATATATTCCCGAACAACGCAGTCGCAGGTCTTTCTAAAATGTACAAATTTTAAATCGTTATTGAAAATCCTAGTTTTAAATTAAGAATCTGTTACTAACAGGATCTCTTTGATCTAAAACCTTCTTGGCTTTCAGCAACTTTAGGCTCCATCTGTTCATGGGCTCGATCAATTCTACATTGCGAATTTTGTATATGACCGGGAGAAGAGAGATTCCTTGGTAATTATTAACATTGTTTCTGTCTCCTCATTTTTAATGCAATGGATGTATCTGGCCAGTTTTCCAGTCCACAGATATTTTCTCTGTTTGCCAGATATGTCGATTAGTTACGGATATGTTTTTTAGTTACCTTTTTAATTCTTGAGTTATACGATCTTCTCCTAATTCTTTATTGCTTTTAGGTCTCTTAATTTGTTGAGTTATTTCGATTTCGTCACGTTAGAGTTAAGGTTGGTGTTATTACATTGCTGTAGTTGGGATTCATTTGTATGTTCTCGACAGTTTAATAGTTTTCAAAGGAATTAACGGTTACCTTAAAATTTTCTGTGTGTTATGAGCTAAATTGCCATTTTTATTTTTGAAACAAACGCTTAGAGGTTGGTAACCGGTTAGTTATGTTTAGAAGTTTTATTTAAGTTTCTGGTATTGTTCTTTTGAAAGTCTTCCTCGATTTTTTATATTTAGCAATTTTTGAAGTTATTTTCAGTCTATCAGATTAATTTCGATGTTTCTTTTCTTACAGTTAGAAATGTATTGTACGTACGTATTTTCAGTTTTGTTAAAATTCCAATTTTTGAATGTCTTCGCTACCAAGGATGTTTTTGTTTGTTTGGAATTAAATTATTTTCTGGTTTGTTATTTGTTGGGGTTTGTTTGGGTTCTTTTGGAATTTTGAAACATTTGGATAACATCTTTTGTTTTTAATTGCATTTAAGGTTGATGTTTTTCTTTTATTCGTATCACATGACGGTCAGAATCAATAATAGCGCTTTCCTAACTCGGACATTGAAAACAACATTATTATATGGTCGAGTTAAAATTCCTTCATAACTCTGTTGGGTGCAAACAGATTTTTTTGATTGGAAGGGTTCTTTTTAAATGAGTTGACATAACTTTGAAACTGATTTTTTTTTTTTTTTTTTTTTTTTTTTTTTTGCGCCTTCAACAAGTGTTTGGCCAATTTGGTTTTTCCATTTATCTGTAGGAAATCCACTCTTTTTTTCTTTACCTGCGGTAGTTGTTTGGCGACATAACAATACACCCCTGCCATAATAGTGGAGAGTTGTAATTGAAGAATCTGCACTAGCCCTGTTGTCGTACAACAGACACGTCAATCCTAAATTTCACGATACTTATTATAGACCTTCAGATATTTCCTCAACCTGTTTCGTCACTTTACCTAGAGCTAGAGATTTTTCTTCTAATTTTTTTTACCTAGTTTATACATTATCCCTTTAACTGATTATTTCCTAAAGCTTAGCTTTCAGGCTGTACCAGTCAAAGGCTGGGAAAGTATTTTGTGAGGTCTCAGAAGACACTACACTCTCAGTGGATTCCGAGACAAAGGCGGAGACAAGGGCCGGTTAGAGTCCTGACTGTCGCCCTGTGTAGCCGCAGCCGCTCCGACCTAATGGAGTGGCTCGCTTTGTTCGCCGTTAGCCGCAAAGGGGTCGATGCCTTCGAAGTGTTCCACCACCAAGGAGATTTCGCTACCTGCTCCTCGTGTATCCCCACTGATCGTAGATTCTCCTGACATTTCTAAATATTTCACTAATCCCGCACTTCTCATATTCTATCTAGTTAACACAGTCATTTCATCAAACGCAGTAAAACACACAGATAAACATGTTGCTAAATTAATTCTACACCAAAGCTTACTCTTCCTTAAAACTACACCCAGAATTTCCCTAAGCCTCACAAACATATCTACAATTGAATTTTAATTTCGAAGGACTACCAACAGTGTCTCAACGACGCATGCGCAACCTGACTGTTTTACTTTCGACATAGAAAACATATTCAAAATTAAGGCAAAACGTAATTGCCACGTGCATCCCGTAAGAAACGGATCAGTTGTGTAAATAAAAGTTCATGCACTTTATTTTCCTATAAATTTGAAGTCTAACTATCGAAAAAGAAAATGTCACGGTGAACTATCTTAAGGCAGAATGGCCATATTTTAAGAAAGCTACCTTTTGTTTTCTGAGGTGAAACGACGTGCAGTGATAGTTTCAACGTATAGGTGAGTTCATAAATTCGATTTATTCATGCTCTGATTTCTCTCAGTTTAATAATAACAGCATCACCTTTAGTGATGTTAGTATCGTTCTCCATACGCACAATGGTTGCAACGTCATACATTCTTGTAGCAAAAATGGGTCTCAATGTGCCCCAATGTAAACGACTGAAGTACATCAATTTAAAATGAATGTTTCACAGCAAGTAACAAGAAAGAAATGAAGAATAAAAATTAGGGATAGGCATGACTAAAAAAAAGATAAAATATGGAAATCGAAAGATTTATTAATAAGTGCACTTGGATAATAGGTCTGCGTTAGACAATAGAAGGATTTTATTGGGTACATACAGCAAATAATATATCGCACGCAGTAATCAGTTTAGAGGGTGCCTTTTTTTGGGATTGGAGAGGGTTTGATAACTTCACGAGTGGCTGAGCATAATGAAACACTGATTACGAAGCCTTATACACAAGTAAAGACAACGATGAAAAGGCATAATAAAACTGCGTACATTAGACTTTTCTATACATCCTCAGGACTGAGAGAGAGGAATTTGAATTACCTTGGTTCAAGAGAAATAAACAAAATAACTTAGTTACTGGATGCGTAGAGCGGTTAACGAACATACAGCGATCAAGAGATTGATGTTAAGTTGGGAGGAATATTTTTAAAATACGCCAGTGGTGATCAGTTACTCCTGACCAACTAATTTTCGGCGTGCAGCTGTGCAACAGAAATAGCCATACCACAACAGGCGCATCGAGGTGCAATTCAACATCAAGGCACCGTCCACCACGTCCTGAACAGCGAGCACAGAATAACATACGGAAGCCATACCGCCTACATCACCGTACAGGCAGTGAAGCATGGCAGCTATCTTGGTTGGGTGTAGAAACGGAGTTGGGTCGATAAATACATGATTCTTCAAATGGCGCTCGCCTCAATTACATCGTCATTTGAACCATTTAGGAAAGGAAAAACATTACCAAATTTATCACGTCGACAGGTGAATACTGAAGGAATGTAACAGTGTTATTGCCAAGTACAATACCTATTGTGTTTGTATAAAAATAATAATTGAAACTATTACTTTGAATAAAAATTGTGACATAAAAAAGTTTGTCGCCTGACACTTTTTTTTTTTTTTTTTTTTTTTTTTTTTTTTTTTTTTTTTTTCAGGAAATCTTCGTCAGCGGGAAAGATGTAGATAATGAAATGAACATTTATTTTTATTTAAACAACTTTTTAATAGCTGCCCTGGTTTTCTCACAAATTTGGATACAAAACAGCGGTGGAACTTTTCAAATTCTCCTCGTTACTTTCAGCACACATTTTGTTGCCCTCTCACCTTGTACTTTGTGACCATTATTGATAAACATTTGTAACTTGGGATACAACTTTCGGTATCCAATAATTATGGCTTAAACTGTTTATTTATTTCATTAATAACTAGTTCAGGGAGAAAAAATAAAAACTTTGCGGTTTGCCGATGACATAGTAATTTTGTCGGAGACTGCAAAGGATCTGGAAGAGCAATTGAATGGAATGGACAGTTTCTTGAAAGCAAGATATAAGATGAACATTAACCAGAGTAAAACGAGGGTAATGGATGTAATATCAAAAAATCAGGCGATGCTGAAGGAATTAGATTAGGCAATGAGACAATAAAAGTGGTGGATGAGTTTTGTTATTTGGGTAGCAAAATAACTTCTGATGACCGAAGTAGAGAAGATATAAAATGCAGAATGGCTATGGGAAAAAAGCGTTTCTAAAGAAGCGAAACTTGTTAACATCCAATATTAAATTTACTGTTAGGAAGTCCTTTCTGAAAGCATGTGTCTGGAGTGTAGCATTGTATGGGTGTGTAACGTGGAAGATAAAAAATTCAGATAAAAAGATGGTAGAAGCTTTTGAAGTGTGGTGCTACAGACAAATGAAGAAAATTAGATGGGTAGGTCACGTAACTAACCGAATTAGGGGAGAAAACAAGTTTTTGGCATATTCTGACTAGGAGGAGGGATAGATTGGTAGGACACATTCTGAGACATCAAGGAATTGTCAACTTAGCATTAGAAGGAAGTGTGTGGGGTAAAAATCGTAGAAGGAGACCGAGCGACGAATACATTAGGCAGATTCAAAAGGATGTACGTTGCCGAACATATTCTCAGATGAAGAGACTTGCACAGGACAGGGTAGCGTGGAGAGCTGCATCAAACCAGTCTTCGGACTGAAGACCACAACAACAACAACAACAACAACAACAACAACTAACTAGCTGAGCCGCTCCGGCTTTTCACGAGTAATCTTTAAACTACTTTAATTCGAGAACAGCAGAACGTATCGTGATGCGGTTTCTTTTAATTTCTTCCGTATAATCCTGTATTCAACGTAGGCTATATTAAATGCCGATACGAAAATGAGAAATAATTGAAATAATATTAGTAACGTAGAATGGTTTACCACTTGCCGCGGTGGAGTAGCCGAGCGGTCTAAAGCGTCTTGCTGCGGAGCGCGCGGTTGCTCGCCGTCGGAGGTTCGAGTCCTTCCTGGAGCATGGCTTTGTGTGTTGTCCTTAGGTTAATTTAGCTTAGTTTAAGTAGTTTGTAAGCTGCGGACTAATGACCCGCAGTTTGGTCCGATAGATTTACAAATATTTGAACACTTATTTGTTTACCACTTCCACATTTTCGTGACCTTTGTAGCGTAAACTACGAGTCTTACACCAAAGTACATAGTATAGAATTTAGAACTCACGACGAGTTAAAATAAAAGAAGGCCGCGAGATCATATATCTTTTACAGAACTCCCACAATCACTATATCTGTAAAACTTCCTGGCAGATTAAAATTATGTGCCGGAACCGGGACTCGAACCTGGAACCTATGCCTTTCGCGGGATAGCGCACTACCGACTGTGCTATCCTGACACGACTCACGATGCTGCCTCACAACTTTACTTCCACCAGTACCTCGCCTCCTACTTTCCAAACTTCAGAGAAGTTCTCCTGCGAAACTTGCAAGACTAGCACTCCTGGAAGAAAGGATATGGTGGAGACATGGCTTAGCCACAGCCTAAGGGATGTTTCCAGAATGAAACATTCACTCTGTAGCGGAGTGTGCGCTGATATGAAACATCCTGGTAGATTAAAATTGTATGCCGGAACCGGGACTCGAACTTGGGACCTTTGCCTTTCGCAGGAGAACTTCTGTGAATTTCGGAAAGTAGGAGGGAGGTACTGGCGGAAGTAAAGTTGTGGGGCGGCATCGAGAGTCGTGTAGGGATAGATCAGTCGGTAGTGCGCTTGCCCGCGAAAGGCAAAGGTTCCAGGTTCGAGTCCCGGTTCCGGCACATAATTTTAATCTGCCAGGAAGTTTCATATCAGCGCACACTTCGCTGCAAAGTTTCATACTATATCTGAAGCCATCTGGCGCCAGCGCTTTAGAAAAGAAAAACGATAAATTTTTATTATTATTTTTATTATCTGTGGATGTTTTTGAGTTCTCCAAGTTTATACTATGTACACTGGTCTATCTCTTACAGTTTAGGCTCCAGAACTGACTAAGGTGCAGAAGCGGTAAACGATTCTACGTTACGGGTCTTATTTTAGTTTTTTTATATGTTCTTATTGACTTTAAATATATTCTAAAATTATTCCAGGATTCTAAGGAAGAAATTAATAGAAACCGCATGATGATATGTTTGGTACTCCTCGAGTTATAAAGAGTTAAAAGGACAAACAGAGGACAAAGGTGCTTCTGTTTTATATATTAGTGTGATTTGCTATCCCTAGCTGAAATTTGTAATTATTTATGGCAAAAATAGTTGGTCAAAAAGAAACGCCTTAAAATATATGAAAAAGGAATTAAAAGAGAGCGAAATCATTAACTACCCCGTGCTCGCAGCTGTGGCCGGCTGGCGCTCGGCCGCCATGTTGGTAGTGTGTCGCGCTCTCAGCCGGCTTCATTTCACTGTCGTTGTAAGGCCTCTCCATTTAATTCTGTGCTCGCTGGTCCTGACCCCAGCTTGTCTCTTCTTCAACCGCCCAGGTTATGTTTCAGCCTTACCAAAAGAGCAACGTTACTGACAAATATATTCATCACAATTACTGAAATAAGCAAGGATTTTAAGAATGAAACAATTCAAGACACAAAATCACACCAAGAATTTAGGAGTTAAGCTATGATAACAGGTCAAAACTACCTTAATCAAGTTTCTATTGTTGTCTATTGCGCCGCTCTCAGTTGATAATCCAGTGCATATTGATTCTGCTCATTAACCGTGGGAACCACTTCTTTACTTCCTGCGGTTTTTAAAACTAAGCGAAACTTTACAACAGCTTCGACTGTTAAACTGATAAAAGAAAAACGTTTTTCTCATTTCCTTAAGAAAATACGTAAGATATTACAGTGTAAAGGAATGGTTCCGTTTTAAGTTCACTCTAAAATTTGTTGTTAATTACAGCGAAACCACACTCGTACGTTTGATATCAGGATATGCACCTTTTTAAATTTTAAAAGATTTTTCCCATGTTCATTCCAACTAAGACATTCGATCCTTCTTTGTCAATCACATAAGTTGGAGAAATCATTTTTAGAGATCTATAACAAGCTACGTACCGGAAGACTTCAGTAGGGTCTGTGGACGAAAGAGATGTGTGTGTACCTGAAAGCGCTTCCGTCCAGTTTCATTCCAAGTACCCGAATCCTATTATATTAACGTGATTGGCAATGCTTCCTAATTACTAAATACACAAGCGAATTGGATATACACCCCACACTCATTTCTTTAAACTCTCTGCCCATCACTTCCCGCATTCTGTGCCTACTGTCTTTGCCCTCTTAGACTTTCACCGCATGACCTACCTGTAACAGTGGCATTGCTCATGCCTTTATTTATTCCAATACTCAGTTAGTCCATGAACTCCTGCCACCTCTTTCTGCCTACCATCCTCTGCCTCCTCTTCCAGTCCTGCTACACCTGATACACCCCTCCATCCACCCAACCATCACCCACATCTGTCATTACCTCACACGCTCTCTGCGAATCAACTCCTGGCTCTCCTTATTAATCTTGTCTCACTCATGTGCTATCAAATTTCATACTGATCGGTCAAATGGTGTCCAAGTTTGTAAGGTCCCTTCCTCCCTGATTCGTAAGAAACCTTATGAAAACAGTGCCGTTCCTTTCGTTTTGAAGATTAAGTGGGGAAAATATTTTCGCAAACAAATGAACGGTACGACAGCACACATTACACGATTCTAATCCAAGATGGCGATGTCCATACAGAATTAACAATTACGTTTTTTTTTCAATTTGCAATAGTTCTTTAAATTACCCTCCCTCCCCCCCCAAAAAAAACTTCTAAACCAAACTGTATTAACCGAATGAAAAAAAATAATAAAAAAAACTATCGGTCAAACCATTAGAATGTTATCGCACGTACTGAAAGTGTAAAAATGTAATATTACGAATGGTTGTGTATTGAAACATTCAATGATGAATGAAATGATACGCAAACAAGGGGAGGGTGGAGAGGCAGGTAACAGAGTATGTCCGCGATATTACTTACTTATCGCAGACTGAAATTATGAAAGCTGTTGTGACTATTTCAAATGTTAATCAGTGATAATAAGGATATATAGGACCCCGTAGTACTTAGAAATTGCACAGTGTTATGAAAATAGAGTTAATGCAAGAAACTGACAAAAACACAGTAAATGACAGGTGCTAAGTACATACTGACAAATTTTACAGTTTCGTTACTCTTTTGGATGAAAGAAAGCCATATTAATCTTCCGCTCTCCTGTCTCACCATGCTATTGTACACCGTGTTAGATGGTTGTCCATAACCCTGGGAGCTGCATTCAATAATATTTTATAATATTTTCTGTATTGTCCACGTCATAAACCTTACTCAAATATACGGCGTAACTCGCGCGATCAAAGGCAGCTACTGCACTAGGCCCTTTGTCCAACTGAGTATCCTATACGTATAATACTACAGCAATGCCGTGCAGGGACATACGTAATGATGACTTCACATAAACGCTCTTTGTCGAAATGTCTGGAGGCTAAAATTTAAAATTATTAAAATTGTCGTTCCATTGGTCATTAGGCATAAAAAGTTCCGCTATTTAACTGAAAACCACCATCAAGATTAATGAGATCTTCTGCCAAACGTGTTTCTGCAGATTCCTGGATAATGTAATTCGAGAAAGATCTCATCTAAGCCAAGATTTCTGTGGCCTAATAATGCTCGGCTACGGCTAACTATACAAAAAGGGCGATCGTATACCGGATTCTCCTACGTAGACACCTGCACGCCGACTTTCGCTATACAGACCTCTACTAGGATTCTTCACTGTAAATACCAGCGAAAGTGAAGAGAATAGCAGAGTGAAAACTAATAACAGTCACACCACTGTGACGAATGTGCGTCAATGACCATTCTCCACATGGTGACAGTGCAAGGTTAAAGTGTGCAAACATTTCCGTTGCCTTCACTCAAAATGTTCAAATGTTTGTAATCCTACGGGAGCAAACTACGTTGGTCATCAGTCCCTAGCTTAAAAAATAAACTAACGTAAGGACAACACACACATTCATGCCCGAGGGAGGATTCGAACCTCCGACGCGGGGGGATTCGTAACGTGGCGTCACCTTCAGTATGAAGCGTGGTTTCCAAATGAGCTCTGGCCAAATGCCGAAATCACAATCACCAAGTCATTTTTTCGTTATTGTGCTGCAGCGGATAATTATTTTTTCTAAAGTTATAATCATTAACAGATCCTGATAAACTACATGAAATATCATTGTCCTATCAGCTTCCAGTAACCGTGTGTGTCTATTTTGCATGATTTAAGCGTCCACAGTGGTAGCACCCACTTCAGGTGCGTATGACATTGTAGCTGGGTATTGCTCGAGAAGAATTCATTAAGTTCTTAATCGCGCCAAATGGATATTACGTTCTGTATTTGTACCCTTGGAAAACAATTCTGGTATGAACAGTGCCTGAACTGAAACTATTAGACCTATGAGCTGTGGCGGACTAAGGCTGTCAGAGGCCCAGGGCTGCAGAAGAACAAAATGAGGCCCCCTGTCCACTTGGAAATATGTTGTTGTTGTTGTTGTGGTCTTCAGTCCGGAGAATGGTTTGATGCAGCTCTCCACAAATCCCTATCCTGAGCAAGCCTCTTCATCTCCACATAAGAACGGCAACCTACATCTGTCTGAATCTGCTTACTGTATCCATCTCTTGGTCTTCCTCTGCGATTTTTACCCCACAAACTTCCCTCTAATGCTAAATTCACAATTCCTTGATGTCTAAGAATGTGTCCCACCAATCTATCCCTTCTTTTAGTCAAGGTATGCCAGAAATTTCTTTTCTCCCCAATTCTGTTCAGTACCTCCTCATTAGTTACGCGATCCACCCACCTAATCTTCAGCATTCTTCTGTAGCACCACATTTCAAAAGCCTCAATCCTCTTCCTGTCCGCACTGTTTATCGTCCATGTCTCACTCCCATACAAGGCAACACTACATACAAATGCCGTCAGAAAGGACATTCCTTAGGTTTAAATCAATATTCGATGTTAACAAATTTCTCTTTTTCAAAAACGCTTTTCTACCTATTGCCATTCTGCATTTTATATCCTCTGTACTGCAACCATCATTTGTTACTTTAATGCCCAAGTAACAAAACTCATCTACCTCCTTTATTGCTTCGTTACCTAATCTAATACCTTCAGCATCACCTGATTTTTTTTTACACTGCACTCCATTACCCTAGTTTTGCTCTTGTTAATGTTCATCTTATATGCACCTTTCAGCACACTGTCCATTCCGTTCTATTGTTCTTCCAGGTCCTTCGCTGTATCTGACAGAATTACTATGTCGTCGGCAAAACGCAATGTTTTAATTCTTCCCCCTGAACTTTTATTCCTTCACCAAACTTCTCCTTGCTTTCCTTTATAGCTTGTTCAATGTACAAATTGAATAACATTGGAGAAAGGCTACAACCCTGTCTCACTCCCTTCCCAACCACTGCATCCCTTTCATGCCCTTCAACTCTGACAACCGCTGTCTGGTTTTTGTACAAGTTGTAAATAACCTTACGCTCCCTATATTTTACTCCTGCATGCTTCAGAACTTTAAAGAGTTTATTCCAATCAACATTGTCAAAAGCCTTCTCCAAATCTACTAAAGCTAGAAATGTAGGTTTGCCTTTTCTTAATCTATCTTCTAGGATAAGCCTTAAAGTGAGTATTGCCTCCCGAGTTCCTACATTTCTTCTGAACCCAAACTGATCTTCCCCGAGGTCAGCTTCTACCAGTTTTTTCCATCCTTCTGTATATAATTCGTGTTAATATTTTGCAACCATGACTGACTAAACAGATGGTTCTGTAGTTTTCACACCTGTCTGCGCCTGATTTCTTTGGAATGGGGATTATTACATTTTTCTTAAAGTCTGAGGGTACTTCGCCTGTCTCATACATCTTACACACCAGGTGAAACAGGTTTGTCATGGCTTGTTCTCCCAGAGACTTCAGTAGCTCTGAGGGAATATCATCTACTCCAGGGGCCTTGTTTCGACTTAGGTCTTTCAGGACTCTGTCAAATTCTTCTTTTAGTACAGTATCTCCTATTTCATCTTCATCTACATCCTCTTCCCTTCCAACAATATTGTCTCGAAGTTCATTTCCTTCGTAGAGCCCCTCTATATACTCTTTCCACCTTTCAGCTTTCCCTTCTTTGCTGAGAACTGGTTTTCCATCCGAGTCCTTGATATTCATAGAGCTGTTTTTCTTATCTCCAAATGTTTCTTTTACTTTCCTGTAGGCTGTATCTATTTTTCCCCTATTTATACATTCTTATACATCCTTGCATTTGCCTTCTAGCCACTCCTGCTTAGCCATTTTGCACTTCCTGTTTATCTCATTTCTTAGTCGTCTGTACTCCATTTTGCCTGTTTCATTTACTGCATTTTTATATTTTCTCCTCTCATCGATTAAATTTAGTATCTCCTATGATATCCAAGGATATTTTGTAGGTCTTGCCTTCCTACCTATTCTGTCCTCTGCTACTTTCACTATTTCATCTCTCAATTTTACCCATTCCTCCTCTACTGTTTTATTTTCCCTTGTTTCTGTCAATTGTTGCCTAAAGCTCCCTCTGAAATTCTTAATAACCTCAGGTTCTTTCAATTTATCCAGGTCCCATCTCCTTATTTTCCTAACTTTTTGTAGTTTCTTCAGTTTCAGCCTACAGTTCATAACCAACAAGTTATGGTCAGAGTCTATATCTGCCCCTGGGTATGTCTTACACTGTAAAACCTGGTTCCTAAATCTATGTCTTACCATTATAAAATCTATCTGGTATCTCCCAGTGTCTCCTGGACTCTTCCACGTATACAACCTTCTTTTGTGATTCTTGAACCAGGTGTTTGTTATAACTAAATTATGTTCCGTGCAAAATTCTACCAGGTGGCTTCCTCTTTCATTCCTTTTTCCCAGACCATATTCACCTACTATCTTCCCTTCCCTTCCTTGTCCTACTACCGAATTTCAGTCTCCCATAACAATTAAGTTTTCCTCTCCCTTAATTGTCTGAATAATTTCCTTTAGCTCCTCATATATTTCTTCGATCTCCTCATCATCGGCAGAGCTGGTTGGCATATAAACCTGTACTACTGTTGTCGGTGTTGGCTTCGTATCTATCTTGACAATGATAATGCGACCACTGTGCTGGTCATAGTAGTTTACCCGCATTCCTATTTTCTTATTCATTATCAATCCTACTCCTGTGATACCCCCAACTGATTTTGTATTTATAATCCTGTACTCACCTGACCAGAAATCCTGTTCATCCTGCCACCGAACTTCACTAATCCCCACTATATTTAACTTCAACCTATCCATTTCCCTTTTTAAATTTTCTAATTTTCCTACTCGATTAAGGGATCTAACATTCCACGCTCCGACCCGTAGAATGCCAGTATTGTCTTTCCTGATGATCACATCCTCCTGAGTAGTCCCCGCCCGGAGATCCGAATGGGGGACTATTTTACCTCCGGAATATTTTACCCGAGAGGATGCCATCATCATATGTTCATACAGTAGAGCTGCATGTCCTCGGGAACGGTAACGGCTGTAGTTTCCCCTTGCTTTCAGCCGTTCGCAGTAGCTGTGTGGCAAAGCCACATTAGCTGATGTTACAAGGCCAGCTCAGTCAATCATCCAGACTGTTGCCCCTGTAACTACTGAAAAGGCTGCTCCCCCTCTTCAGGAACCACACGTTTGTCTGGCCTCTCCACAGATACCCCTCCGCTGTGGTTGCACCTACGGTACGGCTATCTGTATCGTTGAGGCACGCAAACCACCCCACCTCGGCAATGTCTGTGGTTCATGGAAATATATGTATTACTATAAAAAAAGTACACTACTCGCCATCAACATTGCTACACCAAGACGAAATGCATATGATAAACGGGTATTGATTGGACAAACGTATTACACTAGAACAGACATTTAATTACATTTTCACGCAATTTGGGTGCATAGATCCTGAGAAATCAGTAACCAGAACAACCACCTCTGGCCGCATTAACGGGTCAAAAAGAGCTTGGATGGCGTGCACAGGTACAGATGCCCATGCAGCTTCACACGATACCACAGTTCATCAAGAGTAGTGACTGTCGTATTGTGACGACCCAGTTGCTCGGCCACCATTGACCAGTTTTCAGTTGGTGAGAGATCTGGAGAATGTGCTGGCCAGGGCAGCAATCGCACATTTTCCGTATCCAGAAAGGCCAGTACAGGAACTGCAACAGGCGGTCGTGCATTATCATTCTGAAATGTAGGGTTTCGCAAGGATCGAGTGAAGGGTAGAGCCGCCGGTCGTACCACATCTGAAATGTAACTGCCACTGTTCAAAGTGTTGTCGATGCGAACAAGAGGTGGCCGAGACGTGTAACCAATGGCACCCCACACCATCACGCTGGGTGATAAGCCAGTATGGCGATTACGAATACACGCTTCCTATGTGCGTTCACCGCGATGTCGCCAAAACGACGGATGCGAACATCATGATGCTGTAAACAGAACCTGGATTCATTAAAAAAATGACGTTTTGCCATTCTTGCACCCACGTTCGTCGTTCCGTACACCGTCGCAGGCGCTCCTGTCTGTGATGCAGCGTCAAGGGTAACCGCAGCCATGGTCTTCGAGCTGATAGTCCATGTTGCTGCAAACGTCGTCCAACTGTTCGTGCAGATGATTGTTGTCTTGCAAACGTCCCCATCTGTTGACTCAGGAATCGAGACGTGGCTGCACGATCCGTTACAAACATGCGGATAAAATGCCTGTCATCTCGACTGCTAATGATACGAGGCCGTTGGGATCCAGCACTGCATCCCGTATTGCCCTCCTGAACACACCGATTCCATATTCTGTTAACAGTCATTGGATTGCGATCAACGCGAACAGCAATGTCGCGATACAATAATCCGCAATCGCGATAGGCTACAAACCGGTCTTTATCGAAGTTGGAAACGCGATGGTATGCCTTTCTCCTCCTTACATGAGGCACCACAACAACGTTTCACCAGGCAACGCCAGTCAACTGCTGTTTGTGTATGGGAATCAAAAATGTTCAAATGTTTGTAAAGCTTATGGGACTTAACTACGGGGATATCAGTCCCTAAACTTACAAACTACTTATGAACTACCTACAACTAAGGTCGGCACAAATATCCATGCCCGAGGGGGGATTCGAACCCCCGACCGTAGTGGCCGTGCGGATCGTGACTGAAGCGCCTCAGTCCCCTCGGCCATCGCGGCCGGCGTATGGGAATCACTTGGAAACTTTCGTCATGTCAGCACGTTGTAGGAGTCGCCACCGGCGTCAACAGTGTGTGAATACTCTGAAAAGCTAATCATTTGCATATTATAGCATCTTCTTCTTCCTGCCGGTTAAATTTCGCCACTGTAGCAATTTTAATTGCCAGAAGTGTAACTTCAGAGACTTGGAACCCCCTCCCCAAGGACGAGATGAATGGGACAATCGATGAGAAATATATTCCCTCCGCCCCCTGCTTAGTCCACCATTGCCTACTAGTAAGTATACTTGATTAGTGGTTGTCCTAGAATCTAGCACCTTCTTATGTTTGCAACGATGAAAGACAAAAGGAAGCACAATTTCAGCACGTAGTACATGTCGCACTAAGCCAACAATAGGTACCTGCGAAATGATTTCAACATGGCCTGTCCGCAGCAGCAACTGTTTTAATGTAACGTACTGCATGAGAGTTCAGCCCCGCCAGATGCTTTAAGATAATTGAACTTTATCTAGATTTTCACTGCCACTAACGGTGTCTTCATGTGAATAAATCTAAAACATGAGACGTTTACACAAAGAGCTAAATACGCTCATACTTTATGAACTACTTTATGCTAGTTGTGACCGCATGTCAAAGCGACATCAGACTTCCACTTTGGATACGTCGGCTGCCCATAGCGGCCAGCCAATACCTTATTTTTTATTGTTCAGACTGCTTATCATAACTAGCAAATGTTTTATTACTAACTCTATAAATCATGAGCGTCTTGAGCACTTTGTGTAAACGTCTCATGTTTTAGTTTTATTCTAGAACATCCTTAGTGGTAATCCGAATATAGATAAAGTTTGAATATTTTAAAGCAACTGGTGGGGCTGAATTCTCATACATTGCAGAACTAACTTTCAGTGTCTCCTTCCACCAATTTGATGAACATATAAACTGATACATCGCTCACGTCAGTTTCTTTATTGAACTTTCCTTATGAAGGAAACTACTACAAATTTTACCTCCATGCTCATAGGGTAGTTTTCCCGGAATCCTATCGACTTGCTCTTTCATATTTTTATTCTTTACGATACCTTTTACTTTGTTGGGAGGAACAATGCGTAATATGCAGCATGAGCATATGATCCGGTGAACAATTATACAGTGAGAAAACACCGCCCATATTTCCATCTAAAGTCTGATTGGTTCTTAGAAGTAGTCTCTGTCCGCCAAAACTCTCCGACAATTTGATTAATATTTGATATAAACCAATTAATTTAAATATGTCTGTCAGTACAATGTAACTATTTTTGTTAAACTATGTTTCTGGAATTTAAAAAAATATTTAAATATAATTTTAATAGAAAGATGACAGCTTTAACACTCTAGAATGTCCTGTTGGCTCCGAAATGTAACCACGTGTGCTGAGTGTTACTCCTGCCGCAGTCAGTAGAGCTAAGCGCCTCACACCGTTAACATCTGTGAGTCGAGCTATGCACTTCAGACCGTTAACATCGAAGAGTCTGTGTGAATCGGGTGAGGGTTTCGCGAATAATATAATGTAAAGTTGTTTAACGTTTGTGAATTTCTGTTATACAGTTGTGGCAATCTGTATAGGAACAGTGAATCATAAAGAAAAGAGGAAAAGGCATTGGAATCCCGAAATTTCGTGTGGCATTCGCTATTGTTGACACCTAGCCACATTACACTACTATTTCAGCCTCACATCAAGAAACAACGGATCCACGACCTGAGTGCTGCTTCTGCGCAGGGGAAAGAAGATATCAGATTAACAGAAACTCTCATCTTCACACTCTGACGAGGTACGAAGCAATACGGCTCCTCACGTGTGGTGCTTTTTTCTTTCACAAACAGAAACATTGGTATGAAGTGTCTTGGTAACAGGACCGAGGGTAGAAAGAAGGGGAAAAGTTGGAAACTTACGTACTCGCTTTCAAATAACTAACTTTATCGAACTTTAAGAGACATTACCTCTATCTGTTTCTCCTTTGACCCCACCCTAACTTACTTTGCCAGTCTTACGACTGCGAATCGGTTAGAAAATGACATACGCTAAGATAGTTTCATTTCTCAGTTGTGCAGAAATTAACTATGAATTCCTTATAGCGAGGTACGGTGGACATTATACTCGATTATTATTGTTTAAAGACTACAGCTTAATAACTAGGTGAGAGAAATGCATATTCGTCGGCTACTGGGTTTTTACTGCTCTTCAGCATTGGGACGTTGAATCATGATTCAAAATCTCTCATTTTATCATGGTAAACGTTAACTGATCTCTTCAAAATTTTATTTAGGGCCTATTCTTTGTTTGAAACAAAATTGAGCTTGTGTTTTCAGAACACACTGCCAACCAGACACTAGCTGCGAAGCTCGGACAGGATGTGGCCTAGAGTAAGCATAAAATAAAAAGAGTCCAGTTGTGTGGAGATCAGCTCGAGAGCCATCCACAAGGAAACGACTCGCAAGGCAGAGGTGGAGAAGACAGCTGTCGGCCTTCTGAGCGCTACGTAGCTTAGCTCTTATACAACATTAGTCGCCTGTTTTCTTACAATAATGTTTTTGTAGAAAAATTTGTAACGAAAACGATGTCCATCTTTCCCGAAATTCGATTCACTAGATACTTTACCGTTAATTCATACTTTAGTGACACATTAAGTCAATAGAAAACGTTGTCGTCTCAATCGTGAATACTTACGCATTCCGTGAGATAACATGGCTAATAACAACGTGGCGAAATGCTTGTGGTTGTCTGGAATAACCTTTTCTCACAAGGAAATCTACGGCGATAAACGTTTACATTGCGGCTTCAAGTTCATGGAAACGTGCATAGCGGAGAAACCGTCTGCAACACCGTCGCGTCGAAATGAATTACTCTCCTGCAGGATAATGCCCTGCCACTAGTTTCCAAGGTTGTTTCCACTACGCTCCAGAAGTTTGGATGTCAATATCCGAAAGGAAAAATGAATATTTTATGATGTATAAAGATTTTAATTTGATTACTCATATGTGAAAACGGATTTCGAACCCACAAAGCGAGCAGTACGATATTTTTCAGATAATAATGTTGTGTCTTCTTCGATAATACCTAGTTACCAAAGAATGAAAAGCACGTACGCACGAAAGAGCAATATTTTAATTCTTCTAAAAACGTTGAAACATTTGTAAAGCTTATGGGACTTAATTGCAGGGTCATCAGTTCGTAAACAGGCAAACTTCTAATGTACTAATTTATACTAAAGACAACACAAACATCCATGCCCGAGGGAGGATTCGAACCTCCGACGCGGGAGGCTGCGCGATCCGCAACATGACGCTCCAGACCGCTCGGCTACTCTCGCGCGATTTTAATTCTTCAAATTAGGGCAATTTAAATTTTATACTTACTGATGTCCAGCTTCATTAAAATAATATGAATGAACTAAGAAGTAAAATATTAATATTTCCTCTGAAAACAGGTGTTCAGATGAAAAAAACTTTATTATATCTGTCCTACTCATATAGAAGAAAATAATTAAATTGCTTTTAATCCATGTTGAAACGGTTTCTAAGACCCTGCAACTGTAGATTCATTGTTCTGTCATGTACAAAGTAACATTATATAATTGCGAACACATATGTCTCTTCTTAAGGTTGTTAAATCATGTTGAGAGATTCGAAAATTTCTGCCGGAGCGCGACTCAAACCACCATCACTAGCGCTTTTCGAAACAGATGTTTACCGTTCAACGTCAGTCTCGTGGTGAGATAACGTACCTACATACCTATCACACTAGAAAAGTGTGCCGAACAACTTACCAGAGGGCGCTCTGGGCTGTGGGTATTTTTCAGCGCAGAGGGTACGGGTTCGCAGGATACGTGCATTTGCTGAACCACAGCAGAATATCATCTCCCCTGTTTCACTTCTCGAGTTGCTACTAGTGTTGAAAGAAAGAAAATTTGAATGTACTACACCATTTATACGTGAAACAGCACGATTACTGTATACAGAAAACTGAAACCGTGATTGTAACAAGGTAAAACACCATCATAAATACCATTCACTATTTAAAGTACTGCACAATATGGAAAAAAATTAAACGAAAACTAACGTACCGTGCAATACGTCTCGAACAACATAACTGACTGCAGACTACGTAATGGTAGGTAGAGTAAGTACTCTAAAATATAATATGCTGTTGACGGAGTGTCAATGCAACGACATTGCTAATATCCATACCAAGCGACGCGCAGTCCTTCTTAGAAGCACATGTGCTTCACAAAGTATACATCCGGACACAAGTTTATTGGACAATATTTTTTGGATGAGTACTATCATCTTTCAAAGTTTAGGAACGTGAGCAGGTGGGGCATAACAGCTTTGACATAATTGCGAAACGACATATTGACCATAGCTGTTTATTTTTTCTCTCAGCTACCGGTTTCGGTCAGTTTACCATTATCAAGCGTTAGCCTGAAGTAGATGAAAGTTATTAAAGAATTAGTCAACCATATAACACAGTAACAAAAAAATACAGAAAGTTACATGTGACATACTTACAGAAATTAGCTAATTTCTGTAAGTTACATGTGAAATACTTACAGAAATTAGCTAATTTCTGTAAGTATTTCACATGTAACTTACTGTATTTTTTAATGTTTTATATGGTTGACTATTGCTTTGATAACTTTCATATGTCGTTCTGCCATATTTCAAATTGTTCGATACTTTTTGAATACTCTCTCTCTCCCTCTCTCTTTCTCTCTCTCCCTCTCTCTCTCTCTCTCTCTCTCTTTCTCTTTCTCTCTCTCTCTCTCTCTCTCTCTCTCTCTCTCTCTCTCTCTCTATATATATATATATATATATATATATATATATATATATATATTTTTTTTCTTTTTTTTATGGGACTTAACTACGGGGTCATCAGTCCCTAAACATACAAACTACTTATGAACTAGCTAATACTACGGACGGCACAAATATCCATGCCCGAGGGGGGATTCGAACCCCCGACCGTAGTGGCCGTGCAGACCGTGACTGGAGTGCCTCAGTCTCCTCGGCCACCGCGGCCGGCTCTATATTGCAAACATGCCATCATTCATACCAGCACACTTCACAGACACACAACTGAGTTCTCCGGCTGCTCCGTGGAGATGAAAAAGGAAGTTATATTCACTGAAGACAGCTTGCGTCCGTTTATTCAATAAATAAAATACATTTCATATTTACAACTGCTGCATTGCTTTAGCTTATGGAATGTACATTTATTCATGTTTCAGTCTTGCAATTGAGGTATGGATGCACACTACCAAACATGAGTACGAAATTCATTCTATCTTAAGTGTTTCCTTATTACGCAGAATTTGGCATTGGTCTATACGATTTTTCAGCATTCAATAAGTTTTGGTATCAATATAACTTGATGTACATAACGAATAATGTCTACTAAATCTGTTATATCAACTTTTTATTCGGATTTTATATCCCTCGTTGAAAGTACTCACCTCCAACGAGAGACAAAGACCCCTGATCATTACTTCTTCTTAAAACTTTTTGATTTGCAAGTTGCGTAGACGAGGCTTACATTTGCATTCACTGCAGTTCAAAAAAATTTTGAAATGTCTGTAAATCTATCGGACCAAACTGTGTGGTCATCAGTCCGCAGCTTACAAAATACTTAAACCTAGGTAAACTAAGGACAACACACACACCCATGCCCCAGAGAGGACTCGAACCTCCACGGCGAGCAACCGCGCGCTCCGCAGCGAGACGCTTTAGACCGCTCGGCTACTTCGTCGAGACTGCAGTTCAACGGGATGATCATGAGATACCTAACACCGAAGTATATGCTTTTGTTACGGTATGCTCGACGAAAGGCGGGTTATGAGAAACATATCCATGTAATAATCTGGAAATGAAATTAGTGTCTACTTCGATATTGTACTGCTTGAATGCGAAAGTGATGTTCATTATAAAAAGCTCGCGATAAAGAAACGTGAAAATTGTTCCCTTCTACTTTGTTTCAACGAATTTGTAGAAATCTTGCAGCTGTACTTTCAGGAGTTATATAAGCACTATGAGATGTGTAGAATATGAGTGTTTTGCAGTATCGTAATTATTTAAAGCAGAGGGATCTTCTCACTGTTGACTGCAGATGTAAAGATACTGTGACTTCGTTGAATTACTTTCGATTTCTCACCAATGGTTCAGATATCTTGTTACTTTGTTCCTCTTTATCGTAATGTCTTGGTAGCTGACATAGCTGGGAGATCACCGTGGTGACAGGACCAGCTCCCATTCTCCCATTCTTTTTAATGTTTACACCGCTGATATTCCAGCTACGCAATCTAGAAAATTCATTTATGCCGATGACATTGCCATAGCGTCACAACACAGAGACATCCATGTGACGGAAACTACTTTAACATCTGACCTAGCTCTCCTCAGAAATTACTTCGCAATGTGGAAACTAAAGCCAAACCCAAATAAAACGGAAGTATCTTGTTTCCATCTCAATAATAGGATGGCCGACTATAAACTTAATATCTCGTTTGATGGTGTTCAACTTGAACATAATGAACATCCAAAATACCTGGGAGTAATCTCGGATAGATCTCTTACTTTTAAGTACCACCTTCATAAAACAGCAGACAAAGTTAAAACTAGGAATAACATATTGCAGCACTTAGCAGGATCATCTTGGGGAGCCAGTGCTAAGGTTTTGCGTACAACAGCTTTGTCCCTAGTTTACTCTGCAGCTGAATACTGTTCTCCTGTCTGGCTCAACAGTGCTCATGTGAGAGACATTGATGTACAATTAAATAGAGCAATGAGATTGATCAGTGGCACTCTGATGGCTACACCACTTCAATGGCTCCCAATATTATGCAACATCGTTCCCCCTGATCTAAGACGGAAGGAAGCCTTAATGAGAGAGTATTATAAGATCTTGTCCACTCCTGAGCTTCCTATCCTGCAAGACCTTCCACCACCGGTCAGCCGGCTGAAATCACGTAAACCACCTCTTAAAACAGCTGTGCAACTACATGAGAGTGGCTTCTCACCTAAATCAAACTGGGCAAGAATTTGGGATTCGTTTAATGGAAAAAACAGCATCTGGATAGACGATCCCTCTAAGCAGCTCCAAGGAATGGACCTTCCCAGGAGAGAATGGTCTTTGATCAACCGTTTCCGAACTGGTGTTGGTCGCTGTAACTATTGGAAATTCAAATGGGGACAGACAGACGACCAGTCATGTTACTGTGGAGCAGACATTCAAACGATGACCCATATAATTACTAATTGCCCATTACGATCATTCTCAGGAGGGATGACCGAACTCCATATAGTCAGTCAGGAAGCTGTCCAGTGGTTAAAGGAGTTGGACTTGGCTCTGTGACAGAGATATGTTTTATCTTATTAACTAGACACTAGTATATCTTACTAAAGTATTATATGTAGCTGACATTATACCATACGATATATATATATATATATATATCGTAATGTCAGTTGTAGTATGCCACTTCTTCACGTAAATGACAGAGCCAAAACTTTGTATTATCCAGTGGTATTCTATATTATTGTTCCGTATTGTTCTGAAAGTTATACGTCAGTGGTGTCTCCAGTAAGTGCTTCCGTCCTCGCCTGTAGTTTTATGGCGTTCTCCGTGAGCTTAATTTCCAACAAAATACGTTAATTACACACAGGAACCACTACCGACTCTAGGGCAGATTACCGCAAGGACGTAATACGAATAGCACGTCAGAAAATCAGAGGCAAATGGTAAATCACTGCAGTGCCGATATGAACCACAAAAGGGGAAATCCAGTGAGAGATAGCGACTTTGACGGCGGGGTTTTACGGCCTGGCGCCAGCGAACGAGTTCCTCGCAAACGGCGAAGTTGGCCGGATGTTCTCTTGTCACTGTCACCTGAGCAGCGAGCGCTGATGGCCCGCTCTGCCACACTAACTTTGTGCCAATGTTAGGTCTACACATTCAAAAACTTCACTGTGCGTATACTGATAAGCAGCTGTAGTCTAAAGTGACTATATATGTCTACGAATGCAGTCCTAAAGCCGAAATCTATTTGAAATTTTTTTCCTTTCACAAATATTTCAATAGACCTGCACGTCAAGCCAAATTAACTCACACGTAAGCGTGACATTTGTGATGATTTTCTATGTATTAATTTACGAGCAACAAATACACACGCCGGCCGCGGTGACCGAGGGGACTGAGGCGCTCCAGTCACGGTCTGCACGGCCACTACGGTCGGGGGTTCGAATCCCCCCTCGGGCATGGATATTTGTGCCGTCCTTAGTCTTAGCAAGTTCATAAGTAGTTTGTAAGCTTAGGGACTGATGACCCCGTAGTTAAGTCCCATCAGTTCTACAAACTTTTGAACATTTGAAATACACACGACTTTGTTGAAATGCCTCAAAACAAATCTTAAACAAAACTGTCCAGTAAGACCGGAATTTTTCATACACAGATCACAGATGAAGATGCTGTTATTTATTTAGTATGTTCAGTTACGAGGCGCATCTGGAAATTAAGTCCCATTTTTAAAAAACAAATAGAACATAATTACATGAAAAATTCTCTTGGCAATAGATACAAAATATTAGAGCTATTTTTCTAAATAGTCGCCAAAACAATTGAGGCACTAGTCATATCGTTGGGTCAACTTTTGTAATCGTATGTTACATAAGTATGCCGCTTGTGATTGTAATCAGTTTGTGACAGTCATCTTCAGCTCTTTGTCGTTGTAGAGCGCTGGCCAGAGGGCAGTAATTTCTTGACGTGTAGGAAAATATGGAAATCGCTGGGAGAAAGATCAGGACTGCTTGCTGGATGATTAAACAGCTCCCAGCCGAACTTCTTGAAAGCAGTTGCTGTGGACCGGGCCATATGGGGTCATGCGTTGTCATGGAGCAGCACAACATCTGCAGTTAGCATTCCAATCCTCTTGCACTGAAGATCCACGGTTTGAAAATTGTGTCAGTTATTTATGTAACAATGTCGAAAAATAGCTCAAACCTTTTGTTACCAATAAAGTTTTTCTTGTTACTATGTTGACTTTGTTTTAAAAGAAGTAAGGAAAGTGACTGACTAGAATCCCTAAGTAATAGAAGGCAGTACGTTCATCAGAGACGAGTATTACCGTCAGGCCGTACCCGTGAGGAATGTCATAGGACAGCTACTATTTTCTATCTGTATAAATGATCTGATGGACAGAGTAACTTGTAATTTGCGGCTGTTTACTGATGATGCTGTGGTGTATGGAGGGGTGTCATCATTAATTGACTGTAATAGCATGCATGATTACTTAGAAAAAATTTCTAATTACTGTGAAGAATGACACCTAGCTACTATTGTAGAAAAATGCAAAGTGATGCACATGAGTAGGGAAAACAATCCCATGATATTAGAATACAGCTTTAATTGTGAGTTTCTTGATACAGTCGCGTCGTTCAAATATACAGGCGCAACATTGCAGAGCGATATGGAACGAACATGTAAGGACAGTTGTGAGTAAGGCGGACAGCCGACTTCGGTTTATTAGGAGAATTTTGGGAAGATGTACTTCATCTATAAAGGAGACGGCATATAAAACGCTTGTACGACCACGTATTGAGTATTGCTCAAGTGTTAGGGACTCGCAGCAGATCAGTTTGAAGGAAAACATAGAAGCAGTTCAGAGGCAGCAGCTAAATTCGTTACTGGTAGGAAATGCTCTGGGAACTCAAATGGGGATCGCTGGAGGAAAGACGACGTTCTCTTCGAGAAATTCTGTTGAGGAAATTTAGAAGGCCGGAATCTGAAGCTGAGTGTAGTACGATGTTGCTGCCGCCTACTTACATTTTGCATAAAGATCACAAAGACAACAAAGACAATACATTTTTTAAGTGCCTGGGAGAGGGTTCATCGAACCACCTTTATACTATTCATCTATCATTCCATTCTCGAATAGCGCGCGGGATGAAAGAACATCTGAATCTCTCCGTTCGAGCTCTGATTTCTTGTATTTTATCCTGACGATAATTTACACCTGTGTAGGTGGGAATCAACAATACATTTTGGCATTCGGAGGAGAATGTTGGCGATTGGAGTTTCGTAAGTAGCATACGCCGCAGGGAGAAGCACCGCTTTTGTAATGATTCCCATCCCAGATCCTGTATCATTTCCGTAACGCTGTCTCCCCTGTATCATGACAATACGAAACAAGCTGCCGTTCTCTTGACTTTTTCGGCGGCTTCCGTCAAACCCACTTCATAGCGATCCCACACTGGGAAGCAGTACTCCAAATGAGGACGGACAAGCGTAGTGTATACAGTCTCTTTAGTAGTTCTGTTGCATCTTTTAAGTGTTCTGCCAATAAATCGCAGTCTCTTGTTCGCCTTTCCTACGACATAATCTACGTGTTCTTTCTAGTTTAAGTATGATGTAATAGTAATTCCTAGGTATTTAGTGGAGTTTACGGCCTTCACATTTGGTTGACTTATCTTCAAAACAAAGTTCAATAGATTTCGTTCTCATATGGACGACTTCACAGTTTTCATTAGTTAAGAGTCAATTGCTAATTTTTACACCATAGTGATATCTTATTTAGATTGTTCTGCAGGTGAGCCGTGGCGGAGTGGCCGAGCGCATTGAGACGCTATGCTACGATGCGCGTGGCCGTTTCTCTGGGGTTCCAATCCCCCCCCCCCCCCCGGGAATGGATGTTTGTGCTGTCTTTAGTATAAGTTAGTTTATAAGTTTAGGGACTGATTACCCCGTAGTTAAGTCCCTTAAGCTTTACAAACATTTCAACATTTCTTCTGCAGGTAGGTTTCATCTTCAGACGACAATAGAAATTAGGGATCTTACAGAGGCGTATAAATATTGTTTCTTCCCTCATTCTATTTGGGAGTGGAATAAGAAAGGAAATGCCTACTAGTGGTATTGTGTAGTCTCCGTCACTTATGGTGGATTGCAGAGTATATATGTAGATGTACTTTCGTACAAGACGCAAAACGTTGATGTTGTCCAAAGCCCAGAAATTTTAGTAGTGATGGTTATTTATTCCTAAGAGCTTCAGCAAGTAAGTTACACATGCCTTCCGACTGGAAGATCTTATGACAACAGAATTACCAATTATCAGAGACGGTGCACGCAGTATTTTTTTGTGTAGTCACAGATCGGCTGGAGTGTGGGTAACAGTTGCTTCACACTGCGCTACTAAAATGCATATGGACAAAGTCTTTTCCGGTTCATATTTTATACCTGTTAAGTTTCTTTAAGAGTATGCTGATTCAATTAGTCCATATGTAATGAACTTGTACAACAGCTCGATCAGCAAAAGATCTGTACCAGAAGAAGAAGAAAGTTGCACAGGCCACGCCAGGTTTTTTTTTTTTCTTTTATTTATTTATTTATTTTTTTTTTTTTTTTAAGGCGGATTAAATCCGCAAAGATACTAGCCCATATCACTGACGTCAAGTTTTCTGCAGGATTATCGAACATTTGCTTTGTTCGAACATCATGAATTACTTCACAGAGAATGATATGTTGGCCTGTAGTCGGATTTGGAAAGTTTCGTTCTTGTCAAACACAGTTAGTTCTTCATTCAAGCGAACTGATGGGAGCTATCGACAATGAATATAAAATCTATTCCGTATTTTTAGATTTCAGGAAGGCTTGTGACACTGTACCTCACAGCCGACTTCTAATCAAATTTCGTGATTATACAAGTCGTTTCAATTGTGAGATTAGATCGCGATATGCTGTCAGAAACAATATGACGAAAGTCATCGAGGAAAATAGTAATGATTTTTGGTATTCCTTAGGGAAGTGGTATATCACCGACTTTTCCTTTCCTCCATAAAAGATTTACGAGACAGTGTGAACAATCATCTTAGGTTGTTTGCAGATGCTGTTGCAGGTTGTCTACTTTGACAAAAATGTCTAAACTTAATGCAAAATAATGTAGATGGCATGCCTCTAAATAAAGTAAAATGCCAGGTCGTCCATATCAGCACTAAAAGAAATAGGTCAAACGTTGTTAACGTTGTAAATATGTGAAATCTAAGGCCCATATAGACGACCACCTGTCAAGGAACTACAATGACGAACAACTTAAATTGGGAAGAACACAAAGAAATTGTTGTAGGGGTGGCAAATCAAAGTCCGCGTTTCACTGGCAGAATACTTAGATTAGTGTTTATCAAACTTGTCGAATATGCTACCCCCTTTCGAGTAAAAATAACCTGGTGACCCCTACCAAATAAAAATGTTCTGGCGAACCCCTCCCCCCCCTCTCCTTCTCACGAACCGTATCTCAGGGGAAACAAATTTAATCTTCTTTATTTTGTTCAGCTTCCTTTTAAATTGTCAGACGAAGCTTTTTGTTTATTTTTCGGAATGAAACACAGTATCCTATCATCATTTTCGACAGAATAATATAATAATAACTTTTTCGCATCTGAGGCAAGACTCCGAAGCGTTTTATATTCATTAAGAAAGGTACTACCCCTGTGTAGACAATTTTAAAAAATGGAGATCTTTTTTCGAATCTTTCATAGTTAATTTATGAAACTCTTTTACCTATCGATTGGTTCCTGAAAACAGTTTTCAGACTTCGCGCTTATTCATCATTAACACACTGTATTATAAAACAATTAAAAAAATGTTACACCAGGAACTCCGTAATTTTAGCAGTTAGTATTACTCAGGCAAAAGTATTTTTTTATTACTGAACCCCTGGTTACCTGGTTATTTTATGGTGTAAGTGACGGCGACCCCCCCCCCCTTTCCAAGCAAGGCTTTGTGCCCTCTCCCTCCCCCCCCCCTCCACCCGTGTGGTCGCGACCTATACGTTGAAAAACATTGACTTAGAGGATAGAACGGTTCCACTAAAGATTACGGTTCGTCCCTTCTCTTTTGAAATTTTGCTGCGCAGTGGGCGATCCTTACCAGTTGGGACGGACGAAGAATATCGGAAAACAGGCCAGAGAGTGTCACGTAAATGATGCACGAGTTGGAGTGGAAATTATTTTGATAAATTTTCTCCTCCGAATGCGAATATATTTTGTTGGCACCGACCTACATATGTAGAAAAATCATCATCATAAATAAGAGGGTGAGGTCTAAAATGCGAGGATTTGTATGTTCCTTTTTCTGAAGCACTATTCGAGGATAAATGCTGGAGAAGTAGGCTGAAAGCGGTTCCATGAATTCTCTGCCAGGCACTTAAATGTGAATTACAGAGCAGCTATGTAAATGTAGGCGTAGTATCTTGTATCTTGCGCATGTATCTTGTGGAATTTGCAAGTATAATACAGCATTCAATAGACGTTACTTGGATTTAACGTAATAACTCCCTGTTCGAAATACCCTCGCAGAAATTAGTGACTGTTGCATTTAAGTTGGATGTGACGTGTCAGATAAGAAGAATTTGTTCCAGCTGTAAATACTCCTGGCGAACAAACAAAAGAAGGCGAATATCTCCCTGATTAAAATGTGTTACAGACCTGGAAACTAAACTTCAATAGTTCAAAGTTTGTGTAACTAAGGTACCTGGTACCTTAATTTACAAACTACTTGAAGTAACTTGTACTAAGGGCAAGACACGGACACCCATGCACATTGACAGCTCTTTACTCACATGATGTGATGAGTGTTACAAGGGATATCAAATAGATTATGCATTTCTTGATTTCCGGAAGTCCTTTGACACTGTACCTCACAAGCGTCTTCTTATCAAATTGTGTGTTTATGGAATATCGCCACATTTTTGCGACTGGATTAGTGATTTCCTATCAGAAAGGAAACAGTACGTCGAACTGACGGAAAGTCATCAAACATAACACAAGTCATAATTGGCAAGGAACTGTTATAGGCCCCTACTGTTTTTTATTATTATTATTATAAAAGATTTAACAGCAAATGCGAGCAGTTCTCTTAGACTGTTCGCGGATAATTCTGTCACTTAACGGTTAGTAAATTCAGCAGAAAGTCAAAAGCAACAGCAATACGATTTAGATATCTGCATCGTACAGAAATTAGCAATTCACACTTAATAATGATAAGTGTGAAGACATCCATAAGACCACTAAAAGAAATCCGATAAATTTGATTAAATACGTAGAACTAGCAATTTCGAAACAACTTAAATCGGAGATAACACATGGGAAATATTGTAGCGAAGGTGAACCAAAGGCTACGTTTCATTGGCGAAACACTTGGAAGATGCAACGTTCCGCTACAGAAACTGCCTACACTTGTGCGTCCCATTTCGGTTTATTGCTGTCCATTGTGGGATCCACAAAAAGTGGGGCTAGCAGATGGTAATTATAGATAAAATTTAGAGAAGGGCAGCTCGTTTTGTATTATCGCCAGAACAAAGGAGAGGGTATCATGCAAATCAAGCATGAGTTGGGGTGGAAATCGTTAAAGGAAAGTCGTTATTCGTCGCGGCGAAATATATTCGAGAAATTTATTTCATAAACTTTCTCTTCCGACTGCAAACGTATTTTGATAGCACCCACCTACACAGAGAGAAACACGAGAAATCAAATAGAAAACGGAAAGATTTAGGTGTTCATTTTTTCCGCGCTCCATTACACGAATATCATAAAAGCGGTTTGATTCACGTTCTGCCATGCACTTCAATGTGACTTGTAGAGTATTTATGTAGATGCCAGAAGGAGGTCTCTAACATCCGACGCAAGCGACCGAAATTTATGAACCAGTTGCCTCTGTCCTAATTATGCCACCGTTACCAGTAATTTTTCGATGCGAACATATTCACGCTCTTTTAATACAAGACACGCGTAAACCGCTTATTCAGGCCCTACCGCTGCTACATATGGTTTCTCCTCGATCTCCATTTTCTCCCATTAACTCTTTCTCATTCCTGTCTCTGCCACTATCTCTGTCTCCACCTTTTCAGTCGCACTTCCTTACAACTATCTCCTTCTCTATCTCAGTCAGTGTCGCTGCATGCCATTCTATTTGTCCATTTTTCCCAATGGAACAGGCTCTTTGGAATCCTTTGCTATCTGTTTGTTCAGTCACCATTATATCATCTCTACACATGTCCTTGTGGAAGAATTTTTTAACATCGTAGTCCGAGAAATTTAAAACACATGGGTGAAGAGGACGGGAGGAGGTGGTCAAACAACCTGGTTTATATTTTCCGTGATTTGCCTGGATGGCTTCTATCAAAGGAGACGGTCGATTTCCTTCATCAGCCTTAGCAAAAATCAATCCGAAAAGGTGCTTCTACATCTATCTACATATATACTGTGCAAGTTAAATTGAAGTGCATGGCAGAGAGTACATCGAACCGCCTTTATGATAGTTATATACAGCTCGTGCGAAAAAGGAACACCTAAATCTTTCTGTTTTCGATCTGATTTCTCTTATTTCATTTTGATGATCATGTCTTCCTATGTAGGTGGGTGCTCAAAAAATATGTTCGCATCGGCAGAGAAAGTTAGTGAAAGAAATAGCGCAAATAGATCTCGCCGCAACAAGTAAGCCTTTATTTTAATCATTTCCACCCCAACTCGTGCCTCATTTTCGTGACACTCTCTCCCATTTATCACGATTATACAAAACGAGCTGCCCTTCTCTAAATCGTCTGTTAGTCCCACCTAGTGTGGATCCCACAATACGCAGCAATACTCCAAAATAGTTCTTCAGTAGAACTGTTGTATCCGCCAAGTGTTCTGCCAATGATCATAACCTTTGGATTGCCCTCCCTACAATAATTTCTTTGTGTCCTTTTCCATTTAAGTTTCTAGTACGTACAGCCTCGCGGGAGTATCCGAGCGGTCTGGAGCGCTACGTTACGGATCACGCGGCATCCCGCGTCGTAGGTTCGAATCCTCCCTCGGGCATGGATATGTGTGTTTTCCTTAGGTTAGTTTAACTTGTTTCAAGTAGTTTGCAAGACTAGGGACTGATGACCAAGTAGTTTGGTCCCATAGAATTACAAACATTTGAAATGTTTATTTTTGGTAATTATTATTCCTAGGTACTGAGTGAAATTAACGAACTGTAGGACTGATTTATCGTGTAACTGAAGTTTGTCGGATTTCGTTTAGTGCCCATATGAATGACTTCACACATATGACTATTAAGGATCAATCGCCAGTTGTGCACCAAACAGATATCTAAATCATTTTGACTTTCTGGTGACTTAACTAACAGATAAATCTGAGCATCTAAGAGACCTACCGGGTTTGTCGCTTAAATCGTTCATACAATTAAGGAACAGGAAGGGCCCTACAAGACTTCTCTGAAGAACGCCAGATCTCACTTATGTTATACTCAATGACTTAGCGTCGATACAACATACTCTGTCCTTTCTGACAAGAAATCACGACTTCAATCGCACAACTGTGGCGATATATTGTGAGCATGCAATTTCATGAGAAGACGCTTGTGAAGTACAGTGTCAAAGGCCTTCCGTAAATCTAGAAATACGGATTCTATTTGACATCCCTTGTCGATAGCACTCACCACATCATGTCAGTAAACAGCTAGTCCTCTTCGCTAGAACGATAGTTCTGAATCGTGTTGACGGTCAATAGGTCGTTCTCTTCGAGGTAGTTTGTAATATTTGAGGAAAGTGCATGTTCTAATATCCTGCTGCAAACCTATATGATGTAACTTTTCTTATCACTCCTATCGCCTTTTTTGATGTTGGAGTGACCTGTACAACTTTCCAGTATTTGGGTATAGAAAGTTCGCTGAGGGAGCGGTTGTATATGATTGTTAGGTATTAGCCTATTGCATTATCATGCTGCGAAAGGAACCTAATTGGTGTACAATCGGGACCGATAAGCATACTTTTGTTATATGATTTAATTTGCTTTAAATTTCTAGGGCAGTCTACTTCTAAATTACGCATGCTGGCAGCTGTTCTTGATACGAATTCTGGATTATTTGCTTTGTCCGGTGAAGGAATTTCGGAAAGCTGTCTTTAGCCATCCTGCTTTAGCAGAACTGTCATCAGTAGCATCACCGTGTCTATCGTGTAATGAACGAATTGATTGTGTTTCGTCGCTAGTATAATTTACATACGTCCTTAGGATTGTCTACAAAATTACGTGACAGGGTATTATTGTGTTAACTATTGTAAGTTTCTCGCATTGAAGTTCCAGCTAAATTTCTAGTTTCTGTAAAAGAGTGCCAGTCGTGAGGATTATGTGTCCGTTTAAATTTTGCATGTATTTTTCTTGCTTTTGCAATAGTGATCTAAGCTGTTTCGTGTACCACGGCGGGTCAGTCCTCTCTTTTGTTAATTTGTTTGGTATAAATCTCTCAATACCTGTCGGTATTATTTCTGTACATGTAACCCAGAAAGGCTGGAGGTTGTCTCACAGGAAAGCGTTAATCAAATTTTATCTGATTTCTTAAATATATATATATATCGGATAAACTTAGTAGATTTGCAAAAAATAAATAATAAAAAAATAAAAAATAAAAATAAATAAATATAAATAAAAAAAGCAAGAAAGCTACGACAATTCCGCTTCTACTAATCCCTGCGTTTATTTTTATTCCCTCTTTTAACTCCTGATTATTTGTTGCCTAGATGTCAATTCAGTTATCACAACAATTTACTAATTGCTCAAGACGGAGAATGCGTTCAGTACAATTTCGATGTTTCATGCTTGCCTCCAGTTTTGAACATTAATTTTTCCAAAATATCGAGGGGAAGTTAAAGTCGCTACCGATTAAAATTGCAATGCTTTCACTGCGTTTTTTAAATTTGAGCCAAGCTTTCTTTGAACATTTCTGCAATAGAATCATCTGAGTCAGAGGGTCGGTAAAAAGAACCAATTAAAAATTTATTCCGGTTGTCAGGTGTAATCTCCATCCATACGAACTCACAGGAATTATCTACTTCAATTTCACTACAGGATAAACCTCCTGTGACAGTAAAAATCAAGCCGCCACCTATCTTCAATCTATCTTTTTGAACACCATTTGCCCCCTTGTAAAAATATCATCTTAGCTGATCTCTGGCTATACCTAGCTTTCGGTACCTATAATGATTTGAGTTTCAGTACTTTGTATTATCGCTTGAAGCTCTGCCCACACAGCGATGACAATTTGGGTTACACCAATGGTGTCGCGGCGGAATAGCCGTGTGCACTAAGGTACCTTGATTCGATGCACACGGCCGTTCGCCGTTGGAGTTTCGAGTCCTCCCTCGTGCATGGGTGTGTGAGATGTTATTAGGATAATTTAGTTTAAGTAGTTCGCATGTTTAGGGAACGATGACCACTGTACTTACGTACCATAACTTTACAAACATTTGAACGTTTTGGAGACCACTGGATTTTAGGTGTTCATCCTACTTTGACCTGTACCCTTTGAAACACTTTTTGTGTGTTCCCGAGGCCCTCTAACCTAAATAACCGCCCAGTCCACGCCACACAGCTCCCGCTACCCGAGTAGCCGCTTCCTGCGTGTGGTGGACTCTTATTCGCCGGCCGCGGTGGCCGAGGGGACTGAGGCGCTCCAGTCACGGTCTGCACGGCCACTACGGTCGGGGGTTCAAATCCCCCCTCGGACATGGATATTTGTGCCGTCCTTAGTATAAGGTAGTAAATAAGTAGTTTGTAAATTTAAGGACTGATGACCCCGTAGTTACGTTCCATAAGCTTCACAAACATTTGAACATTTTTTTGACTCTTATTCAGCGAAACCCGGAACCCCATCAAACGATTGCTCAACTCTAGGAATATGCAGCCTACAAGGTCGCAGAATTGTCTGAGCCTCTGATGAAGACCTACCACTCGGCTCTGTAGGGCAGCGGTGGCTCTTTATGGTTCCCTGCCCTCTGTTTCAGATGATGTGGAGGTGAGTGTGACGAAAGTTTTCAATTTCTGTGAACTTTCTGGACTCTGGCCTAGGCTGGAGGTTTTAGGACGTTAACGAATGGCTAGCCCACCACTCCTCTGGCATGGTATTTTGAGTACGTCTAAGACTGTAAACCTTCGACGCTCACCATCTTGCTATGTTTGGTTGGGTCTTTGCTTCTTTCCCCTTATCGTTTGGCTAGTTTGGTTACTTTCCTTTCTGTTCCCTATTTGTGTTCATTCCATTTTATTCAGGTCACACGTATCGCCTAATTATCTTGCACGGCCGCTAAAGACCTAGTTGTCGTGCGCCCATAACATCATATCCATCATCCACCGGCTCTGTTCCAGAGTTTCACAGTCGGTCCGGTCAACTATGCTGCAGGTGGCTAGCTCTGCCTACATCTTGCAAGTATGACTGGGGCAGGCTTTGCCACTTCAGATTGACGCTCAAAACCGGAGAGAATCTCTTCCGATTCAAAACGAGACACGTCGTTGCTAACGAAGTGAGCCACCACCCGCAGTTGGCTGATATCCGTACCCTTCATAGCAACCGGAAGGACCCGTTTCACATGTGGAATGACTCCACCCGGTATGCTCGCGGAGTGCTCATTGACCTTCTTCCCCTCCTTGGCAGCCATCTCCCTAAAGCCGTCCTCACACGGAACGTGTTGTCCCAACGTGGCGCAGGCCAGACGTGCTGTCTACCTAGCTACAGCACGCTCCGAAACGACATGCTACATCATACGGAACACAACGTGATGCTCATCGTGATTTGCGACCACAGCGCTCTCCAGCGCCCGTTGGGGGCTGGCGCGTAGATCATTGTCTCTACAAAGATGTATGTGCGTACAATTACACGGTATCTGTTAGCGAACGCCGGGAAAAAAATGGATACTGTAGCTTTCTTATGCTTGCACGTTGCATGCAATACTCTTCCAGAAATTGTAATTTTTTCTTCAAGAAACACAAAGACGGTACATTAACTGAAAGCGTTTGATTCAAATGTTCAAATGTCTGTAAATCTATCGGACCAAACTACGTGGTCATCAGTCCGTAGCTTACAAACTACTTAAACCTAGGTAAACTAACCTAAGGACAAACACACACACCCATGCCCCAGGGACGACTCGATCCTCCACGGCGAGCAACCGCGCGCTCCGCAGCGAGACGCTTTAGACCGCTCGGCTACTCCACCGCGGCAAAAGCGTTTGATAATGATAACAAAATGTACTCCTAAATCACTTTTGGCAAAATATCATAAAAAAACTGTAAACGTTGAAAATCTTCATCTGCGCCAGCTCCACTTGTCTTGCTATCTTATATTACTATTTTTCACGATGTACATATTCTGCATATCCAAATGTTTATTTTGGCATTCCTTCGAAGATATTAAGCAATGCCTGCTTGTTCATACACGCGGGACAACGCCTCAGTTCGACAATGTTGGTTGTGATAATTTTTGTTTTTAGTATTGTACGTAAACACTTTTGCTCCTTTACTTCATTTGCTTCCCTAACCACACTGTATCTGCACTGTGAAACTGAACTATTCCAGCACTGTACCGAACTACAACAAAACTCAAACACCGTGGCGAAAACCGAATGACGTGGGGTACTGTCTCGAAATTTATTGGTGCCTGTGCGCTTGCACAAAATACTCAACAAGTTCTCTCGTTGGCAAAGTTCGTTCATGTTTGTAATAAATAACGTGGAATACTGGTTATTATAATTGTATTAAATTAACAAATAAATTACGTAAACCGTAAGTAAACCCACTCGTTAAAAAATATTTCCGAGAGTGTAGATGCAAACCTGTTTTTTTACATCTCTTTCCCTCCATAGCTCGTAACGCTAACCACAACGCTAATCCGCTAATTAAATTAACAAAAAATAAAAAAAACCAGAAACATTAAGGAAACAAAAAAGGAAAAAAATAAAAATAAATTACTCTCAACTTCCACTCCGCAGCTCACCACAATACCAACTAAAAAAAAAGTTGTATGCTATTCCTTATTTCTCCTCGGGAGAAAACATGTTGTAATATCTTATTTATGTATGATAAAGTATCATAAAGACGCTCCTTTCATAGAATGTCGTTGTACTGTAGCATAGGAACGATATCCTTTCACGGTATACAAATTGTAAGACTGACTAACGTTAAATACGATATCCTTTAAAGCTATGAATATATAGTTTCCGGTAATTTATTGTAAAAATCATACCTCAAATGATGCGTTTTCAAAAGTTCTTCAATATTCTGGCGCTTTAAAAAGATTATATTTATACATCGTACGCTAAAACGAAAGAAGGCGCGAAATAAGGAGTTCCGTTTGCAATATAGCGAATCAAAAGTTCTGCTTGTCACGTGAAAACCAGGTCGCTTTTCGTTGGCCACGTTCCACTCCACGAACCAAAAGTCTAACATGCTGGATCCTTCATTCAATGGTTCGCAAAACAGTGGAACGGCACCACGTCCTCCTCCACGTGCGTTTCCACCTCCCGTGAGAGGACGGCTAAAAGGGCTGCATTACCCGCCTAACGTTGTTGTTCCGAACTACAAGCAAACCAATCCACGATGATAGCCCGGATCTTATAGGCTGCGTGGTGACCTCATGATGAGAGACACCATCCGGCTCATTAACATTGTCCGGAACAGACAGCGCCTCAACCTGTTAGCAAGACGAACCAGTGAGGCCTGACGACCGGTCCCACGGAATGCCTGCCACGCAGTGGAGCGACCTCTCACGCAACCGCGGGTGGGGCCTCAGCCTAATTGCTAGCAGCATCAGGGCTTGTAGCTGCCGCAGGCCGACCGGTGGACACGCCCGGCATCTGTTCGGTTCCTACGACCGGCCAACAACGGCGCCCTTCGACCGGAGACCCGAGCTGTGTAACCGAGGTTAACACTGCCCGAATCTGGAAGCGCATTTATCACCAGCTGAGTCTGCATCCACACTCAGCAATCACAGTCCCTAATCACGACTATAATACCCGGAAAAACTAAAGACTAGAAAGACGCGATGTAGACTCGACAGAGGGTAACTAAGGTAAACGGAGACTACTGGAGTTGGTAATAATACAATGAAAACAACTGTCGGGATTCACACGGCGGAAGAAACACGAACCATCTCTTTAATCACGCTGTCGACGGGATTTTAAGCCCTAATACGAGGTACGTCCAGAAAGTAAGTTCCGTTTCGTTATATAAAACAAACATATACAGAAAAAATATTTATTGTACAAAAATTTACAACTATTAAACTACTTTTCTACATAGCTATCGAAATTTTGTAGACACTTGTCATAGCGTGGCAGAAGTATCTGTATGCCTTTTTCATAGAAGGTTGCCGCCTGTGTATTCAGCCATGTGGTAGCACGTTCTTTCAGCTCGTCATCATCGTTGAAATGTTGACCACCAAGGACAGATTTTTAGGTGTACGAAGAGGTGAAAGTGGCTAGGAGCGAGGCCTGGACTCTATGGATGATGATCAAACACGTCCCAGTGAATTTCCCGTAAGAGTTCAAATTCAAATGGAAATCCTCTTCTTACACCTAACACTTGTCCTGTCAACACTTAAACGATGGCGAGCTGAAAGAACATGCTATCACATGGCTGAATACACAGGCGGCAACCTTCTATGAAGGCATATAGAAACTTGCGCCACGCTATGACAAGTGCCTACAAAATTTCGGCAGCTATGTAGAAAAGTAGTTTAACAGTTGTAGATTTTTGTACAATAAATATTTTTCTGTATCTGTACACGTTTGTTTTATATAACCAAACGGAACTTACTTTCTGGACGTACACTCTTTGACATAAAACCTGGCCGCCGGCCGGCCGCCGCTGAGCCTAAGTCCGAGCCGATCGCGACATGGGACAATAAACGTGGCCGCGCTGATTCGCTCTAAGTCCAGCTATCTGCACAATCTGGCAACACTGCAGACTGCGGCAGTTCATACACTACTTCCTGAGTGCAGTTAGAAGGTAACTCGGTCAGCTACATCCGTGGTCTAGCGGAGCCGGGCGCCGTGGCTCAGCGTGCCCGGGTCAGTGGACTGAACGTCCTCTGAGCTAACTGATCAACGAACGACCAAGAACAAACAATGGAAAACGACCGCAAAAAAAAAAAAAAAAAAAAAAAAAAAAAAAAAAAAAAGGCGGAAGAGTGCGCGACTTGCATGTTTACTATTAGCAATCGGAACCGACGGTAGACAAAAATTTTAAATTCACGTCACACGTGCATCCTGATGCCACACATGTAAGGGGAGCATATGCGTAACGTATTTCATTTTTTGATACACTGGTAATAACATTTCGGCCCAATAACATCGCTGCCTCTGGCTGCAGCACTCGGCAGAGCTCTCCGCGGCCCATACACCTCGCCGGCGGCAGCGGTGGCGGCGCTGCACAGCGCTGCCTCGCCCTCTGTCCACAGCGCCTGCCGCCGCTCATCGCTCAGGATATGTAAAATACTATGAGCTAAATTATGTGAATACGTTTCATTGCACGTTCTAAAGCAACACCACAGGCACACGGCAAGTTTCGTGTCTTCATGTTTCATTTCTACAGGAGATATTTCGCATCAATGGAAGTGAATTCGAATTTCTTCGAAGGCGTTTGTATGGTGAAGCAAAGAAGACATTTAATACCATTTCCATTATTTGAAGTCGACCTTTCTGAAAGACTTATTGTATAAAGCTTTTCTTATGATTCTTCAAAGAGTTTCTTCTTGCAATCTGCAGCGTATAAAGTAAAATAAAATAAAATTCCATCCCCATACGCACTTTCCCCAACCATGAATAGAACTACTGCCTCACACCAGGCTCGCGTCACAGGACACAAGTAGAACCACACGGCCAACCACACGCTGCCGCAGCTTGCTCTCACACTATCACATATTCAATCCTGAGCCTCTAACGCATCGCGAAAGATAACCTGAAAGTCACCAAAACGAATAACTGCATTACTTGAGTGCAAAAGTTAATTTTCTGTCTCTCATTTCACGTGGGCATTACACATCATGAGTCATGAAAGTAGAAGAGGAACGTCAAGTGAACTTAGCGAGACAATTCAGTACCACTTGCGGAAGTGACTGCGCTATTACAGTGTTGCCAAATATCAGCAACGATGTTGCCAGTTCTTAGCTGTACTAGGAAGACCTGTGTAGCGATAAGCGACGAGAAATCGCGCTCGTCTCATACGGGCTTCTAGAGGCGAGTCGCCCATTTCGGTTAATATGCGGCGCTCTCTCCTGATAGATTCCATCGTCACATTTAAGATGCAGTTATTTAATTCGTCCAATGAGACCGAAACCAGCGTTTAAATTTTTTTGAAGTTTTACAGCATTACGATATTTCAGCAAATGACTAGAGAAGTTAAAAATACTGATATTGTGCTTGAAACCTACGGCAGGTCAAAGACTGAGATATATAAACTTCCAATACGATTTCAGCTTCACCCCCCTCCCTCCCCCTCCCACAAAAAAAACTAAAACAATTACTTTGTTAGGTATCTACAAAAGCTATTTTTATGAGTTATTGGAAATGAACGTTGCCACATCCGTCACTAAACAGTAAGGTATCAAACACTTCGCATCTTGAAAGCGACAGCCCACAATATTCTCAGTCCTACTGCAATCTGCCCTCAACTGGCTTCTAGCCATGCATTGAGAAGAGAGCTTTCAGTGAGAGCTTTTTGTAACAAAACGAAAAAGTAATGTGAACCATCATCTTCTCCAATGATACTAGGCACTGTTGTCCGAAGATGGACTGAATCTACGTTGAGTCTTATCAAACGCGTCTCACATTCAAGGAATATTACCTAAATGAGCAGCTATTAAGGAAATATACCCAAAGCATCGATGCAGCTGAGTATTATAAGCAAATCATGTTTATACATGCATGTTTTGAATTTAGTCCTCATGAAGCTGTAACAAAAGAGAGAATCTGTGTGGTTATGCATATTCGTAGGTTTTTTTTTTTTTTTTTTTTTTTTTTTTTTTTTACCTTTCCGTAATACTTGATGCAAAGATGAGCAAAATACAAATCCATCATCTTCGATTCTTTGGGCAGTCTTCTTTGGTTTGTACTCCTTCACTTCGTCGGCGATCTACTGGTTTCATTGAAAATACAGTAATCAAAATTACGCGACTATATGTCCCACATTTTAATGTCCTTGGTTTTTATTCTGAATGGCAGTGATGATTTCTGTTGGACTGTTTCCATATATCTGAGCCCAATTAATGACATTTTATTCCCATGACAGATGAAAGCAATTAGAACCTTGTGTCTCTATAATGAATTTTCATATGAAAAAAATTAACACCTGAAGATGGGTCTTTAAAAACATGAAAACGGTCGTGGACCTGTAAAGCAACAATATTTTTAAAAAAAAGCAATGAATACCTCATTGAGCATATTACCAGTTTTATTTCTGGGTTTATGGTTGATTCATATGCAGGACTTATCGTTATGTTTACTGTACTCCATTAACTAACAATAAGACTCACAATTTGTTGCAGAAGTCTTCCTTAATACTCAAATTTTGGCCAGTTTCCTTCGAGTTTGCTTCCTGATAAAATAAAATGTCCGCAGATCAATATGGAAATTACAAGCGACCTGTTATTGACAGAACATCTTGCTATGTTAAATAGCGTTCAATTTGAATTTTTTAAGCACGTTCCTTGATGAGGTGCTCAATAGATTCCGGACCTGTCTTTGTTGCCTGCCTCGTTGATTTCATAAAATGTTACGTAATCTCATGGCCCGATGCGATGCAGACATAGTTTTAATTGCAATGTGTTCATTACAGCGCGGTGATAAGTTTCAAATTACAAACTGCATGGCGACTTTTAGGTGCCAGGTATATCACGTCGATAGATTATCATTCGATTGGTGTCGTCGCAGATAGCGGACGACATTAATTTACTAACCATTGCAATGTTCAATGCAATTCGTGAATTTCTTTTATTTCTTATGTCACAGACAAAACACGTAAGTTCCAAGAGGTCTACCGAACATCGGTTAGGCTCCGTTTGATGGCTTCCTCTGTTCAGAACGAAAACTATCCCTCCAGCAGGCGCGCTCCACCTTCTCCGTTTCCAGACGCGCGCGCCTTCGCTCGCTGGTTGTGCCGCATTTACCAAAACGACCGTGGCTGCCGCCAACGCGTCATACCTCTAAAATGTTCAAATGTTTGTAGAGACTTAACTAAGGGGTTATCAGTCCCTAAACTTACAAAGTACTTATGAACTAGCTTATCCTAAGGGCGGCACAAATGTCCATGCCCGAGGGGGCATTCAAACCCCCGACCGTAGTAGCCGTCCAGACTGTGACTGGCGCGCCTCAGTCCCCTCGGCCACCGCGGCCGGCGTCATACCTCTTATCGACTTCAGAAAGTTAATGAAATAAATTACCCTTCAAGTTGGTGGTCACTAAATAATGAAAGAACACTTTATGTGCCAGTGTTACTATGATGTCTGACATAGCTATTAAACATTCGAAAATTTTTTGAAACTATCTTTAACGCAGTAGCAATTATCGAGTGGACAAAAGTTACTTTATACGTCTTAGTCTATTTTAAAACCACGTTTATATGATTTTCCATTTGAATAATTATTTTACACTTAAAATTTTGTATGTGTGAATTTTTCATTCAATTTCAAACGTTTCTATGAGAATACAACAGAGACATTCCATACATTTGTTTTATTTCTATTTCATCTGACCCCTCTTATGTATTAGTCACGAAAAGATCGCGAAAGTAAAAGATAGGGCGATATGAACTCACACTAAGTCTTACTAGAAATAGATTTAACGGCGAACCATTTACGACTGAAAGAGAAAGAGGCGGAAACAGCAGTTGTATAAAAATTGCCCTCCACCACACACCAATTAAGAAATGGTGTTAATGAAGCAGTGTCATCCCGTTCTAAGTTAAGTTGAAAGTTCAAGGTCTCTTGTTCAGAAGGTTGTTGGTTTGAAATGAACTGCATAATTTGTACCAACACAAGGAAACACAAACAAAGTAAGGTCTATTGCACACGAGACACGAAAGAAGGAAGGTTACGATTTAACGTCCCCTCGACAAGGGGGTCATTAGAGCGAAGCAGAAGTTCGGATTGTCATGATAAGGATGTGGAAGGAAATCGGCCGTGCCCTGCCGCAGGGACCATTCCGGCATTTGCGGTCCAAAAAAATTGCAGGAAGCTGAATTTTTGGTATGTTGTTAGGACATATTAGACCAGTATTAAACCAAGTTTGCAGCTTCGAAATCCTTTAGCTTAACTTTTGAGAGACAAAAAACCTCGCAATTTTCGGACTTTTTTCTGGTTTTGGCTTATAACTCGTGAAGGGTGGTTTTTTGACGAAAAGTTACTCATACCTTTATTAATGTATATAAAATATTCTAAAATTTAAGCCCAACCGCAGTCCAATAGTTCCCGAGATATTGGACTTCAGAAACTGACTTATTTCTCCAAAAAGTTTAAATTTCCGATTTTAATCATCTTGCGGCTAGAATATTGGCTCTAATGATCATCCCACGGGGAAAGTTATACGAAACAAAGTTATAGAGCGGTTATTTAGCTTTAACCTAAGTACAGAACAAAGTCCATAGGCCAAATAGATTTTTAATTATCGATAAAAAACGAAAAGTTGAAAAAATCGGATTACTCAATAAACTGACCCAGATGAATTGTAGTCCTCTTAAACTATATTTGTTAAAGAAAAAGGAGGAATTACATATTCACGATGATTATTAACGCACTGTATATAAATAGGATTTTTTCAACACTGTTTTCAGCAAATATTGAACAGAGAAGTTCCTTGTGTCCACTTCCTGTCATTATGGCACCGATAGCCCCCATGAATGACATGAGGTGAAAATCTACAAGCTACGTTGACGAGCTGAGGATGCTGGTGGCTCTCCACAATGTCTCGGTCTTTCAAGTGTGGTGTCGCACAAGTCGGAAGTTCGCGCCACGTGCTTTCGCCGCGCGCCGCCATGCCAGCACGGAGCGGCGTTCTTACGACGTCAGCCACGAGCGCCCTCTGCGCAACTCCGCTCGTGGCCACCACTGGACTGTATCTGTCACTTGGCAATAGGACAGGCACTAGAACAGACTCATCAGAGGCAGGCTTCTACCTAGTTAAGCTATGTATCAGCATTACACCAGTTTGCAGTAATGAAACTTGTAAAAGTTAAGTATTACAATATTTCTACGAAATATATATCTTGCTCTAATCTAGCTTAGCGTTTCTAGTTTCTGCTGTCCCACTGGCTGGTCACCTCAAACTCTGTACCCGCACACGCGTGCATCCTATTTCCCTGTGTCGGTCTCTCTCCGCTCGGCCACCGATACCTAGGACAGCCGGCGGCAACGAGACACAAAATCAAGTACAGTGGTTGGTCGTAGGTCATAAAACATGTTTCCTGACCGTAAATGCTTGTTCTTTAACTGGCTTCCAAAAGTGATGTTAGAACAATTTCGTAGTCGGTTGGGGGGGGGGGCATGGATAAAATGGAGATATACAATCTTCGAACATTTGTAAGGAAGATATTCTGTCACTTGCTCCATGAATCCATTCCATCCTGGGATGCCTGGCATGTTAGTTGCTTTTCCACACAACCACAGCAGGTCTGGGGATTTTGGCATAATGTCTCCAGCGATTTTCACTTCGTTAATTGAAATGGCTGACAAGCCAGATTTCTTTCTAGTAGAACATTGTTTAATGTGTGTGGCAGTTGTGAACGTGATAGACTCTGCAGAAACAGACTTCAAACGTGGTATGATTTTTGTCTCGGAGAACGGATGAGTGAGGGGTCATGAACATTATACCACCCATTTCATGGAACATATTTTCTCCGTGAATTGTGTTAACAATCACGTCTGCAATGTCGAACACAAACTGCATAAAAGCTCCTTTGTCAAACAGTTGTGACACTTCTCCACGGAGGATAGCGGAACTTAACAAACCGCATAGCCTCCGTATATGTACAAGAAATTCCCGTACTGTGGCAAAGATCAACAATGTGCTTTGATTCAAATTTTTTATACAAATAGGTTCCAAAGCTTATTTGAATTGAGGATAGGAAAGATTTGGGTCTCGTTGCAGCCATGACTCCGTGATCAAATCCTATGCACTTCTTTTTCCACTGTTCGAGATAAGAACGTTTGTTTTTCAGGATAATCTGTTCAAGCAACAGTTGCAGAGAATCAGGAACTGATGCTTCTGCACCTTTAAAAAGGCATCTCACGGGGGATATTGAGTAGTGTCAAATGTTTGGGAACGAATGTCTTGCAGGATAATCTCTGCAGCAGCTTTGACAACTCTAAGCCGCTCTTCAGCAGGATCGCTAAGTCTTTGATTGTACCACTTTTCATAAAGAATGTTTGTCCAATATCTGTGAACATCAAGACTAGGCTGTGATACGGACCAACCTGCGCAAAAATAATTTAATGTCCATTTTGCCGTTTTAGATGAGCTTAAACACTTGCAACTGATGGTTTGTAATTACCTGTGAAGTTCTCTGCAATCAAGTCACTTATGGAAAATTGGTTTTCCTCTCTTGCTTCTGCAAGGTTTGCATATGTACGCTTCATACCTTCGATAAGGAGGGGATGTTCAGGATGCCCTGGTTTACCTCCTGCACCAGTAGATTGCGACAAGGAGTGAAATTTTAGGTAGCAATGTTCGTGGCACTTACCCTCAGCAGCAACAAGTTCACTTATACATGAAAGACGCTGAAGAATCTGTTGTCCCCATTCACCAGCTAGTCTAGCTTTTTCCACAATCGATTCTTTCACTTCCAGTGTTTCCACTTGATGGAGTTCATCCAGTAGATATTTAGTCAATTTTATCTGTTTTTTGAAATATTCCTTGGAGAATTTTTCACCACAAAGGAAACAAAAATCTCCAATGATGTGACACCTTGAACCCGACGCACTTCTCAGCCTTTCCCCACGCGAAGACGATGGCTGAGCGGATGAATCATCTCCTCCTGGCTGAACAGATGCTTTCACATTACTTTCCTCCATGCGTCATGTACGGAGAATTCGTTTAAATTGCACAAAAACCTCATGTTCCTTTCAAGCCCATGTTTCTGACAGACTTATCAGCATGTAAATTCCACGCTTTTTCACTGTCACTGTTCCCTCTCCAAGCACTTCCCGATGACCCCGAAACAAACATCCGACGGGGGTAGCTCCGACATATTGTAAAAAATGCAAGTACCTAAAACACCACCAAGATCGAGATTTAAACGGACAGACTGGGTGTAGTGAGGAAGACCTCGGAGACAAGAAGTTTGTGAGGGAGAACGGTACACCCTCTGGGTCACCATTCGGAGTGAGGGCCTCGCTACGAACGCAAGTCCCAGTCCATCAATGGCTGACCAATACTCACAAACGGAGAGGCTTTCGTTGTTTTTACAGCAATACCTACTTTCAAAAATATATTGGTATGCACTAACACATAAATTACACATATTTATATACAATGCGTTAATAATCATCAGTAATTCATCCTTTTTGTTTAACATATATAGGATAAGAAGGCTGCAATTCATCTAGGTTAGTTTATTGAATAATCCAATTTTTCCAACTTTTCGTTTTTTGACGATAATTAAAAATCTATTGGGCCTATGGACCTCGTTCTGTACTTAGTTTAAGCTAAATAGCAGCTCTATAACTTTGTTTCGTATGACTTCCCCCTGGGATGATCATTAGAGCCAATATTCTAGCTGAAAGATGACTGAAATCGGAAATTGAAACTTTTTGGAGAAATAAGTCAGTTTTTGAAGTCCAATATCTCGGGAACTGTTGGACTCTTAGAGCTGCGGTTGGGCTTAAATTTTATAATATTTAATCTACATTAATAAAGGTATGAGTGACTTTTCGTCAAGAAACCACCCTTCGCGAGTTATAAGCCAAAACCAGAAAAAGTCCGAAAATTGGGAGTTTTTTTGGCTCTCAAAAGTTAAGCTAAAGGATTTCGAAGCTGCAAACTTTGTTTAATACTAGTCTAATATGTCCTAACAACATACCAAAAATTTAGCTTCCTGCAATTTTTTTGGACCTAAGGCCATTTTTTTGTCTACGACGACTGGCCTATAGACTGATTTAGGAAAATCATGGAAAACTCAAATCCAAATGGCCGAAGGCCAGTTTGATGCGCCGTGCAGCCGAATATGAGTCCCGTGTGTTACCACTGCACCAACTCGCTCCGTAGCAAAAACGAATGCATTGTCACGCGGTTCTGAGTTACGTTAATTAAGTTTCTGGTCTATCGTTACTATAAAATCAATTGTAAAATTTGTAACACAATAGACAATAAAGCAAACTAATAAACACGTGTTACAACGATTAAAACTGATCGATGAATTGTGCCATAGTTTAAAACAATATTAGGGAAAGCAATTGCACTGTTGCTTGTTAAAAGATAGTAAATAAAAGTATTGACGTATCTCTTATTGATTGATTTTGAACAGATGCCGTAGAATGCGCAAGGCATTTTACCGCTATTATAAAAATTATATGGACTGAGTACAAAATATTTAAATAAATTTGATCCAAATTATCATTATGAATGAAGTTAATAAATGAGCAATCCGTGAATGCCCTCTGTCTACGTATCGGTCTCAAATTAAGGCTGTTAAAAGAAGTGTTCCAGATTTTCAGAGGAACTTTTACGGATAAAACAAGTCAAAAATGACCGTTATACATTAGCTCTAACTCGTTTATGCTAATGGATATGAGAACTTGTTGATCTTCAATATTGTGAAACATATTGAACAAACAAATGTAGCGATATTACAAAATACAAATTCAGAGATCAACTTGAAATAAAAACTAATGGTTCTAACAATAATAAAGCACATCAGTTCAACCACTTCACGAGGGGAATTAAAGGGATAATATTTGTTTAACAATATTAAGGAGATGAACAGCAAGAGCAAACTGTTTACGGTTACGAACAATATTCGTACAAGTAAATATACCAACGGTGGAAACACGACCGCCTACTGCGAAATGAATGATGTGGAGCACATGTTTTGTTTCGACGTGAAATCTGGGACCGGCAGAAAGATAGTATTACCCATCTAGAGACAACGGAAAATGTAATACGGTCGGAAACGACCAAAGGAAGCTACTAGCTGAGAAAAATATATCTCATTATTTTGTGAGAAGTAAAGGCGAATATAAACTGAAAGAATGAAAATGTTGTTGTTGTGGTCTTCAGTCCAGAGACTGGTTTGATGCAGCTCTCCACCCTACTCTATCCTGAGCAAGCCTTTTCATCTCCTCATAAGAACGACAACCCACATCCACTTGAATCTGCTTACTATACGCGTCTCTTGGTCTCCCTCTGCGATTTTTACCCCACACACTTCCCTCCAACGCTAAATTCACAATTCCTTGATGTCTAAGAATCAAGAATGAAAATACATTAGAAAAATAAAATTAATATGCAAGTTTCTTAGATATGACTTCTTTCTTCAACATATAATTCCATCTCTTCTGCAGACAGGACTGGCTACGCGAGCCTAACTCTACTATGACAGAGAACCGTCCGCTTCTCTAGCTTTCGTGGAGATATTTCAGGTGAAAGCGTTCTGCCCATGGACGATAGACATAAAATAACCAAACGGTTTGGTTTATAGGACAATTTCACTTTTGGCCATTGCAATTACTTCACAAATAATAGATCAAATGCATGGAGTAATTTGAAGGGAAACTAATTATTACAATTACTTTGAATCACCTGCAAAGATAAAAATATTTAAGACAAAAGTACTTCTGAAGCAACATTAAACACTAACATTATAATTCACCTAAACAGGGGCATCACTATACGAAGAAAAAAGTTTCTTATTGGGAAAGGTTTTGCGGATGTAATAAAGTCACTACATTCTGCAGCAAAAGACGTCTGGTCAATTTTATGATTATCGGTAAAAACTTGCGTAATAGCGACTCGCCTCTAGAAGCCCGTATGAGACGAGCGCGATTTCGCGTCGCTTATCGCTACACAGGTCTTCCTAATACAGCTAAGAACTGGCAACATCGTTGCTGATATTTGGCAACACTCGCTACACAGGTCTTACTAATACAGCTTAGAACTGGCAACATCGTTGCTGATATTTGGCAACACTGTGATAGTGCAGTTACTTCCGCAAGTGGTACTGAATTGTCTCGCTAAGTTAACTTGACGTTCCTCTTCTACTTTAAAGACTCATGATGTGTAATGCCCACGTGAAATGAGAGACAGAAAATTAACTTTTGCACTCAAGTAATGCAGTTATTCGTGTTGGTGACTTTCAGGTTATCTTTCACGATGCGTTAGAGGCTCAGGATTGAATATGTGATAGTCTGAGAGCAAGCTGCGGCAGCGTTTGGTTGGCCGTATTCAGATAATTTAGCTCATACGTTTACCGTAAGGAATGAAACAATGACACTAAAACATTTTAGTGAGTTACATATGGTGTCTTGGTCAAAACATATGAACTGATGACAAAACAAATTACATGAAACGCTTTTCTGAAAGTAAAAGGATCGAGATTTAAACCACAAATAAGTGTTAACCATCGTAGAGTGCCGTTGGATTGGACAATGACAAATTTTTGCCTCTCTAATGTATTATATGCTCATCATTCAAAATAGGTGGTCTGCTTCGTTATATCCTGTGTGAAATACGAATCACAACCTTTTTTTGTGGATCACCACTCAGCAACACTATAGCATTTTACGTATCCAGGGCGATGAGCGGCGGCAGGCGCTGTGGGCAGAGGGCGAGGCAGCGCTGTGTAGCGCCGCCACCGCTGCCGCCGGCAAGGTGTATGGGCCGCGGAGAGTTCTGCCAAGTGGGCAGGTTCATCAATTTCTGCCTGGGCAATGAGAGGAAGTCCCTACTGGAATTTCTACATGATATCTTGCAAGAGTACTTAAAATATTGTAAACTTCGGAAATGGAAAGAGATGATGGAAGGCTATTTACCTGCAGTTCTTTACATAAGGTGACCAACGAATTAGTGATGAACACATTTTAGACTACACATGAGCATGGTAAACTATTATTCTCTTCCGTATCCCACTAGAAGAAGGATTTTGTTGGCCATACATTCCAAGGAAAATGTTGTGCATCGAATAGTTTCTTTTCGTCATTTTTGTTTATTTTAAAGTAGCAGGAGTATTGCTCTTTATTTGTAGGAAGAGACTTTCATCATTTAGTTACACAGTTATTTTAGATGCACAAAACCACTCCGGATTCCTTAAAAGGAAGACGCAAAGGAATCCTACATATTTTTGTTTGTAAGATATCTTCCTCGTCGGTTGGTTCAACTTGAACGGGAGTGTGGAGCAGTAAGCAGTACATCGCTCTGAGTAGCGAGAAGACAAACACGTGAAGTCAAATTGAGTAACTGATATTAAGAGAATAACACGATCCAGCATATACCGGAAGCCAATTTTTCTTCGAGGAGACACACTCAAAGCAAACACGTAAATGCGACTGTTCCCTTCCGATGTCCAACGACGACAACACAGAAAACGGCATGGAAGCCAGGCCGAGAAGGCAATTCATGGAGAGCGAAAGGATGGGCTAGAAGGGGAGTTGAGAGGCCCAATAAAAAACAAAAAAACTTAAAAAAAATAAAAAAAAGTGCTGCGGCCAGAGGCAGCAGTGTTATTGGTCCGGAATGTTATTACCAGTGTATCAAAAAATGAAATACGTTACGCATATGCTCCCCTTGCATATGTGGCATCAGCATGCACGAGTGACGTGAATTTAAAATTTTTGTTTACCATCGGTTTCGATCGCTAATAGTAAACATGGAAGTCGCGCACTTTACCGCAAGACCACGGATGTAGCTGACCCGGTTATCTTCTAACTGCACACGGGAAGTAGTGTATGAACTGTCGCAGTCTGCAGTGTTGCCAGATTGTGCAGATAGCCGGACTTGGAGCGAATCAGCGCGGCCACGTTTAGGCCCGGCGCACACTTGACGCAGCAGAGGCAGAGGAGAGGCAGAGGATAGGCCTCCGTCCGTCTGTAAGGCCCGGCGCACACTTGACGCAGCAGAGGCAGAGGAGAGGCAGAGGATAGGCCTCCGTCCGTCTGTAATGCATGCTTTCTAATGGGGCAGCGCACACTTAACGCAGCCGAGGCAGAGGGCAGGCGTTTCCTCGGTCACGCCTCTGTCCGGTTGTCCGAGGCGCACAGTTTTCCTGCGCCTCTGTTCCACCTCTGTCGCAAAGTGAAATTTCAAGTCATCCGATATGCTTCGAAAAAAAATGTTTTATGTAGACGAATATAAGCTACATCCTTCTCTGTATTTAGTTTCTTTGTAACACTTTTACTTTCTGCGTAAAAAAATTAAAAATACTATTTTCCGATTTGTGCGTGTTTTGCGCTAACGCAGCTTCCACAATCGATTTTGCAGAAACTACTCACTAGAAAAAAATTATTTTTCTATATCATGTAGGCAAAAGCCACCGCATGACGTTGGAGAGGTTTTCTTTTAGTTATTGTACATAGTTATTGTTATAATAAAAAATAAAGTTGAACGCCGCGCATAATTTGAAGAGTTTGCAGTGAAAAAAGTAGTCGCTGGCTAGTTAGCGTTTGGTGCGTTTTACACCATACATCACTGCGAACGAAATGTAGCTAACGTATCGAAATTGTTTTTAACGGTGGGAGGAGAGCTATATCTCTTTCGATTATCGAGAAAATACGTGAGATACACTTTTGACGCGACGTGGTCGGCAGCTACGCGGCACACGCACGGCTGTAGTCGCCTGCTGTGCAGAGTGCAGAGCTGCTTCGTGTCTCCCTTCTGCGTATGCTGCCGATACAGACCCAAACTGGAAACGAACAACTTACTAAAACAGAAAGACACCGAGATTCATAAAGCGAAGATGCTGATTGTGTATTTTTACGGTCTATAGTCTCTGGTTTCAGTAAACTTTGGGGCAAGCATGAAAGCACTATATAAGCTAAAATTTCCGTTACTACTGAATAATAAGTTCGGCGAAATCAGAAGGGACGTGCAACGATTTTTTTTTAAATTTTTTTTTACTGCCAGGGACTTTCTTCAATTTCTTGAAACGCAATGTCCACCCCTTCGTGTAGCTTCAGCTCACTGCTAAACCATAGATGATGCTAGAAACGTCTCTCACCAGTATTTCTCAACCTGAATTCTATACTATGTTCAGAAATTCAACATTTGCAAAAGTATTAGCATTAGCTTCATTAATTACTAACAAATATAATGGCTGTTGATGGTAATTATTATTAGAAATGATGAGAGACAAAATAGGAATGCAATGTAATAAAATACTGCATGTAATGCACAGCTGCCGTCATAGAAGAAGGAAAAAAGCAAACGTCAGTATCTTAGTACTCAGGAGCATGGAAGAACTACGAATAAAGACCTAAGTAATGAAACACTTTGTGTGCAAATGCATTTAAACAAGGAAACAATGATTTGCAAAATTTTTCATATCGTTATATCTCTCAATCTAAGACATATGAAAAGCATACCAGGTGTCACCGAGAAGAAAAGTGTTTCTGATCGTATATACTGCGCCACAATCATGATTAAATATGTCAGTTGTATAAAGGTTCTTTCAATTATTTGCTGTGACACTTGTTTCACTGAATTATAAAAGAAATGAAAGAAAAATAAAACTGACTTTAATTAAATTCCTAAAACGTATCCCTAGTTTTTCTTTAGTGTGTATGACGTGCCACACACTATTTTTCTTCTCTTTTAAGTCGTTCTTACTCAGCATGTGACCCTCTTTGAACTGTCGTCTGTTTAGTCGGAATAGCTCAAGAGCTTAAAATGAGCTTCCATGGACCAGAGAAGTTCAGCATGTACTCGTCACTTTTGCCTGTTGCTCAACAGACCTGGCAGTTCTATTATACTCTTATCAGAATACACACACACACACAAATTAATTGTGTTTTGAAGGAGATCCAGGAATTAAATCTGATTGCACCGAAAGGTTTGCAGTGGACATGCAGCACGTGCTGTTGCAAGCTGCGCTGCCCTCCTCTGCCTGCACTGCGTCAAGTGTGCGCTGACCAGCAGAGTCCCTGCACCTCGCCTCTGCCTCTGCTGCGTCAAGTGTGCGCCGGGCCTAACGCATGCTTTCTATTGGGGCAGCGCACACTTAACGCAGCCGAGTCGGAGGGCAGGCGTTTCCTCCGTCACGCCTCTGTCCGGTTGTCCGAGGCGCACAGTTTTCCTGCGCCTCTGTTCCACCTCTGTCGCAAAGTGAAATTTCAAGTCATCCGATATGCTTCGAAAAAAATTGTTTTATGTAGACGAATATAAGCTACATCCTTCTCTGTATTTAGTTTCTTTGTAACACTTTTACTTTCTGCGTAAAAAAATTAAAAATACTATTTTCCGATTTGTGCTTGTTTTGCGCTAACGCAACTTCCACAATCGATTTTGCAGAAACTACTCACTAGAAAAAAATTATTTTTCTGTATCATACAGGCAAAAGCCATCACATGACGTTGGGAAGGTTTTCTTTTCGTTGTTGTACATAGTTATTGTTATAATAAAAAATAAATTACAACGCCGCGCATATTTTGAAGAGTTTGTAGTGAAAAAAGTAGTCGCTGGCTAGTTTGCGTTTGCTGCGTTTTACACCATACATTACTGCGAACGAAATGTAGCTAACATATCGAAATTGTTTTTAACGGTGGAATGAGAGCTATATCTCTTTAGATTATCGAGAAAATACGTGAGATACACTTTTGACGCGACGTGGTCGGCAGCTACGCGGCACACGCACGGCTGTTGCCGCCTGCTGTGCCGAGTGCGGAGCTGCCTCGTGTCTCCCTTCTTCGTACGCTGCCGATACAGACCCAAGCTGGAAACGAACAACTTACTGAAATAGAAAGACACTGAGATTCAGAAACCGAAGATGCTGATTGTGTATTTTTACGGTCTATAGTCCCTGGTTTCAGTAAAATTTGTGGCAAGCATGAAATCACACTATATGCTAAAATTCCCGTTATTACTGAATAATAAGTTCGGCGAAACCAGAAGGGACGTGCAACGATTTTTTTTTACTCTCAGTGACCTTCTTCAATTTCTTGAAACACAATGTCCACCCCTTCGTGGAGCTTCAGCTCACTGCTAAACCATAGATGATGCTAGGAACGTCTCTCATCGGTATTTCTCAACCTGAATTCTATACTACTTTCAGTAATTCAAGCCGGCTGCGGTGGCCGAGGGGACTGAGGCGCTCCAGTCATGGTCTGCTTGGCCACTACGGTCGGGGGTTCGAATCCCCCCTCGGGCATGGATATTTGTGCCGTCCTTAGGATAAGCTAGTTCATAAGTAGTTTGTAAGTTTAGGGACTGATGACCCCGTAGTTAAGTCCCATAGACTCTACAAACATTTGACCATTACAGAAATTCAACATCTGCAAAAGTATTAGCATTAGCTTCACTAATTACTAACAAATATAATGGCTGCTGAAGGTAATTATCATAAGAAATGTTGACAGAGACAATAGGAATGCAATGTAATAAAATGCTGCATGTACATGCACAGCTGCGAAAAAAGCAAACGTCAGTATCTTAGTACTCAGGAGCATGGAAGAGCTACGAATAAAGACCTAAGTAAGGAATCACTTTGCGTGCAAATGCAGTTAAACAAGGAAACTATGATTTGCAAAATTTTTCATATCGACATATCTTTCAATTTAAGACATATGAAAAGCATACCAGGTGTCACCGAGAAGAAAAGTGTTTCTGATTGTATATACTGCGCCACAATCATGATTAAATATGTCAGTTGTATAAAGGTTCTCTCAATTATTGACTTTGCTGTGACACTTGTTTCACTGAATTATAAAAGAAATGAAAGAAAAATAAATCTGACTTTAATGAAATTCCTAAAACATATCCCTAATTTTTCTCTAGCGGGTATAATGTGTCACACTATTTTTCTTCTCTGTTAAGTCCTTCTTATTCAGCATGTGACTCTCTTTGAATTGTCGTCTGTTTAGTCGGAATAGCTCAAGAGCTTAAAATGAGCTTCCATGGACCAGATAAGTTCAGCATGTATTCGTCAATTTTGCCTTTGCTCAACAGACCTTTAACTGCTCTTGTACTCTATCAGAACACACACACACACACACACACAAATTAAATTAACTGAGTTTTGAAGGAGATTCAGGAATTAAATCTGATTGCATCGAGAGGTTTGCAGTGGGCATACAGCACGTGCTGTTGCAAGCTGCGCTGCCCTCCTCTGCCTGCGCTGCGTCAAGTGTGCGCTGACCAGCAGAGGCCTTGCGCCTCGCCTCTGCTTCTGCTCTGCCTCTGCTGCGTCAAGTGTGCGCCGAGCTTATTGTCCCATGTCGCGATCGGCTCGGACTTAGGCTCAGCGGCGGCCGGCCGGCGGCCAGGTTTTTTGTTAAATAGTGTACCTCGTATTTTAGCACAAATAATCATAATGAATTCTGATGCAAAATATCCTGTCGACGAAGGCGGAATGATTATTGACGCAGATGGGTCCCCAGCTTTCGGAAAATAGTAAAATATTCGGGTTTGGAGTAATTTATCCATTTAAGCAACTGTTCCGGTTATTCGGGTTTCTTATGCAGTAAAGGGATCATTTCCTAATGTGTTCCTCCTTTCCGCCGCAGTAGATTGTCGTTCTGATTTAACAAAACAGATTCTAAAGGTCAATAAACTTAAGAAAAATTCTTTATCTACTTTGAAGAATTTATTTATTGGATCTGACAAATAACGGTGCTTCAATCACTTGTAGAGTTAGAATACCAAATTTTATTTAAAACTAGCAAACCCGGCAACGCATCGCAGCAGCTAATGTGTATGGGATATTACCCTAATCTCTTCTCTACTCCTCTCTATGTCTATCCCTTCCTTCCATTGCCTCCTCCTCCCTTCCTCTGTCCATCTCCTCCTCCTATGTTTCTCCATCACCTTCACACCACCCTCCCTTTTCCCACCCCATATCCATCTCCCCCCCCCTCCCCAATCTCTGCGTCTCTATCATCCCCACATTTTTAAATCCATTTCATTCCCCCATTCTCTATCCTCTTCTCCTCCTCTCCCTGATCTTATTTATTGTTATTGCAATTGGGACCATGATTGGGAATGGAAGTCAAAATGGATGGGTAAATCAATTGTAAATGGGTTATTAGACAGACCTTTCGAGCTGCTCTATCTGTGAGGTTAGTAGCTATAATGGCCGTAATTTTAATGGTTTTATTCTACGAACTGTATGATTATAAATTTAGGCATAAAAACAACTTTCCTGTTTTATGTCAAACACCACAGCTTAGCATGTTTTCTCGCAGCTAGCAGAATAGAAATGCTTTTTATAATATCTTTATACGTCCTTGACAGTATCTGAACAAAGTACTGAAGGAGGAATACTACCAATTGCCACATAGGCTGATTAGTATGATCAATTGCCACATAGGCTGATTAGTATGATAGTAATATATGGAATCGCTAGACTCTTAGTAAGCACTAAGACAACTGAGTTGTTATAACGAAATCCAATCACCATCAGCTATCCAAGGTACAAATATCCGTACCCGCCTAGTGCCATAGCGCAAGCTATAGAGAGGGTAGAACCAGGTAAACATAACCTTCAATCAATCTTAGGAGAAGAAGATCTATATAACCATCTACTACTTCAGGAAGAGCAATAAGATGGATAACTAATATATGACTATACCCACGCTGAGGTTTCTTCAGGGGGCGTTTTCCCCAGCAGATGAAAATTGCGGGTAACCTCCCATGGGAATCAATAAAAAAGATATAAGAAACAGCTTAAGTCCAAATCCCTTATAAAATAAAATAAGTCACTACAGCACTAAATAGTAGTTAGTTTCCCTGGCATAAAACGAATAAATTGTTGGAAAATGGGCCCGCCATCCCCATATGGAGTGGAATGAAAAAAGAAAGGAAAAGAAAAGGGAATTCAAAACATAATAATCGTAACATGATCACATTTTAATGATATACATTCCATATGAAGCAAAACAATTAACTGAAATACAATAAGTGGAATGCAAATACAACGTTTGAAAAGAATTTGTGTTTCGTCGATTGTAACGCTTGTTGAGGAACAATATTTTTTGTCTTTCCGTCCAGAGACAAAAATAGCAGTCAGACGGTTTGCCAACTCTCGAACACGCGACGTACAGCTGCCCGTGGGAAAAACGCGGCGATTCAAGATATATTCCCGAAACTTACGACTGGCAACTGGCGTTGCGCTTTATTAATCGTCATTGGGAATGCGAGGCGAACGGGAAATTGGAGACGCTGAAATTGAAACCACGAAGTGACATCAGTTCTATCTTTGCAACACTCCAAAGATATTTCCAGAATGAAACTTTCACTCTGCAGCGGAGTGTGCGCTGATATGAAACTTCCTGGCAGATTAAAATTGTGTGCCGGAACCGGGACTCGAACCTGGGACCTTTGCCCGCGAAAGGCAAAGGTCCCAGGTTCGAGTCCAGGTTCCGGCACACAATTTTAATCTGCCAAGAAGTTTCACTCCAAAGATATGATCACTACCGATAACACCATGTCGCTCCGTTACAACGTATTTGGTTGCTAGGCGATTTGCGAATGAATAAGCTGATTGTTGGAGAATCTAGAAAATGATTCGAGCTGGACGCGTACTTTCAGTTTTTCTCAAATTCTGATATTTTCCGGTGGATTTCCCAAAGATTTTCTTTCATACAAAACTTGACCTGTGTATTAGTAACACAACAAAGAAAAGATGAGTCAAATCGGTGAAACGATTCTCAAATCATGCATTTTCATACATCCGGTATTTCATTTTTATTAATATAGATATCGTTAAGTCCTCTACACTACACATTCAGCTAGGTATGAACAAACAAAATCCAACCGCAGTTAACACGGTGAATTATTGAATTATTGCCTATGCAATTTCATTAACATTTCTAACAATACCTTACATGGTTTCACGCTGCGCAGTGTGTGCGATGAATATCGAGCAAAAATTACTACGAGACGCGTTTTTAAGTAAGTTCCGTTGAACAGAAGTACAGAACGAAAGGTTATTTCTGAAAAGTAAATTTATCTTGAGAAAGTACGTGCTTTATTTTCGACATAGTTGCGAAGTTTGTTCAAACACTTTTCATGCCTCTCAACCAATTTTAAAATACTGTCTTCATGCAGTCTTGCAGCCTGTTCCGATAACCAAGAGTTCACTGCCGTTTTGTAAAGCACTGATCTCGACACGTCAGGAAATTCGTTTGAAAGACCTTTTTGAAGCACCTGTTCTTACGATTCCTCGCTTCAGCTCAAACCTCCAAATAGTATGTAATCAAAGTTGGGCGACCGGAGCGGTCCTCATCATGGACGTTGTCACAGTCATCTTTGAATTCTCGTACCCACTTACGCACTTTGCCTTTACTCATAACAGTATCACCGGACACTTCGCAATTCTGTCGATGAATTTCTGCTGCAGGCAGAATCCTTGGTGACAAAAACCATGTCACTGAGCTATCCTCACATGCGGCGGGCGAGTTGAGAGTCTTAAACATTTTGAAAGCACAGAACCGTACAGGTCAGCTACAGAGCTGAAACTGAGCACATGTGTTCTCGAGGCATGCCGGCACACGACGTACGCGTTCGTTGCGGTATGTGTGCGAACTACTAGTGTCTACAACAAAACTGAAATTAATTAAAAACCATAACTCGTAATTGTAAGATGTAGTCACAGAGTAGTTACGTTGAAATCGTATGAATGTTTGTAAATCTATGGGACCAACTCACCAGTGTGGACACCAGTGCCTAGGCTTACAAAGTACTTAAAGTAACCTAAGGAGGGAGGACTCGAACTTACCGGCCGCACTGGCCGAGCGGTCTGCGGCGCGCCAGTCACTTTCTGCACGGCCACTACGGTCGAGGGTTCGAATCCCCTCTCGGGCATGGATATTTGTGCCATCTTTAGTATTAGCTACTTCATAAGTAGTTTGTAAGTTTAAGGACTGATGACCCCATAGTTAAGTCCCATAAGCTCTACAAACATTTGAACATTTTAGGACTCGCACGTGTAGCAGTCCCTTTGCATATGCGGTTAATAGTGATAGTGAGATGGATGTGTCTAACATTCGTTCGTGGGTGGGATAGTCCAAAGAAGGCAGGACTGAGAACAGACGCAGACAATCGGGACCTCGCGCCAACTGGTCTGACGACACGATGGAGCGAGTGGGGAAAATTGTTTCGGAGGATCGCCGAATGATTTTGGAACACATTGCCTCCAGAGTGGTCATTTCTGTGGGATCTGCGCCCACGATCCTGTATGAGGACTTGCAAATGCTTAACGTTCCTCCACGTGGGTGCCGCGATTGATGACGGATGATCAAACGGCCACACTCGTGGCATGCTGTCAGGCATTGTCGACGCCTGATGACGACAAGAATCAGACTTCCCTTTCATTGATTGTGACAATGTGTCAGACATGAATAACAGTCAATCTACTTTGTATTCTGGAGTCCAGTGAACATGATCAGGTTCGCAGAAATAAAGCGGATCGGAGCACATACATCAACCGAGTATGTTCTAAGAGTGAGTAAAAGGAAGGGGAAAGTTGTTCACAACATATAACATTATCTTATTTCGTATGAATAAAACTAGAGATGTTCCTCACAAACGGAGAACATTCTCCGTTTTCTGAAGCGAAGTCTCTAGTATACTTCGAGCTGAGTACTATTAAGTTTACGTTTTCCGTGGTTTATATTCAGTGACAAAATTTGTGTCGCTTAGAAGGTGAAAAAGGTGCATTTATATGTTGACTGAAGAAATACGAGTGGAGCTAGAAAGTACGTGCAACTAAAAACAGTTTCTTGACGAGTAACTTCCTTCAAAAATTCATAAGTGTGACACTTCAAACAGTTTATATAGTGACGAGAGTATTGACAGAGGATTTTTTTCGGTACTGAGAAATGGAACACAAGTGGATTCAGATAAGTGTCTTACCCGTTTGTTTGGAGTGCATATTTATAGTTGTGAAAAGCTACATAGCAAAATAATATGGTGTGTTTTTAAATAAGGCCTATTAATAATGCCTTATGACGTTAATTCCAAATAAAGTGCATTCCAGGACTTGACAGTCTGTCTCACAAAATAAATACTGCTCGGGTACTAAAGCATTTTTGTGTACTGCTCTTATTCATTCTAACCAAACCGGTTGGCCTATTTAAGACGCGTTTTCTGACTTTGTAATCATAACTTCTGTTATGTTAGAAGTAAATATATAAGACAGTAAAATTAATAACTGATTAATTACATACCTAACTGTTTCTTGAACAGTAACAAAATCGTATGACGTATCGCTTATGAGCAGAAGATTGTGTGTCATATATAACAAAAAGTATCTCGTATTAGAAAGGTGTGACATCGTTCAACGTTGAAAGTGATGAAAATGTGAAGCATTCCTAAAATTTCGTTCGCTAATTGTGCTAACACACCTTCAATAACAAAACAGTTTCTCGCATGAAGAAAATTTTGTAACATCGTCAGAATAATACATTTTCGTAAAAAGTCCATATTTAGTCTTAATAACATGCCTCGGCACAACAAACTAATATGTAAACATGGTACAGTTCTTCCTGAACACGTAGATGACTACTCCATATTTGTACACTGAATAGTACGCCTGATTTAAAGAAATATACGAATGAACAGCTGTTCTGTGCTGGAAATGCAACACGCAGGACTTACTCACGAACGAGGGGAAGTAGCGCCGCGGCGGAGCGGCCGAGCTCGTTGGGGCACTGTGCTACGATGCCCGGGGCCGTTCCCGTCAGGGGTTCAAATACCTCCTCGGGCATGGATGTTTGTGCTGTCTTTAGTATAAGTTAGTTCATAAGTAGTTTGTAAGTTTAGGGACTGATGTCCCCGCTGTTCCATAAGCTTTACAAACATTTGATTTTTGGGGAACTAGCGACAGTGAACTTGCTACTCAGAACATACACTTCGAGGTTTTTATTCAAACGAAATTGAGAACTTACTGAGACAAAACTCTTTTTTTACTGAGAATCTTCTATGGACCATGTTCTCTTTATTAGTCATATGGCCGATGGTCACATATTCACCAGCCGTGCTACTATTGCATCAGCGATTATCAGTAGTCAAATCAGAATCTTACAGAAGAATAGTGGCGTCGTCGTTGTAAAAACATCGGGTGGCCAAAGAGTCAGTATAAATTTGAAAACTTAATAAACCACGGAAAACATGCTTGGAATGACATGGGGTTTTATTAGGGAAAAAAAATTTCAAAAAATGTCCGACAGATGGTGCTGGACAGTCACTGCAATCGTGACGGATGAGAGGTACGCCGATATGTTACAGAATCTCATCATCCCCAGTCTGGCTGATAAACACCTACCGGAACGTACTATTTTTATGCAGGATGGCGCTCCACCCCATATTGCTAGACGCGTGAAAGACCTCTTGCGCGCATCGTTGGGTGATGATCGCGTGCTCTGCCGCCACTTTGGCCATGCTTGGCCTCCCAGGTCCCCAGACCTCAGTCCGTGCTATTATTGGCTTTGGGGTTTGGGGTTTGGGAAGTCGCAACTGTATCGTGATCGACAGACATCTCTAGGGATGCTGAAAGACAACATCCGACGCCAACGCCTCACCATAACCCCAGACATACTTTACAGTGCTGTTGACAACATTATTCGTCGACTACAGGTATCGTTGAGGAATGATGGTGAACATATTGAGCATTTCCTGTAAAGAACATCGTCTTTGGTTTTTCTTAATTTGTTATGCTAATTACTTTCGGATCAATTGAAGCGCCATCTTTCGGACATTTTTTGAACTTTTTATTTTATTTATTTATTTTTGTTCTAATAAAACCCCATGCCATTCCAAGCATGTGTGCCAATTTTTACCTACCTACATTATTTCGTGATTTATTAAGTTTTCAAATTTATACTGACCTTTTGACCAGCCGGTACGTACAATGACAGAGGATTCACAGTCTGCGTGAGGTACAAAATCGGAGGTGTAGTAAACTGAATTCACCTCGTACATACGGTCAGAGACCACAGCGCAGAGCAGACGGCAGGGAGCTGGTTTGGGGAGAATGTCAATTACGCAGCTAGGGCCAGGCATCTCGCTGAAGCGGAGACCCCGCCGTGGAATGTCGCGTGGCAGAGGCCGGCACTGTGGGACGAGTCGGCAGGAATACTCGGCGCGTAGTACAGCACAGGACCGGGCATACGGGGTGGGGTGGGGTGGGGCGGCCATCTCGGCGGCAGTAAACGCGGCAGCCCAAATAAACGCCGCCCCCTCCCCCTCCCCTCTTTTGCCTCTTCACCGCTGCCCCGCCCTCATAAACCGCAGCCACGGCGTTTCGCCAGACAGCGCTCGCTCCTTCTGTCCGTCGCCGTGAGCGCCCTCCGCTATCCGGCAGTTACCATTCCCCCGGCTCATCCGCCCTTATCCTTCCTTACACCATTTGCCCGGACTCGCCCGACACCCATAGCGGACCTTAGGAAAAATTCTTCTGTCGGAATCACTAACGTGGATTTTCCAGAGGCCAGTCAAGTTTTCCACTTACAAGGGAAGGCCACAACGTTTGGATCGCGGATTTACTGCAAACTTCGTACACTCGTAGTACTCCACGAGGACAACAAAATGTATAAGCAGTAGTGCGTACTTCTCAAGCGTTATTGAGAAAATCGCAAGATAATTTCGGCCGGTCGTCAAATAAGTACCTGTTCATGTGCGTGGGCGTTTTGACACGAAGTAGTTGCACCCGAGTGCTTAGCGTCCGAGTTCCGTGCACGTTGGTCGTTGATCGCTGAATCGACGAACGACTTGGAACAAGTACGCTTAAAATCGTACCTCCGAAATGCACGCCAGTTTGCGAACCGTGCTATGTTTATTTCTACAGGGAAGTTAGACAGCCGGCCGCGGTGGCCGAGGGGACTGAGGCTCCAGTCACGGTCTGCACGGCCGCTACGCTCGGGAGTTAGAATCCCCCCTCGGTCATGGATATTTGTGCCGTTCCTAGTATTAGCTAGTTCATAAGTAGTTTGTAAGTTTAGGGACTGATGATCCCGTAGTTAAGTCCCATAAGCTCTACAAACATTTGAACATTTGAAGATAAACATTTCATTGTTCTTATTTAATCGAAAGAGAGGGAGAAATTGCTTCTCGTGAAAACGTTATTGAAATTCAATAGATACTGCATGACCAATTATCAGCGCTGATGTTTAAAGAAATGCTGTGTTATGCATGGTTTGCTACCAAATTATCGGATGAAAAAGTGTTTTTTTTTTTTTTTTTTTTTTTTTTGTTTGTTTTTTTTTTTTTTTTTATTCTTAGCGAGGTTTGTTTTTCCATGCAAAACCTCAAAATAGCTTGCGTATGCGGAAACATAGCATTTATTGCATGCAGATGGTGCTGTTTTCCATGCTTTTACGAAAAATACTATACTGCAACTTGTAATGTTGAAAGCGATGATTAGTTTTACATCTTTAGAAAGTCGTCTGTGGAGGTCAAAACTTGCATGTAACAAGTAGTTTCGGACTCCTTCCAAGACTAAGGGATTTCTCAAATCACGGACAAGCAGACATTATCACATCAGTATCACTTTATACGTTTGGTCGTTTACTAGTCGGTAGTTATGAATATTTTATTATTTGTCATAATAAAACTTTGTTGACTGCAAAATAACATTGTAAATAAAAGTCCATCTGACTACACGTATTTTTCCCATCGTATCAATTGTAATATAACTAATCACGAATATGACTGTGCTGAAAAAAAAAGTTACGAACGGGACTCGATTCAGCGACCAAGGAGTACAGGACTCAGACGCTCACCACGTTTTTCTTTTCTTTTTGGTTTTGCTCTATGTTTTGGTTCGTTGCGGGCTGATCGTGTTTGTTCGTTGTTCTTTTGGCCCAGCTTTTTTATCACAGGGGGCAGTCAGTCCTCTTACCAGGTGCGCTGAGGCACGGTTCCCGGCTCAACTCGGCTGCCGCCGCTTCGTGACAAAGGCGACTATACACAGATACATATGGTACATATTTGACTACAGACCGAAATTATCTTGCGATTTCCTTAATAAATCTTGATAGGTACGCGCTATTGCTTACACATTTTGTTGTCCTCATAGAGTACCACGAGTGTACGAAATTTGCAGTTAATCCGCGTTCCAGTCGTGGCCTCCTCTTGTTAGTTGCGCTTGGTGCTATTCCGTTGCACACTTTTCCCGGCATAACACACTTCTGCGATGTTAGAACTTTCAATTATAATCAGTAAGCAATTTCCAGAGTTGCTTCATTGCTCTGAGATTATTATCCTAGTATGACCATTATATTTCATTTCCTCGCATTACATAGAAACCTTCAAACTTAGCCACTAACTTACGCCAAGGAGAACACACACACACACACACACACCCACCCATCCACCCACCCACCCGCACACACACACACACACACACACACACACACACACACACTGACATCCGTGCCCAAGGGAGGGCTCGAACATTCGGGCTGGTCGCCAAGTCACAGCTTAGTTACTCAGTTACACGATTCGCAATCATTGCGTAACACTTTACACTTTCACACCTATAACACTATACGCAGACATCTGAAGGTACACATTTCCTCCTGGGGGAGTGTGGGGGGTCATGTATTGGCGGCCACCCCGTAAGTATTTACACACTCCAAATCCGAATTTAACAAGGCCCACCATACACTGTTAGAGGCTTTTACTGTTGTCTACTACTACAGTGCTGATCTGAAGCAATGAGTTCAGTGCCTCTGACAGTAAAAATTTATATAAAGATAGGTGACAGGGCGTGTGAGATAGTGCAACATAGGTCGTCGGCGCGGTCTCTCAGATGAGCAGCTGTTAGCGTTGCTGAATTGCATTGAAGGTAAATCCGAAGAGGAATATGTGGGTGATATTTCAACTGACTTTGATTATAATGCAAAAAAGAAGTACGACGGTGAGCTCGAAAAAATCAGAGGGCAGTGGTGAACATTCCGATAATTACAATTTATTCAAGTCACTTTCACTAGCAAGAGAGCTGAAAACAAATCGCAACAGCTTGCTTGGTACCATGAACAAAATTAGACGGGAAGTGCCTAAGTGCGTGAAGTAAGCTCGTGAGAACCTACACAAGACTATAGTTTTCAAAAATGACGATATGACCCTGACAGTGTATCAAGCACAGCCAGAAAAAAATGTAATAATTCTCGGTTTCTTGCATCCAGATGTACAAATTGGAAATGATATGACGTCAAAGCCTAACACTGTGACAAGTTACAATGAATCCGAGTATGGAGTAAATGTTGTTGACCAAATACCCCGCAAATACTTAGTGAAATCTGGTGGAAGAAGGTGGCCTGTACATTCATTTTATAATATTCTAGATTTAATAATCAGAATAACGAGTTTTTCTTCTGAAGCATGCAGATGAACTTGCCAAAGACTATACAGAAACCAGGGTCGGATCTCTACCAGTTGATGTTCAAGCATCAGATGTAGGTGGGAACTTCTGCCGTTGGGCCGGCCGCGGTAGCCGAGGGACTGAGGCGCTCCAGTCACTGTCTGCACGGCCACTACGGTCGGGGGTTCGAATCCCCCCTCGTGCATGGATATCTGTGCCGTCCTTAGTATAAAATGTTCAAATGTTTGTTAAGCTTATGGGACTTAACTACGGGGTCATCAGTCCCTAAACTTACAAACTACTTATGAACTACTTTATACTAAAGACAGCACAAATATCCATTCCCGAGGGGGCGGATTCGAACCCCCGACCGTAGTGGCCGTGAAGACCGTGACTGAAGCGCCTCAGTCTCCTCGGCCACCGTGGTCGACCGTCCTTAATGTAAGGTAGTTGATAAGTAGTTTGTAAGTTTAGGGACTGATGACCCCGTAGATAAGTCCCATAAGCTTAACAAGCATTTGAACATTTGATTTTCTGCCGTTGACAGAAGGGAAAACTTTATACAAATGTGAATCGTGTGACACATTGCAAGAAATATGTTGCTATAGTTCCCTATGTCTGTGCAGATTTCGAAGTACAGTCTACAGACAATGATGACCAGTAGGTGTCTAAAAGGGATTACATAGACTGTAATTTTTTCATCGGAAAATGTATGGAAGTGCAGAATGACAGAGTACGATAATGTACTGCGGTGTCACACTGCAGACTGCTAACGAAGATACGAGCTTATGGAATAGGTTCACAGATTTGTGACTGGCTGGAAGACTTCCTAAGTAATAGAACGCAGTACGTTGTTATCGACGCCGAGTGTTCATCAGAGACGAGTGTATCGCCAGGCGTGCCCCAGGGGAGTGTGATAGGACCGCTATTATTTTCTATCTATATAAATGATCTGATGGAGAGAGTAAGTTGTAATTTGCGGCTGTTTGCTGATGATGCTGTGGTGTATGGGAGGGTGTCGTCTGTAACTGTCTGTAATAGCATACAGGATGACTTAGACAAAATTTCTAGTTGGTGCGAAGAATGGCAGCTAGCTCTCAATGTAGAAAAATGTAAGGTGATGCGCACGAGTAGAAAAAAACAATCCTATAATGTTCGAATACAGCATTAGTAGTGAGCTTCTTGATGCTGTCGCGTCGTTCAAATATCTAGGCGTAACATTGCAGAGCGATATGAAATGGACCGAGCATGTAAGGACAGTTGTGAGTAAGGCGGACAGCCGACTTCGGTTTATTGGGAGAATTTTGGGAAGATGTACTTCATCTGTAAAGGAGACCGCGTATAAAACGCTTGTACGACCACGTCTTGAGTATTGCTCAAGTATTTGGGACCCGCAGCAGATCGGTTTGAAGGAAGACATAGAGGCGGTTCAGAAGCGAGCAGCTAGATTTGTTACCGGTAGGTTCGACCAATACGCGAGTGTCACGGAAATGCTCCGGCAACTCAATTGGGGATCGCTGGAAGAAAGACGACGTTCTTTTCGTGAATTTCTGTTAAGTAAATTTAGAGGGCCGGAATTAGAAGCTGAGTGTAGTACGATCTTGCTGCCGCCTACTTACATTTCGCGTAAAGATCACAAAGACAAGATAAGAGAAATTAGGGCTCGTACGGAGGCATATAGGCATTCTTTTTTTCCTCGTTCAATTTGGGAGTGGAATAGGAAAGGAAATGCCTAGTAGTGATACAGTGTACCCTCCGCCACGCACCTTACGGTGAATTGCGGAGTATGTATGTAGATGTAGATGTATTGATGGTGTATTAGATATTCTTAGTTGTAGAAAATATCATTTTGAACTGAAAACTTCATGCTATGGCTGGATTTGTATTTAAAAATTTTGATTTCTTTATGACACAATGAACAATTTTCAAGTATTTGCATACTGTAGTTCATTTGTCTAAAAATAAAGAAAATATTTTATATTTCTATTGTTACGTGAAACCGTTTTGAATTAAATTGTATCCAGCACTTTTGTACTTAATATTTAGAATAAAAAAACGTATGAGACTATCAGTGTGAAAATGTCTTACAGAAATTAAAAGACTAGGATCAAACAGTAACACATCGATCTGAAATGGGACACTTTTGTCCCGTTGTCGGTTAAAAACTCCGGCGGTTCTAGTGTTAATAGTAACAATACTATGAGGAAATTTCTTCGTTCTTAGAGTCTTTAACTACAGCTAAGTTTCTACTCATTGACATAGAGATGTTCACTTGACATGTGTTTGTAATGAAAAGAAGTCCGCAATATTTTTACCCAAGATGAAAGTCTCCTGTACATAAGAGCGTGGCTCTATGCAGCCCCTGTCAGAGGAGGGTGTCCGCGCCGCGCGTGCAGCTGGTGCTCGCTTTCGCAGACTTGACGGCTCGGCCTCAGCAGACAGATAGACGGCCATCGATCACCCGCTCTGATGGATGGCTTCCAGCCAATGTCCACCAAGGCGTCCCGGTGGACAATGGAAAATTTCAACTACGTCGGCGCTTCCGCTGTGTGGTACGTGACGGCGCTGATATCCCTTACGAAAACATTCATCTCTCCAGCCCATCGTGAAATTGAGCATAATATTAATTGGCAATCTGCCCACACTCCATCATGTCCATTCTCCGAGTTGTTTCCCTTACTCGCTTTCAGCCTGGAGATTTAATTATCCATGACTGCTGATAAATCACTAATTGCTATCCAATCAAAGCTACTAATAACGTATACAGAAAAATACAGGATGGATGATACTAAAGGTGATTGTGAACAAAAAACTGCCTGTTTCGTAATAGTTTCCGGATACACAAACAAATGCAAAAAACAAAAATTTGGAAAGGTGTAGCGTCTTCATTACTAAGCGTGTCAGTAAGCATTTCACTTGCCCGTGGTGCAGTTGTTCACCTGAAGTTTCACTCCGACAATGCTTGTTGTAGAGCACAGTACTACAATGTTGTTACGTCAACGAAGAATATGGTTTAGTTAAAATATTCAAATGTTTCTAAATCTATCGGACCAAACTGCGTGGTCATTAGTCCGTAGCTTACAAACTACCTAAACTAAGGTAATCTCACCTAAGAACAACACACACACACGCACACACACACACACACACACACACACACACACACACACACACACACACACCAGGGAGGACTCGAACCTCCGACGGCGAGCAACCGCGAGCTCCGCAGCGAAGTGCCTTAACCGCTCGGCTACTCCACCGCGGCTAGTTAGTCTCGGTTCCCACACATGCACAGTATATTGATATGATGTTTGTCTATGCTTTGCTCTATTGGAATTATAGAGCTGTCGTGCCAGAAAACCAATAACGATTTCGGAACTGCAGAGTGCCAGATAGAAAGCTGTTTAGCAGATTTCTTCACGGCCTGCGTGAGCGTGAAACGTCCCGTAGAGCAAACTCTTAACCCTCTGAACGGAACCGGTCTGAGAAACTGTAACAATTAACGTTAACAATGCTACAAGAGCAGCAAAATGCATTGAAGTTGACGTGAACTGTTTGAACATCTTTCGTGAGGAACCTTCCACTGTTAAACAAACCGCCGCGGTGGAGTGGCCGAGTGTTCTAAGGCTCCGTCGGAGATACTTGTCATCCTTCTAGCATGTGTGTGTGTGTGTGTGTGTGTGTGTGTGTGTGTGTGTGTGTGTCTGTGTGTGTGTGTGTGTTTACCTTTTCCTATGCATAAGTTAGTTTAAGTTAACCGAAGTAGTCTGTAAGCATAGGGACTGATACTCACAGCAGTGAAGTCAAATAGATTTAGAATAAATAAATAAATAAAATAATAGAAAAATTAACATAATAATATATTAATTCACTGTCACCTGCACTTTTCCCATTCCTAGTTGTTTTCATTTATTTACCCGCAAATGGTTAATATAAGGTCATTTCTATGAGAAACTTTGTTCAGGATCATCAGTAGTATCACGCCTCTAAGAATATATTTTGTAAGCTGTCATGTTTTAACTTATGTATTTTTAAATAGTGACTAAGTGCTATATTGCACTTATTTTTTAAGTAAGATGACCAGCTTATAAAATATAGATGAACAGATGATGGTGACACAGTTCACCGAAACCGGTCATCATTGAATAAATTATTAATTTGCGATCTTGACATTTCATTTTGAAGAATCAGATCGCTTCCTCAACCGGCAATGTCAGGTAATGTTAATCATCTTTTTCACACACCGTGTAAAATATATATGAATATAATTGTCAAGTACGCTTGATCGCGATATATCCTATTTATTAAATATGCAAATGATATGAGATAGAATTAACTATATATTTATAGATCTGATAAATTTGGGTCGCCTCTTTGTTTTACAAAACATAGAAAATATATTCCTGAGCTAACTGAACAGTGGCGGAACAGAGCAAGGCCACGAAATAATAATAATAAAATTCTATCATGAATCAATTTATGAAAATATAATCAGATCATTCGCCATACTGCCAATAGAAATAACTATTTTCCCTCCAAAATGGTAACTGGGGTTAGAGAAATAAGGTTATACAAAATTGGTAAGAATGCCATATATTGGCAAATATGTACAACCTAACCAAATACAATTGTATGTGACTAGGTGTCACACTCTGATTGCAAAAATTTTATTAAAAAGAATTCTCCAAATAGCTCTAAAAATGAAATATACACTCGTACAAATAGAATTGAAAATTAATTCAAATGATTGGCTACATCGTTTAGGAGTCTATCAATGAAAGTCAACATAGAAATAGACCTCGTTATCTCATACCACTCAGAGTGAAAAGAAAGATGGTAGCTACAGCAAATGGTCCCATTAGAAAACTAAGAGCTGAATCCTAACCAGGACTGGAGCAGTGCAAGCAAAGACTGTACCAAACACTGGGTGACGGTCGTGCAGCAGCGGCGTCGATGTCAGAAGTCTGGTGCAGCAGCTGTGGATTCTATCCGCGGAAGTACTATAATAATGAAGCTACAACAAATTGCCAAGGTCTGGTCGCATCCAGCGAAACAACACTCTAAAAGCACAGATACACGCAAACCGCAACTGCGGTGTCCAACTTGACAACGATGCGATGCGCGAAAGAGTGGAGGCTACTGTTCTCGGCGGCGGAGCCTCACCGAGTCCTTGTTCACCCATCAACTCAAAAAAACTCATCTCCGCCGCCGAGATCCACCGCAGCACGTTGCCACGCTTTACTCGTCAAAGAGCCAGTCTCATCAACCCACTAACGGCCTTCCCAATCATAATGCACGGCCGGGAGTTGCATACAACAAAAATGAGAAAAAGTAGCAACGACAGCCAATCCCGGAGTTTGCCGCCAACGGCTCTTTAACCTCCTCCCAACGCACGCAGCTTTCTCGCGTACGCCCGTGCAATACTAGGAAATTCTTTGCGAACTATCACTAGTCGGCATCTTGGCGCCTATTTTTACTGCTGCTGGCGACACTGTCCTGCTGTGCCAGTCAGATTTCACTTCGCTGAGACGTGAACTTGAAGCATCCTGCCATTTATTAAATCGTAAACTATGCTACCTGCTACTGACAGTTTAGGGGCGGAAAGAAAGCAGGGCGTCCAGCAGCAATCAACTTGTTTTTCCTCTCCTGCTCGCACAGCCAAAGAAACATCATAGCGCCAGATAGGCGCCGGTCGCCCTAAACAGCTAACGCATTGTGCGAACTCACACAGGAGACCGCAGGTAACCGGCGGTCAGTCGAGTCGCCGTGTGAAACCGGCCAGCCCACCCCAGTGCAGTATAGGGACCCCTCGGGTGGCCAGATTTCTCCGAAACCCTGAAGGGAGCTGGCACCACACCGGATTCCTGTGATCTAGTCGAACGCCCAAGAGCCCTGACCCACGCTGCTCTACGATGCCGACTCGACAGTAAGGAAAGAATTTGAAATGAGAAGCACTACATCAAAAAGAATAACTAAATAAACGAATACACCTGAATCCTAATGCAATTCTCCCAACCCATAGCAGAATATAGAAGTCAGAAAACATGTAAAACATAAATTAATTCCATGCAACGAAAATCAAAATTAAGCAATTAAAATAATAAAGAGACACATGAAGCGAGAAATAAGAAAATTGAAAGACAAGAATGACCACCACCTTTAAACCGGAACAGATGGAAGTCTCTAGAGACCAAGTACGAACTGTACAGAGGATGGCCCAGATCGTCCCATTTGAACTCGGCCAAAGTACTTACTTTGTTGAGGTGTATGAGAGCGAGCGTTGTCATGCAAAACAACACCACAAGACGTCAGAAGACCACGATGCTTGTTTTGGCCTTTTTTTTTAACCTTTTAAGAGCTTCGTAGTTGACTGCAGAAATGGTAGTCGTACTAAGATCCAGGAAGTCAACTAGTAAGATGTTCTTCGCGATCTAAAAATGACGGGCTTTGTTTGCCTTCCTTGAAAAACTTATGTCCACATTTCACTAAACCTGTTAAAAAAAATCTCTTTCACAGTGAAACCGAAAGGGAGTGTGCAGTAGAATTTTTTTAAATGTTTATGTTCGGCAGTAAGCAGTTTAGGCACCCAGAGAGCACAAAACTTTCGGTACTCCAGTTTTTTGGTCTGGATGCCATTTAATAGATTCCGAGAAATCTTGTGAAAATAAGAATTACGGTTCTTGATTGTAAAACAACTATTCGCAGGAACATTTGCGTCAACTGTGATCAGTAGGTAATTACAGGTAAGGGCAGATTTACCGCTCCTGTTTTCATAATGAATGTTTGTTCTTCAAATTTTAACCAGTTTACTGTAATGGTAAGAAAATAGACGGACGGCATTCCTCAACTGAGGCACGCCTAACATCGCCCCGTGTGATAAGCACCAGCGACATCCGGAAGGTACCAGACTGCCTAGTTGTGATTGCAGCAACCATTGACTCAGTAGGGAAGGAACATATTTAATCACACCGTACCAGCTGGGACGGTCTGTGACGTGCGATGCAGTCAACAGCACTTCTCCGTGCCGCCATCGCCGAAATCCCGCCGTGGAAGTTCCGGAACGCGCGTCATCGTCAGCGAGCATCGATCGCGGACACTATCGGGGCCACCGGCGCGCCGCGCGGGAGTAGCCGAGCGATCTGGAGCGCCACGTTGCGGATCGCGTGGCCTTTCGCGTCGGAGGTTCGAATCTTCCCTCGGGCATGGATGCGTCTGTTGTCCTTAGGTTAATTAAGTAGTTTGTAAGTCTAGGGACTGATGACCATAGAATTACAAACATTGGTCCCCGATGCGCTCCAGACAACGCGGCGCCACGGGCCAGCCATCTCCGGAGAGGGTCACCGCATCGCGGAGGACGCCTTCTGCCAAGCCACGTCTTCCGTGTTTACCCAACACCACCTACAGACAAGGCCTTACAACAGGCCGTCCTACGTCACACTGACCAGGCCGCGGGCGCCAGCTGCCGACAACGAAGCACTTGGCGTGCCCCAGCGGCCGGCCATTCAGCTGGCGGCCGCGGCCTGGTCAGTGTGACGTAGGACGGCCTGTTGTAAGGCCTTGTCTGTAGGTGGTGTTGGGTAAACACGGGGGACAACACCACGCAGCGGTCGTTCGACGCGCTCAGTCAACCGGCTTCTGCCGTCAGCGAGTATAACGGCCGTTTCCCACTAGGGGACGGCACCTGGTCGTGCGGCAGCAGTAACGGACAGCTTTTCCGCGTTGCTGCGAGAGCTTGCGGAATCGGCAGGTGGAGACGGTTCACTGAATTCTGGGCCCAGTGAATTCTGGGCCCAACCAGAAATGTGCGAATTCTGGGCCCAGTTTCCTGGAAACTACCTGCGCGAGGGCAGAGCCTCCCTGCCCCCCTGGGGGGCCACCGTCCAGCGCAGTGGCTGACCGCTTAGACAGTCACTGCCAGCACGACTCTAACTTGCGTAGTATTCAGTTCATGCATCTTGTCTCTCAGTGTGTTTTAAGTTCGAAATGGAAATGTCAACGACCATCCATGGTAAGCCATGGAACCAAAGCAGATGGGACTGTGATTTGCCGCTGTTCAAAGCAAAGAACAAAGTATTGCCGAGGAATGCTTGAGACGAAAGACTGTGAGGTGCTTCAAACGAGCATCAATGTGGAGCACCGGATGACGCTCGAATAGAAATACAGAAGGCAGTAAATAGGGCTAAGAAGAGATCAAGAGACAAAGAGACTTCGATTTCTAAAATATATACTGAAGAATTGAGTGACCTCCACAATCGAGGATATCATTTTGTGTCTGAAATGCCAGAAGAGCTATCAATGAAGCGGATATTATACAAGCATCGGTCCAAAGCACGCGGAGATCAGAAAGAGCCACAGACGAGACAACAAGTCGATCTTTCGCCTGAGCTTCTAAATATGAATGACGGTAGCAGTTTTAGCAGTTTTCTCTTGAGCGATGACAACATTGGAGATGTGATAGTCTTTAGTGGAAAAGCAGGAAGAGAGGCAATTTGCTCAAATATATACGATACATGCAGAATTTGGAAGTTCAAAGTATGAAACAAATATCTATCCGATGGCCTTTGTATTGTTACCCAACAAAAGAAAAGAGACATATATTCGTCTTTTCAACAATCTTAAAAATAATATAAAAGAATGGAATCCTCAAAATGTCACCGTTGATTTTGAAATAGCTGATATTTCTGCATTAAAAGTTGTGCTCCCGTCGGTTCAAGTTCATGGCTGCCATTTCCGCACGAAGAAATCTCTCTGGAGGAAATTTCAAGACTTGGGACTTGCTTCCGAATACAGAGAAAATGAAGAAGTGAGGTTGCAAATTCAGATGTGTGCTTCTCTGGCATTCCTTCGACTGGAAGATGTCTGCGATGGCTGGCTCGAAATCCATTCACAATCACCAGATAACCCCAAGCTGTCTCAGTTTTTCGACTATTTCGTAGACAGGTGGTTAGAAAACGATGAAGTCCCGATCAGAGCTGGAGCTGCTACAGGCTGCGCCATTTTACCACCAACGCTGTAGAAGGTTGGCATAACAAGATTAATAATTTGCTTGGGAAACCGAATCCTAAAATTAAAGACGTAATCAAGTGCATGAAGGCGGAAGCAGAGAACTCGACGCGTGCTTTAATGAGATCAGAGTTAGGTATGGAGGGAAAACGAAAGAAAAAACATATGTGAAACTCGATGAAAGGATGGAAAAAATAGTACAAAAGTACGAAGAGGATGGTGACATCAGGGCCTGTTTGAAAGCGATCTCTTACCTTCAAAAATTTGAATAAATTCATTGGCCTAGTTTGAAACAACGTATGTGAAAAAATGTACAAAGAAATAATGATTTAAAAGTTAATAAAATAAAAAATGATTTTAAACACGCCTGAATGACAATCTATTCATGTCATTTAGCCAGTCCAAAGCTTGGATAAAGTTTGATGGGAGTCTGTTTATTACGAAAATTCCGTAAACATAACATGATCACTTCCTGGAAAAAGCGAATTTCTTATATGGAGCACTGTGACACTGTGACTTTTTGTAATATATTATCTCTCTGACGCAATCATTTAGATCTAAATCTTCAAAAAGGTTTTACTTATGACCAGTTTCAGCCAATGTCAACTACCTCCAAAAACAATGGAAAACTTAAAAACCTAATTACAAAAATGTAATTTAAAAATCGTATCTATTCTTCTTTATAAAACTTTATATTAAAATAAATTAAAATAATATGCTCCCCATACCTCTGGATGGTATAAGTAATGTAAAGAACATAATATATGATGACGTGCGAAAAAAGGGTAGGATTATGCACATAATTAAAGATCATTGGATATAACTCACATACAGTGTGTAGATGACATAAGTTGTACATGGCTTCTTCTCCCGCTCCTACCACTACATGCGCATATCCCCTGTACGTGATTTCAAAACAGAATAACAACTTGCAAGCCGTCAGAAAAACTAAAACATACATTTTTGGAAGCAAAGAGTTAAAACTGCGTTCAGAACGACACATAACCTTAAAGTGCGATAGCGTGATAATATACCACAAAAGAAGCCAAATGTGCAAATTTCGGGGTTTATGAATGTCCTGTCGCTGAGGAGCCCTCCACTGGCCAGTCTCGAAGGTCCTTCATACGTGGCGATTTGAGGAAAATGCTTATGGTAGCAAGAAAATTGCGTTAGGTTTGCATTTTGACAAGGAGAAATTTAGCACAGATAATATTGAAGATCAAATGGAAATGGTGCACAAAAGCGACTCTATGTTGGAGATACAGATTGCAAAAATAAATGAGCAAAATTAATTTTCTCCTAATGCCTACTTTAAGATTTATGATGTTATGCCGTCCTGTTAACACCGCCGCGTTAACACCGCCCTTCAAATGACCACCAACGAAAACAAAATGTCCTGCTGCCGGGAGAACAACGTTGAATGTTGACATAATGTTCAACGATATTCCCTATTTTAAACGCGTATAGCAATGGCTCTAATTTTTTCCTGTTTTCCCTTGTTTTACGATGCATTCGTCATAGTATGGAAAATCATGTCATTCATTGTAGCCGTAAACACGCACTCTTATTATGTAAATTATTTTATGGTTCACACACTCTCGTTTTAATGTATGTCTTAATACGCGTGTTCATGTTGCTGATTCTAAATATTTTACATTTGGCAATACTAATAACGTTATGCAGGATTATAATTACAAAATAGAAAGGGTTTTCCTGTCTCGAAGTCATACGTAGGGGTAATGCTCATTTAGCGCTATGAGTGAGATGGGAAGCAATACGCAGATTATTTCACCTATACGTGCACACTCCTGGTTCATGTACATTACATGTAGGCCTAACATTCGCAGGTCGATGGGTGTGGAACAGATTTTATTTTACGTTAATTTAAATGTTCTTTGTCAAACAGACGTGATTTTAAAATTCTGTGTTTTTAATTTAGTTTCCAGGTTTTCCATTGTAGCTTCTGAATATCCAATCATAAGTAAAAGTTGTCAAACCGAAATTACGTGAACACTTCCAACTGTATCACTTTAGGTTCATCTTTGATAATTTCCACACTCTTTCATCAGTACAGCACGTAAAGCTACGTTTGCACGGGCCATAAAAATTGTTATTGCCGACAACACTGGCCCACAATGTTTTCTGGCAACATTGGAACCACTCGAATTGCAGCCACGTGTACTATAACAATGCCGGTCACTGTTGCCTTGTAATTCTTGTAGAAAAGTATTTCAGGGCCGAGTGTGTTTACATGAACCAAGCTACCGGCGCAAAATAATGAAGTCGGCTCGCCTACCTGCCGGCCGGCACCCATCCCGGCGTGAGGGAGGGAGGGGGGGGGGTGGAGGATTAGTGGCCCGACCTTTTCCGGGCCCAGAATTCAGTGGGCCCAGAATTCACTGGGTCCAAAATTCGCGACACCGGTGGAGACAGCCACGAGGCTGAGGCTGAGGCACGGGTGGGGACCCAATAAAACGCAATAATTACCACCTGGGACAAAGGTTTAATGTCAGTATATAAATTACACTGCTGCCCATTAAAAGTGCTGCTACACCAAGAATAAATGCAAATGATAAACGGATATTCGTTGGACAAATATACTAGTACTGATTTGAGATTACATTTTCATGCAATTTGATTGCATAGATCGTGAGAAATCAGTACCCGCAACAACCACCTCTGGCCGTAATAACGACCTCGATACGCCTGGGAATTGGGTCAACCGAGCGTGTACAGCTTCAACACGATACCACAGTTCATCAAGTGTAGTGACTGGCGTATAGTGACGAGTGGCGTATAGTGGCGTTGTATTATGTAATGGAGAGGGGTTTTGTCATCTAATGAAGTAACCCTACCACTTTGATAATTATTTAAAACTTAAAAACCACTGCAAATGCATTGCCCTATTGTCAACATGGCTAGATTTAAGTACAAATTAACATTTTATTGTCAGTATAGTATTTCACGAGGAATCCTATAAATATGTGGGATCTTTTACTTATCTCACATATGAGGCGTAAATGAAACAGACACAAAACACATTTATGAAACAATTAAACCATACAGTATTCTTACTGTGAACTAGAAGGCTCGGCAAGTGTGGGCGGCGGTAAGGCGCGCGGCGGCCATGAGGCGTTTCGCAGTGTCGGCCGTGGGTCTCTGGTTATCACTACGTTTACATGGAACACATCTTCCGGAAGACGATATCCGATTTTCGTAGACCGTTTTTCGCTGTCGTGTTTACATGGCATAGCCTGAATCGGATTTCCTAGCCCACTTAAATATGGCGGCTGCAAAACAGCTTATTCAGTTCCTGATTTAGTCAGCACAATCTCTATTTTCCTTTATTTAAATACACAAATTCATGTTCACTCTAATATTTATACTTTTATTTCTCATTAGAAAATATCAATCTTTCAATAGGTGCCGAAAATTCTTAACAAGACTTCACAATCTGACAAGCCAAGAACACTTCAAAAACAGTTGCGTTTACATGCGCACGAAAATCGATTGTGGAACTGGAAAACCGCTTTAGAGAAGCGGATTTCCAGAATCGATTTTGGAGTGTTTACATGACCAACCAAAAGCGGAATTGGTAAATCGGTTTACGAAATCCGGTTTTGGGAGCCCATGTAAACGGGGTAGATGGCCCCGCTGGCGGCGTATCACGTTCTCGCTGGCCAGTAGAACAGCGCTTGCCGTCGAAACTAGTACTGCGATAACAGGCCGTGAATTCTGCGGAATTACCTTGTGGAGGTACTGTGTGATTTTCCCATCTTCTAAAAAGTGTATTGTGCTACGAACACTGGTGGCAGTGCGGCGTGGAGGTATTGCACCCTTGCCCTTCGAGTGGCGGAACCTTTGATGGAGTTCACAGGTGACTTTCTTGACCAGACCGCATCCTACTGTTCTGGTCGTCATCATCGGTGAGTACTTTTGTTGTCCTTGATATCCTTACTGGCGACGAGATTCTTCCATCTTCGACTCCAACTGTGACTGCCGGTGGCTTTTCATGACGTACACTCCAACTTCTGCTGCTACTTCTGCTGCTACTTCTGCTGCTACTTCTGCTGCTGCTGCTGTTGCTAATAATACCGCTACTGCCAATCTGACTCTATCACTCTCAGGCGTCGTTTTCATTGCCGTGGTACTTATTTGATGGACCTGTTTGAGAGTGAACGATCTTCGGGGTCGTTGTCTTCTGTCACGCTGTACAGTTTCTAGAAACATCGATAGTCACGTTGGTCTGGAGTTATTGGCTTCTGATCACGTTGCTTCTAGAAGTACGAGCTGATCACGTTTGACAGTCAGTCGTTTCACTTCAGGTGATCGGTCGACGGCCTGATCGCTGAACAGACGGCTTCTGCATGTCGATGGACTCCTAGTCGCGTTCCACCACATGTGAATAGCTGGTGATACAATGGCCTTACTCAGTGTAACGCACTGTTGGAATGCAGCGCAGGTCTCCTGTTTTACTCGGTCGTGCCTAACTGAAATAAATTTTCATTTTTACTTCACGTGTTATTCACTGTCATTTATTACTGTATTTTATTTCATGAATTTATTTACACACTTTACTGCACTCAGCACTATATGTGATTAACGAGCGAAGCTCGAAGTTGGCTGAAGAGAGACATTCATTCACATATTTAATTACTGCTGTTTTCTCATTAGTAAAGAAATTAGATGACACGAAGGTATTTCTGTGGAGTATAACCTTCAACGTAAATGAATCGTGAACGACAAGCAGATCAGACATGTAGAGGCTGGAAGGTATCAAAATACAGGTATAATATTGATGATTATGTGGGTAGATCGTAAAAGGAATTAAGAGCTACTGGATCACACTAGAGAATGAAGCTACATTGTTGCACAACTTTGTTAAAAGAGTGATTGATAGGAAATATTGTAAACATTTTTCAAAAGCCAAATTGGTAATGGATGCAAGAAGGCTTAAACATAGCACAGGAAGGGCGTCGCCGGCCGCGGTGGCCGAGGGGACTGAGGCGCTCCAGTCACGGTCTGCACGGCTACTACGGTCGGGGGTTCGAATCCCCCCTCGGGCATGGATGTTTGTGCCGTCCTAGTTCGTAAGTAGTTCATAAGTAGTTTGTAAGTTTAGGGACTGATGACCCTGTAGTTAAGTCCCATAAGCTCTACAAACATTTGAACATTTTTTTGAAGGGCGTCACTGACGACACTAACGACTGTATGAGAAGTTGGTTGCAGTAATAGAAAAGAAATGAAGATGTACCTCTACATCTACATATGTTCTCTGCAAATCACATTTAAGTGCATGTCAGAGGGCTATTCGAACTTTTTCATAATATTGCAGAAACGGTTCCTTTTCTAATAGCACGTGGTAAAAAGCGACAACAAAATCTTTCAGTTTAAGATCTAATATATTTTGTTGTAAGGATCATGTCTTCCTATTGAGGTGGGTGCTAACGTAAAATATATGCAATCGGAGGAGAAAGCAGGTGAAACAGATTTCACAATTAGATCTCCCCGCAACGAATAACGTCTTTCTTTTACTAATTTCCCCTCCAACTCGTGCTTCATTTCCATGGCACTCTTCTTCTCTGTGATAATACTAACCAGGCCGCGACGGATTAGCCACGCACATTGAGGCACCGTGCTGCGGTGCGCGCGGACGTTCGCCGCCGGGGGTTCCAGTCCTCCCTCGGGCATGGGGGTGTCTGTTGCCCTTAGCATAAGCTACTTTAAGTTAAAGTAAGTAGTTTGTAAGCCTAGGGACTGATAACCAACGTAGTTAAGGCCCTTAGATTTAGAAACATTTGAACATTTATCGTAAAACCTTACGTGGACTTTTCCACTACATTCTTGTAAGATATATTAGAAGCTGTTAAAAATAAACAAACAAGAAAGTAGATAGGACCTTCTTTGTTTTTATATCAGTGTGAATAAAAACATTTCGAATATCGATCATATGAGAAAATACTTGACATTTGGTGTAATATTCTCGTAAAAAGATATCACAGACCTTTATGAAGTGCGTCAATTGGTACGACCAAGGGGAGCCGAGGGGACTGAGGCACTTCAGTCACGGTCTGCACGGCCACTACGGTCGGGGGTTCAAATCCCCCTCGGGCATGGATATTTGTGCGGTCCTTAGTTGTAGGTAGTTCATAAGTAGTTTGTAAGTTTAGGGACTGATGATCCCGTAGTTAAGTCCCTTAAGCTTAACAAACATTTGAACATTTGGTACGACCAAAAGACTCCCGACGCACAGTCGTAACAGGGCTCTACGCGCCCATCGGATATAAATACCAATATTTCGAAAATGGGAAGAGATAATATTCTGCTGTCAACTTTACATGATATCTCGATATGTCGGCTAAAATTCATTCGCAATAATCTATGATCAAAATCAAATCATACGCAAAGTCTACGCAGTGAGTTTTTATTTTCACATTTCGTGAAGTTTGTTTGCGTTCATTATGATCGGTGCAGTAAGTGTGGCAAATAAATGGTGCCTTTATCGAGCAAATATATCAAGCTGTAAGATAAGAACAGTTTTCTTAAAATCGCTTGATAAGTTCTTCAGCTCAGGCGCCACGTACGCTACATTTCTTCGCCAAGAATTTGCTCGCCGAGTATTTCTCGTGGACCCCTGTGGACACAACCTACGTCACGCTCAGCTGGAGACCTGCAGCGCGCGTCTCGCGGCAGCGTTCGACAAACACAAACCGCGCCGCAAGGGCCGGCCGCACCGCGCCGTCGAGGGCGCTCCCGTGATAACCCTGCCGCTGCCGCTGCCGCGGTGTTTACCGCGCGCCAGGCACTAGTGGGAACGTATCCTCGTGTCCATGGCAAGCGTGCCGTTGCCGCGCGGCAGCCCCTGGTGGGAACCGGCCCTAATTCGAGAAACGGCCTCATGCGTGTCTGGCAGTCTTACTGTCGGCCGCGCGCTTTTTATGCTCCACCGCTGCCAGCAACGCCCAGAAAACGCTCCAGTAAAAATAAATAAATGAATTTCTTCTTCCAGGTACCGCTGTTTCTATCAACCACGCCCACCGCCATTCAAAGCCCATCCTGTTACAGTACCCACTGACGAACAGTACCTCCGCGAATAATGTTAGACCCATAGACTGCAAATAATTCACGGTGTACTTTCGCTGTTGTGTGATGTTTCGACTAAAGAAATCATTTCACACTTGCAAGGATGTATGATAGAAATACCTATGTTGTTAGGTTAGCTCGGTCAGAGGGCTGAACGCCCTCTGTAATAAAAAAATAAAAAATATAAAAAAAGCTGAGCCAAAGAACACTTAGAACCAAAACGAACAATCAGGAGCAACGTCCGCAAGGACAAGTTCTAACAATAGAGCAAAAAAAAAAAAAAAAAAAAAAAAAAGAAGAAAAAAAAACGGTCTAAAGCGTCTCGCTGCGGAGCGCGCGGTTGCTCGCCGTGGAGGTTTAGGTCCTCCCTAGGGCATGGGTGTGTGTGTATTTGTCCTTAGGTTAGTTTACCTAGGTTTAAGTAGTTTGCAAGCTACGGACTAATGACCACGCAGTTTGGTCCGATAGATTTACAAACATTTGAACATTTTTTGTTGTTAGGTAGTAATCGGCACGCGAGACAGTTCGATGTTCTACCCATAGTGTTAGGCACCGTTAATTATAAGACGATATAAGGTAAATGATATGTAGTAAGCGATTGCTAGCAAGGTTCACAACAGCAGGCAATAAATCGCCGCAACCTGGGCGATAAAAATGTGGTGCGATCACAGTTTTCACTACTTCAGAATGATGATTACCTTCTGAATTATGATTGAGATATTTCGTGTGTAAGAGTTCTAAATATTTACATTGTGTTACTATTATAACAGTCTGATTACTTCCACGTCTTTTACATAATAAATAGATAAACAATACACATACCCGTGTCTCTTATTTCTGATACAATTTCCCTCCATGCGGCGCTGGTCACATCTATCTTTCTGTATACGGAAATGGATTAGTTCCAGATGTATTGATGCGCTTCAACTAAATTATTGAAAGAAAGCACAGATTTCTCTTCTTCCCGCCATGTTCACAGGTCGCGACTAATCATCACTCAGGAGACCGGCAAGCGGTACTTATAAGAGATATATCGCATACGATATGTTGCGCAATCGCGCTTGTGTGAACCTTTTCTGTCGCCGCCCTCTAGAGTTCACGTTTCTGCCTGTGCGTATTGTGTATCGTATATCGCTTACGATATATCGCTTATATTATACCGCATTAGGGTAGACGGCGCCTTAGTAACGAAAAGAGCCACTGCCCACACTGCTGTAGAAATGGCTCCGCTGCCTCCACTACTCGTCCTGCTATGCGTAAGCGGAATTACGTTTCTGGTCAGCATTCGTACATACCAATGAGAACATTTCAAATGTTTTACGAGCAGATATTGATCTAGTAACACGTTTTTTGACCGAGGAGGAGACACGTTCACAGAGGATCTAGATACAGTAAATGTTTTGTTGTACAAGCTCTCAAATGTTCGAGTGTTTGTAAACATAAAGGACTGGACTGCTAAGGTAATCGGTCCCTATACTTACAAACTAGATGAACTAACTGATGCTAAGAAGTGGTTCGAAGACTACGTAAGAGAACCCACCACGCTGTTCTCGATAGCGAGAGTTCATCAGAAACTACGGTATCGTCAGCAGTGCCTCAGGAAAGTGTGATAGGACCGTAACTATTTTCCATCTACATACTCTAGATATAATCTATATAAATAATCTCCAGCCCCATGAACCACAGACATTACCGAAGTGGGTTGGCTTGCGTACTTAACGATACAGATAGCCGTACCGTGGGTGCAACCACAGTGGAGGGGTATCTGTGGAGAGGCCACACAAATGTGTGGTTCCTGAAGAGGGGCAGCAGTCTTTTCAGTACAGGGGCAACAGTCTGGATGATTGACTGAGCTGGCCTTGTAACATCAGCTAATGTGGCTTTGTCACACAGCTACTGCGAATGGCCGCGGTGGAGTAGCCGAGCGGTCTAAAGCGTCTCGCTGAGGAGCGCGCGGTTGCTCGCCGTGGAGGCTCGATTCCTCCATGGGGAATGGGCGTGTGTGTTTGTCCGTACGTTAGTTTACCTAGGTTTAAGTAGTTTGTAAGCTACGGACTGATGACCACGCAGTTTGGTCCGATAGGTTTACAAACATTTGAACATTTTCTACTGCGAATGTCTGAAAGCAAGGGTAAACTACAACCGTTACTTTTCCCGAGGACATGCAGCTCACTGTATGAAAATATGATGATGGCATCCTCTCGAGTAAAATATTCCGGAGGTAAAATAGTCCTCCATTCTGTTCTCCGGGCGGGGACTACTCAGGAGGATGTGATCATCAGGAAAGACAGCACTGGCATTCTACGGATCGGAGCGTGGAATGTTAGATCCCTTAATGGGGTAGGGAAGTTAGAGAATATAAAAAGGAAAATGTATAGGCTGAAGTTTGATATTGTGGGGGTTAATGAAGTTCGGTAGAAAGAGGAACAGGATTTCTGGTCAGGCGAGTACAGGATTATAAATACAAAATCTGTTGGGGGTATTACATGAGTAGGTCTGATAATGAATAATAGAATAGGAACGCGGATAAAATACTATGAGCAGCGAAATGATCGCATTATCGTAGATAAGATAGATCGAAGCCAACACCGATCACAATAGTACTGGTTTATATGCCAACAAGCTCTGCCGATGTTGAGGAGACCGAGGATATGTATGAGGAGGAGCGGAGAACTTAATTGTCATGTGAGACTGGAATTCTGTAATAGGAAAGTGAGTCAAGGAAAAATAGTAGGTGGATATGGACTGGGCAAAAGGAATGAAACAGGAGTACACCTGGTAGAATTTTGCACGGAACATAATTTAATCATAACAAACACTTCGTTTAATCTTCATAAAAAAGGCTGTATACAGGAGACACAGGAAGGTACGAGATGAAATTTATAATGGTAAGACATAGATTTCGGAACCAGATTTTAAATTATAAGACATACCCACGGGTAGATGTAGACTCTGACCATAACTTTTTGGTAATGAACTGTAGACTGAAACTGAAAAAACTGCAAAAGAAGTAGGAAAATTAAGGCAATGGGACCTGGATAAATTGAAGGAAACTGAAGTTCTTGGGAATTTTAGAGGGAGCTTTAGGCAACAATTGACAGAAACGGGAGAAAATAAAACAGTAGAAGAAGAATGGGTAACATTGAGAAATGAAATAGTGAAGGTAGAGGACAAAATAGGTACCGAAGCAAGACTTACAAAAATTCCTTGGATATCACAGGAAACACTAAATTTAATTGATGAATGAAAAAATATAAAAATGAAGTATATGAAACAGGAAAAAGGGAGTACAGACGACTAAGAAACGATATTGACATGAAGTGTAAAATAGCAGAAGTGGCTAGAAGGCAAATGCACGTCTGTAGAAGAATGTATAAATAGGGGAAAAATAGACACTGCCTACAGGAAAATAAAAGAAATATTTGGAGACAAGAAATGCAGCTGTACGAATACAGAGAATTCAGATGGAAAATCAGTTCTCAGCAAAGAAGGTAAAACTGAAAAGTGGAAAGAGTATATAGAGGAGCTCTACAAAGAAAATGAACTTACAGACAATATTGTAGGAAGGGAAGAGGAAGTAGATGAAGATGAAATAGGAGATACTATACTGAGAGAACAATTTGACAGAGGACTGAAACACCCAAGTCGAAGTAAGGACCATGGAGTGGACGACATTTCATCAGAACTACTAAAGTCTCTGGGAGAGCCAGCCATGACAAAACTATTTCACATGGTTCGTAAGATGTATGAGACAGGGAAAATACCCTCAAACTTTAAGAAAAATGTAATGATCCACATTCCAAAGAAAGCAGGTTCCGACAGATGTGAATCTTACAGAACCATCCGTTTAACATGCATGGTTGCAAAATTTTAACACGAATTATTTACAGAAGGATGGAAAAGCTGGTAGAAGCTGACATCGAGGAAGAACAGTTTGGACTCAGGAGAAAGGTAGGAACACGGGAGGCAATCCTCACTTTACGGCTTATCCTAGAAGGCAGTTTAAGGAAAGGCAAACCTACATTTCTATCTTTTGTAGATTTGGAGAAAGCTTTTGACAATGTTGATTAGAATGTACTCAGTCAAATTCTGAAATCAGAAGGATTGAAATATAGGGAACGAAAGGTTATTTACAACTTGTACAGAAACGAGACAGCAGTTATCAGAGTCGAAGGGCATGAAAGGGATGCTGAAGGGAGTAAGACAGGGTTGTAGCCCTCCAATGTTATTCAATTTGTACATTGAGCAAGCTATAAAGGAAAACAAGGAGAAATTTAGAGAAGGAATTAAAGTTCAGGCTGAAGAAATAAAAACATTGCGTTTTACTGGTGACATTGTAACTCTGTCAGAGACAGCAAAGGATGTGGAGGTGCAATTGAACGGAGTGGACAGTGTGTTGAAAAAAGAGCAAAACAAGGGTAATGGAATGCAGTCTTAGAAAATCAGGCGATGATGAAGGAATTAGATAAGGTAACGAAACAATGAAGGTGGTAGATGAGTTTTTTAATTGGGCAGTAAAATAACATATGATGGTCGCAGTACAGAGGTTAAAAAATGCAGAATGGCAATGGGAAGAAAAGCATTTATGAAAAAGAGAAATTTGTTAACATAGAATATTAAGTTAAGCATAAGAAAGTCGATTCTGAAGGCATTTGTGTGGAGTGTTGCCTTGTATGGGAGTGAAACATAGACGACAAACAGTGCGGTCAGGAAGAGGATAGAGGCTTTTGAAATGTGGTGTTACAGAAGAATGCTGAAGATTAGGTGGGTGGATCGCGTAGCTAATGAGGAGGTACTGAACTGAATTGGGGAGAAAAGGAATTTCTGGCATACCTTGACTGAAAGAAGGGATCGATTGGTAGGACATATTCTTAGACATCAAGGAATCGTGAATTTAACGTTGGAGGGAAGGGTTTGGGGTAAAACCGCAGAGGAAGACCAAGAGATGGATACAGTAAGTAATTCAGACAGATGTAGGTTGCCGTTCTTATGTGGAGTTGGAGAGGCTTGCTCAAGATAGAGTGTGGTGGAGAGCTGCATCAAACCAGTCTCCGGATTTATGACCACAACAACAACAACAACAACAACAACATAAATAATCTGACGGACAGAGTGAGTTACAATGTGCGGCTGTTTATTGATGATGCTGTGGTGTGCAGGAAGGTTTCGTCATTGAATGGCTGTAGCGGGTAGTAGGTTGACTTGGACCAAATATCTAGGTGGTGTGACGAATGGAAGCTAGCGGTAAATGTAGAAAAAATATAAGGTGATGAAGATGAGTAGGAGAAACAATCACGTAATGTTCGAATACAGCATTAGTAGTTTCTGACTGACTGAGTCTCGTCAATTCAATATCTAGCCGTAACGGTACACAGTTATAAGAAGTGGAATGAGCATATAAGGAGAGTCGTAGGGATGGCGGGTGGTCAACTTCGGTTTATTGCCAGAGTTTTGGCAAGATGTGTCTCGTCTGCAAAGGAGACCGCATGTAAAACGCTTGTACTACCCCGTCTTGAGTGTTGCTCAAGGGTTTAGGATCCCCACCAGATCGCTTTAAAGGAAGACAAAGAAGCAATTTAGAGGCTGGCGGCTAGGCTTGTTACTGGTAGATTCGATCAATGCGCGAGTGTTTCTGAAATGCTTTGGGAAGTCAAATGAGAGTCGCTGGAGGAAAGTCGATGTTTTCGAGAAACACTGCGGAAGACATTTAGAGGGCTAGAATTAAGCGGACTGCAGAACGATTGTATTGCCGCCAACATACAGTTTGCGTAGACCACAAAAGAAGAGAGATTAGGGCTCGTGGAGATGCATACAAGCATTCGTTTCTCCTTCGATCTATATGGGACTGGAACAGGAAAGCAAGTAACTAGTAGTGGAACTGAGTACCCTCAACCCCGTACCTCTGGGTGGATTTCGGAGTATGTACGTAGATGTAAGACCACACACATGCCGAGGGAAGACTCGAACTTGCCACGGAAGGCGATCTCGCAATCCGTGACAAGGCGCTTTAGACCAGGCTATCATTCCCACTCAGCAGCTGACTATTGTTAGTCATATGGTAGTATTGGAAATTTTATTAAATCGCCATTACTTGCATTAGGGTACTGTCAAACAGTGCAAGTGGTTGTAAGTATTGACAAGTGGCACAGATTTCACTTAAAGTATACGTCAAAATTATTTGCTGAAGTTGTTTAGGTGGCAGTCTATAGCCGATATGTATTTTTTTAATCATTCTTTTGCACAGAGCTGTATAATATTATTATACGGTATGGTCATCTAGTTTCGGCAGTTGCTACCATCAACAGGAGATTAACACATTATTACACATCAAAAACAACAAGATAACATTTTTCCCGAATATGGCAACATCTAATTTACAGTAAGGATTGCCAGTGCTTCTTGTGGACAGTTTTCATGAACCAGTTGCATCCTTATTATAAATTTATTGTTGCCAGATTCGGTAAGAAACTTATTTTCTTGTTATTGATGTATAATATTTTGTTAATCGCCTTTTGTTGGCTGCAACTGTCGAAACCAGACGAATATAACAAATGAACATATTATTCAGCTCTGGTCACAAGAATAATTCATTTTTCAAAATTTGGTGAAGTGTTACATCATGTGTTGTTTGTTTGTAAATCTATCGGACTCAACTTCTGGGTTATTAGTCTGTAGCTTAGAAAATACTTAAACCAAGTTAAACTAACCTAAGGACAACACAAACATCCTTGCCCGAGTGGTGACTCGAACCCCCGACGACGAACGGCCGCGCGAACAGCAGCACGACGCCCCAGTGCGCATGGCTAATACTCCGCGGCCCATTATGTACGTTAAAAATCGTTCTTACTGTATAATAGTTATATTTTGTCAAGTAATTGTTTTGGTCCATAGTTCCTTAATCTCCGTCAAATGACACCGCCATTTTCCTTTAAACTTTGATAAAACACATTATATACAGTTTCATACAGTAAATGGCATGACACCATTAACAAATTTAGACTTTGAACATAAATCTGTAGCTAAGGTAGAATATTCAAAATTTTTAGGTGTTTGAATTGACTAGGAACTGAATTGGAAGGTACATATTGAAGATCTCCAGATACGTTTTAGTTAAGCTACTTATGCTATCAGAGTCATTGCAAAATTTGGTGATATACATCTCAGTAAATTAGCTTACTACGCCTATTTTCATTCACTGCTTTCATATGGGATCATATTCTGGGTCTATTCAACATTGAGTAAAAAAGTATTCATTGCACAAAAGCGTGTAATCAGCCCATCCAAGAGCATCCTGCAGACATTTATTTAGGGATCTAGGGGTCTTCATTGTAGCTTCACAATATATATATTCACTCATGAAATTTGTTATTAACAATCCGACCAAATTTAAAAGTAATAGTAGTGTGCATAGCTACAACACTAGGAGAAACGATGATACTCACTATTCAAGGTTAAATCTAACTTTGGCTCAGAAAGGGGTGAATTATGTTGCCACAAAAGTCTTTGGTCAGTTACCAAGTAGCATCAAAAGTCTGACACATAGCCAACTAGTATTTAAAAAGAAATTAAAGGAATTTCTGAATGACAACTCCTTGTACAATGTAGATAAATTTTTAAATAAAACTTAAAAAATAAAAATAATAAAGAAACAACAAAAAATGTATTACAAATCCTTAAAATATTGATTGTCAAGTGTAGACAACATTTACTAAACTAACACATTCCACATCATTACGAAATGTCGTATATATGATCTATGGGACAAGTATTAATCTAATCTAATCTAATATTAGATTATTAAAAGCAATATTGCCTCTGAGATTGCCTATACTGACGTTGAATAGCTTACTAACCACTATTGACTAGCAGCTATATCAAGGGCTTGATTTTACGACATCCAGGCAGCAACATGTGCATCTGATCATACGAGTGCCACAGTCAGTAAGTCTCTAAGCACTTCAAACTATTACAAAAGTTACCAAAATTCTTGATTTCCGTTGTGCTAGTGATATAAAATCATATGAAGATAATTAAATACACATCAAAGTTTCTTAGAATTTGGAAACCCTGTCTTAGTAATTTAGTTTGAAATTGCGGAGAAAGTGGCATGTGTGTGAGAAGCTGCATACAGGGTTGGATGTGCGCAGCGTCTGGCTGGTTCGCGTGTTGTCGGAGATAAGGCTGGTCTGTATACGGCGGCAGGTCCTAAGTGAGGGCAATCTGGCCGACGCTGAGCCCGAGCTGCGTTTAGTGTCAGCTGCGGGCGACGTTCACGCAGGTGGCACTTAACCTGCAAGTATATGACGCAGGGGAAGAGCTGGCGCCCTTCAGAGGATTAGTACGTTTTCAGAGCAAGCGGGTCGTATTCTAAATATACTACATCTATAGGATGCCCTTCAGTTAATTTTGGAGGAGCTGACCTTGGTAAATACATTGCTTTGAAGAAGTGAATTATTTAGATCGGAGCAGTTATTTGTTCGGCCATCCTATCTCTGGAGTAATATTAAAAACTTTTACGCTATATGCCTGTCATTTGAAGAACATTTTGCCTGCTGAGGACTGCAAGCTGCGTCTAATTGACGGGTAGGATTCTATATAATAAAATAGTTTATTATTTGTCTAAGTAATTATCTCAGCTCATTTGCTAATGTCATCTACTGTGAAATATCCTAATACGCGCCAATTAGATGCCAATGGCGCAGTGTTAGCGCTGAACAAATAACAGACATCGAAGTACGATAGGTAGTGACATAAAGCAGTGATTAGTTGTGAAATTAGTAGAAAATACTTACTGCCGCAGCAAATCAGGTTACGAAATGGATATCTATACCATCAAGAAATGAATCGTCTGCAGTATACACCAAAATTGTCTACGTAGAAAATTAAAAACTTTAAAAGAGGTCTGTGAGAAACAAACTTCGTGGAAGGGCTTAAAATCACGTGCTAGACCGGGATTCGAACCCAAGAACTTCGCCTTTCGCGGGAAAGCGCTTTACCGACTTTTAAAAAGTATTTTTGTTTCAATTTTTAACATTTTCTTGGTTCTCAGTCTCCCAACAGAATAATGTCATCCTACACACTGCGCGTAAAACTCAACGTACTCTTCAAGACATGCAGTGTCTCCCCTGGTAATCAAGGTCTTCGGAGAAACTTGTCAATCCACAATCGTTACAAAATTACATGAACAAGTCCGGCAGGCGTGAAATAATGAATCCCAAGACAGTCTAGCATAAAATGGATGAGAGATCGAGCGTCTGGACTGCCTCTCGTATAGACTACTCCACGTACTGCAGTACTGCACGAGCTATTGATCTGTAAATTCAAGAATTTCATGTACTCCATACGTACTGTTTCACCAATAAATCTAGAGTCAATCGAAAACTGTAGAGGGCGTACTAAATTACATTTTCGGTATTATAGTGAACAATTAATAAAAAAATGCATGCCACTAACGAAACAGACTTTAACAAAGAGAGGGTCTGACATTTGGGAAACCGATTTCGATCAAATATTGCATGGACGTTCTATACTGTATATAAGGAGACACGTGTTGCGGCTTTTTTCTAGACACTAAGTATTTTTTTGAAATAATCAAGGTCAAAGTTGATGGAAAATCAAGTGTTCACCGGTATACATCTAAATATCGTCTAAATATGAGCATTGTTTACCAGTATACTGGATGTTATCTTGCTCATCCAAAATATCTCTGGAACAAAAACAGCTATTGTAAAACGACTTTCACCCGTATCAACGTAAGCCTGAATGTAAATATTTTGAAATATTTCTAGAAAATTCTCAGCAATTAGTCGTAAATATTTTGCTTATCAGCCTCATCTAGATTTCAATGTGATCATTATCAGCGCTTAAAAAAAAAAACAGCTGAAACATATAAAACTTTTCGACCTCCATATTGGAGGTTACGTTCATAATCGAAAGTTCATAAATTGTATCTGTTTTAACTGCTTGTTTTAAGCATTGATAATTACACGGTGATCTGGCGAATAAACAAAATATTTGCGACTGATTGCCGACAATTTTCTACAAATGGGAAAACAGTCGTTGAGCACAAGAGCCATAATGAAATCAAGCCTGATTTCGAAACAGTCTGAAACGAAAGAATATGCGTTTTTTTAACACAAACTTACGTGTTTTTAAATGGTAACCCTTCATTGTTTCATCAGCAATCTATAGAATGACAAATCACATAAACAATGGTGTTGATTGCATCGCAATACGCCAATTACATTCCGAGATATTGTGAAGCGAAATTGACGCGCGTTCAAGGACTCAGGCGAGAAGCCCTTGCTGCTCAGAATGTGCGCTAGCCACGCATTTTGCGTATTTCAAGCGTCAAGTTTGTTTCGCAATATCTCGTGATGTAACTGGCGTATTGCGGTAAAATGAACGACGTTTTTATGTGATTTTTCATGCTATAGAATTCTGATGGAATAATAAAGGGTGTCCATTTAATAACACAACACTTTGTATTAGAAAACACATAGGCTCTCGTTTTAGAATGTTTCGAATTATTTACTTTCAGGAGCTTCTGACTGATACCGGTGAAATTCATTTTACAATAGCTGTTGTTGTTCCAGAGTTATTTTGGATGAGCAATATAAATGGAACGCCCTGTATATGGAGTTGAAAGTTAATGACGTTCGTGTACTTAAGGTTTTAGTGTTTTCATGCTGTAGCTTCGATACTCGTAAACATCACTTATTACAAAATATCAATTAATGCCCGTCTGTTTGTCAGCCAGTAGGGTGAAACTTATCATAGAAACAACAAAAACGTTATTCTGACACCGTGCACAACACAGGAGCGACGTATTGCCACATTTACGTGTTGTCCGAGGTACCGTTCGTGGAAAACCTACTGATTTATATTGCTGAAGACAGGTATATAAGATATTTATTTGCATGCTCACCAAGAGTATGAAAGCATATCTTGAAATATCTGATTATGCACTAGGGCATGAATTTTAATTGCATCTGCTCTATGATAATTTCTCTGTGCTCTTGTTGTAGTATACTTTTGAAGTTATTTTACTTTATTTCTTATTTCCTTTGTTTTTGTACTCTGTAGCACAAATAAAACAGCTGTAACCAGATAATAAACTTAATTAATTATTAATCACAGTTCCCTATGCTCTACAAATATGAGGACATTATAAAACATGTCGAAGAAAAGTATCAAAAATTGGATTGAGGTTCGAACCGGGATGCATGGTTTTACAGTCCAAGCCCTGGTTCGCTCAACTGACGACGGCATTCGGAAAGTCGCTCCTGTTTACGAGTACCCAAGGTACGGCATGAAAACACAAAATCATTAATTAAGCTACCTTCATTAACTTTTGACCACATATATAATAATAAAAGATGCTTGTCTTTAGACGATCTTTCAATGTATAGCATTGGAAACGCGATTTTCCATCATGAAATTGCACCATGATTTTTTTCAAAGCCTACGGAGAAATGTTTTGACACTTTTGATTGAAATACCCTCTTTCAAATTCTGAAGTTTGCAGGGTTAAAATATAGGGATCGGAGGGTTATTTACAACTTGTACATTAACCATACAGCTGTTATTAGAGCTGAAGGGCATGGAAGGGTCGCTGTGTTTGTGAAGGGAGTAATACAGGGTTGTATATATATATATATATATATATATATATATATATATATATATATCTTAGCCTTTCTCCAGTGTTATTCAATTTGGACAGTGGGCACGCTGTGAAGGAAAGAAAATAAAAATTGGGAAAAGGAATTAGATTTTAGGATGAAGAAATAAAAATACTGCTTTTTGCAGAGGACATTGTAATTCTGTCTGAAACAGCAAAGGACTTGGAAGAGCAGTTGAAAGGAATGGACATTGTGTTGAAAAGAGCGTATAAGGTCAACATTAACTATAGCAAAACAAGGGTGGTGGAATACATTATAAGAAAATCAGGCGATGCTGAATGAATTAAATTAGGTAACGGAACAATGAATATGGTGGGCGAGTTTTAGTACTTGGACAGTAAAATAACATACAATGGTTGCAATATAGAGGATATAAAATGCAGAATCACAATGGGAAGAAAAGCATTTCCGAAAAAAGAGAATTTACTGACATCGAATATTAATTTAAGAGTAAGGAAGTTTTTTCTGAAGGTATTTGTGTGGAGTGTTGCCTTGTAGTGGTGTGAAACTTGGATGAAAAATAGAATAAACAGGAAGAGAATAGAGGCTTTTGTAATGTGGTGCTACAGAAGAATGCTGAAGACTAGGTGGGTAGATAGTACATCTAATGAAGAGGTACTGAATAGAAGTGGGGAGCAAAGGAACTTTGGGCGTATCTTGACACAAAAAAAAAAAAAAAAAAAAAAAAAAAAAAAAAGAGAGAGAGAGAGAGAGAGAGATCGATTTGTAGGACTCATTCTTAGACATTGAGGAATCGTACATTGGAGAGAAGTGCGTGGGTAAAAAACCTCAGAGCGAGACCAAGAGACGAATGTAGTCAGTAGATTCAAATGGATATTGCTTGTCTTCCAAAAAGCCGAGATACGAGACTTTTTGTACTCAACATAAAACTTCCATTCAAAACTCAATGGACATCGGTGACCCACATGTCAGCCTACCTCCTAGTAAGCTGAGTCCCCTGGAGGCCAGCGGCACAGGCAGTGGGTGGTCTGCCTGCGCTTCGTCTCGCAGCGTGCGGCCGCCCGGCTGTTTCTGGTGCCCCTCCCCGCCCTGTCAAACAGCGCCCTCTGGTAAACGCACGACCCGGCCAACGCTTTTCGCTGGACTCGTCAGCGGGCAGCGCGGGCGTCGGGAGCGCATCTCCCGCGCTCCAAACAAACCGCTGCCCGCCAGAGAACACACGGCTGCCAACTGCGGCCGACGGAGGCGGCGTGCGCCTCGGCCCAGAGCCACGATAAAACCCGAAAAACTACTGTCATCGCTTTCGCATTTTCCTCGGAAGTTACCCTGCGCGGGTTTCACAAATCTGCTATTTTTCCACTGGCGAAATGTAATGGGATTGTTCAACAGGTGTATTCTTTGAGCACGAAATTCCCCTTCTGCCGGCTGCAGTTGTATAGCGGACCTGTGTGGCCTGGTTCTGTAAGAGACCGTGTAACGTGAAACATCGTTGTGAGCTGACGCCCTGGTGGTCGGTGACTAGCCACTGAACCTCCGTCCTTTAGGGTGCGTTTATGCTGCCACCTCGCAGTTGGCAGCTGGCTGCTCGCTGCTGGTACCTTACAGCTCGCTGCTCGCCGGCAGCCTTGTTGCGTTCACGTTGCAGGCACCTCGCTGCTCGCCTTGTATATTCTCCTGCAGCTGTTACATTACAGCTGAGTGCACAACTGCAGGGGCTGAAGTGTGAAACATGTTCCCCACATCGTCTGGCGACAGTGACAGTGGTTTGTGCGCTCCAAAAATGTAATTGGAAATTAGGAGGAAGAGGAAGTATGGAGTGCATCCTTTTAATGCTGAACATCCTCACTACGCATACATTCACAAGTACTACCGACATTTCAAAAACTATCCAGATCGCTTTTTTCAGACATAATAATCATCTGCATAAGATCTTCACTCATTGTTGCCTGTACTGAAACTAACAAACAACATTGTGAGCGATGCTCACGAGAGTTCCACGTGCGCAACTGTCAAACGCCGCTCTACTAGTGTGACCTTGAAGCAACCAGTCACAGTGCAAGTTTCGGGCCGGTCGGCGATGGTCGTAGCGCGAAACACGAACCAGTCTGATATCATCGCCTGGCGAGGATCGTAGCGAGCAGCTAGCAGTAAGTTGGGCAAGCTGCGACGGTGCACGCTAAATGGCCCGGTAAGACTCTGTGGGTTTGATTCATCATCGCCGTGCCATGACGGCGAGCAGCGAGCAGTGAGGTGGCAGCATAAACGCACCTGGTTAGTTTTTAGCTGTTGGTAGTACTTGTGAATGTATGCATAGTGAGGATGTTCAGCATTAAAAGGATGCACTCCATACCTCCTCTTCTTCCTCCTTTCCAATTATATTTTTGGAGCGAACAAACCACTGTCACTGTCGCCAGACGATGTGGAGAACATGTTTCACACTTCAGCCACTGCAGTTGTGCATTCAATTGTAATGTAACAGTTGCAGGAGAATATACAAGGCGAGCAGCGAGTTGCCTGCAGCGTGAACTCAACAAGGCTGCCGGCGAGCAGCGAGCTGCAAGGTACAAGCAGCGAGCAGCCAGTGACTAACTGCGAGGTGGCACCATAAACGCACCCTAAAGGACGGAGGTTCAGTGGTTGAAAGTGGCGAACAATACGCTACTCCAAATAAAGCTTTCTGTGCTTCCGTGGCATACCTCTTTCCGTCCTCTACGAGATCATGAAGTTGCCCGACTCCTCTTCAAAGAGATCATTGACCACTGATGCATTGCTTTCTTTTACGCCTTGAGGAACCACCAGTGTGTCACATATGGAACACAACTGCCAGTAAGAGAAATAGTATATTAGTGCTTTTTATACGACGGTCTGAGGAGAGATTTGGGTTTCCCGCAGGACCTCCAATCTCTCTCCACTTGATTAGGCAAGTGTGAACCGTGTTTAACGATTTTTATGATGTTTGGATTCTTGTCCAAAATACTGGGAAATTTTAATGTGTAACAGAGTGGCACGGTCACCCTCTATTTCTAAGTAGTCAGTGGACCACATACACTTGTCAAAATTTTAACTGTGTTTGCAATCATATTTTAAAGCTAGTACGTTATGTCTCATTTTAAAGTTCTCTTCAAGTCGGTATTACAACATTTGGTTGTACTTTTAATTTATGTAAGTCCTTCTGAGATGCTCCATTATATCTTCATCTGGTTTTGATTTGAGCAAGGCCGCGATGACCTACTTGTTTGGCGCCCTAAAACACTAACCATCATCATCATTATCACCAATTTCGGTATATCACTTACACGATCTTCAAGTCTCAAAATCTGAAATATCCAGTAACACCATTTCATACGTGGGACTTTTTTTACCGCTATTCTCCATTGGTCAAAACGTTACAATATCTGTTGACATACATATTTTCTGAAGTATTGTCATCGGAAGAATGAAGTAAAATGGTTCTGCGTTTTTCTGTCGGTTGTACGGAGGGAAGACAACAACATTATGGCAACCGACACAGTAGTAATAACAGGAAGTTGCTACAGAGGGTCTCGCTGGTGAATTTTGTTTACTCTGACAAATAAATTACACAAGAATTTGGGTTCAGATAGTGAAGTGAGCAGGAAGTGCAATGCAGTAACAACGTAATTTACCCAAAGCCATGGCATGAAGAGCCCTGTAAAGTTTGAGAACGGGACATACACAGTGCGATGTGACTGCGATTATGGCAGTGCCCGAAAGTGTGATTTCCATGACCTACAACAAGAACCGTTAGAAGGTCAAGGTCAAGGTCGTCCACGGGTAAAATCGGCAGGAGATGACCGTTATCTCCGATTGATAACCCATTGATACAGGAGGCTGAATGCAGCTCAGCTGCAACGCAATCTATACTCAGCAACAGGACGCGCAATATCAATGCAAACCGTCCGAAATCGCCTTCGGGAATGTGGCATTTACACTAGGAGGCCTATGGTGTATGTCCAGTTAAAACCACGACACCGTTTAGCGGTGGAACTGGGAGGAAAAACATAAGTAGTGGTAATGACTTGCGCCGGGTTCTTTTCACAGAGTCAAGATATAGTGTTCTGCTTGACAATCGTCGTTTCCTCGTCTGGATATAACGTGAAACTGGGAACAATATTGCTTATGTGAATGAAGAATGGTGTGGGCAGGAGTCAGTACCGGCAGACTTACGGACCACTATGTAGTTTTTATTGGGGCTTTGACTGCTCGGAGGAATAGGAACGACATCCTTCGTCAGCTTTTGCGCCCTACACTGTTTCCATAGATCCTTCTGATGGACGATAATGCTTGTACACACAGAGCTGCATTGGTGGATAAAATGCTTGAAGGTGAGGGAAATGAAAGAATGGAGTATCCATCTTCTTCACTGGACTTAGACCCGATTGAGCATTAGGTAATGCATTGCAGACAGACCAGCATCTCCCACAACGGTTGCAGAGCTGAATATTTCACTCATGGAAGAAGGGCCAAATACCTTCAGCAAAGGATTGATACCTGACACTGTCCAAATCTCACTGCAAATCTACTGATCGTCATATGTGATCACACAAACTGCAAATCTACTGACCGTCATATGTGATCACACAAAATATTATAGGACAAAGAGAATGACTTTTTCCCTATTAAGCAAGACGCAAGGTGCCTCGCTCTAGGTAAACGGCATGTCAACCTAAATAGTTGGTACAGCAAAATATAGTACTATATCACACTCAAATTACAATTTTAACGAAAATCTAATTAAAGTATGGTAGCATATGTATGTGGATGATATCAAATGATCCCCTAATTGTTTTGAGCAGTGTAGAGAATTTACTTTCTTTATACTTGATATAAGTTTCGACATACCCACCAACCCACTCATACACATACACACTCACACACAGACACCGAGCGATTTGGCTCAGTGGTAACACACTGGAGCCACATTTAGATATTCCGTGATTTCCCTAAATCATTCCGATACTGAGATGGTTCGTTTGAAAGGACACGGTCGATATCCTTCCCTATTCTTCTTCACAAATCTGAGCGTGAGCTTCGTACCTAATGACTGTCGACGGGAGATTAAATGCTAGGCTTTCATTCTTCCTTACATAAACACATACACAAATACGCACACACATTTTTATTGTAAAGGGAGGATTAAAGTTTCTTTGAGTTTATCATAAATGTCCCAGAACTTGCTTTGACATAGGGCTCGATGGTAAAAACTCGTTCGACGCTCAGTTGGTGTGAGAGTCGTATGAAAAGAGGTATGATACAAGAGGAAGGAAGATGTAACAGTTAAATACAGAGTTTGTTAGTATTATATTTAGAAATTTAGATCATAGTAAAGGGAAGTTAAAAGTGAAGTTTTGAAAGTAACTAAGCTCCGCAAATGTAATCCAACGATGTTATGAACATTTCCTCATCCTAAATTCTGTAAAACATATCTCTTCTGCAAGTAGCTCTTTGCTTTTCATATTTTGGAATGTGGTGATGTCGACCAAACGAAGGAATACTGTCCAGATGCACTTTAAAACTGAGAAATGAATACATTAAAAACTACGAGCACTTGATCTGTAGGGCATCTGCGTTTCACAGCATTGACGATGCATTTTAGAGTCCACGTTTGCTTGATTTCTTTTGTTTTGGTTCACACTCAATCTTCCCTCAATTTGGAAAGCAAAGAGTTTGCAACAGAAGACATTCAGTTCAAGGCAACAAAGATGAAGAAGTGTACATATTGTTGCTTGGTTACATTTTCAGACTTGTTGGTAGATACTGTTCTGATAGTGTCACAGGTTTCAAAACGCCATTCTGGAACTCCCTGTCGAGCCGTTATTACTGGATCAGTTGCAGATAACGTCACTATGTCAAATGTCGCGTTCAATACTGGCTAAGGTGGCGGTGGAGTATTTGACATCACATCGGCGCACAGTAAAAAAACTTCCATAATATAAAGCGAAATATACTGTTTTACGCAACGTTATGATCCCTTAATGACTTTCGATCGCTTCTCATCTGTAGTGAACAAGAGTCGAAGGTGGCCTCAGTTCAACTATCGTTTATTCAGTGTATTCCATACACTCAGCAGTTTCAACATTGACTCTGTCTGAGGTAAGAAGCGATAAATCAGGTTGCCCAACTTCCTCATCTCAGTTTTTGTATGTATTTAACTTTTGCTCCGCAGTGAGCCTGACACCATTTACTTTCATTTATGAAATACCATCACAACGCTCTTCCTCTTCTACATGTCCATATATCCAACCATGCATGATAATCACATCCAGACACACGATGCATGTAATAGTTCAGAAGGAATGGCTGACTTCTAGACTCTTCGCAGTTTATTTACTTCGTAAACAGTGCTATCTTTCGATTCACAATACTATTACTATGGTACTAACAAATCGTCTCGTGTAGTAAGTTAAGTTATTATGTGAACTCTACGTGGCTTTCAAAAAGTTCCAAATTCAATATTTCTTACTCGTACTCTAGACACTAGAGGCTTATTTGAGAGCCATCCACTATAAATGAATGAATTAATCATTTTTAGCTACCTCCCACCTACATGAAGGTCCACATGTTCTCTGAAAGAAGCTTCAGGTGTAGAAATCAGAGTCTCTGTGTGGCGTGAGTTAGAAAGAGGTTATTTTGTCCCTTTTTCGTCCTTTGACTTCACATCACTCTCATGCATTTCTTATTTCATCTTACCTAGTTTTTTAATCTCGCCTTGCCAAGGACTTTTTCGTCCTTTCGTTGCTTCGTGTGACCTTAGTCTATGACATCGTTGGTTGTCTGCTTTTCCTCTGACCTAAACTACTTGTCTCTGACCTGACTGGGAATTCTCAAAGGATACCCTTTTATTATTTCTCATAAAAATTTGCAAAAACTTCTCATGCTGACATTTCTGCAGGAAGACAAATACTTTAAATTTTCACATAAGGAATGGAATTTAGTAACCAGTCACAAATATCACAAATACCACACGTATTTTATTTGATAATTTTAGCTATTGAATAGCCATTATTACTGCTAAGAGAAATACTGCAGTCAGTAAATGATGTATTAAGCTAAGAAAAGACATTTACATCAACATGGCCTTAGATGCAATTGACATTTAAGTGTATTGCAGAGGATTTATAGAACGATTTTCAGGCTATTTGTCCACCGATACATTCTCTAATATCACGCGGGACAACGGACAACTAAATCTGATCAAGTTCTTAATTCCTTATTTTATTTTTATGAGCATTACTCCCTGTGTAGGCGAGGATAAACAACATATTTTTACCTTCGAATGAGAAAGCTAGCATAAAATTTCATTAATAGATCTAGGCGCAGCTAAGAATGCCTTTCTCTTCATAAATTCACTATATATTTGTAGAATATTCCGTCGGTACTTGGAGGAACAAGGACATGCTAAAAAATTTAATACTTTTTTTGTTTTCTTCCACAATAAAGTGGGATTTCCAAAGATCAGCGAATTTTATAACTATGATACCATAATATGAAACGTAAATGGATTCTCCTGGCGAGTTATGCTACAAGCATAATGCAAATTTCAGAGAAGCGTTGGAATAAATCAACCTCAAATAAATTTCAGTAAAATGATTAAATGAATAGGAATTTATGTGACAAAATGTTGTCGTATAGGTAAATAATGGGAGAACGTAGTGCGTTGAGTAGAAAAAAATTGAGAATGTGTAGATCGCTTCAAAAGGATAATAAAATAAACAATGTACTAAATTTAAAACATGGGGGTTGAGGATTAACCGCAGAGGCAAGGAAAATTCTGGGCAATTACAATGCCTGTAATCAACAGTTATAACAAAATTATAACACACGGTCAGACAAATATTTGCTTGATGGCTTTCTTTCATAAGAGAACTATGGAATTATTATAGTAGGTCAGCTTATTATTATTTGTCTCAGAGTATGTCAATAATTTGGTTATAAATATCCCACAACCACATTCTATAGATTCTCTTCATCACTCTCTCATTCTCCAAACCCTCTCCACACCATTGTGGGCAGTTCAACACATTCTCCATCTATAAACACACTACACTGTCCAACTGCTCACCTATAAAAATAAATTATATCTCGTAAATTCAAAGTTTTTGAATTGTTATTGCTGATGTGGTATTCAGTCCGCAAACTGGTTTGATGCAGCTCTCCACGCTACCCTGTCCTGCGCAAGCTTCTTAATCTACGAATAATAACGGTAACCTGCATGTACTCCAACCTGCTTACTGTATTCATCTCTCGATCTCCCTCTACGATGTTTAACCCACACGCTTCCCTCTAATGCTAAATTTATAATTCATTGATGTCTCAGGATGTGATCCACCAATCTATCCCTCCTCTTAGCTAAGATATGCCAGAAATTTCTTTTCTCCCCAGATCTGTTCAGTACCTGCTTATTGTTTACGTTTCATACCCATGTAAATTTCATCATTCGCCTGTAGCATCAAATTTCATAACCTTGTATCATTTTTCCGTCTGAACTCTTAATCGTTCACTTTTCACTCCCAAAAACAGCTACACTCCAAACAAATGCTTTCAGAAAAAGTTCCTAACAGTTAAATTAATATTGGATGTCAACAAATTTAGTTCATTCAGAAGTGATTTCCTTTCATGGCTATTCTTCATTTTATGTCTTCGGTCATCAGAATTTATTTTGCTAATCAAGTAAGAAAACGTATCCACTTCTTCTATTGTCTCATTAAAAAAAAAGGTAAAGCAGTCAACAATCCGAAGATTGGTTTGAACACCACAGTGCTTTACTAGGCATGGTCCTGTTTGGAGGTGGTATGCCATTGCCTTCCTCCGACCTACGAACTAACTTACCCAGCCAGTTATAGGGGGACCTACAGTTTAACGTGGGTTCCGAACCACGGTGCTACTCGGTATTTTTCACATGAGCAATACTGCCAGAGGTGAAAGAAGTGGTAAGTGACAGATAAAAATCCTAGGACTTGGTGGGGACCGAACCCGCGACCTTTGGATTTGTAGTCTGGCACTCTACCACCGTGCAACCGAGGCGCACATTTACCTAGTCTAATTCCGTCAGCATTGCATGATTTTCTAACAGTACGTTCAATACACTTGTTTTACCCCCGTTAATGTTCATCTTACATACTTCTTTCAAGACAATGTCCATTCTGCTGTCTGTAATGCTGTCTGTGACAGAATTACAATGTCATCAGCAAACCGCAAACTTTAATTCCATCTTCAAATGTCTCCTTGCATTCTTTCGCAGCTAGCTCAGTGTACAGTTTGAACAACATTGAAGAAATGCTACAACCCTGCCTTACTTCTTTCCAACCACTGCAACCTTTCATGCCCTTCGACACTAATAACTGCTCTATGTTCTTATTTTATTTATTTATTTATTTATTTATTATTGTTTATTGCATGTAGAATATAACTTGACGTTCACTATCTTTTACCGCTTCTACGTTCAAATTTTAAAAGTGTGTTCCACTCAACATGATCATATGCTTTCTCTAAATTTACAAACGTAGGCTTTTCTTTCCTTAACCTATAATTATTACCTTGCGTGTTCCAAAATTTTTCCTGAATACAAACTGATGTTCCCCAAGGTCGGATTCCATCAGTTTTTACATTCGTCTATCAATAACATGCTATTATTTTGCAACCATGACTTATTAAAACGATAGTTCTGTAATTGTCACACTTACCTGCATTTGCTTCCATTGAAATATGAATTATTATATTCGTGTTGAAGTCCGAGGGTTTTCCCCTGTCACGTAAATCGTGCATAGAAGATGGATCAATCTCTTTGTGACCGGCTCTCTCAACAATAGCAGCAGTTCTGAAAGGAAATCATCTTCTCCCGGGGTTTTGTTTCTCTTCTCTTATCTTCTTCAACATCGGCTTCCATTTCTACAATGCTGCCTTCATTTCCCTTGTATAGGCCCTCTTCCTTCCACCTTTCAGCTTTCCCTTCATTCCTGCTTTTCTAAGTCAGTTCTTGATATTCATGCAGAAACTTTTCTTGTCTGCAAACTCTTTTATTTTCCCCCTAATTATACAATCTTCTACGCTCTTGCATTTCTCCTATAACCACTCCTGCGTAGCTACTATGCACCTGCTGTCAACCGAATTTTTTAGCCTTCTGTGATCCCTTTTGCTTGATACACTTGCTGAATTTTTATATATTCGCCTTTTATTAATTAAGTTCAGTATCTCTTTTGCTATGCAACGATTTCTATTAGGTCTTGTCCTTCTGCTTATATGATCCTTTGTGACCTTCGTTATTGACAAGGAAAGTACTTGGGCTTCGAACAAACACATATACATCAAAATCGTACGAGCGATAATGTAAAGATCTCTTATTGAAATAGTGACACTTCCGCATCTGCAAAACTCTGCAGTCGTCCGTTAAACGCCTCTACGTGTGCCTTGCCACATTGCACTTTGACCTGTCGGTTCGCTAGTAGGGACGGTGCAGTGTGCCTCCGAAGTTGCGTTTTGTGACATTTGTGTGGTGAAGTGTCAGATGGAGCGGCGATTGATAATCAATCCTGCTAAAGTATTGAGAGTGGTTGAGATGGAGTTACGAAGAACCATTCTTCGTGAAGATGGTGTTAGTATAGAAAATGAATCATTCGCATGCTTTCTCGTATCTGTTATGGTACAGAAATATGAGCATAAGTTAGATACTGTTGTAACACTAAGACATAATGATGATAATAGGGATGATAATGACGAAGAACCCATTGCTAGCGGTAGTGCTACGGTAAGTGCGGAAAGAGGCGATGGAAGCAATGAATACCAACAGTCTTCCGAGAAGAAGGTTAAAGTTGCAACTATCATCACGGCTTTTGCTGACAATACGCTAGAGAACATGTACGAGGATTATTACATAAGTTATAGTTCAGACATCTGCATTACGTATGGCGTTTACAATTACGTCTACAGTGCTATCTATAGCACGATTTCAAAGTTTTGCATAAAAACAACACCCACCAGCATATTGAGGTGTACTTAGAGATACTGTAACCAAATGTTCATGCAGATATGTTTGTTGGAGCCCAAGTACTTTCCTTGTGAGTCTCTCAAATTTACCCATTAGTCTTGTATTACTTTCCGCAGTTTCGGTGAATTTTTCCCTAATGCTCTCTTCGAAACTCTAGACAACAGCTGGTTCCTTCAATTTATCCAGTAGCTTCCATTTAGCTCCATATGCAGACAGTAGAAATTTTACCATTGCTTCTGCACGTTCACAGAGGCCATTGTAAGTAGATTGGTCTTCTGCCTCAAGTGAAACAAATATTTGGGCAGAATACAGTAGCACAAGTCTGCCACTACGTCTTGCTGCTGTGCCCTCAGGGTCACTACTGCTGTGAGCTCCCACCACAGACTGACTGCTGTGAATGCCAACCTTCGACTGACTACTCTGTCTCCGTTAGCTGCGCTCCAACACCACCTTTTCATTTACAACGGAATTCCGTTCGCATTGAAATCACTAAGTGTTTTACATATTATGCTGGTCGTGAGATATTTACATAATATTCACATACATAAGACGATTCAAAAAATAAAATTGACATTATCGAGGGCATTTAAAATTACAAAAAATAATATGCAGAAATAAACATGATATAGATATTCATAAAACATACAAAGCACATGAAGTACAGACATCACATACCATACAATAGTGGAGTCGATTGTAACATGAATGAAATTTAGTATCTAACATAGCAAAAAAATGAAATATTATTACCAAAAAATGATCAAAATTGGGCAATGGCGCAATGGCGTTATAAGGTCACTTTGTTGTAATTTTTATTTAAGTTATATATGTGGCGTCTGTTCTTTCGATCATGTCCGAAAGAACAGATATCAGTTTTACCCAGCAGTTATTATCCATTCATATTCACGGAATGTACAACATTAACTGCAAATTGGTAAAGTTGAAAATGTGTACCCATACTGGTCTCGAATCCGGGGCTCCTGCTTTCTAGGCAGTTGCGCTGACCTCTACACCACTGGGGACACAGAGATCACCACACCTGCACGGAATTACTCAGATACAAATTCTCAACTTTAACCCCTGCCCACTATAACTCAAACTCGTAGTTATTGTACACTAATTCCCTTAAGAGTAAGGACCTAGGAGTGCCTCCGCAGTGAAGAAAGGATCATTGCCCGTCATCTGCATTCATATAAGTAATATATATGTGGCCTCTGTTCTTTCGAACATGTCTGAAATCCGAACATTATGCAAATGATATTCAAATGTTTGTGAAACAATTTACAAACTACTTATGAACTACCTTATACTAAACGCAGCATAATATCAATACGCTGTAGCATATCCGTAGCAAATTGTTGTGGGCGCGGTTTTTCATTCGGCGTCAGATGTTGCAGAATTTGCACTTTATAAGCACACTTACGAAAACGCTGGTAAACTGCACGATACAATGTTGTTCGAGGTTCATCAAGTTGCCTAGATGCTTGATAAATTGACTTATGTGAGCTTCTGAGAAACGTTTGTCTTATGTCCACCACTGTCTGTTCTGAAACTCGGGTAGTTTGCTTCTACAAACCACTTTACTGCTTGCGCGCGCTGCTGTGGATTCGCTCTTTTCACTTCACGCAACCACGCTGCACTCTGGCGACGATACTTACCTCCTCTGACGCAGGAATATAAATTCTTTGAGACGCACTACAATGCGGTGCATCCCTCATTCACCCCGTTTACATAGGCTCCCAAAACCGGATTTCGTAAACCGATTTCCCAATTCCGCTTTTGGTTGGTCATGTAAACACTCCAAAATCGATTCTGGAAATCCGCTTCTCTAAAGCGGTTTTCCAGTTCCACAATCTATTTTCGTGCCCATGTAAACGCAACCGTTTTTGAAGCGTTCTTTGCTTGTCAGATTGCGTTTCTTTGGTAAGAATTTTCGGTACATATGGACAGAGTGATATTTTCTAATGTGAAACAAAGGTATGAATATTAGAGTGAGCATGAATATTTGTATTTAAGTAAAGAAAAACAGCGATTATGCTGACTAAATCAGGAACTGAATCAGCTGTTTTTCAGCCGCCATCTTAAGTGGATTAGGAAATCCGATTCATGCTGTGCCTTGTAAACACGACAGCGAAAAACGGTTTACGAAAATCGGTTTTCGTCTTCCGGAAGATGTGTTGCATGTAAACGTAGTGATTGTCGAATCTACTGTGGTTTCCTTTCCGGGGTCTTTGAAATCAGGGAGATTTGATAATAGTGATCTGATGACTGATAATATTTCCGACTGGGAAGGACAAGAGAACTAAATTGTGATTCAAGAATCAATACAAAATTATCACGATTTCCATTAAAATTCTATCAAAGCATTAGAGATAAATCGATATCGCGTCCGGCTGCTTAGCTTAGGAAGGAAGGAAGCTTCGGGTTTAACGTCCCGTCGACAGCTTGGCCATTAGAGACGTTCGGTTGCAAAAAGTCCTTTGTGAATAAATAAACTTCGTAAATTCAAAGAAACCCACGAGAATTTTTGTTAGCTAGTCAAGTCGAGATGTTCTCAGCTCTATTCCTGAGATGATGAAAATTCATATATTGACCTATGTGTGGATTATTATCCCGATTGAAAGAGACGGAGGCAGGTTCTCATTGCCTAGCTGCCCTGAATGAACGTAGAACATTTGTTTTTTCTTAGGGAGACTAGCATTCGCAGTCTGAGTTCTGGTGGTGGTAGTTTGTTCCGTGTGAGAGTGTTTTATTGGCCATTGGCCCGGCGTTCCATCAGCAGGAGCTGGCAGCGTTCGCTAATGGCGCCATCCGCCTTCGACAATCCCACAGTCGACGGTCTTCTTCCAGCTGGCTGCTCGCAGCCTGGGATATGTTCTTGGTGACAATCCTTGGCTCCCGTTCTTCTGTTCTGTTCCTTGAGACATTCACACAAATGCAGAATTATATTCTGAAATTATATCTCTGAAAAAAGAATCAGTAGTATTTCCAACAGAATAATTTTACAAGACGCGTCTGAAACGTTCGGTGAATGGTCTAAGGAAATATAGGACACAAGAGTTACAAACAAAGTACCTGTACCGACCTTCAGACTAATCGCCACTGGCGACAATACACTTCTGGCTCCGGTTGTACAGCTGTTGGAAACTGTCAGAAAACGCTTTTTGTGGAATCGCTCGAAGCACTGAGGTCATGCGTCGTTGGATCTCCGCAACCGTTGCGTAGAGTAAGCCTTTCAGACCTAATTTAAGGCGGGGGAACAGAAATAAGTCTGATTAAAAGACTGGACCGCCATTTGACTGTAAGGTATTTTATTTTCACAATCCAGATTTCAGCTCTTAGGCCATTATCGAGTGTGCAAATAGTCCAATTATTTGGTATATGTGGATGACCAAAATGTCAGCCACAGTCTGATTAAAAGATTGGACCGCAATTTGACTGTAAGGTATTTTATTTTCAAATCCAGATTTCAGCTTTTAGGCCATTATCAAGTGTACAAATAGTCCAATTATTTGGTATATGTGGATGACCAAAATGTCATCCACATATACCAAATAACTTGGCTATTTGTACACTCGATAATGGCCTAAAAGCCAGATCCGTTTGTGAAAATAAAATACCTTACAGTCAAATGTCGGTCCAATCTTTTAATCAGTACTGTATGACTGTGGCTCAATATAACAAAATTTTTAGAAAGAAACTTCATGGCAGATTAAAATTGTGTGCCGGAACCGGGACTCGAACCTGGGACCTTTGCCTTTCGCGGGCTAGCGCGCTACCGACTGTGGTATCCCGACAGGACTCACGATGCCGCCTCACAACTTTACTTCCACCAGTACCTCGCCTCCTACTTTCCAAACTTCACAGAAGTTCTGCAAAACTTGCAAGACTATCACTCCTGGAAGAAAGGATATGGTGGAGACATGGCTTAGCCACAGCCTAAGGGATGTTTCCAGAATGAAACTTTTCAATCTGCAGTGGAGTGTGCGCTGATATGAAACTTTCTGGGAGATTAAAATTATGTGCCGGAACCGGAACTCGAACATGGGACCTTTGTCTTTCGCGGGCAAGCGCACTACCGACTGTGGTATCCCGACACGACTCACGATGCCGTCTCACAACTTTACTTCCACCAATACCTCGCCTCCTACTTTCCAGACCTCACAGAAGTTCTCCTGCAAAGACGCAAGACTAGCAGTCCTGGAAGAAAGGAGTGCCAGGAAGTTTCATATCAGCGCACACTCCGCTGCAGAGTGAAAAGTTTCACTCTGGAAACATCCCTTAGGCTGTGGCTAAGCCATGTCTCCACCATATCCTTTCTTCCAGGAGTGTTAGTCTTGCAAGTTTCGCAGGAGAACTTATGTGAAGTTTGGAAAGTAGAAGGCGAGGTACTGGTGGAAGTAAAGTTGTGAGACGCCATCGTGAGTCGTGTCGGGATAGCACAGTCGGTAGTGCGCTTGCCCGCGAAAGGCAAATGTCCCAGGTTCGAGTCCCGGTTCTGGCACACAATTTTAATCTGCCAGGAAGTTTCACATCAGCGCACACTCCGCTGCAGAATGAAAAGTTTCATTTAGAAAGAAGTCTGCCGGCGCCAAATCTGGAGCATTAGGAGGGTGTGGAAGCACAGTGACTTTGCGTCTAGAGAGAAAGCTGAGCACACGGATCGCAGTGAGCGGACGGGCATTGTCGTGCAAGAAATTTCACAGTTCACTAAGGTACACTTCTGGCCAAACTCGCCGGATGCGTTTCACCAACCGTTTCAAAACGAACTCTTAAACTTCTTCATTGAACGTAAGACCCTCAGGTAGAAATTTATTATGGATCAAGCCCTTGCTATTGAAAAAGGCAATAATTTTCTTTTCCTTGGATTTTGTCAGCGAACGTTTTTGGAGGCGCGGAAGACGATGAACACCTTGACTGTCGCTTGGTCGCCGGATAGCGCCAATTATGACCGTCCGTAATGATCGTTTCAAAAATATCGGGTTCCAGATGTCGATGAAATATCCATGTGCTTCCATTCGAGTTTTCTTCTACTCGTCTGTTAGCATGTGGGGTATAAACCGTCTAGAAATCTCCCGACTTCCCAAATGTTCTTCAACAATAATAATTACACTGCCAATGCTGATCTTCAACTCGTCTGCTATCATTCTCAAAGACAGTCGCCGATTACCCGCACGTATCCGTCACACTCCTTCAATGTTATCTTGGTCTGTGATTGTGGACGATCCAACCAAACGTGGCTAATCTTCCACACTTCACTTTCCGCCTCTAAAGCGTTTAAACCACTGAAACGGAGATCTTTTAGTCACTGTTTCAATACCACTCTCTTATACTACCATCCCATGGGTCTCCATCGCCATTTTGCCTGATCTGAAGCTTGATGTTAACGCGTTCCTCCATTTTGCGCTCCATGTTGCCATGACACGAATTCTCACACTGACCCTGTTAGCTGGGTCGCAGCGTGTACCAACGCTACACTGCAGTTCTTTGTACAATACAGGCGCTTCTTGATTTGTTCCTTAATGTGTATGCGTGGTGACGCCATCCTCGCAAGTGCGATTTGTAAAATATGGGGCCATTCGCCAAACCTTGTAATCCAATACCAATGCTGTCGTCTGGTGGCATTTGGTAGTCCATTGTGGTGCTCAGGTTGAAGGTTTGTACGTTCTGTGATGTTCTCCACTTTTTAAGAAATCTCCGGGAACGTTTCTGCTCTCCCGCCAGATCGGTATTTAGTCTATTCAGGATGTTCGGGAACTCCCATTACAAACTTTGCGGACTTCTAATATTCTAATGTTTGTAAAGCTTATGGGACTTAACTACGGGGTCATCAGTCCCTAATCTTACAAACTACTTATGAACTAGCTAATACTAAAGACGGTACAAACATCCATGCGCGAGGGGGGATTCGAACCCCCGACGGCGGACGGCCGCGCGCACCGCAACACGGCGCTCCAGTACGCGCGGCTAATCCGCCGCGGCTACAGATGAGTAACAAATTTTATCGAACAAGAGAGTTTTAAAGCTTATTTTGCTGCAATAATCTCATAGTCCTTGGAATCAGAGTATTCATTTTAATCTCACAACATGTTTCGGGCACAGCCCATCATCAGGTGACCAATATGAAGTACACAGTCTAATAGGGCACTTCATTTTGACATTTAGTGGTACAGATGTTAATGTACAATACAAGTAATGCCGTATAAGGTAAAGGCCATTCCACACTGCACGCCACGCCGGCCACGTACCATTTCACACAGCGGCCGCAGTTGCGATGATATGCCGGCCACGTTTTTTCCTAGTATGCAGAAAGATGTCAGCTCCGACGGTTCCGTGGTGTCAGTCTGTATTTTTGTGTGGCTTACCTCGGTTTGATGACACCAGCAGCAGCGACAGTACTGACGATGAGCTGGTTTTATTGTGTTCTTTGGCTTCAATGATTGACATTCTTTTATGTACTGCCTACTTGATGTTAATGTGCAAAGTGCAAGTTTTTGTGGGCCCACGGGGCTTGGATTCCAGCACTGAGGATGGTCAGACACTGACCGAAATCGATATATATATATATATATATATATATATATATATATATATATATATATATATATATATATATATATATATATATATATAAAGATTTCAATGCGGCCAAAGTTGGTTCTTTCAATTTTAATAATTTTAATGTGGTCGCTATGCACCAGACTCCGGATGGAGTTGCCTACATGACAAATATCATTAATAAGTACAGTGAACAATTATGGTCACTGGATACTTACTACATTTATCAATATTGCCAGTTTAATAAAAGATTGTGAAACTTTTATTCTAAGATATTTAATAGTATTACCGCAGGATATTGGATAGAAGGTAACTTCCAAGACTTAGAACGTCAGATGTTTATGCGATCGCGTCTCATTGTTAACACGTACACAGTGGTGCCAACTTTCAACAAAATGTGTAATGTATCGTGTTCATATTATTTTGTCCACCCTCTGTAGATTTACGGTCTTACTTAGGTCTGATTTGGTGCTAACTACACTCGTGGTGACGGAGTAATCCCCAGCTGCGTCCGATCCTACTCGGTTACCTGACGCTGCTTAACGACCACGCTAGACGGTCGTTCCCCAGAGCCGAAAGAAAATTATGGCCGGGGCGTGGGGATCTGGGGCAGCGCGTCCTGCGACCCCCCACACATTTCGACTCCCACCCCCCTCCCCCACAATCCCCGGCCCTTATCTGGTCTTAAAGCAGCGAGAGCGCTTCTCCGCTCTGCGAGTTATCTCTCGCGGCGGTGGCGTTTGCCTCGAGAAAATAGCGCCCTCCCAATTCTAGCGTCACGAGAACCACTGTCAAACGGGACTCGTCTAACGTCCGGACCTAAGTACTCTTCATTTCATGTCTGACTCTGGATGGGTTCTTACACAACTTACGAAATGATACGGGAGGAGCGTTGGTAGAAGGCCCGAGGCTGCCATAAAACATTCTAGCGATTTTAGGAGGACTATTATTGCCTTTGGTCGAAATTCCACCAGTTGTGTTGGCAAAGTAATGAAAATGAAACTTTTTTAAAGGAACTGGAATTTGTTGACCACTGCAAACTTATAGGTTTTATGTGAAAGCAATGAGAACAGATGAAAGAAAGGGCAAAGAGGCAATCGCTGTGGTGCAACTTGAATATCCACTAAAGTCGCCAGATCCCAGTCCAGATTTATTCCTATGGAAAGACATTTTCGATATTGCTGACGGGGGTAACTAGAATGAAACTTGTGATTCTTCAGTTTCTCCCGGCGTATTTGATGATCAAAATATCCACGGGTGTACTGCCGGTCTATAGTGTCCAACGGGCACAATATTTCGGCGATCATACATGTCGCCAGGTGAACTGACGGACTGAGCTCCTGGAAACGCGCCGGTACGGAGATCCGCACGCTACGGCTGCTCGAAGGGAACTGGGTTCTAGACCGGTAGCGGGCGATTTAAATACCCTCGGCCCGAAGAGCGACCCCTCCGCGGTCCGCGCCCCGCGCCGCGGCCGCGCAGTGGAACCGATTGCGCCGGCGTCTGAGAAGACGTCGGTGTGAGGGCTCTGTCCACCGTGGTCGTCACTTCGTTACGTTTGCTAGATTTACTCTTAATTAACCCAATTGCGGGTTCCCAAGCTTTGCTAAGATTATAGCCAGAGTCACGGTTTATGAGGTCGTCACTTGTGCGAATTTCAATGGCCTCTCTAACGACGCAGAGAGAAACTTCACACTGCAGCGGAGTATGCGCTGATATGAAACTTCCTGGCAAATTACATTTGTGTGCCGAAACCGGGATTCGAAGATGAGTCCGTTGCCTTTCGCGGGCATCAATCAACCGTCTGAGCTATTCCTGCACGCATCACGGTCCGTCCTCACTTCTTTACTTCTGCCAGTACCTCGCGTCCCACTTTCCAAATTTCATAGAAGTTCTCTTGCGAAACTTGCAGAACTAGCACTCGTGGAAGAAAGATTGTAGTGAATACATGACTTATACATAGCCTAAGGGATGTTTCCAGAATGAAACTTCATTCTGCAGCCGAGAGTGCGCTGATAGGAAACCTCCTGGCAAGCTAAAAATGTCGCAGTTTCGAATCCCGGTTCCGGCGCACAATTTTCATTTGCCAGGAAGTTTCAGCATGTTAACTGTTCATAGTTCACTTACGTTAATGTTACAGGTATATTCACCGAACTTTACTGTCGAAGGCTGTATACATTGAGAACTAAAAACTAGAACGCCTTGTTAGAGCTCTCCAATTCACTGAAAATGCTTTGTTGAAACGTGAGAACGTGAACGTGAAATGCTTACTCAGTAGCTCAGGCGGTACTTAGGTGTGAGGTGTCAATGCAGACAGAGACAAACATTTTGGTACGTGTGTAGCCTGCGGCAATGCAGGCTGTGACATCCATTCGATAATACAGAATGCGAATACTGTCTTGAGATACGTTATTCTACGCCTGCTTGGCATGTTTAAGTAGTCCTATACGTATTGTACGTGTCAGTTGTCGTCCTATCACAAGCCGCATCTGATCGAGTGAAGTCCGGAGATCGTGCTGGCCAGTGACTTTGCTACACGCCTTGCATAGCGCGTTGAGTTTCAAGCCTAGTGTGTAGGCGAACATTATCCCCTCGGAATAACACATCACCTTCATGTTACAAAGATGGATAAAGAACGGCTCGTAAAACTTTCTGCACGTACCGAGAGCTGGTCAGCGTTCTCTCCACAAACGCCAAAGACGAAGAAAGATTTTATCAGTACAGAAGGCCTCGGATGGCGCCAATGTCTCATGAACGCTTAGACATTGCTCTTTGCCAAGCGGAAATGGCCAAGCGGTTCTAAGCGCAGTGTAAGGAACTGCGAGGCCGTTTCCGCCGGACGATCCAGTCCTCCCTCAGGCATGTGAATGTGTGTGTGTGTGTGTGTGTGTGTGTGTGTGTGTGTGTGTGTTGGTCTTAGGTTAATTTAAGTACTTTGTAAACCTATGGATTGATGCCCACTCTAGTTTGGTCCCACATATTTACAGACATTTGAACATTTGTGCCCTCCACGGATACATCGTATGCGCAGACGGAATCTGCTTTCATACCTGAAGACCGCGGCCAGCGTTAACGTCTTCCAAGGGAAGCCGTGCTCTTCGATGCTGCGTCGGGAGTGGAAGATAGGCTAGAGGTGTGCTCGCCCGTAGTCCCAATGCTAGTAAACGTCTGACAACAGCTGGTAATGTTTCTGAAACCACAAACCCTCTTATCAATGCTATGGTAGCCGTAAGATCTGTAGCTTCTGCTCTTGGAGGTCGTCATCTGTGTGAACATCCAGAATCTCGTCTATGGGTCTGAGATCACTGTAAGCTACTAAACTACAGGCTTATTTCATTGACGTCAATTTGCAGCGGGGTTTGGAACATATCCTGTATTCAAATTTTATGAATTATCTCGAACAGAATGATCTATTGACCCAAGGTCAACACGGATTTACAAAACATCGTTCATGTGAAACACAAGTAGCTCTTTACTCGCACTTTGTATGACGGGCAACCACAGCTAAAATATTTATATATAATTAAGAAAATTTCACACAGTTAAAATTAGGTGTTAAGATTGTAATAGTCTGAATGAAAGCCCTTGGTCCACTTGAGATGTTATTTTATTGGAGTCGTGAAGTACCACAATACCGGTTTCATAACTTACAGTTGCATCTTCAGGTGCTTTTTTAAAATTAAGTTTATAAGGGGCAGCCCTCAGTCGCAAAGTTTGGGCACCTTCTTCAGATGAAGATGAATATGTTAAACCTACATGTCAAAATTTAAAATACAAAATATATATCTGACATAATCAGATAGTCATACCTAAAAAAGTAAATAGTTGTAGACAGGCGGAGGAGTCACGAGGGGCTGCAATGTCTCCGCTGCCAAGCTTTTTTTAAAGTTTTCCATACAAGTCATTTGTGATGGATAACGGGGTTGATGGTGAGGTCGTACCGCAAGCAACCTGGTAACGATTATTTTCGTAGTTTTCGACTGAGGGCTGCCCCTTATAAACTTAATTTTAAAAAAGCACCTGAAGATGCAACTGTAAGTTATGAAACCGGTAGTGCGGGTCTTCACGACTCCAATAAAAGAACATCTCAAGTGGACCAAGGGCTTTCATTCAGACTATTACAATTTTAACACCTAATGTTTAACTGAGTGAAAGTTTCCTAATTATGTATAGCTCTTTACTCATGCAAAGCGAGGAGTGCAATTGACAAGGGATGACTCCGTATTTCTTGATTTCCAGAAGGCTTTTGACACCGTACCTCACAAACAGCTGTTAATCAAACTGCGTGGTTATGGTATATCGCCCCAGATTTATGACTGGATAGGTGATTTTCTCTCAGAGAAGACACAGTTTGTACTAATAGATGGTAAGGCATCGACTAAAACAGACGTGATATCGGGCATTCTACAGGGCAGTGTTAATCGTCCTCTGCTGTTTGTTATTTACAAAAACGATTTGGGAGAAAATCTTAGCAGCTTTCTTAGGTTGTTTGCAGATGACGCCGTCATAGTAATAGTAATAGTAATAGTAAAATCATCTGAAGTTCAAAACCAACTGCAGATCGATCTAAATAAGATATTAGTATCGTGTAAAAATTGCCAATTGACTGGTTAGTGCCATCTGTGGCACATTTTTAACTTTTTTTTTTTTTTTTTTTTTTTTTTTTTTTGTTCTAATAAAACCCAATGTCATTACAGGCAGGTGTATAAATTTTTACCTTTCTATCTACATTATTCCGTGATGTACTAACTTTTCAAATTTATACTGACATTTTGATCACCCGGTATGCCTCGCGAACTATTGAGCACCGAAGGTTCAGTGAGGTAGCTAGTGACCTCCACATAACGTATCTACATGTATTGAAACAAACGATGTCAAGTGATTGATTCATTGCTTCCGACCATTGATCAGATCAACACTGCTTCTGTTACGGCAGTCGACGAGCTGTTCAGATGGTGTTGCAGGCAGGCGAAACCACCCTGCTAGCCTCCAACGCTGAACAACATCACTATGTGCTGTTCCATAATTCTTTCTTGTATATGAAACTGCAATAAAAGCTCCAACTTAAGGTAATCGACCATAACCTATCATTCCAAAGACAACACTGAATTTTGGTGAATTAGAAGAGTGTCATTTTGACCGACTCTTCTTTGGGAGATGATCATATACTATTAAAAGCATAATTTTAAGTACTTTATACAAGCTTATTTTCATTTTGTTAATGGGTTTTCGGCTTACGAGGCATTTTCAGACTTTGTTAAAGAGGTCACATTATTTGTTACCGTCCTGGGAGATATGTTATGCATTTATATTTAGATGCAAACACGTTGTGGTGATTGTTGTTTATGTTTCTCAGCCTGTAATGAATACCCAAAAGCTGGATACAAATTTAACTGAAAATGTTCTGTGCGCTTTCATTATTTGCTACCACAGACAAATACGAAGAGTCCATAATTGCGAAGGTAATCAGAGAAAACATAAATACGAACAATGGCGACAAATATGTTAGGTGTTCCCACTGAACGATAGGAATACATGAAATTTCAAAAACAGAACAGTGTTTTCTACCGCAAGAAGATTTGTGTCCGCGACACGGATGCAATAAGTTCGGACTTATTTTCAAGGAGATTTCACAGTGTGAGCCAAATATTTGGATCCATGTGTTTTTCTAGCGATGTGATTGTAATATAAGGTATTACTGAGAGAAATAATCTCCACATGTGCATAAGAAATCTGTTCAAGTAGTGTCAGAATTTAAAACATAGTTAATGAATCACTTTCCGAACATTATTTATTTATGCATTTATTTTACCTATCAAGATTAGGGCCTTCAGGACCTCTCTTACACCTAACCAGGCTTATTGAAGGTGGACAATTTCTTTAGTACATTACAGACAGACAATGTATAATAGAAGTTAAAAATCGACCACGGTACGAAACAAGAGCTTTGTTTTATCACTAAATTAAGCAAATAAGGTCCGTGTGAACTGCCGGTTACTCCCTGCTACAAAACCTTGTTCTCTGGCCCAAACTGAGAACTGACTCGTTTCAAATTACTTCAATAACAGGACGTTATTACTACAGTGTTCGATATACATAGCAGCTCACACGTTATTACACACACACACATTAATGAGAAACCTACCACAATTAAAGTTATCCTAGAAAGGTGGCTAAGAAAACATGGCGCAACGGAATTTAGATATAAGAACAATTGCATCTGAGCTTGTTCTCAGCACTTGTGAAGAACAGTATTAAATAAAAGAGTGAAGGTGCTCTAAAATTACAATTTATCGACAACTTGCGGATTATGCTGATTCAGATAGAAAACAAGCAAAATGGGGAACCAATATTGTTAATACAATAAAAATGCATGTCTTACATGGATTTATGCGGACGGTGCCCAGCCTAAATTATACATTATTTAACGATAATTTGGGGAAGGAGTCCCAAACAACATTCATTCGCTCTCACACACGCAATGCCACAGCGAAACTACACACAAACTGCGGCAGGCGTTTTCTACTTGCGAGGGAGGCGGGGGTGGAACAGAGGCTTGCTCCAGACGCGCGACGCGTTCTTCTACGAGTAACTTGGCCGCTACATCGCGACGGCTACGGTTCATTTCCCACTGTTGTTCCTTGAATCGGAGTAAGTCGCGAACTTCCTGCGATTCATTTACAATAGCGGGAACTGCTCTTTCGGCCGCTGTCTCCCCGGTCTGTAGAAGCTGCGCCACCGAGGTGGCCAGTTCCTTAACGCGCGCACCTAGTTCATCTGTGCATGCGCCTAGTTCATCGGTGCGCGTTTTCGCTCGACCGTCTACCAAATCGACTCTCTCGTTAAATCTCTCCTCCAGAGAGTAGATATTCGTGTCTACACGGTCGAAGAGGGCAGATATAGCTTCCGCATTCCCTGCAATTTTTGTCGCGTTGTCTGCGATACCATTCATTGCTAACTCTTGCCGTTCCTGAACTTTCCGCTCTATATCGGTGCACAACCTAACCAGATTATCTCTTCTTCTCTTCTCTATATATATAAAAGGAAGTGTCCCGATTGACTGACTGAGTGACTCATCATCGCCCAGCCCAAACCACTGAAGATAGAAACTTGAAATTTCTGGAGGGTGTTGATCTTACTCCGTAGGCGTCATTTAAGAAGCGATTTTTCGATATTCCGTCCGTAAGGGGGTGAAATAGGGGATGAAACGTTTTTTGAAAATACGTAGCTATTTAGACAATTTTGAAGCTAGAACTACAAAATATCGGATTTTAATTCAGGGTTCGAATTTAAAAGACATGTGTTTCGGCATTTTTTGAAATTCGAGAAATAAGGGGGTAAAATAGGTGACGCAAAAAATTGATTTTCAAAAATATGTTGCTGTTAACTCAAATTTTAAGCTAAAACTACGAAACTTCGGATATGGAATCTTGGTCAGGATTAAAAATCCATGATTCTTAGTATTTTTGGAAATTCAACAAGTGAGAGGGTTAAATAGAGGATCAAAAATTCTTTTTGAAAACACGTTGCTATTGATACAATTTTGAAGCTAGAGCTGCAAAAATTGATATTTGTATAGTCGGTTAGACGTTGAAAAATACGTGTTACGGTGTTTTCGGAAATTCAACCATCAATGGGGTTAAATTGGGGTGTTTTTTCGAAAATATGTTGCTATTTAGGCAATTTTGAAGTTACAACTACAAATTTTCGGATTTGGTTTCGGGGTTCGAATTTAAAAGACAAATTTTTCGGCATTTTTTGAAATTCAACCAATAAGGGGGTAAAATAGAGGACGCAAAAAAATTGATTTTCAAAAATATGTTGCTGTTAACTCAAATTTCGAGCTATAACTACGAAACTTAGGACATGGACTCTTGATCAGGATTAAAAAGACACGAGTTTCCGAATTTTTGGAAATTCAAAAACTAAGGGGGTAAAAGAGGGGATCAGAAATTCTTTTCGAAAACACTTTGTTGTCAACACAATTTTGAAGCTATAGCTGCAAAAACTGGTATTTGCATTGTTTGTTATGATTTAAAAATATAATTTTGGTATTTTTGGAAATTCAACCATCAAGGGGGTTAAATTGGAGTGGGGATTTTTAGCGAAAATCTGTTGCGATTTAGGCAATTTTGAAGTTAGAACTACAAAGTTTCAGATTTGGATTCGGGGTTCGAATTTAAAAGACACGGGTTTCGGTATTTTTGGAAATTAGATTAATAAGGGGGTGAAATACGGAATGCAAAATTGATTTTCAAAAATATGGTGCTTTTAACTCAAATTTCAAGCTATAATTACGAAACTCAAGATATTGATTCTTCATCAGGATTAAAAAGAAACAACTGGTGCAGACCAACCAGCCTACGCATGCGAAGCAGAGGGGGTTCAGCTAGTTGTTAATAATCTGAACAGTGCTGCTTTGCGCCTCCCTGCACTCCGTAGAAACCTTGATAAGTTCGGCCTGGACTGAAGCAATTTGTGCTTCCATCCCTGTTTTTAATTCTCTCATGAAAGCCATGATGTCGCTTAGAATCGTATCAGTAGCAGAAACCGGCACATCGGTATGCGGTTCGCTTTGCTCGCCCCTGCCCTCTCTTCCGGTCACGTCAACATTTAAACAAGTCGCATTTTCAATGGCAACGCGGCCGTCTGTACTCGCTACATTTTCCCTTTCGCTCGAAAGATCTGACCTAGACGACTTTTCACAGTCCTGACTTTGGTTTAAACGCCTAGAGCGAGTGGAAACTGACAAGGCAGAAGATTAGCCCAACAAAAACCGCGTGACAAAACACGAACTAAAACCTTCACACGCAATGGACTGTGGCTGTGCTCTTTTTACAAAAACAAATAAAATAACCCTTTCAAAAACACACGAGTGCTGAAGACATAAAATGAAATAGATTAATGCGCGCTGCTAATCTCACACATTCATCCACTGGGAGGGGAAAGAATTTTTTTTTAAGAATATTGCCGCACGCATTTAAAGCAAAAAACTATTTCATTACACAGATGACCCGCTAGAAGAGCGAATCCTGGCAGTGGTAAGCCAGACAAAAGTCGACAACTGTACGAAACAAGAGCTTTGTTTTATCACTAAAATTAGCAAATAAGGTCCGTGTGAACTACCGGTTACTCCCTGCTACAAAAGCTTGTTCCCTGGCCCAAACTGAAAACTGACTCATTTCAAATTACGTCAATAACAGGAAGTTATTACTACAGTGGTCAATATACATACCAGCTCACACGTTATTACACACAGACATTAATAAGAAACCTACCACAATTAAAGTTATCCTAGAAAGGTGGCTAAGAAAACATTTACAGCGCAACGGAATTTAGATATAAGAAAAATTGCATCTGAGCTTGTTCTCAGCACTCGTGAAGTACAATATTAAATAAAAGAGAGAAGATGCTCTGAAACTACAATTTATAGGCGACTTACGGATTATGCTGAACTTGATTATTCGTAAAGAAAACAAGCTACATGGGGAAACAATTTTGTTAATACAATAAAAATGCATCTCTTGCATGGATTAATGTGGACGGTGCCCAGCCTAAATTATACATGATTTAACGGTTCTGGGGGGCAGGATTCACAAACAACACTCATTCGCTCACACACACACACACACAGTGCCACAGCGAAACTCACCAAAATCAGCATGCTGAGACGAGGCGGAAGCAAGCGCCGCTATCGTAGGCGAAATTCAGCAAGTCGGAGGTAGCACAAAACACAATATACAAAAACACTTTGAAGCTGGCTCTGGTCTGTCGTGCCTGTTTTGAGATGGTGCGTGTGTATAGCCAAGTTAAATTACATCTGAAATTGACCGCGAGCAAACACGCTAACGGTGACACACGACTACGTTACGTGAACGCACTCCACTGAAGGTGATGTGGTTGAAAATCGGATTCATTATACAATATCACGGTGGATTCATAAGTTGCAGTCTTTTAGAAATCGATATAGGTACTGGTTTTACACGAGAAGTGGCGTGAATTCAGGCGACTAGCTGCAAACCCAGGAAGTCGGAACTCGGACCCACATGGTTCGAAAACCGATAAAATTAAATAAATTCTGTTTCCAAAAAATAAAGGAAATTAACTACTGTATGCAACCCATAGGTTGTACAAGGCTAAGAGAGAGTTACTGACAAACACAGAGTCGGAGAAGAAACAGCAAAATTAAAATACGTGGGGAGAGAAGATCGCAGTTAAAATCAGAAGGATACCCGCATAGTTACTTGCCTGATGGGCATGGAACAAACAAGAGTGGAAGCTGAAGGCCTTGTTCTATGAACTAACCTCGTGGAGCACATATCACTCAAGGAAACGATGAGAAGCTTTTTTACATGCACTATACAAAAGTGAACATATCACCTATTAGAAATCAGGCCCCACAATGCTAGAAAGCATTTACACAGAGTTCATACACCGCTACATGATCACGAAAGGTTTTAACATACCAGGCCATTATCAAACTGCAACTAGAATCACACACACCGCGTTTATCTATTGGAAATCACTGAACTGTCAAACGAAAACACATCTTCGGACACGATCGGAGAAAATATTCCAAAAATTAATTCTAAGTTCACGGGTCTAAGTTAAAAGTGCTAGACAATGAAACGCTGTCATCTCGCGGACACAAGAGGAGAACCAACCTTACCTCGCGAGGTGCCCAGTATAGAATGAAGACCCAGCGGTCATGAGGCGGGAAACTGCTACCGGAAGTTGGAAACCCCAAGAAACAGCGGTGGTGGTGGCGCAGAGAGAGAGAGTAGACTCACGCTGAGGAAAGGCTCACCAACTAGCTCACAACCAAAGGGTGTGTAAACCTCTGTGGTAGCATGAGCAGCTATCGACTTTGAGCCAGAGAGACCGATGCAAAGCGGGCTACTCCTATCACATTCAGACAGCCATAGATTCTCGCACCCACTTAAAGGTAAAATAACATTCTCACAGGGACAGTGGAATAGCGGAGAAGCCGTACTTATGCCACATTAATTAATATAACATTAAATTATTAACATAACATAATAAGAGAAACCTAGCAATATTAACTAATATTTTATCACATGAAATGAAAATGCTACTCCTCAAGCCTCGAAAAGTGTGGGGTTCAAGTTTTAACAAAATGATAATCTAACGACATTAAATAAGTTATAACTTTACAGAAATATACAAAAAATATATGGAAGACGACAGACGGTCGCCTTTCAAAGTATTAAAGTAAAACAAAAATATAGATTATTATAGTATATAATTGTAACAATATTAGTTAGATAATTTATAAGAATCTAAAATTATAATAATAACAATATTAGTGTCCATAATAATAATAATAATAATAATAATAATGACTTTGCAAAGGACAGTAAGCATGTTTCATATTGTGAACTTCAGCCATATTACAATTTAGGAATTGCCTTGTTATGTTCTTACAAATTGTGAGTTATTCACATCAAGCAGAGACATAAGACGGTTGAATGTCGTGAGAGAGATATAGAAGAGGTAGATTGGTTAGAGGAAGAGAAATAGAATGGTAAGATTCAAAACAATGATCGAGAGAAGGAACTGAGAGCAGGGTAACAATGGAGGCTATGCCGTCGTTAATATGTGAATTTTGAGTTTACTCTAGAATGTCGAGTGGTTTAGTGTGAAACGTAGATCATATGGCAGTGTGTTCCATAGTCGTACGGCTGAGATGGAGAACGACACGGAAAAGATTTAGTGTTGTGTGAAGGTACAGCCAAGATGCCAGACGTATCCGATCTGGTATTGCGGTTGTGGAATGATGATAGCTAATGTGAGAAGATAAGTATTGCTGATTGAGAAATGTATGAAGTAAGCACAGCGTTTGAAAATCGCGCCTCTTATGTGAGCGCGTTAGCCACCAGAAAACATCTTAATGTAATTTACGCAACAATATGTTAATGTTGTAAATTTCAGTTGTACTCTAGCAAGAGTTTTACATAGTAACAGAAGAACTATGTCGTAGAGATTATAGGGCTATTTATATTTGTAAATTGTACATAGTGTTCTTTAATGTTAAAAATGTTGTCAGAAAGTTGAGAGACGGTACATACTGAGATTTGTACTTGAGCTGAAAGTCCTTGTTTTCGGTTTGGATAAGGTCAGCCAGCCAATACTAGTGCACCGAGGTACTAGTTACGATATACTCAACTTCTGGAGTCATCTAGGCCTTCAGTACTTGTGCGTACTTGTCTACGCTAACTGAAGTGGCCCTGACTTGGCAGAACTGCTTGAGATCGTAGGCACTATGTACTGCCGAGCACACAGAGGCTGTTAGGAGGGAGTACAACTTCCGAGTAACGGAGCACGTTTTTTATTTGTCTTTAATAACTGTGTTTATCGCGTTCGTGTAATGATGTCAAGTGACCAGTACATGTATTTTTTATTGCTGTCGGGAATGCAGTGCAGGGAAGATTTTTGCTGAGGTGTGAAACAGAGCTGACTTTGTCTTGACGGGGGAGAGCGGAATTCCGGTGGAGGCGACCGTTACAGCACTCTCTACCTGCGGCCATTGGCGTGCCCCGGGGGCCGCGCCGAAGGGGTCCCTATAGCAAGGTGCCTCGGTGCTCTGGCCGAGCAGCAGGTCGTAAACGTGCTAGCCTAGTGTACCAAACTTAGGAGGAGGAGAAGGAGGAGTATTGTCTGTGCTTTTTGAGTCACTCCTTCCGATTTTAGAAAAAGATAGCCGGCCCCTCCGCACAGACAAGCGCCCAGAATATTGTCTGCTAAAAAAGGGAGTTGACACTTCAAGTTGCTGTTTTTTTCTTGAAGCTTGGTTTGCGATTCTACGGTGACGATTTGGGCGGTTCGTGAAGAATCGCGCCAAAAGTGTGTGTGGAAGGGGTAGCTGACTTATTAGCTGATGTTCAAAGCGCCAGCTTTTTGATATCGGCGGTCGATTGGTGAAATTTTACTGTCCCGAGTTTGAGAACTCGATGCTGATTGGTTTTTCCGAAAAAAAAAAAAAAAAAAAAAAAAAAAAAACTGGTTCTGGCGGGGTCTTGCGTGGCAGACGCGATATCGTGGACTAATTGCTTTGCTCCGCTAGAGTACGTACGCGTCTGCTCACGCCCTATTCTCTTAGTGGACGGACTCGGAGACTTTGCTTATTGAGTCGATACTTGGATAGGTGAACTTGTATAAGTTTCTGGGTACACACTGAGATTTGTACTTGAGCTGAAAGTCCTTGTTTCCGGTTTGGATGAGGTCAGCCAGCCAATACTAGTTCACCGAGGTACTAGTTACGATATACTCAACTTCTGGAGTCATCTAGGCCTTCAGTACTTGTGTACGCTAACTGAAGTGACCCTGACTTGGCAGAACTGCTTGAGATCGGAGGCACTGTGTACTGCTGAGCACACAGAGGCTGATAGGAGGGAGTACAGCTTCCGAGTAATGGAGCGTGTTTTTTATTTCGTGGTCGCGGAAATTTCCAGCTTACAGCCGCCCTGCGCCCACGCCACTGCAGCGCAGCGCCTTCACACGCAAGTCGTCAGTTTGGTAATGTAAGGCAAAGCGCTCGCCAGCAACAAATAGTCATTGCATCAGGTTCTGCATAATAGTGTGATTGTGTAGTTAGGAGAATCAACCCTACACTGACATTCCGGTTCAATTAATCGCTTACGAATATTGCATCAGTTCATGATAGGGATTTTTTGGCTTGTCAGTCGGTGTTAAATTCAAGTTTTATAATAATCAGCGTAACGTCATAATCATCTAGATTATTCTTTCATATTTGATGGTAATTGTAAACTTGGATGTTCAATCTAGTTTGTGAAGGAAGTGGAAGAGAGATGGTCAATTAGTATTGAATCAGGGCCATATTCTGTCAATCAAATAATGTTTAATATCATGATTTATTATCACAATTATTAATTCAGGGTCAGCCGCTCGTGTCTCTCACTCCAATTTAATTCACATCCGCACCATATATATTTAGCGTCCCTTCCCAGTTTACGTCCTTTTTTTTTTTTTTTTTTTTTTTTTTTTTTTTTTTTTTTTTTTTTTTTTTTTTTTTTCAAAAACCCCACACACCCGACACACTTTAAAAAGTCAGAAAAAATTTGCTTCAATGGAGCTTCTGTAGCAAACGGAAGTTAAGGATTAGTTACCAAAGATGCAGGAATCTAATAAAATGCACAAGAATACAACAGCAAACCAGTATATCAAACTAATCGGTAGCTTAGCAGTGAATTTAGGACGTAATAGTCAGTATACTAAATGTCGAGATGGAGGAGGACACACCAGTGCTGTTCACCCAGAACTGTTCGGTTTCACTGCAGGAGGTTAGTCCCCTCAAAACCAACAACAACAACTGCAGGAGGCTTGGAATTTGTAGTAAAGCAGTGCATTTAGGAAGCAGCTGCAAACGTCTGTGTGCAGATTGCCGAAAATCATGTCTTGCCATTGGAAAGCTCTACGTCACGTGGTACTTGGCAGCTATTTTATTGCAGAAATTTACAAATCTGTTTATTTCTCTATACGACGATGTGTGTGATATAATATCGTTTTGTATCAACTAAAGAACTTACGTATGTGTATTTATGGTACAGTAATCAAGGCTATAAACATCAAAATCGTATTTCAATTATTCTGACGCACTGACCGATATCTTTCGTATTTCTGCGTCTAGGGAGAATTCCAGTTAACTCACTTCTATCTGTAGTTGTTTACAGTATTTCTGTGCTACCTTTAGTATAATAACCAAATAACTGTAAGTTACTATCATTTCATTTAATATGTACCCAAATATGTGAGTGGTTCGAAGACTACTTCAGTAACAGAAACCAGTATGTTGTCCTCGATGGCGAGGGATCGTGAGAGACTAAGGTATCATCAGTAGTGCTACATGGAAGGGTAATGAGTCCACTATTATTATCTATTTATATAAATGGTCTGACGGACACAGTGAGTTACAATCTGCGGCTGTTTGCTTATGATGCTGTGGTGCACAGTAAAATGTCCTCATTGAATGACTGCAGTAAGATGCAGGATGACTTGGAGTAAATTTCTAGGTCGTGTGAGGGATGGCAGCTAGCTCTGAATGCAGAAAATTGTAAGGTTATTCAGATGAGTGGAAGATTCAATCTCGTAATGTTCGAATACAGCATTAGTAGTGTGCTGTTGACAGAGTCGTATCAATTAGATGACTAGGCGTAACGCTGCACAGCGAGATGAACTGGAAGGAGCATATAAGGACAGTCTTGGGGAAGGCGGATGGTCGACTTAGAGTATTGTTAGTATTAAAGGTAGATTCGACCCAGTCTTGTGTATTGTTCAAATGTTTGGAATGCCCACCAGACCGGTTGACAGCAGTTCAGAAGCAGGCGGATAGGTTTGTTACTGCTAGGTTCGATCACGGCGCGAGTGTTACTGAGATGTTTCGGGAAGTCAAATGAAAGTCGATGGAGGGAAGGCGACTTTCTTTTCGAGAAACATTGTTGAAGAAATTTAGAGAGCCGGACTGCAGATCGATTCTACTGCTGTCAACTTACATTTCGCGGGAACACCACAAAGTTGTGAGAGATTAGCGTTCGCACATATACATGAAAGCATTCATTTTTCCCTCATTTCTTAAGTCAGAGGAAGGGGAGAGCCAGTGACAGTGGTACTAGGTACCCTCTGTCACACACATTTTGGTGGATTGCGAAGTGTGTTTGTAGATGACCACGAATAAGGCCGTAGTTATATTACGAATTAGTAACCCGTATTAGGATATTGCGTTTGGTATTCTTTTAGCGCAATTGGTATGGGTCTGGTCTATTGAAATGAGGTTGCAATTAGCGAGAGTTCGATCCACAAACATTGCTTTTACTTTATTTTTTCATGTCAGTAACGTAATAGTGCAAACAAACAACAATTACTGATCAAAAGAAGTTTCATTTGATCGATTTCTTCCCTTAATACAATGTACTGTACTGTACTGTAATACGACCTTTTTCTCAGTATTACTACTCTTAGAAATAATACCTCGTTACTACTTGTAGCTTAGGCCACATGTTTGGTAAAACTGCCCTACGTCCCACAAGAGGTAAGCAGCACGGAATGATGCAGAATGTGGTTGCATATTCTTTTATGAGTCAGATAAACTGTTTCAGATAAATACGATATCTACATAAAACTTTTGTTTTACAGTATTAAATGATATCTCTTTCTTCCATTGAGTTAATGGTTCATATGAAACACATGGTTGCCATAGAATATTTGGTGGAGTACATTATTCTGAAGTAGTATAATCGGCTTGACCAAACTACAAGAAAATCACAATACAGTAGCAGGAGAACGAGCATGAAAAATACCAAATCAGTTCGTTCAAATTGGGAACATGATAATCGGTTGCCACATCGCTAAAGTAATTATTTGGTATTTTAATCCATTCTATTCCTTAATTCAACAGTAGTAAACTTTAACATAATTATTATCTGCATCTTTAATTCTGCATCTTCGGACACACATTTGACGTAAACACACGGTTATGTAATGGTTACCTTAAAGTTTCACAGTAACTGTAAATGCTTAACACAAAAAAATGTTCGACAATTTTTAAGTAAGCTATCGGATATTCATCTGCATAGAAATTTATTCTGATTTAATTCCTATTAACATACAAATGAAAGCTTGTGTATACCAACTCGCTCCATCAGGCTGATTACTAATTTAATCGTGTCGGCTGCTTTTATCAGTATTGGTAGCATTTATTGGTTCAAAACTGTACTTCGGTGTATATGTGTATTACTACGCTATTAGCTGCACTTCCACATCGTCGTAATGAAGCGCGCTTGTGGTACGCAATGGGAGTATGCCAGCACCGTGTTGCGCTACTTTTTTATACTCTAGCGCTTATATCTACGAGGAAATTATGCGCGCTTTTCTTGTCCATTCTCATTTATCTTTTGGGCTTTGTGCACAGTTTTTGCATTTTAGGCCTTCGTTTGAATTAATGAAGGGACAAAGACTGGCAAAAAACCAATTTATTTGCCCTCTTGTTTTAGGACTTATTTTCTTAAATTATCAATTTCAGTTCGGCATGAATCATCCTCAGATTATACAAGGTGAACCACCTAACACTTACACCGCAATATTTGGGAATCTGAAATAGCGATTGACGTGCGGTTTTCAGAGAATGGATTGGTAGTCAAGGACTCGTATTCTTAGCCAATATACAGATTATAAAAGTACCTAGAAAGTGTATTTTTTATGCGAACATACAGTTTTTCAAACGGAACAATGTTTATTTCTATCATGCACTGGAATTTTTGACACCAGCTGTTTACAAAGAATTTTGAATGGCATTTTTATCACATTTAGTTTGGCAACTACATCCATTCAAAGTTTTGGGGTTGGAGGCTAAGACAGCGTAGCTGACTGGCTGGTGGTCGTGAGATAGTGGTCGGTGCCCCAGCTCGACCAGTCAGCTATGCTATTGCAGACTTCGCCCCCGAAACTCTGAACTGTTGTAGCTGCCAAACTAACAGCGATAAAAATGTCATTCAAAATTCTTTGCACACGGCTGGTATGAAAACTTCCAGTGCATGATAAAAACAACCATTGTTCTATCTAAAAACTGTAAATAAATACAATTTCTAAATAATATTACAATCTGTTTGTTGGCTAAAAATTCGAGTCCCTGACCACCAATGCATTCTGTGAAAACCGCACATCAATCGCACTTTCCGTTTCCGCAATATTTGCGGTGCAAATGTTAGGTGATTCAACATGTATAAGGTCTCTAATGATCACTCTATCGACAGGAAGTTAAATCTTGATATTCCTTCTTCCTTATGTTATGTAACAAGTTATTTGCTGGTACTGGTAACTCTTTTGAGCGATTCAATTAGGGCTGAAGATGGTTCAAGGAGTATCGAATACTATCATTAAAAGTAATTAATGGAATAAACATGGATATAATAATTCTATTTTAAAGCCAGGAATGCGAAGTTGTTCTTCAAGGAATTTATGTAAATTTTTGTGAAGATTGATGTTCTGTCATACTTCATTATATGGGTTTTCACTCAACGTCACAGAAAATGTTTACTGACATGAATCATAGCACAAAGGGATCCAGTTTCTAATCAAAGGAATGGCAAATGCAGATCAAAAATCCATCCTCTTTTACACCACGCAGTGATAAACTCATGCAGATGGACGCAACTGCATTGTGTGTTCCAATCGTTTTAACTTCCACTCTCTGTGCACAACAGTGAAGCCCCTTTGGCAGCACGCTGCCCAACACATTGTGTGGATTTCATGGTCGGAATGTTAACAGGCACTAGCACCTGCCGGAGAAATACAAACCTATCGCTGAAAAAGTGTCTCACCCGCTTGATTTCACTTGTGTGACTTCTGATTAGCATTGTTTGTATTCTGGTGAATAATCTCGGTTTACGGAGGAATAAATTAATAAAATTCAACAACCAGTTGCTTGTAATTATTTATTTAGACGGCCGGTTTCGAAAGCTTGAGTGCCCTTCTTCTGGTCTCTATACAGACAAACAAGTTTATTGGTATACAGTAAAGGCTATAAACGTACAAAAGTCGGTTACAGAAATTTGAAGAAGTTTGGAACCAAATCGATTGTAATAAGATATGGGCATAAAATTAAAACTGACATTTTAGTATTGTTGCTTAATGAATGTAGCTACATAATATTAGGAGAATCAACACTGATGGAGAGATTATGCAATGAATAACAATCAGCTGCTAACAAAGTATCTATGGATGAGCCTCATAGTGAAAGAGTAAAAATAAATAAGGAAAAAGGCTATGGGGAAAACAGTAATACTCGATGTGTTGAAAAGAAAAGCGTGAAGAGGGGAGCAGGTGACTGATAAAACAGTCGCTTAACAGATTAATATTTAGTAGTGTAAGAAGTAAAATGATAAGTGGCACCATAGGCGGAATATTTCGGAACTAGCAGCTTACACAGTAGTAGGATGCTTAGAATGTCACTGTCAGGGCATCTGTAAATATAAAGAAGTGATGGCTGATTTTCTAAAATTAAACAAGTCACTATCATAATGGTAGTGACTATTGCACAGTTCAGTTTAACAAAGTGGAGGCATAAAATAACCTATCTTTAATATGAGGTGTGGGGTGGGGGTGATAGGAGAGGAGGGAATAGTTACCAGAAATTACAACTGGCATATGTATCTAAATATTTATGGGAGGAAGGGGGTCAGAGTGGTAGAAAGTAGTTGATGACTGACTGAGGTGGTCGTGGGGTTGGGGGGGGTTGGGGGGAATAGAGGTAAGGAACCTGCACAAAGAGGAAGCAAACAAGGAAAGTTTGAAGAACCACGCATAGACATCAATGTAAGGCCAGGGGTGGGCGTGGGACGTAAGGGAGGGGGTGGGTGGTATACTACATACAGAGGAATGTTGTTGGCGAATTTCGCTTAGCCTGATTCGGAAAACAAAGCATACAACTAGTTATACTCTGCGCCTGAAAGCAGTGTCAACAGTCGAACAAAGTGGGAGCTTGGAATATGAGGAATTAGAGGTAGGACGCTTGAGGGTGTAGGATCGGTAGATTGGAATTTACAGAGGAACCACGTTCACTGTGCCACACGCCGTGTCAGAACGTGTACCCTTGATAATAACTGCAGAACTCTCTGTAGATGTCAGATGGCCGTTTGTTATAACAGATGTTTCCTATTAGTAAATGTTTAATTTAGGTCGTTCAGTGGACATTTATAAAGTATACTGCACCTACTGATAGTGATAAATGAATTTTCAGCCAACTAAATGAAATAAGATAAGCATAAAATACTTCCGGTTAAATGAAGGATGTGATTGCTTATAATATACCGTACTAGATGGAAAGACCGCTCATCTGCCCACGTTGAACACATAAATTAAATATAATCTGTACCTTAATATCGTATATCATTGTACAATGAATAGCGGAAGGCACTTCATGTCAGTATTCCAAGCATTAACGTCATCTTCATTTACCTCATTGTAAACATCATTATCATCATCATCATTTTTTTTTCATTTTACGCTTATTGACAATTATCAAGATTTTCCTTTACGTCATCTACTTCCTCATCACATGTATCTTCTTCTTCTTCTCATCATTAAATATCTCATAGTTTGTTTCACAAAAACAGTTTCCATTGATATGAAAAGACCTGAACTCCTTCATTTTCGTCTGAATAACAATCCTCTTTGCATCATTATATGAGACGTGAATCTGATAGGAAAGTGTCAGAACAAACAGAATGTTCTTGAATCACTCAGTTTAGGGTCTGAAATTGCATATTCTCCAACGGTGATACTTATCTCCTTACCTATCAAAAGTAATACAGCAATTTATTATTCTTTTCATTCTCATTTTTTTCATTCTCCACTCTGTTTAATGTTATCCGTATATTTATAGCCTCCGTTGGAATTTTCTGCCTGCAGGAGAGATATCTTTGTTTGTGACAACTACTAGCATTGAAAATTTTGAAGAATTCATTTAGAATGCGTAGTTGTGTGCATTTCGATCTGACGTGACCCTCCAGGTCACAGTCTGCCCAAGTTCAGGGTTGACAGTCGTACATAATTATGGCCTGCACTCCTATTGTTTAGTACGACGGCACGTGTTTCTTTAATTCAATTTTTACCTGTCGCAAACCTTTGAGCACACGGTATGTGCTGAAGGTTTTCCATTTTCCTTCTAGGTAACCGATAACGTTACTGTACGGTGCTCAAAATGTTTGTAAAGCTTAAGGGACTTAACTGCGGATCCATCAGTCCCTGAACTTACAAACTACTTATGAACTACCTTATACTAAAGACGACACAAACATCTGTGCACGAGCGGCCTCGGCATCGGAGCATAGCGCCTCAATGCGCTCGGCCACTCCGCCGTGGCATTTCTCCATACCTTTGATATCACTTCAAATCGCAATGAAGTACTATGTCATGTACTATGTATGTTGGTTAAACAAAAAGTAACGTTGCCACCGAATCCCAACTTTATATTAAAATTTTCTTTAATGACTCTTCTTTATCTCCGTTGTCATCACCAAAATCTTCCAACAATTAATAATTCTCTCATCTTCCAATACCAGCTAATTTTTTTTTTTTTTTTTTTTTTTTTTTTTTTTTTTTTTTTTTTTTTTTTTTTTTTTCATAAGCACATTGTCTTCGCCGGTTTTAAATACATTTTCAACTATCTGCGGATATTTCACGCCCTTTTGAGAGCAATATTTCCTCCAACAGAATTCAGATGTATGTTGTCACCCACAATACTCAATCATTATATGAACTGATTGATAACAAATATGTTAGTTGATAATATTTTTTTGATATTGGTAAAATTAAACGGTAAATTGTAACCAGCCCAATGATTTAATAGCTAAAAGGTTAAAGAATTAAACAGTAGTAAATCGTAGGCCAGAGACATATTTTGTCTCAACATAAGTTGGAGATATGAAACTAAAGGAGAGGCATTTAACTGAAATTTGTGTCATGGCTGGGATTCGAACCCAGGGCCACTTGCTTACTTTTTACACAGAGGTAATGTAAACATGACGAAATATTACTATATGTTATTTAAATATAGAAAAGACTTGAATATGGCAACATGGGTTTGCCGAAATCGATATGTATGAAGGAATTTAAAACAAGCGATCTTGCCTCCTCTGCCATTACAAGGTACTAGATCGCGTCCTCAGCCTGAATGATGCCAAACATATACATTATCGTAGTTTGCTGACTGATGCTTAGCGACTGCACATCTATCGAATCGCTTACTACCAAACTTGGATAAAAAAGCGAGTTACTACTGAGTGATTCTCTCGTCCTCTTTGCATACATCATCGGGAACATTACACGTCGGAATAGTGTGTAATTTCTATTTTGCAGTCCCTTTATGAGGTCATATGGTTAATTTTATTTTTTCTGTCCAACAATACGTATTATCTGACGACATGTGTTTGTATGGAACTAAATCAAGGGGTCTCAAACTTTTCCTGGGATGAGACATTTTGTGAATCCTCGTATTTTGATTCTGAATAGTTACAAAATTGTCAATTTTTTTAATGTTAAAAATTGTTTTATTCTGTGATTACTTCAATTTTAAGTCATAGCTAATGAAGTAGGAAATTATATGAAAATTTTAAAATTTTCAATGCATACTGTCAAAATGTCGGAAGAGAACCGGTATGTTATTAATAGAATATTACGGAGCTCTTATTCACGTCTCGGTAATCAACAGTATTCTGCGTAACACAGTTTGGAAAAATCGCTCTAAATGTTTGAATGTCAATACTCAATTCAACACTGAGTTCGAGAATTAACTAAGACAGAAGTTATGTATGAAGATGCAGCTCTGAAAAATAGACAATCAGTAGTATTTCAGCACTTCACCAACGGCAGCAGCAACAGCTGTAGTGTGCCTTCAGAAGATGTAATCTATTGAGTTATTTAATCGAAGAAGAATAATAAAGAGAAGACTTAGTGGTTTTAATTTTCAATATCTTTTTAATGTCATTAATGTATACAACGCACTATAGTTGTAAAATGAACCAACTGAGATTTTAATTTAAAAATATTTTGTTATATTATGAAGGAAATCATGCAGCATCGAATTCGTGGTTGTCCCTATTTGGGTTACTGTATTGCTAGATATTGTAGAAATTTCGTTAAGTACAGATATGGATGGAAGCAATACTCATGCAGTATCATAACAAATTTCACAATTGTTTACGAAATGCTACCGCTGTTATGATGAATCCGATTTTGAGGAGAAGATGTACAATTATAAACTTTCGTGTAGTGGAAGTCTGAAAACAATTTACTAATTTTTTTATAATTATCAGTATTCTTTATTGTTTATGTTATATATAACTCAGACTACAGTTTACGACGATCTGCAGTGTGCGTGTTTGCCTTGCAGATATGCATGCATATCTGTCTGAAGGATACTTTATTAGTTCTGTTGATAATCAAGGACAATGCAAATCGTATTTAAATAAGATACAGCAATGTTTGTGGCAAATGCAGTAAACGCCTCTCCATGTGCGGGAATTCCTACCGCACTGACGGCCGGTAGGAAACCTGTGACATATGGACATTTTTTTTTTTTTTTGCTCCGGTAGGGGTGTTGCCACGCGGAATTCCCGCGTGGTCTAAGGCGCTATGCTATGAACTGCCTTAATGTAAGTTAGTTTAAGTAGTTTGCAAGTCTAGGAAGTGATGCCCGTAACAGTTTTGTCCACAGAGCTCACAAACATTTGAACAGTATGTGGCGTGCACGCGTAGCGTAATGGTAACGCTACCTCTTGCAAAACCGGGAAATCCGGATATCAGTCCCGATCCGGCATAACTTTTCACATGTCACCATTTAAATCACACAGCTGGTTCAGATTGATAGTCGCAATTGCGACTACTTTTTTGCTAGACTTCAGTTTATCCTGTTTTGCAAATTAATAGAGTCACACGGAGTATTACTAGTACAGTCCTCTGTAGTGCGAGCAATTAGTTTGCCAATCATCTCTTTCCTAGAATTGAGCCGATACAGCATGGAATCCTTGTTACATATGCATTAGCCTTAACAATGGAAAGCACCTCCAGCCCCCCTCGACCGCCCCCTCCATTATACAGGCCTCATGTTCAGAGCTTACAGCGTAACCCTGAAAATCCACGCTTTGAACGGCTCATCTCATCCCACAGTCTGAGTCTACACACGCCGATGTCTCCTGTCATTACGTGCTACCGATTCGGCTTATTGGTGTTGTTACGCGGTCTACTCATCTATTAGTTAACAGCCTCCACCCCTGTCCTCATTAGTTCCGTGTTACAGAGTTCCATTTACTACACCATCCCAGTGTCAGAAGCCTTTGGTAATACCCAGATACCGGCTCATCTAGGACCGAAAAACAGAAAGACAGCCAGACAATTGCTACTATATCTAGATTAGATGTGATGCAGTTTCATCACCGTCATCACAGATCCTACATTCAGGGTTCTCTTCTGTTATTCCCATTGTTTGTAAGTCCTTTTTGAAATTCCCATGGCCTGTAAGCAATCCAACCATGAGTCTAATCTCTCTCCTGTTCAGGACCAGGATTGCAGAGTGTGCCGTCCTTAGTAGTAGCCAGTTCATAAGTAGTTTGTAAGTTTAAGGTCTGATGACCCCGTAGTTAAGTTCAAATGTTTATATACCTTATGGGACTTAACTACAGGGTCATCAGTCCCTAAACTTACAAACTACTTATGAACTAGAATGAAACTTTTCACTCTGCAGCGGAGTATGCGCTGATATGAAACTTCCTGGCAGATTAAAATTGTGTGCCGGAACCGGGACTCGAACCTGGGACCTTTGCCTTTCGCGGGCAAGCGCACTACCGACTGTGCTATCCCGACACGACTCACGATGCCGCCTCACAACTATGAACTAGCTAATACTAAGGACTGCACAAATATCCATGCCCGAGAGGGGATTCGAACTCCCGACCGTAGTGGACGTGCAGACCGTGACTAGAGCGCCTCAGTATCCTCGGCCACTGCGGCCGGCCGTAGTAAAGTCCCATAAGCTCTACAAACATTTGAACATTTGAACATTTGTGTTGTCCTTAGCTTATTTTCCTTAGTTTAAGTAGTTTGTAAGCTATGGACTAATAACCCAGCAGTTAAGCCAGACAGATTTACAAATATTTGATATTTTAGCTATTACGGTATTTGTGTGACATTAGTTTCAGTGAAGTGTAATAATAATAATATTGAAAACTTACGTCGCACTCTACCTTTTTCCCATCATGATGGTCGTACAGACGACGAAAATGAGTACCTAATAAGTAAAAATATTTTGCCAGTGACGCAGTGAAATAGTTGAGAGCCTGCAGCCGTCCTTGGTTTGGAATTGGGAGCCAGCGCTTAGGAATTCGTTCTAACTCAAATTAGGTCCTGCAGTCTACTGACGTGACTATCGAGCAGCCAAAACCTGGTATACACATCGCACACCTTAGCATGTGCTTGTATCTCTCCATTAATATTAATTATCCTCATTCGTTTATCACTATGATTGGCTCTAAGGAAGTAAGATTGTTATAGAAAAATTAAGACAAATAGGCTTTCTGTTACTTTAATTGTAATAAAGTTGTTCAATTCCAAGAGTGCCATTCATTAAGACATAATGCTTTAGCCACCCTTAGCCACCCTTCCCTTTCCGCCACCAGCTTTGAGAGAGGGAGGGTGACTTTGAAATCTTAAATAGGAAACCCTCTTTATTACACATTTGAAACTACGTGAGAATATATGTTACATGTGTATGAAACTTTGTTTTTACTTTTCATTATAGATGGCGATGTAATCGTCAAAAATATAAACGAGTTAAAAATTGTTCAAAACGGTTGTACTCTAACAAATAGACATAGACTTTACCTCAAGGTGTAACATTCCAGAGTCAGCAAAACATATCACAATACTGCAGAATGTTGTAGCAGAAGAAACATTCCTATCAGGAAACACATTAATTTACCTTAGACGAGCTTTTTCAACATTTCTATGAGCCTCTAAGTTTGAAGTAATTGTATCTCCTCTCTCGGCAACCGTTAACATCGTGGAAAAATTGCGCAGAGATGTGTAAATGATTGAAGTGCAATGGACAGTCTAACAATAGACTGTTACGGGGAGGGTGTCAGACACGGCCAACTGATTCGACTCAAATTTGGCAGGTCGCTTGAGTACAACCTAAAACGAAGGAATCTATTTTGGGTCAACACCCACCGCGTTTTTTGAGAAAACACCCCCTAAAGGTTATGACGAGCAATCGACTAAAAATTGGAGAGATCGATAAATAAAATTATCGTAGCTGTGTCGGGAAAGTACCAGAGCTCCAAGCGTTAATAGAAAGCAGCGAAACACATATCATTATAGGCAGAGGAAGTTGGCTCAAGCCGGAAATAAGTCAGCCGAAGTTTATGTAAAAGATATGTCTGTGTTCAGAATGTATAATTAAACAAAATAGGTGGAAGCGTGTTTGTCGTCGTCAAAAGTAGTCTTTCGTTAGCGAAGTTGGAGTTGATAGTTTCTGTGAGCTGATATGGGTAGAAGTGGTACCTGAAAATCGTAAGAAGTTAATAATTGGATCCTTTTACCGGCCTCCCGACTCTGACGATACAATAGCAGAAAGCATAAAAGAAAACCTGTGTCAAATGGTAAACACATACCCGACTCGTACAATTATAGTAGGCCGTGATTTCAATTTACCCTCAATCTGTTGGCAAAATTAAATGTTCAAATCAGGAGGTACGCAGAAAACATCTTGCGAAATTGTACTCAACGCATTCTCTGAGAATTACTTCGATCAATTAGTCCATTAACCAACTAAAATTGTAGATGGATGTCACATAACACGTGATCTCTTTGCAAACAATAATCCCGAGTACATAAAGAACATCAAAACGGATACAGGTATTAGTGAACACAGGACTGTCGTAGCAATATTGAATATGGAATGTCCCAAAGTTACCAAAAATAGAGAAAAAGTATATTTGTTCAGAAAAACAGATAGAAATACACTAAATTGCTTCTTGAAAGACAGTTTCGACTCATTCAAAAGTATAGACCAGATGTGGTCCAATTCAAAGAAGTATTATCGACAGATGACAGTTTTATACCAAATAAATTAATAAAAGAAGGAGGTGATCCCCCTTGGTAAACAAAATAGGTCAGGACACTGTTGTAAAAACGACACAGAAGCTCGAAATTGAGCGATGACTTCAATGCGAGATGCTTACAATACTTTCCAAAACGAAACTCTTTCTCGAAATCTGAGAACCCAAGAGATTTTGGTCATATGTTAAACATCCTAGAGGCAAAAAACAAACAATATCCTCATTACGTGATACAAATGGCGATCCCGCCGATGTTAGAGCTACTAAAGCAGTTACTAAACACATTTTTCGAAATTCAGTTACCAAAGAAGACGAAATCAATATTCCAGATTTCGAATTACGAACAGAGGCTAGAATGAGTAACGCAGAAGTAGATATCATAGGAGTAGTGAAGCAACTGAAATCACTTAACAAGAACAAGTCTTCTGGACCGGACTGTATACCCACTAGATTTCTATGTGATTATGCTGATTCGATAGCTCCTTTCTTAACAGCCATGTACAACCGCTCGCTCAAAGGAGGATCTGTACCAAAAGACTGGAAAGTTGCACAGGTCACACCAATATTCCAGAAAGGCGGTAGGAGTAACACACTAAACTACAGGCCTATTTCGTAAACATCAATTTGAAGCAGGGTTTTGGAACATATCCTGTATTCAAATATTATGAATTATCTCGAACAGAATGATCTATTGAAGCAAGTTCAACACACATTTAGAAAATATCGTTCACGTGAAACAACTAGCTCTTTACTCACACGAAGTGATGAGTACTATCGACAAGGGTTCTCAAATTGATTCCGTATTTCCACAAGGCTTTGGACATCGTACCTCACAAGCAGCTTTTAATCAGATTGCGTCGTTATGGTATATCGCCCTAAATTTGCTACTGGATAGTCCTGTCAGAGAGGGCACAATTTGTAGTAATAGATGGTAAAGCATGGACTAAAACAGGGGTGATATCGGGCTTACACAGGGTATTGTTATTGGTGCTTGCTGTTCCTTATCTACATAAACGATTTGGGAGAAAATCGAGCAGCTCTCTTAGGTTTTTTGCAGATGATGCCGTCATTTATCGTCTAGTAAAGTCATCTGAAGATCAAACCAACTGCAAAACGATCTGAATAAGGTATAAAAATTTGCAGTTGAGTATAAAGAATGAGAAGTGTGAAGTCGTCCACATTAGTACGAAAAGAAATCCGTTAAACTTTGTTCACAAGATATATATCAATCGAATGTAAAGGCCGTAAACTCCACTAAATACCTAATAATTACTGTTACATCAGACTTAAACTGGAAAGAACTAGTCGATAATTGTCGTAGGAAAGGCGAACCAGAGACTGCGTTTTATTGGCATAAGAGATAAAAGATGCAACAGATCCTCTAAAGAGACGGCATATACTACGCCTGTTCGTCCTCATCTGGAGTATTGCTGCCCAATGTGGGAGCCTTATCAGGTGGGTTTGACGGAGGACGTCGAAAGAGTCCAAAGAAGGGCAGCTCGTTTCGTATTGTCACGATAGAGGGAGACAGCGTCACGGAAATATTACAGGACCTGGGATGGGAATCATTACAACAACGGCGCTTATCGCTGAGGCGTGGTCTACTTACGAAACTCCAGTCGCCAACATTCTCCTCCGAATGCGAAAATATATTTTTGACTCCCTCTGACATAGGTAGAAATGATCATCTGAATAAAATACGAGAAATCAGAGCTCGGACGGTTTCAGATGTTCTTTCTTTCCGTGCGCTATTCGAAAATGGAATAAGAGATGAATAGTATAAAGGTGGTTCCATGAAACTCCTGCCAGGCACATAAATGTGATTTTCAGAGTATCCCATGCAGATGTAGAATTGTATATAGAGCATTTTTCGTCGTCAGGCATGGGGTCCGCTTCTGTGCGCACGTGGTAAACGCTTTTCCCGGCAGCACCGGTAGCGACGGGTGCCGTGACTCGACGCGCAAGGGCCAACGTAACTAGCTGGGAATCTGAGAACGCGGGTTCGAATTTCGAAGAAACCTAGCGGATGTTATTCTTCCCAATTGTATTTCTCCATATCTCACTTGATAGGGATAGGAGGGTCACTGAGGTCAGTAAATCAGGAAGGAATGATAATAATAAGGTACGCAAACTAATTTCCCAAACGCCGAGGGTTAGCAAAGTATTAAACTCTTAAGCCTCGTCACATGAAAACAGCTCCGTGTAAGAATGCTGTGGATTCCTCATGAGGGATCATAGGCAGCCAACCACGCGACGCTTGTTGACAGCGAGGCACGGGCAGAATGCACGTGGGGAGGGTTACGTTTCCCTGGTTGCCTCTTCGGCATATCATAGTTGTGAGCCTGGAAAAGGTGTCTAGCACGAGTCTTAAGGCTAGTTTACACGACGCCACTACGTTTCATGAAACTGCGCTACTGGCCAGTGCGCATGCGCGGCAGGCGTTCGCGCAACTCGTTGGCGAAACTAAACAGTTTCGGCTCCGTCCAACTTTGACGAAACTGATTGCGCGTGTTTTTAGGTTAGGCGATAACCAATACAGAACAAACCACAACATAAATGGGGGAAAGGAAGAAATATTTCAGTTTTTGAACATATATACGATGCATAGGTGTTCGTGCCATTTTAACGATGAAAATTTCACGAATAAGCAGCGGCGTGTTAGTGCTCTTGAAGCAATTATTCCCGAATTAAATATTGATGGGTTGACGATTAGTGAATTGCAGACTACATTCAATTCCAAATACCTATACAAACGAACTATGGCAATTGTGTATTTGGAAGCACGGTACAGGTACTGTAGAGACGAATATCTATTTGACAAGAAAAGTACTGCAATTTTTAATTTCAGTTCTGGTAACAATGCTTCACGCATAACAGTATCTTGTTTGTTTATTACATTACTAACTCTGTTTAAAATGAACGTAAACTGCTCTGGTGACATTCTGAGTTGTTTAAAATAACTTATAGGGAGTTCGATCACAATTTCTTTCAGCAAGGTCGCTAAGCAACCGAGCTGACGTCTTTTTCTAATCCAGTCACGAACCGAAACACGTTCCTTATTCTTTTTATGTTTAGTCTTATGAAACGACTTCACACAGAGAAGCAATAGCTCCAGCACAACTTTTACAGCTACCAAAACTTACATTCTACGGCGACTACGGCTCTACAAAACAACGAAACTGAAGTGTATAGTATTGGCGCCGTGTCTACAGACATACACGAAACCAGTTGCGCGCAACTTATTTCATGAAACAAGTGTCGCAGCCTAATGTCGTCGTGTAGACTAGCCATTATAGAAGTCAATCGGAAAGAGTTGTTTTCCGTCACTAGACTGCTGTGAACCTCGCGGATACATGTAGTGATTTTTCCATCGTTAATGTGCCGAATGAAATACGTTTTGTGAATGAATACAGCGTTCTTCCGTAAGTAACATATGACGTGTACAGTATGTAGTTCGTAGTAATAAGCTCTTCTGTTTATGCCGTAGTAACCAGGTATTGATTGTGTCATATTTTCAGGTGCATAATCTGAATAATGTAGGATTTACACCCTTCGACGTGCACTGTAATATACAGGGTGAATGTAAATTCGCGCACTAGAGCTTCGCAGCACGATTCCTCACATGCTAGCAATAAAAATAATTTATGTAACAAAATTTCGTCCTGACCATATTTCCGGGAGTACATGGACGTCGAAGATTGAGATGGGTGTGTGTCCCATACGTCAGTGTTTTTCATAATTACACTACTACACGAACAAACTTCTAGGGGATGTGGGAGGTGTCTTGATGAACAAAGTGAGCATAGAAACCCATGCCAGGAAACGTATCCAATGACGCTACAGAGCGTCGAAGTTGCTGGAGGGGGTGTCTAGCGGCAGGAGCTGGTGCCTGTAACTTGGACTCTCCGTAGTGTCGTTGAATGGCGTTTCCGGGCATGGGTTTCCATGCTCATTTTTTCTTCAAGACGTCTAATACATACCTTACAAGGTTGTTGGTGTAGCAGTGTAATTCTGAAGCACACTGACGAATGGGACACACACTCATGGGACTCACACCCATCTCAATCTTCGACGTCCATGTACTGCCGTAAATATGCGCGGGATGAAATTTTGTGACAGACATTTTTTTATTGTTAACATGTGAGGAATTGCGCTGCGAAGCCCGAGTGCGCGAGTTTAGATTCACCCCGTATAGTTGGGAGCCTGTTACAGACGACGGCAAGCGGGAAGTTACCGACGCTATGTGTTGGTTTGTAAAAGTGTTGCAAGACAGATGCACTACCGGAAGCAGGCAGTTCCGTTTCTCGACGTTCCAGATTGATAGGAGCGGCTATCATCGAGCGACGAACGAAATGACTTTTGTTGATACTGAAGTACTGTACAATGAAGAAGCAGAAGGTGATCCAGTGGAAGAGATCACAACTGGTGAATCGCAGAATGGTCACAACACTTTGCAAATCCCCGCGTCACAGGGAATATGTGTGTCATCTGTTACCGATGAGTATTACACACCGGTTACTAAACGATTGAACTACGGCGCTTGAAGTAAAAGTAATGGCGGTAGCGCTAGCCAGGAATCATCCAAATAGGAATTTACAAACACTGCAAACGAATGGAGCAACAACAGCCCTGAAAAGGAAGAAGAAATTGTGGGAAAGATCGTTAAAGTAGGGTCAAGATACGACAAATACCAGGCTATAAATAAGTGGACATACGCCCGTTTTGTCGAATCTCCTCGTCGTAACGAAAATGTGACAACGAGGATACTTCAGGAGTGGACTTCAGGTGCAGCTCTTTTATATACGGCCAACAAGTATTTTACGTTTGCTGTATCATTGTCTGTATCCGTTTTGATGCTCGTTATGTGCTCGGGATTAATTGTTTTAAATCGGAGTACAAAATTCTTCAACGGCACGTCACTAAATACGTCTCTCATAAGGAGTTGCAAAATATAGAAGACATAAAGAAAGTGCCGCCTCTTTTCAGCACGCAAACGGCGTCGCTTATGACCGATCAAACAGGATACGATTATCGGGTGAACATTCGACGCACGCTATTGCATAAGGGAGAAAACCGAACCCTTGTCGCAGTTGGTAGTAAAAACAAACGAATACATTCGTATACGGCGCAATGTGCCATCTCAGCCTCTGGAAAACTGTTGTCTAAGTTTATCCCGTGTTTACAAGAAACGAATGCTACGTTTGTTCCTCCGGTTATAGAAGACGTCAATCGCTTAAACGACTCGTTCAAAAATGTTTTCATTGCCTGCTCCAAATCCTGGAAACAGACAAATGCGATTTACAGAACATTTCTCTAGAATGTTTTAAAACCATACGTTACTGATAACAAGTTTTGCCTAATATCGAATTCCTGAAGTGCACAAATTAACACTCCAAGGTATGACGCAGTGTTTATAGATGGCGAGGGTCAGCCGACGTGCACAGTAAAAGTAATGCCGCCAAACTGCACACCTGTGTGCCAGCCGTCTGATGTTTGTTTTTATTTCCCGGCTTCTAATTGCAGTGGAAACCCAGCGGGAATTGCACAGATGCAATAACTATTCACAGAATAATTAATAACCAAATTTCAGCACCGATTTTTCAGGCAATGATTTCGTATGCGTGGTACCCATGAAATTAATTCCAGAAAAAGACATTTTTAAATGTAAACTAAGTTTGTTTCCGCCGACTCTTCGGAAGGAACATTGTAGCTGTAGAAAGATTGCATTCATTAGATGTTCTTGGTATCGTGAATATATTTGTTTCGAATGTTTATATGACCAATACCATCAATCTCGTTGTTCGAAGAAAAGTGAAGACACGTGACAGTCACAGGAGTGACCTGGAGTAATATTTTAGTTGTTTACTGTCCCAAGAGGTTTGAGAAATTTATTTGCCTAGATTTTTATCATTCCTTCTTGATTTACTTAACTTATTAACCCTCCCTATCCCTAGCAAGTGAGATATGCAAAAAATACAAACGAGAAAAATGACTCCGGCTAGGTTTCTTCGAGATTAGAACCCGAATTCTCCGATTCCCAGCTAGTTACCTTGGGCGTTGCATTATCGGCGTTGTCGGAGAAAACCGTTTACTATGTGGGTACAGAAGCGCCAGTCTCAATTCTTTCGTCAATTTCTGGGAAAGTATGCGTTTTCGGACCCCATACCTGATGATGAAAAGTCTATTTACAATTATCTATCGATCCCTTCAATTTTGAATCGATTGCTCGTCATAACCTTTAGGAGTGATTTTGTCAAAAACACGAGTGACCTGCCAAATTTGAGCCTTCCCCTTGTGAGAGCATGATCACTGTCTGTGCTTTATTCGAGTAAAGGTGATGTCACTTGATAGCATTATCAAAACTACCACAAACTGTACTTTGATTTTCCTTAGATGTAGTTTATTTGTATGAGATGTTACCTTTTTCCAACAATTTTCAATTCATTTCAATTGTTGCCGATTGCAGCGCCATCAATTATGAAACGAGGAATAATGTTACATACAAAAGATAAAGATCTGTCACTCAAAATCCAGATCTCCGTTAAAAGTAGCGGTCTCTGTTTAGGATTTTATAGCAATCTCCCCTCCCGGCTCCGAAAGTCGAAACAAGAATGCTGGTGGAGACGACATTCCCTCAGAGCTACTGCAGTCTCTTTGAGATCTGATGTGTATCATGTATGAGACAGCGGAAATACACTCAGACTTTAATAAAAATGTAATAGTCTCCATTTCAAAGAAAGCAGTTGCAGACAGGTGAAAAAATTACAGAACCATGAGTTTAATAAGCCATGGTTTCAAAGTTATAACAAAAATTATTTACAGATAAACGGAAAGTGTAGTCAAATTTTACCTCGAGGATGTTTACTTTGGATTTAGGAGAAGTGTAAAAACATGGGAGGCAATATTTGCATTACGACTTATGTTAGAAGATAGATTGAGATAAGGCAAACCTACAATTCTAGCTTCTATAGATTTGGATAAAGCTTTTAAAATACTGGGTGGAATAGTCTCAAGTTTTGAAGCCTGCAGCCGTAAAATGTAGCAAACGGAAGGTTGTTTACAACTAGCACAGAAACCACGTAGCAGTTATAAGAGTGGAATGGCATGAAAGGGAAGCATAGCTGGGTAAGGGTGTGAGACAAGGTTATCGTTTCCCCAATTTATTCAGTCTGTTCATCGAGCAAGCTGCGAAGGAAAGCAAGGAGAATTTCGAGAAGAGATTAAAGTTCAGGCCCGAGAAAGCAAGATTTTGCGGTTTGCCGATCTCACTGTAATTCGGTTAGAGATAGCAAAGGACCTAGACGACCAACTGAATGGTATGGACAGTGCTTTGAAAGAAGAGTATAAGATGGACATTAACAAAAGCGAAACAAAGCTATGGAATGACGTCTAAGATAATTTGGCGATGCTCAAGGAAATATATTAGTTAATGTAACAATGAAGGTTATAAATGAGTTTTGTTACTTGGGCCGTAAAGTAACACATGATGGTCACAGTACAGAGAATAAAAAAGCAGTATGGTAGTGGGAAGAAAAGAGTTTTTAGAAAAGAAATTTGTTAACATTCAATGTAATTGTAAGGAAGTCTTTTATGAAGGCATTTGTGTGGAGTGTTGCCTTGTACGCTAGTGAAACGTGAACGATAATTAGGTATAAGGGAAAGAGGTTTTAGAAATGTTGTGCTAGAGAAGAAGTATGGTAGTGGGAAGAAAAGAGTTTTTGGAAAAGAAATTTGTTAACATTCAATGTAATTGTAAGGAAGTCTTTTATGAAGGTATTTGTGTGGAGTGTTGCCTTGTACGCTAGTGAAACGTGAACGATAATTAGGTATAAGGGAAAGAGGTTTTAGAAATGTTGTGCTAGAGAAGAATGCTGAATATTAGTTGCATAGATCGCACGACCAATGAGAAGGTACTGAACAGATTGGGGAGAAAATGACTGTCATACCTTGACTAAAAGGACATAATGTTATCAAGGAATCGTGAATTTATAATTCGAGGGAGGTGTGTGGAGCAAACATCGCAGAGGAAGACTAAGAGACGCATACCACAAGCAGATTCAAATGCGTATGAATTGCCGTTCTTACGTGGAGATGCGGATTGCTCAGGACAGAATTCGGTGGAGTGCTGCATCAAATCAGTGTCCGGACTGAAGACCACAACACATTTGGGAAAACAAACTTGAATGCCTTACCCAGTGTATATAGGTAACAGGTTTTTTAATATATAGCCAAAGTCCGAATATTTATTACAGTATCATGTAAAAATTTTGATTAATTCGCTGAAGAACTTTCTGAGATGGCTAACAGAACGTGAAACTATAACTAGTCTTTGATCATGCACCTCATTGTTTACGACGTCATACCTCCTGTACTATGTGCCACAGGTGGGTCATAGCCATATAGCAATCGTTACCTCAACGTAGGGAGTATGGCACCAAATTTTGTTGTAATCGGTGTAGTGCAACATGATCACGTTCATTTTTATGTATTAGATGAAAAGTAAGGATAGACGAAACCAGTCATAATATTGGGGATTTAGGTTTTTATTTGGAGCAAAAAGATCTGAATGGTCCTCTCTGTGACAAAACAAGCCTTTCAGTGTAATTATAGATCAAAGAGTTTCTTTACGAGAATATATTTTTGATAACATCGAGAATTCGTGAAGTGACTCCACTAGTCATTCAGATTTCGTTTTTGTGTTTCGACTTTTCACTAAATAAAGAGCTGAAAAGAGCAGCACGTATGGCCGCAAACATGAAATAAACATCAGGTTTTGAAGTTGTTTCTTACTTTCATATCTATTTGAAATGTACGTGAGCGAACGATTTTTCTTTCTGCGGGACAGTTTCGTAATGTTTTGACAGTGTTAATACACCATTACGAAGGGCGACACACAGACACACACACACACACACACACACACACACACACACACACACACACACACACACACACACACCGCTCCGCGGCGGATTAGCCGTGCGTACTGGGGCGCCATTCCGTGAGCCGCCCAGGGGTTCGAGTCCCCCATCCCCTACGGGCATGTGTGTTTGTGTTGTCCTTACGTTAGTGTATCTTAGTTTAATTAACTTGTAAACTACGGGCTAATAACCAACCAGCTGTGTCCGATAGATTTACCAGCATTTGAACATTTTGAACACACACCGCTAGAAATGTTGAAATGTTTGTTAATCGGAGTGACGTACGTGCTGTGGTTATCAGTCCCTAGCCGCGGTGGAGTAGCCGAGCGAGCGGTCTAAAGCACCTCGCTGCGGAGCGCGCGGTTGCTCGACGTGGATGTTCGAGTCCTCTCTGGGGCATCGGTGTGTGTCTGTTGTCCTTAGGTTAGTTTAACTAGGTTTAAATAGTTTGTAAGCTATGTACTGATGATCACTTACAGACATTTCAACATTTTTTTCAAATGTTCAAATGTTTGTAGAGTCCATGGGACTTAACTACGGGGTCATCAGTCCCTAAACTTACAAACTACTTATGAACTAGCTACAACTAAGGACGGCACAAATATCCATGCCCGATGGGGGATTCTAACCCCCGACCGTAGTGGCCGTGCAGACCGTGACTGAAGCGCCTCAGTCCCCTCGGCCCCCGCTGCCGGCCAACATTTTTTAATCAGCCTCTAGGATTACAAATTACTTAACTTACGGTAAGGACAACACACATAAACACACACACACACATACACACACACACACACACACACACACACACACACACACACACACACACACCTATGCCCAAGGGAGGACTTGAAACTCCTATCACGAGCAATAGCACGCTTCCCAGCTCGGCGCCTTAGAGCGCTCGACCCCTTCAGCTACATCGCTACAGAGATGGAACTGGTGGATGTATTAATGCAGTGATTTTCATGGAATCCTTAATGTTGGACTATGTTGCCTACGGCTCTCTTTCTCATTTCTGTTACACTCCGTGCAGGGCTGAGGAAGTGGTATCTGGCTGCAGAAAAACAATGACCGCTATATCTGTGAACAACTGCAATCCATCATGTGCAGGTAAAGCAACTGCGACAACATCAAAGAAGAGAGAGAGTATGGAGTCGTAGGGGAGCCATTGTGAAAATTAGGCGGGTGTTGTGAAGTGCAGTGTGGGTGGTTTTGCGTGTGACCGCGCCGCAGCCGCAGCCGCCAATATCCGGGGCGGTCCGCCGGCAGTGACAGCGCAGCGCCGCTAAACACGCAGCCACGACACGAGGGTCGCCTCCTCAACACCGCCACCAGCACAGTTACCAGGCGCCCTGCATTTCAAGGGACACTCCCGTTTATTAATAAAGTGTTCCTTGTTAAGTACTTAGCTATTACACCCGTCTCTTCCGATATACCAGAAAATACACTGCTCGAAACAATTAGAGGATCAGGTGAGATATCACACACAAAATAGATCTGGTTACGTATTTGATTTAGATCTTGGTTACAAATGTAATTTGTCGGTTATACAGTATGATATTTTGCTATCTCCTTACTTGAGGTTTACTTGGCGTTTCCTTAGAGCGAGGCACCAAGGGGCTACCATGAAAGTTGTAAATAATGACATTGTACGGATTGTTGTTGATCAAAAGAAAGCTAATTGAAATAGTAATGTTTAGTATTTTACTCGCAAGTTGTCAATAAAAATTTGCTTTACTGTACTTTAGTGACTTCTCAAACAATTGTGTCGTGTGTACTTGTGTGTGTATGGTGTGTAAATGAATCTGCACTTGAACTCAAACTTGATGATGTAGGTGAACAATTTAACCAATTAGTTAAGCATGACTCTGAACAAAAACCAAATATGTATTAAAACCTATTCTGACCCTGAAACTTTATTCATAGAATGACCAATTTGATCTCCGGTAGAAAATAATCTGTTTCATTAAAGATTGCATTTGGTTGGACAGTATGACATCAGTTTGCTGCAGAAGTGAGTTATTATCTGAGTCAAGGATTTACACTGATTTTATGGCCTAGCTGTGCGAAAGGAAACATGTGCAACTGCCCTCAGAATTACTGCCAAAAAATGCTGCTGCTGCAACGTCGAGAACTAACGGAACTAACGGAATTCGCAGTAGTGCAATGGGAACTCACTAACTACACCAATTTTGTCCATCTCTATAGTATTTAAAACAAATAATTAATTCGGGATGAATGACTAACACCAAATACCTGAGGTTGAAGTTTAAACTTAGGACTTTTTATACTCCTTTATGAACTTAAACAATACTGCAGAAAAATGGTGATTGCGACTTGGAAATATCTTACCCAAATCTTTTCAGGAACCCATTTACTATTACTGTCATTTTCAACAAAAGAAAAACCAGCTAGTACTTTATACAAAGTAAATCGAAATTGTCTACATCACACTTCGTCCGTTTTTTTTTCTGTACACTAAAAACATATTATATTCCTACACTATACTTTTATTAATTTAAAGAATGGATATTAAACACGAAAATTAAACCCTTCATGTTGGATGTCTGTTGGAGATGAATTACAATTACGCGAACTGCTTAATATTCAAAGTATGACTCTCATTACCTTTTATTCATGAGCTCAGAACACTTTCATATTCAAATATTTCACAACATTATCACACATAAAAAGATTTAAATGATTCAAGCTCACACTGTAATTTGAGAGTACGTTTCAAGGCTTCTTGCACCACACTACTCCTGCTCACCTGTCGGATACCGGCAACCTAACTCAGTAAGCTCAAACGCGGGACAGCGCACACCAAAGATTGTCCTCGCGGAGCCAAAGATGTGATTTTACAGACAACCAACGTTATCATGGCATACCTACTTTTCAACCATAATATCGTGTGTGATCACCTCGGTCGGCCATAAGTTGAACACCTGCGTGACATGGACAACAGGTGACTATCAATCATCTTTTGTAGGAAATATGGCCATCATTCCATGGGTGCAGTATCCATCTCAGCAGTCGTTGTGGGAGGTGCTGGTCTGGCTGCAATGCGTTTGGCAAGTCCATCCGAGACATGCTCAATCGCGTTTACGTCCGGTGGAACATGATGTTCACTCTATTCGTTGAATTCCCTCAGCACTGTGGGTACGACCGTTGTCGATTACCAGAAGGAATCTATCTCCTATGGCAGAAGCGTAGGGCACAACAAAAGGTCGAAGTGTCTCGTCTCTATAACTCTGAGCAGTGAAAGCGCCATAGAGACCTGAACGTCTGCGCACACCCTCCGTCCAGCTCCGTAACGAGGTGTTCTTCCCTGCGCATATGCGGGATTGTTACAATTTCCACGTTCTCTCCAGATGAGGAAACGGATATTGTCCGGGCCGAGCGTTGTAAGGCGCGTTGCTGCGGAGCACGCGGTTGCAAGCCGTCGGAGGTACCGTATTCCCTCGGGCATGGGTGTTTGTGTTGACAGAAGCGTAATTTACTTTCAGTTAGTGTAAGTATGTTTTAATCCTGGGAACTGAACACCAACGTAGTTAATTCCGTTAGATTTACAAGCATTCGAACATTTGATTGTCGGGCTGAACATAAAAACTTATCTATTAAGAGAACCCGGCGCCATTCATTGTGACTCCAATCCGATTGTCCTCCGCCCGGTTCCTGCGGGCTAAACGGTGTCGTGCTTCTATCAACGTTTCTTCACCTACCTGTGCGACAATAAAGGGATTGTCTCCATTTTAGCAACCTTACTCAAAAACGTTAACTACCGTTACTCCGCATTTGTTGTAATTAGGTGTGGCAGTGTCATACCACCTAAAACGTAGAAAGAATAACGTTTAGTATGAAGCGCTGAAAATCATTGCATAGGATAAGGGTACAATTAATCGGCGATTCAGCGATTAAATGCGTATTTTACATGTACCGTTAAACTGTCCGTGACCTATAAATGAAAATGTACGTCGCATTGGCGATAAATGCTACGACTGAGTACCTATAACGGGTTTCGGCTCATTTTGCACTGCCGAGTGCTGGTATCTTATAACTGCAATTATTTTAAATTGAACTGAGTGTTATTACAAGGAGTTGTGCATATCCATTCGAAACCAGTTGGATTTATGTGGCATGACAGAATAACCAACATTACAGTATTAAATAAAATATATACATGTCGATAATTAGTACAATTACCTTAATTCTGTTCCATAATGTAAGAATTTTTCGCTTTACTCATTTGAAGTTTCAATCCCTGTTCGTGCATAATAGCGAGCCTGTGCGATCGCCTTTTGACAGCTCGAAATTTAATTGAGAATAACGGCTTACCCGTGCATCTGACGCGAAAATTCAATAAAGGAATATGTAGAGGACACTGCACTCCTATTTTTTTTCATTACTCGCATCGTTTCAGAGATATTTTCACAAATAACGGCAATTTGACACTTTCTGTCTGTCTGTCTGTAACGTGATCCCGCTTTTTAGGTCGCGCCAATGAACTTATCGGCACTAGATTTTACAGACGTAATCGTTGGCCACTAGAGACCAGAACCACCCTTTTAAAATATTTCGAACATAAAATAGGTTGGTAACCGTTCATCTGAAACGAAAATTGAATGAACGTATGTATGGAGGAGAATAATCTCATCTACCTTGGTCTGTTATTCTATGAAGAGCACCGGTTCAGCGATATTTGCAAAGCTAACGGTGATTTGACACTGACACTTGATTTTATGTAGATCAGAACAGGAAAAGAAACTTGAAAAAGTGGCCAAACTACCACTTCAAGATAGGTGATAATATTTAAACGGAAAATATATTGAAGAAATGGGAGAGATATTAAAATTTTTTTAAAGAGGTAAGAGTAAAAAAAAAGTATGTTCGTCAAAGCTAAACTCAAATACCAAATAGTTATGGCAGATTGTTAAATTACGGTGAGAGACTATTACGTGTTGAGTGCTTAGATATTATCACAACATTAGAGTGGTAATAATCGTATCGTCCATCATTTTTTATTATATTATTTTGACCGAAATGTTTGCAGAAAATCAGAGAACTACAGTAAAACATAAATTAGGCGATAAAACACGCCAGCGCAATTTTTTTCATTACTACCGGTCGGTTCGTAACAATCAAGTAAAAAAGCACATTTTCTTAGACAGAAGAAAACAGCAGTTACTGAGATTCAATACCTGTTTTTGAGTTTTGAGTATCTTTGTCAACATATACATATGAGTCGTCCAGAATGGAAAATGTACCTATCACGGCACAACAAAAGGTGACTATATCCTGTAAAGCCTCAACGATGTAAAAGAGGAGACGTAACTTCTCGACTTGTTTGGCAGCTTCCGAAACATCTAAACGAAAACATCTTGACATATTCGTACATATGTAAAGTAACACGGTGGATACTATCAGGTCACGTACCATGACTCAAGGCATAATGTGATCCTGCATGCCGCAGTGGCCGAGCGGTCTGTGGTGCGCCAGTCACAGTCTGCACTGCCGCTACGGTCGGGGTTCGAATCCCCCCTCGGGCATGGATGTTTATGTCGTCATTTGTATGAGGTAGTTCATAAGTATTTTGTAAGTTTAGGGACTGATGACCTTGGTTCAAGTTAATTCCCTTAAGCTTAACAAACATTTGAACTTTTTTTTATATATATATATATATATATATATATATATATATATATATAATAAATAATTAATAATTATATAATTTCAATTATATATATATATATATATATATATATATATATATATCCTGCATAGCGTTTCTCTTGTCGTGCAGAATGAGACTATATGCCATATGAAAATGAGAGAAAGTTGTCTCTAAATGTTTGAGAATCGTGTAACCAAGGCGGAATTTGGATACCAGTCCGGTATTCATATAGTTGGATGAAGATAACTGTCAAGAACCACATCTAAGCTGACCGGTACATCGCCCAATGCAGTTTATCTGCCCGCCCCGTAAAGAGGCGCCGTTAAGCGAACTGATCACCAGATGGGTTACATCGGGTTACGATTATCAAAGAAAAATTTCGTTTTTCATTAATTTATCTAAGTGAAAGTTGGAGAGGGCAGAACAGAATGGTTCGAACAAGTGATCGCGATGAAGCAATGCAATGCATTGTCATCCCTGCTCCTCATTGTGGTCAAGAATGACAAAATTATAAAGGTAACAGGGAAAACTGGGGTAGGAAAGATGAAAGCAATGGCTTTTGTAGACGATATTATGGTTTGGGGCAACAACAAGGAAAGAATTGAGGAGCAGCTGGATGCTTGGGAAGAAGAAGTGGGAGAATACGGTTTTAAATTCAACATCCATCAATGGGGTTTAATGTCCCGACGACAGCGTGGTAATTACAGACGGAGCTTACGCTCGGAGTTTTGAAGAAGGATGGGTTAGGCAATCGGCCGTGCCCTTTCAAAGGAACCATCCCGGCATTTGCCTGGAGTGATTTAGGGAAATCACGGGAAACCTAAATCTGGATGGCCGGAGGTGGATTTGAACCACCATCCTCCCGAATGCGTGTCCTCGCTCGGTCGCATCCAGCAATGTGAGCTCATGTTAATCACCAGGTAAAAACATAGAACAGTCAGAGTAATTACAACTGGAGATGAACAACTGAAGAAGGTAGAAAGATTGAAAGCTTCAAGTACCTGGGAAGTGCAATCGCGGAAAATGGGAGAAATGACAAGGGAATTACAGAAAATGACATACAGGCAGAAGTTTTTCTGAGAAGCCTTAGAGTTTAGTGTGGGTTAAGGACGTATAGCAGAAAAGAAAAGCAGTGTTACACAGAAGGTACTATATTGCGGTATTTCCCTATGCGACGGAAACTTGGGTAATGAAGAAAAGAGATATGAGCACAATACACGCAGTGGAAATGAAATTTCTGCGAAGCAGGATAGGTGTAACAAGAAGAGACAGGATAAGGAATGAGATCAGAGAAATAGAAAGGAGCACTTACAGGATAGGATCGAGAGATCAAGACTGCAGTGGTATGGCCTTTTAAAGAGAATGGAATAGAAAAGGATCCCCCAGAGGATACAAGAAATTCATATGCAGAAAAAAAGACCTAGAAGAATACCACGGGATAGATGGCTAAAAGGTGTGGAGGATTGTGTCAGGAAGAGAGGAGAGGGCTGGGCCGGAGTGAAAACAGAGAGATGCTGGGAAGACAGGACAAAGTGGTGGGGGAAAATAAGCAAGATGCTAGTGATATTAATTTAAGCTCATTCACAAATAAAACCGATTTGTAGAAGTTTAATGTGCAAAGGATGGGCGCTTCAAAAGGATCACATATACACTCCCAATGGTTCACATTCAAATGATGCTAACAGTTGAGCATTAATTTAGGTCAGTCGACACGTTTTGAAAAATTAATTAATATAAACATATTTACAGTAACATAACTACAGTAATTCAAATGTCCTAAAGGCTATAAAAACGTGCGCTACTCCGAGCTAAACCATAAAATTTTCACTCCGCGGTCATACATCAAATAGAAATAGCGCTTCGACTTCTTCAAACACATTTATCAAACATTAGCGCGATGCAGCGATTTACTCGCGGCAGAGGAGGAGTGGCACTGAACCATCATTTAATAACTGTTATGTAGTCACTTCATCAGCTGAAAATAGTTCCACTACACAGAACACGGTGATTAAGTGCTCTCGGGAAAAGATTGGAATGGGAATGCTGAGAACATGTACTCGTAGCGTCAATTGCGTGCTGCAGAAGTGGCCCTTCCATTAAGATCAGCTCGACGAGGTTATTCCACTGAACTCGCTCCAGTTTAGAGCCATGCAAATCAGAGATTTGTTTGACTAATTGACCACATTACGCCGCGCGGAATGTACGCGTAATGTAAGGCGTCTTGCGACGGACTGAGTGGCCGATCCCGCTGGAGTTTCTAGTCCTCTTACGGGTATGATGTGTGTGTATTTCCTTAAAGTAAGTTAGTGTATGAAGTTTTAAGACTAATGACCATAGTAGTTTGGTCCAATAGGTTTACAAACATTTGAATATTTACACACACACATACACACACACACACACACACACACACACACACACACACTACCCGTCGCATCGTCCTAAACACAGTTGCTATATTTTATACGACTTTTGTGGAGATCGATTTAACTGCAGATATTTAACAAAGGATTGAAAAATGTTTCTATTGAAGTGTAACGAAAGACGAATATATGCTGGTTAGCCGCACGGGAATGGCCGTGTGGTCTGGATCGCCAAGTTACGGATAGTGCGGCCTCTCGCGTCGGAGGTTCGAATCCTCCCTTTCGCCACAGGTGTGTGTATGTTGTCCTTATATTAGTTGAAGATGTTTGTAAGCCAAGGGACTGGTGACGACATTAGTTTTTTCCCACATATTTACAAACATTTGAACATAGGCGTGGCGGAGTGGCCGACCGCATTGAGGCCCTATGCTCCTGTGCTGCGAGGCGATTCCCCATCGGAGGTTTGAATCCTCCATCTGGCATGTATGTTTGTGTTGTCTTTAGTATAAGCTAGTTTATTAGTAGTTTGTAGGTTTAGGGGCGGATAACCCCGCAGTTACTCTACCAGTCTATAATGATTTGGTATGCAACTACTGCATTTAACTATACATTTTACCCTGATATCATTAAGACAGTACTATTTATAAGTTAAAATTTTTAGACCCAGAACACAGAGCCATATCTCACTGCAGAAAATGAAGTTATTCGTTAAAATTCCTACGGGTACCATTCGTGAGACATCATCACTCACTAAAAAAGAGGTTCATAAACCAGATTAATGTCGGCTAAGTATTTTACAATAATTTCTCCTGATTCTGTTGGGCGACCATCATTGAATAGAAGTAAATGGTATTGATTAAGACAGGGGGGATATTAAAACTTCCTGGCAGATTAAAACTGTGTGCCGGAACCGGGACTCGAACCTGGGACCTTTGCCTTTCGTGGGCAAGCGCACTACCGACTGTGCTATCCCGACACGACTCACGATGCCGTCTCACAACTTTACTTCCGCCTGTACCTCGCCTCCTACTTTCCAAACTTCACAGAAGCTCTCCTGCGAACCATGCAGGACTAGTACTCCTCGAAGGAAGGATATGGTGGAGACATGGCTTAGCCACAGCCTAAGGGATGTTTCCAGAATGAAACTTTCACTCTGCAGCGGAGTGTGCGCTGATGTGAAACTTCCTGGCAGATTAAAATTGTGTGCTGGAACCGGGACTCGAACCTGGGAAATTTGCCTTTCGCGGGCAAGCGCACTACAGACTGTGCTATCCCGACACGACTCACGATGCCGCCTCACAACTTTACTTCTGCAGGAAGTTTCATATCAGCGCACACTCCGCTGCAAAGTGAAAGTTTCATTCTGGAAACATCCCTTAGGCTGTGGCTAAGCCATGTCTCCACCATATCCTTTCTTCCAGGAGTGCTAGTCTTGCATGTTTCGCAGGAGAGCTTCTGTGAAGTTTGGAAAGTAGGAGGCGAGGTACTGGCGGAAGTAAAGTTGTAAGGCGGTATCGTGAGTCGTGTCGGGTTAGCACAGTCGGTAGTGCGCTTGCCTGAGAAAGGCAAAGGTCCCAGGTTCGAGTCCCAGTTCCGGCACACAATTTTAATCTGCCAGGAAGTTTCATATCAGCGCACACTCCGCTGCAGAGTGAAACTTTCATTCAGCGGGGATATTAATAAAAAAAATCGCACTGACTTGTTTTATGGCCCACTTCAGATTTGTAGTTTTATAAATTTTTGCAAACATTTTGGGCCAAAATAACAATCTAAATAATAAAAAATTAATTAATGAAAGTGTCTGAAACCCTTTTAGGAAAAAAAGTATTTCGAGGGCAGCGGGTTTCGAACCACTGACCATCGGCGTCACAGTCCAACGCATTGCCCAATACGCTACAGCTGACGGTTGCAAGTTTTAATCTTTAATCTTACACTATTGATAGTCGCTGTTAACTGATGCTAATATGGCACTTGTAGACACTAGATTATCATTTATCGTACGAAGGACGACGTGTTTTTGCTAATTCTTTATTGCGCCATTGCTTTGAAATGACAACGTGTAAGTTACAATAAGAAAATCATCAAATACGCAACGCAACATGGCGTATGCCACAGAGAGTTCTGTGCGAGGACTGTCACGTGGCATCTGCGAACGGCTGGTTTTCGTTAATTCAATGGACGGTATCAAAACTCCGTTATTTTTGCAAATATCTCTCAAACGATACGAGATATGAAAAAAACATAAGAGAGCAAAGTTGTATAGAATTTTCTCCTCTACAAATTCGGTTATTCAATTTTCGTTTCAGATGCATGGTTAAGCCGCTATTTTCATTTAAATTTCGAGCTGTCAAAAGACGATCGCAAAGGCCCACTTTTAGTGTTACTGCCGTAACCTAAAGGGGGCCAATACACGAGAAAGATTGGATATATCAGAGCCAAATACGAGGGAGATCGGAAAGATATGGCATTTATTGACGAATACCAGGTAAGTGGGTTTATAGTCTGGAGACACCGTGGTGAGAAACTGTACTGCAATTGAATTTTTTTTTTATTTTTTTTATTTTTTTTTTTTTTATTTTTTAAACTATCGGACCAAACTGCGTGGTCATCAGTCCGTAGCTTACAAACTACTTAAACCTAGGTAAACTAACCTACGGACAAACACACACATCCATGCCCCAGGGAGAATTGAATGTCAATGCAGACAAGTGTAATGTACTACGAATACAAAGAAAGAGAGATCCTTTACCATTTAGCTAAACTATAGCAGTTAATTCCATAATTTCAGTATCTCGTTTCCTGCATTATAACCTTCGAAGAGGATCTTCTGTGATTCTTGCATAACTAGCATTCGTGGAAGGAAGGGTATTGTTGAGACAAGGCTTAGCCACAGACAAGGGGATGCTTCCAGAATGAATTATTTTTTCTGAAATTAAAGTGTGCGCTTGTGTGAAACTTCCTGATAGTCGCGCGTGCTTTTAAAAAGAGCTTCTTTGGAGTTTAGGATGTAGGACGGGTAGTGAAGCATCCAAAGATACCTCAATAAGTAGATCACTAGGTCGCGAGAGGCAGAAATCAAGTTTAGAATTCCGGTCTGGAATAAATTTTTAATCTATCAGGAAGTTGCAAGTAATGCTACTCTGTGTGACTTCCCGAATCATGCATGCTCAGCAATTTCATTTACATCTGGACAAGCATGTGCATTTGCCTCAAAAACACCATCAGCCACTGGCAGCACCTGGAACCTGGTTTGTCAGACAAGTTAATTTGGACGACATTATCAAACATACATTCATTGTCCAATGGAAGAACGAGATTGTATTAAATTTTTCTGTAGAGCTTTGCTACTGCAGTCAGCGAACCAAGACACAAAACGGTGTTATGAAGACTATGAGAAGGCACTTCCTCGTTGATGTAATGTTAAACCACAACGGTCCAGATCGCAGAAGGTTACTTTACTCGACCGGTTTCGACCTTATCTAGGAAACTACAGTTACCAACGCACAACCACAGTGTGCTGCCACGGCAGCCTTGGAGTAGTCACCATCAGCCACATGGGCTGTAGGGCCTATGCATGTTTCTGAAGACGAACTCAGATAAGGTGAAAACCGGTTGAATGAAATGAAATTCTGCTATCTAGAGTGTTTTTCAAAACCAATACCAACTCCAAATGTTAGGAAAGCCTATGGGACTTAACTGCGGGGTCATCAGTAACTAAACTTACAAACTACTTATGAACTAACTGATACTAAAGGCCGCACAAACACCCATGCCCGACGGGGATGGCTCGCGCATCGGAGCATAGCGCCTCAACGCGCTTGGCCGCTCCGCCGCGGCACAATCACTCCACCCTCACCCTTACATGGGGATGTCTTTTGCTGCATGCCATGCCACGAGGCGATCTCCCATTCACGAAAGGAGAAGCGCCAACGTCGATGGGTGCAGTAGCAGCGGTTGAGCGGCCGGCGCTCTAAGGCGCCTTGCGGAGCGCGCAGTTACTCACCGTCGGTGGTTCAGACGTCCCTCTGGATGTCTTTGTTGTTGTTAGCATAAGTTAGTTTAAGTAGTTTGTAATCCCTTGGACTGATAACCGCAGCAGTTAGGTCCCTTAGATTTACAAACATTTCAACTTTTAATGCGTACATTATATTAGCTGATCAAAGGTGCAGGTCGTGTGTAGGGACCCATCGTCCGGCACACAACAAAGATGCCCATGGTTGCAGCTTCAAATTGTGAAGTCTGCACAGCCTCCAGGATGGAGTAGTCATCAACTATCTCGCATCCGCACACAACAGTCACAGCCTCTAGCCAGTCTAAGAGGATGGGAAGGTACAATCCACAGAGAAAGGAATGCCTATCTCCACGGTTGGTTACATTCTACAGTAAATACTTACAGAAAAGTGAGAACTGTTAAAATGTTCAAGACCAAACTAATGTGGTCATTCGTTCCTAGACTTACAAAAGTACTGAAACTAAGTTAACACCCATGCCTGAGTGAGGACTCGAACTTCCCGATGCGGGAGACCGAATGATTCGTGACCGGGCGTTCCAGACCGCTCTGCAGTTTTCGTGAGGCCGTGAGAACGGTGTCTAGTAAATTAGGGCAACTTGCCGAAATTCCAAAACTAGAGAACCAGAGCACACATGCGAAACAAACTAATTCCTTCTTCGTAAAAGTCACAAAAATAGTTTACCTTCCTATGGCTGCCGATGCAGTCAATGACCGTGGCCTCACCCTGCTCTGGTCCTTCTCGTTGTATTTCGAATGGCCAGCAGATTATAACTGTCCGCAGAGGTGGCTTCCTACACTCACTCTGCATTGCCATCGCTACGCGGATGCATGTTTAATTCCCTTTTAGCGGGAATGTCAGAAACCAAAGGACTGTAGCCCTCCTCTCTATTGAAATTTCTACGTTCTTAAAAATTTCAGTCATATCTCACACTTTTCTTCTGTAACTGTTTCTTACCCAAGACACTACTCATACATTGTTGAAATTGTCTTTGTTTTAGGTGTGCGCAGGACTCGTATGCAATCACAGTTTCCTCTTTAAAAAACGAGTTCTTGGTGACATTTCCGACTTTGCCAGTCCATTTTCAAAGATGGCCTCATTTGTAAGAGTCTCATTACCGCAGTCCCATATGCAACAACAACAAAAAAATTCAGTCTTGATTATTACAACAGAAATTCTACAATTTGTTTTGGCAAAGGTTAGTGCTCCTTCGATCGAATATATTGGAACACATCTAGTATAATCATCAAGAATGATGTTTATGTGAATATGTATAGGACTGAGACAAGATGTGAATACACTAACATTTGATGCTACATTTGAAAACGGTCGGCTGTAGTTCGAAACTAGTTACCAAGAATTGGATTTAAAAATACATCTGTTACGGAGATTAAAATAAATAAAGGGATTGAATACAATTCCCGAACTCAATAAATCGAAATTTCATACAATTTTCTTTACCGTTGCGCTTTTATACACTTAGAGGTATTTTATACACGTCCTCAGTGTTAACTTAATCAGATATTTCCGTTGTTCGATGGGAAAGAAATTCTTTGCCTTGATTGAAGAAAGAGATTGTACTACCTTATTCTGTACTCAGTGACCCAAGAAACTAAAAGGTGAATTAAGATAATGAGAAGGCACTTGCTCCTACTTACCGTCCGTATAATTAATATTTCGATCAGTTGCTTGTCTATGGAAATAATCGTGTTGCATTGTCTTTAAGAAATTCATCTCGATTCCAAGCTACTGGCTCTGCTGATACGGACGTTATGTCAAGACGTGACGCTTTTTGCCCTGTAACGTGAATCCGGAGGTAAGTATAAAACGTTACACGAAATTCTACTGAACTCTTTCTCTTGAGCAATTAGCTGTGAAAACATAATGAACTTAGTAACAACAACATAATCCGCAGCTAATAAAGAACACCAAGAGATATCGTGATTAATGAACACAGTTTTTGTAGAAACACTGAATATCGAAATTCGCATATCCATCTAACGAACAATATATATCTATTAAGAAAGCTGATAAAAAGTCGCATACGCTTTCTTGGGTGAGTGTCTCCAGTCTCTCGAAACAGTATGATTGTAGATTCAGGGTGGGTTATATTAAAAGAAAAAATACTGACAGCAATTGTGAGATTTATATCAAGAAATTAACCAAAGTAGAGGGGCTTAGCTCCTATGGTACACTAGACAGGTTTGGTCACTCTTGCAGAAGCAAAGAAAAAATCATGCCAAACTGAAACAGTCTCTAAATCACCAAGATTGGCAATCTTTTACTGAAATTCTTACTTCAAACTTCAATGGAAGAAGCCTTTAATAGTAATCACAACGATATCATCTCATAATTTTGTATAATCTACTCATATGCAAAGTATATTAGCCGACAAACACAATCAATACCTTCGCTATGCGATAGCAATGGCGATGCTACTGATGACAGTGCTGCTAACGCAGGATTGCTGTACACAGCTTTCCGAAATTTCTTCACGAAAGAAGACGAAGCAAATTCTCCAGAATGGGAAACAAGAGAGACAAGACGATTATAATAAAATAAGGGTAATCAGATCAAAAACGTAAAGATTTAAGTGTTTTTCCTCCCCGGTGCTATTAGAGAATCTAACTGTAGAGAAATATTATGAACAAGTGACGCACTGGAAGGCTGCCAGTTCCACAACATCAATGGAGCTAAAAGTCCTGAAGATGGTCTAAAAGAAGACCGAAACTAGTCGGAAAAAAAAATATTGCACTCTAGACTGATCTCTATATATAAATTTAAATAAAAGTGCTGTTCCCCAAAAAGTGCAACATAAATGTTTCCAAAAATATATTATGAAACTGGTTCGGTAAGCACTACCAGGCATTTAAACGTGTTTTTAAGAGTAAAGATGCTTATCAACTTGCGACTTGCTTATCAACTTGCGACACTAAAGGTTGCACAGGGAATCATATTAATTCCGCGCAGGATTGGCACTTTGATGCGGAGTGCGCGTTTGTTCTCCGTCGCGATCTCGAGTCCTCTCTCAGGCATGGGTGTGTGTTGTCCTTAGCGTAAGTTAGATTAAGTAGTTTGCAAGTCTATGGACTGACGACTACTGCAGTTTTGACCCATAGCTTTAGAAACTTTTGAATATTTGGAACGTATTAATGGCATGTCATGTAATCGTGTCTTGTATTTTTTATTATCAAAATTATAATAGGGTACCAGAGCACCGGTGTAGTGCTGCACATGGTGCACGGAATGGCAGACCTCTGGCCATGCGATACTAGGATGTCGACTTCCAGAGTGGCCTGTTATCATTAGGTGATAAACTTTACGAACTTTTGGAGTAGCGATACTGGGCAGGTCTTCATGGACGTATTGTATAAAAAAAGAAGTCGTGATATATGGGAGAAAGGTACAAATATGCGTTAGTACAACGGTTCACACGCTGGAGAGAGGAACAAAGTCTTCCTTCTTGATCATACGGTCTGGTGGCGACTTCAAAACCATCCTGCTTACATAAAGGGAAATCTCTGTAATGTATAAATTAAGAAGTGCAAGCCGCCGTTCTGCGGAGAAAGACAAAATGTGGAAATTCCAACATTAGACCTGCTCACACAAACGCTGGCCATGCCATCGCCATCGTCGGCAGAAAATTTTGAGCCAAGTGCAGTATACAAGACGACAGAGAATGTTTACGAATGTGCACTAAGCTGACCAAAGTAATCGGACACCTGCCAGTATCGTGTTGGACCTGCTTCTGCATACCTAAATGCAGGAACAGGATGCGGCAAGGGGTTAAGTATGAACGAGTAGTTCGCAGCCACTGAAGTAGTATCGAGCATCTGCAACCATCAAAACATGCGAAAGAGTTGCTGAAGCATGACTTCGAGCATGAAATGATCGCTCCAACGTACCCAGAAATGTTTTATTGGATTCATGTCGGGTGATCTGGGTGGCTAAATCATTCGCAGGAATTGTGTATAATGATCTACAAACCAATCACAATAAATTTTGGCCTACTTACTTGACGTAGTTTTGTCCATAAAAACGGTACATCTACATGCACGCTCCGTAATCCACCCAAAGGTACCGTATGGTTAACATCACAGCTAGTTCACAGTGGCGGAGTGGCCAAGCGCATAGAGACGCTATGCTCATATGCGGAGGCCGTTCCCCGTCGGGGGTTCGAATCTCCCCTCGTGCAAGGATGTTTGTGCTCACTTTAGTATATGGTAGTTATAAGTAGTTTGTAAGTTTGGGGGCTGATGACCCCGCAGTTAAGTCCCATAAGCTTGCTTATCAAACATTATCATTTTCACAGATACCGATATTGTTGTCTGATTTGAGCTACGACTATGTTGTAGTACGGCCTTTGGCTCAACAGATATCAGTACTATCAGCTCGGTATTGAGAAAACACAAAGTGCAGCACGTTTGATAGTTGAACAAGGAATATTTTTTCGGCGGACTCTGTATGTTCTTACATAGAGATATTTTGAATAATCTTCAGTTTCATCGTTGGTATCACTTGATCACCAAATGGCCCAAAGTTATGCCGTAATCTTCCCATTCCTTCAAATGGCTTAGTTACAAAAATACGTATTCACCCTGTGTATAGTTTTAAATTATTTATTCAGCATAGGCTATATATGAGGAGTAACTTATCAAAACGCGATTAGTCCACAAATAAAAATGTTGCAGGATGAGCAAAAAGCTTGTATTAGGCAAAGTTATGCAGTAAATTAGGATTTGTGTATGAGAATTTACTAAGCTTCATGAAGTTAAGAGAATGGAATCAATGAGACAAATCTTCCTCTTTATTTAAAGGCAGTGTTGCCAACAAAATTTTTGAAATCAATGGACGTTTCCTGTTTTGCGCCAGCTGAAAGGACATAAAGTGTTTTTAAACAAATTTAGGTAATAAAAAAAACAAGAATCCAGTCTTTGTCCTTTATTTACACCAATAAGACACAACACAAATGAAGCAGGAATACGTGTCCTGAACTGCTGTAGACTGTTTCAGTGTCTGTAGATTTACATCCTCTGTCTGATACAGGGATGCTATAGCATTTCAATCTTCCCTCTTTGTGTCCACGAGGAGGCTCAAACTCCAGAATTTCAGGATACTTATCAAAGTATCTACAATATTTAAATAGTACATGTTTACGTGGACTCCTATTCAGAATTGAAATCGATACACGTAGGTAGTGTGTGCAGTATAATCGGTTTAGCAGACAAATGTCTCCATCTGCCCTATCTCCCTTTTTACAGCGTCTTTCTGCCGCTCTCTGGATCCAGAGATTTGGCCCCCCACACGTAAGTCACATTTTTCACAAACAACAAGCTCACAGTTAAACAAGGTAATGGCCAGCCAATATTTTCATGTGACAAATCACTGGCAACAACAATAAGTGTTTCGGTTACACAACATGTACATTGTAGTGAAGTTTTAAAACGTATACTGCGTTGGCGCCATAGATTTTATTTGTCTGACTGAAAAACTTGGTAATCGGTAGTAATTGATCTTACAATGATTTGAATCAGTTTCACTGATGGACGTATTGCACTTTAAACCGAAAGTACGATTTTGCACCTGACTTAAACGGTTAAAACTATCGTTTTGGATGAAAACAACATCATAGATCGATCTATCACACTTTGTAGAGTAGAAATTCGCTTCAAACTAATTTTTGTCTGCGAGTGGACTAATCGCGTTTTGAAACGTCACTCCTCATATATACAGGGTGCTACAAAAAGGTACGGCCAAACTTTCAGGAAACATTCCTCACACACAAAGAAAGAAAATATGTTATGTGGACACGTGTCCGGAAACGCTTGATTTCCATGTTAGAGCTCATTTTAGTATTTACGGATGAGGCTTCAATCCAACGTGATCAAATTGTAAATTTTCACGATCAGCATGTATGGGCTGTCGAGAATCAGCACGCACTTGTGCAATCACGTCATCAACGCAGATTTTCTGTGAACGTTTGGGCAGGAATTGTTGGTGATGTCTTGATTGAGCCTCATGTTCTTCCACCTACGCTCACTGGAGCACGTTATCATGATTTGATACGGAATACTCTACCTATGCTGCTAGAACATGTGCCTTTACAAGTACGACGCAACATGTGGTTCACGCACGATGGAGCTCCTGCACATTTCAGTCGACGTGTTCGTACGCTTCTCAACAACAGATTCGGTGACCGATGGATTGGTAGAGGTGGGCCAATTCCATGGCCTCCACGCTCTCCTGACCTCAACCCTCTTTTCATTTATGGGGGCATTTGAAAGCTGTTGTCTACGCAACCCCGGTACCAAATGTAGAGACTCTTCGTGCTCGTATTGTGGACGGCTGTGATACAGTACGCCATTCTCCAGGGCTGAATCAGCCCATCATGGACTCCATGCGACGAAGGGTGGATGCAATTATCCTCGCTAACGGAGGACATTTTAATCATTTCCTGTAACAAAGTGCTTGAAGTCAAGCTGGTTTGTTCTGTTGCTGTGTGTTTCCATTCCATGATTAATATGATTTGAAGTAATAAAATGAGCTCTAACATGGAAATTAAGCGTTTCCAGACACATGTTCACATAACATATTTTCTTTGTTTGCGTGTGAGGAATGTTTCCTGAGTGTTTGGCCGTACCTTTTTGTAACACCCTGTATATACCCATAAATACGAGGCAAATCCAGAAAGTAAGTTCCATTTCAATTTATCTCCGCTGCAGCGCTGCAATTGCAGTTCCGCGCATGCGCTGTAGACGATGTGTATCAAGGAGAAGAACGTGCGCCATTTGGAGATCGCTGTCAGTTACGTACGCTTTGTTGTGCTTGTTTGAAATGTCGGCGTTGATTGAAAGTCCCGTCGCCTGTGAAATCAGGTCGGTGATTCGGTTTCTGAATGCGAGGAAAGTGAAACCAAGTGAAATTTATCGGCAAATTTGCGATGTTTACGGACCAAATGCGATGAGTGATTCGATGGTGAGAAGATGGGTCCGACAGTTCAATGGCGGGCGCAGTGATGTGCACGATGAAGAACGAAGTGGGCGTCCACCTTTGGTTACAGAAGAACTAGTTCACGGGATTGATGACAAGATCATCTGTTCTTACATCTCAAGTCTTTCCTCAGCGGTCACCACTTCACAAATGACGACGAGCTGAAAGAAACTGTTCCCAACTGGTTGAAGACACAGGCGGGCAGATTTCCATGAAGAAGGTATACAACACCTGGTGCCACGCTATGACAGATGCCTCCAAAATTTCGGCACTTATGTGGAAAAGTAGTTTAAGAGTTGTAGAATTTTGTGCCGTAAAAATTTCTTCTGTATCTGTATACAATTTCATTTTATTACCAAATGGAACTTACTTTCTGGACGTGTTTTCTGTGTAGGCTGTATTATAAATTCGATATTTTAGCAGAATTTGAGTATGATTGGAATGGAATTAAACTGTTATGGGTTGGCGAGGAAAGTTAATGCTATTTAACCCAAATTTCTGGCTGGTTCGCTTCCCGGCCTGCACTCATTTCCTATACGGCGTATCGATTTGGCGGCATGACTCGGCACAAATAGTCGTATCTGCACACTGAACCCTGCAGCAGATAGCACCAGCACGGCAAACAGCTCCGACGGCGCTTTTACTGCTTCTTTCATTACCATTTTAATCATTCTGTCCAGATTAGGATTCGGACGCTTTCATTAAAGGAAGTGAAGTCCTGTGCTCAAGAGGTGGCACATGGTGACGGAATAACCTCGACGGAACGTTCAACTCTCACCTTTCCACCTATTTCGAACTCTGGGAGATCAGTATTACAGAAGCGTTATTCTTCTGCATATTGCACTGTATGTTTATCTGATAGGTCTTGTTCGAGGAGAGACGAGTTTAGTCTCTCATTTCATAAAAAATTATAAGTTTCATTTTTGTGCGTGAGAATACCTACCAAGTATATCGACATTGTAATGGGCATGTGCATAATCAGAACAGCCAAGACCGCTAGTTTCAAATTGCTTTACTTTGACCAGTTTCAGCAATTCTATGTTGCCATCTTCGTCTATTAACATCTAAAGTCGAAAATAAAAGTTTTTTTGTGTCTTTTATAAAATATGTTGCACGCATGTCACAAGCACTTCACTCAGAAAGTAACAGACTTGGATGGCAACATAGAAGTGCCGAAACTGGTCTAAATAAAGCGTTTGAGACCAGCGTCGTGACTCCTCTGCTTGTGCAGATTCCCATTACAAGATATTAGATCGCACCCCCGGAATGATGTCAGGCACATAAAATATCTCGATACTTGTTGACCCTTGCGAATAATTCACACTTTATTCTGGTCAGTCATGGTAGGTAAGACATAAATGGAGAAAAGTTAAATGCAAGTACATCATTATGCCCTGCGCAGTACACAATGTTGCTTGAACAAAGTGAACTTTCCAACAGCTGTTGTGCATAGAAGTGTGAAACAGAAATCAAGACCTACACTTGTTTAAATAATCCAAACAACTGCAAGAACTGTCGTGCCTGTTAGTTAAATTAAATTATTTGTGTAATGTTTCGTCCTTACATCGACGTGCATCACCGAAATCGTACGATAAACTGTGCTTTACATAGATCGTGTGACAAACTATGCTCGCATCACAGAAGGTTTTTGGCTTGCATAAATAGTCCAAACAACTACAAGAGCTGTCGTTCATGTTAGTTAAACGGATTGTCAAAAGATGGTACTTTCTACATTGTTTTTTATATCGTCCGCGCAATCTACGTTGACACTGGGCGCGGTGGCTGATGGAAGCAACAGTAAATACTTGTCCACTTTACGTTCGTTCGCCGGGTATCAAATTAGATTGTACGAACAGTGCAATTTTTTCAAAATAAAGTTTTCTTCTTAATGTATCAATATATTTTTCATCATCTGTGGGATGAAACCTTCAAAATCATACCTCAACCATTAATTTTGGATAAGTAATACGGGAGATACGGCGTACCCACAAAAAACAGCGATGAGAAATAATATATATCATTCTTACACCCAATATGCTAGATATCATGTTATCACCAACTACAATGCATTTCATTTACTTCCTACAAACGGGCAGCTGCCACATATTTTTGGTACATCAAAAATCTGAATCATCTCAAAATTAGATATAAGCACAATCTTTCCTGTACGAAAGCTGTCATCGCTTCTGCTTAAAACATTCCGAGGTCTCCATTAATTTGCTGTAGACATTGTTGGGCCGAGGTGGAGTAGCCAAGCGGTCTAAGGCGCCTCGTTGCGGAGCGCGCGTTTGCTCGTCGTCCAGGTTCGAGTCCTTCCTGGGGCATGGGTGTGTAGTTTGTAAGCTACGGACTGATAACCACGCAGTTTGGTCCGATATATTTACAAACATTTGAACATTTTTGGCAACTTTCTATCCGTTACAACTGCTTCACTTAATCTATACAACTCAGTTTTTGTAGTCACTGTTAGTATTGCTTCAATACTATACCACCGATCATCTTTTGTGTAACAGTGACTCTATATCACACTTCTGCACATTGCAAAGCGAGTGAAGCATTTCCACAAAATCACTGTCACTCACAGTGATAAGTACACTTTTATTATAATGACATAGTGAACCTACGCACTCTAAATTATTTGATATATTAACTGTTTGACTGTACAATATGACGGCCATGTAAAAAGATTTTTTGTATCAGATGATGCTGGCAGAGGCCAGTGAAATCGGTCGTCCAAAATAAAATTAATTACCAGCGATCGTGGCTGTAACTTTTTTCGAACATAATTTAATCGCCTCCTTGTAAAACAAAACAAACTCAACACGTTCAATATGTTGTCCACCATTTTTCGCTAGTAGATGAATCCGACAAACAGTAGGTTCCAAAGCTGAAACAGATGAATAGCATGTTCCACAAAAGATTGCAGTGTGTCAGGGGTCACACATGAATATGTTGCGTAATACGTGCCTGCAGTTCAGCCAAATTCGCTAAGTGGCCGCTGAACGTAACACTTTTCAAATACCACGCAGCGAGAAGTCACGCGCGTTGATTTTCGGTGACCTTGACGGCCAGGCTATAGGAAAATAACGACTGATAATTCTGTCGAATGTCCGTGCGCTCTAGAGCGTCGTGCTGCGGAGTGTGCGGCTGCTTCCCCTCGGTGGCTCGAGTCCTCGTTCGGGCATCGATGTGTGTGTTCTCATTAGCGTAAGTTTTAAGTTTGTAAGACCACTACAGTTTCGTCCCATACCTTTACAAACATCGATTTTATTTATTTATTTATTTTTGTAATTCTGTCATTTGGGAAATGGATTTTGTGGAAATGCTTCACCGGCTTTGCAATGTGCAAAAGTGCACCACAGGGCATGAAAACGATACTATCCAGGGATCCACGCTGTTGAAGGCTTCGACTGACGTGGTTGCAAAGAAGACATTTATCCCTTTCAGACCCAAGGTTGTAGGTGATGTGACATTAATATAGAGAGGTACGTTTAAGATACAAAATACATACAGTAATTAATTACAAAAAAGAAAATAGATTTATTCCAAAATCTTGTACCGACATAATTGTCTGTTTTGGGCCTTCATTACAAATTTTTATGATTTTCATCATCTTACAGTAACATGCCTTTGATAGAAATGACATAACAATACCACAGGATCATATAAAATCAACTGGCTGTCAGATATGATAGCTACACATTTCAAAACAACTTGTCAACAAGTCTTTCTTGTCACTATTGTAAGTGTACTGGAAATTTTCCGACGGTTGGTGCCACACGGTGTAGAAGTATGGAACTAAAACACGTTGCGCACGTTACGACAGGCCATCTGCGATTGTGTGATGCTCGCCCGAACTTCTAGCTTGAATCACAAAGAAATAAAGCGAGCAAAACCAGAAACGCACAACTGTGGGTGCAGGGCCTGAAAGGGGTACCGGTTACTAGTGATGGTACAGGTAACGGCACCTGCAAGGCTCATTTACTCGAAAAAAAAGGGCCCTTTGATTAAGAATGCTGTGAGCCTGGACTACACAGTTACTGTTGTAGAATAAAGCTGCACTGCTTCGTACGAAACTAGATTTTTCGTTGCCCACATCTTAAAATTTTGGCCATTAACATTGCCTTCAAGGGTGGAAATGGACTTCATCAGTCCACAAAATGTTCTGTGGCTAATCTTTATCCACTTCCACACGCTCAAGAACGTGTATCTCGTTGGCTGGTCTGCAAGAAGCAACTCCTGTAGATGCGTCATTTTATACAGACAGAAATATTGCATAGAATCTTATGAGAAATACTTGGAGGTATTATCTAGTGATCGAGCAATTCCAAGTGCACTGGAGTGCTCGTCCTTTTATCTAACAGTATGGCAACATCTTCTACAGAGGTCGAAGCGATTTATTTCTTCCCTCTTGCACTAGTTAAAATCCTGTTTCATCGAAGTTCTTCACCATATTCTTCACAGCTCTCACAGTCGTCTCGGATCAAAACCTTTCCTCATGTTCTTTAATTATCGGAATTTCCTTAAAGTTAAAACGGCAGAGTCGGGAAGATGATCATTGTACGATCGAAATCGATCTGCTTATGTCTAGGAATACCTACAAACATTGAACATAGTGTTACTGATTTTGGTTTGTGTATTAAATACTTAACGACATTTCTTTGCTTATTTTAGCACGTTTCAGTTTTTGTATCAAAATCTTTATGAAGATACATCGTTTCAGATAATGACTTTTACTTACATATATCATCTTGGCTAGGACAACTGAGTTTATTGAGAGAGCGATCCAACAAGGATTCTATTTTTGCTGAATGAGGTCCAGAACGCTAAAAAGCATAGGCCCTCCTTCAACAACCGTTGCGAAGGACGGGCATGTAAGCTAGTTTACTATAAAATAAATAAATAAAAGAAAGCTTGACAGGCAGAGCTCTATCCTGCATTGAGAGACTAATATCAGGCGAGCGACACGAATCCGGCGTGTAGAATCCACCCAGGATAAGGTCGACGATGCGCAGAGACGTTGTCCGAAGCGCCGGGCGAGTCCATTCCTTCGTTCGGAAGGGGAGGCCGCGTCAGTCCACTTCCGCCTGCCGGCCAGTGGACATCGAGTGAGCGCACCGCTATAAACGGAGTGGCAGCACAACTATAGGGGCAGGAAGAGTTCTGCACAGTCAGGCACGAGAGATTATTTTGTGTAATTAAATTTATGTCAGGAGAGGCAAAAGAGGGGTTGAAATACTATTAAAAAGTGTCCCTTGAAACAAGAATATAAAAAGAAGGAGAAAATGTACTGTCGGCACTTCTGAGAGTTTCTCTACTCCGGGATAAAAGCGGAATAAAGAGAAAAACGTCTTAGTTGATTTTAGGCTTCAGGTACACTACTTTTTATTTTTATTATTATTTTTTTTAATGTCCATATTCTGTGTCGCACTACTGACACTTTAAGTAACATATATTTAGAAAAGGTAATGCTAATGAAATGATAAAAATAATTTAATATTAGTAACAATGAGTTAAGCATTTAGAAAAAGATATTTTTGACGGTATGGTTGGTTACAGAACAGAGAATTTATAGAACTCTGACAGATAGTGGAGCATAGGCTTCATTTTAGAGCGGCACAATTTAGAGCAGCGCTCGCTCACTGTTCCGGTCGCTACCCCCCACCCCCGCTCTCACCGCGCTTGCCCATCTACCGGCCAGATGCAATGCAATATATAATATGCCGAATGCAATATATTATGAGCTTTCCCTGTGTCTTTTAATCGTATGCTTCTTACAGCGCCTTCTATTGACAAAGTTAGGAGCTATTTGTTTTTGTGTATGTCATTGTGTTTCCACTTTCGTCAAGTATGTCAGTTCAAATCTGCAGTCATTATGCCCTGTGGTTCTTTTTTACAATATTTTGAAAGTGGTACTGTAAAGCCACACTATTATGGAGCCGCCGCCAGCGTTCTAGACAACTTGGGTTCACGGCTTCGTGAGTTGTACACCACAGTCGCACCCTACCAATTGAAATCAGGACTTATCTAACCTAACCACGATATTTCAATCGTCTAGGGTCCACCCGAGATGGTAATGAACCAAGGTGACGCGTTAAAGAACAAAGCCACTCCAATTGGTCGTCTGTTGCCACAGCCTATTGATGTCGTTTACGCCGCATTCATGTAACGCATACGTTACTTTTACGCTTCACACTGATGTCTCCTGTGATTTCACGAGGTGTTACTTGTCCGTTAAAATCAACAAAATCGATTTTTAAGTGCAAGCTGTTGGCCACTGCGTTGTGCTTAGTTAAAGGTAATGTCTGAATGTGATATTCAAGGCTCACCCACATGGAATACTGAATTTTCTAACGATTCCAAAATGGAATGTTCCATGACTCTAGCTCCAATTGCCATGCCACGTTAAAAGTACATGTATTTTCGTCGTGCATTCACGATCTCGTCGGAAACCTTTTGCATCAGTTACTGGATTACCAACTATAGCTCTCCCCAAAACATCTTATTTTTTATACCTTTTGTACGTGATATTGCCAACGTGTGTATCTTTCCCTATCGCTATTCCATGACATTTGACATCGCAGAGTATGAATGCAACGAAAATAATCACATAGAAATGTAATAACGTTTCCTTTTGGCATGGTTCGGACTGAAGTGCGACAAGGAGATTGCCTCCTCGCCCCCCCCCCCCCTTTTCTGTTTAATCTGATAATGGAGAGAGCTCTGAGAACAGTGGCAAGCCCAGAGACAGGAATAGAGTTCGTAAGAAGGTTCAACACCCTGGGCTACACGTATGATATTATTCTGATAGCAGAGATAGAGAGTGCAAGATCTGGCTCAGATGAGAAGACCATTAATAGAAGAGGCAATGAGAACATGCTTGAGGTTGAATATGGATAAGACCAAGTAGTAGTTAGCAGAAAAAATTATGACAGACTTCTAAGTCTTTGATAAGGGTAAAAGACATGGAATACCTCTGGGCAATACTCAAAAAAAGGAACGAGATAGACCAGGAAATTACCACACGAATACAAGCTGGAAACAGGTCAAGGTTTGCTCTGGGAAACCTAATAAAGTCCCGGCTATTATCGAGTTCCTAAAAGACTACCCTACTGTCTTATATGGAACAGAGAAAGATGGAAAGAAAACTCCTGGTATTTGAGAATACCATCCTCAGACAGTTGGCCAGTGAAAGATGGAAACGAGTGGAGAAAAAGAATGGACACCGCGGCAATGATCAAAGAAAGAAGACTGATGTGGTATGGAGTCGTAATGCGTCGAGGAGGCCAGATCATCAGGCAGGTAGTTAAAGATGACACCAGAGGCAAAAGACCACGACTGCGATTGAGTGACCAGATCAGAGAGGATATGAGTACGCTGAGACTGTCTGAAGAAGATTACATGGACCGAGGACGCTGGAGGAGGCTGAGGCTGAGGCCAACGACCGACTGCGGCTTTTGTGGCCAGCAAAGTAAGAAATTTTGGCATGCAAAGCAATGAATTAGGCTCTGTGCTCTTTCATTAAAAAGGATTAAACTGCAAATGCCACGTTTCAGGAGTGATTCACATTCTTCCTTGGCCCTTTGAGATGGTACCTGTTGTTTTCTATTGTCCACTAGCTATTCTCTTACCAAAGGTCTGGATAAATTACTGCTGCTTCTGTTTGGTTATTAAGAATCCTGCAACGTATTATTACCCCCGTGTCATTATCCCACAAGTAAACCTTCGGAAGTGTCACTTTCCGATTTTCCTGAAATTTGGATATGGTATAATACACTAAAAATAACGGAGACGTATTTTTAAAAACATACTTAAGGGGGAAAGAGTGACTCCAAAATAAGGGCTTAATTGGAAAAATTGCGATGACTTAGAGATTGAAGCTATTTTAATGATTTTTGTTATGGAAGTATCTTTTGATAAAAGACGAAAATCAGCCAAGGCACATTGGAGGGGGAGTGAAAATTAGAGCCAAACTGCTTCGAAAGAGACAACTTTTTTGCTAAAAAAATTACTTAAAAGGATGGTTAATAAAGAAACAAGTGTGGTGTAAACATCACTTATATTTCCACGCTCGTTTGATACTACCCATGAAAAAATTGATGAATCCATATATTTTTAAACTGTTTTTTCTCTTTCATATAACGGTATTTAAGGTCGCTGAATCCGAATCTGAAATCAGATCCTCAAAATTCAAATAAAGGAAGTTGTGAAAGGCAAGGGGACTCAATCAATTCACGCAGGAAGAACGGATTTTGCTTTGCTACCTCCACGCGTCACCTCACGGGCAATAATAACGCCGGCGGTTAAAATCAATAAACATTTATAACATGTTTTATTTACTTTTAATTGCTAATATTTCAGAACTAGATCTTACAATATATTGAAGTCACATGTCGAGTTCGTTTCAATTCAAGCATTTTTTTTTTGGAGATTACGTCCGCTATACTGCATCACCCATATTGACTTTTGAGGATCTGATTTCAGTTTCAGATTCAGCGACTTTAAATACCGGTATATTGGAGAGATTTAACAGTTAAATAATAGGCATTCTCCAGTTTTTTCATAGGCAGTATCAAACGAGCGCGGCAATATAAGGGTCGTTTACCCCTCAAATATTTATACAGAAAAAATTCCGCGTTTCTTAATTAACCTTACCTTTGAAGTTTTAAATCAAAACTAATTTGTATCAGAAAATGGTCTCTTTCGAGGTAGTTAGCCCCCTGATATTCACTTCCTGTCAAATATATCTTGGGTGATTTTCGTCTTTTATCGAGAGATACTTTCATAACAATATTAATTAAAATCTCTCCACTAATCTCTAAGTTACTGCAATTTTTTTCCATTTTAGTTCTCATTTGGGAGGGATCGTTGCACCCTATAAACGTATTTTACCTCCGCTAAAAGAAGACATGTCTCTTAGTTTTTCACGTATTAGAACATATCCAAATTTCAGAAAAATCGGTGAATGACAGTTCCGTAGGTATACTTGTCAGTAAATAAAATGAGGATTATGTTGCGAGTTATCAGTTCATTTTGCACTATTTTCCGAAGTTAAGGAATATTCGGAGTGCTACAAGTTGTAACAAATTCTATGGTTTCGATAACTACTGTTCTTGAACTGCTCCTATCACAGTTACTTTCTCGGTGTAGTAAATTACGATGAAATTCTTAAAGAAAACGCCCCTGACCTTTTTCAGTTCAGTACTTCACCTCCTAGATCGGCCTTACGTTAGCGCTTCTCATCAGACAGCTGAAGTTAAGAAGCGTTGGGCGTGGCCAGTACTTGGACGGGTAGCCCGCAGGGTACATCGCGTGCAGCTGGCAACTTTTCTTGCAAAAGTAGTCGATGGGCGGTGGCGCGAGGTTCTTGACTACCAGTCTTTACTCCGATGTCCTGGATTAAATAACATACCTTCCCGTAGCGTCGCATGTAGTGACGGATCATGACGCTGTTGATGGAGATCCACCGTCTAACAGGGACAATAAACCTCATTGACGGTGTTTTTTGAAGTTTTTTCTGTATTATAAATGTTTTCTTCTGTCGAAATAAGATATACTAATGTCAATACGAAGCGGCAAAAATTATTGTGTCATTGAATTAAACTATTATGACAAAGATGTATGCAATTTTGATTGTACTTTGTTAATATTAGTGGCCAATGAAAAAGACAATTATAAAATTTAAAAGTCACCTCTTTAAAACTCCATTCCTTCTTAGGATCCATTTGAAGCCGAGGAGAGAGTTTGTAACTATGATGTAATATTATGAATAAGTTCGACTGAGGCGCTTCAGTCACGGTCTGCACGGCCACTACGGTCGGGGGTTCGAATCCTCCCTCGGGCATGGATATTTGTGCCGTCCTTAGGATTAGCTAGTTCATAAGTACTTTGTAAGTTTAGGGACTGATGACCCCGTAGTTAAGTACCATAAGCTATACAAACATTTGAAAATAAGTTCGAGATTGAATAAAATCAATATCAGGCATTCCTTAAAAAAAACTAGTCCTGAAAGTATAGAATTTTTAATGTATAATATTGAATTGTTAATATTTTGCGTTAATGTGGCTCACGATACTATTTATTTGCTCCACTGATAACTCCTAACTTTCATTTTAATTGCAGTACCCATTTATTGAGAACCTGCAGTTTAGCTCTATTACCACGTAACATGACTTTCAATATTAAATTCAGTTTTTAATTGTAATTATTCTCCAATAATAGTAACAATTGCTATCGAAGTTTCACCATATCGATTCGGAATAGTCTTGCAGCTTTCGCTTAGCTTATACATTTTACTTTCAATTTCATAGACTAGTAGGTTATTTGCAATCTATACTTCTACGGAATACCGATATTTTTAAATATGCAGGGAGTTAAGATATCATAATCCCTGGTTATACTAACTTAAGGTAATAAAATTTATTTTTGGTAGGCGAGTTAAAAATGAACTTTAAAATTTTATGACGTATATATTCTACAGGAGCAAAATATGTGCCAGAACTGCATCTCGTTTCTCTGTGTCCAGTTGGTTGCATCGAAACAATTTAATTACATCTGTAGAAATTACGAAGTGAATCTGACGCTTGAAATAAATGAAGCACGCAGCTAGGGCTAGATTCCAGGCAGCGTGAAGTTCACGCTTGAGTCTTACGACGTGAGCTGTCTGTACATAGCATTTATTTCAAGCGTCAGATTCCCTTCGCAATTTCTAAGGATGTAATTGACTTATTTCGATGCTGCCAATGCCATGATATTTGTGAAATTTCATGTTATTCATCGCATAAAAATCATATGGGGACCCTATTAAAATTTTTGTTATTGAGAATAAAGTTTGTTAAAGTTTTGGAATATATCCTAGAACTTACTTTCATAAGACCCTGCCGTACGTACTTGCCCACGAAAGTCGTTTTTCGGCATCCATTTCTGATCCAGAGATATTTGAAGTGAAAAGTTTAACACCGCGTGTATATGTAACCATTACAATCACCTATACTAACCACATACATTGAAACACACAACCCATACATTTCGCGAAGGATAGAAGCCTGTGTGTGCAAAAGATGGGAAATATTTTTCCAATTTCTTTTTTTACTTCTGGATATCGTTTGGCTCCATAAATATGTCATATTTTGGTCATAACATGTTTTTGTTTTCTTTAACAATTTCATAATTATTTTTACAAACCACTTTACATTCATATATTTTGAAAATCAGCTAAAAGCCTCCATTTAATTCTATGATACACGACACTCGATAGTACGCTACTCTTGCTACCGTAGAGGCCATTCAAAGTGATTCTTTCATGTGTCACATATTCTAGAGGAAACTCACATGCACATTTGTAAGGCACCTTACAGTGAGTAAGAGCGGATGCTATGGATATCGATACCTTATAGTGGTACGGTACACCCTCCGCGACACTCTATACGGTGGATTGCGGAGTATATATGTAGCTGTAGTTGTTATTGCTCTGTGTTGCTGTTATTTTATTATGTGGAGAGTGGGTTGCCTTATTTTACTGTCACTGTCCTTTTATGATTTATATCTGATAGGTACTTTCTCGAAAAGTTTACATGTAAGCCTTCTGAGTGAATCTAAGCCTCTGTCTGCCATTAGTGTGGCACAAGCACCTCAGGGACACGTTTGCTTTTACAACCTCTGACAATAAAGTTCGTTGAAAAGTGTGTAACATTAACGTAAACGAACTTACTCTCCTTAGAAATAAATGACCTAATAACTATGTACCACTGAGCTTTGAAATACGTATTCTGTTGGGATTGCTTTTTTCCCACTAACTGTTTGATGATGTGGGCTGTCTGTGGGCGAGCGTTGTCGTGCAACTTGAACATCCACCATACTCGATTCAGCCCTCCAGACTTCTTCCTATTTCCTCGATTCACACTTGCTTTGAAAGACGATTTGACAATATTCCTGACATTCAACGAGAAGTGACGAGGATTCTGAAAACCATCCCAAAGGAAAACCTCGTTTATAGTTTCCAGGATATGTATCGCAGAGCTCACCGGTGCATAGTTATGGAACCTGGCTATTTCGGAGGACAGGAGTGTAACTGTAGATCCTGGTTCATCTACGTTAATATTACAGGGCTATTCAACCACCTTTATTGTCAGATGTTGTATTAAGGGAACCCGTTAAAGCTTTCTTCATGTTTTTAGAACTTCTATCAACGTATTAAAATTATGTGAAGAACGTTCCAGAATTAAAAGCTATATTCAAAAAACAACCGAAGGAGCATTTTGTCGGATGACTGGATTTACCTATGATTAATTGAATGTCATAATATATTAGGCTCACTTTCACATCAAGTGATTTGTGGACGAGAAAAACAGTATCACTGTAATATATCGTCGATTAAATACATCTTACTTTCCTATTTTACTTGCTTACTGTGCGTTGTTTCAGCAGTAAGTTAATTTTCGATATTGCTTACGTACAGGACAATTGGTTTGATTAAAATTTAATTAAACGTTCCACACCATTATGATATTTAGTATTCATGATTTATGGAACAAGTTTTAATCCAAGCACTGACGATAAGATTTCTACCTCAGCATTTATGACCATCTTGTTCAACTAACCAGTTCAATGAAATAACTTGCACTAACTTCGACTAGCAGCAAACTGGAATTCTCACCTAGTTACCTTCGAACATAAAGCCCACGAACACTAAAACTACTATATTATTATCTGGTCGATCGTTTGGACTGTAGTCTTCCACTGTCCTTCACACATACAACTTTCCTTATATGCCCTATTCTTTTGGACGCAAATATTACGTGGATGTCAGCCGAACCCAAAATCTATAAGTCCGTCCAGATCCTTCAAAAATCCTCCGCGAACCGCTTACCTTTTCCCAGTAGGATCCTTTACCAACTGACACATGTTGTATCCCAATTTCTTACACCATCCGGTATCTCGACTCCAACAGTCATATTCTGTCCCCCTTCCCCTCCAATACTAGTAGTGTGACGACGCTGCCTACACACTCACCTGCGCATCATCCACATCTTGTCTCAATGAAATTCCAGATATACTCCTCCCCCAACCATGCTGGATCAGGAGCATCACGCCGATATCTTACCATCCTAACAAATGTGAATCTATCCCAACCTACTCACCTCCTATATCCCAGAGCTCCCTCCGCATCCCTTGTCCATATAACATCTATCTGTTTATCCTGTCAACCACTCCCCTTTTTATTTTCAATCCGTCATCTCTCCCTGTCCCTTAAGAGACACACCTAGTACCAGTCCTTCTTTCTTCATCACCACCACGGACATACTTAACCCATAATCATTAATCCAATAATCAAATGCTTGTAAACCTATTGGACCAAACTGTTATGGTCATCAGTCCCTAGACTTACAAACTACTTTAACTTACGTTAAGGACAGACACTCATGTCCGAAGGAGGACTCGAACATCCGGTGGAAAAGGCTCATGGTCCTTAGCTTGACGCCTTAGATCACGAGGCCATTCTGCTCCATAATTAAGTTTCGTTTCATGAACACTAATAAACAATTTATCGTCCCATGTCTACCAGTTTTATTCAAAGTGCTACGTTTTTACATATCTCGACTGATGTATTCCAGTGGAATTCACGATGTTATCGTCCACCAGAAGGAACCAATCTCCTGCGGCACCATCGTCGGACACAATAAAAAGTCGAAGGATCTCTATACCACTAGCAGTCAAAGCGCCATTCTGACTACATGCAGGTCCGTCCGTACTGCCCACCCATTCGTCCCACCACGTTAAAGTGTTGTATCCTGCAAATAAATAGGATTGTTTCACATTCTCTCCATATGAGGCGATACAATTGTCGGGCTGTACACAAAATATTGACTTATCTGTGAACAGTACCTGACGGCATTCAGTGAGACTCAAATCCTGATGTTCCTCCGCCCAGTTTCTGCTGTCTAAACGGTTTATTGCTTTTAATGGGACTCACACCACAGGACTCCGTGCGTAGAGGCCACTTTTCCGAAGACGATTTCGGATTATACGGCTTGATACTGCGCGCCCTGTTGCTGTCTGGAGGATGCGTTGCTACTGAGTTGCATTCAGCCTCCTGTCTCGGCGGGCAATTCGCTGGAGGTAACGGTCACCTCTTGCTGATGTCACCCGTGAACGACCTCGAGTTACTTTCCTTTATCTTTCCAATAGCTGCAACCACTTTCCTCTGGCCTGTACGAATCCAACCTTCCTGTGTTCACAGCTTCGGGTAGTTTATTACCATATCAGAAGTAAATCGGTCAAATCTTTCAGAATGTTTTAGTGTAAAAAAAGCATCCAAATGATATGCATATATTGCATATATATTAGATACAAATACAGCTTATTTCCAGGTTAATGTTTATCGGATAATCTCGTAAAAGTATGGAGTGAATCGGTTTAAAGGATTACCTGACGTTTTGTAAAAACGTTAAACGGCGCTATGTGTTTATATAGTACTATAGATTTGCAGTCAAGTAAATAATAGTGTAATTTTATTTGGTTTTACGTCGCACTTTGCATAATAACACCCTACAATAACAAACTGCAGGATATTCAATTAATGCTAATCCGTTTGATCTATGGCTTATCAAAATTGTTAGTTTAAATATTACTGAGATATTTATAAATTCCTTCCTATCTCAGATATCAATAACTTTGATAGCAGCATCAGATGTAAGGTTTTAAGCTATGTTCGGGACAGAACATGTATAGTAACTTGACGATAATAATAATCTGAGTTCTCATTAATATGTGTGTATTTTCGTGTGTGTGTGTGTGTGTGTGTGTGTGTGTGTGTGTGTGTGTGTGTGTGTAGAACATTTATAGTAACTTGACGATAATAATAATCTGAATTCTCATTAATATGTGTGTATTTTCGTGTGTGTGTGTGTGTGTGTGTGTGTGTGTGTGTGTGTGTGCATCAGATGTAAGGTTTTAAGCTATGTACGGGACAGAACATTTATAGTAACTTGACGATAATTATAATCTTAGTTCTCATTAATATGTGTGTATTTTCATGTGTGTGTGTGTGAGTGTTTGTGTGTGAAAAAGAAAACCTCGCCTTAACTGAAACGAGACCGAAGGCACCTGACGAATGGCTACCAACCGCAAACGTCGACACAGACATTATAGGAACTGAAAATCAGGATCTGTGACCAATTTTAAAATAAAAGTTTCCATATAAAAACATAACAAATGGTTACTGTAAAAGGTACGTAAAACATTGATGTTAATGTTATCACTTTCGAAACAAGGACAAAAAAAAAGAAAAAAAAAAAAAGAAAAAAAAATACTGGAAGCACGCTCAACAAAATAATGAAGCTAATTATCATGTTGTATGTGTAACTGCTAATGTATTTTTTCAGATTTAATTAAATATTTCCATCTAAATTCATAACCAACTTTATGAACGCTTTCTAATAACAGAAATAAACTGCATTCGCAGTAATATGAAATCGAATTGTGTTATGAATGTGCGGTCACAAGCCATCTTAAAGCCTGATACGGAGTTTATCCGGACTTATTAACTTACAATGGAAAGTTCCTTTTCGGTAATTTATGTAAAGCTATTGGACCACGTTGCTACGGTCATCAGACTACTATCACTAACTTACACTAAGGACAAGACACACACCCATGCCAGAGGCGGGATTCGAAATTCCCGGAGGGACTGTCCGCCCAGTCCGTAGCGTGACGCCTTAGACCACGCGCCAATTTCACACGGCTCGTTTCGGTAATACAGGTTCAGTTTGCATTATTATAAAGACGATAATGCTTTATTCTGTTGTCAGGTGTTTGTCGCCACTAAAACAGCAAACCAACAGTACGTGAATGCATTTCATACTCTGTTGGGTTCATTGTGACAATATTGGCAGAAGAAGGTGTATAATCGACGTCCCATTTTTATACTGTACTAAGTCAATGTTGAAAATTTTCTTTTAAATCTTACGTGATTCTTCTCACTTATACACTACTGGCCATTAAAATTGCTACACCAAGGAGAAATGCAGATGATAAACGGGTATTCATTGGACAAATATATCAGAAATGACATGTGATTACATTTTCACGCAATTTAGGTGCATAGATTCTGAGAAATCAGTACCTAAACAACAACCACTGGCAATAATAACGGTCTTGATACGCTTGGGCATTGAACCAAACAGAGCTTGGATGGCGTGTACAGGTACAGATGCCCATTTATCTTTAACACGATACCACAGTTCATCAAGAGTAGTGACTTGCGGATTGTGACGAGCCAGTTGCTCGGCCACCATTGACAAGACGTTTTCAATTGGTGAGAGATCTGGAGAATATGCTGCCCAGGACAGCAGACGAACATTTTCCGTATCCAGAAAGGCCCGCACAGGACCTGCAAGATGCGGTTGTGCATTATCCTGCTGAAATATAGGGTTTCGCAGCGATCGAATGAAAGAGCCACGGGTCGAATACATCTGAAATGTAACGGCCACTCTTCAAAGTGCTGTAGATGCGAACAAGAGGTGACCGAGACGTGTAACCAATGGCACCCTATACCATCACTCCGGGTGATACGCCAGTATAGCGATGACGAATACACGCTTCCAATGTGCGTTCACCACGATGTCGCCAGACACGGATGCGACCATCTCGTTGCTATAAACAGAACCTGGATTCATACGAAAAAATGACATTTTGCCATTCGTGCACCCAGATTCGTCGTTGCGTACACCATCGCAGGCACTCATGTCTGTAACGCAGCGTCAAGGGTAACAGCAGCCATACTCTCCGAGCTGATAGTCCATGCTGCTGCAAACATCGTCGAACTGTCCGTGCATATGGTTGTTGTCTTGCAAACTTCCCCTCTGTTAGGGATCTGGCTGCACGATGCGGATAAGATGCCTGTCATCTCGACTGCTACTGATACGAGGCCGTTGGGATCCAGCACGGCGTTCTGTATTGCCCTCCTGAACCCACCGAATACATATTCTGCTAACGGTCATTGGATCGCGACCAACGTGAGCAGCAATGTCCCGATACGATAAACCGCAATCGCAATAGGCTACAATGGTACGCACTTCTGCTTTCGCGAGGCATCACAACATCGTTTCTCCAGGCAACGACGATCAACTGCTGCTTGTATATGAGAAATCGGTTGGAAACTTTCCGCATGTCAGTACTTTTGTAGGTGTCGCCACCGGCGCCAACCTTGTGTGAATGCTCTGAAAAGGTAATCATTGGCATATCACAGCATCTTCTTCCTGACGGTCAAATTTCACGTCTGTAGCTTGTCGTCTTCGTGGTGTAGCAATTTTGATGACCAGGAGTACAGCATCACAACAGAGTAATCAGTACGCTGAAGTATCCTTGGATAACTTGTGACGGAAAAACGACTTCGCCGGTCTGCTAGAAAGGTACATTTCCCCTTATATTTAGTCTCATTAAATATTCACTACTGACTCAGCAGATGTGAACTATGACCTTCATAGTTTAGTCCCGTCAAAGTAATTCAGTACTCGTTTAAGAAATTTTGTCCTCTGAATAAGGTGAGGAGTCACCAGAAAAGACACGTTGTTTAAATCGCACGTTAAACGTAGGTCTCCTCTCCTTCGCTGTGTAACAGACGTGCCATTAGACCAGGAACATGCATCTCGCCATGTGAAATTGAAAGACTTGGATTAGGCCAGTGAGCCACATGAGCCAATACAGATGGATAAAATGAGGTTAAGGCGACGCCTAAACTAGCTAAGCAGAAGAGGATACAGGACAAATACGTAAAATAGTGTAAAACTGAAGAAAGGTACTGCTTACGGGAAAGTAAAAAAAGACTATGGGATCCAAGAAAAATAACTACATGAATATGAAAAATTCACATGGAAAACCAGAACCAAGCAAAGAAGTTAAAGGAAAAGGCAGAAGAAATACATAGGGGATCTATACAAGGGAAACGCACTTGAAGGCAGTATTATAGAAAGGCAAGAGGACGTAGATGAACATGAGATAGAAGATGCGATATTGTGAGAAGAATTTGACAGAGCACTGAAATATTTCAGTCGAAACAAGGCCTGTGGAGTAGATGACATTCCTCTGAACTGCTGAGATCGTTGATAAAGCCAGTCAAGAATGAACTGTTCCACCTGCGTTGCAAGACGTGTGAGACAGGAGGCCCAGACTTAGATTTCAATATATAAAACGCAACGGCAATGGTAAAGTAAACATTTCAGAAGGAGACGAAGCTGATAACACCGCATATTAATCAAAATTATTTGTTTCTGGAAATGTAAACGGCGTTTCCCTGCTGTTGTTTATATACTTGAGCGAGACGCGTTACGCCCTCTTCTATTTCAGGGCATCATCAGTTGTTTGTTTTACTGTTTATCGTCCTGCTTCTCCGCCCTGGTCATAGAAAGTGTCACACCTATCTGATAAAACATTCAAAAAGTGGAGTTATAAAGAAAAGAAAATGCGTATATGGAGGAGATGTGTGACTTTGTGTAAAAAGTCTCTCCAGTCTCGGCATTCATTCACGCAACATGTTACGTTAACGTTCCAACATAACTAAGATGTGTCGTTCTTCTTGATCAAACAACTGACACTTTCTTGGTACCAAAGTGACACATCTCACTTTCTAGACGTTTTCCTAAAATTTTGTGTCGGAACAAGTATTCGAAACTGAGATCATTTTCTTCAGCATGCAAGTGCTCTACCGTCTGAGCTATCCCGGCACGCTTCAAGATTTGTCGTCACAACTGTATTCCGCTAGTAGAGGGCTTGTCAGTGAACGGTGGAGGTTCCTAGTTCGTATTCCGGTCCGACACACAATTTGATTTGGCAGAAAATTTCTTATCAGCATACAGTCAGCTGCAGAGTGAAAATATCATTCTGGATACATCCCCTAGGCTGTGGCTAACCCATGTCATCACCATTTCGTTTCTTCCTGGAGTGCTGGTCCTGCAAGTTTCGCAGCAGAACTGCGAAGTTGGGAAAGGACGAGGCAAGGTACTGGCGGAAGTAGAGCTGGACAGACGAACCGGTGTAATTCAGTCAGTAGAGCACTTGCTCACGAAAGGCAAAGGTCCCAGGTTCTAATCTCGGTTCCGGCATACTATTTTAATCCGCCAGTAAGATTCATATCACAGGATCGCGCCGTCAGATTTGCGGCAAGTGAGTGACCCTAAACGTCCATCAAAGGCACGAGCAATCACAAAACGAAGGAAACCCCAACATTAGATACCTACATTGTATATCCACAGGACATGTAGATTGTAACTGAAGAAGCCTCCGAGTAGTCAGGAGGGAACTACTAAGAACGACCTGATAAAAGGCTGAGTAATATGATGATATGATTTTCTAGGCAGCGTGCCCGTAAAAACGTCACAGGCACTTCTGTGTGTATAGGAATTTGATGGTTTACTGTCCTGCAAGAACTTCAACGTTGCGAATTTTATCTGTCGATCTAAAAAAAATTGTCACTATACAATATGCTCTGTTTTAGTACCATTTGTACCTGTAGGCATAGTTTTCAGATCATATAAAACTGTTACTGTCTTGCATACGTTCATAATCAAGGTAATTAATTTATATCAGGTAACCAAAACGCCATTATAACACTGCCGCGCGTCAGTCACGGTCCGCACGGCCACTAAGGTCAGGGGTTCGAATCCCCCCTCGGGAATGGATATTTGTGCCGTCCTTAGTGTTAGCTAGTTCATAAGTTTATAAGTTTAAGGACTGATGACACCGTAGTTAAGTCCCAAAAGCTATACAAACGTTTGAACATATTTTAAACACTTCCGCGCTTGCACTTTGTCGTGCTATTGACGAACAGTTTCCTGAGGTATATGTGACACCAACATTAACTACTGTATTTATCGACGTCAGATTGGAACACATTAACACCCGGTATCATACATAATTTTACGCCAGGAAAGCCTCAGTTTAAAACAACTGCAGTCTGCAGGGCTCCCCTTCGCAGAGTACACTTGCATCCGTAATTCTATCCCTCTGCCATCTCCATCTGACAGTGGCTCAGCAATGACAAGCGGTCACACTGTGAAATCTTGACCGCCTCTGGGGCCATCCACGACATTCGTGAACATATATCAGGGGGTCGCAATCAACGGTTAGGGGAATCACGGAAAACCAGAATCTAAACGGCTGAGTCTGAACCGCCATCCTCCTGATTATAAATGTAACGTAGTGATCGCTGCGACAACTCGTGAGGTTCTGTCATAGACGTTTCGGTTGAGTTGAGTACGTGACCCGAAATGAGCGCTTGTTGTAAGAGACTTGCTTCCAGATAAAAAAATTGTAGAAGATTCATTCGCAGTCCAGCACTTATACTTGGCACATGGCCACGTCAGACGCATGAGATATGCCCGCCGTAGCCGAGTATTCAACTCTTCGTCTCAGTTACCGATTCGTGCACAGTGCAGCCGTCCCTCCCCGTTTAGTTCAACCTCACTGTGCCACTCCCGCCGAGGGGTTGCAAAAAGCAGGCCGGTCACAAGATACGCTGTCTGACCAAGCACTGGGCGCGCCAAGCTTTGACGGTGTTTCAGCTACGTATACAACATCCGTGTCCACTTAACATATCATATGTTTGTGTAGCTTATGTAACTTAACTACGGGGTCATCAGTCCATAAACTTACAAACTACTTATGAACTAGCTAATCCTAAGGACGGCACAAATATCCATCCCCCAGGGGGGATTCGAACCCCCGACCGTAGTGGCCGTGCAGACCGTGACTGGAGCCCCTCAGTCCCCTCGGCGTGTCCACTTCTACTGGTTGTGAACCGCACAATGGAATTGCATGCCTGGCACTTACGAAGGAGACCATCACAAGTGTAAATAACGGATTTTGATGGGTCTCGGATATGTTGTAGTGCGACGTACACTGAGTGTGGAGCTATGCGCTTGTTTTTAGAGACGGGCCTAGGTTTTCGAGAAAATTGATGTCAAAGTTAACTGCGCGATGTAAGATGCGTAACGTCAGGCATTGAACATGAAGTGAGCGTGGTATAGCGGTTAAAGTATACAGCTTACACGCTGGAGGTACCGTATTCGGGTCTTCTTCGTTTTTTCAAAATATTTTTTTTTTCATTTTATTTTACAGAATATCAACAAACAGTGTACATTGTGTGAAATTAGTAAGAAATATTCAATTTTACTGTAGTAATTTAATCATAACGTCATTATTACAAAATTTTAACCGCTATTACTTGCATCACTTGCTACACCAGAAAAAAATCCGAATATCTGTCGTAAGAGAAACTGAAAGACAATGGTTTACACCACGAAGCACATTTCATAAAAGCTGCTGTGTTGCAGGAACATTTTTAAGAGCGATACCGGGAAAAGTTCATTTACATTAAAAAAAAAAGAGTTCTTTTTCATCTGTTTGATGCGAACCATGCGTGTTTGATCATCTTTGAGAAAGCAGGTGCCCGGAATTGATGCAAAATTGATGAGTGTAGTCATACTACGAATATTAGGCGGATTTATGTTGTGGTATAGCAACCGATGCTGGCGATACAGAGTAAGGTTTTGTAATTTACTTGCGAACCTTGCGTATTTGAACATCTTCGAGTAATAGGGTTTCCTGAATTGATGCAAAATTGATGAGTATAGTCATACGAGGAATATAATTCGGATTTGTGTTGTAGCATAGCAAGCGATGCTGGTGATACCGAGAAATATTTTGTAATCTATATTTATAAATGTGAATGTCTGTTCGGTGTACGTTTATCATGTCTGAACCACAAGACATAAAGAGCTAAAAATTTGTACAGTTACTAATGTCTACCCGGGGAAGAGACTTAAATATTTGTACAGTTACTAATGTATACCTGAGGAAGGTTTTAGGTAGGGTTTCATAGCGATCTGATAGATATTTAGTAATCTGAAGAATATAACGCGAAATGCGGAACAATAATGATACTTTGAAAATTATTTACTCTTTGAAAATGTTTTTATTGGTTCCATTGTTGCTTGAGGGTTGAGAATGGTAAAAGGATGGAGTATATTGGGTTGGAAAGTTATCGGTGTATATAAAATTCTACGTGTGTGTGTGTTTATGTTTCGCTCTGCAGTGAAAACTACAGAACGCAAACGAATTGTGTGTGTGTAATTGTTGTACGAAGTCTCCCGTTGTACCCCATAGCAGTTCTATGCCGACAGCTATAATGGGGTGGATGATATGGTGGTTGAAAGTCGTCAAATTATAAAAAAATTCGGACTGAAGGCCAGCGATGACGTTTGCGACTTTATAGCAAGGAGGTTACGTACAGCGAAACGTGATGCCATAGACCATATCTTTGGTGTATGCGTGCTACTATGTCTTCAGCTCTTTTTCTGTAAGAATAAGCATACGAATTAGCAAATATAAGAATGAATAAATAAAGCAGTAAAAAAGAAATTTCTTTTAATACATCTCTTTAAGAAAAATCGATTTGACGTTTCGCGAATTCCATCAAGTGATCTATCTGTGATATTATTACAATCATTATTGTTGAATTTCGTGATTGGATTCTTCGAAACGAGTGTATTTTTACGTGTGATTTATTATATATTCTCTGATAAATGTAACATGTTTTTAGAAAAAAAAGAGATGGACAGAGGGAGAGTGGATAGGAAAAGTACTAACTCAAGGTTCGAATAAATAAATAAATACCCGGGCAACGCCGGGTTTTCAGCTAGTAATAACATAAAAATTTAATTTATGGTCGGAGTACAGAGGACATAAAATACAGAACGGCAATGAGAAGAAAAGCATTGTTTTAAAAAGAGAAATTTGTTAACATCAAATATTAATTTAAGCGTATGAAAGTCTTTTCTGAAGGCATTTGTGTGAAGTGTTGCGTTGTTTGGGAGTGAAGCAATGACGATAAACAGTGCGGACAGGAAGAGGATAGAGGCTTTTGTAATGTGGTGTTACAGAAGAATGCTAAAGATTAGGTGGGTGTATCATATAACTAATGAGAAGGTACTCAATATATTTGGGGAGTAAAAGAATTTCTGGCATACGATGACTAAAACAAAGGTTCGATTGTTAGGAACAATCCTGAATTTAACATTGGAGGGAAGTGTGTGGTAAAAATCGCAGAGGGAGACCAAGAGATGAATACAGTAAGCAGATTCAAATGGATTTTTTTTGCCGTTCTTACGAGGAGATGAAGAGGTTTGATCAGGACAGGGAAGGGTGGAGAGCTGCATCAAACCAGTTTTCGAATTGAAGACCGCAAAACAACACGGAAAATTGATTTTTTTTACAAATTTCACACAATGTGCACTGTTTGTTGATATTCGGCAATATAAAATGGAAAAATGTCGAACTATTCTGATTTAAAAAAGAAAAAAAAAAGAGAGAGAGAATTGAGAATTCGAACAGCCGCGGTGGAGTATCTGAGCGGTCTATCGCCGTCGGAGGTTCGAGTCCTCCGTGGGGCATGGGTGTGTTTTTGTCCGGGTGTGTTTTTTTTAGTTTACCTTAGTTTAAGTAGTTTGTAAGCTACGGACTAATGACCACGCAGTTTGGTCCGATAGATTTACAAACATTTGAATTTGAGGATCCGAACACAGTACTTCCAGTGTGATAGCTGTATCGATAACCTCTGAACCTCTGCACCACGCTCACTTCCTTGTATGTGGCTAACGTTACGCGTAAAAAAAAAAAAAAAAAAAAAAAAAAAAAAAGGAAATTAAAAACATGAATGGCCTCTTATTCTAACATGTATCCGAGTCCCATGAAAATCCGTTATTTACACTTCTCATGGTCTCCTGTAGAGTGAAGTGGTCAGCACAGAAGTGGTCAGCACAGCAGGATAGGAGCCTGTATTGCAGCCATCTGGCCGGATACGAGCTGCAGGCAGGCAGAAAGCCGGCCTTTTTCCGTGGGGCAGGCCGTGGTCGCTTCCCCACACCTACGCAGTGCTGCTGTATAAAGGCAAAATAAATTGTTGATATTGACAGCCACTTATCTCCGGACCTTCACGGGCCAGTCCCGTAGCCTCCTACCTCAGGCAGTCGACAGCCTGACAGTGTCGCCACTCCTCAACCCCTGACTATAAATATTACTTGTCACGCGGATGTGGGTGTGGGGTGGAAAGCGATAAGAATATAGAGCGGACACGATTTAGCAAAAAACGCTCGTTCTTCGTCTTTCACTTGACGACAAGGTACTTTGTCGATATATCGTGTCACGTAAACGACTATACTCGGCAAGACATCCGAGAGCTTTACAATTGTGTAGTATTTAGTTTCTTACGGTTCCCTTCCTGAAGACGGAGATGGTTTAAAATACTTATACATTTTTATCGACTTGACAGCGTTCATCTAATGAAATAAATCACAATTTACGATCTGTTATGGCTTCACTGTACTAGGTCTGCCTAGTAAGCAGGAGATCCCGGGTTCGAATCCCAGCCGGGCACAAATTTTCATTCGCCACTTGGGAATTCCATCTAAACCTAGTACAGTGATGCCAAAACAGATCGCAAATTGCGACTTCTTTCATGGTTTAAAATGGACAGTGGACTAACTACTAATATAGAGAATGGATGAACTATCAGTCAAAAAGTTAAATATTATCTATGCCAGAAAAATTATTTAACATGTGTCATTAGGTTTATATTACGGTTCAGTACTCAGTTGCGTAGCCTACCTTCATGTTAGCGCTCCCTGCACGTTTTATTATCTGTTATGCCGATTTTTGTACTTAGTCGTTGTTTTACTGTTGTGCTGTTCACTCGCTACTTGTAAATCTCTATATCAGCTATTCCGCACGTATGCATTCAGGATATAACAGCTGTAGAGCAAAACTAAGTACTACCAGAACAGTTGGAAATTATCCCGATAGCAGTGAGGAATCATGAGACTTTCAATCAAATGTTCAAATGTTTATAAACCACTCATACCAAACAGCTATGGTCATCAGGACCTAGATTTTACTGAAACTAGTTTATTCTAAAGACACACTCGTGCTCGAAGGAGGATTCCTACCTCCCGGATAACGGCCGTCGAATCCGTAGCAAATTGGGGAGAAAAGGAGTTTATAGCATATCCTGACAAAGATAAGGGATATATTGGTGGGACACATTCTGAGGCATCAAGTAATCGTCAGCTAAGCATTAGAGGGAAGTGCGTGGGGTAAAAATCGTAGACCGAGCGATGAATACAGTAAGCAGATTCAAAAGGATCTAGTTTGCCGAACTTATTCTCAGACGAAGAGACTTGCACAGTACAGGATAGCGTGGAGAGTTGTATCAAACCAGTGGGGAGAAAAGGAGTTTATAGCATATCCTGACAAATATAAGGGATATATTGGTGTGACACATTCTGAGGCATCAAGTAATCGTCAACTTAGTATTAGAGGGAAGTGCGTGGGGTAAAAATCGTAGACCGAGGGATGAATACAGTAAGCAGATTCAAAAGGATGTAGTTTGCCGAACTTATTCTCAGATGAAGAGACATGCACAGTAGCGTGGAGAGTTGTATCAAACCAGTCTACGGACTAAAGACCAAAACAACAACTCTGAATGTTAGTATCTTTGTTCGTAAACATGGGAAAGTAAGTAGATCCCTTTCTTGTAGAAAAAAATGAGATCGAACTTATTTAGCAGGATTGATGAAGGGGATTCAGAAGAAAAGCAACTGCCTGAGGCACCAAGATTGGAAGGAGGCGGGCAGGGGATACCGAGAATGAAGGTTTTGAGTGATTGAGGGAGAGGAAGAGAAACTGAGGAGGGAGGGGGATCGAAGTACAGGGGGATACTAAATTGATTACTGCCAATATTTGACTTAACATAAAAAACAGTCTGGTTTCTCGCTAAAATAATAATAAAATAATATAAAAATCCTTCAGATGTTAATAAGCAGCCTTTACATTATTGTTGCTGTCAAAAGGATCCTAATTTTTTATTTTCCGTAAGTCTTAAAGCTTTAACAAATAACTCAGCAGTCATTGTACAAGTGATCTAGCGACAATAAAGATTCGTAATTCTCTCCTACAACGATAGACTAAGTGTGGCGTGGGGTTCGAGATAGACGGTAACATTCGGTGAAAGGTCTAAGCCGTTACATTATCTGTAGTAATCTGATTTGTCTCAATTGACGATATTTTATTTTTTTTTATAATTATTTTTGTACATTATAAAATCGAAACATGTTTGTTTTCTGTTATATTTTCGACTGTATAACATATATTAGAAGTTATGAGTCTCGACATACGTTTCGAATATAATTTTGGAAACGGTATTGTTAGAATGTAATTATACTTCATAACATGATGTGAGAGATAGGAGACTTTGTTAAATGTGAAAATTATTCTGACAGATGTAAAGAAAACCTTTCTGAAATGTTTGGAAAATATTTAATTATTTTTCGTAACGGACACAAATAAAATCAACCCACATATGGTTCGTTATTATTGTAATGTAAAACGCCTAATAAATTGTCAGAAGCCTACTTTTTACTATTCTATTTTGTGATGTTAGGTTTTTATGTTAACGTTACTGTTTTTATGTTATTTTTAGGTACAGGTTCGTTCATTTTAAGTGCATTTCCTATATTTCTAGTACATGTTTATTTGTATTAGTGCAGGCCTATATTTCCGGTGCAGTACTTTCTTGGACATTTAATGCACACATTTAACGGGCTAAAACAACAGTCAACACTATCGCCTTCTTCGTTTTCAGATTATAATAAATAAAAAAGGTAAAAGAAGGTATTATGAGAACTACTGTATCTAGTATGCTTACAACTCGACCTTAACATAATAAACTCCCTAAAAAGATAAACACTGAAATGATAAATAGAATGGAAATCGGCTGTAAATGTCACATGACGTGCTTAGTTCCCTTTGCCGAGCTGTGCTATGGCTACTTTAGCGCATTTGAGTCCGTTCGCCATTTAACATAAACAAGTGGCGCCAATAATATGGTGGCATGTATGCTTGATGCCCCTAACCTTCCGCCACACATCTAGATTCCAGCATAAATAAACTTAAGTTATCTCGAATGAAGATTCTTGCGTAGTGTTTTCAGCAAATACCTTGAATATCTACGACTGTTTGACAGCTGTGATTCCGCTGTCCACTACCATCGCTAGGTGGTCAACGAGGGCCAGGAAACTGATCTTGAGTTCGTCTTTCACTTGTCCAAGTTGAGTCAGTTTGTAGCAGTTCCGATTTTTAAGTCCTTTCTCTCATTCTCTAGCAATTTTATCAAGATTGAAGAGCAGTAGTGACAACCTGTAACGTTGTCTCACGCCAGTCTTCGTCTCGAAAGGCTTTGTTGTATGAAAATAAAGTCTTTGATGAGGATTAGTGTTTTGTGTTAAGTCTACGAAGTTCTAATGAAGAAGACTGTCGATTTATGCAATCATATGCCTGTTTGAAGGCAATAAACATACAAATCAGACCAAAGATTCAAGTTACATACGTAGTTTCAGGTTCGAAATGTGCTCTGCGCGCGTTCACCCTGGACGGAAGTCCGCTTCGTATCAACAAATCGCTTGAGCTGCTCTTCAGTTCTCTGATGAATACAAGCTGAAAAAGTCTTGTAAATGACAAACTAAGGAAATTCCACTGTCTTTATTGTGGTATCGCACAAGTCTGAAGTGCGCGCCACGTACTTTCGCCGCGCGCCACCATGCAAGCAAGGCGCGGCGTTCTTACGACGTCGGCCACGAGCGCCCTCTGCTGCAACCCAGCTCGTGGCCACCACTGGACTGGGACGGTCAGTAGGACAGGCACCAGTTAAGACTCTCATCAGTAGACAGGCCTCTACCTAGTTAAACTATGTATCTGCATTCCACTAGTCTTCTGTTAACAAAGTTAAGTATTGTACTATCTCTACGAAATATATCTTGTACTAATCTAGCTTAGAGTTTCTAGTTTCTGCTGTCCCATTGGCTGGTCACCTCAGACTCTGTACCCAAAAACGCCTGCACCCTACTTCCTGGGTCTGTCTCTCTTTACTCGGCCACCGACACCTAGGACAAACGGCAGCAACGAGACACAAAAGTTATTACACAGATCTTGTCACTTTTTATGTATTGTGTAGATAAGTGTACATTTCCAGCCTTCAGATAGGTGTTTCGTATATAGTATTCCGTTTGTCTCAAGTCTATTAGGATTTCTGTGAGATCGTCAGGTCTAGGTTCTTCGAGAGTTTGAAATTACATTTCAAAGTTTTCAGTCAAAATTAAATTCTAAAAAAAAAAAAGTAAAGCGGTTCCAAAATCAGATTTCTCAGGGGTCAAGAAGTTGATTAAAATTTTCCTGAACTGAGCTATCAAAGTGAGAGTGACATTTAAGTCCCTGTCCAATCATATTGAAGGAACCACCTCCAACCATATAAATAAATGATGCACTAGTTCGGAGCCACTAGGAATTAGCTGTTGGATTTAAATGTTCAGTTTGTGTGTGTGTGTGTGTGTGTGTGTGTGTGTGTGTGTGTGTGTGTGTGTGTGTGTCGTTCATCAATGCAGAAGGCAGATTGTTAAGGCAGCACATTCAGTAATTTGCATAGTTTCTTGCACTGTACTGGTCCTGTAGAGTAATCTACGCTATAAACATTTCTAACTCAGGAAAATATATTTAAATGGATCAAGTACTTCTGTTCCAAGTCGTTATTTACTATCGATTCTGAGTATAAAATTCATATCACAGACCTGAGTTTGCCTTCAGAGTTTTCAAGAATAGAGCTAGGTGGAAACTCTAGTAGTAACTAGGGTTCCGAATCACAACATCGTACATAATTCGTATTCATCCACAAATATTGTCAGATCCTCTGACTTTACATCAGAGTCGCGTTTCCGGTAGGCAAGTAACTTGCAAGGAGAAAGAATGACCTGGACAGTTCATTTAACATAATCCTAGGTAAATAGTAACACCTGAAGGGTGAGGACGCGTGAAGAGGCCAATTCCGCAGACTGTAAAATACAAAGCGCAGATTTGTCTCTTTAAAATATTTTCAGATAGTGTACCCAAATAACCACCTAATAAGCAATGCACTTGGAAACAGAAGGCCAGCGTAGGATGACCTGTTTAGTCAGTGTGTCTCCTTACGAATATTAATCACAGAATGTCGGGAATTTATATTTTAAAAAATGCTACGATCGCCATTTGAGAGGTGCTTTGGGTGACATAGCGTCCAGATTTTAATTTGATGTTATTTGTAGTGCTATTTATAGCTGTACTGCTTGCAAATATTGCAACCTAAATTCCATAATAAGTAACTGATAGGTGAAGGTACAACTAGAAGAGATTCATCTAATCGAATCATTCCTAAAATTTGAAATAAAGCAATAGTATGAATTTAAAGTGCTCCATATTTCTTTCCAAACCACTTCCATATTCAGTGAAGAGCATTATTTATTCCGTTACACATCAGTAAAATAAGAATGATTTTAAACATCTCCGTACCGAAGTAAATTCTATTGATCTCGCTAGAACTATAAGACTGGGCCGAGTTCATTTCACTCGGAAACAGTACCGGTATACGCGTGTGACACAAAAATTCAGAGGAAGGCAGTCAAGGAAAAAGATTGTATTTACACTGTCACCGCACTACACGTCAATAGCATCAGTCATTTTTCTTTTCCTAAGCCACGGTCGCCCTTTTTAATGCGGCTTTTGACTCACTTTCAACGATAACGTTATTCACTTTTTACTGTCATATAATGGGTTCACTTTTCAGCACTGCTCCAGTACCCTGAGGTGAGAAAAGGAATTTGAGAGCGACTAGTATAATTGCAGATGGCGTTAGTATTACGTACACAAAGTATAATTGATCGTGAATTGGTACAGCTGTCGTTTGAGAGCTTTCCGAAGAGATTATGACGGTACGGCGGAAGTTACCGAAGTCTTAACTCGAATGGGGCGGGAGACATAGGACGTATCATTTCGGAAAGTGTAAACAACGTCAATATACGAGATCCACAGTGTAAAGAGTTTCTCGAGAAAATGCAACACCCATCACCATAGATAACACGGTTCGCTGACGGCCTACAGTTAATGCATGATAGCGCCGGCGTTAGTGTAGTGCGAAGACGCAAGCAGCAGTGCCTGAAATAACCGCAAAAACTAATGTGGCGCGCGCGTATAATGTACCCGTTAAGACAGCGCACCGCAATTCCGTGGAAATGGGCTATGGCAAGAGGCTGCCGACTCGAGAACCTTTGATGACAGCACATCATGACCTACAGTTTACTGGGCGTGTGACGAAATGCATTGGAACCGAGTAGGCTGGAAAACCGTGCCTTGGTCGGATGAGTCCCGATTTCACGGGGTAAGAACTAATAGTAGGGTTCGAGTGCAATGCAGATTTTACGAATCCACGAACCGAAATTGTCAACAAGGCACTGCGAAAGGTGGCTTTATAATGATGTGGGCTGTTTTTTCGTGAAATGGAGTGGGTACTCCTTCCAACTGAAGCGATCATGGATATGTTTATTTGGACACTGTCTGTAGTGAGCCATGGAATTCGTTTTCACAAACAAGGTCATTGTTTGTGACAATGCGCCAGATCTCTCGGCGATTGGCTTGAACATTCTGCAGGCATCGATAAAATGATTTGACCACCGGGATCGTCCGATATTAATCTCATCGTGACGTAATCGAGAGGTCAGTTCATGCATGCATGCAGTAACACATCCGCGATTATGGACGGCTATAGCGCGATCATGACTCATTATTCTCGCAGGAGACCTGTAGCGACTTCTTGAGCCCATTCCACATGGATCTGCTGCACTGAATTAGGAAAAATAGGGACCGGCATGATATTCTATCCGATGTCACCTCATTGTGTGAGGTTTGGAACTTAAATAGTGGGTACATTTCTGTGGAGACACTACACAATGGAATAGACTATTGTCGCTGATAGCATACTTTGTTGACATACCTACCTAACATACGAGCAAATGTACTCGCCCGTCCCACGTCACCGGAGTGTGTACAATCGAGGGATACAGTCACTTTGGAGCGAGCGAGTTGATCAACTTTGAATGTTAGATGTCGTACAGCATGACAATGTCATCAAGGTCCTCAAGAGGCGTGCGGGAAATCGGCATTGCCGTACACAACAGTGACGCGTTGAGTAAAAGCCTTCTACGTAGGTTGGCAAACTGTGGCAAACATGCATCGGGCAGATCGTCCTAGCGTCTCTAAAGAAGTGTATTCTGTTGTCGCGTTACTGCACAGTGATCGACGACAGACGATTCGTGATCTCCCTCACGAAACAGGAAGACTGCATGCTACTGTGGTTCGCATTCTGAAGGAATGCCAGAGTATGGGAAATATTGCATCACAATCGGTTTCGCGGAAATGCAGAAATGGCTGCGTTACGACGCTGATCAGTCGCACTTGGAGCGCTATGAGCGCGAAGGGGAGGCTTTCTTACGCCGTATTGTAACACTGGATGAACCAAAACTAAAATGCTAATCCAACGAACGGCGTCATTATGGGTCGCCGCAAAAGTCGAAAGTGCGTCAGAGCCCCAGTATGGTGAAAGATACGACTGTGATGGTGTTAACCTAATCCATTACGTTCATACAGGTCAGACCATCAATGCACAGTACTTCCGTTCGTTTTTTGCAGCATCATTTGCGACAATTTGGCAGATAATGCCCGAGCTCAAACGGCGCAATCTGTGACTGCTCTGTTCGGTCGAAGGGACTGCACTCGAAGTCCTGGTGACTTTGATCTAATTCCAAGGATTAAGGTACCACTTTGTGTCATTCGATTCAGAACTGTTCCGCCTATTGGACAGGAAGTAGAACGCTACACTGGCAATATCAACAGAAGAGGCTCTGCTAACAGTATACTATGCCTCCTACATCGATGGCAACGGGTTCCACACAACGCCGGTGACTACTTTGAAGACAGTAACAGGTGAAAACATGTAACGCTTGTGCATCTGTTGTGAATAAATAGTAGCCATAATTTAAGTTCCATCCCTTCTACGCGCAACACGAAAACATAGAGCCGTTTTCCCCAGTCATGTACGAAGCAAATTTGCAAACAAATATTAATAATACAATTCAGTCCCCTGTTGCTAGATCACCATCCAGCAGACACATTGTTCGAAGTGGAGACTGTGACCCACTCGATGCCTGATGTATTCTTTCTTGACCATTTTGCCTCCACATGATTCTTTCTCGTCTTTGCTGTCGAATTATCCTCCGCGTTTTTTTCTCCATTTTAAATCACGAGTTTGATGGATCATAATGAATCATATAGTAACAGGTATTTGTTTCTGTTTGCTCTCAGGTTGCCTCCCAAATGAGTTCCGGTGCAGTAACTCCTGCATAGACCTGGTGCGGCGCTGTGATCGCGAACCCAACTGCCCTGATCAGGAGGACGAAACTGGCTGTGGTGAGTATTCATGCGTTACTATATTTTCTCTGGTCAATAGGCACTCATCGCCGCATCACTCCTGTCTGAAAGTGATAGCATCAGCTGTGGGGCAACTGCAAAGGAAGCGCTTTTGTACTAAACATGTATAGTGTCTGAGTGAATAACAGCTAATTTCGTTAACTATTGGTCTCGAGTTTTGATATATAACAAGAAAAAGATACATTTATACTACCATTAAACATATATTTTTTAAATTATTTACCATCTTTTTGACAGTTTTAGTTATTTTATTATAACACAATCTAGATTTTGATCGTTGTGGTGGGACAAAGGGAAAACGTGGTGAAGAACTTTAAATTGTCAAAATAATCTCGTATCATACCAAACTCGTCCTAAATTTGGTTCAGTGTCATTAAGAAAACTTGTTTGTAGCTCTTATGGTCAGTTGCTAAGTAAATATTTATAAGAAACTTCCTGGCAGATTAAAATTGTGTGCCGGAACCGGGACTCGAACCTGGGACCTCTGCCTTTCGCGGGCAAGCGCACTACCGACTGTGCTATCCCGACACGACTCACGATGCCGCCTCACAACTTTACTTCCGCCAGTACCTCGCCTCCTACTTTCCAAACTTCACAGAAGCTCTCCTGCGAACCATGCAAGACTAGCACTCCTGGAGAAAGGAGTGCTAGTCTTGCATGGTTCGCAGGAGAGCTTCTGTGAAGTTTGGAAAGTAGGAGGCGAGGTACTGGCGGAAGTAAAGTTGTGAGGCGGCATCGTGAGTCGTGTCGGGATAGCACAGTCGGTAGTGCGCTTGCCCGCGAAAGGCAGAGGTCCCAGGTTCGAGTCCCGGTTCCGGCACACAATTTTAATCTGCCAGGAAGTTTCATATCAGCGCACACTCCGCTGTAGAGTGAAAGTTTCATTCTAAATATTTATAAGTTTTCTAATGTCACCTAGCAACTTAACACCTCTCGTGAACCGTAACACCAAACTTCCCGCAATAAAGAAGGCGCAGAGACGTCCGCTGCCCCGTGACCATCGGCTAACTTCATATGACGGTCAGCTCTGTGATGCCGGTCAGTTCTGCGGCGACGCAGCTCCTTTTTATTGCAGTACCTCGATCGACCATGAAACAAACAGAAATAAACACAAGACATTTTTTAAGTATCACATCATAAAAATCATTACTGAACATTCAATCAATCGTTTTCATTAATACGTAATCTTTAATTTTCATCTCCTGCAAAACAAAGCTTATATGGGAGAGTAGGGTTTCACAAATCCGTCCCGCTAATCGTGTAACTATTTTCGAGTGTCTCAGGTTTAAAACTAATAATATAGTAAGGCCAGTTTACAACTCACAACTTCGAATCGAAGTGCGGCAGTCGGAGGTGATAGTTGTATGACTGTGTTGTGTGCCTGTGTGAATTCGTGAGTGTTCTATTTTCTGAAGAAGGCCATAGCCGATAGCTGAATGTGTTGTATGTGTGTGTTTTGTATGTGCCTGTCGCAGCTCGTCGGCACGTCTTTGCGGTGAGTTGTAAACTGTCATTACTATATTATTAATTCCAACTTGGACTTCCCATTATTATATCAGGTTTAAAACTCTTTGATACACCTAAACTACATATAATTGTCACAGCAACATATGTTAGGTTTCATAGAACCTGTTTTCAAGTTGCAAACATCATTACAAACTGAAAATACATTTTATTCTGCAAATGCAGGGCCGAAACATGTGAATAGTAAAATTTTTCAATTAAAATGTCCCTCCTGTGCTTAATTTGCACAAATACACACCATAAAATTTAGTTTAGTATCTCTTCATTACATGTGCAAAGTAACTTTGGAGCAGTTGCTTTGAAATATATTCAGAGTATGCCAAGTAATAAGAAACGTCTTTGTTTGTTGGAGTACTCTCGCACTTGTGTTATTGATTAATTCACATCTTGCCTTTGCAGCTTGTCTAAATCCTGAAGTTTCAGTTTATCGTATCGTTGCATTACCACACCACTGGAATACTATTTGTCCAATAATTATTGCATATTCGCATTCCGGTGCATCTCCACCATAAACGTTTACACGGGCTAACTTCCGAATAAAACCTACCGTGTCACTCGTCTTACAGTGTGAGTTTCTCAACTATGTAAATTAAGACTTAGAATAATCGTCTGCCTTTAAAGAAAACATACATTAGTAGAAGAGAAGCTATCGATTATAATCTAATATTTTTCTTGAAAATCTAGTTATTTTACACAATACATTCATCGCAGATCGCTGGTCTTCCTACGGATAATGATTGTCATGACTGTGTAAAGCCAGCAGAAGGCGTGCACATCATGGTACAGCCGCGGCGGAGTGACCGGGCGAATTGAGGCGCTATGCTCCGATGCGCGAGGCCATTCCCCGTCGGAGGTTTGAATCCTCCCTCGGGTGTGGATATTTGTGCTGTCTTTAGTATAAGTTAGTTCATAAGTTTGTAAGTTTAGGGACTGATAATCCCGCAGTTAAGTCCCACAAGCTTAGCAAACATTTGAACATTATGGTCTAGTCGTCCATCTACATACAGGGTGTTTCACTAAGTGTGTTTGCCTCTGTAACTTATTAAATAATAGGTGACGGGAAATTTTAATGCGGTGGGTCAACACAAAACTGTTACATTTTCTGCGGAGCTATGAACATAGTTTATTGTATCAGATTCCAAAGAGTTGCACAAAGATATAATTTTTTTAAGTGGAACAATAATTTTTTCTATCGTATATTGGATTCGTTGAAACCAGCTGCATCCAAATCAATTTCAACTACATTCCTATCACTGTTAGTTTGGGAGCTACAACCCTTCAAAGTTTCAGGGGCAGATACCACACGCTGTACATAATACATGGCTGCGTGGTGGGAGATGGATGTTATGGCGGTGGGAAGTTGATTTACATGAGATGTTCAAATGTGTGTCCATATTCCTGAATGCATAATGCAATGCCTAATGAAGGATATCTCATGGCATACGCCGTGGCTGCTTCAGTGGCATCGTGTCGGCTTCTCGCTCCGAGCATCAGCAAAATGTCAACGTACTCGTTGTGTGTGTATGCCATTGTCATCCGATGTCAGTAATTGTGGTATATTGAGCCCCGGTTGTTTGTGTGGCTCCAACTGTCGGGTATACGGCAGTGTGCGGCGACAGTCGGCAGTCTAACAGTGCATCGAGGAAGCTTTTCGCTCCGTGACACCGGCGACGTTACAACTCGGCCGCACGACATTTAGAAGGCGCATTGCATTATGCGCAGCGTTTGTGGTATCTGCCCCTGAAACTTTGAAGGGTTGTAGCTTCCAAACTAACAGTGATAGGAATGTAGTTTAAATTGATTTGGACGCAGCTGGTTTCAACGAATCCAATGCACGATAGAAAAAACCATTGTTCCATTTTAAAAAATATATCGTTGTGCTGTAACTCTTTGGAATATGATACAATAAACCATGTTCATAGCTCCGCAGAAAGTGTAACATTTCTTGACCTACCGCATTCAAATTTCCCGCCACCTATTATTTTATAAGTTACAGAGGCAAACACACTTAGTGAAACACCCTGTATATATTGCCGGATGACCGAAAACAGCCGGCCGCGGTGGCCGAGGGGATTGAGGCGCGCTAGTCACAGTCTGCACGACCACTACGGTCGGGGGTTCGAATCCCCCCTCGGGCATGGATATTTGTGCCGTCCTTAGTGTTAGCTAGTTCATAAGTAGTTTGTAAGTTTAGGGACTGATGACCACGTAATTTAGTCCCATAAGCTGTACAAACATTTGAACATTTTTTTACCGAAAACAAATTCATAGTATAGGGCTTGATCTTTTCTTTCAAAGGACGACATCTCACACAAATTCAAAACTACTACCCTCAATGGATTTTAACAATCGTTTCGTCTATATGCGCAGCTAACATTCGCAGTTAATCTCACCCGTACTTCCCTCATTACAATGTTCACCTTGTTGCTCATACTAATTCATGACTATAATTTAGGTACAGATGATCATTTATGGTGATTAGGATACAGTTGTGAACACCAATGACAGTCTGACGATTTTTCAAATTACTCGGCTCTTACATTACATGCCGGAACAATCACCTCCACCTTAGACGCCCTAATATAGAAGTAATGACATAACTAATTCAATAAAATAACTACATTCTTCTGAAGGGTTTGTATCTTTCTGCCTATGATAATTTATAGAGGAGTAATTGAGAAAAATAATCGAACATTAAAGGCAGACAAAGTTAGCAAATAAATTTTAAATATGTCAGCATACATTTTTCCCTTTATTGTTATTTCACACCTCCTCGCTCCATATTGGGGGAGGGAGCTCTCAGCAGTCAGTGGTACAATTAGCCCGCTCTTCAGGCGAATGTCATTAAAGTTTGCATGGAAAATAGATATAGGTGACATATAACAAAAAGCTTTAAATGGTTTGAAAATCTTAAATTGGTGACATGAATGGGACATATCTCCATAAAATTGCCAGTTTAAATACATGCTTAAATAGTGGTGATAGACTTATAGCCGTTCGTAAGGGCATCATGTTCTAAGGCTACGGACTGGGCGGCCGTTCCTCCGGAGGTACAAACTCTCCCTGGAACATGGATGTTTGCGTTGTTCTCAGTGTAAGTTAGTTTAAGTAGTGTGTACGTGTAGAGACTGATGACCATAAAGTTTTGTCTAATGTGTTTATAAACAGTTAAACGTTTGATAAAATTACTGGAGAAATACGCTTTTCTAGTCAGCACAATGATAATATCACTATCTCCTGATCTTATGTAGAGCTTACTAAAATAAGTAACGGTTAAAGAAAAGAAAAAATATGACGTTCAGGAAAATAACTTAAAAATAGAGAATTTGATATTGAAGAAGCACATATGTACGCTAGAGTTAGACGTTAATATGAACTACATATAAAATCGCTAGGTGGAGTAGGTTCTGATGGCGAAGAAAATTGTTCAAGGACGAGATGAACTGGTAAAGGGATAGTAATAGTAGCAGTGGTATTAGTAATAGTAGTAGTAGTAGTAGTAGTAGTAGTAGCATTTATTAAGTTACAGGAAATTAAAAAAAAGTATAATACGTATATACAAGTATGCATGTAATTGATAGTGAAGTTGGACAAGCATGGATCAGGTAGTCAACAGTATGAACTATTTAGAAATTTGTCGTAAGTAATTTAGGGGAACCACAAGCATCTTAAATAAGTATGATCCGATGAGAATTAACTCCATCCACCGGCACATAATGTGCAACCTGTTTCAGCTCATCCCTAATGTTCCTTCTTTTTATTATTATTTTTAAATCCACAACAGTTGTGTTCATCAATAGTTTAGAAACTTAGGTTTTCTCTTAACCCAGGTTAAGAGAAAAGTAAGAGAAATATAAATTTAAAGATGGTACAAGCAACAGTGATAAAACTTATCGTAACTATTGCCAGCCCCGAAAACAATGTGCATGTGGGGAACATCAATAACTATTGCTTCAGATATCGAATATGACGGTCTAAGGCCGTGATAGAGAAATAGAAACACTTATTGAGCTAATATGTCGATGAGACATAGTATACATAATAAAGACAGAGGCCACATTGCTATTATCAACATTTGTAATATTAAAAAAGAAAAAAAAATGAATTCATTCAACATGTCAAAGAGCTAGCTTGCTTCGGCGCTTTTAGGGCTTTATAAACTTCATTTTTGACAAACAGTTTTCTCCAAATTGTTTCTTGTCTTGTAACTTTGTTGATTTTCCCGGCGTAATAGTTGTTGGTGTTCTTCACGGGTTTGTGGCCGGATTACGTCGTTCTGTTGACACGATATTTCGGTGGTCCACCTGGCCGTCATCTTCAGGTGGACCGCTGAAATATCGTGTCAACAGAACGACGTAATCCGACCGTAAACCTGTGAAGAACACCGTTTCTTTCCTCATCTGTAAGAACAAAGCAGAATTAAACCTGTTTAATCTTAAATCTTATAAAATAGGCTGTATGTGTGTGTATATGTATGTTCCACATATCCTCCTAAACTACTGGACCGATTTCATCCACACTTGGTACACATGTTCCTTAATATCAGGAAACAATCATTGTCGGGTTAAGCATCACCTACGACACATACGTAACGAGTCATGACGACATAAACAATGAGTTGCGAGAAAAACTGCTGCATCAAACGATAATGCTGCACATTTCCTCCTAAGCCACTGGACCGATTTCAACCAAATTTGGTGCACATATCCCTTACGTCAGATAACAATTGCGGTAGGAGTACGAACCACATACGACATACGGCTCAGGAGATATAACATCATAAACAATAAGAGTTGCAAGAAACTGCCACATAATGCGACGAGACTTTATGAATACAGTATATGAGAATGACAGTACTGAGCGACTTGCAATAAACTTTGAACATAATTTCAAACATTTATTAAACTTTTTCCCGCTATCAACCATAGCAAAATGATGAAAGAAAAAAAGTTCCTCACTTACTACTTTTCCACTGTTTATGGAGTAAAACTACGCCATTTTGTATGACGTTACAATTTGTAATTGGTACACAACAAATTGTAGCCGCAGGAAATTTTACAGACAGTATACATATATACAGATGAATGTACGTTCGAAATTGTATCACAGTACGACTCGTAGTTCATGAGATATGAGGACGTAAACAGTAACGTTCATGGGAAACCTCCCAGTCGAGCATCACCTTTTAATCAATTACTTCTTTACTTCTAACCATATTCGCAACAGATTTTACCGACATACAGAACTTATACAAAACAATATATTCCTGCAAAATTTTACAATTATACAAATCTATACTGATAATAAATCTGTAAATGTATGCCTGTCGCTGTTCGTTTCAATCATCAAAATTACTGGACGAAATTTCATGCGGTTTTCACAAGAAACATGAGCGCAGATTGGTTCAGGATCTAGACATGATTTCACCACGAAGTGTTTTCATAGACCGTCGTGTCGGTCTGTCCATCATTAGAAACCACTTCTCCAACACTACTTCACGAATTCGCATGGCGTTTTCACAGGTAACTTCAGTGTACCCACAGTTTAACGTGTTTCATCGACAACTATCATGTCTATATTTCTCTTTCATCTCCAAAACTAATAGACAAATTTTCAAGGGTTTTTCACAGGAAACGTGAGGGTATCTTGCGGGTACAGAAACGCTTCATTTCACAAAATCTACTCAGAAAAGGTAAGTTACCACAGTTAAAACATTCCTCTGAAAGCAATCGCATTTGTATATTTGTGGAGTGTAATCTCAAAAAGTACTAAATGAACATTCATGTGGGTATCACAGATAAATAGAGAATATCCTGGGGCAACCCATAGGCTTCATTTAATCAAAATCAGAACAGGAAAGTAAAAAATATCTTAATTTGAAGTTTTAGGTATAATTAATGCTTGGAAAGAAAGGTGTAATGCAGCAATGGACCAACAGGTAGCGCAGCGGGTGTTCGTGTGAAGTTCAGGGCAGCGATTGGATTATTACCGTTTGAAAATACTACTTACTCTTTGACTTTTCAAATTTACCATATTTCTGAAGATCGTTTCCTTGATTATGTTCTACGAAGTATGATTCAACGCAATAAATATAAAACTGATACAATCCTCGCCGTGTTTCATCCATACATTTACATACTGACATCACAGTCAAACGTATATGTACAACTGCTATGGAAGTTTAAATCTCACGCTTGGAGCGACAATAGTGCATCTTATGGAAAGAGAGCCAACCGTAAGTATAATAATTGTTTTCAGTGATTTTCTAATTCATTAGGGAAATACTTATTACTTATTATATTTCAGCTCTCCATGACTAAGCCCATTGTCTAGACATATGAATGATCATGAAATAAATGTTTTAAATGGCGAATATAACCGATGTATGATGTAATCTACGTCATATTCATGAAGATATGCCGATTTCTAACACGTTTCGAAAACGTATTAAAAAAAAGACACATTTTTATGCGGTTTTCACAGGACATTTGAGCTAAGACTGGGGCAACATATAGGCACGATTACATCAAAATGAGATACATCGCAATCTTAAGTGTTTTCAGTAACTGTCTGTTCATCTATTAGAAATATCTAATCACCTAAACTTCTTCACGGATTTCCATGGAGCAACTTCGTTTCATAAAAGTGGGATCAGGGAAATAGTTTTAGATGTAGGTTACGCTTGAAGTATGGATGCGTAGTACAGGAAACGAGCGACAGAGGCGCTGTAGTGCATCTAAGAACTAATAAATACCGCTGCTGCATAATGAGTATGGGGTAGTACAACGAGGAAGCGAACGTCTATGACAGAATTAAGCAATGTTATGTCTACGAATACCAACAAACATTTAACAGAGTGTTACTTTGACAGTAATTGTTATAAAATGTGGTACTGCAATCATATTTCATTTCAAAAAATTACAAGTCCTCACTGAGCAAAGTCGTTGTTCGCTTCCAGTCCATCCTTTGTGAATCATGCTTCAGGTGCTGAAAATTGGTGTCTGTGAACTCTGGATAATTCCGCTTCACGTGCTGCGTGTGTGATTCGCCGAGTCGTGCGCTAGGCGGGCGGGGCTGTACAAACCGCTGTTATAAGCTATTGTTCGCGAGCCAAAAATGCATAAAAATACTTGCAGTGTGTTTTAGTAGCTAAAATTTCAGCAGTGAATTTGTCTTATCCCTGTGTAAAAATGTCAGCGTACGTTTCGACATGTCTTATTGGACAGTTTCCTTGTCTCTTATGATGGCAGATTCGATTGAAATATTACAATCAAACATTTATGAGTTAGGTGTAGGGCGTATGATATGAAAAGCAGCAACTACAAAACGAAATTAATGTCTGTGGGAAACAGATTTAAACATATTGAGTGCCAAACAGGAAGAACAAAGGTAGATAAGGTGGACAGATTCAAGGACTTGGTTGTACGTAATCACAGGATGTCCACATAGTGAAACAACTGGAATCAAGGTATAGGAAAGCTAATGCAGTGAGTGCTCAGCTAAGATCTACTCTATTCTGCAAGAAGGAAGTCAGTACCGAGACTATGCTAGTAGTACCCCGCTCTATCTTTCGACCAACTTTGTTTTACGGTGCAGGTACCAGTAGATGGGAACAGTGACAGGAGGGTGTCCAATATGAGGAAATCAAAGAAAAAGTGGGAAATAAAACCGCAGATGAACTAATTAGAACGAACAGGATGAGATGTTGATCTGCATGAATGGGACATTCACCTGTTACTGTCCTACAGAGTAGTCAACAGCATTGTCTAGAACCCTTTGCCAGCGACGTGGAAGGCGTACTATACTGTTTGCAGAGCCTGTTCTGTTGATAGCGCGAATGGAGAGGTCTGCTGCCTGTCGAATCTCTGGATCAGCTCTGAACCGAAAGATACGAGTGGTTTCTTCATCTTTGAAAGCACATCAAAGTCAACAGTATGCACTTCTTGTTCTGAGACGCTACGACGATTTTCCCGATACATGTCTGCCACTGTTTGCCAATGTTCGTAGGACGCTTTTACTCACGCGCCACTGTTCTGTACGGCAATGTCGATTCCCCGCACGCCTCTTGAAGAACTTCATGACACTATCGTGCAGTACGACCTCTGGCACATTGAGTCTTTATCCAAATCCGTAGTTCCTCTTTCGAAACATAGAGACACCGTTGCGTTAGACCGCTCGCTCACAAGTGACTACTTCCTTCGAATTTGCGCACGACAGTGACGTGGAACGGGTGAGTCCATTTGCTCGGAGGTAAGGTACGTATGTCAACGTGTGCTGTCAGCGACAATAGTAGATTGTATTGCATATTGTATCCACAGCATGGTTGCCACAATTTGTTCCATCCCTCGTATATATGATGTTGTGGTCTTCAGTGCGGAGACTGGTTTGATGCAGCTCTCCATCCGACTCTATCTTGAGCAAGTGTCTTCAACTCCTCATAAGAACGGCAACACACATCCATCTGTATCTGTTTACTATATTCGTCTCTTGGTCTCCCTCTGCGATTGTTCCCCAACACACTTCCCTGCAATGTTAAATTAACGATTCCTTCATATCCAAGAATATGTCCTATCAATCGATTCCTTCTTTTAGTAAAAATATGCCAAAAATTACTTTTCTCTCAAATTCTGTTCAGTAGTTCCTCATTAGTTACGCGATCTATCCACCTAATCTTCAGCATTCTCCTGTAGCACCACATTCCAAAGTCTCTATCTTCTTCCTGTGTAAATTATTTATCGTCCAAGTTTCATATCCGTACAAGGCAAAACTCTACACAAATGCGTTCAGAAAGGACTTGGTTATATTTAATGTTCGATGTTGGCAAATTTCTCTTTTTCAAAAACAATTTTATTCCCATTATCTTTATGCATTTTATATGTACTGCGAATCTCATATGTTATTTTACTACCCAACTATCAAAAGCCATCTCACCTTTATTACATCGTTACCTAATCTAATCCCATCAACATCGCCTGATTTTCTGAGACTGCATTCTATTACCCTTGTTTTGTTCTTCTTAATGTTCATCGTATACGCTCCTTTCAACACACTGTCCACACCGTTCAAATGCTCTTCCAGATCCTTTGCTGACTCTGACAGAATTACAATGTCATCGTCAAGACGCAATATTTTTATTTCTACATCCTGAACTCTAATTCCTTCTCCACATTCCTCTGTGATTTCCTTCACAGCTTGCTCAACGAACAAATTGAATAAAATTGGAGAACGCTACAAGACTGTGTTACTCACTTCCCAACCACTGGACCCTTTCATGATTTTCGACTCTAATAATTACTGTCTGGCTTTTGTACAAGTTGAACATAACTCTTCGCTCCCCATGTTTTTACCCCTGTCACCTTCAGAATTTGAAAGAGTGGATCCCAGTCAACATTGTCAAAAGCTTTATCCAGATGTTAAGATGCTAAAAACGTAGTTCCTTAATCCATCTTTTAAGGTAAGTTGTTAAGTGAGTATCGTGTCCCGTGTTCTCCTGAAGCCTTTCCATCCTTTTGTAAATAACTCGTGTTAAAATTTTGCAACCATGACTTATTAAACTGATGGTTCCGTAATTTTCACACTGTCTGCACCTGCTTCTTTGAATTGGGTATTATTACATTTTCTTTAAACTCTGAGGGCATTTTGCCTATCTCACACATCTTACTCATCAGGTGAAATAGGTTTGACATGGTTGGTTCTCTCAGAGAATCCAGTAGCTATGAGGGAATGCCATCTATTCCAAAGGCATTGTTTTGACTTAGGTCTTTCAGTGCATTGTCAAATTCATCTCTCAGTATAGTCTCTCCTTTATCTTCATCTACTTTCTCCTACCTTCCCACAAAATTGTCTCGCAGTTCATTTACTTTTTAAGAGTCCCTCTGTATAGTATACTGTTTCCACCTTTCAGAGTACTTGGGCGCCGTGCTGCGGTGCGCGCGGCCGATCGCCGTCGGAGGTTCGAGTCTTCCCTCGGGCACGGGTGTTCGTGTTGTCCATTGATTAGTTTGCATTAGTTTAAGTAGTTTGTAAGCTATGGACTAATGACCACTCATTTGAGTCCGATAGATCTACAAACATTTGAATCCATCTTTCCTTCTTTACTCAGTTTTCCACCCGAGTCCTTGACATTCATTCAGCTATTTTTCTTGTCTCCAAATGATTTTATTTTCATGTGGGCAGTAGGCAGTATCTATTTTCCCCTAGTTATACATTCGTCTACACATTTGCATTTGGCTTCTAGCCATTCCTAGTTAGACTTTTGCGCTTCCTGTCAATGTCATTTCTTAGTCGTCTGTACTCAATTTTACTTGGTTTATTTATTGCACTTTTATACTGTCTGCTTTCATCAATTCAGTTTAGCTTTTCCTGTGATATGAAAGGATTTAATTTAGGTCTTGCCTCTCTACCCGTTTGTTTCTCTGCTGCCTTGACTATCTCATTTTAAAAGCGACCCATTCCTCTTCTACTGTTTTATTTTCCTCCGTTTCTGTCAATTATTGCCTAAATCAAAATCTGAAATTCTCAAGACCTCCGTTCCTTCAATTTGCCTAGATCACATCTCCTTATATTTTTAACTTTCTGCAGTTTCTTCTGTTTCAGTGTACAGTTCATAACCAATGAGTCTATATCTGCCCCTGGATATGTCTTACGATTTAAAACCTGGCTCCGAAGTCTACGCCTTACCATTATAATATATATAAGGGCTTCCTGATATATGTAAGAGTGTGTTGTTGTTGTTGTAGTGGTCTTCAGTCCGGAGACTGGTTTGATGCAGCTCTCCACAATACCCTATCCTAAACAAGCCTCTTCATCTCCTGATAAGAACGGCGACTTACATCCATTTTAATTTGCTTACTATATTCATCTCGATCCTTTCTCTTAGCCAGGGTACACAAAAAAAAATGTTCAAATGTTTGTATAGTCTATGGGACTTAACTACGGGGTCATCAATCCCTAAACTTACAAACTACTTATGAACTAACTAAGACTAAGGACGGCACAAATATCCATGCCCGAGGGGGGATTCGAACCCCCGACCGTAGTGGCCGTGTAGACCGTGACTGTAACGCCTCAATCCCCTCGGCCACCGCGGCCGGCCAGGGGTATACCAGAAATTCCTTTTCTCCCCAATTCTGTTCAGTACCTCCTCATTAGTTAGGCGATCCACCCACCTAATCTACAGCATTCTTCTGTAACACCACATTTCAAAAGCCTCTATCCTCTTCCTGGCTGCACTGTTTACCGTCCATGTTTCACTCCCATACAAAGCAACACTCCACACATATGCCTTCAGAAAGGACTTCCTTATGCTTAACTTAGTGTTCGATGTTAACAAATTTCTCTTTTTCAAAAACGCTTTTCCTCCCATTGCCATCCTGCATTTTATATCCTCTGTACTGCGACCATCATTTGTTATTTTTTTGCCCAAGTCACAAAATTCATCTACCTCCTTTATTCCTTCAGCATTACCTGATTTTCTTTGGCTGCACTCCATTACCCTTGTTTTGTGTGTATGAAAGGAAAATATAGTAGTGGTTTTTAAAGTATTTATAATATTTATATAGTACCTTTATTATATTTATGCAATAACTTACACGTAAGACAACATTTATACTTATATGTAGCTTGTTTTATTTTAATACACAAGCGTTTCATAATGGACCAATATAGTTGAATCAGAAGAATTATTCACGGTTCTGAAACATTAATATGACCCACCTCCTCTGCTCGACGTAAGCGTGCAATAACCACTCAATGATACCAGGTGGTCGCACTGGTACCGAAGAACGTGTGAAGGTGACGGGAGAGGGGGATGAGGGATGACAGGGGTTGTGTAAAATATTGCAGACATGTTATGTGGACGTGGTTAAAAGTGGACATTTTGCATGTATTGTGTGAACTCTTGTGTTTTCGGCTTGTCCTGCAGCATGTATATTTCCCGTCGACCGACTACATTTAGTGAGGCAGCACAGAATGGCAGCGTGGACTAAGGCGCCATGCTACGGAATGCCGTTGCCGTCGCATCTACATCTACATACATACTCCGCAATTGACCGTAAGGTGCGTGGCGGAGGGTACACTGTACCACTACTAGGCACTTCCTTTCCTATTCCACTCCCAAATTGAACGAGGAAAAAAATAATGCCTATATGCCTCCGTACGAGCCCTAATTTCTCTTATCTTGTCCTTGTGATCTTTACGCGAAATGTAAGTAGGCGGCAACAAGATCGTACTACACTCAGCTCCACATTCCGGCCCTCTAAATTTACTCAACAGAAATTCACGGAAACAACGTCGTCTTTCTTCCAGCGATCCCCAATTGAGTTGCCGGAGCATTTCCGTGACACTCGCGCATTGGTCTAACCTACAAATCTGGCTGCTCGCCTCTGAACTGCCTCAATGTCTTCCTTCAAACTGATCTGCTGCGGGTCCCAAACACTTGAGCAATACTCAAGACGTGGTCGTACAAGCGTTTTATACGCGGTCTCCTTTACAGGTGAAGTACATCTTCCCAAAATTTTCCCAATAAACCGAAGTCGGCTGTCCGCCTTACTCACAACTGTCCTTACGCGTTCGTTCCATTTCATATCGCTCTGCAATGTTGCGCCTAGATATTTGAACGACGCGACAGCATCAAGAAGCTTACTACTAATGCTGTATTCGAACATTATGGGATCGTTTTTTCTACTCGTGCGCATAACCTTACATTTTTCTACATTGAGAGCTAGCTGAGAGCTGGAAATTTTGTGTAAGTTATCCTGTACGCTATTCCAGTCAGTTACAGACGACACCGTCCCATACACCACAGCGTAATCAGCAAACAGACGCAAATTACAACTTACTCTGTCCATCAGATCATTTATATAGATAGAAAATAATAGCGGTCCTATCACACTCCCCTGGGGCACGCCTTACGATACACTCGTCTCTGATAAACACTCGCCGTCGAGAACAACGTACTGCGTTCTATTACTTAGGAAGTCTTCCAGCCAGTCACAAATCTGTGAACCTATTCCATAAGCTCGTATCTTTGTTATCAGTCTGCAGTGTGGCACCGCGTCGAACGCCTTTTTGAAGTCGAGAAAAACACAACCTCTCGCTCACGGGTGTGTGAGTGTCTGCTCCCTCACAATGTCTATTGAGGTCGCTGATATGGATTGCCTGGCAGTAGGAGTCAGCACAATGAGCCTAATATGATAAACGTATAGTTCTGGGGGTGTCCGGATACTTTTTATGACGTAGTGTATGTCGGAGGCCCGCCGCTCCTGCCTTACTTTTCCACGTCGTGAGGCAAACCTCACCCCGCCGTAGCTTGGCAAGTGTCGCGCCTACTGCGTGGCCCACGCAGAAACTCTGCGTGTGGAGCAGGGGGCCGTTAATCTCCCTGCCGTCCTCGACAGCCGGAACCGGCGAGGGAAACTTTTAAACAGCCTTCGGTAGAAAACGCAAAGAAATCGCGTCTATTTAGTTCAGTGTTGCGGGAAATTGAGCATGACGCCACGGAGGCGAAGAATTTCTATATTCAAGAGAGCTGGGTGTGCTGCAGCGGACAGATTTGGTTCTATCAGTCATCCGAGTTTAGAGAAAAAAAAAATACGTGCCTGCCAAACACTCTGAAAATAATGGAGGAAACTATAGGAAACTTCCTGGGTTGAGGCAGAGCTAATTACTAAATAGATTTCAAAAGTACGAAGTACTTGGTACAAACTTACTGATTGTTGGGCCTGCAGTGAAATGTTGTTGGTATGGTCTTCAGTCCGGAGACTGGTTTGATGCAGCTCTCCACAATACCCTATCCTGAGCAAGCCTTTTCATATCCTCATAAGAACGACAACCAACATCCACTTGTATCCGTTTACTATACGCGTCTCTTGGTCTCCCTCTACAATTTTTACACCACACACTTCCCTCCAATGCTAAATTTACGATTTCTCGATGTCTAAGAATGTGTCCTACCAAGCGATCCCTTCTTTTAGTCAGGGTATGTCAAAAATTCCTTTTCTCGCTAATTCTGTTCAGTACCTCTTCATTAGTTATGCGATCTACCCACCTAATCTTCAGCATTCTTCTGTAGCACCACATTTCAAAAGCCTCTATTCTCTTCCTGTCCGCACAGCTTATCGTCCATGTTTCACTCCCATACAAGACAATACTCCATACAAATGCCTTCAGAAAAGACTTCCTTACACTTAAATTAATATTCGATGTTATCAAATTTCTCTTTTTCAAAAATGCTTTTCTTCCCATTGCCATTTTGCATTTTATATCCTCTGTGCTGCCACCATCATTTGTTATTTTACTGCTCAAGTAACAAAACTCATCTACCTCCTTTATTTCTTCGATACCTAATCTAATTCCTTCAGCATCACCCGATCTTCTTAGACTGCACTCCATTACCCTAGTTTTGCTGTTGTTAATGTTCATCTTATAAGCACCTTTCAACAGACTGTCCATTCCGGTCAGGTCCTTTGCTGTATCTGACACAATTACTATGTCGTCGGCAAAACGCAATGTTTTTGATTCTTCCCCCTGAACTTTAATTTCTTCACCAAATTTCTCCTTGCTTTCCTTTACAGCTTGCTCAGTGTACAAATTGAGCAACATTGGAGAAAGGCTACAACCCTGTCTTATACCCTTCCCAACTGGTGCTTCCCTTTCATGCCCTTCGAGTCTAATAACTGCGGTCTGGCTTTTGTACAAGTTGTAAATAACTCTCCTTTCCCTGTATTTTACTCCTGCTGACTTCAGAATTTGAGTGTATTCCAGTCAACATTGTCAAAAGGTTTCTCCAAATATATGAAATATATGTCTTGAATGGACGATTCGCTGCTTATAAATTTATTAGTTCTTCACAACACCTGTTTCGGTAGTTTGCGATTACCAAGTGCCTGCATGTATATAAGAATCACTTTAAATTGTCGCCTTACAGGGGCGTTCATATTTCTTTCTTTAGTACGTCTGTGGCCCAGAGCTAATGCAGTGTTTCTCCCTTCTTTCCTCCCTGGACTGCATTTCTTTTCTCTTCCCCTCCCTTCTTATCCTCACTCCTTCCCCTCCACACTGAGGGACTGATGACCTTAGCACTATGATCCCCCTGTCCCCAACAACCCATCCATCCATTAAACTGCCGCATATCCCGAAACGGAATAGAATAAAACTACTTACATCACTAAAACTCCTTTATTTTCCAATGTATGATTCTTCATATTAATACACTTGTTTCAACGATGTTACCATCTCGAAAATCAGATTCTTCCACGCCTGCAAAATTGTTGTCAACACCGACAATCATTTGTACATTTGATGTGAATCTTCGGCCACGAAGTAAAACCTAAATAAATAAATAATCAGTTTTGAGAACAGATGGACGACTCACGGAGGCATCAACTGAATAAGGCGGGTGTGGCAACAATTCGTACCTTGGTGGAATTTTGCCAGGGTGAAGGGACATGGGTGCGAGTTGATGGAAGATGACTTTCTTCCTTGCTAAACCTGGCCTTTGGGGCGCCGTGCTGCAGTGCGCGCGGATGTTCGCCTTCGGGCATGGATGTTTGTGTTCTCCTTAGGTTAGTTTACCTTAGTTTAAGTAGTTTGTAAGCTACGGACTAATGACCATGCAGTTGAGTCCGATAGATGCACAAACATTTGAACATTCAAATCTGGCCTTGATTCGCGTGTCTTCTGTTGTAATTTGTCTAGGACGTTAGCATAGTATTCTCCAGTACTTATTTTCCCAGTTGGGAAATAATCTTCAACCAGAATCCCTATCGCATAGCTTGACTTTTCCAGCCGTAAGAATCGTCTTGAATTTCTTTGGTAGCGCAGAATCAGCATATTTCCACCGCTTATGTGATTGTTTGTCTCTTTTTTTCTGTGGGTTATAGTAGCGCACCCAAGTTTCATCTGCGGTCACAAACTGGTGCAAAGAATCTGTTTGTTTCTCCTAAAACGAACCAAACATTGTTCCGCCTTTGCAATGATTTCTTGAGTAGTGACCCATCTCGGCCGACCACTACGCAGATCATCATCCAAGCTTTCCCGACCAAATTGAAATTAAAATTCATTTCTCCACTTGGCAACAGCTGAATTTGATGGAGCAGATGAGAGTCCGCCAGTGTATTCGGGAAATTAGTCCCCTTTTCTCTCATATTCTTTACTAGCTGAAAACCCGGCGTTGGCCAGGTTTTTATTTATTCCTGCCATTTTTCATGTATATATTCATTTGTATAAGGACTGCATACCTGTAAAATCTCTTGGAAATACAATTACTAGTAGAGAACTAATAGATTAAAACTTTCTGAGCGATGGGGCGGTTTTCCATTAACGTTACTATTCATGTGCTCAAATCTCATGAACTACGTGTCGTATTGTGATACAATTAAGAAGGTACACTCAACTATATGCGTGTATACTGTTTGTAAAATTTCCTACAACTACAATTTGTTGTGTAGAAGTTATAAATTGTAACGTCATACCATACCGTAGTTTTACTCCATAAATGGCGGAAAAGTAGTAAGCGAGAAACTTTACTCCTTGCATCATTTTGCTATGGTTGTCAGCCAGAAAAAGTTTAATAAAGGTTTGAAATTATGTTTAAAGTCTGTTGCAAGTAGCTAAGTACTTTCATTCTCATATGCCGTATTTATAAAGTGTTATTGCATTATGTGGTAATCTTTTTTGCGATAACTATTGTTTATGACGTCATATCTTCTGAACCATGTTTCGTATGTGATTCTTATCCCTGCAGCAACTGTTATCTCACGATAAGGAATGTGTGTACCAAATATGGTTGAAATCTGTCCAGTGGTTTAGCAGAAAATTAGCACCATTGTTGCTAAATGCAGCAGTTTTTCGCGTATCTCATTGTTTATGACGACATATCTCGTGAACTATGTATCATACGTGATTATTACACTTACGGCGACGGTCCTTATGGATTGAAGCTTACGTATTCAAAATTTCATAAGGATTGGAACAAAATTGTAGATTGGTATACAACAGGTACACACAAAAAAAGGGAGATTCTGCTTTATATACATGTTTGAGATGAAGTATTTAATCACTGGTGGAATCTCGATTTTTTTTCTATCTTCGTAAATCACTATGAGGGAACTCTCTTCCACCGAGCGACGTGGAGCAGTGGTAACACACTAGAGGATTGGGAGGATGCTGGTTCAAATCCACCTCCGGTCATCCAGGTTTTGGTTTTCCGTGATTTCCCTAAATAACTCCAGGCTAATGCCTGGATGGGTCCTTTCAAAGGGCACGGACGATTTCCTTCCCCCATCCTTACCCAAACAAACCGGGCGTAAGCTCCGCCTCTAATGACCACGCTGTCGACGGTGCGTTAAACACTAATCTTCCTTCCTTCCTTTAGCTCTCTTGCAAGAGCACTGCCATGGCACGTGTTTACAGGCAACAATCCAATGGATATCACGTGAACAACTCGTTGTGTTAGCGTTGAGAACTTGTCAATGCTCATGTATTCATGTCCCTTAATTAAAGAAATTATGTATGTAACTCGACTTACGTGTACGTTGTCCTGACTGGTATACATAACTTCTGATGTCAATGTCTCATTTATATACGCATGTCAGGACATCGTGAAGGTGAAGTCAATTTACAAACAAAGTTTCGTTATTTAACATCCATAAATAATACGACGAATGAGTGTATGTAATTGTTCTAAACACGCAGGAACTTGATAATGGATAACTACCGACGCAGCTGTCATAGACAACTAATAAACATATAAGCAGTGGAATGGACCTTTCTTTCCAATGTATTTGGCTTAAAGTCCACTCTTAGCTTCTACTTGCATACCATGCTTTTTCTGACAGTGTTTATGATCTGCTTCTGCTCCTGCGCCACCACCACAGACCACCTTCATCGAAGCACGTTCAGTGTTGAGCACTAGTAAAGGAGGAGGTTCGAGGTTGAGATACATTGTTGTTCTATTAAATTGACAGAAATGTTTTTGTAGGGTCACAGTGACTGTGGAGTCCTAAAACTCTCGTGAGAACTCCATATTAATCAGGACGTTCACTAGCCACGCGTTTGGCGTATTTCTAGCGTCAATTCCGTCTCGTAATTTCTTCGAATGTAATTGACGTATTGCGAACTAAATGTTTATGCGATCTGTCATGCTACAGATTGCTGATGAAGTAATATAAGCTGTCCACTTAAAAACACAATAATTTTTGTTAAAACACATATGATTTCGTTTTAACATGTGTCCAAATATTTACTTACATTGATAAGGGCGAAAGTCGTTCTACAATAGCTATTGTTGTTCCAAAGATGTTTTGGGTGCTCAAGATAAATGGTAGACCCAGAATATGCACACCATTGTGTCAGTAAATGATACTAGTTAGCCCGTGTGAATAATTCGTACTCTATCCTGATCAGTCACAGATAGGTGAGATAGTAATGGAGAAAAGGGAGACGCAAGTAGATCTGTGAAAGAATATAATGAAATTTGTATAGTAATAACAAAGATTAGTCTCATTGTAAGAAAATTCATACAATTAAATACAATATGATTAATTGTGAAACATATAAAAATCAGATACTGACTTTTTCATTTTTATTTTATTTTTTAAAAACTTATTTTACAAAACTACCTTGAAAAAATTGTTAGTAGTTATAATGTGTCCTTAGCGAGAACGTAAATATCACTGAATAAGCGAACTCGTGAAGAAGCCACGTATAACTGTGGTTCTGGTAAATGTAATCCTGCCCTTGAAGCGTCTGATATTGCTTTTTATTTATAGTAATAGCGGAGGCTACTTTTATTGGAAATTGTCTTATTATTTGGAAAGGCATTGTTGGATCAGAATGTGTGAGGTTAATGCGGGGTAGTGGCACAGTTTTATCGCGGTCAATGAACTTAGCAGTGATGATGTACTCGCCTAAGTGAGTCACCACTAATCTTGCACCATTAATTAAAATCTGATTAGCGTTAGGATTTATAATTAGCACAATTATACACGGCGCGGTGGTTGATAAGAGAAAACGTAAATACATGTCCCATTTACGATCATTCGCCGGGTATCCACTTAGATTGTGCGATCAGTACAATTTTTTTGAAAATAAAGTTCTATATGTGTATTTTTCGTCATCATTGGAGAGCGAAACCTTGTATATGACCCCTCAATCATTAATTTTGGGTAAGTAATGCGGGAGATATTGCGTACCCACCTAAAAACACGGTTGAGAAATAATATATGTGATATTTACACGGCTGTATATTTTAAAGTGTAGAATGCCCACCCGAGTGGATTCATAATGCCACCGCCCTGTTTCTGCGATGTTGATGGAGCCAGCTGCCATCAGAGAGTGATGCACGACTCTTCCGTTTAGTAAAAAGCACCCGTGATGCTCCGAAGACGCGATGAACAGCTCATCCACTAAATGAATGCATTTGACAGACGCCAGATTGTTGTATTGCGTGAAGCGGTCGGGTCGTATCGTGCCGGGCATGTAAGATGTCACAGTGGTCAGATGTTGGAATCAGTGTGTACAGTAGTGCATCCAGACACATCATTTAGGTCTGGGTGAATCAAAAACCTGCCCGGTTGAAGACCGTCGTATGGTGCGCCAAGAATTGCGAGAATGACTCGCAATAGCCGGGTCCCACCGCCCGATGGGTCGGAAGCCATTGACGCGAGACATCTACACCAACGCTGGCGAATGCAATGATTCCGTGGCCGTGAGACATGAGGTCGAATGTCGTCGCTTCATATTCAGCGACAAGTCAGGCTTCTGCATAAGCAGCAATGACCATTGTGTTCAGAGACTTCGTCCACCACCGGAGAAGCTAGAAGACACGCAGGCATATCCTGCCAAGGGATACGCAGCTCGGGGTCATCCGCGCCACGCATCTACAGGCTGCGGTGGAGTAGCCGAGCGGTCTAAGGCGCCTCGCTGCGGAGCGCGCGGTTGCTCGCCGTCGGAGGTTCGAGTTCTCCCTGGGGCATGGCTGTTTGTGTCTGTCCTTAGATTAGTTTGACTTAGTTTAAGTAGTTTGTAAGCTACGGACTGATGACCACGCAGTTTGGTCCCACATAGTTACAAACAACGCATCTGCAGAGCTGGGGAGCTTCCGCGACCGCCACCGCTAACGCGCAGCCATAATGCACCGCTTCCAGCCAGAGCCTGACGCAAACTTCAAGTGAATGTTGGTGAGACAGGAAATTACCTTCCCCTTTCCCCGATCATATCTGAGTCGTGTCCATGCCCATTCAAATCTGTCCTGTGAGATTATTGTTTTGCAAGTCTTGTTATAAATAAAAGTAAATTTCATGTGGTAATGCTCTGTGCAATCTCTCAGTCTGTTCTGTTCTCAAATCAATCCCTTGAATCAAATCTCCCTACCAGCCTAGTTCCATAATCTCTCATCATATTGGCCCACTTTAGGTTACGGTAGTAACACTAAAAGTGGGCCTTTGCGATCGTTTTTTGACTGCTCGAAATTTAAATAAAAATAACGACTTAACCATTCACCTGACACGAAAATTGTATAACCGAATTTGTAGAGGAGTAAATTCTCTACAACTTTGCTCTCTTATGTTTTTTTCATATCTCGTATCGTTTCAGAGATATTTGCAAAAAATAACGGCGATTTCGGGATGTACGTCTCTGTCTGTCTGTCTGTCTGTCCGTAACGTGTTCCCAGTTTTTAAGACGAACCGTTCAACCGATCGACACCAAATTTTACAGACATAATTGTAGGCCGACAGAGACCAGAGACCTCCCTTTTTAAAAATTTTCGGACAAAAAGTACGGTAGTAATGCCAAAAAAAGCCGTTTGTAATATAATTGTAATTGCAAATGAACCGTTCATCTGACACGAAAATTGAAAAACCTAATTGGTAGAGGGGAAAATTCTCTACAACTTCGCTCTATTATGTTTTTTTTTCATATCTTTCATCGTTGCAGAGATATTTGCAAAAATAACGGCGATTTGACGATGTATGACTGGCTGTAACGTGTTCCCACTCTGTAGGTCGAACCGTTCAACCGATCAGCACCAAATTTTACAGACATAATTTTTGGCTACCAGAGACCAGAACCTCGCTTTTTCAAATATTTCGAACAAGAAATACGTTAGTAATACAAAAAAAGCCGATTGTAATGTAATTTTAATTGCATATAAACCGTTCATCTGACACTAAAATTGAATAACCGAATTTGCAGACGAGAAGATTCTCTACAGCTTTGTTCCCTAATGGTTTTTTTTTCCCTTATCTCGTATCGTTTGAGAGATATTTGCAAAAATAACAGAGTTTTGACACCCTCCACTTAATTAACGAAAACCAGCAGTTCGCAGATGTCACGTGACATTCATCGCCCAGAACTCTCAATGGCATAAGCCTTGTTGCGTTGCGTATTTGATGATTTTCTTATTTTAACTTACACGTTTTCATTTCAAAGCAATGGCGCACTGAAGAATTAACAAAAACACGTCGTTCTTCGTACGATACATGATAATCTAGTGTCTACAAATGCCATATTAACATCAGTTAACAACGGCCATGAATAGTACGAAATTTAAGAACGCAACTTCCAATTGTTGGCCGTGGCGTAGTGGCCAATGCGTTGGACTGTGATGCTGAAGGTCAGTGGCTCAAAACCCTCCACTACCTAATTATTTTTTTTTTCATAAAAGGGTTTCAGACACTCTTATTAATTAATTTTCTATTGTTTACATTATTACTTTTGTTGAAAATGTTCGTAAAAACTTATAAAACTACAAATCTAAAGTGGGCCGTAAAACACGTCAGTGCGATTTTTTTATTCCAGTGTAGAAGTTATTCAGGGGGAGATTTGCTTCACGATGTTTATAACAGCATTATGTAAAAATGGGGAGGGGGGAGGCTAGTCGATCAACATCTGTATCAGAATTGTGATAAATTTAAGCAACGACTTTTCTTTATATACATTACAGATGGTAATTTTTTTGTCGGGTTTCTTCTACAGTCGGCTTCTTATAATCCTGATTTGCTGGTATGGACAACCAGTATCGTGTACAACAACCATATACTGTGATAATAATAAAAACTCCCTAAATTACACTGATTAGCAATTCCTCGTTTTCTCTTTCTGGGTAATCTGTAAATATGTCGTTTATTCTACTTCTTGACTGTATAAGAGAACAAACGTCACAGCCAAGAGATATGAGGCTTTGCAAGTGCTGATACGACGACGAAGTTAAAAATAGAGAGAGAACTTTAAAGTCTCATGTAATTTTTATATTTATAATTTGTTAAATCAATTTTTTTCGCAGCATTTTCACCTGTAGCTAACTTACTTGCTCTCTTATGCAAAATTTTGTTTATTGCCATCTTAATTGTCTATCCAGAATTTGAATGTTTACTTTTAATTTTACAAAATTCAAATGTTCAAATGTTTGTATAGTCTATGGGACTTAACTACGGGGTCATCAGTCCCTAAACTTACAAACTACTTATGAACTACTTACGAACTAGGACGGCACAAATATCCATGCCCGAGGGGGATTCGAACCCCCGACCGTAGTGGCCGTGCAGACCGTGACTGGAGCGCCTCAGTCTCCTCGGCCACCGCGGCCGGCTTTAATTTTACATAGAGGTTCTTCCTCCACCCTGGTGATTTATTGTTACAATGTTCTAATCATTTATTGCAGGGACTTCCCCTTTTATTGTATCTTCTTTATTCTTGAGTTTTGTAATATATTTTTCCTAGTGTGCAGCATAATTTTCTTGATATGTTTTACATCTCATCCTTCATTTAGTATATATTAGCGATATATGCCGTTTAAGTGTCATCATTCAACATTTTTATTGTTACATTTTATCCAAATTAATTTCAACAGTTTTATTTTTAATAGTTATTTATTTCTTTATTAGGAGGTGTTTTACTACTATATCCCTAGTTATTAGGCAGACAGAGAAAGTTATATCGAAGAAAGTATCAAATTCAAATGGATAATTGCAGAATCCAAACAGAAATCATGGGAAGACTTTGGAAATAAGCTAGAAGCTATGGGTCAAGCCTCGGAAAACTCATTCTGGAGCTTAATTCGCTGACTTCGAAAGGAAGAAGTAATAAACAAGTGTTTTAGACAGGTCAGGAAACCTGTTTGTGAATTCTGCGGATGCCTCGGAAAGATGGAGCAAATATTTTGAAGAATTGCTCAATGTAGGTCAAACGTTCAATGATGTGTCAGATTCTGAGGTAGAATGGAATAGGAATGATGATAGAAACAGGATCCCATTTGAGGAAGTGAATGGTCAATAGATTCAAGTGCAATAAAGCGTACAGTAGAATGTCACGTCTCAAATGGTTACAAAGAATAATTTAAATGGCGTGGAAGTAGGCACAGGTTCCGTCTGACTGGACGAAAGAGGTAATTACGCTTATTTTCAAACATAGAAACAAAAAAGATTCTTTAATTGTTGGGAAATAATTCTCAGGTATTGTTGGAAGGAGAGTGCGAGTTTTAATGTAAGACAAGTTGGATGAAAATCAGTGTGGGTTTAGGCCTCTCAGAGGCTGCGAGGATCAGTTCTTTAGCTTACGACAGAAAAATGCTATGAGTGAAACAAGAAATTGTATTTATAGTTTTCAGATCTAGGAAATTCTGATTACCGTTTTCCTAGGAGGAAGCTACTGTTTTCAGTTCTACAGTATTACGGAATAAGAGGAAAACTTTTGCAGGAAGTTAAAGGTCTTTATGTAGACTGTCAGGCAGTAGTTAGAGTTCAAATGTTCAAATGTTTGTATAACTTACGGGACTTAACTACGGAGTCATCAGTCCCTAAACTTACAAACTACTTATGAACTAACTAATACTAAGGACGGCACAAATATCCATGCCCGAGGGGGGATTCGAACCCCCGACCGTAGTGGCCGTGCAGACCGTGACTGGAGCGCCTCAGTCCCCTCGGCCACCGCGGACGGCAGTAGTTGTTAGAGTAGATGGAAAATTAAGTTCACGGTTCACGGTAGTTTCAGGGGTAAGACAAGGCTGTAACGCGTCATCACTGTTGTTCATACTATTACTGGATCATATGTTAAAACAGTGAATTGTCAGGGCGGAATTAAAATATATGAAAACAAAACGTGCAGTCTCACATATGCAGATGACTTAGTAGACATTGCACATTCGATTGAAAGGTTGCAAACTAATATTACAGAGCTCGATCAGAAGTGTAACAGTTATGATGTGAAGATCAGCATCTCCAAAACTAAAGTAATGTCTGTGGGAAAGACATTTGAACATACTGAGTGGCAAATAGGAGGCGCAAAGAACAGGTGTACAGTTTCAAGTACCTAGTATGGATTTTCTCACAGAATGGAAACATAGTGAAAGAACTTGAATCAAGGTGTAGCAAAGAAAATGCAGTAAGTGCTCAGCTAGCTCTATTGCAAGACGGAAGTCAGTACCACGAATAAGTTAGCAGTGCACTGCTCTATCTTGCGACCAACTTTGTTATATGGGAGTGAAAGCTCATAAGATAGAGATTACGTTATACATAAGGTAGAGGTTATAGATGTGAAAGTAGCAACAATCATTGCAGGTAGTAACAGATAACAACAATGGCAGAAGGGTGACCATAATGATGAAATCAAAGAGAAACGGAATGAACAGCATAAATGAAGCAGTTAGAGTGAACGGACTGAGATGGTGGGGTGATGTTACATGCATTGGAGAAGTAATGTAACCTAAGAGACTCATTGGCTCGGGAGCGGTGGGTAAGAGGAGTCGAGGTAGACCGAGGAAAAAGTACTTAGATTCGGTGAAGAATGATTTTGAAGTAAAAGGCTTAACAGCAGCCGAGGCATCAGCGTTAGCATTGAATTTTATTATGGGGACTATGCTATATACAGCGCTGAAAGGCATAATCAGTATCTACTTATGATGACGATGAAAATGACGATCCCTAAGTGAAATATCAACCTCAAATCGTTCTTCGGACCTCCACTAAATGACTTACAGCAAAAGGATCGAATGGATATGGCGGTAGAGCTATATGAAGAATAAAATCTTTGGACGTGTGTACCAACTTTCCGAGTGAAAACATCTAAAAACGTTTGATTCGAAATTTACTCGATATTTAATTCTGAATAGCCTTTAGTTCAAAACATTTTACGACCTCACCCATAATAGCTGAGATATTTCATAGTGGCACTGTCTAGCAGAGAACAGTTACAAAATTGGTAGTTGAAGACGTAACTCAGTGACTACCATTCAACACCTATAAACTTATAGGAAAATTTAAAATATGGATTTAAATCAAACAATTTCGACGGTACAAAATTAAATTTCATACAAATATTTAGTAACTGTAGTCCATAACAAATACAGCTTCTTCGCATATTTCATTCCCCCATACTTTTATTTTTAATGACTCATGTTTTCTGCACAGCATTATAAATTACTTTAGTTTTTCTCGTCAATTACCAGGTTAAGCCACTGTAATTTCACCTGGGCAGTTTTTGATTGATTATTTTGTTATATTAAGTGTATCTTTATTATATTTTCTTAATCTGTATAACTATTTTTGTTCTCTCTTAGGTAGGAGATTGGCTTTAATTTTAGAGACAAAGAATGGTGAGAAACAAGTACACCAATCCTCATTATTTTCATAACTCATAATTCCCTTTATACTCGTTTGTAGAATAGCCACATCACCTAACTTTAATTCTCCTAACATTGGGTTTGGCGATATCCAGGTTTTACCTATTCTTTGGAGATTCCTAAAGAAGGCTGACATATGAGGTGAGACATTTGACACAAACTGATTACCGTCATATTGTTTGTGTTGGTTCAACTTGAGCTGGGTATTGCCCCACTATATTTCTCTTTTTCTCTACCTAATTGTGCACTGCAGTCACCTAGTGGTAATATGATTTGGAATTTTTGATATTTTGGTTTGTAAATTGCCCTAGAATTCCTCTTTTTTCTATAGACTCTTCCTGTTCATTTATTGTAGCACGGCAGTTAAGAAGTGTATATTTTTTTGATTTTACATTTAAGTGATAGGACAGATATTGCTTCTGAGGCGAATTGGAAATGGCATGAATTTGCAATTTTAATTGCTGGTTTGCCTTTGAAGATCCCATAGATACAGGTATCTACTATATTTTCACCTACGAAACTTGTTTCATGAATAGATAAAATTTTAATTATGTTTTTCTCTAACAGTTTGGGGTTCTTATTTTTTTTTCCACACTTCAGTAGACGATTTCATTTATAATTCCTAAACATTTCTTTTTTTAATTTTATTTTAGAGGACTCCAAAGTTGTAACTTTCGAACGTATTTGTAACAACTGTTGGGACTCCACAGAGCTTTTAGTCGCGATGCAGCACGCAATGGTGTCTCTCTCTTTTGAGTTACAACCTGGTGTACTGCATTGAATCTCCGGATTTTCCATCGTGCAACTTAAATTGAATTACACAGAAATAAGGAATTAGATTCCAGGCTGATATCACATTGTTAGTTGGAAATTTGATTTTTTTCTCGGTTGTACCTCCCACTAGGCTCTTCCCTTCTCTCCACCATTGGGAATTAAATCAGGTTTCCTCTTCAGCCTTCTAGGCCGTTGGCCGGGTTTCAACGTACTAATTCCGAAATGGGTGACGTAGCAATAGGTATTTCCGGTGTAGAGAAGCAGCTGAGAGAGCTAAATACGAAAAAGTCTGCTGGTCCGGATGGAATACCAGTTCTGTTTTACAAAGACTATTCTGCGGCGTTGGCCCCCTGCTTAGCATGCAATTATCGCGAATCTTTAATTCAGCGCAAAGTTCCTAGTGATTGGAAAAAAAGTGCAGGTGACTCCCGTTTATAAGAAAAGAAAGAAACTGACCCATACAATTACAGGCCAATATCGTTGACATCAGTTTCATGTAGAATTTTAGAGCATATTCTCAGTTCGAATATAGTAAATTTCCTTGCACCGGAAAAGCTTCTTTCCATGAATCAGCACGGGTTTAGGAAACATCGTTCATGTGAAACTCAGTTTGCCCTTTCTCACATGACATCTTGCGAGCCATGGATGAAGGGCAACAGGCAGATTATGTTTTTCTCGACTTCAAAAAGGCGTTCGACGCGGTGCCACACTGCAGACTGATAACGAAGATACGAGCTTATGTAATAGGTTCACAGATTTGTGACTGGCTGAAAGACTTCCTAAGTAATAGAACGCAGTACGTTGTTCTCGACGGCAAGTGTTCATCAGAGACGAGTGTATCGTCAGGCTGAGGCGCTCCAGTCACGGTCAGCACGGCCACTACGGTCGGGGGTTCGAATCCCCCCTCGGGCATGGATATTTGTGCCGTCCTAGTTCGTAAGTAGTTCATAAGTAGTTTGTAAGTTTAGGGACTGATGACCCCGTAGTTAAGTCCCATAAGCTTAACAAACATTTTTGTATCGTCAGGCGTGCCCCAGGAGTGTGATAGGACCGCTATTATTTTCTATCTATATAAATGATCAGATGGACAGAGTAAGTTGTAATTTGCGACTGTTTGCTGATGATGCTGTGGTGTATGGGAGGGTGTCGTCTGTAACTGACTGTAATAGCATACAGGATAACTTAGACAAAATTTCTAGTTGGTGCGAAGAATGGCAGCTAGCTCTCAATGTAGAAAAATGTAAGGTAATGGGCGTGAGTAGAAAAACAATCCCATAATGTTCGAATACAGCATTAGTAGTGAGCTTGTTGATTCTGTCGCGTCGTTCAAATATCTAGGCGTAACATTGCAGAGCAATATGAAATGGAACGAGCATGTAAGGACAGTTGTGAGTAAGGCGAACAGCCGACATCGGTTTATTGGGAGAATTTTGGGAAGATGTACTTCACCTTTAAAGGAGACCGCGTATAAAACGCTTGTACGACCACGTCTTGAGTATTGCTCAGAGGCAAGCAGCTACGTTTTTTACTGGTAGGTTCGACCAATGCGCGAGTGTCACGGAAATGCTCCGGCAACTCAATTGGGGATCGCTGGAAGATAGACGACGTTCTTTTCGTGAATTTCTGTTAAGTAAATTTAGAGGGTCGGAATCTGAAGCTGTATAAAACGCTTGTACGACCACGTCTTGAGTATTGCTCAAAGGCGAGCAGCTAGGTTTGGTACTGGTAGGTTCGACCAATGCGCGAGTGTCACGGAAATGCTCCGGCAACTCAATTGGGGATCGCTGGAAGATAGACGACGTTCTTTTCGTGAATTTCTGTTAAGTAAATTTAGAGGGCCGGAATTTGAAGCTGAGTGTAGTACGATCTTGCTGCTGCCTATTTACATTTCACGTAAAGATCACAAAGACAAGAGAAATTAGGGCTCCTCGTTCAATTTGGGAGTGGAATAGGAAAGAAAATGCCTAGTAGTGGTACAGTGTACCCTCCGCCACGCACCTTACGGTGAATTGCGGAGTATGTATGTAGATGTAGATGTAGATGTAGCGCTAGTAGGGGCCCTCACAGGATGCTACCATCAGCAGCCAGAGTGACCGAGGATTTTTTTCAACAAGGTTACTACTCCTCCTCCTCCTCATTTTTATACATAGCTTGCTAGATGAGGCGCCGAGCTTTGTACCGGTAACAGTGAACTTTTATTTTCATTTTTTTTACCAGAAAAATAATGCTTTGAGTTTTCTTGCCTTATTTCAATGTTCCTAATACGAGTGACTCAGAATGTTGAAAGAATTTTCAAACAAATCAGTTATTTGACTGCGAACTGAAAGGTACAAAATTTACTATCGTCTGTAGAAAGATCTTGCACAGGATAGTTTGTGAGTCAGCTGGAAACAAGTTAGATTGATAAAACGCCTGCTCATTGAGGAAGTGGTGTTCTTACTATTTAATGAAACGTGGCAGACACATGGAATAAAATATTAAATTGTAGCAACACTGTTAGCAGAATCTCCGAATTTTATTACGACTGAAGACCGCCAATCGATTTCCTAGGATTATCCAACATTCAAATTAGACATTTCATCACGACCAGCTGAAGAGTTCACTCTTACAAGAGAGTTTGTCTTATTGAGAAGCAGCAGCTTATGAGCGCTGGTAAGAAACGAACTACAGCGCCATAAAAAATGTGCAGATTGCTTGGAATAATCATGGTAAATTTTTCGTAAATTGTTTGGTTCCCATTCCACTTACATCGTCAACAAACTGAAGAATGCCTATATATTTTTCAAACATAGCTGCGTTACATTGAAGCGATACTGTAGTGTCATTCCATTTGACTTACTTGAATTTATACGTTTTTCATGCAAGCCACAGTTTAGTTCCAATTTTATTTTTGTGTTTGACCTTTCGTACCTTTTCTCGGCCGTGCAGAGTATTAATGATATTTTAATAACGAAACAGGCAAACAGTAATATAAATTCAATGAAAAAAATATTTAGACTGAATTTATATGCAGTTATTGAAATAAAATTATACCTCCACATTGCAATATGGACATAGCCTGATGATGACCACAGATCCGAAATAGGCCCACTGCTGTATTTTTAAGCATTAAATAACAACTACCACGTAAAGCAGCATTTCGGTGTTACTTGTGTTGTCAATAACACGTATCTCATAAAAGTAATGTTGAACGAGACTTGACTGCAGTCGTAAATCATGGAAAATGAGAATTAAAAATTCTGAAGGAAGAGATAAAGGTCACTGAAGAAGCCTCAGTCAATGTCACTACAAGAGGCAACGGTAAGTAACGTCGACACGGAATGAAAACAACCGGATTACCTGTCTAATCCTTAAAAGGCAGAGGGTTACAATTTACGGTCCGCTTACGCCGTCTAAGAGGTGTACGAGCAGTGGCTGACGATGCCAACGAGAAAGACAGGCCCCGGCGCTCATGTCACGTCACGTAAGCAAGGTAGTTCTGTACCGGCGCGATCGCTAGCAGATTGGTCGGCCACTGGGGCACAGCCCACTGCCTCATAGCGGCCGGCCAATAAGCTAGCGATCGCGCCGATACAGGACTATGTGACGTGACGTTCGCGCAGGAGCTTGCTTTGGCTTCCTATGGACTGCGACTTTGACCGTAGCGCGTTTGGAGCCGGACGATGAGCTCCTGACTGGGACCAAAACCACCTACAGAGAAAGCCGCGGCACTCTCGGGTGACGTCACCCAGTGTAGGTATCGTTGGCGTAGGTCACTGGCTGCATGGTTGGGCTGTGCCCCAGCGGCTACCTAGTCAGCTACGCGAACAATGCCTACACTGAGTGACGACACACGAGAGAGCCGCGGCCATCTCTCTAGGTTGGTGTTGCTGGGGCTCGGTCGCGGGCACACACACTGCCCACGTGGAGGGTGTAGGGTTACTGCTTCTCCATTGGTTGGTGTGTCAGACGTCACAGGGACACGCCATGTGTGCGCCATTTTTAATGTGGCGTGCTGATGGCGTCTCGGTCTTTGCGTCTTCCATCGAATTGTCCAGAGACTGGGCACCGCTTTCTCTGCTCGAGCGGACCGTGAGCACTTGAGTTGCGGTTCCCGAGCAGGCTGTTTGTAAATCTATCGGACCAAACTGCGTGGTCATTACTCCTTAGCGTACAAACTAATTAAACTAAGGTAAACTAACCTAAGGACAACACACACCCATGCCACAGGGAGGACTCGAACCTCCGACGGCGAGCAACCGCGCGCTCCGTAGCGAGGCGCCTTAGACCGCTCGGCTACTCCACCGCGGCCGAGCAGGCTGTTAGTACAGTAGCCGCGCCAAAGCAGAAAGCGTAACTGAAACACCTGCTCGACACACGTCTATGCTGGTTGTTTCTCTCAATTATCGTGTCAATTTATGTACACCTTTATATTGTGCATCGTTAATGCTCCTTCTACGTATGTATTTACACTGGCGTTTGTAAAAAGGGGAACAACGAGAAGGAATTATCTGAATAACGCCACACTTGGTGGAAGTGACGAAGTGTGTGCAAGCAGTAAGTGATACGTTTCGCAGCGGGGTGAAGTGCGCAGGGCAGAGCCCTCTCCTGCTGTCATACAGGGTCGGTGATGCGCTTAATATAGTTGATGCTGAGCTGTCACACTAGGTGAAAACAATACAGTGAGTGCCAGTGTGCCTCTTCCACGTCAAAGGGAACCATATCGTAGTTTGAACCAGTTCGATCGTGGCAGAAAGAACGGTCTCCAGCAAAGGGGTTTGTCATAGCGTAACATTTCGGCTCGAACAGTGCATGCTGCTACGACAGTGATACGTGAGTGGAGGCAGTGGATAGAGGAAGGTCGTACACAGTGACGGATCATGACCGTCATCTTGTCCGTATGTTCATAACGGACCATACAGCATCATCCACAGTGTTGGCTCGTCGCTGCGGCACTTTTCTGCATCGACGGTTCGGTGCCGTCTGCTGCAAGTTGTACAGCGTGGCACGAAAAACTGCAATTGACTCTTAATCATAACAAGTGTGAAGTCATTCATATGACCACTAAAAGAGCCCGTTAAACTTCATTTACACGATAAATCAGTAGAAACTGAAGGCCGTAAATTCAACTAAATACCTATGAGAAACAATTACAAACAAATTGAAAAAAAAAAAAAAAAAAAAAAAAAAACACACATAGAAAATATTGTAGGGAAAGCGGATCAAAGACAACGTTTCGTTGGCAGAAAACTTAGAAGATGCAACAGTTCTACCAAAGAAACTGACTCCACCACACTTGTGCGTCCTATTATGGAGTATTGCTGCGAATTGTGGAATTCCCATCAAGTGGGACTGACAGACGATTCAGAGAAAGTTCAGAGAAGGGCTGTTCGTTTTGTACTATCGCGGTACAGGAAGAGAGGTTCACAGAATTGATGCACCAGTTGGGGTGAAAATTATTAAAAGAAAGGCGTTATTTGTTGCGACGAGATCTATTTGCGAAATTTCTTTCACCAACGTTGTCTTCCGAATGCGAACATAATCTGTTAGCATCCACCTACAAAGGAAGACATGATCATGAAAATAAAATAGGAGAAATCAGATTGAAAACAGATTTAGGTGTTCCTTTTTCCCGCGAGCTATTATAGAAAGGAACCGCAGAGAAACATCATATAAACGGTTCGATGAACACCGTCTCTGGGCTGCTGAGTGGCAAAATGTAATCTTTTCGGGCGATTCCGGCTCCAACGTGTTCTACAGAGATGGCCGTCTACGTGTTCGAGAGCTCAACGTGGAGGGCTGCATTGAGGGGCGGCAAAGCGGACAAACGCCACGTGTGATGGTTTGGGGCGTCATTCGTCAAAACAGACCATCTCGTCTCCTAAATATTCAGTGCACTTTGAGCAGCAACTGGTAGATAACGGTGCTTGTGTAACAGGTCACATATTGCGAGGAATGTACAGGCCTTCTTCGTAGAATGGCAGCTGCCATTGCTTTCCTGGCCAGCACGTTTGTTAGACATGTCGCCCATCGAACATGTTTGGGATACGGTTGGTGCTTCACGTTCATCCTATAACTAGTGTCACGGATTTGTGGACTCGAATACAAACTCCATGTGAGGTAAGTTCCTCAGGAACCCACCCACAACCCTACTGATTCAATGCAACGGCATGTAACGGCTCTAAATACAGCACATGGTGCCCACATGACATACTGAAATGTAGGGCTCAAAGGACATTTATAGATTTGAATAGGCAATCATTTGTTACTTGTGACATATCTAAACTGTTCTATTAAATTCATACGTTTCCTTTTTAGTCTTGCAACTTGCGCAAAGTGTAGTGTATGTACTTCGTTATTGTGAGAGCGTGCAAAAATTTAACCGGACATGGAGTATGCTCCACTGAAATAATTGAGGTAGGCAACCTGGGGTTGGAGAAGCCAGGTTAAGGAGGTGATAGGAATAAACCACATTATTTCGAACTTTGTTATTAACATTAGTTAACTTCAAATACTATTATTGACACACAGAAGGAACCGTGTGCTGAACATGAAGGCCATCGAACACAATTCAAGTATTACATACACGAACATATTTCTGACGTACCCTCACGAATATCCCTGGTGTATTTTGAATAATATCAAGGGGTTGCAATTCTGGCAATTAATGCCATTTCGGAATCCATTGGAATCTCATACACAAGTGACTTCAGATAGCCCATTAGCAAACAGGTCAGGTGACCTCGCAGACCATGAAATAGGATTTCTGTATCCAACCCGTCAATCAGGATCGTGTGCAGTGAAACAGTTGCTGAGAGTCACACTAAAGTGAGGTGTTGCACTGTCTCTCACGAATATCCAAGGGTACGTTCCGCAACAACTCAGGTCGGAATCTTTTGCAACAACCACAAGACCAGGTGGCTGTTCAGGCCTGTATCCTGAATTCCTAGGAACCAGACTCGTTCTCAATGGTTCCTTGCAGGAAATAGATAATGTAGTGTAAATAAACAGTACATTACGTGTAATCGTGTAAGCATAATAGTTGTAAATAATAAACGGTAATGCGAGAAAATGCCTTAGACATAAGGGGGGGGGGCGTTTATGAAATTGACCTGAAACGTCAGTGTTCGATTTATTTGTTAATACAACTGATGGACAATACGTTCCCAAAGTTTCAATGTTGAAATCGCATCCGAAGTGCCTGAACATTAATAAGTGTGACGCGGCCTCCTTTGCCACGACCAAGTTTTGAAGCAGCACTTCAATACCAGCTCAGTGCACAACGATTCTGCGTAATCGTACTATCATCAAAAGATGTGCGGGATACATAAAGAAAGCCGTGATACATACTCTTTGGTTTTATAGACATCTTTGACTCTGTTCCGTATCTTATAAACAATAACTAGCTGCATCGTTTATAACGAAGCAAGTCGTTTTGCCTTATGATACCAACGGAAACTGACGCAAGAGGATTTGATTCTTTATTCATTCTTTTATGCCGCGATCACAAAGAGTGTATAAAAAACTGGATGAACTGTGTTTGAATAAGTTAGTGAATAGAAGACGTAAGAAACAACGACAAACCAGCAACGAGGCTGCGTTCGAAGTAAGAACATCTGCTGAAAATGTGAAATCTCTTAGCAGCTCCAAGCGAAAAATTAGTAATATTTAGTCTAACAGTTTGAGAGGAGGCACAGGTTGATATCGCTATCAGGGAAATTTAAAATACTTATGAGCAGGAAGAGGACACATTGTGTGAAGTTTCAATCCTAATGTCAAGTCATAATGTGCGCTGTATGTGGAAATGTCTGTGACTTCAGGGTAAGTATGGAGACTAGGTGCGAACACAGAAATATTCGGAGAGAATACAGTGTTGGTTATACCTGAGATGACAACTTATGACAAATATCTCTGTCCGATATTTTACTTCATTAGGGAGAAAAAGCTGTTTGTTCTGCAGCGGCCATTCGCCATTGCAAACTGTACACTGTAAACTCCTTCCTAGAGGAGGACCAGGTACTGACCAACCACTATTTCATCTTCCTCCCCAAAGCGTCAACGGATGCGCGATTCAAGGCTTCTTCCATAACTAGTTTTCGAGCCATTTCAGGCTTATCATTAGTGGAGATGTTAAAGGAACATTATATTTCATTTCACTAAGTGTAGTTAGACGCTGCGATGGTAGTTTTGACAAAATGAGTGAATGTTAGTAATTTGGAACGAACCGAACGAAAGGTTAGGTTATTTTATTTATTTACTAGCTTATATGCCCGTGCTTCGCAACGGTTGTTAAAGAGAGACCTGTGTATATCATGGTTTTTTAGGGTTCCGAAGCTAGGTCAGCTGAAACAGAATCCTTGTTGGATCGCTCTGTCAATAAACTCAGTTCTCCTAGCCAAGATGTCAAATTTAAGTAGATGTCATTGGCGAAAACGACGAATGTTCATAAAGTTTTTCGTACAAAAAGTGAAATTAATTTAAGTCTGCACTCCGGAACGATGTAGTTCAATGTTAGTTTGTGTTCATAAAGAAGAAACTGCGGTGTGTGATTGTCTGTTTGCCGTAAAATTCTGAAAACACTTCTATCGTTCAGATGAGAAATAGTAATAATAATTACACCACCATGTATGGGTCCTATGGTGTAGTACTAAATGTTTATCTCTCACAGTAAGTGTAAGCTCCAGTATTAGTATGCTGAAGTGTTGTACTGGGGACAGTGTAGTAAATTTTGTATGTAGTGCTCCCTATTATCGAAAACTCGACTAATGCTGAAAGTCTGGTAATTCAATCAACAGATCAGTTCATGTCTGTTTAAATAAGACGTCATGAAGGTGTCAATGTGCGATAAAGTAAGTCTGGGTAATCGTTGCAGGAATGGCGTCAGCTGATCGTCTGTAAAGAACATTCCGTTAAATACAGTAGTGTCAGTGAATTGTCTTGACTGTGTTAGCAGCAACGGCAACACTTTCAGCTAAAACATGTCCCCACGACCTGCAGTGATTACTTCGTAAAGCACGAAGTTGAAATCGACCTAGTGTAATAGCACTATATATTCAGAAGTCAGATTTTAATTCCAAGTACAATTGTCTCTGCAAAAGAAGACGCCTTTCTCTACCTTAATGTAGTCCGCACCAAAAGTAAGTAATTACAAATTTAAATCACAGTATTGTACCGAACAATTATGAAAGCAGAGAGGTTTCTGATGAGTTTCTCGCATGCGTGTGTGTATTATCTCTAGTGGCAGGCACAGAGCAGAAATATCTCTGGAGTGTCCATTCAGTTGCGCAGAACAGATTTTCTGTCCTCAATATTAAGGTGGAAATATCACGTAATAATGGGTAAAATCTACTAATCGATGACTTTATCTTGGTACTTTTTTGTTCGGTTAAGACGAATGATTATGTGTAAATGGCCCTTTTAGCGACGCTTCCTCAACTTTGTTGTTGCTTCTGTGACACATTTGTTTAGGCATTTCACGTTATGTTGCTCTGCGAAAAGGATGTGGGGCTTCTTTGTAGCCAGTGCGGTACAAACAAATTGTAAGAGCAGATAAATGTGAGGAAAGTGTGGCTTTATCTCAATATCACGTGGTAATTCCAGTTTATTGTTGAGAAGATGCACAGAACGCAATGCTCACTCCATACAATTTAGTGGTTATACCCACCAAAAGATGCATTTCTTTTCTTTCCATGACATTGCAAAGCATATGGGATAGAGCTAGGAAGAAAGAAAAATTTATGTCCTACCTGGATTAAATTTTACTTGCAGTGGCAGTGGTTTGCTATCGTTGGCAACGAACTATTAGCTTTAGGAGGATGATTAATTTACTCACCAAAGCAGCATAAAATATTTATTTCATCGTGAACATAAAGAATTATTCCCGTCATTCTACGTGACTGATTTATGATAAAGCATTCAACGGCCGTTGCCAACATAAGCACACAACGCCGCCGTCGTAAGTACAATTGTATGACCTCTTGTAGTGTATAACACCATAATTATGAGAATAAAAAACAAAACTCAGCAACACCATAGCTAGTTAATTGCTGTACTATGTAACTAATGTCGCATTACTTTGTCCTTTCCTGTACTATGGAGTTTTCGAGGCATTCCTAAACAGAACGCACTCGAAAATTAATGAGGATACATCGACATCTGAAAAGTAACTACATAAATTAGATTTTCCAGACGATGAATTTTTACATAAATTAGAGCATCGATAGAGGCGAACGAATGCTGAGATAAGATTGCAGCTCTTAATTCAAAATACTTCTGTTACTGAGGGAATACGCACAACACGACCATGTATTGTTTCTTTGCAGCACTACAAAACCAACAGCACGTTTAGTGGTTCGTTGCTGTTATGCGGCATGTTGTTGTTATGGTCTTCAGTCCGGAGACTGGTTTGATGCTGCTCTCCACCCTACTCTATCCTGAGCAAGTCTTTTCATCTCCTCATAAGAACGGCAAGCCACATCCACTTGAATCTGCTTACCATACATGTCTCTTGGTCTCCCTCTGCGATTTTTACCCCACACACTTGCCTCCAATGCTAAATTTAAGATTCTTTGATGTCTAAGAATGTGCCCTACCAAGCGATCCCTTCTTTTAGTCAGGGTATGCCAAAAATTCCTTTTCTCACCAATTCTGTTCAGTACCTTTTCATTAGTTATGCGATCTACCCACCAAATCTGCAGCATTCTTCTGTAGCACCACATTTCAAAAGCCTCTGTTCTCCTCCTGTCCGCACTGCTTAACGTCCATGTTTCACTCCCGTACAATGCAACACTCCACACAAATGCCTTCAGAAAAGACTTCCTTACACTTAAATCAATATTCGATGTTAGCAAATTTCTCTTTTTCAAAAATGATTTTCTTCCCATTGCCATTCTGCGTTTTATATCCTCTGTACTGCGACCATCGCATATTATTTTACTACCCAAGTAACAAAACTCATCTATCACCTTCATTGTTTCGTTACCTAATCTAATTCCTTCAGCATCGCCTGATTTTCTAAGACCGCATTCCATTATTTTTGTTTTGCTCTTGTTAATGTTCATTTTATATGCTCTCTTCAACACACTGTCCATTCCATTCAACTGATCTTCCCGGTCCTTTGCTGACTCTTACAGAATTACAATGTCATAAGCAAAACGCAATGTTTTTATTTCTTCCCCCTGAACTTTAATCCCTATTCCAAATTTCTCCTTGCTTTCCTTCACCGCCTGCTCAATGTACAAATTGAATAACATCGGAGAAAGGCTACAACCCTGTCTTAGTCCCTTCGCAGCTGATGCTTCCCTTTCATGCCCTTCGAGTCTAATCACTGTGGTCTGGCTTTTGTACAAGTTGTAAATAACTCTCCTTTCCCTGTATTTTACACCCGCTGACTTCAGGATGTGAAAGAGTGTATTCCAGTCAACATTGTCAAACGCTTTCTCCAAATCTACAAAAGCTAAATATGTAGGTTTGCCTTTCCTTAATCTATCTTCTAAGATAAGGCGTAAAGTGAGTATTCCCTCCCGGGTTCCTACGTTCCTCCTGAATCCAAAGTGATCTTCCCCGAGGTCAGCTTCTACCAGCTTTTCCATTCTCTTGTAGATAATTCGTGTTAAAATTTTGCAACCATGACTTATCAAACTGATGGTCCTATAATTTTCACACCTGTCTGCGCCTGATTTCTTTGGAATGGGGATTACTACATTTTTCTTAAAGTCTGAGGGTATTTCGCCTGTCTCGTATATCCTACACACCAGTTCAAATAGTTTTGTCACGGCTGGCTCTCCCAGGTACTTTAGTAGCTCTGATGGTATGTCATGTACTCCTGGGGCCTAGGTCATTCAGGCCTCTGTCAAATTCATCTCTCAATATAGTATCTCCTATTTCATCTTGATCTACTTCCTCTTCCCTTCCTACAACATAGTCTATAAGTTCATTTCCTTTATAGAGCTGCTCTATGTACTCTTTCCACCTTTCAGCTTTCCCTTCTTTGCTGAGAACTGGTTTCCCATTTGAGTTCTTGATATTCGTAGAGTTGCTTTTCTTGTCCCCAAATGTCTCTCTTATTTTTCTGTAGGCGGTATCTACTTTTCCCCTTCTTATACTCTTATACATTCTTCTACAGATTTGCACTTCGCTTCTAGCAACTCCTACTTAGTTATTTTGCACTTCCTGTCAATCTCATTTCTTAGTCGTCTGTACTCCATTCTGCCTGTTTCATTTACTGCATTTTTATATTTTCTCCTTTCACCAATTAAATTTAGTATTTCCTGTGATATCCAAGTATTTTTTGTAGGTCTTGCCTTTCTACCTATTTTCTCCTCTGCTGCCTTCACTATTTCATCTCTCAATGCTACCCATTCTTCTCCTACTGTTTTATTTCCCCATGTTTCTGTCAATTGTGCCTAAATCTCCCACTGAAATTCTCCAGAATTTCGCGTTCTTTCAATTTATCTAAGTCCCATCTCCTTATTTTCCTACGTTTCTGCAGCTTTTTTCAGTTTCAGCCTACAGTTCATGACTAACAAGTTATGGTCAGAGTCTATATCCGCCCCTGAGTATGTCTTACAGTTTATAACTTGGTTCCGGAATCTATGTTTTACCATTATAAAATCTATCTGACACCTTCCGGTGTCACCTGGTCTCTTCCATGTATACAACCTTCTTTTGTGATTCGTAAACCACGTGTTTGTTACGATTAAATCATGTTCCGTGCAAAATTCTACCAGTCGACTTCCTCTTTCATTCCTTCTGCCTAGTCCATATTCACCTACTATTTTTCCTTCTCTTCCTTTTCCTACTACCGAATTCCAGTCTCCCATAACAATCAAGTTTTCCTCTCCCTTAACTGTCTGAATAATTTCCTTTAGTTCCTCGTATATTTCTTCGATCTCCTCATCATCGGCTGAGCTAGTTGGCATATAAACCTGTACTACTGTTGTCGGTGTTGGCTTCGTATCTATCTTGACAATGATAATGCGATCACTGTGCTGCTCATAGTAGTTTACCCGCGTTCCTATTTTCTTATTCATTATCAGTACTACTCCCGTGATACCCACAACTGATTTTGTATTTATAATCCTGTATACTCACCTGACCAGAAATCCTGTTCATCCTGCCACCGAACTTCACTAATCCCCACTATATCTAACTTCAACCTATCCATTTCCCTTTTTAAATTTTCTAATTTTCCTACCCGATTAAGGGATCTAATATTCCACGCTCCGATCCGTAGAATGCCAGTATTGTCTTTCCTGATGATAACATCCTCCTGAGTAGTCCGCGCCCGGAGATCCGAATGGGGGACTATTTTACCTCCGGAATATTTTACCCGAGATGATGCCATCATCATATGTTCATACAGTAGACATGCATGTCCTCGGGAAATGTAACGGCTGTAGTTTCCCCTTGCTTTCAGCCGTTCGCAGTAACTGTGTGGCAAAGCCACATTAGCTGATGTTACAAGGCCAACTCAGTCAATCATCCAGACTGTTGCCCCTGTAACTACTGAAAAGGCTGCTGCCCCTCTTCAGGAACCACACGTTTGTCTGGCCTCTCCACAGATACCTCTCCGCTGTGGTTGCACCTACGGTACGGCTATCTGCATCGTTGAGGCACGCCAGCCACCCCACCTCGGCAATGTCTGTGGTTCAGAGGGGTGGTGTGGTATGTGGCATAACCATAGAAAATAAAAATAAAAATGCAACAGCGTAAACTGTTAGTTCTGTGGTGCACTACGAAACTAACAGGGCCTATATTTGTTCTGTACTCTACTACACCGTTTTCTAGGCATTCCTAACACAATGAACTCAAGATGTAATAAGTACGCACCGAAATCAGAAAGGAAACTACGTAAATTCGTGTTTACTTCTAAACAACTGTAAATAATTCTTAGTAAATGAAAACGTCGATAGACGCAAAGAAACGTCGTTATGTTTTAAATTCAAATGATACCCGAGGAAAGAAGCACTTTCTTTTTCTTTCCATGGCATTGCAGTGCATGTCGGATACAGCTTTGCTTTATATTGTATTAGCTGGGTTACATTTCACTCGGAGTGCCAGCATTTTAATACGTTAACGTTGGCAAGAAAACCTCACTTTAGGGGGGATAATTAATTTACTTTTCGGATCAACATTAAATGTTTTTTTCATTATCAACATAAAGAGTTATTCCCCTCATTGTATGTGACTGATTTTTCTAAAAGGATTCAACCGCCGTTCACAAAATCAATACACTACGCTGCTGCTGTAAGGAAAATCGTCGCCGTTATTTCAGCGTATTTCAGCGTGAATAAAAAACGCAGCATCGCCATATATACGTTATTTGGTATACTATGTAAGTAACAGTGCCTCTATCGGATCTTTGCTATAATACGCTGGAATTCGTGTGTAGTATACACCAGAAACAACAAATTACGATATCTTTTATTCATCTGATCCGATTTTGATGAAATGAAGCTTATACGTTGCCCCAAGGTACTCTCAGTTGACTTATGAAACTCCATGAAAGTTCGTTAGTACTCTTGGAGATTTGCTGCACTACATCATACTTATAAACATAGTTTACACATAAAACTTCAAATTACGATGTCTTTCCTTCCTCTGATCCGATTTTGATGAAATGAAGCCAATTCTCAATTTACCTGTGGAAACCCATGAAAGTTCGTATGGTACCTTTGGATATTATCTTCAACAATGAGAGATACACGATGGATTTCAAACAAATTATTAAATTATGGTATCTTTTTTTTCTGATCTGATTTTAATATTGTAGCCTTTATGTAACCGCACGATATGCTCATGTTAAGTGTGAAAAAGTATATGAAATTTCGTCAAGTAGTTCTGGAGATAAACGAGTTCAAAGAGGCAGACAAACATGACGGTGGTAGATAAAAAATTTCAAATTACGATATTCTTTCTTACCCTGATACGATATTTATGAAACGAAGTCTTTATGTTGCCCAGAGTTACGCTCAAGTTACCTGTGAAAACAACATGCAAATTCGTGAAGTAGTTTTAGAGATGAGCGCCTTTAAATAGGTGAATAAACAGGACAGTTATTGAAAACACTTAAAATTATGATATATTTTTATTCTATGATATGAGGTTGATAGAATTATGCCTTTATGTTGACCCAAACGTTTCTCATGTTTCTGCAAAAAAACGCCCTGTAGTTTTGAAGATTGAAGTGAACAGCGGCAGGCCTATGTTTATAGATTTATTATAAGTAGATATTTTTTACTTATATTGTTTTCACTGTCGGTGAATTTGCTTCTATATGGTTATATAAGCCATATTCACAAATGACAGTATGTCACTATACTTGGCTTCACAATTTTCCACTTAATGGAAACGTTGTCTATGAGTACGAAGCTAATATTTAGCTTATTTTCTAAGTGATCATCTTAGGCTTGTACTGATTAGATTATAAAATATTTAAGGCAGATTAATTATTCATTACAATTTACAATGAATTTTGCTAGTTGTTACTAAATTAGCAGTAAACATGTAATGTTGTTGTTGTGGTCTTCAGTCCGCAGACTGGTTTGATGCAGCTCTCCACGTTACCCTGTCCTGTGAAAGTCTCTTCATCTGAGAATACGTTCGGCAACCTACATACTTTTCAACCTGCTTTCTGTATTCGTCCCTCCTTCTCCCTCTACGATTTTTACCCCACGCGCTTCCTTTTAATGCTAAGTTGACAATTCCTTAGTGTCTCAGAATGTGTCCAACCAATCTATCCCTTCTCTTAGTCAGGATATGCCAGAAACACCTTTTCTCCACTATTCGGTTGAGCACCTCCTCATTAGTTACGTGATCTACCCATCTAAGTTTCATCATTCGTCTGTAGCACAACATTTCAAAAGCTTCTATCATCTTTTTATCTGGACTCCTTATCGTCCACGTTTCACTCCAGACAAATGCTTTCAAAAAGGACTTCCTAACATTTAAATTAACATTGAATGTTAACAAGTTTCGCTTTTTGAGAAAGCTTTTCTTTCCAAACCCATTCCGCATTTTATATCTTCTTCACTTCGGCCATCAGAAGTTATATTGCTACCCAAATAACAAAATTCATCTACTACTTTTATTGTCTCATTACCTAATCTAATTCCTTCAGCATCGCCTGATTTTCTGACAATGCAGTCCATTGTCTTCGTTTTACTCTTGTTAATGTTCATCTTCCTTTCAAGACACTGCCCATCCCATTCAATTGCTCTTCCAGATCTTTTGCGGTCTCTGACAGAATTACTATGTCATCGGCAAACCGCAATGATTTTATTTCTTCTCCCTCCCACTTTAATGACCTCTCCAAATTTCTCCTTCCATTCTTTCACTGTCTGCTCAGTGTACAGATTGAACAACATTGGGGAGTGACTACAACCCTGTCTTACTCCCTTCCCAATCTGTGCGTCCCTTTCTTGTCCTTCAACTCTAATAACCGCTGTCTGGTTTGTGTATAGGTTAAATATAACTCTCCGCTCTCTATATTTCACTCCTGATACCTTCAGAATTTGGAAGAGTTTATTCCAGTCGACATTGTCAAAAGCTTTCTCCAAATAGACAACGCCAAAAACGTACGTTTCCCTTTTTTTAGCCTATCTTGTAATGTGAGTATTGCCTCCCGTGTGATATGGGTTAAGAAACATATAAAATAAAGCTTGAAAGAGTGGAAAATTTAGAAAGTGTTTGGAGTATATTTCATACAGACATAAGCCTGGGAAGTTTCGAAATGTGAGTACTAGTAATACAGAGACAACTGTTTTAGTTCGAAAGGCAGAGTGCCACATTTCTTACATGAGTGAACTTTTTATGTGGGTGTAGAATTATAAGTACTGGGATGGAAGTTCGCTGTCAATAAAAAATGTAGTTTAACTACCAATCGACCACAAAAGTGCCGGCCGCGGTGGCCGAGGGGACTGAGGCGCTCCAGTCACGGTCTGCACGGCCACTACGGTCGGGGATTCGAATCCCCCCTTGGGCATGGATAGTTGTGCCGTCCTTAGTATTCGTTAGTTCAGGGACTGATGACCCCGTAGTTAAGTCCCACAAACATTTTTTTGACCACAAAAGTGACATCAAAGAGGCATCTATTTCAGTGAAAACTTGTTTCTCATCCTATTTCTTCGGTTTAGAGAAACCGAGGAAAACCTTAGACAAAACTGAAAGTCAAGCATCACAGTCCCTAACTTTCAGTAGGTAATATGCATGAACCGCTGCGCTATGCTGATGCAGTAGCTTCGTACTTAGCTATAATTTACAAACCATCACTCAGCGAAAGATCCGTACCCAAAGACTGGAAAGTTGCCCAAGTTACTTCAATATTCAAAAAAGGCAATAGGAGTGATCCCCAAAATTACAGGCCTATCTCATTGACGTCGATTTGCAGTAGGATTTTGGAACATATACTTTGTTCGAATATTATGAACTACCTCGAAGAGAACGACCTATTAACCAGTAGTCAACACGGATTCAGAAAGTATCACTCTTGCGAAACAGAGATTACCCTTTATTCACATGAAGTGTTAAGTGCCATCGACAAGGAATCTCAAATCGATTCCATATTTCTGGATTTCAGGAAGGCTTTTGACACTGTACCCCACAAGCGGCTTCTTATGAAATTACGTGCTTATGGAATATCTCCCCAATTGTGCGATTGGATTCACGATTTCCTATCAGAAAGAACACATTTTGTTGTAATTGACGGTAAGTCATCGAGTAAAACAGAAGTGATATCTGGCGTTCCACAGGGAAGCGTTATAGGTCACCTACTCTTCCTCGTGTTTATAAACGATTTAGGAGACAATCTGAATAGCTCCCTTAGACTATTCACGGATGATGCTGTCGTTTATCAGTTAGTGAAGTCATCAGAGGATCAAAAGCAACTACAAAGCGATTTAGACAAAATTTCTACATGGTGCGAAAATTGGCAATTAACACTAAATAATGAAAAGTGTGAAGTAATACACATGACCACTAAAAGAAATCCGCTGAACTTCAATTACGCGATAAATCAGTCAAACCTTAAGGTCGTTAATTCTACCAAATACCTAGGAGTTACAATTACGAACAACTTTGACTAGAGAGAACACATAGAAAATATTGTGGGCAAGGCGAACCAAAGGTTACGTTTCGAAGATGCATCAGCTCCTCCAAAGAGACTGCCTACATCACACTTGGGCGTCCTCTCCTGGAGTACTGTTGCCCCTTGTGGGACCCTCACCAGGTGGGACTGACGGAAGTTATTGAGAAAGTTCAGAGAAGGGCAGCTCGTTTCGATTTATCACGTTACAGGGGAAAAGCATCTTGGAAATGTTGCACGATTTGAGGTGGAAATCATTAAGAGTACGACATTATTCGTTGTGGCGAGTTCTATTTGCGAAATTTCAATCACCGACTCTTGAATGTGAAAATATTTTGCTATCACCCACCTACATTTGGGGACATTACCATCCCAATAAAATAAGAGAAATCAGATCGAAAACGGAACGATTTAGGTGTTCTTTCTTCCCGCGCGCTATTAGAGAATGGAACGGTAGAGAAAAGTTATGAAAGTGGTTAATGAACCCTCTGCCAGGAACTTGAATGTGATTTGCAGAGTATCTATGTATATGTAGATGTAGATATCTTGCTCGCTGCACATATCAAGTAGTAAACGGCCGAATTCAAATTTGGTCTTTTGTCCTTAGGGAGACCAAAGATATTACTGGATGGCGATTAGTTGCTGAAAGAGGGGCAAAAAGGGGCTTATTGATTTTGTCCGTCAGGAACTGAATTAATCGTTGGTCATTGTGCCTCTCCAGCTACGAGAATGAGAAATTACTCCGGACGGGAAACAACGTCCGGGTTCGCTTCTCCCGACTGAATACGGTTAATTTATTCACACGCTGCTCCCATTTTTTGTCTTGCGCTTCCGTTTCGGCAATCAGCGTATAATACAGGCAACAGAATAAATTTTCTCTTAGCTTGTTCAGAATTTTCCATAATTCAGCTGTCAACTACGGAGTAGTTCTTTACACTCGCATTGCAAGGTAAATGGCGGTGTCACGTATTTGCCCGACTAATACCTAATTATTTTAGTAATCCAATGTTCCCGTTAAACCATGATCGTTTGAATGTGATTATAGACTTTACGCTGCTTTTCCCTGAAGACCGCCAGGAGTCAATTTGTTATTAATATTACTGTTTATCACCGTAAACTGGCAATTAACAGCGGTGAATAATAAATCGTGTTGCTGGAGCCCACAGCCTAGTGTGTGATTAACGCACTCAGTCCTGAGCTCTTAATTTCTGTTACTGAAACACAAGAGTAAATAACGCTTGATTGTAATGGCATTGTGATAATTACGCCTGGTTTATTACAGTGAAACAAATCAGAGAAAATCTATAACAATGTCCTTTCGTTTTGTCTCGTTTAAGGATAAATTAAGATATCGTACTATTTTCATTTATTTATTATTTTCATCATTTTTCTTTTCATGTCTCCAGCTATCTACATACATTTTGTATATAGATTTATGTAGACGTGGATTCCGTGTAACACTTTTGTCGCATACAAAGACAAAGGGACTATTCAAATTCTAGTATGATAGATGGTGTGAGAGAGAAAACACGATATAGAAAGTTACGAACCACAGTAATAGAAACAGATTTATACATCAGCATGGAATAAATTATATGATGAATGTACCAGGAACATTCTATGCGTAACTGTCATCAGTGTTGTAACTACTGTACAATATCGTGACAAAGTCAAATTTATATGTTTCTTCGAAACCTTCATGGTTTTGTTAAGGGCTGCTTCCAACGTATGTCATATTTGTTCTAGTTTAAAGGGATGTTTTTGGTGTCTTCCAGCAGAGGTTGGAGACCTTCCTCGGAAATAGGTTTAACAAACCGATGTGTAAACAAATGTTACATGTACAATCGTTTCTGACTTCTTTCAGTAAGATACTGAATTTTCATACTATAGCATTTCTAAAATCTGCGTGAATTTGAACATGTATATCAGGAACAGAATGAAAGATGAAATTGGGACAGTAATGAAAATACAGGATGAGCATGTAAATACTTCGCACCGTTCTGTGTTACGAAGTCAGCAGTAAGACCTTACAGGCAGGTAGGTGCCATTAATAAGCATGTAGGGGAAGTAGGATATTGACTAACACCGTAATAAGTCTGAAATGGGACATCACTAGCTCACGACGAAAACGAGGCCGAAACAACTTCCAAGATAGTAATGATGATTATAACGAGGAATCACAAATTATTTCCTTTCAAATGTGTGTTCCTTAGCCGTATCAAATGCGCACTAAGGGCCGTTTCGTCCATCTCTCGTTAATATTCTCGTTAGTAAACGAGAAGATGCCTTTAACGTCCAGTTAAATGTGCTCGTTAAGTGCATTGCGTTTGTCATTGCCAGATACACCTCTCGCTTCCTAACCTGGAGAAAACGAGAAGGTACGACATATTTCGACTAGGTTGGCAATAGAAACAAATGAAAGTGGCGACTGAATAAACAGCTGTTTCCCTTATTTAGCTATCAGGGAAGAAGTTAGCAGATAGATGTTATGGAAAACAAACGTGAAAGAAGCTCGAATTTTATAAGAAGTTAGTGCGAGTGTGTTGTGTCCTCAATAGAGAAATATTAGGGTGCATTGGAATGTAAAAAAACGGACGCTACGACATGGAAGAAGAAGAAAAAAGCGACATGATCGCGTGTGGTTTAATGAATTCAATGCCTTCCACGGAAAATGTAGGACAGTAAAAATGCTTAGGGCTTAGTATGATAACATGCCAAGTGTGTAGTTTCTTAGTGCAAGCTAGCACATAGGCAAAAGTATACTGTTCCTGTAGATCGGAGGAAGGAATCACATTTTAGGCCTCACACTAGGCGCAAAAAGCGTAAGTAAATACTGGGTAACATTTTACGACGATTCTCGCCGGGCTCCAGTGCTTATGTTGGCAAGAGATAAACAATGAAGTATAGAACAGTGTTAATATTTTTCACGGGCTACAGAGTAAATGTTATTGCTGCTCGTTTCACTCGCAGCAAAAGTAATACTGTACCTCCTCTATGGTTGACAGGTTCTTGTATGTACCGTTGTCCGTTCAGAAAAAAAATTTTCGGTTTAATTGAAGTTGTTACGAAAAAACATTTATTGGTCGTCTGAGTTGACGTCATTACTATTGGTGCCAACATAACCACTGCAGCCCGGCGAGAAACGTGGTACAATTTCACAGAATACTGAATTAATAAGCTTGGAGGCACAAATAATGTATTCTGTTTTCTATTATGACAGATAACTTACAAAATACGTAACTATTTGTTGGACTCTTGAGATGGTCGTGGAGTTTTTCATGTAGCGTTTCCAAGACGATATAGCGTAATAAATTCTGCATCTTATCAGCATTCAAAATAATTTGGGCGAACAAAAATACGTCTAGATCGCATTATAGGAGCAATGACCTCTAGAGCGTCTAAAATATTGACACCGTCTTCATTGTCAACCAAATCTCTTATTCCAACCATTTTCATCATACCGATTCTCACTGAACTAGTCGTTTCCCATAAGTTTGTGTTTTGATATCGCAACAATAATTTTAAGGTTATGTTGCGTATCTGCAATATATCAAACTCGCCGGCCGCGGTGGCCGAGGAGACTGAGGCGCTCCAGTCACGGTCTACACGACCACTACGGTCGGGGGTTCGAATCCCCCCTCGGGCATGGATGTTTGTGCCGTCCTTAGTATAAGGTAGTTGATAAGTAGTTTGTAAGTTTAGGGACTGATGACCCCGAAGTTAAGTCCCATAAGCTTAACAAACATTTTTTTACAAACTCATCTGCTAGCTACTGACAAGGATGGGGCGAGAAATATGACGATAAAATTTTTCACTGAAGCTGCTTTCCACATTAGTTTTTCATACATGTAGTGCTTCTGTTATATTGTTCGATAAATCGGTCTTCCACTCCCATGAACCACAGACATTGCCGAGGTGGGGTGGCTTGCGTGCCTCAACGATACAGATAGCCGTACCGTAGGTGCAACCACAGCGGAGGGGTATCTGTGGAGAGGCCAGACAAACGTGTGGTTCCTGAAGAGGGGCAGCAGCCTTTTCAGTAGTTACAGGGGCAACAGTCTGGATGATTGACTGAGCTGGCCTTGTATCATCAGCTAATGTGGCTTTGCCACACAGCTACTGCGAACGGCTGAAAGCAAGGGGAAACTACAGCCGTTACATTTCCCGAGGACATGCAGCTCTACTGTATGAACATATGATGATGACATCCTCTCGGGTAAAATATTCCGGAGGTAAAATATTCCCCCATTCCGATCTCCGGGCGGTGACTACTCAAGAGGATGTGACCATCAGGAAAGACAATACTGGCATTCTACGGGTCGGAGCGTGGAATGTTAGATCCCTTAATCGAGTAGGAAAATTAGAAAATTTAAAAAGGGAAATGGATAGGTTGAAGTTAGATATAGTGGGGATTAGTGAAGTTCGGTGGCAGGATGAACAGGATTTCTGGTCAGGTGAGTATACAGGATTATAAATACAAAATCAATTGGGGGTATCACAGGAGTAGGATTGATAATGAATAAGAAAATAGGAATGCGGGTAAACTACTATGACCAGCACAGTGATAGCATTATTATTGTCAAAATAGATACAAGGCCAACACCGACAACAGTAGTACAGGTTTATATGCCAACTAGCTCTGCCGATGATGAGGAGATCGAAGAAATATATGAGGAGCTAAAGGAAATTATTCAGACAATTAAGGGAGAGGAAAATTTAATTGTTATGGGAGACTGGAATTCAGTAGTAGGACAAGGAAGGGAAGGGAAGATAGTGGGTGAATATGGTCTGGGCAAAAGGAATGAAAGAGGAAGCCGCCTGGTAGAATTTTGCACGGAACATAATTTAGTTATAACAAACACCTGGTTCAAGAATCACAAAAGAAGGTTGTATACGTGGAAGAGACCAGGAGACACCGAAAGATACCAGATAGATTTTATAATGGTAAGACATAGATTTCGGAACCAGGTTTTACAGTGTAAAACATACCCAGGGGCAGATATAGACTCTGGCCATAACTTGTTGGTTATGAACTGTAGGTTGAAACTAAAGAAACTACAAAAAGGTAGGAAAATAAGGAGATGGGACCTGGATAAATTAAAGGAACCTGAGGTTCTTAAGAATTTCAGAGCGAGCTTTAGGCAACAATTGACAGAAACAGGGGAAAATAAAACAGTATAGGAGGAATGGGTAAAATTGAGAGATGAAATAGTGAAGGTAGCAGAGGACAAAATAGGTAGGAAGAAAAGACCTACAAAAAATCCTTGGATATCGCAGGAGATACTAAATTTAATTGATGAAAGGAGAAAATATAAAAATGCAGTAAATGAAACAGGCAAAATGGAGTACAGACGACTAAGAAATGAGATTGACAGGAAATGCAAAATGGCTAAGCAGGAGTGGCTAGAAGGCAAATGCAAGGATGTAGAAGAATGTATAAATAGGGGAAAAATAGATACAGCCTACAGGAAAATAAAAGAAACATTTGGAGATAAGAAAAACAGCTCAATGAATATCAAGGACACTGATGGAAAACCAGTTTTCAGCAAAGAAGGGAAAGCTGAAAGGTGGAAAGAGTATGTAGAGGGGCTCTACAAAGGAAAGGAACTTCGAGACTATATGGTAGGAAGGGAAGAGGATGTAGATGAAGATGAAATAGGAGATACTGTACTGAGAGAAGAATTTGACAGAGCCCTGAAAGACCTAAGTCGAAACAAGGCCCCAGGATATTCCTTCAGAGCTACTGAAGACTTTGGGAGAACCAGCCATGACAAAATTGTTTCATCTGGTGTGTAAGATGTATGAGACAAGTGAAATACCCTCAGACTTTAAGAAAAATGTTATAATCCCCATCCCTAAGAAAGCAGGAGCAGACAGGTGTGAAAACTACAGAACCATCAGTTTAATAAGTCATGGTTGCAAAATATTAACGCGAATTATATACAGAAGGATGGAAAAGCTGGTAGAAGCAGCAGCAGAAGATCAGTTTGGGTTCAGGAGAAATGTAGGAACACGGGAGGCAATACTCACTTTACGGCTTATCCTAGAAGATAGATTAAGAAAAGCCAAACCTACATATCTAGCTTTTGTAGATTTGGAGAAGGCTTTTGACAATGTTGATTGGAATAAACTCTTTCAAGTTCTGAAGCAAGCAGGAGTAAAATATAGGGAGCGTAAGGTTATTTACAACTTGTACAAAAACCAGACAGCGGTTGTCAGATTTGAAGGGCATGAAAGGCAGGCAGTGGTTGGAAAGGGAGTAAGACAGGGTTGTAGTCTTTCTCCATTGTTGTTCAATTTGTACATTGAGCAAGCTATAAAGGAAAACAAGGAGAAATTTGGTGAAGGAATTAAAGTTCAGGGGGAAGAATTAAAAACATTACGTTTTGTCGACGACATAGTAATTCTGTCAGATACAGCAAAGGACCTGGAAGAGCAATTGAACGGAATGGACAGTGTGCTGAAAGGTGCATATAAGATGAACATTAGCAAGAGCAAAACTAGGGTGATGGAGTGCAGTGTAAGAAAGTCAGGTGATGCTGAAGGAATTAGATTGGGAAACGAAGCAATAAAGGAAGTAGATGAGTTTTGTTACTTGGGCAGTAAAATAACAAATGATGGTCGCAGTACAGAGGATATAAAATGCAGAATGGCAATGGGTAGAAAAGCATTCTTGAAAAAGAGAAATTTGTTAACATCGAATATTGATTTAAACCTAAGGAAGTCCTTTCTGAAGGCATTTGTAAGGAGTGTTGCCTTGTATGGGAGTGAGACATGGACGATAAACAGTGCGGACAGGAAGAGGATTGAGGCTTTTGAAATATGGTGCTACAGAAGAATGCTGTAGATGGGTGGATCGCGTAACTAATGAGGAGGTACTAAACAGAATTGGAGAGAAAAGGAATTTCTGGCATACCTTGACTAAAAGAAGGGATAGATTGGTAGGACACATTCTTGGACATCAAGGAATTGTGAATTTAGCTTTGGAGGGAAGTGTATGGGGAAAAAATCGCAGGGGAAGACCAAGAGATGGATACAGTAAGCAGATTCAGACAGATGTAGGTTGTCGCTCTTTTGTGGAGATGAAGAGGCTTGCTCAGGATAGGGTATTGTGGAGAGCTGCATCAAACCAGTCTCCGGACTGAAGACCACAACAACAACAACAAAATCGGTCTTATCACGTGAATATATTGCGGTATTTTAGCGCTTTGGAATCTTTTTATTTTAATACAGATTCTCACTTAACTGATAGTTAGCCGTGTAACGAGCAGAATTCTACTCGTTAACTAAACGGCCAGTTTGAGGTCTTTTAACGTCTGGTTAACTCATAACGTAACATTGACAATCGCGGTTCTCCGCTAACTACATGTTAAAATCTTAACCGGAACTTAACGAGACATTGACAAACCGGCCCTTAGTGACGAAGAATTTCCAGATATGTGACTGAACGCTTTCTGTGATTAAGTGCTACATATTGGCGGGTATTACAGCAACCCTTATGAATCTGAAACCAAGAGCAATCAATAAGAATGTTAGTGTCATCATCCACGACATGCACTGAAAGCCCCTTCTACTCGTACCTCCCTCGGGATCTGCCACTAAAATATTTGTTGGTATTTCATAAAATATAGAGCAACAAATCAGTCGCACTGACATCAACCATGTCCCATATTAGTTCATGTTATGGGAACCCGCCGGAGAAAGGTTCAGCCTTCTTTGGAACATTCCTAACAATGTACGATTGTTCACTGGCCAGTTTAAAATTATGCGTTTGTAGTTTGGTAGTCGTTAAGTTAGCCTTACGTATTTGGAAGCTTGAGTCCTGTAGCGCTTATAATCGTCATGACTGGCAATGACACCTCTATCATGCCCAACGAAGAAGATTACCTTATTGCAGTCATCATGCTAGAGGGTAACAAGTATGCTAGATGATAATCTGAAATCAAAGTCAAACAAGGATGAGACGAAGTTACATGGCTAATAGTGTGCTGTTTGTTGTTTTGAACATATTACAGCTGAGATTCGACTAGTTATGGATTCAGAAAGCGCTTAGTAGTTTGTCGGAAGAATGTGACGAAAGATTATTAATCACAGACCACGAAATTTCCGTAAATTATGGCCACCTTTATTTTTGGCCGTGATGCTGGCATTCGCTGTAGTTCTACATGTTTTACACCGATTTCAGATCAGGCGAATGTGGAGTCAAAACACCAACGTGAAGTCACTCTCCACTCCTAATATCAACGGAACACAAGTCTAGCATTGTGGCACCGACAACTATCCTGAAGACATCGCTCTCGGTAAGATGATCTACAATGTGGTTCACAAAATGCACCGTACTGGGTACGGATATACGCTTCCTGAGGGGCTCATATTTCCTTTTTTTTTTTTTTTTTTTTTTTTTTTTTTTTATCACAGAGGTAACGGCACAGTGTTCTACATACAATCAGCATAGTCAAAGTATGTTTACCTTTTACAATAATGGAAATACTGTAGCTACCCTACAGTATAGATTCAGAATTAAAATTTGAATTATTTCGGGACATGTCAGCATGTCCCAAACAAAACACACTGACAGGGAAGCTTTGTGGGAGCGGTGGGTAGTTGGTTGTTTGTTTAAATGTTTGTATAGTCTATAGGGCTTAACTACGGAGTCATCAGTCCCTAAACTTACAAACTTATCAACTACCTTATACTAAGGACGACACAAATATCCATGCCCGAGGGGGGATTCGAACCCCCTATCGTAGTGGCCGTGCAGACCGTGACTGAAGTGCCTCAGTCCCTGCGGCCACCGCGGCCGGCGGGTAGTTGGTTGGTGAAGTTAAGCAAGGATAGTCAGTTCAAGTATCATTTGCTTTAATGAAGATATATTTTATATTACGACTAGAGGATGAAGGCCCAAGTTCAGATAAGTGATGCAAGGCAGAAGGCCAAGTTGAGAGAACAAATTTTTTGATAAGTTAATAAGGCTCGAAATTTCGTAAAATCAACTCTGTAAAATACAGTAACAGACACAAGAGCCCAGAAATTTAAGCGAAAGTGGAAAGTTTTAAGTGAAAGCAATTCTTGTAAATGCAATAGAATTTACAAATGACCCTTGCAGTTCAAATGAAAACGGCTCAGGTTAATGATGACACTAAAGTGGGGCTCCACAACTTAAGTGAACACAGCCCTTTACAAATACCATCACCAAAACTCACTACAGATGAGCTCAAAATTAAAGTCTGAGTTTTACTTTAACTGGTAGCAGGAAACTGTGCTCAATGATATCAATAGGCAGAAGGCCAATAAAACAACATACAATAAAATTTACAAATGAACCCTGCAATTTAAATGACAGCAGTTCAGCTTAGTTACAGGAAAATGACCCTGAGGTGGGAGAACTGGCTGCTCATTACTTTAATATATCCTCACACAGGTAAACAGATGAGCTGACTCAAAACAGGAAGGTGAGGAATAAGGTGGCAAACCGTCAACAAGAACTACAGCTCTGACACGAAGGGGCTTACTCGAACGGATAGAACGCCAAATTACAACCGCGGGATGGTGATACGTCACGGAGGGAAAATTTCTGAAAGGAGAAGATAAAAAAGAAAGAAAGAAAAACAAAGCTATACAACTACCACCCGTACAGATGCGAGCTCGCAGAGGGGCACAAACCAGATAAATTCCCCAGTTACGTTAACCAAGTTAATGAATATAGAGTACTAGCTGAAAACCCGGCGTTGCCCGGGTATTTATTTATTTTTTCGAACCTTGAGTTGGTACTTTCCTATCTACTTTCTTTCTGTCCATCTCCTTTTTTCTAAAAACATGTTACATTTATCAGAGAATATATAAGAAATCACTGGTAAAAATGCACTCATTTCGAAGAATCCAATCACGAAATTCAACACTAATGTTTGTAATAATATCACAAATGTATCACTTGGTGTAATGCTCGAAACGTCCAATCGATTTTTTTAAAGAGATGTATTAAAAGAAATTTTTTTACTGCTTTATTTATTTATTCTTATATTTCCTTATTCGTCTGCTTATCCTTACAGAGAAAGACCTGAAGACATTGTAGTACGCATAGACCAAAGATATGGTCTGTGGCATCACGTTTCGTTCTACGTAACCTCCTTGCTATAGAGTCGCAAACGTCATCGCTGGCCTTAAGTCCAGAATTTTTATAATTTGACGACTTTGAACCACCATATCTTCCACCCCCTATAGCTGTCCGCATGGAAGTGCTATGGTGTACAACGGGAGACTTCGGTCAACAATTACACACACACACACCAGTCATTTGCGTTCTGTAGTTTTCACTGCAGAGCGAAATATTAACACACACACACACACACACACACGCACACACACACACACACACACACACACACACACACACACACACACACACACACACACGTAGAATTTTATATACACCGATAACTTTCCATCCCAATATACTCCACCCTTTTATCATTATCAACCCTAAAGCAACAATGCAACCAATAAAACCATTTTCAAAGAGGAAATATAATTTTCAAAGGATCATTATTGTTCCGCATTTCGCATTATATTCTTCAAATTACAAAATATCTACCAGATCGCTATAAAACCGTGCCTACAACCTTCCTCTGGTATACATTAGTAACTGTACAAATATTTAAGTCTTTGCGTCTTATCGTTTGGACGTGATAAGCGTACACCGAACAATCATTCACATTAATATATATGGATAAATAGCTATCCGTCCGCCATGAAACCGTGCCTAAAGCCTTCCCCTGGTAGAAATTAGTAACTGTACAAATTTTTAGCTCTTTATATCTTGTGGTTCAGTTGTGATAAACGTACACCGAACAGACATTCACATTTATAGATATAGATTTGCTACTCAGAGCAAAGAGAAAAATATAATTTAATTGAACCGAACTAAAAGTGCGATATAACATAAATTAACAACTAACGACGGAGACACAGGCAACGACGGGCCCTGGGGTACGACCACCGATCCTGACAAATTTACAGTCACAAATTTGCGGAGCAGGACTGTATCAGTCACTTATTTATTTCTTACTCCACGACAAGTGCAGGCACCCTCGCGATGATGTTGGAGAAGGGTGTCAACCAACGTCCGGAAACATTTTAAAGATCCCAGCGTAAAAGCGGCTGGAACGACGCGAGGCGCAGCCGGGGCTGAGTGCGGAGTACCACTTGTTGTTGACAGCTCCGACAGGGACGGACGCGGTGTCGCACGGACAAACAGCGCCACGAGCGGTGGAAGCACAGAGATATCGATGGTACTTGCACTATTAAATCAAGGGCAGAGTCAACCGAAGAAACAGGATCCAGGACGGCTCAGACACAGTATCTGCAAGAGGCTGATGACAACTATATGCCGATGCACACATACGCCTTATAACTTGAGGAAATGTAATTAAAGCTGCGATCAGGAGGAAGTACTAGGCTGGGGCACTACAGTCGTAGTGTTCGTTCGTGAAGTTGGTACTTTGTACAGGACTGGACACCGTAAATGGTTAAGGAGACAGCTGTCTCAAACGGAAATTCGGCGTTAGAATCCCAATTCAGCACAAATTTACAACTTCACCATTCAATTCAGTTTACGCTTTGTAATAGTCGTGATATTTGAATAATCGGAGTTTGTAAATTTACGGTTGTTGTTGTCAAATAATAGTGGCGTATCCGAAAGAACAGGCCCCGTACCTGTAATTAAAAAAAATGTCATACTTTATGCAACCCAGTCAAATTGAGCATATCGGCACTTTTTGTGTGCATGTAGGGTGGACTTAATACGGTTTGTAAAAACACAATTTGTTTCTTATATAAAAAAAAAAAAAAACACGGAAAAGTATGTGTGGTTGGTAACCCTGACTTCAAGACGATATTCGCGACTTTGTGCTGCCGCACTATTAAGTAATTTAATCATAATAAGACTTATTTTAATAGTGATATGAAATTAATAATGTGTATTAGTGTCCAATAGTACCATTAATGATTTCACTTTGCTTCGTGTGTTTTCGAGAAAACGCGTTAAGAGCAAGTAGGTATACCGTCGTAGTTTATACTTGCGTGTTTTACACTGTAATTTTAAAGAATCTCGTCAAATGTTCTTGGTTTTTCTCCTAGCATATTGAGTACTGCTTATCCCCTCAGTGTTTATATATTTTTGACAAAAAACTACGTAAATATTAATTTTTATAGAGACCTTGGACTTCTTACTTTTCTTTATATATAGTTGCGAGTTGGCATAATTATGGCATAAACTTATTTTACGATAGATTAATTAACTTATTCGCACTAATGTAATATTTTATCATGCGTGCAAAGAGTTTGACTTGCCGTAGAATTGTTAATTTTGGGGAATGGTGTGATGGGTGCAGTAATTTTTTCCATTGGAGTGACTGTAGCGGCGCGAGAATTGGGCAAGTGAGCGTGACTCATCAGTGGTTATGTAGGATATGAAGTAGAGATAGGAAGACAGTAGAACAGCCCTTCAGGCTAGGAGGGTTCTGGACAGGGTAAGAAGGGAGAAGGGTAAAGATGAGTGCAAAGTGCCAGCAGGTGGAAGAAAAGGGTCAAAACTCAACCAGACAGCTTTGTGGTGAATGTGCAAAATGGGTTTGACCTGTGGTTTCAGTTAGAAACTGTTGAGCCCCAGACAGAAGTGGATATAGACAGGGATAAACAAATATTCAACAGAAAATCTAATAATAATGTACGTGAATCAGAAAAAGGAAAGAAAGTTTTGTTGTTAGATACTACTCATTCCAGTGGTGTGAGCCAACTACTGCAGGATGAATTAGGAACAGAGTAGCAGGTCACAAGTGTCTTCAAACCGAGTGCTGGTTCACAAAGGAGAACACCTTGCTTATTGTCGATGGTTCGGGAAGTAGTACCGACAGAATTCCTGGATTCAACATACAGTGTGACGTAGCAAAGACTGCATTACCATCGATGCATACCAGTGTGGAGTTGGTGTCTGTTCTGAAGCGCCACGACCGACCTCGTTTGAAATCTTCTGTCAGGAGAGTTAATTTGGAGTTGAAAAGGCTGCTTGAATCAGGTGTGGGGTCATACATTGGTGTGGTTACTGTTCATTCACTCAGTACATGGGGTTATACTAGGCATGGCCTCCACCTCAACAGGAAAGGAAAGCGTAAACTGGCTGGCCTAGCAGCAGGAACGGCCAGAACAAAAATAAGTCCTCACAAAGGTCAGTTTTGAAACAAACCTTCAGTATAATAAAGCAACTAAACAGCATAATTCTGTCACATTAGATCAGCAAACACTAATTTTGGTTAATAGTTCTTACCAATTAACAGAAATTTCATTTTCACCCAATTCTATAACAGTTAATATAAAATGTCAAGTATTATTACTGCATCAGAATATGAGACGGGTAAGAAGTAAAGCCAGTGATCTTCTTATGTCATTAAAGGATTAGTCATTCAACTCAATTGTCATAATCTGTCTTCTGAACATCATGGAACCACTGGTATAGATTTACCAAGTATTTCAGGATTTCGATTGGCTTCGCACTTTTGTAGAACGGAAATAGAGGATGAAGGAGATGCCACAATTATTAAGACATTCTTACAAATTTAATGAAATAGACATTCATAATTTCGTCTAGAGTAGCATGTGGAAGCAGGTGCAACAGAAGTTTAATTTTATAATAAGTCATTTATAATTGTGTGTACAGAGTACTATACGGGAACTTATATTTGTTCATAAGTCACTTTGAATCTCTATTGGCTTATAACAAAAAAGGAACAATTAGCGTTGGCTGGTGATTTTAATATAGACTTTCTTGAAAACTCCCCAGTAACAAATTACTTCAGTCAGTAGCATTGTCATTTCACTTTATTCATACTGTTAATTTTCCGAATAGCTAAGGGCTCAAAGACCGACACTGATAAAAAATCTTTATAAAAATATCAAATGATACTAATTGTACTATAAAGCCAATAATGAGCAGCCTTTCACACCATGACATGAATAATAAAATTTATCATATCTTAGTTTAAAATGGTAGTCAGTAAGGGAAAAAAATGATCGTTTTAGAAAACTGCTTAAAGATAGTAATTGAAGTGATGTTACAGTGCTCGTAGCATGATAGACAAATACGACACTTTAATAAATAATGTCCTTAACTTATTTCAAAACTGCTTTCCACCAAAAACCTCAGCCAGATTAGACCAAGGTCTATAAAAAAAACGAATTACTCAATGAAGAAAGGTTTTTTATAAGACAAAAAAGAAACTTCATATTTCAATCAGAAACAGTTCAGATGTAAATGCCTTAGATCATTACAAAACATAATGAAACATATTCAAGATGGTAATACGGACATCAAAGCATATGCATTATCAGAATATGATAGTCACATCATACACTAAAATAAAGACAATATGAGATATAGTGAAGGAGAAGGCTGGTAGAACAAGAGATGAAGACGAGCATATTGCGTTAAGAGTAGTTGACGCGCAATTTCCTATACACATTTCTTAACTATTACTGAAAAATGGGGTTATCAGGGTCAGTAATTGCTGCAATGGAATATTTCACTCCTTTAACAAATAACTATTTTAATATGAGTATGACAAGAGCAGTAATGTTCACCATAAAATCCTTGAAATGAAAAAATACCATTGGATATGATAATATATCAACAAATTTGATTAAGCAGTGTGCCTCTGCGTTTTGTGATATTTTAATTTACTTCTGTAACCAATATTTTATCAGTGGAACATTTCCTGAATGGTTTAAATAATGTGAAGTTAAGCTATTGTATAAGAAATGAAATCGAGAAATTCCATCAAACTTCAGTCCAATTTTCACCTTTGCCTAGATTCTCAAAAAGATTTAGAAAATATAATGCACATTCGTCTTCTTAAACATGTGATCATTAATAAAATATTATCCATATTACAATTCGGATTTATAAAGGGTACTGATAGTGAAAAAACATGTAACTAGTAGGAGCACACCGCAGAACTGCTGAAGCGCCTTAACAGACCAATGTTTACGAATTTTGACAGACATAGGAGATATAAAAATTAGACTGCTAGCGAATTATGCGTACTTTCACCCCATGATGTCATACAAGATTACATTTTCTGGAGCAAATCAACAGGCCAAGCTAAAGTTTCCAGAGACCAAACACGTGTGATACGAATAATTTGTAGTGTAAACTCAAGAACATTAAGAAGAGGGCTATTTTCTAATGAAATTTGTCATTAAATTTTTTTTCATACCAATAGCTCAGTTCATGGGATCAACACTTGAAAAGAGAATAACTTTCACAAATATTTAAAGTTCATGGGCCGTCTGGAGGAATCCTTCCTAGCATCCCAAAACCTCAAGCCTCTGGCCTGGTTCCGGTTCATTGATGATATTTTCATGATCTGGACTCAGGGCCAGGACACCCTATCCTCCTTTCTTCAGAACATCAATTCCTTCTCTCCCATCCACTTCACCTGGTCTTCCTCAACCAACCATGCCACATTCCTGGATGTCAACCTCCACCTCACTGATGGCTCCATTCACACTTCCGTCCATATTAAACCTACCAACCACCAACAGTACCTACATTTTGACAGTTGCCATCCCTTCCACGTCAAAAAATCCCTCCCTTACAGCCTAGCCACCCGTGGACGGCATATCTGCAGTGACAAGAATTCCCTTTCTGAATATGCTGAAGGTCTCACAAAGGCCTTCACAAACAGAAACTACCCCACAGACCTAGTCCGCAAACAAATCTCCTGTGCCATATCCTCACACACCCCAAATCCTCTTCCTAACACCAGTAACCATCCACAAAAGAGCGCTCCCCTTGTCACCCAGTACTACCCTGGTCTCGAACAACTAAATTCCATCCTTCGCCAAGGTTTTGATTTTCTATCCTCGTGCCCTGAAATGAGAGACATCCTGCCAAAGATCCTTCCCACCCCTCCTAAAGTGGTGTTCCGTCGCCCTCCCAACCTTCACAACATCCTAGTTCATCCTTATGCCACCCCGAAACCCAGCTCACTGCCACAGGGATCATATCCTTGTGGAAGACCCCGCTGCAAGACCTGTCCAATCCACCCACCCAGCACTTCCTATTCCAGTCCTGTCACAGGCTTATCCTACCCTATCAGAGGCCGGGCCACTTGTGAAAGCAGCCACGTAATTTACCAACTGTGCTACAAGCACTGTACAGCTTTCTATATTGGCATGACCACCAACCAGCTGTCCATTAGGATGAATGGCCACCGCCAAACTGTGGCCAAAAACAAGGTGGACCACCCTGTGGCACAGCATGCAGCGGAGCACATGCTTGATTTCAATGGCTGCTTCACAGCCCGGGCCATCTGGATCCTCCCATCCACCACCAGCTTTTCTGAACTGCACAGATGGTAGTTATCCCTACAATACATTCTCCGATCCCGAAATCAACCAGGCCTCAACCTACGATAACTTCCCTATATATATATATATTTTTCCATACCTTACAGTTCCTACCTCTCTATCCCAAACCTCTCCTATTTTGAGTGGTGTGTGAATGTGTGATTGTATATATATATATATATATATATATATATATATATATATATATATATATATGTGTGTGTGTGTGTGTGTGTGTGTGTGTGTGTGTGTGTGTGTGTGTGTATGCGGTCTTGCGTACTTGCAGTGTGCATGCATTTTATATGTATGTTATTTTACTTTATTTTATTTTATTTTATTTTCTCCGCTTACCCGCCTCCCCACTCCATTCCTAAGCTGCATCTCGTTATTCCCATCTAACCCATCCCCAACACCGTGACGTAACCTTTCTATCCCCTCCCCCTCTCCTCCCCTCCCGTCCCCGATTCGCTGCAGAGCGTGATTCGAAGTGTGGCAGTCGGAGGTGATGGTTGTATGACTGTGTTGTGTGCCTGTGTGATTGCGTGAGTGCTCTATTTTCTGAAGAAGGCCATGGCCGATAGCTGAATGTGTTGTATGTGTGTGTCTTTTGTATGTGCCTGTCGCAGCTCGTCGCCACGTCTTTGCGGTGAGTTGTAAACTGTCCTCACTATATTATTTATTCCAACCTGGACTTTCCATTATTGTAATATTTAAAGTCACTCATTCTGGCTCAGAGAGGTGTCCAATATTAGTTATCAATAACATGCCAGAAGAAATAAAAAAAATTTAACTCACAATAAAGTTCATTTTGTGAAGAATCGAAAGAATTTTTTTCGTGGCAAACCCCTTGTACTCCACTGATGAATTTTTTTCAGAAATTATTGATGTATGTTATTGTATATAATATTCTCAAATGTGAATATTGTGGTTGTCTGACTTTAGTATTAATCTTGGGTAGTAATCTCATCATTGTAAATAAGTGTGTAAAAGAAAAAAGCCTATATATTATCATGTGCACTTAGTATATGCAACATTTAATATATAGTAAAAAGGTTTATATCCTTTAAATCGTAAATAGCAATTCCACATCCAGATTAGTAATTACTTTTGAGACCTGCGGAAGCCACATTAACTCATCTGCTCTCATTTTGTAAGAGTTTATTGTTTATTTTGTACTGATATGTTCTATATCCAAGAGGGTCTCCTCAATTTGGATCAGTTGGAACGAAAGGAATATCTAATCTCATCTGTTCTTCTTAAACTGTGGAACTTGCATTAGTGAGACATATATTCTTCTAAAATAATGGCTTTCGGGGGAGTAATAGCGTCAGTCACTGTAAGGAAAATGACCGCTGCGTGATGGAGTTGGAGAGGAAAGATATGTGTCACGTAGACGAACAAACGTTTTAAATACCGAAACTATGAATTGTGATGTGGGCCACTTCTATTATTGCTGTTCACAACAAATCATCGAAATTTATGTCATATATTCTTAAGGTAATATTCTCGAACTGCGTTTCACACATTGACGATATCTTTATCAGTTACAGAGATACAGGTGTTCTTATGTATTTATGCACAAAATCTGAAAACCGATTCTTAGCCATTTCCAATGTAGGCCAAAAATATCTAAATATCAAACCATAACAGATGAAATGTCTGATGAACATGACACCTGTATCGATGTATACGGGCATGCAGGTAATTCCCCTGGGTAACTTTGAAACTGTGCCAGAACTTTGAGTTCCTCAAAGTTCGAAGGTAGTGTAGGAGGTTCACCTTAATTAACCTCTTCAGTCCTGGTGTAGCATATATGCTAGATTCATTACTGATTTTTTTCCTCGTGAAATAACAGTTGTAGGTAGCGAATGCAGACTGTATACTGTTCTCTGACGTCGGCGCAACACTATGCTTGTTTGTGAAGCTTTTCTGTCACGCCAACATGTGGCAGAAGCAGTCAAAAGTTGTGAGTTTTCAACAATGGCGCTATGAGTCACAAAAGACGAGGTATAAATTGTGTTACTTTTGTGATTAGGATAGGGTTTGTGCATTTACAAAACTCTAAATAGTTATAGTTTACGCAAACACACAAACTGTAGCTTTATTGTTTGTTTTTACTATGATTTTCTTCAGTTGTTTCAAATGTAGAGTATGTGCTACATTCGGCAGTTAGCATTACAAATATCCTAAAATACAATTACTGAAAATATAAATGTGTAAATGTTTTTTTCGTGCAATGTACTGCAGTTAAAAGTAGATTACACATAAAATACGTTGCTAATTACAATTAAACTGTTGATTGTTTAATAATGAAATGTAAATATGCAGACAACTGTGAATATCAGATTTCTTGATTTGCATGTTTGTCAGCGGAAGAAATTTTGAAACTTATTAGAGGCATTCGATCCATGTTACTTTTTTTGGAAACTGAAGAGGATGAAGAAGATGGTGAAACTCTTCCAGCAAGTTTAGTGGGCGAACTTTGACAGAGGAAGGGGATAAAGGGATAGAAGAACTTTAATGAAACTGAAAATCTAGGAAGGGAATCATTCTGCACACACAGGTTTAGGGATGAAACAAAAAAGTGGAGGCACAAATCAGAAACATTACTGACTGATAGGAAATAATGGCTACTGATACATTCATGGAGAACCGAATACCTAAACAATTCCAGTTCAAGGAGGATATGATATGAAAGGAGAGGGTAGGGGACGCAATGATCAAACACTCAGTGGCATTAATAAAATGGTTTGACAACAGAGCAATATACTTATCATTCACAAACCAAGGAATTTTACCAGTTGGGAACTGTCGGAGGAGGTTGAAGAAGGACAATGCCTACATTCAGGTTCTACGACCAAGTGTTGTGAAGTTATGTACTAACAGGGACATGGGAGGAGTAGACCTATTGGATAGAGTAATTAGGTAAATATCCAATTATAGATAGAACAAAAAATGGACAGTTAGGACCATTCATTACTTTTCTTTTTATTTTTTGATAGCGAGTGTATGGATTCAGTAGAGAGAAACTGCTCAAACTTTACGATGGCCTAAAAGACATTTGTCACACTTCAAAAACTTGCAATAACAAAAAATTTGATCCATTTCCAACGAGATGATCAACTATTGCTGAAACATATGAAGTGGCAGGTGAAACTTGTAAAATGCGCAGTCATCCTCCAACCTTTGCCGCTCACAAGTGGTAGGACCAAAAATGCCATGTGTATGCCAGTAATGAAAACTGATCAAAAAAGTCGATCAAGATGTAGATTACAGGGCTGCAAAGGATCTACTTTTCTAATGTGTGCTACATGTAAAGTCAAGCTTTGTTTCACTTCGGCTCGTAACTTTTTTTATGATTATAAAGAAAATAAGCGAGTAACGCATTTCAATTTTGTATTAAAATCAGTTTGATATTTAAGAAACAGTTCAATAAATCATTATTTGCTGTTTATTTCCTCTTACAACAAGTATCCTCCAAGTTTTCAATCTATGCAGTATGTATGACTAGTGACCCAATGTAGCACATTTGCTACATACTATAAAAAGTTACTATAATTAGCAAAAAAAAATTTTTGGTGATGGTTTTCGTTATTTGGTACCCATTGGAACTATTAAAACGGAATCAAGTGATATTTTTTCATTAAATGCGATCTCGGGTCTGAAGAGGTTAAAGGTGTAACCTGATATCTACAAAGTGTGTGGATAGGATGCCTGTTGCTCTGTATGACTTCGCACAGTGGCCTCAAGTGTCGTGTGATGGCACACAAGTCATCTCATTAGTGACCATGAAAAGTGATTAAGTTTCTCTTCGACTGTCTTGATTGTTGACCTACTTTTCCTTTATATCAGTTGCAAGTAGGGTTAGGATAAACAGCCCTGAGGCCAACATTTTACCGAAATGATGAAAGCCATACCAACTATAAAATACTGCACCAAACACTGGAAGAGTAAGTGTTGCTTCACACTGCTAAAATAAATGTCAGATTGTACCAGTAGTTCTGAGGAGGACCAGGCGAAGCCTAAACTTGCGGCGAGGAGTCGAAACGAAAGCCACGCATGTGCCACTCATTGTACTGGTCCTCCTGGTTTTGATCTCGCCGGGAAAAACTTAGATAATTTTCAGCTACAATTCTATTATATGGTGTACATCCAATTACACTTTTATTTTTCCGTTTACTTTTCATCTCCTTTAATATCTCGTGTCCTGGTCTCTTTTCTTTACTTTTATCCGTCGATTCTTAGTGTTTTTCTGTGGTTTAAATATATTTCATTTAACTACTGCCTCGGGAATGCTGAGAAACAGCCACCGTACAATATCATCAGTTATTTAAGAGATATCTAGGCAGCATCACTTAATATTTTCGACTAGTAAATTTTGATTGCATTTAATGCTAGTTGAATATCAGGTGTTGCCTGGGTATTTATTTATTCCACACTTCCGGAGTCTGTCTATCCTCTTTCTCTCTGTCCATCCCTTCCTCTCCCATCATTTTGTCCTCCTGCCGCTCTCTTTGGCCATCTCTTCCGCCAAACTCCATCCCCACGTCCTGCTGATTCCCCACTACAACGCCTCCTCCTTCTACGTATGAAAATGGACATACTTTCGTGGTGATCAGTGATCGTCAAAGTTTATGCAGCATACCGATTAGCATGCGCTATACGCCATTTTGTATCTGATAAAAACTCTTTGCATGAACCATTCATACATGATCAAACTTTCTAACAATTAATAACACGGTGTCAAAGTATCTTGTAACACACTCTCATGTTTTGATGGTCAAGTATGCAAACTTTCTCCAAGGTAGGAACAAAACTGTAGGTATGTGTTGAAGTCTTTAAGTAATCATACACCTTTCACCCAAAATGTCATGTACAAAGAAACTGACCTCTTCTTTTGAAGTTCAGGTGTGCAAAATATCATCAATATTGTAATAAAGCTTTAAATTTTTATTAATTACAAAGAAACAAATACACAAAAGGACACAAGATCAAAAATGTATATTTCATTGTTAGTATTCACTTAATAATATTATGACGCATCAAAGGAGTGTACCAGTATGCCCCTATTTTTTTCCTACGACAGCTTCACCCAAACAGTCGTGTATGGCGTTGCGCCTTTCGAAAAGCTAATAGATGTTTAGAGTCTTTCGATTTTTCAGCTGTTTCTTTGGGATTTCCCGTCTCGTTTTGCTATTTTTAAACCACCCATACATTAATGCGAACAAAACAAATATTTTTCCAATCGGCCAACCTACCTCCGAGGTTTAGCGAGATTAATTCACAACTATTAATATTTATATATAAAGTTAATTTTTGAGGTATTTTACATATTTTGTAACGTATTAAAAATTGCTGTTGTCATCTGTTCAGTGTTAACACTACAGATTCACAAAGCTTTTGTTGAGGGTATGCTTAATTTCCGTTTACATGTGTCAAAATTTTCGTTTCAGAATCCTTCGTGTGTCCTGTGACGCATTTCAAGTGTGCCAACCACTACTGCGTGCCGGAGGATGCCGTGTGTAACTTCGAGGACGACTGTGGCGATGGGTCGGATGAACAGAATTGTTGTGAGTACATATTTTCCTACATTGGTAATGAAATAGAATGTTAAATAACTAAAACTTTAGCACATATTGGAGCTGTATTATGTTAAAAATAAAAATAAGCTTTATACCTCGGTATTATGCCATTCCTCAAGGTAGTTTTGTACGTTTTTGTAGATTCTTATATGTTTGCTTAGAATCTCCATAGCTACACTCAGCGTGGAATTATAATTTTCATCACACATTAATAGACATTTTAATGTGTCTAACACTTGATGTAACTGTCCATGCTGTTCCATGCTTTGCAAGCGCCTTATTTCGTTAATAACTACAGTAACTTGCCTACTGTATTTACCTGAAAGGTTTCAACCTCCCACCCCTTCCATCCAATTCTAAAAAGATAATACCTTGATGTCGTAGGATCAGTTCTCACAACGTATCAGAACTTTAGTCATGTTACACCATCTCCCTAGTCTTATTACGACCTTCTCATTCGTTACAAGCTCTACACATCTAATATTCCGCGTTCACCTCTAGCATTTAATTTTAAAAGCTTTAACTATCTGTTTATCTGAACTGTGTACCGTCCATCTGTCACTTCCATATGACACGTCCTGACAATAAATCTTTATTCGGTGTCAAGAACCCTACCTCAATGTCTTCTCAGTTACTCCCATTGGTAATAACAATTGCTTTTGGTGTTTTTACAAGTTGTAAATTATTTTCGATCATTGTATATTACTCCTGCTGCTTTCAGAATTCCGAAGAGGGTATTCATGTTAAAACTGTCAAACCTTATCTCCTTTCCTAAAAAACCGCAATTCAAGTTTTCCTTTACTCATTCTATCTTTTAAGATGAATCGTAGAGTTAGTACTGCGTTGAGTGTTGTCACATTTCTGCTGGATCCAGATTGATCTTTCCCGACATATGTTTTAAATGTTTATTGCATTCTTCTGTAGACGATTCGTGTTAGTATTTTGCAGTCACGCGTTATTACACCGGTAGTTCCATAAAATTCACGTCTGTTAGAACCTGATTTCTTTATCATTTGAATTATTAGATTTTTTTGCAATCTCGTATATTTTGCGTACCATTTGGATTGTTATTATGTTTAGTCGTCCCAATGATATCAGTTTCCATGAGGAAATTTTTACTTCATAGGCGTTGTTTTGACGTAGGTGTTTCAGTGCTTCACCAAATTCTTCTCGTAGTGTCTTACCGTCAACTACTTCCCCATTCTTTTATACAACACTACCTTCATTTTCCTCGTGTAGCCTCATTCCATATTTCATCAACATTTTTGCTTTTCCTTCTTTCCTTATTACTGGTGTTCCATTAGAGATCTTAATATTCAGACAAATGCTTATTTTCTCTAATTGTTTTCTGTATTTTCATGTAGGCCTTTTCCACTTACTATCAAAATTTTTAGTCTCTACTGCATTCGGCCTGCTTCATTCGTTGCATTTTCCCATTTCCTCGTTTCATGAATTACATCCAGTGTCTCCTGTGGCACCCAAGAATCTCTACTAGTCCTTTTGTGTCTATTTAGTCCTCTGTATGTATCACCATCTCATCTCGTAAATCTGCAAATTCGTTTTCTACTGTATTACTTTCTCCTGTTCCCGCCAGTCAATGACGAATGCTGCTTTTGAAGCTTCAGTTCTTCCAGGTCCCGTATGCTCATTTTTCTAAATTTTAGATATTAGTTCAGTTTAAATTGCAGTTCACAACTAATAATTAATGTTCATAGTCCACATTAATTCTGGATATGAATTTCAGTATGAATCCTGTTTCCGAAATCTTTGTTTTACCATTATAAAATCGTCATGAATTATTTTTGTGTTCCCTGGTCTCCAACATTTATACAACCTTCTTTCATTAATCCTATACACTAATTCATAATAATTAAGCTAGGTCCTGTACACATTTCATTCAGGTGGCTTCATCTTTAATTCTTTGTTCCAGGTTTATATTAATGGAATATTTGTTCTTCTCTTCCTTTTCCTACCATGCCATTAAGGCATCACATTCTTCACCCTTAACTACCTGATTATTTTTATCTCATCAAACATATTCTCAATTTCCCTTCATCTATAGAGCTAAATGTTATACAAACTTGTACTAGTGTGGGGGGTGTGGATGTTGGCTTGAGTACGATAAAGTGGTCACTACGCTGCTCATAGCAGCTTACGCACTATCCTATTTTCTTATTTATTATCACATCTGCTGATTCATGAGCCTTATCTGATTGAAGGTAATTAATCATCGGTTACTTTTCTACCCTTATTTGCAGTAGCAAACTGACTCGGTTTTTACGTTCTTTGTGATACCCGAGAATGTTTTTCAGTATATTTAATTTCTTGTTCTTCTATTTTATCATATGAAAATAATAAAGAAAAAATATATCTAACGAACATTTTTGTGTACTGGAATGAACACAAAACGGCAGTGTTGCGAAGGGCGTATTTGAGACTTAGATATTTTATTGGAAAAATTGTGGGAAACGTTGCACATTGTCAAACTTTATTAAAGAAGCATATTGGAAAGATTTGAACTTATACTGCTCCATTCGTTGTCAGCAAATGGATTTTTTTCTGTTGCTTATGAGAGCAGTGAGGAAACACCTGTACGATGCTTCAGAGAAACATTACATAAGGAACATTGCAAACGATTCTTTCATATCTGTAGTCCAACGCTAAAAATCATTATAACAGACTATTTTGAAGGAGAAAATATATTGTCCAAGAGGGATCTTCAAGGTGTAATTTACAACCTTATTTTAATTTTGATGATAGATGGTAACACTATTAACAAGAAAATTACGATTTTTGTTTCCCAAAAGATTGCGGTTTTTAGTTTTGTGTAAGTTCATTGTGTACTGTAATCATTTTGGAATAATTTGAGCATTCAGGCATGCAGAGTAGTGTGTTTCAATCGGGGCAATACTAATTGTTGACCGTAGATGGCAAGGCGTGTGTGTCATTTCTTAAGTATCCAGTGTAACATAAAATTTTGTAGCTGAAATTCAATCTTTTGAGTCGCAAAAAGATCTAAGTGGAGCACACTTCAAAAAATCCACTTATATATATTTAGAATCTTCTGTGCCCGCTTCATCGTATATGTCATTCAGAGACATTGTAAATTGTTAATACCAAAGACGCTGCCTTTTAATAAACTATTTAATACCAATTAATTCCACAGAATAATATATGGTTAATCCTTTACGTACTAGTGATGAAACATCCTATTGACATTTCAATAAGACCAGATATGCTCTAAATAATAGCAAAGAAATAATTGCAATGTAAACTTGTAATATCACTGACATATCTGTCAAAATAGCTATCAAGCATCGACAATATAAGAATTATTTTCTAAGTATGTATACAGCTATATAAGAGCTATAACAACAATAGTTTTTTTACATATGTAAATAAGAACCTTTACAAATAAGAGAAGCGGCGATCTTACAAGGGTAAGAAAAGCTACCAAGGGATGTATGAAGTACAATTATCTTCTTAAATTTAATAGTATAACCACCTTTATATTTTACAGTACACCTGACGATGGCATTAACGCCGAAACAGGCCTGTCGTATTAAAATAATTTATTAAAAAACAGCGTCTTTCGTATTAATAATTTACACTTATATCTGTTTACTACGTAGAAGATTGCGATTTAAGTACCATATTTCATGTTAAACTGGATATTTAAGGTATGTCATTCAGACTCTTCGTGTTCCAACGTAGACTATTAATGTCCTTTTTCCTCTTGAGATTATAAAATTTCTTGCGTACTCAACAGTCGTAACATATTTGTCAGAGAATTACAGCAGACAGCAAAACATCAGGAGGTCACCCCATCTGGAGTAATACTATGTAAAGTCAACACAGACAAGTGGGGTGTCTGCGACCTGTGAGTGAGCTGTGAAGCAATACTCGTATTTCGTTAGTTTGCAGGATCCTTAGCGCACCTTGTGGCGAACAAGACTTGTTCACTTCAAATGACAGTGCCAGTCTGGAGACAGAGTACTGGTATAACGAAGTGTGACGTTGTTCTTAATCATTTAAACTACATCCTAAGATAATATTTGGAATTGTATTGTGTGGTGCCTTGTGGACTCGGATAAACAATTAAATAAAGCTAAAAGTGCAATTCACGGACGAATTCTTAATCATACATATGGTTTTATGATGCCATCTTCTTTTTCGGATGAAACCAAAACACAATCCACCAATCGGAAATCGAGATGACAAGCTGATAACCTTGAGGAGAGACCAACGAAGGTCGTGTTGCAGGAAATCCCCGTACGGGACGCACACCTGTGGTCGTGCTTGGTCGCCAAAGTGCGAGTACGGTCGCGCCCACGACCCCTCCACTGGTGGGGCGCTCACCACATGTGCGCCCGCCTCGTCCCACCAGAGGCAATCTCTTACCCGACACGCGGCTCGGAGCGGCCGTTACACCTGCGGTAAATGTGCATTCCCCATTCTGCCGTCCAATTTATGGCCCCGGGAGGAGTGAGGAAAAAAATATGTGATGCCTCATATTTCTCATTTTACCTCGTACTACAAGTCGTATATTTCTTGGTAAGCCCTTTCCAGTTACCCTTCTTCTAACACTGCCGACTTACGATGTCACAATGCTTGTTGTTGCCTTTCATAAAGGCAGAAGACGGGTGCTTCTTGCCTTACGTCATATACGATAATCATAGAGAGAACTTTATGTGTCGATAAACTTAATCACATGGCGAAGCTTCGTCTATAGCTGTGTATATTATGTTGCTCAAGACAACGGAAATTGACTTCATAGTACACACAAAAAAGGAAGGCCTACAGGAATCAGGGGCACGTTTTCTTTCTGTGTGATAAGGAAATAGCCGAAAATGTCTTTAGTGGTAAACACCTGCGAGTAGTGAACATACGACCTTTTCATTAGAAATACGGAACGTACATTTTGGTACATGAGCACAATATTTTAATTCACTAAGTGAACAGTATAGCTTACGATTAAAGACGGATAAGGTAAACGTGCAAATAAGTCGTGTGACTCAAAAATTAATATCCTAACCCTTTGCTGAAAAAGTTAGCAATTTTATAGAGATGTCAGCCCGTTGAAAACGATACAAATAGTCGAGTGTCACATAATTATTTACAATGTATATTTTTAGTGCCCACTGAATAGCAGTTTTTGGTAATTTTCTACCTGAGTTTGCAAAAGGTTAGTGTTTAAGTGAGATGGTGTAAAAATATACAATACGTAATTACTAATATGTGGTAAAATACTTTTTATGTATCTTAACTTTCTTCCTTTTACTAAATTTTATAACGGTTATTCTGAAAGAATTACATTTCAATAGCACCAGTAATAAGCCGGAAATATTAGAACATACACTTCTCCGTATTTACCCCTGTTCGGAATTTTAAACTGTTCTTTGTTAAAAGGTGTCGTTCACAATTATTTATGTGCCGGTGATAACTCCTGTTTGGTGTTAAACGTTTTGAATACTGTACTATTTTCTTTTCCGTTAAACACACGTCAAACGTTTCGTTGTCCTCTAGCTCCTCTAATACTTATTATAGCAACATATAAAACAGGAATATATAAAATCAATCGTGAGTAAGGCGGACGCCAGAGTGAGATTAATTGGAATATTGCTTAGGAAGAATAGTGCATCATCAGAGGAAGCGGGTTACAAAACACTCGTTCTGCCAGCGCTTTTGAGTATTTCTCATCAGTAAGGGATCTGTACCAGATCGGGTTAATGGAAGACAAAGATCCAACGGAGAGCAGCACGCCTCGTTATGGGCTTATTTAATAAGCTCGAAAGCGTCACAGATTAGGAAACTCCATTGGCTTACGCTGCAGTAGGGAATGTTTTTATGGTGGTAGTCGCTTCTGTCAAAATTCCGAAAACCTACATTTCAGGAATGGTTAACGAAAATTGCTTCATGTCGAGAAAACACCAAAAGGATAAAGTCATAGCCCACGCGGGGCATAGTAGCAGTCGTTTCTCCCCAAGCCATACGTGAATGGTGACAATGGACTCTCCGCCAAACACCATTAAGTGCCTTGCCAAGTATGCGTGTAACTGTAGATGTAGAGTTGAAGCTGACTACACAACTATTCTGCTGCCGTCAACTTACATGTCGCCTAAGGACCACACAGGAAATGTAAGAGAAATTTTGGACGTACAACGGCGTAAAGGCTGTTTGTTGTTTTCCTGAGTTCTGTTTGACAGCAGAACAGAAAATGGAATGGGTCGATGAGTTACGAGGTACCCCCCGCGAAAGAGCTTGCGCTGGATTGCGAACTAGAAATTATAATGCTGGCATCTTGAATCAGTCTGTTGTACACTGAAAAGTGTAAAAACAGGTATACCAGGTTAATATCGAATAGAGATCTCGAGAGCACACATAAGTGCAACAACATAACATACCACGGAGTCGAGTAATGGTTGAAGTAGTGCCGAAGGTAAATGATATTATACGTCCCGCAGAGCTATTCATAAATCCTTGAAAGCACAAGGTGGTGGAAATCCATTATGAACAGCACGTTTCGAAACATCCCAAATTATGCTCAATAACGTTCATGATTGGGGAGTTTGGTGGCTGGAGCAGTTGTTTAAACATCTACATCTACGTCTACATAGATACTCTGCAAATCACATTTAAGTGCCTGGTAGAGAGTTCATTAACCACTTTCATAACCTTCCTCTATCGTTCCATTCTGCCATAGCACGCGGGAATAAAGAACACCTAAAACGTTCCGTTTTCGATTCGATTTCTCTTATTTTATTGGGATAATCATGTCTTCCCTATGTAGGAGGGAGGTAATAAAATATTTTCACATTCAGAAGTAAAAGTCGGTGATTGAAATTTCCCAAGTAGATCTCGCCGCAACGAATAACGTCTTTCTTTTAATGATTTCCAGCTCAAATCGTGAAACATTTCCGTGACGTTTTTCCCCCTGAAACGTGATAAAAAAACGAGCTGCCATTCTGTGCACCTTCTCAATGTCTTCCGTCAGCCCCACTTGGAGAGGGTCCCACAAGGAGCAATAGTACTCCAGGAGAGGACGCACAATATGATGTAGGCAGTCTCTTTGGTGGATCTGTCGAATCTTCGAAGCATTCTCACAATGAAAGGCAACCTTTGGTTCGCCTTTTCCACAATATTTTCGATGTTTTCTGTCCAGTCTAAGTTGTTCGTAATTGTTACTCCTAGGAATTTGGTAGAATTTACGACCTTAAGGTGTGACTGATATATCGTATAATTAAAGTTCAATGGATGTGTATTACTTCACACTTTTCATTATTTAGGGTTAATTGCCAATTTTCGCACCATGAAATTTTGTCTGAATCGCTTTGCAGTTTCTTTTGATCCTCTGCTGCTTTAACTAACCGATAAACGACAGCATCAGTCTATCAGATTGTCTCCTAGATAGTTTTAAACACAAAGAAAAGTAGGGGACCTATAACGCTTCCCTGAGAAACGCCAGATATCACTTCTGTTTTATTCGATGACTTACCGTCAGTTACTGTGTCCTTTCTGATAGGAAATCGTGAATCCAATCGCACAATTGGGGCGATATTCCATAAGCTCGCAATTTCTTTTAGAAGCCGCTTATACGGTACAGTGTAAAAAGACTTGCGGAAATCCAGAAATATGCAATCGATTTGAGATCCCTTGTCGATGGCACTTATCAGTTCACGTGCATAAAGGGCAAGCTTTTTTTCGCAAGCAATTCTGTGTGTGTGTGTGACGTTTTGCATGTCCGGCTCGAATTGTCCCAGTTCGTCTTAATGTACAATGAATGGATGCATACGTGTCACTTGCTGGAGTCGTATCGAGATGTATAAGTGGTTCACTACAACTGCACAAGACCCACATCATCACCAGCTTGAACAGTCCCCTACTGACATTGACCATGGATTCATGACATTGTCTCCAAATTAGAAACCGGACTCGTCAGACACGCAATATTTTCCAAGCATCAACAGTCAAATTTCAGTGTTAACGAGTACTAGAGGGGCGTAAAGCTTTGTGTCGTGCGTTAAGGGATGGTTTCCGGCTTCGAAATGCCTTATCGGTGACTTTTTGATGGCCCGGCACTGAAATATACAGCATTTTGTGGAAGAGTTGCACTTGTGTAACGTTGAAAGATTTTATTCAGTCAACGTTGGCCCCGTTCTTGCAGGATGGTTTTTCGGCCACAGCGGTGTCGCTGATATGATGTTTTACCGGATTCTTGATATTAATGGTCCATTCGTGAAATGTACGGGAAAATCCCCATCTCACCTCTACCGTGGAGATGCTGTGTCGTGATAACCTACCACCACAGAAGCATTAACCGACCTAACGCCTGCGCCAGACACCAGTTGTCTTTCATACGCCTTGCTTGACATAGCGCTTTCTCTGGGTGTTTACATACCTCTATGTTTGCATACGCTTTTCTGTACCAGTTTATTTGGCTCTTCAGTGTTGGTCACCGTTTGTGCAATCTACTTTCTCTTCGTACTGCAGAAATTGACGTTTCCTGTGTGTCTTTGAGAGAACTGCTTTGTGAATTGGGGAGTGTGGATTTTTGGCGCCGCCCCGCCCCGCTCAGCGCTGTTTACTGGTCTCCTTTCAGCGCACCGGACGTGCTGGAACTCGGAGTTCCGGTGCGACAACGGGGAGTGCATCCGGCCCGGCTACGTCTGCGACGGCCTCGTCGACTGCAAGGACGCCAGCGACGAGGCGCACTGCGCTCCAGGTCGGTGTTGGCACTTCTCCTACCGCTCGCTCACTCTGCCCTTCTTCCTCACTCTCGAGGACTTCCATGCGAGTAGCTTATAACGTAAAGCTTGCTTTCAAGTGGCGATCCACAGCCGCAATGTACCTGGAAAAAGCCTGCGCCAAAAGCTGTTCCGATACTTTTGATTATTGCACTCTACCGGTTTCGCCACTGTCTGCCATCAACAGGAGACTGAAAAGCCGCATGAAAAAGAATTATACGTATGCATGTATCATCTGTTCCGAAAGAACAGACGTCACTTCTGATCCTGCAGTTGTTATTCTTTCATTTTCACAGAATGTACGACATCATCTGTGAATGGGGAATGATTTTCAGCTTTCCCCATTCGCAGTTGATGCCAACATTCCGTGGATATGAAAGAATAACAACTGCAGGATGAGAAGTGACGTCTAGAGAGAGAGAGAGAGAGAGAGAGAGAGAGAGAGAGAGAGAGAGAGAGAGAGAGAGATGGTGTCCCACTCAACTATTTCACCCCAGGTATCTCTTGAACTACAATACGAATTGAAAAACGACTTTCACGGTCATAAACGTACGGCAGGGTAGGTACTGTGAGATAGTCTAAAACTTAAAGAAATACTATTTTAAACACAAACTAATGTTGTTTTAAATGGATACCCTAAATTATTTCTTAAGTAATCAATAGAATGAAAAATTTTAGCAATCCGTCAATTACTTCCGGAGAAACTGCGATGCGAAGTTGACGTGTGAAACACATGAAGCGCACAGCTAACGCGTCCCGAGACTCACGGTCGAGTCTCGGACACGCGCTAGCACCGAGCCATTCTTTTCGTGATTTTTCATTCCATTTATTGCTTAAGAAATAATATACGGTATCCATTAAAAAAATCAACATAAGTTTGTGTTGAAAATAATATTTCTTTACGTTTTAGACTGCCTCATAGTAGTTACTTTCATTAGCCCATAAAGTACATTCATAACCGTGAAGGTCGTTTTTCAATATATTTTGTAGTTTCAGAGACATCAGGGGTGAAACAGTTGAGTGGGACACCCAGTGTATATAATATGCCGGTGGCGGGAAATGATCCTTTCGTTAGTGGGAGAGGCCTGGGCAAGTTTGTGGCCCTTACTCTTACGGAAATTAGTTTCACAACTACGAGTTTGAGTACTGTGGGCAACATTATAGAAACTGTTAAAACAATAATACATATCGCACATCAGTTACTACCAGAGATCAATTTTAATTAAATACTACAGGACTCATGCGAATACTGCGCACCGTTAGTGGAATTACAAAAAAATTGGGGGAAAAAAGAACTAAAGTTAAAATTGAATGTTCACGTGTAGCTTTCTTCAGAATCAGTCAGTAGTAGTGTTTAAAAGCGCAAATCAAAGACCTTGATCCACTGAGGGTTGTCAGGTAAAAAATAACTGTGTATCTTGATTAGAACCGAAGATATCGTAAAAAAAAAAAAAAAAAAAAAAACGATTAAAATATTCAGTGAAAGGACAGAAGGATATCGCTTTTGAATAAAAATAAAGGATGGAGAGTTTTAAGTTAATCCTGATACTTGATGACAAATCTGCGAATGAATACCTATCGTCTGAAGTAAAAATTAAGGAAATCGGTCGGATAGAACGACCTGACCGACTCACTTCAGTTTACAGCAAGGACATCCCTATAGAAGTATACAGAAGGAAATCGCGTTTGAGTATATAAAAGGGAAGGCGGGGGTTATGTAAATTCTGATACTTGATGACAAATCTGTCATAAGGAACGAAACAAAAAAAGGATTACCCCTCTCCGTCGTGTCACTTATAGTGCTCAATTTAATCAAAAACGCACTGAAAAACGCACTTTCAGTTTTTCTCAAATTTCCCAATTTCCCGGTAGATTTTCCAAAAACTTTATTTCATACAAACCTTGTCCTGTCAAGCCGTACTCAAGTGATGCTCTTACAACCATGTGGCAATTGATTTTTATTCACAGAAAATTTTACTACTTGCTACGAATCTTCCACTTGCTTTTAACGTGAAATGTACAACATTTTCTCGCAATTGGACGAACAGTATTAATAGCTCACTGGAAAAAGCTGTTTCAATTTTTCCTTATTTTCCTTTTTATCTGGGCAACTTTTCCATATTTAAACCTTCCCTGGACTTACACGAATACTTCAAGTGAGCCAAATCGGTTCAGTCGTTCTCGAGTTTAAACGAGACTAACGAACAGCAATTCACAATATATATATATATATATATATATATATATATATATATATATATATATATATATATATATATATATATATGGCAACATCAAAACTGAAAGTAGAACTGCGATTATTCATTGGAAACCGTCCTTCATTACATATCTGTTAAAAATTAGTTCCAATGGCGCTTTTATTCATAATGTGAAATTCATGTAAATTAGAAGCATTGTTATATGTTCATTTTTATTAACTGTAACTATTGAGCTTACTGTTATGTTATAAACCATAATAAGAGTCAAAGTAGTGGATCAATTTTTGTCACAGAAAGTTCTAATTCTATATCTCTATATATAAAAGGAAGTGTCCCGATTGACTGACTGATTGATTGACTGACTGACTGACTCATCATCGCCCAGCCCAAACCACTGCAGATAGAAACTTGAAATTTGTAGAGGGTGTTGATCTTACTCTGTAGGCGTCATTTAAGAAGCGATTTTTCGATATTCCGTCCGTAAGGGGGTGAAATAGGGGATGAAACGTTTTTTGAAAATACGTAGCTATTTAGGAAATTTTGGAGCTAGAACTACAAAATTTCGGATTTTCATTCAGGGTTCGAATTTAAAAGACCGGTGTTTCGGCATTTTTTGAAATTCGACAAATAAGGGGGTAAAAGAGGTGACGCAAAAAATTGATTTTCAACAATATGTTGCTGTTAACTCAAATTTCAAGCTATAACTACGAAACTTAGAATATGGCCACTTGATCAGGATTAAAATACACGAGGTTTGGTATTTTTGGAAATTCAACAACTAAGGGGGTAAAAGAGGGGATCAAAAATTCTTTTCGAAAACACTTTGTTGTCAAGACAATTTTGAAGCTACAGCTGCAAAAATTGGTATTTGTATTTTTCGTTATGATATAAAAAATACGTGATTCGGTATTTTTGGAACTTCAACCATCAAGGGGGTTAAATTGGAAAGGGGATGTTTTTCGAAAATCTGTTGCTATTTAGGTAATTTTGAAGTTAGATCTACAAATTTTCGGATTTGGATTCGGGGTTCGAATTAAAAAGACATGTGTTTCGGTATTTTTGGAAATTAGACTAATAAGAGGGTGAAATACGGGATGCAAAAATTGATTTTCAAAGATATGTTGCTGTTAACTCAAATTTCGAGCTATAACTACGAAACCTAGGATATGGCCACTTGATCAGGATTAAAAAGACACGTGTTTTGGTATTTTTGGAAATTCAACAACTAAGGGGGTAAAAGAGGGGATCAAAAAGTCTTTTCGAAAACACATTGTTCTCAAGACAATTTTGAAACTATAGCTACAACAATTGGTATTTGTATTGTTCGTTAGAATTTTAAAAAATACATGTTTTGGTATTTTTGGATATTCAACCATCAAGGGGGTTAAATTGGAGAGGGGATGTTTTCCGAAAATCTTTTGCTAATAAGGCGATTTTGAAGCTATAACCACAAAAATTGGTATATGTTTTCTAGGTCAGAATTAAAAAGACACGTGTTTCGGTATTTTCAGAAAATTAATCAATTAGGGGGTGAAATAGGGGATGAAACATATTTTGAAAATACGTAGCTACTAAACCAATTTTGAACCCAGAATTACAAAAAATGATATTTGCATACTTGGTTGGAAATTCCGATGTGGACTCTAGGTCAGAATTAAAAAAATGCCTGTTTCACTGTTTGTAAAAATTCAACAACTAAGAGCGTTAAACAGATGATCAAAATTCTTTTTGAAAATACGTTACTCTATTGCGACGATTTTCAGGCTAGAGCTACGGAAATTAATATTTAGCCTGTTGGCCAATTGAAAAAGAAAAAGAAAGTATTTAGTGAGCGTCGAAAATTGAAGTGGTACCAATTTCTGTCTTGCGTACCAGTCAGGTGCTATGGTAAAAATGCGACACTAAAGTAACAACTTTTCGTGGAAATGCTTTTTAGGCATGTTGATGTTTAATGGTTAATTTTCAGTAATATCGATCATGATATTAGCAGTGAAAATCAAAACACCATAGGAACAAATTCTGAACAAAAGATTGTTTATGGGCGTCGTTATTTCGTTTAATTACTTTGTCGTAGTTCCCAACAAATAACACATAATTTGAAGCAATTCCCTAATTTTTAATTTCTTCGTTTTATATAGGCACGACGAGCGACAGACGTGCATAGAGATAGCTGTAGGAGGAGATGGAAGGTGGATGGAAGGAAAGGGAGTGATGAACAGGGGCCGAGGATTAGATAGAGGGAGGATGAAGAGGTAGATAATGAGGAAGCAGACACAACGGATGTGAAACAGATGGAAAGAACATAGAAAACAATAGCTTTTTACTAAAATGGTCCAGAGTCCGGAAACTGATCTGAACGTTTGTGGAGAAAACGAATGAAAAAAATATAATGTATCTTATAGGTTTTAAAATAATGATTGTCTGCGAAACTATATATATTTTTTTTTTAATTTTAGTTTCACATAGCCACAGTAGCCCAACGAACGATATTGTTTGATTGAAGCATTCTCTTGGTGATTCTACGTTCACATGAGTTACAGTATTTCCTTTTCTATTTACTTCATATGAGAGTGAGCCACAGCGAAGCGTGGCCGGGTTTAGCTAGTTATCAATATACTGTTTCTATAGTTTTCGGTGACAAACTTCGTAAACAATCAAGATGATGTCTATAACAGATAGAATATAGAGGTATATCTCAAAAAATGTGTGTCACGACATATAAAAACAGAGAAGCATTTAGACCTTTTTAGCTGCCGTCTGTTATTATATATGTTAATAATGAAAGAACCATGTTCTGTGAGATCTTTATAGATAAAGCAGAGTGTCCGTATGTTTGTGTGTTTGTGCATACATATTGCATACAAATCTACAGTTATCTTTTTCAAATATTGTACGCGTAAGCTTCGATCTATGATGTCTTTCGCTTTAAGTGTAAGAATTACGTACAGCACATAGTTCACGATATATGTTGTCATAAACAGCAGTGAAATGCGCGGAGAATTGCTATATTAAGCGACAATGCTGCTCAGTTCCTTCTAAACCATAGGACCTGTTTCAACCAGATTTGGCACACATATTATTTACGTGAGATAAGAATTGCCGTAGGAGTACAAACCACGTACGACACATGGTTCAGGAGATATAACGTCATAAACAATAAAGTGGCAGGAAACTGCTACATAATGCGACGACACTTTATGATACACTATATGAGAATGACAGTACTTAGCAACTTGCAACAAACTTTAAACGTAATTTCAAACCTTTATTAAATAATTAGCTTAAACCCGCGGTAGATTATGTTAGATAAGCTATCTTTCAGTAGTGTGTTATGAGACTGGTTTTGAAGGATGAAATGAAATACAATACCTTCTTTAGAAACAAACATTTTAAGCAAACATTGATATAAAAAAATAAAATTATGTGAAGTGCTTAATGATTTACAGCTAATACATACATTATTCGTTATAGCCTGTGTTGCAATATCACAACATGTATGGTGAGAGTAATATTCAAATTCATTTTAGGGCATTCTGGTAAACTTAATTATTTGTAGTATTACACTTGATGTAATGCGCCAAAGGTTAAATCGTTTCCTCAAAGAGATGTATTAAAATAAATTTCTTTTTTAATGCTTTATTTATTTATTCTTATATTTCCTTATTCGTATGCTTATCTTATAAAGAAAGAGCTGACGACATTGTAACACGCACAGACCAAAGATATGGTCTGTGGCATCACGTTTCGCTGAAACTAACATCCTTGCTATAGAGTCGCTAACCTCATCGCTGGCCTTCAGTCCGATATTTTTTTTAATAATTTGACTCTTTCAACCATCACATCTTCCACCCCGTTACAGCTACCGGCATGTAACTGATATGGTGTATAACGGGAGACTTCGGACAACAATTACACTCAGACCATTCGTTTACGTTCTGTAGTTTTCGCTGCAGAGCGAAATATTAACACACACACACACACACACGCGTAGAATTTTATGTTACACCGATAACTTTCCATCCAAATATACTCCACCCTTTTCTCATTATCAACCCTCAAGCAACAATGCAACCAACAAAACCATTTTCAAAGAGTAAATATAATTTTCAAAGAGTAATTATTGTTCCCCATTTCGCGTTATATTCCTCTAATTACCAAATATCAGATCATTATAAAACCGTGACTAATACCTTCCTCATGTATAAATTAGTAACTGTACAAATATTTAAGTCTCTGCGTCTTGTCGTTCGGACGTGATAAGCGTCCACCGAACAGAGATTCACACAAATAAATATAGATAAATAGCTATCCGATCGCCATAAAACCGTGCCTAAAGCCTTCCCCGGGTAGGCGTTAGTAACTGTACAAATTTTTAGCTCATTATGTCTTGTGGTTTAGACGTGATAAACGTACACCGAACAGACATTCACATTTATTGATGTAGATGAAAGGAAAAAATATTTCTCGCTTACTACTTTTCCGCTCTTCATGGACTAAAGCTACGGCTTCGGTATGACGTTACAATTTATAATTTCTACACTACAAATTGTACCCGCAAGAAATTTTAGAGACAGTATACACGCATACAGCTGAATATACCTTCGAAATTGTATCACAGTACGACACCTGGTTCATGCGATATGAGGACATAAACAGTAACGTTTATTCAAAATCGCCCCATCATGCACCAAGTTTTAATCTATTAGTTATTTACTACTAATTTTATTTGCAACAGATTTTTCAGACATACAGCACTTATACAAATGAATACATACATGATAAATTATACAATTGTACAATTTTTAATATGAGATCGTACGCATTTTTGTATTTTGATTACTATCTTTCTTTGTTTGGGTAATGCACTTACAATTTTGTACATTTTGCGAGACAGCCTTATTTCTTATTTATTCTCTGATAAATATAGCTTGTTTTTAGAAAAAAGGATATAGGCAGAGAGAGAGAAGGGATAGGAGAAGTACTATGCAGGGCAGGAATAAATAATTAAATACCCGAGCAAAGCCGGGTTTTCAGCAAGTCGTATATATAACAACATACATCACTCTCAAATCCAGTAAGACTACAAATGATTTATGTTGTCTTTATTAAGTTTACATAAGTTGTGTGTGTGTGTGTGTGCGTGTGTGTGTGTGTGTGTGTGTGCGTGCGTGCGTGCTTCAATGTAAACCTTGGGCCAGCCATAGCACAATCAATAGGTGATTATCTTTCATAAATCAGAGTAGTCACTGATAAGTGGATATTTTATGTATTATTATTAGTGTGAATGCATTTTAAAACAATTATATACCGCTCATAGCGGTGAACTTCTATTGCAATCGAGAATACATTTTATGTACAATATAAGCCAGCTTATAACAGTGTCCACAAAGAAACTCTGTCTCGTAATTTGGTAGATTATCCTAAAACCGCTGGTCATATGAGATGTGCTCTAGAGGTTTAAAAAAATAAGTACCTTCACAACGCAATGGCAGTGGTGACGTTACTGATGCTAGTGATGGTAAAGCACAGTTACCGAAATTCCTTCATCAAAGAAGACGATGTAGTAAATCGCTTAAGAACGATGACTTATGGCCCAAATCGTATATGCAAAGAAGGTTTCTTTCATAATGTGTACTTTAATGACCTTTCATCAGTTACACTGCCAGAAGCAGAGTTCATTTTGTTTGCAAATGATACAAGTATTGCAATAAATAGCACTTAAAGCATATTTCTAGAAAGGTTTGCTGATGTTATTTCCATGGACGTTAATAAATGGTTTAAAGCCAACTCAGTGACATTAAACATTGATAAGACGCAGTGTATGCAGTCCATAATATTTAAGAGGTTTCCATCCAGGATATGCATAAAGTATGAAGAAGAGCAGATGGAAGAGGTTGACAGTATTAAATTCATGGGATTACAACTTGATAATAAATTCGATTGGGAGGAGCACATCAGAGAACTGCAAAGACGCATTACTAAATCTGTACTTGAAATTCAACTGTTATCAGACCAAGGCAACATAAAAAAAATGCTTTCATACTTTGTTCACTTTTATTCTATAATTTCATGTGGTATAAACCCTGGGTACCTCCTCAAGTCAAACAAACTTTGTCAGGGCCCAAATGATGTAATAGTATTATTTGTGAAGCAAATAATACTATTATTAAAGATCTGGGTACAGTAACTACTGCCTCTTAGTATATTTATTCCTTAATGAAATCTGTCATTAATCATGTAACCGTTTTTCCAAGAAATAGCTCAGTTCATACATACAAGACTAGGAACAAAAACCATCTACACTTGGACTTAAAAGCACTCTCGTTGGTTCCATTCCAATAAATTACCAACAATCACGAATAATTTAGCTACACATAAAGGTCAGTTTAGGAGGAGCCTGAGAGAGTTTCTTATGGCCAACTCCTTCTACACCGTAGACGATTTATCGAATCCAGAGACTGGAATATTGCACAGATCACTTCATGAAAAGCATTAGTATTAATCCGCAAAATTATAGGTCAATATCATTGCTGTAGATTTTCAGCAGGAGTCTGAAACATACTCTTAATTAGAGCGCAATGAACTACCTCGAAGAGGTAAGTTTCATTACAACCAGTGAATCATTCCTTACAGTTGTAGCGAGGTTTCTTAAATCTCTGCTTGTTTTCTCTCTCCGGCAGCGAAATTTTAAAACCTATGACAGCTCATAGGGGTGAGGTAACCAAAAGATGTTCTGCAGAATTCAATACGAGCTACCATGCCATGTAACTTACCTTTCGAAATTATCTGGTGATTGCTAACATAGTTGTCGAGTAATTGATTTTTTTTTCCTGACACAGAAATATATTCCCTTTCTCTGGTTCCGGTACAAGAAACAGTTATCGAAGAGAAAGTCAAAGATATGACATGTGTGGTGCTTCATCAAATAATAACCGCACTTCGAACCACTGCCTTGTCTTAATGAGAATAGACACTTTACGGTTCTGCCCTACTCTATATCCACCAGAATTAGTTGACACCGCCACCCAAACAGTCTTGCTTACATATATGAAGTATGTTGTTATGAAGTTTACCAATGAAGACGCAAAGGACGCTGATGACGTCATATATGTTAAGTGAAGCCTCTTTATTATTATCAGCTGATGTATATCGTATGCGTAGGGAATTACAGCCCTTCATTAATTCTGGACCATATACTGCATGACTTTCGCCAGCTTTAGAAAATATATTCCTTGCAAATGTTACATATTAGTTGTCTGGAAAGAACAATACGTTTGTAGGGTAGATGCGCTTCTTCTGGAAGAAGTTTATATTCTAGTGATTATTTGCAGTATACATTTTACACGTCGCAATAGAATGAGTGTACTGCATAGGAATGTTTCTTTGTCCTTAATAGATCTACATGATATCGATTCTCCATTTCTTTCATCTATATGCTTCTTATTATTACCTCAGGGGTACATTACGCTGTTAAATGAAAGTAGACAGTGTTTAATACGAATTACAGAATCATACCCTCTTCTTCTGGAGCGGTGTCAAATGAACGATTGCGCTATATAGCAGATCGGAAACAACTCCTGAGATACTGTCTTATCTACTGGAATGTAAAGTCTCCTATGGCATTGTCGACTAATAAAAAAATTTTAGGCGGACAATTTCAGTCGCTTATCGACACACCATCGGCCTTAGTTGCTGAAGAGGATCATTGCCAACCGTTCGCGCTAGTCGCCGACACATACCCTTGGTGTCAGATATGATCTTTACGTTACCTGGCACCATTCTGCAAAATTACTGTTGTTGTTGTTGGGTTTTAGGGGACTAAACAGCTAGGTCATCAGTCCCCTAGCAAAATTACACCAATCCTTTTATCAACTATGGACGTGACAAAATTTAAAGACTCGATAAATTATATACATTAACAAATAATATTGCTTACAACCGCTAAGAGATGTCCCTGTTTCATTCTGTGTTCAGCTATTATAGTAGATTATGACAGCTTAATTTTGGGACCTTGCTTCATTTTTTGTGCAGGCTAAGAAACTGGTTCGTCATTTTCATATACGAATTTTGTTGTCTTGTTGTATCAATCATATTTCACGCTTCGTTTATAAATTGGGTCTCTCTTTCTTGCTTCAATTTTAGACCTGATAATTAATGTTTGATACTATTGGCAACCATAGCGTAAATATCCAGATGTGTCTGTTTCCAAATATTTGAAATAATTAATACGTGTAGTAGTAACGAGTGGGTACAGGTAATTATTATGTGCAGGACTATTCTTACAATCAAGAAAACAGCAACCATCTCGTTTTTGTATTGTAGGGTAGCACATATCCCAGAACTTTTCACCAGAAGGATAAATTATGTACACAATTAAAATGTAAATGACAAGATGGCATAATTCATTTCACTGTAAATGCAAATAAGCAGCCCAACAAGTTGATTTGTAATTACATTATAACTGGATTTCCACACCAACTAGTGGTAACTTCATCAGAAGTATAGATACAACCTATAATGAGGCACAAACAGTATGTTATTAAGTGCTACATGAAATATTTTGTTTGTAAGGAGAAATTATTGACGACAACAAGCAAATTAGTCACATGCGACGTGCTCAGTTTGCACATACGACATAAAATTTGTGCATATGCTAGGTAAAAAAATAGAACGCTTATGAAAGTTATAAACGAAGTGTCTTGCCGCTATGGACTCTCGTAGTGTTTGCTGTTAGGAGCGGCAGGCTGACTGCTATACGCACTGGCAGTGGTAGCACACTTGCAGCGCCATATAGTAGCGGCTAAAAGACACAGCTGTGTAACTCACAAGGAGACCACATGGATATTGGATTTCAGTTTTTATTATTATTATTTATGGCACGTGAAGTTCAGAACTCAAATAACAATCAGGCAAAGCCATTCGACGCAACTCCAAAAAAGTATCGAGAAAATCAACTTTGTCAAATCTACATTAATGAAATCTGAATATTCATATCTTCAGTATCAATGTAACTGTAATAATGGCATCTGTGAGTCACCAAGTAGATACAATAATCGAAATGATGGTAGTGCTGTAAAAATTAATGTAATTACTGGTAATGCCGTTCAGATGTTTTCAATTACATGACCATGAAGTTCTGCAAGTACCAACACTTCAAACAGTTGCCACTTCTATCGGTGTAGCTCAGGAGACAGCTTTCTGGCATTATAACCATAGAATCGGTAGGCCGAACCCCGCCGCAACTTTTTTATTTTTATTTTTATTTATTTATTTATTTATTTATTGTGTGTGTGTGTGTTCGAATACTTACACGATTTTTCCTATTTAATGGTAATATTTACTAAAAACTGCACGTATTTTTATTTATTCCTAATTTTCCCTATTGTATAATCTTTACTTCATGAGGAAGTTAACAAATTTACACTATTTCAATTTATTCAGTTATATAAAATATTTTAGGGTCTCTAATTACACATATTAGTTTTTGTTTATCTGTATGTAGACGAGCGAAACATCTTGTCGTCACGTAAAACGACGGTTGAGTAGGTCAGCAGCTTGGAAAGCCATTAGTAGCTATGGAGATAACTTTTCCAAAAACAGAGTTCTAGCCCTTCACAAAATGAACGATCAAAGACAACCGTCGTTAACTAATACTGAAGCCATTACTGAAAATAAAAATCTTGTTTTGTGTTTTTAATTCAAACCATCTTCTTAATAATCTTCATAGAATATAGAAAATTACGAGTAAGCGAAAGTACGTGCAGTTTTCGTAAAAATAGCCATTAGATATGAAGACTGTGTAAGTATTCGAACACAACGAAAAATAACGATCACTGTGGGATTCAAACCACTTATCCTATGATTGTAATACGGTGCTTTGCGGTCGTTTGTTTATGTACGTTCTGGGTTGTTCGTCACCTGAGCGAAATCGACGTATGATACAGTGGGAGTCAATTTTCTCGAGAACTTTTTACAGTTACGACGAATGGCTTTGGCTGAGTGTTATTTGAGTTCTGAACTTCACGTACCATAAATATATTAAAAATATCTAAAATACGATACCCATGAGGTCTCCGTGATGGATGGTTGCAAACGTAATGTAGTATATTACGTGACCAGAAATTAACAGATAAATGTGGTTGGTTGTTATTTTCTAAATAGTAAGAATAGTCCTATGTTTTATACATAACCGCGGGCTGTATCAGTTTTCGACAAAGAAACCTAAATTATTATGTGCTAAGACTTTAGCCTTGCATAAGTGATACCAAAACTGTATTGCAGGTGGCAGTTTAGTTAAGTAGGTTCGCACAGTTTCGTAGTGATTTCGATAACTGAAGAGGGTGTTTGTGCCACAGATTTCTTCCGGGTGTGCGGCGACGGCAGCCGGGTGCACCAGTTCTTCTGGTGCGACGACTGGACGCACTGCGCCGATAACCACGCCGACGAGCTCAACTGTGAGTACCGACGGGCATCTTCAGTCATCACTGACAATACTCTGCCAGACTTTTCTGTGCTAAATAAGCTAAAAAATATTTTTATGTTCACCCTGCCAACAGGTCTCGTTTGTCTAAATCTGATCCCTATGTCAGTGCTTCAACTGACTCACTCCATATAAGCTTATGTGCTGGAACAGGAATACCATTGGTTTAATAGACTCCTGTGTAACACAGTACAGTAGCGAATCTGCGTGTTACTCTATACAGATTGGAAATTCGGCCTTAGGGAAACAAATAGATCCTCTTAAAAACTTTTATTATAGTATACTAGAAAGCAGCAACGAATTTACACGCCGTAATTTAATAAAGAAGAAATCGGACTGGATGTTCATGAAGTAAATATGAAGTATATTCATTTATGACATGTCTGTATCTCTGCTGCGCATTTTCTATTAAACAGATGGTTTGTTGAGAAATGATTTATCGATATAATTCTTTCCTAGAACTAGTGTGAATATCAGTGTCAGTAGTAATTTATCCAATGGAAATAGATCAGAAGTCGTTATTTTTATAATCGTTTGTTAGCGATTTCATTACATTTATTACAATGCCTTGTGATGAACGATATTTTTTCCCTTTGCGTCGTGATAATTGTTTCAGTCTTAGTTATTTCCTCTTCCCTTCATTTAGCTAATCATGTATTTATTCATATTTTTCATTAGTCCACCTTCCACGTCTCCCAACCTCTCGCTCTTCACATACTACCCTCCTTCTCTCTCTCTCTCTCTCTCTCTCTCTCTCTCTTTCTATTTCTCCTGCTCCTTTCTCCGTCCATCTCTGCGTCATTCTCTCTTCCTTACTTTTTCCTCTCACTTGTCGATGGCCTCATCCCCTCCGGCACATTGAATCTCTCTCAATTTTCTCCTCTCCCTCCCTCAGTCTACCTCCTCCCTTCATCTATAAGAAATTACAATATCTGGCAACTTCCAAGCAAATCGATCAGAGGGCATCGAAGTCTGTTGTAAGGTACCTTCCGCCATGGACCAAATGTTGTCGAGTATCAAAGCTTCTCAATGTAATAATTCATATATGTGTCCAGTGCGATGCTGATATGTCAAATATTTCATTCGCCATGTATGAAAGAGGGTAAGATAAATATCAAAACAAAAAATAATGATTAGCGATTATTTAGATTACCCATTACTGATATTTTTAATTTCAATATGAATTCAGAAAAATGCAACCAGTCTCTGTGTCATACTGCATAGTGTTCCCGTTATGTAATTTCCAACCCTCGAATTATACGTTTTGTCCTGAGGCGGTGAACTCACATAATCGGTGAAATAGGACATTCTTCATATTTGCAACGAGACCACCTCGAAGGTAGATAGTTAGTGGGAGCATCTATGACGAAACCGTCTGCACTGTTTAACGTTTGACTACCGACAGTCTCCTCGAACACAAAATAAAGTGAAACTGTTGGCGAAGAGGAACAGTGAACTTAAACCGAAGATAACTGACAATGTCCGAAGTTCATTAATAACAACTGAAGCCAGGGAACGTAAACTTACAACGGCAAAAAGCGACTGAAAAATTCAACAGTCAACTGAGTACTACTGTTTCGATAAAAACAGTGCGATTGCCTCGCAACAGTTGCTAAACTCTTAATAACGGCTCAAACTAAGCTGCGAAGAAAAAAGTGCCACAATCATAAAACGTGGTCACTTTATTGGAAATGTGTGGTATGATCAGATGAATCACTGTCTACATTTGGTCAGAGAAAGTATCAGTATCATCTCTCTAAACCCCAAATTGTCAAGAGGTATCGTCATGATTTGGGCATATATATTGTGGTATTAAACTGTTTTATTCATACCCCACTTTGGTCCGATAACTTGAAAGAATATCTTACCATCTTCGACAGAAAACTGCATACTATGAGTAATATATTGCTAATATTACACATTCCAAAATGACAATGCGCTGACACACACACACACATTACGTTAAAGTAATTGGCGGTTGATTTGGTACAATTAGGGGTAACGCTCCGTTGTGAACTATAACGACACTTTACGAATCTATTTCTCTAAGAATAGCAGCTGTTCTCAAAGTCAACGTTGGATCTACTCTTTACTAGTCATCCAGTATTGTATCTATACTAGGTGTAATACGAACAACAAGAAGATGTTGTACTACCACGGTTTTAGAAGTTCATGACCCTTTACGTTAAATGGGGTAGAGATGATGAAAACGCATTTTAGCTCTCTGTAGTGTTCATCAGCACAGAAATTGACCAGTTAGACGACAATAATGTGGATATTGTGAATTTGTGTTGTAGATTGCAGCATACACCAGTACCCCTAAAAACCGGATATTCGTCTTGTATTCGTCGTAGTATTCTGTCCAGTAGATCATCAACGAACAGTTGGTAAAGGTTTTTCCACTTCTCAACGGTGATTCGCCAGAGTGTCCGGCAGGTCATCTCGTCCAAAGACAGACGTTTTCATTACCCAGACATCTTCAATAGGGTTTATTCCTGAAGAACATGCCGGGCACTCTTGATCTTGCGATGTCGTCATCATGAAAGAATGCATTCAGAAGATGAGGGCGAGATTTGTCTTCCATTAAAACGAATGCGTCGCCGAAATGCTTCTGATATGGCTGCACTATACGTAGTATAGTACGTCATTCTGTCACGTTATAGCTACTTGATTGACTACTTCGACCATCAGTGACATACAATGACCTCATATAATGCCACCGCAAAACATCCGGGATAAACCACCTAGCTCAACGTGTGTCGAAGATGGTCGTGTGGACCAGGCCTCCTACAGAAACGCCGCTGACTCTTGTCTGGTTGAAGGCAGATGTTAGTGTCTTCCGCGAATATCAATGCCAATTCTGTCGAGACCATTCAGCATGCTAAGGGGCCCGTTTTTACCGCGCTGTCAAAGCTACACGACGTCATGGACGTCGGGAGTCAAGTTGTTTGTCATGCAGCCTGTCGGAATTCGACGTCCCGTGGCTGCACTAAAATCATTATTCAGCTTCAGGGTCCCATTGAGCTGTAATTTGTATGTAGCGATCATCAGCTGCTGTGGTTGCCTTTGCGCAGCCAGAGAAAGGCAAGTCGTCGACAGTTCCTGTACCTCTGTAGCTCCTCAACGTCCAAGAACTAAGTTTTGGTTCATTAGGAACCGCCTGGTAACTTCCCTCCTGACACAATGTAAAAATGCGGGTACGACCAAATTTCGGAACTGACTTCTTAGGCATGGCAAAACTACAGTCAAATCAGTGTCCCTCCTTCCTGATGTTATGACTGGAAGCACTGTTACACCGACACTGTTCATCCATTATTGTTTGTATTTTTGCACTGGATAACATCTATGTGTAATCTGAAGAACTGTGTTGTTGATGCAGTACACATATTCGTTAGTGCTCAAATCTTGGAATCCAGGAGCTGAAACGCCTTTATTAGTGTGTCCATTATTTTAGTCACGTGCTGTGTGTGCTGTGTTTCAGGTACGGCTTGCGACGGCGCCGACGAGTTCCGGTGCCCCAACGGGCGGTGCATCCGCAGGGCCAACCTGTGCGACTCCTACTGCGACTGCGTGCCCACCGGCCGCGGGCAGGGCTGCGCCGACGAGGCGGGCTGCCACCACACCTACCTGCTCAGCCACGGTAGGCGCGGCAACACGCTGCACACCAAAGAAAAGACGTCATACGTATATATACGAGGGCTACTAGAAATACGGGCCCCGGCGCGCAAGTCATGCGACCGGCCGGCCGGCTAGCTAGTAGGCTGGCCGCTGGGGCCGGCCAACTAGCTAGCCGGCCGGCCGGCTCAGGACTGGTATGCTTACTTCGCATGACGTGCGCGCCGGGGACTGTATTTCTCGTAGGCCTCGTATATATATCGCGGCCATCGGGAAAGACTGGCCCCAGCGCGGTCGTCTTGCCACGTAAGCCGGCGCGATCGCTAGCTCAGTGGCTGCCCGCTATGACACAGTGGGCCGTGCCCCGCTGGCCGGCCAATCAGCTACCGATCGCGCCAGCTCGGAACTACCTTGCTTACGTGGCATGAAGACCGCGCTGGGGCCTGTCTTTTCCGATGGCCGATGGCGGGCAATGATCCTTTCGTTAGTGGGATGGGATGGGCAAGATTGTGGCCCTTGCTCTTACGGGAATTAGTTTTAAAACTACGAGTTTGAGTACTGTGGGCTGGGTGAAGCTGGGAATTTGTAGCTGACGGGAGGCGTGCTTAGGTAGTCCTTGCAGGTGCGGTGATCACTGTGTCCCCAGAGGTGTAGGGGTCAGCGCAACTGCCTAGAATGCAGGAGACCCGGGTTCGAATCCCGGATGGGTACACATTTTCAGCTTTGCCCATTCGCAGTTGGTGTCATATAGTTTGTGAATATAAAACGCTGCACACTGCTGCAGTCCGTGGCACTGCATATTAGGGAGTTATTCTAGACTGGTGTGGTGTCTGCTTTTTTTCCCGAACAGGGGAAGAAAGGTGGATTAGGAAAGAAAGGATTGACTTCTGCAGCATTTGGGCAGCGAAATTATATAACGGCGACAAGTGGAAATGTGAGCCGGGCCGGAAATCGAACCCTGGTGTTTCACTGCAGGCCACAGGTCGCCTTAAGCCCTTGGCTAGCTGCGGTTGCTCCCATCCGTCGCAAATTTCGGAAAGTTGTATGCTACGTCTGAACCGTAACTTCCTACAACTACATAACACTTTTGACATATTTTAATGAGTAATCTTACTGTATAATTTCCGAAAGCCACAATTTTTTCTTTTACTGATAGTAGTTTATGAAATAAATTACTGTAGGAATTGAACACTGTCAATGTGTCGGTGAAACTTCATTGCCAAAAAGTGGTACATTTGTATGACAAGTGCCCAACTATAATCCACTATAATTTTTAAATGCTAGATCAATGATGTCGTTACTTTATTTACTTCACTACTTGTTACCCTCATGATGATGTAGAAAGTATTACAATGAAATATGAAGTCACAATATAAAGAACACATCTTCTCAAAAGTCTCCAACAACAGCTGGAAAATGTTGTCTTTTAGCTCTGTGGTACTATAAAATCCCTTTTCGAAGAGACCTTCACCGTCACACTAATGTTACATACAATATCTGAAATTTCGAACATTTGTAAAAACTCCCACTTCTCTCCATACAGCTAAGTGTGGTGCATGATTTATTCACATCCAGAACACAACCACGCCAGTATTCCCACCCCCGAGCCCCTCATTCTGAATTATCACATCACCCACTTGAGGCGAGCAAACTACTGTTGCACCAACAAATCATTACACCGTTGCCAATTTCTTATGTGTTCAAATAGAAGGTATCATCGTCGTCTGATACAAACGATGCTGAATCCTTATCACCACTACTGATCATCGTCTTCATGGAAATCTGAAAATTAAAAAGCATCCTGGTTAGGGGACCACAGATTTCCTCAAGTTTCCCCTATTTAATTTATTTCACATTTCTCATGTATAACGTCAGCAGATAAGCACCAAGCTAAAGATAATATACTCTAAATACATTAAAAGACAGATAAAGAAAATTCAAAATAGCTATTGCTTACCTTGGTCTCAGTACAAAAAAATGGCCGTCGACTAAACTGAAAACGAGCCTCTTTAGGTTATCGCTATGACTACTGTGATGCTTTGTCGTACGCGTCCTTGCTGTTATTCATCCTGCCCGTGTTTCGAGGGCGATGGAAGCGCTACTATGGTACTATGTAGAGTCCGCAAAACCAATTTGGACCATAGTTGTGCTTAAGGACCATACTTATAGGAATTTACGGTAAGGCGCCAACGTCCATGCTCTCTTACGCTCGCCATTACGAATTCCCGTACGAGGTCGAACATATGACCGCATCTGCGGTGAAGTAAATGTACCAAACGCCGTCTTCCTGTGTAAATACATATTATGGAATGGTGTGAAAGTCATGGTGAACGAACAAGGGGATGGTCTGACATTTGGGTTACTGATTTTCGTTCAAATTTTGCATCGAGTTTCTGTATTGAATATAAAAACACATGTGTTTCGACTGTTTGCTAGAGAGTAGTTTGTAACCCTCGAGTGCTCGCGCACTGAGTGTGCCATAGTTAAATAAACATGGTTTTCGTTATGTTGGTGACAATGGAGACGTTTGAAACTCTAGGTATTCCTCCACTGTTATCCCCACTATTGTTGTGTGCAGTCTGGTAATTGTCGGTGCTCAAGAAAATTCTTAACAGGAGAATTTGTGAAGCGTTGTCATAACTGGCGCACTCAGTGTGCCGTGCGACTGGCCACGTATTTTTTTACTGTCTAAAAGGTAGTGTAGTATTTGAGTTGCGTTATTCCTATGGTCCGTGTTCATGAGAATACTTTATTTTAGTTCAAGGAAGCGTTTAACCAGCGAGGAACTCGAGGGTTCTTGAATGAAGATCCAGATTTTTGGAAAGATGTAGGCAGTATATCGGATGACTCAAAGTGACCATAACACTGAAAGTGAACAAGAGTATGAGTTTGTCAGGTTGTACCGGTGATTGGTTCGTGCGAAGGGACAAAACAACTATGTGGATGAAAGTGGTTAGCACAGCCACAAGCAAAGCCAGAAGTAAAAAATATTGTAAAAACATTTCCATGACCAAAGGTTACTGCTGGGGACGTAACAACCGAGATTTCTGGATTCAGTAAGATAATTAGCATGGAAATGATTGATATAATTGTGCATTACACAAACAAATACATTCAGCTCATACCTGATTATCAAAGAGAAAGAGATAAAAAAGAAACGATGAGAACTGAAATACTGGCACTACTTGGTTTACTTTATCTTTTCGGAATAAAGAAAGCTAATCATACGAATGTAATGGAGGTGTGGAATACTGATGGATCAGGAATCGAAATTACAAGAGCTGTGATGAGCTACAGGCGATTCCTGTTCTTGCTACGTTGTATTCGTTTTGATGATAAAACAGCTAGAGCAGAGAGAAGAAAAGTTGACAAGTTGGATGCAGTACGCTTCATTTTGGAAGAGTTTGTCACCAACTGGAAAAGTGCGTACAGTCTTAGTGAGTGTGTAACCACTGATGAAAAATTTCAAGCTTTTCGGGGATGTTGTGGATTTGAACAATATATTCCCAACAAACCTGCCAAATATGGCATCAAGATATTCGTACTTTGTGACGCGAAAACATTTTTTTACAAACAACCTCGAGGTATATTGTGAAAAGCAACCTGAAGGACCTTACGCAATCTCCAATTCAGATTCAGAAATAGTTCACAGGCTAATGAGTCATATAGAGGGATCCAACAGAAATATAATAATGGACAATTGGTACACAAGTTGTACCTTGGCCATATCACTATCACAGAAACAGCTTACATGTATTGGGTCACTGAGAAAAAATAAACGAGAAATTCCCTTGGAAATTTTGCCTAGGAAAGATCGAGCACCAGGTTCATCCCTTTTCGGGTGTAATAAAGATATGACATGGTTTCGTATGAGCCAAAGAAGAACAAGGCGGTTCTGTTGCTGTCAACTATGCATGATTCAGGTACTATCGATGAAGATTCATGTAAGCCTCATATTGCGTTAGGTTATAATGCCACGAAGGGGGGCGTTGATTCAGTCGACCAGATGTGCGGCACATATTCTGTGGCTCGTTTTTACGAGAAGATGGCCCTTGGTCATCTTTTTCACTTTAATGGACATTGCGGGCATCAACGCCCAGATCCGATTTTATTCAAATGGACAAAATCATAAGGTGCCAAGAAGGATTTTTCTAAAGAACTTGGCTTATGATCTCATGAAAGCACATTTAGTAGAAAGGGCCAAAATTCCAAGCCTTCCTTCAAAGATACCAGACAATATCTGAGCAAATTGTGCAGCCTTCTTCTAACAAACGAGGACGTTGTATTATTTGTGGAAGAGCCAAGAATGTTAACACAGCAATAAAGTGTGATTCATGTAAGAGTTTTGTTTGCAGGAAGCATGTGATAATTAGTTACTCATTTGAAAAGTGTCATGTTGCAACTACAGACTCAGAAGACTAGAGATATGATCCTTGACCTCTCTGAAATTACTGATTTGGGCTGCCTGTAAGCTGTTACAAGAACATTTCAGTAGACATTCAGTACGAACGTATTTGTTTTCAAAGGTGATAGTAAAACATAATCTTTTGTTAGTTAAATTGTATGATTTACATTCTTGGATTTTCATCTACGTTTATAATAAGAAGTGCAATTAACTGTCACATTAAATAATGAATATATATATATATATATATATATATATATATATATATATATATATATATATATATATATAGCAATGAAAGTGATAAATATTATATACATATTTCTTAATTAGTCGTGTAGTATTTGGAATTGTGGTGTCGAAATAAATTCGTATTAATTAGCCAAAAATGTGTAATATTTCGATACTACTAATACCTGAGTGAGTGATACTACACCTACCTTTCACAAAATTACCTGTAAGGATTAGTGCTGTCATGAGTTCATGTCAAAAGTGTAATAGAACTGAATCAACGTACGTGGCGCACTCAGTGCGCCGCGCAACTGCTCCTGCACCATGAAAATGCGCGACTGCTCGAGGGTTAAAATGAAAAAAAAAAAAAAAAAAAAAAAAAAAAAAAAAAATCTAGGTCAATGTTAACGATGAAAGATCGCGTTTTCAATGCTATACATCGAAATATCATCTAAACGTCATATTTTTTTTACCAGAATACCAGAATATATGGGTCAAAAGTTAAAACGTTGGAGTAACTAACGTTATGTTTTAATTCTGTAGCTTGGGTAGTCGTGAACGTGAGCGACTTTCCGCTAGCCGTAGTCGGTCGAGCCGCACAGAGCTTGAACTGATCCAGATTCCAACCTCCATCATGTAGGATTTTTTCTGATTATCGATGTATTTGATAACATTCTCGTATATCTAATACCTTTTCTTGCCTTATTTTCAAATAGAGCTTCGTGAAGTATGATTAATGTTCAATTAAGTGTGTATTATCTCTTTACAGCCCTTCTATTTGTGATACACAGTGCTGAACCAATAAAAATAAGAAATAAATAAAAACTTTCAACGTATATTATTACGTTATTCTAATTACTGGCCGTCTATTAGTCAGCGTTCTCACAGCAATTAGAGTGAAACTTATCATAAAAGCAACCAAAATACAAATATATCTCACACCATGCAGAACACACGACATATTGCAGCTTCCACGTGTCGTCCGAGATATCGTTCTTGGAAAACATACCTAATTTACATTGCCGATTACAGGTCATTTAGGTATTAATTTCGATGCGTACCAACAGTGTAAAAGTATGTCTTAAAGGCAAGTGCGAACATGATATCGATTAAGGCATCAATTGTAATGGCATCTGCTCTGTCATGAATTTCCCTGCCATCGTGTAATGTGGCATGATTCTCAAGTCTTAGATAAAATCCTTGACGTCTCGAAACAACCTAACGTCACAAGGTTGACAAAAAAAGATTCATTTCGGTAGTATCACTTTAACAGTGCAGGGCGGTTGGGCATGGTCATCGACAAAACTCCTGTCGTATAGCGTAATGTCGTTGGACACCCCACGAATCCAGTATCCAGCAAAATTTATTGTTATTCACGGAATGAGTGAAGTTGAAAATGTTTACCCATCCGGGATTCAAATTCAGGTCTTCTGCTTTCTAGGCAGTTGCAGTAACCCTTACACCATTGGGGACACAGCGATCACCATACCAGCATGGAGTACTCAAGTGCCTACCTTGAGATGCACATTCTCAACTTCACCCTGCTTACTATTACTGATTCCCGTACGAGCTAGAGCCTGTGAGTGCCTCCGCACTGCAGAATGGATCATTGCCCGTCATCGGCATATATGTAAAATGTTTTTGCACTGTGTATCACAAATAAAAGAGATGGAAACAGATAACACACTTCCCGATGCTGTAACTCAAAATAATGCCAGAAAAGGAATTTCAAATGTGAGAATATTATCAAATGAATCTGGTTCCACGGATTGACAGTTGAAGCCCTGGAGCGTTCGATCGGCGACAGCGCTAGTCTCTCATGTATACGAGTACCTAAGCTATAGTATGAAAACACAAAAAAGTTAATTGCTCGAAAATCGTAAACTCTTTACCCCAAATATATTAGTAAAAATTCTGAACTTCAGACGATGTTTCGATGTATAACGTTGAACATATATATATTTTTTTTAATTACAAATTCTGACCGTGTTTGATTCAAAAACTGTCTAGCAAAAATCCGAATTTGCGATCGCCTTTTGACAGCTCGAAATTTAAATGACAATAACGACTTAGTCGTACGTCTGACACGAAAATTGAATAAACGAATTTATAGAGGATAAAATTCTTTACATTACTCTCTTCTTCTCGTTTTCTTTTTTCTATTTTTCATATTCTCCATCGTTTCAGAGATATTTGAAAAAATGTCTATCTGTCCGTAACGTGTACCCACTGCTTAGGTCAAACCGTTAAACCGATCGGTACCAAATTTTACTGACTTAATAGTTGGCCGCTAGAAACCAGAACCTACCTTTTTCAAATTTTTCGGGCAAAAAAAATACGCCAGAAACACTAAAAAAGGCCACTTGTAATTGTAATTGCAAATAAACCCTTCATCTGATACGAAAACTGAATAACCGAATTTGTAAAGGAGAAAATTCTCTACAACTTCTCTCTTTTTATGTGTTTTTTCGTAACTCGCACCTTTGACACCACCTCTAGATTTTACTTATACTAGGCGCTAGAAAATATTCCTCGTCCAGAACTGTGGCATACGCTATCTTGCTTCTTTTATCTTATGATTTTTCTTATTATAACTTACTCTTTGTCATTTCAAAGCAATTTACAAAAGCACGTCTTTCACAGTATGATAAACTATAATCTAGTGTCTAAAAATGTCGTTTTAGCTGTTGGCAACTACCAGTGTTAGTACGAGAGTTAAGGGAAAAATGCCATAGTTATTCACCATGGTGTAGTGGGTAGTGCGTTCCGTTGTGATACATGTAGTAGGTTGTTCGAAACCCGCTAATACCATTTTTTTCGCCTTGGCTGTTAAAAGTTTTTCTGGTACTCTTATTATTTAAATACAGCTATCTTCTGCAAATGTTTAGAGCTGTGCAGATGTAAGAGTGAATCTATCTATCTCTTTGGTCCTTCCCCGCACAAGCAGGGTCGGCACTGTGTTCAGATTTGGCATGCGTTAATATTTATAGCGTGGCCGGATGCCTTACACCCCATCCCCCCCCCCCCCCCCAAGGAAGAAATTTGCACCCCAAATGTCTGCGTGTAGTGAGATGTATGTGAAGGTCTAAAGTGTTACGAAATGTTGTGCAGATGTAAGAGTGCTCACTCTAAATGTGCGTTTTTTCTACTTCTTGAACATGCCGTGAAATACGAACCAACGAGCTGAATACTGCTCTTCTGAAGCATTTGTATAACAGCGGGGAGGATACTGTGAAAATTAATATTCTAAACAGCCTGCAGATAGTGGTAGTTTCATATATAAATGGAGTCCTACATTTCTGTGGCAATTGTCGTTCCTTAATGAAACGGGAGGGAAGTGTATACATTGCAATAATTTACCTGATTTTTTTCCCCTAAAAAATTATGCACTATCAACGGAATATGTTGAAAGTCATTAAGTAGAATCAATGCGTCTACTAAAATTTTTATCTTTGGCATTGTTGCTATGAACGCTTTTAACGTACATTGTATTACCTTTTCTGTAGTTCAGATATGACTTTCTTCATTTTACTTTGTTCTGTGCTAAAATAAAGAGCAAATATTCTGTTTCAAATCGTGACTACGTTGTCTTTTAGAGCTAAAATAAGTGTGGTGATACCAAATGTTCAAATGTTTGTAAAGCTTAAAGGACTTAACTGCTACTTATGAACTAACTTATACTAAAGACAGCACAAACATCCATGCCCGTGGAGGGATTCGAACTGCCGACGGGGAACAACCTCGAGCATCGGAGCATAGCGCCTCAATGGGCTTGGCCGCTCCACCGAGGCGTGGGAATAAAGAATTCTACAAAGCTCTAGTACTATATACAAAGTTACTATTATCGTTTCGTCATTGAAAAAGTATCTCCTCAGTTTACATGCGATAAAGAAGTCTATGTTTGCAATTTGTTGGTATGTATTTCATTGTGTGTTCACAAAATGGAACAAATGCACTTTTCAGAGAAAGCGCTGTTACCTTTGAACAACGCAGAATCTTGCAAGATCTGTTTTTTCAATTAACAAGACAGTGCGAAAACATCTTAGGAAACAAGATGAAAAAATGCCAGTGGCGGGTTTATATATATTCTTTAGGTAGATCGATGCTTTGCGGTCGTTTGTTTATGTTCTTTCTGGGTTGTTCGTTGAGAATTTTGCTGAGTTATTTTATTACAGATGGCGTCGAGAACTCTTTTTTTTTTCTCTCTCTCTCTCTCTCTTTTCACTGGTTGTTCGGTTTGACCGGTCCTTTGTGACGTTGGCTTATATTGTTTAATTCAGATCGTTTTGTCGTTGATAGCTTTTTCGTTACAGAGGCCGTCGAGCAACCATACCGGCAACCCTCTGACCGAGCGCGCTGAGCCATCGCGCCCTAGTAATTTCGAACCACCGGCTAACATTTTGGTGCATCACGGACTAATTCGTCGCCAATTACGCTACGGCGAACAGCTACGAGAGAATCTCATACCATCTATAGCAGGTGTTAACTGCTAACATGGCATTTTTAGACACTGGATTATAATTCATTGTCCTAAGAACGACGTGTGTTTGAAAATTTTCAGTGCGTCATTGCTTTGAAATGACAACGCTTGAGCAATACTAAGAAAATCATGAAATGCAGAAAAGGGGATGGCGTATGTAGAAAGTGTTTCCGGCGAGGGATGTCACGTGACTGATTTCCGAACGCCAAATATACGCTGTGTTCCATCTAGACTATAGTCACTCGTCCGATCGCCAAATGTATGCTACTTTCCTTTCAGGATGTAGTCATCCGTACTAGTACAGGCAAAAAGAAAAAAAAAGAAACGTTGACCAAACTACCAAGGCAAGGCAAGTGATAATATTTTAACGGATAAAATACACGTAATAAAAATGTGGAAGTGATATTAAAATGAAAGTTCAAAGAGATAAAAGTTCAAAAAAGTGTATGTTTGCCAAAGCTGAATAATTTTGGATGTTTGTTAAAATACGGTCAGAAAGAGTATTACGTGTTGGGTGCATAGATATTATCACAATAGGAGAGTCGTAATAGTATCGCCCATAATTTTTTTAATTATTTATTTGTGGCATCAATGTTGGCACTGAATAGAGTATCATTGAGGAATTTTATTACGAGGATATACTACAGACAGAACGCTGAAAGACGTAATCAGCCTCTAATGATGATGATGATTTTTATGATTTTTGTCCGAAATTTTGATTAAATCATAAAACTACAAGCAATTCTAAAGAGGGCCGTAAAACACGTCAGTGCGATTTGTTTTCTTTGTAGCTGAACGCTGCCTTGACAGGGGACACTGTATGAAATATCAGTAGACAAATATCACCCCTCCCGCTTTAGGCTACTGGAACTCTATGATTAAAGAGTCTGTTGAACTATCGAAATACGTAAGGCTAAGGACCTAATTAATAGCGAGTAGGAGCTTCAACTTAGTAAAGCATAGGGACCGGCCTGGCGATGCTTAGGCATCACCTTCCGCACGCAAATGATAGTAGCGAATCGACACAGCTGGGTAATCGAAGCCGAGACGCTTAAGCTCGCTTCTATTTCTCCTGTGTCTCACGCAGACTGCGTCTCCCAGCCAACGGCCGCTCTTGACCCTAACGCGCTGCGCCTTTGGAGACCACCAGTGGCCCGTTCACCACTCCCCTGTTAGGGCAGTAGGCTCTCAGTGTTTTTGTCGCCTACGTAATAATCCACCACGACGTGACGGCATTGCCACGATGGACCAAAGATAACATAGTCTGCGCGTGTCCCGATATATACTGTATTGTGGTCTGAAAGCAACATCTAATATTGCTCCAAGTCACGTCGTTATGAGCAACAGTTTTGTCTAATTTGCAGGCGAAATGAATCGTTCATTTTCACAATAAAACGAGTACTACTGTTCCTGTTAAATTTGAAGTAGTAAAGGTAATGTAATTTCTTCATATTACTGACGTACTGCTGTCATTACGTGTGACCAGAAGAAAATTATTGTCAGTTCTTATTACAAGCAACACAATTACAGATCTTCTCTGTTTGCGCTGCACTATGATTCTTTTCACTTTCTTTCCACAGCTGAATTTGATTATCGATGGGAAAATTATTTCATCTGGTCTCGACTTAATTTATATGTGAGCAAGTAATTTTTGGTTGATATCTGTTGTAAGAAGCTAGAAATAAATATAGAGCGTTAATGATACCTTTACCACCGGTTATTGTTGTCTGCGTCAATAATGTTTTTCATTAAATTATTATTGAAAGTAAATAGCCAATATTTTGATTGTTTTACGTTTCGATATCACATCTTGTCGCAAAAGGCATAAAATATAAACATTTGTACTGTATTAATACCGGAAATTATGTTTGCGGGCCGATTTCAGGTATCTATAAAAGCCTGCCGTAATATTTCACATGTATTGTTGAGAAATCGTAAGACTACTGATTCTGTTTGTAAAACTGATATTTTATCTTCTGTGTTAGCTACAAACTAAATGACTCACAACGAAAACAGTCATTCGCATGAGAACTGCAAGATTTATTTGATCTAGGCACATGTAAAAACTGCAACATGTTGTGGTCTTTAGCCCGGAGACTGGTTTGATGCAGCAAGCCTCATCGTCTCCTCATAAGAACGGCAACCCACATCCATCTGAATCTGCTTACTATATTCGTCTCTTGGTCTCCCTCTGCGATTTTTCACCCACACACTTTTACCCAATGCTAAATTTACGATTCCTTGATGTCTAAGTATGTGTCCTACCAAGCGAGCCTTTCTTTGAGTCAAGGTACACCGAAAATTCCTTTTCTGCCCAATTCTATTCAGTACATCTTGATCAGTTATACTATCTACCCTCATAATCTTCGGCATTCTACAGAAACACTAGATTTCAAAAGCCTCTATCCTCTTCTTGTGTTAACTATCGTTCAAGTTTCACTCCCGGGCAAGACAACACTCGTTACAAATTCCTTTAGAAGGGACTTCCTTACACTTAAATTAATATTCGGTGTTAGCAAATTTTTCTTCTTCAAAAACGCTTTTCTTCCCATTGCCATTCTGCACTTTATATCCTCTGTACTGCGACCGTCATATGTTGTTTTACTGCTCAAGTAACAAAACTGATCTACCAACTTTATTGTTTCGTTACATAATCTAATTCCTTCAGCATCGCCTGGTTTTCTAAGACTGCATTCCATTACCCTTGTTTTGCTCTTGTTAATGTTTAAGTTACACGCTTATTTGATCACACTGTCCATTATGTCCAACTGTTTTTCCAGGTCCTTTGCTGTCTCTGACATAATTACAATGTTATCAGCAAAACGCAATGCCTTTATTACTTCAAATGTTCAAATGTTTGTAGAACTTATGGGACTTAAGTACGGGGTCATCAGTCCCTAAGCTTACAAACTACTTATGAACTAGCTAAGACTAAGGACGGCAGAAATATCTATGCCCATAAGGGGGATTCGAACCCCCGACCGTAGTGGCCCTGCAGACCGTGACTGGAGCGCCTCAGTCCCCTCGGCCACCGCGGCCGGCCCTTTATTACTTCACCCTGTAATTCCTTCTACAAATTTCTTTTTGCTTTGCTTCCTGCAACTATCGCATTGACATTGGAAACTATGGAGAACTAATGTCAAATGCACTGCTAAATGTCTAATAAGACTACGATGAAGCAGTTCATTGTTAAAATTTAGCTGAAATTTCACTACCAACGAGAAGAACTGCAACCCTCAACTCCGGACTGCACGTACTGATAAAAAGGGTTTTCTACCCTGAGTCACGTAACGTCTAAGTTGCTTTCGTCACCGAGTATCGCCGCTTGCGCCTTCGTAACAAGCCTGCATGTATACCGGCGAGGAGAGCAGCAACTGCGTCAACAGCACCTAAAAATGTCGAGCAGCGGCCTCGTTGAACTACACTCCTGGAAACTGAGAAAAGAACACTATGAATTCGTCGTCCGAGATGAAGTTTTATTGGCAATGCAAGATGCAATTCTCCCATGAAGACAATTGTAAAGGTGCCGAATGTAGTCTTATGTAATGGATTACCATGCAATTTCCACCTGGTTCCTCAGTTGGGCCAGAACTCTTGCCGCTCGTGCAGACCGCGCAAGCTGACGTATCATGCGGTTCCGAAAATGGCCAATGGGATACAGATCTGGGGATAACGCTCGCCAGGATAGTTGACACATATCTTGAAGACCATGTTGGTTGGTATGTTATACATGTGGACGTGCATTTTCCTCTTGGAAAAGCATTACGCCCTCTTGGTGTATGAACGGTAGTAACATTGGTTGAGTGATGGTTTCAGTGTCCCTAGCACTTTACATAGTTCCCTCCACGATCCCCACAGGTTAACGGCCACACCATAATGCCAGTTGTTGACCATGTCTGCCTCTATCGTACACTCTCCAAACTTTCGCGCTCCCCTGCACGACGCCACCCGCTCGTACGGCCATCGTTGGCATGGAGGCAGAAGCGACTCTCATCTTTGAAGACAACAGGTCTCCATTCGTCCTTCCAAAAGCGCCTAACGCGACAAAACTGGGGCTGAACAATGTTGGGGCGGAAGATACACTAACAGCACGCATAAGCGTGCCCCATGGTGTGGGCAGCCATATCGTACACTGATCGTTCTCTACTGGGGATCGTCGAGAGAACATTGAACAGTGCGCAGTTAAATCAAACCATCATTCAACCGGTATTACTACCGTTCATGCTCTAACAAGGGAACATACATCTCCAACAGGACAATGCATCTCAACAAATTTTCCACACAACCCAACATGTGTTCAAAGTGTACGTCAACTACCCTAGCCAGCACGCTCCACAGATCTTTCCTCCAATTGAGCATGTTTGAGAGCGGATGAAACGTCCTGCGCGGTCTGCCCGACCGGCACGAAATCTGGCCCAACAAATTCACGGCAGGCCATTCAAAATTGCGTTGCTGCAAAAAGAGCGATACACGGTACTAGCGTCGTCATTGCGCAAGTTCTGGTGACTGTGGTCCCGTGCCTATGGCTCTGTCTGTGTGATCCTCAAGAACGTGTCAATAAAGTTTCCCTCTGCTGGGCCGACGAATTCATGGTGTTCTTTTTTCATTTTTCCGGAGTCTATTTTGCAGATTTTACAGTACGACCCATCGCAACCTAGCGCGGATTTCACTGCGAGATGCTTATGATAATTTCCACAACGAAATCCTATCTTTTAATCTTGCAGAAAATTCAAAGAAATTCTGGTTATATGTGACGTACACTAGCGGCAATACACAAACACTACCTTCACTACGCGATAGCAATGGTAATATTACCGATGACAGTACTGCTAAAACAGAATTGGTAAACACAGCTTTCCGAAATTCGTTCACCAAAGAAGACGTAGTGAATACTACAGGATTCAAACCAAGAACAGCTACCAGCAAACCAAATTTAGAAGTAGATGTTTCCGGACCAGATTCTACACCAACTAGATACCTCTCAGAGTATGCTGATAAAATAGCCCCATACTTAGCTATCATATACAACCAATCACTCAGTGAAAGATCCTTACCCAAAGACTGGAAAGTTGCCCAAGTCTCTCCAATATTCAAGAAAGGCAATAGGAGTGATCCCCAAAATTACAGGCCAATCTCATTGACATCGATTTGCAGTAGTAGTTTGGAACATATACTTTGTTCGAACATTATGAACTACCTTGAAGATAACGACCTATTAACGAATAGTCAACACGGATTCAGAACGTATCGCTCTTGCGAACCACGGGTTGCCCTTTATTCACATGAAGTGGAAAGTGCCATCGACAAGGGATCACAAATAGATTCCGTATTTCTGGATTTCCGGAAGGCTTTTGACAGTGTACCTTACAAGAGGCTTCCAACGAAATTGCGTGCTAATGGAATATCGCCCCAATTGTGCGATTGTATTCACGATTTCCTATCAGAAAGGACACAGTCAGTAGTAATTGACGGTAAGTCATCGAGTAAAACAGAAATGATACCTTGCGTTCCCCAGGGAAGCGTTATAGGTCGCCTGCTCTTCCTTGTGTTTATAAACGATTTAGCAGAGAATCTGAATGGCTCCCTTAGACTGTTCGCGGATGATGCTGTCGTTTTTCCGTTAGTGAAGTCAACAGAGGATCAAAATCAACTGCAAAGTGATATAGGCAAAATTTCTACATGGTGCTAAAATCGACAATTAACACTAAATAATGAAAAGTAGAACTTCAGTTACGCGATAAATCAGTCAAACCTTAAGGTCGTAAATTCTATCAAATACCTAGGAGTTACAATTACGAACAACTTAGACTGGGGGCAACACATAGAAAATATTGTGGGGAAGGCAAGCCAAAGGTGACGTTTCACTGGCAAAACGCTTCGGAGATGCACCAGCTCCACCAAAGAGACTGCCTACATCACACTTGTGCGTCCTCTCCTGTAGTACTGTTGCCCATTGTGGGACCCTCACCGGGTGGCACTGACGGAGGATTTTTGAAAAATGTTCAAATTTTTGTAATTCTATGGGACCAAATTATGTTAGTTATCAGTCCCTAGTCTAACAAACTACTAAAACTAAGTTAAACAAACCTAAGGACAACACACACATCCATGCCCGAGGGAGGATTTTGAACCACCGATGCGGGAGGCCGCGCGTTCGAAGACATTGAGAAGGTTCAGAGTAGGGCAGCTCGGTTTGTTTTATCAAGTTGCAGGGAGGGAAGCGTCACGGAAATATTGCACGATATAAGGTAGAAATCATTAAAAGTGCGACGTTATTCGCTGCGGCGAGTTCTGTTTGCAAAATTTCAATCACCGACTTTTACTTCTGAATGTTAAAATATTTTGCTAGCACCCAGCTACATAGGGAGACATGACTATCCCAGTAAAATAAGATAAATCAAATCTAAAATGGAACGATTTAAGCGTTCTTTTTTCCCGGGCGCTATTAGAGAATGGAACGGTAGAGAAAGATTATGAAGGTGGTTACTGAACCCTCTGCCAGGACTTAAATGTGATTTGCAGAGTATCTATGTAGACGTAGATGTTTAAACACCTCCTCCACCCACCAAACTCACAAATCATGAACGTTATTGAGCATAATATGGGATGTCTTGCGACGTGCTGTTCATGAGGGATCTCCACCACCTTTTGCTTTCAAGGTGTTCTTTTTTCCCGCGCGCTATTTCAGAATGGAACTGTAGAGAAAGGTATGAAAGTGGTTAATGAACTCTCTGCGAGGCACTTAAATGTGATTTGCAGAGTTTCTATGTAGATGTAGACGTAAATCGTAGCTCATGTGAACCATTGAAGCAAACATTATGTTTGGAAAGCCTGAAACAGCACATTGTAGAATCTGTTTGAAGTGGAGTTACAGCTTGTGTGACTTGTTCACGAGAGCAAGACGGCAGTGACAGCAGCGTCCCCCCTGTTTGCAGGAGTGAGCTTGTGCACGCCTGGCAAGACGCTGGTGTGCACGCCGCACCCCGGCAGCCGCGACGACCGCTGCATCGCGCCGCGCTACATCTGCGACGGACACAACGACTGCCACAACGGCAACTACGTCTCCGACGAGCTGGGCTGCCGTGAGTACCCGCCCTCACATTACAAACTAGATATCAAACATGATTTCCAACTCATGGTGTAGTACAGTAACCAGTGAAATAATACTAGAGTGTTATTTGACATGTTGTCAGGAAGGCGGTCTAAATATTTTAATTAATTGGACAATACCTTTACCTTTTAGACAACATCTATAGTCTTGACCGCAAATTTATTAACAGTGATGACCGGTTTCAATTCATATCTGAGGATTATTCAGAAATGAGTTAGATCATCACTGTTAATAAATTTGCGGTCAAGACTATAGATGTTGTCTACTTAATCAATATACGTGAGTGCTTGCCAAATAAAGTTCCCCGTTGACTGTGGGCAGAGTTGTCCATGAAAGGAAAATAAAAATCCACATATATTGAGACATTTGTCAAACTTTTTTATAAGCTTTAAAAGCCGTCCAGGAAATTATCAGGGCGTTGGATACGGAAGAAGTGTTGAACGGCTACGGGCGAAAGACGACACAGCAGGTGAACGCGCTCGCGCAAGACACCGATGCACCATCGGGTGTAGGTCTACCATGAATATGGCACTGCCTTTCTGTTGCATATTGTGACGGGGGATGAAACGTGCGTCCACCATTACACGCTCGAATCGAAGGCCGCATCCATGGTGTGGAAACATCCGTCAACACCTCTCCGAAGGAAGTTCAAAAGCACTCCGTCTGCAGGTAACGTGCTACTCAGTTTTCTGGGACGCTATGCTTCTACCGTATGCAGCGTCCTGATTTTTTTCTGGAAGGTTTTTTGAAGCTTATAAATCAGTAAGACAAATCTCTGAATATACTTGGAAATTATGTAAAAAGATAAATATATCTTTAAAGTCTCATTCAATTTTCTTTTTCTTTTTTTTTTTTTTTTTTTTTTTTTTTTTTTTTTTTTTTTTTTTTTTTTTTTTTATTTCAAACGTAACTCTGACCGTAATCGAGAGGGGAAACTTATTTTTCAACCCCCTTGTATATTTTGCAATAAAAGCCGTCTTACAGTTTTCAAAATGACAAACCAAGATCGCACACTAACAATTTATTAAATGACGACCGGTTTCGGTGCACTGTGTCACCATCATCTGGTCACATATATGTTATAATCTGGTCATCTTGTTAAAAAAATTGGTTATTGTTATTTTATACCCAATGTTTTAACAAGATGACCAGATTATAACATATATGTGACCAGATGATGGTGACACAGTGCACCGAAACCGGTCGTCATTTAATAAATTGTTAGTGTGCGATCTTGACTTGTCATTTTGAAAACTATAAAACGATTAGATCGCCTCCAGATCCGACTAAGTCAGGTAATCTTAAAAGACGTCTTGGTTGCACAGTGTTTTATTACTCTTCAATGACATGTTTCACCCTTCATCAGGGCATCATCATATTATCTGCGTGACGTATATTACACAAGAATTGCAAACATAATTCCGAACAGTGGCTGTGGTACATGGGCTTCTTTTGTGGTATGTACACTGTTATAAAGTGACAAAGAAAGTTACAATGTACTCTCTTTGGTGTGATACCTTACGTTGGTTTGCGGTATTTGATGTTTTTCTGCTGTTGTGAATTTTTCCGCAGCCTTAAAAGTGATCGAATAGCGAGAATTAGCGAAGAAAGAGACGCGGTAATTATGTGAAAAAAAAGTGCAAGTTGAATTTCCTTAAAAGGTAGATGCAAGATAATCGCATGTTTATAGTTCCCATCATGGGCAGTGAGCTGGCGTGGTGTGCTGCTCCGTCGATGGGTACATGCTAACTAAGGGAGTGTCGGTAGGCAGTAACGAATGAAGCCGGTGTAGAGGACGGGACTGATCGCCTCTAGCTACTTGAATAGGAATGTACCGATCGGAAGTTTATTAAGCAGATCAGATGTCTAGTAAGGCGCGAATTTATTGTTATTAATTTTCAAGCGAGGGCCTACATGTATGACCGGTGCTGATGCTGCGACGTCAGCGCTTATGTTGCGATGCGGCCCAGACGAACAATAAGATTTTTTCGGAACTTTTATACTGGTAGCGGAGCCACGAGCCGCTCTATATGTTACTAGCTACTGCAGAGATTCAAGATTACCGCATTTCTTCTCCCTTTTCTTAAATAAATCACTTCAGTCATGAGCTAGCAGAGTTACATAGGCCTGAGGTTCCTTTGAGACCGATAGTGAGCGCAGTTGGAGCTCCTTCTCAAGAGACCTTACACAAGCAAAACTGAGAATTATATTAAAAATTCTCTGCACTTTATTGAAAAATTGAGGCAGATTACTGTCAGTCGTAGTGACATTCTGGTTAGTTTTGATGTAGTATCTCTGTTCACCATGGTCCCGGTTGACGAAGCTCATTCTTACATAACCGATATGTTCCCTGCTGGTATAGTAGCCTTGTACCGACATTGTCTGCCCACAACCTTATTCAGCATAACAGCGAATTTTATGAACAAATTAAGGTGGTAGCCATGGGAATCCCTCTAAGTCCCGCAATTGCTAATTTATTCATGGAACATTTTGAACAACAGGCGCTGCGGTCGGCAACCAAAAGCTCTTCGAAGTGGTATCGGTCCTTGGATGATACCTTTGCGATGTGGAACCACGGTGAAAAGGATTTAAACGATATCCTGGTACAACTCAATAGCATTAATCCAAAGATAAATTTCACCATGGAGAAGGAGAGGAATGGACAACTGAATTTCTTAAATGTATCACTAATTAAACGGGCGGATGGGACCTTAGGACACAAGGTCTACAGAAAAGATACACACACCGACCGTTACCTGCATAAGAACTCTAATCACCAACCTTGAAACTTTAAATTTAAAATGAAAACTGTTCGCCAGACATCAAATAAGACAAGCATTCCAAAGTTTAACAAAAAACTATATAATCCGATAATTTAAGTTTAAAATAATTATTATATAAAAAAATCCGTCATCAGCGCACCTGAAATAGAACAGACACGTCTACAATTAATTCTGATTAACAAGCTATCTGAAAATGTGTAACAACCTAACGATTTAAAAAATTTGTTCAAATATTTTAAAATTTAAGAAAACTGTGCACAACAGGCATGAAACTTCCTGGCAGATAAAAATTGTGTGCTGAGCTGCTATTCGAACCTGGGACCTTTGACTTTCCCGTCTCCGGAACACAAGTTTAATACAATAGTCATGTTTAAAGCCCGATATATTTGACAAGGTACACAAGGCAATTGACAATAAAAAGACAAAATTAATGTTTTCTATCGAAATCAGAGCCATTTTCGCGAATCTAAGAAAAAGGTTTCAAACTAACCATTCATCATTTGGATAGTAGAATTCGATTTTACAATAGAAATGACGGTTACCATTTAAAATTTCACATTTTACCTCACCCCGTCCGCGCATAGTGTGCAGACAGTTCAAGTTGGTATTATTCTATCGCCCGCTTAGAAATATTTAGGAGTTATTCAGCGCTTTTTTCGTGCAATGCATATTTCACCAGATATTCCACTGATCGTTTAAAATAATCTCCCTGTGTAGAGGTCGAAGCGAATTTCGCGCACTCGCGCTTCGTAGCGCGATTCTGCACATGCCAGCAATAAAAAAATCCCTCACAAAATTTCGTCCTGCCATATTTCCGGCGGTAGTCGAAGAATGAGATGGGTGAGTGTTCTATACGTCAGTGTGTTTGAGAATTACGTAATTAAACCAAAACACATTTGGGGGATATAGAAACCTTCTTGAAGAACAAAGTGAGCTTAGTGATCATTGCAAAGTAACGTCATCTATCGACGTTACAGAGCGTCGAATTTGCTGGAGCATATTTCTAGCTGCAGACGTCAGTGCCTGTAACTTGGACTCTCTGTAGCGTCATTGAATGTCGTTTTCTGGTTCCTCACGACGCCTTCTACATCCCCTAGAAGCAGGGCCGGCGGAAGGGGAAAATAGCACCCGGGCAAAGAATCCATATGGCGCCCCCTACAACCCATTGGCATTACTGACTTTAAATTTGCTATGCCACCTTACAGATAGCTGCTTTTGAAGGATAACTCCTTGAACTCGATAACTATAAGACTCAATTATCAAACTGAGTAACACCTTAACTTGTCAGTTAAATAAACATAGTAAGTTTTGGTTAACGATATATGAAACGATTATTTACACATGAGCATGCAGAATATTCTAGGTCACTGATTATAAATTTACGGAACGATTCAAGAAACAACGATTTATATAAAATTAAGATTGATGATGCGATACAGCATTTATTTACACATATATACGTAAACAACCTTGTTAACTGCGAAAGAGAACACATATACGAAGAAAAGAATATACAAATATATTTTGTAACAGCATTGTACAAAGATTTCGTAATACAAATAATACAACCAGTAATACAATTTTATATCTTTATACTGTTTTAATGCAAATTGTCCTTTAAGTTGTTTACAAAGCTAAGTAAAGTTAACTTTTCGTGCCTTTTTCTCTGCGAAGTCTTTAATTAAAGTTGGTTAATTTACATCTAATGAGTAAAGGTCTTATCGCTTTGGTACTTGTATCAAGGATCGGTGTTGGTATAGAATGTAATTATTGCTACTTATATCAATGCTGGTTTCCTCATTCTCTGGTTCTACGTTTTCATTTCCATTATTGTCTGTTTCAGGAATACGAAAGAATTTCTTTAATGCTGCTGCCTGTTTCTCATTTTCATCCGCTAATTGTGATCTTCTTTTTTTGTATATATTTCCAGAAAGCTACATTTTTCCGACATGTTGATGAAGAACACATTAATGCAACGATTCTTCTATTAAAAGTTGAAATTCAGGAGACAAAAGAAGAACACGCACACCATGAAGCCTGCACTACATGTACATGACTTCTGATTTATAATTTTCTTTTACGAGACATTTGACAGTACAGACAGGAGTAATTTCTTTTTGGTTGCCGATAATTCAGTATTGTTTGTGTGTACTGTTAGAGCGGCCGACATAGCTTTGTCGCAAGGAGTGCAATTGTCGGCACCGCGGCGGTTGTAATTGTCACAGCGTGTTATTGTTGCTCAAAACTCTCAACAATATCCTTTAGCTTTGTCAGCGGAGATATTTTTACAGACAAATAAGGCGAAGGATAAAGGGATTTCCTTTATAGGAGATTCAAGAAGAAACCGGGGTTGTTATAGAGTGAGGCCTATGTCATGTGGTAGTAACCAATGTTGCTACACAATTTATGAAAAAGTTAATTTTTAGTTCATTGTTTACAATAATGTAAATTTAGCAAGGATTTTGGCGCCCCCCAAACTCCCCTAAAATTTGGCGCCCTGGGCGATCGCCCGGCTCGCCCGGCCCTTCTGCCGGTACTGCCTAGAAGTTTGTTGGTGTAATTGTGTAATTTCGAAACACACTGACTTATGGAGCATACAACTACTCAGTACTCGACTTCCATTTACTGCCGGAAATATGCACAGGTCGAAATTGTGTGAGACACTTTTTTATTTGATTTATTTATTATTTGTCTTGTTCCTGCCATCTGAGGAACCGCGCTGCGAATCTAGAGTGCGTGCATGTCGCTCTACCCTGTATATTTCTCTGGTTATAAAGTCACCATAACATTTTAATGACAGCCAACTTAAACAGCCATTCCTTTCCTTTTTACAACAGAAGGCAGTTTCATCAGTGCTGAATCCCGACGTGGTACGTCAAGCAATGGCAGTTGTTTGGCTTTGGGCAGGTGACATGACACGAATGAAGGACTCGCAGAAATACAATAATAACAATTTAAAACACACAGAACAAGTATTCGCGCAAACGTCACTACTACAAGTGTTACCAACGGTCATGAAACAGGAACTGTATTTAAGACAAATCTCACACTGACTCATCGAATTAATAATTACAAATTTGTTTTCTCCTTTACTACTGTCAAATGCGTGAATAATACTGTTCCAAAGGGGAAACACAATACATGCGACCGAGATGGCGCATACACTACAACTACGTACCTTACCACACTTTCAAAATACCAAATATGCTGCAACAAGCTTTAACCATTCCTAAGTCAATGGCAATACTGTAGCCTTTACTAAATCCTGTATAACCTCTGACCCAGGAAACAAACAATATAGGGCACTCCTTACCCAAATCAGTTCAAACGACATAGACGAGGCACTTATTAGCGGGAGTTTGGTCACATGGGAAGGTGAGTGGGGTCGAATTGTTAAAGAACGTGGCTGTACTACTTCCTCTCCGACATTAGGAGGAGGTTAGTAATGGAACATATCAATCTCAGCTGTGTTATGATACATTTAGTAACCGGTTAACCGGTCATCTATCTCATCCCAACCACTTAAACGACGTGAATCTGAGTGACACATAAACATGCACATGAGGGAAAGAATGTTCCCCGGAACACACATTATTTTTCTGTGGGAGATACGCGAAAAAGAGACATAAACTAAATCTATGACAGTTTCAGAAATACGTATATACACAGCAATAAGAGGCCATGAACAATGGGCACAGATAAATGGATAAATGGAGCATCTCAAAAACGAAATACCAGGATGACCTGTGAGCACGACATGACATGCGTATATGCAACGCAACAACATCCAGCGCATGGACAGTGACAGCGTCAGTGGTCACGGTAGAATGATAGTGAAGAGGATAATGAGGAGGAAGATGATGCAACGCCGCTATTAATGACTCAGAGCTAATAATGCTGGCATAAAATGCTCAAGCATACGAGGTAAATCAATAATAGTTAAGGATAGTGAGTAACAGAGTTAACATAGTGTCGTTTGCTCGTAATTTAACGAAGGCAGACCATACTCTGACGCAGGCACTTAATTTTAATATATATGTTTACGAAAATCATTTCTTTATTACTAACTATGAATAATTACAACCTCCGACATTGAAGATCGGAGAATAGACCTCTAACATTAACGTATAGAAGTATGAACTAGAGTTACCTTATTGTACTTCGTAACAGTAACCGCCCATAACTTTGGAAATAAAAAAAAAAAGCAAACAAAACAGAAAGGAAGAGGGCGTTTAATTATACCTTTCACGGCCTGTTTCACAAAGAGGGTAACAGGTCGAGAATTTTCAATAAATGATATGACGCACTAAACACGAGTCACATAAAAGTATTATTTATGTAGCGTATGAAATTATATGTTAAAATACACCATAAACCACATAAGTGATTCATTTTCAGATAAAATATAGTAAAAAAATCACAGTAAAAAGTAGCATAACAGCAAATATTATGCGTTACACGAGTCAGGGCCGTGTGGCGTTGAAAAGTCAGCACGACTACCCTGGTAGGCTCTTAACTCACAGTCCTGGGCGATGTGCTGTGTTGTTTGATTTGGTGCCCCACATTCACAGCTAGGGCTGAGAAGCTTATTGTGTGCACATAGTACATGTCCGGATTCTGTTTAGGTTTTTCCATGGCTGTCGTGGAAGTTCAAAGCCCTTAGGTTTCTCTGATGGAAAGATCAGTCCACGGTTGCCAGGGGAGGCACTATCAGTCCAGTTCTCTTGCCATTTGGTACTCATGCTGAAGTTGGCAGCTTACAGTTGCTGGGACAGACTTAGAGGGGGATTTCTAGAGCGGGGTCGTATTCTTTCCAAAGTTGGAATGTCTTCATGGATAGGAAGTGGGGATTATTTATTATTTTTGCATCTTTCTTCATCAGAGCTTCCTGTATTCGCGGGGACAGTGGAACTAGACAGAAGGACTAAGCAGAGTCAAATGCAAAACTCTGTTGGTTGTAAAGTATAACCTCTGCGCACATCAACTCACAGGAGCAAACTACTTCAATTTCGCTACAGGATAAACCGCCTGTGATAGCAGTGAATACGCCAACACCTATTTTAACAATTCTGCCTTTTTCTGAACACCATTTGCCCCTTTGTGAAAACTTCAACTGAACATATCATCGGCTTTAGCCAGCTTTCGGTACCTATAATGAATTGGGATTAAGTACTCTCTATTACCACTTGGAGCTCTGGTGCTTCCCCCACACAGCTACGACAGCTGTTAAACCAATGGTTTTTCGATTTGTGTTCGTGCTATCTTTGAGCTGAATTATAACTGAGAGAAACATTGATGTCGTTGCTATACAAGAGCATAAAGGTACAAAGCAGGTAGTTATTTTCGTGTTACAAACGTTGTACAGCACGAACACGCTTGATAGGTATAATCAACATGGGTAGCTGAACCAACACCACCTAGAAGACAAGGCCTCACAGCTGGCCGTGTTACGTCACACGAAATGCCACGGTCGACAACTCACTGAGGCACGCCCACCGCTCGCAGCGGCCGGCCAATGAGTTGGCGGCCGCGGCCTTTACGTGTGACGTAGGCACGGCCAACTGTGTGGCCTTGTCTTCTAGGCGGTGTTGGCTGAGGTCGCCATTCTACTGAAAATATCCAGTCGATGGCAGCAGAGGAATGAGAAGAGCGTAAACATCGCACAAAACGAAAGGCGAGCTTCGGCTGCAGAGAACGTCCAGAGCCAGCTCCGCCACAGCAGGGAGGCTGCACGCAGACGTCCAACTGCGGCGCGCACCCAGTCTCTGACGCTACGCCAGCGCAGAACAGTGAAGCCTCAGTAACGACTCACTGCCGGGGATCAGACACGCCAGCTCTGGAAGCCGTGGCTGACCAACTGCAGAACTCTACAGCAAAAGTAATCCAGCGGTTACAAAGCGCTAAAGCGTAACGAGAATATCGCGTGACGCCGCGTATCAAAAGGGTTGACTCAGACACGGAATAAACCAAGTGCTGAAAAGAGACTACCATACCGTCTTTCGTTCAAGTACATGATAAGATGAACGGACACAGGAGATACGGTCCTTTATATTTTCAAAATCTCTGTAATATGATTGTAAGAGATTTGGCTACACAATAAAATTCCCTCTGCAAGTCCCAAAATCGCGCTTGTACACAAGTGAGTGCCGTTAACTGTGCTAACCAGGGTTGTATTTTATTTTTAACCTTCAACCGCTCGCGCCTCTTTTTGCCACAGTTGCTCTCTCGAAGCGTTTTTCCTCATCTCAATGATTTTTTTGTATTTGAACGTCAATAACTTCCGAGTTTTGGTTTGTTAATAATGTACATGAATACACTCGCTTAGAATGAAAGACGTTCATTAATAACGACTAAACTTTATTATCAAGATTAAAATACACAATTTTGTGTTTGTTCTACGATTTTGTTTATTTTGTCAATCGATTTTCGGCGTATTAGGCCATCACCAGACATTTACTGAAGTTCAGTCAAAGAACTTGTGTTCTCAGTAAAACAGGAGACATGTTACATACAGAACAGCAAATTAACGTCTTTGGTAAAGCAATTACCGTGTAAATAAATATTTGAATGAAATCTGTAAATTAATAGTACTGAAAAAAAGGAAACATAATTACCATAAATAAACAGTGAAAACATAAATTCTTACAACGTGACTACCGTGAATAAAAATGAAATTAAACAAGAGTCTGATGTTTTAAGGGTTGTTCAAAACAATAAGTGATGCAAATATTAGAAATATTGTTAACCTTTTACTATTATAACTAAATAAACAAAAATATAGGGGTTGTCCATCTATACAATAAATCACAAACACAAAGAACTCATACTTTCACTTAGTAATCTACTCATTACATAGAATTAGGAATTAAGAAACATTACACAAATTAAATTCTTAAAGCATCATGTTCTTGTGAAAATGGCTTGTGAAATCAGTCATCACACTCTGCGTCTGTCCTCTCTCTCTCTCTCTCTCTCTCTCTCTCTCTCTCTATTTTTTTTTCTTTTTTTCTACCCACTTTGCATCTGTAGGTTTCAGGTTTGCCGACTGGTTACTTTTGTCTACTTATCTACAGGGTTTCAAAGAAAGAGTCAGGTATATGGGGAGAGACATTAGTTTCGCACGATCTTTCAAATTTCCTTGCATTAGCTCCATGGAGAGTTCGTTGAGATTATCAGGTTGTCAAAGTCAGACACGTGCTGAATCACGTTAACGGACCATACTAGACTGCTGTGGACAACGACGTCTAGTGGAGGAAGGCCTAAGCAAAAAATATAACCGTACCACACCGCCGTCTAACGGTAAAGGTACGTATTGAAATGTAATAAACACCGAGGGTGGCAATCTGCCGCCTGCAAGAGCGAATGAAGGTTAATAGTATATCTGGATGTGAGAACGTATTTCACCTTTATAAGTTACAGGAAATAGTTTTCAATATTTATTGTGCTTTCATTTCTATGAAACTGCAGTACATCTTTACGATGCAGTCTAATAGTTATTTCTTCCTCCTGCACACTATTTTAAATCTAATAGACTCCAGAAAAGGAGAACATATCGATAGACTAGAAGTAGAAAGCTCCTATTCACAGGACGTTCATTTGTACGCTCTGCAGAAACGATTATCATGTGAACCATGTCGGCGCGCGTTTATAAAGTCAACATCGGTATCGCGGCGCAGCGTCACTAACCGGAAACATGTGCCAGCGGCTCTCGTTGCCGCTATAAACCGAGGGTAATGGACCAGCGTGACGTGCAGAACTCGCAGATGTATGCGAGAACGAAAATGTCTCAGAAAGAGTTTGCATTATTCGAATGAGAAAATGTGACGCATTCATCTTGAAATTGATGCTAGTGTGGGACGCAGTCTTTCGCTCGGTGTGTCCAGAATGTTTCACGGAAGGGCAAACAGCGAGACGAGATGCGTCAGCTCGCACCACCCAGCAGTTCCAGGTTCCGGTGAAAAGGTCTGGAGTGCACTACATGCAGGAAGTGCCTACACGGGTAGCGGGGGCTGTGTGGCGTGGGCTGGGCGGAGTTTTAGGTCAGAGGGTGTCGGGAACACAGAGGAAGGGTTTCAGTCTTGTGCAGCTTAAAGATAGCACAAACACAGATCGAAAAACCATTGGTCTAACAGTTGTCATAGCTGTGTGGGGGAAGTACCAGAGCACCAATCACTATAGGTAACGAAACCTGGCTAAAGCTGATGGTAAGTTGAAGTTTTTACAAAGGGGCAAATGGTGTTCAGAAAATACAGAAGTGTTAAAATAGGTGTTGGCGCATTCACAGGCGGTTTATCCTGTAGCGAAATTGAAGTAGATTGCTCCTGTGAGTTGGTATGAACAGAGGTCATACTTGACAACCAACATAAAGTAATAATTGGTTATTTTTATCGACCCCCTGGCTATGACGGTTCGATTGCAGAAAATGTTCAAAGAAAGCTTGGGTCAAATTTCGGAAACGTACCCTTAGCATAAAATTTTAATTAGTGGCGTCCTTAACTTACCCTCGATATGTTGGCAAAAATACATGTTCAGAACCGGAGGCAAGCATAAAACATCGTCCGAAATTGTACAGAACGCATTCTCCGAAAATATCTCCAGCAATTAGTTCATGAACCTACGAGAATAGTAAATGGTTGTGAGATCATTCTTGACCTCCTAGTAACAAATAATCCGGAGCTAATAAAGAAAAACAATTTTCAAATGTTTGTAAATCTATCGGACCAAACTGCGTGGTCATCAGTCCGTAGCTTACAAACTACTTAAACTAAGTTAAACTAACCTATCGACAACACACACACCCATTCGCTAGGGACGATTCGAACCTCCGACGGCGTGCAACCGCACGCTCCGCAGCGAGGCGCAGCTAATAAAGACCATCAAAACAAATACAGATATTAGTGAACGTAGAGTTGTAGCGATAATGAATATCAGATCTCGGAATCTACAAAATTAAAAAAAAAAAAAATCAAGAAACCAGATAAAAAGGCGTTATTTGTTGCAGCGGGATTTATATGCGAAATTTATTTCACCATTTTTCTCTTCAGAATGCGAACATATATTGTTAGCACTCACCTACATAGGAGACATGATAATCTACATTTTCGTAAATACTCTGCAAGCCACATTGAAGTGAATGGCAGACGGTTAATCGAACAGCTTGTATGATGGTTCTCTACGGTTCCGTTCTGTAATAGCTCGCGGAAAAAGGAACACCTAAATTAATCCTGCCGCGGTGGAGTAGCCGAGCGGTCTAAAGCTTCTCGCTGCGGAGCGCGCGGTTACTCGCCGTGGAGGTTCGAGTCCTCCCTGGGGCATGGGTGTGTGTGTTTGTCCGTAGGTTAGTTTACCTAGGTTTAAGTAGTTTGTAAGCTAGGGACTGATGACCACGCAGTTTGGTCCGATACATTTACAGACATTTGAACATTTTTAAATTATTCCTTTTTCGATCACAATAAAATAAGAGAAATCAAATAGGAAACAGAATGATTGAGGAGTTCCTTTTTACCGCGAGCTATTAGACAATGGAAACAGAGAAATGTGATTAAAGTGGATCATGAACCCTCTCTCATACATTTCAATGTGACTTGAAATCTTTTTAGATTTAATCTCTCTCAAGAAGGTCGGCACCTCATCAGAATGGAAATGCAGGAAAATTATGTCCTCCCTGGCTGTGGCGAAACACTTCAATACATTGTAAACTGTGACAAGTTCAGTCCTGGGGCCTTTCTTACGGCATGGCTCACGCGCGATTCGTCGACTTGTCCAGTCACCACCGACAAGTGTGCAGAAACGTATTAGACGGCAGTGGTGTATGCAACTGGAATGGTATCAGATGGTGTTTTCGTGGGAAGTCAGGTGCTTTTCATTTACTAATTATGTTCCATTGTTTGTAAGTCTATGGGACTTAACTACTCTGGTCATCAGTACTTAGGTTTACAAACTACTTATGGTAAGGACTACATATTCATCCAAGCCCGAGGGAGGACTCGAACCTCCGACGGCGAACAGAGGCGCGCTCCGCAGCTAGGCGCCTTGGAACGTTCGGTCGCTCCAACGCTGCTGCTAATTATGACTGTATTCCGGTTCGCCAAAAACAGGGTAACCGGCGTACTGACTACATTTCCGCAAGACATACGTGGCCAAATCAAAGCCGTTTAGATGGTATTGGGTAAAGCCATATCCTTTATATATAAGACCCCAGAAGCCATATTGCGTTATCTTGGGGCCACAACATGTTAGCCAGGTGGGCCTTCCCGATCACCACACTTGTCAGCAGTTGAATGTGTGTGGTATATGCTGAAACGGCGGGAGGAGCACTGTGACCCAGAACTAGGTGGATGAGGCGTGGCTGGTTACACGGCAAGACGCCATTCGCACCTTATACGTATGGAAAAAACTCTTCATTTTATCTACTTACTTGATGAGAGGGGGGAGTGTCGTAACAGTTGACTGTTGTGTAAATCACAGGTTTCTATAAAGCACTTTTTACGCACCGCAGATAATCGCTACAGCATATAATTGATATAAAGAAAAAATTGCACGCCAGTTCACTGAACTGTGGCCTCAATAACGAATGATTTTTCCGTGAGCCACATCTTCTCGACAATGAAGTTCGAGAAAACCCCCGACAACTACCGAACTGAATTGTCTCAACGTTCTGTGTAATAATGTTGCATGGCGATTACCTTCATTGTAGGATGCCGCATATCGCTGTACCAGCGTGTTCAGCTATAAACACCTCCATTTTTGGTGGTAATTAACGTTTATTTCTCAAATTACATCACAGTGTTTCTGTACCGTGCATAAATTTCAGTACAGGTAAGACCTTCTATTTTAAGAATAATTTGTATTTCCATCTTACTCACATATGTCTTCACGTATGAAATATAGTTCCTCTATTCATCGTCTAGTTTTGACGTAACACTTAGAACAATATACAAATTCAAAACTTATTCTTCAGCGTTTCTGACCACATTGTCAATTCATAAAATATTCTAGCTGAAAAACTATCTGAGGAAGCCCACTTAAAGTAGGGCACTTTCTAAATTGACAGTAATCTCACAAACCATGATTAATTTTAATGACGCTGACAACTGCGGAAGCCTACGTTTACAATCATGCAGTCAGTTAATAGAGATATTTGTTGCGTTTCGTGGACAATTGCCCTGTTTGAAAGAGCACGACAATGTCAAATGAGAGGTAACCAATGAGCAGGCAGTATGGTGGTGATATACTGCTGCGTCATCAGTGTTCCCCCAGTTGACAGAAATGTTCAAATGTTTGTATAGTCTATGGGACTTAACTACGGGGTCATCAGTCCTTAAACTTACAAACTACTTATGAACTACTTACGAACTAGGACGGCACAAATATCCATGCCCGAGGGGGGATTCGAACCCCCGACCGTAGTGGCCGTGCAGACCGTGACTGGAGCGCCTTAGTCTCCTCGGCCACCAGTTGACAGATTCAGACAACATGTGCTTCTCTAAACCAGTGGCACGATAGAAACTTCCCACTGCCTGTCGCCATACTTGTCAACAACGTTTATCAGAGGTGGTGTATAGCCACAGCGATTCATTACTGATCCCTGGTCACAGCACGACTACAAACGCTGCCATTTTATCAGCTGGTAGGTACGCATGTTAAAGGGCAATTCATTGCCTGAAACACAATACACCAACTTCTGGCCGATGTTCCACTTTGCTCCTTGCCTAAGGTTAGGGCCACCGCAGACGGGGCCAGTTCATACATGCTCCTTTCCTTTCCCTAACCCAGCGAATCTTTCTCACAGCTTTTCTAATAACAGCACGTTGCTTACAACGAACTTCGTCACAAGAGCAAGAAATTTTGTGTGAACATTCGGGGAACTTCTAATAATTCATTCGTGATATTTCGCATTCGCAACATTGTTACCACTGAAGACAAAAAAGAAGAAAAAACTACAATGAGGTGCATTACTTTGTGGGCAACCTCGTATGTAATGTCCGAGAGAACAGGCACGAACTGTGTAAAACTTAATCAATGCGAAGACGGCTAATCTCGTTGTTGCGGAATTCAGCGAAATCCTTCGAGTAATAATAGGCAGGGCGACTACGTAAGTTGAGTGTGGAGAAATTGAAGATACGTGTCTGGTAAGAAGTGTGTTAGGTTAGTCCAAGGTAACTGTTGTGACTAACGTGTCCTAATAGCGCCGTAGACCAGTTGCCTGATAAGCAGTAGACCCTAGTTCGAATCCAGGCGTTGGAGAAATTGTAAACATTCTCCATTGATTATATAGCTCTGTTAATAGTCCTGTAACATTAACGGCAGATATTGTCAGAGATTGTAATTATATGTTAACTAGCTTTTAATGTCCGTTAACTCCTTTCTGGCTTGACTTGTACTCGCGTCAGCCAGGTAATTAGTTTTTCTGGGGAAGGTTTTTCTTGTATGCTAAATTAAACTGGTAAAAACAATTAGGGGATCAGGTGTGATATCTAGGTTCTGAAGTATTGTCATCGGCAGAATCAACTAAAATAGTTGTACGGTGTGGAGACAACCACATTACGGCAACTGAAATAGTGGTAATAACAGAAAGGTGATACAGAGGGGGACTGGTGTCGACTTGTGCTTACTCTACCAAGCGAATTACACAAGTAGTTGCGTTCGGATAGTTTAGTGAACATGTAGTGCAATGAAACAACAACGGTAATTATCCGAAGCTATGGCATGGAGAGCGCAGGAAGTCTGAAGTGGGACAGACACAGATGTAGCTGCAGATATTAGAGTGTCCCAAAGTGTTATGTCCAGGAGGACGACGCGATTTCAGACAACAGGAAGCGTTAAAAGAAGGCAACGGGTATCATCAGCAACAAAAGACCGCCATTTCTAGTTAATTGCCCGTCGAGACAAAAGGTTGAATGCAACTCAGCTGCAACGTAGTCTCCAAGCAGAAGCAGGACACGCAATATCAAAACAGTCCGAAATCGTCTTCTGGAATGTGGCCTCTACGCATGGAGGCCAGTGGTGTGTGTCCCATTAAAACTACACCGTTCCAGGGCGGAGGAACATCAGGACTGGAGTCGTAACGAATGGCCCCAGGCTCCGTAACTGAAAGAATGGAGTGGCCACCTTGTTCACTGGACTTAAGACCGGCTGAACATATCTGGGATACACGTGGCAGACGCACTACTGCCCGACCAGCACATCCCACAACTATTGCAGAGCTGGACATTGCAGTCTAGGAAGAATGGCTATACTCAAGAGCTGAGTGATAACCTCATACTGACCATGCCACGCAACTGTGCAACGCTACTAGGTATCCCAGGTGATCACACACCACAGGAGAGGGCAACGAGAATTACTTTTACGCTATTATGATAACCCCATGGTTCCTCGCTTTACGTTAACATGGTGTAAGCCTCAGGTGAAGAGTTAAGCCAGCAAAAAATGTACTGCATCACAGTTTTACAGCTGTAACCTACATCTGAATATGAGTTTGTTTATATTATAGGACACGATCCAATTATGATATGTTCGAAAATATTAAAGCCAAGATCGCTGATGATTAATTTTATTTTGGACGATCGGTTTCGCTGCTCTCTGCCAGCATCATCTGGCCCAAAAATCTTTCACAAGACCGTCATCTTGTAAAGTCAAGCAGTTGCTACATATGCTACAAATGCACCTATGCAATCTAAATTATGTAGCGACTGTTTGACTTTACAATATGACGGCCTCGTAAAAGATTTTTAGACCAGATGATGCTGGCAGAGACCAGCGAAACCGGTCGTCCAAAATAAAATTAATCATCAGCGATCTTGGCTTTAATATTTTTGAATATATACCTGAATAAATGTGTATTATATCTCACATTATTTCCTGTTTTGAGCAGTGTATTTATCTCCTTTGAAATCTAGTTTTCGAAACTTCACCGAATTTAATTTCGCCAAACTCCATTACTCCTGTTTCAATTTTGTTGACCTTCAACTTGTAGCTCATTCAAGACGCTGTCCATTTTCTTCGCCTGATGCTGCAGATCCACTGTCATTCTGGAAAGTATATACATGTGGCGTCTGTTCCGAAAGAACAGACGTCACTTCTGATCCTGCAGTTGTTATTATTTAATATTCACAGCCTATATGACATCAACTGCGATTTGGCAAAGCTGAAAATGTGTACGCAGCCGGGATTCGAACCCGGGTCTCCTGCTTTCTAGGCAGGGAGGCGTGCTTAGGTAGTCCTTGCAGGTGCGGTGATCACTGTGTCCCCAGTGGTGTACACACGATGACAAATGGGAAACCAGGAACACGAGACCAGGCGTACTGCTTGGGGAAACATAATACAGCAAATATCGAGAAGACGAGCCTTGATTGCTGTCGTTATGCTGAGGTTGAAGTATGGAGAAAATAAAAAGAACACACATTAAACCCATGACTAAAGTAGTATTGCGGGGCAACGTTTCCAAGTTTCTTTCCCGAAGAAATTTTAAGTTTTCTTTGTAAATGTAAGTTTCTATGCAGTGACTTCACTGACGGAAAAAAAGTTATGCACCTTCTTTTGTAGAGAGCTACGATATTATTTTATATAGAGGAAATAAATTATTTTAAAGGCGAAGAAGCCAGGCCGAGAAGGCAAAATTTGGCGAGCGTAAGGATGGGTTAAAAAAAATTAAAAAATGGTGTAGGCGTCAGCGCAACTGCCTAGAAAGCAGGAGACCCGGGTTCGAATCCCGGCTGTGTACACATTTTCAGCTTTGCCCAATAGCAGTTAATGTCATATATTCTGTGAATATTCTGGAAAGTATTACACTGTCAACCTCAAAATTTTAATTTTTCTCTTTCTGAGATTTAATTCCTCATCCTGTTTTGTCAATGATTTCCTTTCGGCTTTCTCAACGAACAGATAAAAAAAAACGTAAATAAATAAAATAAAATAAAATAATGTAAGATATATACATCAAGGGTTCAAAAAATGTTCAAATTTTGTATAGTCTATGGGACTTACAAACTACTTAGAACTACTTACGAACTAGGACGGCACAAATATCCATGCCCGAGGGGGGATTCGAACCCCCGACCGTAGTGGCCGTGCAGACCGTGACTGGAGCGCCTTAGTCCCCTCGGCCACCGCGGCTGGCATCAAGGGTTCAGTCCCTTCTCAACTACTCCTTCACTTTCGACGGTAATTCCTATGCAAGTTGTCGATAACCTTCGTCTCCCTATATTTTATTCTTAGTACCATCTCAGAAGCTGTCTCAACTGTCACCATTGTAAAAAAAAATTGTCTACATCGACAAATGCTTTCTACCTGCAACGCACACTGTGTTCAGTAGGGCGCTGTTTACTTGCCACGTGTCAATCCGTCTGTCGAAGCGGTGTTTGCGACAGGATCAGGCCTCCCGAGAACGGGAGCTTCATCCCTTGTTGTGGTGCGCGCTCACGATCGATCTCCTTGGCATCAGCCGCGACAATAGGGCCATCACACAGCCGACCGCAGCGCGGCTGGCGCGCGATTCACAAACACGGCAAGGGATACAGGCGACGGGCGAGCTGCTCCCGGCTGCGTGCTGCGTGTTCCCTGCCGCTCACTGCCCGACCAGACCTGCAGCAAGTAATACGCTACGTTCATGTTTTCTCTGCAAACGCTATGTCTTCACTAAGTTGGTTCATACACCCACAAACTAAATACCGTACGCACGGTATCAGACAACTGAAAACTAAACATGTGAGACTACATCAACTTATGGTGCTCATTCAAAATCAGATTTTTTTATTTACTTTTTTCACTTTGAAAGGTTCCCTTATGTCACTGTAAGAGATGATATTTGTAATACCTGAACCGTAACATCCAAAGATCTCTTACTACCTGGATGTTACACTTCAACTATTTGCCGGCAATAGAAATTCGTGCATCTATAAAAAGATCAATGCGCGAAGCATACCATAATTATCACAGCAAAAGATCTTTCCGAGAACCCGAAAAGATTCTGGTCCTATGTAAAATCGATAAGCGGGTCAAAGCCCACTGTCCAGTCACTCGTTGATCATTCCGGGGCAGTAATAGAAGAAAGCAAACGGAAAGCTGAAGTTCAAAATTTAATCTTTAAGAAATCTTTCGCGCAGGACGACCGCACAAATGTACCATCATTTGATCAACGTTCTAATTCCGAAATGGGGACATAGCAATAGGTATTTCCGGTGTAGAGAAGCAGCTGAGAGAGCTAAATACGAAAAAGTCTGCTGGTCCGGATGGAATACCAGTACGGTTTTACAAAGACTATTCTGCGGCATTGCCGGCCGCGGTGGCCGAGGGGGCTAAGGCGCTCCAGTCACGGTCTTCACGGCCACTACGGTCGGGGGTTCGAATCCCCCCTCGGGCATGGATATTTGTGCTGTCCTAGTTCGTAAGTAGTTTGTAAGTTTAGGGACTGATGACCCCGTAGTTAAGTCCCATAGACTATACAAACATTTGAACATCTGCGGCATTGGGCCCCTACTTAGCTTGAATTTATCGCGAATCTTTAATTCAGCGCAAAGTTCCCAGTGATTGGAAAAAAGCGCAGGTGACTCCCGTTTATAAGAATGGAAAGAGAACTGATCCACACTATTACGGGCCAATATCGTTGACACCAGTTTAATGTAGAATTTTAGAGCATATTCTCAGTTCGAATATAGCAAAATTTCCTTGAAATGGAAAAGCTTCTTTCCATGAATCAGCACGGGTTTAGAAAACATCGTTCATGTGAAACTCAGCTTCCCTTTTCTCACATGACATCTTGCGAGCCATGGATGAAGGGCAACAGGCGGATTATGCTTTTCTCGACTTCAAAAAGGCGTTCGACGCGGTGCCACACTACAGACTGCTAACGAAGATACGAACTTAAGGAATAGGTTCACAGATTTGTGACTGGCTGAAAGACTTCCTAAGTAATAGAACGCAGTACGTTGTTCTCGACGGCGAGTGTTCATCAGAGACGAGTATATCGTCAGGCGTGCCCCAGGGGAGTGTGATAGGACCGCTATTATTTTCTATCTATATAAATGATCTGATGGACAGAGTAAGTTGTAATTTGCGGCTGTTTGCTGATGATGCTGTGGTGTATGGGAGGGTGTCGTCTGTAACTGACTAGCTCTCAATGTAGAAAAATGTAAGGGAAAACGCATGAGTAGAAAAAACAATCCTATAATGTTCGAATACAGCATTAGTAGTGAGCTTCAAGATGCTGTCGCGTCGTTCAAATATCTAGGCGTAACATTACAGAGCGATATGAAATGGAATGAACATGTAAGGACAGTTGTGAGTAAGGCGGACAGCCGACTTCGGTTTTTTGGGAAAATTTTGGGAAGATGTACTTCACCTGTAAAAGAGACCGCGTATAAAACGCACGACCACGTCTTGTGTATTGCTCAAGTGTTTGGGACCCGTAGCAGATCAGTTTAAAGGAAGACATAGAGGCAGTTCAGAGGCGAGCAGCTAGATTTGTTACCGCTATGTTCGACCAATGCGCGAGTGTCACGGTAATGCTCCGGCAACTCAATTGGGAATCGCTGGAGGAAAGACGACGTTCTTTTCGTGAATTTCTGTTGAGGAAATTTGTAGCTGAGTGTAGTACGATCTTGCTGCCGCCTACTTACATTTCGCGTAAAGATCACAAAGACAAGATAAGAGAAATTAGGGCTCGTACGGAGGCATATAGGCATTCTTTTTTTCCTCGTTCCATTTGGGAGTGGAATAGGAATGGAAATGCCTAGAAGTGGTACAGTGTACCCTCCGCCACGCACCTTACGGTGAATTGCGGAGTATGTTTGTAGGTGTTCATATATTGTTTCCTGCCAAATTCAAAAACGGCTGCTACGATGTGTTACTAGAATAAGAAATTAAAATTCGTTTCGATTCCACTGTCATACAAACCTATTAATTGTGTATTGGCTTGAAGTTCAAAAGAATAGGTAAGAAAGAAATTCTTGTCATGTACAGCGTAATGGAAATTCGTTTACCATATTCAAATATGTCGTACAACACGAAATCGTGTGCAAAAAATATGACTGTACAGGCACGCAGCGTTGTACGGGTAGGGACCAGAGATGTACATCCAGGTTGTATAGAGATAACTGGTAACATCTATTCAATAATATCTGTAAGCAGCTCTGCTGCGTGTGTTTGTATCTCTGGCTCTACGACGCCAGATAATAATCAGAGAGTAAGAGCGAGAAAAGCAGTTCGTTCCTTTCTTATCGGCATAGTTGCAAAAATTTTGTTTTCTGTATGGCAGTTGTAGGAATGTATTGCATATTGAGGCCCTCTTTATGGTGAAGGTAGTGCTCGGGAAATTAAAAGTTTGTTTCTATAAAAAAAATTGTAAGTCAACCCACTAACAATGCTATCATGATTGTACTCCTTCTGTGGAGATATAGTTCAGTTTAAATCGTACTCAGTTCTTGTGCATTTTATTTATCTTTTACACATCGTTAGAATTTTCTCCTGAACATTTCATTTCGGCCATTACTAGGGACTGTATCAAGCATTGCATTGTCAGAGTAGATAATGACAAAGTCATCCACAAGTATCAAAAGCCGGCCGCCTTGGCCGAGGGGACTGAACCGGTCCAGTCAGGGTCTGCACGGTCACTGCGGTCGGGGGTTCGAATCCCCCCTCGGGCATGGGTATTAGTGCCTTCCTTAGTGTTAGCTAGTTCATAAGTAGTTTGTAAGTTTAGGGACTGATGACCACGTAGCTAAGTCCCATAATCTATACAAACTTTTTACCATTTGAAGTATCAAAACTCCCCTTTTGTTCTTTTCTTATAATGAATATTAGTTTTAATTATGTACTGAGTTTTTACTTTTAGTTGAGTCACTTTTGAAAGAGGCGTTATCCAAGTGGTAATTGACAATGATACAGGACCAAAGTAATAAATTATACGTCGACAATTAATTTTATGATATTCCTCTGTAACACCAAGGTTCATTTTATTCCCTTTTGTAGGAGATATTATTTTCCTTTTAATAACACGAAGTCTGCTTTGAGTGTCACAGAATAACATTAACTTTATCTTAGATTGTAGTGCAAGCTTTAGGTCAGTGTTGTGAAGTCTTACTTTGAAATTCAGAATATCTTTATCCACACTACGCGAAGCTTATTGTTGTTGTTGTTCATGATGATAACTATTTTTTTTAAATATATTTTTGGCGGAAACCTTTTAATATACAACTTCGGCGTAGTTTGATGTATCGTAATACTATTATAGCATGGAGCTGGGTTTACAAAAATATCTCTCATTCGATTCGAATGGAATATTCGGGCAAGGCAAATACATTGGAGTGTGATAATTTTTAGAGCTAAAAATATCATGCACAAAACGCTCTTAAAAAGAAAATTGAAAAATAGAATACTTTCTTCGACCATTAACCACAACACATAAAATGTTACTTATTAATTAAATTCTAAGTGCTCTATAACAGAATGGAATTTTCTTACAGCACGTTTTCTAGAAAGTTAGCGGTACTTAAATTATACAAGAAAATATGAAATCTGATATTTTTGTTATTTCTTGTATAACGAAATTAACATATTGTGATGATATTGATGAGACAATGAGGAAAAAGTATGGACCGCCTTCCTTTCAGTGCTAAGAAGTTTCTAGGGAATTACAAAAATCATAATTGTAAGACCATTGTTGTAAGAATGTTGCCGAATTTGAAGCAGATGGCTTGTAACAAGAGTGAGAAGTCAACATAAATGTAAAGCCACATACAGATTACTTTCATGATAATTTGAGGCATTATAGTGAAGTGAATGGTGAACTTTTTCCCCACTCATAGAGAGGAGATACAAGTGGAATGCAGATATAATGGCCCACGAGTGTTGCGTGTTGAAGAGGTGGAGTCATCATGTAAAAGTATGTCCAAGGACTTCATAGAACAAAAAGTATAAAAATTAGAGGAAAATTTCTGAGTTTCTCTTTTTATAAAAGGTAGTCACGAAATAAATTAGGGCAGTTCTATCCAGTATTTCAAGTGTATTTTACTTTTTTAACGTTTTTAATGGGCCACTTGTGCAAAGTGGTGTTTGAAATTATTACGAGGTTCAGAAGTTAAACTTGCAAAATACTTCTTATTTTCCGTAAAAACTTGACAAGGTAGAAAAAAAGGAAGTTATTACTATACCAGTAAACCACTGTTACGGCAAAATATCTGAGAAAACGTTTCAAAATCCATGGTATTGTAATCACTCCAGGAAAAAAGTATGAACTACGTAGATCAACCTCCATTACAGGGGGTGGACAAAATAATATGAACACCTAACATGGTCATAATATTTATTTATTAAGAATTGAATCATTAACTTAGAGAACAGCTGCAACATTTCAACGAATATATTGTGTAATTTCTTGATAGTTTACAACAAAATGTTATTCATTCTTGTGCAAATTATTCCAAATATATATTATTATGGAAAACAACCAAGAGAGTTTATTCAGATGACAGATTTCGCCAGTTTCAACTGCCACAATCTGATGATGACGGTTTAATCTGCAGTAACCGGCTATCTGAATATAGCGATCTTGACTGTTTGCCACAATAATTAATGGAACAGATGACCTACTAAGTCTGACAAACTTTTAACGACGATGGAGCCGCAAATTTGGTCCTCATTCTCTGATCGGTAAGTCGCCATAACAGTAGAATTACGTAAAACACGGGGATTTCGATGTCCACGGTAGATGTTTCAAAATTTACTAATTCTGCACGGGAGTGATCGCGCACTCTAAGGCGTCTTGCTTCGAAGTGCAAGGCCTCCCTCTGGCATGTGAATGTGTGTGTGTGAGAGAGAGAGAGAGAAAGAGAGAGAGAGAGAGAGAGAGAGAGAGAGAAAGACAGAGAGAGAGAGAGAGAGAGAGAGAGAGAGAGAGAGAGAGTGCTGTCGCTAACAAGAGTTAGTTGAAGTACGATATAATTACGTGGCACGTTACGGCTGTCGATTGCGACCTGCATATAATATTAATAAAAGTTCTCCTTCAGGTTGTTAAGCCAAGATCGCCGATAAAATATAAGACGGTTGGAACTTAAATAGTGGCAACTATTTATTCACAACCGATACAAACGCGATACATGTTTGTGCCTGTTACAGTCCTTCAAAGTAGTCACTAGCGTTTTGTAAAACCCATTGCCAGTGTTGTGGATGGCGTAGAGAACCTCAGCAGAGCCTGTTCTTTTGATAGTGCCAATGGAGCGGTCTGCTACCTGTCAAATCTCTGAAACAGTTCTGAAGCGAATGGCACGAAGCGCTTCCTTCATCTTCGGAATCAAATCAAAGTTACAAGGACTTGAGTCTGGGGAGTATGGTGGATGGTATAGTACTTCCGAGTTTCATCGACCCAACAGAGCAACGCTGCATGCGCGCACGCATTTCCGTGCAAAATTATCAGTGGGTTGTGCAGAAAGTGATGCCCCTTCTTTCGCGAAGCTGGTCGTAGGAGATACTCAAAAAACGAAAAGCAATTATGTGCATTGACGGTCTGCAAGAGAGGAATGCAACGCGTTAGGATAACATTATCATAGTCGTACACGAGAATCAAATAACTTTAATCAAACTGGGGCTCTGACGCACTTTCTACTTTCGCGGAAACAGAATCCACTTCCACGCTAGGACGACCTGTCCGATACAGGTCTGTCACAGGTTGCCGACCTTCATTGAAAGCTTTATAGAACGTGCCACTGTTCTGTACGATCTTGAGGACCTTGATGAGAATGTCATGCTGTACGACCTCTGGCACATTCAATCTTGAGCCATCTCCGTTGCTCCTCTTTTGAAAACATACAGACACTGTTACGTTAGACCGCTCGCTTACTGTGCTTCCCTCAATTGTACACACGTCGGTGGTGTAGAACGGCTGAGTCCATTTGTTCGGATGTAAGGTAGGTACATCAACAACGTGAGCTATCAGCGACAATAATGGATTCCATTGTATGGTATACCCACAGCAGTGCTGCCACTGGTACTTATTTGTCTTAACCGGTTTCAATTATTTATATCATCATCCTCAGAAGGGTTAAATCATAATCACTTTATTTTACACGTGAAAATGTTTAAACCGTCCTGATGATATAAAATCACCGAAACCTGTTAAGACAAATAAATATGTTGTATTCACGATCTTGGCTTAACTACATGAAGAAGGTGTCATTATTATTATTATTATTATTATTATTATTATTATTATCTGAAGTAGCTGAAAGTCTAGAGGCTGATGACCACTGCAGTTTGGTCCCATAGGTTTACAAACATTTGAACACTTTATGCTGTACAAAAAACAACCACAACTGAACCTATTTTTTAATGTGTGAGTTTGTGTGTGTGTGTGTGTGTGTGTGTGTGTGTGTGTGTGTGTGTGTGCCTTTGTGTGTGTGACATTTATTATTTTAAAATATGTAATTTGGCATTACTTTTTAGTAATATATTATAGTAAATCGTTTGATGAGACATTCATTCACAGTTACTTGACCAGTAAGGGTAGCCATAGAATTCATTGAATACCACCATATAGATACCTAATTCATCACGAGACCTCCGCCATGGTTGGTTGAATAAAGTAGGCATGTTGCATGGTAAGCTATACCTTTTTTCTTTTTCACACATTCTGTACTGTTATCCTATTATTTGTAGGAAGGCATCATACTACATACTTCCAGTCGTCAAATGTTCGACTTTTGTAATCATGGCACCATTTACTTCCCAGTTTTGCGTGTCTTACTATAGTAAAGATTTAGCAACCGCATTCATACCATGAATAAGTTAAGTTGCAGCCGTACTATTTTACATTAACTGTTGCGTTTTGCTGTCGCTTTTGCCATTATACTTCCAGTTCAGTTCTATCCCATCATTCCTCTTCGCCAATGTTATGTTGTCTTGATTGTATACGCTGTTATTACTAAGGATGCTTTCTGTAGTGAAACGTTAAAACAGTGTAGACGATTTCGACTCATAAGTTTCCACTAGATGGGAAACATTGAGTTGTCCTCTTTGGAAGCCTTAGGAATCACACACTTCCTCGATCATTTGTGTTGACCCCGTCACATAACACAACGTATAACACATTTCAAGGTAGCGTCCAAGACTTCATACCTAAATTAAGGCGCTGAGAATGAAAGGAAAGGGCGAAATTGTCGAACTCGCATTTCTTCACTGAAATTAATGTAGGCGCTGAGAATGAAAGGAAAGGGCGAAATTGTCGAACTCGCATTTTTTCACTGAAATTAATGTACTTGCCAACGCAAATGGCTTCGAAAAAGTGATAATTTTCTAATGCGCATCACTTCAGTCGTTACCTAGAGACGGTGTGGGGTAATTCCTTTAAAGCATTTCATCCGGTGACACATTGCAGACTTCTAACGAAGATACGAGCTTATGGAATAGGTTCACAGATTTGTGACTGGCTGGAAGACTCCCTAAGTAATAGAACGCAGTACGTTGTTCTCGATGGCGAGTGTTCATCAGAGACGAGTGTACCGTCAGGCGTGCCCCAGGGGAGTGTTATAGGACCGCTATTTTTTTTTTATCGATATAAATGATATGATGGACTGAGTAACTTGTAATTTGCGGCTTTTTGCTGATGATGCTGTGGTGTATGGGACGGTGTAGTCTTTAACTGACTGTAATAGCATACAGGATGACTTAGACAAAATTTCTAGTTGGTGCGAAGAATGGCAGCTAGCTCTCAATGTAGAAAAATGTAATCTGATTCACAAGAGTAGGAAAAACAATCCCATAATGTTTCGAATACGGCATTAGTAAGCTTCTTAATGCTGTCGCGTCGTTCAAAAATCTGGGCGTAACATTACAAAGCGATATAAAATGGAACGAACATGTAAGGACAATTGTGAGTAAGGCGGACCGCCGACTTGGCCAATTGGGAGAATTTTGCGAATGTACTTCATCTGTAAAGGAGACTTCATATAAAACGTTTGTACGACCACGTCTTGAGTATTGCTCAAATGTGTGGGACCCAGAGCAGCTCAGTTTAAAGGAAGACATAGAAGCAGTTGAGAGGCGAGCATCTAGGGTCGTTACTGGCACATTCGACCAATGCGCGAGTGTCACGGTAATGCTCCGGGAACTCAAATGGGAATCGCTGGAGGAAAGACTTCGTTTTTTTCGTGAATTTATGTTGAGGAAACTTAGAGGGCCGCAATTTAAAGGGAGTAAGAGCATTGTTCCACAAGACATTCAAGGAATTGTGATATCTGCAAAACTTGAAATTCCATTCCATGTGATTCCAACAGAAAAGGGTGATTTTTTCGACGTTGGACGTGTTTGATATTCTTTCGTGAACATAACTCCTCTAAATATTTCAGAATTATCTTAAATGCGTGTATCAAATTCAACACTTTTGGTGATCCACATCAAAAGTTCTTGTAACAAATTTGAAGTGTGGGAAGAGATGGCAACCAAAAAACAAAAATTTAATGGATTCAGATGTATGAATACCTATTTTTCTAACGAAGAAGTATCAGCGCTAAACGAAGGAAACAAGAAGGACTTCAAAGCAATGTTTGAAGAACTTAATGTGAAATAATGTTATAACGAATTTAGAAAATAATTTTTTCACATCACATACCTAGCTGTTATGTACAAGATATTTTATTGTGCATTAATAAAACATTTTTAGCCAAGAAAGTGAATGCTAATGTCTATGTTGGACCATCAACACTTCTTTCGCGTCGTCTGTAAAATTAAATATTTGGCACTTACTTCATTTTCATTGTGAACGCCGCAGTTCTACGGTGGAGTAACAGTGTTAATGTGTACATATTGGTGCCAACTTTTAACATGAATTCTTATAAGTTATTTTGTGCATCCGCTGTATTTAAGGGTCACTGTAGTGCACAAAAATTGTTGTCGCAAGGCGAAAATGCAAAAAATTAAAGAAAAAATAATATTTATCTTACGTTACGCTAGTTTGAAGATGATAACGGTACATATAAAAGATCATGTGTACACAGGTATTTGGCATGAAGGTTCTGTAAACTGAAATGATTCGTAAATTAGAAAACGTTTCAGATGAACTTTTCTTTTCGCGCGGTTGGAAGGTGTGTTTGGTGATATTCCATATGTAAAATGGGTGAAATGTGGATAGGGGGGAGGGTGATGTCCACCTATCGTATGACACCTCCAAAGTGACATCGGTACAGTGCTGGTTGAGGCCCGGGGATTGAATCCGTGACCTCCTTCGCTCACTGCTGCTTCTTCCCCCTTCGCCCACTGCTGCTGCTTCACCCTCCAGATGGTGTGGCCGGGTCCTTTGGTCCACACCACGCCCCTAGATGAGTACCTCGCCTCTTGCTGCAGCCTTACTGCGCCACACGTTGGTTGGATGCTCTACTGCGCCGTTGTCGAGGCCGGGTGTCCGCTGCCCCAGGCTGCGCTGCCGCTACTCCGCAGGCTGCCTCTACCGTCGGGGATGCCGTGTTCAGCATGATGATCAGCTGCTGGCCGCACTGCGTCGAGGTGCTTCCTGACTCAGTTCTGCGATTACAAAAATTACAACCGTTGTAGACGAGTAGCACAGTCTGGGCGGCAGGTGAGTGCCCAGCAGTGGCTGACTGCCAAATCTGTCTTTTCCGCCTGTATTTATACGACAAGTTTGTCCCCGTCGGCCTTTGTTTCACAAGTGTGGCATAACTGGTCGTTGCTACACGTGACCGTTTTCCTACTTCCGACTGTGTCCACCCCAATGACTTGTTCCTTTAAGCAATACAGTTGTTTGGCTGTTACACAGTATGGGTCACGCTCGCTGAGCCGCTCCACTTTACTTGCTGAAATCATAAACGTGCTTGTACAGCTCTTCTTTAAGTCACATGCCTGCGTTCAACACAGCACCGCTTCCATGTTCAAGTTCTGCATCAAAGTTCACCCGCCATTTTCTTTAACTTTTCTTACATTAATTGCCTACACTCTCGCTATCTCCTACAGTTCCTCCCAGTGTATTTGTTGCTCAAACAGTCCACGGGTGTACTGACGGTTCATAGTGTCCAAGAGGCACAATATTTCGGCGATCAAACATGTCGCCATCGTCAGGTGTTCAGACTTACTGAGGTCCTGAGGGCGGGAAGCCGTCTTATATATCCCCGCCCCCCGCGAGGCATTCTGTCCACAGACCGGTCCCACGGGCACGCGTTGGCGGTCGTTGAGACACTGGTGTTGGCGTCGGTGGCCGAGTAGGTCTACATGCCTCACCTCTAGTCACCAGATCGTTTTATTTGTTGAAAGTTCTTTTCTTAATTAGTGCTGGTTCCCAAACCTTGCTCAGATTGTATCCGCAGTCTTGGTTGATAAGACCTTCCCTGGTGCGGATCTCGATGGCCTCTCTAACAATGCTGTTCCAGTATCTAGAAGTGTGTGCCAAAATCCTGGTACGCTCGTAATCCATATCATGATTTTCGGACAAACATAGCTCTGCAACTGGAAAAGAGGACATTCAGGAAACAAAACGATTTGGCGACTAGTGAGACAAGTACATCGACTCGGCCACAGAAGCTCACACCAGAGTCTCAAAGTCGATGGCGCGTTGACGCGCTCTACGTTGAAACACGTAGATGCGTCGAGCGGTGGGGGCGGCGGTGGTGCAGCAGCAGTGCCGAAGAACGCGAGACGAAACAGCTCGGGGAGGGCCGGATGCCGTCAAAAATGTACGGGCTGCAAGCGTGTCATTTATGAAGTGGTCAGCCTTCATTAGGACAGTTTGTGTTTTTGACCACACGGTGGATCCGGGGCCCTCATGACACCACTAGTGTAGGATGGCTAGTAGAGACCACAGTTCCGGGCATCCAGGATTCTTTGAGTAATAAAAAAAGGTGGTTGTTTGCCAAATATGTGTCATGTCACGTATAATTGCAAACTAAACAAAAATCTGGTTTACATTGTTAGAATCTAAGAACGCCTGGGAGGACACCAACAGGCTGCGGACGTGGACGGAATCCAAGGATAACGGAAAGGAAACGATCGTTCACGACGAAGGCTGACCAGGAAGAGAGCATTCGGTTCTGGCGAGAATCGCTCACGGGGCCGCGCTGCGCCCGTCTCCATTCGCTGCTCTCGGATTGGTCGGTTGGCTGGTACTTTCCCAGGCAAGTCTAGGGAGATTCATGGTCTGTTGAAATTTGGGAATGTACGCGAGTTGACTGGCGGATTTATAAACCCCATGGAGACGATCAGCTTGTTTCAAGCAGAATTTCTATCGAATTTGGTTGAAATCGATCCAGGAGTTTCGGAGATGGAACATACACAAATACAGCCATTTTTATAAAGTAAATAGATTTCGCGTGAAACACCGAGTATAACAAATGTACGAGGCATTATACACATTCGTACTTTAAAATCAATAACCTTTGACGGTATAAGAAAGATTTCTGTAACAATATTCTGTCGGACATGTGTAGGTAACTTTAGAACAACTGGCGCAGAACTGTGAAGCAGTGACGCTATCTACCATGAAACCTCTTCAGTTGAGCTTCTCATACCCCGAAAGTCGTCTGATGTCCATCTAAAACTCTCCTAATCATATTCCCAGGAAAGATCAAGTATCTACGTTTAAGCTGCGATACGCGTTCACTTATTTTTGTCCCTGTTATCCTGAGTGAATTCTGTGAAACAAATTTTGCCCCTCGGCATTTTCTGAACATTAGCGATCCCGAACGGACTTTCCACGTAATTTCTTGCCTGCAATACACCTTTCCAAATTATATTTTTAAATCTTTGTAATCGTAAGCGACTACTCTGGACAGCGGTGCCTAGACTTACAAAAGACGTAAAGTCTAAAAACTACACACAGACACACACACACACACATACACACACACACACTAACAGTGAATGTCCAAGATGTGCACGTGATTTCTTGCTTTTACGCGGTTGTGCCTCCATGTCTTCTAATGCTGTATTTTGGGCGTTGGATACTTATAGTAATCACACCTTCTTTCTCATGAAATGCCATTTCAAACTTTTAAGCAATTTTGATTTTACAGTATTCGGATTATTTAATTTGGAATGCACCTTTTACACCTGTGCAAGAAATGCTCGATATAAACTAGTGAAGAATCGGCCAAGTGTTAACACATTAGAGGATCGCTGTCTCGTTTGCAACTCTTACAGTTGTCCGACATAATGCAGTTCTATAGCTGAGAGAAGTTGATCTGTATATCATATATTAGGCAGTATGCTTTTTTCTCTCGACAACACACATATTAGTTTGTAAGTTTTCAATTTATTTTGTAGAATGTAACATAACCCATGTAGGTGAGCTATTTCGCCGCACTTGGTATGAGGAAGATTAAATAGCTGTGGTTAGTTTAATATTGGGTGCTTTGCGTCTGATTATTTTAGTTCAGTCATGACTAACTTGGATCGAAAGCCACTAGGTAAAATTATAATTCTTTTTTTTTTTTACTGTAGTTTTGGCTATAATACTCCCTACGTAAATGTGTTATAATGATTCCGTTCTTGTCGAGTGGATCGTAAATTTTTATCATACTTACTTTATACTTCCGCCACGTATCTATTGCAGGCAAATAAATGTGTGGATCATCGTAGAAAGAAGGAATGAAGTTTAGTTCCCCATTCATTACAGTTGGGTGTCAAGTTGTCATGGGTAGAGGGGGAGGCAGTACCCTTTCTAAGGCAAGCAACAAGACATTGCAACAGAGACAATGTTTGGTGTCTCAAAGACCTTATCCAAAAATGTACTTATGCTCGCGGGCGACCTTGTCACGTGACGTGACAGCAGCCCTCCTAGGGGATAAATTCGAAACTATATTTCACATTAGAAAGGAAGGAAGGAAGCATGGAGTTTAACGTCCCGTCGACGGCGTGGTCATTAGAGACGGAGTTTACGCTCGGTAGTTTTGGGAAACATCCCAGCATCTGCCTGTAGTGATTTATGGAAATCACAGCAAACCTAAATCTGGATAGCCGGAGGTGGATTTGAACCACCATCCTTCCGAATGCGAGTCCAGTGTTCACATTAGTTTTTAAGGGGTAACGTACTGATAAGAACGGCATCCCTTTTGCGCTACAATCCACCAATGAAGTGTGAATTATAGGGCACTTCATTGTGCGTTCACCCATCGTCAGATGTTTACATTTATTTGCATTTTATGAACATTGTTTCTTTACTTATTATTACTTATTACTTTGTAAGAACCTATCTCGAAAACTGCAGAACTCTAATAAAAAAGCAACACGACACGTAATTAAACACAAACATCTTTAGAAAGGGTGCCAGGCACCTCCAAATGTCGTGTTGGAAAAATAAACTCTTACAAAGTGAACAGTTTGCAGCAAGTGAATTATGCATCGCGTACAGTTCTAAATCTTACAGGACTGTAATAGTTTCCCAACGGTTCACAATTATTTACTGTTGTTAATACGAGAAGGAATGGGGAAAACACATACTGTAATTGGCCGATACTGTTAACAAGCAATTACGAGTAACATTGCAATTTATAGTCACAGGCAGGTGATTCAAGTGCATGAATTGTAGAATGTGAATATTCAGAAACGATATTAACAGGTAATATTTTATGTACTTTTGTTCTTGGATGACTTTTTTTTTTTTTTTTTTTTTTTTTAGAGAAATAGTTGCTAATAGTGTCGATGAATTATCATACAGGTACTGGCTTTTTGAAAGTCAAAATAGCTTGACCGAATCATATATAGACCACATTACGTAGAAATAAAATTGGAAATATGCAATGATTGTGGGTTCCTAGAAAGCGAAAGCATTATCTTCAATAATATTAAAAAGTGAAACGCCTAGATCTCAAAATACTTAATTATGACCGGTTTCATTGGGCTGTGCCACAATTCCCTGGTCATACCAAATTTTACAAGAAGGTCATATTATTTAAAAATGGAGATTAAATAGTAGGTGGAAATAGCAACTTAGTCTAAATATAAAAATACATTTTATATGACCACTGGAACCGGTCGTCATTAAATAAATCGGTATTTTGCGATCTTGGCTTTTCACTTTTGAAGAATATTGATCTATCACATCGCTTCCACAACCTACGATGCCAGGTAATGTCAGCTTTGTATTCGTTAAGCGAATGGAATGGACCTTCCACTCTTCACAACTGCTTTGGTGGACAGAAAGAAATTCATTTCGCAAAGTTTCAGACATAGAACACTTCAATCACTAATAACACTGATTCGAGAAGCATTGCTCGACATTTTTTGTATATGGATAGTAATGTTCTTCCACATGTCCTAGTGGGTATCTATTTACTGATTAGTTAAAAAGTCAAAGATCACACTAATCACTTATTTAAATGATGACATGTTTAGGCCTGTTTGCTGGTCGTCTTCAGATATGTCCATATTTACAAGAATACCCAAAGTTCTAAACTCATGACTTGTGAAGAAAAAAACTTAGCAAGAACCGACATTTTTGATTGCACCAAAGCTGCTAATTTCTCATTAGGCTGACCAGATTTGTGCTTTGCACATTTTCATAAGTCAAATTCAATTCGTTTACATTTGTTAACAGAGGAAATGCAAATGAATTGTAAGTGGCTTATTAAAACTGGCAAAGCCCGAAACTTGTCAGCATAAAGACAAATAAAAAATATTGATCAGTGTTGGCGCAGGCGTTGGCACCAAAGTGTGTGCGCGGAGTAAGGTTTCTACTTTGTGACAAGTGACTGTTCATACTCGTAAACATGAACGGCATGCCGTGTGTTAAGACGGGTAGAGACGTGAATGGGAGATCGTCTGCAGGTGTTCACTCATGATGTAAGTAAATCAGAAATGAAATATTAATATAATACAGTTTTCCTAGTGCTGAAATTGATGTAAAAAAGGCCATATTCAGAGATTTTATTGGGAATGTTAATGTATGGGGAAGCACAAAATCCCAAAGTAAGAGTGAACAATTTAATATGAATTAGGTTACTAAGAATAGTGTATGTGCAAATTAAACCACTATTCCTTGGAGTGGATGATGGCAGTGATAACATACAATACAGAAATTATCACATTATCAAATGTGATCTGCTGGATTTCCAACCAGGACACAACACCATATCCACAATTAGCCTAAGCCGTGCTGAAAGGCCAAGAGGTGCAATCAGAAAAGATGGATTAGATTGAATCATGTACATATCGTTCTAATTGATCGATAGTGAGGACATCGCCTTGGATGTAGATCATGTAAAAACAATACATACCTATAAAATAATAACACATATTCTAGTATAGCTTCCACAGAATGGAAATGAAATTGACCCTGTGTATATGGAATCAGTCAAAAAATCTGAAGTATATTTACATTTAAAACTACATAAAAACTTTCTACCAAATTAAGAAAAATTATCATAAGCATATTAACATTTAAAATGTACACCTGTTACCAAAGAGCAAACTTTCAATATATTTAGGTGCATATGATAATTCTTAATTACAGCCTCGCATCATCACATAAAACTAAAATAATATATGTTACAACAGTTTTTACAGTGTTCGATTGACTGCATAAGATTTATACAGAAGTCAGATTTTACACAATATTCACGTTGTTGTTTTGGTTTTCAGTCCGCATATGGTTCGATGCAGCTCTCCACGCTACCCTGTCCTGTGCTTACTGTACTGGTCACCCTCTATGATTTTTACCCCACACTCTTCCTTCTAATGATGACGATCTCTTGATGTCTCAAAATGTGTTCCACCAGCCTATTCCTCCTTTTCTCCCAGTTCTGTCGAGCACCTCATTAGTTATGTCATCTACCTATTTAATCTTCATCAATCGTGTATATCACCATATTTGAAAAGCTTTTATCACTTTTTTGTCTGTTGTTGTTGTTGTGGTCTTCAGTCCGGAGACTGGCTTGATGCAGCTCTCCACAATACCCTATCTTGAGCAAGCTTCTTCATCTCCACATAAGAACGGCAACCTAAAGCTGTCTGAATCTGCTTACTGTATCCATCTCTTGGTCTTCCTCTGCGGTTTTTACCCCACACACTTCCCTCCAACGCTAAATTCACAATTCCTTGATGTCTAAGTATGTGTCCTACCAATCTATCCCTTCTTTTAGTCAAGGTATGCCAGATATTTCTTTTCTCCCCTATTCTGTTCCGTACCTCCTCATTAGTTACGTGATCCACCCACCTAATCTTCAGCACTCTTCTGTAGCACCAAATTTCAAAAGCCTCAATCCTCTTCCTGTCCGCACTGTTTATCGTCCATGTTTCACTCCCATACAAGGCAACACTCCATACAAATGCCTTCAGATAGGACTTCCTTAGGCTTAAATCAATATTCGGTGTTAACAAATTTCTCTTTTTCAAGAACGCTTTCTACCAATTGCCATTCTGCATTTTATATCCTCTGTACTGCGACCATCATTTGTTATTTTACTGCCCAAATAACAAAACTCATCTACCTCCTTTATTGCTTCGTTTCCCATTCTAATTCCTTCAGCATTACCTGATTTTCTTACACTGCACTCCATTACCCTAGTTTTGCTCTTGTTAATGTTCATCTTATATGCATATTTCAGAACACTGTCCATTCCGTTCAATTGCTCTTCCAGGTCCTTTGCTGTATCTGACAGAATTACTACGTCGTCGGCAAAAAGCAATGTTTTTAATTCTTCATGCTGAACTTTAATTCCTTCTCCAAATTTCTCCTTGCTTTCCTTTATAGCTTGCTCAATGTACAAATTGAACAACAATGGAGAAAGACTACAACCCTGTCTTACTCCCTTTCCAACCACTGCATCCCTTCCATGCCCATCAGCTCTGACAACCGCTGTCTGGTTTTTGTACAAGTTGTAAATAACCTTACGTTCCCTATATTTTACTCCTGTTTGCTTCAGAACTTGAAAGAGTTTATTCCAATCAACATTGTCAAAAGCCTTCTCCAAATCTACAAAAGCTAGAAATGTAGGTTTGCCTTTTCTTAATCTATCTTCTATGATAAGCCGTAAAGTGAGTATTGCCTCCCGTGTTCCTACATTTCTCCTGAACCCAAACTGATCTTCCCCAAGGTCGGCTTCTATCAACTTTTCCATCCTTCTGTATATAATTCGTGTTAATATTTTGCAACCAGGACTTATTAAACTGATGGTTCTGTAGTTTTCACACCTGTCTGCACCTGCTTTCTTTGGAATGGGGATTATAACATTTTTCTTAAAGTATGAGGGTACTTCGCCTGTCTCATACATCTTACACACCAGGTGAAACAGGTTTGTCATGGCTGGTTCTCCCAGAGACTTCAGTAGCTCTGAGGGAATATCATCTACTCCAGCGGCCTTGTTTCAACTTAGGTCTTTCAGGGCTCTGTCAAATTCTTCTCTCAGTACAGAATCTCCTATTTCATCTTCATCTACATCCTCTTCCCTTCCTACAATATTGTCTCGAAGTTCATTTCCTTTGTAGCGCCCCTCTATATACTCTTTCCACCTTTCAGCTTTCCCTTTTTGCTGAGAACTTGTTTTCCATTAGGGTCCTTGATATTCATAGAGCTGTTTTTCTTATCTCCAAATATTTTTTTTATTTTCCTGTAGGCTGTATCTATTTTTCCCCTATTTATACATTCTTCTACATCCTTGCATTTGCCTTCTAGCCACTCCTGCTTAGACATTTTGCACTTCCTGTCAATCTCATTTCTTAGTCGTCTGTACTCCATTTTGCCTGTTTCATTTACTGCATTTTTATATTTTCTCCTTTCATCGATTAAATTTAGTATCTCTTGTGATATCCAAGGACTTTTTGTAGGTCTTGCCTTCCTACCTATTTTGTCCTCTGCAACCTTCACTATTTAATCTCTTAATTTTACCCATTCTTCCTCTACTGTTTTTATTTTCCCCTGTTTATGTCAATTGTTGCCTAAAGCTCCCTCTGAAATTCTTAAGAACTTCAGGTTCCTTCAATTTATCCAGGTCCCATCTCCTTATTTTCCTACTTTTTGTAGTTTCTTCAGTTTCAGCCCACAGTTCATAATCAACAAATTATGGTCAGCGTCTATAACTGCCCCTGGGTATGTCTTACACTGTAAAACCTGGTTCCGAAATCTATGTCTTACCATTATAAAATCTATCTGGTATCTCCCGGTGTCTCATGGTCTCTGCCAAGTATACAACCTTCTTTTGTGATTCTTGAACCAGGTGTTTGTTATAACTAAATTATGTTCTGTGCAAAATTCAACCAGGCGGCTTCCTCTTTCATTCCTTTTGCCCAGGCCATATTCACCTACTATCTTCCCTTCCCTTCCTTGTCCTACTACCGACTTCCAGTCTCCCATCACAATTAAGTTTTCCTCTCCCTTAATTGTCTGAATAATTTCCTTTAGCTCCTCATATATTTCTTCGATTTCCTCATCATCGGCAGAGCTAGTTGGCATATAAACCTGTTCTACTGTTGTCGGTGTTGGCTTCGTATCTATCTTGACAATGATAATGCGATCACTGTGCTGGTCATAGTATTTTACTCACATTCCTATTTTCTTATTCATTATCAATCCTACTCTTGTGATACCCCCAATTGATTTTGTATTTATAATCCTGTACTCACCTGACCAGAAATCCTGTTCATCCGGCCACCGAACTTCACTAATCCCCACTATATCTAACTTCAACCTATCCATTTACCTTTTTAAATTTTCTAATTTTCCTACTCGATCAAGGGATCTAACATTCCACGCTCCGACCCGTAGAATGCCAGTATTGTCTTTCCTGATGATCACATCCTCCTGAGTAGTCCCCGCCCGGAGATCCGAATGGGGGACTATTTTACCTCCGAAATATTTTACCCGAGAGGATGCCATCATCATATGTTCATACAGTAGAGCTGCATGTCCTCGGGAACGGTAACGGCTGTAGTTTCCCCTTGCTTTCAGCCGTTCGCATTAACTGTGTGGCAAAGCCACATTAGCTGATGTTACAATCCAGACTGTTGCCCCTGAAACTACTGAAAAGGCTGCTGCCCCTCTTCAGGAACCACACGTTTGTCTGGCCTCTACACAGATACCCCTCCGCTGTGGTTGCACCTACGGTACGGCTATCTGTATCGTTGAGGCACGCAAGCCACCCCACCTCGGCAATGTCTGTGGTTCATGGGAGTGGTTTTTGTCTGTATTCCTTATAAAATGTTCAAATGTTTGTAGAGCTTATGGGACTTAAGTACGGGGTCATCAGTCCCTAAACTTACAAACTACTTATGAACTAGCTAATACTAAGGACGGCACAAATATCCATGCCCGAGGGAGGATTCGAACCCCCGACCGTAGTGACCGTGCAGAACGCGCAGACTTGCGCGCCGCAGGTTGCTCGGCCACCGCGGCCGGCGTATTTCTTATCGTCCAAGTTTCAGTCGTATACAATGCTACACTCCAAATAAATGCTTTCAGAAAGGATTTCCTAACTCTTAAGGTATTATTGGATGTCAAAAAATTTCATTTTTTTAGAAACGCTATTCTTTCCATAGCTATTCGGCACTGCATTTAGTTTTTACTTCAGCTATGAGAAGTTATTTTACTACCCAATTAATAAAACTCATTATTGTCTTAGCACCTAATCTAATTCCTTCAGCATCGCCTAATTTTCTGATACCAAATTCCATTACCCTTCTTTTACTTTTGTTAATGTTCATCTTGTACTCTCCTTTCCATCCATTCCGTTCAATTGCTCTTCAATGTGCTTTGCTGTGTCTGACAGTATTACTATGTCATCATCAAATCTGAACTTTAATTTATTCTCCAAATTTCTCCTTGCATTCCTTCACAGCTTTTTCAATGAACAGGTTGAAAAATATTGGGGAAAGGCTACAACACTGTCTTATCCCTTCCCAACCACTGCGTCCCATTGATGCCCTTCGACTCTAATAATGCTGTCTGTTTTTGGTACAGGTTGAATAAAACCCTCCGCTCCGTCCATTTTGCCCCTGCTACCTTCAGATTTTTATTCCAGTCAACACTTTCAAATCTTTCTCCAGATCTACAATTGCTAAAACCTAGATTTCTTTCTTCAATCTATCTTCATAGATATGTCGTAATGTATTACCTCCCGAGTTCCTACATTTATCCTCAATCTAAACGGAGCTTCCCTATGGCCGGATTCCACAAGTGTTTCAATTCGTCAGTAAATAATTCGTGTTAGTATTTGCATGGAAAAGTCACGTTAGCTGATGTTACAATGCCAGATCAATCAATCTTTCAGACTGTTGGCTCTGTAACTAGTGAAAAGGAACAACTGTCCACTCGGTAGGTATCCTCACACTGTTGTTGTAGCTATTTTACGGCTGGCTATCTGTGTCGTTATGGCACACAAGCCACCCCTCCACGGCTATTCTTCACGTTATGTAATATTATTAATAACTTACACTCATTAATCATTTTCCAAGTAATTCATCAATGTAGTACCGTGAATTGGCCGCCAGATATCCATTAGACTCTTAAAAATTTCACTTTATTATGCGTTAAATGTTTATGACTGCTGGTATGCAACCTAAAATTTGTACTGACGGATAGTGAAAATATTTCTGGATGAAACTTAGTGACTTTAAATATTTGTGCAAGTCATTCTGATTTCTAGTATTGATTCTATGAACTGAGTTGTTGGTTTGAGAAACAGATATTTTTAATGAGAAATTTTTATTAAGGATCTTATATATTGGGAAGCAGTAGTTATATTTTCTTCAATAAAAACTAACAGTACATTGATGGAAATTATATACGTTACTGTTTATTTTATTGCGCTTTAGTTGTTATAACGAACTGCAGAACATATTTTATAAATAAGTTTCTGTAGCCGGCTGTGGTCACAGATTTAGGCACCATAGGGTTTCCTACTCGGGAAGCTAAAATCATGCTCGACACTTTACTGCAACACAATTTATTAATAAGATAATGTTCAAGAGATGAAAATTCTGCCTAAGACAATAGTACAGTTTTGCATGTCTGCGGTTCGACCTCCTGACTATCTACTATCTACCGATACAACTCTATATTTTGTCATTATAATTATAAATTTAAAAAACCCCGAGGCTTTTACGTCTCAAAAATTTTAATTCAATGCTTCATATTTAATGTCTTTATCTTCTGCCTGGAGTCGTCGGTGTAGACCGCGGCGTGGACTTCATACAATTGGGGGCCGTACTCAGAAGTGAGCGGCGCTTTTGCAGTCTTCTTGTAGATGGCGCTTTGTACTTGACATCGTCATGGCGGGAGAGGTGATACTGTGCGGTAGGCTAGCCGCTCTCCACCGTCTTCTTGGTCCTGTGTTCCACTTCTGGTGGAGTGCCGCTAGCATTACCCCACTAAATAAGTTGTTATACGTGTTACAGTCAATATGTTGTGAAACACCGCATGACAGCGCTGTGATACACTTTAGCGCAAAGATGGCCCCGTGGCATCTTACTATGACCGTTACGCTAAAGAGACAATTGAGTATGTCTACTGAAAGCAAACGTACGGTTATTGTTGTGATGTTACAGTCATAAATTGACATGTCACAGACTGAGCAACGGGAAAACTGAACATCTGCAGAAATTAGGAAAAAAAAAAAAAAAAAAAAAAAAAAAAACTGCCGACCTGTTTGGAGTGACACAGCAGCGGTGACGTGGCACCGAAGATTTGTTGCAAGTGCAAGAAAATTTGGAAGATGATGTGGGTACTGGCCGACCATGAACTGTTTCAGCGGAACGCAAAATCCCGGAAAGTGGAACATTGCTGCATGATAAACGCTTCCTATCACTAGACGCAGCAACATCGCACCTGCCACAAAAGTCTGACGGACGGCCTCAACATGTCTCGTGTTACCCAGCACAGTGTGGGACTGATAACCGTAGTCGTTTAGTCCCTTTAAAAATCAAACCAACCAACCAACCCAGCACAGTGCGCCACGAATCCTGTCGCAACTCCACCGTGATGATCGCACGACGATTTGTGGTATCCCCATTAGTTGTTCAGACGACGATTTGATCTTTCTTAACGGGACAGTAACTGGAGACGAAACATGGTGTTCATTTGCGATCAGCACCTCGAATGCGGAAGCATGTACAACATTGAAAGTCGTGTGGTTGCCTATCATCCAGGCGTTAACTCTCAGAACTTCTTGACAGCACCATGCAGAAAAATGGGTGCAAAATTGTAGAGAAAAAATTCCCAACTTAAAAAAATTTAATAAACTTTCTCTAACATGGCATTACAACTTTCTAGAGAAATACTAACTGAACATATAGTCCAATATCAAAGGCATATGTTTAATGGTTTAAGAAAATCTGTTTCTTGTATGACATTTACTAAAATGGAGTGGTGGATGTTTTGGGCTGCCCTTAACTGGTCGGCGCCCCCTGCTCGCAGTGCCGTCGGCCGGGCTGGTGTCGGGCCAGTGGTTCTCGTGCTCGGAGGGCCGCATGGTGCCCCAGGAGACTCGCTGCGACTTCAAGTGGGACTGCCTGCTGGGCGAGGACGAGCACGGCTGCGGTGAGTACACACACACACACACAAACACACACACAGCACGCTCTCCATGCCTTGAGGACGTCAGGAATTAGTTCCAAGTTAATGCAAACTACATGTTCGTATACAATCATTCTAGCTGCTCTTGACTTAATGAAATTGTGCAGAAAGCATGCGTCTATATTAGATTTGAAAGTAAATCCTTCTTATTCAAGACACCTTGATTTGTTTTAACGCCCAAACATGTTTCCACACTTACTGTGCTACCTTCAATGGATGTTTACCTTTTATTTTCTAGACTAACATGTTACAGATTTTGGTTATACAATTACTTGGACTAGTTGTTTGTTTTGACAGTGTTGTTAGTCCTATTAGGCATAATTCACTTATAATACTTGCATTACGTCATTCGCAGGATTTGCATCTGCTTTAAGTGGAGAATGAAAAGTTTTCACAGCTTGTCATCTGCAAAAAAAAAAAGTTTTTATTTACGAAAACTAATTGGTTTATTGTACATTCGCTTGGAAGTTATGTTGAAAAATAGTTGTATGTGGCTGTTTAGTGGCTTGCTTACATTCCAACTATGCTGTTGCTGCTTGCTCGTTTGTAGCGTGTTGTTATGTTTCATGATATTTAGTGCTCTATTTGTCGTGAACTGGCAATGTTTACATAGCTATTTGTTTTGTTGTGGTGGCTGTATCGTGTTCATTTTTTTTGTGTGGCGTTTCTGTGTTTTGGCGTGTGATTTTTGAATGCTTTTGATACTGTCGGTGTTTTTTACATGTGTATTTATGTGTGCTTTTGTTGTGTGTGTGTGTGTCAGCGCGCACGCATTTTTTGTGACGAAGGGAAAGAGAGAGAATATTGTGTTTGTGTGTGTGGGGGGGGGGGGGGGGGGAGGGGCACACACACACACACACATACATACAAAACATGGCCAGTATCAAAACCATTCAAAAATCGTATTCCACATCACAGAGAAGCTACACAAAGAAATGAACACGATACAGCCACTACAACAAGACAAATGGCGATGTAAACAGTGTCAATTCAGAAAAAAAGCGCACTAAATATCATAAAACATAAGAAAACTCCACAAACAAGCAAGCAACAGCACTACAGCTCGAATGTAAATAATCCACTAAACAGTCAGCTATTTTTAACATAACATCCAGACGAATGTACAATATATCAGTTAGCTTTCGTAAATACAAACGTTTTGTTGTTTGCTGATGTCAAGCCGTGAAAACTTGTCATCCCTGAATTAAAGCATACAAATCATGCGAATGACACATGCAAGTATTATACATAAATTAGGCCTAATATATCTAAGAAATTGTCAAATCAAACAACTAGTCCAAATAACTGTGTAACCAAAATCTGTAATAGGTTATTCTAGAAAATAATAAGCAAAAACCACGGAAAATGGCACAACAATTGCCGCAAGGGTTTTGCATAAGGCGCATTTAATCACAAATCTAATACAACAAGCACGCAAAGAGCGGCACCATTACAAGTTGATCATTCTGTAACAGTTAATTCTCAGTAGTTGGTAACGTGATTTGTTGTTTCTTGACCCTTAATTTGACAATGTTCCTCAGAATTCACACCAAAATTGCAAACAGATCTCTGAAAAATGATTGTTGTTTCGTTCTCTGATGGGCATTTGTGCCTGCAAAAAACATTCAATCTCTCATGTACTGCAATGTTCCATTGGGAAAGGTTTGACACTGTACCTCACAAGCGGATTCTAATGAAATTACGAGCTTATGGAATATCGCCCCAATTGTGCGATTGGATTCAAGATTTCCTATCAGAAAAGACACAGTTCGTAGTAGTTGACGGTAAGTCATCGAGTAAAACAGAAGTGATATTTGGCGTTCCCAGGGAAGCGTTATAGGTCCCCTACTTTTCCTTGTGTTTATAAACGATTTAGAAGACAATCTGAATAACTGTCTTAGACTGTTCGCGGATGATGCTGTCGTTTATCGGTTAGTGAAGTCAACAGAGAATCAAAAGCAACTGCAAAGCGATTTAGACAAAGTGCTAAAATTGGCAATAACACTAAATAATGAAAAGTGTGAAGTAATGTACATGACCACTAAAAGAAATCCGCTGAACTTCATTTACACGATAAATCAGTCAAACCTTAAGGTAGTAAATTCTACCAAATACCTAGAAGTTACAATTACGAACAACTTAGACTGGAGGGAGAGAACACATAGAAAACATTGTGGGGAAGGCGAAGCAAAGGTTACATTTGTATGTCAGAAAGCTTCGAAGATGCAACAGATCCCCCAAAGAGACTGCCTACATCACACTTGTGCGTCCTCTCCTGGAGTACTGTTGCCCAGTGTGGGACCCTCACCATGTGGGACTGACGGAAGACATTGAGAAGGTTATCACGTTACAGGAGGGAAAGCGTTACGGAAATGTTGCACGATTTGAGGTGAAAATCATTAAAAGAACGACGTTATTCGCTGCGGCGAAATTTCAATCACCGACTTTTACTTCTGAATGTTAAAATATTGTGCTAGCACCCACCTACATAGACATGACCAACCCAATTAAATAAGAGAAATCAGATAAAAACGGAACGATCTAGGTGTTCTTTCTGCCCACGCTCTATTAGAGAATGGAACGGTGGAGAAAGGTTATGGAAGTGGTAAATGATCCCTCTGCCAGTCACATAAATGTGATTTGCAGAGTATCTATGTAGATGCAGAAGTTTTGAAATTGTCTCAATATTCAGCAAACACTTTTAGCATTAGTTTACCAGCGTACTATTTTTTGTTTACATTGTAACGATAATTTGTTCTTATACAAGGAGAATTTGTTATAAGCGGTAAGAGGAAATGTTGAAATCGATATATTATTCATAATTTTTAGCGAATTCTTATCTGGAACATTGCGAATAAATTTATGTTTACTGAGAAAAGGCGGTCTGGTAGGGCACTATGGAATGGATATCCAATCCAGAGGATGAAGAACACATCATCTCGCGTAGCGGTGAATGGTGTACCATATGAAAGATTATGAACCACAAGAAAAATTAAGGATTTTCGATTATTAACGCGACTGCTGGTCCTAAGCGAGAGATTTGAATCACGGTCCAGCACAACTTTTCAAATTGTCAATGAATTTTTTTCAATTCCTAGCAATAGCTGAGATTTCTGAATAATTTTATTTCGTAAATGTAGCATTTTTCATCAGGGTTACCTAATTTTAAACAGTGGAAATAATGAAAATAATATATTATTTGTACCAAAAAGGTTTTCAGAAATTTCACATGAAAACAGTACACCATACAAACATTTTAACTGCTATAGTAAACAGAATGCAGTATTTACATTGTATCACTCACGCACCCTTTTTGGACATACTGAAGCGACATTATGTTTTAAGAAAGTCATGTACTCATAAAATGTTTCTCGTGTTTAAACACGTCTAATTAAAGTGACGTAATATTTTTGATTCGCACGATTTCTGTTTATGCTAAATATAGAGGTAATCATAGTATCAGTCAATGAAGAATCTAATATCCAGTATGAAATTGTTTACAGAACGGGTGCCGTGTTCTGAACGTGAATTCACATGCAGCAATGGCCAGTGTATCCCGATTGAAAGCCGTTGTGATCTAAAATTTGATTGCTGGGACAAGAGCGATGAATTTAACTGCAGTAAGTACTCTCACAGAGATATATTTTGCTAAATTATTAGATCGCCGAAAGATTGCAACGTGTTGTATCACTTCAAAATTATAAAAGGCATCCCAATTGGTGCAAAATAAACATAATAAAAACTACTGACTTCGATGTCATTATAAAAGCTTCTCTCTTAAACAACAATCGATTTGATAGCATTAATTAGGTGTAATTATCATTGCCTCGAAGAAAGGGTGGAAATATCTAACAAGTTTTGCCAGCAACTTTTACGCACAGAAACGTACTTTCAAGCCAATTCATTTTGGGTTCCATGTTGTGTGTTGTTTTAAAGCAGAAGAACAAATTAAATTAGACTTTACTACTTTACTACAATGATAGTTTTACTTGCCAACATCATATTCCCATGGTTTTCTTTTGCAGCTGAGCTTGGCAGCAAAACTAGTTTGTCCATAATTGTGCACATTCCTCCACTACATTACCTGGCGCAGCAACATTATTTTCAGTTCAATGTAAAGTAAACTTTGGTCTCTGTTGCAGTTAATAAACATTCATTTCTCAATGACGCGTTTGACGCTCGTGGCGCATCTTCAGGTTAGATTTAATATTTTGCTTACCTTCATTATCGAGTAATTCATACCTCTGAGGCTTCAGACGTTCTACTTGCAGTAAATAGAAGCAGTGTTGCCAGTCTCTGCGGTCTATATAACACAAGTGAAATTTTCGTGCTTCCTGCACTACACCGCCCTTTGGATGTACACATCTTAGCATTTGACATACAGTCATCAAATGTTCAAATGTTTGTTAAGCTTATGGGACTTAACTACGGAGTCATCAGTCCCTAAACTTACAAACTACTTATGAACTACTTACGAACGAGGACGGCACAAATATCCATGCCCGAGGGGGGATTCGAACCCCCGACCGTAGAGGCCGTGCAGACCGTGACTGGAGCGCCTCAGTCCCCTCGGCTACCGCGGCCGGCTGACATACAGTCATCATCCTCCACGACGGCAGGGGAACTAACCTAAAATCAGCACTGCGGGGGCAAGATGTGAAACGACTCTTAACATAAACATCCCATCGGTGACAATCAAAGTTACTCACATTACATAATACCACAGTTAACATACACAGTCGCGATACTCACTGCTGTGATGGTTGTTATACAAAGTGACAGATGAGGCGACACTAGCCGCCGAAGGAGTAATGTTTGTTTAGCATTATTTTTGTACGTAATCAACGAAATAGGTAATATACAAGCATTAGAAAAATATGAAGAGACATACATAATACGGAAATTAAGGCAAAAACAGCCCGCGGCGGAGCGGTCGAGCACATTTAGGCGCTATGCTGCGATGCGCGAGGCTGTTCCCCGTCGGGGGTTCGAATCCCCCCTTGGGCATGGATGTTTGTGTCGTCTTTAGTATAAGGTAGTTCAATAGTAGTTTGTAAGTTTATGGACTGATGACACCGCAGTTAATTCCCATAAGCTTTAAACCATTTTTTTTTCTTTTTTTGTAAATACAGCCTAATTTTACTGATACAATGGTATAAAGAACAACTAGGTCATCAAATAATACTTAACGAACATGTGTATATTTGCAGCTTCTTATTCCGCTGAATGTAAGTAGAATATAAATGTAAGAGAATAATAAATTTCTATTATGGCCTGTTTTTACTACAACAGGCAGTTTTTTTTACGACGATCAATTTCGTGTGGAGTCTAATGATTCGAAAGTTTTTACACCTCACTCGTATTTCTTATACGCACAGATTCTTTTAAGAGTAATTACTTTAGCTTGAAATGCCAATGTCTTGATGATTCTTGTCGTTTGTGGTTCAGCTGTACCAACAATTGTAGAATTGAGTTATTCTTTATTGGAAACCAGTTTGATTGCATTTGTCGTTTTATTGCCACGTCAGTGATGTTTCTCCTTCAGCTAGGTTTGTTGTGACTGATTTGATACGTTAAATACTGTAGTTATTGCATTGTATATGTTTGCTACGTTACACCCTCACCGATTTTACTGAAATTGTAGTGAAGAAGCCTTAATGTTCCTCACTAGATAAGCGACGTCTCTATGCCAAACGGCAGGTCTTCTTGTGTTTCTAGCCATTAATAGCAAATAAAATTATTTAGTTAAAGCTTTTATGTTACAAGATAGTAGTAAATAAACAATACTGTAATGTAGCGTTTCGTATCTTGGTAGTGATCTACCTAAGAAAGACAAATGTGGAGTTATTTTTAAATTATTATTTCTTTTGCACTACATACGTTGCCTGATGTAAAATATATGCAAAAATGAATATAAAATATACTATACGCAGTCATCGAATATCGTATTCAGAAATGTAGCTTGCCGGCCGCTTGGAGAGCTGCATGTCGCAGTGTATTACAAAAAATATGTGGGAAGGTCCTGACTATAAGCGTTAGACTGTGATAATACTCCAAATGGAACGAGATACTGGTACGTCCACGTTGTTTCTATTTCTGGACACTAATATTCTGAAACCTCCGAGCCATGAATATCCCGAAATTGAAGCTAGGCAAAATAGTACATCCAACCTGAAGATGCTTCACGAACTTGAAACGCATCATTGATCAATAAAATTTTATGAACTACATCAAATAACTACGAAATTAGTAGTACCGAATCCTCACTGAATTGTATAACCAACTTCATAAAATTACGACCTCTTCATTTCCAAAACAGTAGTTGCAAAACCATTAGCGCAATTGTTAGTCACCGGCCGCGGTGGCCGAGGAGACTGAGGCGCTCCAGTCACGGTCTGCACTGCCACTACGGTCGGGGGTTCGAATCCCCCCCTCGGGCATGGATATTTGTGCCGTCTTTAGTATAAGGTAGTTGATAAGTAGTTTGTAAGTTTAGGGACTGATAACCCCGTAGTTAAGTCCCATAAGCTTAACAAACATTTGTTAATTAATACAACAACAACAATTGTTAGTCGTAGAAGGTTACAAATTTTCTCACAATATATGTACTTCAATTCTAATTCCTTTCTTTTTATATAGACCAATTTTAGTCATCTTTTACTTATGTCCTCTCAGATCGCACAGTTGAGGTTTGAGCAGAAACGATTCAACTGTCTTCTACACGAAATGATAAAGTATTTACTGTGTCCACATATTGGAATAGCTGATCTGCACTATCTAACCATCAGACAGGATGTGATGAATAACTGAACAGCAAATGGCTCGACGGGATGTTGTTAATGACATTACGCACTATAACCTAGTCGCGATCTAATAATTATTATTTTCTTTTTGGAAATAAATGTCTGTGGAACATGCTCTCATCATCAATATCAGCGAACGAGATGAAACAGTCGTAGGAAAAATCAATCCCAGGATAGTATGCAAGCTGCACCAAAAAATTGGATGCTACGTTTTAATTACAGGGTGATTCTTACAATAAAGAAGACAGCAACCAGCCACTTTTGATTATGCTATTTATTAACTAAATATGCCGTTACCGGTTTCGAACCTTTCAGTTCATCATCAGACGGCTGTTCACGTCCACACAAATGTCACATACATTTTTCTTTTATGCAGATAATTTTTCTTGTGGCGAAAAGTCTTTGGTTGTGTGGTGCCCTACAATACAAAACCAGATTGTAATTACTTACTCGAGAGTAAATGTGACTCATGATACCGACAAATATTGTGAACAAACTTTTATGATAGAATTTTTCTTGTTATTTATTTACTTACGTCGAACTCTTTAATTGCATTTAAGTGTTCTAAATAAAGGAAAATTTAGTAACTCTGACGGCCCCTCTACACACATCAGTATTGAAATAAAATTTCTGTACTACTTACGATTTGTGAGATAAACACATGTAGACAGTAAAGGAGTCAACTATTGTGTAGGTGTTTGAGAAAAAATCATTCTTTTATCCTACGTCAAAAAATATATAACTGAGGGGACGATTTTAATAGCGTATAGTATAAAATATTTTTCAAATGTCTCCACATACAGTATTGAGGTACTTTTTACCTTGCTGCAAGTATCTTTCGGAAGGGTTCAAAGTGCCATCAAACAATGATAAATATCGAGTTAATAATTAAAAAATTTCCTCCCTGTGTGAGAGGACGTGTGGAACCAACGCATAATTGTTGTTACTGTCACTGTGTACGACGTCGCTGTTTGACTGAATTTGTTTGAACCGTATGTGCATAGAGAAGTAGCTCACAAAAGAGACGAAACAAATTACACTATATAATAAACGGACTAAGGAGGAGTGAGATATAATACGAAACCCTTATGCCCCCGACGCTGGAGCTACTCCTATGCTGTAATTTTTACGGTAAAAATGCCACGCAGTTGCAGCTTAATTGCAGTTGCTGGAACTGAGAATGCAGATCGCCTTTTTTAACAGTGTTATTACAAACTTGACTCGACACATACTTGGTAATGTACGAGATAATTAAATACAAATCTGCCCCTGGCAGACCCAAACTAGCAACCACATCATCGGCTTACAACTGGTATAAAATTCCGAGTTAGCGAAGCTCACCGTATAAGGGTGCCAATATGTAGCTGAGGATTGGCACTAAATGCCTAAAACAGGTTATAATAAAACCAATTAAACTGCAGTTGGCTACTGCTATTTTAAAAGCCATTTCCAGATAGACTAAATTGAAATTCACCCTAAATGCAATTCGTGTCTCCTGTAGCTTTTATTGTATTCAGTCTGAAGGGCCTACTTTTTGAACTCTGTGTATGGTAACGATTCTGAGATGACTTACTTGCAAGGTGATACAATGAACGGAAAAATAAGCAACTGCACCTTATATCATAGCGTTCCACAGAGAAAGTCCAAAAATCAGCATTCGTTATAACCTCTTTCATCACACGACTAAATATGCTGGATATCATTAAGTTCCAACTTTCTAACCTCTCTTGGTAGTATCTCAAAGGTAACAATACCGTATTCCCTATTTATACGGTGTACTGCTGGATGAAGTCGCAGAAGTCCACGGTATTTCACCGAACAACCGCTCAGTATCTGCAGATGTTGCCAGGGAACTGAAATGGCGCTTCCCTTTTTCCAGCTGCCACCATCCGCTGCCTTGTTCTTCACTTTTGCAATAAATAAATAAACCATATCCCATCTCACCAGACAAACACGTGTAATCTTCCGCAAGAACAAACCCAGCAACCCACTGATATGGACTGGAGTATATCGCAAGAATTTCAAAACCTAAAACGTTTTCTAATCGTTTGTATGGCTTATGGGACTTAGCTACGGGGTCATCAGTTCAAATACTGCACGTTGTACAAAACACAAGACAAAAACCTGACGTTTACAGGATACTTACTTTTCTTACCTGGCTGTACTAGTGCAAGCTATATGCACTTCTCTTTCCTTGTTTTCTGTGGGTAACTTGGTTTTCAAATTGAGTAGCAACAATGTCAACTGCAGCAAATCTCCTGTTACCCATTTACTTCAATAGTGGCCGTGTGAAATCTTGACCAAATCCTAATTCTCACATTAACACCTATCACCGCAATACAACATCGGAATCATCTACCATCTTGGCTGTACCTTTGCATAACACACACTCCTTCTCCTTCTCCATCACAGCCATACGAATGTGTAACACACTGCCCAGTGATCTGTGTCTTATCCAAAACCATAGGAAACTCAAAATTTACATGTTAACGACGGCGTAACCTCCATTGTTATGCTCCTCTTATTTCATTTTTTCTAGTTTCCATCATAGCTTCAAATCTTACCACTCTACTTCTCTTCATGTAACCAATGAACCTGTTCTATAACTTTCACCACATTCTAACGTCTTATGTCTGGCCTGGATGTGAATAACTCAGATATACAAGAACATAACGAGGGAATTCCTAAATAGTAATTGGTCTGATGTTCATAATATATCTTTTATCAAGTCATTATTATTATTATTATTATTATTAGTAGTAGTAGTAGTAGTAGTAGTAGTAGTAGTAGTTGTTGTTGTTGTTGTTGTATTTTTGAATGATATAATGACCTTCATTTTATTTTTACAATTATATTCTACAAATAATCTTAATTTTTTTTAACTTCAATACTTATAATACAGGTGTTACGTTTGTAATGTGGCACACAAATTGTTCATTCCGAGTAAGACTAGTTAGGTGTAAGAGAGCGCCTGAGGCAATAATCTTGCTAGGCAAAATATATTCATAAATAAACAAATAAAACAGTCAACATTGCAAGAGCATCGCCCCATTATCAACCAATTTTTTGCGACACTGCCACATTCTGCATACCAGTATCTCACGACGTTTATCATCTCGGTCATAGGGAGTAGAAGAGGAAGTGTGCTGACTCCCGTAGTACTTCGGTTCCTCCGCCAGATGTCAGTGGTTCCGCTTGTGACCCACGGAAGTATCCTTCTCACATATTAAAAGAATATATGAAAACTTAAGTCAGTCGGCCAGACCAAACTACCCGGCCGATTTCCGTTTTTTTGTTTTAGATGAAAGGTATTCATTCACAGATTTGTCATATGTACGAGAATTTACATAACTCTCGCCTTCCTTTTTCTATATTCAAACGCGATTTCCTTCTGTATATTTCTTATGGGGATGTCTTTGCTGTAAACTAAAGTCGTTCAGGCCGTTCTATCAGACCGAATTCTTTAATTTTTAATTTAAACGAAAGGTATTCATTCGCAGATTTGTCATCAAGTATCAGAGTTAACTTAAGTCTCTCCATGCTTTATTTTTATTCAATCGCGGTATCCTCCAGGCCTTGTATTGAATATTTTAATCAGTTTGTTTTGTGATATCTTTGATTCTAATTAAGGTACGCAGTTATTTTGACCTATCAACACTCAGCGGATCACACTCTTTCATTTGCGCTTTTAAACACTTGCAATGATTGATTCTGAAGAAAGCAATGCGTGAACGTTCAACTTTAGTTCCAGTTTCCCCCGAATATTTTTGTCATTCCACTAATGGTGCGAAGTATTCGCACTGGTCCTCTAGTATATTAATTTCCGTCAAATGCAGCACAAAAATTCATTCAGCCATATGAATGTAAGTAAGTTCTGTGATAGTTTCGACAGTTTCTAGGTCGTCTTTAAAAGTTTTTGAAGACTTCAGCTCCTTCCGATCTGTTTAATGCCTACGAAAAACGGTCATTTAATGTAAACAAAAATCAGCTTAGGAAAGATGTCTAGCCCACTATTTCACGGTCATGACTAACACTATTACATTTCACGAAATTGACGAAATCATGAACTTTCAATTCATTGCTTTCGAAATGATTTTTTATTGGAAGTTACCTTCTCCAAAATCTGCAGAATGAGCGGTTTTTCGTCTTTATAAAACTAATTTTCAGTTGCTTGCACAGCATGTAAATTAATCCCATTTGAGCATTTGAGTCACACTACTAAATTTCGGGAATTTGTTTCGGAAGAAAAGGTTAACAATCCACGCTTCATACAATGTCCCTATCCTTTAGGCGATTTTATGTTTAAGAACACGCTGTCCTGAATAAACTCGACATCATAACACATTCCCATAGTTTTTCAGTTTGCATTTCTTTAACATAATTTCAACTACGATTCTTATCGAGTTTACTACAATCTAGAGGATGTGATAGAGTCGTCTTACGCTATTCATCTGAGAGCTCTTTTCTCAGTATACTGAATTTGGAGTTATCCGTTATTAATTTAATCGGTAATCATAGAACTTACAATTTTTAGACCTAAATGTTCTTTGCAACCAAATAACTGATGCGGCCGGTTCGGCACCTGTTCGTTCAGTAGATTTCCGCGAAAGAAGGAATACTGGCAGTCAAAGAACTTCTGATTCGCAGCTTCTCTTTTACGAATGTTTTACTGATGATATTCTTTTTTGTAACAGTTTCGATAGATATTTGAGGAACTTCGCAAGTCTGCTTTTTCAATACGTAATGTGAATCGCACAGAAAAGATTTTTTATAGGAATTCCTCTAATCCATTTTCTAAACTACAGGGTGCCCCATTTATGATACGTAAATATCTCTGGAAGAACAACAGCTATTGTAAATTGAATTTCACCGGTATCGATGTAAGGCAGGTACTTATTAATGTAAATATTTTGAAACAATCTAAAACGAAAGCGTATGTGGTTTTCAACACAAACATATATTATTTCATCAGAAATCTATTGCATGACAAATCACGTAAACAATGGCGTTGATTGCATCGTAGTACACCAATTACATCCCGAGATATTGCGAAATTGACGTTTGACATATGCGAAACGCGCATATGTTTCGCGTAATTCAAGCGTCAACTTCGCAATATCTCAGGATATAATTAGCGTACTGCGATGCAATCAACGCCATTGTTTACGTGATTTGTCACGAAATAGATTGCTGAAGAAATAATATAGGGTCTCCATTTCACAAAAAACATGTAAGTTTGTTTTTGACAAACACATATGCTTTCGTTTTAAAATGTTTCAAAATATTTTCATTCATAAGCCCCCGCCGTACACTGATACCGGTGAAAGTCGTTTCACAATAGCTGTTGTTGTTTCAGAAATATTTTGGGTGGTCAAGATAAATGGGTCACCCTGTATACTTTTTGTGGTGTTATAAATATGGTAACACCACTTTATCCCCACTCAGCCTTCAATTTCTCAACATTAACTAAAAATGTCGGAAATCAACTCACAAAATAAGCTCAAACACCCGCAATAGGCACCGTCCGCTACACCAAAATCACGCAGAATCTCAAGCGACAGTGCTGTTCGTAGTCCGCGGCACGCCAACGGTCCTAAGCTACTTGTGTTTAGAGCTGTGAGAGTAACGAAAAGGTGTATCCGCTACTAAAAGAAACAGCAATCGTTACAAACATATCGTTACTCGTTGCTCTCATTACCAGTGCCATCCAGTAATACAGTTGCTATATTGTCTTTGAAACCTTGAAAAAATTTTAACTGTTACTGTTAATATTACATTAACAATTAAAGTTGCCACGTAGATACTGTATGCCTGCTTACTGAGGCAGCTATATTACTGAGGAAAGTTCCATGATTGAAATGCACTTGTCATACTAGTTGATCAAAATTAGCGTGACCCAGCCGCGACCGCCATTTTAAACTGTTCCCAGCATTTTACTTAGAGACTTGGAATGTCAGAATCAATCGGAATATTTCGTTATGAATACCAGTGTAACCAATCATTGTTGTAGCACTACATTTGCGAGCAGCGGAACTATTGTACTCTATCATCTGATAATACCATCATGTATCACATTGTGCAGATGATAACAATTGAGTACATTTTAAATAAATTTTTTGAAGTGGGCAAGATAAAAAATAGATAATTAACGATTAAACTGAATCTTTAACATATAAAAAAATACAACAATACGTATGATATCGTTAAAAGCAGATCATCGAGGATTAACCTGCAAAAACTGGCCAAAAGTATAAACAAAAATGTTTAAAAACAAAAGCAATCATCTAAAATGGTAGAGCTACACAATATCTATTTAAAGTTTGTCTCGAGTGTCTATATAAATTACTCATAGTAAATAGTATCACAGAATATGTGCAGACTGATGACCGTTCAGTCTAGCCCCTATAAATTCCGTATTGGTTTTCGTTACAGAGTTCGTATCAATTGTTGTTGTTGTGGTCTTCAGTCCGGAGACTGGTTTGATGCAGCTCTCCATAATTCCCTATCCTCAGCAAGCCTCTTTATCTCCACATAAGTACGACAACCTACATCTGTCTGAATCTGCTTACTGTATCCATGTCTTGGTCTTCCCCTGCGATTTTTCCCCATACACTTCCCTCCAACACTAAATTCACAATTCCTTGATGTCTAAGAATGTGTCCTACCAATCTATCCCTTCTTTTAGTCAAGGTAGGCCAGAAATTCCTTTTCTCCCCAATTCTGTTCAGTACCTCCTCATTAGTTACGCGATCCACCCACCTAATCTTCAGCATTCTTCCGTAGCACCATATTTCAAATACCTCAATCCTCTTCCTGTCCGCACTGTTTATCGTCCATGTCTCACTCCCATACAAGGCAACACTCCATACAAATGCCTTCAGAAAGGACTTCCTTAGGCTTAAATCAATATTCGATGTTAACAAATTTCTCTTTTTCAAGAACGCTTTTCTACCCATTGCCATTCTGCATTTTATATCCTCTGTACTGCGACCATCATTGGTTATTTTACTGCCCAAGTAACAAAACTCATCTACCTCCTTTATTGCTTCGTTTCCCAATCTAATTCCTTCAGCATCACCTGATTTTCTTACACTGCACTCCATTACCCTAGTTTTGCTCTTATTAATGTTCATCTTATATGCACCTTTCAGCAGACAGTCCATTCCGTTCAATTGCTCTTCCAGGTGCCTTGCTGTATCTGACAGAATTACTATGTCGTCGGCAAAACACAATGTTTTTAATTCTTCACCCTGAACTTTAATTCCTTCACCAAATATCTCCATGCTTTCCTTTATAGCTTGCTCAATGTACAAATTGAACAACAATGGAGAAAGACTACAACCCTGTCTTACTACCTTTCCAACCACTGCATCCCTTTCATGCCCTTCAACTCTGACAACCGCTGTCTGGTTTTTGTACAAGTTGTAAATAACCTTAAGTTCCCTATATTTTACTCCTGCTTGCTTCATAACTTGAAAGAGTTTATTCCAATCAACATTGTCAAAAGCCTTCTCCAAATCTACAAAAGCTAGAAATGTAGGTTTGCCTTTTCTTAATCTATCTTCTAGGATAAGTCGTAAAGTGAGTATTGCCTCCCGTGTTCCTATATTTCTCCTGAACCCAAACTGATCTTCCCCGAGGTCGGCTTCTACCAGCTTTTCCAACCTTCTGTATATAATTCGCGTTAATATTTTGCAACCATGACTTATTAAACGGATGGTTCTGTATTTTTCACACCTGTCTGCACTTGCTTTCTTAGGGATGGGGATTACAACACTTTTCTTAAAGTCTGAGGGTATTTCACCTGTCTCATACATCTTACACACCAGGTGAAACAATTTTGTCATGACTGGTTCTCCCAGAGACTTCATTAGCTCTGCGGGAATATCATCTACTCCAGGGGCCTTGTTTTGACTTAGATCTTTGAGGGCTCTGTCAAATTCTTCTCTCAGTACAGTATCTCCTATTTCATCTTCATCTACATCCTCTTCCCTTCCTACAATATTGTCTCGAAGTTCATTTCCTTTGTAGAGCCCCTCTATATACTCTTTCCACCTTTCAGCTTTCCCTTCTTTGCTGAGAACTGGTTTTCTATCAGTGTCCTTGATATTCATAGAGCTGTTTTTCTTATCTCCAAATGTTTCTTTTATTTTCCTGCAGGCTGTATCTATTTTTCCCCTATTTATACATTCTTCTACATCCTTGCATTTGCCTTCTAGCCACTCCTGCTCAGCCATTTTGCACTTCCTGTCAATCTCATTTCTTAGTCGTCTGTACGCCATTTTGCCTGTTTTATTTACTGCATTTTTATATTTTCTCCTTTCATCGATTAAATTTAGTATCTCCTGTGATATCCAAGGATTTTTTGTAGGTCTTGCCTTCCTACCTATTTTGTCCTCTGCTACCTTCACTATTTCATCTCTCCATTGTACCCATTCCTCTTCTACTGTTTTATTTTCCCCTGTTTCTATCAATTGTTGCCTAAAGCTCCCTCTGAAATTCTTAAGAACTTCAGGTTCCTTCAATTTATCCAGGTCCCATCTCCTTATTTTCCTACCTTTATGTAGTTTTTTCAGTTTCAGCCTACAGTTCATAACCAACAATTTATGGTCAGAGTCTATATTTGCCCCTGGGTATGTCTTATACTGTAGAACCTGGTTCCTAAATCTATGTCTTACCATTATAAAATCTATCTGGTATCTTCCGTTGTCTCCTGGTCTCTTCGACGTATACAACCTTCTTTTGTGATTCTTGAACCAGGTGTTTGTTATAACTAAATTATGTTCCGTGCAAAATTCTACCAGGCGGCTTCCTCTTTCATTACTTTTGCCCAGACCATATTCACCTACTATCCTCCCTTTTCCTACTACTGAATTCCAGTCTCCCATCACAATTAAGTTTTCCTCTCCCTTAATTGTCTGAATAATTTCCTTTAGCTCCTCATATATTTCTTCGATCTCCTCATCATCGGCAGAGCTAGTTGGCATATAAACTTGTACTACTGTTAACGGTGTTGGCTTCGTATCTATCTTGACAATGATAATGCGATCACTGTGCTGGTCATAGTAGTTTACCCGCATTCCTATTTTCTTATTCATTATCAATCCTACTCCTGTGATACCCCCAATTGATTTTGTATTTATAATCCTGTACTCACCTGACCAGAAATCCTGTTCATCCTGCCACCGAACTTCACTAATCCCCAATATATCTAACTTCAATCTATCCATTTCCCTTTTTAAATTTTCTAATTTTCCTACTCGATTAAGGGATCTAACATTCTACGCTCTGAGCCGTATAATGCCAGTATTGTCTTTCCTGATGATCACATCCTCCTGAGTAGTCCCCACCCGGAGATCTGAATGGGGGACTATTTTACCTCCGGAATATTTTACCCGAGAGGATGCCATCATCATATGTTCATACAGTAGAGCTGCATATCCTCGGGAAAGGTAACGGCTGTAGTTTCCCCTTGCTTTCAGCCGTTCGTAGTAGCTGTGTGGCAAAGCCACATTAGCTGATGTTACAAGGCCAGCTCATTCAATCATCCAGACTGTTGCCCCTGTAACTACTGAAAAGGCTGCTGCCGCTCTTCAGGAACCACACGTTTGTCAGGCCTCTCCACAGATACCTCTCCGCTGTGGTTGCACTACGGTACGGCTATCTGTATCGTTGAGGCACGCAAGCCACCCCACCTCGGCAATGTCTGTGGTTCATGGGAGTGGTTCGTATCAATACGAGTAACGAAATGAATTCATGAGTAAGTTCGTATCGATACGGTAGGTGCGAGTAACGAAATGTATTTATGAGTAACGAAACAGTACCTTCTGTCGGCCAAAGTGTTCTTTAATTAGTACCAAATGCAAAATGTTTTCTACAGCTCTACTTCTGGTAAGTCACGCGGAGTCAGCACACTTGTCCCTGTGCTCTCTATGCGTGGATGCTTTTTCTTGTTCTTTTCTTTCTTTCTGTCTTTTTTATTTTTTTTAATACTTGTTCCACATATCAATTATACGACATTTCGTAAGATGTGGGACGTGTCAGTTCAGTAAATGTTGTCTATACATGGCAATATTTTAAGGGTTTTTTCTTTTCTTTTTTTTAAATTTCATTTTATTTTATTTTTTAAGTTTTATCTAAAAACTCATCTCAAGTGTAGAAAGATTTGCCATTCAGAAATTCTTTTAATTACTTTTTAAATACCAGGTGGCTATCTGTAAGACTTTTTATGTAAGTGACCGAAGACTTTCATGGCATCATAATTCATCCCTTTCTGTGCCAAAGTTAGATTTAACTTTGAATGTGAACATCATCCTTTCTCCTGGCGTTGTAGCTATACACACAGCTGTTACTTTTGAACTGGGTCGGACTGTTAATAACAAATTTCATGATTGAATACCTTTATTGTGAAGCTACAGTGAAGATGCCTAGTTCCTTACATAAATATCTTCAGAATGATCTTGGGTGGGCTCCAGCAATTATTCTGATTACACGCTTTAGTATGTATAAAACAGCAGAGGACCCAGTGGGGCCCCATTTTTGATAACTGCTCAGTAAGAGGAATTAATTGTTTCTCGTGTACCATGTGATCTGCTCATTTGAACTTTGGGTAGCTCCAGCAGCAGCGTGTGCCAGCTTGTGTGTTGTGCACCCGCCTCTTGCTCGCGGTCCGCTGTTTGTGTTGGCAGAGGAGGCGCCGTGCCCGGCGGGCCACCTGCGGTGTCGCGACAGCGCGCAGTGCGTGCCGAGAGCCTGGTGGTGCGACTTCTACCTCGACTGTCCCGACGGCTCCGACGAGACCAGCTGCGGTGAGTGACACCACAGGGTAATATATAGAGTAACATACAGAAGCAGCTCCCCCTAAACTAATGTCCTACGCTCCCCTCGTAGTTCCGTAAGATGATAGCAGGTGTCAGGCCGTTCCCTGGCTTAGTACCGGTAGACGACACTACAGGCGCTTCTGAGGGTACCTCTCGCACATCAGAGGGTAGCGTGGAGGGGAGGCTGAGGTGAAAAGTCGTGTCTCCTGCCACAAGGCCACGGCTGTGTCCTGCTTGCTGGCGTTTGAGGGGAGGTGGTGGTGGGGACAGCCGCTACCTGCCGTCTGCTCTGGCCAGTTTAAAGAGCTACTTCTGATTGCAGCGCCATCATGGGACATCTTACGGAAATGCTTCAGCACCCCCCGCCCCACACCTCTGAGCGTGGGACCGGGCCCTTAAGGAGGTTTCCCGTCTGCATATATTTGTCTGTGGTGATACCATAGAGTAACATATACAGAGAAGCAGCCCCCTCTAAACCACTGTCCTACGCTCCCCTCATAGTTCCGTAAGATGCTAGCAGGTGTCAGGCGGTTCCCTGGCTTAGTTCCGGTAGATGACACTAGAGGCACTTATGAGGCTGCCTCTCGCACGTCAGAGGGTAGCGTGGACGGGGGGCTGAGGGGAGAACTCGTGCCGCCTGCCACGAGGTCACGGCTGTGTCCTGCTTGCTGGCGTTTGAGGAGAGGCGGTGGTGGGGACAGCCGCTACATGCCGCATGCTCTGGCCAGTTTAAAGGGCTACTTCTGACCGCAGCGCCATCATGGGACATCTTACGGAACTGCTTCAGCACCCCCCGCCCCGCACCCCTCAGCGAGGGACCGGGCCCTTACGGAGGTTTCCCGTCTGTATATATTTGTTTGTGGTGACACCCACCCACTGGCTGGACTGCTCCTTAGCAATCCTCACGCTTCTAGCAGTAGCTCTTGCAGGCGCCCTTGTGTTCTGTGGCACTTAGGTTTCCATAAAATTCACTAGCTTGCTACGCGATTTGTGGAGACTAATTATTTGCTGCCGTCCGCCACAAATCCTAATGTAGGGGAGAGTTGTCGAAGGTTGACCGTCGACTAAATTGGACTACTTAAGTATTTCACTTGTGTGTTGGGTAACTGAAAGTTTTAAGTTCGCTCAACTGGTGAGAAATATTGTCCAGGACACGTGGCTCAGTGGCCAGTCGACAATAGTCATTGGAGTGGGAACAATTTCCATTGTAGCGTTTTCTTCGATATCGCTGCAAATTTTCTGCTACAGATGATAAACTTTCATCTGCTGTGAAAGTAAGTAAAAAAAATCCCACTGACGTGTTTTAAGGGCCACTTTAAATTTGTAGTTTTATAATTTTTTGCAAACATTTCGGACAAAAATAATAATGTAAATAATAAAGAATTATAGTGATATGATTACGACTCTACTATTGTCATAATATCTATGCACCCAACACGTAACCCTTTTAGGAAAAAAGGATAAAAAAAAATTTTTTGTAGTGGCGGTTCCGAACCACGGGCCATGTTCATCACAATCGAACACGCTGCCTACTACACTACGGCGAACAATTACGAAATTTGCCCATAATTTTCGTACCATTGATGGCAGTTGTTAACTGATGCTAATGTGGCATTTTTAGACACTAGATTATCATTTTTCGTACGAATAACGACGTGTTGTTATTAATTCTTTAGTGCGCCGTTGCTTTGAAATAACAACGTGTAAGTTATAATAAGAAAATAATCAAATACGCAACGCAAGATGGCGTATGCCAGAGAGACTTCTGGACGAGGAATATCACGTGACATCTGCGAACGGCTGGTTTTCGTAAAATCAATGGACGGTGTCAAATCGCCGTTATTTTTGCAAATATCTCTCAAACTATACGAGATATGAAGAAAACATAAGGGAGCAACGTTGTAGAGAATTTACTCCTCTACAAACTGGGTTATTCAATTTTCGTGTCAGACGAACGGTTCGTTTGCAATTACAATTATATTACCAATGGCATTTTTTTTATTACTGCCGTATTTTGTGTGCGAAAAATTTGAAAAAGGGAGGTTCTGGTCTTTGGCGGCCTACAACTATGTCTGATGTCTGTAAAATTTGGTGCTGATCGGTCGAACGGTTCGTCTTAAAAAGTGGGAACACGTTGCGGTCAGACAGACAGACATAACCCAAAATCGCCGTTATTTTTGCGAATATCTCTGAAACGATACGAGATATGAAAAAAAAAAAAAAACCATAAGAGAACAAAGTTGTAGAGAATTTTCTCTTCTACAAATTCGGTTATTCAATTTTTGTGTCAGATGAATAGTTAAGCCGTTATTTTCATTTAAATTTCTAGCTGTGAAAAAACGATCGCGAAGGCCCACTTTTAGTGTTACTACCGTAACCTAAAGTGGGCCAAAATCATCAGCACTATAGTTCATAAGTGCTATTCATTAGCTAATAAGTCAATATCGCAAAACAAGAGTTTAGCATTGCGTGTTCCTGCAACGTTATCTTTACTTACATGGCGTCGAGTTGCCGAAGATACACCCGTCGCTGTTTCCTAATTTGCAGCGGTCCAATTTAAAGGTCACTCATAAAAAATAATACTTGAGGTCATTTAACAAAAGGTAATAGGTACATGTTACCTTTTTAGATTTATTTTTTTAAGGAAGAAAAACAATTTAAAAAATTCACGAAGCTTACTAGTCAAACTAAAGAAGAAAGATCGCATAAAGATTGGTCCGAAAATGTTTAGTTACAGTGTTACGGCTAATAAACGATTTTACTTGAAATTTAGCAAGCTCGCTATCCATTGCAAAATTGTACGAGGCTATAATAAAGCATGATTTCCAATAAACTATGATTTCCATTTATTTCGTTGTTTCTGAAGTGGTTAATCTAATAAAACATGTCCCAAACAAGTATGTGAAGTAGTTTTACAGAATTTCCATAGAAGAAAACAATTTGGAAAAATTTCTGATTTATTAAGTACTTCGCCCATTTTTTCTAATTTCAGAAAATTGCACAAATTTATCAACAGAAAATGTAGAGAATTTATTTTTAGAATATGATGGTAACAAAGTTACCATAGCACACGTGAATTCGTTTTAAACCGTAAAAACAAAGCTCGGAGTCAAGGAAGCTGTACAGGTACTTACAATTTCACAACACATTCACAGTAATTTTAGAAATTACACTGGAGCTGAAACAGTGATCTTAATAAGAACAGTCCAGATCTCAAAAATTATTTCTGCTTCATAACCGGTTTCGGTCTATTGCAGACCATCTTGAGATGGATACCACCATGATGGCAGGCGATGGCGAACACAGTAGGCCGCACAGACTTCTGGAGTTCACGTATGTCCGGCCTGCCACCCATCTGAAGATGGTCTGCAATAGACCGAAACCGATTATGAAGCAGAAATAATTTTTGAGGTCTGGACTGTTCATAATTTTAATAACATTCACAATATATGTTAAAAAATATCTCCACTGAGTCCAATGCATGTAACTGCAAATGTATGAATAGATTTTGTTGCTCGTTTCAGTTTCACTGGGGTGTTCTTCGTCTATCGCATTCATGCGAGCAAGTAATACCTCACATGTATTGACTTTGTCCTTACAAACAATGTCTTTCATCCATCATCATCCACAAAAATCCATTCGTGTTGAATCGGGCAATCAGGGTGGCCACAGACGTGTAGCACCACAACTAATCTATTACGTAACAAATGTTTATTTAAATGTCCAGGAAGTGCGTTCGGGAAATGTGTAGGTGCGCCATCATGTTGAAAATAAATTTCCAACCGTGTACCAAGTGGAACATCTTCGAGCAAGTGGTTTCACGCAATACACTGTTTCTACTACGTTTCTTCAGTGAACAATAGAGAGAAGTAATTCATTTCGAAGACAGGAAACTACTGAAACCACTCATTAACGGTTACCAACATTCGTAATGGAAAGTAAACAAATTATCTTGTATAATCACTGAAATTTCTGCAAAACTACTGCAGATAAACTTCTCGGAATTGTTTTATTAGAATCACCAAATAAATAACTACAAAGTAAATGGAAATCGTGTTTTACTGTAGCCTCTTACAGTTCTGCGATGGCTTCATATTAACGAGGTTGCAAAATTTCAGGCAAATCTTTTTACCCGTTACTCTGTAACTAAACACTTGCTGATCTATGTTTATACGAACTTTTTTCTTCAGTTTTACGTGTGGTATATCATATTAAAATATTTTCATTTCTTCGAGAATCAGCCTGTAGATTACATCTGTTTTTGGCTTCTACTTCGGTTAAATTTGGTCTTGGTAAGGTTCCATTAGTAATTTTTAAGCGTATCTATGTTGGATTAATAACAGCAACTTGAGTATAAAATTGGCGACTTCTTTTGGTATAAATATGCAGCCAGTTACCTTTTTGAATGTTCATATGGCAAGTGCTCTAGATAAGATATGGAATAATGTATCAAGAATAAAATAAGGTAAGTGCAAAGTATACAACAACCTAACGTTTTGATCCGTTTTGTTTTCGTGCTCGATAACTTAAATACAGTCGCTTTGTCAGTATCACCATCACACTTGGTACAACAAACATCTCCAACGATGGTGAGCGTGCTGACGCTTGAAAACTTGTTATAGAAGAACAAGAAAATAGAAAGGTTATAAAACAGCCAACTCAGTAGTTTTCAGATGCAACTGTCGTTCATGAGATACATTTACTGTTAAATATTTGTTTCTTTTGAAAAATAATAAACCTTTAAATATCTGAGAAGCAGTGGCTGCTCAATTCCGATTATTCCTTAAGAATGTTTCCAGAAAATTTCTCTTAGTCTAGCGCCGGCCGCGGTGGCCGAGTGGACAGAGGCGCTCCAGTCACGGTCTGCACGGCCACTACGGTCGGGGGTTCGAATCCACCCTCGGACATGCATATTAGTGCCGTCCTAAGTATTAAGTAGTTCATAAGTAGTTTGTGAGCTTAGGGACTGATGACCCCGTAGTTAAGTCCCATAAACTATACAAACATTGAACATCTTAGTCTAGCATTATTTATTGCCCTAGTAGATCAAGATTCGGGTTCCTGGTTCCTGAAGAGGGGCAGCAGCCTTTTTAGTAGTTACAGGGGCAACAGTCTGGATGATTGACTGAGTTGGCCTTGTAACATCGGCTAATGTGGCTTTGCCACACAGTTACTGCGAACGGCTGAAAGCAAGGGGAAACTACAGCCGTTATTTCTCCCGAGGACATTCAGGTCTACTGTATAAACATATGATGATGGCATCCTCTCGGGTAAAATATTCCGGAGGTAAAATAGTCCCCCATTCGGATCTCCGGGCGGGGACTACCCAAGAGGATGTGATCATCAGGAAAGACAATACTGGCATTCTACGGGTCGGAGCGGGGAATGTTAGATCCCTTAATCGAGTAGGAAAATTAGAAAATTTAAAAAGGGAAATGGATAGGTTGAAGTTAGATATATTGGGGATTAGTGAAGTTCGGTGCAGGATGAACAGGATCTCTGGTCAGGTGAGTACAGGATTATAAATACAAAATCAGTTGGGTGTATCACAGGAGTAGGATTGATAACGAATAAGAAAATAGGAATGCGGATTTAAACTACTATGACCAGCACAGTGATCGCATTATCATAGTCAAGATAGATACGAAACCAACACCGACAACAATAGTACAGGTTTATATGCCAACTAGCTCTGGTGATGATGAGGAAATCGAAGAAATATATGAGGAGCTAAAGGAAATTATTCAGATAATTAAGGGAGAGGAAAACTTAATTGTTATGGGAGACTGGAATTCGGTAGTAGGACAAGGAAGGGAAGGGGAGATAGTAGGTGAATATGGTCTGGGCAAAAGTAATGAAAGAGGAAGCCGCCTGGTAGAATTTTGCACAGAACATAATTTAGTTATAACAAACACCTGGTTCAAGAATCACAAAAGAAGGTTGTATACGTGGAAGAGACAAGGAGACACCGGGAGATACCAGATAGATTTTATAATGGTAAGACATAGATATCGGAACCAGGTTTTACAGTGTAAGACATACCCGGGGGCAGATATAGACTCTGAACAAAACTTGTTGGTTATGAACTGTAGGCTGAAACTGAAGAAACTACAAAAAGGTAGGAAAATAAGGAGATGGGACCTGGATAAATTGAAGGAACCTGAAGTTCTTAAGAATTTCAGAGGGGGCTTTAGGCAATAATTGACTGAAAAAGGAGAAAATAAAACAGTAGAGGAGGAATGGGTAAAATTGAGAGATGAAATAGTGAAGGTAGCAGATGACAAAATAGGTAGGAAGGAACACCTACAAAAAATTCTTGGATATCACAGGAGATACTAAATTTAATCGATGAAAGGAGAAAATATAAAAATGCAGTAAATGAAACAGGCAAAATGGAGTACAGACGACTAAGAAATGAGACTGACAGGAAGTGCAAAATGGCTAAGGAGGAGTGGCTAGAAGGCAAATGCAAGGATGTAGAAGAACGTATAAATAGGGGAAAAATAGATACAGCCTGCAGGAAAATAAAAGAAATATTTGGACATAAGAAAAACAGCTCTATAAATATCAAGGACACTGATGGAAAACCAGTTCTCAGCAAAGAAGGGAAAGCTGAAAGGTGGAAAGAGTATATAGAGGGGCTCTACAAAGGAAATGAACTTCGAGACGATGTTGTAGGAAAGGAAGAGGAAGTAGATCAAGAGATACTGAGAGATGAATTTGACAGAGCCTTGAAAGACCTAGGTCGGAACAAGGCCCCAGGAGTAGATGACATACCCTCAGAGCTACTAAAGTCTCTGGGAGAGCCAGCCATGACAAGACTATTTGACCTGGTGTGTAAGATGTATGAGACAGGCGAAATGCCCTCAGATTTTAAGAAAAATGTAATAATCCCCATTCCAAAGAAATCAGGCGCAGACAGTTGTGAAAATTACAGAACCATCAGTTTAATAAGTCATGGTTGCAAAATATTAACACGAATTATATACAGAAGGATGGAAAAGCTGGTAGAAGCCGACCTCGGGGAAGATCAGTTTGGGTTCAGGAGAAATGAAGGAACACGGGAGGCAGTACTCACTTTACGGCTTATCCTAGAAGATAGATTAAGAAAAGGCAAACCTACATTTCTAGCTTTTGTAGATTTGAAGAAGGCTTTTGACAATGTTGATTGGAATAAACTCTTTCAAGTTCTGAAGCAAGCAGGAGTAAAATATAGGGAGCGTAAGGTTATTTACAACTTGTACAAAAACCAGACAGCGGTTGTCAGAGTTGAAGGGCATGAAAGGGATGCAGTGGTTGGAAAGGGAGTAAGACAGGATTGTAGTCTTTCTCCATTGAGAAAGCTATAAAGGAAAGCAAGGAGAAATTTGGAGAAGGAATTAAAGTTCAGGGTGAAGAATTAAAAACATTGCGTTTTGCCGACGACATAGTAATTCTGTCAGATACAGCAAAGGACCTGGAAGAGCAATTGAACGGAATGGAGACTGTGCTGAAAGGTGCATATAAGATGAACAGTAACAAGAGCAAAACTAGGGTAATGGAGTGCAGTGTAAGAAAATCAGGTGATGCTGAAGGAATTAGATTGGGAACCGAAGCAATAAAGGAGGTAGATGAGATTTGTTACTTGGGCAGTAAAATAACAAATGATGGTCGCAGTACAGAGGATATAAAATGCAGAATGGCAATACGTAGAAAAGCGTTCTTGAAAAGGAGAAATTTTGTTAACATCGAATATTGATTTAAGCCTAAGGAAGTCCTTTCTGAAGGCATTTGTATGGCGTGTTGCCTTGTATGGGAGTGAGACATGGAAGATAAACAGTGCGGACAGGAAGAGAATTCATGCTTTTGAAATATGGTGCTACAGATGAATGCTGAAGATTAGGTGGGTGGATCGCAATGGGAGAAAAGCATTCTTGAAAAAGAGAAATTTGTTAACATCGAATATTGATTTAAGCCTAAGAAAATCCTTTCTGAAGGCATTTGTATGGAGTGTTGCCTTGTATGGGAGTGAAACATGGACGATAAGCAGTGTGGACAGAAAGAGGATAGAGGCTTTTGAAATATGGTACTACAGAAGAAGGCTGAAGATTAGGTGGGTGGATCGCGTAACTAATGAGCAGGTACTGAACAGAATTGGGGAGAAAAGAAATTTCTGGCATACCTTGACTAAAAGAAGGGATAGATTAGTAGGACACATTCTTAGACATCAAGGAATTGTGAATTTAGCATTAGAGGGAAGTGTGTGGGGTAAAAATCGCAGAGGAAGACCAAGAGATGTATACAGTAAGCAGAGTCAGACAGATGTAGGTTGCCGTTCTTATGTGGAGATGAAGAGGCTTGCTCAGGATAGGGTACTGTGGAGAGCTGCATCAAACCAGTCTCCGGACTGAAGACCACAACAACAACAACAACAGATCAAGATTTTTTCCCACTTTCTTTAGTGTGTAGTACAATCAGGCCGTTTTGGTTGTCACTTAGTCTACGTCTAATATGCATATACACCACGATGTGTGACTGTAGGTGAGTTGTCATTTATCTTAGGAAACAATACTTCATGCGAGAAACTCTGCCAACAATGTATAAAGTTAAGACCAATTCCTTAAACGTTCTTTCTGTAATAAATGTTTTACTGAAGTGTATATGTATATTTTTTATCTCTTGCGTATGCTTCATTCAAACTCTGTAAACTTTAAATATATGTTTAATTGTTCCAATTTTTCCTCCAATCTCAAAGCGTCACTGAAACCGTACGCACATATTTTACAATCATTTCAAATTTAATTTTTTTTTATTCTCACAAAAGTGAGCTGCGATTTACATCTATTATCAGACTATTTATAGCAATTTTACTGTATCACAATGATCCAGATGAACACCCGGAAATGAAAGTGAAAGTTAACTTCGTCGCGCTACGTGAATGACGCGCACTAAGCTTAGTAACAGAGAGATAAAGACTCAATAATTTGAAGATAACATCTAAGCACGCAGCGCGATGGTCGGTCACTTTCGATTCTCCACATGTTCCTGTTATTTCATCGCTTTGGACATTCAGTAAACTATATGTTCAAAGAAGCCTTCTGTACATATTAGAAGGTACACATGCGAATTTTAACACCAGATATCTCCGTAATGTATCACACCACTCTTGGCACTTCTTTCGATGGTTACTGTAACACTCTCACTGTTAAGAAATGAGTGAATGAAAAAGCAACTCGGCTGCCTCTGACTTCGAAATAAATGGGCGGTATTCAAAGAGTGCACCAGTTCCTCCAACTCCTGTAAGACGAATCACAGGTTTAGTGGGCTCCATTCTCTGGATTGAATTACATTTTCTCGCGATAAAACGATCGCATCTGTCTTTCTTTCAGCTCATTCCTTATCTCTGTTCCACTTTCAATCGCACCGGTGTCGTACTACAAATACTTTCTGGTGTCCATTCTTTAGGAACTGGTTGGCAATCGTGTGTTTTTATGTGTGTGTTAAAAATTATGTTCGTCAAATGTCAATAACTACGTGGGCGGATCAAAAAGTAAGTTGCACTTTCACGTTATGGCCAAGTCAACCAAGATCCGTTTTGAGCTTACCGAAAAGATGAAAGTCGTATAGCACTAAGTCGGGAGTACGAGAAGCGTTTGAAAAGTCCGTGCAAAAATAAAAGCTACTATCATGTTTGTGGAAAACCATTTTTATTTTTCAACATAGTCTCGTTTTAGACTTATATACTTCGTCCAACGCTGTTCTAATTCGTTGGTCCCTTCCGAATAATAGGAATTGTCCTGGCCTGCAAAATATCTACTAGTTTCTGGATTCGCCTCCTCGTTTGAATGGAATCTTCGTCCCGCAAGCCATTTCTTCAAACTGGGGAACAAATAGTAGCCCGAGGGAGCCAAGTCTGAAGAATAGGGTGGATGTGAAACTAGTCGGATGTCTATTTCCAACAATTTTGCCACCACAACTGCTGATATGTGTGCTCGTGCATTGTCGTGATGTAAAAGGGCTTTTTTGTGGGCCAATAGCCGACGTTTTTCTTGGAGGTCGGTTTTCATTCGGTCCAATAACGATGAATAATATGCACCTGTAATAGTTGTAACCTGTTCCAGATAGTCGATGATTATTATCCCTAGCGAATCCCAAAAGACCGTCGTCGTAACTTTCCGGCCTAAGGACTGATCTTCGTCCTTTTGGTGCAGTTTCACACTTGGTAACCCATTATTGTTCTTTGGTCTCAGGAGTAGCGTATCCATGTTTCATCCACAGTGACAAAAAGACGCTTAAAGTCCTGCGTATTGTTCCTCAACAGCTGCAAACCTTTTTCGCAACACTTCACACGATTCCGTTTTTGGTCAAGCGTGAGTAATCGCGGAAACCATCTCGCGGATAGCTTTCTCATGTCCAAATTTTTATAAAAAAATATTATGTAACCGTCATTCGAGATGCCTATAGCGCTAGCAATTTCACGTACCTTAACTCTTCTGTCATCCATCACCATATCATGGATTTTATCAATGATTTCTGGAGTCGTAACCTCCACAGGGCGTCCAGAACGTTCTGCGTCACTTGTGCCCATATGGCCACCCCTAAAATTTTGAAACCATTTATAAACTGTTCTTATCGAAGGTTCAGAGTCGTCACAATGTTTATCAAGCTTCTCATTAGTCTCCTGAGGCATTTTGCCTTGCATGAAGTAATGTTTAATCATTAAATAAAATTCTTTTTCGTCCATTCTTTGACAAGCATTTGATTCACATGAAAGCCAAACGCAAAGAAATAGACCAATATGGCTGAAACTTGGTGTGGGTTCTTTCCAAAGAACGTTTCAAACGATCATCGTATATTGTTACACATCCCACTTGAATCGCTACAGTAGTGGCACGTTTGCTAGCCTTCTGAGGAGTGACATTCATCTCTTCCGTAAGCTCAACACGGATCTCGATGGAAAACGATGGGGAGCTAAAAGCTATTGTCTCCGTGTAGTTATAAATCGCTGGAGGAGATTTCTATGCATCCGGAATCGAAAAGTTGGTTGATCGTTCCGAGAAATGTTTACAGACTCTTCGAGACTAGGTGGAAAAGTGTACTTACATTGTATGCTTTTGTATAGGTAGTTTAATAGACGACCATAACGTTGAAGTGACATGGCGGAGGTAAGCAGTTCTTAGCGACGACGACGTCTGTCGATACTCGTAGTACCTTCTGTCGGCTCCGCTCGCAAATGTATGGTACGTTGCGTTGTTGTCATGCATCTGCGTCACATTTCTCTACCCGAAGGGATGTCGGCTGGTTCTTGACAAGTCTCCCTCTCCGTTTATAGCACGTGAAGATGGGATTCATTTCTCAACACAAATCACGCATATAAAATATTTCTATAATTGATAGTGGATTACTGTCTTCAATTCCAACTTCTGTTAGTTAGTTTTACCCCTTTTCTGGAGAGCCTCAGGGCCCCGTCCACTCGCCCATTCTGTATCTCCTCTACTCCGCTGGTATGCCCCACCCACAGCCTCCTGTCCATCTCCTCCAATATGCCGACGACACCATCTTCCTTGCCCTCGTCCCCTGCTACACCCGACCGCAGTACCTTCTACAGTCCAACCTTTCAGGTACTCCACTTGGTGAAACCAGTGCCTTCTCTCCGTCAACCCTGGTAACCCACATTCAGTCATCATATGTCGTACCACTCCCTCCTTCTGCCAAATCGCTACGCGGAACCGCAAAGTTTTGCTGTCAGTTAGGAAGTATAAACAACTATGGCACACGATCGTACGTACTGTTGATTACATGTGTGTATTACACGAAATCTGAGAGGAAAACAGTTATCTTCCAGTATCGCAGCTAGTTGTAACAACACGCGTGCCTTCTGTGTGACGTATAGAGGACTTCACAAACGAATTTTGGAAACTACTTTGCGTTTTTGGCACAGTGTTTTAAGCTACGGACGACCGACACATTCATATCCACATTTCTTTTCTTATGGTTTCAGTAAACAAAGACAGCAATAAGAATTGAGATGCTGCAGTTCGGGAATATTGTCGGACGTTACTGACATATTCGAATGGAAAATGCGCATGTGTAACATGGAATTAATTCAGTTACAAGACAGGAAGCAAATTATCGACATTAGCCACTACTTAAAGTAAGCATCATCACACAAAGCGTCTTCTCACAAGAGCAAGTCGATAAATGTCTGGTGGTGCTACAGCGGCACACTCGCTTGAGTCACGCTACAACACTTATTCGTTGAGCGAGCAGACAAAACAGATCCTGTTCTAAACACTTTGTTATGAAGCACTAAAGGTTAATGTGCACCATGGTATTCGTAGCGATCGCTTGACTGTTCTGATTTCAATACAGTCAGAGGAAATACAACACCGATTGATAGTAGGATAAACACCTCAAAATATCAAGACTTTGCATGTGGGTGTTTAGAAGCCTGAGTGGTCAACATATGTATCCCTCACTTTTTGTCCTACATTTTTCGCAAAATGACTCCACTGTAACAGCATGTGCCTTTCAACTATAGAACACTCATGAGTCAAAATACCGTTAGAAACACGTTCGTATTAATGATTTAGATTTGCTGTTTCGCATATCTGGCATTCGTAGCTACTGCGGTAAGTTTCTATATCAAGCGGCAAAGGATTCCATTCACTTTATTCCCACAATTTTTACTACTGTAGCTGTAAGAGGACCCTGACTTTTGCATTCATAACGCGTCTTAGTCCGTGGACCATCGGCGAGGATGTTCTGACTCCTGGAAATTTCACTCACAAGGAGGGGTGCGATCTTTCCCTCAACGATTGGACCTCATTGAGTTTTTTTACTGTGTAATGCTTATTACTGACCAGAGTAGATCGCGAGATGGATTTCACCGATTTGGTTCAAATCCTGCGAGAGACGGGAGCAGACGAACCTTTCAAATTCCCAAACTACCCTGTCCGAGTTGGCCAAAGGTAAATCGAATACGGTCGCGAAAGTTTCCCACATATAAGCAGGTGCTATATAAGCTGCTTATTGAGTCCCAGGTTCCGTCGAGTGTGAGCAGTGTACGGAACAAGCGCTTGAATTGCAGATTTTGTGGCCCAGGTTCGAATCCCGGTACTTCTTACAATTTTGTTCATTTTATATTACCCCCCGCAATGTTAAACTTTTAACTATCAAATTTAAATTTATTAAACGTTTCAGTGATCCACGAAAGTGGATGTCAAAAGGAGACTCAATAAAAATACATTCTAGCGTACGTCATCAGTTCAGCGCTCCTGTTTCCACACCAATGATTCGATACACTTGGTATGCACAAAAAATCAACAGTGAAAAGTCATTTACTTAAAACATTGAATGAAGTACGCTATTAGCAGAAGCATATTTCTGATAAAATTTCTTGCTTAAACTACGTTGAAGAAAGTCTGCGTAGTGTGAAGTTTATGTTTCTCTGACGATGAATACCCTAAGAAATATAACATCGGCATATAAATACCTGCTACAATTTTTGGAGATCATCCAAATTGGATTATTAAATAAGGTGTATTACTTAGTTATATCGAAACGTAATATATCAATTATGCAATGAAATTTCATAATCAGTAGTTAAAACTGCAAGGGCTAATATAACAGAAGAAAAATATTTTGGAATGGGCGGGTTTCGAAACCGTGCTGTTTCATTCTAAAGCTAATCGCTTAGCCATTACTTAACACCGATATCAGCAATACTGATACTCAAGGTTAGTTGATTTTGCGTGTATTTGTAGTTAAAAAATTTTGGCAAACTTTTCTCGTTTACTATGACTTTCATAGGGGTGATATTATAGGAATTTAAAAGATTAATATTCGTGTTTCTTCTCGCACAGTTTGGGCCAAGTAAGTGAGACCCCCGTCCAGCAATCTCTAGTGTTGACACTTTTAATACGCAAGCACATAATCGGCAATCATCAGCCTTTGTAGAGATAATCGCATTCGAAAATTGTCTTTGTAGCTATTACACTCATGGTATGTGCTTATCAACTTTTGAACGCACATAAAGGCAGTGTTTTTCAGTATGCACTTATTTCAGCTAATAAACGCACATAAAGGCAGTGTTTTTCAGTATGCACTTATTTCAGCTAATAAACTGTGGCTACTACAATCTGTGATATTTATAAATGCATACGATATGTGCCCTAAAACCCACTTTTAAGGAAATTCTTTATGTAAAAACATGATCAAAAAATTATCTGTCTGTGGAACAAATTTACGCTATGACTCATAGATCTCTGTTGCATTTTTCCGGTGGCAATGATAAACTCCTCAGAACATCTCCACAAAAATAGACTGTATATTTCGTTCAGTCATCCAAAGGTTATGTTTAAGTAATCATATGAACTGGCTAAGTGAAGAGTTAAAACCTTTTGATACTTTACTCGCTTCAAAAGTAGTTACTGGACAGAAAAGTTACGTATGTGAGATATACGGACTGTAACTTGTCTTCTCGTACACTCGTGCAAATGAGTGTAAATTAAAAAACTAACTGGCTGTTTGGACCTCGTCATACGCATCTGCGCATTTACGCCGACCAACACAATCTTGTGCATTGCCGTTTTTCGAACCTCTGCAGGAACGTAAGTCTACTATCTATTCAGGAGTGACAGACTTGGAAACCACGCACACTTTTGAGGAAAAACCGCGTTTTTGGATTCTGCATAGTAACTGAAACCCGCCGGTGTGTAATTGTGTCTTACTACATCAGCGTTCGAATCTTTTAATTCTCTAATGTTTCTTTAATTGTCTGCTTATTTTCACACAGTAAGGCTCTTGCTACGATGAAGAAACAACAAAAGTCGTCTCAGGCTCGATATTACCCACGTTAATCTACCTCCTTGGGTTCGCTGTTCGCTGTATCAAATTAATGCCTGATTCTTCGAAAAGATGGCTGACTTCATTCTAAGGTGATTGATCAGACGTTTACTTCCTGCATGATGTATTCGCAGTTGACAAACTCACTCCAAAAGATCTTAACCTTTGGGGATGCCAAATGGCGAACATCGGGATCGCCATTATTCGGAATTCTTGACATCGTACTACCATTTGAAATGAAACTGGATTACATTAAACCACTACTGATTTGAATGTCATAGAGATTTCATATTGCTAATATTGTTTACCCAAGAAACGTACTTTTGTGTCGTTATTGAAAGATACTGAATAAAAATATAATTCTGGGTTGGATACGATAGTTTAAAGGAAAACATTTGATGCAACAAAATTCTCTGTTACTCATATTTCATTTCGTATTATCAATATAGTTTCATGCTTACGGAATAATCAGTGAGTGACAACAATAATTTCCTCAGGATGTTTGCTATACAGATTATTACTCAATTATCATGTGAGTTTGTTTTTGTTACGTGAACAACATAATGAGCCACATTTCAAAATAGAAGAAAAGTGTGAAAAAATTAGTAACCGAACTATCTCAATTCCCATCTGGTGAGATATAATACATAAGCTTTTCTTTAAGCATAGTTTTGTTCTCTGCACGTTCATTTGACATAATCGTATCTGGTATTATAATGGCCCGATATGGTGTCGAATGCCTACCATTAAGTATTTTAATAAGGAATGGACAATGGATCACTTAGATGCAGCTGTGGAAGTTCACAATCACTTCTCTCAATTGGTAGTTTTTGGATACATTTGCTGTTATTACGTTTCTGTATTACATGTGAAATTTATAAAATTCATGCCCACTGTATCCTACAGATCTAGTTTTTCTTTTTCTTTGGGTACCGTTAGAACATTGGTTTCAAGGTCGATCAACTATTGCAACTATTGCAACAGTACCATTACTCTGAGGGAAACTTTAATTTGTGGTAACACAGGTGTCTTATGTTTGTTAAATTTATGCTGATATCTCCTTGCAACATCAACCGGAAGAGAACCAGTGGAAATGAAGTATAGAATGATATATTCACTCTCGAAAATACCATCAGCGATCTGCCGCACCAAACGGTAGTCTTTATACCACGAACGAGGCTGTGGGCGGGAACATGCACGCGATTGCTCTGAATATCATGGTGTACTGCAACTCTTAAGAATGTGTTTAGAACAGGATCTGTTTTGTCTGCTCGCTCAACGAATAAGCTGGCTCAACGAATAAGTGTTGTAGCGTGACTCCAGATAGTTTGCTGGTGTAGCACCCACTACACATTTGTCGACGTGCACTTGGGTGGTGTAGGTTACTTTCAGTAGTTGCTAATGTCGATAATTTGCTTCCTTGTAATTCAATTACTGCTAAGATACGCATGCACATTTTCCATTCAAATGTGTCAATAACGTCCGACAATAATCACGGACTGCAGCATTTCAATTCTAATTGCTGTCTTTGTTCACTGAAACTATTAGAAAATAAATGTGGAAATGAATGTGTCGGTGGCGAATAGCTTAGAACGCCATGGCTAATTCGCAAAGCAGTTTCTAAAATCAGTTTTCGATGTCGCCTTCACGTCGCAAAGAAAGCACGCGTGTTGTTACAACTAGCTGCGATACTGGAAGATAACTTTTTTCCTCTCAGATTTCGAGTCAGGTACACGTGTTATCGACAGTATGTACTACCGTATCCCCTAGCTGTTTATACAACCCAAGAGGCAGATAAACGTTGCGATTAGGCGAGGGATTTAGAGAGTTCTGTCGACTGTACCTTACCAAATGTTCAAATGTTTGTGAAGCTTATGGGACTTAAATGCGGCCCATAAGGCCCTAAATTGACAAACTACGTGTAAGCTAACTTATACTAAAGACGGCACAAACATCCATGCCCAAGGGAGGATTCTAACCCCCAACGGAGAACGGCCTCGCGCATCGGAGCATAGCACCTCAATGCGCTCTGCCACTCCTCACTGTAACTTATTGCCCATGATCGTCTATCTGCCTTACCCCCACCCTCAAATACCGCGATCGTTCCCTTTCCGGGAATCCTCACCTCAACCTCCTGATCCTCCCGTCCGTCTGGACACACGGCGTTCAAGCTTGCACTATCCTGTATACCCTTCGTTCCATGATGCGTCCTGTCAACTTCATCCCGCCTCAATCTCCACCTCCCCTACCTAATAGAAATTCTTTTAAATTTTGAAATGACACTTGGTACCATTCCCCTTCCATGGCGGTCCTTTTACGATTTCATCACCATCCACAATCGTTTGAAGTTCTTGGAGCATATCCGTGTCCTTTATGTCACCCACGAGTTCGATGTGCCACGACCCATTGGTTTATCCCATCCTCACCCATTCGGGACCTCTGTCATCGCTACACCACTCCATCCCTCCCACCCTTCACCTCCATACGATCCACATCCTTTCCAAGTGTTGCTTCCCCCACATTTCCCTTCCGGATGACAACCTCAGTTCCGATATCTAACCAGTTCTGACCCTCTCCCTTCATTCGTACATGCAGCGACCCCTATCCCCCCCTCTCCTCCTTCCTCTCGTTTGGCTTCCCCTCCCCTACCGCTGGAATAATTGCGTTTCCGCTCCTTCCTCATTTCTTCACCAGCTGCTTACGTGCTTTTCCCTCCTGGGGTAAGGTTTTACCAAGTGAATCCTCCAGAAGTATCGCCTGAGGACCTTTAATAGTACTCTGTCTCCGTAACGTGCAAGTGACTGTGCTAACCTTCTTGTTTTCAGACATCATTCCTGAATTTAGACTTACTCCACAGATTTTAATCATACTGTGTTGTAATCTCCGAACCATCATCACATCAGTGTTGCAATTCTACATTTATATCTTCTTCTGAATGTCATATAAACCTTTTTAACTTGTAATACTATTCGGCTGAAGAGCTGCGTACGATGCTGCTGCCAGCATGCCTATTCCAGACAATGGAATTCAGTGAAGAAAAAAACCTAGTGGAGCGGATTTATTCAATCTACGTAATGCCTATCACTGTCTACTAAAATTGAATTCCGTAAAGAGTTTCGTAATCAAAAGATGTTCAAATGTTTGTAACCCTATGGGACCAAACTACGTTTGTCATCAGTCCCTAGTCTTACAAACTACTTCAACTAAGTTACAGTAATCTAAGGACATCACACTCATTCATGCCCAAAGGAGGATTCGAACCTCCGACGCGGGAGGCCGCGCTACCGTAACGTGGCGCTCCAGACCGCACGTCTACTCCCGCGCGGCGTTTCGTAATCGTATTGCCCATGCTTCTAGCTTCGACTAACATTCGGCGCTGAAAGTCTCAATACCCATTATGGAAACATAACTGATCCTTTTCACACGATTCAGCAGAGTACAAATAACACTTCTACAGTGCACAGCTCAATTACACCTTGTGTACACGATAAGTCCATGATCTACGTGTCCGCATATCCTGACTTATCAATCAGTGTAAGAGCTTTGCATTCAGTACGTCAGATTTGTCTCGAGTAATCAGTGTCTGTACCCTTCAGTAAACGTGTTTAGAGCAGTAAAATACTTTAAACCTTTGTTTGCCACGGTGCAGTGGCCAAGCGCTTTAAGGCCCTTTGCTACGATCCGTGCGGTTGCTCGCCGTCCGAGGTTCGAGTCCTTCCTCGGGCATGTGTATGTGTGTGTATTGTCGCCGGCGGCGGTGGCCGAGGAGACTGAGGCGCTCCAGTCACGGTCTGCACGGCCACTACGGTCGTGGTTCGAATCCCCCCTCGGGCATGGATATTTGTGCAGTCCTTAGTATAAGGTAGTTGATAAGTAGTTTGTAAGTTTAGGGACTGATGACCTTTGTCCTTATAAGTTTGTTTAAGTAGACAGAAAGTGTAGGGACTGATAACCGCAGCAGTTAACTCACTTATATTCACAACTAGCAGAAAACCCGTCATTGATCATGTATTTATTTATCTATTCCTGCCATTTTCAGGTACATTTTCATTCGTATTAGGGCTGTATGTCTGTAAAATGTCTTGCGAATACAATATTTAGTAAAAAAGTAATAGATTAAAACTTGTTGCGTGATGTGGCGTTTTTCCATGAACGTTAAGGTTCATGTGCTCATTTCTCATGGACTACGTGTCGTACTGTGATACAATTTAGAAGGTACACTCAACCATATGTGTGTATACTGTCTGTAAAATTTCCTGCGGCTGCAATTTGTAGTGTAGAAATTACAAATTGTAACGTCATTCCGAATGCCGTAGTGGAAAAGTAGTAAGCGAGAAACGTCCTTCCTTTCAACGACACTACGTGTCGTATGTGATTCTTAACCTTGCAGCAATTGTTATCTCACGGTAAGGAACGTGTTTACCAAATTTGGTCGAAATCGGTCCAGTGGTTTGAGACAAAATGGGCAGTAGAGTTGCTAAATGCAGCAGTTTTTCACGCATCTCATTGTTTATAACGTCATATCTAGTGAACTATGTATCGTACGTGATTCTTACACTTACGGCAACCGTCCTCATAGATTGAAGCTTAAGTGTGCAAAATTTGATAAAGATTGTAAGAAAACTGTAGATTTTTATGCAACACGTACACACAAACAAACATGTGGACACTCTGCTCTATACAGGGTGTTACAAAAAGGTACAGCCAAACTTTCAGGAAAGATTCCTCACACACAAAGAAAGAAAATATGTTAGGTGGACATGAGTGCGGAAACGCTTAATTTCCATGTTAGAGCTCATTTTATTACTTCTCTTCAAATCACATTAATGATGGAATGGAAACACAGAGCAAAAGAACGTACCAGCGTGACTTCAAACAGTTTGTTACAGGAAATGTTCAAAATGTTCTCCGTTAGCTAGGATACATGCATTACCCTCCGTCGCATGGAATCCCTGATGCGCTGATGCAGCCCTGGAGAATGGCGTATTGTATCACAGCCGTCCACAATACGAGCACGAAGATCAAATGTTCAAATGTTTGTATAGTTTATGCGACTTAACTACGGGGTCATCAGTCCATAAACTAACAAACTACTTACGAACTAGCTAACACTAAGGACGGCACAAATATCCATGCCCGAGGGGGGATTCGAATCCCCGACCGTAGTGGCCGTGCAGACCGTGCAGACCGCGGCGAGCACGAAGAGTCTTTACATTTGGGACCGGGGTTGTGTAGACAAGAGCTTTCAAATGCCGCCATAAATGAAAGTCAAGAGGGTTGAGGTCAGGAGAGCGTAGAGGCCATGGAATTGGTCCGCCTCTACCAATCCATCGGTCACCGAATCTGTTGTTGAGAAGGGTACGAACACGTCGACTAAAATGTGCAGGAGAACCATCGGGCATGAACCACATGTTGTGTCGTACTTGTAAAGGCACATGTTCCAGCAGCACAGGTAGAGTATCCCGTATGAAATCATGATAACGTGCTCCAGTGGGCGTAGGTGGAAGAACATGGGGCCCAATCAAGAAATCACCAACAATTCCTGCCCAAACGTTCACAGAAAATCTGTGTTGATGACGTGAATCGAGAAAATACAGTACATACTAACGAAACAATTGGGTAGTTTGACAATTGTCTGCACGAATTATTTCAATTTACATTTAAAGAGAAATACTAAAATGAGCTCTAACATGGAAATTAAGCGTTTCGGGACACATGTCCACATAACATATTTTCTTTCTTTGCTTGTGAGGAATGTTTCCTGATAGTTTGGCCGTACCTTTTTGTAACACCCTGTATATTAGAAGGTAATTGGTTATTTTTTTTTATTTTTTTTTTATTTTTTATTTTATATATATATATATATTTTAACAAGCATTTGTGTACAGCTAAGTAGCGATGTGACAGTAGGTAAAAAGCTACAGATCTGACGGGTGTGCTTGTTGTACAGAGGGCCGCGGGCGGGAGTGCGGCGCTGAGGAGTTCCGCTGCCAGAGCGGGCAGTGCGTGCCGCGCCGCCACGTCTGCTTCAAGTCCGGCCAGGACCGCAGCGGCTGCGCCGACGGCTCACACCTGCTGCACTGCGGTAAGCCGCCGGCTACTCTGCTCTCCAGGGGAAAGCTTTGGCGCACACGAAGACGCACAGACGGGAAACCTCTGTAAGAGACTGGAAAGTTACCCAAGTTACTCCAATATTCAAGAAAGGCAATAGGAGTGATCCCCAAAATTACACGCCTATCTCATTGACGTCGATTTGCAGTAGGATTTTGGAACATATACTTTGTTCGAATATTATGAACTACCTCGAAGAGAACGACCTATTAACCAGTAGTCAACACGGATTCAGAAAGTATCGCTCTTGCGAAACACAGCTTGCCCTTTATTCACATGAAGTGTTAAGTGCCATCGACAAGGGATCTCAAATCGATTCCATATTTCGGGATTCCCGGAAGGCTTTTGATACTGTACCCCACAAGCTGCTTCTAATGAAATAGTGTGCTTATGGAATATCTTCCCAATTGTGCGATTGGATTCACGATTTCCTATCAGAAAGGACACAGTTCGTTGTAATTGACGGTAAGTCATCGAGTAAAACAGAAGTGACATCTGGCGTTCCACAGGGAAGCGTTATAGGTCCCCTACTCTTCCTCGTGTTTATAAACGATTTAGGAGACAATCTGAATAGCTCCCTTAGACTGTTCGCGGGTGATGTTGTCGTTTATCGGTTAGTGAAGTCAACACAGGATCAAAAGCAACTGCAAAGCGATTTAGACAAAATTTCTACTTGGTGCGAAAATTGGCAATTGACACTAAATAAAGAAAAGTGTGAAGTAATACACATGACCACTAAAAGAAATCCGCTGAACTTCAATTACACGATAAATCAGTCAAACCTTAAGGTCGTAGATTCTACCAAATACCTATGAGTTACAATTACGAACAACTTTGACTAGAGAGAACACATAGAAAATATTGTGGGGAAGATGAACCAAAGGTTACGTTTCATTGGCAGAACGCTTCGAAGATGCAGCAGCTCCACCAAAGAGACTGCCTACATCACACTTGTGCGTCCTCTCCTGGAGTACTGTTGCCCCTTGTGGGACCCTCACCAGGTGGGACTGACGGAAGATATTGAGAAGGTTCAGAGAAGGGCAGCTCGTTTTGTTTTATCACGTTACGGGGGGAAAGCGTTACGGAAATGTTGCACGAATTGCGGTGGAAATCATTAAAGGAAAGACGTTATTAATTGCGGCGTGATATGTTTGCGAAGTTTCAATCACCGACTTTTACTTCTGAATGTGAAAATATCTTGCTAGCACCCACCTACTTAGGGAAACATGACCATCCCAATAAAATAAGAGAAATCAGATCGAAAACGGAACGATTTAGGTGTTCTTTCTTCCCGCGCGCTATTAGAGAATGGAACGGTAGAGAAAAGTTATGAAAGTGGTTAAGGAACCCTCTGCCAGGCACTTAAATGTGATTTGCAGAGTATCGATGTAGATGTAGATGAAGAAGAGCCGGTTGCCATGACGTACGGTCGAATGATTTTCATCAGTTCCGTCATACGGCACACGATGGTGCTGGTGCGACATAATTGGCCAGGTAGCAGGCAGCGGGTAGGGGACATTCCTACCAATACTTACCCCCTAAAGCCGGCGTTATACAACAAGTTACACCGGAAAACATTCCTCCCCCTGATTTCGCACTACCCTGAATTAGGCATTTGCAAAAGCAAACCACGTGATATCTGCTTTCGCATAACGGAACTACGAGAAAACATTGCGATATTAGATTTTTGGGTGAGGGGGAGTGGGGAGGAGGGGACGTGTGTTTAGTTTCTGTATGTGTTACGCCACAGAGTAACATATACAGAGGGGAAGCCCCCTCCCTCTAAGCCACTGCAGGACAGTTTGCTTGTAGTTCCGTCAAATCAAATGTTTGTATAGCTTATGCGACTTAACTACGGGTCATCAGCCCCATACTTAGTGAACTAGTTGGTAATAAATACGGCACAAACATCCATGCCCTAGGGGGGATTCGAACCCCCGACGGGGAACGGCCTCGCGCATCGTAGCGTACCGCCTCAATGCGCTCGGCCGCTCCTCCGCGGCTGTAGTTCCGTCAGACGGCATAATATTTTAGATGGCTCACCAGTTTAGTTCCGATAGACTAAACAAGACACGTTTCTGCAAATGCCAGTACCGTGGTGGAGATTCAGAGGGAGATATTTCTTCTGCTCTTACGTGTTATTCTAGCCGTAAGACAGACATAGCAGAGGGGAGCTGCAATATCTGCTTCGAGGCCATGTTTGTTTGTAATCCTATGGAGCTTAACGACGTATTACTCCCTGGATTTACAAACTGCTTAAACTAAGAACGACAAATACACCCATGCTCGAGGGAGGACTCGAACCTCCGACGGGAAACTGTTGCTCGCACCGTAGCAAGGCCAGCATGTGACGGATCTGACGGATCTGTTGAAAACACTCCATTCCGCGTCAACGGGCTCTTATGTAAGGTTTTCGTCTATATATCTTTACTAGATGAAAACCCGGCGTTGCTCGGGTATTTATTTATTTATTTATTCAAGCTTCGAGTTACTACTTTCCTATCCCTTCTCTCTCTCTCTCTTTATCTCTGTTCAACTCCTTTTTTTTCTAAAAATATGTTATATTTATAAGAAAAAAAATTAAGGAATAAGGCTGCCTTGCAGAATATACAAAATTATAAGCGCAGTATCCAAACTAACAAAGCTACTCATCAAGGTACAAATAATATGTAACATTAATTTAATTCAAAACTTCATTATAAACAAATGGTTAGTTGTCCAGGAGCTAGTATGAATTAATTCTTTGGGTTTCACCTGAAGCCATATGAAGTTGTCCACATGAAGCCACATGAAGTTGTCCGTATGAGAAACATGGAGATGTGAAATCCACTTCAGAATATTTAATAGATTGTAGTTAAAATGTATATCAGTCGGAAATAATGCGTATCCGGTGGTTGCCCACTGTTTCATTCTCTTCCTTTCCCTGTAGCGCTATAGAAGTCCATTGCTTTCGCCTCCAGCCGTGTATTAAAGCATGGTGCATGATGTGACAGGTTGTACATGATCTTATATTTATTGAATTAAATGTTTTGCAGTTGTATAATTATGTAGGTATATACTCATTTGAATAAATGCTGTACGTCTGTAAACTCTGTTACGAGTACAGTTAGTAGTAAAGAAGTAACAGATTAAAACCTGATGTGAGATTGAGCGGTTTTCCGCGAACGTTACGGTTTATGTCCTCATATGTCATGATCTATATATCGTATTGTCATACAATTCCAAAAGTACATTCAGCTGAATGCCATAGATTTACTCCATGAACAGCGAAAAATTAGTAAGCGAGAAACTTTTTTGTTTTCATCATTTTGATGTGGTTCTAGCGAGAAAATGTTTAATAAAAGTTCAAAATTATGTTTGAAATTTGTTGCAAGTCGCTAAGTACGGTCCTTCTCATGTAGTGTATTTATAAAGTCTCGTCGCATATGTGTTAATTTTTTGAACCTCCAATTGATTACGAAATATATCCTGCACCATGTGTCTTATGTGGTTGTTACACCGACAGCATTGATACATCACGGTAATTTCCTTGAAATCGATCCAGTGGTTTAGGAGGAAAAGTCCAACATTTTCGTTTGATGCAGAAGTTTTTTGCGCATCTCATTGTTTATGACGATATATCCCGTGAAAATGCGTTATACGTCATCCTTACGGCGTCCGTCCTCTTGGATTAAAGCTTACGTGTGCAAAATTTCATAACGATTGGAACAAAACGGTAAATTTGTAAACAATACGTACACACATTCAAACACATGGATACAAAGATCTGATGCTGTGATTACAGGATACTAACTATACGGCGCAACGAAATTAAATGGGACCTTCCAGAAACCTCATAAAATTCACCCACTGTGAATCACAATTTAGAAATGTAGCTGAAAAGTCCTTACAGCATTCCTTTGTGTGGTGAAAAAGCCTATACCCCTGCGACATAATCCTTGGCTTCAGTGACACTTCAAACAGGATATGTCGATGCTTCTAGAAAAAAAAATCGCAATTCATTTCAGGTTTAAGGGGGGGAGGGTTAATGATTTCAAATTAACACCGAATTTGACCGTAATTCTGGTGAACGTCACCGTCGAAGTATCACCACAGGGGGAGTTCTTCACGCTCCGTGTTACCCACGTTTCAGCCCTTCTTCGCAGATGCACAGTTTTGTTCATCTCTTCACAAACTTCCCTGTAACCGATTTCTACAGCCACAGTCGTTTTTGAACTACAGTATTTCATGCCAGTAGTGTTTCCTACCTTCAGGTACTACTGCAGGACCGGTACCTTGATGGGCATTGAAATGGCTTATACTTCAGTCCCTTAACAGCACGTGCGCGGTTGGCGCCGAATATCTTGCTTAAGAAGGCAGTCTTAGAGTTGATGATAATGCTGATAATATGGGAAGCAGTGCGTTCAGTAGCGAGGTTTTCAGCGTCCGGATTCAGGAGAGTACACCAAAACAGGAGTCGAAGAGAGGCATGAAAGCAGAATGGAAAAAAATTCAGACATACCATGCGAATACCTACACTAAAACAATGAAATTCAGTCTCAGAATTGTAGCTTTCAGTAAAAGGAACATTGTGAAAAGTAATGAAAATTGAAAAAAAAAAATTAATAAAATGAAATTAAACGTGGCTGATGGTCACAGTTCCGCTGACAAACAGACTTGCATTTCGTGGTTCTGTGGGCTTTGAAATTCGGCTGCTGGGGGGTGGTCTTTAACATTCCAACATCTTGAATGAAACTTTCACTCTGCAGCGGAGTGTGCGTTGATATGAAACTTCCTGGCAGATTAAAATTGTGTGCCAGAACCAGGACACGAACCTGGGACCTTTGCCTTCGCGGGCAAGGGCTCTACCACTGAGCTACCCCAACACGACTCATGGCTCCCCCACACAACTTCAATTCTGCCAGTACCACGCCCCCTACTTTCCAAATTTCACAGAAGCCCTCCTGCGAAACTTGCAAGACTAGTAGTCCTGGTAGAAAGGATATGGTGGAGACAAGGGTTAGCCACAGCCTAAGGGATGTTTCCAAAATGAAACTTTCACTCTGCAGCGGAGTGTGCGCTGATATGAAACTTCCTGGCAGATTAAAATTGTGTGCCGGAAGCGGGACTCGAGCCTGGGACCTTTGCCTTTCGCGGGCAAGCGCTCTACCACTGAGCTACCCCGACACGACTCACTGCTCGCCCACACAACTTCAAATCTGCCAGTACCTCGCCTCCTACATTCCAAACTTGTGAGGCGGCATCGTGAGTCGTGTCGGGGTAGCTCAGTGGTAGAGCGCTTGCCCGCGAAAGACAAAGGTCCCAGGTTCGAGTCCCGGTTCCGGCACACAATTTTAATCTGCCAGAAAGTTACATAGCAGCGTACACTCCGCTGCAGACTGAAAGGTTTCATTCTGGAAACAGCCCTTAGGCTGTGGCTAAGCCATGTCTCCACCATATCCTTTCTTCCAGTAGTGCTAGTCTTACAAGTTTCGCAGGGGAGCTTCTGTGAAGTTTGGAAAGTAGGAGGCGAGGTACTGGCAGAATTTAAATTGTGTGGAGGAGCCGTGCGTCTTCTCGGGTTAGCTCAGTGGTAGAGCCCTTGCCCGCGAAAGGCAAAGGTCCTAGGTTAGAGTCCCGGTTCCGGCACTCAGTTTTAATCTGCCAGGGAGTTTCATTCCAACATCTTGTTGTACATCTAATATTAAGACCGTGGCCGCTAGTGTGGCGAAATTAGTGGTCGCCTGCCAGTGGCGACTGCGCTGACTCAGGCGTCGGGTGGAGCGCGCCACTGCAGCGAGCGGCCGGTCCGGTGTCAGAGGACCCAGCCATGTTGAACGATGGCTGACGTCGGGCGTTGGTGAGCCTCCTGTGAGCGCGAGGGTGGCAGCAAGTGAGGTCGGCGGTACGAACGGCTCCGTATCGCAACTCTGCCGGCGTCCTGCTATCGTCTGTTGTGGAGACGTGCGGCGAGCGGCACAGACAGTGCGCGCTACCGCTGACCTCCGCACTGAGGACGTGTGGCGCAGACTGGACGGCGTGTTACCGTCCTACTTGCCACCTACCGATGACAAGCTGGCCGGCGCTCTTTAAATACGTCAACCCCGTGCTCAGTTCGTCATTGCGACCTTCCAGATCGGGTCAGTGTCTCCAGGGTTGATATCCGCGTGCCGCTTGGTCATGTGTCGGAACCTTCTGGCACGGGTCGATGCCTTCTGGGTTGGTGAGAGCGCGCAGTTTGGTCACGCGGCCGGAGCATCTGTTAATGTAGGCCGCTGACACTGCTATGTGACTGACTGGCTTCTGTCACGCGCTTTCGTTGTGCCACCGTGCTGGATACTGTAACATACCTACTGGTTCTTTTACACTAAATAATTTACACTGTAATTTACACTTTGCGTTACTATTTGCTTGAAAATCCTTATACCACTGCAGGTCAGCGATCAAAGAAATACATCATCCAACCATCCGTCCAGCGTAAAAGCTTAGGCCAAAGTCCACGCAAATCACAAAATTTTAAACGTTGCCTATTCATCAGCTAAAACAGAAAGGAGATCATGACAAATATCAATCTCCACCCTCCCATGATGTAAAAGGGTTGAAATTCAGTGTATGGTGATTTGCGAACCATAGGTATCACGGATCCGCGGGAGGGGTGGGGGTGGGGGATACTCAGCGGAATAAAAAATGCATGCGTAAGGGGGGGGGGGGGACAGTGTCAGTGTCGCTTGCGTGACCGGCAAGAGGATTGCCAGTGTCGGACACTTGGTTTCACCAACCGAAGCTTATTATCCGTCACTGCCAACCATTGTTCATCTCACTACTGCATCTGCATGCATGGGACTTGCCTAAAGTGCCGCTTGTTAGCTCAATCGGCTTGTTCATATTCCTGAATCCTCAAATGCCCTTGCACCCAGCAAACTACTCTTTCTTCTCCCGCCGTTGAAGGAAGTATAGTTTTTCATCATCTGTTGTATCTTCTCAGCTGTGTGTACGTTGTGTGCAGGTAAGAAGTCGACTGTGGTGAACACGCCGCACCCCTCCAGTGCCTTCATCATAACCTTGAAGCTCTGTTGCGAATGCAATAATTATTGAGAGGAATACGGAACATAGTGGAATAGCCAACGCAGTCCTCTTACTTTTAACCATCAGTGTACACCAATGTAAAATCGTGACAGCTGTCTAAAGGTGCTGTCATTTTTAAAAGACGTTATCTTGAAATGCCGTGCACCGCAGTCAAGTGTTGTCATTCTGAGATTAAATCCGCTTTGACTACAAACAGCTTTTATTTATAAAGCACTGCCGCATGACCACTGCTTAAAAATGTTCAAATGTTTGTAGAACTTATGGGATTTAACTACGGGGTCATCAGTCCCTCAGCTTACAAACTAATGAACTAGCTACGACTAAGGACGGCACAAATATCCATGCCCGAGGGGGGATTCGAACCCCCGACCGTAGTGGCCGTGCGGACCGTGACTGGAGCGCCTCAGTCCCCTCGGCCACCGCGGCCGGCCCACTGCTTACACATGCCACGGTTTTGTCCGCCCTCCACCACCAGAATATTAAATATGACTACCGTAACAGAGCTCATAGTTTCATCGGTTTAACGAGAATGAGAACGTTAGATAGCATTCAAAAATTTTTAAGCATCTGATGTGAACGCTGGCAAGTTGCTAAACAGCACACATGTTTAAAAAAAGGTTTAAGCACCTGGTGGTAAGTCTATAGGATGCGAAACCGGTTGTGATTTTTAAATGAAAGCTTCATTTTATCTAAATGATAGTTTTTCTAACTTTTCCGATTCACTCGTACATATACCAATGTTGCACCGTCTCATGATAATCCAATAGGAGAATGCAAATGTGTACAACTCAGAAGCCACCTACACTTGTTCTTATTTCGGATCAGGTTCAAATTTCGTTGTACTGTTTTGAACGATAGGTATTGATTCTGCCCCGCATGCCAGATCAAAAATTATACTCCTGCCTCAGCCCAAATGGGTGTGAATACGTTCCGTGTGGTTTCAGTCCCACTACATCCTTAGACCCTTGTCTACGGACAGCAAGTGTACAATCTGCACTTATTAATAAGGTCAACCTGTAAATCCGTGCACTGGACGCAGAAATGTGTGGGAATCAACGCGCCAGCGGAAGGTATGGTTTCATATACGCCTTTTCTTTTTTTCTTCTTTCCCAATCCCAGAGGCTTCTTGTGTCGATTCTACGTGGTCTGAAATATTTTCCGCGATCACCTGTAAGTACGGTGGGTGCTGCTGGGTTGGGACGATCTTTCCATCGTAAATGCCAGCTTTGGTCAGTATTATGCTCAAATTGGTACCACTGTACCATCATCATCAACTCACCTTAATCCTCATATGAAATTCTGAGCTACCTTGCGGTCCTCAGCTTGCTATTTTAAGCGTAGTTAGGGCAAGGATGAAATCACAGGGCCCCGTACTTTTGCATAAATACAGATATTTTTGGGTAGTTTTGAGGCAAATTTCAAACTTCTGCATCACTGTGGGTGGAAACGTGGCCCTTTACGTTTGTTGCTAATTGTAGTTATCTTTCGTACGAACCGATTTCAAATCAATGGTTCAGTGTCAACATTTTTCCACCTCCCATGATACCGTGAATTGGAAAAGTTTTTTATTATTTTGTCTTTACTTTTCAATATCAACGCTATAATATTTTTGTAGATCACTACTATTACAAAGGCAAACACATTAAAACTGAGTGTCTTGCTCTAAAAATTACGTTGCAGTAAAGGTTGTGAAAGTGATAACCGTAACTTAATATTACGGGCGAAACACTCTAGTGAGGAGAGCAGTGCCAGTAGTGTAACGAGTAGGTGTTTAGCCCGCAATATTATCATTTGGCATTATGCCCCTAATTAAACAATGTGTAATATTAATGACATGACATTAAAAGTAGTACTGCAACTTTCATTTTCAACTGAAAATATTAACAGCAGTTTACGATGAATGGGGAAAGGAGGCGTAGAGGGACAGGAACTTTATCGCACCCTAGGCGTCAGTCGAAAAAAGGTGCCGAAAACTCGCCAAAACAAGCAAGACATTGTGGAAAAACATTGTAACTATATTTTTGTGTCTCAAACTGAAATCTAATCTCAGCCTTTGTGCTTATTTCTCCCGGGAAAAAATTTTGTTGAGTTGTAGTTAGATACTGACTATTCGTAACATATTGTACATTTTAAAGACAAGTGCTACATTTTATTTTTATTGTTTGCATCACATTCTTATCACTAGTGAATTATGTAGATTGTATGCATTTATGGAGTGGTGTCGCAATAAAGCGTTGTGCCCTGGGCGCCAGGTATGCCCCCTACACAAATGAATACGACGGACTTTAAACAGTAAGCTTCACATCATATCCCATGCTATAATTTATGTGTAAAATTATGTCGCACTGGCAGACGATACTACATTTCTAGGTTTTCTGGAGACACAGTTCTCCTGCAGAACTGATAAGTGGCGAATTACGGTATAGATGGGAATTGGCACGGCGACTGGAAACATGCGCAAAATATACAAAGTTCAGTGTGAAATTTTGGCGGTATTTTGGTCAATGAAGTGACGTCCAACCGTAGTGAAATGAGCCACATAATTGGCAGACGTCCGTGATGCTGAGCAAAGTAGCAATGCAATATACAACGATCACAGAAGATAATGTCCTTGGAATCGATGAACTGATTCGCGACAGTTGCAGATTATGCAACTACTAGTAGAGTCCTCATGTGCTTAAATAATCTAATTCCCATCCATATTGTTTCTTGAAACATCTCATTAGCCTGAAAACCAGATAATGTGCAAAATATTTTACTTTAAGAATGTGAAATATAACTTTGATTTTATAAACATCCAGAGTAGCTACAATTATTCATTCAATTAACCGGTTTCATTCTGTACACAAGAGCATCGTTAGAATACTGTAAAAAATAGTTTTTGATATAACAGATTTTTTTAGATTAATATTACATCAATTACGAATTACATTTCTAATTTGGAGACTTACGTTTGATAATTAATTGATAGTTGTCAATTTATATAATCTATTGTCCAAACAATAATTTAAAATAGTTTCAGTTTGACAACTGGATAATTGGATGTTTTCAAAAGCTTATAGTGACAGCGGCAAAGATATAATCGCTTAGTATTTGTAACATCCGTGGTATGATCCGTATACGTTATCTTTGTAAGTATAACGTAGTATACATCTTGATTGCTGCTTTTAATGGCGTGTGTACAAATTTTTTAATATAATTTATTGTTATAAATAATCCATTAAAATAAATTCAAAAATACATTCCTACAAACATCATAAAACATTTACAAAATCGTTCAAATGTACATGCATTATTATTTATAATAATATTATTACGTAAAATATTTTGTTACACACGCCCGTAAAAGCGGCTATCGAAATTTATATTATGTTGCACCTCCATACCATGCATGTTAAAAATACTAAGTAATTACATCTTTGCCGCTGTCACTATTAGCTGTTGAAACATTCAATTGTCCAGCTGTCACAAAGCAACTATTTTAAATTACTGTTTTGGCAGTTGATTATATACATTGACAGCTATCAGTTATTATCAAACACCAGTCTTCAAATTAGAAATGCAATTCTAAATTGATGTAATACTAATATAAAAATTAGTTATATCAATATCTATTTTTTTCAGTATTCTGACGATACTCTTGTATTCAGAATGAAACCGGTTAACTGAATAAATAATTTAGCGACTTGTGGCTGTTTATAAAATCAAATTTATTTTCAACAGTCGCTTTCCCCTACATGCTATGCCTGCTCTTTCTAAAATATAATTCGTTTGAAATTGCGTTTAAAGTTTCTTCTAATCAAAAATTGCTTTCGTTATCAAAAACTTTACTAATACCAGGTAGTATGTGCTCCAGTTGGGACGAAAGCTAGCATCTAACGCATCTCAATTTTTATGTTGTCGCATGACCAGAAACATGTGCAATACACTGTTGCAGTTACATTCAGTTACATACATGTAGATAAATACAGATATAATGAATGAAAGGTAATGCCTGATGCTAATTTTTTACTGCAGGCCAATGTAAAGGTAGTTCTCCACGTGTCTGTGTTGCTAACTCCTTAAATATAGTCTGTAAGGTGACATAATTCTGTAAATGCATTCAGTAATATGTAGACAGTGTCTGCAAAGTGGTGTAAATACTGATGTCAAATACTGAAGTGTTACTACAGGAATAGCGAAAAAGTAGTATTAGAAAAGCATTTTCCCTTTTTACGGCTGTCGTCGGCGGGGAAAATTATCGTAAACATTTGACACTATACGTGAAGTTTCTTTGTAGTAGCTAAGAGCAGTCATTCTCGAACAATGCGTCAACAATTTTCTAATATTTTAGTATTCGCAGAATATATGACATCAACTGCGATTGGGCAAAGCTAAAAATGTGTACCCAGCCGGGATTCGAACCCGGGTCTCCTGCTTTCTAGGCAGTGGTGTAGGGGTCAGCACAACTGCCTAGAAAGCAGGAGACCCGGATTCGAATCCCGGCTGGGTACACATTTTCAGCTTTGCCCAATCGCAGTTGATGTCATATATTCTGTGAATATTAAATAATAACAACTGCAGAATCAGAAGTGACGTCTGTTCTTAAGGAACAGACGCCACATGTATATATATAATATTTTAGTGCCGGCAGCTTCAATAGTTCCTGATTGAAATATTTGTCTCAACCAGGCGATATTTTCAGTATAACACTGCGTGGAATGTGACAGCACTTCCAAATTTTCAAATCGATAGATAATAACTGGGATTAGCGGAATTTTTCTTCGTCTTTGAAGCCGTTAGATAGCGGTAGTGCAATGGCTGGGGAGCGCGTCCCGGGTTGAGCCTTTTCGTAATACAGATGCTTACCTTCGGTTGCGGATCTCGAAACGCTCGCAACGAAGGAGCGAATTTCTATCGTCGATTAAGTAAACCATTGGCAGAATTTGCCGACAGTCTTCATGTATATCTCCACCTTCACTTGCCGTATTAATGTGTAAAAAATAGCAATGCATTGCAATAACAATAACATCGTTATTTCTTTTTTTTTTTTAATTTTATATTTGTGAACTTGTGAGTACAGAATGCAGTCTCTGACAATAAAGTTCGCTGATAGTCCTGATCATCCATCGATGAACTATGAATCACAGTTAAATTACTGTTATTCGAAGTAGTGACATCTCATAGCAATGCACCGCTCAGCTCTGCAGTGTCCTGAAATATTTGCACGAAGTCTATCTTTGGGGTAGTGTCAAAAAGCGTCGTTGCGTTTCGTTGGATGTCAGAAATATCGTCAAATCTCTTTCCTCTGAAAGAGAATTTGAGTCGAGGGAATACGAAGAAGCCTGGAGTACTGAGATGCGACTAGTGTTGTGGATGTTCAAGTTGTACTGCAGCGCTCGCTCACACACAGCCTATATCGTCAAACAGTTCATGGCAAAAGAAAAAAAAAGTGGGCGGATGGTGCAACTTGAGCATCCACCATACTCGCTGGATCTCCAGACTTAATCCCATCCCCTAAACTCAAACTTACTCTGGAAGGAAAGAGAGTGCATCATATTGCTTTCATCCAACGAAACGTTTCGAGGCTTTTGAGCACCACCCCAAAGGAAGGCTTCGTCCAAAGTTCTCAAGACATATGTCGGAGAGCTCGGTGATATTGGAGGTGACTATTTCGAAGGACTGGCAGGTAACTGTGGTTCATAGTTCACCTACGTTAATCTTGCGGAACTATTCAACTAACCGCTGACAAGAGGTTACACGTATTCCAGTAATTTAAGAGTTATTACATAAATCTATTTACGGATAACAACTGTACATAAAATGAAATACGGATAGTTAACCAGTATCATCGCAACATAAGCAACAGGATAATCATCACATTCATCACCACTGAAGAAATCACCTTAATACCCGGATGGAGTGCACATCGCTGTCGGTTTTTCTTCTGGTAGCCTTATAATCCTAACAGATTCCATCTATTAGTAGTTAATATTTTTGGAGCGAGAAGTTGGACTACATTATCTCAAGCCAAGTACTATAAACTCCTTATAGTCGTTAATTTAATAACTACGAGGATCAGGAAAGGATTTACTTGTAATGAGGTAAGAGACGTTTTATTTATGAACGTAAATTGAACTATAAATTAAGATTGTGTACATATTTTCAATTTCCAACAAAGTCAACGTGAACATATAGAAAAACTGGCAGGTCGTGGCAGCACATTATGTTACCCAACATGAGGGAACTCTGTCTCCTGTTCCTTCAGCCATTTAATAACAGTATATTTCAACATGTCGCTTTTCACAAGCGCTTTCCATCAAGAAATGCCTTCAGTTTTGCAAACAGATTGATAAGTCAGAACTGTATGGGTGGAGGCTATAACAGTTATTCCCAAGGAAATATGTGATTTCTCTTGGCAAAGTGTGCAACAGAAGTGTGCAACGGTCACAAAAATCGTGACCATTATTTCCCGTTTTCAAGTTTCTTCTTGGTTCGTGGGGAATTGTGAATACTTCCATTCATATTGATACCTCTCCGAAATCGATAAAAATGTACCATTCACTTCATTTCGTGTTCTTCTGTCAGCATTTTCGGTACTATATCATACACATTTGTTGTACTTTCAAGAAGGTTGTAATAAACTCGTCAATAGCGAAATGCTTGTTTTTGCGAACTACCTCATCAACGTCTTGTATGAAGTTTTAATTCATGGCCGCAGGCCGACCATATCGTACCTCATCATTAAGAGCTGTCCTACTTGCATCAAGCGGCCTGCACCATTTACGACCATCATTCATTACAAGCCGCCAGGGAATTTCAACAGAAGGAATTTGTTTTGTGTTGAAGAACCGAATAATCGAGAGCACTTCATATTCGACTAACACTGTTAAAACAAAGCATTAGTACCACACAACCAGTAACCGCAGAAACCAATAGTGGCCGACCATGAAAGGAAGACATGTGACAGGACGCGCGGACACCATGCACTGTCGGTTATTACCTTAAACATAAAACATAGTAGATATTATTTTGTAATTGCACCTGAGAAAATACAATTTCTATAAATCGTATAGTGATTTTAAATTTTATAATATGAACCTGTTCAGTTGTTTTTCCTGATTAAGACCGTCTAGGTACCGTACTACAACGCGCCTGCGCAGTTGTAGTTTCCTCCGTGAAGCCGCGGAATCACCCTCGACCAGTTCACTTCGTCGCTTCACAGTGTAACCGTCTATTATTACGTAGACTATCTACCACACCCCGATGACTCTGATTCAAGACCATCAGTTTTATTTCTTCTATTCTACAACTTCACTTCATTGGCTATCTACTGGTAAGACTTTTTAATGAATTTCAAGCCGGCCGCGGTGGCCGAGGGGACTGAGGCGCTCCAGTCACGGTCTGCACGGCCACTACGGTCGGGGGTTCGAATCCCCCCTCGGGCATGGATATTTGTGCCGTCCTTAGTGTTAGCTAGTTCTTAAGTAGTTTGTAAGCTTAGGGACTGATGACCCCGTAGTTAAGTCCCATAAGCTATACTAACATTTGAACATTTTTGAATGAATTTCAACACCCCATATCCTGTCCTAATGAATACTTCTGTAGCATCGGCACCACCCTCCACTCCCTTTACAACTTACTGTCATCATTCGACCGCAGCCAATAGATTCTAACGCGTCTCTCTCTGTGCTTGGGTGTCATAGACAATTCAGCAATCAAAATTACACGCTTTTTTGTCCCATATTTTCATGTTCCTGGTTTCAATTATGAATGACAGTGATAATTTCTGTCCGACTGGTTCCATACATCCGATCCTAATGAAATTTTAATGATGACAGTTGAAAGCAATTAGAACGTTGGGCCTCCGTAATGAATTTTCATATAAAAATTGAAAGTATAACTTTGTTCAATCCCTGTTATGTTTATCACTTTATTATTGTTGTATTTATAATTATAGTTTTTGTTGTTTTAATGCAGTGACACCTGAAGGTGCGTCTTTAAAGACGTGAAACTGGTCGTGGATCTGTAAATCAGAGATCTTGGTAGAAAAACAGCTGACGTGGCTCCTGAATTTATTTATTTTATGGGATGCAACCTTTAATGTCATTTACAAATAAGTTATTCTATCAATAATTAAAAATTTTATCATCACTTTAGAACAAATGATAAAGTTATATAATAAAATAAAACATGGTACTTCATTCTTAGCTGTAACTCTTTCCAAGAATTCGTTAACAAAATAAATAGTTATTCCACATTCGTTTTCCAGAAAATGTGACGTGCCCCGACAACACATTTAAATGCAGAAACGGGCCGTGCCTCAACATGTCGCTGCGCTGTAACGCCGTCCTTGACTGTAAAGACACCTGGGTTGATGAAGACGGCTGCAGTAAGTAAACGCTGGCTGCAGTAAGTAAACACTGGCTTCAGTAAGTAAACACAAGCTGCAGTAAGTGAACACAAGTTGCAGTAAGTGAACACAAGCTGCAATAAGTGAACACTGGCTTCAGTAAGTAAAGACATGCTGCAACAAGTTAGCACTGGCTGTAGTAAGTAAACACTAGCTACTGTAAGTAAACACTGGCTGCAACAAGTTAGGACTGGCTGCAGTATGTAAACACTAGTTGTAGTAAGTAAACACTGGCTTCAGTAAGTAAACACAGGCTGCAACAAGTAAGTTGCTGCAGTAAGTAAGCACTAGCTGTAGTAAGTAAGCACTAGCTACTGTAAGTAAACACTGGCTGCAACAAGTTAGCACTGGCTGCAGTATGTAAACACTAGTTGTAGTAAGTAAACACTGGCTTCAGTAAGTAAACACAGGCTGCAACAAGTAAGTTGCTGCAGTAAGTAAGCACTAGCTGTAGTAAGTAAGCACTAGCTACTGTAAGTAAACACTGGCTGCAACAAGTTAGCACTGGCTGCAGTATGTAAACACTAGTTGTAGTAAGTAAACACTGGCTTCAGTAAGTAAACACAGGCTGCAACAAGTAAGTTGCTGCAGTAAGTAAGCACTAGCTGTAGTAAGTAAGCACTAGCTACTGTAAGTAAACACTGGCTGCAACAAGTTAGCACTGGCTGCAGTATGTAAACACTAGTTGTAGTAAGTAAACACTGGCTTCAGTAAGTAAACACAGGCTGCAACAAGTAAGTTGCTGCAGTAAGTAAGCACTAGCTGTAGTAAGTAAGCACTAGCTACTGTAAGTAAACACTGGCTGCAGCGAGTAAACACTGGCTGCTTTTCAAGAGGCTGGTGGCTAGTACTGGCCTGTAATTTAGTTTCTGTACTGTAGTAAAGGTACTTCACAAAACTGGTGCTTGTCATTCAGATACTTCGCAATATTATCAGTTTGATAACTCGTTAGTCTCCCAATGGATCATTAATTTTCTTTAGACCGAGCGAGGTAGCGCAGTGGTAAGACACTGGACTCGCATTCGGGAGGCTGGTGGTTCAAATCCACCCCCGGCTATACAGATTTAGGTTTTCCGTAATTTCCCTAAATATCTGAAGGCAAATGCCGGGACGGTTCCTTTGGAAGGGCACTGCCGAGCCGGCCGCGGTGGCCGAGGGGACTGAGGCGCTCCAGTCAGGGTCTGCAAGGCCACTACTGTCGGGGATTCGAATCCCCCCTCGGGCATGGATATTTGTGCCGTCCTTAGGATAAGCTAGTTGATAAGTAGTTTGTAAGTTTAGGGACTGATGACCCCGTAGTTAAGTCCCATAACATTTACAAACATTTGAACATTTTGGCACTGCCGATTTCCTCCCCAATCGTTCCCCGAAAATACGAGCATAAGCTCCGTCTCTAATGACCACGCTGTCGACGGGATGTTCAACCCTAAGCTTCCTTCCTTCCAATTTTCCTTGTCCAGAGATTTCTCTGTCGGTAGCAGACTGAATTCTCTTGTTGACATGATTCTTCTATTGAAGCACGTACATTTCTTACTATTTTCCTTCAATTTACAAACTATCCTAATATTATCGACCCCCATGAACCACAGACATTGCCGATGTGTGGTGGCTTGCATGCCTCAACGATGCAGATAGGTGTAACCACTGCGGAGGGGTATCCGTGGAGTGGCCAGACAAACGTGTGGTTCCTGAAGAGGGGCAGCAGCCTTTTCAGTAGTTACAGGGGCAACAATCTGGATGATTGATTGAGCTGGCCTTGTGACATCAGCTAAGATGGCTTTGCCATGCAGTTACTGCGAACGGCTGAAAGCTAGGGGAAACAACAGTCGTTATTTCTCCCGAGGACATGCAGCTGTACTGTGTGACTATATGATGGTGGCGTCTTCTTGGGTAAAATATTCCGTAGGTAAAATAGTCCCCCATTCTGATCTCCGAGCGGAACTACTCAGGAGGATGTCGTCATCAAGAAAAACAAAACAGGCATTCTACGCATCGGAGCGTGGAATGTTCTAACCGCTAATCGCTTAGGTAAGCTAGAAAATTAGAAACGAGAAAAGGACAGGTTAAAGTTAGATATGGTAGGGATTTGTGAAGTTCGGTGGCAGAATGAACAGGACTTCTGCTTAGGTGAGTACAGGGTTATCAATACAAAATCAGTTGATAGTAACGCAGGGGTAGGTCTGATATTGAATAAGAAAATAGGCATGCAGGTAAGTTACTATGAACAGCGTAGTGAACGCATTATCGTAGTAAAGATAGACACGAAGCCAACACCGACCACAGTAGAGCCAGTTTATGTGCCAACTAACACGGCCGATGATGAGGATATCGAAAAACTGTATGAGGAGATGAAAGAAATCATTCAGAAAGTTAAGGGAGACGAAAACTTGATTGTGATGGGGGACTGGAACTCGGTAGTAGGAAAGGGAAGAGAAGGAAACGTAGTAGATGAGTATGGACTGGGAAAAAGGAACGAAAGGGGAGATCGCTTCGTAGAATTTTGCGCAGAGCACAATTTAATGATCACCAACACTTGGTTTAATCATCATAAAAGAAGGCTTTATACGTGGAAGAGACTAGGAGACACTGGAAGATACCAGGTTGACTTTATAATGGTAAGGAATAGATTTAGAAACCAGGTTCTAAACTGTAAGACATATCCAAGGGCAGATATAGTCTGACCATAACTTATTGGTTACGAACTGCAGATTAAAACTTAAGAGACTGCAGAAAGGTAGAAAGGTTAGGAGATGGAACATGGACAAATTGAAGGAACCAGAGGTGGTTGAGAGTTTCAGAGGCAGCATTAGGGAAGGATTGGCTGAAACAGGGGAAAGTAATACAGTAGAAGAAGAATGGGTAGCTCTGAGAGATAGGGTAGTGAAGACAGCAGAGGGCCATATATGCAGAAGGACAAGGCCTAATAGAAATCCCTGGATAACACAGGATATACTGAACTTAATTGATGAGTGGAGAAAATATAAAAATTCAAAAAGTGAAACAGGAAATGCACACTGACTAAGCAGGAGTGGCTAGAGGACAAATGCAGAACCGTAGAAGAATGCATAATTAGGGTAAAGATAGATACCGCCTACAGGAAAATAAAAGAGAGATTTGGAGACAAGAAAAGGAGCCATATGAATATCAAGAACTCAGACGGAAACCCAGTGCTAAGCAAAGAGGGGAAAGCTGAACTGTGGAACGAATATATAGAGGGCCTATACAAAGGAAATAAACTTGAAGGCAGTATTCTAGAAATGGAAGACGAAGTGGAGGATGATGACATAGGAGATATGATACTTCGAGAAGAATTTAACATAGTGCTGAAGTACTTGAGTCGAAACAATGACCCTGGAGTAGATGATATTCTGTCTGAACTGCTGATGTCGTTAGGAGAGCCAGTCATGAAAGAATTGTATCACCAGGGATGCAAGATGTATAAGACAGGAGAAATACGCTAGACTACAATAAGAATATTGTAATTCCAATTCCAAAGAAAGCCTGTACAACACTTGTGAAAATAACAGAAATATCAGTTTAATAAGTAATGGGTGCAAAATACTAACACGAATTATTTACAGCGAATGGAAAAACTTGTGGAATCCTACCTCGGGGATGATCAGATTCGATTTAGGAGACAGGTAGGAACGCGGGACGCAATACTCGCATTACGACGTATCTTACAAGATATGCTAAGGAAAGGCAAATTTACGTTTTTAGCGTTTGTCTATTTGGAGAAAGCTTTTGACAATGTCGACTGGAATACATTCTTCCAAAATATAGGGAGCGAATTTTGGAGAGGGCATTAAAGTGCAGGGAAAAGAAATAAAAACATTGCGGTTTGCTGATGACATAGTAATTCTGTCAGAGACCGCAAAATCTGGGAGAGTAATTGAATGGGATGGACATTGTCTTGAAAGGAAGATATAAGATGAACATTAACAAGAGTAAAACGAAGGTAATGGAATGCGATGTCAGAAAATCAGGCGATGCTGAAGGAATTAGATTAGGAAATGAGACAATAAAAGTTGTAGATGAATTTTGTTATTTGGGTAGCAAGATAACTTCTGATGGCCGAAGTAAAGAAGATATAAAATGCAGAATGGCTATGGGTAGAAAAGCGTTTCTAAAGAAGCGAAACTTGTTAACATCCAATATTAATGTAAATGTTAGGAAATCCTTTCTGAAAGCATTTGTCTGGAGTGTAGCATTGTATGGGAGTGAAACGTGGACATAAGGAGTTCAGATAAAAAGAAGATAGAAGCTTTTGAAATGTGGTGCTACAGACGAATGGTGAGGAGGTGCTAAACCGAATCGGGGAGAAAGGGAGTTTCTGGAATATCCTGACTAAGATTGGTTGGACATATTCTGCGACATCAAGGAATTGTCAACTTAACATTAGAAGGAAGCGTGCCGGGTAAAAATTGTAGAGGGAGGCCGAGGGACGAATATAGTAAGTGGATTCAAAAGGATGTAGGATGCCGAACGTATTCTCAGATGAAAAGACTTGTACAGGATAGGGTAGCGTGGAGAGCTGCATCAAACCAGTCTGCGGACTGTAGACCACAACAACCTAATATTATATCTTGTTTATGTATCCACTAAATGCTAAGGGTTTGGACCCTTATGCTTGAGAATCTCTATATTTAATTGTCTTCATAGTGGCCCTCTACCAGTAGTAGAAACATATTCTTCTTTCTTATTTCCTGGCTGCAATAAGTTCCTTCATTTTGAGTTCCACATTCCTCTCTACACTAATACTGCAAAATCTTTAGGATACAAATACTCATATGCGGATTGTGTTTATAACGGTATTTTTATTATATTCACAATTTTTATTTTCATGGCTAGTGCTGTTATGTTATTACAGTGTGTGTATCTCAACTTAGTCGTAGCCCACAATTTTCTCCGTTGGTTTCTAAACTATAGTAATGTTACTCATTTGGTTGTAAGTTGTAGTATCTTTCCATAGATGACTATACTCATGGTGGATGAACGAAAATGGAGGGTGCATTAAACCCATCACCGGACTAAAGACTACGAAAGTAGCTGAACATGTTAAATACACTAGATTTCTACATATGGTGGCACAGAAGTATGGAAAACTCGTTAGTAATGGATTTTTTTCTTTTTAAAAGTGTTAAAAGGTGTACCGTACGATTTTTTCGTGGATATTCAATAATGTCCATGATTTAACCTTGAACTTGGCCTTGATGGATACAATTCATTTTTTAAATGGGAATACACATTTTTATTACGCATTTGTAAAGAATAAGAAATTTTACGCTCATGTATGACTCTGACCATGTTCTTGACCGCGAAGTTCAAGTTCATTCCAAAGATCCATAATGGTACTCTTGGCCTTGAATCACTCTTTCACGATAATTTGGAAAAGATGTATTGAAGAAGAAAATTTCCAGCCTGCGTTTCTGCCTCGTTCTCCCAGTAGATGACGGATCCACGCCAGCAGACATTAAGTTGGAAAATCAACCGATTTACACCACATCTGCTGTAAAATACGAACTAATAAGACTCGCCCAAATCAGAACATTGAATGTTCCAATGTTATAATGTTATGGTGGCCTATCTGTAGTGGTCATTGTTCCCTACAATACAACCACTTAAACTTATCCTAAGAACAACAGACATACCCGTGACCGAGGGATGACTCGAACCTCCGACGGCGAACGCAGCGGGCACCGCAGCAAGGCGCATTTGCGCGCACGGCTATTCCGCCCCGGCCCAAAATCAGACCTGGATGGAAGTTTTCGAAGTTCTTCAATTTTTTTTAAATTACCTCCAAAGTGATTCAAGGTCAATTACCTGTTTACGGATACGGTCACACATGATGATAAAGTTGCAGCTCATTCTGAATCCACAATAATAAATGAGGTTTCCCATGTAGGAAAACATGTTTGACTTGAAATGAACCGAAACATCGTGGGCAAGGACATGGTCAGTTTCCTGTTCTTTCTAAATCCGCAACAAAAATGCGGATTCCCATTTAAAAATGAATTTACATTGATATGACCGTCAAGATTAAGGTCAAGGTCAAATTAAGGACGACAGTGAATATCCACGTAAAAAGCGTACAACTTTTTCGTTTAACATATTTCAAAGAAATCCCTTCCTCTCAAGTTATTCACGATTTTTACATACTGTTGTACCGCCCTATGTAGTCTACCTTGCAACTCTTCAGTTCCATTGAAAAACAACGTCATGAATTCGTTGACTTCCTTTCGGAGAGTGAAAGGAGGAAGGGCGTTGTTGTCTGTTCTTCTGGCATATTATCTATTTTACGATACATATAACACAATAAACAATTATCTTGCACTTCATATTATGATAATCATAACTGTCGCGTAATTCTGCTCAAAAGAAGAGTCAAACACGCGTAAGACTCAATGTAAGAAGAGTTACAACGAAAATTAATGATTTTTGTTGATGTGATGGTAGTTTTCTGTTAACGACCGTTCAAATAATTTCACATCTTGCTTTCACTGCAATTGATGAAGAGCGCTGGTTAACCGCTATTGTTAATGTGCGATCTTAAAATAGGCCATAATAGCTAAGAATGAAAGAGCATTCTCTTCTAAATCAGTTTCAGCAAATACTCTAAGAGTTACATATCAGCGTAACACCACTGTACAGTGGCATATTTATTAACTAATACAGATGACAGTAACCGATATTGAACGAAAATTGGATGTACAGACTGTAATGGACAATAGAGTCCCTCACAGTCGAACAGAGGAAAGATTAGCTCTAAAAAAGTTGAAACATAATTAGTAATGATCTTATTGATAGAACTGTTGATTAGAGGTTCACAAAGACAAATAATAAGTAAACCAACACGTTAACAAATCAAATAGTTTAAGGGACGTCATTTGGCCATTCAGCAAGTAATAAGTAACGTGGCGTTCCAGCGTTCCAGTGCTCCACGGAACCTCGCTGTGTGTGCCACGACACCAAAATCAACTGCACGAGCCTTGAGCTGAAACAGTTCCCGGCAGAAATTGAATTCCAGATAAATCGCTTGTAAGTACTAGTCGGCAAATTACCTCTTATTTACAGTAATATGTTATGTGACGATTTCGGTACATCTCGTACCAATTATTTTGCCTCACCTCCAGTGAATTATTAATGGAGTCACTTTTATTTTCACAGCTACATGGCAAATAATTTGTTGAATGAAACACTCAACGAAGATTCCTTTTCGAAATTGGATCGACTTGTTTACTTGTAAGTAAAAGAAAAAGTTCTGTACAAATAGTTTTAAGACGTTGTCTAACAGACCGTTAGTATCCGGATTTTATTGATCAGCTTTGTTTATTTGTAGATATGGGAAACAATTTCCTTAACATTTTGTAACTGTTAATCGTATCCTTACTGACTGTAAATGTATACAAATAATTCCATTAATAGATACGAAATTTAATAAAGCATTCTCTTCTAGAGATTTGAGGAACAACAGCATATCTAGGCTTCCCGCCATGATATTCCGTAATCTCTGGAGACTACATATTCTCAATCTGCAAGATAACCGTATATCCGTTATAAATAATGGTAGCTTCTTCGGATTACCGGATTTGCGCACTCTGTAAGTGACAGCCTTGTCAAACCATTTCTATCAATTTGTATACCATATTTTCATTACAATCTCTCTTAACTACAAATTTGTTTTCACTTTTCAGCCATCTACAAGGCAACGGCATAGAAGTCTTAGAGCCTATGGCGTTTTACGGACTGTCATCGATTACCACCTTGTGAGTATTTGTAAGTAATTATGTTTCTATGTATTTGGTATTCTTTGTACCTTTAGAGCAGAGATGAGAGGTTCGTTTTATTCATGCTGTTGCTTAAATGCACATCTTATGCATCTAGAAGACATGAGAGCTAGCACATACTTACTTTTACAGTTTCTCCACTTGATAAAGTCGTTTACGTACCACATTTTTAGGTGACAATATCACTATTCTTAAGTGAAGGCTTATTGTTTATACTTCTGAATCCTACAAAAGATGAATATTACTTTACCCTTTTCTATCCTGTCTGTTATTACGAATTAGTGGGCACTGTCACTCTGTATTATTTTCTAATGATAAGGTGAATGATGCAGATTTTACTGATAAGTTTTAAGCTGTCGCGTAGCCTGTTGTGTAGCCTGTTGTGTTCCTAAATGGTTCTTTTCAATTTATAATAAGAATTAATGAGACAGGCTTGACAGATTGATGGTGTGACAGTTCACTAAGTAAGCTATGTCCGCTGTTGTTATACTTTTTTCGGTTACTTTCATTTGCGTGTTTAATCTTCGTAAATAAAGTGTCTGTGAGTAGTTGCTTGTGTTTATCTGTTATGGTATCTTTGATTAGGAATTTAATAAAGTATTCTATGAAAAATTTTAGTCTGAAATCTGTTTCTTCACTTAACGACATGTCGAGTTGTCTTGAGTATTTAGATCTGAATATCTCCAAGCACATTCATTTTTAAGAATTTGGGCATATTTTCAATATTTTCATCGATACTTGAATCTTCCCTCAATTGTTGTTATCGTTCCTAACCTGGCTCGTGAATGTGGATGGGATACTGGGTAGTATGAATAATATGGAGAATGTACTTCAGTCTCGGCATTTCTGAGAACATTTTTATATTCGCATGAATAAAGCAAGTTGAAAAATATAGTTTACCTGAAAATGTACTCAGCTTGACTAAAAGGACGGGGAAAGTTGGCGAACGAAAATAACATTCTCAGAAGTTTCTCATATTATGCGGAGAATATTCTCCTTTTTTTAAATTAACTCTGTAGTATTCTTCGTGCAGGGTAAGTTATGTGTTAATTATGTTTTACCTTGACCTGTAATTAAAATTACTAATTAAAATGACGGAGTTTCTTTAACTCAAAAGTAAAAAATACCTTATAGATAGAAGAAATACTAGAGGAACTAGTTTATAGAAATATAAATATGACAAAATGACTGGCGTGTCGCTTCCTTCACAAAAAGATCATAATTGACGGCACTGATGAAAATGTCAGTGGAGTTTTTCCATTATCGACATGGAAATGAAACACAAGTGGACAGAGCTGCGTGTTTGGAGTAAGTATTTACAATCGTAAATAGCTATTTAACTAAATGTTATTATATGTTTCGAAATGTGGTCTAATAATACAGCCTTATCAGTATTTAATTCCAGATGAAGTACAACGCAGGACTTCATACTCTGTATCACACGAAATAAATGTTGCTGCCATACTGAAGTATTGTTTTGTGTAGCCTACCGCTTTTGTCAATTCTACCCAAACAGGTTGCCCGATTTAAGGCAGGTTTTCTGACAACATAATTCTAAATTCCTGTTACGCTAAAAGTGAGCAGACGTGACAAAGTAAATAACTGATTAATTACAATTGTAGTGGTCTGTATCTCGCAACAAAACCGGACGGGCTATCAGACAGTACTTAATGCACATGCTGTCCATTGGGCGTCATATTTAACCAAAAGTATTTTGCGTTAAAAAAACTCTGACAGCGTTTCAGATTGGAATAGATTAAAATGAAGTGTTAAAATTTCGTTCAAGTATTGTGATAAACTATCTTGTATAAAAACAAAGTTACATGCATACAGAGAATTCGGTAACATCATCAGAAAAGTCACTTGGACAGTTTACGAACTGTCCATGTTTAGTCTTAATAAGTTGCTGCAGCAGTGAATCTAAAAACTAAAGTACAACTCTTCCTGTTCCATATGTGTACAATGAACAGTTTACCTGACTGAGGAAGTAGAAATAAGCATACAATTAAAAAGCTGTTATGTGTCAGATGTGACTAACACCACACAAACCAATAATTTACTCAAGGAGGGGAGGTAGAGAGAAAGAATTTTCTCCTCAGAACACATGCTTCGAATTTTTTGTTCACACTGTAGCGTAGGGCATGTGGGGATGAAGCTGTAACTGTGGCTGAATAAAGAAAAGATGGCAAAAATTACTCTTCAAAGAGCCTCCCACTATCACTGTTCCCTGACAGGCAACTCACCTGCAGATCCTCTGTCCCAGGCGGTCGGACTTCGTCTCTTACAGCAGGGGTTTCAGCGCCTGGTAAAAGGTTTACAAAAAGGGACAGTAAAGGAAGCTACGGGAGAATGACAGTCGGGATAGCCAGTCAAAACATATACTAAAATCAAAGCACATAGAGATGAGGTAGCCCTGTTACAAATTTCCGTAAACCCTCACACTGAAGGCAACCATGAGTTCGCGCACCATCACAAGAACAGGAATCGAATGTAGTCATCCAACATGCTAAATATCGTAGTAGCAGCACCTGAATAGACGGCGCGAATGCAGAACTAAGGCGATCGCGACCACGGGAGATGCTATGTCATATCGGTGATCGTGTCGACTCCGGCGCGGAAGCCTAGGACAGGCTGCTTGCTCCCAAGGTAATGGGAAGCACGTGTCACTAAACGACGGTACCTGCCGCACGCTGATCTCCCGATGTCGACACCGCTAGGAACTGCAATGGAATGGACTCTGGAGCTGCTCTCCAGGCTATTTAAAGATGTGACAAATGCATACACGTGCACCTACGCGTTTGGCGAAAAGGTGTCTGTAGCCAACCTAACAGAGGAGAGAGGATTCACAGTTACGTATCTTGTGGCCGCCGGCAGTGGCGGAGTTCCAACCGTCATGGTGGGTGGCCTCAACTGGCGCAGATTCGCAGAACGTGAAAACTCGCCTCCCTCCGGCACGACGTGCTACAGCAACGGTTTGAAATAATGGCCGAAGGGAAAATACACAAGATTTCTCCATCTTGGACATTTGTCTGTAATAATTAATTGTGCAGTGCCAAAATTACGCTGCTCCCTCCAACCGATGCTCCTCTATGCAGACAATACATCGGTTGTGTCTGTGGGCCTGGGAAAATTAGTTTTATGCCTATAATAGTGCGATGAAATTTTAATGATTATTAATTAACTAATTAACTGGGCTGAGTGTGTAATTTAATAAACTTGGATTACATCTGGATTCAGAATTTGTAATTAAATTTGACGTATTATTTTTATAAATCGCTCTTCCTTTGTCTGAGGACTGGCCTGACAGATTCTGTGAATATGCCACGTATCTTTTAGCATTACTGGAATTCAGTGCGTTGCAACACGAAACTGAGAATTTACCCAGAGAATGTTCTTTTGTTCAGAGAAGCTTCTCATGATCATGTCTCGATCTTATTCACAGGGCCCATTTGCGTAACTCTCATTTGGTATTTATATTCGTATGCTAAAGTTGCGCCCAGTCGGTCCTATGTAAAGATTATTGGAAACCTCTCATTAGATTTTCACTACGCCTTGGTGTGACTTTTTTGCCAATTTTGTTTTAATTAGTTGCATTTTATTAGCGGATATGGTTTGTGATGTTAACTACTTCCTCGAGAGCGGTGTAATGACACCACGCCCCATCATCTATCATCGGATAAAGGACGATTGGTATGCAAAGGTTTTCATTTAGCAAGATGTTATACCATTTTGCTCTTCTGCTGTCTGTTCGTTGCACATGCGAATTGGATACCTACATTTTCCATTTACGTATTTGATTTGTTTGATATTCTACTTACGTATTGATATGTGTTTGGGCTTAGTACACATAAATGAAATCGTTTCATACAAACGCAACTAGAAGGAAGATTGGACTTCTGTTTTGGGATTTATATTGTTATTTTAGTGCCCACTTTTTCAGGCTCTAACAGATTACTTAAGATTTTGTTGGTCGCTAAAACTTTGTATAAATATACGTTTTATGTTTCAATGTATTACACTTCCACATTACGTACTAGGAGATAAATAGAACAAACAGAAGTAAACAACTGAAAATCGTCACACAAATATGCAACATGGTTAATACTTTAGTCGTTTATAGCACCCAAGAAGTTACGCGGAGTTCTCTGCTCCAATAGCGATTGTTCGTCAATTGCAAAACACTAAATTTAGTTGCACGAGATTTTACGTAATTGATATATCAAGCGCAATCGTCCAGAGTCTCGAGATGTGAGATATTACACTCGGACACAACGGGCTTCTTCAGCTGTCGGTTTTAGTTTTCGAAAGCTTTCGGAAAGTATAGCATTAACTAATAGAATGACGTGGTGCTTTATTCCTATTGTATTGTCAAAGTTAGTTCTTATGTGTTTGATTTCTTTATCTTAATGATATAATTTGAAGGCGTTCCAAGTCCACAAACAAAGTGCTATTCGGTTTAGAGATATCATCAATCATCATTTAGTTTATTAAAGATGTATTCTACACTCAATGTTTCAACAAAGAAATGCGGACTTCGCCGGAAGTTTTATGTTTTCGATCACAGTAATGAAAAAAATTAATATCTCAACATGCAGAGTGTTAACATCATAACTGTCTTGTCGCTTAAGCTACTAATATTTATCTTATATCATCTTCATTTTCCATATTTTGTTTCAAACAGTTTCACATTCAACGCGCTACACTAGTGCCCTTATGTGACGTGATATCGACACTCCCAAGGAATTACAGGGTGTAATCAGGTTCGAGGTGTCGGCAGAAAATTGGGTTGAGGATAATTAGCGGACACGGTTTGTGAGGTTGACAACTTCCACGAGAGCGGTGTAATGACCCACCATCTATCATCGGACAGAGGATGGTTTCTGGGCAAAGATTTTCATTTGGCTTGATATACTAATTTGTTCTTGTGCTGTCATTGTGTTTCTTTCGCAAAATTCTTTTTTTGAAAGATTGTAATTTTTTTTTTTTTTTTTTTTTTTTTTTTTTTTTTTTTTTTTTTTTTTTTTTTTTTGTAAATTTATAAATGCTCTTCTTTCTTACGTACTTGATGTGATGTTCTGTCGCTGACTTACTTCTTGAATAACATCATCACTAAATATAATTTATGTCCCCCTATTGGTGGTTACCTGTATCTAAAGCTACTTCACCTTAATAGATTTCATAGCCACACAAAGCCCACATCCTATGTGTACGACTCACTAAATAAGCAGATAAAAATAATAAATCAAAAGATTAAAACTTTCTTTACGAAACTCCTTCACTAACAGCAGTTATCACTTATGGAAACCATGTTTTGATCTTGCAGTTTTTTCTTGGTGATACGTAGACTGCAAATGTTACAGTATGAATGAAGGTGCCTAAATATTCCACGCAGGAATAAGACGGTGAGGTAGGTAACAGAATACCATTCCATTATTCCACAAATACCGTGAAAGGAAATAATCCTGAAACTAAGATCTTGTTGGATATTGTAATACGATATCTAACAACATATGTCTCCCTCTGCCGCCGTCCTGAAGCAAATAAATTAATTAATAAATAAAAATAAACTATAACGGCAATAATCATGGCGATTTCACTGATGTAACAGGAGAACATTAGACTGTCGTAGGAAATGCTGCGGTTTGACTTTGGATAGACCTTGCGATTGTACATCGTAATTTGCTACATCAATGAAATTAATGTTTTGGTAAGGTGCGAGTCAGGAGCCGTCAATTCCGTTATAAAATGCTCATGAGCCTTCAGCTGTTCATTAATTCCTTAAAAATCGATTAGTTTTAGTTTGGACCATCATTATGGATTAAAAGGTATTCAAAAAAATAGGAAAATGCATTAGATCAGCCAGATTTATTTTATCTAATGCATTTTTCCAATTTGTTTTAATTCTTCCTGATCCACGATGATGGTGTACGACCGAAACTAGTCGATTTTTAAGGTATTAATAAAATGGTGTTGGCCGCGCGGGAGTAGCCGAGCGGTCTGGAGCGTCACGTTGCGGATCAGATGGCCTCTCGCGTCGGAGGTTCGAAACCTCCCTCGGGCATGGGTGTTTGTCTTGTCTTTAGTATAAGTTAGTTCATAAGTATTTCGTAAGTTTAGGGACTGATGACCCCGCAGTTAAGTCCCATAAGGTTTACATAATTTGAACATTTTTTTGAAACATGTGATGGTTTAAGATGCATTTTATAAGCTCTAAAATCACTTTCGCTCTTGCATCTGATAAAGTTTCTTTTTCTACAGGGATCTGAAACACCAGAGGATACGTAACGTATCTCGCAACGCTTTCGTTGGCCTCAGAAGTCTTGTTGCGCTGTAAGTATATCTCTCAGAATGTAATAAAAACATCCTCCTTTAAACATAAATTACGCTTTAGATACCAATGGAGAAGTGAATGTGGACAGATAAACTCAGATGTCGAATATAAGTAGCATTAGCATTTATGTTTATATCTTTTAAATGAGACATGCCTCAAACAAAGAAATAACAGTTTTTAGCAAAAAAAGAAAAGTTTCATTCCATAAACTCATGAAATACGCTCGCGAAAGCAGGGACACAGCATTCGTTGTATTTCAGTGTGTTTTCTACGCATATTTTAACACGAGAAGAAGAGACTAAAAATTGCTGAAACACTATTGTATGCTACAGGGTAAATAGACATAGCTCTCAACAGGAAAGAGATACCAACCAGCTTTGACATTTCGATTTCTACACAATTCTATGTTAATACCAAAAGGCAATTCCATTCGATTAAATTCCTTGAATTACAATAACTTCATCAATAAGTAGATGCTTCATTAGTAGGTTCAATAGTTTAAGAACATTAAATTACAATAAACCAGTTAAAGGAGTTTATGTTGAAATTGAATGTATACTAATGAAATAGGCCAGGCTCAACATGTCCCAAATACAAACTCCCAAATAAATTTTCTTGGATTAAAATAGTCTAATTAACGAGTAGTTACTTCAGTAATGATCAATAGTTTAAAGACATTATAGTACAATAATCCAAAGAATTTTATGTTGAGATTGAAAACATATTAATGAAGGGACGTAGGCCAGGCAAACAATTTTCTTGCATTACAATATCCTCATGAACAAGCAGTTACTTCATTAATAGCATCAACTAGATTACAATAACGCAGTCAAGAAAGTTTATGTTCCAACTGAATATATAATAATAAATCGACTCGGCCAGACACAACATGTCCGCAATACAAACGCAATCGATCTTGTGGAATCCAAGTTATTTTTTCTCTTCCTTCTTTTCCCTTTTTTAAACATGTACTGTTAATAACAACCCTAAGGCAATATTTTAAGGCTTGAGATAGACTTAACAGGAAAACAAAACTTGCCTGTTGTTTGACTATTACATAAACCATTTACAGAGATAACACACACATTCCAACGTATAGCTGGCACGCTATCATATTATAATCAGCTTCTGTGCATGAGTTGTCTCATCACATAAACAACTCTTCCTACAAAGCCTATTATGCGGGTATTCAACTTATTACAAGCAAGAAATGAAACAGAAAGTCCAGCGTGACGATCGATTAGCAGCGGATATTTCAAAAATAAAGGAAAATAACCAAAGACAGGTTATGAAATTTTTCATTCAGTTACAAACGTTTAAAGATCACAGTCTGCCGGTAAAAGCTTTTGAGCCTAACGTGGATATACACAAGAACGATCAATCGAAATTGCAATACCCCTATTCCGAGGCATGTGACGACTCAAACAACACCCCCAAATAACGGGCACTCTTCAAACAACATCAAGGGCTTGAAATGATCAATCAGGTTACTATAAAACACATCAGTTGAACATAACAAGGTTGATTATGGAAAGGAGAGGGGAGTCTCAGTTGAAAGTTTCCTTTTTCTTAAGGAGCGCGGTGTACGTTCAACCGCACAGTCCGGACGGCATGCTGCAACGCCGTTAACAAGAAGCTAGCAAATGGGATAGCACGTGAGTTACCAGCCACCTAATGAAAGGCTGTACCCAAAACTAACATAATTATTGAAGAAAGAACAAAACTGTCCCGCGCAGCTCTCTAGCATAGACCGTACGTGAGAGAGAAAGAAAAGAGAGGGGACGGGAAAACAATGCTTCCCTTTCAATGACGTTGCGTTGTCCTGTGTGAATGGGGTTTAGGTCGTTGCTAGGGTCGCTTGTTACTAAAGTACAACAAGCCACTCAACGAATCAAACTTCAAAAAATGGGAAGTTCTTGGTAAATTATAGCAGCACATTCTCCAAGGTTCTTCTACCAAAATAAAGTCGTTGTTAGTTGAGAACGGATTTTTATTGATTCTTCCATCACACTACAGCACTGTATACATCTGGTCTAAAGCTCCTGGCAGCTGAACTTACAAGAACGTACCACAACTGTCTACGGCTTTCAGCAGCTTACAACTGCTAACAACTTACAACTGCCATTAACTGCCCTTTGCCGTCAGTAGCAGCATGTTTAAATTTTGGGGCCCAAGTCGCGAATACAAATTCTGTTTCAAATAAATTGATTACAAATGTTGAAGAAATTTATACAGTTAGATTTAGTGATTAAAAAATAATATAACTGGTTACAAAAGTTGGCAAAAAAGGTTCCAATTCATTCAATAAATAAATTATTTAAAGGTAAGTATTGCATATTTCGCTACACGGCCGCTAGGTGATACAATAACTTTTGAGCTGTAAGTTCATGTAAACAAACGAGTCCGCACCTGACGTCTTATGAGTGACGTTCAAATTCGAGATTTTACCAAAATTTTAAACTAACGACAATTTACAAGGGAAAAATGTTCATAAAGGTGTATGGTTTATCAGAACTTAATAGATAACAATTATAGTTTTTCGTAAATAGCTTGAAACTGATATAATCGTTAGACAAAATGTTAGGTTCATAAAATTTACACTGTTCTCGTTTCAAAAGTAAAAAAAAAAATAATAAAAAAAAGCTTTGTAGTGACTGTTTCATTGTGAGGATCTTTAATATTTCCTACGCAACGTCACACCACGCCCGCGAAGTTACGGCAGCGCGAACGGCCATAAGGCAGAAGAAACCGCTGTGTTGCTTAATCCCCAGATGGCCAAATCGCAGTACGCAAATGGCGATAAACCCTGCAATAACCTTACAAATAGCAACACGGAATATTTAGGTGGCTCATACGTGCTAGTAAAACACTGTGTAACCCACTAAGAGAACACAACTCTCGAGGATTACGATGCCAGAAAGAGAACACAACCTCCTGAAAACTGAGTACCTCTTACGAGAACACAAAGGATTCTAAAGAAGCTGATTGGCTGCAGTAATGAAGGAGTTGTAGATGTTGTAAAATCTTTTATTTTTCTCTTTACGCTGACGCGTTTCGGGCCCAGACCATCATCGAATCGCCTGGTGACAATGTACAGGATACAGAATATATAGGTAAAAATAGTTACAAAGACCAAAATTAAAAAAAAAAAAAAATCTCTGGCATTTACAATTATAAGGTACATACCTCTCCTGAATGTAGAACGGAAAAAGATGCATGTAAAAACTCATAATACATTAATGGTCATCATCAGCTGTACTTTTAACATAAATTGCCAGCTTGATGGATCACATGGAAATGCCACTGAATGGAAAGTATACTACAGAGCAACTTAGACGTAGCATAGGTGCCCTCTATGTATGGCCGCTGAAGTTACCATAATTTACAAGGATAGAAAGAACTCAATGGCGAGGTAGTTAAAAACATTTTCAATAATGGAAAATAGTTGTCAAACAATGAAACAACATATTTAGAACCTATACTTTTTAAAAAGGATATTCTCGTATACCAACACCGTCATGAATATGGCGGATATAAAATCTCTCCATAAGAGGGGAAGAAGTAAACGCACCACCAATATCTAATCACAGGACAATTAACAGAATACACTTAGGAAAACCTCCGCACAGGAAGAGAGCACAAAAATCGGTCACTCAAGATAACGTAGTTTGTGAAACAGATCGAAATACCACTGTCTGGAACCAACAATTTGGTCATTTATTAAACATTCTTTATTATTATGATAACTAGTCCAAATTTCTAACTCTTCAAGGATATCTAGGGTAATACCCTTCGTACCAATATGCAAAATAAACAAATCTGTCTCTATATTTCGTAGCTTATGGTTTCTTTTCCTTAGGTGAGCTCCTAAAGCAATGTTGTTAGTAGCATAACTGTGTTCCCGGTATCTAGTATAAAACTCCCTTCCCGTTTGTCCAATATAAAATTTATTGCAAGGCCCACATACAATTTTGTATACACCTGATTTGCAGAATTTAACAGGCGTTGGTTCTACGCTATGCCGTAAAATTCTCCCCAATTTATATTTCGTTCGAAATCCTTCCTTGATATTAATTTTGCGAAAAGCGTAAGCGTTTCTGTCAGAGAGATAATCGTAGTATGCTAAGGAAATGTATTTTTCTGCTCATGACTTTTTTTTTTTAAATACATTCCCCAATCTTTCTTATCTCCCATTCAGAAAATCCATTTGCCATGCCAACTTTGATAATAATATCAGTCTCTTTCTTTACTACCTCATCATTGACACCGAGTTTAGTTACCCGATAAAACATAGAATTGAAAAATGCACGTTTTTTAAGAGTGATACGAATATTTAGGTATAATGAAGTCAGTAGCAGTAGATTTACGAAAAACGTCAATCTGTAAGTTCTGCTCATACCTACTGATCTTCAAATACAAAAAAAAAAAAAAAAAAAAAAAAAAAAAAAAAAACTACCTTCCTGTTACATTTCCATAGTAAACGTCATATTATGGTGGAGCCCATTGAAAGTATTTAAAATTTACGTGACCACACGAAGTAATACTTAACTCCGGTATTTGTGCCGATCCAGACAGCCCCCGAGCAAGTTCTCCCAGGCAAAGGCAATGAAGCACTCGCAGCGCTAACTCGCATAAAACCAGAACATGCTGCGACCGTCACCCCAGCGGTTCGGCTCTAGATGCAGTATTCCAGTCAACACCGCTCTGTGCTCTTTTTAAGACTTCCACAGCTCGCAACTCACATAAATCTCCACCAGAAGTTCAAACCGGCGGACTAACCCCTTTCCTGCATAACGTCCGCCAACGGTCACAGCTTGCTAAATATTAAACAGTTGCTGTGATGTCGCATTTACTCGTACGTCCTTTCCGAGTGCGTTTCACTGAAAATAAACCACAAAAAGAAATAAAAACAACACACACTGACGAAAAACAGATTACAGACCACCACATTAAAAAATTTTACTTGATTATTGTACTGTATGATATATCATTTTTCCCAAACAATTTAGTTTAATAAAATGTTTTTAACTTTGAAAGCAAGGATTGCATATTCATAATTAATCGTAACATTACTGGTGCAGTGACCTGTCTTTGAAAGCAAGGACTGAATATTCATAATTAATGGTAACATTACTGTTGCAGTGACCTGTCTTTCAACAACATATTCTACCTTGCAGACGGATCGCTGAATGGAATGCCTAAACTAGAAACACTGTAAGTAATTTATCATAATAATGTAATTATGTTTTTAATTTTTCAACAATTTTTGCACAGGGAAATTATTCTTCGTACTTTAATCTGCCATTATCACATATACGCTATTCAGTTTTACACTTAACTAGCTGAAAACCCGGCGTTTCCCGGGTATTTATTTATTTATTTATTCCTGCCATTTTTCAGGTATATTCATTTGTATAAGGACTGTATGTCCATAAAATCTCTTGGGAATACAATTAGCAGTAAAGAAGTAATAGATTAAAACTTGGTGTGTGATGGGGCGGCTTTCCATGAACGTCAACGCTCATATCTCATGAACTACGTGCTGTGATACAATTTAGAAGCTACATTCCACTATATATAAGAGTATATTGTCTGTAAAATTTCCTGTCGCTACAATATGTAGTGTTCAAATTATAAATTGTAACGTCATACCGAGAGCCGTAGTTTTACTCCACAACGGAAAAGTAGCAAGCGAGAAACTTTTTTCCTTTCATCATTTTATTATGGTTGCCAGCGAGAAAAAGTTTAATAAAGGTTTGAAATTATATTTAAAGTTTGTTGCAAGTCGCTAAGTACTGTCATTCTCATACAGTGAATTTCAAAAGTCTCGCCGCATTATATGGCATTTTTGCGATTTTTATGGGTTATGACGTAATATCTTTTGAACCATGTGCCGTATGTGATTCTTAACAATGCAGCAATTGGTACCTCACGGTAAGGAATGTGTGTACCAAATTTGGTTGAAATCGGTCCAATGGTTTAGGAGAAAATGAGTAGCATTGTCGCAAAATTCTGCAGTTTTTCGCGCATCTCATTGTTTATGACGTCATATCTCGTGAACTACATGTCGTATGTGATTCTTACATTTACGGCGACCGTCCTCATGGATTGAAGCTTAAGTGTCAAAAATTTCATAAATATTGGAACAAAACTGTAGATTTGTATGCAACACCTACAAACATAAGGACACTCTGCTTTATTATTAGATATTCAGACAGTGGTAACAAATTATTACATGATGCAGACAGAAGAAAATTTCAGTTTACATTCTGACACATATTTGAGGTACTTAAATAAGAAGTGTAACTGCATTGAAAACACTGTAAGTAAACATTATTACTAATGAATAGTGATCATTTTAATAAATTATCATTTATATTAAAAATTAAGCTGTCTCTCCCCGGTAATGAAAGACGGAGTAAGGTAAGCTAAGACATTGCTGACGATTATTAAGGAATATATGACAAATTTTGTATGGATGCATATCAATTCGATACACTATGCACGACGAAGGGTCAGTTACAATTGTTCGAATGACTACCTGAATCAGTTTTGCTTTCTGAGATATAATATTATTGTTACAGCAAGTGTTTTCATTTGATTGTTAAAGATAGTGCTAATTTTTCTTTCTTTCTTTCTTTCAGAGATCTCAGTAATAATTTCATCAAGTACGTTGGAAACAACGTGTTTAGAAGTGTAACTGCATTGAAAACACTGTAAGTAAACATTATTACTAATGATTTTGATACAGTAGTGATAAAGATGCTAGATCTAATCCTATCTCAGAAAATTTTGAAATTGTAATCAATAAAAGTATCAGCGACTAATTTTTTCACTAAAGGCGTGTGCCGCGGTGTTGTAGCCCAGCGGTCTAAAGCGCCTCGCTGCGGAGAGCGCGGTTGCTCGCCGTGGAGATTCGAGTCCTCCCTGGGGCATGGGTGTGTGTATTTGTCCTTAGGTTAGTTTACCTCGGTTTAAGTAGTTTGTAAGCTACGGACTGATGACCACGCAGTTTGGTCCGATAGATTTACGAACATTTGAACATTTGAAAGACGTGTCCCGCGCTTTTCTGGTATCTTCATCTCTCATATTACAGAATTCTGAAGTGCGTTTCAGAGTCATGTGGAGTGTAGTAACGTAGTAACCAAACGCTCAGTACATGTAGTATATGTGCAGTACCGTATGTATATTATTAGGCATGATCATGGAATATAGTATTCTATGGATTGGCACGAAATGCCTCTATAGCATCGGTTCCCAAATGATTCCTCCGACGTAACACTCTGAAAATTGTTCTGCTTTTGGTGAACACTTTTAACATTTTGTTTAAATTTAGTGTTAAAAGGCTAGTAAAGCTCTAAAAAATATCAAACTTGTATTTAGTGATTGCATCCATTTTAAATCACTACTAACTTTACATAGATCATAATAACTCTTAAATGTAGACGTAGATGTAATCCGTATCGTCAAAATGACGTAAAACGCCAGGATATAGTATCCCGCCGAGCATTTCTTCAATCACAGTAGAATACCACTGTACTGCGGAATCGTGCTCCAGATTAACTAAAGGGCCAAAATCGACATTTATGTCAACAGTATTTGGAGGAATATCACGGGTATAATATTCATTTGCTTAGACCCTGTAATCTTATTAAGTGACGTGGACACAATATGATTAGAAAAAATAGACGAAGAAGATGTTATTTTGCATTTCGTAGTTACTGCCACGTCTTAGGAGCCGTGACTGTCGTTGTTATGATAAATGAAGAAATTCAGTTTTGCAATAAATTTCTTTTGGTAGTAGCGACTACCATATTAAGTCATTACAAGATGAGATAGTAAACTCGGAAGTGACATAGAGGCACGGTAAAATACCCGTTGGATTACATCAAGGTCAAACAGAGATTCTGAAATAATGTACTGAATTGGAGAGTGATAGTCTCACCGCTATGAACCACAGACATTGCAGAGGTGGGGTAGCTTGCGGGTGTCAACGATACAGATATCCGTACCGTAGGTGCAACCACAGCGGAGGGGTATCTGTGGAGAGGCCAGACAAACGTGTGGTTTCTGAAAAGGGGCAGCAGCCTTTTCAGTAGTTACAGGGGCAACAGTCTGGATGATTGACTGAGCTGGCCTTGTAACATCAGCTAATGTAGCTTTGCCACACAGTTACTGCGGACGGCTAAAAGCAAGGAGAGGACAGGCAGCTCTACCGTATGAATACATGATGATGGCATCCTATCGGGTAAAATATTCCGGAAGTAAAATAGTCCCCCATTCGGATATTCGGGCGGGGACTACTCAGGAGGATGTGATCATCAGGAAAGACAATACGGGCATTCTACGGGTCGGAGCGTGGAATGTTAGATCCCTTAATTGAATAGGAAATCATATCTCCTAGCGGGGACTACTCAAGAAGATGTGATTATCAGGACATACAACACTGGCATTCTACGGATCGGAAACAATAATGGTGGTGAATGGGATTTGTTACTTGGGCAGTAAAATAACATATGATGGTCGCAGTACAGAGAATATAAAATACAGAATGGGAATGGGGAGAAAGGCGTTTTTGAAACAGAGAAATTTGTTAACATCGAATATTAATTTAAGTGTAAGGAAGTCCTTTCTTAAGGCATTTGTGTGGATTGTGGCCTTGAATGGGAGCGAAACATGGACGATAAACAGTGTGGACAGGAAGAGGATAGAGGCTTTTGAAATGTGTTGTTACAGAAGAATGCTGAAAATTAGGTGGGTGGATCGCATAACTAATGGAGAGGTACTGTACAGAATTGGCGGGAAAAGGAATGTCAGTCTAAATTCATGGGATGAGTCCATTACCACCTGTTCGTTACTTGTGTAAAATTCGTACACTCTGAGAACAATATAAAATAACAAACTCAGTGGACTGTTAGCTGGCTCTAGATAGACGCCAGTTTTGGTCACCACTGTGTTTCCTTAGATCTTCAGCTGACTGTGGGTGAGGATGCCTTGCTACTGGGGACAAGCCCATCAAGCAACATCAAAACATCACAAGAGACGAAGTGTCACAGGCTTGTCATCCTTTACTGACGTGACCTGTAGTGTCTGAGGCTAAAATAAATCCGCGAATTTTTCTTTCGTTAAAATAAAAAAAAAAAAAAAAAAAAAAAATAAAAAAAAAAAAATAAAAATCTGTGGGAATGTACCACGGACTCAATGAAAGTTGTCATCAGTTGGTTCAGAAAAATTTTCGTAGAAACGATTTCCTCCTCAGCTTTTTAACAAAATAAATAAATAAAAATTCTGAGACCTGTGTAGACTTCCTTGAAAGTAGAGATGAGTTGAAATATAGTACATCGTGTCCCTCGTAAGACTGGTACACCTCACGTACGTCTATGACCACCACTTGCAGCATCGCTTATAAGGAGGTAATACATGTCTTTGATGTAACTCTCATCTATTCGTCGCCGACCCAGCGCGAAGTGTGAGCACCCAGGCCTGCGGCGTGCACCAACTAGGCGCCTGCCGACTCGTCACATTCCGGCTCGGCACGACCCGCAGTCTGAACGCAGCTTAAGTAGGGAAGTAATTCGGATGATACATTACTCAGGAGCTTCGCCTACGAAGTTCACTATGTGGATATTAGGATAAAAATACTACAGTTGGCAGTTTAACTGATGAATGTTAATTTCTGGAAAGCGCTGCCACGGTTGGTGGATAGATGAAGATCTTAGGTACAAGAGAAATACTAAGATACCTTAGGTGACAAAAGGATAACTTCAAATGAAATATAGTACTGATCAGCGAAAGAAAACGTTCATGGTACGGCCGATATCATTAAGAATGCAATTGAATTGCAACCTGAAATACAGAGCGGAAAGGCGAAAAACGCAATAGAAGGCTGCTATAACGGGGAAGATTTGTCTGATAAAGTGATTGAAGAATACAACTGGGTCGAAGTCACAATTGTAAACGATATGTGGAAGACCTGACGTGATAATATTCCATTGGAAGTTCGAAAATGATTGAGGAAATTGGCAAACAAGTAATTATTGAAGTTACTGTGTAGAATCGAGTAGACTGATGACGTTCCATCAGATTTTAGACAGTTACAAAGGATGGACAGTATCAGTTTTGCTCTTCTCTGTAAGAATCCTTAGGTGAATGACAATCCTACCTCTGTTGAAAGATCTGAAGGTACTTCCGTGTGATTTTAAACGACGTTAGTAAAGAAAAATGTATTCAAGACGGTGTTTCTTCATGTATTACTTAGGTGATATTAGTGCTTGTTCCACAGATCATCGATACATTTCATAATTATATTGAACGTGCAGTTTGATAAAACATCATGATATTTGAAATCATACATTCATTTATATTTTCTGCTTTATTTTCTAACATATCTGATTTATATCTAATAATTCATCTACTGAGTAGATGTTGTTGCCATTAAAAAGTCTTTCAATTTTTGATGGTAACTGGCTACCTGTCAGACTTAATGGCCCTGTTTGGTAAGTGACGAAAGACATTTGTGGCAGCGTAATCCACTCCTTTTGCGAGAAATTTAGATTTATGCTACTGCTGTAATTATGCACGCTGCTATTACTTTCGAATTAGGTTGGGTTATTAAGAAAATCACTCATAAGTTAAGATATATATTGTGAGGCTTCTGGAAAGGTCCCTAGCTCCTTAAATAAATGTATGCAGTATGGTCTCCAGAAATTATTTGTGTGATGAATACTTTTGACCCACTTTACGTTACGGTAGTAACACTAAAAGTGGGCCTTTGCGATCGGCTTATTTACAACTCTAAATTTAAATGAAAATAACGGGCTTAACCTTTCATTTGACACGAAAATTCAATAAACCAATTTGAAGAGAAGAAAATACTCTACAACTCTGGTCTCTCATGTTGTTCTCTATATCTCGCTTAGTTTCATAGATATTTTGAAAAATAACAGTGATTTGAAAATGTCTGTCTGTCCGTAACGTGTTTCCACATTTTAGGTCGCGCCGTTCAACCGATCGGCACAAAATTCTACAGATGTAACTGCTGGCCGGCAGCGACCAGAAACTCCGTTTTTCAAATATTTCGGACAAAACATTGGTTAGTAACACTAAAACTAGGCCGTTTATTATGGCCAGTTGAAAGCAGGAAATGTAATTGCATATAACACCTTAACCTCTCATAAAAGACGAAAACTGAATAAAGGTATCTGTAGAAGAGAAAATTCTGAACAACTTTGCTCTTGTTTATTATTTCCATAACTCGCACTGTTTCAGAGATATTTCCAAACGTAACGACAATTTGACACCGTCACTCGAATTTACGTAAACCATTACAAGCAAAGGAAATAAACTTGAATATACGACGAACTATAACGGCAAGTCATGTGACAATATTTTAACGAAATAAGTTGATGAATATATGAGAGAGATATTAAAATAATAGATTAAAAGGGTAAAAGTTACAAAATAGAATATCTTTGTTAAGGTTAAACTCAAATATCCAATAATTTCAGCTGTTTTTTAAAATGCGGTCAAAATGTTATGTGTTGCGTGCATAGATATTGTCACAATAATCTCAATCGTGTCGTCCATCATTTTTTTTATTATTTACATTTTCATTATTTTTCTCCAAAATGTTTACCACGAATGATACAACTACAGGCAAACCTACAATTGGCCGAAAAACACGCCAGTGCGATTTTCTTACTCACTGCTGCCATATGAGAGAAGTGAATCAATGTAGGCAGGGTATGCAAATTTTCCGACATGGCTGTCACCAAAATTCGTAATAATCGTAATGAAATAAGTAGTTGAACTCAAACGCTCAGCAGTTCGTCAGTGTTTTCCTTCCAGTTGAATGTCTCCTCAAAGCACGTAAATAAAATTTTTGAATATTCTGCCTTAGCTGCTATCTTCCGTCCAAAGTCTGTGTTTATCAATAGTGTCATGGCATTTAGTGTAAAGAACTGAATAGACTATGTTTCATCGCTATTTAATAAGAGTCCATCTGCAGAAAAAAAAAACTATTTGATTTTATGAAAGACATTATTTACAATTTCATCAGTTAATTTTTGTTTGTCAGGCGTAATTACAATGATTGTATCGTCAGCAAAAGCACTAACTTTGCATATTCGTGAATATAAAATGGAATGTCATTGATATACTATATTAAGGACAGAAAAGTACCTAAGACCGATCCCTTGGGACCTCATTCTTAATAGCTCACCAGTCTGAGGAAACAGCTGATTTTTGCGCATTGTCTGAACCACTTATTTCAACTTTCTACACTCTTCCAGTTTAGTAAGACTTAAACCGTTATTGCACGGTCCTACTCATTCCACAATACTTGAGCATCATGTACAGAAGATCACAAAAACATCTAACGTCACCGTTCGGCTGTTCAATGCATTTAATATTTGTTCAGTGAATATTTATGTAGGGTTATCTGTTCAAAAATCTGTCTGAAAACCAAAGTAACATTTCGTTAGAACTAGGTCAAACAGAAACTCTCGGGAGCGGGAGTCAGAACGGGAGACATACCGCGCCGCTCCTTGCTCCGCCTCTTCCTTGCACTCCACTGGACGGGTTTTGAGGCGTAAAATCAAGAATCGATAGAAGAACGAGAGGGTACCGCAAAGGACGATATGCTGCCGTACGTGAAATCGATGGCAGGCTCCCCCTCGTTTTATTCATGAATTGCAAATACGAAAAGAAAATGGAATACAGCCCAGCTGACGTACCGCAACATAGTGCTACCGTGGTGTAATAGTATTCTACTATTAACTGTTTCCAATAAAGTTCATATTTGAGGATGGAAAATGCGTGGATAAAATGTTACGCAACTCCCCCGCCCCCTTATATGTAATGTCAGATACATTCAAGGCACTTGGCAAAATAAGCGCACTCTTACGTATGCAATGATGTCATGGTGGAAAAACCTAATGTAAAGTCACCTGGGAGAAGACAGGAAATTAACTCATTGGATAAAAGTCACTGAGGTGAGAAAAGTTTTGGAGTACATCCTAATATCGTTTTGATACTTCTTTTCCGTGTTGAAGTGCGACAGCCGCGGCCGATTAACCGAGCGCGCTGGGGCGCCGTGCTTGGTGCGCGCAGCCGTTCACCGTCGGGGGTTGGAGCCCCTCCCCCCACGGGCACGGATGTTTGTGTTCTCTTTAGGTTCGTTTAAGTAGCTTGTAAGCTACTGACAAATAACCTAGCAGTTAAGTCCGATAGATTTACAAACATTTGAAGTGCGACAAGGAGGAAGGAAGATTAGGGTTTAGCGTCCCGTCGACAGCGTGATCATTAGAGACGGAGCTTACGCTCGGAGTTTTGGGTAAGGGTGCGGAAGGAAATCGGCCGTGCCCTTTGAAAGGAACATCTCGGCATTTGCCTGGAGTGATTTAGGGAAAACACGGAAAACCTAAATCTGGATGGCCGGAGGTGGATTTGAAGCATCGTCCTCCCGAATGCAAGTCCAGTATGTTACCGCTGCGCCACCTCGCTCAGTGAAGTGCGACAACTCAATGGGGCATGGACTCAGCAAGACGTTGCAAATTCACAAACGGAATGCTGAGATGGCAGTACAAAACTGCGAAGGTTTTGGAGATTCAGAATTTTGTGCTTCAACTGACTTTTCGAGTGTTATGTCCCATTGATGCTTGATTGATAGATGTCAGGGTATCTTGGTAGTCAAATAATTTGTTGGAATTGTCCACATGTTCTTCAGACCCAAACACGAACAATTGGGGCCCAGTGACACGACGCACTTCCAGCTATAACATGGGAACATGAGGACGATGAATGGCTTCAGATAGTCTCCAAGTAGCCGAACGTAAGCATTTTTAATCATTATTAGTTCAAGAGGACCACAGGACACTGCTAGTTCCATGTAAAAAATACCCACTCCATCTTGGAACCACCATCAGAATTACAGTGACTTGTTGTTGAGTTCATGTGTTCGTGGGGGGTATGCTCCACAGTAGAACCCAACCATCAGTTCATATTACATCTACAAATATACTGCGCAATCTACGTAAAATGCCGCGGTGGAGTAGCCGAGCGGTCTAAAGCGTCTCGCTGCGGAGCGCGCGGTTGCTCGCCGTGGAGGTTCGAGTCCTCCCTGGGGCATGGGTGTGTGTCTGTTTGTCCTTAGGTTAGTTTACCGAGGTTTAATTAGTTTTTAAGCTACGGACTGATGACCATGCAGTTTGGTCCGATATATTTACAAACATTTAAGCCACGTAAAATGCGAGATGAAGGGTACACTGTACCACAACTAGGTATTTCTTTTCCTATTCCACTCCCAAATAGAAAGAGGGAAAAAAGAATTCCTATGAGCCTCCGTACGAACCCTAAGTTCTCTTATCTTCTCTTTGTGATCTTTACGCGAAATGTAAGTAATCAGCAGGAAGATCGTTCTACAGTCAGCTTCAAATTCCGGCACTCTATATTTCCTCAACAGAATTTCGCGAAAAAAAAAAAAAAAAAAAAAAAAAAAATACGTCCTCTTTACTCCAGCGATTTCCATTTCAGGTCCCGGAGCATTTCTGTGACACTCATGCGTGGTCGAACCATCCAGTAAGGACCCTAGCAGCTCGCCTCTGAACTGCTTCCATGTCTTCCTTTAAACTGATCTTCTGCGAGTCCCAAACAATTGAGCAATACTAAAGACGTGGTCGTACAATCGTTTTACACCCGGTCTCCTTTACAGATGAAGTGCATCTTTCCAAATTCTCCCAATGAACCGAAGTCGGCTGTCCGCCTAACTCACAAGTGTAATTACATGTCCGTTCAACTTCATATCGCTCTGCAGTGTTACGCCTAGATATTTGAACGACACGACTGCATGAAGACGCTCACTATTAATGCTGTATTCGAACATTATGAGATTGTTTATCCTACTCATGTGCATCACCTTACATTTTTCTGCATTTAGAGCTACCTGCCATTATTCACACCAACTAGAAATTTTGTCTAAGTCATCCTGTATACTATTACAGTCAATTAAAGACAAGACCCTACCATACACCATAGCACCATCAGCAAACAGCCGCAAATTACTACTTACTCAGTCTATCAGATCATTTGTATAGAGAGAAAATAATTGCGGTCCTATTATACTGCCCTGGGGCACGCCTGACGATACACACGTTTCTGATAAACACTCGACGTCGTGAACAACAAACTATTTCTGTTACTTAGGGAGTCTTCCAGTTAGTCACAAATCTGTGAACCTATTACTGCTCGTATTTTCGTTAGCAATCTGCAGTGTGGCACCACACCAAATGCCTTTTTGAAATAGAGAAAAACACAATCTTACTGCTGCCCTTCATCCATGGCTCGCAAGTTGTCATGTGAGAAAACGTAAAGCTTAGTTTCACACGAACGACGTTTCCTAAACCCGTGCTGATTCAAGGAAATAAGCTCATCCGTCTCAAGAAAATTTACTATATTCGAGTTGAGAATATGCTCTAAAATTCTACAGGACACTGACGTCAACGATATCGGCCTGTAATTTTGTGGGTCAGTTCTTTTACCTGTGATTTTTTCCATTCACTAGGAACTTTATACTGAATTAAAGATTCGCGATACCTAACTGAATTCTGCACTCATCTGAGCAAGCCACATCAATTATGGTGCCAATTCATGAGTGGCGTTGTCAGCTATGTCATGTTGTTAGCAAAGACACTGGAGTCGGTGGTCTGCTTCCATAGTATATTAACGCTACTATCTTGCCTAACCGATACGTTTGTCTTAGTCCCACATTGATTTCTGCAGTTACCTGACGCAGTCTTGCTTGTCTGTGAGTAACTGACAACTGTACTACAAAACGGAGGTGAGGCCACAAAAACTCTATTTTATACATACTCTTGACACTTTTGATCTCAGAGTGATGAATTCGCTAATGTCGGAAGCAATGTCCCTTAAGCCGAGCTTCAAATACCATTCAGCATTAATAATCTAAATTCCCTTCTGCAACCTTCTGAATCTTTTTCACATGAATTACCGTTCTAACAATGTGTTACCGTATTATACATTGAGTATCCGATATTACCACCACATATATATGTGAATATCGGAATCCCATGTCGTTCATCACTTCATTTTATTGGAATAGTGGGTGAATTCAAGACCTGTTGCTATGTATCACTGGTACCAGTCGATGACACTCCAACAGGACTGTAAGTAATGAAGGAGAGGTAGTGTGTTCGTGTCAGTGGACTGCAAGAGTTTCGAACCTTTTAATCAACTATCAACTGTGAAATTTATTGTGACATATGAAAATGAGTGCCTTTTCAGGTTTCAAAATCGAATTTCCCGGTTTTCGTGAGCGATCCGTTAAATGGAACGTTGCCCGTGCTTGTTTCCTCGAGCTCCTGAAACATCTACATTCCACAAATTATCAGCTACCCATTCTTACAGTCGATGATGTATGTCAGATTGACATGTTTTCACCTGTAAACATGAACCTTGCATCTCGTAAATCGGACTTAAACATAATTCACTGTAGACAGCCTTTGTATGTACTTGAAGACATTTTCTATCACAATTAGTAAAATTCAAAATACACAATTCCAATAAAGTCCCTCAAAATCATTTGAAGATCGGCATTGTACTACTCGAAAGCGTCGCTATCTGTGCGATTTAGACGCCTCTTGGGCCAGAGAAGCAAACTCCCGAAGACAGTTCGAGTCCTCGCACCCGTTTAGCGGGGCGAGGGGGAAGGGGAGGGGGGCGGGTGAGCGGCACTGCTGCAGACCCGTCAGAGGAGGCGTACCATGGATGACCTCCTTGGATCTTATTGAATCCATCATTGGTGGTGGAAGCGGGACAGCGGCTGGTCAAGAGAGGAACTGAGATACCGACAGCCGTTTGTATAATAAAATATTCATTGTAGCACAACCAGTTTCGGCATTCCATTATGCCATCTTCAGGTCCCTACATCGGAGCATAATATCCAAAATTAGGGATACTAACAACTGGATTCGTGGAATTCTGGCTCTTAGTGTGAAACAACAACAACTTTGAGAACCAGTCCTGTTGTCACAGTTGTTGTTGTTGGTTCACACTAAGAGCTAGAAGTCCACGAATCCAGTTTTAGTATCTCTACTTTTGGATATTATGCTCCGATGTTGGGACCTGAAGATGGCATAATGGAAAGCCGAAACTGGTTGTGATACAATAAATATTTTATTATACATACGGCTGTTCCTTCAGATCCTTGAATCTTGTCGTCTGACCCACAGCACAGGTGTCCATTGACAGCATTCTGATGGTGCCTGACCAGAACTAGGACAGCATGGAGCTGGGAGTGAAGTCTCATCCACTGAGCATTCGCACACAGCAGTCACACTACTTATCCACTCTGGAAATCTAAATTTCACAGATAACCAAACGGTTAGCAACTCATGTTATTGTTCTCTGCAGTTGACACACAAAAACGCGACTTACGTCTGTATAAAGAAGTAAATGTCACTTATCATCATTGCTAAACTGCTAACAGACTCAGGATTTAAGCGAGGAAATTAGTGTACTATCTAAAAGTTAGTAATTACCAGCATTTCATTCATTGTTAGCCGGAGCCTACATGGAGACGATAATTATTTCCTCTTGTTGAAAATTCTTCCTGCAGCTGCAATACCCTTCTGTAGCTCGGTGGATTATATCTGTCGGGATGAGATCCATGCAACTCCCGGTGGCAAGAAATCAGGACGGCCACCTATGGCGCGTATGTCTGTGTGTTGTTTCTCCGTTCTGAAACCAATTAATGGAACACAACAGTTAAGAGTAACGCCTTCCTAATTATCCATTGTTATTTTCATTTGCGTACTAGCGTATGAATAAAGTGGATACTGTGTCTTGTATGTTACCAACCGCAGTAGTTGTGAAGCGGCCATTTTGCGCAAGTCAAGGAAAGTGGCTACTCATAACGATTCTCGGGTGATTTCGCATTTTATTCCTAACTTGTAAGGACTTTATTTTCACAGGAAATGCCTCACACGTAAGTTAAAACATAACAATGGGATCAATGCCTTGAAAAATGCATACGGGTATCTATGGAATGTAGGACTGGCAATTGAATTGTTGTAGAGTTTTAAAACATTGTTCAAATCCTAGTAAATATATGGGACTCAACTGCTTTGTTATTAGTCCCTAGCTTACAAACTACTTAAACTAACTGAAACTAACCTAAGGACAAACACATGCACTAATGCCCGAGGAAGGACTCGAATCTCCGACGGTGAGCAAACGCGCGCTCCACAGAAGGAGCCTTAGAGTACTCGGCAACTCTCCACCACTGCTGTGCAATGACTCTGTAAAATATCTCAACCGGAAGCAATCATGTCATTTTCTTATTCTTAAATGTATTCATATAATGATATTTTCCCCATACAATCCTATTAAATGAGCTATCTGAATTAATTTCCCTCCTTTGTAAATGCTGTCTCTCCTTGATGCTCAGAATGAGATGTCTAATTTACAGTGAAGGCAGAGAAGGGAAGACAAGTGATTCAGGTTCCATTTCCCTCCGAATATTAGTGTCGTGTATTAAGGGTGAGCAAGTAATCAGATTGGAGACTCAACTTGTAAACAGCAGCAAAACACTGTTATCTGACACCCACCTCATCTTACACTTCGAACTGAGGCGCTGAAAACAATGGCCTGAAGTACACCGGTGTCGACTTTAAAATCGTAACCTGTTCGCACGGTCCTAACGTATGTGGGTCTTGTGGAGAATTAGCTTTGTCTAACATGATTGCCCCTCAGTGTATTTTTAAACATTTACGAAAATCTGTTTCACCGAGTTCTCAGGTATTTCTTTGTACATTCACTTTAAACATAATATTGTTCCTCTACTCTGACAAGTTAATATAAAAAGTTGCCAACATAATTAACTTTCTGCAGGATCGGTATTAGTAAGCGTCTTCGGTATGACATCACGACTGCTGGACTCCTGTGCACATCGCTCTCAAATTTTATATAGTTTTAGAATTAATATGATTATTTTAACCGTTACTCGTGATAATATTTAATCTAGAGGTGTGCTAGTGGTGTTATTTGTGTTCGCGTGTGCGCCGGCATCGACGTCTTAGTGTTCTGTTTACATCTCGCGGCGAGTAGTTCTAGCCGTAGCGGCCTCCGAAAGATAAGTTCCAATACGTTTTTCTGTATTGTAGTTAAATTATTAACGTTAGTAGATTTAAATAGGTGTTAGCACACTAGTTGTTTATTAAATTTAGTACTTTTCAACCGGTGTCTTCTTGCTGTTTTTATCGTAATTGTGGTAGGAAAACTTTCCGTTCCGGTGTTTCATAACTCTTGCGCTCTGACTGTGTTTAGTTAATTTAAACGAGGTATAATAGTTGTGCACAACCCTCTAAATTTCCGGAATACTATACCTCGAAAATAACGTCGCCATCCCTCCAGTCGTCCAATCTGAGTTTTCGAAGCAGCTATGTAACACTCGTGCACTGATCGAACGTACGAGTAACAAAACTTGTTTCACGTATCTGAATTTCTTCCGTGTCTTCTTTTGAACAGATATCGTGGGGTTCGGAAACATTTGATCTATATTCAAGAAGAATTTCCTCAAGCGTTCTGTATATCTGGTCCGTTACAGATAAACCACATTTTACCAAAATTTTTCCAAAAACCCGAAACGACCATCCGCCTTTCCCACGACTGTCATTACAATACCGTTCCATTTCATATCGCTCTGCAATGTTTCGCCAAGTTATTAACCTATACGACTGTCTCATGCATCATACTACTATTGCAATATTGAAAATGTTGGAATCGTTTTTCTGAATCATCCAGATCTACTTACATTTACACCTAGCTGTCATATCTCACACCAACGAAACACCTTCTCTAAGTCAAAGCGCATCCCATTACTATCATTCAACGACGTTCTTGTGATAGCTTATTGAAAATGGATGCTGCAGGATTCTACACACCTTTCTGTACATATGTCAAGGTGCTTTGATGCTAATATAGTTTCGATTTCATTCCCCCCAATGAAAATACTTTGTACAAATCCCACGCTGCAGCTCACTACTCACGAACCTACGACAATGTCCGCACAGTATCCGTCGCCATTCGTTATAACTCGAGAAAAATGTTGGAATGTTTGTTAAGCTTATCGGACTTAACTGCGGGGTCATCAGTGCCGACCGCGGTCTAAGGCGCCTCGCTTCGGAGTGCGCGTTTGTTCGCCGTGGGAGGTTCAAGTCCTCCCTGGGGTCTGGGTGTGTGTGTCGTCCTTAGGTTAGTAAATTGTTTATTATACTATAAACAAAGCATTTAGTCTTTTATTAATTAATTTAAGAACAATTTTAATTACTGAGGTACTCGAATAATTATCCATAACTAATAAATCAATAACCTGTGTGAAATGATTTCAAATGTTCGTATGCATACTATTTTTCAAATTAATCAAATAAGAAAAGCTTTTAACATTTTGATATTATAGAGAGATGTTAACAGCCAAAGCAACATTCATATTAGGTAACTCAAAACAAACTTTCATGTCGAAAGACTAGAGAAAAATCACGTTTCCACATTGAACATTTTCATCATCACTGGAAGAAGCTTCTAAATAATATATTGACTGCGGATGATTTTCATATGACTTAAACACAAAAATTTGTTACGTTTGCAATACAAGAGCTTCGTTTTTTGTCAGCATTTCTTGGACAAAATTTGCATCTTCCTAATGTACTTTAATTTGTTTTAACTGCTACAATAAACTCTTCCATGTTTGAGAACTTAGCTGCCTTCAGTGGGATAGATCTTGGTACAGCCGAATTTGTAGCTCTTTTTAAGACCTGAGGATAAATATAAAGGTTTGTGCTCTCTGCTACTGAGCAAATTCTTTGCGCATTTGTGAGCACAGCATAGTATTCAACATCAGTATTGCAGTTTTTAGCAATTAGTTTGGTACAAGAAAGCTGAGTTACTATATTTTGCTTCGTTATTCTGATATTATTAGGTTTCGGTATAGTCATCCATTTAGTTACGTTATCGTCACCAAGCATAAACCTCTCCGCTGTTGCTGGAAAGGAGGATGCCATATCTCCAGAAGCATCTTCATGAGACTAGTGACGTCCAGTTCGCACTGCTCTTCTTCTTCATTGTCAATCGACACAGAAAGTCGCACTACTAAGAGGTGGGGTGTTATCAGCACCCCTCCTTATAACACTTGTTGTGTATATTGTTGCGTACTTTTAAAAACACGAACAATGGTTTCACAACAATGTACATCCCTTTGAACGTAGGTAACAAGCCTCTCATCAGTGTGTCCAACAGTGGAGCCGGAATAGCATGGTCCCTTGGTGCTTGCGCCAATCGGCTTTGAGCGCCGACTGCGGCAGCAGAACATTGGAGTAAGTCAGACGCGAGCTTTGCTCTGAGCATGCGCGCGTTCGGCTGCGCTCTGCACTGTTGCCAGTTCTGTCAGACAGCAGCGAGCGTTAAGCTATAATGTCTGGCAGCGAACGAACTACTTGGCAACACGGCTGCTTTCAGATTCCGCGGCTGGGGCGGTCTCCCACCCCAGCAGGCGGAGCCAGGGATCATCGTATTCCGGCCCGGCTTTAAATACAAGTGAACTTTTACAGCTGAGGTGCTGTGAACACCCCACATCCCTAGTTAAAGGATAATTTCTTTGACCAGTGAAGATATAGAACGGAATCAGAGTAGAAGGAAATCATCCCGAATATTTCCCTTTAGCGATATACCTTAGGCCAGATGGAGAAAATGGATCGGATGGTTAGCCTCCCCTCCTCCCCCACTGAAGGCGAGTGAAGTGTCCTGCGACCGCGCCACCTCTGTCGGTGTTTGCTTGTCGTCGATTGCGCGCGGCAGCAACAAATGGAGCCTACAAGCCATCCGGATAGTCCTGTGGCGCGCGAGATTTCCCAGAGGGGTCTGGTGGCTCACGGCGGCTTGTCCCCCCTGCGCAGGGTGACGGACGAGTTCCGCTTCTGCTGCGTGGCGCGGCACGCCGCGCGCTGCCTGCCCGCGCCCGACGAGTTCTCGTCGTGCGAGGACCTCATGTCCAACCTGGTGCTGCGCGTCTGCGTCTGGGTGCTCGGCGTCGTCGCCACCGCCGGCAACGCGCTCGTCATCGCCTGGCGCATGCGCTTCAAGCACTCCAACCAGGTACGTCACCGTCCGCTCCGCGACCACTTCCTAACTGCTGCCAGTCTTAAAGGCCCATACAAACGTTTCGATTTATCATCCGACCAACCAACTGACCACCCAAGCAACCCAATACGCAGCACCCTACACACTTTCCGACCAACTGAATGTAGCGATTCCAACGCCTTCCTATTCTGGTGTCTGGTTGTCGAGTTGTTTTGTTTTCACGTGTTCGCTGTGCAGACAACAGACGATAGCAAAGTTTGTCGAGAGGCGCCAAACATGCACAAATTGTCGGGTGGAGTTTGGGGAAACGGGGGCGACGGTCAGATGTTGGTCAGGAAGCAACTCCAGACATCCAATTTATCGGACCACCAATAAACTGCTTTCGACAAATCGGAACGTATGTATGGACCTTAAAGAGCCTGCAGTAGAGCCTGCCAGAGCTTCCGTAAACAATGAAGCCTCTCACTACCGGATATATTTGCGGATGAATCTTCCGTGTTCTATGGCCGTGGTCAATGAAACATTACTGCTCCTGACATTTCGACCAGAGCTGCGCTGGACATTTCAGAGGCGCTCCTATGCCATTGTATGTTGTCACCAATAGGATATCCAGTGACGGATTAAGGCTGTCGGAGGCCCGGGGCGGCTGCAAAACTAAATGAGCCCTCCCCATCATCTCGGAAAAACATGTATTACTATAAATAAAGTAAATTTTGTTGAGGTTTGATTCCATTTTTTGGAACGGTGTGCTCAGCGACCACAAAACAAAGAATGTAATAAATATATTATGCAGCATTGGTCGTTTTTTATTAATGTTTTCACAGATCGATTTCGATCACATAATGATCATCCTCAATGCACCAGTCATCGTAATAACAGCTATGCATAATCACATGTCATATTAGCTGAATGTAACAGATTTTTTTTAACATGTCAATTTAGTGTCCAACCAGATAACTTTTGATATCTGGAAGCCATTAGGACAAAAGGAACGAACAGTTCAAAAAAATCGAGAGAGAGAGACGGTCGTTCGAGGCATTTGGAGGCCCCCCAAGGCGAGAGGACCGGACCGTCCGCCCCTCCCCCCCCCCCCCCCCTTTTGTCCACCAATGTCTCCAGCGCAGCTTTGGCCGAAACGTCGAAAACGGATTTTTTTATGAACCTCGGCCATACAACACGGAAGGTTAATCAGCAACATGATTTTGCATAATGCCTTTTCTTGGTGGGGAACCACAGCCATATACAAATCCTTACATTAAATTAACGGCATTTCACTTTGCTTAATTTTTATTACAAAATAATGATTTCGGCCTTTTACCCATTGCCATGTGTCTCATGTTGAGTCTGATACTGATACCATGTACATCATTGTCACATCAATGTACTTACGGTTCTTCGGGTGTCTTTCATAATAACTCTTTAATGAAGTATTTTATGTTATCAGAGCTATGCAGCTCATATTTGGGTCCACCTACGTTGGGCGTAGTTGGTAACTTCCTGATTGAGACTCTCGTAGTCGGTGTCGTAATCTGGTGAAAGAATAATTTTGTTGCGAATGTTTAGCTGTCGGTACTTGTTTTCATATTATTGTACAGTTGGTGCCATCACAGCCAGTTCACAGCTGAAAGGAATATAAGAAATCACAACGCCAAGGAGGATGAGATCTTTATACTGAAAAAAGTCTAGATCGCAGAAGGTTATTCTTTTAACCGGTTTCGACCTTACCTTAGGTCACCTTCAGACAGCCAACAAGGACAGTCGCGCCGGCCGCGGTGGCCGATGAGACTGAGGCGCTCCAGTTACGGTCTGCACGGCCGCTACGGTCGGGGGTTCGAATCCCCCCTCGGGCATGGATATTTGTGCCGTATTTAGTCTTAAGTAGTTCATAAGTAGTTTGTAAGCTTAGGGACTGATGACCCCGTAGTTAAGTCCCATAAGTTCTACAAACATTTGAACATTTGAAGGACAGTCGCAACTAAGTTGCATAAAGGTATAATCAGTTTTAGTATTACAAGGAATATAACAATGTTGTTCAAATTTATTGATGAGGATTAGTATTAGATCAATAGGAGAGGACAAGTAAGATAGTCGCATTTAGCGACAGGCAAAATAACGACCCGGTATAGTTCAGACCAATATCATTAACATCAGGCTGAGAACTAGTTGTCAATTTATAAAAATCAATAAGAACTTCAAATACATTGTGTTTCTGTGTCAGCCTCCAGGGCTTACAGACTGTAACGTAAACATCTTAATTTTTGTTGTTCACCATTTTCGGCGAAACACATTGAATCAGCAACATGATGTTTTTCAGTTTTTATAGATTTTGTAAATTGACAACTGGTTCAGTAAAACGAAACGTACATTGATGTGACGATGATGTGGAGTCTAGGCTTTGAGACAATTTTAAACTGTAGACACTAAATGGCAACACGACTTAAATACTGATTGTCTAATAATAATTTAACAAGCACAGTCGATGACTGCAATTTCATAGTAACAGAATTTGCGTAGTGGCATACATTAAACGCCGTAATGACGTTCGCATAGGACTCAATATGCACTGTCGTTTGTGTTCAATGTACGAGCATGTAAGATTATGTAGTTGAGTACTCAGTTGGTGATCCATCACATCATTCATAATATACGGGAGAGACTTGTATTAACGCAGTATACCAAGGAATCCATTATACTTCTGGGTAGGTGCTTCAATTAAAAACTGATCTTAGAATTGTACTAGAGAAGTCAGCAGTGCTTCGCAATTAATATGGGTTGGAATCATTGGTATATTGTGTATAAGAGCAACCTTTCTTGCTGATGCGTCTCTGAGGACAGCTTTGATCACAGTATTTTTATAGTTTCTGAATACATAAGTTTATAACGTTTCGGTACTCAAATCATAAGCTAGTAAACCATAAATATTACATCCCTCACTTCGAAAGAAGCAACAATGAGGAAGTAATAATGAATGTAACGAATAATAATTTTGTTGTTATGGTAGTTAAAATTGACAGAAAGAAAGGAAACGATGCCGCAAGTTTTCACATTACAGCAAATCTGTGTATTGTGGCATTAAAATAAAATGTGTAGCTTATGTGTCAGCCCGAACGGTGAGTATCGTACAAGAATTTAGGCTATATTAATGAAGAACTTTTCAAGAATGGTGCTAACAACCTACATTTACATACTACATATATTGTTTTAAAATACATCCTTTGTTCGTCGAAATGTTCGTTAGACTATCTTGTAAAAATCTTAAGTAAAATGGTGAAGTACTTTTTTCGAGATCTCAGTCTTAGAAAACGGTTCACATGGTAGCATGGAATCGACATATTTATCAATGGACCATATACATTTCCGTATATGTAGCTTATGTAAATCGTATGTTATCTTTTAAGAATCAGACCAGTCAAGAAGCCATAAGATGCCTTCGGGACTGTTAGCTATAGATATAAGGCTTAGTACTGCATCTGACCCTGTTCTCTTTCCCAATACATACATGTGGTCTGCAAGCTAGCAAAGAGTAGGTGGTGTAAGCTATATGGTGTACAGCACTCATTTACGCCTTGCTGTAACAGTGCCTGACGTAGGGCGTTTTCCAACCGAGGCACAAACCTGACAGTACCTCCCCCCCCACCCCCCAACATAGCGCTAGTAGCTCAAATTTTGGTTCCCCATTCCTTGCTCTCGATCGTCAGAGGCACGTTACTTGTCTTACAAGATCACATGGATATCAAGTGTATATTTGTCAAAGCTAAAATCAAATCTATACTAATAATAAATCTGTAAATGTAGGCCTGTCACTGTTCACTTTAATCTTCAAAACTACGAGACGAATCTTCATGTGGTTTTCACAGGAAACACAAGAAAAGTTGGGTCAACATAAAGGCATAATTTTATCAAAATCGGATGACGAAAAAAAAGCTGTCGTAATTTTAATTGTTTTCAATAACCGTCGCGTGTGTGTGTACATCTATTAAAATCCTCTTATCTCCAAAACAACTTTACGAATTTGCGTGGGGTTTTTACAGGTAACTTGAGCGTAACTCTGGACAATATATATACTTCGTTTCATAAAAATCGGTTCACAGAAAAAAAGAATATTGTAATTTGAAACTTTTTATCTACGACCGTCATGTATTTCTGGCTCTTTGAACACGTTTATCTCCAAAACAACTTGACGAATTTTCATGGGAATTTCACACATAACGTGGGCATATCTTGCAGTTACATAAAGGTTTCAATAATTAAAATCGGATTAGAGAAAATAAAGATATCATAATTTAATCATTTGTTTGAAAGACATGGTGAATGTCTAGTTGTTGAAGATAATCTCCAAATGTACTACACGAACTGTCATGGGTTTCCACAGGTAAATTGAGAATAGTTGGAAAGTAACATAGGTTTCAGAAGGAAAGATATCGTAATTTGAAGTTTTATGTGTATACTATGCTTATAAGTAGGGTTTAGTACAGCAAATCTCTAAGAGTACTCTACGAACTTTCATGGGGTTTCATAGGTCAACTGAGAATACCTTGGGGCAACATACAAGCTTAATTTCATCCAAATTGGATCAGGGAAAGAAAATATATCGTAATTTATAGGTTCTGGTGTATGCTATGATTGAACTGCAGCGTAGTACAACAAAGATCCGATAGATGGTGATGCTGCGTTTTTATATTCTCATAACTAAGGTGTAACACACTGAAACAAGGGCTACGATTTGCCTTACGAAGCGGTGTAGAGTACTGATGTTGGCAACGGCCGTTGAATCCTTTTTGAAAAATCAATCACGTACAATGAGGGGAATAATGCATTGTATTGATAATTAAATGAATAATTAATTTTGTTCCGATCAGTAAATTAATGATCCCCTAAAGCGAATATTTCGTTGCCAACATTAACATACTAAACCGCTGCCACTGCAAATAAAATTTAGCCAGGTGGAACACAAAAGACAATTCTTTTTTTAGATGTATCCCGCATGCCTTGCAATGCTTTTTTCCGTGGGTATCATTCGAATTTAAAACTTAACGACGTTCCTTAGCGTCTACCGATGCTATATAATTTCTTGCAAGGAAAATCGAATTACTGTATGTGGTTCCCTTTCTGATTTCGGTGTATCCTCATTATATTTTCAGTGTGTTCTGTTTAAGAATACCTCGAAAACGCTGTAGTACAGGAAAGGACAAAGTGAGGCGACGTTAGTTACATAGTACACCAAATAACTAATTATGGCGTAGCAGCGTTTTTTCATTCTCATAACTGTGGTGTAATACACTACAAGAATCGGTTCAATTTTACTTACGGCGACAGCGTTGTATGCTGATGTTGGCAACTTCCGTTGAATGTTTTTTCAGAAATCAGTCACATAGAACGAGGGGAATAATTCTTTAAGTTCACGATGAAATAAGTAATTTATGCTGTTCTGGTCAGTAAATTAATCATCCTCCTAAAGGGAATAGTTCGTTGCCAACAGTAGCAAACTAAACTGCTGCCACTGCAAGTAAAATTTAACCCAGGTAGGACACACACAAAAAATGTTTTTCTTACTGGCTGTATCCCATATACATATGTCATGGAAAAAAGAAGTGCATCTTTCGACGGGTATAACAACTACATTGTACATAGAGTAGAAATATCTGTGGAGTGAGCATTGCGTTCTGTGCGTTTTCTCAACATTAAGCTGTATTTACCACGTGATATTGAATCAAATCCACTCTTTCTACACATTTATTTGCTCATACGATTACTTTGTACAGCATTGGCTGCTATGAAAACCCGCCTCCTTTTCGTAGAGCAACCACATAACATTAAATAACATCTAAATAAATGTCACAGAAGCAACAAGAAAGTTTAGGAAGCGTCGCTAAAAGGGTCCTTTACAGATAGTCATCCGTCTTAACCGAACTAAAAAAAGGACCAAGATAAAGTCAGCGATAATTAGCCTTTTCCCAGTATCGCGTGACATTTCCACCTTAATGTCGAGGATACAACATCTGCGCATCTGAATGCTCACGACAGAGATATTTCTGTTCTGTGCCTGCCACTAGAGATAATATACACACGCGAGTGACAAACACATCAGAAACCTCTTTGCTTTAATAAATGTTCGGTACAATTTTGTGATAAAAATTCGTAATTACATACTTTTAGTGCGGACTACGTTAAGATAGAAAAAGATGTCTTCTTTTGTAGATACAATTGTACTTAGATATATAATCTGACTTCTGAATGTATAGTTCTACTACACAAGATCGATTTCAACTTGTCCTTTACGAAGTAATCACCGCAGGACGTGTGGTCATGTATTAGCTGAAATAGTGGCCGATGCTGCTAACACACTCAAGAAATACTATATTTAATGGAAAGTTCTATACAGACGATCAGCTGACGCCATTCCTTCAACGATTATCCAGACTTACTTTATCGCACATTGACACCACCATGACGTCTTATTTAAACAGACATGAACTGCTCTATTGATTGAATTACCAGACTTTAAGCATTTTCCATAATAGGGAGCACTGCATACAGAGTGACTACATTGTCCACAGTACAACACTGCTACATACTAATTCTTCAGCATATACTTACTGTGAGAGATAAACAGTTTAGTACTATACCATAGAATTAATAAATGGCGCTATGATTATTATTACTATTTCTCATCTAAACGATAGAAATGTTTTCAGAAGTTTACGCGAAACACACAGTACACACCGCAGTCTTAACTTTATGAACACAACCTAATATTGAAGTTACATCGTTCCGGAGTACGGTCTTAATTTCACTTTTTGTATGAAATCTTTATGAACATGCATCCGTTTTCGACAATGACTTCTACTTAAATTTGACATCTTGCGAAGGAGAACTAATTTTATTGACGTAGTGATCCAACAGCGATTGTGTTTTTGCTGACCTTGGTTCAGTACCCTATAAATCCATGATATACACGTCCGTCTTTAACAATCGTTGCGAAGCACGGGCATATAAGCTAGTAGCAACTAATTTTGGCTGTTTTTTAAAATACGGTCAGAGAGAATATTAAGTATTGAGTGCAGAGATGTTATCACAATAGTAGAGTCGTAATCGTATCGTCCATGATACTTTTTTTATTCATATCTTTATTATATTTCTCGAAATGATTGCAAAAAATCATAAAACTACAGGAAAACCTAATGTGGGCCGTAAACATGACTGCGATTTTTTTTAAATCAAATTATAATTTTAAAATCAGTTGGTTTCTTAAGGATGAAGCACACACAAAACATTTGGAAATGGATGAAATGTACCAAAACTAGTTACAACTTCCAAATCAATGTGCAACTGTGGTAGCGATGAATATAAATAAAACGTTTGAGCATTCCTCATCCGTGCCGTATAGGGTTGATAGAGAAGATCCAACGAAGAGCAACACGCTTCTTTACAGACTGTTTTAATAAGCGACAGAAGTCCAGTGGCAGACGCTGCGAGAGAGACGTGCTGTATCGCGCTATGGCGTCTGTTAAATGTTCGAGATCATACGAGTGAAGCAATAAAGTTCGGTGAATAGTCCTGTAACAGTAACGTAGTTGAGCTATGAAGTGCAGTTACCTTACTAACCTTTGAAATCACCTCTACATCTACATCTACATAGATACTCTGCAAATCACATTTAAGTGCCTGGCAGAGGATTCATTAACCACTTTCATAACTTTTCTCTACCTTTCCATTCTCTAATAGCGCGCGGGAAGAAAGAACACCTAAATATTTCCGTTTTCGATCTGATTTCTCTTATTTTATTGGGATGGTCATGTCAAGTAGGTGGGTGCTAGCAAAATATTTTCACATTCAGAACTAAAATTCGGTGATTGAAACTTCGCACACAGATCACGCCGCAATAAATAACGTCTTTCTTTTAATGATTTCCACCCAAATTCTTGCAACATTTCCGTGACGCTTTCCCCCCGTAACGTGATAAAACAAAACGAGCTGCCCTTCTCTGAACCTTCTCAATGTCTTCCGTCAGTCCCACCTGGTGAGGGTCCCACAAGGGGCAACAGTACTCCAGGAGAGGACGCACAAGTGTGATGTAGGCAGTGTCTTTGGTGGAGCTGGTGCATCTTCGAAGCGTTCTGCCGATGAAACGTAACCTTTGGTTCGCCTTCCCTACAATATTTTCTATGTGTTCTCTACAGTCAAAGTTGTTCGTAATTGTAACTCCTAGGTATTTGGCAGAATTTACGACCTTAAGGTTTGACTGATTTATCGCGTAATTAAAGTTCAGCGGATTTCTTTTAGTGGTCATGTGTATTACTTCACACTTTTCTTTATTTAGTGTCAATTGTCAATTTTCGCACCATACAGATATTTTGTCTAAATCGCTTTGCAGTTGCTTTTGATCCTCAATTGACTTCACTAACCGATAAACGACAGCATCATCCGCGAACAGTCTAAGGGAGCTATTCAGATTGTTTCCTAAATCGTTTATAAACACGAGGAAGAGTAGGAGACCTAGAACGCTTCCCTGTGGAACGCCAGATATCACTTCTGTTTTACTCGATGACTTACCGTCAATTACAACGAACTGTGTTCTTTCTGATAGGAAATCGTGAATCCAATCGCACAATTGGAGAGATATTCCATAAGCACGCAATTTCATAAGAAGCGGCTTGTGGGGTACAGTGTCAAAAGCCTTCCTGAAATCCAGAAATATGGAATCGATTTGAGATCCCTTGTCGATGGCACTTAACACTTCATGTGAATAAAGGGCAAGCTGTGTTTCGCAAGATTGATACTTTCTGAATCCGTGTTGACTACTTTTTAATAGGTCGTTCTCTTCGAGGTAGTTCATAATATTCGAACAAAGTATATGATCCAAAATCCTACTGCAAATCGACGTCAATGAGATAGGCCTGTAATTTTGGGGATCACTCCTATTGCCTTTCTTGAATATTGGAGTAACTTGGGCAACTTTCCAGTCTTTGGGTACGGATCTTTCGCTGAACGATCGGTTGTAAATTACAGCTAAGTTCGGAGCTATTGCATCAGCGTACTCTGAGAGGAATCTAGTTGGTATACAATCTGGCCCCGAAGATTTCTTTTTGTTTAGTGACTTAAGTTGTTTTACTACTCCAGGAACATCTACTTCTAAATTTCGCATGCTGGCATCTGTTGTTGGATTGAATACTGGAGTGTTCACTTCGTCTTCTTTGGTGAAAGAATTTCGGAGAGCTGGTTTAGTAATTCTGCCTTAGCAGTACTATCATCTGTAGTATTACCATTGCTATTGCTATACACCGTTGAGCTGTGCAATACATGTTCTGGGAACTTTGCACGGAGTCTTCTTATGGGGTGGTGCTCAAAACCCCACGTTTCGTTAGACGTCAGGAATATCGCCAAATAACTTTACTTTCAAAGCGAGTTTGAGTCGATTCAATAGCAAGATGCCTGGAGGATTGAGATCCGGCGGGTATGGCGGATGTTAAAGTTTTACAACGTTCTCCGGTACACAGCCAGGATCGTAACTGTGCCTGGCTCTACAATTATAAAAGAACTTCATCGCGTGAAAGCCCATTAGCAGGTTTCCTATATAACAAATTTTATGAGGAGTAACCACCCGTTGTTGTTGTTGTGGTCCTCAGTTCGCAGACTGGTTTGTTGCAACTCTCTACACTATCCTGTCCTGTGGACGTCTCTTCATCTGAGAATAAGTTGGGCAACCTACATCCTTTTGAATCTGCTTACTGTATTCGTCCCTCGGTCTACCTGTACGATTTTTACCCCACACACTTACTTCTAATGCTAAAGTGACAATTCCTTGATGTCTCAGAATGTGTCCTACCAATCTATCCACTCTCTTAGTCAGGATATGCCAGAAACTCCTTTCCGCCGCGGTGGAGTAGCCGAGCGGTCGAAAGCACCTCGCTGCGGAGCGCGCGGTTGCTCACCGTGGAGGTTCGAGTCCTCCCTGTGGCATGGGTGTGTGTGTTTGTCCGTAGGTTAGTTTACCTAGGTTTAAGTTGTTTGTAAGCTACGGACTGATGACCACGCTGTTTGGTCCGATAGATTTACAGACATTTGAACATTTGAAACTCCTTTCCTCCAGAATACGGTTAAGCACGTTCTCATTAGTTACGTTATCTACCCATCTAATTTTCATCATTCATCATATTTCAAAAGCATATTTCAAAAGCTTCTATCATCTCTTGGTCTGAACTTGTCGTCCACGTTTCACTGCCATACAATGCTAAATTCCAGACAAATGCTTTCAGAAAGGATTTCCTAACATTTGCATTCATATTGGATATTAACAAGTTTGACTTCTTAAGAAACGCTTTTACTCCCAGAGCCAATCTGCATTTTATATCTTCTCTCATTCCGCCGCCAGAACTTATTTTGCTACCCAAATTACAAAACTCATCTACTACTAACTAATTCAATTCCTTTAGCTTCGCCTATTTTACTGACGCTACATTCCATTATGCTAGTTTTACTCTTGTTAATGTTCATCTTATACCCTCCCTTCAAGGCACCGCCCATCCAATTCAATTGCTCTTCCAGATCCTTTGCCGTCTCTGACAGAATTACTACGTCATCGGCAAACCGCAAAGTTTTCATTTCTTCTCCCTGAATTTTAATTTCTCTCCAATACACCAAAATTGTAAAATATATCATCTGCGTTAGAATTTGTAATAGTAAAGAGAGTTATTCCAGGATTATGTTTTTAGTCATTATGGTACTTTGTGAGTTTCAAGACAATGTCGTATTATATGGATGTCTAGCTGCATGTTAAAGGTACTGTATCCTTTATTTCCAACTAGATATGTTACTGTATGTAGACATTATATAGTGATATTCTATCATTATGGAGATGTACTTGTACTTCAGAGAATAAGTAGCTGTTAGAAAGAGCAATCGAAAGTACCAGCCCAGAAAAGTTTCAGTTTTTCTCGTTATATTGTGTATTTTAAGTATCGCGCCGCTGTTAAATTTACTGTAACTTCGCAGATGAACAGTTTATTCGCCGCAAGAGGCTTTAAAGCTTATTCAACTGGGTAAAAGTTAGCCAATTAAAGAGAATGACTTAGCTCAGAACGTGCCACTGCGGGAACTCGGCAGCGACTACACAGTGCTTGCAGGGCCGTGTTGCGTAACATTTGTTACTAAGTTTTTACGACGGCGAGAGATAAACTCCATATCGTCCAAAGATCGTAAACGGACCGGTGTTGAAGAATGTAACTGTTGTAGTTCCTATGGTATAACCACTCATGTTCCCAAACAGACTACTTTATGCTAAAATACTGAAATAACCCCTTACACCACATACCTAATGGTAGACAGTTTTGATGACGTTTCCAAAATATCGTTATAAATACATCGTTCTTATACGTTTATTACTGAAAAGAACTTTTACATATATCTGAAGGTACATAGCTAGATATTAAATAACTATCCCTTAGTGATGTCCTCGCGAAACATTTCGTGTAGTGTGGCTGGATGTATCGGTTACATGTTTCTCGTATGCCACTGCTCATCCGCAGTTACTGCGTGTTCTGTCATTCAAAAAAAATATTTTGCAACTGAGGCCGATTCACGTTTATTGACAAAATATTACCAGTGATGTAACACGCCTGTCTGTTTTACCGTTGTTCTGTTAGCTTCTCCATCAGCGGAGGCCCTGAAGGGCATTTGCAATATATAAAAAAAAACATAAGTAAACTTCTGTATTAAATTTACTTTTTAGCCACTGATATCCGGGCGTAGGCGTCTGTCGGATACATTGCACACATATTCGTCGGTACATGTTGTTTTTTACGATACGATTCCAAACTGGATGTGACATTTAAATTTGGTATTTTTCCGAGCGCCATGATCGTCGATACAGAAAAAATTCTTATTTAATTGTATATTTTCTGAGTCTTCATCTAACTTTTCGGTTTACTGCAACCCACCAAGAATTTCCGTCTTTCGACACTCTCCTTTTCTCAGATTAGTACTTTTGTCTACTTCCCTGGATAAATTCCAGTCTTGGTGTATATCCCTCCAAAGTTCCCTCTAGAAGCACGTGGATTATTCTCCGATGCCTTATATTTTCTCATCTTGTCCCGTTTTCTCGTCAATGTTTTCAGTATCCATTCATCGCCTATTCGACAGAAAATCACCTCATGCCTTTACCTGTCAATTTGTCTGTTTTTCAACATTTTCCTGTTATTTCACATTCTAAGCGCTTCGGTTCACTTCTGTTCCAGTTTTTATTTATTTATTTTTACTTTCTGTGATTCAACACCATGCAACTTCTGCTTTAACTGCACATGTTCATGGATTTTATCGTGAAACTAAGACCAATTTTCTACACCATGAGACTTCTCAGGGCCAGGAACGCTCTTCTTGCAAGTGCTTGGTCTGCTAGCTACGCCCAGCTTTCATCGTCCGCCATTTTATTATCATTTTATTTCCGAGAGAGCAGAATTTCTTACCGTCGTCTACTTAATGATCAAAAATTTTAATGCCCTGTTTCGCTAATTCTCATTAAAGTTATCCATTTCTGGTTTGCTCTCTTTCCATATTCCGAAATCACTACATTGTTTATTCGATTCAACAGATTCTGTAATTCTTCTTTACTTACAAATGAGTATAGAAATGTCGTCAGCCAATGTTAGTTTTCACCCAATCATGAAACGCGCCGTTGTTTCCACCTCTGTTCATTCGAGACACATGGCGTCTCTGCTGTGGATGCCGGACGCATTTTCTCGTATGGCAGATATACAGAATTTCGGATTTACTATGTGTAGCTTCAGTCATCCGAAGCAAATTCCCCCTGTCACCATCTTTATTTCGCGTGTAGTGACAACGGAAACTCTAGCTTTGTCTCCGGTTACAAGAAAAATTGTTTCCAAGCAGAATTTAATGTGCCCGTTCTAATAGCGCGATTTGAATTCGTCAGTATATTTTAACAGGGACAGTAAAATACGATGAATAGCCAGTACCCTAGCAGCGTTTGAGAAGTGCTGGCACGAGCGGTTCATTCGCAGCCGGAGTACCGGCTATTCATCGTTTCCTGCCCCTGTTGACATTTATTGACAAACTGAACATCGCTCCAGATTAACGCTAATTAGGGCCGTGGTCAATTGAATGGTCTCATTAAATTCTCTTTAAACGCCATTATGTTCGTAACGTAAACAGCCTTACGTTTTCTGAAGACTCAAGGCGTCGTAGGAAAGGGGTGTGGGGCAGCATTTGTTTGTCCTGCCTCCAACGTAACAAGAACCGTCAAAATATCTGCTGAAACTCATGAGAAATTGCGCCGGACGGCTCGTTGGAGAGACAACCTGTATATCCAATTGTACAGGCGCAAAATTGCTTCTCTGCCTCACACCCTTCTTAACCCTTAACTACTATCTGCGGTCTCTCAGACCGCCACGACGTTTTGAGTCAAGACTTTTCACAAACCCCTGCAAAACTAAAAGGACTCTTCCGTGTACCTCCCTGGTGGCCGATAAGGTCCCAGTGCCAGCATTCTTGCAGTGTTGCTGCTCTTTTTTCAGTATTTATGAGCCTTGCGCGGCTTCACTGACCGACCATAGTGTTAGCGTGCCGCTGGCGCAGGCTCTGCCTCGTAGCGCCTGGCCAGTCGGCTTCGTGAACGCGGCCTGCTAAGCGACAGCGCTGTGACTGTGGCCTCTCTCTGGCTGTTGTTCCGTGTCTTGTTTCTCCATGGCAGGAAAAGTTCAACGTTCTATGCAACGCATTTTACGTGAAGCAGATGTGGATGATCAAGAACGTTTCTGTGAATCCTCCGATGATTTTGACGACAGTGATAATGACCCTGATTTTCAGGTATTTAGTGAACATGGCACTTATTCAGAGCAGGAACCTCAAAGTAATGAAGATGTGACACCTGATGATGACGAAGCAGGTTTCTTCTTCAGTGCCGGTCACGGTGGCCGAGGGGACAGAGGCGCTTCTGTCACGGTCTGCACGGTCACTACGGTCGGGGGTTCGAATCCCCCCTCGGGCATGGATATTTGTGCCGTCCTTAGGATTAGCTAGTTCATATGTAGTTTGTACGTTTAGGGACTGATGACCCCGTAGTTAAGTCCATAACCTATAAAACCATTTGAAACACAACTTCTTCAGTAAGAACAGATGTTTTAGATGGCGAAAAAACATCGTCTTACAGCATCCTGGACTGCGACAGACGGCTGAAGGGATATCTTTAGTTTGTACTTATTGTTTTATAAGGAAAATGTAGTAACCTTTCTGGGATCATCGTAAACGGAAAGGAGATTTCGCATACAATTTACTATAATTCAAATGGGATTTTTGTATCTAATTACGCTGTGAATTTGTAATATAATCTCTATAATGATAATCTGTGGGTGTGTGGAGAAATAATTACTTACTGTTCTTTTCGTAGTACAAAAAATAAAAATGTACTGCAAATTGCGCTGTGTTTTACTTGTCGTCATGTTACTCAAACTACATTGTTTAAAAAGTCAAATTTCTACTAATGCAACCGCTAAGACGTGTAATGAACGACAGGAAACCATGAAAATATCTATTTAGCAAAACTCTAGTTTAATATATGGAAAATAAGAGAGCGGTCTGAGAGACCCTTCCATAGTAGTTGCGTTCCTGCCAACGTCTATAGTAGTTAAGGGTTAATCTCTTTCAGGTTTCGTTCATTTATTGTCTGCTTGTAGCTTCAGTAATCCTCAAAATTTCGAACCTCTCACATCATTTTACATTATAGAACGCCTTCTATGAATTCATGTTCCATTTCCCTCCGTGTTACTTCTACTATCGACCGAAACGTCAGAGCTGCTTGTCTATTGCTTCACATTTCTGTCCCATTACAAGCTCCTCAGCGGAGGTCAAGCAGTTATGAGGGTGAAGGGTGGGTGCGACCCATTTTAATGTTGGAGTTAGAAGATCTGTAGGCTCTCATGAAAACGTACAAACTTTACGACTTACCTTAGAAGGTAATTGACATTACCTGACATTGCAGATTTTAGAGGCGATATGATAAAGTAATGTTCTTCAAAAGTTAAACGCCAAGATTGTGAAATATATATTTAATGACGACCTATTTCTGAGGGCTTTGCCACCATCATCTGGTCATATTACATTTCATAAGCTGGTCATCTTATTTAAAAAATGGAAATTATATGATAAGAGCAACACAGCACTTAGTCTATACACATTTCATTTATGTATTTTTATATGTGGACTAAGTGCTTTGTTGCACTTATTATTTAATCTCCATTTTTATTTAAATAACATGACCAGCTTATAAAATGTAATGTGACCAGATGGTGGTGGCACAGGCCTCCGATACCGGTCGTCATTAAATATATATTTCGCAATCTTGGCGTTTAACTTTGGAAAAAATGTTTGAAGATAGGTTGAGGAAAGGCAGTTTGAGAGATTTGACTGGAGTTCATTTTTCATATTCTGAAGGCAGCAGTGGTAAAATACACGGAACGGACAGTTATGTACAAATTTTATAGGAAACATACAACAGTTGTTATACTCAAAGGTTATGCGAACAGACGCAAAGTCTGCTAAAGGGATAAGGCACGGTTGTAGCCTTCAGTACAGACAAAAAGAAGAGGGAAACTTTTTAAATGTGCCAAGTTAAATTCTTAAGATTTTATGGACACATGACGTTACGTATTGGGAGGTATTGAACCTCACTGGGAAGAAACGTAATTTATGTCATATCGTGATGAGAAAACGGAATTACTTTGTGGGACACATTTTGCAACATCAAGGAATCGCCAATTTAGAACTGAAGGGAAGTGTGTGGTGAGAAAATCCTGAGAATGACACCAAGAAACGAGAACATTAAGGAGATTCAAACAGACGGGATGATTATTACTAGAGATGAAGAGGGTTAGACGGTAACAAGGGGGGGGGGGTGAGGGGTTGAGCTGCTCGCGAGAATGTTTGCGGGCACTTATTCTGTCCTCGCGAACACGACCGAAGACCGCTGATAATAGGCCATTGACCGTTAACGTTAGACTTTGTAATCGCGTTAACTCGCATTCTTATTCTTATTCTTATTCTTTTTTTCTTTGGAGAGATGGAAACTTAATACGTAGTTTATAGGTATAGTATCTTTAATATTCATTGCACTGTAGTACTATCGTAGAAGGTAAAACAGTCGTAACGTTCTCTTTATCTTTTGTCAGTGATTGAAATTTTGTGTTTGATATTTCAGTCTCATTTATCTTCTACAGTGAGAAACCTCTCCCATACCAAAGGGTTTCAGTAGACGTCATGAAGCTCCAACTGATTTCCGGTTATTCGCGTTGTAGGTTCACTACGAAGTTACTAAATACGTTTGGTATATTTTATAATAAAATAAGGAGTTCCCACCGTTTGTAGCTAAAATATATTGAATAATAATTTAAGTTTCATAAGATAGGAATTTCGTACTATGATACTGAAAAAAATCTGGTGCAAAGATGAGAATTTCTTATCTTTATTATGAAAGATATTAAACTGAATTAGCAACTGAGGAATACGGTTACAAGTATTGAAAATGTTATGCTTATTATACTGCATCAGTTTGATATCGATGTAAGTAGCTAAATGCAGTATAAAAGTTTTCAAAATAACTGTGTAAGACTGTTTGATCAATGTCTCCTTTTAGAGATACATTTCAGTATTCAAAAAGTGTGCGATTGACCTTCGAGACAGAAGTTCCAACTGCAAATAAACCCAAAACAGTGTCAAAAATCGACAAGTATTTGTCGAGTGCCTACAAATGTTGCACTAAAAACATTCATGTGATGAGTAACATCCGTTACAAATGTAAAATGTAATATCCAAAGCTCGTGATTTTAGTGTTGAGATCATAAACTGATACGCAGTGATTTCATTGCATATAATGTTTTATAACACGAACACCAATATCTGCATCAGATACTCTAAGAACTAGAAAGGCTGCACGATTTGCTAGCGAAAGAGGTGGAGGGGGAAGTGCGAACTGCCCGTGGACAAGCAACGCGGACACACACAGGCGTGGTCCCAGCATTCTGTGGTGGCATAAGCTTAAATTATCAAAATGTAATACCTGAAAATAAAAAAATACGAGCGTATAGGAAACCGAGTTTTAAATAGAGTTTCTATTTAATGGTACTAGAGCCAAGACGGCGAAATTTGACAAGAAATTCGCAAAGTTGCAAAACATGGTTTTTCTTAAATAAATGAAAAAAGCATAACTCGTATAATGTTAAATTCGAAAGTTATAGGTCTTAAGATTATCTATCCATTGCTTTTTTGTACGTATCGATAGCTTTGTTACGTTCCCAGGAACATCGAAAAAACACGCAAAACATTTAAAAACTGGATTATTTGTAATTCGTTAACGTTCACGTTTCCAAACTTACTATTTGCCGTAGGTATGGCACGAGGTAAGTCGGAAAAAGTACGTGATCGAAAAATTTAAAAATATTTAGTAAATTTTAAAGTTTTTTTGTGTGTGTGTGGAAAAGGTTTTCTCGAAAATTGGCTAGACTTTCGCAAGGGATCGACCTAGATTTTGTTAATTATAAGTATAGGAAAATGATTTGATAAACTTGCACTTTTTGGGCCTGTTTTGTTCAACGGACTATCTCTGTTCTCATGTTATGAAAGGAAATGTTATAGAGCTATATTTCTAAAAAAAAAAATTCATGGATTTTAGAACAAATAATGTTACTTTACGAGCTTCTGAATCCGAGATTAGAAAAATCATATAAAATATACTACTGGACTTAATTAACATTTTACGGCTATGTGCTTCATGGAGTTTAATATTGAATACTTATACTGGTAAGAAAAATAACTGGATATGTTGCATTGTTTTCCAATATAACTAACCAACTAGTGAAGTGAAACATGCAAGCGTGTAGAGCTTTGAGATTCAGCAGGGTGAATGGGCGAGCGGCCTTGGGGGAGGGGAAGAGAGAAAATGGCGCCTGTTCTCTCTGAGAACAGTCTAAATGCCCTGCACTTGCAAAACCTTTGTTATCTCGTCTTCTAGAACACGTTCTAACGCTTGAAATATAACTTAAAGCGATAGAAACGGACTTACGGGCAAAGTAGCCCTGAAATATTTAAATGAAACTTCCGTTTTACTTTTATTACCGTTTTAATAATCCTTTATTGTTCCAGAAGGTCGTAGAGCAACATTATTTGCTTTAGACTCTGTGAGAAAATCTCAGCAATACATTTCTTTAACAGTTCGTTTGATAACATAAAAATAGATATAATCCGTTGAACAAAACAAGTCCAAATGAGTGTAATTTTCTCAAAGTCATCCTCTGATACTTATAATAAACACAATCTTAAAAATTATTTAATAGTATATAGAGAAAAAGAGATCAAGTAAACAAGAATAAAACTTTAAAATATAAATGAAAAAAGTGCAATAAAAAGAAACAAAGCGATATTATAACTATTCACGAAGTAAACAGACCGAAAACCGTAGCTCTAGGCCGATCCCCTGAGCAACATTAGCCAAGGTTTTTTTCTTTTCTTTTTTTAAATCGATATATATCCAAAAATATTTACTGTTTAAAAAAAAATTAAGAAATTTCTAGCTTCGTGGGGGATGTGAAATATTTATTTGAAAAAAATTCGATTTCGTTCCTATGATGGAACATGATGAGTGCAGAATGCAAGTCATGATGACTCATGTATTCTGCATGAAACATTTAACAATCAGGTCCATACAATAACTAAAGGTCTTCCTTGAACAATATAACAATTTTAAAAATGAGGTACCTCAATTAAATTAAAATTGTAACACGTACTAGGAACACCATTTATTTTATGGAAGTGACTGTTAGATGTTATATGCATAGTGAATTAGTCATCCGACTGGCATTCTGCACTGATGATGTTCCATCATACGATCGAAACCGATATGTAAATTTTTAAATTAAATACTTCATATCGCCTACCAAGCTGGAAATTTCTTGATTCTATCACAATAATGAGGTGGTTAGGCACAGTCTCTATAATGGAGTCAAATTACAATAATATTTTTAAATTTTTCGAACAAGGTCTTTTGATTTATTTCATGCCTTACAAACGGCGAATAGCAAGTTTGGAATGTAAATGTTGACGACTTATAATGAATCTAGTTTTTAAGAGGTTTTCGATATATCTCTAAACATAAAATAATCGTTACGTGCAAAAAGCAATCGATAGACGATTGTAAGGCCTATAACTTTCTTATTTATCATTTCCTCATCGGAATTGTCGATTTTATTTATTTATTTAATTATTATTATTATTTTCTATTTTTGTAACTTAACGAATATTTTTAGCCATGTGCGCCATCTTGGCTCAAGTTTCATAAAAAATTAATTTTGTATAAATTCATATTCCTTGTTTTCGGGTAACAATTTTTCACCTACTTCTCGCTAATGCTTGGAGTAATATCCGTACATTTGCCCGCCAGTGCTGCAGAGTAACGTGGAGAGCTTCTGCAGGTTAGTCTCCAGACTGAAGACCACAATATCCGATACTTTTGATCGTGTAACGCGTACAGCGCTCCAATGTGTCCGCGTTTCCTCCTCCACCTGATCAGCCTGCCTGACTGCCCGCGTGTGCTGCAGGTGCCCCCCCCCCCTTCCCTGCCATCCACTTGCCCGCGTGTGCTGCAGGTGCACTCGTTCCTGATCACCAACCTGGCCATCGGCGACCTGTTCATGGGCTCGTACCTGCTGATCATCGCGGCGGCGGACGCGCACTACCGCGGCGTCTACTCGGTGCACGACCGCGACTGGCGCTCCAGCGCGCTCTGCAACCTGGCCGGCTTCATCTCCACCTTCTCCAGCGAGTTCTCCGTCTACACGCTCACAGGTCAGTCACCAGCAACGCTGCACTAAGTGCAACATATTTCAACATTTCCACACAGAAAAAAAGTGTCATACTTTTCTTTCTTCGCGATATCCACAACTGCCCATCTTTATTTCTATACACTACCCGAGTTTCTAGACCTAAGTCTCATAATCAGGTGCATATGTCATGCAATAATATATCTATCCACTAAAAGGTTCAGTACAAAGGGAGTATACGAACATAGTCCATGGGACTGTTACATAGAGGAACATATTAAAATATTGAGTCCCTGGTACATGCAGCAAGCCGGGAAGCCCTGTTGGAAACTTAGGCGCGATGAAGCTACTCACAAGGCAGAGTCTGCATGTAAAACAGCAACTCCCATGTTCCGCTTTTTAATTATGGGTCTTATTATTTTACTCGCAATACCTGCCTTGTGAATGGCTATGTCGCGCTTCAGTTTCGCACAATGCCTCCCGACTTGCACCTACCAGGAACTCACTATTTTGAATTACTAAGTACGCATACTCGCTTTGTATTGAGTCATTTTAGTAAATATGTATCTTAGTTATTTTATTACAAGACAGACGTCATTATTTCATTTTCATTTGTAGCCAGGGCAGGGCATAGAAATAAAAAAGTTCAAAATAAACAACTGTTGCGTATCAAATTATTAAACAGAAACAAATGTGTCGGAAGGATTGAAAATTCAAATACCATTATCAGTATATTACAAAGACGACTGCAAACGAACAAGTTTCATGTCCCAGTTGTACGGATCATTAAATAACAACTGATTAACTTACATCAATAAATTTATGTCATTTGATTAGCTTTCCCTAATTAATTATCACATAATTATCATCCCAGGAAGACTGCTGACATGTAAGAACATCAGATGGAGACGGCAGAGTAATTTCTACAGAATCCATTTGATTAACGTAGACATTTCTCTAAATGGCGAGTTTCTTGAACATTCGTGGCCGTTTTATCTGATGTTCAGCATATTTCTGAGAATACGCGCCCAAACACGGGTCCCAACCTGAGTGGCCAACAGACCACGCCACCCGCAAGGCCGAGGCTGCACCAACGGTTCCTTCCTTTTGAGTGTCGTCTTGGCTACTGGGAACTAGTTGTAAAACGCCGACGCATACTGTGATGCAGTGTGCGAACTTACAGTTAGACAGCCTCCCGACAGGCCCATATAGTTGCAGATCTCAAAGCATTTGCCTCGGGGGAAGTGTAGTGCAGAAGTTACCGCCATTTTTCTCAGAAGTGTTGTAGAGGATCACTTTGTGTTACGAATGTCCGCGTGGGTCTGCATGATTAAAGTTAAGATACTCAGAGTACCTACGGTGAGGTGGTACAATTGCGAAGATTTCGGCAAATGTTATAGTAACTGGAAATATATTGAGAAAAGAAACAGTTGTAACTATGACACTTGTTTTTGGATGTTTAATTAATATATAACACAGATATTAGACAATTACAAACGTTGGTATAAAAACAAAAAAAGGTTACACGATTGAGGAAAGTCGATCGAAAATGTATCTCACAAGGTACAATGGTGATCAATTCCTGGTAAATTTTGATCACTGGCATCTTCCACATAAAAAACACTTTTTCCCTCGGTTACTAACGCACACTTCTTGGTATCAATATCATTTTTGGCAGAGAATCCAGTAACCATTAAAAAGAAAATTTATAAGAGCGCGTTAGACTAAGTAGCTTCACTTACTTCTTAACAGAAAATAATTTATATCTCCGTAGCACAAAGTGGTGTATTCTTGGAAAAGACAGGAGGAGCTGTAGAAACCTGCAACACTACAAAGCCACACAAAGGCAGGTGCAACCATCACTACGTGACTGGCAAATTATGTTGATCGGAATTGTACCTATATCGAACTTGTACCACATTACCCTATGCCGGTTGCTACCCAGCAATCACACAACTTACACCATGGGCATCACGTACCGCGACCTCACAAATTTCGTCGTTTTGACGCAGGTCCTGTTTTCGTAATACAGCTCTCATGGCTAACAATAGCCTATACTATCTGTGAACCATACTCCACTCTCTATCATGGCTGCATTAAATTTGTTGTACATTCCAGGTGTTCTTACATAATTTTACTCTATTCTTTCTTTGTCATATGGCAAGTTAGTTTCGTTCCAAGTTGTAAGATTTTTAACCAGTTGAAGAGAACGTTTGACAGGGACACCTCGCAATACGTGCAGATTATTTTCACAGTCACTTTCTCGTTCATCTACACATATAACATTGCACTTCTCTATTATTTAACGAAGATGTTAATTAAACGACTAAACATCTGCTGAAAGATGAAGTCCCCGAACTTCACGGTCCAAATACAGTAGAACAGCACGTTATTCAAACATTCAGACTGGGATGAAAGATAATGGGCAGTACCACTTCATCATAAGCATCTTCTTTTAGCAGAACATCACCATTTACAATAGGAATGTAACAATTCATGAAAGAAAGAAGCACATGTTTCGAAATAACCATGTATTTTGTCGTCTATACTAAGATGTATGCTGTAGTAGTAACAGTCAGAAACAAAGTGTACCTTGCATCTTTTTCTTTTAAATGTCTTGGTCGTACTGTTTTTTATTTTATCATTAAAAAAAGTTTATCTGATGATGTATCGAAACGAGTAATGATAAAATTAAAAAAAAAAATAAAAAAAGTGCGACCAAAACTTTTTTTAAAAACGTTTATCTGATGATGATAAATCGAAACGCGTAATGATAAAATAAAAAACAGTGCGACCAAGACCAAAAAAATTTTATACATGCTAACGTATGGTCGCTTGTCCGCAAAGAAAATGGGAAGTTTTATGAACCAAGTGATAAAAAGTGTATGTTGATTGTGCGCAGTGATCACGCTGGACCGCTTCCTGGTGATAATCTTCCCGTTCCGCATCCGGAGGCTGGAGATGTCCAAGACGCGCGTGCTCATGGCCGCCGGCTGGGCCGTGGCCGCCTTCCTGTCCGGGCTGCCGCTCTTCCGGATAGACTACTTCCGGTGGGTCTCCACTGTGCGCTGTGCACTGTGCTCTCATATTAACGTGGCCGCCACCTTCTACTCCAACCAACGTGCGGTCACCTCTTACAGACAGTAGGTGGCAGAAACAGCACAGGAGGGTATGCAAAGCATGCGAGCTGATGTTCTCCCGGGGATCTCTAAATTATAGAATTCTTGGCTGGCGGACGGATAACGTCGTAATTTCTCCATACTTCGAGGCGCGTCCAAAAAGTAAGTTCCGTTTCAATTTATCTCCGCTGCAGCGCTGCGATTGCAGTTCCGCACATGTGCTGTAGACGATGTGTATCAAGGAGAAGAACGTGCGCCATTTGGAGATCGCTGTCCGTTACGTACGCTTTGTTGTGCTTGTTTGAAATGTCGGCGTTGATTGAAAATCCCGCCGCCTGTGAAATCAGGTCGGTGATTCGGTTTCTGAATGCGAGGAAAGTGAAACCAAGAGAAATTTATCGGCTATTTGGGATGTTTACGGACCAAATGCGATGAGCGTTTAGACGGTGAGAAGATGCAAATGTGACGAAAAACCTCCTAGAGGGATTTGGCTGGGACGTGTTTGACCATCCTCCGTACAGCCCTGAACTCGCTCCTAGCGACTTCCATCTGTTCTTACATCTCAAGTCTTTCCTTGGCGGTCATCACTTCACCAATGACGACGAGCTGAAAGAAACTGTTTCCAACTGGTTGAAGACACAGGCGGCAGATTTCTATGAAGAAGGTATACAAAACGTGGTGCCACGCTATGACAAATGCCTGCAAAATTTCGGCAGTTATGTGGAAAAGTAGAATTTTGTGCAATAAAAGTTTCTTCTGTATCTGTGTACAATTTCATTTTATTACCAAACGGAACTTACATTCTGGACGCGCCTCGTACTTTGGTTGACAGAACGTAGCCACTTTCAGCTGGTTACTGCAGCTGCGATGCACTTTTTAGTTAAAGTGGAGCCTCTCCACGCCTTTACCAGCATGGTGACCGTTACCCTCTAATATAGGTGTGACCTGTGCGTACGTGTGAATAGAATTTCCCATTTACTCTCAGCAACTATCTATATCTTGAACTATCACAACTACTATCGTGGGGTCCCTAATGACCCCAAAAATTATTAGTATTTCTATTTATTTCGATTCAATTTTATGGTAATTTTTATACACATTCATTTCAACTAGACTACAACTGGTTCAATCTCAATATAAGGAATACGAAACCCAGACACTCATAAAATACAAATTAATTTCAGTGTCTACATCATTTCTTTCTCAATGCAAAGGTAAGTTTAAGGTAATAATTTCTTAATTTTAGTAGTAACTCTTCTGTTATGCTTCATTTGTATTTTTTGATTAAGGCCAAAATTAATTTCTGTGAGAGGAAAAGATTTTTTTTAATGTACAGTAAAAAATTAACGGCCATGAAGAATAATATTCCATTTTCTCGTTCTAGAACTACTGTGCCAGTACTCCTACTTTTTGCACGTGTTTTTCCCTTAGTAGTAACTATTAGAATCATTTTTCGAGGTTTCCTCTTCTGAGACATCCAAATCTGAAATTGTTGTGTCTCTATTGTGAGCCGGCCGCGGTGGCCGAGGGGACTGAAGGGCTTCAGTCACGGTCTGCACGGCCACTACGGTCGGGGGTTCGAATCCCCCCTCGGGCATGGATATTTGTGCCGTCCTTAGTTGTAGGTAGTTCCTAAGTAGTTTGTAAGTTTAGGGACTGATGACCCCGTAGTTAAGTCCCTTAAGCTTAACAAACATTGTGAGCACTGTGTTTACTTTCAAAATCATATCGGATTCATATTCTTCCGCTCTCATAACAAGTCCGTCGATGCAAATACATTCACTACTCATTATTAGATACACGATAAACGTAATTGAATATTGAGAAAGAATGTGCACGTTGGTACTATCCTGGGTTCGTCAGTGACCCAAAAATCGAAACATTCCATAACAATGTCAAATCGTGAACTACTACGTGTCCTTGATGACAACTAACTTCTAAGAGAACACATAAAACGTTTGGGGAAGACTGGGATCATACCAGAGTTAAATAATGTTTGTTCTGGTGACAAAACTGACCCCACGATAGTAACTGAGGGTTAATGCGCACCCGTTGGGGATACTAATGGTCGACAGTTTCAGGAGGAGAGGGTAAAAGAGTGCCAAGTCAAGAAGCCACCTCTGTGAAAGTGGGGGTGGAAGTAAGAGCAGTAGCGGCTTAATTGCTACTCACGACAGAACGTTCAATGGTAAGGTTATGTTAGTAGAGTGTACCTTGAAATGCTTCTGTCATAAAGACTGTCATTCCGGATTTGTAGGAGAATAACTCAGTTTCTGCGATCTTTGAGTGATCGGTCTGTATCTCACGAGGTCGGCCACTTTGTGTATTGCTCTATTGTGGGAGTTGTTTGTGTTTTATTGTGTGTTTGGCTTACCTACTATTGCCTATTTTCCGGCTGAGCATGTTCACATGACAGTGCCAGTAATTGCGTTTCTAGGCAGGAATCCTGTTGAGATACAGAGTTTTTGGGTGGTTAAGATTCCACCTACACTTATGGTCGTATTCACCCAGATTCAGGATCAAGTGTCTCGAGTTTTTGTGCAATCGTATGGCGATTTTTCTAAACAATACCGGGAGGATCTCCAGGCACCATTCTCGGTGAAAAGTCTGGGTTGCGCGTGTGTCGCACAGCATGGCTAAACGATACGTAACTCCTGGTTCTGTGATAGCTGTAGGCGGCGCAAGTGTGGTGGAGCGTGATGACCAGAATGGAACACCGTACGTCATCTGAGATCTAATCGATGTCATGCATATGGACCTCGACACCTTCCTGTCTAGTTTGCTTTGACTGTCGAGCATTTGGTACTGTCTTTGAGTATCGTGATTGCTCGGGTGGTCATATGTTATTTGTAGTCCCCCATATTAGATTCTTGCCAAATCTACGACATTTCACAACCTGGGCACTAAACTGATTGTGACGCTCGACGTCACTATTATTGCCCCCCCCCCCCCCCTCCATTAAAACTGTACGCTTTTGCGATGCCTTTTGACAGTTCAAAATTTAACTACAAATGAGGTTTTAACCTCTCATCTGAGATGCAAATAGATAAAGAGATTTGTAGAGGAACAAATTTTTTTACAACTTTGCTCTCTTACGTTTTTTCCATAGTATACACCGTATTAGACATTTTCAAAAAAGTTACATCAATTCCATTCTCTGTGTTGGTCTGTAATCTGTTGCCAAATTTTAGGTCGTGCCGTTTAACCGATCGGCAGCAAAATGGCTGGATCACAATTACTTAGTTAATAATCGGGTCTCATCTTACGGTTCGAGGCATAGGTCTACTTCATGACAATTGATGTTAAAGTTCAGATGATTTCAAGTTTCATATTATTACTGTGAAACTGTCAATGGAAATATTACGCGATACTCACAATGAATTCATTCTGTGCTCATACGTCAATTGAATTACAGCGTTTATTACTAAATATATAGTTTATCACAAGGCAATATATCAATATTTACCTTTCAGCAAGAGGTAGAGCTTATTTGTTTCCAGTGAATTATTATCTACAGAACATACAGTTAATAAAAGAATATACCCCAGTCAAAATAAGTAAAAGGGTACTATCCATTTTAACTTATTCGTCTTCGCACTATAGTCTGGAGCGAAGAAGGTGAATATAAATACATTTCAATTGTACCTTACATCTTAGTGATGTAATTTACAGTAGTTGCAACAAAATTTGCAACGATTTTATGCTGAAGCTGAACTTCAAGGAAAGCGCTCTGTGTTTCACGATTGTTATTATTCCGTAGATGCAGAGTATTTAAATCTTGCTATTGTTTTGTTTTGTCTCATAATTTTCAAATTATAATTCTTAGTTGAAATTGGTGTATGCATCATGGAAAGACTTTTCTCCCTATGAGATATCTACTTTAAGTTAGAAGGCCCATCCCCTGTCTAAATAACAGCGGCAATACAATTAAAGTAAACTGCTTTGGCGTGTAATACTTTGTTATTACCTTGTTACCTTTCAGCTGTGGGATTTATTTAATATCTTATTGCAACTAGATAAACGAAACAATACAACGTGTCTTAAAAGGTTTATTGGATGTCAATGAGAAACGTGTACGTTTGTATTTCAGTGTTTCAAAAACTGTGGCAATGACAACAAGAGGTCGATAGTGTAAACTTCATTTAGAACTCTTTAAGAAAATATTTACTGACATGTTTTTCTAATATAATATACTGGGTGTTGTAGAACGACGCATGAAAAAATTAGGGGATCGTAGAGGACATTTTAAACGTTCCGTTACAAGTAACATATAAGCGAAAATTTGAAGTAATGTGTTTTCATCTGTGGGAATTTATTGGTAACTACCCAACTGCCCATGGAGTAATAGAAGATGGTGAATTTACATGTACAGTGGTCTACCTGACCGTGTGTACAAGAGATGTGTTACAGGAAAATTCTAAAATTATTTGGTAGAGAATTCCCAGTTCATCGCCACGTGCGTTCGTCTGAGCTCACTCCTCTTTACTTCGTCATTTGAAGCGATGTACTCGTAAGGTTCCTTGTGTACGCAAAACAAGTAGGAAGGGTTCCTAAATTAACTGAACTCACCTTTGAAGAATTTAATTTTATAAGAAGGGAGCGAGCAATCTACAGAATACTATATAACGGTTGGTCATCCGTCATTATGTAACGGAGTTGGTGGTCGTTCCAGTGAATATTTAAACTAGTATTTGATTGCATTGTACTGTTTATCAATAAATGATGTCTTAACTATTGTACAAGATACTTTCACACTGATTACTGATTTCCTACAAAGTACAGTGTGCTACTGAAAGTTTATTTCACATTATAAATTCCTCATACCAAAACGTTCACAATTTCCTTCTCCACAATACATGAGATTTTTAAAGCGCTATTCTGAAAATCTGGTGGCCTATGCGCTTTAGTGTGATATATTTTTAGCTGCTGCGTAGCAATGTCAGTGTTTAAAAGTTAAACAGACAGTAACAGTTTCGAAATAGCCTGTCAGGCAAGCTGGTAGCCATGTTTTGGCAGAGACAAGCTGTCCGAAACAGATATCGTTAAACCGCAATGCCTTGTCAAACATACGCAGCTGCTAAAGATCGTATCCACGAAACTCTCTAAATATTTCATTTGTAAATAAGTCTTGTTTTACGTAGATTTTTCCTTTTTTTGCATAGTGCTGTAAATTATTGGAAAGTCTGCAACTTGTTTTGAGCGCACATTAATAGTGTTACTGCTTTCTTTTTTCCAAGGAATTTCTACGGGAGATCCGGCGTTTGCTTAGCCCTGCACATAACTCCCGACAAGCCGAACGGATGGGAGTACTCCGTATTTGTATTCCTGTGTAAGTATACATTTAACAAGTTATCTATATTTTTAAGCTCCAGAAATACAGACAGTAAATTCAGGACTGTATAGTACGTCCATATAAACATATTTTCTTAGAGTCCAGAAATGCCCTGAAAACCGTTGACTTTTACATTTTACATCCTATATTCGCAAATTTAAATTATTTTTCAAGTTATCTTGCATTGTTCAACTCATACCTTCCATCCCGTTTACAGTGTGCAATGACTGAGAAAGAATATATCACAATGAACATCAGGGGTTCCGTAAGGATATTAGCATTATCATTATACATAAATAATGTGCGAAATATTCTCTCGCACTATAGATACTACCTATTCGCTGATGACCTACAGTTAAATCCAAGTTCCAGTCGAAACTACCTATTCTGATTTACTTGCGGTATTATAGTGGGTATCAAACATTGGTCTGAGACTCAAACTGTCTAATATGCAGGCAGTGGTAGTCACAAAAGATTCATTACTCCACAGTGCAGATAATCTCTTCCACCATTAATTCTAAACGGCAGAGAGATAACCTTTTCTTATTCAGCAAAGAACTTGGTAATAATACTTGAGCATCATTTGGACTGGATTGAACAAACAACGAGCATGTAAAAATATGTTAGCATCACTTCATACATAGAAGTGGTGATGAATGGGTGTGTATGATACATTTGTAACATACGATTTTTCGTTCATATCAGTCATGCATGCAAACAATTATAACGGATATGTTGAGATAAGCGTCGGAATTATCATACCCTATGTTTCCTGCATCTTATTCTCAAACATTGCACACCTTCTTATTTATCTTCAATGTTGATATTACTTTATTAATAACAGCAGAAATACACTTCCTCGACAAAATAAATAGTGCCGTTTCTCAGAATAACATGCTGTGACAGGAACCCGACTTTGGATTAATCATCCTCAAAAATATCAGAGATATTTAATCCGTTTCGAACTTACGAAGCTGATAATGGTACACCTGCTGCCACAAAAGCCATCTCTTCCACAAACCATTTCAGCTCATTATCGTGAGTTACTCCTACAACTTTTGCCTTTCATTCGTGAGCAGAAGTCTTTACTAACATTCTCTTCATTTATGGCAACCACTTTCATTATCTTTTCAAACTTATCTTCTTTCTTTAATCTTTGGGCATGTAATAATGTTTAACGGTTGAAATTTCCTTCTGAATACATTTTGTTATTATTATGATTAGTATTATTATTATTATTATAGGCGTAACTGCGAATATTTTGTAATATCTTTCCTATGAGTCGTTGTTGGGCAGGAGCGTGTCAGGACATTGTGCAAGAGCAGTGAGTAGCTCCCACTCACTGAATGGAGCGTTGTAAATCTCAGTACGGCGGGCGGTAAAGGAGATGGGCTGGCGTTCCAACCACTCCTTTAATGTACAGAAGGCAGGTGGGTAGTTCCCAGTGGCAGAGGCGCGAGCGTAATGCTCAGAAAACATCTCTGCAAGAGTGGCTGGATCCGTACATTTGTGGGGAATCCCAGGGATTCCTACTGGTGTTAGGTATCCCCTTAAACGCCTGATCCTGCTCCAGAACTGGGATGTGGACGTACCTGACCCAGTACTGGAGACGTACATCTCCCAACACTCCCGTTTCCGTCTTTAAATGGCGAGAACGAGCACAGAGCCGTGTAAATGTGATGAGGTGCTCCAGAGAGGGGTGCCGTTTCTATTGCTGTAAAGCCCGCCTGCGGTCTTTAATGGCCTCTGCGATCTCCGGCGACCACCAAGGCATTGTCTTACGGCGTGGGCACCCAGATGAACATGGAATGGTAGCTTCTTCAGCAGAAACTATGGAGTGTGCGGCGCTCTCGTCCACCAAATCAATGTTATTACGTGGGGGAGGGTCGGCGATGGCAGCAGAGGTGTAGCCTTCCCAGTTATCCATGCTTAAATCCCACCTAGGAGGCACCCTGGTGACTGGCGCTGTGGAAGGGACAAAAAGATCGGAAAATGATCACTGCTACACAAGTCATCATGAGCTCTCCAGTGGATGAATGGCGGAAATCTGTCGCTGCAGATCGACAAATCAATGGCCGAGAACGTGCCATGCACCACACGACAAGGTAATATGGGCATTAAAGTCGTCCAATAAAGGCGGAGGAGTTGCGACATAAGGGCAGCTAAAACATTCATAGAGACTTCCCCATCTGGAGGGAGGTAGAGATTGCAGACAGTGATGTCTTGTATTGTCCTCAGTCTGACAGCCACTGCTTCTAACTGAGTCTGAAGGGGGCACAGGTTCATTATAGACAGAGGTAAGGACATACGCACGGCACCTGAAACCTTTTTATACACTCTACGATTGCAAAATCCCCGAACGGTTGGGGTCCGCATTACCGGAAACCAGGTTTCCTAGTGGGAAATGCAGAGAGCAGGTGTTATGCTTAGAATTTGTAGCTCAGCCAGGTGGGAGAAGAAGCCGCCACAATTCCACTGCAGAAATACATTTTCTCCATGCTGTATCGCCATGAGAAATAGAAGAGAGATCATTTCATCGGAATGTCTGCTACCATCTGCTCATCTACTGGATCGGTAACCATATGTACTGGTGATTCAGGAAACGCGAGGATCTGGACCTCATCCTCTGAACCACAGGATGTTTGCGGCTTGGGAGCCACCCTAAATTCCTTCTTAGGTTTCTTCTTCTTTGCCTCTTGCTGCCCTTTTGGTTTTCAGGACTGGGAGGACTTCTCTGAGATGGATTCTGGGCCTGATAATGACCGAGAAGCCCGGCAACCAGTGTCAGGGGATCCATCAGCAGTCGGCCCCATAAGGGCCCCATAAGGGACAGTCCCGAGGAACCCCTTATGACCGAGAGGCACTGGGGAAAGTTGTTGCTTCTCTGGCTGTGGGGTGGGGACAGGTCCCCAGTATTTATGGGATCGTTGCTACGAAGGTGAAACGAGTGGGAGCAACCAAAGAAGAGGACCCCAAACTGTCAAGGGGGCCGGGGTATTCGTTCTGGTCTGGGAGACCACTGTCCTTAGCTGCACTATCGGCAATGGAGGTCGTGCAGATGACAGTGGTGAGGTGGCTGAGGGAAACGAGGTAGTCATGCACATGGGATGTAGATTCCGAAATTTATGCTTTACTCTGAGTAGGTCAGTCGGTCCCAGGTTTTGTATTCCATAATTTTCCGTTCTCGCTGCAGGACTGTGCACATTTGGGAGCAAGAGGAATGATTCTGGCCACAACACATTCTGGAGGAGGTGTGCAAGGGTCGCTCAGATGAACCTCATGTCCAGACTCCCAACATGTAGGTTTGGCATTACATAGGGAGGACTTATGCCCAAACCTCCATCACTTATAGCAGTGCATAGGGGGAGGAACGTAGGACTTTATGTCACGCCGGTAGATAATAACTTGACTTTCTCAGGCAATGAATCACCCTCGAAAGCCAATATGAAGGCACTGGTGGTAACCCTGTTGTCCTTCGGACCCCTATGGCATATAGTTCGTGGTCCGACTGCAGCAACAGGTCTTTATGGAATATAATCCCCTGGACCATGTTCAAGGTCTTGTGTGGCGTTATCGTAATGGAAACATCACCCAGCTTGTCACTGGCAAGCAAGGCCTGTGACTAGGCTGGGGATGACGTCATTATTAAGACTGACCCAGAGCGCTTTTTCAACATTCCTTCAACATCACCGAACTTGTCCTCCAAGTTTTCGACGAAGACCAAGGGCTTTGAAGCTTTCAAAGGCTATTTAGGAGCATAAGTCTCACCTTAATTTCTGGCCTTGGTGTGGCCATGGAGAGAAACGCTTGGTGGCATTGTTATCGCCTCTACCTCTGTTAGAGATGCCGGTTTTGCGTCCAGCAACGCTATTATTGGCTCGTTCCACGAGGAGTGAACTATACGTCCAGCCCTGCTTGCTTGGATAGGCCTTATACAACTGAGGTTCGGCAGATTCCTCAAAGGTTTCCCACCAGCGACTGTTCAACCTCAAGAGCCATGCATCATCTCCTCGGCATGTAGCACACCTTGAGCTTCAGTTTTTTTTTTTTTTTTTTTTTTTTTTTTTTTTTTTTTTTTTTTTTTTTTTTTTTTAGGTTTCTACCATCCTCGCGACCCAGGCGATTCAGCCGAGATCCCCGAGCTTATACAACGTTCCACCATCGCGCCAAACGATGGTCGTTGAAGCACGCAGAACTTACGGTATGGTGGACTGTTGGCGAGACATAGTCCACAGCTCGGGACCCCAAATTCGCCAGACCAGTACTCAGCAAATTAATGCTGAGCCTGGGGGTGTTAACTGGGCTGACTTTCATCTTTTATGAAAAGATACTTTATAATCGGTTCACTAATTTCTATCTAAATTTTTCCATTTTAGCCCCCATCCCTTAAATATGTTTTACCATTGCTATAACAATTCCTGTCCCTTAGTTTCCCATGAAGTTTTTATAAGGTATATAAATTACAGAAAAATCGGAGACTGACATTTCTGCCGTAAGACGCATCAAAATCTGCGACTAACCCACTGTCCTACGTGAGCGGTAGGACGCGAATGCGGCGCGATGAGGGACCGCACGATCCGGCGGGCGATGCGATGTGATGGGAAGCGGTGCGGTGCGGCAGCCCTGTCCTACGTGCGCAGCCAAACCGCGCGACGGCGGGTCCCAGTACATGACGAAAATTACTCCTTCGATTTCCTTGGTGTAAAAAAATACTGTATGTGTATGAAACAAAGCTACATGTAAACTTTGCTGTTTAATGATTGTACTATATTTTCTTATTGTAGTAGAAGTTATTTTGAAAAGTGATGTAAATCGTAAACGAGTAAAGTGAATTCTGCGTGGTAATAAATGGGTAAAAAGGACGTAGTATCCGTTTTTTAATGAGAGAGAAAAGAATTAATTTGTATTTTCAATAAAATCTTGCAGGAAAAACGTGAACAACAGTAATATATGTATGTTATATGAACTTACCGGTAGTACCCACTGTTTTGACAATTTCCATACATTCAGGGTACCATAGTAAACGGTTGGATAAATTTTTTATTGCCCGACAACACAGAACGTGCTTAAACGGCAGCGATCAAATTTTCAGAGATTGTAACTTCAAATGCGGGGCGCAAACTGCATCCGCTTCGCGGGAAAATATCAAACTGTCTGATCGCGTTCTCTCCGCAGAATCGCGCGTTGCACGCGGTCCCGCCCGGGCGCCACTTGTTTGAAATTTACGCCTGTGTTTGGAATTAACGCGCTGCCCAGCGCGCCTGCCGCCGTGTGTGTGACAGTGCGCGCCGTGTTGCAGTCCTGAACCTGGCGTCGTTCTCGGCGATCGCGCTGGGCTACGCCTGGATGTACTGGGTGGCGCGGTCGACGCAGCGCGCGGCGCGCCACCAGCACCGCCGGCCGGACTCGGCCACCATGGCGCGCCGCATGACGCTCATCGTGGCCACCGACGCCGCCTGCTGGATGCCCATCATCCTGCTCGGCCTGCTCTCGCTCGCCGGCATCACCGTGCCGCCGCAGGCCAGTCTCCCAGCATGCGCTTTATCTCTTTATTCTCTCACCGCAGTAGTTTTTAGCTCTTTACTCTCTCACGGCAGTAGTTCAGTAATTACGATTCTCGGCCAGTTGTCGAACCAGCTCAAAATTACTCCTGCCGGAGCACAAAAAAGGATCTAACAGAAAAGTGCAAAACCAGCTACCTCAGCCCTCATTCCGCTTTCCCATAAAAAATTTCAGTATGTGTACTCGCTTGCTTTTAACACAGACCATGTTAAATGTTTTTTAGTGTCTCTCCTACGCTGCAGGATCTGGAGGTGGTGACTAGCAAGGATGTGGATGTGTGTCTATAACTAAAAGAATCGATTATTCCACATGGATTTATTAACACAATAAAATGAATAATTAACGTTCCTGTGCTTGTGTATGTCTAATATTCTTACTATTACACAGTTCAGCAATGTATTACCTGGTGTCCTGGCAATGGAATGGTGTTCCCTCTTGCGCTAAGATAAACTGCTAGATCCTCCATTGACCTCCTGGATCGTAACTGTCAAACTCCTGGAACTGTGTTATACTGCTTCAAACTACTGCGCTACGCCGATATATGTAGGCAACCTCCCTTCTTCCTTTTGCCTGGTGCGCGAGGTAGGCAAACAGGTGAAGAAAGTGTGGGCGCCCCGGCAGCCATAGTACTATGGAGAGACTTATCCCTCTTATTGAAGTGGCGTAGCTGCTTGCAGAGACAGTCAGCACTGTGGCGAATAGCGACGCCACAACACATTTTACCGTACTTATTCACAGCCTGTCCCCCCCCCCCCCCAATGCCACTCTCTGTATACACAGGTAAAAACAATTAGGAGATAAGTTGAGACCCCCCCACCTTCTGAAGTATTGTCGTCGACAGAATGAACTAAAACGGTTCGACGTCTTTCTGTCGTTCTACAGAATGAATGTAACAACATTACAGCATCCGAGATAGTGGTAATAACAAAGTTGCTGCAGAGGGAGTTGCTATCGACTTGTGTTCAGATACTGTAGTTCGCAAGTAGTGCAATGCAACAACAATGGAAATTACCTGAAGCTATTGCAAGGAGGACCATAGCATGGTTGGAAGTGGGACAGACAACAAGTGAGTTCAATTTGACTTTGTCCATCTTAAATACAGACCAGGGGGCTTCAGCTGTATTTCTTGTAACGAAAGATAATACCCTCAGCTGTGTTCTATATATTTATTTACCAACCAATTTCGACGGTCAATGCCGTAATATTCAGGCCCTGTGCATAGAACAAAGAAGAGTCAATACAAACAATAGTTTGCAATTTTTGTTCTTGATTTTTTCTCCTTAACCTAATGTACAGAGATAGAAGTATTTGCTGATAATAGATAAGACTTGGATTATATTAAAACGACTAAAACTTCACAAGTTCAGCTGAGAATAAACAAAGAGGAAGGGGTCCAAATGTCTAGCTACATAGTTTATAGTACCGGAGGAATTGGTAACTTATTGGTTTTTTATTTATATATTCTGTAAGAAATGTCTAAGTATGGGGCACTCTATAATATGAATCTCAAACTTTTTATCAAAAGTAAAAGTACTGGATGAGGTCAATAACATTCATACTGAGATTTATATGATAGGGTATCCCATACTTCTTTTACAGATTACACTCATAAAGTTTTAGTCAATTTTGCCACCTCCTCACATAATAGTATTAATGTATTTGCTCTCATTCAGTACTTTTACTTTTGATAACGAGTTTGAGATTCATATTATAGGATGCCCCATACTTAGACATTTCTTACAAATTACCAATTCCTCCGGTACTATAAACTATGTGACTAGACATTTGGACACCGCCGGCCGCGGTGGCCGAGGTGACTGAGGCGCTCCAGTCACGGTCAGCACGGCCACTACGGTCGGGGGTTCGAATCCCCCCTCGGGCATGGATATTTGTGCCGTCCTAGTTTGTAAGTAGTTCATAAGTAGTTTGTAAGTTTAGGGACTGATGACCCCGTAGTTAAGTCCCATAAGCTTAACAAACATTTGAACATTTTTTGATTTGGACACCCTCCTCTTTGTTTATTCTCAGCCGAACATGTGAAATTTTCTCTCTCTGTTGTTCCCACTGCTAACATCTCCATCTTTTCGTCTTCCTTACTTCCACTATCTCTCTCCCTCCATGATCGTCTGCTCTCTTATCTGCCCCCACTGGTAATCTCTCCTACCGTCAGGAAGAAGCGCGAATATGTTCCCATGCCATAATTTTTGATGGAGAAGCCGCATTAGTGCTAAGGCTCCTTACATTTCTGATATAATGTTTTGAAAAAAGTTCAATTTACCTTATTTGTGCTCCAATATCAATAAATTTCACATGCTTCCCTCAATAGAAAAGGATTATACAATTAACCGAGTAGATTAGTAAAGATTTGAAAGTTCCTTTATAAAGTTTCATACATTTAGACACACACTATTACGAATAATCAAAAGCTACTCAGTTAGCCATAGGAGATAATGAACTGTATGACGCACAGACTTTTTTCACAAAACAGTTCTCTCAGTTCTTAACAGTCGTCAGTTCATCTATGGCAGAGATGGGCACATATCACTGGTTCGACAGCCACAAATGAAATCAGTATGTTGAGTTCGCAATGAGAAGCTTTTGTGTTCACAATCTGAACTTCATGCGTTACTATACTAGCGTTAAAATCAGCTACACACACTGGCTACGCAATTTGTTCTCTGCAGATTCTTTAAAAATATACTGCCATACTTTAGTTAATTTGATATTGCGCAGTAACTGTGACGAACAATGCAAATAAAATCAATAGTTCATCAAGCAAAGATATCAAACGCTAAGGTGGTCATATTTTTTTTTCCGAGTAGTTTCTTATAACCGGCTGGTAAGTTTCATTACGACCGGAATGTCGTTTCTCTTCAAAAACGGTACTTTTGGTTCCTCTTGAAAGCGGATAAATATTTTCGGGACAGGAAAGTCATATTTCCAAATCGAAATATATAAGGCATATCAACATAATCATGGTTTATTGCATTCATAGGCCTTTAAGGTCTACAGCAGAATAAACAAGGGTACAACCACAGCTATAAAGGAATACAGACAGCACATTTTAAAAATGCAGGAGGTATATATTTCAAAAACAAAATTAAAAATAAAACATCAGTCACTCACAGTCTCAATACAGGACACATTTATTGCAGATGGCTGTCCAATGTTGTCGGTTCTCAGCCTCATGTTCTACCACTGTCGGCTCCACTTGTTTGAGGACTCCCAATACCCGATCCTTCGACCTTTTGGGCGTCTTACAGCAGGCATATACTGTTAAAATTGAAACTCTTGACATTCTAATAGGTGAAGATATAGAAAATATTTAATAATTATATATGGAATAACATCTGAAAATGGTAAAAATTTCAACCGTTTCCTACCAGTAGAAATTATCACCACAATTCAATTTTTTGTATCCGAAAATCATGGATTTTTCATGGTGTTCTCAAGAATCGCCGATATAGAAATGGTGCTTTTGCAAGCCGCATCAAGTTTATCTAGGGCCACACTTAGTGTAAAAGGTCAACCGATTTACTCCAATTGTCTGATGTTTCAGTTGTGACCTTGTACTGTAGAATAGCTATTTTGTCGTACCTGGTATGATTACGGAAACAGACAATACAAGTTTTACATCATTCGCTACACGGAAGTTATAATCTCTACTATGGCGTATTTGTATTTATAAATTTTCTACCGTTGTCAGGTTACGTATTTATACCATTCTTATTCTTTCATTTTTTTCCCTCTGTCCATTTCTGTTTCGTTTCCATGTTGTTCAAGAATTATTACGTTACATCTTCTGCGTCAATGGCGGTATTTATACATCTCATTATTTATAACGCCCTGTCTTCTGACCTATGTGTCGTACTATGTAATAATTTCGAAGGTACATTAAGTGTCATAAGTGCATAACCTCTGGAAAATATGCTGATGGCGTGGCATTTCGGGATCCGTACTGTATATGTAATAATTTCGAAAGGACATTCAGTGTCGTATTTGCATACTATTTGTAAAACGTTTCGCGAAAAGTTAGGAATGTCTAAATAATAGATTACAAAGTCATGTCGAGTGCCGTAGTTTTACTGAATGAACAGCGGAAATGTTGTAAGCAATAAACGTATTTCCTTTAATATTTCTGCGATTTTAGGAAGAAAAAGCTTCAAGTCGGTTTTAAATGATGTATAAAGTTCGTTATAAGTCTCTATGTGCTCTCCTTCTTAGATAGTGAATCATTAAAGTCTCGTTAATCGCGTAGTGCATGACTGAGCAGATTTCTGCAACTCTTCGTCCTTGACAAGTCATGTCTTCTCAAATATGTCTCGTAGGTTGTTCTTACGACCATAGCTATTGTTGCCTGGCTGTAAAGAATATATGCTCCAAGATTGTTTGAAATTTATCCATCAGTGCAGGAACAGATGTGGAACATTTTCGCATGTTCGGGTAATTTTTCACGACTTTCATTGCTTACACCGTTATATCTCCTAAATTCAGTGTCATAGGTTTGGCTTACCCCACGACATCTGTTACTGTGCAATAAGGAATATGTCTGCGAGGCTGTGTAGTAGTTTCGGAGGCGATACGCACATACATACTGGGGGTAAACAAAACATTACGAATACCTAACACAGTCACAATATTTATTTATTATTAAAACGTCGGACCACCATTTGCTTTCAGAACAGCTGCAGGTCTTCCAGAAACAGATTCATAAAGTATATCCATAGTTTCCAACAGAGATCGGCAAAGCCTTTCATTTTTGCCAAACCCGCTGTATAGCTGCCAGTTAGTTGGTAGTGAGTATGTAACGTCAGAGATTATTGTTCTTACGCATGATTCTTTATATTAATTACAAGTGGGTAATTTTCATTATTTTTGTTTTCAGTATACCTTGAAATTCTGTACTAACTCGTAGCCATTGGATTAAACGTAACTTATGTTTTGAGTAGCGACGGAAATTTACATACAGAAGTTGTTAGTTGTAGCTCCATACCAGACGTAGGTATTGTTTGAGTTTACGTTCTCCATTTCTGATTACGCAGTATGGGTCGATCTGAAGAGACGGTCATACCAATGTCGGGATAGCCACCCTATAAAAGTGTTGTATATTAAATTATAACGGCATCGTTACTTCGTTCAAACTCGTCAGATGAAGTCCACTACAAACACGATTCAAGTGACGATTTTAGTGGCGAAGAGGAAGAGTGCGCTAAATACGGGGAAGACTATTCGAAAACAAAGAAAACCATTGTGTATTAGGTGTAAGCGTTCGTTACGCGAAATTGAATGTGTGCCATTCGTTTGCCAATACCGTTTTCGAAACGAAATATAAGCTTACACAATAAAATTTCTTGTTTTACAAATTAAGCGTGTCTCTAAACCGGGGAGATTATTTATTATTTTATATACAAAACTAGTATTTTCCTACTATTAATAATGTTAAAACAATCAGGAATTGTTATCTACATTAATATTTTCATATTTCGTACATCAAGAGATTCAATGAAACATATTTAACCTATTTTTAATCATATTCTCTTTGATTTTAAAAGAGCTTAGTCCGACGGCCATCTATCCTTTACATGTTTAGCAATCTAACACTGATACTCGGTTGATGATGTCAAGTGGTACAGTTTCTTAAATGTTTTTCACTTATTTGAGGTTGAAAACAAACAATCTGTTTTTGTTCTACCAATTTATGTTTATTTACAAACTAGTTTTCAGCTTATTAGCCAATCGTCAGGTAAACATTTGACGGGCGTCGACAAAAACTCTGGTGCTTATGTTCCAAACATGTTAAATAAAGATACAACAGGACAAAATTATAGTTTTTTGTTTGTGACATTAGTTTCAGTTACCAAATTGATCTCTCGCCATGTAGGTTTCTGATGTATGATAAATCTCTTCTAATTGATAATTGTATACAGTGAAATACGTTACATACATCATATGATGTCACTCTAAGCCATGGTGAAATTATTGAATTTGTGACATATGTTGAGACAGTCATTTTAGTGTGCTTTTCACATGTTTTACATATGATATAAATGGCCTCTTTAATATTTTATTATGCAATTTAGAATTGAACAAAATGAAACACTTTAGATACTTCATTATTTGCTTCGGTACAATTATTGTGGTTGTGATTTATGTTGAAATCAAAATTGGTCTGTGTTAAACACGTTTTTTACACTGTTTATACTACTTATTGGATATCTGTGACACTTATTTAAATAACATAACATATGGCAATTTCTTATAGTTACTGATCGGTAATAAAGTCTATAAGGTAAACAAGATAATAAGTCTTACAGTTATATGTAGGAATGTAAAAGTTCGCATGGTTTGTGGTAGATGGCTGGTTGACTACATTATATGAACCTTAATATTGGGGATGTGTTAAGTTGTAGTTGGTCGTTTAGAACTAGACTGGGAATTTTGGCTAAACGTTTATTTCCAGCAGGTGTAGCTTCCTACCTTTGTTGGCTCTATGTAGCACATCTGTGTGGACAAGGTAGCTGTGCCCTTCCTTCCATACGTGGTCTGCAATACATGATATACGAAGAAGTGACGGAAGAATCCATTTATAAGTTTTTAATTACTGTAAAATTTAGTATATCTTTGTAATCAAAGTAGAATTCTTCTTCTTGTGAAGGGAAAGTGCAATGTTGTAGGCTGTACTTATGAATTAGATTTGTGATACTGACTTTTGTAAAAATCATGGCGATCTTTCCGGATTTACCCTACCAAATCATCCAACAAGTACTTCCGCGGCGTTACAGCTGTAAATTTTGACCTCACTCTCTGCTCTAGAACTCACCATAACGGTTCAGTTTTTTGAGACACTACGATCTTACTGTTCTCGGGAGATATGCTATCATTTTATGACGTACAAAGCTCACCCGAACCTGTTTGGCTGTAAGTGTGGGCGCAGTATGTTTTGCAATATGACAGCGTTTATTAGCAATATTAGTTATACTATGAATTTTGCTGTCGAGGATGGTGAGAGGATGATTCGCAGGTATCCGACAAAGTGAGGGTAAGAGAATCAGTTGAATATCTCAATATAGATGCCAAAATCATGACGTAACCTTTCTCATGATTGACAGTAGCGTGCAGGCATGCTGCATCGTGAGCTTCCTTTGGGCTTTTCGATACGTAAACGATGATTTTGTCATAAGGTGTTCAAGTTTTAGTGCTCCCTCGGGCACAGGTGTGTGTGTGTCGTCCAGGGCATACGTTAGTTTAGGTAATTTGTAATTCTAGGGACAGATGACCTTAGCAGTTTGGTCCGTTAGGAATACAAACATTTCATTTGGTGTCCAGATATTGTGAGCGTCGTATCAGTTCCTTTGTATCTCAGTAGTAGCTTCTTTTTCTAAGTGTTTAGCAACTGCAGTCAAACTCTTTTTTGGAAAACAGAATTATTCAAATGAGTGTTTAGTTTTACAGTCACTTTCGCCGTGGTTGTTTTTTTGTCGTCATTTAACTTCGGCTTTCGCTGACTATTCCTCTTCATCAATTATGTTTACCTATTTTTGCGTACGCTGTCATTACCAAGGAAACTGTTGCTAGTGAAACGTTAAACGGTGCAGCAGTTTTCCTCATAAATACTCCCTTTAACTGCGCACAATAGAGTTGGTCTCTTCGGATGACGGAAAGATCATGCAATTCTCCAATCATTTTTGTTGACCTTGCATGATCAAAAGTAACCGGAACAAGTGGCTCAAAATTACTTAAAGATCGTGGCGCCCTGAATCGGTAACGCGGAATTCAATATGGTGTTGGCCCACCTTTAGCCTTGATGAAAGCTTTCACTCTCGCAGGCATGCTTCCAATCAGGTACTGGAAGGTTTCTTGGAGAATGACAGCTGCTATGGAGAAGTATCGAAGTAGCTCGGTGAGGCCTGGCGTGAAATGAGCGTTCGAAATCATGCAAAGGATGTTTACAACAATGCCGGCCAAACGCTGCACACTGTGCAGAGGTGCGCAAGTGCTGCACAGGTGCGCAAACGTGATGCAGCTACTAACAACAACATCTGTTTTAGACACGAATGCATAATAAACGGCGACAATGAACGGCGACGACTCCACTTTGTGGTTATTGCGGTACAAGCAAGAGCGCATCGCACCGAGTTTCCGCTATCCCTGGCGCTTACTGTGGGTATTAACATGCACTACGTGAGCGAGGACGGCTGCGGAGTGCACGCCGTGACCCGGAAGATGCCCATGTGCAGCATCACCATACGTGTGTAGAATTTATGGCCGCCCCTGTTCTATAGTGTTATAACTCTGCGCAGAGCATTCCATTCCAGGGGTGTTATTGCTTGTAACCACTCCGTCACAGGCCGTGCATTATGAATAGGTGCTGCATCGTGCGGAAAGATGCAATCGCCTTCCCCTATTTGCTCTTCAACAGTGGGAAGCATGAAGGTCCTTAAAACATCAATGTAGGCCTGTGCCACGAAAAGCTACAAGGGGTGAAAGCCCCATCCATGGAAACCACGACGACTCTATAACACCACAGACTCCGAATGTTACTGTTGCCAATACACACACTGGCAGATGACGTTCACCGGGCTTTCGCTATACCTACAAAGTGCCATCGTATCGCCACATTGTGCACAATGATTCGCCTCTCCATAGAATGATTCTCCTCTGTTAAGTCATCCAGTGTTTACGCTCCTTACGCCAAACTAGGCCTCAGTCTGGCATTGACGCGCGGTGATGTTTGGCTTATGGTCAGCCGCTCGACCATGTAATCCAAGTTTTCTCAACTCCCAAAGTGTCTGGTTGCCGCTGGTTGTCCTAGGTGTCGGTGGCCGAGTGGAGAGAGACCGAAACAGGGAAATAGAATGCTCGCGTGTGCTGGTACGGAGTCTGAGGTGACCAGCCGGAGGGGCAGCACAAACTAGAAACACTAAGCTGGATTAGATATTTATTTGGCAGTAATATTGTAATACTTAACAAGTTTCATGAGTGCAGACTAGTGTAATGCTGATACATAGTTTAACTGGGTAGAGGCCTGCCTACTGATGAGAGTCTGTTCTAGTGCCTGTCCTATTGCCAAGTGGCCGATACGGTTTAGTGGTGGCCACGAGCGGGGTTGCAACAGAGAGCGCTCGTGGCTGAAGTCTTATGAATGCCGCGCCGTGCCTGCGTGGCGGCGTGCGGCGAAAGTACGTGGCACGCACTTGAGACTTGTGCCACACCACAGGTTTGGATACATGCCTATTACACTGCCTCTTCAACTGTCGGCGGTCTCTGTTAGTCAACAGACGAGGTCGGCCTGTACGCTTTCGTCCTGTACGCGTCCCTTCACGTTTCCACTTCACCGTTCAAATATTTGTTAAGCTTATGAGAATTAAATGCTTGGTCATCAGTCCCTAAACTTACAAATTACTTATAAGCTAACTTATACTAAAGACAGCACAAACATCCATGCCCGAGGACAGATTCGAAACCCCCTACGGGGAACGGCCTCACGCCTCCGAGCATAGCGCGTCAATGCGATCGGCCACTCCGTCGCGGCTCCACATTACAATCACATCATAAACAGTGGACCTAGGAAGTTTAGGAGTGTGGAAATCTAGCGTAGAGACTCAAGTGACACCCAATCACCGGAATACGTTTGAAGTCCTTGATATCGACGAAGTGCTCCATTCAAATGTTCAAACGTTTGTAAAGGTTGTGGGACTTAACTGCAGGGACATCAGTCCCTAAACTTACAAACTACTTATAAATTGAAACTTCCTGGCAGATTAAAATTGTGTGCCGGAACCGGGACTCGAACCTGGGATCTTTGCCTTTCGCGGGCAAGCGCACTACCGACTGTGCTATTCCGACACGGCTCACGATGCCGCCACACAACTTTACTTCCGCCAGTACCTCGCCTCCTACTTATAAATTAACGTATACTAAAGACAACACAAACATGCATGCCCTGGAGAGGATTCGAACCTCCGACGCGGGAGGCCGCGTGATCTGCAACGTAGCGCTCCAGACCGCTAGGTTACTCCCGCGCGGCTGCTCCATTCAGCTCTCTTACGATGTCTAATGATTAATGAGGTCGCTGATATGGAGTAACTAGCAGTATGTTACAGCACAATGCATCTAATACGAAGACGTATGTTTTTGGAGGCATCCGGATACTTTTGATTACTTAATGTACTTCAGACCAACGTCCAAGACTTCGTACTTCAGTGACTGTTTTTTTTTTTTTTTTTTTTTTTTTTTTTTTTTTTTTTTTTTTTTTTTTTTACGTCTCATTGTTAAGACATGCGCAGTGGTGCCAGCTTGCAGCAAGATGTAGTATAGTGAATGGCATTAACATTATTTTTTGCACTCCCTCTACACATAACTAAAACTCACATTTCTTGATGTAAGCCATTGGGTCAAGAATGTCTTCCAGAGTCAGTGATATTGGTGGTGGTGGTTGCTGTTGGGGCGGCAGGTGTTCGCGTGGGTGGCGGTGTTCGTGCTGCCGCTGAACGCGGCGGTGAACCCGGTGCTGTACACCATCTCGACGGCGCCGTTCCTGACGCCGGCGCGCCGCGGCCTGCGCGCCTTCAAGCGCTCCTGGAAGCTGTCGCTCACCGCCGACCAGCGCAGGACCTTCTCCTCCTCGCTGGGTGAGTCCCCACTTGCTCTCTACCTGCTGCCGTTTCATTATCTGCAGCCACTTTGTGTAGCAGTACGTAATCACGACACATTTTCTCCAGTAATGAGATGAGGATAAAAATTAATTGAAAGGTACGAGGGTCATCCCAAAACTAAGGTCTCCTATTTTTTATAAGTACGTACAGATATTTATTTCTACAATGGCTCAAAAAATGTTAAAATGTTTGTTAAGCTTAAGGAACTGCGGGGTCATCAGTACCCAGACTTATGAACTACCTGGGTCAAATCTAGTCTCCAATACGGCCTTGACCAATGACGTCATGTTTTCGTCATTCCGTCCAGCGCGTGGTTTCAATACTGTTTACGTGTCTGATATTTTTGAAGACACCCTAACTTTCATTTTTAAAAAAAGTTATCTGTTGCGTAGCCCTAAGAACGTTAGGTATAGGTTAAAGAATATTATTATTATTATTTTATTTTATATATTTATTAATGGTACGTAGCATCCGAATCTCCGGTTCAGAAACACTAAATCGATTACAGTTGTATGTTCGACATAAATATATCATTTCAGTCCGTACAACTTCGAGTGAAAGCTTTCTTTAAAATTACCTAACTATAAATGTATTTTGAAGACGTGGTATCATTAAGTAGATTTGACCTATTTAGATGAAATCTAACTACCGATACCGTGTTGTGGTAAAAGTCGGCCGCGGTGGCCGAGGGGACTGAGGCGCTCCAGTCACGGTCTGCACGGCCACTACGAATCCCCCCTCGGGCATGGATATTTGTGCCGTCCTTAGTGTTAGCTACTTCATAAGTAGTTTGTAAGTTTAAGGACTGATGACGCCGTAGTTAAGTCCCTTAAGCTACACAAACATTTCAACATTTTGTTGTGGTAAACATGTGTTCGTAGTATCTCTCGATTATGTATGACGTCATATGTGACGTCATTGGTCAAAGCGGTATCGGAGACTAGAGTTTATCCAACTACCTTATATTAAAGACAGCTCAAATATCCAAGACCGAGGGGGGATTCGAACCCCCGACCGTAGCGAGCGTGCAGACTGTGACTGACGCGCCGCAGACAATGGCTTACATCAGCTTACAGCTTGAACATTTAGCTATTTTGCGACATAATCACCATTTCTGTCGATGCATTTTAGTAGACGCTGAGGCAGTTTTTGTATGCCCATGTCATAGCACCTCTCCACCATGCTCTTCAGAAAGTTATGAACCTTTCACCGTCGTCGGAGCTGAATCGCTTTCCAGGCAAATGTTCTTGCAACTTAGGGAACATGTGATTAGTCACTGGGTGCCACGTCATGACTACAGGGTGGATGGGTGGGTTATGATGTTCTACTGAAACTTTTGCAGGAGAGCAACGGTTTGCCGAGCGATGTGTGAGCGAGCGTCGGCATGGAGAATGTGTACGCCCTTGCTCAATATTACTCTTCGCCGGTTCGGAATTGCTCGTTTGAGTTTTTCCAGAGTCTCACAGTACCTGTCAGCGCTAATTGTGATCCCAGTGGGCATAACGTCGACCAACAACACCCCTCTCCGATCCCAACACACAGTTGTCATGACTTTTATACCGGCAGATTGTGTTTGAAACTTCCTGGCAGATTAAAATTGTGTGCCGGAACCGGGACTCGAAACTGGGACCTTTGCCTTTCGCGGGCAAGCTCTCTACCGACTGAGCTATCCCGACAGGACTCACGGTGCCGCCTCATAGCCTTACTTCTGCAAGTACATCGCCTCCTAATTTCCAAACTTTACAGATACTCTACAGCGAAACTTACAAGACTAGCACTCCTGGAAGAAAGGATATGGTGGAGACATGGCTTGGCTACAGCCTAAGGGATGTTTCCGGACTGAAATTTTTCACTCTGCAGCGGAGTGTGCGCTGATATGAAACTTCCTGGCAGATTAAAATTGTGTGCCGGAACTCCTTTCTTCCAGGAGTGCTAGTATTGCAAGGTTCGCAGGAGAGCTTCTGTGAAGTTTGGAAAGTAGGAGGCGAGGTACTGGCGGAATTAAAGTTGTGATGAGGCATCGTGAGTCGTGTCGCGATAGCTCAGTCGGTAGAGCGCTAGCCCACGAGAGACAAAGGTCCCATGTTCGAGTCCCGGTTCCGGCACATAATTTTAATCTGCCAGGAAATTTCATATCAGCGCACACTGCAGAGTGAAAGTTTCATTCTGGAGACTGTGTTTGTTTGAATTTCAGCGGCTTTGGCGAAGAAGGATGCCGCCACTGGCGTGACTGTTGCTTGATCTCAGGTGTAAAGTGGTATGCCCAGGTATCGTCACCAGTGACAATTGAGTCCAGAATGTTGTCCCGTAAAGCGGTGAAGAAATGCGAGGGAAGCATCAACTCGTTGCCGCATGTGGCCTTCAGTCAGCATGCGTGGCACCCATCTTGCGCACACCTTTCGGTAGTTCAATATTTCCGTCAAAATTCAGTGAGCGGTGCTTCGGTAAACCTCAGGAACCGACGTGCAGTGATCGTCCAGGGTAATCTGCCGATTTTCACGCATGCTTTGCTCTAACTTCAACACTGTCTCGTCATAAATTGACGTCTCCCACTCCTTTGTTCGTCGTGAATTTCAGTCCGACCTGCTGCAAACTCTCTACACCACTTACGAAACTTTTTGACATCCCTGCACGACTCGCCATACACTTCCGTCTACGGGTGATAGATTTCAATGGGCGCAGTGCCCTTTGCGTTCAAAAATGTAATAACTGCACGCAATTCGCACTTGGCGGTAACATCCAGTGGGAGCTCCAATCTCAACGGCTGCCAAGACAAGACTGAGCGCCTCCGCACAGCGTACGCATGTTTACACGCAGCGCGTGAAGCACTCTTCACAACAGTGTGATCAACTGCCATACAGAGTTCTGTACTTACAATGAATAGGAGACCTTACTTTTGCGATTATCTTCGTACATTACCGAATAAAATTCACGTGGGTGACAAAAGTCGTGGGGTAGTAATATATGCGCATACATATGGCGGTAGTATCACGTACACAAGCTATAGGGTGGCAATTATTGAATTATCTACATTTAACTGGTGATCAAAAAGTCGGTATAAATTTGAAAACTTGATAAATCACTGAATAATGTAGATAGAGAGGTAAAAACGTACACCCATGGTTGGAATGACATGGGGTTTTTTAGAACCGAAAAAAGTTCAAAAAATATCCGACAGATGGCGCTTCATCTGATCAGAAAAGCAATAATTACCATAACAAATTAAGACAAAGCAAAGATGCTGTTCTTTACAGGAAATTCTGAATGTGTTCACCAACATGTCTCCACAACATCTGTAGTCGAGGAATGATGTGAACAGCACTGTAAAGCATGTCCGGAGTTACGGTGAGGCATTGGCGTCGGATGTTGTCTTTCAGCATACCTAGAGATGTCGGTCGATCACGATACACTTGCGACTTCAGGTAACCCCAAAGTCAATAATCGCACGGACTGAGGTCTGCGGACCTGGGAGGCCAACCATGACGAAAGTGGCGACTGAGCACACGATCATCACCACACGACGCGCGCAAGAGACCTTTCACGCGTCTACCATGATCACCCGATATATAAAAGCGAAAGGTGACTCAGCCACTGACTAAACAAGAAATCTCGAAAACTACTCCACTTATAAAGCTGAAATTGTACAAAAAATGTAGTTTATAGGTAAAAGAGGTCAGTTACAAAAGTATTTTGCGGTAGAGCCGAATTATGATGTATGGAGGAGGTTACTTTTCCAACAGACTGGAATCAAATTGTAGATTTTGTCAATCTTCATGTAATTTTGCTCGCTTGACCTTCGAATCAAGTGGAAGGTCACTGTCTACCTAAAAGTTCATTCGGTTCTTGGGGTAGCTCGCAATAATCTCAAATACCACTGAACCCAGACGTCGACGATTTTCCGGGTGGTTTTATATATTTATGAGATAAGATACTACTAGTTACCAGCTGACGTGTTTTCTCCCGCGGGTGGTCTATGCAATGTCCCCTGTTAACTAAAGCACATTTTCCAATATGCCCGTGTGTTTCTGTTGCATACAGATCTACAGTTTTTTTCCAGTCTTGATAAAAGTTTGCACACTTGCACTTTCGAAACAAGAGGAAGTTCACTGCCTGCATAAAAATTTGTCCGGTGTATGGCGTAGGGTGGTTTAGTTTTGGTTTTCGCCAGAATTGATAGTTTGGCTGCCAGCTTGATGAAATTTTATACACTTCACTTCAAAATTAGAGGTTGCTCAATGTCTACAATCAATTTCGTATGGAGAATGGTGGACGGTATTTCACTTTTGATCATTGACGTAATCCATAACTTTGCCCTAATCTCGTTGAATATTTTCACACTTTACCTTCAATCCAAACGGTAGCGCACAATTTACATAAATTTTGTATCGTGTTTGCCAAAGGGTACCGTGCAAATAACTTTGTTTCACTGACCAGCTCGAAAGTTGACATCTATGAGTTTTTTCTAGATTGGGGAAGCGAAGAGATGAAACATGGAGGTGGTAGAGTGGAGGCGCGGGGGGGGGGGGTAGAAATGGGGTGAGAGAGGGGATGGTGGAGAAAAACAGACATGGGAGAGAAAGAGATGTATGGAGAGAGAGAGAGAGAGAGAGAGGAGGGAAGGTTGCAATAGTACGGAACAAAAAAAATACCCGTGCTACGCCAATTTAGAGCTAGTACATAACAGAACTTCTGAACGATTTGCCTTAGGCGTTCAACCTGCAGGCTCCGTAGCGGGTTCATGGTTGAAATTAGTATGAGCATGTGCACGTTAATGTGCTTTGCTTTAGCGATGAAACCCTCTTCGATGGGTTCGGCAATAAGCAAAGTTCGTCCATCTGGGGGACGTTATGCGATCGGAATGCCTCTTCAACGAGTGACTGTGTGGTTACGGAATAATCGGAGCAATATTACTGCATGGCACGATGATTACCGAACGATACGTGAAGAATTAGGAAGATCATTTTATCCCCATTATCCAAAGTGACAATGATTTTCGAAAGGTGTGGTTCACGGAAGATGCAGTTTGCCACCATCGAGGCATTATTTTTTTCTAAAAAATCTATCGGACCAAACTGCGTTGTCATCAGTCCGTAGCTTACAAACTACTTAAACCTACGTAAACTAACCTACGGACAACAGACACACCCATGCCCCAGGGAGGACTCGAACCTCCACGGCGAGCAACCGCGCGCTCCTCAGCGAGACGCTTTAGACCGCTCGGCTACTCCACCGCGGCTCGGTGATTCATGTGAGAAAGTTTCTGACGTAATTATTAGTCGCACGATGGGCGTTAACAGGTTTTGAACGTTAGTTGGAGGGGACATTTCATTACGAAAATCGTTTGTAAAGTCTATATTCCAAACGCCACAGTATCAAAACTTCGCCGATAATATCAAACATCAGACACCACCTTACTGCGGGCAGCGATGGGGCACAGTCTTCACTTTAACGACCGAAATTAGCTACGAATCCATAGAATTGTTAAGTGCTAACTGTTGTGGCTGAAATACACTAAATTTTGCAACAACACAAATTTATTTACACAAGTCAGTAAGAAGCAACTGTACATCCTCTTGGAATAATAGAAGAGACATGTTGGGAAGCACACCAAATTCCTTCCAGCATTTACAAAACATAAGTTATCTTCTATAACGGCACAGTAGCATCTGTGGATTGCATACGAAATTGCCGAGTCCACGGAGCGAGGATAAACTTCGGTCATAATTCAAGACCGCGATACAACCTGTGGACTTTGACCAATGATGTCATATCTGAGTTGCACGAGATACGCTACGCTGATATATCAATTAGAAAAACAAACGTTATCAACGTATATATACATCTTTTTTTTCTTTCTTTCACGTGATCAGGCCTCGTGGACCGCACGCTGCTACAAGTTTCCTGTCCATTGCTGTCTTTCGCCAAATCTATTGCTGCTTGCTTCAGGTCTTCATGGAGGCCATCCATCCACCGTTTCCTTGGTCTACCTCGGGGTCTCCTTCCTGCAGGAAAGAAATCCAGGAGCTTCTGCGGTCACTTGCCATCCTCCATCCGGGCCACATGATCGGTCCACTGCATACGCTTGGCTTTTATGGTTTCTGATATGCTGGGCTGTTGGTATAATTCCTGAAGTTTTTGGTTCTTGCCTGATACTCCGTTCTCTTGTGTCTTCATCCAAAACTGGACCGTAGATCTTCCGAAGAATTTTCTCTCGAAAACAAGGAGCTTGCGGAAGTCCTGTTTTCGAATACTCCATGTTTCACAACCATATACCACAACAGGCTGGATCAGGATTTTATACAGTCGGATTTTGAACTGTATGGATAGACATATGGAGGTAATCAGTTGCACTAGGGTGTGGTAGGATCGGTTTCCAGCTTTAATTCTGGCGTTGATTTCCGTTTCACAAAAAGAGTTGTCTGTGAAAAGTGCCCCCAGATATTTAAATTCACGCACTCTCTTGAAGAACATGTCTCCCACCTGCAGTGACTGTTGATGTCCAGCAGTCTGCCCGTGGGTCATAACGAGGTACTCTGTCTTGGCTTCATTGATGAGTAGCCCAAATTTGTTGGCGGCCTCCTTTAGTGCTGTGGTCATTTGTTTCAACTCCTCTTCAGAGATAGAGAGTAGACAGATGTCATCTGCATTGGCCAAATATGCCAGTCTGTTTCCCTCAATTTCAATACCTTCATTCTTTTGGAAGGTTTCGCGAACAATTTTCTAGAGGGCAAAATTGAACAGAATAGGGGGCAGCCCATCTCCTTGCCTGAGTCCTGGCACAATTTCAAATCCCTCAGTTACACAATTTCCCATTTTCACTTTAGCATGTGTGTCGCTCAGACAGATCCTTATCAGATTGATGAGTTTCTCTGCCATCCCAATCTCCCTTAAACATCTGAACAGGCTCTTGCGATGTATGCAATCATAGGATTTCTTGAAATCAACAAATAAAATATGTAGTTTTTCTGTGAGCTGCCTGAAAGTGAAGATGTGATCTACTGTTGACCGTCCTGGGCGGAAACCTCCCTGGTATTACCCAATCACTATATATACATACGGAATAATATCGTAATACTTACGTATTGTAGATAATGAAGAATCTGTTATTATCCTCGTAAATTACAGATTACCACAACAGAATATACCATCTATCACAGGTCTCAGCCCAAAAGGACGCGCCTTGGGAACTACTTGCAAAAATCTCGGTTAACGTATACCTCACTATCTGAGAAAAGCTACGAGTCACTTTTTATCACAAAATCGTAATCTGTAGTCTATGTTAGGATGATTCACATGTTTGTAAATCTATGGGACTAACAAAGCTACTCATCAGTCCCTAAGAATACAAACTAAAACTGACATGCTAAGGACAGCAAATACACCTATGCTCGAGGGAGAACACGAACCTCCGACGGCGAGCAGCTGGGCACTCCATAGCTAGGCGCATTGAACGCTCGGCCACTCCACCGCGGCTATAATCTATGTTCTGCTTGTAAACAAACTTTCGTCTTTAACTCACATACGACGTCATCCGTAAAAGCCGATGAGTTGTTCCAGTCTTCGTCCAGACACGCGTCTCCCCATAACTTTCGTACAGAGACCAATCCGGTGAGAGACTAATGATACACTGGGCGGGAGTGGAAGCGTGATCTAAGGCGGTCACACCCACCGCAGACTCGAGCCCCCCCCCCTCCCCTTTGGCCACGTGTATGTTATCCTTAGTGTAAGCTAGTTCAAGTAGTTCGTAATTCTACGGAATGAATACCATAGCAGTTTGTCCCAACACTTGAACGTGTACGAAGTGATACTTCCTGCATTGCTGTCTTGCATTGCTCTATGTTTCTGCCTGTAGCTCCACCTGCAAGAAGTAGCGCACGTTGGGCAAGCCGTTGTTGTTGTTGTTGTTGTTGTTGAAGATGTCGTCCTTCACGTACCCGGAAATGGCTGGGCTTCGTGGTTGAATGTGTGCATCTTGAGGTGAACGTTCTGTATAGGCTGCGAGAAACAATTACCGGTTAAATAGTTTTCCGGCCCATAGGTGCTAATTAGGAATCGTCATAACATTAAAAAGACGAGCAACAGTGTGTGAAATCATCGAAAAAATCGAGGCGTATGACAAACGTGTTGGTTGGGGCAGTGCGGCGTAGTTTTGCATTAACGTGCTCTCACCAGTAGACGAGCGAGTCAACTGTCCTTGCTGAATGCACGGCAATGTTCTTACAGCATATCTTGCGATCGTGATCGTATCAGCTGGGCCCTAGATACATCATCATTTGATTTGATAAGTCACACTTCTCTCGTTTGTTACAAGATTGTGAATGAATTCAATTCTGATGAAATGAAAATGCGGCCATAAAACAGCCAAGTAATAATTTTGAATGAATATTACGACTGAAATCAATCAAGAAGTGGCCGCTGGCGGAAAGTAATATTCCAAGACTGGTGGTGGAGCTGTAAGTAAAATACGTCATTCAAAATGTTCAAATGTTTGTAAATCTTATGGGACTTAACTACGGGGTCATCAGTCCCTAAACTTACAAACTACTTATGAACTACTTACGAACTATGACGGCACAAATATCCGAACATATTCGAACCCACGACCGCAGCGGCTGTGTAGACCATGACTGCCACGCTGAAGACCGCTCGGCCACCTCAGCCGGCGTCGTGTGTCACACAGGGTATAAGAGAATGGGGCGTGGGCAGAAGCTGACAGTTAACAGACACTGAAACCTGTGTGTTAGAGGCAGCTATAATCAGTAATAAGAGACCGATGGTGTCAAGTGTGAGCTGAGAGAGCCAAATTTCAGGCATAAGCCGCATCCGAATTTTTGACTTTACGCTGTAAAAAGCCGCGTATCGGGCTATGTACGGTTCTGATTTAGAAGTTTGGCTTGATGTTCTCTTAGGGTCGAACCGTACATCTCTACTTTTATGCCCCAGCAACCACCTTAGTTGCAAGTATTATCTTTCACCTATGATCCAATAGTTGAAAACACTCTATGTATAGGCTGTAGTTTCCAAAACAAAATAGAATTTTTACATAAATAACTGATACATTAATAAAAAGGAACTTCTTCTAACGTTTGCAAATGATGTAAGCAAAATCTGGGATTTACTTGAATAGGGTTTATTCAATCAAATTAGATCATTATTGAAAGTAGTAAGATGAAATACGTAGTATGTTCACAAATTTAGTTCCGTTTGGTTATATAAAACAAACGTCTACACATAAAGAAAAATATTTATTTTCCTAAATAGCTTCCCAAATTTTGTAGGCACTTGTCATAGCACGACACAAGTTTTTGTAAGCCTTCTTCATAGAAGGTTGCCACCTGTGTATTCAACCATGTGGTAGCAGACTCTTTCAGCTCTTCATCATCGTTGAAGTGTTGACCACCAAGAACAGACTGTAGGCATAAGAAAAGATGACCACTGAATGACTCATAGCATTTTGTCCGTAAACTTTGTAGATTTGCCGACGAGTTTCCTTTGGTTTAAATTTCTTTGCATTTTGAAAACGAGTCACAGATCTGCTTTCACACGGGGCGGCATTTTCAATTACGGCTGACATTGTAAAGAAGCACCACAAACCACACGTCGGCAGCAATTATCTGAAAATGGCGTACATGTCTTTCATATGAGTCAAAGTAACTGCCGCGCATGTTCGGAACTGCGATCGTAGCGCTGGCGCGGATAGAAAAAGAAAGAAAGAAACGGAATGTATTTTGTGGATGACTCTCGTGTTAACCATAAATTGAATAAAACGGTAAACAGTTGCATTGTGTGCGATAAGAAATTGGTAACACTTTTCCCCAGCTACGTAATCATAACTTTTTGCAACACAGAAACACTTTATATTTCGTGAGAACTCAACATGAAATTGTCAACAGTTCAAAATTTTTTACGTTTCCCGAACACCATTTCTACACTCGTAAGTTCTTGTATGAAAACATGAACATATATCAGCCACAGTGGTGTACACTTGTTCTAGCTAAACTTAACGTCCCGAGAAGTGACCATTCGCTGTATAAATCTTAACACTCTCATCATTAGAATCACTCCTATTATCCAAGAGAGTCCTTCTGCCAAGACTAGACATGGAGCACCTTTCTTTACGCATACCTTCACTCATCTCAGTCTCAAACACAGTACCCAGCAGTTCCGTCCCTAGGCCTCTTCCTTATAGGCTGATCGCCATCCCTCTCAAAATCGTATATATCTTAATGTGAGACATTTCTTTGAGTAATAACTGCCCATCTAAAACCATTTCCTTAATAATATACCGTTATTTAAATACAGAAAAGTACTGTTAATTGGTATTAGATAAAGTCTTAAATCAATAAATAGACAAACCAGCTTTCATGAGCTTGATCGCTCATGCCATACAATATTTACGTAAATTACTGGCAAATGGTACAATTAAATATACGAAAGGTAAATCATGATGCTTGCATTTTCAGTGTCACTGTGGACAATACGATGATCTGTTTACATTTCTATTGTAAATTTATTTCAGTAATTAAATAAATATGTACAAGTGTGACACTTTCAAGATGATAGCTAGTGGGAATAAGCTATCATCTAAATCAAAGTATGTTGAAATTGCATGACGCATTCAAAAGTTGGTAATTTTCACTTTTTCTGTTTTGATATAGTAGTCATCAACATTTGTAATTTTTGAGATATTGAAATTATTTTTAGAATCAAGATATGTGCGTAATTTTTCCGATGTCGTAGATTTAAATGTTGAAAATGTTCAAATGTCTGTAAATCTATCGGACCAAACTGCATAGTCATCAGTCCGTAGCTTGCAAACTACTTAAGCATAGGTAAACTAACCTACGGACAAACACACACACCCATGCCCCAGGGAGGACTCGAACCTCCACGGCGAGCAACCGCGCGCTCCGCAGCGAGGTATCTTAGACCGCTCGGCCACTCTTCCGCGACTGGCTTCAACAGGTAAGACCAGAAGTATGTTGGTAACAGTATAACCCTACCCGTCATACACCACCGGTTAGTATACGAAAATTTTAAAAAATTGACCCGTGTGCCGAATTATCTTAATTAGGTGGAAAAGCTATCGGTAATGAAGCCGATGATGTAGCGGAGGCTATAACCGGAACGTTGTTGTACCTCTTCGTTAGACAACAACGATCGATAGGAATAAAGGAAGTGAGAAGTAAAATTTGGAATAAAATAATGTTTAAATGAAAAAAAAAATGCGGAAGAAACGGGGCACAGGGATTAATTTGGAAAAAATAAAAATTAATTTACGGGCACCAGCTCGAACACTCCACGGTAACTTTTCGCGCAGCACGGTCATCGTGGTTCGCTCGGACATTTGATCTTTTACATGCTCAATTTTCCTGCCCAGATTCTCGCAGTACGTTTTCATGTTTGTATCTTTACTCGGTCGGTACGGAGGAGCATGCATATATTCTTGAAGTACTTCAAAAAAATGTTCAAATGTTAGTATAGTCTATGGGACTTAACTACGGGATCATCAGTCCCTAAACTTACAAACTACTTCTACTTACGAACTAGGACGGCACCAATATCCATGTCCGAGGGGGGATTCGAACCCCCGACCGTAGTGGCCGTGCAGACCGTGACTGGAGCGCCTTAGTCCCCTCGGCCACCGCGGCCGGCTGAAGTACTTCGTCCTATTTTTTCTACGGACCAGTATTTCTCTTCGAATTTTGTAAAAAAATCCTCTAACGTTTTACAGTTATCTGCATCATTCACAACCCAGCTACTAGCGCCACCACTCAATCGGGTTCTCGATATTCTGATACGCTCTTCCTCAGGTAACGCAGAAGGTATAATCTTTCTGCACGCATCCATGAAAATCAATGGGTGCACGTTACCTTTCGGGTCGAACTTTTCGATTTCCAGGCTCACATGGTTGGGATACACGCTACCTAATGTGAACGTGGTAGCCAAACTCTTTACGGTTTCTAAACTCTTTACTTGTTCTTTAATTTCCACCAGCTTTTGATTGACGTTAGATTCCAAAGTCTGAGCCTGACTTCGCACATCCGTATGGACTTTAGTCACCGTCTCCTGTAACTTCGTTTCTGTCTCGTCCTGAACCTTCACGATCTGTCCCTTTAATGTATTTACAGAAGGATTGAGTTCAGTACGTATTTCTCCTTGTTTGTTACTGACAAGCCTCACTTCACGATTAACTTTAGTTTCGACGTCTTCGCGAATCTTTTCTGTCTTTTCTTCTATAGTTTCATTTATTATCCCTTCCATAGACCTAAACTTCTCAGGTAACTGACTACTCACACTGTCATAATGATACTCTCTCTGATTTTTAATTTCATTAGTCATTAATTTCTTTAAACATTCCAATTCGCTGTTAAACTTTTTATCTAAATTCGTAATTTTACTGCCCATCTGTTCAGTCAGGGGTTTCATTTGTTCACCAATTTTGGTGTCCAGAGAATTTATTCTACTATCAAAAGATCGACTCAGAGACTGAACTGATGAGTCTATTTTGTTATCTAAACAATTTTGCTAGCTCCATTGCATCTATTTTCGCTCCATGTGAATCAATTTTGTTAGTTAATCTTTAGCTAACGACTGATGTGACTGACTGATCACTTCACTAATCCTTTGCATCCACATATTCGGATCAAACGACAGATTTTACATCGGCTCTGGTTTCATTTTCAGACCCACAGTATACTTAAAACTCTGTGTATATTTCATCCGGATCCAGCTCACATTCTGGAATTTCCTGCTTTATTCTCACACCGCCTACATTTTCTGTTTTCACGTTAAAATCTGTGGCACGGTCGGCGTCTGGCTCAACGCCAAACAATGCGGAAGCCGGCTCCAGCCCTTGCTGTGGCCGCCCCGCCTGCATTGTCGAATTCGATATTGTTGTTTGGTCTACTGTTTGCTCCGGCATTTTTCCTTTTGAAATTTCACAATTTATTTAAATCCTAAGATTACTCAGCTCAGGACGCGATAAATACTGTCCTGTCCACTACGGTCGCCACGTATAACCCTACCCGTCTTACACCACCGGTTAGTATACGAAAATTAAAAAAAATTTCCCGTGTGCCTAATTATCTTAATTAGGTGGAAAAGCTATCGGTAATGAAGCCGATGATGTAGCGGAGGCTATAACCGGAACGTTGGTGTACCTCTTTGGTAGACAACAACGATTGATAGAAATAAAGGAAGTGGAAAGTAAAATTTGGAATAAAATGATTAATGTTTAAATGAAAAAAAAAAATGCAGAACAAACGGGACACAGGTATTAATTTGGAAAAAAAATAACATTGATTTACCGTCGCCAGCTCATTGTACGAGCAAATAATTTAGTAGCATCTCAATAATAGCAAAGTTAATTAACAACGTGAAAAATTACGTAAAATTTGGGTGGGCAGTGAATCACAATATGTGCATCAAATCTGGTGCAAAAGACACTGACGATATTCTAATTACTGAGAAGTAGTCTATTAACAAAGGGGTTGAATGTAAGACAGTGAAACGCAAGCCATTGCCACGCAAATGCATCATGCAGCAGATCATGCAAAACTCTCACCTTAATACTTACTATTTACAGCTTCAAATAATTAATTGTTTATATAAGTACCAGAAATAAATCAACACCGAGTATGCCATGTGCTTTAGCAATACTCAAGTTGCAACTGAACTATTGACTGTAGTAATAGAAACTGAAATAATTAATTAATGACTTGACGTGATAACACTGAATACTTAGAAATGAACTATTTAACCATCTGAATAACTTTTGCTATCTGTTTAACCAGGAATTATTAGCATTTCAAAAACTTGCAAATAATCTCTATCCTCACTAATCAGTACTTGCAAGTAAAAACTTTACCTCAAAATAATAAGCAATGGGAAACCTTTTGTACATTTATTGAAATATCTCTTGAATTTGAAAGTGTAGCAGTTTCATTCCACTTAGCAACCTATTGATCAACAACACTAGCATAAGCTGCATTTAGTAACACTTTACTGAACGATTTGTTATTAATCACTGTCACACTGTCTTTAATGACTTTGATTTTTAGTTTTCTATAACTTTGTGAATATCCTCGGTAAAACAATTGATGAGGAAGGAAACTGTCTGGACAATGACTACGGGTAATGATTTTTAAACACAGGTTCAAAAATAACAGTGTTCACTATTGAACAATTATCACTAATACGCTGGTTAGCTGTACATGCTACGACAAACTGGACCGATCTTACGGATTTCGGTGTGCGACGTGGTGTTGCTGATTGGAGACTGTTGGCACTTAACAATTGGCAAACACAGGCTCTTCTTGGCGACGAATGTTAATGCAATTTTGGGCCCACAGCATTCCTCTTGATGCTTTAATTAATTATTTGAGCTGTGCCCGTATGAATAAATAATATTGCCTGTTCGCCGTCTCCTCCACTAGTGTCAATCCAACATCCATTCTCCTTCACGTACTTTCGCCGTAAACCATTGCACGCACCGTCTCACTAATACGTCTGTCTGCCACTACGTCTCAAAGACGACTCCTACTCTCTCGCTGTGCGCCTCTGCGCTACCAGCGATAAAACTCTCTACTCAAAGATGATTCTATACAATAGCAAAGTCCTTGCTAACCCAGCGTGTCTACTACATTTACAATATTATTTTTGACATATATAGAAATTAGCAGGACAATGAAAATATGTTACCGACACAAAATATACAAATACATAATAAATTACAAAAAATACACAAATCATCGTTTTGTATTACACACTGTGTGCACACATGATTGGAAAACGGCGTTGGCCACTGTGTTATAGTGTCAGCCTGCGCCGCGCCAGTCACGGTCTGCACGGCCACTACGGTCGGGGGTTCGAACACCCCTTCGGGCATGGATATTTGTGCCGACCTTAGTGTTAGCTAGTTCATAAGTAGTTTGTACGTTTAGGGATTGATGAGTCCGTAGTTAAGTTCAAAATGTTCAAATGTTTCAACTCCAATGCGCTCTATGGTCGTGTTACCTGTTACTGAGATTTGCAACCCTAATAGTTTACTTGCTCGCTGGTGGGGGTGAGAACTGTAATGAAATAACAATGACATTCCACCGCTGGCCGCGGTGGCCAAGGGGACTGCGGCGCTTCAGTCACGGTCAGCACGGCAACTACGGTCGGGTATTCGAATCCCCCCTCAGGCATGGATATTTGTGCCGTCCTTAGTATTAGCTAGTTCATAAGTAGTTTGTAAGTTTAGGGGCTGATGACCCCGTAGTTAAGTCCCATAAGCTCTACAAACATTTGAACATTTTTGACATATCACCGCCGCTCTGCCTGGTTCATCTTTTTTGTCAGTCCGTTACAGGAGCAGACTACGTCTGGAGTACTGTAAGAAACGTGAGCTGACGTTTAGTGGTCATGTACTAGTGTAGCGACGTAACAATGAGATCGTCTGTATCTGTCAATTTGTTTTAGTACCTGCAAAGTACAACCTCTGAAAATAAAGTTTGGTAAATAGTTCTGTAACATTAACTAATGAGGAGGTGCTCACCTGAACTGGAGAGAAAAGTTCTGGCATATCCTGACTAAGAGAAGGAACAGACTGGTGGGACATTCTGAGACATCAAGGAATCGTGAACTTAGCATTAGAAGAAAGTATGTGGGGTAAAAATCGTAGAGGGGGACCGAGGGACGAATACAGTAAGCGGATTCAAAAGGATGTAGTTTGTCGAACGTATTCTCAGATGAAGAGACTTGCACAGGACAGGGTAGCGTGGAGAGCTGCATCAAACCAGTCTGCGGACTGAAGACCACAACAACAACGACATTAACGTAGATTAATAATGAGTTACTCCTCACAAATGCCTTCAGATACTATCACTTAAATTATTTATATTTATAAACAAATAAATATATCACCGTTATCCCCTCAAAGATATGCCGAAATTTCATTTCACGCCAATTCTGTTCAGTACATCCAAATTAGTTCCACGATCTCTCCAGCCAATTTTTAGCATTCGTCTGCACCAATAAATTTCTGTACCAATAAAATCGTTCGGTAGTGCAAAATGATTCACGATCTTCGAAATTTTCGGAAGAATGCGTGTAACCTAGAATCAAAATAAGTAATATACAGTTCTGCCCAAACGAAATGCAAAGCCCTGAAAGAACCATAAAATCATAAGAGGATACCTTTGTGGCGTCGAAGGATTCATATAATCACGATTTTAAGCGCATGGGCCTATCACAGGCTCTTGTAGCACGACCTGCAAGTGCTGTAGAAAGGGGAACAGACGGCCGTGTGGAGGTACTAGAATTGTTCATTCTTGCGGTTGTTTTGCGTAAGCAGCTTCAGTATCCCTCGTAGGAGACAGCGAGCGTCATTGGCGCACGTTGGAGACTTCGACTCAGGAAAATTTGATGCCTTTATGGGTCGGATACTATTCTTCAGAGAAACTGTTTGTAGTAGCCGTTTGAAATTTGATGGAAGAACGAATAGATGGGAGCGAATGCACTGGCAAGAGGTGCTGGTCCATACTGGTGTTGGTGTCCAGGACCTCTTGCGCCACTGGTAATGGCAGCTTCTGAAACGTCCACCCGACATGAGTCCTTTTGATTGGGATGTCTTTACCTCTGTGTGTCAGTCACTGCGCCGCGGTGGAGTAGCTGAGCGGTCTAAAGCGCCTCGCTGCGGAGCGCGTGGTTGCTCGTCGTGGAGGTTCGAGTCCTCCCTGGGACATGGGTGTGTGTGTGTGTGTGTCTGTCCTTAGGTTAGTTTACCTAGGTTTAAGTAGTTTGTAAGCTACGAACTGATGACCACGCAGTTTGGTCCGATAGATGTACAGACAGACAGCCACTGCGAGCGAGCCGACACAAAGTCATTGACATCCATGCCATAGGGCAGTCAATAAGGGACATTAAGAGAAAAAGTAGCACAGTTTGAGAGTTGGAATTGAAATAGTTGCAACACTGCTGTGGAGTCACTGTGCAATGGAACCTACTAAGGTCGCTGATAGCACACGTTGTTGACACACGTACCTTACCTCCGAGCAAATAGACCCGCCGGTCCCACGTCACCGGCGTGCGCACGATCGAGGGAAACACAATCACTTGTGAGCGAGCGGTCTAACTTGACGGTGACACTACGTTTTCGAAACAGGAACAACGGGCCATATCGTAGGAGCCGAAACTAAATCGCCAATCCAACGAATGGCGTCATTATGGGTCACCACGAAAGTCGTAAATGTGTCAGAGCCCCAGTATAGTGAAATTTATAGTGATTCTCGTGTACGACTGTGATGGTGTTATCCTAACGCATTACGTTCCTCCAAGGCAGACCATCTATGCACAGTATTACTGTTTGTTTTCGGAGCATCACCTGCGACCAGCTTTGCGAAAGAAGCTGCAACACGTTCTGCACAACGCACCCATCATTTTGCACGACAATGCGGGGCCGCATTCAGCGCAAGCTGTGGCTGCTCTCTTTGCTCGATAGGACTGGAAGGTACCGTACCATCCACCATACTCCCCGGATTGACGTCCTTGTGACTTTGATGTGATTCAGAAGATAACCATTTCGTGGCATTCGCTTCAGAACTGTTCAACAGATTCGACATGCAGTAGACCACCCCATTTGCACTATCAACTGAATAGGCTTTGCTAACGGTACACTACGCCTTCCACATCGCTGACGGACAGTAACAACCGATTGCTCTAACATCTGAGACGCTTTCGCTCTCCCTGTAGGTTTCAACTACCTACAAGGAAGGTAGATCATAGGAGGTAACATTAAGTAACGATAACAAATGTGTATGAACGTATTTAATGATACAGTTGAATATTGTATTCTGAGCATATGCAAAACGTTTCCAGCATCAATATACCATAGCGGTAGTTCCCGTGCACAGCTATTCTATATTGTTGTCAATTTTGGTTTATATAACAATTTTTTAATTACTTGCTCAATGTTATTGAGACGCAATTAAAACTGCAACAGCGCAAAGTGTGAATTATATTTTGATTTTCTGCAGTATAAGAAAGGTTAATGACCCGATATCGACGAGCGCAATCCATTTGCTGTTGCCTTTCTGAATAATGTGGTGTGAAATATTCGCGAAGGGGCCACGCTTCGTTCATATTTGATGTGTTGTGCACAGCAGTGACTGCACATTTTGTAATTAAATCACATTTGGCGGCGGCGCGCATCATGTTAAATCAGCTTCGAAATCAGGTTAATGAGCTGCAGGCTATGGAAAATTTGTTTGTTCCGACTGCTGTCAACAAGCGTTTCCGTGTGTCAAACGTGTTTACGCCCGACCCCTTGCCTTACTACCACTGATCTGAAGAAAAGCTTCATTCTGGCTGCTGCCGCATCACAGTAAATTACTTGGTGTCAATGTCCCAGAGAAGTCCTGACAGAGCGGAACAATCCAGGCCCACAGACACTACCGACGGCTACATCTACATCGGATACTCCGCAAATCACATTTAAGTGCCTGGCAGAGGGTTCATCGAACCGCCGTTATACATTTATTTCCCATTCCATTCTCGAATAGCGCGCGGGAAGAAAGAAAACCTGAATCTCTCTGTTCGAGCTCTGATTTCTCGTATTTTATTCTGATGATCATTTCTACCTATGTAAGTGGGAGTCAACAATATATTTTCGCATTCGGAGGAGAATGTTGGCGATTGGAGTTTCGCAAGTAGCCCACGCCGCAGCGATAAGCGCCGTTGTTGTAATGATTCCCATCCCAGATCCTGTATCATTTCCGTAACGCTGTCTCCCATGTATCGTGACAATACGAAACGAGCTGCCCTTCTTTGGACTCTTTCGATGTCCTCCGCCAAACCCACCTGATAAGGATCCCACACTGGGCAGCAATACTACACAAAAGGGCGGACAAGCGTAGTGTATGCAGTCTCTTTTGTAGTTCTGTTGCAGCTTTTAGATGTTCTGCCAATAAAACACAGTCTCTGGTTCGCCTATTTTACATTATCTACGTGTTCTTTCCAGTTTAACTTTGAAGTAATAGTAATTCCTAGGTATTTTCTGGAGTTTACGGCCTTCGCATTTGATTGATTTATCATGTAAACAAAGCTTAACGAATTTCTTTTCGTACTCATGTGGAAAACTTCACACTTCTCATTATTTAGAGTTAACTGCCAATTCTTACACCATACTGATATCTTATTCAAATCGTTCTGCGGTTGGTTTCGATCTTGAGATGATTTGACTAGACAGTAAATGACGGCGTCATCTGCAAACAACCTAAGAACCTAAGAGAGCTACTTAGATTTTCCCCTAAATCGTTTATGTAAATAAGGAACAGCAGAGGACCAATAACACTACCCAGTGGAACGCCCGAAATCACATCTGTTTTAGTCGATGCCTTACCATCGATTACTACGAACTGCGTCCTCTCTGAAAGGAAATCCCCTATCCAGTCGCAAATTTTGGGCGATATACCGTAACCGCGCAACTTGATTAAAAGCCGTTTGTGACTTTGGGTCGAGATAATTCATAATATTTGAATACAGGATATGTTCCAAAACCATGCTGCAAATTGAAGTCAATGAAATAGACCTGTAGTTTAATGGTTACTCCTACTGCCTTTCTTGAATATAGGTGTGACCTATACATCTTTCCAATCTTTTGGTACAGATCCTTCTTTGAGAGAGCGGATGTATATGGCTGTTAAGTAAGGAGCTATAGCTTCAGCATAATCAGATGGAAATCTAATGGGTTTACAATCCGGACCAGAAGACTTGTTCCTATTAAGTGATTTTAGTTACTTCACTACTCCGATGATATCTACTTCTACGTTACTCATTGCGGCCTCTGTTTGTAATTAGAAATCTGGGATATTGATTTCGTCTTTTTTTGGTGAATGAGTTTCTAAAATCTATGTTTATTAACTCTGCTTTAGTAGCGCTGTCATCGGCAGGAACGCCATTACTATCACGTAGTGAGGGTATTGTTTGTGTTTTGCAAAGCAATTTTTCTCGTGCTGACCATTGTTTATGATGCAAAAACCTTTCACGTGTTCCTGCAGAGCTCCAAAATTCACTGGCCATGGACCATAAACCGTGGATATTACTGTTCGCTTGATTTCCTGACAAGACCGCTGGCGACTACAGCGTCGAGCATTACTACTCAGAGATAAATTTCATGATATCCATAATCCGCCCGTGGCTCCATATGCTCTGACCATACTGCCCTTATACCCCCATAAGAAAATTTGTCAGGAAGAAATTGTTTTGCGCTCATGAGGCAGGAATATCCCATTACCTCGAAAGGTCAGAAGTGGTACTAGGGTCAAGTTCAAATGTTCAAATTTTTGTTGAGCTTAAGGGGCTTCTGCGGGGTCATCAGTGCCTAAACTTACAAACTACTCATGAACTACCTTACACTAAAGACGACGCAGACCGCTCGGCCACTGCGGCCGGTGGATCACAAGTCATGATCTAGGTTTACGGAGTATTTTTGTTGCAGTTCGAAATAGTTCTACAAGATATCGCCATTGATTTTCGAATGTATTTTAGCTGGAAAGGGCGGCTCAATGTACGATTGGTACTTTTCTTGCTTTCAACGAACGATTTTCCTTCTCTGCAAATACTCTGCAATACATCATAAAGTGCTTGGTCGAGGGTATTTCATACCACAATAAATTATCTTTCTTCCTATTCCTCTTCCAAATAGAGAAACTTCTGTGGAAACTCGAATTTTTCTTAAATTATCTTTGTGGTCTTTATGCAAAATTCAAGTTGCATGGAGTTGTTCTGCAATCAGCTTAAAAATCTGCTGCTGTAAATGTTCTCATAGCGCTGTTCGAAAAGAAACTTGTCGTTACTCCTGCGTTTCTGATTTGAGCTTCCGAAGAATCTTTATAACACTCGGGCGTTGATCGAACCTACCATTTACAAAATCCAGTACCACAACTCTGAACTGCATATGTCTTCCTTTAAATCAATTCGGTTAAGATCACTAACACCTTAGTAGCAATCAAGTAGGTGTTGCAAGGGAGTTCTGTACGCTGCTTCCTTTACATTTGGGCCACGTTATCTTAAACCGAAGTCCAACATTCCCTTTCACATGACTGTGCCATTACATATCATACTTAGATATTTAAACGACGCTACTGTGTCTTTTAGCTCTCCACTAATAACATACTTGAAAAATATAGGATTGTTTTTCCTACTCATTTCCATCATCCTACATTTTTCTGCTTTTGCAACTATCTGCTATTTCTCACGCCAGCTATAACAGAGGCCGTTGCATTAACACTCATTTACCTGAAATTGCAAGAAAACCTAACAGCAAGTACTTCTTAAACAAATGGAACTAGCTAAAGCGTGGTGCTACACCGCCAATACAATACATACGATAGGTGAGAATACCTCAACTTGGTGCAGAAGGAGCGTTGATGGTAATAACGTTTAATTTTTGTTCCGGTACATGTTGTCCAAACATCAACTTTCAACCCAATTTGTGACCTGGTTCTGCTTAAATCCAAGTCTCCCTTTCTTGGTGTTTCACTTCAACGAATATAAGTGGATAAACCAAAATTTTCTGTAATCACGAAATTTTCTCTGCTGGTTTATCACAAATGGAAATTTTCTAAGAATTTGTAATACAAATTTGCACCATTGGTTTCAACCATATAGAAATAGGAGACTGAAATAAATGAAAATGAGAAATATTGAATGAAAATATTAGGTTAAATATAATTGTAGACGCTACAGCTATATGAGAAGATTAAGAGTTTCTCTTTGCAATAGTGGACTACCACTGTTAAATTGTGTATATCTCAGTTATTTTACTTAATTTACTCATTGTAGGGAGCGCTCTTACTATATTAATACGAGAGAAAATGCCAAGACCCCAATACTTTGATTTATTTTTTATGCAAGATGACCGGTTTCGATATCCCAGGGTGTCACCTTCTGGTTCCTGCTGCAGTCGGTGTTTATCTGTTTACTGAAGCGCTCCACTTATTATTTTAAATTATAAAATGTTTGTTAATCTTAAGGTACTTAACTGCGGGGTCATCAGTCCATAAACTCACAAACCACTTATGAACTACCTTATAGTAAAGACAGCACAGACACCCATGTCCGAGGGGGGATTCGAACCCCCGACCATAGCGGCCGTGCAGAATGTGACTAGTGCGTCGCAGACCGCTCGGCCACTGCGGACGGCTATTATTTTGAAATTGTGCTGGTGGATAGTCATGTATAAGACAATATTGTACAGGTGGATAGTCAAATATAAAACAATAAAACAGACATACATGAAGAATCACCATAGTCCACATTGCTGGCTTAGCTGGCACGGCGACATGGAAATTTCAGTGATGCTACTGAAGCTGCGGTGGAGCGACCTACTGCATTGAGGCGCCATGCTACGATGCGCGAGGCCGTTCGCCGTCGGGGATTCGAATTCCCCCTGGGGCATGGATGATTGTGCTGTCCTTAGTATAAGTTAGTTCATAAGTAGTTTGTAAGTTTAGGGACTGATGACCTCGCAATTAAGTCTTCGAAGCTATGTTATAGCTCATGTGTCAGAATGCTATTGGCATGAGATTTTATTTATTTATTTATTTATTTATTTTTTTTTTTTTTTATTTATTTATTTATTTTTTTTTTTTTTTTGGTTGTTCAAAAATGTTCAAATGTTTGTAGAGCTTATGGGACTTGACTACGGGGTCATCAGTCCCTAAACTTACAAACTACTTATGAACTACTTAATACTAAGGACGGCACAAATATCCATGCCCGAGGGGGGGGGGATTCGAACCCCCGACCGTAGTGGCCGTGCAGACCGTGACTGGAGCGCCTCAGTCTCTCGGCCACCGCGGCCGGCATTGGCATGAGTTGTAAACTAAAATTGGGAGTGAATAGCCGATTAACACTGTGAGGCTCACAACACTTACAACATTCGTCGGCGTACTTTATACAGGCTGGTCCACTGATAGTGTTGTTGTTGTTGTGGTCTTCAGTCAGTAGACTGCTTTGATGCAGCTCTCCATGCTACCCTCTCATGTGCAAGTCTCTTCATCAGAGAATACGTTCGGCAACCTATATCCTTTTGAATCTGCTTACTATATTCGTTCCTCGGTCTCCCTCTACGATATTTACCCCACACGCTCCCTTCTAATGCTTTGTTGAATATTCCTTGATGTCTCAGAACATTGATAGTGTCCAGGCCAAATATCTCACAAACCACCGGGGAAAAAAAACTACCTGTACGTCTAAAATTGTGAGCAATATGTTTGTGAATATTACAGCGCCATCTATCACAAAGCGACAAAAGTTTTCCAAATAAAGCATTCATATTTATTTACGTACTAGTCGAATATGTAATTTCAAAAAATGGGGGCACCTATTTTAAAAAATGCAATTGATATCCGTTTGACGTATGGCAGCGCCATCTAGCGGGCCAACTATAGCGCCATCTGTTTTCGACCTCCAAGCTACAAAAGTTTTGTTCATCGCAGTTTTTTCCTTTGATGCTTATTTCGTTAGATATTTGGCCCGGTCGCTATCAATGGACCATCCTGTGTAAGTAGGAACAGAGAGTCCGTGTACTACATACAGCTGTAATAGCTAACGATAAACAGCGATGCATTCTGTAATCTTTCTTCAGGATCTCGAAAAAATAGAAAATTTTAAAAATGATAGTGTAAGTAGGCTACTATTAGGCCAACTCAGATCGTTTACTTTTAATTAGTAATTACTTTAACTCTTTGATTTCCACTTTTTATATGAGTTCTTTTTAGATACAGGCAGTGAGTTATTTGTAACCGAAGAGCTGACTTGGATAAAATGTTGAGGAAGCATTTGAATAAAAGCTATGTACCACAGATTTTGTGGAGAATGATTTCGGAAATGAGATTTTGTAATTCCAAGGGTAAATGTAATTTGTTCTTTGCGTGTGGATTTATAAACAAATGGTGGTACATGTATTATAATAACAAATTTATAACATCAAGTTTTATTTGAATCCCATCATGTTAATCGTATACGAGGCTTAAGACACATCGGTATAATTATTTCACTGTCAGATGTTTGTACTTAAGCAAAAATTATATTTTATGAAACACAAATTGAAAATAATGTCCTATATTTTTGTTGCCATTTCCACTATTTGGCCTGATGCACTGCCTTACATTCTGCTGCTTAACGGCTCATGGAATCTGTGTTCATATATATATGGTTAAAATTTACTTCATGTGTTATAAATAAACTTTTAGGGGCAGCCCTCAGTCGCAAAGTACGAATATAATCGTAACCAGGTTTCAATGCCACTATGGGCACCTTCTTCAGACGAAGATGAATATGTTAAAACTACATGTCAAGATCTAAAATAATACAAAAATATCTGACATAATCAGATAGTCATATCTAAAAAGAAAATAATTGTGGCCAGGCGGAGCAGTCACTAGGGGCTGCGATGACTCCGCTGCTAACGTCGACAGATAACTAACCGCGCATATGTACAAAGCGCGTATGTTAGCTTATCGCCATCTAGTGGCCAAGTTATGATACAATGTGGTAGGTAGCTTGCGTACCAAACCGCTAGAATCAAACATTCTACACATTATACATATAGAAGCATAAGTGGTACATGATGAACAATACTTAACGAAATGCAATAACCAAACATAAATACCAACTCATTTTGATGTGGAAGAAAAGGTATCACGAAACCTGCAAGAGTAGGTCAGTGAAACATAAACTGACTATCTAAAGTAGTGGCTTGATGCCTTTAAAGAAACCTATACCACGAAGTTGCACCTGTTCAAGGACAAGTGTTTAAAAATTTCTAACTCTTCCTAGACGTCAAGTTAACGCCCCTTCTTCTCTATATGCAAAAGTCTACATTTTCAATTTTTCGGGAACATTTCCTGCAATTAACAAGTGATCTGCAAACGAGGAATTAGGGGAACAAGACCCGTTCTTTCCCAAAAAGTGCTCCTTGCAACGAACCGAAAAGGCTCGTCCCGTTTGTCGGATGTAATATGCAGAACAGGTAGCACATGAGAGCTTATAAACACCGGAGTTTTGCAAGGGGTCAGAGGTAGACTTCAGATTATTGTTATTAGTGGAAAAGGCTACATTACATTTGTATCATTGTCGAAGCAGTTTTTTAATCCAATAGGACACAGGACCTAGAAAAGGGATCGAAAAGACCAACGTCATCTGGTGACAGAGCCAAGAGTAGTGCTCGTTTTTTTATGATTTCATCAACCAACCGAGCCTCATAACCATTGTTGATGGCTACTGTAATAATGAGATTAATTTCTTTATTGAAGTTTTCTTTAGACAAAGGGACTGTCAGTGCTCTGTGGACAGCTGAGAAAAAGAAGCCATTTTTATGATACTGTTCAAATATTTGTATAGCTTATGGGACTTAACTACGGGGTCATCAGTCCCTAAACTTACAAACTACTTATGAACTAACTAAGACTAAGGACGGCACAAATATCCATGCCCGAGGGGGGATTCGAACCCCCGACCGTAGTGGCCGTGCAGACCGTGACTGGAGCGCCTCAGTCCCCTCGGCCACTGCGGCCAGCTTTTTATGATAAGTTGGATGTGTAGGAGGTTGGAACAATGTGGTCTGTTTGCGTCCTTTATATTCGTACTTTGCGATTGAGGGCTGCCCCTAGAATTGTAATTGTATTGTAACAGTCGCTGATTCACAGCCATGAACAAAACTGCCATCTGTTATGTTATTTTCACTTCGAATTCTATCCAAATAAACAGTACACCATTAGGAAGGATATTATTTTTACGTATACGCAACTACAATAAGTGCGATCTTTTTTCACCAGACGCCTTTCGTTATACTGCGAAAACAGTTCGTTAAAAAAATTGTAAAGTGTTAATTTTTTTCCTTATTAAAATTTTTCTTAGATTTTTGCCTGTCGTCATGAAGCGCTATGGTGTTACACAGGTTACAGCAAAGTCGATTGATTTTGTTTCTTCTAGCACTACACTTTAATACACTATCGTAATATCTCAAATAACGTATCAAATGTAATCCTTGCAAAGTAATTTTGGTATGCAGGGAAATAAAATACGGAATCACAGGTGTCAAGTGTAGCCTTCAACTCAAACCAACAGATGGCACTGCTGGCGGTTTCGCCTGACAAATGCATGTAAATGCCACGCAGTTTCCGCTATTGTCCTTAATGAGATGTATTAAAAGAAATTTCTTTTTTACTGTTTTATTTATTTATTCTTATATTTTCTTATTCGTATGCTAATTCTTACAGAGAAAGAGCTGAAGACATCGTTGCATGCATAGACCGAAGATATGGTCTGTGGCATCACGTTTCGCTGAATGCAACCTCCTTGCTATAGAGTCGCAAACGTCATCGCTGGCCTTCAATGCGAATTTTACAATTTGATGACTTTCAATCACCATATCTTCCACCCCCTTGTAGCTATCGGCATGGAACTGATATGCTGTACAACGGGAGACTTCGGACAACAATTACACACAGACCATTCGTTTGCGTTCTGTAGTTTTCGCTACAGAGCGGAATATTAACACACACACACGTAGAATTTTATATACACCGATAACTTTCCATCCCAATATACTCCACCCTTTTATCATTATCAACCCTCAAGCAACAATGCAACCAATAAAACCATTTTCAAAGAGTAATTATTGTTCCGCATTTCGCGTTATATTCTTCAAGTTACTAAATATCTATCAGATCACTATAAAACCGTGCGTAAAACCTTCCATATATATATATATATATATATATATATATATATATATATATATATAGCTATCCGATCGCCATAAAACCTTGCCTAAAACCTTCCCCGGGTAGACATTAGGAATTGTACAAATTTTTAGCTCTTTATGTCTTGTGCTTCAGACGTGATAAACGTACACCGAACAGACATTCACATTTATAGATATAGATTTGGTACTATCTGGTGTCTAACATGGAAACCGTATATTCCGGAGTTAACTTTTTCGTTCCGTAGAAAAAATTACAACATGTATATTAATTCATACCTTAGAAAAATTAATGAAACGATGGAATAAAAAGATTGTTAGGATATACTTCCTATAGTGAGAAACGATTAATTCAAACACAAAAATTTTGTATGCATCAAGAAAACAATTCACAATTATCAATCTTTGAAATGATTGTCTAGTTAATGACGCTGCTTCATGAATCACAGCATGTTTGAAGCTGTAATAAGGTGACGCAATTTCCGACAGGGATCAGCTGACATTTGGCGTCATTCCTCGTTCCCAGGTTCGTCCCACCTGCACAACTGCAACCTGTGCGACGTGAACTGCCCGCTAGACGTCAACATCTTCATGGAGAACGGCGGCGGCGTTGCCACCCCCGCGGAACGAACCGAGTTCGCTGGCGGGAGCTCCAATAACGGGTCGCAGCACTTCGCGCTCTTCTCGCTCACCAGACGGTAACTTCCTGATGCTCTCTTCGCACCTGCCGCTGGTTGTCTTACTCAAGTGTCTGTCCAGACTGATGCCTCTAACATTGCCATCACGTACTGCTGATAAGGACGGGGTTAGAGGTAATGTGCCCATATAGCTACTTTCCAGCGGATGGGACACTATACAGGGTGAATCAAAAGTCGCAGTACATTTATTCGCTTAAAAAAACTCTGCAGAATATCAAACAAACCTGAATATTCCTGTAAAATGTGGGTGAGGTGGTCTACCTGATGGCTAATTACGGTATCATTTAAATGTATAATGTGGGAGGAACAGTAAGGATTACACGCGCAACACATTCACAAATTCAATACTGAAAAACAGAAGTAATTAAACCCAACACCCAACAATATATAAGCAAGGTAAAGAAATCACTACGGACTGGCTAGTCACTAATGAATTGAACTCGGGTATATCAAGAACGAAATTACAAAACATACGTGAAATAAAATCAAAGTAACACATGCTTCATCTACATCTACATAGATACTCTGAAAATCACATTTAAGTGCCTGACAGAGGGTTCATTAACCACTTTGAAATAAAATCAAAGTAACACATGCTTCATCTACATCTACATCTTTTGTGTCTCGTTTCCGCCGGTTGTCCTGGGTGTCGGTGGCCAAGTAGAGAGAGAGACCGACACAGGAAAATAGGTTCTACGCGTGTGCAGGTACAGAGTATGAGGTGACCAGCCAGTGGGACAGCAGAAACTAGAAACACTAAGCTAGATTAGTATAAGAGATATATTTCGTAGAAATAATACATTACTTAACTTGGAGGACAGAAGACTAGTGGAATGCTGGTACATAGTTAAACTAGACAGAGGCCTGACTACTGATGAGAGTCCTAATCGGTGCCTGTCCTATTCCCAAGTACCGATGCAGTTCAGTGGTGGCCACGAGCGGAGTTGCAGCAGAGGGCGCTCGTGGCCGACGTCGTAAGAACGCCGCGCCGTGCGTGCCTGGCGGCGCACGGCGAAAGTACGTGGCGCGCACTTCAGAATTGTGCGGCACCACATCTACATAGATACTCTGTAAATCACATTTAAGTGCCTGGCAGAGGGTTCATTAACCACTTTCATTACAAAACATACGTGAAATAAAGTAACACATGGTTGATCTACATCTACATAGATACTCTGCAAATAACATTTAAGTGCCTTTCATAACCTTTTTCTACCGTTCCATTCTCTAATAGCGCGCGGGAAGAACAAACACCTAAATCGTTCCGTTTTCGATCTGATTTTTCTTATTATATGGGATGGTCATGTCTTCCTAAGTAGGTGGGTGCTAGCAAAATATTTTCACATTCAGAATTAATAGTCGGTGATTGAAACTTCGCAAACAGATCACGCCGCAATGAATTACGTCTTTCTTTTAATGATTTCCACCCCAATTCGTGCAATATTTCCGTGACGCTTTCCCCCCCGTAACGTGATAAAACAAAACGAGCTGCCCTTCTCTGAACCTTCTCAATATCTTCCGTCAGTCCCACCTGGTGAGGGTCCCACAAGGGGCAACAATACTCCAAGAGAGGACGCACAAGTGTGATGTAGGCAGTCTCTTTGGTGGAGCCGGTGCATCGTCTAAGCGTTCTGCCAATGAAACGTAACCTTTGGTTCGCCTTCCCCACAATATTCTCTATGTGTTCTCTCCAGTCAAATTTGTTCGTAATTGTAACTCCTAGGTATTTGGTAGAATTTACGACCTTCAGGTTTGACTGATTTATCGCGTCATTGAAGTTCAGCGGATTTCTTTTAGTGGTCACGTGTATTACTTCACACTTTTCTTTATTTAGTGTCAATTGCCAATGTGCGCAGCATGTAGAAATTTTGTCTAAATCGCTTTGCAGTTGCTTTTGATCCTCTGTTGACTTTACTAATCGATAAACGATAGCATTATCCGCGAACAGTCTAAGGGAGCTATCAGATTGTCTACAGAAAAAAAGATAAATTTATTTGAATGTTGCTGAATGGAATCCGGAAGCATCGAGCTAATGGCTCAGTTATCGAATCTTGAACGCGTGGATGCAGCAAAAGAAGGACACTTGTATTACAAAGAAACTCTCAAATAATTATACGGAATCGGCAAAAATATTAGCACACGCCCACGAAGACACAGTCGTATGCACAGTCAGACAATAAAGGAAATACTCAAACCATATTGTTGTGGTTTACTCGCCTCAATAATCTCATAGGAACAAAGAAAGTTCCCAGCTAAACACAATCGTAAAATAAGATCCATTTCTATACTAAATCCACGCAAATGAAACAGATCGCGCTTGCAAAACAATTTACCTTACCAGTGGTCAGCAGCCGAGTTCAGCCAGCGAACCACCTATAGCAAACCTAAGTGACGAGGGGGATCCCTACTAACTCCAACTTAACCTGTGACTGGTAAAACAATCTGGTAAAGACCTCTTTGTCGTAGTTAACTTACCCTACGTTCGTTAAACTGTAGTAAAACCTACGGAAGCATTATTCTACCATCCATATTGCATAGCCGTAGCAGACACAGTCACTCACTATTTCATGCAAAAAGGGGTTAACATGAATTAATATAAGGATATTAATTTGATATTTTGTAGAATCAAAGTGTAGAACAAAATATTGAATCATATGTAAAAGATAAAAATCTGTAAATCAGATTAAAACTGATGCAGCACACATGTTGTCTGCAGCATGACGTTGCAAATAGTTGCATGACGTTGCACCTCCCAGGTGCCGCAGTTGAATGGCTGAGCGTTCTAAGGCGCCTTGCTGCGGAGCGCACGGTTGCTCTCTCTCGGAGGTTCGAGTCCTCCCTCGGGAATGGCTTTATGTGTTTTTGTCCTTACGTTTGTTCAAGTAGTCTATAAGCCTAGGGACTGATAACCGCAGTAGTTAAATCTCACAGACTTACGAACATTTGTACTATTTTCCTCCCAGATAAATTTTCAAAAGAGCACCGAAATTAAGCGTTGCCAAAGTTCATACGATTAACCATGGAACGAGCCAGTACTGCCATGAAACGAGTCATGGTGAGACGTTTCATTAGTTCCGAATGAATATAGCAGCTTTCAAATGGGACTCCACCATACTATGGGGCTGTTGTTGGTCAGTGGTTACATGGTCAATTTCCTGGTCATTAGGATGGCCAAGGTGGTTCTGTGGAATGATCATTCAGGTCACCCGATCTTACCCCCATTTATCAGTGGGAACATTAAAGCAAATTCTATATAAAGAGAAAATAGAAATCAGACGTTATCAACGCATTGAAGAAGAGTGTCCCAGAACTTCTGCGGAATTACTTTTGTGGGTGCTTGACGATTTAATTCAGCCTATTCAAATGTGCGTTGACCAAGAGGGATAATAGATTGAAAACTTATGCATAACAGTCCAGTCAGTACCTGGAAACAAAATATGTTGTAAATTTTGAACAGTAACTGCAAAAACTGTTTGTAAAACTAAGAAACCAAACTGCAGAGATGATGGGTCCTTACACTCACAAAGTGCTTTAAATAATCTATCCTGAGGACGACACACACACACACACACACACACACACACACACACACTCTCTCTCTCTCTCTCTCTCTCTCTCTCTCACACACACATGCTCGAGGGAAGACTCGATCCTCCGACGGCGAGCGGCTGCGCCATCCGTAACAAGGCGCCTTAAACCGCACCGCAGTTCTTTGAGAAGGTTCTGGCCAATTACACCACAAAAGTCTGCTTGAGTTTAGGCCATACGTTCTCTTTGGGATTGATAACAGGCGACTTTGGAGGTCATGGTAGGCACTGAATAATACTCTCTCTCCTCGGAACCAGCTCTAAATCCTCATTCTGGTGTGCGATGGATGATTAGCTTGTTGGTAAATGAGACATCCTTCGGGGTACCAAAGTCGTACTCAAGGATTGATTACATTTTCAAGGAAATGTTCTTAGCTTGCTGAATCGAACTTGTTAGGATTCGTTCTAAGGTTTATGCGCTCATGTAAGACATCCAACCCCAACATTTCACACATATGCGTGCGCTTATAGCGCGTCTAGCCACGAAGCGGGCGTCATATCGTTGCCTACCTGTGCGGTAAACAAGAAACCTCTGCTTGTAGACTGAATGTGCACTCAACGGTGAAAAGGACTTTCCTGCAATCGATATTTTACCAGGAACTCACAGTTGCCAGTCTGTCCACGGTTTGATCCTCTGATAACGGTTCTTTAATGAGAACACGTCCGGACCTGGTTTCATAGCCCGGGAACTACGAAGCTCTCCCTAGTTCCCGGTGTAGTCTGGGCCTCTCTGACCCAGTCTTCATCTTCTCTTCGAGTAGAGACTCGCGGTCTTCAAGATACTGGACGTCTGCTTACCTCACCATTATCTCTGAATCGTCCGATCCATCTCCTTGCTGTGGAAGCATCAACATCTGCCCCAGATACAGTAACACCGCTTCCAAAGAGAACATTCACATCAGCCGTTTTGAAGTTGAATTTTGACGTATGCTAATTACCTGATACGTTTCCCTTTGCTGAAAACGACAGAGACACCATGTGGTGGTCAAAGTAATTACAAACAAAATACATCCATTTTCAATATTATTACTATGAACACTTGTCTGTGTAATTAAATATTAGATAATTGTAAAATTTAATCGTCGAAAAATCTATAAAAGTCTAAAAGTGCACTGTTTTTTGCGAATTAATATTGAGTAGTACCTGCAAGAGGTCTGAAAAATAAATTGACTTCAGTGGGATTCGAAATCGCGCGCCCACTGGGTTCATAAACCGTCACCACATGCACTAACCCAATGAAACATACGTAAGAAGCGGTTCGTTGTAACCACGTGGTATTCTTACACCATTTCTACATACTCAAATAATGTTTTACAAAATAAATGATACGTGAGTTAAAGTGCATTGAATTTCGACACAAACTGTATGTTGACTATTGTATTGCTTCCATTTGATGATGTAAACAGCAAACTGAAGCCGCACAGACCGCCGGAGTTGACAGAACTCGCGCTTATTAGCTTGGGCATGCGCAAAGCTCTGTTCTTAGATTTCGGGTCGGTTCAGCTTTATGTCCCCCACCGTACGCTACAAACATATTTTGCATTACACTATGTAACTGTGATTTGGTCTTCAGTCCTAAACTGGTCAAGTCTCCCCGCCCAAATATTTTGAGCAAGGCCCTTCATCTCCACTTAGCAACTGCAACCTAAATGTATGTGAGACCCATTTACTCAAATCACTCCTTGGCGTTCCTCTGTAATTTTACACGCTAACAAATCTCTGTGCATTATCAAATTTTCGATTTCTAGATTTCTCTGGTTCCGACCTGTTAGCCGATTCCTTTCTTTAGCAATGTTGTGACTTTCTTTCTCACCTAATTCGGTGTAGTACCACTTCGTTTATCATCCCGTTCTCCTATAGCACTACATATCAAAAACTGTTTGCTTCTTCACACAGTGAAGTGGCGCATTAGTAACACACTAGATTTCTAGTCTGGAGGACGACGGTTGAAACCCGCATCCGACCATTCTGATTTAGGTTTCTCGTGATATACCAAATTACTCCAGGCAAACTGCTAGATGGTTCAAAGGACTATCTCTCCCTACCCCGCATTTGCTTTTTAATCTTCGGTGAAGGCTATGTTCCGGACACATACCTTCAGATACACTTCCAAATTCTTCAGTTGGCATTGCGTATTTTAACACAATATCATTTCCATTAAAAAATTTCTTAGTAATGCTTCAGTACCTCAAACAGAGTCGGTTATTTGCACCACACACGGAAAATTCGTTCAGCTACGGACTGATGACCACGCAGTTTGGTCCGATAGATTTACAAACATTCGAATTTGAAGTTCTTTGAGTTTCACCGATCCTATCCCAGTAACAAGAAATTATGTAGTGACTCAATAGCTTACGATATGTGTTCCTCAATAAAATATATTTTGGAACTATTGAAAGTTTTGTCTCCGGGACTCTGTAAGTTCTGCAGGTGACAGTGACTAGCAAGGATGTGGACATTGGTCTGTAACTAAAAGAACTGATTAGTCCACATAATATTTCCTGACATGAAAGGAATACTTCACTTTGATGAGCCTGTGGTGCCACAACTTCTTCCTAACAAACACAGTTCTGAAATGTATCACAACTACGACATCTGGCAATAGTACTGTTCCGGCTTGTAGACGGCTGGCTCTATTCGATGGAACTCCTGGATCTTAACTGTCGAACTGTAGAAGTCCGTAGAACTGTCTCGTACTGATGTGGTGCGCCGTTGTAAGTAGGCGAACCCCCTTCTCCTTATTGGCCGGCGCGTGAGGCAGACAAAGAGGTACAGAGGCTGAGGATGCCTCCAGCGGTCGAAGTACTGTAGAGCGATTTATGTCTTATAGTGGCGCCGATGTCTTGCATGGACCGCTGGCGCTGTGGCGAATACCGACGCAACAACAATAACAATTCATACTACTGAACAGTATGATTGCACATTAGTTCAAAACATTAATGTACTGCTTACTCGACAGTACTTTACGGTTTATCAGACACGTTTTCTCATAATGAGGAACGAAATAAATTAATGTAGATATATTTATGTCATTGATGAGTTTTGTGAAGTAGAGTCATTGCACAAGATATGACTGTCATAGCATCTGAATTATTGTTGTAAGAGTAGATGCCGACAATAATAAATATCAGCTGTGTGACAGAAGTGAAATTTGGGTGACAAGAAGAGTAATATACAAAATTACTTTAAAGGATACCTCATCTCACAGAGATTATTAGCAGACTCCATTAGTAGACGCTGGGAGATAGACGTTCCGTATCATGATACGGGCTTCTGTCAAAGATCCGAAACCGCTCATTTCATGAAGAGTCAACCAATATATTGTTTTCTCTTACGTATATCTCGCGGAAAGACCACAAGGATCAGATAAGAAATATTAGGGTCCACACAGGAACTTACAGTCTATCATTTTTCCCGCGAACCGTATGCGCCGGAATAGAAGGGAGTGACAATGGTACGCGAACTACCCTCCGTCACTCACCGTGGGTTGTCTTGCGGAGTATGGAAGTAGAAATGTACAAAACGTGTGGCAATTCTGAAGAGCTTTATGGCATCCTGAAATGATAAGGGATGAATGAAAATTACTGCTTAATTCAACCGTACGTTGTTATTAAATTCGACTCCAATCACCACCAAGTTCTGTCACTAGCAAACTATAAACATAAAACCGCCGTTGAATAGTAGCATGACTATAATACTTCGTATCTTAAAGTCGATTCATTTGAACATTCGACTGGTTCCAATAACAAAAAGTAATCAAATTAAATAAGTAAATAAACAAAAGTTTAATAAAAATAAGAAATCTTTTCGGGGAAACATAATTATCATGCTGCATTAAATGTAGTTCACACTGCTGCACCAGAAATAACCAAAAATACATGGTCCAAAAACAGTTTGTACTTTTTTATCTTTACTTATTTTTGTGAAGACTGTCGTTCGCCTTTTCATAGCTACCCAAAGTCAAAAACCATGGCACGATCATTCTATGGCAGTCTTTCAAGATTACCAATATCCGAGTGATCACAGTAACTTGAAATCTTTGTTGGAAGAGCTGTTTCGATCTGTAATTTTAGTTTATTCAAACCTGCCATCACAATAGGCTGCTGAGTGAGAGGAACACATAGAAACTTTCTTGAACTTCGGCCAGACTATTTATTTGTAGTACTAATTTAACGTAAAGCTTCTCTACTTTAAATTATAATAGAAATTGTCCAGAATAAACAAAAGTTAATTATAAACAGATCACATCGGCAATGAAATCAATTTAAGGAAACTATAGAAACAATTTAATGATACAGAAAGAGAAATATTAATACCAAAATCCCAGTCGAATAAATTTGCCAAGGCAGCATCAAGAGCAATTAAAGAAAAATTACATTATACGTAGAGCTGATCCACCGTTTACGACAGCTCCAAGTTAAATTCATGAGGACGGCCTTTTAGGCCCATATTAGAGAACCATTTATTAATTTCAATGGAATTTTATTTTCAAGAGCGAATTTCTTCCGGTTCCACCGTATTGGGGACAGATGTACTATCAAAAGGTGTCGTACGACAATTTATGCCGGGTGGAGACTCGAACTCAGATATCCTCCTTCGAACACGAGCAAATTCGCTATTGAGCATAAATTCCGATCTAAATTATTTTGACCACTGTACTTCGTCACCATGCATGCATTAATTAATTACAAACAAATTGAGATAGCAAGAGTTCACAGCTTTCCAAATTCATAATGGCGACACCCTTTCTAATATACTCAGTTCCACAAGACACCCTTTCTCTAATATTAATTACAGAAATTCTACTGCAATGGCAGATATGTTAAAGAAATGTTAATTATTGTGATTCATTTCTAAGTACTTTAGGAATAGTGAACAAGGAGAAGCGTGTTTCGGACCTCTTCTCGTAAGTCTCTACATTGTTTTACCATCTGGGTTCACCATACCTGCGACAGTCTTGAAGACATTCTACGACACATCGACGTGTCGCAACACCCACTTTGGAAATCTCTCGTTAATAGGAACTATTCGTTTCGGATCAGTTGGATAATGCAGGTTATTAATTGATCAAAGTGTCAAAATTCAACTAATACGTTCGTTATAAATCGAGGTATGGATAATGAAATATCAGGTAACCATCTGAGTGACGTGACACGAATTAAGTCAGTAGTAAAGAGGTAATAAATTACAACCTCATGTTGCAATCTTCATGGATTTCATAACTTATAACGTTGAATTCTGTAAAGTATGTGTTTCCTAAGATATAGTAAGGAAGGTATGTTCAGTGCTACATTAGCGTATGTCATTAGCAGACTTAGTATTAGCAGAGTGCTGTCATTTTCATTATCGCTAGAGACACATCGAGGCAAAATTTTTTAAATTAATATCCATTTTTCAAGACCACCACAATTGGTTGTAACTAAAAAGTATTAAATACAGGAATCTAGTTGCACAATATTCTATATGGGCTCGGATCCTTCAAAGGCATCTATCAATTCCCAAGCCACTGGAGCACACAAAATTTTGGGGAAACCAATTTTACCCAACCAAATCGAATTAATTTTGAATTATAGTAATCGTAATTCGTTTATTAACATGAATTGGAAAACAAACAGTAGAAGAATCATATATCACAACAGGACAAATTTTAACAACCATTTATATTTATTTTTCTTATACTTTCTAATCAACGTTCACATCGCAAAAATATGAGACATACTAATTAAAACATAAGTTAATTAGCTTAAGAAAAGCAAATGTTTTGAAAACATAAGAACAGAAAAGCCGTCCTATAACTAATTAAAGCCTCAAATGACGACCACTTACAAAAGGACGCAGGAAAACAAACTGTAATTAACAACCAGAACCATTCAGTTAAATAAAGAATGAATTACGGCGTGACAAATGACGAACACAAAACGGACTCATTGTGCTTCGAGATAAGAGCCAGGCGCCGGTAGTTGAGGATTAGAACGGTAAATACGATTGCACAAATGAAGTTAAAGTTGCGCTAAACGATGCTCCAAGCGAGCAGATTATGCAAGCGATGATTTCAGGGATCAGGCACTTTACGGTTAGCAATTAGCTTATAAAGATAATAGCGGAAACACTTCACTGAAACGTGCGACAACGCTTCCGAGCACCTCCTAGCGGCGCGAGTTGTAAACTAAAACTGGAAGTGAATGGCCGATTAACACTGCGAGACTTAGAACACTTACATCACTCGTCTGCGTACTTTATAAAAGTAGGAAATGGTTGGAAGAGGGCGTGTGTGCGCTACATACGGCTGTAACAGCTGACTACTACTCCGAACTGTTTCTCTAGGTCCCCGAAAATAGAGAATTCTAAATGTGGTAGTATAAGGAGAGTACTACTAGGTCTACTGAGATTGTTTTGCCGTGGCGGAAGAGTCGTGCGCACTGAGGCGCCCTGCTACATTGCGCGCGGCCGTTCCACGTCGGAGGTTCCAGTCTTCACCCGAACATGGGTGTTTGTTTTGTTCTTAGGATAAGTTACCTTAAGTAGTTTGTACGTTTAGGGAGCGGTGACCACTGCAGTAAGGTCCCATGACTTTACAAACATTTGAACGTTTGAGATCGTTGACTTTTAATAAACAATGTCTATAACGCTTTGATTTACCGTTTTCATTAACAAGTTCCTAACAGATACAGATGGTGGGTTGATCGTAATGGAAGAGCTAACTGGGATAAAGTTTTGAGAAAGGGGGGCTCAGAGCATTTGCATATAAGTTATGCATCATGCCAAGACTACTTTGTGGAGAAACATTAATGTATTATAACAACAAATGTATAACAGCAAGTTTTATTTCAATTCCTTCATTTAAAGAGTAGACGAGGCTTCATAAATATCAGCAGAATACCGTCACTGTCAGCTCTTTGTGTTGAAGTAAAGTTTACATTATATATGAGTTAAAACTTAACACAGAACATGATGTATTTTGAGTTCGAAATTATATCCAAATAAACTGTGCACATTATGAAGGGTCTTATTTGTCCGTCTACACAACTCCAATAAGTGCGATCGCTTTTTACCAAACACCTTTCGTTTCACTGAATGTGAAACGTCTTTAGTGGTCTGAAATGAGAGCTATCTACAATTCTGCTGTAACAGATCGAAAACAGATCGTTAAAAATTTGTAAAATGTTGATTTTTTACATACGGAATTTTTTTCTTATTTCACCTGACATGTGCTCCGACGTGTTGCACAGTTCATGGCAAAGACAATTGTTGTACTTTCTTCTCCCATACACTTTAAAAAAATTATCATATAACGTATCTTAAATAGCGGATCAAATGTAAAGCTTGCAAAGTAATACGAAATCACAGATGTGAAGGCAAGCATAGCCTACAACTCGAACCAACAGATGGCACTGCTAGCGGTGTTGCCTTAGAGCCCTGTATTGGGAGAGTACCGCCAACCGGGCGAGCGCCGCCATTGTAGGCCTATCTCGCAATAGCAGCGCTATGAGCGGACCTGTTAAATTAGCATTTATCGTTAAGGGAACCGGTCTGTACATCGAATTGGTATGACAGTACGTTTGGGAAACAACTAACTTAAGTTTTTAATCGTTTCATCACATCTACAACGAAAATTAAGGAAAAATTGGTAATCTGAGATCAAGACTATTTTTGAGCAAACTAGTTCTAAAATTGTTTCGTACTGAGTTTTGCTTTAATGATAAGAGACTTCAAGTCGTTTGATTTTAAGTACTGGTACTTATTAAAATACAAATGTGTACTTTAGTCATTTAGATCGCTAAGGAAAAGAATAAAATTACAAAATTACAAATTAATTTATTTGTCTAAAAATTTGCGTCTTAATACACCTTCACTGCATTCATCAATCCACTTCTATTACTAACGCATTTTGCTGAGGAATTCTTCTCTGCCTGACGGTTATGTTTTCTCAGAAGAATATAATATTATAGTGGTTAAAAATACGCGCACAACTTTTTCCACAGCACTGACACGACGGAGTATTTTGAACACGTTCATTGATTGATTTACGTGCAAGCAGGATTGTTCACTGTCTGGAAACGTTTTGTCGAAATACATTGCGATAAATTTACGTAAAATGAGTATGGTACGAATCTTTATATACATACAATATCTGTAAACGGTACCTGTGCAGTCACATTCACTTTGCACACCCCTGTCTTTTGGTGGCTTCCGTTCCTTAATTTGAGGATGATGACTATACTAGGTACCGCATTAGGTCTTATTTTCATAACGCCATCCTTGCGGTTTGTTTCAAACTGATCAGGCGTAAAATAAAGCTAAAAAATGAAAACCTATGTTAAACTATAATGTAATAGTTAGAGATGGGAAAACTTAAACATCTGACGGTTTCGGGACAAATGAAACCGTACAGTGTGAGGTTTCAAAACACTGTTTTAAAACCGTGAAACAAGTGTATATTTTGTAATAGTATGGGCCTGACTACTGTACTGGTAACATCGTCAATGTATACTGTATGATTATTCCTACAGAACCATATAATTCGAGACCAGCAATTGTGGCAGAAAAAATTAAACTTTTATTCAGATGCGCGGCAGTTATTTCCTACACCGGCAACATTTTATCTACCACTCCGGTGGTGTCACGTGGTTTTGTTGTCAACAACAACAACACGATAGAAAATCATTGCCAGGATGTTTATATTCTTAGAAATCCGAATAGAATGACTTGATTTGTATACAGTACAGTTCCTGCTCTGTGGTTGATAGGTTCTTGTAAGCACCCTTGTTCGCTCAATGAAAGTACTTGTCCTCGTACAACGAAGATGTCATGACAAAACATTTGCATTATAACGCGATTGGGTAATGCCAACGACACATGATTGCCAACATTATCACGCGAGGCCGCCAGGACGATAAGTTAAATTTAAACCCTGTACCAAATGCACTGCTTGCGCAATAAGTGACGTTTCTGCTTACAAATTAGCTAAGGACTGACGATTTTTTATCTCTAATATATTGGTTTTTATCAAAGTAGATGTAATTTAATACATGTTACTTTCCATTAATCTAGTGCCTAATGGTGATAGGTGTTGTGTGCTAACCTACATGTGATATTATCACATAACATTAACTGAGCTAACATTTTGGGCAGGTTTAAGTTTTTACTCATTGTTATCGCGCTGTGCGTACTTCAGTAAAATAAACTTTATCTTGAAATTCAAGTTTTGGAGATTTATTTAATGGACGGTTTCATTTACCTTCAAAACTTTCGTAACATGCAGGCTAAGTACAAATACGAATTCGTCAAATACGGCACATTATTTTAGATTTTTATGTTTTTATATCTTTTAAAAATATCTTTTCTCTTACATGTTTGTCCGTCCAAAATTGCTCGGAAGAAACTTATGTGAACAGATAAACCTAGAAGTTTACTCGATATTTCAAAACAAATTTACTTACTTCGCAAAATTTTGTATTCTCGTATGGAAATGCAGTTTTTCTTCCAATGCGGTGTACCCATAATTCGCGTCTTTTCTCATCTCTTTCGCCCTGTGGAATTCGTAAAACTTGCCACCTCGGACTGTCTTAGTACAACAATTCACTGTCAACACTGCGGCATTTTTCACCATGTAAAAATGGAATATGCCATGTTAAGCTCTTAATTTAATACGCAATGAGTCTACACATTTCCAATACCTCTAAATGCTAAAATAAGAGCTAGTTAAGTGAACTATGCCATTTACGCCGATGGATTGCTTAGGCCTAAAATGGCGGACGTGCCCCACCCGCGCTCAACTGACCAATAGCAGCCGGCGGTTGTCGGCAAGCCACACATAAAAGGTTGGCGCTACTTTCCCAATACAGGGCTCTATGTCGCCTAACAAACGCATGTAAATGCCACGGCGTCTCTTCAGTTGTCTTTATAAGCTATTTGCGTTTGGAGATAACAGCCAACGGACGAAACAAGTATCTAGTGCGCTTACAGCATTTTTTGAATTATAACACAACATCAACATATGACTCAGTTAAAATTAAATAAAACATCTGAAGAAGAGAAATCTAGAGTACCGTCAAATTTTAAAATATCAATATTAATTTTGACCTTAAGCATAGTCACTTCACAAATGGCGTGTGCTAACGGACGAGTAATAGTAAAACACAACACTGAATAGGAAAATTTTAATAATTCAATCTCTTAACGAAACGTACTACCCCCATGAATCACAGACATTGCCGAGGTGTGGTGACTTGCGTGCCTCAACGATAGAGACAGCGGAGGAGTATTGTGCAAAGGACAGACAAACGTGTGGTTACTGAAGTGGGGTAGCAGCCTTTTCATTAGTTACTGGGGCAACAGTCTGCTTGATTGACTGCGCTGGCTTATAACGTCAGCTAAAGTGGCTTTGTCGAACAGTAACTGCGAAAGGCTTAATGCAAGAGTAAACTACAGTCGTTACTTTTCCCGAGGACATGCTGCTCTACTTTATGATTATATGATGGTGATACTTTCTCGGGTAAAATATTGCGGAGGTAAAACAGCCCACCATTCCGATTACCGGGCAAGGACTACTCAGGGGTATGTCGTATTCAGGAAACAACAGTGGCATTCTCCGGATAGAAGCGTGGAGTGTTAGATCCCTTAATCGAGAAGGGAGGTTTGAAAATTGTAAAAGAGACATGGATAGACTGAAATTGGGTATAGTGGTGATTCGTGATGTCCGGTGGAAAGATAAAAAGGATTTGTCGTCAGGTGTGTACAGGATTATAAATTCAAAGTCTAATAATGACTAAGAAAATAGGAATGCGAGTAAATAAATATGAGCAGTGTAGCGATCGCATTATCGTAGTCAAGATTGATCAAAGCCAACACCAACCACAATAGCAAAAGTTCATATGCCAACTAGCTCTGCCGATGATGACATTGAGGAAATATGTGGAGGAAAAGGAAATTATTCAGAAAATTAAGGGAAAGAAAAACTTGATTGTGATGGGGTATTGGAATTCGGTAGTAGGACAGATTTTAATGTAGACTGGGGAAAAGGAATAAAAGAGGAAACAGTCTGGTAGAAATTCGCACGGAACATAATTTAATCATAACAAATACTTGGTTAAAGAATAATAAAAGACGGTTGTATACGTGGAAGAAACCAAGAGACACCGGAAGATACAAGATACATTTTATAATGACATAGATTTGGGAACCGGGTTTTAAACTTTAATACATATCCAGGAGCAGATCTAGTCTCTGACCATATCTTGCTAGTTATCAACTGTTGACAGAAATTGAAGATACTGGAGAAAGGTAGTAAAGTAAACCTGGATAAATTGAAAGAACATGACGTTCTTGAGAGTTTCAGATGGAGCTTTAGGTAACAATGGACAGAATTGGAAGAAAATAGAAGATGAATGGATAGCTTTGAGAGGTGAAACAGTGAAGGCAGAAGAGATCCAAACAGTTAGAAAGGCAAGGATATCCAAGGATCTTTTTAAGATCCTTGGATATCACAGGAAATACTGACTTTAAGTTATAATAGGAATGAATAAAAAAATTTAGTAGATGAAGCAGCTAGATGGAGTACAGACGACGACTAAGAAATGAAAATGAAATGAAGTGCAAATTGCCTATGCAAAAGTGGCTGGAGGGAAATTTCAAGACAGGAGAAGAATGTACCAATCGGGAAAAATAAATGCATTTACATGAAAGTAAAAGGTACGTTTGAAAACAAGAAAATCAAATGTATGAAATTCAGGAACTCAGATGGAAAAGCTGAAAGGTGGAAACAATAAGTAAATAAACTTCCAGATAATATTGTAGGAAGGGAAGATGATGTATATGAAGTAGGAGACCCTGTACTGAGAGAAGAATTTCACAGAGTACTGAAAACCCTAAAAGGAACAAGGCCTCCTGGAGTAGGCGACGTTCTCTCAGAGCTACTGAAGTCCCTTGGAGAGGTATTTCATCTGGTATGTAAGATCAATAAGAGGGTCGAAAGCTCTACAGACGTCAAGAAAATGTGATAATCCCCATTAAAACGAAGGCGCAGACAGGGGTGAGAATTACAGAACCATCCGTTTAATAAGACATGGCTGCAAAATTTTATCAATAATTATTTTCAGAAGAATTGTAAATCTGTTAGTAGCTGAACTCGGGGAAGATCAGTTTGGATTTAGGAGAAATGTAGGAACACGAGAGGCAATAATCACTTTAAGACTTAGTTTAAGGAAAAACAATTCTACATTTCCAGATTTTGTTGATTTGGAGAAAGCTTTTGACAATATACCAAATTCTGCTGGTGTAAGGTTATTTAGAAGTTGTACAAGAACCAGACAGCAGTTAGTGGACTTTAAGGGTATGAAAGGAAAGCATTTGTTGGGAAGGCGTAAGGCAGGCTGTAGCCTTTCTCCAGAGGGAATAAGTTCAGGGTGAAGAAATAAAATCTTTCAATTTTCTGATGACATTGTGATTCTGTCAGAGAAAACAAAGGATCTGGAAGAGCAGTTGACTGCATTGGACAGTATGTTGAAAGAAGCGTGTAAAGTGAACATTAACAAGAGCTAAACAAGTGTTATGGAATGCAGTCTAAGAAAATCAGGCGACGCTGAAGGAATCAGCTTAAGTAAAGAAAGAATTTAGGTGGTAGATGAGTTTTGTTACTTGGGCACTAAAAATAACATATAATGGTCTCAATACAGGGGATATAAAATGCAGAACGGCAATGAAAAGAAAATCGTTTTTGCAACAGAGAAATTTCCTAACATAGAATATTAATATGTGTGAGAAAATCGTTTCTGAATTCATTTGTTTGGAGAGTTGCCTAATACGGAAGTGAAACATGGACGATAAATAGTGGACACGAAGATAGAAACTTTTGAGATGTGATGTTACTTAAAAACGCTGGTTATTGAGTATGTTGCTCAAATAATGAGAAGATATTGAACTGGGGTGATGATTAATTTTTGCCGTGGTGGAATTGTCGGGCGTTCTAAGGCGCCTTGCTGCGGAGGGCGCGGTTGCTCGCCGTCGGAGTTTCGAGTCCTCCCTCGGGCATGGGTTTTTATGCTGTCCTTAGTATAAGTTACATAAGTTCGTTTAAGTAGTTTGTAAGCCTAGGGACTGGTGACCAACTTAGTTAAGACCCTTAATTTACAAAAATTTAGGAATTTCTTGCATATGTTGACTAAAAGAAGCGATCTATTGGTAGGCTATATTCTTAGGCACAAAGGAATCGAGATTTGGCATTGGAGGGAAGTGTGCGTGGTAAAAATCGCAGGGGGAAATCAAGAAACGTCTACAGTAAGCATATTCAAATGGATGTGGGTTGACGTTTTTATGAAGAGATGAAGAGGCTTGCTCAATATAGATTAAGGTGGGGAGCTGTATCAAACCGGTCTCTGGGCTGAGGACGACAACAACACAACGAAATGTACTATCACCGTGTATTTAATACTCGTTAATTTTTAAATAAACAATAAAAGTTATTTGAATGAATACAGGACCCGCCTTCAGAATGTTATGAATTACAGTAAATCTCTTAAGAATGCCAGGCAGCTTTTTCAGTACAAAAGTCATAGTTTACACGCCTTTTAAATGGCAATGTGGCGGAAAGCGCAAAAGAGTTGGTTCGTTGTTGTTGTGGTGGTCTTCAGTCAGCAGACTGGTTTGATGCTCTCCACCCTACCCTGTCCTGTGCAAGTCTCTTTATCTGAGAATACGTTCGGCAACCTACATCCTTTTCGTATTCGTCCCTCGGTCTCCCTCTACGATTTTTACCCTACACACTTCCTTCTAATGCTGACAATTCCTTAATGTCTCAGAATGTCTCCCACCAATCTAGCCCTTCTCTTAGTCAAGATATGCCAGAAACTTCTCCCCAATTCAGTTAAGCACCTTCTTATTAGTTACCATCCACATTTTCCTTTCAATGTTCTCCTTTCATGTGTTACTCATACCATTCTCTTGAAAACCAGCGAATTTTACTATAGGCTATATACTTCAACATGCTCCTTTATTCCATATTCACATACTCCAAACATTTCATTTTATGTCTTCCTCACTCACCTGTTTCCCTCCTAGTTTTGTTCGTATATATAAATTGATATACAATTGTACTTACTAGTATTCACTGAACCATTGTTTGTTTGAACCTATTTGTTGAAAATTAATGTACAGCTATGTCGTAATTACAGTTTTATTTTAATTGGTTGGACGACTCTCTTTATAATTTACTTAAAGGCTACATAGTCTGACAGTTATCTATGTAAAATCTTTGTACTCGAAAAGCAGCAGCTAGTGTGATGTGGATGATCTGCAGTATTAAGTTGTCTGAAGATGGCCTAAGAAGCCGAAAGCTAGTTCACAACAAAAAGAAATATTATTGTGGAACAAATACATACTGTATATAGTTATTTAAATACTGATATGCTATTGCCGTGAGATTTTTCTCTTTACATTACTGTGAACAATCATTTAAGGTGCATATTTGAGTTATTGCTGTTACATGGAATCTATTTTCACTCCATTCATTCTTTAGAGGTGTCTCACTTGCAAAATCCAACCTACGAACTCGTTCACGCCGAAACTTGCGTGGTCTGGCGGACTGGAAAACTGCTGGCCACTGTTTAACTTAAGGCATTGTAATGATTTGCAATTAAAAATTATTCGGACCCCGGGTGCAGGAAATGTCTTTATTTGCATCATATTACGGTACCTCTCATGATCACGCCAATGTAAATGCGAAAACCACCTACAAAGAAAGGAGGAAGGAAGATTGGGTTTTATTGTCCCATAGACGAATGTTTGTCAGAGACGGAGAACAAGCTCAGTTTTATTTCGGCAAGGATGGAGAAAGAAGCCGGTTGTGTCGTTTGAAGGACAGATCCCGAAATTTGTATGGAGTGATTTAGCGAAGGAACGGCAAAGCTAAATCAGAACGGCCGGTGGGGAAATGGACCGACGAATTAGTGAATACGAGTCCTGTGTACGAGCCACTGCACCACCTCGCAGGAAAAAATCAAAATCAACAAAAATGAAATACAACTTTAAACATGGCTGTTAAAGGCAGCGACGGTTCGTCGAAATATAAAATAATCACTTGAAATACAGTTCATCGGTTACGAAAGGTTTGATAAAGGTTTTCACTTTACCTTGGTTTCCACTTCACTAAGCCGGCCGCGGTGGCCGAGGAGACTGCGGCGCTACAGTCACGGTCTGCACGACCACTACGGTCGGGGGTTCGAATCCCCCCCTCGGGCATGGATATTTGTGCCGTCCTAGTTCGTAAGTAGTTCATAAGTAGTTTGTGAGTTTAGGGACTGATGACCCCCGTAGTTAAGTCCCATAGACTATACAAACATTTGAATTTGAACACTTCACTAAGGCAGCCGTCATCAGAAGTAAAACTGTTTGTTACCTATGAATAAAAAATTAAGAGTAGTACAAATTTCAGAGATAGTATGAAACGTCATACGTAAGATACGATCTCAAATGTTCAAATGTTTGTAAATCTATCGGACCAAACTGCGTGGACATCAGTCCGTAGCTTACAAACTACTTAAACCTAGGTAAACTAACCTACGGACAAACACACACACCCATGCCCCAGGGAGGACTCGAACCTCCACGGCGAGCAACCGCGCGCTCCGCAGCGTGGTGCTTTAGACCGCTCGGCTCCTCCTCCGCGGCGATACGAACTCACAAATTACTTAGGCTTACATCTGAATGTATAATCAGAAGATGGTCTTAAGCGTTAGAGTTCACTTTACAAATTAAATAAGTTTGCACATTGAAGAAAAAGAAAAAATAAAAGTGAGACAACTCGCCGCGAAGGTTGGCATCTGCGGCCAGCACAGCAGGTGGCATCAGACCGGTGATCTCAATAATTAACACTGGATACGCAACTGTAGTGCTTTGGATCTGTGAAAATCGTGACAGTCTATTGTGGTTATGTTGGCAACCCTGTACATATAGGTCGCGTTGTTGTTTTGAACCTTGGGTCCTGTAAAAAATAAGTTACAAACGACTGATTACTTTAATAAATACATAGTGATGAAGTTTGTGTCGCTTGTGGTTGCAGAAAAGTTAGAGGAAAGAAAGTAGAGTTCAAATACAAATGTGAGTTATTCAGAACTAGTGTTTGTATCACATTTCATTTAATGAAGAAATTGCGCTGCTGTAAACGGTATTCTCGTATTCAGTTCTATATTTGCCTCTCGTCTATGCTGATTTCTATTTGGGCTTACGGACTGGATATGCGCTCTTTGTGGAATATCATGTTTTTATATTACGCCTCGAATCTGTCGTTATCACAGCTTCATTTATTTGTCTATACAGTGTAATTTATTAATGTGGGAAAAACACTAGTTCTGAATCAAAATATAACTCGTGTTTTTTTATTGTTTCGTTGCAGGAGTGCGGTTAATTAGGTGTCTCGAATATTTTATAAATAGTATTAAAATTTTCAGGTAGTGTCCGTTGTATATGAAATAGTTTCTACTAAAGGAACTGCTAGAAATATATCGAAATTTCAAACTGTTAAATTCGTTCGAAGCACATGATATTGACAGCTGGATAGTGTATGACAGATATACGTTCACCAATATGGCGTCGAGCGTCACGACTTCGAAATACACAGATTATCTTTGAGCTCACTGCATCACACTGACAGGCGAACACGCCGTCGAAGCTATCACGTGGCCATGATATATAGCGCCATCTGTTGTTCAGTAGTAGCACTTTACATACAAAGTGAACTGAGATGGTTACTTATTCGATTGACGAAAGCATATTGCATGTTAAAAAAGTGTGTCACTAGATGATAAAAACAGTTTGAAAAATACACATAGTGATTATATAATAAGAGAAAAAAGAGAAAAACAATATTTGAGGTTACAGACTGGAAACTGGGTACAATATTTCACATTAAGTGAGTCTGATTAAGGGCTTTATGCCATCAAAAAATTTTTTATCACGCAACAGCAATTGTTCAGTGAGAATAAATGGTCATTACGAGAAATATGTTTATAAATTTCTAGTTGTTCAAGCATGTCAAGTCTGAGACCTTTCTTTTCAGTGTGCAAAATACCAACATCATGAACTTCTTTAGCTTTGTGGCCGGTGGTCAGAATGTGCTCAGCAAAGGGCGAATTATGTATGTTTGTACCTTTTTCTCCTAGGAGATGCTATTTACATCTGACGGAGAAGGGTCGTCCAGTCTGTCCTATGTAATAGACGGGACAGATGTCACAGGAAATTTTCTAAACGCCTGAGTTTTGTAACGGTGAACGTCTAAGTTTTAATTTATGGATAAGCTTATCTTTCAGACGGTTATTGGTAGAAAATACTATGTTTCAGTCGTATTTATTTCTAAAGAGACGTTGCAATCTATAAGGTACACGTCCTACATATGGTATCGCAAAATATTTTTTCGAATCGTTTTGCTCGTTATTTGTGGTGCCAAGGGTGGTGATTCTTTTACTGTGTTTTTTTTTTTTTTTTTTTTTTTTTTTTTGTCTGAAGACATCATCTGCTACATTTTTTCATAACCATTAATCACTGCAATAGTTTTAATCAGGTTTAATTCTGCATTTAGGTTTTCAGAGGATAAAGGGGTGCCGGCCACGGTGGCCGAGGGGACTGAGGCGCTCCAGTCACGGTCTCCACGGCCACTACGGTCGGGGGTTCGAATTCCCCCCGGGCATGGATTTTTGTGCCGTCCTAGTTCGTAAGTAGTTTGTAAGTTTAGGGACTGATGACCCCGTAGTTAAGTCCCATAGACTATACAAACATTTGAATGTTTGATTTGATGAAGAGGTAGAAACTGCTCTATGGACAGCAGAGTGAAAGGAAGCTTTTATGTGAGACCGTGGATGCGTAGAACAGGCTGGTACTGTTTCATCATTTCAGCATTTTTCGTAAGAAATCCTGAGATTTTGTCACTAAGTATTGTCAAAGTTATGTGTAGGTAATTTAACTGATGGGAATCTTTCAAGTTCACAAGTGAAAGTAATTTTTTCGTAAAGTTGGTTGAAGATTTCGAACAAGTGGTCAATGCCATCGTTCGTTCCAATGTAGATGATTAAAATGTCATTGACATATCTGGAATACGAAATGATTCGTAAAGTGGAGGCTGAGTAATGTTTGAAAAAAGGCCTCTTCGAGTGAGTTGATAAAAATGTCTGCTAGGATGCAGGTTAATTGCTTGCCCGTTGCAAGACCATCGGGCTGTTGGTATAACTGGCCATTAAATTCAAAATAATTATGTAAAACTATTTATTTTGTCCGTCGGAGTTGCACAATTTTGAAGTCAGTGACTGGTTTCGGACTCTACCATCCATTATCAAACCATTAGCCTGTTTCAGACCGTGATAATCCAGTGCATGTTAGAAATTGCTGTTAAAATCTTGTACATTATCCTTTGTCGATACATATCACTAGTTACATTAAAATCTAAAAGGCCATATTTATCGGTAGAGGATAATGTACAAGATTTTAGCAGCCATTTGTAACATGTATTGGATTATCACGGTTTGAAAAAGGCTAATGGTTTGATAATGGACGGTAGAGTCCGAAACTAGTCACTGACTTCAAAATTGTGCAACTGCGACGGACAAAATAAATTGTTTTACAAAATTTCCCTAGTTGCTGATCCTAAACCATCATTGCGATCAATTTACACAAAATAGTTATTTTCGTTGTGATTCGACTAAGGTTCATGAAGTCAGTGATTTGTTCATCGGAAATCTTTTTCTTTGAACAGACGTTAGTTTTTCTCTGTGATGTCTAAAGTTCTTTCCACAGATGTTTAATGTCAAATGAGAAAATCTCAGTATTTCATCACAAAGTACGTTTTTTATTTTGTTTATGAGGGCCTGACTACTGGAAATTGAATAATTATTTTGAAAAACGTATGACTATTTTAATTTATCATGTATTTTGTGGACCCTAAACTGGGACCGGAGTTTGGGTGGCTGAGGGTTCATGTTAATTAGCTGCTTTTTATGGAAAGACTTAAGTAAGAAACGGGCATTATTGATAGCAGACCTAATCTCTTTTTGAAAAATTGGAGCCGCGCTAAAGCAGTCTAAATCACCTCGTTGCGGAGCGCGCGGTTGCTCGCCGTGGAGGTTCGAGTCCTCCCTGGGGCATGGGTGTGTGTGTTTGTCCGTAGGTTAGTTTACCTACGTGTAAATAGTTTGTAAGCTACGGACTGATGACCACGCAGTTTGGTTCGATAGATTTACAGACATTTGAACATTTTGAAAAATTGGAGTGGGGTCTACCTGTAGCTCATAAATATTGTTTTCCTCGAAAAATTCTAAGTTTCTGCTACGTATTCATCTTTTGTAGGGATAAGAAGGGCACTACGGCCACTACGGTCGGGGGTTCGAATCCCCCCTCGGGCATGGATATTTGTGCCGTCCTTAGTGGTAGTTAGTTCATAAGTAGTTTGTAAGTTTAGGAACTGATGACCCGTAGTTAAGTCACATAAGCTATACAAACATATGAACATTTTTCAGAACAAGGGAGCTACCTCTAAATTTTACATTGACAGAATTGATTAATTTTTTGTCGTAAATTCTTAGTATTATTTTTAATGTCCGTCCAATAATACTGTTTTAGTTCGTCGTTTTGTATGTCTGCATGCGTCTTATGGTTTCACCATCAAACTTTCTTCCAAATTCCTCAACCTGGTGCCCATCCTCTTCTGGATATGACAAATACATTCCAGTTTTGTGATAATCATCTCAACATAAGACTGAGTGGCTGTTACTCTGTTATATACTTTTGAGTGTCCATAACCTACGAATTTAATGTAACACACTCCCCTTTCGTTCACAGATCGACTAAAAATTTCAATGGTCGCAGAGGCTTCCATAGAACATGTTCCTTCACATTTCTGTCACAGACACGCCCTTCTTCATTCCCCGATTTACAGTTATACCAATGTTTGGTTAAAATCTGGAAATCTATTACCTTTCCAGTATCCACACTCGTCATTGTAGTAACAGAATTCTTAGAACTGAAGCTCCTCACCCCCTTCAGCCAACTGCCACCAAAAGCTACTGGTATGTCGGTCATTTGCAGCACCCTTCATCGTCTCACATGCAACAGGAGCACGAATTAATCCTGCATACTTTTTGATTTTATAAGATGGGCGCGGCCTATTCATCACAGCACACATTGTTTATGCTGCAGTGTGTCCTTTCCCAAGAGCTATCAATCCATAAGTACCACCTAACATTTACTTCAAAAAATTATCTTAACACTTATGACAATTCGAAAATTAATGAGTATATTTACAACTGGCCCAATTAATGATACGTTTCCTGGCTAGTCCATTTGATACCTCACTATCTTAATGTAAAATATCTGGCCCTATACATCTTTTTAAACCATAAAAATTCACGTAACATCCCTGTTAGGATGTATAAATGTATCAGAATATAACGTAACCTATCATTTACATCACTTTCGTTTCGGGAAAATTGTGTATCACAAAGTTATATTTTAATCCTTGAAACATTAATGGGTGTTCCTTTAGATACTGACTGGTTTGCTGCATTTTATTGTCTGTAACTTCACACGCCAAATGTTGAACACAGTTTTTGCCTTTTTTCGAAAATCAATGGCCATGAAACACACGTTTCTTAAAAACACTTCGTTTTGGTATCATACTTTACTTTTTGAGAGATTTATCCAGATATTCGTCTCTTTTCATCGGAATCACGGTAGCATTTCAACATGCAACGCGTGGTTATATTGTGAAACGATCCGATTTTTTCGACAGTGCTACCAACACAAAGACACAATTTAACCGTCATAACACAGCCTTCAATATAAAAAATTACCGATTTTATTGGATCTTGAAATAACGCACGTAAAAATTTTAAAATTTTCATCCGATGTATATTATATTTAAAAAAAAAATAAAACAAAACACTTCACATATGAGTTGAAAAATACAAATTTTATTATGAGATAAAATTTTATAATTAGATAAAAATCCGAAACTGTGAAAAAAAATTCCATTGTAACTACCCTGAAGTAATTACTAGAGATTAGTCGTAACCAAGAATTTCTTAGGATATTATCAACAGGAAATTCGCAGTAATTAACGCCACTACTTTTTCCTTTCTCAGTTTTATATGGCATACGTTAGTAAGGCATCAGTAAAGAAGACCTATATTTCAAATTATTTTGCGATAATTCGCAGAAACGTAATTATCCACGTACTTATGTTACAAAATTTTTGAAACTCTCTGAAATCAACACAACTGCAGAACTGTTGCAATTTCCACATCATTTTCACTATTATCACGCTTCCTGTATGTATTGCCTTCATTAAGACTTCAGTTGGACGACAGTCTTTTAACACAATAAAAGCAGCAATTCGTATATTACAGTTTCAGTATTTACAGCTTATATAGCACGTATGATTAACAATTCCACAGTACAGATATCCCGAGCATAGCCCACTACTCGACAATACTAGTAGCTGATTGTCAGGGAACAGATGCTGAGTGTAATCTACACGCGGTAAAAGTTGCAACTTTCACCTACAGGCATTTAGAGCATACTTGATGGCCATACTTGCAGTATGATGAAGATCTCCACACGAATGTATATTACACAATTCTACGCAAGTATGGCTCAAACGCCACGGAGTCATGGAAATCAGTCATCGATAAAACACTGTACAAGCTGATGGTGGCTGCAGTATAGTATGCACCATTTTTACATGGAATGGACTGTGGTAGAGTTGAACCTATCATTGACTGTAAGTGGTTGTGTTTGGTTACTTGGAGACTATTTACAGCCGTTTATGTACTTTATAGTCACAAATGCAGCTCTACTGTATGAACATATGATGATGGCATCCACTCGGGTAAAATATTCCGAAGGTAAAATAGTCCCCCATTCGGATTTCCGGGTGGGGACTACTCAGGAAGATGTGATCATCAGGAAAGACAATACTGGCATTCTACGGGTCGGAGCGTGGAATGTTAAATCCCTTAATACAGTAGGAAAATTAGAAAATTTAAAAAGGGAAATGGATAGGTTGAAGTTAGATATAGTGGGGATTAGTGAAGTTCGGTGGCAGGATGAACAGGACTTCTGGTCAGGTGAGTACAGGATTATAAATACAAAATCAATTGGGGGTATCACAGGAGTAGGATTGATAATGAATAAGAAAATAGGAATGCGGGTATACTACTATGACCAGCACAGTGATTGCATTATCATTGTCAAGATAGATACGAAGCCAACACCGACAACAGTAGTACAGGTTTATATACCAACTAGCTCTGCCGATGATGAGGAAATCGAAGAAATATATGAGGAGCTAAAGGAAATTATTCAGACAATTAAGGGAGAGGAAAGCTTAATTGTTATGGGAGACTGGAATTCGGTAGTAGGACAAGAAAGGGAAGGAAAGATAGTAGGTGAATATGGTCTGGGCAAAAGGAATGAAAGAGGAAGCCGCCTGGTAGAATTTTGCACGGAACATAATTTAGTTATAACAGACACCTGGTTCAAGAATCACAAAAGAAGGTTGTATACGTGGAAGAGACCAGGAGACACCGGGATATACCATATAGATTTTATAATGGTAAGACATAGATTTCGGAACCAGGTTTTACAGTGTAAGACATACCCTGGGGCAGATATAGACCATAACTTGTTAGTCATGAACTGTGGGCTGAAACTGAAAAAACTACAAAAAGGTAGGAAAATAAGGAGATGGGACCTGGATAAATTGAAGGAATCTGAGCTTCTTAAGAATTTCAGATGGAGCTTTAGGCAACAATTGACAGAAACAAGGGAAAATAAAACAGTAGAGGAGGAATGGGTAAAATTGAGAGATGAAATAGTGAAAGTAGCAAAGGACAAAATAGGTAGGAAGGCAAGACCTACAAAAAAATCCTTGGATATCACAGGAGATACTAAATTTAATGGATGAAAGGAGGAAATATAAAAAATGCAGTAAATGAAACAGGATATCACAGGAGATACTAAATTTAATGGATGAAAGGAGGAAATATAAAAATGCAGTAAATCAAACAGGCAAAATGGAGTACAGACGACTAAGAAATGAGATTGACAGGAAGTGCAAAATGGCTAAGCAGGAGTGGCTAGAAGGCAAATGCAAGGATGTAGAAGAATGTATAAATAGGGGAAAAATAGATACAGTCTACAGGAAAATAAAAGAAACATTTGGAGATCAGAAAAACAGCTCTATGAATATCAAGGACACGGATGGAAAACCAGTTCTCAGCAAAGAAGTGCGAGAGTGAAGGTCGGGGTGAGAGTTTAAAGTACAGAAAGTTTAATTTTTAAAGCTCACAACCACCAGCTGCGAACCAAATTCCTAAACATGCAAAAACACTGGAACTGTGATTCTGACTGTTTGACTCGATTTCTAGGAGATGATATCACACGTTCGCAGCTTTCCTTTCCTGCATATTATTAACGAAACAAATTCATAATAAAATCAAGTTCATGAGAGAAAAAGGTGTACTAACTACTATTTTTGAAAACACGTGAAAGTTCACTTTATGTTGTTTATTTCACAATCTCAGAACCCTATGGCTGATACGTCTGTACGTCGGCACATTTATCAAATAAAGTTATAGCTCGTGAGCCCCCAGACAAAAATGAATATTTGTCGCAAATTGTTTTATCACCATGTGGCTGTCTCAAACACCGTTTATGTTCATGCCTATGTGACGACACGTGTTACATTAACAAATCACAGTCACTTTATTCAATGCGATGCACACCTTGTTCCGCCGGCTAAATATTCACAAACCCACAGTAGCACTCGATTCAACTTGGTGCAGTCTACGACGAGCACCCACACGTGGCGATTGCCACACACAAATCTATAACCTCCACCTCGAGGTCCACATGCCGACTGATGCAGAGCGATGCTGCCCGGCCAGCTCTCCACGTGCTCCGGAGTTGTCACTTCCTGCCCTCGCGCGCGCGCGCTCCAGAAGCTCAACTGCCGGGGTTTTTTCCCCTACGTCATCATCTTCCCCATGTGAGCTGTTCTAACCGATTTGCCAACGTACAGCGCTCAGCCAATACATTTCTAAAACTTTACTAAAACTAAAAATAATTACACTACACATTAAATAAATGTCTTTTAGGTTTTTATATTGGTATAAACATCCTTTGTAGTATTTGTCATAATCGTGCAATTTCTTATATCACAGATAAGTAATTTAACTGAATACTTCAAGATAAAATACGCAAGATTAATTGAAAATCAAATGAGAAATAGTTAATATATTATTTTTATAAACAAACATTGCCATGCTAGTTGTGTCTTGTATTCATTGGTAATTTATTACTTTTCATTGTCAATTAAACATATTATACCAGATGTGACTATATCAACTAATGTATTGTTTATTTATCAACAGGCTATTTTGTAATGAGGGCCTCAAAGGTTCCTAACTGCATCGTATTACTTCAAATGACAGTAGTATTAGAATATTTTATTTCACGCTGTGCACTGCACTGTGCCTGGCACTCGCCATTGTCCCTCTCTCTCCTCACCGGAAACGAAACTGGAAATCCTAAGCTGGAACAAGCCACCAACGTCGGCCTGCTCGCTGGCCTCCCGTCGGCTAAAAGCACACAGCAAATCTCAACTTGGAGAATTTCTACTTATGGCCTAACTATAAATGTTGTCACCCAACTGTGTACATACTTTGCTACCATAATTAATAAGATTAAAATTGTGTAACATTTAGTGCATTGGTATAGTCAATGTTTGCAGTGAACTTCATACTGTTTAATTATCAAATGCTATTAATTACCAATATTCCTATTGGGCGGTAATCTTACAGAAGGGAAAGCTGAAAGATGGAAAGAGTATATAGAGGGGCTCTACAAAGGAAATAAACTTCCAGACAATATTGTAGGAAGGGAAGAGAATGTAGATGAAGATGAAATAGGAGATACTGTACTGAGAGAAGAATTTGACAGAGCCCTGAAAGAGCCAAGTCGAAACGAGGCCCCTGGAGTATATGATATTCCCTCAGAGCTACTGAAGTCTCTGGGAGAACCAGCCATGACAAACCTGTTTCACCTGGTGTGTAAGATGTATGAGACAGGCGAAGTACCCTCAGACTTTAAGAAAAATGTAATAATCCCCATTCCAAAGAAAGCAGGTGCAGACAGCTGTGAAAACTACAGAACCATCAGTTTAATAAGTCATGGTTGCAAAATATTAACACGAATTATATACAGAAGGATGGAAAAGCTGGTAGAAGCCGACCTCGGGGAAGATCAGTTTGGGTTCAGGAGAAATGTAGGAACTCGGGAGGCAATACTCACTTTACGGCTTATCCTAGAAGATAGATTAAGAAAAGGCAAACCTACATTTCTAGCTTTTGTAGATTTGGAGAAGGCTTTTGACAGTGTTGATTGGAATAAACTCTTTCAAGTTCTGAAGCAAGCAGGAGTAAAATATAGGGAACGTAAGGTTATTTACAACTTGTACAAAAACCAGACAGCGGTTGTCAGAGTTGAAGGGTATGAAAGGGATGCAGTGGTTGGGAAGGGAGTGAGACAGGGTTGTAGCCTTTCTCCAATGTTATTCAATTTGTACATTGAATAAGCTATAAAGGAAAGCAAGGAGAAATTTGGTGAAGGAATAAAAGTTCAGGGGGAAGAATTAAAAACATTGCGTTTTGCCGACGACATAGTAATTCTGTCAGATACAGCAAACGACTTGGAAGAGCAATGGAACGGAATGGACAGTGTGCTGCAAGGTGCATGTAAGATGAACATTAACAAGAGCAAAACTAGGGTAATGGAGTGCAGTGTAAGAAAATCAGGTGATGCTGAAGGAATTATATTGGGAAACGACGCAATAAAGGCGGTAGATGAGTTTTGTTACTTGGGCAGTAAAATAACAAATGATGGTCGCAGTACAGAGAATATAAAATGCAGAATGGCAATGGGTAGAAAAGCGTTTTTGAAAAAGAGAAATTTGTTAACATCTAATATTGATTTAAGCCTAAGGATGTCCTTTCTGAGAGCATTTGAATGGAGTGTTGCATTGTATGAGAGTGAGACATGGACGATAAATAGTGCGGACAGGAAGAGGATTGAGGCTTTTGAAATATGGTGCTACAGAAGAATGCTGAAGATTAGGTGGGTGGGTCGCGTAACTAATGAGGAGGTACTGAACAGAATTGGGGAGAAAAGAAATTTCTGGCATACCTTGACTAAAAGAAGGGATAGATTGGTGGGACACATTCTTAGACATCAAGGACTTGTGAATTTAGCATTAGAGGGAAGTGTGTGGGGTAAGAATCGCAGAGGAAGACCAAGATATGCATTCAGTAAGCAGATTCAGACAGATGTAGGTTGCCGTTCTTATGTGGAGTTGAAGAGGCTTGCTCAGGATAGGGTATTGTGGAGATCTGCATCAAACCAGTCTCCGGACTGAAGGCCACAACAACACAACAGTCTGAAATGACTTAATTTTTATGGATATGACCACATGCCAAGTCACCGGGTGCCAATTGTTATAGATTGATTTGAAGAAAAATCTGAACAATTCCAGCGAATTACTTGGCCACCTAGATAGCCCAACATGAATGCCACGGAGAATTTTGTAGGGCATAGTATAGAGATTGAGCACAAAATCCTCTACCGGCAACGACTTCGCAATTATGGATGCTTTCCAAAGACTTGTGTCCATGCCACGTCAATTTGCTGCACTTCACCGGGTTAAAATAGTTTCGGCATGACATTAGGAAGAATTCCATGACTTTTATGACGTCAGCATTAATGCTTTCCTTTCCCCTTACAAGTTGTATATTACCTTTGCTTTCTTGTATTTTACTCTTGTTTTTTTTTTCTCTCTCTCTGTTTACAACACCAATGGTGCTTTTCGCATCCCATGCGCCATTGGTATTTGTCTATCGAATCTCCTACCAAATTCGTGGCTCCGTTTCGTCTTGAATAGTATTTATCCGCTACTCACGTTTATTATATATCGTTGAATCCAGCTCCATGCTTCTAATGGTGTCCTTCCCACTTCCATACGTCACAGATTTACATACCACTTAATTTTTTTCATTAATTGTATCTTTAATGCCAGTTGTAGCTGTCATCCTTCCTTTAATTATTTAATATTCTGACGTGGTCAGGTACTGTTGGCTTTCTTATTTTTTCCGGAGTGACATCTCCGCAGCAATTAATTTCTTGAATTTCTATTCTGAGCCGTACGTCGCGGCAGGTTCTATTATTGCGTTAAATATATTTTTCTTTGCGTGATTATAAGATCATTTCATTTCATTATACAACATTTTATTTACAGTGTCAGATGTAGAGTCTTAATCTTGTTCTTTCCTTTCCGCATCTTCGTTCTCACATCCTGTTGAATCTTTGACAAATATAACAAAGGGACTTAAATACTTTGGTTATGTCCCTAGGCTTACAAGCTAACTTAAAGTAACCTATTCTACGGCCAACACAAACTCCCATGCCCGAGCGAGGATTCGAACCCCCGACGGAGACCCCCTCCCCTCCCCCCGCAGCGCAGCAGGGTGCCTTAGTGCGCACAGCTATTCTGTCGCGGCGAAATTTAACAAATACAACCGCAAGGTTTTGTAATTCACTTACTTATTTTTATATTTCATCTTACAGTTCCGTACCTTGTCCTTTACCTCTCTTTCCCTTATACTTTGTTTTCTCGGTATTAACTTTCAAACTCCACTTATAATATTCTCAATTTTTCAAGCATATAGCTTATGTCGTGCTGATTTTCTGCTCTTACTATCTGATCATCTACCAACAGTAATGTATGTGGAGACCTATTTGCCACATGTATTCCCATCGGTCCAGTTTTTCGATCAAATGTTCCAGAGTGGCACTCAAATGGATTTTAAAATAAAGTCGGCGAAAGTCAGCATCCTTGCTCTTGTTAAAATGGGTGGAAGTACAAATTCCAGTCCAAACAATGGCTTTATTATCTCTATACATGATTTTTATGACATAATAGAAGAGCGACATTCTACCCCTCGGCTTTGAACCGCAACGTCATTGGCGGCGACATAGTAAGCGGAAAAAATTGCGGAAAGCGACATTCTGAATCACAAAACATTACACATAAAGTAAAACCTTCCATTATGCACAAAGAAAATTTCCTTTGCAGTAGCGTTTTGTCGAGAAGTTCTTATTACGAATGATCAATAATTCAAGTAATTAGCGTTTCTTTATTCTAGGATGGGGCTCTGGTAGGTGTATGCGTGAGTGTAAATTGATCAGTTTGTGTGGAATAATGTCACATCCTAACATAAGGAAAATGATCAGTGTTTCGGGTCGTACAAGACAACGCGCAGAGGTCACGGAGCAAAGCACACGGGAGATAACCCCCGCTCAATTGACCCCTTTTTATTGCATTGATTTATTTTTTTACGTATTCGTGAATTCTATAAAACAGGCTGTAGCTTCTGGAGTGGGACAGAATCAAAAGCCTTTCGTGGATATACAAAAGTTATACGTAGTTTTCTTCATATTGAAATTTTTTTTCTGTTACTTCCAGACTATTAAAAATTAGATTCAACATCGTCAAAAGCATTACAGTATTAATGTTTATTATAACTTGACATAATGTCAGTTAGGAGTGCAACTGTATAAATTATTTGGAAGTGAAAAGATAAAAAGTCTTTCAAGCCACAGTTGCTTGTCAAAATAATTCTTTTAATGATCTCCAGTCTAATGCACAACCAGTTTCGATGTACTATGCCGTCATTCGAGGTGCTTTGCATTGCTAATATCAACCACAATACGGAAGATTTATAAAAATACAAGGTTCAGACAGAAATATAAAATAGGATACGTTACAATTACGAAAATGGTCGGAAGAACGTTATAAAAAATGATCCGGAGGTATCATTGTGGCCAACAGTTACTTTTCGACCAAGTTGTACAATAGCCTGCCTTTTAGAGTGCTCAGTCCTATTCAACCTTGTAGTAACATTGTTGCGGTCTAGGAAAATAGTCAATAACTTTCGTCAAGTCGATAGTGCTTCCTCTATGTAAGGAACTCCATATTCCTGTCTGGCCAAGCTGAATACAATGTGTTGCCTTTTAGCTGAGGGTGTTTATACACTGTTTTACAATCATTTTTGATCTTGTATTCAGCTTGGCCAGGCATATGGAGCTCCTTACACTGAGGAAGCACTATCGCATTTGACAATTTTCCTAGACTAGAACAAGGCTGAATAGGACTGACCACTCTAAAACGCAGGCTATTGTACAACTTGATCAAGAAACAACTATTGGCCACAATGACACATACAGGATCCTATTTTATAACGTTGTTGTGACCATTTTCGTAATAATAATGTATCCTATTCCATATTTCTGTCTTAACCCTCTATCTGGCGCTGTCGGCCTGACAGGCCAGCAAAACACATTGTTGATCCCCATGCTTAACAATGATGGTCTAGCTGCCCGCCTCTCCGTCCAGAAAAGTATATGATACATCTAAGCCCAATGATGTTTCGGAAGTAATGCCTCTCCTCGAGGATGATGCTGCTGAAGATTCAGTCTCGCGTCGAAGATTCAGGCGACGAGAGTGACATCCACTGTCAGGATGAGCAAGTAGAAGGGAAAGAGGGCAGGAAGATGACGGAACAAAATGTTTAAATGTTTGTAAAGCTTAAGGGACTTAACTGCCGGGTCATCAGTCCCTAAAATTACAAACTAATTACGAACTAACATACTGAAAATAGACAAACATCCACGCCCGCGAGGGGATTCGAACCTCCAACTGATAACGGCCTCGCTCATCGGAACATAGCGCCTCAATGCGCTCGGCCGCTCCGTCGCGGCATGACGGAACAGCTCGGGAAGACAAAGAAGTGGAGGGCATAAGTGAGGAGTTTTATCTTTGAAAAGATAAGACGGCGAAGCGGTCTAAGAAACCACCTACTTTTTATAGGGTACAGAGTCACTACATCATTAGACAACATTCAGGTGTAAAAGATGGAACTAAAAATGCCTCAACCGTATCGTAAAATCTTCTGTCATCAACTTGTAGTTGGACAACTATACCGGCGAAGTTTGATTACAAGTTGAATGTCGATTCAGCTGCATATTCGACTGAACAGATTTTTTCCTCTCCAAGGAACGTGAAAATCAACTTAAATTACCTACCAAATGGCAAAAGTGTCGACCATGCATGGCTGAAACACGATTTAGCGGGATGAAGAATTATGAATGTTCATTTTTTGTTATCAACTAATCTGCTTGAGGCACGTAAAGGTTCTGAGCCAAACCTGTGTTTCAGCTGTTGGTTTGGGAGCCTTAGCATCGGCTACAGATGTGGCTAGGAAAGATAATTCCACGTCAGAATAGACTGCGTAAAGTATTTTAAAAGTAATTTCATTACTTTCATGGATGTCTGTTCAATCAATTTTGAATTTTTGTGGGAAATTGGCAGTTTTACTTACTTTAGTTTAAGGCGCAGTCTGTTCAATATATTCATTCCTTTGCTTTAAATATGCTGTACCTCCTTTGTGTAGATTCTCTTAAAAGATCAGCCAACTTGCGTTTTGAATTTGAATTAATATGACATAGCTAGCCAACAAAATATGTGGGTGGCCTTTCTGACCGGGTGATTTTGTTTTATCTGGAGATGCGCCCGATAGAGCGTTAACCTTGTATTTTTATAAATCTTCTGTATTGTGGTTGATTTTAGCAACGGAGAGCACTTGTAAATGACGGCATAATACGTCAAAACTGGTTCTGCAATAGATTTGAAGGTTTTTTTTTTTTTTTTTTTTTTTTTTTTTTTTTTTTTTTTGCACTGAACTGTGACTTTTTATGTTTTCACTTTCAAACAATTTATACAGTTGCACTCCTAACTGACATTATGTCAAATTATAAAAAATAATAACACTGTAATGCTTTTTTTAATCTAATGTACTCTTTAACAGAGACTGCGAATTATTTAATTATTCATCAGTGTTGCTGCACCAGCCGCCACCCCCACCATGGAATGGAATGAAATGTACTCTTTAACATTCTGGAAGCAACAGAAAAATATTTTTCAGTATGAGGAAAACTACGTGTAACTTTTGTAGATCTACGAAATACTTTTGATCTGGTCCCACTCCAGAAGATACAGCCTGTTTTACAGAATTCACGAATACTTAAGAGATAAACCAATGCAATAAAAAGGGGTCAATTGAAGATCGGGATATCTTCCGTGTGCTTTGCTCCGTGACTTCTGCCCGTTGTCCTGTACGACTCGAAACACTGATCATTTTCCTTCTGTTGCGGATGTGACATTACTTTATTCAACACAACCTGATGAATTTAAACTCATTCATCCACCTACCAGAGCCCCATCTTACAATTAAGAAATATTAATCACTTGAAACATTGATAATTCGTAATGACAACTTCTTGACAAAGAACTACTGCAAAAGAAATTTTCTTTGTGAATAATGGAAAGTTTTACTTTTTGAGTATTGTCTTGTGATTGAGAATGTTGCTTTCCGCATATTTTCCGTTTACTATGTCGCCGACAATGACGATGTGGTTCAAAGCCGACGAGTATAATTTCATACTTTCATTATCAAAGAAGTATTCTTATTGTAATAAGAATATAACCCTAGTGAAGTTATTTTGGCCCACTTTAGGTTACGGTAGTAACAGTAAAAGTGGGCCTTTGCGATCGTCTTTTGGCAGCTCGAAATTTAAATGAAAATAACGGCTCAACTATTCATCTGACACGAAAATTGAATAACCCAATTTGTAGAGGAGAAAAGTCTCTACAACTTTGCTCACTTATGTTTTTTTCATACCTCGTAGCGTTTCAAAGATATTTGCAAAACTAACGGAGATTGTTGAATGTATGTCTGTCTCTCTGTCCGTAACGTGTTCCCTGTTTGTAAGGCGAACCCTTCACCCGATCAGCACCAAACTTTACAGACATGATTGTAGGCCGCCAGAGACCAGAACCTCCCTTTTTCAAAATTTTTCGGACAAAAAAATATGGTAGTTCAAGAAATGTTCAAATGTCTGTAAATCTATCTGACCAAACCGTAGCTTACAAACTACTTAAACCTAGGTAAACTAACCTAAGGACAAACACACACACCCATGCCCTAGGGAGGACTCTAACCTCCACGGCGAGCAACCGCGCGCTCCGCAGCGAGACGCTTTAGACCGCTCGACTGCTCCACCGCGACAATACGGTAGTAAAACCAAAATCTGCCGTTTGTAATATAATTGTAATTGCAAACGAACCGTTCATCTGACACGAAAATTGAATAACCTAATTGGTAGAGGAGAAAATTCTCTACAACTTAGCTCCCTTATGTTTTTTTTTTTTTTTTTCATATCTCGTGTCGTTTGAAACATATTTGCAAAAAAATAACGCATATTTGACACCCTCCATTGAATTAACGAAAACCAGCTGTTCGGAGATGTCACGTGACATTCCTAGCGTATTTCATGATTTTCTTATTGTAACTAACACGTTGTCATTTCAAAGCAACGACCCACTGAGTAATTGACAAAAACGCATCGTTCTTCGTACGACAAATGATAATCTAATGTTTACAAATGCTATATTAACATCAGTTAACAACGGCCATGATTAGAATGAGATTAAAGAATTCCTGTTTTGATTTATAGTCGTACCGTAGTGGGCAAGGTGCTGGACTGTGACGCCTAAGGTCGGTGGTTCGAAACCCGTCAGTACTTAATTTTTCTTCGTAACAGGGTTTCAGGCACTCTTATTAATTAATTTATTATTATTTTGGTCCAAAATGTTTGCAAAAACTTATGAAACTACAAATCTAAAATGGGCTGTAAAACACGTCAGTGCCATTTTTTCCGTTTACTATATCGCCGACAATGACGATGTGGTTTAAAGCCGACGGGTATAATTTCATACTTTCATTATCAACGAAGTAATCTTATTGTAATAAGAATATAACACTAGTGAAGTTATTTTTTGTATTTGTGTTCGCTCAAAATGCCGTAATATCTCATGATGGACAATATACGTCGACACTTTGGGTTCCAATACTGTGTAGGCAGCTGACTTGTACTGATAAGAGAGTTGTGTTCGCTGCTGGTGACGGTGCAGTTTGCTTTCCAGGCAGCCGCAGGCGACACACAATCACCTGTGGTGCTCTCGGCCTGCAGCGCAGCAGCGGCACAGCAGCAGTGGACAATATACGTAGACACTTTGGGTTCCAATACTGTGTAGTCAGCTGACTTGTACTGATAACATAGTGGTGTTCGCCGCTGGCGACGGCGCAGTGTTTTCCAGGCAGCCGCACTCGACACAAGGTCACTGATGGTGCTCTTAAACTGCAGCGCAGCAGCGGCGGACAATATACGTAGACACTTTGGGTTCCAATACTGTGTAGGCAGCTGACTTGTACTGATAAGAGAGTGGTGTTCGCTGCTGGTGACGGTGTAGTTCGTTTTCCAGGCAGCCGCAGGCGACACACGATCACCGGTGGTGCTCTCGGCCTGCGGCGCAGCAGCGGCACGGCAGCAGCGGCGACTGGCGCTTCGGCCGGTGGCGCGAGCAGCAGCCTCAGCAGTCGCTGGCGGCCGTCGACACGGCTGTCTCTGCGCGCGGCGAGGTCATCCCCCTTCGGCAGGTGGCCGCCGCCGCCTCCTCTGCCGCCCCTGCGAATGACTCCCGCCGCCGCCGCCTCCGCGAGCTGTACGATTGAGGCGCGCCTCTAGACCGACAACACTGACCGGCGATGCGTCTGTTACAGGGTGTTCCCGGCACCGATAAACGGAAGTTGCAATAAGGGTTGGACGTCCTGGTGTCGATTCCTCTTTTAATCTCCACGAAGCTGCCAAATTTCGTAACGGACGATAGCTTCATTTGGTAGAGTTAAAAATGAAGTCTAGATGTGGGCTGTTACAAAGCAAGGGGAGAATGAATATGGTACAGTAAATGAGTAAGACAGTTTTGTTTCGACAGTTTTTTTTAGCCGTGGCCGAGGATGTAGGAACAGTAAATCAATACACATACCAAAAATCTAACTTCGAATTCGGTAAAAGACAAACACCAATAGTAATGTGCGTGGAATGAACAATTAGTCACAGAACGTCAGTCGTGGCCTCGAGACTGGAAACCAACTTAGAGAATGGTTTACGAGTGTTTTCTGTTGGCCGTACAGTGACCGCATTGGTGTGTGGGAAATGTGCTGAGATTCGTGTGTCCTGGCGTAAACGGAGCCCAGAGATGGAATAACTGCCAGAAGTACGGAATGATAAAGTCGTTTTTTTTTTTGTTTTTTGTTTTTTTTTTTTGTAGTGGAATGAAAACAGCTACAGTGATTTTGGGTGACTGATGCTAATGCTGATAGAAGAATTGTGGTAGATCGCCAGAGCGTGAGTAGACAAACAGGAGACATGTCGAAAGGGTAGCATGATTTGTTACCACAACATAATCTGGTTGAACTGAGTAAACTGACAGCTGTACACTTTACTACAAGTCTCGGCATCTCCAGGCTCCTGTGAATAACGTAATGGGGGTGTATGTTCTTTGGTGCACCATAGCAGGTACCAAGCATATAATACAGTTGAAGCGGGCTTGTCGTGCACGATATGTGCAGTCTACGCTCCCATCAGCAAGTCAGCCGAGTTGGACCTGCTGTTGGGTAGCTATAATGCACAAATCGTATTCCAGAAGTCCACGTCGCCAGTATTATGTCCGAGGCACCTACCTGTTGCGCCGATGGTCAACAAACTCTATTTGACTTGAAAATGTTTTAGTTTGGTTTTACCGTGACTGTTAATGATACTGGTTGAACACTTCCTTTGGCAGTCACTGTTATTTTTATTGTCTTCCGCAAATGAGTTTTGGAGGATTAAACCTCCATCTTAGAGAGGCATTTTTGTGTGCTAATGTTTATGTTATGACTTAACGATAACCTGTTGCACTGTCTACACAGGAAAATACAAAACCACTATTCAGAATTTGGCTCTTTCTTGTCTTTCACTGAAGCTAAAATGTAAATGTCTAAATGTTGAAACAAACGATGACAGAAAAATAGGAACTAATGAGCACTGGTGGTATGGTGTTTTAATTGTTTAATTTTCACATTGGTATTTTTACATTCAAGCTTCAATATCTTTGTATTTTCCCCAGTAGACATTGCATCAGGTTATTGTGAAGTCATGACACACCACATTCGCACCTAGACACCCCCCCCCCCCCCCCCCAAAAAAAAGTCTTACTGAGAATGGACGTTTAAACTTCCAAAGCGCGTTGTAGGAAGATAATAAGAATAAAACTGACTCGTAACGGAAAAACCTGTGTTTGAATCAACACATAGTTTTGATTATGCATAGGAGCCTGAAGATGAAAATAGTAAAGGCGAAATTAGTCGCTAACCAATTTAAATTTTTACAATTGTTGCTTTTCTCAATTCAACAAATATAGACCCGAACACTGCCATATCTATGTCAATGATGGATAATATAAAACAAACATAAACAGGTACTGACTCCTCCATCCACTAATAAACGTCAGTCACATAGCCAATGGAGGACAAGGAATTAAAATTTTTACTTCTTTCGTAGTACGTAGCTTTCGTTCTATCACCATTTTAGACAAGTGTAAGCTTGTGCAGCTGTGACAGCTGTCTTACTCAAAGGACATTACACCTTTGATTTCAAAATATTCTCAGTAATTTGGTGGAGCTAATAGACAAGGTTGATATGATGCATTGTCATCCCCGATAATTCGTTAACTTTGGTATAACCACCCAAAGGCCAATGATGACAGCGTATAAAAGCGTATTAAAGCGTATAAAAGGTATGTAATTTACCAGGAGTGAAAAGGAGACAGTACCTCATAGGAGGCATTGCTGAAACTGTTTAGTTTCATCAGAGATTATTTCCTTCTTCACGTGGATAGGTTGCAAATAAGAAAAGGAAGTCATCCGTCACGTTTCATGGATAGGTTGAAATTGGAGAAATTACATGAAATTAATACCAGACGCGTATACATAATATTCTGATTCTCTGTCATCCAGTGAATGACTATAATATCTCGAGAAATATAAATTCCTTTAGAAGCGTAAATTAATGAAAAATCCGTTAGAGCTGCGTCACGTATTGATCACACAGGACGGTTAATGGCTGAGCCATTTAACATGTAATGAGTATCCTACATATAGAATAAAAGGCTGGAAGATAATAGAGTCTCACGCTAATTAAAAGTGAAAGGCGTGTAATGGTATGTTACGTCCAGGAAGAGATTTATCATTAACGCGCGCATGACCTAAATAACAACAATCGGAGTGCATGACGCCAATGGAGTAAACGCATAAAATCAGTCTGAAAGGGAGACTGGGAACTCATTCGTTAGCTGCTGAAAATTCCATCTTGCTCCTACTGACTTTATTGTTATGAGGTATGGAACACACTCTCTTATTATACATTCCTTTTCGTTTCGTTAGTTGTAATGGAATAATGTACCTGTGATTTACATTTATGAAAAATCTATTTACATGATATTTTCGTGGAATCTCTGACTTTGTGATATTGAAATGTTGAAATTTTCGTAAATAAAACTAGATTTTTACTAAAAATGAATACATTACGTTTTTAGTATTGTACTCCAATCACCTACATGCTTATTACAGTGCCAGCTGAACATGTTATATCAGTGCAGTCACAGCAACATCTATGGAGTTTTGCCTACGCCAACTGACATACTTATGTGGGATTCCAAACGTTATAACAGCCAGCCTTATCTAATTATAAATAGCGATTACGTTCCAGATTCATTCGTTTCGTGATATTCGCTGTATATTTTATGTATTTTGAAGAATTTTCTTTGGTAAGAAGGCTCATGAATAAAACATGAATAAAAGCAAAAGAGAAGATTAAATACAAAAAATAAATTAATAGTACTACGTCATGCTACCGTGCCCTTAATTTCCACACAAATCCTCATGAATCTAAACTACTATACGGATATGTGTACCTACATTTTATGCCTCAAACGCTGCTGTAGTGACCCAAATTCATATTTCAACAGATTAAATACAAACATTTAGAATGAAAATAAGTCACGTCAAGTTTTTACAATTTATTTGATAGTAGGGTGACCGATTTCAAAAACGACGAATAGGTCTGGTGATGGTCTCAGAGTAGAACGAAATCGGTGACCCTATTATAAAATAATTTTTATCAGGCTTGATTCCATGTTGGAATTGGTGCTCCACGACTGTATTTGATTTGTGGAAATTCTTTCAGCAATTATTCGTAAAAATATATTTATTTATTCGCAAATCTAGATTTCGACCACTGTATGGTCATTATCAATGCTTAAAAACAATTATAATACTTAAAACAACTCTACCTCCAGGTAGAGGTCCGAAATCTAGATTTGCGAATAAATAAATACATTTTTTACGACTGATTGCTGAAAGAATTTCCACAAATAAAATAAATTGTAAGAACATTTTGCGAACTTGACTGTTATTTTCAGTCTGAAACATATAACAGTTCGCTGACTTTCAAATAGAAAAATATGTTTTCCAAACTCATTAACAAACATTTAGTTTTGGAGAGAAAATAAGACGTAAAAGATACGCAACAAAGTAAGAAAGTCACGTGGATTATGAAACTGATAGGAAAATTCTGCATCAGAGATGAATAAATTAACGAATGCGAACACTTGGGCCCTTGTGCACCCACGTTGTTGCCCACGACCGAGCGATGTGCCGCAGTGAGAACACACACCGGACCTGCATTCCGAAGGACGCTGGTTCAAATACACCTGTAGTCATCAGCATTCACGTTTTCCGTGATTACCCTACATCACTCTTGTGAAATGACTTGTTGTTTTTTTTTAATCCAAAACTCTGCTTTGGACGAGACGTATATGTACAGATGTTTGTAAATCTAAGGAACTTAACTGCTGCGGTTATCAGCCCCTAAGCTTACAAACTACATAAAGTAAAACTAACTTATGCTAAGCCCAACACATACACCCATGCCCGAGGGAGGACTCGAACCTCCGACGGCGAGCAACCGTGCGCTCCCCAGTAAAGCGCTTTATAGTGCTCGGTCACTTCACCGCGGCCGTATGTAAACGTCTCTTGCGCCACAAGGCAGGATTTTCTACACTGACGAGCGAAAAAAACTGGTATCGGCACATGTTTGTAAACAAAGAGGTATGTAAACACCTCAGAGGAGAAGCTGCAGGCGGTAACACGTGTATAAGACAACAGGTGTGTGGCACAGGCGTTATATCGATTACTGCTGCTACAAAGGCAGGTTATCACGACTCTAAGCCAGTTTGAACGTGGTGTTATAGTCGGCGCACGAGAGGTACGACTCAGTGTCTCAGAGGCTGCGATAACGTGGGGATTTTCCCGTACCACAATTTAACGAGTGTACGTTGAATATCGGGAATCCAGTGAAACATCAACTGTCCGACGTTGCTGCTGCCGGACAAAGATCCTGCAACAACTGACCAGCGACGACTGAAGACAATAGTTCAGCGTGACAGATGTCTGTTCTAGCTGGTAGAGGCTTGCAGTTACTGTGATATGGAACTCCTGTTAGGTCTAAACACTACTCTGACTGGTGACACGTACGTACAGATCCTGCATAATCACCTGCTTCCATTCATCTCCATTGTGCATTCCGACGGCCTTGGGTAATTCCAGTAGGGCAATGCGCCCCCCCCCCCCCCCACGTCTAGATTTGCTGCAGAGTGGCTACAGGAACAAGCATTACAAAGCACATCTGAGACTACTTCCAACATGCTTTTCAGAAAGATCTCCCCTTACTCCTGAAGAATGCATTGTGTCAATTCCCTCCAACACTACTTCAGTCATAAATCGGTTGCAGGCAATTCTGCGTGTTCATGATGCCCTACACTATTACTAGTACCTTTGCCTCTTCAGTGTATTTAGTGTCATTAGAGTTGTCGGTGATTGATACTCGCGGAAAAGAAAAATTAATGAGAAGAAAATAAATAAGGAGTATTTCAGACTTTCATTCATTATTAGATCCTGCATTTCTAACTCACCTTTCAAACTAGCTAAATGTCTGCAATACAATTTTGCAAGCTTTTCGTCTACTAATTATTGATTATTTGACACCCTAAAACACAGAGTACAGGTAAGTCACTTCGCACTTTTCGATTGTTTTACTAGTTAAAATGAAATCAATATACATATATAAAAATGGATCGTGGGACGTGTGTCCGTATATTTCACTTGGTAGCCAAACTTATTCACTGCAGACCAATGGTGGTTATGCATGAGAGTAGCCTTTAGGTTCGCGGTGTGCACTATGGTGTTTTGGTCGCGGTCTGTGGCGCTGGGTGAGTGTAGCGAACAAAAATCCGTAAAATTTGGAGCAATAAGACGATCAACAGATGCTCAAAGATAAAAAGACTCAGGGATAAAACACTGGGAAACACAGACATAAGTGAGCATTAACTACACTGGCAATACACTAATGATCTCAATATAAACACTGGAGAAACAACTGTCGTGCCTAGGATAAAAAAAGTTCAAATGTTTATTAAGCTTAAGGGACTTAACTACGGGGTCATCAGTCCCTAAACTTACAATCTACTTATGAACTAATACTAAGGACAGCACAAATATCGATGCCCGAGGGGGGATTCGAACCACCGACCGTAGTGGCCGTGCAGACCGTGACTGGAGCGCCTCAATTCCCCTCGGCCACCGCGGCCGGCCTGCCTAGGATCAAAATACTGACAACTGTGTTAGAGAGACAAATATACGACGAGCGTCACGGTTTCATAGACTGTAGACCAATGATCTATATATTACCTGGATGTTGAACTTCAGTTGTCTGAGCGTGCCAGCTATAGATGTTATTATTCCGTTTCTTACCAAATTCAAATATGGTTGCTAAGAAGTATTACAAGAAAACGAGAAGAAAATACGTTTCAATTTCAATTAGCCTATTACATCGTGTATTGATATAAATTTCAAATCAACAGGATAAGCAACAATGCTTTATCATGTAATAACTGTTGGAAATTCATATGCCAAATTTAAACATGGCGGACAATGCGAAAATGTGGGGAAAACATCTGTATATGCAGGCACGCCGTAATTCTATGCTCAGAACCAGACTTACACATCCAGTTTGTATAGAAATCACGTTAATATATATCTGTGACGGAAAGTTCGTAAGTCATAGGTTACTTTCATTTGGCGGACAGTATCGCGTTACTAACCGATTAATACCATTCAGTTACGTGAGTAACATCTGTGTTTGTCGCCATAGTACAGAGAATGACAAATTGAGGAGATGTACAAGGGGTACAATTTTACTTACGGCATCGGCGAAGTGTGGCGATGTTGGCAACGGCCGTTAAATGCTCTTTCAAAAATCAGTCATGTAGAATGAGACGAATAATTATGTTCACGATTAAATAAATAATTTATGCTGCTCTATTCAGTACATTAACCATCCTCCTAAAGCAAATAGTTCGTTGGCAGCGATAGTAAACTAAACCGCTGCTACTGCAAGTAAAATTTAACCCAGGTAGAACATAACAATTTCTTTCTTTCTAGATGTATCCCATATGCTTTGCAATGTCATGGAAAGAAAAGATGTGCATCTTGCGACGGGTATACCCATAAATTGTACATAGAGTAGAAATATCTATGTAGTGGGCATTGCATTCTGGGCATCTTCTCAACATTTGGAATTACCACGTGAGATTTAGACAAATGCACTCTTTCCACAGTTTTATTTGCTCTTGCGATTGGTTTGTACCTCATTGGCTGCAAAGAAGCCCCACCTCCTTTTCGCAGAGTAACCACATAACATGAAATATAATGTAAATGTGTCACAGAAGCAACAAGGTAGTTGAGCAAGCGACGCTAAAAGGGCCATTTACACATAGTCATCCGTCTTAACCGAACAAAAAAGAACCAAGATGAGGTCAGCGATTAGTAGATTTTTCCCAGTATCACGTGACATTTCCACCTTAATGTTAAGGACACAAAATGTGTTTTGTGCAGCTAAATGCTCACTCCAGAGATATTTCTGCTATGTGCCTGCCAGTATAGATAATATACACACGCGAGCAAGCTCATCAGAAACCTGTCTGCTTTCATAATTGTTCGGTACAATATTGTGATTAAAATTTGTAATTACGTACTTTTGGCGCGGACTACATTAAGATAGAGATTTTGCAGATATTTCTACTTCCTGCTTTACGAAGTAATCACTGCAGGACGTGGGGACATGTATTAGCCGAAACAGTGTCCGATAGTGCCAACACAGTCAAGACAATTCACTAGAAATACTATATTTAATGGAAATTTTTATTCAGACGATCACTGACGCCGTTCCTTCAACGATTAGCCAGACTTCTTTTATCGCACAGTGACACAAGCAGGACGTCTTATTTAAAGAGACAAGAACCGCTCTGTTGATTGAATTACCAGACTTTCAGCATTCGTCGAGTTTTCGATAATAGAGAGGACTGCATACAGAATAACTACATTCTCCCCAGTGCAACACTGCAACATACTTATACTTCAGCATCCACTTACGGTGAGTGATAAACAGTTTAGTACTACACCACAGAACCAATATATTTCGCTGTTATTATTATTACTATTTCACATCTCAACGATATAAGTGTTTTTAGAAGTTTACGTCAAACAGTCAATTACACACGGCAGTCTTAACTTCATGAACACAACCTAACTGAATTCACATCGTTCAGGAGCATGGACTTCATTAATTTCACTTTTTGTATGAAAACCTTTATGAACGTTCATCGTTTTCGACAATGACTTCTACTTAAATTTGACATCTTGGCTAGGAAAACTGAATTTATTGACGGAGCGATCCAGCAAGGATTCTTTATTTGCTGACCTACGTCCGGAACCTTAAAACTCGTCATATACACAGGTCCCTCTTTACCAACCGTTGCAAAGCACGGGCATTTAAGCTAGGGAACTTTTAAATGGATTATTCCGTACAAAGATGTGATTTTCTTTTATGATATTTGTACCGCTTTTCGCATTGTGCATCCTAAGTAGGCTACCAGAAATTCAGTTGAAGCTTAATGTGTTATAATGAGATCGTGTGCCCGAGGAGAGGTTTCGAGTTGCTCAAAATACTGAAATGTCTTAGAAGAACTTTCCTTAATAACAGGGTTCGCAGCTGTTTTTAATAACTGCTCGAATCTGCAATGAGTTCGAAACCATAGGTTTGTGTGAATGTGTATTCTCAACAATGATATTAACAAATCTGAGGCTCGGGAGAAGTCTTACTGACGTTCATATGATTGGAATAATACGTTTAATGTCGCATATAACACCGAATGGCAGTAAATAGAAAATTTAAAATAATTTTGTAGTGACGTACGAAATAAGGAGCTTTTTTCTGACTCAAAAGTAGTGGGTTAGCTCTAAATTTAACATTCCATGTTTATTAAAAAAGGAGTGTGTTATCAATAAAATTCTTCTGGGTATGAAACCGCGTCGTCATTTTATAAATTCCACCGACGTTTCGGCCGCTGTTGCAGGCGGCCTTCATCAGGGTGTGTGTCTGACTGCTGAATATACGATATCTTGGGGTTTATATAGCTGCGGATGAGGGAAAGGAAGGGGGACGTTGGTTTGCCTTTATTGGTGGTTATATTATTTCACGCCTTTGGTGGAAATCGGCAATGATGATTGGTGTCTTAGAGGCTAGTTTTCCATGTGATTGGGGGTTACATTCTTCCCCCTTATTGGTCAAAATGGACGTTTCCGATTGGCTTTTGTATTAGAAGTTGCTATTGGCGGAATGGACCTGAGAGAACGGACGGCGGTTGTGCCGTGCCGCTGACTTTGTGTGCTGTCCAAGCCGTATGTATCTTTCATGTTCTGAAAGCCTCGTGGAGATTGCTCGCCCGGTCTCTCCTATATAAACCAGCCCACACTCGCAGCTTATTTCATACACGCCGGCATTGCTCAGTTTGTCAACTGCGTCCTTAGTTGAACCTAGGACATCCTTGGTCTTATTGGTGCTGCGGAAGACTGGCTTGATGCCTGCCCGACGTAGAACCTTACCCACACGCTCAGTGACGCCCTGCACGTAAGGTAATAGGGCGACTCTTTGTGCTTCCTCTTGCTCCCCTCTATTCCTTTCATTCCTCCTGGACATTGTTTTATGTATCTCGCCCAGTCCGTAGCCATTAGCCGCAAAGGTGGATCTGAGATGTCGTAGTTCCGCCTGTAGGTGATCGTCATCGCTGATCCTGTGGGCCCTCCTTGTTAGTGTTTGTAGGGCGGATTTCTTCTGCATGGAGTGGTGGTGGGAGGAGGCGTGGAGGTACCTTCCCGTGCTGGTAGCCTTTCTGTACACCCTGTGGCCGAGTTTACCATCAGACTTTCGGTAGACCGACGTCGAGGAAAGGCAGCACCCCATTCTTTTCTACTTCTATCGTGAAATTTATTTTGCTGTGCTGCTGATTGAGATGTTGATGAAAGTTCTTTAGCTCCTCTTCCACATGTGGCCAGATGACGAAAGTGTCATCAACGTAACGCAGCCAGCATGCTGGGCGTAGTGGCGCTGACTGGAGAGCCGTTTCTTCAAATGCTTGCATGAAGATGTCAGCTGCAATCGGAGAAAGTGGGGAGCCCATAGCTACACCGTCTGTTCGTAAAATTCTTCTTTCCACTTGAAGTAAGTGCTCGTCAGGCAGTGGCGAACTAGGTCATAGGTGTCAGGTGCTAAGCGTTCTTCTAATATGTTCATTGTGTCTGACACTGGTCCGTTAGTGAATAACGATGTCACATCAAAACTAACCATCAGATCCGTAGCTGATACACTCTTCTCTTTTAAAAGTGCCACGAAATGGGTCGAATCCTTCACATATGTCTCTGTGTGGCTCACTAGATGTCGGAGCTTTGGTACCAGCTCTTTGGCCAGCTTGTACGTGGGTGGAATTTATAAAATGACGACGCGGTTTCATACCCAGAAGAATTTTATTGATAGTGACAACAGCCGCGGAAGCCTACGTTTGCAAGGAGTGTGTTATTTTCTCAATTTGTCGTTGTTATTATCTGACCATTGAAATCGGCGACAGTATTTAAATCGAGAAAAAGCTTTTTCCCCCTGTCATACCTGTACGCCGCATCCTCTCCTCACCATTGAACTTAACTGAATATGGCACTGTTCGACTGCTTATAACTGCTGTCAATTTGTACACTGTTCCAATTCGCACACTACGGCATCACTCAGTGATAATACTGTTCTTCATTAGTATTTTTTTTTTTTTTTCGCTCTGCGTCTACCCGACTGCAGACAGTTAGCAGCTTTTCTATCGTTTTCTTTTACTTATTTATTTATTAACAAAGCGGGAAGGATACACTCGCACTCAGACAGATGTCAGGTCTGTTACCACGGCGAAAATATCAAAAATGAAGTTTTACTGATTGGCAGGCATAGCGTACAGACTGACATGAAAAGCCCTATGATATGGTGCTTAGAAGTAAGTGCTCTAACTTTAATTTGTTTTCCTAGTCAAAAGAGTCGTTATAAGGACAATATTATTAGTTTTCTATTTAAAGATATAAATAAAAGTCTATGTCGCAAAATATTACAATTACTATTATAGGTAAGCGGTTTCGATGTAAGATTAGATCAACTTCAGACCTCTGAAAATACAATAAAATATGCTATAGAGGGTGACTGAGGCGCTCCAGTCACGGTCAGCACGGCCGCTGCGGTCGGGGGTTCGAATCCCCCCTCGGGCATGGATATTTGTGCCGTCCTAGTTCGTAAGTAGTTCATAAGTAGTTTGTAAGTTTAGGGACTGATGACCCCGTCGTTAAGTCCCATAAGCTTAACAAACATTTGAAAATTTTTATGCTATTGAGGGAAGCAGGTACACCATTAGTAACTACGATAAATTTACAAACAGGATTAAAAAATTACTTAAAACAATATACCTCGCTGTAGATGTTCAGATGGTGAGAGTACAGCGACTGCTAACCAATAGCAACAAGTCAACCATAAAATAACAAATAAAAAATGTAAAAGAAAAGGTAGCACAAGAGCCAATATGCGTTATAGCAGGTCGTCAAAAAGGTCGTAAAAATGTTTTTCCCTCTGACCACGATGGAGATGGGGCGTTAAACCCTAATCTTCCTTCCTTCCTCTGTCCTAAACACTGTGTGCTACGACTAGCCTGGCATTGCTCCGTTGCAATATGTTCGTCGGCAAATACCGCTGATACGCGAGAACAACAGATTCCAACACTTCAGAGATGTAACACTGAGGTGTCAGTGTTCCTGCAAGGCGCAGTAGAGCTGTGCCTGACTGGAATCCAATACCACACAACCCATAGTAATTCTCATGCGACTTGTCTTACGTTTGGGATGGTATTGGTTTCTAACACCACAAATACATAAATAAATAAAAATAAAAATGTAACTCCTCCCCGCAAAGTACCCCTGTATGCAGGACGAGGAATACTTGATCTTCTGATACTACCCGTCTGCTTTGACCCATGACATCAGGCACGACGTCTTGACGATAAGAGACATTCATATATCAATTCGAATGTAATGTGGCGTCAATAACAACACGAAATAAACAACTACACAGATATAAATGTAAGCGAAAAAAAGAATTTAACGGGATTACCGCGTTAATTAAGGCTTTTTGGGCGGGAAGATTCTAAGTAGAGAAGCAATGTTTAATTAAAAAAGAAACATCGAAAAACATGCAATGATAACGTTTCTCTGTATGTAAATAGCACTTCCGGACAATGTAGGACAAAAAATCAACTTGAAAACAGCTCGTTTATTGAAGATTTCAATACCATATAGCATGAGGACAGCTTTTTTTTTTTTTTTTTTTTTTTTTGTAGTACTGAAGTACAATTACGGAAATGATGAAATAACGACGCGAGAGACTAGCGAAGAAAAAAATCGTACAGGATGCAGACAGATCTATGACCAGATTAATATGCAATCCGCAAAAAAATAAGAAAAACTTTGAGTGATGTGGACAGAGCGCTTTTTAATAAGCTCACAGACACGATACGTAACTTTCAAGAATGATGCACTGCGGCGCCATTGCCAACGTCTACACATGAAACACCACTCGCGGACTGCAATTCAACCCTTATAAATATAACTGGGGATATTTGTAAATATTTTAAAGTATTTACTACCGCTGTCGTAAATAAATGCATTCTAATAAATTTTACCCTTGACACATTTACAATATAACCAGCGACTAGTAACATACAAATAGAAACACATCTATGACGACATAATATGTGACACAATTGGTCAAACCCAAGGGGAGCCGGAGGTGTTACATACTTTTAGTATTGGAACCTGTTGTCGTGCCCTAACTAAGAAGCCTGCGCACGGTCAGGCTGGAAAAGGGGAACGCGCGACCACATGGCATGCAATCTTCAAAACATCTTCGTCGCCCGTTCTATTGCATTGCTGCCTTAGCCTCGCTCTTCTTGCGGTCTCTCTCTTATCGAAATCGTCGGACCGACGTTTGCGATAAACACAAGAAGCACACTGTAGAAATGTTCAAATGTTTGTAAAGCTTATGGAAATTAACTACTGGGTCATCAGTCCCAAAATTTGCCATATACTTACGAACTACCTTATACTAAAGAGGAGACAAACATCCATGCCCGAGGGAGGATTCGAACCTCCGACGCGAGGGGCCGCACGATCCGCAACGTGGCGCACCAGATCACTCTGCTACTCCAGCGCGGTATTGGACACCCTATATTTTTTCTTCTGCAATCCAAAGTATGACAAATCACACAAACAATCGCGTTGATTGCATTGCAGTATTCCAATTACATCCCGAGATATTGCGACGCGAAGTTGACGCTTGAAATATGCGAAACGCGCGGCTAGCGCACGTCCTGAGATTCGGGCGACAACCCCATGCTACTCAGGACGTGCGCTAGCCGCGCGTTTCGCGTATTTCAAGCGTCAACTTCGCGTCGCAATATCTCGGGATGTAATTGGAATATTGCGATGCAATCAACGCCATTGTTTATATGATTTGTCATGCTATGGATTGCTGAAGAAAAAAAATATAGGGTGTCCATTTAAAGAAACATAAGTTTGTGTTCAAAATCACATTTGCTTTCGTTTTAGAATGTTTCCAAATATGTACATTCATGAGCCCCAGCTGTACATCGATACCGGTGAAAGTCGTTTCCCAATAGCTGTTATTGTTCCAGAGATATTTTCGGTGGACAAGGTAGCTTGGGCAACCTTTCCTATTTCTCATGTATCGAATAATGTAAGAATGACATGTCAAACCCCGTCTACGAATAAAAGGAAGAGCTCACTTCAGGGAAACTTTACACATGTTCCAGACAAAAATCCCTTGAAGATTTCCACTGGAAAATGGAGACCAATAAGGATCTGCTTGGCCGTGGTATGATCTAAGGTAGTAAACACATATTGACTTTTCAAAAAAAAAGGAGCCTTGCACAACAGAAAATATGTTCTTAGGAAATGACGCAGTCAGAGAGTCTGTTATTTCGTGAAAAGATATAACGTACAGAGCAGAGGTAAAGACACAGAAAGTAAAGACGGATCATCAAACCTCCCATTCCGTTTTATGTGCAGCTACGTTGTTGGTCATGAATGTGTTAGGCTCAGGTGAGTAACAAATAACATTGAGGTAAGTATACCAAAGTTATCTACAATGAAGCTCTTGCCCCTCTCATTTGTAGATGTGTTGTCTTCTGCTTCTACAGTGCTATTCTTCGACTGCACTACGAAATACTGGATGTTAAGATCCTAAACGAAAATAGGTCCATCGAAAAACATTAAACTGCAGAAGACATAAACACAATTCCAACTATTCTGGAGGGAGAAACCAGCTGGTCTCTCATTATCGAATTCACAGTTTCAACAGTTCGATGTCGCCGCCAATTTGTGTGGTTGTCAGCTATAAGAGAAATGGAAGCGCAGAATGTTATGTAACCCCACAGATAATAGTGACAATGTCAGAGGTCCGGACAGTTTGAAGGCCACTGGGAATCTTCTGGCCATCGTCTTCCATCCCAACGTCCTGGAGTGGTCTCATTCATAAAAGTTTGCCGTGCCTGCAGAAATGAGAAAAATGAAACTATTGAACCTTCAAGTAGTGAAAGTAACCAGTTTTGAAGCATGTCTAGACCGATTAGTCCTATCACAGTTTTCTCCTTAGAAAGCAACAGCGCTACTGTGGACGTGTATGGCAAGTAACAGTGGCTATGTGGACAGTTCACATTTTTTATTGTTGTCAATCCATAAATGTTGGAGATGTGCTCCTATCTTTTTGTCCTTTTTTGTCAATAGCATTCTTAATAAACTTCATTTATACGAGCTAAAAGTGAAAGTAAATCGTCCATTACGGAATTAAGAAGAAAACCTAGCAGAAAATATCGCCCCGTGATCTACGGTGCCATGTCTTGGATTGCACGGCGGTTCCCTCCTGGGGTTCGATTTCTCTGATTGGCATGCCTACGTGTGGTGTCTTTAGTATAAGTCAGTTTCAGTATGTGTACGAGAATTTGATATACACCCTAATCCCCTTCTCCTTCCGTCTCTTTACCCCTCTCCTCCACCCCCTCCATTTATTTCCCCTCCCTCTGTGTCTCTCCCATCCTACCCATGTCCTTACCTTCACCTCACTCCCTTTACCCCCTGATCCCACACTGTATCCATCTCCCCCTCTCCCTCATTTCTGCGTCCACTTGCACCCTTACTTTCCTTATATCCATTTATTTATTCGTCCTCCTCTCTCCTCCATCGTCTCCTCTCATTTATACTACCACCCAAACATTCGCCTATCATTCGCTTTCCCTGTTCTCCAACTACATTGTTGTAAATATATATGTCAAGATCTCTTCTGCAATATTTTATTTAAAATAACGAGTATATTTAACGGTTGCAGATCTGAAGATGACGACTAAGTATAGAAATCGGGTATCTGAAATAAAAATAGTCAAGAAGCGATTTTGGCATATATATGTTCTCAACAAATAACAATTTAGACCGCCCCGTTTCTTGAAAAATGTCAATAATATACAGAAAAATTACATATATTTGCCAAATTTTATGATGATGGGTCAAACAGAGTAGAAATCTGGAGTAACGTATCCTTCAGCGTGCACCATACGAAATGTTGTATAGACAATGATGTTTTTCTCGATTTTAAGATCAAGTGTGAAAACCTTTACCAAGATCGTAACACAATAGATTGTGTGTAACCTCTGCCATGCACCGTTCGAATTACTATGTAGCCACGACTATTCCTGTGGTTTTTAAGGTCAAATTTTATCGCCATCGAATATCGATATTGATGGAGATAATTGTAATCAAGATTGCCATTTGCATCAATTCAAGGTTTTTCATAGTCGCCGGAAACTATTGCCGTAATAATTGGCAAAAAACAACACTGTTGAGTACTGTGTCAAATTTTAAGCTCACATAACTTAGAATCATTATCATCTCAGCCTTTTCCCACGTTATGTGGGGTCGGCGTTGCTTTGCTGGATACTTCTCTTCCAGAAATGTCTATCTTCTTCTCTGAGCCATCCTTTCTACCTTGTCTTTCCATCTCAGCTTCCTCTTCTCCTTCATCCTTCGATTCCTAAGTCATTATCTCTTCTCCCCACATAGTACTCTCCTCTTCTCTGCACATGTCCCCTTCCTTCTAGAACATTTCTCCACTGTTCAAGCTAGTCCAGAAGTGCCTCCTAGGTGGGTTCACAGATTACACCATCATCGGCAATATCATGATCCATAGTGCCTCTTTTTTTACACATCTTTGACTTGTACACCTACATCTAGGTCAAAGCGATATGGGTTGATAGCAGATCCGTGATGTAGTTCTACCCTCAAATGAAATGCCTTTGTTGCACCAGCACTGCTCCTGAATTGTGTCATTGAACCTTCATGCATGTCTTCTACAACCCGATATATTTTTCTGGAAGGCATTTACTTCTCAGACATCATATCTCTTGCCTCGGCACTCTGTCATATGCATTCTCAAGATCCACAAAGGCCATTTGCAGTTCGGCTTCTCTGTGCCTCTCCACAAGTTGCCTTAGTGCAAATATTGGGTCGGTTGTTCCTCTTTCCGGCATAAATCCAAACTGTTCTTCACATACTTCAGTTTCTAGACGCCACATCTTCTCATTTACCCTTCTACATATCCTAATTGTGTGGGACATCAGTTTTATCCCTATATAATTCCCACAGTTTTGAATATCCCCATTCTCCTTATATATGGGAACCAGAATACTGCTTCTCCACGCATGGGGCATTCTTTCTCCTTTCCTCATCTTCTGCAATGGATCGCAAAGAATATCAATTCCTTGTTCTCCAAGACTTTAAAGTGCCTTTATTGGGATTTGGTCTGACCCTAGGGCCTTTCCATTTTTCATTTTCTTCAGCGCACAGTCTAATTCTTCTCTATTTATACTTTGGGTCATTCCTTCATTTATATCCCCATCCTCGAACTTCTCTCGTATGTTTTCCTCGCCGAATAGCCTTTCAAAGTATTCCCACCACCTATTTAGGATTTTCTCAAGGTCGTGTAATACTACACGTGACTCACTGATGTTATGTCCTTGCTCCCCTTATCTCTTGCTTAAGCAATCCGTAGGAGTTGCCTGCCGTCCTGTCTTCTTTCCAGCTCTTTATACGCCTCTTCCATTGCCTCAGACTTTCCTTTTGCCACTGCTCTTTTCGCCATCATTTTTGCAGTCTTGTAGGCTTCCATAACCACCTGTAAGTTTTTTTCTTCACTTCCATGATTTCTGGACCTCCTCATCCACCAACGTGCCTCCTATCTTCTGGTGGCCCCTTTTCTGTTGTTGCACCCAACAAGTCTTTTTCCGCTTTTGTAATTACATGGCTGTCATAACTCCACCACTCCTGTATATCCTCTTGTAATTTCACCTCACTTAGTATTGTTTCCGTGATTTTTGCTTGCAATACTTCTTCTTTCAGTTTTATTCCTTATTCTCATCGCTTAATACATTTACGCAACCAGTGAATAATTTTCGGTGATACCAAATTTTAAACAAACGATCATTTACATTTTTGTAAATGTGGATGCCGTAATTGCAAAGGTCCGAATGTTCTCGATCAAATGCTATGAAATTTTGACATGACAATCTACTGGAATAAGTGCGTATTTCTTGTGTGTCATTTTGAAACAACTGTCATATATGAATTTAAGTAATTTCGTTGATGGGGAAACGTTTTCACCAAATATTTGCAAGTTTATATATTGAAATAGGTATCTACAGTACAAACCTTCCTGCATTACAATGGAATTTTATGTCAAACTTTGAGCTCAAACGGTGTAGACGGTTTTAGGTTTTTGAAGTGCCTACAACGAACCGAAATGTTTTATATATAGTTTATTAATATTTATAATGATGAGCATCGACGGTTGTTCACCGAATACGTCGCCTTCCGCTTTAATAAATGTAAAATGTCACACTAAATAAATATTTCCGACTCCAGAATCAGTGTTACCCCCGGTGCTAGACATTGTCACATTCTCGAATCTTTTCGTCAGTCGATCCACAGGAATATTTGAACAAGTTAGTACTAGCGCTCTTATGCTCCCCACAATAATTCCTAAACTTGTATTACTATTGCGTTCATGTAGCGTTACACAGGATGATCAAAACTGTTAACGCAAGCAATGTCTTTGGCTTAGGGCCGGCTGGGGGGCTGATAAAAGGTTCGCAGTAAAGGTAGTGCGGATAGATGCCAAAGTTGTTCCCAACGTGCGTAACATGGACTCTTAAAACAAGGGTTAGTTATTCACGTATATTAAGCGAGGAGTTGCTGGAATCGTCTCGCTTCGTTGTTCAGGCAATTTGAGACCTGCTTAGGAACTTGGTGATTAAATTATGAAGTTTGGAACACTAACGACTATATTGCGCTATGCGTAAATAGATAAGGCGATATACCGTAAATTTTCACTGCCGTAAAGCAATACGACCGTGAAGTTACTCCTTTGAGAGACTATTGGATTGGACGTTAAAGTGCACTAAAGGATAAGAAGTCGATTAATAACTTCATTTCCTCAGAGTAGTGCCATGGGAAAGAATGTATAGCAGTTGGATAGTATCGAAACAAGAGACTTCCGCTTTCAAAACAATCTTCAAAGGTCAGCAATTTGCATCGCAGTAAGACAAGGATGTGCGAAGTTTATCGTAATAAAGGATTCTCAGCTACTTAATGAAACTAGACGTGGGAAATAAATGGAAGTCAAAATAGTTCATTAATGCAAGGTTAGTGCAGAAGTATCTTTTACTACGTTTAGAGGAAGCTATACTGAGCGAAGAAAATGATTACAAACTATCACAGAAATATTTACCATGTGCTGCAGTAGAATGGGCCTACAACACCTATACATTAATGAAAATAATATGTGTAGTCAAGAATCATTACTATTATATTTAGATTTCTTAAGTTCAGTATCGCTCTTTGTTCCCATGTTGCAATACCTTTGTAATTACAACACTGATTTTTGCTTACAGAACATACTACGAAAGCAATGACAACCATATTTCTGGCCCAGTGAGGTGGCGCAGTGGTAACGCCCTGGACTCGCATTCGGGAGGACTATGGTTGAAACCCAACTCCGACCCTCCAGATTTAGGTTTTCCGTGATTTCAGTAAATCAGTCCAGGAAAATGCCGGGATGGTTCCTTTCAAAGGGACGGCCGATTTCTTTCCCCATCCTTACCCAAAACTCCGAGCGTGGCTCCGTTTCTAATGACCAAGCTGTCGATGGTGCGTTAAACCCTAAGCTTGCTTCCTTCCTCCATATTTCTGACAATTTCCATTTCAGGTATGAGATGAGTAAACAATCATATTTCAATATGTTAATTTCTCTCTTTGGTAGATAATAACAAAGTATTAAGTTCTGAAAGACGACCGTCTGTTGTCTTCCATATATTTTTTATAAAATTGTAATTTATTTGATATCGCTAGATTAGCATTTTGTTAAAACTAGGACCTCACTCTTTTCAAGGCATGAGGAATGGCATTTTTATTTCATGTTTTAAAATATTAGTTTTTTGAAGTGTTAGTTAATATTGCTAGGATTTTGTTATTTTAATAATTTATTATTGTGGTTATGAATGTGGCAATAAGTACGGCTTCTCCGCTACGCCACTGTACCTGTGAGAATGTGTACTTGTTTTACTTTTAAGTGTATGTGTGAGGATCTAATGGCTGTCTGAATGTGGGTGGTAATAGCTGGCTTTGCATGGTTCTCTCTGGCTCAGAGTTGATGGTTAGTCGTTACCAACCCCTGCTGCTGATGCGGCCAAAGAGGTTTCTATATCTTTTCGTTACAAGCCAGTCAACAAACGAGGGCGAGTCTCACGATCTTCTCTCCCCACCACCGCTAATCATGTGGGTTTTTCCCAGTTTCCGGCAGCTTTCACGCCTCCTGGCTGCTCTGTGGTCACTTTGTGCTGGGATCATGGTGAGGTAAGGTTGGTTCTGCCTTTGTGTCCTCCGCAGAGTTGGTAGCGATTCGTTGTCTAGCATGTTTAACTTAGACTCTTGAACTTAGATTTATTTTATTTTATTTATTTATTTATTTATTTTTTTTTTTTTTTTTTGATCCTGCGAGGAAATGTTTTCTAATTTTTCAATCCAGTGATTTCCAACAGATAAACGTGGTATATCTATTCCTAGTTGCAGTTTGATAACGGCCTGGTATATTCAAATCTTTTGTGATTATGTGGCGGTGTACGAACTCTTGTAAATTTTTTCTAGCTTTGTAGGGCCCAATTTCTAACAGACGATATGTTCATTTCTGTACAGTGAATGTAAAAATCTTTCTTAGCATTTCCTTCCGTGAGTGACGTGTGTTCCAGGTGGTTGGTTCTTAGAAGAAAGCCTTCAGACTCCACTATCGTTTGTTCCATCCCCATCAGGCAAGCAACTATGCGTGTATCCTTCTTATTTCCACTAACATTTCGCGATCTTCTCTCTCCGCCTATTTTATTTTTCCTGTTTCTTCTCCGAACTTGTAGTATGCATGTAGTCTTTATCAGAAATTCTCTCTGAACCTTTTAGAATCTGTTTCAGTAGCTTCCTTATGAAATTCTACGCAGTTTTTGGGGTTGCATGCCGTAGTTAATTTTCTTTATTTTTCGGAAACAGAATTTAAACATTTTTATCGGTTTTCGGACCCACTTGGACCCGAACTCCAAATTCAGGGGTTTGCAGCTAGTCACCTGAATTCACGCCACTTCTCATAAAACCAGTGCCTAGATAGTTTACTCTCAGATTGCAATATAAGAGTCCGCCGCGATTTTGTGTAGTAAATCATATTTTTAACCACTTCACCTTCAGTGGAGTGCGATCATGTAACGTAGCCGTGTGTCGCCGTTAGCGTGTTTGCTCGCGGTCTAATCTAGATGCAACTTAACTTTGCCATACTCACGCACCATCTCAAATGAAGCACGATTGACCAGAGCCATCTTCGCGGATATATTGTATACTGTGTTGTGTGGTACCTTCAGGTTTGCTGAATTTCGCCTAAGATATCGGCGCCTGCTTCTGCCTCTTTTCAGCACGCTGATTTTGGTGAGTTTAGCTGTTGCATTGTGTGTTTGTGAGCGAGTGAATGTTGTTTGTAATTTATGTTAAAATCAATGCTGGGCATCGTCAGTATTAGACTATGTATATGAGATGCATTTTTATTGTATTAACAAAATTGGTTTCCCATTTTGCTTGCGTTTGACCTGAACAAACGAGTTATGTTCACTGTAATTTTGACTTGCCTATAAATTGTAGTTTTCGAGCACCTTCCCCCTTTTTATTTAATATTGTTTTTCACCGGCGCTGAGAACAAGCTCAGATGCAATTTCTTGTTTAAGTTCTGTTGCGCCGTAAATGTTTTTATTTAGTCTCCTTTATGAAATAACTGTAATTGTGGTGGCTTGTTTATTAATGCCTGTGTGTGATTTCGTGTGAGCTGCTACGTATACTGGCCACTGTATCGTTACCTTCCTGTTGTTAGAGTAATTTGAACCAAGTCAGTTCTCAATTTAGGCCAGGAAACAAGGACTAGCAGCAGGGAGTAGCCGGTAGTTCACACGGACCTTTCGCTAATTTTACTGCTAAAATTAAGTTTTTTTTTATGTAACCGTAAACTCTTATCTGGGTACCTAGTACCAGAATTAAGCTTTTATTACTTACAGTGGCTCACTTTTATCTGGTTTACCGCTGCCAACATTCGCTCTTCTAGCGGATCATCTGTTAAATGAAATAGATTTTTGCTTCAAGTGCGTGCGGAAACATTTTTAAAAAAATTTCTTTTCCTCCCAGTGGGTGAATGTGTGATATTAGCAACGCGCTTTAATCTATTTGTTACTTTTGTTGTTCTAAATTACTTGTGATGATGGAGAATAGTTCTGCCTTGTCCGTTCCACTCGCTCTAGGCGATTAAACCAAAGTATGGACCGTGAAAAGTCGTCTAGGTCAGCGAATACGGACGGCCACGTTCCAGCGCACATCGGTGGCTATTAGCAATGGCCGTAGTCGGTGCGTGGACAGTGATTGACTTCATAACCAGTCGTGCTAGTATTAAAAAAAATTATCGCCTAATAATATAATACTGTTTATTTCGCTTTTATATCCATAGATTCGGTCCCTGCTTCGGTCTAAAGACACAACTACAGCATGAGGGACTTTGGTGACCAACCGCTAGCTACCATATCTCAATGCATACTGATGAGGCTGCTCGGATGTGGGACAAAGGAAGGCTCTCACACACCCCACTACTTGCGAGCAGATTCTGATACATCCTCAGGTGTCAGTCAACTCCTGGTGGCAGCAAACGTATTTTACCATCGGTTTCTCCAACGTTTTCAGTTCAAAATGTAGTTACTGTTTCATGGTCTCTTCGTTTCGCTATTTTGCCTTTATGTGAATGGTGGAAACAAGTGCAACATTAATAACTCTTCCTATTGAAGCTAGAGTGAACGCACCTTCAGAGAGTATGATCGGGCGGTAGAATGCAGCTACAATACTGGACACCGCAGAGACAGCTCTTTGAGCTGAAATTTTAAAACACCATCAGTTCAATTTCCCCTAAACATCAATAACTACTAATCGCACTTTTGTGTCAACCGCGACGTATATCTTTGTCTCCCAGCGCTACTTTTCTCCTATATGTAATACTCTTAACTGTTAGTACAGTTCCCTTTAAATTTTGATAAGCAAACGCCCTTCTGTTTCCGCCAGTCACGTCGTACACAATTGCTACAAAAGCCACTTTCCTTCCGTACGTAATATTTTGAACTTTCAGCACTTTTTCATATTAGTATCGATAATCAGGGGCAAATTTTGTGGCAAATTCCTGTATACCTCTACACCAGTATTTTTCTTTTCCTTTACCCGATATCCGTATACTTGTCTTTCCCTCCTAATTACTTCTGCTAATCATCCAAGGTTATTTTGGGGTTGGCTAGAGAGAAATTTCGCCTTATGCAGAACAACTATCGTGTTCGAAAAACTTATGAGTCTGCAGTGAGGTACCAAATTCGACATCGGCCGTTATTGCGGCATGAGACCACCCTGCCATTTTCAAGGCCAAACTGCAGTGATGAAGCAATATATAACGATCTTTAAAACCTCGGTTTTCAATTAGTAACCAGTAAAGACAACACACACCGAGCAAGGAAGCACACAGCACCGACACGACCAAAGATGAAAACTGTCAGGATCGATAATAAACATTAGTTCTCAGCGGATGAGGACGGATTAGTTTTGTCCCTATGTTTTTTGACAAGTGAGAGAGCAGGATCCCATGCAGAATTTAAGCAAACTCCTCCACGCTTATTCATAAGGTTTTCTGCTAGTTTTATTTCAATCGCTCCCTTGATAAGCTGGAAATGTATGCCAGAATTTCCGTAATTTTTTTTTTTTTTTTTTTTTTTTTTTTTGTATTCGTTAAGGTGACCTGTGTCAAAACGGTGTTAGGCCACAGCTGGTTTGGCTGTTGTAAACATGTGTGACGTTTACGCTCAATGCCACGGTCCTCAACAGTCCTAATAGTTTGGCCAATATATGACATGCCATAGCTGCATGGGATACAGCAGACACCCGCCTTGCGCAAACCGAGATCATCCTTAACGCCTCCCAACAGTGCCTTAATTTTAGATGGTGGACGAAGCACACATTTCACATTGATTTTACGCAAAATACGACCACTCTTGTCGAAAGTGCTGCCAACGTATGGCAGAAAGGTCACTAACATGGGTGCCAAATCTGTGCTATCATCGCTAGCCCTTTGTATATGTGGTCGATAGCGCAACACTCTTTTAATCTGCCCTTCACTATAGCCAATTTTGCACAAGGTACCATACAACTTGACGACATCATCATATCATATGCCTTACAAATCAAACGGCTAGGACCTAACTGAATCTCACTGCACTGTTGCCCGATAAATCGGAGATGGGGATCCAACGCGATAGCAAAAAGCGTCATGCTCAGGGCAGGGGACTTCATGCACCGAGCGGCCCACAGGAAAAGACGAAGTAAGGCGACAGTTCACGCGCAACCTGCACGTGGCGTGCCCAACAGATGGCGCACCGTGGTAGTTAATTTGACTCTCAAATCCATGCCTCTCACAATGCGGATACAGATATGACTGATAAATCTGTTAGCAGTATCGCCGCGGTGGAATAGCCGAGCGGTCGTGCCGGGCGCCGTGGCTCAGCGCGCCCGGTCAGAGGGCTGAACGGCCTCTGTAATAAAAAAAGCTGAGCCAAAAACACATCGAACAAAAACGAACAAACTTGATCAACGTCCGCAACGAACAGAACTACACATAGAGCAAAAAAAAAAAAAAAAAAAAAAAAAAAAAAAAAAAAAAAAAAAAAAAAAAAAAAAAAAAAAAAAAAAGCGTCTCGCTGCGGAACGCGCGGTTGCTCGCCGTGGAGGTTCGAGTCCTCCCTGGGGCATGGGTATGAGTGTTGTCCTTAGGTTAGTTTACCAAGGTTTAAGTAGTTTGTAAGCTACGGACTAATGACCACGCAGTTTGGTCCGATAGATTTACAAACATTTGAATTTGAATTTTGTTAGCAGTATCGCAGCCGTTCGCAGACTCTCACTTTTAACGTAGTCGACACAATCCTTATTCCCCAGAATGACATCGCAGATGTTTCTGTTCCTAACGGCGCAAGTCTGGTGTGGACTGAGCACAGTTGGCAACAAGTGGTTGAGCCTGCGAGCCACACATCCAGTAATTACTTTATAGTCGGCGTTCAACAAAGTAATCGGCGAACAGTATCGATATTGGCTGTGGTAGAAGGTATGGGAATGAGAGTGACCCAGGAATGACATCGCCGCTTAGAATTTCATTCGCAGTTGTCATAAAAATGTCATGAAAAAGGTAAAAAAAAAAAAATAAAAAAGCTAAATTTCGTCCGGGATGCCGTTTGGTCCTAGACAATTTTCTTTGGGACTTCTCAGGAGCACGTCACGCAACTCGTCGGAAGTAAAAGGCACTCAAGCTACATGATCCACTACTCGAGGTAACGGTTATAGAAATCTCTGCAACGCTTCCGACATCAATAAATAGGGCACTAAATGGCGGAAAATTTCGGCCTGAGTGACCGACTGGACCGACTGGGAGGTAAGTAGAGTCCCTGTTGAAATGATAAATGGACAGCGTCCATCCCTCCATGGAGAGGTTATTTAAGTCCATTGACAAGGAATAAAAAGCTTGCGATGTACTGATGACATAGTAATTCTGTCAGAGACACCAAAGGACCTGGAAGAGTAAGTAAACGGAACGTACAGTTACTTGAAAGGAAGATATAAGATAAACAAGAGCGAAACAAGCGTAATGGAATGTAGTGTCAGAAAATCAGACGATGCTGAAAGAAGTAGATTAGATAATGAGTCGATAAAGTGGTAGATGAGTTTTGTTATTTGTTTAGCAATATAATTTCTGGCGGCCAAAGTAAAGAAGATATAAAGTGCAAAATGGCTATGGGAAAATAAACGTTTCTGAAGAGATGAAATTTTTTGACATCCAATACTAGTTTAAATGTTAGGAAGTCCGAATTGCTCAACAGTATTGGGGAGAAACGGAGGTTGTGGCATATTCTGACTAAGAAAAAGGATAGGTTGGTGGGACACTTTCTGAGGCATCAAGGAATCGTCAACTTAGCATGAGAAGGAAGTGTATGGAGTAAAAATAGTAGAGGGAGACCGAAGGAGGAATACAGTAAGCAAATTCAGAGAGATGTAGGTTGCCGTTCGTATTCTCAGATGAAGATGCATGCACATGGCAAGGTAGCGTGGAGAGCTGCATCAAACTAGTCTGCGGAATGAAGACCACAACAACAACATCAACAATACAAAAGGTATGCTATCATACTGCGCACCATTACTAGGAACGAACTTTTCTCTCTCGGTCAGCAGATTATTTATTTGATCGTTTGGTAGTTTTGTACAATATACAATTATACATCTACATCTACATACATACTCCGCAATTCACCGTAAGGTGCGTGGCGGAGGGTACACTTTACCACTACTAGGCATTTCCTTTCCTATTCCACTCCCAAATTGAACGAGGAAAAATGAATGCCTATATGCCTCCGTACGAGCCCTAATTTCTCTGATCTTGTCTTTGTGATCTTTACGCGAACTGTAAGTAGGCGGCAGCAAGCTCGTACTACACTCAGCTTCAAATTCCGGCCCTCTAAATTTACTTAACAAAAATTCACGAAAAGAACGTCGTCTTTCTTCCAGCGATCCCCAATTGAGTTGCCGGAGCATTTCCGTGACACTCGCGCATTGGTCCAACCTACCGGTAACAAATCTAGCTGCTCGCCTCTGAGCCGCCTCTATGTCTTCCTTCAAACCGATCTGCTGCGGGTCCCAAATACTTGAGCAATACTCAAGATGTGGTCGTACAAGCGTTTTATACGCGGTCTCCTTTACAGGTGAAGTACATCTTCCCAAAATTCTCCCAATAAACGGAAGTCGGCTGTCCGCCTTACTCAGAACTGTCCTTACATGCTCGTTCCATTTCATATCGCTCTGCAATGTTACGCCTAGATATTTGAACGACGCGACAGCATCAAGAAGCTCACTACTAATGCTGTATTCGAACATTATAGGATTCTTTTTTACTACTCATGCGCATCACCTTACAAAAAAAAATTCTACATTGAGAGCCAACTGCCATTCTTCGCACCAACTAGAAATTTTGTCTAAGTCAACCTGTATGCTATTACAGTCAGTTACAGACGACACCCTCCCATACACCACAGCATCATCAGCAAACAGCCGCAAATTATAACTTACTCTGTCCATCAGATCATTTATATAGATAGAAAATAATAGCGGTCCTATCACACTCCCCTGGGGCACGCCTGACGATACACTCGTCTCTGATGAACACTCGCCGTCGAGAACAACGTACTGCGTTCTATTACTTAGGAAGTCTTCCAGCCAGCCACAAGTCTGTGAGCCTATTCCATAAGCTCGTATCTTCGTTAGCAGTCTGCAGTGTGGCACCGCATCGAACGCCTTTTTGAAGTCGAGAAAAACACAATCCTCCTGTTGCCCTTGGCTAACAAGATGTCATGTGAGAAAAGGGCAAGCTGAGTTTCCCATGAACGATGTTTCCTAAACCCGTGCTGATTCATGGAAAGAAGCTTTTCCGTTTCAAGGAAATTTACTATATTCGAACTGAGAATATGCTCCAAAATTCTACATGAAACCGATGTCAACGATATTGGCCTGTAATTGTATGGGCCAGTTCTCTTTCCTTTCTTATACACGGGAGTCACCTGCGCTTTTTTCCTATCACTAGGAACTTTGCGCTGAATTAAAGATTCGCTATAAATGCAAGCTAAGTAGGGGGCCAATGCCGCAGAATAGTCTTTGTAAAACCGAACTGGTATTCCATCCGGACCAGCAGACTTTTTCGTATTTAGCTCTCTCAGCTGCTTCTCTACACCGGAAATACCTATTGCTATGCCCCCCATTACGGAATAAGTACGTTGATCAAATGATGGTATATTTGTGCGGTCCTCCTGCGTGAAAGATTTCTTAAAGGTTAAATTTAGAACTTCAGCTTTCCGTTTGCTTTCTTCTATTACTGCCCCGGGATGATCAACTAGTGACTGGACAGTGGGCTTTGACCCGCTTATCGATTTTACATAGGACCAGAATTTTTTCGGGTTCTCGGACAGATCTTTTGCTAAGGTATGGCTGTGATAATTATTGTATGCTTCACGCATCGATCTTTTTATAGACGCACGAATCTCTACTAACTTTTGCCTGTCATCATTTGCGTATTCTTTTTTGAATCGAGAGTGCAACAGCCTTTGATTTCTCAGCAGCTTTCTAACATTATTATTATACCACAGTGGATCTTTTCCATCCTTAATCGTCTTTACTAGCACATATTTCTCTAACCCTTTATTAACAATGCACTAAAATTTAGTCCACAATTCCTCTACATCCATAGTCCCGGAATTAAACGATGCCCATTCATTTTCTAAGTGCATTTGCTGGTCGGCTCTTCCCAACAAAAACACGCTCCTAGCCTTCTTGATTGGTTTATGAACTTTGGTCACCATCGACGCTATGACGATATCATGATCACTAATTCCTGTCTCTACACAGACATCGTTAATAAGGTCAGGCCTGTTTGTGGCTATAAGGTCTAGAATATTTCCATTGCGCGTGTGTTGCCGGTTTAACTGCTCAAGACAGTTTAACAAGGTAAAGTCCGTTCTTGTCAGCCATTCAGAGCGAACAAATCGTCAGGTTACACTCAGACATCGGTGAACTGATCCAGTCCCACTTGTACCTGAAGTAATTGCAATCATCAACCTGTTGATGTGGCACCAGAATTTCCTCGGTAGGTCAAAACTGTTAGGCTTCTTTGTGGGATGGTAGGCACTTGTTCCCAATGTTTCTGTTGCCCACTCATGCCACCAGATTTCAATTATGTGAAATCCATATGCAATGAGTTGGCCCGTAGTGACACTTACTGGTCTTTTTGATTAAAGTAGCCGCTGTGATGGATGGTAGAGAGGGTCATGGAAAGATTTTCTTAGATTTCCTTAGTAGAGCTTGCTTTCTCCGTAAGTGAGGTGGGGGGATGTTAGTCCGCATAGATAACGAGTGACATGGAGTTCATTTGATGGAACCAGTAATGCAACGCACTGCATCATTCAGTTTCCTGTCTGTCTTCTTTACATGTGCGCTTTCCATCCAGACAGGTGCACAGCACTTAGCAGCCGAATATACATGACTGATGGCATATTAGCGTAAACAGAGGCTCCACAGGATATATCACAGAACTTATGCAATATGTTTTTTTCTTGCGGAGACTTTGTAAGAAAGCTTAGTGATGTGTCCTTTGTAGCGCAGGGTTCTATCTGAAGTGGCTGCAAGGTATTTTGGAAGAGGATTGTAGCTCAGCTTTTGTCTATTCTATAGTACTCCTGATTTGTAGTTTGCAGCACGATTTGCTAGATGGAAACAAGGATCAATATCCAGGTCTTAAAGAAACTTGACAACTTCTTGAGATCCTCTGTAAGTATTTGTACGCCGCCTTCGATGATATTACTCTGTTCTATCAGTGCGATCCGTACCAGTGCAGAGATCCGTACGAGGTGGGGTTGATAGAGGAAGTAGAGAAGATCCAACGGAGAGCACTGCGCTTCGTTACAGGATCATTTGGTAATCGTGAAAGCGTTATGAAGATGACAAACTCTAACGGAAGACTCAGCAAGAGAGGCACTCTGTACGGGCTGTTGTCAGAGTTTTGAGAACATGCCTTTACCGAGGAGCCTAGCAGTATATTGCTCCCTTCTTCGTATATATCGCGAGGAGAGCATGGGGATAAAATCAGAGAGATTATAGCGCACACAGAGGCATACCGACAATCTTTCTTTCCGCGAACAATACTGGAACAGGAGGGAAAACCGATAGTGGTACTCAAGGTACCCTTCGCCATACACCGTCAGGTGGCTTGCGGAATATGGATGTAGATGTAGATGCCCGAGGCAGGACTCGAAACTCCTGCGCGAGCGACAGCGTAGTCCGTTGCATGATGCCTTAGACCACGCGGTCACTCCCGTACGGCACTCAGAGATGAAGAGGCTTTTATGAAACAGGGTCGCGCGAAGAGCTGCTTCAGACCAGTCTCAAGACCGAAGATCTCAGCAATACCAACAACACTGGAGAGAGAACCTCGCCGCATGTTCTGCCTCTGTCCTGTGTCGGCGCTAGTTCACGTCTGGTTTCCCGCCTTTCCGCGGCCGGCGGTGACGCTTGGGCCGGAGTTCAGAGTACGCTGTCCGCTCGGGCGTGGGGGCCGGTCCCCTGTGTTTATCTGTTTAACCGTGTGTTGGCTGCTCCCTACGTGTCGAAGCTAAGTTCTCTTGTTCTCTTGGTTATAACCATTACCTCCGAATCTTGAAATAACCTGTCTGCAAGCGTCTTTCTTAATCCCTTCTCTACCGAGTACATGGAGCGGAATTTCTGTGGCGTTTTGCCTTTCTACGACCTGGTTGCCGTCCCCAGGCATAATCGGAGCCGGCCGCGGTGGCCGAGGGGACTGAGACGCTCCAGTCACGGTCTGCACGGCCACTACGGTCGGGCATGGTTATTTGTGGCGTCATTAGTATAAGGTAGGTGATAAGTAGTTTGTAAGTTTAGGGACTGATGACCCCGTAGTTAAGTCCCATAAGCTTAACAAAGATTTGAACATTTTTAACATAATCGGAAATCAGAGTCTGTCCCTTTACCCTCTAGTAGTTCTTCCTGCCAGCGACGAGTTGTAATTTTGCAGTTCTGTTTTAGTTTATCTTTCTGTGAGGGCTGGTCACTGAGGGTAATATGTGAAAGCTATGTGGTTCCGTTACCTAATAGTTTTTCCCTCAGTGTATCAAGGAAAGTAAAGGGGAGGAGTTTAATTTAATAATTTTGCTATCGCCCCTTCACCCTGTTAGTCGTGGCGGTGCTCACCCCCCACAATGTAGTTATAGTGTGTTGTGAAAGACATGGAAGTGTAGTCAGTGCGGACAGCAAATCCTGGCGACGTGTACACTGTTTTAGGTTCTAAGGCGTGTTTTTAATTAATGCTTTATCTTGTCAATTCTGCCCTAAAAGGCTGATTTTCCACAGATTCTTTGATCTTGCTTGTACCTACTCATGCTGAGTATCGGGCTTTCGAAATATTGTTACCGAGTTATTTTAAAAGAGCTGTGGTCAACGATTGTGAAATTTTGAGACATTTTAATAACTGTCGATCTTTATATATGTTGTCAAATTTGTCTACCGTTATTGAGAAGTTTAGTTGAAGCCTACGGGCATTGTATTATCAGAGGTTCCTTGTAAATTTTTATTATACTGTTCAAAATCTTAACCTTGTTGGTTGCACTATAAGAGTAAAAAATTCTTAAAAGTGTTTAAAAGCCAAATTGTTAAGCCATCCCAGAGATTGTGTTTAAAAAATTTGGTAAACCGCAAATATTTGTTAAGTTTTTTATTTATTATTATTTTTTAAAATAAGTGTTTTTTAACATTTGCGTCACACTTGCTTATATTTGCTGCATCATGGTCTGTTTTCTTAAAAGGAAATGTCGTATTTCATTGTTTTAATAAAATAGATTACATCTATCAGGATCACCCTTGTGTTACTACAGTAACTGCCTAGAGAGCAGGTGACGGGTTGGTACAAACTACCACACTACAATTTGCATGCAAACATCATCGATTTTTGTGTCATGTTATTGTCTCTGGATCATTTTATTAAATTTTTGTAAATGATATAGCAGACAATGCAGAATGGTGGGAGGGACTGTTCTCGCCGGCCGCGGTGGCCGAGGGGACCTCCATTACACGATTAATATTTCTAGAATTTCAGTGCAAAAATTTTAAGAGGAGAGATTACTAGCAACCGACCAAGTAAAATTTATGGTAGGAAATATAAATATTTTCAATAAAACCATGACTGACGAATCTCATTAGCCTTCTTTCTCTATTATCTAAACTGTTAATAAGAAGTTTTAACATAATTTCCAAGGATCAATCGAGTAAGTGTCCACGTAGGCACCAAGTAATGGCACACTTGAAATAACGTTTTCCATTTCATACATTCTCGAACGCGTATTTCGCGAATTAACAATGACAGGAAAATCATAGAAATTATAGACAATTCAGACTCGTACTGATGTTCACACGCAGCACTAGCGAATTAATCAGAAAAGCTACGTTTCAATCTACAGACAATTTTAAGATTAGCTACCAAGTAATTTATGCTCGAAGGTAGTTATAAGTTACTTTGATACGTATTCAGATGCTAATAATTTGTGATCTCTGCCATAAATGTACGGTAAAAGCCGAAAACAAATTAATAAAAAGTAATGAGTGGAACAATCCACAATAACTTGCACATAAGGTGACCATTGTTTTGCGCAAGTATTTATGTTATTAATTCCACACGTTCCTACAGCAAGGCAACCTTATCCAGATCACTTGAAGCGTGTGTAACCTCTTCTGCAGTGTCGTCCGCTCCACCGGCTTTATTGTATTTGCTTTAGTCTCCGAGGCTCCCAGTGAAGTGGCTTATTGCTCTCTTGTGTCTGCTTCTTATGAACCTTTATTAATCTTCTTTCAGACGCAGGCAAAGTGTTTCCCAATCTCCTTCCATAAAGGAAAAGAAGCTGCAATATGCGCTGACTTTTTTTTCTTTTGTCTTATCGGAACTGTATTTCAAACATCGGACGAAGAAGGAGAGGTTCTATGTGTAGCATATGCCACGAATGTGTCTCCTCAGAATGTCGAAAAGAAATGAACTGTGAAACAAATGTCTGGTTTTATAGGGGCGACGGAGGAGGAGGGGAAGCCTCGAAGCCGGCCGCGGTGGCCGAGGGGACTGAGGCACTACAGTCACGGTCTGCACGGCCACTACGGTCGGGGGTTCGAATCCCCCTTCGGGCATGGATATTTGTGCCGTCCTTAGTCTTAGTTAGTTCATAGGTAGTTTGTAAGTTGACCCCTGATGACCCCGTAGTTAAGTCCCATAAGCTGTACAAACATTTGAACATTTTTTGAAGCCTCGAAAAACCTATTTTGAATAGCTTGAAAAACAAATAACTCCACTCTTATTACTATCCGTTACTTTTATAGTCAAAGAATAATTAAAACCAAGGACATTCCTTAAAAGTGGAATCAAATAGAAACGCAATTTCTTTTATTAATATTTTCTAACTATGAGAACAACCAGCGATCAGGCCCGAAAAAATCTGATGTATTGCAAAACGATTTCGGCAACATGATAGCTATCATATGTGCTGGAGCTAAATTAACAAATAAAGGCAAATGTCAAGTAGGAGTACTGGTATAAGAATATTCCTTTACGGTTCCGAAGCCACGTATAACAACAGATAACGTACCTTACGTTAGCAAGTACAATCACACATTACACTGAGGTACACACACAGTGGTACATATACAAGATTTTTAGAAAGTTTATAACTGACGTTTAAAATCGAGGTGACTTCAGTTTGGACATACAAGATCTTAAGCGCCCCTTACGTATAACGAACTACACAAGCAAGGCATTAAAATTTTTAATGTGTGCGTGTGTGTGTTGACTCTGTATCTGTAACAATTGACGTGGTATGTATGGGTGAATGTACTTTCCCAATAGACTGCGAGACGGGTGGAACAGTTTTGAAGATTTTTTTACAAAATCCTCTCATCAGCCCACCGGGTAGTCCTGCGAATTTAATACCTATCGGATCAATTTATGTATTGATTTGAAGATAATAATGCGAAATGTAGGTGGAACGACTGAAGTATCTATTAGAGAAAGACGCAAACGTAGTGGCCCGAACAAAGCGACGTTAGCACTGCAAGCGGCAATACTGCAGTAAGAGAAGTATAGCATGATACAAATAGAGATCTCGCTATATTTATTACTGTTATTTCCATATTTCTCAAACACGAAATATTATGGTGAATTTTCCAGTACAATGAGCAAATTGAGTTGCCTGGTGAAACAGTCAAATACTAAAAAAGCATATGATAGACAAAGAAGAAGTCGTCAGTTAATCAACTGAATTTTTCAACTAATTGGAAACAGAAAGCATTCTATCGCATATATTTTTATTGAAGTATGGATCATTGGTCATGCTCATTCACAACTGAAGTCGTGCAGCGAAACCACGTTGACCATAAAAAATTGAGACGAAATTTAGTCGAGGCAACACTGATTTGGTGACAGATTCAAAGCGAAGACGTACTGATTCCATGTGTACCGATAATTTACAACGATTTACAAATAGAAATAAAGTGGCTCCATTTCCCTATGCGTCTTGTGTATGTCATTATCACCAATAAAGGACAAGGCCCATCACTGATTACTGGTAGCTTAAATTTGGAACACTTATGCTTTCCACGTGGTCAGATCGGTGTGGAATGCTCCCGAAATGGCCTACCAAAACATTTAAAAGTTTTTACTGCAAACAGGAAAATAAAGAATCATTATCTATTCGTTGTCATTAAGATAAAATAATGAAGGACATTCAATTTCCCAAGTTTCCAAATGTTTTAAATACAACTTTCTTTTCCTTGGGCGCAGCAAGGCTGTGTACCTACCGCCAAAACTTCGTGACACGATCTTCTCCGTCCAGCAACCAGAACTCAATCAAATACAGTAATTTGTGATACTGTTACAAGGCCTGGATTGGTTACTAGTATTTTATAAAATACAAAGAAGTGTAATAGTCTCGTTACAGAAGCAATGCAAATTTTAAAAATTTACCTGGGAAGCATTATAAAATTCTTTTCCGTTTATAATGAAGTACTACATTACAAATCACTGCGTTTTCACAAAAATTAAGTTTAATAAGATACGAGAGAACCCGTGCGAATACTTCGGACTGTTAGTGGAACAACAAAAAGTTGGGAAAAATGGATGTGAAGTAGAAAGTTCACGCATATCTTTCTTCGGAATCAATCAATGCAAGTGTTTAAACGCGCAGATGTAAGAGCTTGATCCGCTGAGTGTTGTTAGGTCATTAAGAACTGCGTACCTTAATTAGAGCCGAAGATATCTTAAGAGAAACAGATTATAATAGTCTATGCGAGGACAGAAGGATACCGCGTTTGAATAAAAATAAAAGTTGGAGACACTTAAGTTAATTTTTTACTTGATGACAAATCTGCGAATGTTACCTCTCATTTAAAGCAAAACTGACGGAAATCGGCCGGATAGAACGGCCTAACCGACTTACTTTAGTTTTCAGCAAGCGTATATATTTCTAACGATGTGGACTGACCCACTACTCGTGCCAATGAACCACTGCTTACGAAACAAAAGGCCCCGAAATGAAGTACGAAACCCTATTTTGAATATTTATTGCTAGAGTAACTTGATTTTCATGAATAATATTATTACTGAGTTTGGTCAGAACAAAGTGAGCAGACTTGATTTAGTCGTAGCAGTTATGGCCAACACATATGCGGGAATGTAATTATCGGATTGATATTTACGTTTTGGAAGCATATATTACTCTCATGAATCCGTTTAGTTAGTAGTTTGCATCCGTACATTTATTCCAGAGAAAATATGATAGCAATCTGTTAACTGAGTAATGCAATAGGCCACAACGCGAGCTGGTGTGTGCGCACTCCAGAAGCGACAAAAATGTATGAATAGCAAACGCTAATTTTAATCGGAAACAATACAAATGAAGACGGTGTGACTGGAACGTATTTTTCATGTTCTCTATGCCGAAGATAGTAGTATTTCATTTTGAAGACAATTATAGGATCCACTGAAGACTATCAATACAGATATATAGACAGTTATAATTTATTTAGCTTGTCACGTACTAAAATTTTATAAACTGACAGTTTTACAGGTCAACCAACACATTAGCCCTGTCAAACGATGTAGGCGTAATTGATAGGTATAACACGTTTCACTTCTTTTGGTGTGAGATGAGTTGCAATAGTAATTTAAATTTTATATTATTTGCATATGAATTCAAGCAAGACAAACGGTAAATATTTAATACATACGTTCATTTTCACTTTAAGGCCAATGTCTCGTGGGATTCATTCATTGTAGTAGTATAGTAGACCTATATTAGGCGCTCTTCGTGCTACAGATTCCTCGTACGTTGACAAAACGTTATATTCAGTATCAGGATTAGATTAAATTCTCACTTCAACATAGCCGGCTGGTAAATAATTAATAAGAATATATGAACATATTATCGTGAAAGGAAGAATCGTTAATGTAAGAGAACATCAATAGCTCTATGAACCGTTGCTGCCAGAAGAGCACTGGAACTGTATTCCTACATCACACATTTTGTTAACTACCAGCTAGCTGATGGAATGTAACAGTCCATGTAGGGGCTACTGAGGTGGTCATATAAAAACGTCATCAGGCGAAACTAAGGAATACATGTTCTGCTGCGAATACAGTTAACAAAAAGACAGTCCCACATGCGTAACTTGTGCAGAATTCATAACTTTAATTAGGAAATTTCACACAGCGAAAACCAAGGGAAGCACTTTTGATCCAAAAAGACGGATAAAAACATGCAATGACGGTCATTGGCAGAACTTCAGAACTGTCAGAGGGAAGGAATAGAAATAATATCGACCAGGAATATGAAGATTGGCATGGATACAACATATTTCATTCAGACAATACTGATGACGTCATAGAATCGACATCGTACTTTCAATAATTAAAGCAGTACTTAGTTTATGCTATGAGCAGTATCACAGAGCTTGCAGCTAATTGTTATGAGGGAGTAGGGCTCTCAGGTGTTGATCAATTCGAATTTTATGGCAGTGGATTAATAATTTTTAGAAAGGACTGAAACATCATGGACCAAACTTTCACCTGTCAACCACTGTTAAAGGTGATCAAGTTATTGTATATAAAACTCTTCTGGGTTTTGGACCGCATCGTCAAAATATCAAACACTTCACCGACGTTTCGGCCACTATTGCAAGTGGCCATCTTCTGGGTGTTACATTTACTGATCAAGTTAATTACGCAAAGTCATTTGGTCAGGATTTGCGAGCGTCGTGGGGGCAGTTGTAACACACAGGAGTCGGTCTCCGGAAGACGGCGGTTCAAATCCGCCATCAGTCATCCGGATTTAGGTTTTTCATGATTTCTCTAAATCGTTCCAAGGAAAGGCATCGTTGATTCCTGTAACAGCAGATTGCCATCCCTATCCTTACAAAATTTCTTCTTCATCTCTAACTACCTTTCTTTCTAACAGTAAACTATAATCTTCCTTCTATCATCTGGCCCGAAACGACAGTAGAGGTGAACGCAATGCAAAATTTTATTGTTGTTCGTAAGAGATTAAACTATTAACTAATACTTTACTTGAAACGACTAACGTATATGCAAAGGAACAAACTTCAATAATGGGGATAATGTAAAATTTGTGACTAGATTTGGAGGAGAAACCACTTACCATTCGTATAAAAAGCTTTATTTATGCAAATATACAAAGTCTATGTGGTTACTACCAAGAGACCCAACTGCAGCGAAATTCATCAAAAATCAAGTTGTGCCTTTCACTTCAAAAAGCAACGGGTATCAAGAAAGCGGCACGTGATCTGGGAAGTAACAAAACAGAAAAGTCTGGATAACGAAAGTGCTCCCGTGCTGTAACGTAACACAAATGCAACAATTACTTATAAACATGGAAGCTTCCTCTGCCACTGAGGGAAAAACCCAAACACTTCCGGTGAAACAACTACTACAATACAATGTAAACCAAATATATATTCAGAGGCGGAACCATTGGTGAAACATACAGGGCGTAAAGGAAAAAGAACTGTAGCAAAAATATTCTGCAACTAATTATAAATAGTTGCACCTTCTTCGTAATGGTTCACAATTGAGAGGAAGTAGAAAACGCACATGGAAATGCTCTAATGGGTCTAATGGGTCCACTTTCCATGACATAAACAGAAACAAAGTAAACAAAGAAAGAATGTGGACGACCCGAAATGACAAAATTTCACATTAAGAAAATATGGATCGTTATGCTGAATTTGGAATTGATTTTATTCAAATATTCGATTATTTACTATTTTAAATAAGTATTTGAAAAAGAAAAACATGAACTGTTATTTATGAGAAATTTGTTTTCTATCATTTCACATGTTACTATTTTCCTCTGGAACTATAAGTTTCCTACACTAACGGTACTTTGTCCTAAACTGTTTGAACTGTAAATTTTTGTGTGTTTGACAACAACGGTTATCCGCAACTCGTGTTTTACTTTCTGTTTCCTGTGATAGTTTTTAGCATGATTAAACCAAAAGGAGTGTTATTACTTTTAACAATGGCTATTCTGGAAGAATACAGGTTCCGGAGCATCTTGGAATTCTTAAAGATTACAATACCACTAAAAGTGTGATTTTTTCGACCAACTGCGTATCATGAAGGCAAAGATTGGAACAAACGATATTTCAAAAGAAGCCAGATCCAATAAAATAAGGGCATCACAGGGTAGGGAAGATGAAGGAAGAGATTAGGACTACAATTCAAGAGGATTGTAACATATTTTTATGCATCCGTTGACTGTATATTAAAATTTTATCTGTAAAACAATTTTCTCAATATGTCATTTTTCAGTATTCAGAAACATCTGAATCTACACCAGTGAATTATTCATCAAATAACTTAGATAGTACAATGATGTTGTGGCTCTAGTAATATTTACTGTAATAATTAAAATTCTAGAAATTTTATTATGAAAATGTACACCTAAATATTATATGTTTAAGGAACAAAAATCGACTTTCTTCCCAGCTGTTATTTTAAAGTGACTGTAGAGCAATACAATCACAAAACATGCGAATACATGTGATAAAACACCACATTTACATACTCAACAGTTCCTGAAAAAACGGGGCAATTATATAGCCTATTTAACATGGTCGAGGTAGGAAGGTACGACTCCCCTTAACAGGTATTCCATTACGTGGCTTAAGTGCAAGTTATTGTCTGATGTCTCGTTGGTGACCATGGATACGGGCCATCGTGAGAAAGTTGGCGTGGAGTTCGTGATAAGTGCGGAGCGCTTTCGCCTGTTGGTGGGCATTCCATAAGTATGTCATGTACGCCACGCCGTCCCCGAGGCGGAGGGCGATTATTGCTAAGGCGAAGTGCCCCAGTAACCACAGGGTGGAATTATGACGTGCAAGGGTGCCACTTTGCGTCCGGCATGGTGAACCACTGCACCGTCACACTCATTGGGGGTGGTTTCGTTACTGAGGGCGATCATGCCGTGGCATAGCTGCCATACAGCTGACACACGGAAGCACTGGAGCCAATGTTCACGGGTGTCAGGATCATTGCACAGTGGGCAGTTTGGCGAGGGGCTGGCTTTATGACATTATTAACCCCTTCAGTCGTGAATTATTTTAAAGATTGAATAAAACAGATTGTGGTATTTTTTCTTGTCTATAAGACCTATATATTGCATATTTGAGCACCATGAAAAATTTTCATATTTGGTTTCCAAAATAAAAAAATCGCACTGACGTGTTTTACGGCCCACTTTAGATTTGTAGTTTTATAAGTTTTTGCAAACATTTTAGACCAAATAATAATGTAAATAATAAAAAATTAATTAATAAGACTGACTGTGTACCCTTTTAGGAAAAAAATTACGTAGTGGCGTGATCCAAACCACCGACCTTTAGCGTCATTGTCCAACGCCATGCCCACTATGCTACGGCAATCAATAAAAAGATGACATTTTTAATCATATGGCATTTGTCTAGATTATCATTTATCGTACGAAGAACGATGTGTTTTTGTTAATTCTTCAGTGCGTCATTGCTTTGAAATGATAACGTGTAAGTTACAATAAGAAAATCATCAAATACGCAACGCAAGATGGCGTATGCCAGAGAGAGTTCTGGCCGAGGAATGTCACGTGACATCTCCGAACGGCTGGTTTTTGTTAATTCAATGAAGGGTATCAAATCTCCGTTTTTTTGCAAATATGTCTCAAACGATACGAGATATGAACAAAACATAAGGGAGCTAAGTTGTAGAGAATTTTCTCCTCTACCAATTAGGTTATTCAAATTCCGTGTCAGATGAACGGCTCGTTTGCAATTACAATTACATTACAAACGGCTTTTTTGGTATTACTACCGTATTTTTTGTCCGAAAAATTTGAAAAAGGGAGGTTCTGGTCTCTGGCGGCCTGTAAAATTTGGTACTGATCGGTTGAACGGTTCGTCTTAAAAACAGGGAACACGTTACGGACAGACAGACAGACATACATCCGTAAAGCGCCGTTATTTTTGCAAATATCTTTGAAACGCTACGAGATAAGAGAAAAACATAATAGAGCAAAGTTGTAGAGCATTGTCTCCTCTACAAATTCGTTATTCAATTTTCGTGTCAGATGAATAGTTAAGCCGTTATTTTCATTTAAATTTCGAGCCGTCAAAAGACGATCGGAAAGGCCCACTTTTAGTGTTACTACAGTAACCTAAAGTGGGCCAAAATGTTAAATACATTGGACACTGCACTCTTAAGGCAGGTAAGGATATGAAATAAGAAGTCAAGAGGTATATGTCACAACCTATGTATTGTGGAACGTATATCGCAAAGTGGAATTTGTGCAAAATTCATAAATTAATAATTCAATTTCAACTACTGATATCGTGTCTGACGCACTCCGCCAATGGGTCCGCCATGTTCCCTGTTTTTCATTGCAGCACGACATTCTGGTGACAGATGGCAGCAACAAGCACGAAACTAAAAGCGACAAATGTCCACTAACTGAGCCAGTGTGTCTCAAAGTAAAGCGAAGTCGTAATACTGTTCAAAAATTAATAAAAATTCAGTGTCCAATATACTGAACGTCGGGTCTGAAAGGGTAAACCAGGCGATACCGCAACCCACGGACGTCTGTCGGGTGCCGAATTTCGTATTGGTGAACTGGTGGGAGTCCTCAGATACCAGACTCGCTGCGGTTCTGATCGGTTACTGTACGGAGGATATCTCCTATGGTAATACTAATCCCACACAAATGACAATATGAATGCGATAGAAGTGACCAATGTAAGTGCCCATCCAGATTGAGGTCGTTAGTGCGCGAATATCGCTATCGTCGAGGCCTGTGGTTGGTCTCCATGTCAGTCGTACGGTGGACGAGTAAGATTGCTCATTTGCTTTTACATCCACGAGACCCAGTCCTCTTACTAAGGAGTCCAACACGCTCGACTCGGCATGGCACCATAGTAACCATGGACCCAAGTGGGACATGGACTGAGCAAGCCCTTTCGGAACGGAGAGCAGCTGCGCAACATTTCAAGCTCGACAGAGTATGAGTGTGTTAATGAGTGAAACTCGCCGGACCAAATCAAGATGTCGATTACCATAGTTCATGTATCGTTCCTGGATGGTATTAAGTTTTCTAAGCCAAGTGCGGGTTTGAATTCGATTCGGACGTCCAACACAAAGATCATGTGTTCATGCACCACGGCCTGAGTGTGGCAACACCGGGCTGCCCAAGAGGCAGCAGCACAAATACTTAGAAGTAACTCTTGAACGGCCAATTAAATGTAGAAAATACGGCCTGAACACCAAAGAAAAGTATCTACATGAAACTAACCCTTTATTATTCTGCCGCAGAATATGCTTGCCATGGCTGGTTCAGATCTAGTCACACCAAACAAGTGGATGTCGCCTTAAATGAGACCTGCAGACTTATTACAGGATGACTGAGATCTTCACCACTTTTCTAACAAGTATCCCACCTCAAGATATCCACAGTGAGTGCGCATTCACAATGGATAAAAGTATAGCACTAAACCTTGGGAAAGTTACTTTATAAGGATACCAACTAGCAAACTAAAGGCTGAGGTCAAGGGAAAGCTTCCTTTATTCCACAGAAAGCCTGAATGAACCACCGTCAAACTTCACAGGGAACTCATGGCGCTCTATATCTGGAAACCAGCCAAAGAGCCATCCCCAATATGTGATTGACGCTATCAGGGAGTCATGTAAAGTGGCCTTGTTACTCTTGTTGTATTAAGTCCGAATGTTATATTCTTGAGATAGGATTAAATAAATATAGATTTTTACCATGAATGCCACCTTAATGGGTACTGTTGTAGCTTTGGCTCTTCTTTGCACAGCTTTCTTAGAGATTAGATGAGAAGCTAGTCATTAATATTGCCGTCCAGTTTATCAAATACTACTATACACGTGGAACGTTCATATGAGAGTGGAATAGAGGTTTCGAGAAAGTATTAATGTGGTCACAAAGAGACGTCAATTCAATTGCAAGAACCTGGAAGAGCATTTGAACGGAAGAACAGTATCTTAAAAGGAGGCAATAAGATGAAGATTAACAAAGGCAGCTGTGTAAATAAGGGGGGAGAGGGCTGGGCGGCCCGCCCCCCCCCCTTTCTGAAATAACGAATATAAAGAAATCAGGTCAATGATTGTATGCCTCTTCTGAAAACACCAACATAACCAAGCATGGATAGGAACATACAACAACTTGTTTTCATTTTAGGCATACGATGTCACAAAATTTTTACTCTTGCTCACCTCCCCCTCCCCAAAAGTACATGCTATATTCGCCAATGGACAATGATAATGGAATATAGTGTAATAAATGTAAGCGATGCTAAAATAACTAGAGTTGTTAGTGAGACAATAAAAGCAGTAGATAAGTATTGTTATTTGGATAGTAAAATAAACTTCTGATGGTCGAAGAAAAGGAGATATAAAATGCAAAATGTGAAGAAAAACGTTTCTGAAGAAGAAACATTCGTTGACATCCAATATTGATTTAAATGTTAGCAAGTCACTTCTGAAAGCATTTGTCTGTAGTGTAGCATTGAAAGGGAGTGAAACGTGGATGATAAGGAGTTCAAACAAAATTATGAAAGAAGCTTCAGAGAACATTCTTATTTTTTCAGACGACTTATTTTTAAACATTCACATTTTAAACGCTTCTATTGTGTTCCGGTATTCACAATGACCGCAATTCAATTCCATGCAATTCTGAGCTCATGACGTACATTTTATTCCTCAGATTAAGGCCTATATTTTGATACCAATAGACATGTATACTCTCTTTTCCTGTTTTGCTTCCAGAGTATTAGAATCACTTAAAGTCATCACTTATTTACCAACAATTTCGATTTCACGTTTGTCCCTATTATCTTTTGGTCGCTGCGGAATAGCCGTGCGCACTGAGGGGCCGTGCTGCCGTGCGCCCGGGCGTTCGCCGTCGGATATTCGAGTCCTCCCTGTGGGATGGAGGTATGTGTTGTCCTTAGCTAATTTTACTTAGTTCAAGTAGTTTGTAAGCTAGGGACTAATAACCAATTAGTTAAGTCCCATCGGTTTACAAACATTTGAACATTTTGATTTATTACCTTTTCTGTGTAATTAGTACTGCCTTCTTCCGGGTTCTTCCATATTAGTTTATTACTTAGTCTATGAAACAGATTCTGTAACTTTCACAGATGGTAGCAATGATATCAGCGGGCCGCGGTTGAGTGGCCGAGCGGTCTAAGGCCCGTTGCTGCGGAGCGTGCAATTGTTTGCCCTCGGAGGATCGAGTCCTCCCTCGGGCATGTGTGTGTGTGTGTGTGTGTGTGTGTGTGTGTGTGTGTGTTTTGTCCTTAGGTTAGTTTTAGTTAGGTAGATTGTAAACTTAGGGACTGATGATCAAAGAAGTTACAAAGATTTATAAACATTTGAACATTTTGACATCAACGAATCTTATCATTGATATCCATTAATCCTGAATTATGATCCCACTCATGAAAACCTTTTATTATCGTGATTATTCCAGCGATGTATACAGTGAATAGTAGGTGAGAAATACTCATCTGTTTCCTAGGCTCATTAGAATCCGATCATTTCGTTCTTATTATTTTCTCTTGGTTCTTGTAGATATTCATTAGGTTGCTACAGAAATTCGATCGTTTTGCGCGAGTTTGATGAACAGCGTGAATCTGGTTTTACAAGCTGTGAAAAGCAAGAGGGAAATTTGCAAATTCCTATGTTGTTTTACTATCGTAAGAGGAAAACGGGTGACAATACCAGCAAAAGATTTACGCTGTGTGCGGAGAAGTTGCAGTAACGGCTCGAACAGATCGAAAGTGGTTTAGTCGATTAGATATGGGAATTTCACTTGTTACGTGGAACGGCTTAATGAGACGTTATTTGTTGCGGCGAGATCTATTTGTGAAATTTCTTTCGCCTATTTTCTCTTCAGAATGCGAACATATTTTGTTAGCATCCACGTTCATAGGGAGACAAGATCATAATAATAAAATAACAGAAATCAGATCGGAAATAGAAAGCTTTAGGTGTTTCTTTTTCCCACGAGCTATTAGAGAGTGGAACTATAGAGAAATATCATAAAAGTGGTTCGGTGAACCCTCTGCCATGCCCCTTCAGTTTGACTTGGAGAGTATCCATGTAGATGGAGATGTGACGTCTGCTCGGTGACACGTATCAGTCCAAAGTGCTTCGAGAACACCCCTGCTAGGAAATAACTTCCGCTTCAAGAAGGGAGGAGAGATAGAGAGAGGAGGAGGAGTTTCGTTACTTTTGAAGTGACCATTTGAAATCGCACTTTGTCGACCAAACTTATTTCTACATTGTCCAAGCTTCTTTATTTCTCTGACGTGTCCATATGCACGATAACAAGGGAACTTTTCCTGTGATTAAAGACGTCTGGAGGGGGACGGGTGTGAATATGTTGAATATTAAACTCACAATTAATTATTTCATCAGCTGCTTTTTATTACCTGTTCCCTTGTCTGTCGCTATGCTACCGTAATGTTTTAAGACTCAAACAATAATCCTACGATAGTCATTTAGAAATTCCTTGGTAAATGTACTTAAAATAGTAGGCACTGAAATAAACACGTAACTGAGTTTATTATAGATTCTCTTCAGAAGCTTATTACTGTGTTAGCGACGTAAAAATTAGTGGCAGGAGTTAAAGTGCAACAATCATGACGTACAAGAGTTATTTTAAGTAATCTTAGTTGAGACGAACAGATCTACAGATTTCACAGCGATCACATCCTATTTGTCCGTTCCTGATTTCTATGGTGTATTTACGAATTAGTCCTTTTCGAATGATATTTACGAAGGGTAGTGTTTTTCAACCAGTCGTCGTGGGGTGGTGGTGGGGGGGGGGGAGGTCGCAGTGATAGTATTTGCAGCGTGGCCAATAGCATGTCTTTCGTTACGATCGTCAGAGGAAGTAAAAATGGCACAAAAACGTGACGAAGTTTCGTGAAAGCCCAATGCTGTACTGCCAAGCTGAGACGGTGTAAGGATTATGGATTTAATTGAACTTGTCAAACAATTAAAATAGGCAAAGCCAAGCAGCATTGTAAGTAACACGATGTCTGTCTACATATGTGGAAAGTAACTGCCGTTTGCCGCTGGGACCGGGGGAGGGGGGGGGGGAGGGCGGGGCGGAAGTTACTACGTCATCTGCGAACTGTGTTAAAAGATCACCTGTGTTCGGTCTGTGATGACATTAGTGTTGCATTAACTTCTGGATGGGAACTACAGTATAAGGGCCGCGTCTCGTGCAGAACAGATCATCTGCTGAGGAGCTCGTTTTACCCTCGGGCGGCAGCGCAGAGCGGTGCAGATTTGCTACCACTGTGTACTCCGAGTTACAAATATAGTATATAGCTACTAAGTGATCTAAATGAAAAAAATAATTTAATGCACAGGTAGTGTATATCAATTAACTTCGGTGGATAAATATAACAAATGTAACACTATTCCGAAAGTGGACAATAATAATGTATAATAAGCCCATCAGTACTATGATTTCTTCTTTCATTAATTCCTTGTAGTCATCTGTTAGATCTATACCCCGTCTACAAGACCTGAAATTAAAATATTTAGTAGAATAAAATCCATTTCCAAGGAAAACTACACGTAGCACAAAGCAATTCAAATGTACTTACATGACAGGCAGATCTGCTACCAGTGTTGCACTCCCTTACAAAACTTTCTTTTCTTTTTTTTTTTTTTTTTTTTTTTTTTTGGTGGACACAGCCGTGCACTAGAAACTCACAACCCTCATTGACATCATTATTAAGGCTTAATTGAGGAATAGCTAAATCGAAAATACTGCATCTCCATTATTGCGACAACAGCGAGCATTTAAAGAAAAGTGGTAGCATATTTGCATCAGCGCTGCCGCTCGAGGATTAAAAGATGTTCAGTTGAAATGTCATGCAAATTGGCTGCAGCAGCATAAACACAGGTATCGTGCGAGATTTCGCGCAATGGTCACTAGAGTCGTGCCAAAAAACGACGATACCTTTTGCTTCCAGTGCCGGCTGCGGCCGCGGATCATTGGAGTAAGTCAAACGCGAACGTTGCTCTGCGCATGCGCGCGTCTGGCAGCGCTGTGCACTTTTGCCAGTTCTGTCACACGTCACCGACCACGGATACTAGCATAGACGGTAGGGGTCAACCACCGGATTCGCAGTCGTATGCTGCACCATTGACGTCATCATGAGACCAGCACAGTTTTCCCGCGCGACCATAGCGTTGCTATTATAAGTGTATCTCCACAGAAATGGTTTCCCACTGGCTCTTTATAGTTTGTCAATGTATTAAGTAGTTGTAAGTGATAAGTGATGGGTCATTAATGACGATGGTGTGTTGCGCTGTTGTGTGCTGTACGAACCACGGCAGACAGAAGAATGCGATATTTTACAGATTTCCGAGAGATAAAGAAGTAAGATTTAAGTGGATAAACGCGTGTAAGCGATTAGATGCTCTCATCCCTGATACTGATCGTGTATGTTCAGACATTTTAAAAAGTCTGATTATGTTCGAGACTTGAATAATGATCATTTAAACCTTCCACTGAAATGTGTATTAAAGGCAGATGCGGTCCCTACTTAGAAGCTGCCTAAGTGCATCGACATAGTCAAGGCAGGTTCTTCTGAATGCCGTGAAGTCAGAGTAGAAAGACGAAACAGCCGAAAATAAGTACAAATGTTATTCCTAACAAAAAATGACAAGGATGACAGCGTAAATTGTATAAACAATTCCATTGAGGAAATCAGTGACCACTGCCATTGACAATGGTGGAATATTTGGAACAGAAGTAACTAAAGAAGTTGACCATTTAAGAAGTGAGAACAATAAACTAATACACGAAATAATTATTTACTTCGACATGTTCACAACATGTATACGCAGCAACATATGATCTAAAATTTATAATACGCAAAGTCATTGCATTGCGTTTTCACCTCTACAAAATAAAAAAAAATGTATTGCAACCATTTACTTCATTTGATACAGCACAAAAAAGTATGCAGAATAATAAAAATAAATTTAGTCCCTCATCGAGCAGAGATGTCAAGCTGTAAGGTGTAAAAACATCAAATTTTTTCACCAAATAGTTTTCCTGCAATCGTTTGATAAGTTTTTCTTGGCGGCCATTCGTGTCGGCTGTGGTCACCTGGTGACGTCACAGGACACGGCCTGTCCCCCGCCACCTGCGCATGACCCCTACCGTCCATTCCAGTATCCGTGACAGCGACCGTCAGCTATATTGTCCGGCAGCGAACTAACTACTTGGCAACATGGTTCCATTCCGTTTCTGCAAGTAGGGTGATCTCCCTGCCCAGTAGGTGGAGCCATTGATCATCGTGTTTGGCCCGACTATAGAAGTCATTTTAGTAACAGTGCTTGAAACCTAATAATAGATCGTTAAAATTGGCAGTAGTGAAAGCAGCTCTACCGTTTGATACCCACAAAACCTACATTCTTTGTCATCTAGATCAATATCTCGTTTCATCATGATTTTAATTATCATTGCTATGAAGTATATCATTGTTAGTCAGATAGCGCTTCAGAAGAAAAAATAGAAGAAAATGTAAACACTAATATAATAATTTGGAATAAAACATATTCTTGGCCACAGTGGAGCGGCTGCGCGATTTGAGGTGCTACGCTACGATGCGCGAAGTCGTTCCCCGTCCGAGCTTCCAATTCCCCCTCGGGCATGGATGTTTGTGCCGTCTTTATTATAAGTTGGTTGATAAGTAGTTTGTAAGTTTAGGGACTGATGACCCCGCAGTAAAGTCCCATAAGCTTTACAAACATCTGAATAAATTCTTGCAGTTAAATGGACAGATATTTTAATGAATTAAAGTAACTGAGACAACCACCCAAAAGCAAGTATGAATATTAGGAGTTCTGATAACAAAACAAATTTACCCGTACTGAAACTTATACAGGGTGTTACAAAAAGGTACGGCCAAACATTCAGGAAACATTCCTCACACACAATGAAAGAAAATATGTTATGTGGACAAGGGTCCGGAAACGCTTAATTTCCATGTTAGAGCTCATTTTAGTATTTCTTCCACCTATGCTCACTGGAGCACGTTATCATGATTTCATACGGGATACTCTACATGTGCTGCTAGCACATGTGCCTTTACAAGTACGACACAATATGTGATTCTTGCACGTTGGAGCTCCTGCACATTTCAGTCGACGTGTTGGTACGCTTCTCAACAACACATTCGTTGACCGACAGATTGGTTGTGGCTGATCAATTCCATGGCCTCCACGCTCTCCTGACGTCCACCCTCTTGACTGTCATTTATGGGGGCATTTGAAAGCTCTTGTCTACACAACCTCGATACCAAATGTAGAGACTCTTCGTGCACGTATTGTGGACGGCTGTGATACAATACGCCATTCTCCAAGGATGCATCAGCGCATCAACTATTCCATGCGACGGAGAGTGTTTGCATGTATCCTCGCTAACGAAGGACATTTTGAACATTTCCTGTAACAAAGTGTTTGATGTCACGCTGGTACGTTCTGTTGCTCTGTGCTTCCATTCCATGATTAATGTGACTGGAAGAGAAGTAATAAAATGCGCTCCAACATGAAAATTAAGCGTTCCGGACCCATGCCCACATAACATTTTCTTTCTTTGTGTGTAGGGAATGTTTCCTGAAAGTTTGGCCGTACCATTTTGTAACACTCTGTATAAGTAAATAATCTCACAGTTGCGTAATCTTTCAAAAAATATGTGACAGAAACATTGTCCAGTTGTAGTCGGAAAAGAAAGTGTCATCCACAACACTTACATATGCAAATGCAATGTATTTTCGATCGTTTACCCTTTGATAAATGTTGGTTATTTTTACGACTTCCTTCGTCCGTCCTCGCTCTACTATCATGTTTTATACTTGATTGTATGTCATTCAACAGTTTTTTTCCCTTTTTTTGCTGTTATATCTTCTTATTACCCGCACTTGTAACTCTGATAGGGGGAATGGATGTTTTAGCTTTATTGTATCAAATTCAGTTCTTACAGAAACTGCATTTCATTTATTCTGCTGCCTGGCTTGCTGGCGAAACTTGGCTGTGAGCGAAAGGGACGCCGTCCACGTTACCGTTTCTCGGGGGCGAGGTCAGCCAAGAATCCGCGGCTCTCTACAAAGGGAGGTTGGGCGAGGTCATCACACTAGCGGTCGGGTCAGTGCCACAGGGTATATATATATATGTCTGTGTCAGTGCCCGTGTGCCGCGCTCCGCTCTTTACCTGCCTCGTCCGCCAGTGGAAGCTTCACTTGTGGCTGTCCCCCTGCAACAGGTGTGGCGCCTTCGGTTTAACAAAAAGCAGTGGGCACTGAGGCGGTGACGCCGTTTGATCTTCAGGGGAACTCGCTATCTCCCGTCTGTTAACTTGGCGAAATACCGAGAACTTGTTATACTGCTGGGACCACCAGGCTGGTTGAGAAAGGAAGCAGAGTGCGTATCACACAGTGGGTGGGTCCCACAGAGAGCTGTTACAGCGGCGCCCTGATGGCGGCAGATGATTATTTTGTTGCAGATTTTCTAAGGATCTAGCTGGACTACGTGACCAAGTATGGGTACTCCTCCAGGCTGGGAGAGGAGTCTGCCTTCAGTTGGCAGGAAAACGCACCATTGGCTTTGGTTATCCTCGTGGCTACCAAGGTTTGTATTTTTTTTTTTTTTTTTTTTTTTTTTTTTTTTTTTTTTTTTTTTTTTTGAGCAGTGGGAAGGCGAGAGACAAGGTCACTCTTATGAGTACCGGAGATAGGGAAAGTCCTACGGCATCATAGTGCTAACACGCCGTCATGACGCGAAATTTTTCTGTGTGTTCAGTTTGGACTTGTATATCCCACCGCATTGGTCGGTCGCGAACTTTGATTATTTTTCAAAGTGTTGGCCTGTTTGTACCACATTTTGAACTTTCATTTTGTGTGGCATCACCATCTGCGACCACAGTTAGTCTAGCTTACCGTAGACACGGTTATTTGCTTATGGTATGTCGCATCCCCAACCGCACACAAAACAGGTAAATATCGCCAACCCGCGGCTTTGTCGCAGTTTGTACTTCACGTTTAACACTGCCCGCCGCTGATGCTGCTGCGAGTTCTGTATGACTGCTATTTAGCTGATCGGGCACTCATCAGTAATCGTCTTGTTTTATAATCCGTGAACTGTTTCGACTGCAAATTAGTTGCATTCATGAAGGCTATCTATAGATATAGCCAGTCATTTTCAGTCTTGTTTAAGTAATTGTGTATTAAGTGTTCGAACTTTGTATATATTGACACTGATAACTGGTCACAAACTTTGATTTTTGTTAGGCTGTATTATATTTATTATTAAATATGATCATTTATTTTGGAATTATTTTACCTCATTAAACCCCTCCCTTATTTTGGTGGGCTATGTCTTCATGTGTATGAATAACGGGAAATATCATTGTGAAATCTTGTCGCCATTCGACGGTTAGGACATGCTCAGTTAATTTTTCTGTGTTTTTATGTAAAATACAGTGGCATGATAGAGATAAATTTGCATAAAAATAGTTATATATTAAAATAAACCTTCAGGTATGCAAATTAGGGTGCAGGGTTAGGTTTCTTTGCTTTAATTTATCAGATGTCATGTTTAATGAGCAATGAACGGTCACACCTAAACTCGTACATCACGACAACACACGCAACATACACGTTTCACCTTGGTGCAACGTTTTGTATCACCAAAAGAGAAAATGAAACACGAATGGCTGGTCGTTCTTGGTGTTGCATTTTGGAAGGCAAGAATTGTAGTTTTACTGTCGTTATAGGAGGTCAACAGATTTATTTTAACTTTTAAAGTTGTTCTGTGTTTAAAAAGATCCAAAACCAATGCCATAAAGTAACAGGCACATATGAAATGCATACGTTTCAAATAACACAACAGGTAGTCCTCCTTAAACTTTTCACCCCAGGTAATTCTGGAACGAAAATAGATATTCAAAAACAACTTTCACAGGCATAAACGTACGGTACGGGGCTTATGAAAGTAAGTACTATGACACAGTCTAAAACGTAAACAAATCTTATTTTCAACCTTTTAACGGACACCCCCACTTCCCACATTATTATTATTATTATTATTATTATTATTATTATTATTATTATTATTATTATGAAAAGATCACAAAAAATGGCGTTGCTAGCATCTGAATATGTCAATTTCATTCCGAGAAATCGCGCAGCGAAATGGACGCTTGAAATAAATGAGGCGCCCTGATAGCGCACGCTTACTGGCAGCGTGTGCTTCGAGCTTGAACCTCGAGACTTGCGCTAGTTGATTGTTTGCGTTTATTTCTAACGGCAACTTGCCTTCGCAATTTGTTGGGATGTAAGTGGTGTATTGCGATTTCACCAACGCCATTTTTTGTGATTTTTCACGCTGTTTACTGCATAAAAATAATGTGGGGATGTTCATTTAAGAAAGCACATGTTTGAGTTGAAAGTAATATTTGTTAGCGGTTTAAGTGGTAATCCCCTGGCGTACATTCAAGCGCGTGAAAGTCGTTTTCCAAAACCTATTGTTGTTCCAGAGATATTTGCAGTGAAGCTTTTAAGTGGGAATATATGATTTTTTTTAATGTCTATATTTTGAGAAAATGTATTGTAGTTAAAAACTGTAGAACTTCTTTGTTTAGACAGTAATATTTTCCTTACTTCAATTGCTGATCAATTCCCAGCTGAGAAATTTAATTCCAGACTTCGTTCATTGTATTCGTGTGGCTGGTGTCCATAGCTGTATGCTTCATCAGTGTCAAATTTGTTAGGTTTTAAATATTACTCATAGTTAGGCATTATAATAATCATGTAAGGATACAGTGAAAACTTTCCTATTACTCTTCGTTAATAGTGACCAAAAAGAGGTTAAAGAAACTTCCAATGGAGCTATACACTTTTTTTTGTGTATGTGTTGATAAGTGTGTAATTTTTTCTCTACCACAGATGATGAGTATTCGTTCTGAGTAGCCATTAGACAACCACGCGAACCATTAATGTAACAAATTAAGTTTTCCGCCTCCATAGTCTAGTGGGCAACTTGGTGGGTTGTCGTTGAGCGGGCCCGGGTTCGATTCCTGGTCTGGTCGGGGATATCCACCACACAGTGGCTGGGTGTTGTGTTGTCCTCATCATCATTTCATCGACGCACAAGTCGCCCCAGTGGCGTTACACAAAGATTTGCACCAGGCAGGCACAACACTATTCCAGTAGGGCCTAACGGTCAAAAATAACAAAAATGTTCAAATGTTTGTATAGCTTATGGGACTTACTACTTAACTACTTACAAACTACTTATGAACTACCTTATACTAAGGGCGGCACAAATATCCATGCCCGAGGGGGAATTTGAACCCCCGACCGTAGTCAAAAATAACACACGGAATTATCATAATCAGTTAATGCAACCAGAATTTAAATTAACGATCTTCAAAACTGTCACAATTGTGGAAAAGAAAAACAGCAAATTGTGCAGTTGAAATATTTCAGTTGTGGAACTGTATGTTGGTTGTTGATCGACAGTAATGATATATTAGGTGATAATTACCACGGCATGCAGTTAATGTAAAAATAATAACCACACTTATTATCTTACGTCATGCCCGTCACACAATACTCGTATAACCTATATATCGTGTAACTTGTATTTTATTTTTATGGCCAGAATGCAAATTTTCATTGTAATCGACTTGAGCAATCGTGGTCGTAATATTTTTGACCTCATGTGTATACTAGTATAACCTATATATCGTATAACTTGTATTTTATTTTTATGGCCAGAATGCTTTCATTGTAATCGACTTGAGCAATCGAGGTCGTAATATTTTTGACGTCATGTGTTTTATGTAACTATTTTATTCTTCTGATGAAGTCCTTAATGGCAACGAAACATAGGTCAAGAGCCTAAAAATTACGCTACCGGTTGGCTGATATACAAGATTGTTAAAAAATGTATTGCTATAAGGAACGAAATGGCACAAAATGTTCCAGAGAAGCAGTTTGGAAAAATTAAGTCGGTAAGTGGATGTATAACATGTTGTGGCGCAAAGTCAGCGCCACACGCCTGAAGTAGAAGAACGATCGTGTGGAAGGCAGTGATCGACCGAAAAGCAATCGTAAGCAGGCACCGCGCATCCTGGAGGGAGTAACAGAAGATGCGCGCCCTCTACAAGCGGCTGTAACTAGGCCGACATACGTCTGGGCGCCCGGTAGTTATTATTCAGGAATACGTGAGTTACTAGTGAGATTACAATCTTCCAAATTCTGAAGGTAGCACGAGTACAATATAGAGATCGAAGAGTTATATTCAACCTATACAAAAACCAGACAGCGGTTATTAGAGTCAAGGGGCAAGAAAGGGACGCAAAGGTTGGGAAAGGAGTAAGACAGGGTTTTAGCCTTTTCCCAATGTTGTACATTGAGCAGGCAGTGAAGGGAGAGGGCATTAAAGTGCAGGGAGAAGAAATAAAAACATTGCGGTTTGCCGATGACTTAGTAATTTTGTCAGAGACCGGAAGAGCATTTAAATGAAATGGACAGTGTCTTGAAAGGAAGATATAAGATGAACATAATAAGAGTAAAACGAAGGTATTGGAATACCCTGTCAGAAAATCAGGCGATGCTGAAAGAATTAGATTAGGTAATGACACAATAAAAGTAGTAGATGAATTTTGTTATTTGGGTAGCAAGATAACTTCTGGTGGCCGAAATAAAGAAGATATGCAGAATGGCTTTGAGAAGAAAAGCATTTATAAAGAACCGAAACTTGTAATATTAATTTAAATGTTCTTTCTGAAAGCATTTGTCTGGAGTGTATCATTGTATGGAAGTGAAACATGGACGATAAGGAGTTCAGATAAAACAATGATAGAAGCTTTTGAAATGTGGTGCTACAGACGAATGATGAAAATTAGATGGGTAGATCACGTAACTAAAGAGGAGGTGCTTAATCGAATCGGGGAGAAACGGAGTTTCTGGCATATCCTGACTAAGAGGAGGGATTGATTGGTTGGACACATTCTGAGACATCAAGGAATTGTCAACTTAGCATTAGAAGGAAGCGTGTGGGTTAAAAATCGTAGAGGGAGACCGAGGCATGAATACAGTAACCAGATTCAAAAGGATATAGGTTGCCGAACGTATTGTCAGATGAAGAGACTTGCACAGGACAGGGTGGCGTGGAGACCTGCATCAAACCAGTCTGCGGACTGAACACCACAACAACAACTCGGACAGTTACTATTCAGAACTCAGGCAATTACTAGGCAGCTACGACGACAGAACTAGGGCAGTACTAAGACAGAACGCGGCTACGAACTTCGCAGTAACTAGGTCACAGCGCAGCTAGTATCATACGGACGACGCCACGAGAAGCAAGAAGAGAGAAGAAACAGACTTACGATCTTAATTTGAGTATTATTAGTTTCATTCAATAAACATCTTGTAATACTAACAATATCAATGTTTTAGATGTCAAAGGATCCTGCATCAGTCCCTTTCCTAACAACTTTACCGGGACGAGTACTAAACAAAAGGCGACGAGGTCACAACATAACAGGATTAGGTGTACAGAAATTGTTACGGAGTTTAAATGGAAATAATACATGTGTTATAATGTGAGTAAACGGGAGCTGTAATTTAATGTGTGTAAGCCAGTACGAAACGGTACTTTCAGAAGTATTGGCCATCGGTTATGATTAGGCCAGTGGAATAACCGAATGGCAGGCTATTGAGGCCAGGACGGCCGCGGTGGCCAAGGAGACTGAGGGGCTTCAGTCACGGTCTGCACGGCCACTACGGTCGGGGGTTCGAATCCCCCTCGGGCATGGATATTTGTGCCGTCCTAGTTCGTAATTAGTTCATAAGTAGTTTGTAAGTTCAGGGACTAATGACCCCGTAGTTAAGTCCCATAAGCTTTACAAACATTTGAACATTTTTTATTGAGGCCAGTCACCTGTGGTGATGGGGCCAGCATACCATGTGACAAGAGAAGAAGCACCTTATTCACCGGGTGATGTGACAAAATGAGGATACGGAGGCATCTATCCAAGGTGAAAAGGTACCGATACTCCACTAATCAGTACAAGTAGCAAAACCCAACGTAACTAGACGGTTGTATACCGTCCATGCAGTGCAACACTTCGTTTCCGTAGTGCAGTACATTCCAAACTTTCCCTCATGGCGACACCCTTTTACAGCTTATAGTTTTGCGCGACACCCTTTCATTAATATAAATACATATGGTACAATTTAAATGGTTCCAGCGGGAGGGGGAGGGGCGGAAATAAAGTATCGATAAATGTAGTTTGTAAACGAAACTGAAATCCTCGTACGCATTGGCATGTTTAATGTTCATCCTGTCTGCAGCAATTACGTACACTCATCGCAAGAAAACGAAACATTAGGAACTACGGAGGTGTACAAAAGAGTAACACCGCAGACAACGATGCCTAACTCACACAGTAATACTTGCTGCTTCTACAAGCGACCCAACTACCGAAAACACGAAAACTGAATTTCGGAAACCGTTTTTCGTTGTCCTGTGTACATATCAGGGCCAGATACGGTTTTGCTGAATCGACTGAAAACGGCATCTGGAAATTAGCTGCTCAGATCTCTGATTTAGACAGCATAGTGGCTGTTACCTTTCAGTTCAATATTATCAAATTACTTTCAGAAATAAAGAGGATGTATTTATGACAAGTGATGAATTATTATTTAAGTTCTATTGTTAGGTTCTTGCTTCACCACGACCGCGACATATTCGAAAGAAATTGATAAATATTTGTGACAAGTAAGAATATGAATGTCATTTCTGGTCCCAGAATCTGTTACATACAGGAAACTGAGAGAAAAAAAAGTATTAACGCATACCAGGGTTCGAACCAAAGGTCACTGCATTTAAAATACTACTCTCTGTTAATCACCTGGCCATAATCCATACTAAACATCGCTATTGAACAGCTTTAGTCAGTAGACAATTGTGACTGCTTTTACAATCTGTGACAGCTTTTACAGCCACTGTGTCATTGATTCACATTTAATTTTAAGAAACGCTACCGAGGGTGAAGTGGCTTTGATAAATCTATTAAAAAACGCTCAGGTGCACCTTTTTGAGAAGGAAAGAAATCTACTCACGGTTGACAAAAAATGTTTCAAATGTTTGTATAGCTTATGGGACTTAACTACGGGGTCATCAGTCCCTAAACTTACAAACTACTTATGAACTAGCAAACACTAAGGACGGCACAAATATCAATGCCCGAGGGGGGATTCGAACCCCCGACCGTAGTGGCCGTGCAGACCGTGACTGACGCGCCGCAGTCCCCTCGGCCACAGCGGCCGGCTCTCACGGTTGACAATCCGGATAATCGCGTATCCCTATAACTGAAATTTCAAATGTTCAAATGTTTGTAAATCTATCGGACCAAACTGCGTGGTCATCAGTCCGTAGCATACAGACTACTTAAGCCTAGGTAAACTAACCTAAGGACAAACACACACAGACGCTTTAGACCGCTCGGATACTCCACCGCGGCCCCTATAACTGAGGTCCGGATAATCGAGTGACCGATCATTCCTTTAATACGTCATCTGTGGTGCACTGAATAAAGAGAAGGATGATTAGCTGCAGGCGAGTCTTCAGGGTAGTATGAAGAAGGATATTTTGTGTTATTTTATGACAAGGTTTTTATGGTTAGAGTCTAAATTTGTTAGTCTCGCGACACCCCAGGGTGTCGCGACACCCAGTTTGGAAAGCTCTGCCGTAGTGAGATGAAGCTGATTAGTTCTGTATCATCCGAGCTGTGTCGTTGACCATCGTCATTCGATCATCATCGTGAGACGCAGGTGAACCGTTGTATATACTACTGACTGTGTGAATCATCGTTTTCCAATGTGAAACAGTAGTGCTCAAAACCTGTGCCTCATAACACTATCATACTGGACCTCTGAATCCGGGACGCCGGATGGCCCAGTCAGCCAGCCAGTCAACACACCTGTCAGCGCCGTGAGCAGATGAGGCCACCCTGGTGCAGCAAGCCGCCGCACCACAGAGATGTACGCCGTAGTGGCGTATTTCACGCTGGTGCCACCTGAATCCCTCGCCGCTGTCCACCGACTGACATCACAGCAGCTCGGGTCAGGTCGGGCGATACTCTTGGCCTCACGGTGACCAGGATACGTGAGACCGGTTGGTGCCGCCACAAACTATGCTGACACGAGTCAGTGCTCACCAGCCGTCATTTCCTGCCACTGGGCTGCCGCCGTCTACCTCCGTCGCGACCGGAGTATTATGTCAGTAGACAACGATATCTACATCTGCATACATACTCCGCAATTCACCGTAAGATGCGTGGCGGAGGGTGCACTGTACCACTACTAGGCATTTCCTTTCCTATTCCACTCCCAAACTGAACGAGGAAAAAAAGAATAACTATATGCCTCCGTACGAGCCCTAATTTCTCTTATCTTGTCTTTGTGATCTTCACGCGAAATGTAAGTAGGCGGTAGCAAGATCGTACTACACTCAGCTTCAAATTCCGGCCCTCTAAATTTACTTAACAGAAATTCACGAAAATAACGTCGACTTTCTTCCAGCGATCCCCAATTGAGTTGCAGGAGCATTTCCGTGACACTCGCGCATTCGTCGAACCTACCGGTAAACAAAAGTGAAGAATGGTAAGGGGACAATAAAAAGAGAAAGGATTCGTTCAGCCAATACCAGCAAAGGCCAAAAGATACGAAAGTACTCTGCACATGCCAGAAATAGCTACCGAAAGAAAGAGCAGATCTCGGCGCAGAACAGTGTGCTGCTCAAAGTTAACGAATGTGAGGTGTTCTGAATGTAAGATCTTTTTGTGCTTCACTTCAAAACGAAACTGTTTCAAAAAGTTACATATTTCATAATTTGCAAATTTCTATAAAAAAAAACCGGGAATGTAATTTTTCATACAAGTTTTTTTATTTAATCTGTATGTAATATTTTATTTTTTATATTTTTTCAAAATTTTATTTCAACAAGAACATGTTATGAGACAATTTGTAACAATCTAGTGCATTTTCTGGCATTACCAGGAGTATATGTCATTTAAATAAGCAAAAATAAAGTAACATTTTTTTCACCGTATGTCATTGTCTTGATAGCAACCCAATGTATTTTATATGATACATGGCCTGCAACAATATTTACAAATTAAAAAAGAAAAATATTCATGAATATTTTACCATAGTGGTGCCAATCAACACATTAAAGGTTTTTACGAAATTATTCGGAATTGCCATTTTTTAACAGTTACACTGTATTAGGCATAGATGTTTTACCAAATGGTAACATACGAAAATTTGTGCGGACCGGGACTCGAACCCGGGTATTCCGGCAAAAATTTTCATATGACACCATTTGGTAAAACATCTACGCCCAATAAAGTGTAGCTGTTAAAAAATCGCAATTGCGAATAATTTCGTCAAAATTATTAGACCACTGTAATTTGTCACCATGAATGGAATACATTAAAGGTTCTTTGGTTCATTTCACTGAATTAATCTGGCTTCAGATTAAAAGCTGTACGTGTGTTGTGTGGATGTTTAACCTATCGTTAGATCAGACAACAAATTGTTCCTTGACACAGCAATTTAGTTTAATTATGGCCCTGATACTGATGTATATGCTATTAAGTGAGGCACAGTGCATGAAACTGATTATGTGCGCAACGGATATTTTTTAACAAAACAACTGTGACATGTAGCCTTTTGAAACAGACACTGACTATACTCAAAAGTTTTGACTGCGAGAAAGATATTAAAAAAAACACAAATCACTTTCTTAATGCTTGACTGTGAGAATTTTATGCAGATCAGTTTCTAATTATTGAAATTTAGTATCAATTTAGTATCATAGTCAATTAACTATCATTTACTATGGCACCAATAATGAAATCCGTTCAACAATATTATTCACATCAATACTGCACTTTAAATCCACTAATAATTAATTATCAAATGAAGGAAGTAGGTTAATTTTCTAACTACGTAAAATGAAACATGAAAGAAAGTTTAAGCTACTTATTATTAATAATCAGCATTACATTACCTACATAATACAACTTCTGACTTGCTGGCAAAGCAGCCTCTGCTCTACATCGGAGCCATACACACAACCCAACCGCTCTCTAAGCGAGCTGAACCACTAGTAGTACTCTCTCTCAGTGCGGGCTACAATGCTATGCAATACATGATCTTTGCCAAAGATGAAACTTCATAAAGGACACATATCGATACATACAGTAGAAGCGATATTATACATTTTCTTGCAAGCAAGTTACTCGATACAAAACAGGAGGTACAATATTGGACATTTTCTTACAAAATAATTTTTATGGACACGTTTCATCACCCCCCTCCTACCTATTAAAATTTTGTAGGGTGGATGATGCCAATGGCATTGCCTAGCCAGCAAAATTACTGAATTACAAGTCCAAAAATCCATTAATGACATCCAAAATATAACATGAAAAATATGAAAACCTGATAAACATTTTTATACAATATATTCAAGATCAAAACAACAGATGAAGTTCATAGAAAATTTAAAAAATGTTACAGTCATAAATACATGCCATTTTACAGGACAGTACCATCAAAAGTCATGCATGGAGTGGTACACGATGTAACAGGGATAAGCAAATGTCAAAATGTACAGCACATCAGCAATAAATGGAATACATGACAAATATACATAATGATAAACATAAGTATATATAGAATTTCAGAGAACATAGTTTGACAAATGATATAGTGGAGAAAATGAGATAGCTAGAAGTAATAGACAAGAGAAAAAAATACAATAATAAACATGAACATATACAAAGTTTTACAAAAGGTAGTTTAACTAATGTCATCATTCTTTAAAGAAAATGAGGTAATTACAAGTAATACACACAGTAGTGTAAGTTCCATGCGTCTAAATTTTGTACAAGAGATCAGTATTTTTGGGAACATAAAATGAACATTTGTATCTTGTGCACAATGTAGTCTATGTAAATTTTTAGTGCACTTAGTATAAGATAAAGTGTCAATTTTGTATTCTGTGATGCATTTAAGATGCCATCCTTTCATGGATGCTAGAACATACATGTAAAATTTTTGACTACATAGGTTTCTGATCATGTACAAAATAATGTCACTGCTTCGGCACAATAGGATTTCAATATTACGTTTGTCAATCGAATAGTTACAATGACAGTTCAGACTAAAGTGTATTGACTCATTATAGTTCTGAAAGCATATTTATCTATCAAGAGCACAATTTTATTTTGGTCACTCAATGTAAAAGAACCATGAAATATACCTAAACACTTGTAATGAACCTGTGGACAACGTTTGCAATGGGAGGCACTGAATAGTATAAGCACACGAATAGCACATTAGCTCCTAACATTCATTTTAGGTCTTCACACGATTAGCCAATTATTCCCTAACATTCATCTTAGGTCTGCACACGAACACAAAACACTGTAAGATTACACCACACTGTAGGCGTGCTGGCTGGTTGCATTGAAGTTGAAGACATGGGGAAAAGGTTCTGATGTATTCCTCCATGCAATTCGACAACCAAGTGTGCTCCAACCAACGGGGCTACTAGCAAACTGCATCAGAATAGCCAAAATTAGAGCAAAATTATGGTGGTTGGCCAAGGCTGCAATGGACAGTACTATGTGGCCAAACATCATCCAAAAAACATCATCATTAAAAGGCCCAAAATCAGTGGTGTATAATAACACGTCCATTGTTCTGTGTGCATTATGGAATCTCGTGTGCGAAATCGCCAGTTCCCATGCGTGTCCAAAGTACATGAAATAAAGCATTTTACACACAAATTAGTAACATAGTCATGATATTTCAGTTTACACTGAAAGAAAAGTCGTTGATTATTAAACCATATTTTAACATTACAAGTAGTGTCTTGAAGACGGATACATTTGAATAGTAATGAGTAATTTCATTCTTATACTAGAGTATCTACAAAATTAGTGTCATTTCATATAGGCATAAGGCTTTACATACTATGTACATATTACTTTACAAACACATAATCGTATGAAATACATTCAGGGTGCTTGTCATCAATTTGGCATTAGGTCATGTAAAGTAAATTTGTTGTCATAATTAGAGCAATTAACGTGAAGCCACTTCAAATAACTTGACATTCCAATTACCATTAGTCAATTAAATTGACATACATCACTGTGGTGGGGATTGCATTACCACCAAATTATAACAATTAAATTACATATGTTGCCATGGCCAGGCTTTTGTCTGAACTGAGTTACATATTTCATTGCCTTGAGGTATAACACATCAGGGTAGTTTCGTGAGAATATCAAATGAGGTTCAAGTCATCAGGTCATGTCTGTGTCTGTCTGAGTCAGCAGTAGGGTCAGACAAAACAATTAAGGCAAATTTTGGCACAGTAATAGATGTACATCACAGTAAATCATCCGATAACGTACACTACTTGTTAGGCATAGCTGCAGATTTTCATCAATAAGATCATCAATAAAATTTTGAAGATAGCAGTAAGCAAAAGCAAAGTATCTCTGTGCATTAACTAGACTTAACTAGGCGTAGTTTATGGCAAAACTGCAAGTTCGCAAGAGAGATGGCTGTGTGCAACGTATAAGCATAACCATACATTTTCATGAGCTTCATTATAAAATTAATTAGCATAGTGGTAGGGCTTAGGTATATAATTAGTGAGCATAGCGGTAAGCTTTGATTACAAGAGCAATAAGCATAGCTGCAAGCATAATTAGAGATATTCATTACACATAATTACAAATAATTACAGAGCATTAGAAGGATATGATTCTCACCAATCACACATGCCATTGAAGGCACAATGCATCAACATACAAAATGGTGCACATAAGCACAAAGAGAAAACACAAAAGCGCTGTGCGAGTAAGCACATAAGAAAAGAACAGAGCATAGCATCATTAGCAACAGAGCGATTCTCCTCATAATTGCTTCATAATCATTGTATACTCTCGTCCACATAATTACATTTATCAAACATCTTTGACTGTTACCAATACCTTCCTTACCATCATTTATCCATAAACAATAGTGCATTTTAAAGACCACCATGACATATTGTGTATTGCCTTACTCATCATCCTCCAGAATGTCCTTTTTTTTTTTACTGCTTAACTGGCCCACAAAATGCTTATGTCAACTCAAAATCTTCTTCACTCGCTCCGAAGTTCGTAAGTTATGCAATTAGTAATACAGAAGAGAAATCTGATATTTTCTGAAACATAATAACTTAATTAGATTACTCAATCAAAAATTTCCATTAATTTTATTTGTCTTGCACAGCCACAGAGTTCGTTACATGTAAATTGCAAGATAGTCATAGTTTTGTATGACAATATCCCAGCGTAGCACAGAGCATAAGTATTCAGAGTTAGGGAAAAGTAACAGTGAGAAAAAGATGTAGATAGAGCGCACTAAGGAAAAGCGGAAGAATAGTGACACTCAGCTCGAGAACGGGGCACCAATCGCCACTTGGTGTGTCCAAAACAGATTAATGGACTCTCTACCCCATTTTTATGCCTTGAAAATTTTAATATTGGAAATGTGGTGTATGCCTTTCGACTTGTGCGTCTTTAAAGTTTCTACCTCAACGACGTTGTCGTGGATGATACGTTTGATTCGATACGGACCATTGTACAGTAAGAAGAATTTGTGAATCATAGATCTTCCCTTGTGGGATAAGTGGTGGGATCTAATTAATACCTTTTGTCCTACATAGAGTTGTTTGGCGTAACAATTACGTTCAGAGCGTTTCCTTTTTTCAGCTGCTTTCTTAATGTTTTTAAGCGCCAATTCAATGATCTCATGATGACGTAGTCTTCTGTGTTTAGGAAAAGGTATCAATTCCTTGATACGGTCGGGAGGTTGCTTGTTTTTCAGAACCAGAATTGGTGAAAGACCTGTAGAATCATTAGGAAGTTCATTGATAATATTTTGAAATGACAGAAGATATCTATCCCATGTGTTATGTCGTCGGTAGCAATACAGCCTACAAAGTTTTCCAAGCTCTTTCATCACTCGTTCACAAGGGTTAGAGGCAGCATGATAAAGTTATATGAACACAGGTTTGATGTTTCTGCGCCGCAACATCCTTGCCCAATCATGAGAACGGAATTGAGGTCCGTTATCGGAGATGACTTTATCTATATGGCCAACATCTTTCAGGAAGTTTTTGACAAAGGCGTTAGTTACTGTCTTCGCCGTGGCACGGCGGAGCGGAGTAAAAGATACAAATTTTGATGTGAGCTCAATAGCAACGAAGACAAAAGAGAAACCATTGTTAGTTCTCGGAAGAGGTCCAAAAAGGTCAACGGCTGCTAACTGCTTTAATTTTGAAGGTATAATCGGAAAAAGTGGAGCAGAATGCGATATGGTCGGCGGCTTTGCTTTCTGACACAATTTGCATCGAGATAACACATTGCGTATACGTTTCTCCATGTTGATGAAATAACAAGAGTCGCGTAATTTCGCGAAGCACTTCTTGGCACCATAGTGTCCGTAACTGAGATGAATATACCAAATCAATTTGTTCACGGATTCCTCCGGAACACACACTAACCAAAATTGACTGTCAGGGGCTTTACGTTTGAAGAGAATGTTATTATGGATAATGTAAAATTGTCTGATGGAAACATTATATTTATCGTGCCATTTTATTTTAATATCTCGCCAGATTGGATCTTTATCTTGTTCTTTAGCAATGTCAGAAAATGTGGCAGATATATAATTTTCGAAAGCAATTTGCTGCATATAGAGGATAGTAAAGTTATTTTCTAAGTATGCCTCTTCTGTCGCCTTGATGAGCCCAACAGGCGAACGAGATAGCGAGTCTGCAACGACGTTTTGTTCACCAGGAATGTAAATTACAGAGAAATCGAATTCTTGAAGGAACAGAGCCCATCGTCTAAGTCTATCATGGTTAAGTTTTGCCGACATGAGGAATTGAAGTGCACGGTGATCCGTGTAAACTTTAGTGTGTCTGCCAAACAAGAAATACGGAATTTTTCGAATGCCCAAACTACTGCCAAAGCTTCAAGCTCAGTGACGGAATAGTTCCGCTCTGACTTGGATAATATGCGACTAGCAAATGCAATGGTTCTCTGTGTGGCAATGCCATTTTCTTCATCCTCTTGAAAAACGTGAACGCCAAGTCCGAATTTTGAACTATCGGTAGAAATGCAAAAGATCTTAGACAAATCTGGGTGGTGCAGAATAGGTGCGTGAAGGAGTGCATCTTTTAAGCAAAGAAATTCTCTTTGGGCAGCTTCATCCCAGAACCAAACAGTATTCTTTCCAGTTAATTCATATAATCTGGGAGTAGTTAGGTCTTTCAAATTTATAAAACGCCGATAGAAATTAATTAAACCCAAGAAAGCTCTTAATTGGCGTTTAGTGGTGGGAACAGGCATTTTCATTATCGCCTCTAACTTTTCGGGGTCGGGCTGGATCCCATCTTTAGAAATAATGTGCCCTAAAAATTTAATCTGAGAACGACCAAACTGTGACTTCTCTAAGTTGACAGTAATCCCGGATTGAGCAAACACTTCAAGTAAAGATGCCAAAGTACTGTTATGTTTTTCCCAGGAAGATTCTGCAATTAAAATATCATCAACGTAAATTGTGATTTGTTGTTTTAAGTGCTCAGGAAGTGTGGCATTCATCGCACGGATGAAAGCAGATGAGGAGATGTTCAGTCCGAAAGGCAATTTACGGAACTGATAACAGTTTCCGAAGCAGAGAAACGCGGTGTACTTCCTACAGTTGGGGTGCAGTTTCACTTGCCAAAAACTAGACCTAAGATCTAATGAGGATAAAACTTTGACACCATAGAATTTTTGTAACAATTCTTCCAGGGTTTGTGGTTGGTCGGTTTCAGGTAAAATGATAGTGTTAATTTGTCTGGAATCAAGCACTAATCGAATTGACTTATCTCTTTTTTCAACAATATGTAGGGGACTGTTATATGAGCTAACTGCAGGTTCAATTACACCTTGATTGAGCATGGACTGAATTTCAGCCTTAACTCTTTCCCTGTATACTATGGGAATGGGATATGGAGGTACAAAAAATTTATTATGTTCTTTGATCTTAAATTCATAGAGAAAATTTTTTATGGTACCAGGACTGTTCGCGAATACACGGGAATAACGCCGCAAGATAAGGAACAATTCTTCCTTATCACGTTCTGAGGCATCTTCAACTTCTACTAATTTGTTCTTAATGATATCAGAAATCAAGTCAATTTGTTCAGTCTCGAAATGTTTATCTGTTATCATCCAGTTTGACATCCTGCGTCACATTAGAAGTAGATAAAAATTTTAAACAACTGGCACCTTCTTCATATCTGGTAATCCAGTCTTCGAATTTAATTTGAATGGCATTTTCCTGAACAAAAGCAGTGGCACAAGCCGTATTGAAATCTAAAACAACCTTGTACTTGGATAGGAAGTCCACACCTAATATTATCTGTGTAGTTAAACGGGGGACAATCAATAGGTTGGTGGAAAAGATATGACCTTGACATAAAAATTCTACGTATGTCGAATTTCGACAGGTTTGCTAGAAATGACGCCACGAATTTTAGTGCAATGCAAAGGCAGAATGGGACCATTAAGCAAGTTCTGATATTTCTTGAAAGTCACCTCACTAATTACTGACACAGGGCTACCAGAATCTAAGACAGCAGAAAGATTGATTTTACCAATTTTGACAGATACAATTGGGTGAACTGGAATATCGAGACATTCTACCTTCTCTTCTAATAGTGCCTCTTTTATGTCATCTAACTGTACAAATTTTACGTCTTGTTCGGTGGAAGGTTCATAAGAAATTTCTTTGTTGAGACAAGTGTTACCAAGATTAATGAGGCTTTCACAAGATAAATGCTTTTCAAATCTTGATTGTTCATCAACTTCGCATTCACTATCATCGTCATTAGAAGACATGTAATTATGTATCCAGTCAGCGACAGAGGTGTGCTGCAAATCTAATTGTTCGAAGTCAGTTTTTGCTGTTCCAAGGTTACTGTTAGTTGCATTATTGTGTGGCAGTACCGTATCCTGCATTTCAAAGTACATGACCGGTCTGTCATATGCAATTGTTGGTTGATACTGTAAGAATTTTATTTCGTATATGGTGTCTTCCTCAGAGTCTGAAGACGAAGCTTCTGTCTCCCACTCTGAATTGTCGTCATTATATTGCTGATCGACATTTATCTCGTTTAACCGTTGGGCAGTATAATGTTTATTCGATGCCTTTTCATTTGTTTCGTTAAATCTGATAGTACAATTTTTGTTACTGTCATTACTTTCAGGAGTAACGGCTTTAGGTATTGACACAATTTGTGTCGGTTTTGCCTTATCACTTACTGAGGTGCTACCAGCATCAGTATTGTGCACTTCCGCACAAACTACTATTCTGTTTTGTTCGGGAGGTTGTTCATTGTAACCTTCCTCTCTGTGAGGACGTTCACAATGAACAAGTTTCAGCGTACAGTTAGGATCACATAAATCCTGTACGGCCGAATTATTTGCCGTCGAGTCCGCTAGTCATACCTGACGCGGCCCTTTTTTTGACGAATTGTAGCGTGGATTAGCAGGTCTGATTTCAATGTTTTGCTCTTGTCTTTCTGGGGTACGCGATCTGCTTAGGCCCCGATTCGTGTTTTCGTGTCGCGGAAGGCGATCACGAGAATTATCGCGTGTGCCCTCCCGACTACGCTTCTCAGCGTTACTATTGTTATTTTCAGTCTCGCGATCACTATCAGTATTGCGTCTTTCACGCCAATTAGTATCATTCGAAGTATTGCTGTTATGATAGTAATTATTGTGGCGTCCTCCGCGACCAAGGCCACCACCTCGGTAACGGCCACGAAAACTTCCACGGTTATTCTCACGATCTTGACAATCACTGTTCTCATTGTCGCGACTTTGTTTGTAAGATTCATTAGTGAAAGAATTATTTTTTGGTTTATCGTCGTGCTCTGAATAACGTTTAGTACGCGGCGGGCTTTGTTGCGACCGGCGATCATATCTGTTTCTATCAAAATATCGACTGCGCGAGGAATTTTCCTCGACTTCTTCCTCTAAGTCTTGTAAGAGGTTTCTAAAGGCTTCAATATCATTCTTGCATCGTGCCGCAATGGCAATTTGACGCAAGTGTAGAGGCAATTTGTTCAAACAAATTCTAATTAATTCGGCAGGGCAGTAAGGTGCCGATAAAAATTGATTTTTGTATACCAAATGTTGGAAATATTCCACCGGGCTCGAGAAATTTGATCGCTCAAAAGTTTTGAACGTCGCAATACTGTTTTTAACGCGGTCTTGTGCCGCTTCCGACCAGTATGCGGATAGAAATGAGCGTCGGAACTGATTCTCGCTATAGCACTCTTGTGCAATAGCTCTCATTCTGGTGGCTGGCTCGCCTTCCAGATAACCACATATAAATTCTAATCTGTGCTCAAGTGGCCAATTCGGGGGAAGACAATAATCGAATTGCTGCAACCACTCTTTAGGGTGCAAGTCATTCGGAGAGTTTTTGAATGTCTTGAATTTACGTACAGTCAGGAAATGCTTGTAGTCAAACGCTTCCCTTCGCCTGTGCGGAGTAAGTGAGCGTAAACTACGCATCGCGCCTTCATTGTTGTTACTATGAGGTACACTTCGTTCACGTACCAAGCGACCTACTTGAGTCGAATCATCATTGTCATTTTCGTTCAAATTTTCTTCTACGTCTTCGTATGCATTTCCATAAGTGTGGTCAAATTTCCTCTCTATTCGCGCCACGCGATCATCTAATTTCCTGACCTCAGCCTTGTATTGCTGATTAATGGTCATTTGACCTTGTTTGAAACGGTCAAGGGCGAGATATTCATTAGTTTCATTAAAGGGGGTAGGATGCGTTACATCAGAACTTTTGTCACTGTTATCACTGATTTGGGTAATTTTAACAGTAATATCCTCAAACTGTTTATTAATTTTATTGATCTGTTCCGTCGTGACTGACTGGAAGTTCTGCAACTTTTCATCAAATAGATTACTCTGTTGCTTCAATTGAGCGAGTTCAGTAGTTTCCATATTTTCGACTCGTGACGCAAAGCTTTCCATATTTTCCACTCGTGACGCTAGGCTTTCCATATTTTCCACTCGTGACGCAAGGCTTTCCACTACCGGGATAATCTCGTCGCGAATATCTTGTCTTATTTGCTGAGATTCACGTTTGAAAGTATTGAGCAGTTGTTCCCTGAACCGATTGTTGTCCTCATTTATTTTATTAAAACTACTTTGAATACTCACAAACCTCGAATCGCACGTCTGTTCTATTTTCTCAAGTTTTTCACCTAATTTCTGAGATTCCTGAGATTGTAATTGACTATTCTCATTTAATTTAGAAAGCTGTGACAATAAAATTTGCATGAAATCATTTGGTAATACGTTTTCCATAGCCGTCGCACAAGTATTTTTTGTAGCAGAGCTAGGCGGAACCGATGCATTATTTTCCGCAACCATGTTACAAGAATTGGAATTCTGTATTGTCGAATCCTGTACTGTATCATTATCCATATTGTCTATTCCTGAACTAATCTGTTCCGCATTTTCGGACACGGTATTTACTGTCGTATTTGTATCAGTGTAGTGAGAAGACTCTTGTAAAAATTCAGCTTCTCTCCTTGCATCATTCGAGGTCTCATTTTCGGAAGCAGATTTAGCATCAGCGCGGACTCTCCTATTCTTCGACATTGTTAACAGAATTTTGCAGTAAAGTGAATAATAATATTTATTTTCACCTACTGCATATTTTTTGAAAATCACACACAGTAATTATGAGAGAACAATAGGCTGAATCGGGCTAGTGCAACATACAATCACAATCGAGATTACGCGAACCGTTAATTATCACACGAGTTCCGCGATACTGGAACTTTCATCACAACAAACATCAGACAATATAAAAGAGAGACTTGTTCAGTAGTAAAGCAATTATTTGTATATTCAATTAATCTACTATAAACAATGCTACACACTATCAAGAATGGTAAGTAACAAACTACAGAAACAATTACTATGCTACTGTTGCTATAACAAATGATGGTGCTACAAAAATTAAATTAAGAGCCACAAGATAAGTTGGTTAGTGGAAAATACAAACTAACTTAAATAAGGCTACGTATCTAACTACGTCACGATCCTGTTTGTGAACTATCCTGGCAGAAAGGGCGCCAGATAAAAGCTGTACGTGTGTTGTGTGGATGTTTAACCTATCGTTAGATCAGACAACAAATTGTTCCTTGACACAGCAATTTAGTTTAATTATGGCCCTGATACTGATGTATATGCTATTAAGTGAGAAACAGTGCATGAAACTGATTATGTGCGCAACGGATATTTTTAACAAAACAACTGTGACATGTAGCCTTTTGAAACAGACACTGACTATACTCAAAAGTTTTGACTGCGAGAAAGATATTAAAAAAAAACACAAATCACTTTCTTAATGCTTGACTGTGAGAATTTTATGCAGATCAGTTTCTAATTATTGAAATTTAGTATCAATTTAGTATCATAGTCAATTAACTATCATTTACTATGGCACCAATAATGAAATCCGTTCAACAATATTATTCACATCAATACTGCACTTTAAATCCACTAATAATTAATTATCAAATGAAGGAAGTAGGTTAATTTTCTAACTACGTAAAATGAAACATGAAAGAAAGTTTAAGCTACTTATTATTAATAATCAGCATTACATTACCTACATAATACAACTTCTGACTTGCTGGCAAAGCAGCCTCTGCTCTACATCGGAGCCATACACACAACCCAACCGCTCTCTAAGCGAGCTGAACCACTAGTAGTACTCTCTCTCAGTGCGGGCTACAATGCTATGCAATACATGATCTTTGCCAAAGATGAAACTTCATAAAGGACACATATCGATACATACAGTAGAAGCGATATTATACATTTTCTTGCAAGCAAGTTACTCGATACAAAACAGGAGGTACAATATTGGACATTTTCTTACAAAATAATTTTTTATGGACACGTTTCAAGATCTCTAGAGGATATTCTTCAGACATCCATGTCTGAAGGACTGGACACTGCGGCGGCTACAGGTGTTAATGTATACATAAGAAATGTGTTCGCTGTTGAGAATATGGATCAGCATCAGCCGTATCATTTAATGGTGACATATGAAAGTTTTGGGACGCAAACCTGTATTTCCCGTTTCCGCGAGCGGTCCCGTTACCATTAAAAAACCGCAAAGACCTCGCAAAACTACCCAAACTTCCACTTACCATACACTGCCTACTGCCCATGTGTTCTCGTACGTTCTATGATGTAATTCCTGCACAAAGAGCGACATTTTTCAATTTTTGCTGTTAATGATTTAAATACGATATGCGGAGATCATGTTTATCGTAGACACTGAACTTAATGTCCTTCAGACATGTATGAATTTACTGTGCGGGTGTTAAACTGAAAACTAAACGTCCCACACAGGCATAGAGAGATAACGGGTACCGACCGGCTACCGTGTCATCCTTAACCCGTTGTGTCGATTTTAAAGACCGGAGAAGCTACTTCTCAGTCAAGTAGCACCTCATTTGGCCTAAAAAGGCTGACTGCGAACGGCTTGCCGACAGCGCTGGGAGTAAGCTGTGTGCGGCATAGGGAAGTTTGCGGTGTTCCGCGCGGCTTGCGCGGTAGCGTAATGGTAACGCAACCGTCCGCGAAAAGCGAGAAATACAAGATACCAGATTTTCATATAATATGCAACTGATTGCGGCGAACTCATTTCTTGTACCGTGTGTCAAAAAGTGACTGTAACTGGAAGGCCAGCGTAATGTTCTATTTAATTAAATGAACGAAGGCAACTTGTCTGTTCCTCAGTGGCTAGTCTTTCTGCTCCACCACACCATAGAAAGCACTCCAGAAGCCAACCAAACATTATTCTGTTGTATATTCCTTCTAGTAACAGTCGACTCTTATATTACAAGCAGATATCACATTAATATCGTTACAGTACGGTACGTAAATGTACTCCGTGTACCTACTCCTTTTAATACGTGACTTCACTTCACCGAACCTATATCATGTTTCAGTAGAAAGCATCTACCAAGAGCAAGGTCTTCACACGAGCAGTTCTCGACATCCTCTTGTGAAAATATTTATTGAAAGTAGTCCATCAACTTTGTTCCCCTTGTCAAAGTAGCGTAACAACTTTGATCTGACGTATAATCAAGCTCCTCGGAGTTTGAGCTCTCACGAAAAGAGGTAGACGTAAAGACGTATGATGAATTGACTGAGGTGTCTAGGTCTCCTCCAGCGATTCCCATTTGAGTTCCCGGAGCATTTCTGCGACACTAGCGCATTGGTCGAACCTACCAGTAACGAACCTAGCTGCTCGCCTCTGAATTGCTTCCATGTTTTCCTTTAAACTAATCTGCTGCGGGTCCCAAATACTTGAGCAATACTGAAGACGTGATTATACAAGCTTTTTATACGCGGTCTGCTTTACAGATGAAGTACACTCTCCAAAATTCCCCCAAATAAACCGGCTATACACCTTATAACTGTCCTTACATGTTCGTTAAATTTCATATCGCTTGGCAATGTTATGCCTAGATATTTCAACGACGCGACTGCATCAAGAAGCTCACTACTAATGCTGTATTAGAAAATTGTGCGATTGATTGTCCTACTCATGTGCATCACCTTACATTTTTCTACATTTACAGCTAGCTGCCATTCTTCACACCAACTATAATTCACCCTGTATGCTATTACAGTCAGTTAAAGACGACACTCTCCCACACACCACAGCATAATCAGCAAACTGCCGCAAATTACAAGTTACTCTGTCCATCAGAACATATATATTGATAGAAAATAAAAGAGATCCTATCACAACCACCTGGGACACGCCTGACGATACACTCGTCTCTGATGAACACTCGCCGTCGAGAAAAATGTACTGCGTTCTTTGACTTGAAAAGTCTTCCAGCCAAAGCCATGTGACTGCTGAACGTGACGTCAGAGCTGACCGCCTCCATCACTGGGATTCATGTGCAGTGGATCATCACCTGCCTCCAGCTGCCTAGCAAGGATTCATTGCTTCAATACCAAGACGCTTCACCGTTTTTATTCGTATCAAAGGTGGACATTATTTTTGAAAACACTTCGAGAGACAAAGCGGTTTTGTTGAATTATTAAAACGAATTTTGATCCAGTGTAGATAGTATTTATTTATTACCAGTTTTGGACATTTTTATAAATTCATAATGTTCATCTTCAGACCAATCATTGCATTTCCAGCCTAGCCTGCTGCAGATGTCATGAGGAGGTCTAAAACGGTTATTAAAGGAAAAAAAAAAAGTGATCTCGATTGGTTTTAAATTCAAGGTGGGCATACCAACTATCAGGAAGTATGTATGTATGTCCAGGGTTAATTTCACCTGAGGTTGGTGTGCACATTGCTTGCCCGAGAATCATCAATGCGGGATTTATGATCAGCTAGCAGCAGAAGGTAGTAAAGGCAAAACCACATTTTTACAATCCCTGCAGAACAAGCTGCCTTCTACGACAGTCATGTTCGGTTGGATATTAATAATAATTATTTCGTGTGGCTCATTTGCCTGGTGCAGGTCCACTTGAAGGACGCCACTTCGGCGACTTGTATGTCCTTAGTGTACCCCAGTTACCCCAGAAACTGGACCTACAGCTTAACGTGGAATCCGAACCAGTTATCGTTTCTGGCGACTCCTCACATCGTTGAGAAGTGATGGATGGGTTAAAAAACAGACTGAAAAATCGAAGGCCCGAACGCGTTTCTACTGCTAACAACTAAACAGGAACAAGATTGTAAGATTATGTCAATAAATTATATAGCATTAGATCACTTAAATAAATTCGGAGCCTTCATCTATTAAGGCTCGAACTCATTGCATCTCGGTATATCAAATACCTGTCCAAAACGTAACAAACAGCAGTCGGTATTTAGACAGACTTAACTGGTTCATAAGCTAAATGGAACTATCACTTTAAATTTTACCACGTCTTTTTTATTAGGCAGCCTTTGCTTCCCTTTGATATCTCAAAGCAACAGTTCGTACCCAATTCCACGCTGCTCCATTCCACACAGACAGAATTTTCACGTCATATATTCATCAACTGCACAGCACACGTACTTCAGTCTTCGACGCCTGGTACACTGAGAAGGTTGAAGTACGCACCAAATGCCGAACGACCGCGCACTAGCCAAAATCGAAATGCACGGCAACCCGAGTTACCACCCCCGTTCACCGGCTGACGTGGTGTATGTCCAAGACATCCTTGTGCCACAGCAATTCTGTCCGTCTCGGAGAGAGAGAGAAATGTTCAAATGTTTGTAAAGCTTATGGGACTTAACTACTGGGTCATCAGTCCCAAAACTTACAAACTACTTATGAACTATTTACGAACTAGGACGGCACAAATATCCATGCCCGAGGGGGATTCGAACCCCCGACCTTAGTGGCCGTGCAGACCGTGACTGAAGCGCCTCAGTCTCCTCGGCCACCGCGGCCGGCAGAGAGAGAGAGAGAGAGAGAGAGAGAGAGAGAGAGAGAGAGAGAGCGAGAGAGAGAATATATGAAAGGTCATCTAATCGTGACAATAATCATGAGAATATTAAATATAGGCCCTCTTTGTACGCATTAGGTGCCATATTTAACCACCCAATCCATTATCATCAACAACTAGCAGTTAGCAGTTTAATACTTACCTATTTCTAAACTGAAAATAGTTCGGATTAATAATCATGAAGTCATTTAAGTTATTTTGCCTACTCATAAGAGACCCGGACAGGAAGTACAAACTATCTCTAACAGAAAAATGAACGCACTTATGGTGGAGAAAAATGCTTTTCTCAAAAGAACACTACAGCTACCGTAGCATTTCTCTACTAGAGGAAAATTCTAGTATGCAGAGGTTTACACATATTCTGTCCATGTGCATATCGTGCGGTATTGGTATTAATATATGTTATCTAAAGTGTTGCTGTATTTTGGCGAATGTATAGGAGCACTGCGTGGCGGTCATTCATAACGTTCTAAATACGGTGCAGTCAGCCTGGAAAAAATTGAATTTTATGCGTTACGTAATATCTCTGTTGTGTTGAGATTGAGGTGTCGAAAATTACCCTCTCTCTTTAAGGAATTCAATGAAGGTTTCTAAATATGTTAAACAGCTTAATTCAAATGGTTTTGTTTTTCAATAAAGACATGTATTTCTGCTAATCACAAATTGTTGTTGTAGTCTTCAGTTCGGAGACTAGTTCGATGCAGCTCTCCACAATACCCTATCCTGAGCAAGCCTCTTCAACTCCACATAAGAACGGCAACCTACATCTGTCTGAATCTGCTTACTGTATCCATCTCTTAGTCTTCCTCTGCGGTTTTTACCCCACACACTTCCCTCCAACGCTAAATTCGCAATTCCTTGATGTCTAAGAATGTGTCCTACTGTAAGATTACCGCCCAATAGAAATACTGGTAATTAATAGCATTTGATAATTAAACAGTATGAAGTTCACTGCAAACATTGACCATGCCAATGCACTAAATGTTACACAATTTTAATCTTATTAATTATGGTATGTACACAGTTGGGTGACAACATTTATAGTTAGGCCATAGGTAGAAATTCTCCACGTTGAGATTTGATGTGTGTTTGTAACGGGAGGCCAGCGAGCAGGCCGACGTTGGTGGCTTGTTCCAGCTTAGGATTTTCCAGTTCGTTTCCGGTGAGGGGAGAGAGGGACAATGGCGAGTGCCAGGCACAGTGCAGTGCACAGCGTGAAATAAAATATTCTAATACTACTGGCATTTGAAGTAATACGATGCAGTTAGGAACCTTTAAGGCCCTCATTACAAAATAGCCTGTTGATAAATAAACAATACATTAGCTGATATAGTCACATCTGGCGTAATATGTTTAATTGACAATGAAAAGTAATAAATTACCAACGAAGACAAGACAGTTACACAACTAGCATGGCAATGTTTGTTTATAAAAATAATATATTAACTATTTCTCATTTTATTTTCAATTAATCTTGTATATTTTATCTTGAAGTATTCAGTTAAATCACTTATCTGTGACATAAGAAATTGCACGATTATGATAAATAGTACAAAGGATGTTTATACCAATATAAAAACCTAAGAAGAAATTTATTTAATTTGTAGTGTAATTATTTTTATTTTAAGTAAAGTTTTAGAAATGTATTGGCTGAGCGCTGTATGTTGGCAAATCGGGTAGAACAGCTCACATGGGGAAGTTGATGACGTAGGGGAAAAAACCCCGGCAGTTGAGCTTTTGGCACGCACGCGTTGGCAGGAAGTGACGACTTGGGAGCACGTGGGGAGCTGGCTGGGCGGCGGCGCTCTGCATTTCAGTCGGCATGTGTATCTCCAGGTGGAGACTTTAGATTTTTTGGTGTGGCAATTGCCAAGTGTGGTTGCTCATCGTAGACTGCACCAAGTTGTATCGAGTGCTACTGTGCGTTGTGAATATTTAGCCGGTGGAACAAGGTGTGCATCGCACCAAAAGTGACTGTGGTTTGTTAATGTAACACGTGTCGTCGTTTAGGCATGAACATGAACGGTGTTTGAGACAGGCACATGGTTCTAATATTGTGAAATAAACAACATAAAGTGAACTTTCACGTGTTTTCAAAAATAGTAGTTAGTAGTTAGCACCCTTTTCTCTCATGAACTTGATTTTATTATGAATTTGTTTTGTTAATCATATTCAGGGAAGGAAAGCTGCGAACGTGTGATATCATTCCCTAGAAAACGAGTCAAACAGTCGCAGTCACAGTTCCAGTGTTTTTGCATGTTTAGGAATTTGGTTCTCAGCTGGTGGTTGTGAGTTTTAAAAATTAAACTTTCTCTATTTTAAACTCTCACCCCGACCTTTACTCTCGCACTACCAATCGATCCCTTCTTTTAGTCAAGGTACGCCAGAAATTCTTTATCTCCCCAATTCTGTCAGTACCTCCTCATTAGTTACGTGATCCACCCAGCATACTTCTGTAGCACCACATTTCAAAAGCCTCTATCCTCTTCCTCTCTGCACTGTTTATCGTCCATGTTTCACTCCCATACAAGGCAACACTCCACACAAATGCCTTGGGAAAGGACTACCTTAGGTTTAAATCAATATTCGTTGTTAACAAATTTCTCTTTTTCAAGAATGCTTTTCTTCCGATTGCAGAATCTGCATTTTATATTCTCTGTACTGAGACCATCATTTGTTATTTTACTGCCCAAGTAACAAAATTCATCTACTTCCTTTATTGTTTCGTTACCTAATCTAATTCCTTCTGCATCACCTGATGTTCTTAGACTGCACTCTTGTTAATGTTCATCTTATATGCACCTTTCAGCACACTGTCCATTTCCGTTCAATTGCTCTTCCAGGTCCTTTGCTGTCTCTGACAGAAATGCTATGTTGTCGGCAAAACGCAATGTTTTTAATTCTTCACCCTGAAATTTTATTACTTCTCCAAATTTCTCCTTGATTTCCTTTATAGCTTGCTCAATGTACAAATTGAATAAAATTGGAGAAAGTGTACAGCCCTGTCTTACTCCCTTCCCAACCACTGCATCCCTTTCATGCCCTTCAACTCTGATAACCGCTGTCTGGTTTTTGTACAAGTTGTAAATAACCTTACGATCCATATATTTTACTCCTACTTGCTTCAGAACTTGAGTTTATTCCAATCAACATTGTCAAAAGCTTTCTGCAAATCTATAAAAGCTAGATATGAATTTTTGCTTTTTCTTAATCGATCTCCAAGGATAAACCGTAAAGTGAGGATTGCCTCCCAAGTTCCTACATTTTTCCTGAAATAAACTGATCTTCACCTAGGTCGGCTTCTACCAGCTTTTCCATCCTCCTGTAAATAATTCGTGTTAATATTTTGCAACCATGACTTATTAAACTTATGATTCTGTAGTTTTCACACCTGTCTGCGGCTGTTTTCTTTGGAACGGGGATTATAAGATTTTTCTTAAAGTCTGAGGGATCTTCGCCTGTCTCATAGATTTTACACACCAGGTGAAACAGTTTTGCCCTGCCTGGTTCTCCCAGACACTTCAGTAGCTCTGAGGGAATGCCATCTACGCAAGGGGCCTTGTTTCGACACATGAATACTGCGAAAAGTGCTTATTTCATTAAAGAACAAAGTTATTGCTTTGGCCAATGAAAAAAATGTAGAAAATATATATTAGTGCTAAAATCCCGATTATAAAAGTACTCTACGACATTGCCATCTACACTTAGTCGTCTCACTGTGTTGCAGAAATTGCCTTCATTTCCGCCTTGCAGCGTTTGACATATAGCCGTCTCACTCCCACACCTGCTGCAGGCATTGAAGTGGTGGGGGAAGTAGTGCGACCGTCAAAACGCCTCGCGTCCGAAGTGCGCTAGCATCTTTACAGTGGGACTAGGGGAAAATGCATATAAAACCAACAATTTTATGTTATTTCTTTATTTCTGTTAAAAAAAAAATATTTGTAAGAATGAAAGTCTATAGACCTTACATAAAGTTATTTTCAGAAACGCATGTTTATTATACTAGTCTATTTAAGAAACATATGTCTTTCAGAAAAAGCCTACTATATTTATGCTGACTGTGGATGTAATAGAGTCAAATTTGGGCCATTAAATTGGTAAGTATTTCTTCGATTCGTGTTTTGGATATTTTCTAAAGCTTCGTGCAGTGATTCTGCCATACAAACACTAATCGTTACCTTAGGAGTAAATGGTTTGCTCGTTTTACTGTTCTTCGACCACATTACAGAGCTGCGCTTCTTCTGTTACTTCGTTTACGTCGGTCGTGACCGAGGGACAATCCAGCGCAGAGCAGTGCTGTGCGGTCTCATGCCTGTTCTAGATGGAGTAGATGTCACAGTATTGTTCTTTCATCAGTTGCACACCTATGAAGGAGAATGATGCATGGCCACAATGCGTCAACCAACCGTCCTATCATCAACTCTGTTACATATCAGGACACAATTTCTCTCTCAATAAGGCTCTGTTGCATTTAAAAGTGGGAAATCTAATTCAACGATAAACACTACTTCTCATTTTACGTAACACACTGATTTGAATAATCTGTAGTTTTCCATCTCATGCAATTTGGCAGTTGTCAGTAGTTCGTTGTAGAAATTGAGATGTGTTTAATGACATACTGAGAAACATATGTCCTGTAATCACCGATTTCGAGTTTCTCGACAAAATAAAGGAAATGTGACTTTTAAACACTTTAACTATGGTGTTCTACTATGGTACTATGGTGTTCATGGTATTCCGTTCCACCAATGTATACAAATTTGCGACTACGTGATATTTTTCTCTGTTCGACGCATCCTGTTTTTCGTTGACTTGTGTACTTGAATCCAGGTATTTATGTTATCATTGCAAGGGTTCTAGCTGTGAAGCCCTTAACGTAGGCGAGAGTAAATATCCCCCGACGGCTCACTCCTACAACCATCCCCCCCCCCAACCCCCAGCAAAGCCCGTTTCCACTCACACACGATAAACATTCCACTTTTTACACTCACTCACACATTACTACAACTCCCACGCTTCTTGGCTCATTTAATTAACCGTGTGGTCTCGATTCTTTTGAAATACAAAGGACCTGGCGAGCTGTCGTTTTTGAGTGTCCTCTTTGCCTGAAATCCCACCAGACTACACGTTGTTACGCGTGTATTTTTAAAACATTGTATTCACCGGCGTTGTATGTTTCTGGGTCCAATTACTTAATAAGATGTACGCTTCATGATGGAAATTAAAAGATTTTAAATACTTTCAATAAATAGGTAACTGAGAAGTAACAGTAATAAAAAAGAAGCACCAAGTCTGAATCTGTGTCTACACCTAAATTTATACTGCGAAAGCTACCCTAAGTTTTTCTGCACAGCTCGTAAGCAGTGCAGATGAACAACTGGCGGTAAGCATCCAAGTGACATCTCGAATCACTCGATGTAGTGATACATTAGTTGAGTCTTATAGCAACGTTATATTTCGCAATTTTGCCAGCTACCCACAATCGTGACATTTAATTTCTGTCTTGTAACATTTCTCTCTTGTATGAGCAGCTTACAGTTAGTTAACCACTAGAGTTTACTATGTGATGTTCAAACGAATCGAGGTGCTCTTCGGGATACTCTCTATTTCTTCTATAATTGCTGTCTAGTAAGAATCTGTAACTGATAACATACTAGAGTAATGCTGTAAGCGTTGTATTCCATCGATGAAAACCAACTTTTACCGCCAACAATATTGAGTAGCGTTTGTCGCTACATATTAAGGTGTATAGTTATACATTTCTTTATAACTTTCTACACGAGATGCAATTGTAGCTTATAGCCGAGTTTTGGAGATGTTCTGCTGTTGTGGTGTTCACCAGGAAGACATTATACTGAAAACGCCTCTTCATTTCAGCGTAGCTGCTGTAAATTTTGAACCACATCACTATACTGAATCTGTCACGTACTTACTACCCAATTAAGGCTTCTCTGAACAACACCTACATAAAACTACTCCGAACAATTCACCCAACCCTCCATTGTGCAAATCCCCATCTCTTTGTATGAAGGATGTGGAAGCACGACTATCTGATGATAATAAATCCAGCACCTTCAGATATCTTTTTATTTTCAGATTAATTAAGTAACGCATATATTTCGCGATCTTTAGGCATCTGAGAAGATGTGAAAATTAGTCAGTACACATATGGTTATCATGAAAACAGGTCAACACTCGAAACTGGTGCCCGTAAATTTGAAGAACTACACTATGTCTCTCATATCATAAGGTAGGGATTATTTTGTTTAAAGGATGCTATTACCTGTACAAGTTTAATTAGTCTCTCCAAATTTTTGCACGTCCATACTCTCCTCAGAATTCGGTCTCTTTCACACGCAAGGATTCTACATAATTACATCCGATTTTAATTCACAATCATCACCTTCGAACAATGTACACCATCCGTAAAGTAGATTGCAATAATCCCGTTGTTTTTCCTTTTGTTTCCAATCATAGTACCTTGGCGTCCGCCTAACGACAAAAGCAAGCAACCTTCATTTGTACACGTTTCACACCTTCTCCAAACAAAGCTTCAATCACTTCTGTCTTACGGAACTCTGCCCTGATATTTGTTCAAATGTTTAAATCTAAGGGACTTCACTGCTATGGTTATCAATTCCTAGGCTTACAAACTACTTTAAGTAACTGATACTAAGGAAGAGAAACATACACACATTCACACATGCTCGAAGGAGGACTCGAACCTCCGACGGAGAGCAGCAAGACTTCATAAAGCGCACGGTCATTCCCACACTGCGAAACATATTTTCTACAGTGTTATATAAAGACAAGATATTGTCCGTCATTATTTCCAAAAATATCCTTACTCTTGACTAATTTATTTCAATTTAGACACTATGCTATTAGAAACAGAAGATGTGGATATTGCAGCCTTTAAAGCAGCTATAGCAACGTTAAACACTCCTGTAAAGAAATAGCTGGTAAGAATTGGTGTGAATCATTCCTTGAGAAAACTAGAGGATCTCTCGTGCACAAAAGCAGCTGCTCAACGAAGAGAGAATGTAAAACTTTCTAACAGAAACAAGATGAGGCGATGGAATAGAAATGTGGATCCGTCAGGGGAAATACGTATTGCAGATGAAGATAAACGTGGATAGATGCAATACCAAACGTCTACCACCTGGTATCATGAATACTGTGTCTGTGCGAGAAGTCGTAAGCGGTTTGTCTGTGGACGCTACAGGTGATACAAGAACAGAATCATTTCATAACGGCTACATTCAATTAATGTGAACTTACTACCGTAAATATTATTGTTATTATCAGTTTGGAAAACATTGTTTCCTTTCTTGCAATAAGCAGCGAACTTATTATTTAATGATAAAAATAACAGTCCAGTTCGCAAATTATTTTTGCAATTTATTAATACAGGCGACCGGCAGTTGCCACACGCTCACCGCCTGAACATCTGTAGCGAGGTCTGAAGATGATCTAGAACTTAGATCGAAACCGGTCGCCTGTATTAATAAATTGCAAAAATAATTTGCGAACTGGACTGTTATTTTTATCGTTTTCATTATCATATTATCGTAAGAACGCCGCGCCGTAGTTGCATGGCGGCGCGCGGCGAAAGTACGTGGCGAGCACTTCAGACTTGTGCGACTTCACAACAACCTTTCGTCAATAGTATAAGTATACCCATAAAAGTCATAGTAAAAGCTTAAAACAAAAATTAATAGTTTTCTGGAAAATTATTATGTAAGTTAAAATTAGTCTTATCGCCCCGCTTACCCTAGCCCCACATGTGTTTAGATTTGGAGAAAGTCGATAGCGGTGACCTCTATGTACCCCAGAGCTAGAATGCGATCCACAAAGTACTCTTCCCCGCCATCACTCTCCTGCTTGGATGGGGTCCAGTTTCGTTCAGCATAAATCACATCTTGTGGGTCACTTTATGTTATGGGGATGAAATCATCTTCCTACACGTGTCGTTCAGTAGCCATCGTGCTATCAAAGAATATCACACCAATATCCAGTGACTGGACAATGCACACCATCAAGCCATGACATCCGCTAACAGTGAGGTGACGTACAGATCGCGGAATGCGGATTCTCCGTTCCTCAAATGCGTCAATTTTGTTTGTTGATCAACAAATCCAAAAGAAAGTGGGTTTCATCGCCAAACCAAACCATACTCACATCAAAGTCCAAATAGCAATTCCCGATATCCCTGGAGGACACCCGTGCAGATGGAACGTCCTAACGCAAACTGATAGGAAGTTATGACAGTTTTGCCGGCCGCGGTGGCCGAGGAGACTGAGGCGCTCCAGTCACGGTCTGCACGGCCACTACGGGCATGGATATTTGTGCCGTCCTTAGTCTTAGTTAGTTCATTAGTAGTTTGTAAGTTTAGGGACTGATGACCCCGTAGTTAAGTCCCATAGACTTTACAAACATTTGAACATTTCTGACAGTTTTATATGATATAGTTCAATAATTAATGAAATAAATCGCAATTTGCGATCACTTATGGCTTCACTGTACTAGGTTTAGATGTAATACCAATGTGCGGCGAATGAAAATTTGTGCCCGGCGGGGATTCGAACCCGGGATCTCCCGCTTACGAGGCAGACGAGTTGACGAGGACATAGTGACCAACCCGACTGCAGAGAAATCTTCCCTGCACGTCTCCCGCCACACCCAAATCTCCAATGGCCACACTGTCTCCAATTACCACAGCCTCTTAATTCTGTAATGCTCGCAGCCACAGTACTGTATTCCCGCATCAGGGAGAACAGACCATGAGGTATCGAGACACAATTAAGCGTTACAGCGTTCATTTTTAATGAAATAAAAGTGATCACAAATTGCGATTTATTTAATTAAAAATGAACGCTGTAACGTCGTCAAAAATATATTATTGTATACAAGCCGAGGCTGGGCTCCTGACGACAATTAATTGTGTCTCGATACCTCATGGTCTGTTCTCCCTGATGCGGGAACACAGTACTGTGGCTGCGAGCATTATAGAATTAAGAGGCTGGGGTAATTGGAGACAGTGTGGCGATTGGAGATTTGGGTGTGGCGGGAGACGTGCAGGGAAGAGTCCTCTGCAGTCGAGTTGGTCATTGTGTCCTCGGTGGCGGAGTGGTCAACGCGTCTGCCTAATAGCCGGGCGCCTTGGCTCAGCGCGCCCAGTCAGAGGGCTCAATTTTTATTCGCCGCACATTGGTATTACATCTAAACCAAGTACAGTGAAACAATAAGTGATCGCAAATTGCGATTTATTTCATTAATAATGAACGCTGTAACGTCGTCAAAAATATGTAAGTTCAATAATTGTCGGCCTGTACGTGTACTCTTCGGATTTTACTTGCAAAAGGAAAATAGAAGAAAGACAAAAGCCTTTATGTGAGGGTTTTGAAGCTTGAAATACCGGAAGTGAATACAAGCTATCTTATGGTACCGATGTTCCAATGTCGCAAGATAGAAAACCACTGTACCATAAATAACTACTAGATGTTGATTTTAAAATACAAAGACGAACTGTGGTGCCCACTCTAGCAGAACAACCAATCACATTGAATAACACTGAACTTAGTGGCCCGTTAGGTCTAACATTTTGTGGTGATTAACACATAAGATTCGACATATTTCATTTCCTACTTTATTAGCGGCTATAAAACATAACAAACATGAAAACGGAATGCAACGTAGTTATTTGCACAAGAGTATTTCCAATTTGATAGTGGTTTACCTCATTATTACGTAGTTTCTCCCTTACAAGAAGCTATTTATATAAAGAAAGTTTTCAGCACTTCTCACGATGAAGAAATACTGAAAGGGATATCTTCCTTGCTAGCACTACTGACTAGTCTTACATTACCTCAAGGGACTGAGTATGTGACAACGTAATCAATTTAACCGTGTTTTACGAGGTCATTGCTAGTTAATGGCTAGTGGTGTGAAGTGAACATAAACTTTTATGACACATCCCCCCATTTCTTTCAGATAACAGAAAGAATAAAAGTTCGTTAAACTCGCTCTTCTTCTGACGGCTGAACTTATCGTCCGTCGGTACTGTCCTCCCTTTCTTGTATCAATCCTACTAGACATAAATTTTCTGCTATCTACCTCTTCGCGCATCTTCCGCACGTCGTTAACATGAATGTGTCACTTTATTTCTCTTACTAAGTGGAAAAGGCCTGTTAATGATCTAATATCCCGTATATTGTTCTTACGAGCTGAATATCTCACTCACTTGGTACTGTACTTTATGACTCGTTACTAACAATCAGTAGCTAAGCACATTACGAGATATGCCGTTGTGACTTATGTAGCGGCTCTGTGAACATTTCATTGTCCACAACCACATTTGTACTGCGGTTAAGCTAACCATTTTCTTCTAATTTATGTACAGACCTATGTGTTTTTAAACAAACATTTGCCGCGAATAAAAGGCATGTTATGCAATATCAGTGAATTTCAATGTTGACTACTAATTTAATCGTAATATTAAATTTAAAGGAAACGGAACGTGATGTAAGAGGACTTTCCCATACTGTATCAAGACTCTACTTTCTTTGTCCGAAACTGGTATTCTTAGCCAACCAATAGCTTTCTAATTTTCTTTTCTATGGATGATCATTATACTCCTTTTAGTCTAAAGTTTATATGAAACAGCCATGAGAAAAGAAAAACAAAAACAATGAACATAAAAGTAAACGGAGTCCTCAATCACTACAGTAATAGATTGATGCAAGTTAATGAAAAATATGCTCACATACTTATAGTTTTTTTTTTTCAATAACTAAAAAAATATTTTAATTTAAAGGTTTAGTTTGAAAGACGACCGTCTAAAGTCTTCCTTTTTTTTATAAAATTTTAATTTATTTGATATCGCTAGATTAGAACTTTGTTAAAACTCGAACCCCACTCTTTTCGAGGCATGAGGAATAGCATTTTTATTTCATATCTTCAAATATTAGTTTCTGAAATGTTAGTTAATATTGCCAGGATTTTGATATTTTAATAATTTATTATTGTGGTTATGAATGTGGTAATAATTACGGCTTCTCCACTACGCCCTGTGAGAATGTGTACTTGTTTTACTTTTAAATGGAAGTTGTTTTTCCTAATGGCCATCTGACTGTAGGTAGTAGTAGCTCGCTTTGCATGGTTCTCTCTGGCTCAGAATCGATACTTAGTCGTTACCAACCCCTGCTGCTGATGTGGCCAAAGAGGTTTCTACACCCTGTGGTTACAAGTCAGTCGACGAGCCCTCCCCAGGGCGAGTCTTGCGATCTTCTCTCCCCACCACAGCTGTTTATTATTATTATTATTATTATTATTATTTTGTGTTTCCCAGTTTCCGGTAGCGTTCCCGCCTCCTGGCCGCTCGGTCTTTGTGCTGGGATCGTGGTGAGGTAAGGTTGGTTCTGCTCTTGTGTCATGGGGATGGTAGCGATTCGTTGTCTAGCATGTTTAACTTAGACTCTTGAACTTAGATTCATTTTTTGCAATATTCCTACCGATCGTACGCGGAAATGTGTTCTAATTTTTCAATCCAGAGATTTCCAACAGATGGTATATCCAAACCTTTTGTGATTATGTGACAGTGAACGAACTCGTATAAATTCTTTCTAGCTTTGGGGGGGGGGGTCGATTTCTAACAGTCGATATGTTCATTTTTGTACAGTGCATGTAAAATCTTTCTTATCGTTTCCTGCTGTGTGTGATATGTGTTCCACATGGTTGGTTCTTAGAACAAAGCCTTCAGCTTCCACTATTGTTTGTTCCATGCCCGTTAGGCAAGTAACCATGCTTGTATCCTTTTGATTTCCACTAACATTTCGCGATCTTCTCTCTCCGCCTATTTTATTTTTCCTGTTTCTTCTCCGAACTTGTAGTATGCACTCAGTCATTGTCAGTAATTCTCTCCGAGCCTTGTACAACCTCCTTCAATAGCTTGCTTATGAAATTCTATGTATTTCTAAGGGTTGCATTCCGTAGTTTTTATTCTCACTTTTCCGTTCTTGTAATTATTTCACTCTTCTTGTTTTTGAGACTGGACTTCATCCGTCTCTGTAATCGCCCCCTATCGCGTGTAGCTAAATTTCATTCGCTTCCTTATGTAATTATAAACATTTCTATTGGTTGCAAGCCGTAGCTTTTATTTTTATTTTTCCGACTTGTAATTATTTCACTTTTTCGGGTTTTGAGACTGGACTTCTTCCGTCTCTGTGAACGCTCCCAATCGCATGTTGCTGCATTGCAATAGCTTCCTTATGAAATTCTACGCTGTTCTAGTGGTTGCATGTCGTAGTTAATTTTCTTTATTTTTCGGAAATTGAAGTTACACCTATTTATCGGTTTTCGGAACCACGTGGGTCCGAACTCCGACTTCAGGGGTTTCAAGCTAATCACCTGAATTCACGTCACTTCTCATAAAACAAGTGCCTAGATAGTTTACTCTCAAATTGCAACTTGTGTAATGAATCCGATTTTTAACCACTTCATCTTCAGTGGAGTGCGATCATGTAACGTATCCGCGTGTCGCCGTTATCGTGTGTGCCCGCGGTCTAATCTAAACTTAACTTTGCTATACTCACGCACCATCTCAAATCAGGCACGACGGACCAGATCCATCTTCGCAGTTTTATTGTATATTGTGTTTTGTGCTACCTCCGACTTGCTGAATTTCGCCTACGATAGCGGCGCCTACTTCGGCCTCGTCTCAGCACGCTGATTTTGGTGAGTTTCGCTGTTGCATTGCGTGTGTGTGAGCGATTGAGTGTTGTTTGTAAATCTTCCCCCCAGTAGCGTTAAGTTCTGTGTAATTCATGTTAAATTCACTGCTGGGCATCGTCAGTATTAATTCCTGTAAATGGGATGCTTTTTATTGTATTAACAAAATTGGTTCCCCATTTTGCTTGCGATCAACCAGAATATACAAGTTAAGTTCAGTATAATTTTGACTTGCCTATAAATTGTAGTATTAGAGCGCCCTCCCCCTTTTATTTAATATTGTTTTTCACCAGTGCTGAGAACAAGCTCAGATGCAATTTTTTATGTTGAAGTTCCGCGTGCCATAAATGTTTTTCTTTAGCCACCTTTATGAAATAACTTAAATTGTGGTGGCTTGTTTATTAATGCATTTATGTAATTTCGTGTGAGATGCTACGTATATTGGCCACTGTGTCGTTAACTTCCTGTTATTAAAGTAATTTGAACCAGTTGAGTTCTCAATTTGGGCCAGGAAACAAAGTTTTTGCAGCAGGGAGTAGGCGGTAGTTCACACGGACCTTTTGCTAATTTTACCCCTAAAATTAAGCTTTTTTATAACAGTAAAGTCTTAAGTGGGTATCTCCTACCAGAATTAAGCTTTTATTTCGTACAGTGGTCCCCATTTAAGTTAAGACACAGAAGTTAATAGTGAAGAAAATAGAAAACAGTAGATCACCTGACATGCGTAAGTAAAGAAAAATAACTCCGAGGAGTTGATTAATTTTTTGTTTCAGTCAGTTAATTACAAGATAATACATTGTATGATGTTGAGTTTCTACAATTAAAAATGTTTTCAGAGAACGACAACAACTAACAGTGAACATCTGGTTTACTATAGTGAAGGAAAAATAATCAATTAGGTTGCTCCTTAATGATTACGTAAAGTAGACTGTGTAAATAACACACGCAAGGTATTAAAATTTGACTTCAGTGAAGGTTATCGGCAACCAATTGTGAAGAATGACATATTTATTGCCAAGGTCTAAGGGAGATTAATGAATCGAGTGACCTCATAAGATCTATCCATATTACGAAGGACATTTATTGAGAAACAAAAACATTTTATTAAGATACTGGAAAGGCAATTTCTGAGAAAATAAATCGATAACACACCAAGAAATAAAAAATTTAAAGATCTAATGGAAGTGCCGAAAACGTCAAGAAGAGTAAAATGAGCACAAAACTGGGGAAGTATGTTTACACTATGTGCAGTCTTAATACTTTCTGTATTCATTGGACATTAACTGAAACGGGGCACTACAAACGCTGCAGAAAAATCTTGACTTATTCTTCTTTCTCTTTCTATTTTATCTTGCGAGAATTTCAATCAAAGAATCAAGCATTAATGTTTAACAGACTCTGATATAGTTTGCAGGTGCTTTACATTTGACCCATAATCAGCGAATACACTTGAGGCACATTTATGTCCGTAACACTATAATTGCATGCGTAATAACCCCGAGAGCATCCTCTAACATTCCATTCAGCGATACTATTAGAAGATATTGGGTATCTCCTCCTTTTCAAGCTCTTTTTTGCACTGAAACAAATATTCAAAATTTAAATACCTTAAAAAGCCACAAACATAAAAACATAACAGAAACCTTACTTCCACTATTTATTGAATTTTGGAGCCAAATTAAAGTTTTGCATACTTGATTTTGAAAATAAAAATTGTCCAATAAATTGGTTACCGTATCTTGAACGCAGTTAAGATTCTGAAATATTCACACAGCAAGTTACATTTGTTATAGCGTAATTATTGTAGATATCCGATCTCAAAGTAGAAATAGTGGAAAGTACAGAAATGACTACATAAAGTTATTTTAACTGGACATCTTCCCTGAAGCAGTCCACAGTTCACTTTTTTTTTCATTGTTTGTGTTCCTGTAGTTATGTCCTAGTTCATGAACCACGGACAACGTGGCTAAGTAAGTGATCCTGACAGTTGGGATAACGTTGGACATCTCGTACATATTCTGAGCTGTGGCCACCTTTGTGCTGAGAGGGCAAGGACTAAAAAGCCATCGGTTAGTCCCAATGGGGCCCTGGCTAGGTAAGGCTAGCAACCTGCTTTCCAGGTGCTTCAATATGATGCTGGTAACAGAGCAAAAGTGCCTAAGACTTTTGGAGATTACGGAGTCCCCCCTCTAATTGGTTTTGTGAGGCCAATAGTGTAGAAACTTAGTTCCATATAAAAGTGTAGAAGTTTCAGGACAAGAAAACTAGGCAAGAATACGTAACAATAATTTCAAAAAGCTATTAGTTAATTGAATGTAGTCATTTACAGTCATTAGAAGATGAATGAACAAGGTACAGGTACACACTACTAGAAGTGGCTAGATAATGTCTTGGAACAGTATTGTGTATAGGAAGGACAGGAAGAAGCAGGCAGCTTGGTAGAATGACACAGTCAAGGCAGATTGTAGAAAGAAAAAGGAGGCATTTCAAAAATGGCTCCATACTAGAAAGCAGGGAGACAGAGAAAGTTATGTTGAAGAAAGAAGAAAAGCCCAACGGATAACTGCATAATCCAAGCAGAAAACGTATGAAAGAGTTTGGAAAAAAGCTTGAAACTATGGGTCAAGCTGCAGGAAAACCAATCTGGAGTGTAATTAACAATCTTCGAAAGGGACGGAAGAAGGAATTAACAAATGTTTTGGGCAGGTCAGGAAAGCGGCTTGTGAATCCTGTAGTTGCCCTGGGCAGATGGAGGGAATAGTTTCAGAAACTGTTCAATGTAGGTGAAACGTTCAATGATGTGTCTGATTTTGAGGTATAATGGGATAGTAAAGATGATAAAAACAGGATCACATTCGAGGAAGTGGAGAAAATGGCCAATAGATTGCAGTGCAATAAAGCGGTCGGGATGGAAGTAATTAAGCCGGAACTTGTCAAATACAGTAGAAGGTCAAATCTCAAATGGTTGCACAAAGTAATTGAAAAGGCATGGGAATCAGGACCGATTACGTCTGACTGGACAAGAGCGGTAATTTTCAAACATGCAAACAGAAAAGATTGTAGCAACAATCGAGGTATCTATTAAACCAGCGTTCTGTGGAAAATATTCTCAAGTATTTTTGAAAGGACAGTGCGAATATTAGTTGAAAAGTTGGAGAAAAATCAGTGTGGGATTAATCCTCTTTGAGGCTGTCAGGACCAGATCTTTATCTTTCTTTATCATGTGGCAGATAATGGAGAAGTGTAACTTCCTGGCAGATTAAAATTGTGTGCCGGAACCGGGACTCGAACCTGGGACCTTTGCCTTTCGCGGGCAAGCTATCCCGACACGACTCATGGTCAGTCTTCAAATTTTTACTTGGGTATTTTTGTACTTTTTAGTGTTATTTTTATTTTATTTTCTTTATTCGTTTACTCTGTTACAGTTTTGTTTAATTTATTTTTTATTGTACGTGTTTTTCATTTATATTCTAAAGTTTTATTCTTCCTTTATTCACTTTTTCTTTATATTATATATGAGTTTTTCTTAACTAAATGTTCTATTCATTTATAGTAATTAAATTTAATTATCAAGATATTTTGGAATTTGCCAGTACGCCGCCTCCTAGTTTCCATACTTCACAAAAGTTTTCCTGCGAACTTTGCAATACTACCTCTCCTGGAAGAAAGGATATGGTGGAGTCATGGCTTAGCCACAGCCTAAGGGATATTTCCAGAATGAAACTTTCACTCTGCATTAGAGTGTGCGTTGTTATGAAACAGGAGAACTTCTGTGGAGTTAGGAAAGTAGGAGGCGAGGTACTGGCAGAAGTAAAGTTGTGAAGACGAGTCGTGAGTAGTGACGGGATAGCTCAGTGGTAGAGCGCTTGCCCGCGAAAGGCAAAGGTCCCAGGTTAGAATCCCGGTTTCGTCATACAATTTAAATGTGCCAGGAAGTTTCATAACAGCGGTCATGCCGCTGCAGAGTCACTGTTTCATAATGGAGAAGTGCTACAAGTAGAACAGGGAATTGTATGTATGTTTATAGATCAAGAAAAGGCTTACGACCGTGTTCCTAGGAGCAAGCTGCTTACAGTATTATAGTATTGGAGGCAAACTTCTGCAGGCAATGAAAGGGCTTTACGTAGACTGTCAGGCACCAGTTAGAGTAGATGGCAAATTAAGCTCATGGTTCAGGGGTAAGACAAGGTTGTAACCTGTAACCGTTGTTGTTCATACTGTTCATGGAACAGATGTTGGAAACAGTAGACTGGCAGGGCGGGATTAAAATAGGTAAAACAAAATAAGCAATCTTGCATATGCAGATGACTTGGTTGTAATGACCGATTCGATTGAAAGATTGCAAACTAGTATTTCAGAGCGCGATCAGAGGTGCAAGAGATCAGCATCTCCAAAACGAAAGTAATGTCTGAGGGAAACAGATTTAAACTTATTGAGTGCGAAATAGGAAGAATAAAGTTAGAACATGTAGAGAGTTTGAAGTACCTAGAATGTATTTTCTTACAGGGTTGCATAATTGTGAAGGAAATGGAATCAAATCGTACCAAAGCTAATGCAGTGAGTGCTCAGCTAAGATTTACTCTCTTCTGCAAGAAGGAAGTCCGTACAAAGACCATAGTAGCGGTACACGGCTCTATCTTTCGACCAACGTTGTTGTATGGAGTCAAAGCTGGGTGGATACAGGTTACCTTATACATAAGCTTGAGGTTACAAATATGAAAGTAGCAAGAATGTTTGCAGTTACTAATAGATGGGGACAGCAAGAGGGTGCCGATAATGAAGAAATGAAAAACTGTGAATGAACACCATAGATGAAGAAGTTAGAGAGAAGAAGCAGAGATGGTGGGGTTACACGCATGGGAGAAGCGAGGTTTCCTAAAAGACTCATGGACTCGGCAGCGGAGGAGTAAGAGGAGTCGAGGTAGACGAAGGAGAAAGTACTCGGATTCTGTGAAGAATGATTTTGAAGTAAAATGCGTACCATTAGAAGAGGTATCAATTTTAGCATTGAATAGGGGGACTATGCACCAGGCTGAACGCTGAAATGCAGAATGATGATGATTTTTCTTAGTACGACATGGTTGTGATAGAGGGCATCGTGAAGCACCAAACTGGAAAACGTAAGATGACAAACACCATCACAAACAATTTCCCCAAATTCATTGAACTATTGCTAAAGCTTATCATGATTTATAGGTGGAGCTAAGTCGAGATGCACCAAGCCCCATAAGGTAGCAGTAAGCATTTTAGGTATTGGAGGCCAGTCAGCGTTAAAATGCCACTGTTTATACGCTTAGTATTACCACTTATAATTTGCAGCTGTACTATCCACTAAATATACGGTAGCTTCAATATCCGATGTCGGCTGAAGTACTGTTGTTGGTAGTATGCTTCTGGCAGTATATGAGGAGCAACTAATCAAAACGTATATTGTCCACTCCCGGACAAAATTGAGTTTGATATAGTTTTTGGAGGTATTTTATGTGCTGTACACGCTCCTGCATTCAGAATTAATCTATTTGTAAATTTTAACACTGAAATAGTATGTTGAAAATGCACGGTTAAAACCAATCGTATATTGTCCACATCACTGAATGAATTAGAACGTATTATGTCCACATTTCAGTTTTTATTTTGCTTTCCTTTCCTCCAATTTGGCAATACTGGCGAGTTTAACACGTGTCAGGGCTTACAATACTTGAAAGCATTATAGCATACGGAATTGTCGCCTTCTGGCATTGTTTGACACTACTTGAGCCAAATCGTTAATGTTACCAGTGCACGGCAGTATAGTGTTGTGGTTTGTGCGTATTGCTCCCAATGGATTTAGAAAAAGAATGTTTGGTTGTTGGGAAGGATGGTGTAGACTGTGGGACAAGATAAAAATGAAGAAGAATTCAAAACGAGAAATGGAAACTGAAATCAGGCAAATCTCCAGATTCGACACACGTTGGAAAGAAGAAATAAAAAACTTAATTTTTTCGTGTCGGCTTTAGACGTTCCATGCAGCAGCTTCACTCCTGAACATATTGATTGTGATTGCTTACATGAAGAACCTGGAATGGACAAAATGTATTAAATTCACTGTACCCTATAATATTCTGCCTGTAACAGAATGTTGTGTTGATCAAGTTTTTCACAGTAATGTAAAGCTTTGTAACATTCATTGAAGTAAACATCAATCTTATATTATTATAAATGATTCAAATGTCTAATATAAGATAACATTTTCAAATATAAAAATTAATTTTCCTACGCCTCTGCCAGTACGCAATGCTCACTCGACCTGTGTGTGGACGTGCTCCACAACTTTATGATGTGACATTGTTTTAAATTTTACTTTTTATTCTATTGACATGGAGTCAGCCACATTTTGTTTGACAATTTTTTCAATGTGAGCTTTATGTAATACTTCTGAAGAAGGCAAAATTACTTTTGCCGAAACCTAGGTCATGGTTTATGCATGTAAACCATTTTTATGAAACTGGTCGGTTGAAACTGTGTTGACTTTTGAATAAAAATTAATGTGAAATAATGAAAGTGTGTTACTAAAATTGCATCAAAACGTGTAATGTCCTATATGACGGATCAAAACGTATATTATTTGAAATATAAATGGATTTTCTGACCTAACTAAAAAAAGTTTGATCTGTTGCAAGGTATATTCTAGTTCAGTACCTCAAAACGGATCTAACTATGAAAACAACTTAAAATTTTATTGAGTAGTTTAGCAGTTATCAGTTTTTCGCTTCTCCTGAAAAATTTGAATCAACGGACATTGTACGTTTTGATTAGTTGCTCCTCAAATGTAACAGAGCGTTATATATCTACATGGCGCATGCTCAAAATCAGAAATGCCACGCAGAGGGTTCATCGAACCACCCTAGTACCATTGTTTTCCCATTCCATTGTCGAATAAAAAGCGTGTAGAAATAACACCTATATCTCTCTGTTTGGTTTTTACATCTCTTGGATGATAATTTCTCCCTATGTAGATGGAAATCTCCAATCTGATCTTCAAAAGTAGAAAGCCATGATCGTAATATAATTATTTATTTTATGGTGATCGGTTTCAATGGTCAATGCAATCATAATCTGGTCATATAAAATTATTCAGTGTGGTGCTCTTTCGTTATTTAAAAATATGAAGGCTGAATACTACATGCAACATAGCACTTAGTCGAAATATAAAAGACCTGTTAAATCATCAACAACTTATAAGCGACGAACAGTTTGTCGTTTCCTGTTTTCATAAGCAATAAAGAAATGGAAATGTCGATTTTATGTATACCTATTCCATTTCTAAGTAAGGCGTCATAAATGCTTAGAATCGCAGTGATGAAATGCATATTTTTGATGAGTTTAAACACATTTGAAAGGCAGGCTGCATACTGTCAATTTATGGGTCTTCTTGCTCGGTCCGTAAATTTGGTACGATCGTGGGGCAAAGGGTTTCTGATTTAGTTTGCTAACGCCATTGCCCAATTTTGACCATTTTTTGTGTAATATTGTGTTTTATTTCTTCCTATCAGTTGTTGGAGTAGTAGTTACTTTTCGTAGCCGCTATTAAAGTTCACTATCGGTACAATAACGCAAGAAGATAATTTGGTGGATCTGATGCATTTAGGTAACTTTATAGATAGAAGACTCAAAAAAAGGAAGCGCACCTGACTTTAAAGTTTAGCGGCAGTAGTAATTTGGAATGAAAGCAACACCTGAGCACAATATTACACAAAGAAACTAGCAGATTTCGCGATGACCTTTCTTACCATGATGCTTATGTTGACTGGATGTAGCAGATGAAGCTGTAAAAAACTCTTGCTGCATTGTGTAAAATGATGCTTGGTTGGCTTGGAGCAGATTGTACTAACTGAATGGCCGTTTCGTGACAAAGGGCTCTTTAAATCGATCGCATTTCGTTTAATTCCGAAGATTTCTTTGCAGGCATTACTAGAAAGACACATTCATGAAAATTACAAATAATGAGATCTCGAAGTAAATCTAGTAAATTATAGATACAAGTCCAAAAATGGGTCCAAGCATCATATTACATAATCAAGATTACTGCTGGGAAAAATAGAAACACTTCATGAATTATTAAAGGTGGGTCATTTGAAATAAGTAAATGATTTATACGTAACTAAATATATTTTCACCATACTTCATAAGAAAAACGATCTCACACACACTTACAATTAATAATGGAGAAGTCCCTGACGTGCGACTGTTCTCAATGAAGTAGGAAACATGAAGCCAAGTTCACAACCGCGTTCTGGGCAGCTCGTAAAAGACAGATGAAAATCACTAATATAAGAACAGCGTAATTAGCTGCCAGAGAAAGCTGTGGTCAGCGATAAGCATCGTAAATAAATTATCTACCGAATGAAAATTTTTTAATGTAATACTATATTGGTAATAATATTTCATTTTTATGTTATGTAAAATACTAAATTTCATTCATATTACAATCGATCCCACTACTGTACGGTATGTGATTTCTGTACTTCATATGCTTTGTATGTTATGTTTATTTTCGTATATTATTTTGTAATTTCAATTTGCTTTGGTAATGCCATTTTTTATTTTTGAAATGTTTAATGTATGTGAATGTTATGTAGATTATAATATCTCACGACCAGCATGCTTTGTAAAAGATGTAGTGATTCCACTGCGAACGGAGTTCCGTTGCGAATGGGAAGGTGGCGTTGGCGCGCAGCTATCGTAGTGAACAATAGTCTGAGGCTGGAGCTCACGGCAGCAAGGCGTCGGAAGGAGCAGGTCACAGTAGTAGCTCACAGGAAAAGAGCAGTGGCAGACTTGTGCTACCGTGTCTTCTGGGCCAAATATCTGTTCACTGGAGGCAGAAGACCAATCTACCTATAATGGCCTCGGTGATCGTACAACTGTAATGGTAGCATTTATACTGTATGCATGTGGAGTTAAATGGAAGTTACTGGAAACAATGCCTGTACATAGACTGTAAGAAAAGGAAATCTGAGCTATATACGCTGCGCCTCCACCTTACCGTAACTCACTATATTTATTACTATTTTGTAACTGGTCGATGCGAATTTTAATAATGTGTTTCGGTTATTGTTAACAGAGGTTTCTTTCCAGTAAAAAAAAAAAACTAGTTTGTACGTAACCTTAATTTATTCTAAGTCCCAAAACCTAGTTGGAATCCTCTCCTGTAAAGATTTATTATCCGAGTAATTCAATTTTAATAAAAGCAGCAACCAATTTTAATTAAGCAAATCTTTGCTTTTCAGTAGCTTTCTAATATCATTATAACACCATGTTGTATCTTTTCCATCCTTAATCGACTTTACAGGCACATATTTATCCAACCCTTTATTTACAATACATCACATTTTAGTCCACAATTCCTCTACTTCCATTGTATCGGAACTAAACAAAGTTTCTGTACACAATTATCCCACATTTCTTCTTCGCCCTTCCGTACTGTTTAAACAATATCTGCACTGTTACTGTGCGTTACAGAGTGTGAGTGGAGCTACCTAACGTACTTAGAGCGATGGAGAAGCCATGAGACCGTGATAAATGTGAAGGACGTGGGTGGCTACACTAATCTCTCACCACGTGGCTTTGACCGAGTCGCGAGGTAAAGGTGTGCTCGGCACTCGGCTGCATTAAGCTGCCCTGCTAAAAGCAGTGAGTAGTGGGCAGGCCAGCTGTGAGCAGCCGCAAAGCGCTCGCGACGGCGGCTTCTCGGAGTTGTCAGTCGACAGCAAGCCTAACGGAATGATGAATGAGCAAATGAAGTTCGTAGCGCCAGCTCTGCGCGTTTTTATGATCTTCTAACTCCGGCTCCCAACCACTAAGCGACTATCGTATAGGAAACCGGCCACATGTTTTACTTGCGTCTTACATTTTACACCAGTTGAACCGGCGAAAGAAACTCACTACTATATCAACATGAGGAGCAAAAGAAACAGGAATTTAAAACATTACATAACTTTTACGGATTCTTGCCTTTTTTTTTAGGTGGACGACCTTTCTCTGAGTGCTCGTAACCAAAATCCGACTCCACATTTTCCTTGGCAGCAGCCTTACTTTGTAATTTCCAACATTTACACGATGTGAGTAGCCGACCTATGTGGCACGGAAGCAAGAACGTTTCACGCGCCTTCTGAAACGCTACCGTTCAAATATTATTGATCCGCCCATTCAGCTGTCGGTATCTCAACACAGCGTCCGTCAATCTTTGAGGGTGGAACAAACAGGTCTGCATTTTGACTACGTGTTTTTCATCATCCTTTAAATACTGCTTTGCAAACCTAACAGATTGCGCAGTTACAAGGGCAAGACTCTTCCATCAGTGATTGTACTCAATTGTGAGTTGGAAATTCCGAAATCTAGCCAATGACTGTTGTCACTCGTAATTCTACAGTAACTTTGATTCGACCAAATACATCAAGTGTGATAGAGATGTAGTTGGACTTACTGGAACTTGAACGACAGTGCTCATCATTCATTTCCCGGGTAGAGGATTAGTGAACACAGGGTCACTGAGCTGAGGACTATTGAGAGCTGACAGTCCTCTGCCATCCTAAGTTCTGGACATGCTTCAGCGACCATTGCTGGGTGCGGAGGAAGAATTACGTGCGTCACATCGAATTGGAAACAGAGCTCGGATCGCGGTGACCTTACAAACCTCTATAAATGTTTCTCAACCTCAAGGTGTACTGCACACTGATGGGATGCATGACTCTTGAGGCCTAACGATCTCGCTGATGACAGCGCTACTAAAGCAGAGTTACTGAACACAGCTTTTCGAAACTCATTCACCAAAGCAGACGAAACTCATATTCCAGATTTCGAGTTACGGACAGAAACCGAAATGAGTATCGTAGGATATCATAGGAGTAGTGAAGCAACTGAAATCACTTAACAAGAACGAGTCTTCTGGTCCGGACTGTATACCCATTACATTTTTATGTGATTATGCCGATGCGAAAGCGCCGTATACAACCGCTCGCTTAACGAAGGATCTGTACCAAAAGACTGGAACGTTGCACATGTCACACCTATATTCAAGAAAGGCAGTAGGAGTAACCCATTGACGTTAATTTGCGGCAGGGTTTTGGAACATATCCTGTATTCAAATATTATGAATTATGTCAAACAGAATGATCTATTGACCCAAGGTCAACACGGATTTAGAAAATAACTAGCTCTTTACTCACACGAAGTGATGAGTGCTATCGACAAGGGATCTCAAATTGATTCCGTATTTCTTGGTTTCCAGAAGGCTTTTGACATCGTACCTCACAAACGGCTTTTAATCTAATTACATAGTTATGGTATATCGTCCAAAATTTGCGACTGGATACGGGATTTCCTGTCAGATAGGACACCTTTTGTCGTAATCCACGGAAAGGCATCGACCAAAACAGAGGTGATATCGGGCGTTCAGCAGCGTAGTGTTATTGGTCCCCTGCTGATCCTTATTTACATAAACGATTTGGCAGAAAATCTAAGCAGCTCTCTTAGGTTATTTTGCGTCATTTACCGTGTAGTAAAATCATCTGAATAAGATATCATTATGATGTAAAAATTGGCAATTGCCTCTAAATAATGAGAAGTGTGAAGTCGTCCACATGAATACGTTAAGAAATCCGTTAAAGGTTTTTACAAGATAAATCAATCAAATGTGAAGGCCGTCAACTCCACTAAACACCTAGGAATTACTATTACATCCGACGTAAACTGGAAAGAACAAGTAGATAATGGCGTAGGAAAGGCGAACCAGAGACTGCGTCTTCTTGGCAGAATGCAACAGAACTATTAAAGAGACTGCATACAGCACGCTTGTTCGTCCTTATGTGGAGTATTGCTGCCCAGTGTGGGTTCTTTATCAAGTGGGTTTGACGGAAGCCATCGAAAGAGTTCAAAGAAGGTCGTATTGTCTTTATTATTATGGTATTTCGAAAATTTGTCACATTTCTATAACCACGATCCTCTAGAGGCAAACTCAAATCAACTACGAGGTTGTGTAGTAGTACTCTCCTGCTCAAGAGTAAATTACGTTAAATAAAAATTTCATCAACAGTGAAGAGGGAACTGCGTACTAGAGTTAAACGAGTGGTTACATGTGGCCATATTTTAATTACCGATCCCAAAATCTTACAACAATAATATGACTTTATTGCGGTAGGCTTTTTCTGTCCTACGGCAAGACCTTACATCCAAAGTCCAATGAGATTATGTAAATATCAGCTGTTTCCAATGAATCGGGTATTCAATGTACTGCCCCATCCACGCGTGTCAACTGCTCCCAGGTCCATCCTGTTTATAGAAGAAACTATCATGCCTTTGGTGAAAAAAGGATCAAAATGTACAAATGTGTATGAGGTCTTATGCGACCAAACTTCCTGGTCATCAGTCGCTAGACTTACACACTAATTACTTAACTAACTTACGCTAAGGACAACACAAACACCCATTCCCGAGGGAGGATTCGAACCTCCGACCGCAGCGGCCGTGCAGACCGTGACTGACGCGTCGCAGACCGCTCAGCCACTGCGGACGGCAAAAAAGGATCTTCAAGAGAAAAAGCTCATTGAAACCGGTAAAAAACCGCAATAAAATAAATTAGCGGTCTTGGCTGAAGTAAGGGTGCTTTATATTTCGTACTCTGATCTGAAGAAGGAATTCAAACTGACAGCCGCCAAATTTTATAGTTTTTTGCTTCATCGCTGGAGCGGCCTGTCCATAAGATTAGTGTAAGAACTCTTATTGTGGCAGCCGGCAGGGAACATCAACATGCAGCTGCCAGCCTGCGCCGTTGATACGTCAGCCTAGAATTCCTTCCAGTGTACCTTTGACAGCTACAACATGTCAGACAGGACCGCAGACCACCACAGCAGAGTGATGACCAAGCAGAGTGGTGAGATTAAAATATCAGTGCCTGTTTCGCCAAAGTCGAAGTTGAAAATAAAGCAAAAGCAACCCGTTATGTTGAGACATTACAACTTTGCTGTCCATGGGAGATCTCTGATAATTTTCTGTTGCTGTACAAAATAGACTCCCGACTATACACTTTAATTCCACCTCAATGTTTTCTGTCAAATACGTATGAAATTCCCAAGGCTCTCGTATATTGGAATACCAACGCGGTAAAGAACTTGCATGGGAACAATCCCGTCTTGTTCCTCAGGCAGATGTAATATAAATATCAACAATAATTCAGTTCCTTGAGACAAATATTGTGTCGTTATACCTTCAACCGTAAAGATGTGTTAGCTGAGCGGTTTAGAGAGCCTGCCTAGGAAAAAGAAAGTACCGTGTCCGCATCCCGGCCACAGCAAAAATTTTAATACTCATTGTCTGTGTTTGTGCCGGCGCAATATCAGTTTTGTTTGTTTTTAAAATGTTAGTCATAGTAAGCAGGTTTCTGTCAAGAATGGTGAGACATTTATTCACAGTAATCCGTCCAGTCAAGGTAGCGATAGTTGCATAGCTTATAGATGCTTAAATTATTAAATCATGACAGGCCATTTGGGGTTTTCGATACATGCGTCCGGTTGTTGTAGGAAAGATTGTAAACGGCGATTCATCGGAACATACCAGCTACTTCCGTCATCAAGTGTCAAACTTTTATGGCCGTAAAACCGCTTCCTTTACAGATTTGCATTGACTTCTGTTACTAACGGTTTAGCAACTGTAGCTCTTCCATGAGCGTTTAGCGCCAGCCCGTACTGTTTTTATACAAACAGTGTTACTCAAATGAGTGCCGACTTTTGCAGTTGCTTTTCCAGTGCTAGTGTTAGGTTATCTGGCCCCAACAATTATTAATGCTCGTTGATCAATTCTCTTCGCCAAAGATGTTTTAGCTTGTTTTGTGCATGCTGTCATTAAAAAGAATACCGATGGCAGTGAAATGTTAAAAATTACCGTCGTCTTCTTGAGAGATGATCCTAGTATCTGCGCACCACTGAGTTGGCCTCCTTTTAAGATTGAGATACCACGTATTTTACCAATCATTTCTGTGACTATCGCAGAACATGACGAATAATGTATTGAAACGTAACGTGATTACAGTGCGGTCGCGTCACTGTGTTATATGTATATACCAACCAGCCAGCGATTATGGCGCTAATTTTTCGGCCGTTACTGGCTCTGTCATTCTGAGTGCAAGTTTGTGGCTCGGTATGCGTTTTCCATGTAGAAATTGGATTCTGCTGTATCTGTGGCTCGTGACTCATCCCCTATAAACGACACAATCCATTACTTTTTCCCTTTTATTAAATTAAGACTTTTTTATTTTATTTTTATTTTCCGTTTGTGTAGCCATCAGCCACCCATTTCAGCTTTCGTAAGGCCCGAGTGTGCAGGCCGCCGGCCGCGGTGGCCGAAGGGACTGAGGCGCTCCAGTCACGGTCTGCACGGCTACTACGGTCGGGGGTTCGAATCCCCCCCTCGGGCATGGATATTTGTGCCGTCCTTAGTATTAGCTAGTTCATAAGTAGTTTGTAAATTTAGGGTCTGATGACCCCGTAGTTAAGTCCCATATATATATATATATATATATATATATATATATATATATATATATATATAAGTGTGCAGGCCGGGGCTCGTCCGTGGCGATTACAACATATGGCTCGGGCGATCTTGGGAATGCTGCCACTTCCTGTTGGTCAGCATACTGACATCGGGGCATCATTGTCTTTTTCTTTTCTATGGCGGGATCTGCTTGCAGTTTCTTATGCAGATGTTAATTATTTAACAGATTAATAACGCCAACATCATCGATGAGTACATTCATAACTGCATTAATTATAGCACAATTAACAGAAAGCCACGTTTAAGGTTGAAAACAACCAAACTGTTTGTATTCTACTTTTTGTTTATTTACAAACTAGTTTTCGGCTTAATATGCCATCATCAGGTGAACTGTTGACAGTTTTCGACGACTGTCAACCGTTTACCCGATGATGCCCTAATAAGTCGAAAACTAGTTTGTAAATAAATGAAAAATATGTGGATCAGAAACAGTTTGGTTGTTTTCAACCTTAAATATGGAAGCGTTCTACCAAGAAGCGACGGAAGATTCCATTTATAAGAAAGCCAGGATAATAGGAATTAAGAAAATGGTAGAAAAGAAATTTTGATTGCTCAATATGAGTCATCCAATAGCGTGTTGCCTACAGAATTCAAGCGCCAAGTAATAATCGTGAGCTGACTACCAGACCTTGGAGAGCCCCAATGGAGATAACATGTATTTTGTGGTGTAGCTTCCAAATCTGATAAAGGAAGTGAAAGTGTTTTAATTAATTATTTTGTTATGATAAATTGAGAGTTACTAATGCTACGAGTGTTCAAATGCGTGGTGTAAGCAAGTTAAAGTGAATTTTGATAATTCCGATACGTAAATCATCTCGACTGGGAAAAATATCTTAACAAATGCTGATATTAGTATTTTGCATTCATACAAAGGTGTTCAACAAAGAGGATTGTTGATACCGCGAAAGTAAAGTGAAGACTGTGCATCTGACTTGGCACTTGACTACCGTTCAGATATAATAAACCAAACGTGAGATAGTAAAAACTGCCATCATTTCAATTAGACAGAACCAACTCCATGTGAAGCCATTTTTTTCAGTAACACATACTGCAATACGCATATCGTTAGAGTCCACGGCCTAAGGAGAGGACCACCAATGGGACATTTCAAACTACATTAAAGTAAGCAATCTGGAATTGCATATTAAGTGATTGTGTGGAAGAGGACACACGCCACAGAGGAGAAAAGTATTTGTGACTGTCGTTAACAGTGTTGTGATTAGGTGGCACCGACGTTTCGTGCAAGGACGACACAATTTGTAAGATGTGTGAGAACTGGTCGGCTAAATGCAGAGAGCCACGCAGTAACAGTACCGTTGTAATGGACACCATTAGGAGGATTTCTGCAGCAGAGACGATTGAAGACTCCTTCGAAAATCTATTTATTCCTTGAAAGTTTGAAATTTATTACATTTATTAAGTTACTTTAACGGTTGATACACTGAACGTGATAGAAGGTGCGTCTGAAAAGTTCAGTGAATGATCCATATCTTACAAACCGCGCAGGCGAGGATGAGGTACCCGCGCATACACGGAGAGATACCTCAACAAGCGCCCTCTTTGTTATTAGGATCAGGACGTCCATCTGCAATACACAGATGACTGAAGGGTTGCATACCTTTAGTATGCAGGAACTAAAACGGATCGGATCACAACTGTTCGTTCTCAGCCTTTAATGTTCTCTAGCGTCCAAGCCAAGCGTTTCCAGATACTAGTTTCTTCTTCGATTACTTTGCCTTCCAACACAATATACTAAGCATTTTTTTTAGGCATCCTGTGTACTGTATCTCATTACTAAGATGTATATATGTGTGTGTGAGGGGGGGGGGGGTGAGTGGTTGAGAGTCAATTTGTAGCATACTATTATATGTAGACATTTGCGATTATAGGAATGTGGCTAGCCGTAGAATGTCTTAAAGAAAGTTAATGGTGGAACTAAAAGTAGCAGAGAATAAGGTAATTGGGTGAATGGAATTATTTAGATTATCATCTGTTGGGAATTATTCTGCTATTTTATACATTAATGTGACGGTAGAAAGTTTCTCATGTTAGTTTGTTCATTGAAAAGGCTTTACTTATTTTTAGCTTTGGTGTTTTGTCTAAGATACAAATTTTGTTATATTGGAAGGTATCTTCTGTTGTCTTCTAGAGAAGTTGTATTGAATTGAGATGGCAAAAGCCTTGAGATACCCCTAATATTGTTTCGGACTTTGTTGTGCGGGGGTGTTACGACATGAAGTGGATTCTTCAAGTCGTTGGAATTCTCTGCAAGAATACTGAGTGATGCTGCCTCTAAAGGCGTCCATAATGAAGTGTTGGCGATGCAGGGTTGTGTGTACGAAATGACCTCTCGATTAAGTGCCATAAAAGTTAGATGGGATTTAGGTTGGGCGCTCTGAGTGAGATTACATTACCCAGCAATCGTCCAGAATGTTCTTCAAATGAATCCTGAAAAACTGTGGCACGTTGTACGGCAGCTAAAGAAAATGAAAAAAAAAATTTGGGGTAGGTTGCAAGAGCTAAGTGTTGAATCTCTACTTTCCCCATAGGCGAACACCCCTACTTATTCTCTTCATAATTTTCTTATTATTTCTTATTATTTTTTTTTACCAGAACTTTCTTCATATTACAATTGACAGTATGAACCCATTATCGGTTGTAAACAAGACTATGGATCAAGTGAAGTGCCCATTGCTGCTATCGCCCTGAATAGCATGCATGAGTTCTATCTAATTCATCACTAACCTGTCTTCTTCAGTAATTGTCCCAGCGTAGAAAACAGCACATGGCCGTTGGTTCTTACTCTTGAGGCTGAAATTGTCGTAGATAGCTAGGAACTGTTTGTCTACTAAAGGATGTGCTAAACATGATGGGGTGCCAGGTAATTTATTAATCATGACCGCAGAAAATTAGCAAACTGCATATAATGAACTGTATTTTACCTGATCTCTGCATTAAAGTTAATAACTATTAAATAAAACATTAATCTGCTATGACCGACCTAGTCCAACGTACAATATATCCTAACTGAAGTGCCACATGTTCACAACATGAACGTCGGATCTGCACTGATCTCGCCAGCGAGGCACACTTAGGCCACGCCTCGCACTGGATGTCAGCAAAACATGGTCAAAGCGCGTCGCCAGCCTTCTCTTTAGTATTTCGTTCTCATTTATAGTTGATTCATATTTTACTGTGCTGTACCTTAACATTGAGGAGTTCCCTACTTGGATTATTGCCTGTATTCTACAATTGATTAGAACATGATGACGTTTTGACGAGCGAACGCCATATACGTCAGCCAATGAGCGTGAGGTACAGGCAACTCGGGGATCTTTTCTACATTCCTTCTGACGGGAACCGAACGTGCTGGTAGCCCCTGTTAAGCTGTCCGCTACTGGTTCTAACTTGCTGTATACAGTGGTTCTCAAATTTTACTATGAAGGCTGTAGGCCAGAAATTACACTTGCTATCCATAAAAATTGCATCATGGGAGTATGAAATCTAAGAATGACTTTTCAGTCATCTCTCTAAGTAAAGGAGCGTGATCATTTCCAGTCAATGAAGGGTGCGGTTGGACCAGAGGATCCCACCCCTTCCAAAATTCTTCCCATTCCATTTCTGCGTGGTGTGGAACAGCAACCGTGTTAAGTCGTACTCTTGAATAAAGGATGTCTAGATTGCAAAATTAAATGACGCGTTTCGCTCGGTTAGAGCATCTTCTGATTTCTGACAAAGAAGAAAAAATGATCCACATCTTACAATTTTTACATGGCAATATTACAAAAAATTTTAATTTGTTAGATACAAAACAATGTTGAAATCAGTAATAAAGGATTGTAATAATGAAGGTACTCATGTTTTACCTGCAATGTGATGGAGGGTGTTTAGGTCAAAATGCAGCCATAGGATGTCTTACCGAGACAATAACAATGTAATCCGTTGATCAGCGGTAACACTGACCGTTAGACACTTTAATTTATACTCCGAGATTTACTTCCCGTTCCTTGTGCCATATAGTAGGTCCGACTTGGGTCGGTATTGGTACTGGCACTGCCAGGGGCAGCGTTCAAATGTCTACTGCGAGCGACGGCTCACAACATTGTAGGTGTTGGGTCGGTCGGACAACAGTTGTTAATTTGCATAACATACCCAATATCACATGAAACAAATCTGAAGGGATGCCAAGTTATATAACAGAATACTACTTAAAAATTTCCATAAAAGTGTCTTTTGTGGTCAACTGATCGTTTGGAAGACCTCGGGTGTTTACAATAAATCCGCTTAGATATATCAAATTCTTCCAGGATGCTTAATTACGTCCTTTTTGGGCATAATGCAAAATTTCTAAATTATGTATGGTAGGAGCTTGATGGCCAGAAGCCTTTAAATGCTCGGCAAAAGGAGAGTATTTCTCTATTGGCCCCTTTTTTATTAACAAATGTTCAATGAAACGTGTTTTTGAATGCCCTCCCTGTCTGTCCCACATTTACACAATGTGACCAGCTGGGTCCGAGGTTTCATGGGTTCTACACTAAAGAACTCTAACATCCGCCCTTACCAACTGAAATCAGAACTTTTATGGTTAAGCCACGGTATCCCAGTCACTAATGGTCAAGCGGCCAGGTAAGAAGCAGCAAGCATTGTCGTACTGTTAGTAAAGCCACTGCAAACGGTCGTCTGTGGCCATAGCCCATGAACGTGTTGTCTGAACGGTATATATTTTTGTAAACACATAAAAACTGTTGCATTACTTTGGATCGAGCGTCTCCTGATCACTGACGTTAAATGCGTACATTGTATCCAGACATCAGTTTCTTAGATTATCCGTAGGTGCCACTCAACCCACACTAAGAAAAAAAAATCAACACATGCGCAGTACCTATTCGACAGAAATGGCAAGACGTTTCCAGTCATAACACCAGCACGTACGTACATTGCTTGAGTGTAGTTCTGTCAGTCCTAAGTCAGGATCATAGTTTGATCATATCGGCACAATGTAAGGAGGGAACGTTGGAGACGTCTCGAGTGAACATAAGTGATGTTGGTGAAACGTGGAGGTGGTATAGAGATACAGGAACTATCTATGAGTTACCTCGCTCTGGCTGCCGCTGCACACAATAGACTGCATTACACGCCAACCTGTCCCGGCGTCCATGGCGAGGTGGACTCTATGCAGCATTTTAATACAAATAACCAATCCCTGAGACGGATTTTCGTCTCGAATATGTCAATGAAAATAATGATAAATCTGAAGCATAGAATTAAAATTTGTGATGCGGCGGGGAATCGAACCCGGACCTCCATGCTTATTAGGCAAATGTTTTACCCTTTTATTTTTTATTCATTTATTTTTTTTCTACGGGTAGTTCTTGTCTTTGCGGACGCTGATCGTGTTTGTCCGGTTTGGTTCGATGTGTTCTTTGGCTCAGCTTTTTTATTATAGAGAGCATTCAGCCCTCTGACCGGGCGCGCTGAGCCACGGCGCCCGGCTAAATGTTCAAATGATTGTAATTCTATCGGACCAAACTGCGTGGTCATCAGTCCGTAGCTTACAAACTACTTAAACTTAGGTAAACTAACCTAAGGTCAAACACACACACCCATGCCCCAGGCATGCAGAGAGCGCGGTTGCTCGCCTTGGAGGTTCGAGTCCTCCCTGTGGCATGGATGTGTGTGTGTTGTCCTTAGTTTAGTTTACCTAGGTTTAAGTAGTTTGTAAGCTACGGACTGATGACCAAGCAGTTTGGTTCGATAGATTTACAGACATTTGAACATTTGATGGACCTAAATTCACGCTCTCATCACGAACATCTTGTAAATACGTTCCCTTATGATCACGAAATCACGGGTATAGAATGGGAAGCATGTTCTCCAAACTTGAACCCTATCGTACAAGCCTGAAATACTTCGAAAAAGGTTATTTTTAGTCGAGACGACCCACGATCAATTCTAAGAAATCTACGCCAATTCGCTGTTGAATAATGGGACAGTATACCACGACTAATACGGGCAGGTATCCGTGTAAAAGAACGTTACCGGTTATTATGTGTACTGGTGTATACCGCAAATTGATAATGTCTACCTTATTGTCGTACATATCATCAGTCTGTGTTTTAATCAGCAATAAAGGAACTGATGTGTTGTATTTGTATATCTCTGTTCAATTTTTATGTCAAGGTTTATGCACTCTTAGAATGGTAGTGATGTCACACTTTTTGAAATGTGTGTATGCCCCACATTGATTTATGGAGTTATTTTACGCAGTGTAGTTTCACTGTTAGCACTAGCAACTCTACAAAAACCCTACATCTACCTTTTATTTATTGTAAGCAACAGGTTGCTGCCTGGTCCGGTGGAAGTGCTTGATATTTGGAATTCCCTGCACACTCTTGACATTGTGGGTCTCCAGCCGGCCGCGGTGGCCGAGGTGACTGAGGCGCTCCAGTCACGGTCAGCACGGCAACTACGGTCGGGGGTTCAAATCCCCGTTCGGGCATGGATATTTGTGCCGTCCTAGTTCGTAAGTAGTTCATAAGTAGTTTGTAAGTTTAGGGACTGATGACCCCGTAGTTAAGTCCCATAAGCTTAACAAACATTTGAAATTTTTTTTTGGGTCTCCAAATATTTCCTAACTATTTCGGAAGTGGCAAGTCCCATGCGCTTAGCCGTAACTACTATTCCACGCCGCCAACATACCATCTTTGAAAACCTTATGTATGCGAGTGCTTTGTTCTGAACTTTAGAATGAGTCCCTTGAACTTGACAGAACTTTGTTCTACTTCTTGTTGCAACGATTTTGCTTATGCACTTCCAAGATTCTGGTCTCTCCTCCCATTACAGTCCTCTTCAGACTATATCCTCTTTCATGTGTCTAATGTGAACTGTACTGTAGTAATATTTTTACTTGCTTACTCTTCCATCTATTTTTACTTTGTGCAACAGAATGATCTGACAATTAACTCTTGGCTCCTGTAAGTAAGAATCAACAGCACGTTCAGTAGAATTCACAAAGATGTTCCTCGTCTACCTACACTCTGTGAAACTTTATCGCTTATGTATAAATAAACTCCGACGATATCTCCTGTGAGAAAAAATTATATAAATAATGTAACTAGTCAGGGTCAGATCGAGTACTAAAGTGATTTCACTAGCTACTGGAAGAAAACAAAGAAAGTGAAACTGGAGTATTTACTCTGCTAAGAACATTTTTGAATATACAGGGTGTTACAAAAAGGTACGGACAAACTGCCAGGAAACATTCCTAACACACAAAGAAAGAAAATATGTTATGTGGACATGTGTCCGGAAACGATTAATTCCATGTTAGAGCTCATTTTATTACTTCTCTTCAAATCACATTAATCATGGAATGGAAACACACAGCAACAGAACGTACCATCGTGACTTCAAACCCTTTGTTACAAGAAACGTTTAAAATGTCCTCCGTTAGCGAGGATACATGCATCGACCTTCCGTAGCATGGAATCCCTGATGCGCTGGTACAACCCTGGAAAATGGCGTATTGTATCACAGCCGTCCACAATACGAGCAAGAAGAGTCTCTACATTTGGTACCGGGGTTGCGAAGATAAGAGCCTTCAAATGCCCCCATAAATGAAAGTCAAGCGGGTTGACGTCAGGAGAGCGTGGAGGCCATGGAATTGATCCGCCTCTACCAATCCATCGGTCACCGAATCTGTTGTTGAGAAGCGTACGAACACGTCGACTGAAGTGTGCAGGAGCTCCATCGTGTTGTGTCGGACTTGTAAAGGCACATGTTCTAGTAGCACAGGTAGAGTATCCCGTAAGAAATCGTGATAACGTGCTCCAGTGAGCGTAGGTAGAAAAACATGAGGCCCAATCAAGACATCACCAACAATTCCTGCCCAAAAGTTCACAGAAAATCTGTGTTGATGACGTGATTGCACAACTGCGTGTGTATTGTCGTCAGCCCACACAAGTTGATAGTGAAAATTTACAATTTGATCACGTTGGAATGAAGTCTTATCCGCAAATAGAATATTTGGACTGAAATGAGGAGTGACTGTTGGATGAACTATTCGCAGAAGTGTACCCGTGGAGGGCAATCATCTGCTGATAGTGCCTGCATACGCTGCACATGGTACGTAAACAACTAGTTCTCCCGTAGCACTCTCCATACAGTGACGTGGTCAACGTTACCTTGTACAGCAGCAACTTCTCTGACGCTTACATTAGGGTTATCGTCAACTGCGCGAAGAAAATCAAATGTTTGTAGAACTTATGGGATTTAACTACGGTGTCATCAGTCCCTAAGCTTACAAACTACTTATGAACTAGCTAAGACTAAGGACGGCACAAATATCCATGCCCGAGGGGGGATTCGAACCCCCGACCGTAGTGGCCGTGCAGACCGTGACTGGAGCGCCTCAGTCCCCTCGGCCACCGCGGCCGGCCTGCACGAAGAATTGCCTCGTCCATTGCAGGTGTCCTCGTCGTTCTAGGTCTTCCCCAGTCGCGAGTCGAGTCATAGGCTGGAATGTTCCGTGCTCCCTAAGACGCCGATCAATTGCTTCGAACGTCTTCCTGTCGGGACACCTTCGTTCTGGAAATCTGTCTCGATTCAAACGTACCACGCCACCGCTGTTGCCCCGTGCTAATCCATGCATCAAATGGGCATCTACCAACTCCGCATTTGTAAACATTGCACTGACTGCAAAACCACGTTCGTGATGAACACTAACCAGTTGATACTACGTACTGATATGCTTGATGCTAGTACTGTAGAGCAATGAGTCGCATGTCAACACAAGCACTAAAGTCAACATTACCTTCCTTCAATTGGGCCAACTGGCGGTGAATCGAGGAAGTACAGTACATACTAACGAAACAATTGGGTATTTTGACAATTGTGTGCACGAATTATTTCAGTTTACGTTTATAGAGAAATACTAAAGTGAGCTCTAAAATAGAAACTAAGCGTTTCCGGACAGATGTCCACATAACATATATTCTTTCTTTGCGTGTAAGGCATGTTTCCTGAAAGTTTGGCCGTACCTTTTTCTAACACCCTGTAAAACTGAATTTTATCACGATAACAAAATTAATTAATATTGTTCTCAGTGAACATTTGGATTATAAACATTAGTTAAAATGATAGATATTGTTTGGATGCTATGAACAATTTAAAAGAAACTCAGTTCAAAATTATTTAACAAAATCTTGTGTAATCCTCAGCGTGGCTGAAGCGCCGCGCCTGATTGACTTTCAAATGTTCAAATGTTTGTTAAAGTTATGGGACTTAACTACGGGGTTATCAGTCCCTAAACTTACAAACTACTTATCAACTAGCTTATCCTAAGGACGGCACAAATATCCATGCCCGAGGGGGGATTCGAACCCCCGACCGTAGTGGCCGTGCAGACCGTGACTGGAGCGCCTCAGTCCCCTCGGCCACCGCGGCCGGCTGATTGATTTTAATCCACTCAATTACTTCAATTATGGTTGACGCTGTCGTCTCGTGATAAACGTTGGCGGTGTCATAAATGTGATCAGCAATTGCTAATGGGGGACGAAGGGTGGAATTCGCCTAAGTGTTCACATAATGTACCATTAGCTGTATTGACTACTGGCTGCGTCGTCTTCTCTGGAACCAAAAATTACTATCTCCCTCAGCCTTGACTTCCGTCAATCGAACTCTCCCTGCATCTTGATTATGTCAAGAATGCCCTATCAGTCACTAGTCTCCCTCTCTCTTGGCATGGTACATAGGTCATATAACCTACCCTCCATTCAATTTGCGCTCTCAAGTGTCAACTAATTATTCTCTGTATATGTTCACACCAGACATTAAGTATCGCAGCCAACACAATGAACACTAAATAATCTGCAATGTCCTCCATTAGATTATCACAGATTCATGTCTCCATGTCCGACAGATTGCCTGAAAATCGATTGCTTGCTTCCAAACACAGTATGGCGCACTAGCCAATAGCAATAAAGTTAACATGTTAATTGGGTTCCCGTACCAACGCTTTTGATACAATCGTCGCAAGGAGCCACGTGACTCCAGATTGTATCACGTGTTTTCATGTAGGTTGACTGCGTGTCGCCTTAGCATTCCTCTTAGCGTGACAAACATCCATTTTTCGCTGCTGAGAAAGGAACGTCGTGGAATTCTTTGGGCTGCTCACGTTGCAGTGGGGTTTCTTCTGCTGGCCTATCCGTTGGCCGGCCACTTATATGTCCCGTATGGCTGGCTCAAAAAAACTGTACCTTTACGCGAATGTCAACAAGTAATTGCTCCAGCCACGAGTTTAAATACATTATCACACCTGCGCCATTATTCTTTGATTTGTATATTAAATGTACTTGCTACTGTTAAGAACGGTCGTACGTCATCGAGTTTATACTCAATGGTCTCGACAAGCAGAATGATATGATGCGATCAAAATACGTAGGGAAGTCAAGAAAACACGACTCGTTACACCTGGTGTCTTTATCGTACTCGTTCCACACCAATTTGTCTGCAGACTGTGTCCATTCTAGGGCTTTTCAAAGAAGTTATTCTGGTCCTATTCTTTTAATGTGCAAGAACCATCTCAATTACTTTCCATAATTTATTTTATGGAACTGACCTTTAACATGATTCGTATTATTTGAATCCTTATCTTGTCCCTTCTCATCCTACCAAGCATATCTTGAAGAAAGCGCATTTCTGTTGGTTGTATCCTAATCAGATATTTCTTTGTCCAACACTCTAATCCGTAGCTTAAAATTAGCAGATAATGGTTTCCCTATAAAATACCGTTATATAATATTGGGTATGGCTATACAGCTAACAGTTTTTGGTCAGTAACATTATCTCGTTATAGAATGGTATCCTTTCCTGCTCGCAGTGAGTCATAGTTCCGACCACACCACCTTAAGTTACATCGTTTTCCATTCGAAATATGTAATCTGAAATTGATTTTTATACAAACAAGAAACATCTGAAATATCGTTCATTTTCATTTTATAGCTGCAGTAATAGATGCCTAAAAATTAAAAGAAAAATAAATAAATACAAAAAGTGAAATAAAATATGACTGAAATGTACTGTAACCATCTTTACGATTCATCTGCTACGGGGATAAATGTCAAAGAGGAAACTAGGATATATATTTGGTCCATAAAAGGGATGGCATGTGTATGAAGCTAACAGAATAAACGCTTGAAGTACTAGAATGTTGCATCACGTGTAGTGGAAGACCAGGAGATAGAAGCCGATGCTGCGAGGGAAGCTATCTGGAGTGGCGGAAAAAGCAGCACTTGCCGCAAATGGCGGAGAGCACTCTGGCGATTTTCTTGGGCCCCAACAGGAGGCGACAGGCCGCAGACAGCTGCCCATCGACCAGGCGGCCAGGCAGGCGCTGCGCGGCTTCGATTTGGTCTCACAGGCGGCATTCGCGGTTCAGCCTCAAGGCAGCCAGTGGCTGTCACACCAGCGGTCGGTGGCAGTCGTCAGCTCAAGGACACAGTCTAGTATAAGAACAAATACTATCGAGTTTATGAGAAAAATCAAATTATAACTTTGATACAATACTATATAACAGAACCAACCAGCCGTAGACCTTACAACTCACTTTTCGTGTTTAGTTCGCCAGTATCTCGACAATCACTTCTTTCCGAACAAGTGGACAAATTTTTTAAATAGCTGGAGGATTTAAGGGATGAAGTGTATTCAACTCTAGTGCCCAATAATTTGGATGTTGTGGCAGATCAGTTATTACTCATTCCTACTTTGTTACAGAGACTGTGATATAATACGAGCTGTGGTATGCAGCCACACTTACGGTATGTATTGAAAGTGGTATCCATGTATCTGTGATTGTGTGATTAGAAGGTTTATGTGGATGCTACAGTATGGTACTTCAGCGAGTTTCACCTTTAACGTTCGAAATTATATCAATCGTGTCTTCATTGGTCAAGGAGGTGGAGGTCCAGTTGGAGGGCCTACTCGTTCACCAGATATCAACCCATGCCATTTCTGATTATAAGGGAATTTGAAAGGTATCGTATGCAGAACCCAATCCAGTTGTGGAGGCAGTGGAAGAGTGTATTCCCGCTGCCTTTGACACTGTTCGAATGCAGCTTATCCTGAGACAAACAGTCGACATTGTCAAAAGCTTTCTCCAAATAGACATACGCTAAAAACGTAGGTTTCCCTTTCCTTAGCCTATCTTCTTAGATAAGTCATAATGTTAGTATTGCCTCCCGTGTTCCTACATTTCTCCTAAATCCAAACTGATCTTCCCCGAGATCGATTTTCTACAAGTTTTTCCATTCGTCTCTAAATATTTCGTGTTAGTATTTTGCAACCATGACGTATTAAACGCGCCTTGCCACAACTACATTAAGCCCTGAAAAATAATTTCAGTATTGCCTCGGCGCATGCTTTTACGGTAGCAGGGGTAAAATATAGGGAGCGAAGAGTTATATTCAACCTATACAAAAACCAGACAGCGGTTATTAGAGTCGAAGGGTAAGCAAGGGATGCAGAGATTGGGAAGGGAGTAAGACAGGGTTCTAGCCTTTCCCCAATGTTGTTCAATCTGGACATTGAACAGGCAGTGAAGGAAACGAAGGAGAAATTTGGAGAGGGGATTAAAGTGCAGGGAGAAGAAATAAAAACATTGCGGTTTGCCGATGACATAGTAATTCTGTCAGAGACTGCAAAAGATCTGGAAGAGCAATTGAATGGAATAGACAGTATCTTGAAAGGAACATATGAGATTAAAATTAACAAGAGTAAAACGAAGGTAATGGAATGAAATGTCAGAAAATCAGGAGTTTAGGTAATGAGACAATAATAGTAGATGAAGTTTGTTATTTGGGTAGCAAGTGGACGAAATAAAGAAGATATAAATTGCAGAATGGCTATGGGAAGAAAAGCGTTTCTAAAGAAGCGAAACTTGTTAACATCCGATATTAATTTAAACGTTAGGAAGTCCTTTCTGGAGTGTAGCATTCTATGGGAGTGAAACGTGGACGATAAGGAGTTCAGATAAAAAGATGATAGAAGCGTTTGAAATGTGGTGCTACAAACGAATGATGAAAATTAGATGGGTAGATCACGTAACTAATGAGGAGGTGCTTAAACGAATCGGGGAGAAAAGGAGTTTCTGGTATATACTGACTAAGAGAAGCGATAGATTGGTAGGACTCATTGTGAGACATCAAGGAACTGTCAACTTAGCATTAGAAGAAAGCGTGTGGGGCAGAAATCGTAGAGGGAGACCAAGGGACGAATATAGTAAGTAGATTCAAAAGGATGTAGGTTGATTCTCAGATGAAGAGACATGCACAGGACAGGGTAGCATGGAGAGCTGCATCAAACCAGTCTGCGGACGGAAGACCACAACAACAATAACGGTAAGGCGCGTATTAGAGTTCGATTGAATAAATGGCCTTTACAATTGAAACCATGCATTACACCGTTTTAATCAGTATCCTCTCATCGATCAATGCCTAAAGTTAGCGCTGGAGAAAGTAACTAAGGAGCTTCAAAAACTAGTACACTAATACCGAACAGGGCCCTGTGAGCACGCAGAAGAGCGGCGACACGACGTGGTAAGTTGTGTACAACTCTCGAGCGCCGATTACAGCAGCACACAAACTCATTTCAGTAATGCATACCTGCCACTGTAGCAGGGCTGACCGATCTGCTGCCTGCGCCAGATACCTTCTGCCTTAAGCCCCTTTTACACGATCCACTGTCTTGCGAAAATTGACTACTAGAAGCGTGGACGGCTTTTCTGCCGTCGTGTAAATCAGGATCCAACCACGGCGCGGGTGCGACTATGACGTCCATAATCTTTCGATTGTGCCGAGTATGGAGTTCTAAATTTTGGAGTGCTGTGAACACTGCGCATGCGCAGAAGCAGCGGCTACATTGCCCAGCAGAAGACGCAAGGTTCTGTTTTGTACACAACGTCTAAGTAGTATAGTACGGAATAAAAACCTAGAAAGCCATCACTGGCAATTTTCCTCCACGTTTCCCATCAAAATAATGCAAACCATCTTGATTGTGGATTAATTTTCGTTTTTGTAGAAATGGAGTGGACGAAAGAAAGCGTTAAGGTTGTTATTTCCGTTTATGAAAGTGGAAAAGAGCCCTCGTAGAACCAGAACATCATTTATATCACAATAAGGTAATTTTAACCGCCTATAGTATGATTTGTGATGTTTGTATGTTACAGTGACTGCAGATACTTATTGAAAACATCATATTTTCTAGAATGGACTGAAGTAAATGCTCAAATTAGTGGCAAACAAAGTATCAGCAGTTTGGCCGAAAGTTACAGTGAAGATTGTAAGACTAAAATTGGCACTCTGCGATCACATTACGGCGCGGAGTTAAAAACATTCTCCAGAGCGAAAAGAGTGGGTGTTCTGCATCCAAACGCTTCTCTTCCTGTCTCTGTGCTCTTTATTTTTTGCCTTTCTGCAAAGCGGCGGCTATTACTACCTTTGCTGCAGCCAACAGCACAAGAATTTCATCCATTTCGCTATGTTGAGTAAAAGGTTGTGATTAAAACGCAAATCAGCACACGAAGTAATACGACGACAACCACAGCGCAAAGGCCGCACAGTTGACAGCACACACACACAAATTTCGAAGCTATCGTATAAACGCAAACGATCACGCAAAACAAATAAAACACGGAACCACCAGGGGCGCTGCAGTCGACACACTCGAGTAATCAACCGAAACAAGAAAGTCGCTCGTGTAAAAGGGGCTTTATGTAGGTTTTGGCGACCGCAGCAGTGTCCTCTGAGTGTTTACATGTCTCTCTCTCTCTCTCTCTTTCTTTGCATACGCATTCTATGTTTCTATGGCTCCACAATGTATATCATTTCTAGTGTGTATAAAAATATCGTAACTTCCTAACGAAGGGTTTTCAGCTGCACTTTCCTGTTGTAATTTAGTAATGTTTTATGTCAAGAATAATTTTTTATAACAAATGATCTTATTTAATCTGTACGAAAGAGAAACAAGTGATCTGTCGAGATAGCGAGCGCATTAGAAATACTTTAGCCAAGCGAAATACTCTTCTGATAAGTTAGAGGGAAGAGGCGAGAGTTTTAGCGCTACCTTTCTGGAAAACTATTTCCTATTGTCACGTTCTAAGTGTTCAGTAATTCATTCCGAATTTTACAACAGGCGCATTTAAACTTGTATATATATTGTGAACTATATCTTTGCATGAGTCACGTTTTCTAGGTCAGTTTTCGTTTGCTGAAGGGTCATAATGATATGTGGTGTTTTTGCTTTCTCATTGTTAACATCACTTCACCTATATTTTTCGCTATCTTTGTTACAGAACGAACAGTCTGAAACTTCGAATTTTGTGTGTTATGAGGGAAGATAAATGCAGTCCGACAAATAATGTCATTACAGTTTGGGGGGATGGGGAGAATTGTGAAAACTACTAATTCTCTGTACCATGAAGGATGTAGCTCTTTACTATGGACCCTTCAAATATTGGTTTCGATTATTCGAATGGAACAGAGATTTAAAATACGTTAAATACTTGAATGCACAAATGCGATTACAAATATTAGCAATTTCATTAGGACACACAAAGAAACGTAACTTCACCGTTCACATATTGAAATGCATAGGAAGCCCAATACTGTTCCTGGATAAAGCTGTGATGCTAAGGTAAAACAGCTGTGATGTTAAGGTAAAATTCACTCAACATATAACGATAATCGAAGTTGGATTGATATAAATGGAGAAATATAACGCTTCAGCACCACGATACTATGTTAAGATGGCTTACAGGAGAAATATTTGTGAATACTTGAGACGTGAAACTGAAAATAATAAGATCAAGATGCGTGCAGACCTGGGGAATAGTGGATATGTGGAAATATGTGCTGCAGTACTAGTTTATTTCCTATTTTTACTTCTGTTTTTCTTTCGTGCCATATAATTTTTTCTCTATACATTCTGCACTTGTTATCTAGGGATCCTTCCGCTGTTATGTTCTTAAGACACTTGTAAGTCCATAAATTTTTAATTTCGATTCAAATTTTAAAATGTTGTATACATACAAACCCCGAAAGGTACAGATGGGAAGTAAACATCTGACTAAGGGTAGTGATGAGAATAGGAGAGTATTGTCGTGGATGAGCGAGAGAACAGCATATTTGTAACAACAGCATTAGACATTTCTTCCAAACTATTATTTATGTGTATCACGGAATTTGAATTCAAAAGAAAGCTATTAGGCTGTTGGCACAGGGATTGATTTGTACTCGTCTCGCGCGTCGCTCTCGTCTTGTGTTCACCATGCGATGCAGCCAACGTCTGACCGCACAGGGGCCTCTTAACCTCGTTGTGCGCGCGATTTTCCATGTCTCTGTTTGTGACTTCCAACAGGGCGCTACGAAACTTATTTGGTCGTTCACTTGAATAAATACCTGTGTAATGAACAGTTTCCTGATGAGTGGGGTGCTGCGATGTTCATACATTGTTAATTGCGTACTTCATAACAACGTTAATAAGAGAGAGACGTGAGTCATTAAACAGTGTAATAAATTAAATTACTGGTTATGTGAAATTCATTGGCTTTACATTACCACATCGAGGCAAAATAAGCAACAATTATCCGCTAATGCTATTATGGAGATTATTTAGCAAATATTTTCTAACTCTAATGGCAAAACTGCTTGGCCATATCGGTTCAATTACTTTTTTATCGTTCTTCATTGTGGGATTTTATATGAATTATCGTTATTTGTGTATGCTTTCTTTGTAGTGATGTACTGAGCTATGGATTCATTATGCAATGAAAATGATGCAATGTAAATACCTGACAAGGACAATACTTTAGAAAATTCATTATCTGTACAGTCACTCCTTCATTGTTCTTCGATGATGTAATCGTATAGCTCAAGATGTTCAAATGTTTGTAAATTTATCGGAACAAACTGCGTGGTCATCAGTCCGTAGCTTACAAACTACTTAAACTAAGGTAAACTAACCTAAGCACAAGACACACACACACTTATGTAGAATTTGAACCACCAGAAGAAGTTCACATGTATTTTTATTTACGTTAATATTTCGCTGTACTGAAATGGATTGAGGTGAAACTTGATGGCAATAATTGAATCAGCATTATCCACCGTGGTATCTGACTTAATACTCCCGTTGTTTTTCAAATAATACTTCGTCGATATGAGAAAGGAAATGTAAAATTTGTGAACTTCCCTGATCATAATATATATTATGTTCTTAGCTATTTGTTAAGTTCAGTTATTGCACGAAGATTGCACGGGTCTAAAGAGTTCTGTGCACTAAAAATATAAATACAAGAAGAAAAAAGTGCAAACAAAAGGTAGGTTACTTCCACGACGTGCGACCCGCTTGTCGCGCTCGAAATTCCCGAGTACTGCAGGATGCAATGACAAGCGTCACCCGCCACGATTTCCAGACGACCTGTGTGCGTACAACCATCAACAAATGTGTGAGGTCGAGGAAGAGTCGCAGCTGCAACGAGTGCCAATCTACCCGTGTGTGGATGACCTTAAAATATCAGCGGCCGCCATCATCGACTTTAATTTTACAAATGAAACTATATAACTACCTTGTGATTATAGGGAAAAAGAATTTGTGGATTGCATTAATTTCGACATGTAAATACATCTTTAAATTAATGGCTGCATGAATGCAAGTGATTCTCGTTATAAACTATAACCTAAACAGGTAATACAACTTTTTAGGACCGAACAGGTAAAGCTATCAAACCAACTGGTTCCAATGCACACCACTCACTGTGTACTTTACTGCAAATGCACTTCCTGTCACCAATGAAACCTTCACAACGTAATAGTGTAAATTCTAAGTTTGAAGTGTACTATACCACGTCTATCAAATCAGCCGATTTTCGAAGTTCTTCTCGGATTGTGCAATACATAGAGATTTGCTCCGCGAACAGTGGCGAGAAAACCTGAAGAATTGTGAATTGGGAAAACATGAGAAACGTTCTCCCGACTGAAATGCGTTTGGTCTATATCGTTGGCTACTGTTATTTAAAGTAGTGGGGACACTATAAATCGAATGTGAGCCGTGCCGGCGCGGTATGGCGGAGCGCAATCCTATCGATCTTATCAGCTGCGCGCCCAATCCCGCTTCGCGCTTGTCAACCTGCGGCGATGAAGTAGGTCTGCAGCCGCAATGTGTGTTCGGCGGCGGTGCTCAGAACGGGCATGGCCCAAGCGTGCTGACTGAAGGTTTACCAAGTGGCGTGCCACTTGCCGGGCGATAGGTGTTGGCCGGCCGCGGTGGCCGAGGGGACTGAGGCGCTCCAGTCACGGTCTGCACGGCCACTACGGTCGGGGGTTCGAATACCCCCTCGGGCATGGATATTCGTGCCGTCCTTAGAATTAGTTAGTTCATAAGTAAAGTTTAGTTAAGTCCCTTAAACTATACAAACATTTGAACAATTTTTTTGATCGGTGTAGGCTAGTGTGTTCCACGTGACGACGGTGGCCTCATGTACACTTGAGCCTCCTGGGATCTACCTGCATCTCCTGAGTTGACTAACCCTCCGTCGGGTGCACCTCCAGATCAAACAAAATCAGGCGCACCCGGCCTGAGAGGCTACCCACATATTTTGTGGACTAGCTCGGCCATGTTAAATGAAATTCAAAATGCGTGTTGGCTAGTCTTGAAGAGGATCTAAAGGAAGGAATTAGAGGAAACGTAAAGCACAATAATAGATTTATTGAACACAATACACCTTAAACTAAATTAACCAAAATTACCAATTTCCCACAAAGAGCATTAAAAATTGGTCGAACAGACATCCATAAAAGTAATGAAGTTATTTTTAAAGGACATTAGGCAGTCTATTCTCACATGGAATCATCTTTTCTCGCCACATTTGCAGCCAAAAGCCGATGCTATAGCTTCCAAATCAACAGCTGAAACACAGGTATGGCACAGAACGTATACGTCGCTCAAGCAGATTGGTTGATGACAAGCTGAACATTCGTGATTCTTCATCCTCCTAACTCTTGTTTCAGCCACGAATGGTCGACGTTTTAGCCATTTGGGAGGTAATGTGCGAGAACTTTCCCGTTCCTTGTGGGTTAAAAATTTTTCAGTCGAGTTTGCAGCCGAATCGATATTCCACATATATTCATAGCATACACAGGCTAAATTGTCCAGTTAGAAGTTGATGACACAAGGTTTTTTCAATTGGTGGCGTCATTTGTAGCAATATCTTTTACACTGGATGTTGTGTAATAATGATGTGACTCTTCACACTATGAATAGTAGAAGGCATCTACTGAGACTACTTCGACGTCTCATCGTTTCCAAAATAAAAACACCTCACATATTTTCTTCTCTTCTTCATATTCCCGAGCTGTTCCCTAAACTTCCTGTTCAGTTGCTGAGTCCTCCTTGCCTTCTCATACCTCATCCTGAGAGTGGGTGTCTCTCCCATCGACTAAATCTTCGATCGCGGTTCGATCTTCAGCAGTTTCGTCCTCGAGGAGACGCATTATCTCAACAAGATCATTGGCTTAGAGGCATCATATACTTTTCTGGACATTTCAGCAGAAAATATGGATCTGATAACGTAGGAAAAGAAATGAAAACTGAAATTAGAACTCTATCAGGCGCACTCAGTCTGAAGGGCCAGGGTCGTCAAAGTCTTCTTTTTTTCCGAAGGTAACGGTGAACATCACAGAGGACAGACTTAGTTTTATTGAAACGAAGTAATAAAATAAAAATATCTTGAAAAATCTCACCTTAAAAACTATAACGTAATCGGGTACAGACGGCCTGTGAGGCCCAAGGAGTTCCCCGTGATCCGCGTGGAAATCTATGGCAGCCTGCGGATCGGCACTGTGTGATGTTCTCAAAGTTACGCGAGTAAACGGAGAGGCGGGCCGCTGGGCCACCACTGTTAAGCACGGGAATCAAAAAAGTGTTTTGCTGGCCTGTGAGGCCGACTGCGCCCGACGGAGGGTCAAAACACCGTTCCGAGTATATCCAGGCACCCTGGCACGTCGTGTACAACTATTATTTGACTTTGGGGTGAAGTAGTCGCTTCGCTTGGCCATCCATAATTATTTCCGTTAGTTGGCGTCTTTCCCTCCTGGCAGGCCAAGTGCTTGCTTGTCTAAGTGTCCACGTCTGAGGTTTAGGTGATTCGCTGAACACCAACGGTTTTGCACACCTATGTCGTTGTGAATACACGTACTTTGACGATAGCATTGGTTCTCGTGCTAGATAGCAACGAGATTTTCTGTTTGAGCGGCTAATCGCCAAAAAAATTTCATTTTATATGGTTTCTTAACTGCTATTTTCTTGTTGCAGCATACATAAGTGTCTCTGAGTTTTTTTTTTTTTTTTCTGGTAAAATTTAGCCGACTGTTACCTCCTGACCTGCCCGAGGGGCAGCCGTAATAATAGGCGGAGAGTTGTCCTTCTACGAGCAAATTATGCCAACCCTTAGTCGTATTTTTGGGCACTGTTGTAGGATTTTAGAGATTCCGTTCCCGTTAAAAGTGTAGCTCCTTAATTTGTACGGACACTCTTTACACCGTATCCTTTCTTACTAATCTTACATCCGGTATGACGGTTCGGGGTGGTATTGTATTGCATTCCAGCACCTCAACACAATGAATCGGCGAAACACCAACCAGCCAGGGTTCATCACCCGGCCGGCCGCGGTGGCCGAGTTTTTTTTTTTTTTTTTTTTTTTTTTTTTTTTTTTTTTTTTTTTTTTTTTTTTGTGGTTTTAGGGCGCACAACTTCTATGGTCATTAGCGCCCAGCAAAGAACATTGATTCGCTATGATCTCAAAAAAATGTTGACTGTCAGAACATCAACAAGAGGCTAAAAACGATAGATAAAAGACAATTAAAAGGGTTAAATATCCTTGGATAGGTTGGCCAAGTTCATAAAACGCAAAACCCGAGCAGCTGCTCGTGTGTCATCAGCTAAAATTTCCTCCAGAGTAGACGGAAAGTGAAGGGCTACACGGAGATGATTAAAATTAACACAAGTCAGTAAAACATGTCGCACTGTCAGCAGTTCACCGCAGGAGCATAGCGGTGCAGGTTCGGCGGATAGCAAGTGACGGTGGCTGAAACGGCAATGACCGATCCGCAACCGAGCCAGGATGACCTCCTCCCGCCGAGAGGGGCGTGAGGATGTCCTCCAAGCGGTCGGAATCGGTTTGACAGTTCGCAATTTATTGTTGTACAGTGAAAGCCACACACTGTGCCATTGCGACACGATACTCCGGCGAAGAGCCCGTTGAACATCGTCCGATGGGACGCAAAAGGTAGCCATGCGAGGCAAAAGAGCTGCTGCCTTGGCTGCTGTGTCGGCGGCCTCATTTCCGGGCACACCCACATGGCCAGGGACCCACAGGAAAGAAACGTGACAGCTGTCATCCGCCAGCAACTGGAGGGAGCGTTGGATCCGATACACGAGAGGATGGTTCGAGAAAGGGTCCTTAAGACTCTGCAGGGCACTAAGGGAGTCAGAACATATGGCATAGAAAGGTTGGCGGTGGCGGCAGGTATACAAAACGGCCTGGTGGAGGGCGAAAAGCTCAGCCGTGAAGGTCGAGCACCGGTCAGGGAGCTTGTATTGGAACCGGTTGTCCCCGACGACGAAGGCAGATCCGACACCGGCAGTGCTCTTGGAACCATCAGTGTAAATAAATACGGCATTATCGAACCGCGAACGGAGTTCGACAAGCCTCGAGCGGAATACCAAATCCGGAGTGCTCTCCTTGGGGAGCGAACTAAGTTCGAGGTGTGTGTGAACCTGGGCCTGATGCCACGGTGGCAATGGGCTTTCGCTCAACCGAAGGGTGGAAGGAAGGGTAAAATCGAGCCGTTGTAGCAGGCGGCGAAACCGAACTCCCGGTGGAAGCAAGGCAATCGCAGACAACTGATATTGGCGATCGAGTGAGTCGTCAAAAAATAATCTGTAAGAGAGATGGTTGGGCATCGACCGTAGGCGGCATGCATACCGACACAAGAGTATGTCACGTCGAGTGGTCAAGGGTAATACAGCAGCCTCGGCATACAGACTTTCAACAGGGCTGGTATAAAATGCACCGGTCGCCAGACGTAATCCACGATGGTGGATAGAGTTGAGACGGCGGAGAATCGACGGCCGTGCTGAAGAGTACACAAGGCTTCCATAGTCGAGCTTCGACTGAACAATGGCCTGGTAAAGGTGAAGCAGGACGGTACGATCCCCATGACGTGCCACTGAGGACACGAAGAACGTTAAGGGACCAGCCAAGTTCCCGATCCAACATGAGTCCCAAGAATTTCGTAGTCTCCACGAAAGGGAGAGCAACAGGGCCGAGACGTAGAGAAGGTGGAAGAAATTCCTTGTATCTGCAAAAATTGATACACACAGTTTTCTCAGTGGAGAATCGGAAGCCGTTTGCGATGCTCCAGGAATATAGACGGTCAAAACAGCGTTGGAGAGAACGCTCCAAGAGACACGTCCGCTGGGCGCTACAATAAATTGCGAAATCGTCAACAAAAAGAGATCCGGAGACGTCGGCTGAAAGGCAGTCCACGATCGGATTGATTGCAATGGCAAAGAGCGCCACACTCAAGACGGAGCCCTGTGGTACCCCATTCTCCTGGCAAAAGGTATCTGACAGAACAGAGCCCACCCGTACCCGGAACTTGCGATCCGCCAAAAACGCTTGAATGAAAAGAGGAAGGCGGCCCCGAAGGCCCCATGTGTGCAATGTGCGGAGAATGCCCGCTCTCTAACAGGTATCGTATGCCTTCTCCAAGTCGAAGAACACGGCTACTGTTTGACGCTTCTTTAGAAAGTTGTTCATAATGAAGGTCGACAACGTAACGAGGTGGTCAGCAGCAGAGCGGTGTCGACGAAAACCGCATTGGATATTAGTCAGGAGGCGGCGAGATTCGAGGAGCCAGACCAACCGAGCGTTAACCATGCGTTCCATCACCTTACAGACGCAGCTCGTCAGAGAAATGGGACGATAACTGGAAGGAAGGTGTTTGTCCTTCCCTGGTTTGGGGATGGGGACAACAATGGCTTCACGCCAACTTGTGGGAACATGACCTTCAGTCCATATGCGATTGTAGGTACTAAGAAGAAAGCACTTGCCCGCAGGAGAGAGATTCTTCAGCATCTCAATATGAATGGAATCGGGCCCGGGAGCAGAAGACCGGGACAGGGCGAGAGCACGATCTAGCTCCTGCATGGTGAAGGCGACGTTATAATTTTCACGATTAAAAGAGCGGAAAGAAGGCGGCCGTGCCTCCTCTACCTGTTTGCGAGGGAGAAAGGCAGGGTGGTAATGGGCAGAGCTCGAAACCTCCGCAAAGAAACGACCCAATGCGTTTGAAACATCAGCTGGGTCCACGAGGACCGCGTTCTCCACGGTGAGGCCAGGAATCGGGGAGTGGACCTTGATGCCGGACAAACGGCGTAGGCCACCCCAGACAACCGTGGAGGGCGTAAAACGGGTGGCCGAGGTGACTGAGGCACTCTAATCACGGTCTGCACGGCCGCTACAGTCGGGGGTTCGAATCCCCCCTCGGGCATGGATATTTTTGCCGTCCTTAGTATAAGGTAGTAGATAAGTAGTTCGTAAGTTGAGGAACTGATGACAAACATTTCAACATTTTTTTTTTCACCCGTATTTTGCTGCACTGGGAATTGAATACTGTTCACCACTGATGTCACTTCTCCTACGCTGTAATTTGAGTTGCAAATTTTAATTTGTGCCCTTCAGGCAAGTTGAAGTCTTTTCTTAAATTTTAAGTCTTGTGGCATGCTTGTTTAATTATCAGGTATTGACCATTTAAAAGGGGTTGTTGGTGTTTAACATTTTATCTCACTGTTTTGGCAAAAGTCTACCGGCACCCTGCTCTTAGGCGTCTGTAAACTTACTATTGTAAACAATTATGTTCTAATTTGTACCCTTCAGGCAAGTTGAAACCATTTATTAATTTTCAAATTATCCTGGCTATCTTTAAATGGGTTAAAGGTTACACATTTTGGCAAGCTTGTGTCTATCTTTTAGATATTTACCATTTAAAATGAAAAATATTGTCTTTTGTGTTTCCTTTTGGCTTTTAATAAACATTGCGGGCTCGAAATACTGAATGTAAGGTAAACCAACCCGGAATTCCCTAATTTCGCATTGGTCTATCCTTATGCATGTACTGATTATACTAATTCAACGGGGAAATCAGTAACCCCTTGTATTGACACTGCATCTGTACATAGTTAATAATTTTGTGAATATAACCGCAACAACAAATTACTAATTTAGCTTAAAGGTTGCCAACTTGAGATACAAATTTTTTTCTTCCGAAATTAGCTTTATTACTTCCAATAATGCCAATGCTGATTCGTTGGAAAATATTACGTTTACCCAAATGTTTCCTCTTTCGACATTTCTGTAGCATTTATATGAGCAGCAATATATCTATATCTATAAATGTGAATGTCTGTTCGGAGTACGTTTTTCACATGTGAACCACAAGACATAAAGAGCTAAAAATTTGTACAGTTACTAATGTCTACCCGGGGAAGGCTTTAGGCACGGTTTTATGGCGATCGGATAGCTATTTATCCATATATATTAATGTGAATGTCTGTGCGGTGTATGCTCATCACGTCCGAATAAAAGGACGCAGAGACCTAAATATTTGTACAGTTACTAATTTATACCTGAGCAAGATATAGGCACGGTTTTATAGCGATCTGATAGATATTTAGTAATTTGAAGAATATAACGCGATATGCGGAACAATAATTACTCTTTGAAAATGATATTTACTCTTTGAAAATGGTTTTATTGGTTGCATTGTTGCTTGAGGGTTGATAATGATAAAAGCGTGGAGTATATTGGGATAGAAAGTTATCGGTGTATATAAAATTCTACGTGTGTGTGTGTGTTAATATTTCGCTCTGCAGCGAAAATTACAGAACGCAAACGAATGGTCTGTGTGTAATTGTTGTGCGAAGTCTCCCGTTGTACACCATAGCAGTTCCATGCCGACAGCTATAAGGGGGTGGAAGATATGGTGGTTGAAAGTCGTCAAATTATAAAAAAATCCGGACTAAAGGCCAGCGAGGACGTTTGCGACTCTATAGTAAGGAGAGTACACACAGCGAAACGTGATACCACAGATAATATCTTTGGTCTATGCGTGCTACAATGTCTTCAGCAATTTCTCTGTAAGGACAAGCATACGAATAAGGAAATATAAGAATAAATAAATAAAGCAGTAAAAAAGGTATTTCTTTCAATACATCTCTTTAAAAAAATCGATTTGATGTTTCAAAACGCATTACATCAAGTGATCGATCTGTGATATTATTACAATCATTACTGTTGAATTTCGTGATTGGAATCTTCGAAACGAGTGCATTTTTACGTGTGGTATGATCTACGCTACTTACTTTCCTGATAAACGGCAAGTGAGTAGACTTATGAAATCTCATAGGAATAGTTTTCAGTTTGTTTCTAAAGAAGGTGTTCTATTTCATCCTTCAAAACTATTCATAGGACACTACTGAAAGACATCTTATCCATCATAATCAACCAACACGTGAGCGAAGCCGCGGATTCAAGCTAGTATATATAAATGAATTGCTGTCTGTTAGTGTTGCTGAAACTAGAGAACGGCTGAACCGATTTTGCTAATTTTAGTCTTCAAATGTTCGTGTAGAACCAGGGAAGGTTTAAACGGTGATAAAATATGGAAAAGTTGCCTGGAAAAGAGGAAAATCGGGAAAAACTGAAACACCTTTTTTCCAGTGAGCTATCAATACCCTTCGTCCAATTGCGATAATATTTTGTACACTTCATGTTGAAAGCAAGATGAAGGTTTGCATCGAATAAAAATTTGTAGAAATCGTCCGGAAAGTAGGAAAATTTAGGAAAAACCGAAAGCGATTTTTTCTATGAATAAGAATCAATTGACACATGGTTGTAAGAGCATCACTTGAGTACGGATTGACAGGACGAGGTTTGTATGAAATAAAATTTTTTGGAAAATCTACCGAAAAATTGAGAAATTTGAGAAAAACCGAAAGTGCGTTTTTCAGTGTGTTTTTGATTGAATTCAGCGCTATAACTGACTATTCGCACGAACGGAGAGGGTTAATACTTTTGTTGTTTTGTTCATTATAGTCTTGGAAAAGTTTTCGGTATAAAAAATAGGGACAGTTAAAAAGGAAAGACGGCAAATTCGAACGAAGTTTTTCTTTCAAATGTGTTTCTAAATGAACACAATAAATTGAGAACCGTTCATCTGACTGCGATAAAATTTTGATCATTTGACGTTCAGCGAAAGATGAACGTTCTTTTGAACTAAAAATTGGGAAAGTTACCCGGAAAATTAGGAAATTCGCGAAAAACTGAAAGAGCTTTTGTCAATGGGATATCAATAGCATTCGTCTGGCTGTGACAAAATTTTGCATATTTCACGTTCAAAGCAAAAGTAACGTTCCTATGAAATAAAAATTTGGGCAAAGTTTCCCGGAAAATTGGAAAATGCAGAATAAATGGAAAGAGATTTTTCTATGAAATATCAATACCATTCATCCGATTGCGATAAAATTTTGCACATTCGACGTTCAAAGCAAGAGGAAGGTTTGAATGAAGTAAAAGTTTGGAATAGTTGGCCAGAAAATAGGAAACTTTTTGGAAAATTTGAAGAGCTCTTTCAATGGGATATCAATCTCATTCGTACGACTGCTATAAAATTGACGTTCAAAGCAAATGCCTTTATAATGCTACTGGGTCTAAAATATATAAGATTTAAATTAATATTCCAAGTAGAGATATGTATTGTTTAATGCAATATGAAAGATACATATGAAGATCGTAATATGCTCTCCACGAATCCTGTTCGATTGAGATTAATATGTCAAATAGTTTCATTGATTTCTAGGAACAACTAAACACTTCAAAAACTTTTACTCATTTGCTTGCAAATATATCATAAACTTTCCAATTTAAATGTAATTATTCCTCGAAGTCTGTTTAAGTTTGCTATATTCATTACTGTATTGATAATTTTTCGAATGAGTTTTCTCTTTCCTAACTTAATGAATATTATTGAGGACTCCACTCTGATGCACACTGTAATATTAACAAGCAGCCTTTCCCTCCGCTGCATCAGTTATTTACCGATACAACATGCTTAGCTAAATTCCTACAATCTGTGTAAGCATTTGTTCGGAAGCATTTGCCAGTGAGCAACAGTAGTACGATGCTGGGTGCAACGCAGCTCCAGCCCACCGAAATAACACGTGTTAAGGGCGTACACATGTGTAATAAAATATTGACTCTGCAAATACGCCGCTGAGTTAATGCAAACGATCTGCCTCTAGCGACCTGTTAAATGAGATTTGTCTGCGGGGTTTAACACAATAAAACCGTCACGGCTGACGCTTTCAGTGAATAAAGAGGAAAATTTATCGCAGAGTTAAATGCCCTTTTTTGTGGAGCTAGATAAAATCGAGAACAGCAGTATGGACCTCTGCTACACGCCTTGTGACATTAAAATGAATTTTAATGGTCAGGAATGAAGCTATACTGTTTGATTTTGATAGATATTGGAATTGTTTGTGTCTCCAGTGTGCAACGCACCAATTCCGATTATTTTAATGGCAGCCGGGCCAGACAGACGATGAAAAGAGTGAAACTATATTATTGCACAAGTTATCGCCGTATCATTTATTCTGTTGTCAATCTGTGTTCGTTCCTTCCTGAAAAAATGTTGCTTGCGAAAGCATGATTATATCTAGAATTGCACTTCTTCGTCGGAAGCAAATCAACGGCACGAATGATTTCTTGCATTCTCCCAAATAATATGAAAATCATACTCCCGGAATATATGACATTAACTGTAGACTGAAAATAAAATTCGTGGTAGATGCCAAAAATGAAAAATTTTGTTTTATTGTGAAAATGATGGCTACATTCCTAATACTACTCAGTAAATAGCGGGCTATCTGTTGTTCGATGTGGAAGTAGTTCTAATGTTTCTCACAAGAATGCTCGACGATCTATGTGCCACCTGTTGTGAAGTAAAATCTGCGCTATGTGCCAGTGGCCAAAGGTGCACGTGAGATTTGTTATTATGTTTGAGTTGAGGTTCCATCGTGTAGCAAGCAGTAACTATTCATTTTGTGCTCTTTCCGCAATGGAAATGGTAAATAAGCTTAGAGCAGAGGGGAAGTCCTACAAGAACAGGCGGAATGTGACAATGCCTGAGAAACAACCTCCACCTGTTGTGGTAGGTTTAAATACGTCTATAACATCTTAGACCTAGGTTGTCGTTTTTTAATAGCTCAAAGTGGTATTCCTTCGGCTTTTAATGTCGCAGGTGTTTGTATATGCGGTTTTGTTCTGAGTGCAAAGTAGTGAAAACAGGTTATTAGACGCAGTCTTTACACTTCTAATGGCCGTCTTGAATGCAGGTTTCAAGCCGATGCCCATATCTATGGAGAAGCATTGCCTTCAAACAAAAAGTAAACATCTTCGATCAGTTTTATGAACAAACAAAATTCGTGTCTAATAGGAAACATAAGTATTAAACGTGGCGACATAGGCCGTACACAGATTCGACATAAAGTACAAGGCAGGCCAGTGTATTTTATAAGATTCCTCATGGCAAAATAAGTGTGCAAGCAAACATTTGTAGAAATCCATGGCATCACAATAGGGTTGAAACATTGGTTAAATCGAAAAAGCGTGGTGACGTTACGTATGTTGAAAGTAGCGGAAATAAAACCAAAAATATGAAGTACACAGGTGATGATGCACAGCGTATAGTTGAACACACAGCAATTTTTCCCCCAAGAGAAAAGTAATTACACAAGGGCCAAAAGTTCACTTATGTGTTTAAGCCAAGATTTGAATTATCAGAGAATGTATGACACCTTTGTTGACCTTCATCCAGACCACAAAGTACAATACAGCTTTCCATTTACTCGAATTTTGGACATAGCCCGGTTTTTACAGTAGAGGGTTTGGCACATAGGTCTATTCTTATTTTTTTATCAGGAAAGTATTTTCTCATAAAGATAAAAATTGCAAGGTCAATTCAACTGTAATATGTCGTTAAAGATTAACGGTAGACACAAATTAAGGTGAACAAAATTACACATAAAGACAAACTGTTCCTTTTAGGAGGTTTTTTGCGTTTTACTCGGAACGTTCATTTTGGCCCAGCCGGGATTCGAGTCCTGGTCTCCTTCTTTCTAGGCATTTGTCCTGACGCCTACACTACTGGGAACAGGGTGATCACCACACCTGCTCGGTTTACTTAATACGCCTCCCGTCAATTACAAATTCCCAACTTGCCCTGCACACTAGTATTCAACTTTGCCCTTACGCAGTTAATGTCATACATTCTGTCAATATGAACAGATAATACCGACAGGATCAAAAGTGGTATGTTTTCTTTCAGACATATCCGAAAGATCAGACATAACATATGAAAAAGGATGTCGGTAATTTACACGGTTGAAAGTACACGACAATAGAAGCACAAATGTCCCAGTAAACATGGGTCCACAAACGAGCCGTTTACGAGATAATTACGAATGTATGGTTCCATGCTGCTACTGACGTCATTGTAAACATCGTCCTAGTTACCAAAATTAATTTGAACTTTAGAATGTTCTTCTTTTCATCAGGATGCAATAATGTGCCTGTCTGTGCACTGAATTTAGATTTCTTTCTAAAAGCCCTGGATCATTTCCGAATTCTTGACAAGCGTCTACAACTCTCCGAAATGATCCAGGGGTTTTAGAAAGAATTCTAAATTCAGTGCACAGACAGGCACAGTATTGCATCCAGATGAAAAGAACATTCAAATCAAAAAATGTTCAAATGTTTGTATAGCTATGGGACTTAACTACGGGGTCATCAGTCCCTAAACTTACAAACTACTTATGAACTAGCTACAACTAAGGACGGCAGAAATATCCATGCCTGAGGGAGGATTCGAACCCCTGACCGTAGTGGCCGTGCAGACCGTGACTGGAGCGCCTCAGTCCCCTCGGCCACCGTGGCCGGCGAAAAGAACATTCTAACACCTCATTTAGACGTAACGCTTACGTGAATTGTTAATTAAGTGCGATGAAAAACCGAATAGTGAAGTCTAAATTTCAAATTAATGTGTATTAACTTGCACGATCTTTACAACAAAGTCAGTGAAATATGAACGAAATGCGATGTACGTCTTAATCGTAAAGTTTAAAATTGTACTTCATGAGTACTAAGTAGGACAATGTTTAGAATGACGTCAGTTGCGGCTTAGAATCATAAATTCTTAATTATCTCGGATACGCCTGAAACGTGTCCATAGAAAATGTATTTTGCTGAATTTGTAAGAAGATGTCTAATATTGTGCCTCCTGTTTTGTGTCGAGTAACTTGCTTGCGAGAAAATGTATAATATTGCTTGTACTGCGTGTATCGATATTTGTACATAAATCTGTGAAGTTTCATCTTTGGCAAAGATTATGTATCGCATAGCATTGTAGCTCGTGCAGAGAGACAGAAAGTCAGACTTGTGGTTCAGCTCGCTTAGAGAGCAGTTGAGTTGTGTATATGGCTCCGATGTAGAGCAGAGGCTGCAGTGTCAGCAAGTATATATTGCATTTCTTATAATTGTGAAAAAGGTTGTACCACCCCTGGACTGAAGGTGATAGCATCTCATGTAATTATGAAACGGTTGTATCATTTAGGTAATGTAATGGTGATTATTAATAATAAATAACAAAGTTGACCTTTCGTTCCTGAAGATTAACTTACTTCCTTTGTTTGACAATTAGTTATCTGTGGATTTAAAGTGCAGTATTGATTTTGGTAATCTTGTTCAACAGATTTCTTTATTCGTACCGTAGTAAATGATTGTTATGCAACACTGCAGTTAATTGTCTGATATTGAGTTTTAATAATCAGGTACTGATCTGCATAAAATTCTCGTAGTCGAACATTAAGAATGTGGTTTGTGTTTTTAATATCTTTATCTCAGTCGAATTATTTGAGTATAGTCAGTGTGTGTTTCATGCAGGTTACATGTCACAGTTGTTTTGTTAAAAGATCCGTTGCGCGCTTAATCAGTTTAATGCACTGTTTTTTATTTAACAATATATACATCAATATCAGGGCCATAATTGAACCAAATTATTGTGTTTATGAACAGTGTACGTGTTTAGTTAAATTTTGATGAAGTTATCTGATGACTTAGTGATCTTGACTGTTAAACATCAATATATGACAACTATTTGGACTGCAACTAATACCAGATCAGGTTTTGAATGAGTAACTTTAAAATAAACTATTTTTGTTATCTGATTAAACGATAAATTCAACATTTTAAACATCACGTACAACTTTTACGCCTCGTTTCGGACCCGTGTTTACTAGCACATTTTTATTTTTATTAAGGTGTACTTTCAACCGTGTAAATTTGCGCCATCCGTTTTGGTACACCCTGTGTATAACTTATACAATACGGAAATCGTATGGGGAGAGATTGCCACTACATGGACGTTTGAGGGCTTATGTCGTGTAGGCGAGCATAATCGTGCAACAGTATTGTGCAGAAGTACATTGGCTTATGCAGCACAACATATCTGTGGAACACAAATACGAAAATGTGAAATGACATGAAATGTATCTAAATCTGAGTATCTGCCAAGCACCTGGAATGGAAATCAATAAGTTGACTACCACTTCCATAATCCTGCCTGCCAAGTTCTTTCAGCTTAGCCCAACAGGTTGAAGAAACAATATCACACGTTAATACTACCTACCGGCGATTAACTAATATTTCGCGCTCTCCGTCCACTAAGAGGAAATCACGGATCAAAACAAATTGTGAGAGTATTATTCGTGACATACATTTCGAGTATCAAGACCCTTTTCTCTGTTAGGCTACGCCCCCTGCCTGAATTGGAAATGAGTACACCCTCATAGAATTTCCCAGTTCAGTCAAGATTTAGTGTAGAAACATGTGCCAAACATGTGGTATTCATTCGATCATACAGATGGCGAATGGCTTGGGTTGATTTTTTCCACGACTGATCGACCTATTCTTTTAATATTCAGGAGTTGCACGTGTCAGCCCACCATATACTACACGTCCTCGATTGGACAGAAGTCAGGACATGTAGCTCATCTCGCACAGCACGTCGAGTTTCACGCGCAGAGTGTAGGTGAGCATGAGCCTGCGAGAGCAACACGTCACGGCACAAGAACGGCCGTAAAAGATTCTTCACGTACCGAGCGTTCGTCAGAATTCTCTCCAGAGATCAATGGTGTACGAGAATTGTAGTTATCGCACCCCAAACCACAAGGTCTTGCTTAGCCCTTTATTTGGCAATTTTGCTCTTATACAACATCAAAATTGCGCGTGGTTTTCTGAAACATGTTTCAAGTTTCATTCTTGGATGGATAACAGTATTTGAAACTAACATTTAAGCTCTCCAATAAAGTGATGTTTCGTTTTCTTCTGCGAAAAGTTTAGTAATAAACTGAATCTTTATCGGACATTCCCAGCATAAGTTTCCGAGGTAGATGTTTGTTTCAATTTTGCGACAATATTTTTCGTGATACATGGAAAGCTCGTTTAAAAAGCGAAAGAGGAAGCCTTGAAGTTGATTTATTATGAAAAATTGTTGACGAGTTCTTATATGGAAGACTGAAAATGGGCTTATATTTATTGGGAGTTGAGTCCTAGTAGACCGCAACAAAATGGGCAATAAGTCCCAAAAGAAGAACGAAACAGCATCTCCTGATGTACGGTATGACATATGACAATATGTTTTTACTTGACGGTTTACGGGCCAAAAAAAATTGCATGTTTTGTCTTTAGCAGTACTTGACTGTAAAATGTGGAAATCATGGGATTTTTCTGAACTTTGCACCAAGAACGACTTTTTTCACACTTCTCACATGAGATCATGATACAATAATTTCTGCTGTCATAAGGAGAAAAAATGTTCAAATGTTTGTATAGCTTATGGGACTTAACTACGGGGTCATCAGTCCCTAAACTTAGAAACTACTTATGAAGTAACTAATACTAATGACGGCACAAATATCCATGCCCGAGGGGGGATTCGAACCCCCGATCGTAGTGGCCGTGCAGACCGTGACTGCAGCGCCTCAGTCCCCTTGGCCACCGCGGCCGGCCATAAGGAGAGTGCTGTAGTATATATACTGTATATACTGTACCACAATGCGAAGTTATTGGACAATGTTACTTACAAACCAGAAACTATATTTTGAAAAAAAAAAAATCGTATAAACCTGTTCACATGACCACACACATTTCTTCTCGTGATTTGCGTGTGTGCCAAATCGGGGGTTTAACGTTAATGCGTCTTAGACAAGACATGCACGAGAGAGCTCTCGACAGGCCTACGTCGTACGCGGCGGCGGATATCGCTTGCGTGCAGCGTTTTCATCCCTGCAGGCGACGGCCAGAAAATTCCTCTTCCAAGTGATTCTCTGAGTCGAACCATACACGTCGATGCTGAGGCATCAGTGGAAGATGTCCTAGAAAAAACTTGTGTTCATATTTCTGAACTAAGAAACATTCTGATCTGTGCTTTAGCGCCTGTGCGACCTGCTGCCTTCACAGTACGTCGATGTTGGGTGGCGTCGGCGTTGCGTCGACTTCCACAACCTCGTCTAGGACTAGTGATAACATACACATGACCACTGCAGCTAGCATCGTTGCAAAACTGACGTAAATTGTCCCACTTGCAATTCTCCGCCGGCAGCGGTGGCCGAGGGGACTAAGGCGCTCCATTCACGGTCTGCACGGCCACTACGGTCGGGGGTTCGAATCCCCCCTCGGGCATGGATATTTGTGCCGTCTTTAGTATAAGGTAGTTGATAAGTAGTTTGTAAGTTTAGGGACTGATAACCCCGTAGTTAAGTCCCATAAGCTTAACAAACATTTGAACATTTTAATTTGTGCCGTCCTAGTTCGTAAGTAATTCATAAGTAGTTTGTAAGTTTAGGGACTGATGACCCCGTAGTTAAGTCCCATATACTATACAAACATTTTGCAATTCTCCGGAAGAACCGACCAGCCATTCGACCAGCCCTTTCAGATGGGCCCAGTTGGCTGTAGGAAGTACTAGTGCATCTCTGTGGTATGACGTTTGTGTACTTCACACGTTGATATCACATTAAGCCTTAACACTGTACACATTCCCTATTTCTGGGTACACACAGATGATTCTGTCACAGCTATGCCACAACACTAAATGTCGATTTGTGACGTTGAAACCAGAAAAATAGATCTACCATCGTTCAGAAGTCATCTGCCGTCACAGTATAAAACTCCGACTTTCCAGGTGTACTTACTTTCTTTGACACTATATTTCACTTACCTTCCTCTTCTAAAGAGCAATGATTGAATGCCAAGGTTAGTGAGCAATTAATAAATTCAGGTAACTACTAGTGCAACCGTAACCGAATCATTGTTACAGTTACTTGTTCCTTCCGTTTTTCTTATCATTGCAACGCGAAACCATGCCGAGAAAATGTTTATGTGAACTCTGATTACAGAGCCTACCCAAGAAGTTCAACCATGGGATGTGTTTACCGGACACATCTTACTTAGAGGATACTTTAACCTAACAACTCTACACTCAGACATCTATGATTGGTACAGACGGAATATAACAAATTTTCTGCCCGAGAAATTCATTTGAAAATTATAAGATAACGCACATTTAATGGTAATGCCTTGAATATCATCGGTTCAAATGGATCACGTTTAGTCGAAAGTGTTAGTGTTAGTGACCATATATAGCTACGACAGTCGCTAAAGTTACTGAATTCATCAAGACAGCATTTCTGTGATGGGAAGAGCAGATAAACAATTCTTATGATTCTTATTATAAAACAAATGAACATCATTCGGTTCCCGTATGGGAGGCGTACATGAATTGAAACTGACTTCATCGTATGAGTGAGAGGTATTAACGAATACTCACAGTGCGTTTAATAACGAAATTCGGAAAGTGATACGGGAATACTGATTCTTGAAATCTGGTTCATATAAATTTGTTACGGTGAGTTCTTGCTGAGAATACGAGGAAAATTTAGACCTACCTCAATGGCTAAGTGATTCGAAAACTTTCTCTCAGATATTCATCGAACAGTCAGCAGAGCCAATAAAAGAAAACGAAAAGGTAACTGAACTTTACATTTTTGCGTTCAAGAAGGCAATTGGATAAGAGCGTAGTGTAAACGAGTAATTGTTTGAATAATGCTCTCACTAATGCTTTAAAGTAACTGAAATGTTTGAAACCAAATGAGCCAAAACCACGGGATTCAATCCCAGTTCGATTCTGTTTCTCATTGACGGTGGAGTGACGTGTTCAGGAAAATGTTATTTGTGTACGACTGAACAACTAAAAGAAAGACGTTCTAATTCAAGAACTATTTCTTCGAATACTGAATATCTCACATGAAGTGGATTCAGCCTTCTTGGACAAAATCGCTTCTAACTTCCAACACCGACAGACTGAAATAGTAGTTGATACTCGCTATAGCTCCGGCTTTGAGGTTGCAGAAGAATCCAGTACAGCCCCAGTGGAGATACCAGCGTACATTTGATTGACGTCAGAGAACGTCGTGGAAAAAATCTGTTATGCCTTATGGTAGCAGCTATTAAACTTTCCCTTACTGACAGGCCGCGCCTGCATTGTAGGCTACTGGAGGTACTGTGCTGTACAGAACTAAGTTGCCAGATAGGCGCACGGCAACGTATAGGGCAGAGGAAGACAACTTCAGATCGAGGCCAACAAGAAAGGCTGCAGCGCGCACCTCATGTCACGCAAGCAAGGTAGTCCCGAGCCGACCGCTGGGGCACAGCCCACTGCGCCATAGCGGCCAGCCACTCCGCTAGCGATCGCGCCGGCCAGGACTACCTTGCTAACGTGCCATGACGTGCGCGCCGCGGCCTGTCTTTCTCGTTGGCCTCGCTGTCAATCCGTTTGACGTCAGCCGAGAGCTGTGTTCGCAATGTTGCCTACATAAACGGGGCTGTGAGTACGGAGCTGGAGAGCTCCGTCAGCAATAACGCTCTTGGCGACAATAACATGGCGAGGACAAGCAAAAAACATTCGGTTCTACTCTCTGTTTGAGAGAATCTGTTTCTTTTTGTGCAAAGCGGTGAACATACAAAGTGTTTGGAGTATAACTGTGAAGTACGAAGTATAAAGAAATTAATTTACAGCGTCGTTATTCCCTCTGCAACGCAAATGAGAGCCACGGCGGAATAGCCGTGCGTACTGGGGCGCCGTGTGCGCACGGCAGTTCGACGTCGGGCATTCGAATTCCCCCCCCCCCCGAGCATGCGTGTTTGTGTTGTCATTAGGTTAGTTTACCTTAGTTTAAGTAGTTTGTAAGCTAGGGACTGATAACCAAGCAGTTTAATCCGACAGATTTACAAACATTTAAACGAAAATGAGAATGGAAAATATGAAGAACGAGATTGATGGTCGCTGAAGAAATGTGTCCACATTTGGTAGAAAACTTTCAAAAAGTGAATTTGTCACCGAAAACTGTTGTGCGATATATTCATGACATGGCTGCAGATGTGCAAGAAGAACTGACTGTTACGGCACGTAAGTTTATACATTATTCTTTAGCTGTGGATGAGAGTAATGACGAATAGCGCGCGGGAAGGAAGAAAACCTGAATTTTATTCTTATGATCTTTTTTACCTATGTAAGTGGGAGTTAACAAAATATATTCACATTCGGAGGAGAATGTTGGCGATTGGAATTTCGTAAGTCGCCCACGCCGCAGTGATAAGAGCCGTTGGTAATGATTCACACCCCATATCATTTCCGTAACGCTGTCTCCCCTGCATCGTGACAATACAAAACGAGCTGCCCTTCGTTTGACTTTCGATGTCCTCTGTCAAACCCATCTGATAAGGATCCCACAGTGGGCAACAATACTCCAAATGAGGACGGACAAACGTGGTGTATGCAGTTTCTTTAGTACTTCAGTTGCATCTTTTAAGGGTTCTTCCAATAAAACGCAGTCTTTGGTTCTCCTTTCCCATGACATTACGTGTTCTTTCCAGTTTAAGTATGAAGTAATAGTAATTCCTACGTATTTTGTGGAGTTTACGACCTTTATTTTTGGTTGATTTATCTTGTAAACAAAGTTTAACGGATTTCCTTTCGTACACATGTCGACGACTTCACATTTCCATTATTTAGAGTCAAATGCCAACTTTGTACCATAGTGATATCTTATTTAGATCGTTCTGCAGTTGATTTTGATCTTCAGATGACTTTACTAGACGGTAAATGACGGCGTCACCTGCAAAAAACCTAAGAGAGCTGCTTAGACTTTCTCTCAAATCGTTTATGTAAATAAGTAACAACAGAGGACCAATAACACTACCCTGTGGAACGCCCATATCACCTCTGTTGTAGTCGATGCCTTACCATCGATTACTACGAACTGTGTCCTCTGACAGGATATCCCCTATCGACTCGCAAATTTGGGGCCATATACCATAACCACGCAATATGATTAAAAGCCGTTTGTGAGTTACGGTGTCAAAAGCCTTCTGTAAATCAAGAAATAAGGAATCAATTTGAGAACCCTTGTCGATAGCACTCATCACTTCGTATGAGTAAAGAGCTAGTTGGGTTTCTCATGAACGATTTTTTGTAAATCCGTGTTGACCTTGGGTCAATAGATCATTCTGTTCGAGATAATCCATAATATATGAATACAGGATACTTTCCAAAACTTTGCTGCAAATTGACGTCAGTGAAATAGGCCTGTAGGTCAGTGGGCTACTCCTACTTCCTTTCTTTAAAATAGGTGTGACGTTGTAACGCAACAACACAGTGACCAACGCCACTGTCTACGTGTGTAAATACGGTAAGTAAAAATGACAACGGATAGTATGAAAAATATGTGTAGCCTATATGTATAAATATCGCGTGTAAATTGGTTAATTCTCATGTGTAAATAAATTATGTAAATTATGAACGATTAAATGATTTCATATAGTACAGAGAAACAAATGGAGAGCACTATAGTAGACACGTTGGCTTAGTGAGGGAAATGTTCGTAGCTTCTTTGTGTGGCGCAGTTGTTATCGCTGAATGCAGTCTACCGCGAGGCGCGAGAGAGTAAAGTTGTTATTGAGCTTTCGAGGTGAACGGTAGAAAAGTAGGACAGAAACAGCAAACTGTAGTATTGTGGTTTCACGATGTGTTGGTACAAGCAGCAGTTTTGACAAGTGGGCACTGGAAAATAATGAACGTGGGCACAGCGTAAAAACTTAAAGAGTAATAATGTCAAGAGGAATGCTGTAAGCCCAATGTTTAAACAATGTTTTGTCGCCAAGAAGATCCCATTTTTGCCAATCATTATAAGGTGCCCGCAACAATCACCAGATACATCACACTATCTCTGCAAAGTAATATCTAAGCAAGTAACCGTCTTTAGATCTGTAACGTTAAGCCAACGTTTAATGTTGCAAAGAGTCAATAGCGAACTTGTGTGAAATTAATTACTGTCTACGAAATTATTCACCCGTGGCACCATCCAAACAGGTTCCTATTCCGTCACCTTTAATATTCCGAGGCTCAACCTGAACAATAAAAGATGTTACGTTAATCTAACTGAAATCAGATGTATTTCAGTGCTCGAAGAATAATTAGTACTGTTACAAAAATTTAAAGTACAGTTAATAACAATTGCAGATCATTGACTATGAACATATTGTGTAATCATTCAATACTATCGAACAGTGAATATTAATTTTGTCTTAATATTCATTTCATGGGTACTAAAAGACGCACTGCTACACTTAGTTAATGAATTAAACAGAACAATTCAATTATACTGCTAAACATGTTTGATGGCAAATTAAGTTGTTGATATCATATGGAATAATAGTTAATGACATACTATTACTTCTCAAAATTAACATTTGATTCAATTTGTTAAAGAAAGTTAATTGCATAAGTCTCAGTAAACGACTCACTTTATCAATCAGCTAGTCACTGTAGGCACAAGTGAACTACAACAATTTCAATTACTATTGCTAGTCAATATATAGTAAAGTGGCTAGGCAAGCATTATGGTGATAGTTTGATTTCACGTAGAATCGTTGCATGCACGCTTAGTCTTAAAATACTTTATACTTATTACAGGGATTTGTGATAATTGTTTCCACTGCATAAGTAACCTGAATTTACTGATTTTATATTAATCTGTGTTTCCTGCTGCTGTAGCGTGTGCGCTTAATCTGCATTCTGTGACCGCGTTGTTCCACATTAACCAATCGGTGATTATAGCTATTAGACAGTACATTGCATTAATTAAATTTGTTGCTCGTACTTCGAGCTGGCGACCGAATCTATTTACCCATTCAAAACTGTTATCTTGGTACAGTTTTGTCCCGGGCTTCTTAAGTCTTGCGAGTATACACAAATTCTAAAACGCGAGATACGAGAGAGAATTTACAACTCGCACGGTGTGTTTGTCCGTTGGGCGTGCTTGCCTGTGTCTAATTTCAGACAAATATGAAATGAACTCATTTAATGTTCACAGCTCGAGCCCCCAGCACACTGGATGTGCACTCTAAATAATAATGTTCAACAAACACTGCACCAACAGGGGCAAAGTGAAACAGTCAGAACTTTTAAGTCTAAAGTGGCTATTCGTTATGTCTAGCGGCCAACTGTCCACTTCTCGCTTCAACGCGCTAAATTTTATAAAAACACAAACATCGGTTTGTAAATAACAGTCAGTCACGGGGGTTTGAATGCCTCTTATGTAATTGTTTATTTAAGATTTGATTACACACTGAAGTCCCAGAAAAATTTAATTGTCCAGTTCAGTTGAAATAACTAAGGGCCTCTTGGCTGAACATGCAAAAGTTCAGGAGTTTCGAAAGGAAACGCCAAGTTTCAAACTCAAATTCCAGCATTCTCACGACAGAAACAAAGGTCGAAATAATTCTCGGTACAGAATGAAATCTGCTCTAGCGTGTCTAATTCCCAGAAAGTCCCAAGTCCGGTGAGGTCCCAAACTCACACCCCATGGTTTCGCTAAGTCCCCACCAACGAAACTGAGGAGACGATCATTTTTTTAAACGAAAACTTGGGCGAATTTTCACGGAAGTTACGGAGCCGAAGGGCACAAGTTGAGCCTCAATGAATCCCGAACGAAGACTCCCTAAATCAAGATGGCGGCCCCCTATTTATGCCCTTTTTCCAAACTGGACAATTTTTACAAAACTTTAAATGGGAGATGTTTTATACAAGTAATATATCAGTTTGACATCAAATTTTACCAATTTTACCATCTTTCCAGTGCTGTTATTGTTATTCTTTTTTTTGTAACTACAACCGTTTTTAAACAAAACAGTTCATAGCTGCAGGTCTGTAACAATCACTTTCATTTTCTATAAATAAACAAAATATACCACGATGATCCCCTGTACCTCGCTAAGTTTGCGAGTAATTAATTTTCTAATAGTATTTCTTTCATTAAAGCTAACAGGCTAGCCGCCACAGCACCATCTTGTGGCCACTCGGATTTTGCCAGTGACGTCATTTCCGCCCTCGTGGGTCGCCCCACTGCAACGGCCAGAACCCGGCCACGCGATCACGCCCAAAACGCGCGCGTCCACAAGTGTGTTCGAAACAGACATTAAAAATTGGGCTGTACCGTCATAGTCTTAAGAGAATTGTTCAAGATTTCGCTCACTAAACGATCGTTATTCCCAATTAAATCGCGAAGTGTTTGTGTGTGTAACCTTCACTACGTTATTGATTTCGCCACTGACAGCCTTATCCGGATAAATCTGAAGTCTAATTACTCGCGACTCTCGGTAGCGTAGTCCTGTGCAACTTTCCAGTCTTTTAGTACAGATCCTTCTTTGAGAGAGCGGTTGTATATGGCTGTTAAGTAAAGAATTATCGCTTCAGTATAATCAGATATACAGGGTGTTACAAAAAGGTACGGTCAAACTTTCAGGAAACATCCCTCACACACAAAGCAAGAAAATACGTGGACATGTGTCCTGAAATGCTTAATTTCCATTTTAGAGCTCTTTTTATTACTTCACGTCAAATCACATTAATCATGGAATGGAAAGACACAGCCTCAGAACGTACCAGCGTGACTTCAAACACTTTGTTACAGGAAATGTTCAAATGTCCTCCGTTAGCATGGATACATGCATCCACCCTCCGTCGCATGGAATCCCTGATGCGCTGATGCAGTCCTGGAGAATGGTGTATTGTGTTACAGCCGTCCACTATACTAGCACGAAGAGTATCTAAATTTGGTACTGGGGTTGCGTAGACAAGAGCTTTCAAATGCCCCCATAAATGAAAGTCAAGAGGGCTGAGGTCAGGAGAGCGTGGAGGTCATGGAATTGGTCAGCCTCTACCAATCCGTCGGTCATCGAATCTGTTGTTGAGAAGCGTACGAAGATGTTGACTGAAATGTGCATGAACCACATGTTGTGTCGTACTTGTAAAGGCACATGTTCTAGCGGATAGAGGATACTCTACCTATCATGATAACGTGCTCCAGTGAACGTAGGCGGAGGCGGAAGAACATGAGGCCCAATCAAGACATCACCAACAATTCCTGCCCAAACGTTCACAGAAAATCTGTGTTAATGACGTGATTGCACAATTGCGTGTGGATTCTCGTCAGCCCGCACATGTTGATTGTGAAAATTTACAATTTGATCACGTTGCAATGAAGCTTCATCCGTAAATAGAACATTTGCCCTGAAATACTAAAATGAGCTCTAACATGGAAATTAAGCGTTTCCGGACACATGTTCACATAACATATTTTCTTTCTTTGTGTGTGAGGGATGGTTCCTGAAAGTTTGGCCGTACCTTTTTGTAACACTCTGTAAATCTAATGGGTATGCAGGCCGGACCAGAAGACTTGTCCTTGTTAAGTGACTTACGTTGCTGCGTATATAGCAGAGGAAGAGCACCACCATTGGGTTCGATATTTTCAAAGACGTAGAAAAATCTATTGAAAACGCTAGGCTGAATTGGAATAAGCTTGTTTCTATCGCAACAGATGAGGCTCTATCTACGGTAGGAGCTAATGTGCGATTAATAGCACGGGTGACAGAACGTATGAAATATGTTTCTGGTGCCACACAAAAACTCACTCCCCTCCAATGCATACTTCATCAAGAGAATCTATGCGCAAAATATATGAAAATTAGAAATGTTATTGATACGGCAGTACAAGTCACAAATTATATTCATCACGAGATCTGAGACGAAGACAATTTAAAAGTTTCCTTGCAGAATGTGGTACTCAGTATGGTGAATTTCCGTAATTTTGTAATGTGCGCTGGTTGAGCAGGGTTAAGCTGCTAGATCGATTCTTTGAATTAAGAAATCAAATAGCATTGGAAGGAAGGAAGCTTGGAGTTTAACGTCCCGTCGACAGCGTGGTCGTTAGAGACGGAGCTGACGCTCGGATTTTTGGGAAAGGATTGTGGGAGGAAATCGGCCGTGCCCTTTGAAAGGAACCATCCCGGCATTTGCCTGGAGTGATTTAGGGAAATCACGGAAAACCTAAATCTGGATGGCCGGAGGTGTATTTGAACTACCATCCTTCCGAATGCGAGTCCGCTATGTTACCACTGCGCCACCTCGCCCTGTCAAATAGAATTATTCATGACTAGTCTAAATCAGCCTATTCCTCAGTAGCAGGAAGAAACCTGGATATGTGGCTTAGCATTCCTTGCTAATTTAACAGGCCACTTAAACGATTTAAATAACTCAATCTAAGGAAAAGGCCTCATCATAACAGATATGTACTACGGAATTAAATCTTTCAAAAGGCACTGAAGCTATCGCAGGTGCGTACTCCTGACCTTACTCTCTTTGAAGAATATGTGCAAATTCTGGAAGCACTTCGTAACCAGTTTGAGACCAGGTTTAGAAAAGTAGAAATACTGTCTATTATGCTTCAGCTCTGAATGTTAACAATATTCCTACCAATGTGACGATTTATTGAAGAACAAATATGAACACACTGAGGGATTCGCAGATTTTTATAAGAATGTCCCTCAAAAGAGATTTCCTAGGTTGTATGCCCTTGCTTCACAGATATTGTGCATGTTCGATTCGACGTACGTGTGTGAACAATTCTTTTCTATTATGAAATTAGCAAAGTCCCAATACCGAATCACCTCGTCAGATCACAATCTAACATGCAGTCTTCGATTAAATATATCTGAACATTTAAAAACTAACCAATGAAAAACGAAATGAAATATGTCCGAAAATGTGTACGTAATTGTACAGTACAGCTTTCCTCTAAATTGTAGAGAATTTATAACAGTGCTATCCTCACACCAATATTATAATGTTCTTATGGTGTAGAGACGATATAAAATGATCTGTATTCTGCCTTTCATTAAATTAAATTAGTATGTTTTAAAATTAGGATATCTTAGACTTCACACCAGATCCGTTCCTAAATTGCTGTACGCTGCATTCTGTTCCACCAGGGCATCACCACAGAGCGCGTGACGTCACACGGGCGCTGCCGCTCCTCCCCTGGTATAGGGTTTGTTATTACATACAGGTTGGTAATTATTGAACTGCGTCATTATATAAATACACTAACACGAAAATTGTGGTACAGATTACTAATTTATTCGTACAAGAAGGCCAATGAAAGTTACATAATTCGAAAGATTGTTTGTCGTAGATATCACGAATATAAATATTGTGTGCATTTGGCCATTAAATGTGGTAAAAGGAAGTAGAAATTTTCCTATCTACAGCTTGGATCAAGTTCTACATTCTCCATCAAACAGCTCACTGATTGGCTATTCGCCTCGACCAATGACACTGTAATGCAGCGCTTCTGCATTATTAAAATAAGTGAATATCGAAACATGGAGTGCTCCCAACTCACTTTCTTTTGCCGTTCAAATGCTTCATTTTCGCAGTGATTAAGAGTGGTTAAAAGAAATGGATGTTTTCATATGAATGCCGATATAAAGGACGATGCGCCGGGAGAGGCATCTAGCGGTGCTCGGGTGGAACTTCGAAGTCGACATGTTGTCAGCTCTGGAATTCAGAATATTGCAGTATCGAAATAACATTATTTCTTGGCGTTGTATAAATATACGAACACCGAAATTGTAGTTCCATTTCAAATATTAGGCTAATGGAAGTTATATAATTCGAAAATGGCATTAGAAGTATATACTTCCGTTTTTATTTGTTGTTATTGTGCCAGACATTTTCCTTAACACGTAAAATATATCGTTTCATACCTCCCAGTTCCGGCTAAATTTTGCCAAATATCCCAGCGGCCTTCTTTGATAATGTTGGCAACACATGCTAAATAGTGAGAATCCTGTGAGTCTTCATTTTAGCCAATCGCTTGACAACGCTGATGTTTTCTCATGGAATCTTCGCTTTACGAGGGCAATTATTTTTACAGAGCGGACGAGGGTACATACCAGAACCAGTCAAACATAAAGCAGGAACAGCATTATTTGTTTACTTCATGGTCTGTACGATACACTAATCAAGTCATTCTATGTGATTCGAACATATGGGCAAAGATTTTCTATCGTGTTGTTGATGTTGCCGACATGGTACGTAAAATTATACCCCCAGTGACCATTGTAAACACAATTGGTCGAGTATCGACCACAGGCAATGCTAGTAAAAGAAAGTCGCCGTAACTTCTGATCATTTAGCGTCAGGACGTTTAAACTACATACTTGGTCCACGGTCATGTTGGGGTTTGATAAGCACATGAACAAGCGTTTTGGTGTCGGCCATATGCATGTGGAAATGGCACGGTACACCGCGCCAGAGCCCATAGCGCTTGTGGAGGATTACTATGCCAGCAGTTACAGCCCACCTGTGGCCCCAAGGTTGTCTGCAACCCGTCCCAGTGCGGTAACAACCAACAATTTTATTCGCAAGTTTCAGAGAACGAATAGTGTTCGTAATGATGTTGTCAGTTTTGGTCGTCCAAAAATGGTGAAACGATTCAAAATAGCCAGAATACATGTGCTCTCTTCCAAATGAGGCTCAGAAAATCGATAACATCAACTGCACCAAAGGTGGGAATAAACTGGGAAACAGTATGGCAGATTGTTGTTGGAGACCTCCATTTCCCTACATAATTCAAACTCGTCAGACATTAAGCTCCACTGCCATGGAACGGCGGTTGTGTGGCGGCAACAATATTGCTCACAGAACTGACGAATAATACTTTGATGTGAAATGGTTGGTTTAGCGACTGAACCCATTTTAAATTAAGGATGATTTCGTCAATAAGCAAAATTGATGAATACGCAATCGGATTTGCTCAGCTGGTAACTGTGTGATATGCAATGTTCAATCACGGAATAATTTGTGCGATATTCCTTGATGGTGCGGTGACTACCGAACGGTGCGTGAATGTGTTGGAAGGTGATTTCATTCCCATTATCCAAAGTGATCCTGATTTTGACAATATGCGGTTTATAGAAGGCAGCGCTGGGCCCACAGAAGGAGCAGTTTGATATCCTGGAGGAGCACTTTGGAGACAGCGCTCTGGTTCTGAGATACCCAGAGTCTCATGGGGCCTAGATTGGTCGCCATACTCTCCGGATCTGAACACATGCGTCTGTCTTTCGTGGGCAGTATTATACTCACAGAGTACAGCAATAACATGAAAATCATTATTGTACTGGAAAAATCCACTATGAAAGTCAACAACAACTTCGATGTTCCGACACTTCAGTGGGTGATGCAAAAATTCCCTTTCGATGAAACCTCCCTAGAGGAAGTCACAGCATAGATCGGAATTTATTTAATAACTGATTAGCAGTTTCAGTGAACGTCATGTTCAGATCAGTGTACAAATACGAGGCGTGTTTTATAAGTAAGTACCGTTTTGCCACACCGCGGCCCCAGCGCTGCGGTCGGCGTTCTGCGCATGCGCACTGGACAGCTACATCTGTTGTCTACACACTGACGCCATTACAGTCTGATTCTTCCTTGTTTACGTTGTGCACTCAGTATTTAAGATGCCGCCGGTAATCGTGAGTCCAGGCGACTGTGAAGTATGGGCTGTTAGAAGATTTCTTAGTACTAAAGGCCTAAAAGCGATCGATATTCATCGTGAAATGTTTGTCGTTTACGGAGGAACCATTAAGAGTGATGGAAAGGAAAGAAAGTGGATGAGAGCATTTACAGTTGGCCACACAAATGTGTCTGATGAACAATGGGGTGGGCATTCATCTGTCATTAATCAAAGTTTGGTGCTGGAAGTGGACAATAAGGTGAGAGAGACTCTTTAACATTTCCTCCATGCGGGATGACTTTGTAAATGTTTCTCGTAGTTTTTTGCATTTCATTGTGACCGAGCACTTGAATTACCGAAAATTGTGCGCATGTTGGGTACCTAAAATGTTGACGAATGTGCACAAAACCAAACGTTTAGGCAGTGTATTAACATTCCTTGATCGGTGGTGATTTCTTAAGCCAAATTGTTACGGGTTTTGAAACACGGGTGGCCACGTCACGCCAGAATCAAAGAAACCTGTCCATGGAATGGCGGAATTCAGATTCACCCAGAAAAGTGAAGTTTAAGCAAACAATTTCTGCCCGGAAAATCATGTGCAAATTGTTTTGGGACAGCAAAAGATTAAAGCTTGTGGAATTTCTGCCTCGTAATGAGACAATAAGTTGCAGAAACTTACTGCCCAATCTTCGCTGTTCAATTCAGAACAAAAGACTTGGCAAGTTGAGAGAGGGAATTGTTTTCCTGCAAGACAATGCCCGTGCGCATGTGGCTAATCAGACCACAGATCCCATTACATTTTTCGATGGGAAACTCTAGAGCATTCTCCGTATAGCCCTGATATGCCGCCCAGTGACTACCATCTGTTCCTGCACTTGAAGAAAAACCTGGGCGGTCAGCGTCTTCAAGACGATGAAGAAGTCAAAACAGTTGTGGCGCAGTGTTCACAAGTCAGGCGGCAGACTTCTATGAAGATGTCATGACGGGTGGCGTAAATCTTACGGCAATCTGCGATTTTCCGCAAGTACTGAGTGATAGTGGGCAGTGGTAATACATTAGTAGTGTTTGACACAGACGAGAATTTGCGTCTGACTAGAGGCGTACTGGAGTAGTCCCCTGCACTCATGGTGATCATTGTGTGGCGTAGTGGACATCGCGACTGCTCAGTAAGCCCGGATTAGATTCCCACCCAGGCACGAATTTTCAATTTTCCCAGTGATATATTTCAATATTCGATGACACAAGACTCCCAGTTTTATTGATGCCAATTTCGTAAAGAATTCTGCTAGTATATAATAAATCTACTCGTGAGAGAAAAACTGCTGGTACAAATCAAAATAGAAGTAGTATCGGTCGAGTGCCAAGTCATGTTTCCTCTTTTGTCACGTATACCTCTAAAATCGTCGATGAAGGATGTTATCGAATGTCTGGAAAGCGAGGAACTGCGTCAATGAAGGCTAATAGTGAAGGTCACATCATACGGATTAACGCCGAAAGTATGTGACTGGACCATGTTTTAATTAATAGAATCCTGTTCGTTCTCCAGTACAAGTACTCAGTAGGACAGGTATTGCCTCGAATATCTCAGAGAAGTGTTAAAAGATCGCAGTTGTATTCCAGATAAGTAAACAAACTTTGTAAATGTTTGTGGAGGAGGGAGGTAAATCTGCAACTGTCTCTAGATGTTCTGAAGTGTGCAGAATGATATCATCACTGAGGTCTTGCTGAAGGATACTGGTAGCATTGGATGGAACCTTATTTCGAGCAACGAATTACTGCTTTACATAAACATAAAATCAAACGAGGACGTAAGATGGTAGGCATATACCTTCACTACTCGAAAGTAATGGTGAAGTTGTCGACGACAGGGCGCTAAAGCAGAATTATTAAATGCAGCAACCCGAAATTCCTTCACCAAAGAAGATGAAGCCTATATTCCAGATACCGAATTACGAAATGTTGATAGCATGAGTAACGTAGATATAGATATCCTCAAAGAAATAAAGGAAATAAAACCTATAAGACAGAAAATATCGATATTCATGTAAAGCAATTCGATGTTAATTTTCTGTAGGGTTTTGGAACGTATCATGTCTTCAGATGTTATGAATTATTTGGAACAGATCAATCTATGGCCTCAAACTCAACAAGGCTTTGGAAAATATTGTTATTGTGAAGCAGAACTTGCTCCTTACTCACAGGATGAGTGATGAGTGCTACTATAAAAAGATGTTAATTCCATGTTTCTAGATTTTCAGTAGATTTTCGACTCCGTGCCTCACAAACAGATCTTAATTAAACTTTGTGATCATGAAATCTAGTCTCAGATGAGAGAATGGACTAGGAATATTCTATCAGGGAAAACACAATTTGTAGTTGACGGGCAGAGACACGGATTTAGTGCGAAGTGGAGCGAATTGGTTTTATATTGAAAGTCAAACACTGTATTACAAAAAAATTTATATTGGCTGAACAATAAACACCGTCCCCTACCATTTTATTTTATTGTGTCCTTTGACTTAGCAGAGCTTTAAAAAAAGGTCATTATAAGAAAATTATAAATGGTATTTTTTAAAGAACAATATTAACAGATTTTTAATATCTGGAACAAGGTTGCGTTTGAACCGTTAAAGTTACCAAAATCACAAAAATCAGGCCCTACCAGATTCCAAACAATTCAGAGTACCAAATGCATGTAACCGCTGTTACTATTAATAAACAGGTTATAGAGCTTTCAGATATTGCCCAAGGGTGTAGCGCTTCGGCCACGTAGGAAAATTAACAATTCTTTACAGCAATTTACACACAATCAGTTCATCAACGCTTGCCGCTAAACTTTAACAAGTGAACTCAGTCCAACCAAACCTTTGCGAGTACATCAGATAAAAAATTTAAAAGCTCAACCGGAAAATTACCTGCTCTTATTCTCATGCAATATTTTCCAATCAGTTTACCGCAGGAAATTCAATCACCACCTCATCAAGAGAGCGTTCAGTGACATCCGTAATTACTACCCTCCCAATGCAAGGAACTTTCAGCACTACGAACAATAGCACACAGCGAGATGTTACAGTAAAAACAAAGCCTGATTAAAGTAGCACATACAAACTAACCTGAAAATTAATTAACATTTAACCACCTCATGCACCGGTCATGTTTTCGTACCACTGGTATCCCTCGTTACAGGACTGACTTCCTGATCAACAGATGTTCAACTAATACATCAGGTAACAGTTCGTGCCTTAGTTCCAGCCAACCAAACGACTTACTCCTTACTGGTGCTGTCTGTATTTTCCCCTCTTAGAAAACTTCACAACAGTTCCACCAAAATAACAATATCACTTGATCGGAGCGAATTCGGGTTTCAAAAGTTCCAAGGCGACATACCATCATTCTACACAAGAGAGGGCTGCCACAGCGTGCCGACGTCTTACTCAGAACCCGAGAAAGTCTGTCCGTCGATCCTTCACACAGGAACGTTCCTCAGCTTCTAGCAGCTGTCCAAACACACATCCGCTCGCTACGCGTTCCGTTCACCAACCACACGCACCCGCAGCGCCTCCTCCTCGCTCGCCAGAGAGCCTCCTCTTTTTCCACTCGCTCGCCTCGAACGCCTCTATCGATTGCATCAAAGAGTTTCGATCAAGGGACAGCAGTCATTCCATGGCAAAGGAATACTCGAACCATGTGACATGGTTCAGTAGTGTTCAAAAAACTTACGGGTATGCTTCCGAGTCGTCGACAACCGCCGATATTTAGACAGGAGGAAACCCTGCCATTCTCAAGGCACAACTGCACTCAAGGGAGCAATGTGTAAGCGTATTTAATACCCCCGTTTGCAAAGGGTAAACACTGAAGTTAACACACACAGTACAAGTCACTGCAGAGTCAACAACCAAAGACGACCAAACATCAAAACTATCGATTGTAACTGTTAATCAACAGGTAAGGCAGCATTAATTTCATCCCTCTGTGTTTTGACGAGAGACAGTGCCGGATTCCAAGCAGACTTTAAACAAGAACCACCGTCTCTGTTTATAAGGTCGCTTGCTAGTTTAATTTGAACAGCTTCCTTAATAACACTATCCCAATAGGTGGAAGTGCATGCCAGAATCTCCGTGTTATTGTATTCCATAGGCTGACCGGTGCCAAGACAGTGTTCTGCAAAAGCGGATTTGTTTGGCTGTTGTAAGCGCGTGTAACATTTGTGTTCAATACACCGGTCTTCCACAGTCCTGATTGCCTAACCAATATATGACATGTCACAACTGCAAGGAATACGATACTTGCCTTACGCAAACCAAGATCATCCTTTACACACCCCAACAGGGCCTTTATCTTAGAAGGTGGTCGAAAAACACATTTCACATCATATTTCCGCAAAATACGACAAATCTTGTTGGAAATGCTTCCTGCGTAAGGCAAAAATGTCATAGATTTAGGCGCCACTTCATTACTATCGTCACTCACTTGTTGCACAGTACGCTGATAGTGCAACGCGCGTTTTATCTCTCACTACAACCATTCTGACGAAAGGTGACCTCGAAATGGGACAGCTTAGCTGACAAACTTTCATAGTCTGAAATGACATGGGCCCTGTGAACCAGGGTACGAAGTACTCCTTCACGCTGAACTGGTTGGTGACAACTATCAGCTCGCAGATAGCAATCAGTGTGAGTAGGCCTCCTATAAACAGAATGTCCCAATGTACAATCAACATTTTGGTCCTATGTGAAATCGATAAGCTGGTCAAAGCCCACTGTTCAGTCAGTCGTTGATCATTCCGGGGCAATAATAGAAGAAAGCAAACGGAAAGCTGAAGTTCTAAATTTAACCTTTAACAAATCCTTCACGCAGGAGGACCGCACAAACGTACCATCATTTGATCAACGTACTAATTCCGAAATGGGGGACATAGCAATAGGTATTTCCGGTGAAGAGAAGCAGCTGAGAGAGCTAAGTACGAATAAGTCTGCTGGTCCGGATGGAATACCAGTTCGGTTTTACAAAGACTATTCTGCGGCATTGGCCCCCTACTTAGCTTGCATTTATCCCGAATCTAATTCAGCGCAAAGTTCCTAGTGATTGGAAAAAAGCGCAGGTGACTCCCGTTTATAAGAAAGGAAAGAGAACTGACCCACACAATTACAGGCCAATATCGTTGACATCAGTTTCATGTAGAATTTTAGAGCATATTCTCAGTTCGAATATAGTAAATTTCCTTGAAACGGAAAAGCTTCTTTCCATGAATCAGCACGGGTTTAGGAAACATCGTTCTTGTGAAACTCAGCTTGCCCTTTTCTCACATGACATCTTGCGAGCCATGGATGAATGGCAACAGGCGGATTGTGTTTTTCTCGACTTCAAAAAGACGTTCGACGCGGTGCCACACTGCAAACTGCTAATGAAGATAGGAGCATATGGACTAGGTTCACAGATTTGTGACTGGCTGGAATACTTTAGTTCATCAGAGACGAGTGTATTGCCAGGCATGCCCCAAGGGAGTGTGATAGCACGGCTATTATTTTCTATCTATGTAAATGATCTGATGGACAGAGTAAGTTGTAATTTGCGGCTGTTTGCTGATGGTGCTGTGGTGCATGGGAGGGTGTCGTCTTTAACTGATTGTAATAGCATACATGATGACTTAGACAAAATTTCTAGTTGGTGCGAAGAATGGCAGCTAGCTCTCAATGTAGAAAAATGTAAGGTGAGGCGCATGAATAGGAAAAACAATCCTATAATGTTCGAATACGGCATTAGTAGTGAACGTCGTTCAAATATCTAGGCGAAACATTGCAGAGCGATATGAAATGGAACGAACATGTAAGGACAGTTATGAGTAAGGCGGACAGCCGACTTCGGTTTATTGGGAGAATTTTGGGAAGATCACCTGTAAAGGAGACCGCGTATAAAACGCTTGTGCGACCACGTCTTGAGTATTGCTCAAGTGTTTGGGACCCGCAGCAGATCAGTTTAAAGGAAGACATAGAGGCGGTTCAGAGGAGAGCAGCTAGATTTGTTACCGGTAGGTTCGACCAATGAGCGAATGTCACGGAAATGCTCCGGTAACTCAACTGGGGATCGCTGGAAGAAAGACGACGTTCTTTTCGTGAATTTCTGTTGAGTAAATTTAGAGGGCCGGAATTTGAAGCTGAGTGTAGTACGATCTTGCTGACGCCTATTTACATTTCGCGTAAAGATCACAAAGACAAGATAAAAGACATTAGGGCTCGTACGGAGGCATATAAGCATTCTTATTTTCCTCGTTCCATTTGAGAGTGGAATAGGAAAGGTACAGTGTACCCTCCACCACGCACCTTACGGTGAATTGCGGAGTATGTATGTAGATGTAGAACCTTCCTTCTGACCAACACACTAAGGAAAGGAAGACAGCCATTCTTTTCCATCTCAATAGTGAACTGAATATTCGGATGCATTGAATTTAGTTGTTCCAAAAATCGTATAAATTCTTCCATGAAGCCAAACTACAAAAGTGTCATCTACACATGTGAAAAAATACGCAGGTTTCAGAGTCGCTGACACTAAAGCACGTTCCTCGAAATACTCCATAAACAAATTGGCCACAGCAGATGACAACGGGCTTCCCTTTGCAACTCCATCAGTTTGTTCATAGTACTGACCATTGAATAAAAAGTAAGTTGAAGTCAACACATGTCGAAAATTTTTTTTTAACTTGACACCAAACTTAACCTCAATTAGCTACAACGAATCTGACAAAGGAACGCGAGTGAAGAGAGACACAACGTCAAAAGTAAATAAAATTTCAGAGTTATTCAAACGCAGTCCCTGCAATCGACGTACGAAGCATGCCGAGTTCTTAATGTGGCGATCACATCTGCCTACCAATGGACTCAACAAACTAGCAAGATGTTTAGCTACACGATACGTCAGAGCACCAATGTTAGATACTATAGGCCTCAAAGGAATATTATCTTTGTGGACCTTAGAAAGGCTATACAATCTAGATGGTACAGTACAGTAAGAATTTACACTCTTGATCGTCTCCTGTAAGAAAGGACTTTTCGTCAGGAGGTTATTAGTCTTTCAGCAGCACCGATTTTAGGATATACCGAATCAGAGAGTAGACGTTGCATCTTTTGAATGTAATCGTCATTATTCAACAAAACTGTGGCGTTTCCCTTGTCCGCAGGCAAAATTACAATGTCAGGATATATTCTGAAAGTACGTAAAGCAGACGCATCAGCTGCTGTTATTATAAACTTGGGCGGACGGCCCCCAGTCAAAACACGACAAGCTTTCCTCCCAGTCTCGTCTGCAGTATCGGAAGGTAGTTTAGAAACAGCCTGTTCAATAGAACGTACGAAATCAACAACCGGTATACGCTTAGGCAATCTTATAAACAAAGATGGTTTTTGTTCAAAGTATGCTTGGAATCCGGCATTGTCTCTCGTCAGCAAACAGAGGGACAGAATTAATGCTACCTCATTTGTTGATTAACAGTCACTATAGATATTTTTTTAAGTTTGGTCATGTTCGGTTGTGTGACTCTGCAGTAACTTGTACTGTGTGTGTTATCTTTCTTGTTTACTCTTTGCAAACCGAGGTATTAAATACGCTTGAACATTGGTTTCTTGAGTGCAGTTGTGCCTTGAGAATGGCAGGGTGTCATCCTGTCGAAGTATCGCCGGTTGTCGCCGACGTCACCCGGCGCATACCCGTAAGATGTTTGAACTTTCATTACGCCGGGAAAAGTTAAGGTTTAACATGGTTGAGTAATACTAGATGGAAAAGCATGAAATAAAACAGAAGCGGTATCTGACGTCCCCTGGGGTTGTTTGCAGATGATGGTGACATTGAAACACGTGCACTTAATATGTGGTCGTGTTCCATTTTGACTGATACATTAATCTGCAACATTAATACTATCTATTTGTGTGTTAATTATTTCATTCACTTTATTAATGAACAATTCCCCATGTTTATATATGTTTGCCCCCCCCCCCCACACACACATATATATATATATATCCATCTGTGTGATTAAACTTGCGTGTTCATGTAAATGTGAATGTCTGCTCTTAACATTGACTGATTGCCGCGCAATGGCTTACAGTCGCAGCCTCCCGCTTTAGGCCTCGTCTTGCTGTAGTTAAGAACGCATGGCGTCGTTTGTCGTCTGCTCTGCGTCTGATGGCTGGCCAGAGACAAGCGTACATGGCAAGGTGGCGAGGTGACCGTGCTGCTAGTGTCGTACCAACCTAATCTTGGACGAAAGAGGTGACAGGAGAACTCTGTGGGAGCGGTTGTAGAGGGAATTGCCTTCGCCAGGTAGCACTCTGCGTCGCTTTTAGCGCGCTCTACATCAGGTGTATGGCCGGGGGAGGTTTTTCCGAGGCCTTAGAGCTTCACTCTAGACTCTTCATTCTGGTTCCGACGATTGAAGAAGTAATTACTCCGCTGAATCATGCTGAGGGGAAGCCAGACTGTTAGGACTTTGATTTTATTTGTGATGAGGCATTCTTGGTTTCTCAGTGACAGTTCTTTTGAGTAATTATTTCTCTATGAGAAGCTAAGTGTTTCTTAATTTACAGAACTCGAGTAAATTCAGTGTAAATTCATTATTTGCATTTTCGTTCCAGTGATGATTGCGTGTCCGTTTTTTCTCAAGTTAGAATATACGTGTGTTGCCTTCAGCCTTTGTGTAAACATAGTGTGCTTGAATTTCCTTTGTGTTTTTAACTAAGGTTTTCACGTCGTTTATCCGCGAGTATGTTAAATATTTCTCACATTTCCTGATTTTATTACGTCTTTCCTGTCTTGTATGACCCATTGCACCACGTGCTTTCGTAACGGTCGTTACTTCGGCCTTCAGGCATGGTTTTAGTAATACTAGCTTTCTTCTATATGCATTATCACGTGTGTTTTACTCGCTTATTCTAAACTTATTTCTATTTCTAAATGTTATGACATTCTGAATTGTCACACACCACATGGTACTTAAGAATAGTAAGCCGCTGCCTCCCCAACATTAATTTCGTGTAGTGCACAGTGTACTTAAAATTAGTGATCAAGACATCTGCCATTTCATCAAGACACCGCCGACGCCGCGTTTCGCAGCTGCTTTCAAGTGTTCCTGGAGAGTAATGTACCGCTAAGCATTGTGCGCGTGTCTGTGAATGAATGAATGTGCTTCCAGCTACCCATTGTGTGTTTGAAAATTTCCTCCCATGTTACCGCCCTATTCATAAAGGGCAGAAACAATTTTAATATGGGCAGTAATTATATAATGTAATTCACCTTTGTACATGGTGTATGCTTAATTTGGCTTCCCCACATTTATGTGTTTGTTTATTTTATGGTATAGATTATGATTTTAAAGTATCAAATCTCTGCTTTATTATTTCATGCTCCCTGTCCCATGTTTAATTATCCATTCATTTATTTTTTAACATTGATTTTGTGTGTTGTTAAAACGTTGGCTGCTCCCTTAAGGAGTGAGCAGTTAGATAAATTTACATTGCTCATGTACTGTAGCCACTCAAAGTAATTTAAAGCAGCAGTGAGCCTTTTATCTTACATTTTAGGATCTCAACTGCCCGAAATCTGGTCAATTTTAATATCAGGCTTCTTGTGAGGGGGGCTTGTACTTCCAATGTGGTCTCGACTGTGGAGGAATGTAAGCGCACTCTTCCTAAATTGGGTAAAGTGGTGATGACAGACGCCGGGATCTGGACCGAAGTTTCCTTAGTAACTCAGCACAAACGCCTTGCGTGTACTTAGTAATCTGAATACGCTGATCCCTTTTTATAGTTTATCCACAGTCATCGTCCCATAGATGCTGCATTATAACATGGTGTATGTACTATACACAGTACACGATGTTGTTTAATGTCTTTGCTTCCCCTCTCATTAAACGTTTTATTTATAGCAGTAACAGTATAATACACTAATTCAAAACACACACCGATGCCCGACGGAGGATTAGAACGTCCGGCGGGAGTGGCGTTCCAGTACGTAGTATGATACCTTAGACAACACGGCTGCTCCCGCGTGACTGTGTATACCGTCTGTAAAAAGTCTCGCGATTACAATTAGCAGTATAGGACTAATAAATTGTGACGTTATGTCGAATGCTGTCGTTTTACTACATGAAGAACTCAAAAGATGTAAGCGATTGACTTCTTTCCTTTCACTATTTTGCTAGGGTTGTCATCGAGGACGTTTCGTAGAAGTTTGGAATTGTGTGTAAGGGGCCTTCCATGTCGTGACGTGCTGTCGTTCTCAAACAGAGAAAGAAATAACTTGCATCCCATGAGGGAATAGTTATTGGTGACTCTCATTGTTCATGCCCTCATATCCTCTGAACTTTGTCTTGTCGCGGATTTTACCCCAGAGCGATTGTTTCCGTATTATTGCCAAATATATTTGAAATCGGTCCTTTAGTTTACGAGAAACTGTGGAACCTTGTTCCATAATGAAATATTCCCGATGCTTTCATTTTTTATGACATATTCCGGAATTGAGTGCTAGGTGGTTGTTACCCCCATAAGATTTGTTGCCTGATAGCAAGGAGTATATGTACCAAGTGTGATTAAAATGGGTACTGCAGTTCAGAATTGAGAAACATATACACACATGCATTCATATAGAGGAGGATGTGGTAAGTTTGCGCAGCGGGTAAGACTGTGCAACGCATGTATTTGTTTTAACCGTCGAGCGGCAGCACTATTTCAAAAATGGTGCCACTTTTGTTTTAAATACTCACTATTGTCGCAATAATGGAGATGACGTATTTCCGTTTTAGGTATTCCTCAATTAAGCCTTAACAATTATGTCAATGAAGGTTCCGAGTTTCTAGTGTACGGATGTGTCCACCCAAAAAAGTTTTGTTAGGGAGTGCATCACTGGTAGCAGATTTGCACCGCGCTGCCAGTCATGTAAGTACATTTGAATTGTTTTGTGTTACGTCCAGTTTTCCTTGTAAATATTTATTGTATAAGTTTTCCCCTACATATTAGTATGCTCAAAAATTTAATTTTTTTCTTAAATAGAACTCTCGATAAATTGTCCTCTAGTTTCTCCTGATTAGCCATGCTACAATTTCCGTCAATATCATTTTAACCCTTTTTAAACCCAACACAATGCGAAAATGTGTGTTATTCTACTACATAATTTAATCTCCAGGTCTTGTTGACGTTATCTAACACGTGAGGAAATAGATATCTTTCGGCAAGTAATGAAGATCTTAGTGAGTTTTGTCTAGATTCCTCATCAGATCATGAACAGGATACCATAATTCAAATGTAGATCCTAGTTCCGAACCCGAACAAGATTTCAAATGAAATGAATGTGATACTGAAGGCGGTACCACTCTGTGGAGTAAAATGCCATATATGCAGCACTCCAAAACACTGAAAAAGAACATCAAAAAAATCTTCCCTGGTTCAAAAGGGAACGCAAGAGGCATGAGAGACGCAAGCTCAATTCATGATAGATGATAGTATGATTGATGAAATAATTGTGTCTAGTGAGGTTAACACAGAAAAAAGCTGACACTAATTACTCAAGAAACAGTAAGTGCAGGGAAGCAAGGGAAGAGGAAATGATAGTACCGCTGGGTCTATTATACTTGTGATTCTTCAGTTTCTCCCGGCGTATTTGATTATCAAAATATCCACGGGTGTACTGCCGGTCTATAGTGTCCAACGGGCACAATATTTCGGCGATCATACATGTCGCCATCATCGGGTGAACTGACGGACTGAGCTCCTGGAAACGCGCCGGCACGGAGATCCGCACGCTACGGCTGCTCGAAGGGAACTGGGTTCTAGCCCGGTAGCGGGCCATTTAAATACCCGCGGCCCGCGGAGCGACCCCTCCGCGGTCCGCGCCCCGCGCCGCGGCCGCGCAGTGGAACCGATTGCGCCGGCGTCTGAGAAGACGTCGGTGTGAGGGCTCTGTCCGCCGTGGTCGTCACTTCGTTACGTTTGCTAGATTTACTCTTAATTAACCCAATCGCTGGTTCCCAAGCTTTGCTAAGATTATAGCCAGAGTCACGGTTTATGAGGTCGTCACTTGTGCGAATTTCAATGGCCTCTCTAACGACGCAGTCCCAGTATCTCGACGTCTGTACCAGAATCCTAGTGTGTTCATACTCCATGGCGTGATTCTCCGACAAACAATGTTCAGCGACCGCCGACTTGCTCGGATACATCAATCGTGTGTGCCTCTGGTGTTCAACGCATAGATCCTCGACGGTACGCATCGTCTGTCCAATATATGACTTTCCACACTGACACGGAATCTGGTACACGCCCGCCTTCCTCAAACCGAGATCATCTTTAGCGCTCCCCACCAGTGCACGAATTTTATTCGGCGGACAAAAAACAGTTCCAACCTGGTGTTTTCTCAAAATGCGGGCGATCTTCCCTGAGAGTGCGCCGGTATATGGAACGAACGCAGTGCCTATATCCTCCCTTGCGTTTTCATCCGTTTCCACAGGTTGTGTTGTAGTGGTTGGGCGGAGAGCCCGCTGAATCTGCCACTCTGAGTACCCATTTTTTCGAAATACAGTTCTCAGGTGTTCCAATTCCTGGGGTAGACTTTCTGCGTCGGAGATAGTGCGCGCCCTATGTACTAGAGTTTTAAGTACCCCATTCCTCTGTGAAGGGTGGTGACAGCTGTCTGCGTGTAAATACAGATCAGTGTGCGTTGTCTTCCGATATACACTATGACCCAGGGTGCCGTCAGCTCTTCGCTTGACCAAGACGTCAAGGAACGGCAATTTACCCTCCGTTTCAGTCTCCATAGTGAATTTGATGTTGGGGTGTATGGAGTTCAGATGTGTAAGGAAGTCAAGGAGTTTATCCATACCATGTGGCCAGATGACGAACGTGTCGTCCACATAACGGAAAAAGCAAGTAGGTTTCCAGAAAGATGATGCAAGGGCTTCCTCCTCGAAGTTCTCCATGTATAAATTTGCGACCACAGGGGAGAGTGGGTTACCCATGGCGACTCCCTCCGTTTGTTCGTAGTATTCGCCATTGAAAAGAAAATACGTGCCCTTTGGACACTATAGACCGGCAGTACACCCGTGGATATTTTGATCTATTATACTTGATTATTGTCCACTTTCAGAATAATGTTACATTTGTTATATTTATACACTGAAGGTAATTGATATAGTAATTCAGATATGAACAAATGTGATATTTCTACCTGTACATTCAACTATTTTTTGGCATTACGATCACTTAATAGTTATATATTAGGTTTGTTCAAAATGTTTCAAATGTTTGTATAGGTTACGGGACTTAACTACGGGGTCATCAGTCCCTAAACTTACAAACTACTTACGAACTAGCTAAGGACGGCACAAATATCCATGCCCGAGGGGGGATTCGAATTCCCGACCGTACTGGCCGTGCAGACTGGAGCGCCTCAGTCCCCTCGGCCACCGCGGCCGGCTATTAGGTTTGTAACTCGGAATACACAGTGGCAGCAAATCTGCACCGTGCTGCTGCTGAAGTTATAATAATTGGCGCTGCAGCCCAAGGGTTAGGCCGGTAACGCACTAGGCAGCCAGGCTGCGGCAGCCAGCGTTGGCAACCAGCTGACGGCCAGTTTGTACCCAATCGGCCGAGCCACATGGACACATGGACGTGGAAGGTCCACCTGTTGTCTCAGAGGAACGCAAAGCAAAGAGAGATATTGGATTCATCCTCTGCTTGCGGAGCGGGTTTATTTAAAAATTACTTCAAGGATCTTCGACACTACTACAATGACACGTTTTCCTTTCCCCGATATTATCAGAGAAAGTTTTGTATTTTTATATTATTTCGGCATGTTAAAATAGTTATATATGAAAGTCAGAGAAAGAAAATTTAGGAACAACACTTTCAATTTTTTGTAAGAAAGAAGACACTCTTGCTTTGTACTTCGTAGCGATAGCATCTTGCAGACTGGAGCTGTACTTAATTATTTTTTATGTGGCCGCTATTACTTACATTCAGGTAAATATATGTGATGTGCGCGTATCTTAAATTTATAAATAAACCTCCACCTCTCATTTAAATTCGCACTTATGAATTTTTATTAATAATTTTGCCCTATCCTCTCTCCGCCCATAATGTCTTTTTCAGCCTTGTTGAATCACCGCAACAATGGATGGCACTTACGAGTAATCTTATTAGCTGCAGCAGTCTTGATAAATGTACCACTTTCGCAAATTTAGGTATAATATAATGGCTACGGCATCTTTGTAAAAAGCTCAAGGAACTTATAAGGGAAAGAATTAAATATACTCGCAGGAAGTTGGATTTGATTTCAGAAAAGCTGTATCACTTACATCTTAAGATAGCAGCCAGCCTCCCACCTTTTACTTGGTAATGGACTGACGCATAACATGGGCAAAATCGGACTGGACTCATCAAGTTTCCACTTCAAGACAAGTTGCGAAGTTCGACCGTTTTACCACTCAGTCGCAGCAAGATGTAAGTTTTAAAACCTCTGTTTTTAATTTTACAATTAAGGATTTTGACAATGCGACGATGTCAGTTTTAGGAAAGGGTCTGAACTTTGCTCCTACGCCAAAGCCCTTGCCGTTAACATCTTTTATCTCAGGTGTTGAAGAAGCTGTTAGAAAGTTACCTGGTGACTCTGCTGAAGAAATAAGACGCGAAGCGTGCCGTACGCTCACAAGATCCCGTCCACAGAAAAGTAATTTATCTTCAACTGAAAGAACTGCACTACGTAATCTCCGGAATGATTCACAGACCTTGGTTCTTCCTGCAGACAAGGGGAATGCCACAGTTTTACTTCCAAGAGACGTCTACGTTGAGAAGATGCACAACCTACTGGATGAATCGACATATCGTATGATTGACAAGGACCCCACATCTCGTGTTGAGAGGAAGACTGCATCACTTCTGAACGCTAGTTTTCTACCTAAAGATGTTGCAAACAAATTGAAGGGCCGCAGTTCGGTGCCCCCCAGATTATATGGCCTTCCAAAGGTACACAAAGTTTTGCAAACGTCCATTTCAGAAGAAATTGAAAATCTCAAACCAAACTTGGAGCATATATTGAAAGTGTTGACTTTTCGACCAATCGTTAGTAACATAGGTGCACCAACGTATTCACTGGCAAAATATCTACCCTCATTGTTGAGACCACATGTGGGGAAATGTGAACATCATATCCGTAACTCGTCGGATTTCATCAGTAGGTTAAAATACCTGAAACTCGACAGCACTGATCTATTAGTTAGTTTTGACGTTGTCTCGTTGTTCGCCAAAGTACCCTTGACTGACTCTTTGTCTCTCCTTAGCAACATGTTTGAGGATGATATAACAGCTTTATTTAAGCATGCACTAACCTCCACTTACTTTTTATTTCATGAACAATACTTTGAACAGATTGACGGAGTCGCTATGGGGAGTCCTCTTTCTCCCCTAGTGGCTAATTTGTTTATGGAGGATTTTGAAGAAAAAGCCCTCAATTCAGCAACATTAAGATCGACGGTCTTCTGGAGATATGTGGACGACACATTCATAGTGTGGCCCCACGGAGAGGATAAACTGACAGAATTTTTAGACTATCTTAACTCCATTCATGAAAACATCAAGTTCACTATGGAGCGGGAGAAGAATGGCTGTTTACCGTTCCTGGATGTCCTGGTTCGACGCAAAGAGGATGGATTCCTAGGTCATTGCGTATATCGCAAGCCCACCCATACAGATCTTTATTTGCAGGCGTCCAGCTGCCACCATCCTTCGCAAACTATGAGTGTACTGAAAACCTTAGTTCACAGGGCTCAGGTAGTGTCTGATGCTGACAAGCCTACAGGATGAACTCCTGCACCTGGAGGCGGTTTTCAAGAAAAATGGCTATTCGCAACATCAGATTAAAAAAGCCTTACAAATAAAAATACCAGATAAATCACAGGAGAAAGATGAAGAGGAACGGGATGTGAAATCTACAGCCTTTCTCCCATACGTGGGTAATGTGTCTTCAAAAATAGCCAGAATCATGAAGAAACAAAGTGGATGTGATCTTTCGCCCACCACCTAAGACCTCAGCTCTTCTGGGATCTATCAAAGATGATTTGTTATTGCGAAAAGCGGGAGTTTATGAAATCCCTTGTGAGTGTGTAAAACGTTATATAGGTCAAACCACGCGCAGGAACGATGTGTTGAGCACCAACGGTATACACGCCTTCTTCAGTCCAACAAGTCTGCAGTAGCCGAACATTGTATTTCTACTGGCCATTCCATGAATTACAAAGGAGTAAAGATTTTAACCACAGCTTCCACTTTCTGGATCTCTGTTGTAAAGGAAGCTGTACATATACAACTGGCGGGCCACCTGCTAAATCGTGACGACGGATTTCATCTTGACAATGCATGGAAGCCACTTATATCACCCCTTCGTTCTGAAAGAATGTCTGCGTCTTCTATTCCGATTGATGTTAGCACTTTTAATGATTAATTATTCATTTGTAAGCACTGTGGATACGTAACAGCTCTGTTTATGTTTGCACTCACTGCTCACAGGTTATCTTTGAAGTATATATTTATCTATGACTAGTGCAGAAGTTACGAATGTGATATCTTCGAGCATGCGCAGTCTAATCCTCAGTAGCTTGGATCACGTGATTTACCGTATAAATAGGCACGCACAGACGCTGAGAAATCAGTCTTGGACTCGTCTTGAAGATGGCTGTAAGGTTTGCAGCCGAAATATCGGAAGAAGAATTGTCGCTGTCCCGGGTGCACTCCCGAAAGATGATGGAACATTTTGGAAATAATTGTTGGAGAAAAAGTGACTACTCATGTTGACGGATATTTTAATGGAAATAATTAAAAGCACTGACGGACCACAGCATCTAGACAAAAGACAAGGTAAGATCAGGCCTGCACCGTTTCTGTAGACGCTTTTGACCTTTTACTATTATTTGCTTGCAGAATATCAATTTCAGCTTTTCCGTATTTTGCAAATTTTTCCTAAGTTTTTCATTATTAGTTACCGCGTCAACAATAGAGCTTTCTAGAGTTACACAAGATGGCTGCCGAACCCATCTTGTAGCCGCGATCCTAATCTTTTTCGCCTTATCTGTGTTTTGCGAGCTGCAGTGCCGTGTTACTAGCATCTTTGGCTATAGGTAAACAAACAGTGTTAGCTCACGACATCCGTATTTACATTCACTGTACACATGTTTTGACATGGTTAGGACGCGAAGACAAGCTACCGATATGGATAGTATGCAACCGAGTAACATTGTAGGACAATCTGAGCAGGAATTAGAAAACGTTATGGAAGACAGGCGGATAGAAAATATTTCGCCTGCTACGGACCTAAGTGACACGTCCGTAGCAGACGGAGGTAGGTCTACTGTAGCTGTGCACTCAGATAGTGATCTACCTACCTCATGGTTTTCAAAATTCGAGTCAATATTTTAAAATTTAACGCAGCAAGTCTCCATGATTAGCCAACAAATGACGACAAAGCAGGAACTCAACGACAAGCTTGATAAACATTACCAATGCACAAAACAAGAGTTAGTAAATCTCCAATTGACACAAAAGCAGGAACTTAACGACAAGCTTGATAAACATTACCAATGCACAAAACAAGAGTTAGTAAATCTCCAATTGACACAAAAGCAGGAACTTAACGACAAGCTTGATAAACATTACCAATGCACAAAACAAGAGTTAGTAAATCTCCAATTGACACAAAAGCAGGAACTTAACGACAAGCTTGATAAACATTACCAATGCACAAAACAAGAGTTAGTAAATCTCCAATTGACACAAAAGCAGGAACTTAACGACAAGCTTGATAAACATTACCAATGCACAAAACAAGAGTTAGTAAATCTCCAATGGACACAAAAGCAGGAATTTAACGACAAACTTGAGGAACACTAACAATCTACAAAACAGGACTTACATAATAAATTCCAAGCTCAACAGAATGTCTTAACACGCCTAGAACAGCAACAAAAGGAAATCGCGGATCAAATGGTAACGAGGGAAGAAATCGAGAACAGATTTAAGCAACTCGAGGAAGCACAGAAAAACCTACCAGCTCTCATTTCTGACGAGGTGAGCAGACAATTAAATACACAGATAGGCAATCTTGAACAACAGGTAGCAGATGTAGAAGGCAAAGTTAACAGTAATATTTTGAACATAGTTGATGAAAAGGTCTCCAACATTGCTTCACAGCTTGATAACGTTTCGCAAGCAACCAAAGCCCTTCCGACAGCCATTGAAGATATTACACAGGACTTGTCAGCACTCAGAATTGAACATGAAAATTTAAAAACTACCGTAACGCACATAACCTCTCAGGCAGAAGTCATAGTCAGTGAGAATCAGGTAAGAGTTCAAACCTTTTTGGAGCAGACCGAGGTACAAATTAATGATAAACTAGTACATGATTTATACTCTGTCATTCAAAACGTTGCTGCAAAAGTATATGAGGAGCACAGCACCGCTGTAAAGTCATTGCAGGAGGAATTGTCGAATGTAAAGGCTAGTGTACGAAGGGAATCCCGGACACAGAATGCAACTTCTGACACACGTAGGAGACACGCATCACCGGTGACGTCATCTCCAGATAGGTACCATAACCAAGACCGTGACGCAAAACAGACTGACGTAGACGACGAGTGGTTTGACAGTGACAGACGTACAGTTATGCAACGCTCACAATCTCCCCGTCCTAGTGTTACCTCAATCCTGTTGGAAGAAAGTCTCCTCAAACACCACCAGTTTCCCACTTTTATACCCGAAAATAAATCCGTGCATCCTGTTATTTTTATACAATCCTTTCGAGAATTGCTTCCTGACACCTGGAGTGAGCGTAGGAAGATAAGGTTTGTAATGGGATATATTCAAGGTGAAGGGAATATCTGGGCTTCAGGCGTATACCGCTACTGTGCCACTCTCAAAGAGTTCGAAAATGCATTTCTTAGCAAGTACTGGTCGGTGGGAATTCAGGAGTGTGTGAAAAATGAAATATACAACCCTCCACCCTTTAATGAGTGGAATGGCAGTTTATGAAAATACTTTGAAAAATATCTAAACAAAGCACGCTTCTTCGACGAACCAATGACGCATCGAGAAGTACTTAGAGTACTGATAGGACGACTGCCGACATACCTCAGATTGCAACTGGTACATATTCCTATATATAATCTGGAAGACTTCTTGTCGACAGTCGATTCGATTGACTTAATTTACGAAGATGACCGAGCTAGGAACGGACGTGGTAACCACAACAATACTTATGGCAACGCCAGTCGGTACGCCAACAGTAATGGAATAAATCAGCTGATGCCGCCACCGCCGACGCAGGCCAGCCAACAGTCGCGTACAAATACTCTGGCACCACACGTTAACCGCTATGACAGAAACTCGCAGGCTCAAAGACAAACATACAACGGGGGCGGTAGAAATTCTAACAGACAAACATACAGCGGGGGCAATGTAACAAGGCAAAGAACAGACAATAGGTACCATCCAGGGTATAGTAATAGAGGGAACAACTGGAACAATAATCGAAACGGGGGCAGGAATTTTAACATGGGGAATACACAACAAAACACGTACACAGGTAGACAATATCCGAACCATCCCCCACCCAGTGACAATCGACAGACAGACTACGTGCCGGTGGCACGGATAACGACTGACTGCGGACAACAAACAACTTGTGGACCACCACAATCTATCGTGACAATAACTGAAGTTACGGAACCTGTCCAAACCGCATCAGGTACCCAAACAAACTGAAATCGCTCTTTTCACGCCCTCCCCTACGTCAGTTAAAGACGTAATAGCCATATATTTTGACGTGGGTAATATTTTGTGTAGGAGTACTATTTTATATTTGCGTGTATATTTATATATGTGTTGCTTGGAAGAAGTAGGTGATTTATTCTGGTTTGTGATCGGGAATCTTTATTTATTCATTGGACGTGGAGTGTACAAGCACACGTACCACTTATATGCATTATTACCCGAGCAAATCTTGGATAGTCACTTATCGGGACAAGTAATGTAGTTTGTGGTGATAGGAGAGAGGAGAATATGAAATCTCGTTTGCCCACTAAAAATAATTTTTGCTATAACTATTTATGCTACCAGGGAAGGATACACCAAGCTATAGAGATTTTGCTAACTTTTATGCGAATGATCAGCTGACAAATAAACAAAACACGTAGAATCATGTTGCATGACAATACAAGCTTGCACGCACACTATCTGCATAAGTAAGAACGAACTTAAATTTTCTCCGCTTAATCGATGTCGTAAGCAACAACTACAGACTAATCAAAGAATTTAAGATGCAGGGTACACACTATTTAATTGATATATAAAGCGCTGTTTGACACTTAACAGAGATAATTCTTTATCACAAAGTTAAAGATATTTTGTTTCCTTTATCACATTTCATTGATGTAAAATTTTTAAGATTTACTTGAGTAATGCAGCTGATAGAAAAACTTATCATTTGCTTAGGTTATGCAATTGTTTTGTTTGACAAACCACACATTGCGAGAAACACATGAAATTTCACAACATAGCATGGTATGGAATATTTACTACTCAAACACCGTAGACTTAAGCCTAGATATAAGAACTTATTTCAGCAAGAAGAAACGACGAGTATGTGTGGCAGCCACCGCTGGAATTATTTACTTTAACATCTAACTCAGGAGGTGCATTTTAAATGATAGATTTACTAACTTTTGACATGAACATAGAACGACGCAGGGACAAACATACAAGAATACACACGCATATCTGAGTGCCATAATTTTATTCATTTTCTCTCTTTGCACAGATTTAAATTATGCATATAAAGGCAGGATTAGGCATGGTCGCGAATGTTCGAAGAATACGGATGGTGTGACAAGATGAGGACTTTACGATGCTAGGATCGATTATTTATGCTTTATGTTGTTTGCTCGCGAATTGACGTTAGGAGTGATCTTTGCTGTAACGATTGTAGACTGATAAAATTGATATTCTGCAAGTAGAATTAGTGAGATTCCTCTAACTACTCTGTCCTCAGTCTTCTTCTTTAACTGTACTTCTGCCGCACAAATGGTGCGAAATCTACCTTGTGTCAAACACGACGGCCGGGCCTGATCTTGTCTTGCCTTGACTTGTATATATTTTTTTGTGTGTATGAATGTTTAATGCCAATATTTTATGTGTGTCTGGATCACTTATATTGATGAACACCAGGGTAACACAACACGGATTACCGACTTTAAAACGTTACGATAGGTGACACTTTAAAAAAGAAATCAAAACCAGTATTGCATAGCGACAATTAAGTCTGGAATGAATCACATTTAGACATGTAATACTGCATAGAAGAGACGTGCAGAGTGTATCGGATAAACAAGGCTGAAAACAGCATTATCACAAAACAAACTGACATGAGCATAGGCAAACCACATATGGTCAATGTTATGCTCAATATCAAAGCATGCTTATGTATTTCGTAAATTGTAAAGATTTTTATATCTGTTAAATAGCTAATGAAATGAATTTTGTAAAAGAGATATGATTTTATGTGATTTGTATGTTAATGAGAGACAGTCCTTAAGTCAATGTCTTATTAAATCGAAACGATTTGGGAAAGAACAGTGAAGCTAGTTATTTGAATAGGACATGTGGATTAGGAGACCGTGTGAAACAGCAATAAGCACAGATGTATTAAGTGCAGTGAAAGACGCCAACAAGTGATTTTATTATTCTTAAGAGTCGTTCAACGACCTTCGCGCTACAGAAAGTGCAAATTTCAAACGTTATCACCCCGCGAAAAGACGCTGTCCAGTGAATTAACAGTGTTTAGAACAATTAAAAAAAAAACTAAAAGACAGGCCTACGAGGACCGATAAATAAATTAAAGTGATAAATTAGTTTGAATAGTGCGTGATGGTGAATAAAGACGCATTCTAACGCCACCATAAACGCTCACGAGAATCAAACATAAAAAAATAAAAGATGACGTATAATGCGCACGCAGGACGTTTAATTGACGCACGTGCTTACATACTGTGAATCAATTAATAAACGTACGCATATGAACAAGAGAACAGTGCCGTGTGATAATTCAGAGACACTGCTAGGTGATGTGAATTCCACGACACGTACGAACCTCGCCTGCTGCAGACAAACAGACAAATAAACGTAATGTGGTACTCACCCACCGGTGAGAAGTGTGGACCCTCGACGAGTGCAAAGTGGACACTCCTTCCTTAAACAACACACCACACTGTAATCCCCAATGTGTTGCAGTTTGAAACAGTACGATTAAAATTACGGAAGTCATACCGCGCGATCCTGCCACGATGCAATGTAAGCACAGATTGAAGCTGAACCAGTGGCGCGACGTGACGTCATTACTGATTGTTGACAGCGCTATGCAAACAAAGCTCTTACAACACCGTCTAACGGACAATATTAATCAAACAAAAAATATGAAAAAAAAAAATGTATGGACTCGCAGCAAGCTGCGTTAGCATTAATAGAGATTGAATCTATTCAGCGATAACAAAATATTAATATAGAATCAAATCAGATACTTTAAAATGTTAGCATAAATTTAAATCAGATGCCATGTAAGATATTCCAGATAATTTCTCCATTTCTTGTGACCCCATGTATTCATATGTATGATAGATAGTAAATTATGAAACATCTAACATTTTTGCCTTGAAAGATCGCATGTACGATCAACATAAATAATCATTCTAACCAATGACTAGTATTCATGATAGGCATTCTGTAAATAGTCATGTATATAGCACCAAAATGTATATGTAGATAGGAAAGTAAGATAAATATTAGGCAAATAACCTGCTAGTATCAGAGTCATGGACATACGTCATTTGTATTGAATGCTAAAAAAAAAAAATAAAAAAAAATTATTTGTGTCATATCTGGCGTACGTTCATGTCAGTTTGTTCATTTTATCCTTTACCCACAAGAGCGCACATACACACATATATACCTAGATATCCCCTTCGGTATTCACAATTCAATCACGTAATAGCTTTTGCGAATGCACAAAAACACTCATGCACCAGACAACGTGTGAATGAAGGAAACTAATCAAGTGTGCATTCTTTGCAAAAAGAAAAAAAAAATAGTTATCCTAGTACAGTAGACATTCCTAACTCCAATCTTTTTGTTCTTTTCATGAGCAAAAAAGTGCAATGAGACGGTGCGAGCGAGGGGCGCTGTACTGACGATTCATCATGGTAAGCTGTTGCCCACGCGCATACTCCGTGCGCAATAATGGAAGCCGCCAAGGCCAATAAATATGAGGTTGGGCAGTAAGCGCTCTGCTCTGCCATTGGCTGGCGCTGTGACGTCACCGTGGGACTGCGCGCTACCAAACGGCCTGCACTGATTTAGTTCGCTATGGCTCGGAATGTGCATTTATATCAAGTTTTTGACGAAAGATATTGTTTCTACCTGATATACAAAGTGCTATTCTGCTGTACAATATTGCATCTAAGACTGTTGGGTCATATTCTATCGTAGATTTACGCGTTACATATGATTAACACTATCACGTCACAAACATATTGACAATGTGTATAATACGAACTGCTGGCTTTAAAAGAACAGGAATCTTCGAAACACTTTTTTCCCGGAAAATCAAGCAATTCCGATTGTAGATCCCTTACGTAATCAACGTCTTTGAAATGCTGTGAGTATATTCGAGAATGTGCAGCGTTTACAGTGTCCTTCATGTAGCATTTGGAGAGCCACACATTCTTTAACGTTTCGTCTCGATGAAAAATATGAAACTATTTCAGTTCCCTTCGTGTTCCGCTTGTGGGAATTGCAACCCGTCATAGCACAGCCTGGCACAGTATAAATAATAACAGAAGTATTTCTAAAAATTACAGCAGAAACGATAGCACGCGCGACAAGCACTCGGGAAATCAATAGACTTTCCACTATAAACTTTTTACTTACCAACTATGAAGCGAAACAAACTATTTAACCCTTTAATTCCCAGTGTTGTTCCTCGACAACAACGTATTAAAAGCTGATCTATACCGTATTTTGTATATCAGTTCTTAAAGTCGCACTATTGTTGATGAACAACATGCTTCTAGCACGCATTTTGCCGCTTGGTACGGCGTGTAGCCACTTGTGAGGCATTAATCTGTACGTCTCGGAGGTTGTGTTACGTTGCCTTCTGCACGTGGCTGAGAGTGTGAGCGTGAGTGAGGTTCCTTTCATTTTATTCCAGCAGTAAATTGTCTTGCCTTTGGTGCTGTGGCAAAGATTATTGATCTGAGAGTGTCAACAATCAAGAAAATAACGTCCCAAGTAATAAAATACCTCGATACAAACGTCTGTGTTACGCATGAAATACATGACATAAGAAAACAATAGTTCGATCAAAAATTTTAAAACATGTATTTTGAAGTTTAGTGCACTGTATTAATACAGAAAACACCGAATTTTAATTTTTCCAGCGCTTGCGGGAATGAAAGGTTTAAGCAAATACAGCAGAAATGGTAACACACACGTTCACGAGTTAGAAACCAACACTGCGTATTGATGTTAGACTGTGGTTTTGCTCCCAGGTGTCCCACAGTGACGTCATGCGCAGAACATTGAAAACGCGTTTCCTACTGCGCATCGCTTGGAAGCCGCTCGCTGCCGCCGGCGTTGCCGCCGCTCCCGCCTCCAGTACCAACGCAACAACCTCGAGCCGTCGCCGCCGTTACTGAAATTCAACCTAAAGACAGTACTAAAAAATCAACTTCATAATCAATAAAGTGAAATTTGATGCAATTTTCTGTACTATAGACATCCATCGAAGTGAATAGACTGTAATACGACGAAACATGATATGTTATTGAGAAAACAATTCTGAAAAACGAATATTCCAAAAGACTGACCCATGTTGTACTTATGTTATGAGGATTATATGTAATTTACATTATTATCTTATGTAATATTCGATGTATTTGTGTTCTATGAAACTAGCCTTGACACAATGTTTGCTTGTCACGGCTATCGGATTCTGTATCATACCTCAGCCGTGCCAAAGGGGGCCGTATAATGACACGTTTTCCTTTCCCCGATATTATCAGAGAAAGTTTTGTACTTTTATATTATTTCGGCATGTTAAAATAGTTATCTATGAAAGTCAGAGAAAGAAAATTTAGGAACGACACTTTCAATTTTTTTGTAAGAAAGAAGACACTCTTGCTTTGTACTTCGTAGCGATAGCATCTTGCAGACTGGAGCTGTACTTAATTATTTTTTATGTGGCCGCTATTACGTACATTCAGGTAAATATATGTGATGTGCGCATATCTTAAATTTATAAATAAACCCCCACCTCTCATTTAAATTCGCACTTATGAATTTTTATTAATAATTTTGCCCTATCCTCTCTCCGCCCATAATGTCTTTTTCAGCCTTGTTGAATCACCGCAACAATGGATGGCATAGTTTTTAGTTAATATTGAATGGTGATATTTCGTGTAGCCTGCCAGTCTTGTTTCAAAATTTATTCCATAATATTATCATTTACTGGCAATAGAACCTGCAGTTGATTTTCTTGTAAATTTTTAGAAGTCCGATGTGTTTGACTTACGTAATATTCCTATCCGATTTACATCATGTCACTTATCTTACTTTACTGTTTGCTACACGAGTCGTAGTTTAATATTGACGAACTGCCATCCACTGTTCGGCGAGTGGTTATCATATTATTAAAATTTCATTTACAGCCAAATTTCAACCACCGATGGATCTATTGTTAAAGGTAACTGCTCGTCGATTCTTTTTGTAATGTTCTGCCTGCACAACACTCCACCGTTAATTAGCTTACCATTTCATTTAAATGCATGTAATAATTTTCCCCGTAATTTACTGATTGGGATCTTTCATAGCTTCTAACTTCAAACCACTTCTTTCTGTAAATTTGTTAATCTCAAAAATTAATAGCCAGGCTGGAACATTATACTACCAAGATCGCTTTTTTAACAATACAAGGATGTCGGGCGAATCTTTTGATAACGTCCTGGAAAATATAAGAAATGTAATAAATAAATAACTTACCGAATTCATTCATTTCATTTTCAGACATGTTCTCGTCACACATTACATTTGCGATTTCCTCCCACCTCCTCCTCTTCACATCACGATCACTATACTGCTCACAAGACACATCCCAGATTTCTCTTCGTCTTTGAATTTCATGAATAAATGTATCTGTCTCGAACGTCATGATAACTTGGAGACAAGGTGTGGCTGCTTCGTCAAGTGCGCGGAGATTGCTGGCAGCCACACGCGTTCAGTGCGAGGCTCGCTGTTGGCACTAGGTGGCTGCCACTGCCGTGCAGTCGGCCGCGTTTTGACGGTTGCCGCAGCCGCAAATTCCTGGCTGCCCAGTGCCTGTAGCGGCCTGCCGTATGCCACCATTATTTCATTGGCTGCCGCAGCCTGGCTGCCTAGTGCGTTACCGGCCTTAAAGATACAGCAGTTGGCTGCTGTGCCGGGCACGAAACAGCCTCTGTTGCTGATTCTTTGCTGCCGTAGTTTGTTTGTTCGCGTGTGCTAACGGCTGTGCAAAGCGGTAAGAAATGTTTTACGTTATTTTCATATAAAATTTTGTCTTGCGAAAATAAGCTCTACCTAAGACAATGAGCTTCCGATGTTTATATTATTGTGACCTACGATTTATTGTCTGTCTTGCGATATAGTGAAACATAGAAATTCGTGGAAAGAGTGTCCATGTGCAGACAAAAACGGCGGGGCAAGCTTACGCGTTTTGGGTGGGGGTAACACTGCGCAGTGCGTAATCTTACCCCATCAGCTATAATTATTATTTTATTTCGTTATTTTGAAGGTAGAAAATTTTATGAACATTACAGGTTGATATCGTACATAGTAGTCTTGAAAGTGATTTTTTTTTTTCCATTGTAGCGTCTACAAAAAAAAAACCTGAACGGAAAGTATGCACTCCAGAAATGCTGAAAGCTGGAAAAGAGGGCCTGAGAAACGGAAAGTCTAAACGACAACTAGCGAGGGAGTTTGGAATAAGTGATTCTGATCAAGCAAACAAAAGGAAAGGAGCAAAACTTAAATACGTCGGCGGAAAGTCCACGTACTTTTTACTGTCCCGGCGGTGGTGAAAATTACAATAATCCGCCAACAGAAGATTGGATTCAGTGTCTAAAATGCGAGGAGAGGTGGCATGAATCCTGTTCTTGTTATGAAGGTTCTGGACACTACTTTTGTGACCTCTGTTAAACAGCATTAGGGACTGATAACCGTCGCTGTTTAGTCCCTTCCAAAACCCAACAACAACAACAAACAGCATTATCTCCAATTGGAATATTATCCTTCAGGTTCTGTTTCACAAGCTCCACAATTGTTCAAGTAAGCATATTTTGTACTAAAACTCATTACTATATGCCGAGAATCAAGGGACATTATATTTATGTATACGATGAATTAAATAATGGAAAATGATTGTATGACACTTATGTTTTTGTCATTTTAATAATAAGGCGCAAACTTACCCTACTGGAAACGCACTCTTACTGCACGGTTGGGTAATTATACGAATTTGCGATACTTTTTTATTAAATGCGAAATACAGTTTAGTTTATACACATGACTTTTGGACTCTGTTATATGACAGGAAAAGATCAGATGAATTGCCAGTTGAAATATGATTGTAATTTGTAAAGTTTTCTCCATTATATTGCTAATTAAACCTTGAGTGCGCAATCTTGCACCACGTTGGGTATAGATTTCTGTCGCTCCAGAATATATGGAATGTTAAATACTGAGTTCCTGGTGTCCTCACTTCACGATCAGATACTCACTCCTTCAAGAAAAATGTTAATACTCAGATTCAGAAGAAGGCCAGCAAAATATTTGATGCTTTAACCCTTTCAGACTAGATTTTTTTCTCTATCAAGGAAATTATTTTTAATTCTGTAATACAGTTAAATTAAATTTTCAATGATTTTAGAAGCAAGATTTATGCAGTTATATGCACCCATTTTCATACTACAACACTGAGTATATTGAACAACAAAGCATTTTTACGGACTAAATTAATTAATTTTGTAGTACCAACTGTTGTACTAAATAAACTTATCGTTCAATAACTACACCGCAAAATAACAATTTCTACTTTCAGTTATACAGTGGAATACAAGTAACCCACAATTTCCGTGTTGTTTGAATTTCTTATACTTCTGCGCAGTGCAACACTCCTTAATATTTTTATAGTGGTCTTCCGCAGGTGGCAGTAATCATGGATGATGAAATGATTGTACCTCAGGTGTCATATACACGTTCTTCCATTAAGAAAACATGCTTCTGAACCATCTTAGAGACCGTAGAAGTTATGTACACATTTGTAGGCAGAGGGTCCGAAGGAGCTAATTGGGTACTGTTTGTTCAGGAAATGTTGAAGATTTGGCAATGAGAGAAAGTTTCAGTGATTACTTTACAATCAGCAATGGCTCAGTATCATGGCAAGTTACGCAAGAAATCAACATTGACAAAGATTCAAGTAACGTGGGATTAATTATTGATTTTAATTAACATGAATAAATTCACACAAAATCAAGCTTTCTATGAATTTGTTTACAGTTACCTGTGTTGTTATTAACATTTTTTGGTGGTGTTTAACTCTGCATAAACTTTGATTTTTCAAATTGATTCTATACGAAGGAAGACGAACATACTCATCTGGTAATCTTCCGAGAATAATCTCAGTTGGAAAGACAACGTTTCTCACTGCGTACTGTTGATAAAGCTAAACTGTTAGGCACAACAGATCGTGGTCTTCTGCGTGAGGTTGTTTCTGGTATGACTCTAGCCGCCGGCCGCGGTGACCGAGGGGATTGAGGCGCTTTAGTCACGGTCTGCACGGCCACTACGGTCGGGGATTCGAATTACCTCTCGGGCATGGATATTTGTGCCGTCCTAGTTTGTATGTAGTTCATAAGTAGTTTGTAAGTTTAGGGACTGATGACCCCGTACTTAAGTCCCATAAGCTGTACAAACATTTGAACATTTTGACTCTAGCCACTAGAATTCATTGCTGTGGCATGGCGAGAGACGAGGCACTACAATGGTTACCTCCAAACACAGCCATTGAATCCCGTAGTTCATTCTCTGCCAACGATTTCGTAACGCCCTACATTTAACTTTAATACGTTCGACGGAATCTATACGCTTATCGTAAGCACCAGAATACGCATCCTGCGTGTAATTACGGGAAATACATGAGTAATTTATTTCTTCCTTTCCATTTGCGAAGATAGGGGTAAAGACACCGGAACCTCGAATACGACGCTAACTGTCTAATGCCAAGTGATTCCAAGTGATTTGTAGACCACAGCGGCAAATCCACGGGAGGAGCAGGACTTAGCCATGCCTGCGGTGTCGCTGTTACAGGCAGGCCAACTTCCTCGTAACGCCCCCACAACTATCTTAGAACTTTACTGGGTGCTGCAAATTAGCTATTATGTAGTCTTCGTGCCGCCGCATTGCTTCCGTAAATTCCTGAATAAGGACGGTGCCCCATAAATCCCGGCGCTTAAATGCCTTCATTGTGGCGCTAGTTAGCGGAATAGTTTCATAGCGGAAAAGCTTCTTCCTCAACGGGTTACGCGTAACAAGTATTCTACCGCCTCATTTACACACTTTTGTTTTATGCCAAGGAAACTGTATTTTGCTTCTATGAAATAATTTAAATAATTTTGTAATTATCCAGTAATTTGCACAACGCAGCGACATAGACATAGAAGCTATGTGAATTGCTTGATAGTTCCCTGCTTTTTTTTCTTTTTCCTTTTTTTATGTTTGTCTCTTCACGGAAGCATGATTCAACGTAAACTGAAACACTGAAGATTCGCTGTGTTGGAAATTGATGTTCTGCTATCGTCAGTTCTATAGCAGAGAAATTTCTTCGATTCGCTCTTAAATAAGTATAGCTCTGCTTACCAATGAGATAGCAGACATTTGTCAACGGTATTATTGCCACCAGAATAGCTTGAAAATGGGCTGGAGAAGATTAGAGCAGAGTTAGCACCTCCACTGGCGTTAGAGATAACCGACAGGAAAAAAAGAGACATTATGCGTTTCCTATCGCTTAGCCTTAGTAACAATTAGATATGTGGGCACACGTTTAAAGATTCGCATCAAAGTCCCACTCACATGCGAAGGGTGCAGATAGTTTTGAGCTGCATACTTATCCTATATCCTGGGAATCAGTGCGCGTTAGTGCAGTTGAAACTCCAGGACATATTGTTAATATCTGCGGATAGGCAAGCACACGCAGTGCTATCTGTACAATAACTTCCGCAGTGAAGGACAGGACGAATTCCTATCTGCCTCACGAAGCTCATTCATAGAGTTGCGAAATCCTGTGAATTTTCAAAGTACTAGCAACATGAACGGGGTCCACTCAAAATAAATAAATGAATAAATAAAAATAAAATAAAATAAAAAAGGTTCATATGTTTGTAGAGCTTATGGTACTTAACTACGGGGTCATCAGTCCCTATACTTACAAAGTACTTATGAACTAGCTTATACTAAAGACGGCACAAACATCCATGCCCGAGTGGGGATTCGAACCCTTGACGGGGAACGCATCGTGGCATAGCACCTCAATGCGCTCCGCCGCGGCTCAAAATTCTCGCTGTCAACTACCGAGACTGCCAGAAATATTGTCATCAACGACAGCAGCTGGTATTTTTTTGTATAGTGATATGACTGATGTATTATGTGCTGAAGAAAATGGTTGCCTAAGTCCCATCTCTGCCGTCCATAAGACTAAAAATTCCAGTAAGCAAACTTAGTACAGAAAAGAACAGTGCTGTTAAGTAGGTATCCTCAGGAAGAGGGTTAATACGTGATAAGTATGGACTGTGACTCACAGTGAAGGTGTTCTACATGGGGAAGTGACTATGCGGTTAGGGTACAAGGACAAAAACTATTTATGTACCGTAACATCCCACAACTCTATTGTGTAATTTCCGAAACCCACATTTTTTTACAGATAGCAGTCTATGTAAGAAAATAAATTACTGTGAGAATTGGACTCAACACTGTCAATGTGTTGGTGAAACTACATCCCAAAAACTGGTTCATTGGTATATGGCAAGTGCGCAACTTTAGTCCACTATGATTTTTATATGCCGGATCAATGATGCCGTTACTTTAACTGTTTATTTCGCTACCTTTTACTCTCATAACGATGTAAAAAGTATTATAATGAAAAATGAAGTCACAATATAGAGGACTCACTTTCTGAAAAGTCTGTAAGAACAGCTGGCACAATGTTATAAGAAAAACAATCTACCCCTGTACATCCCGCTTGTCTTTTAGCTCTGGGATACTGTTCAAATCCCTTTTAGAAGAGACCTTCACCGTCACACTAATTTTCCGTACTACATCTGACTTTCGAACGTTAAAATATGCTTTACAGTTCGCCATTTGCAAAAAATTGCCACTTCTCTCCATACAGCTGACTGTGGTGCATGATTTACGCCCATTCAGAACGCAACCAGGCCATTATTCCCACCCCCATCCCCCTCCTGATTCCACAATCATTTGGAGGTATAAATGAGACAGAATCCCTATTTCACGCTAGAGAGGCGTGTTCACCTGTAGCTGTGTGGGTGTCGCTACCCCCTTGCCGTGACACTCGGCTGACCTTTCGGGACTCGAGAACGCTGGCGCGCCACCTGCTACTTGACTGCGTGCGCGCTATTCCGCAGTCGCTCTGCCGCAGTTTACACGGGCTGGGCGTGTCTTGTGTCGCTCGACATGGAGGCGCAGAGGCGGCCGCAGACGGCTTTCCCGCCATCGCCCCCCTTGGGGCACGAATACTGCTGTTGCATCAACAAACTTCATTACTAAGGCCGGTCATTTCAGCCTTCAGGCTCGCTCGTAGCTCGTTCCCGCCGTGCGCCAGACGCAGCCACGGGGGGCGATGGGGCACTGCGACTGAGACGCGGCCAGCCTGCTACCAGCTGAGCTTCCACTTCGCTCGTGGGTCTCGCAGACTCGTAACGCCCGTAGGAACTCGCAGCGCCGTTTCTTACAATGACGACGAAAGAGGACGTTCTGCGAGTGTTAGCAGAGGGGAAGTACGTTCTACTGGACAGGCCCGGAACAAGCCGCAGTAATTCCTGCTGGAGAAATTAATTAAACTAGAAATTTGTGTCATTTCATGTTAGATAAAAGCGGTGCCGATGTTAATATATCCGATTTTTTTAAGTTTATTTTTATAGCCATTTTAAGTGCTGAAGTTTTATTTTTAGTTACCTAATAAACAGTTACACATTAAACTTGCGGCAGTTATGATATTTAAGCATTCAGTTTGTTCGAGATGCGACGTTGCGCGTTCGTAACGGATCGTTCTTTACGAGTAAGAGATTATAAACAGAAATATTGAGTTAAACATTTTGCAGTCTTTGGAATAAATTTCTTCCACGCGCTCACCTATGTCTACATCCACGTATGTACATACTCCGTAATCCACCCTAAGCTGCGTGGTGGATGTTAGCGGTTCTTATGGTCCTATTTAAGTGAAAATGTGTTGGTGTCATTCAGCGACGATTAAAAATATGTACTGACGCCGCTAATCTCGCCAGATAATAATGCAATCAGGCTAATATGCGGTCAAGGGCACTATTATATATTATAATGGAACCATTTACCGCATATTATGTATTATAATAGTATACCCTTTAAGACATATTAGCCCGATTACATTATTTGTTGACGAGATTAGCTAAATATATTTCCTTGTAAAACTAGCAGAACAGCAGAAACCAGACAAAAGATTGCCTTTTTCTGTTATGTAGTTTACCGGTATTGTTCTTCCTTTTATCTCTACCGTCGTTCATGACCGTTCAGCCACTGTCTCTTGTAACATTTATTACCGCCATATTTTTACACAGAAGGGATATTTTCTCTTGAGTTTTTTTCATATCACACAGTACAGCAGTTAACAGTCCGTAATATTTATTACTATTATTTTCTTATGCCACACTCTAAGAGACGGTACACCACACTCTGCTGATTTCCCTGCCTCTACGAGTCTGACCGAGTCGCCTGGCTCGCTCTCGCCTGTGTTCGAGCCACGAGCTGCTCGCTGCGCCACTCCCGAGCAGCGGCAGCGCTTACGAGTAGCGAGCGAGTTTCTGGCGCCTCCTGACCGGCTCTATTCATTACACAGTCGCCAATTTCTTGTGTGTTCAAATAAAAGGTATCATCGTCATCTGATACAAGCGATTCTGTATCCTCATCACCACCACTAGTCACAGTCCTCTTGGGAATGTGGAAATTAAAATCCATCCTGGAAAGTGGACCATAGATTTGCTCAAGTTTACACGTTTTAATTTTATTGCACATTTCTCATGTATAACGCCAGCAGATACGGAACAAGCTAAAGATTTTGTTGTGGCCTTCAGTCTGCAGACTGGTTTGATGTAGCTTTCCACGCTACCCTGTCCTGTGCTAGTCTGTTCATCTGAGAATACATTCGGCAACCTACGTCCTTTTGAATCTGCTTATTTTATTCGTTTCTCGGTCTCCATGATTTCTGCCCCACACACTTCCTTCCTTCTAAGATAATATACTGTAAATATAATAAGATGTTTTCAGCCTAGATCGATTTCTTCTATTAATTACATGACCGGTTTCGGCGTGCTAGACGCCATCTTCAGACCTGTCGTAATTTTTTACATCACTGCTATTGCAACAATTTTTAACATAGTAAATTGGTATACATCCACATTGATGTCATCCAAATAAAATTTACACGTCAGTAATAAAGTGACTGAATCCATCTTTCTCAATGTCTAAGTCCAAGGCACTTCAGAATCAAGTTCTACATCTACATCTACATCGATACTCTGCAAATCACATTTAAGTGCCTGGCAGAGGGTTCATTAACCACCTTCATAACTTTTCTCTACCGTTCCATTCTCTAATAGCGCGCGGGAAGAAAGAACACCTAAATCGTTCCGTTTTCGATCTGATTTCTCTTATTTTATTGGGATGGTCATGTCTCCCTAAGTAGGTGGGTGCTAGCAAAATATTTTCACATTCAGAACTAAAAGTCGGTGATTGAAACTTCGCAAACAGATCACGCCGCAATGAATAACGTCTTTCTTTTAATGATTTCCACCCCAATTCGTGCAACATTTCCGTGACGCTTTCCCCCCCGTAACGTGATAAAACAAAACGAGCTGCCCTTCTCTGAACCTTCTCAATATCTTCCGTCAGTCCCACCTAGTGAGGGTCCCACAAGGGACAACAGTACTCCAAGAGAGGACGCACAAGTGTGATGTAGGCAGTCTCTTTGGTGGAGCTGGTGCATCGTCTAAGCGTTCTGCCAATGAAACGTAACCTTTGGTTCGCCTTCCCCACAATATTTTCTATGTGTTCTCTCCAGTCAAACTTGTTCGTAATTGTAACTCCTAGGTATTTGGTAGAATTTACGACCTTAAGGTTTGACTGATTTATCGCGTAATTGAAGTTCAGCGGATTTATTTTAGTGGTCATGTGTATTACTTCACACTTTTCTTTATTTAGTGTCAATTGCCAATTTTCGCACCAAGTAGAAATTTTGTCTAAATCGCTTTGCAGTTGCTTTTGATCCTCTGTTGACTTCACTAACCGATAAACGACAGCATCATCCGCGAACAGTCTAAGGGAGCTTTTCAGATTATCTCCTAAATCGTTTATAAACACGAGGAAGAGTAGGGGACCAATAACGCTTCCCTGTGGAACGCCAGATATCACTTCTGTTTTACTCGATGACTTGCCGTCAATTACAACGAACTGTGTCCTTTCTGATAGGAAATCGTGAATCCAATCACACAATTGGGGAGATATTCCATAAGCACGCAATTTCATTAGAAGCCGCTTGTGGGGTACAGTATCAAAAGCCTTCCGGAAATCCAGAAATATGGAATCGATTTGAGATCCCTTGTCGATGGCACTTAACACTTCATGTGAATAAAGGGCAAGCTGTGTTTCGCAAGAGCGATACTTTCTGAATCCGTGCTGACTATTGGTTAATAGGTCGTTCTCTTCGAGGTACTACATAATATTCGAACAAAGTATATGTTCCAAAATCCTACTGCAAATCGACGTCAATGAGATAGGCCTGTAATTTTGGGGATCACTCCTATTGCCTTTCTTGAATATTGGAGTAATTTGGGCAGCAGAATTCAGTACTGACTGAAGTGAAGCACAATCAGCACTTCATTCTGAAGTGCCTCTGACTTAGACCTTGAGAAAGATGGATTCAGTCACTTTATTATTGACGTGTAAATTTTATTTGGATGACATCAATGTGGACGTATACCAATTTGTTATGTTAAAAATTGTTGCAATAGCAGTGATGTAAAAAATTACGACAGGTCTGAAGATGGCGTCTAGCACGCCGAAACCGCTCATGTAATTAATAGAAGAAAGCGATTTTGGCTGAAAACCTCTTATTAAACCTAGATTACTCCGATAATGTGTTCCTTATACTCTAAGTATATTAAAATACAGGTAAAATGAAAAGAGCTATTTCCTACCTTGCTCTGAGTACGGAAGAAAGTTGGACGACTAAATTAAAAATGAGTCTCTTCACCTTATCGCTGTGGCTACTGTGATGCTTTACCGTGCGCGACCTGGCAGTTAATCATCCTGCCAGTGGACGGCAGACTCCCTCAGAGTTCAGAGAGCGTTGGAAGCGCTCGGCTGTCACTAAATGGTACTGCGTACAGTCTAAAACCAAGTTGGACCATAGTTGTGCTTAAGGACCACATTAATGGTAATTTACGGTAAATCAGTGATATGGTGAAGTGAGAAGTGAATGGCATCGTTTACACTTTTAAGACCTTCTGGTTGTGATAAAGGTACTTCCGTAGGCAGAATTGTCGTTGTTTAAAGCCGGAGACATGGTGTCATTCAAATGTTCAAATGTTTGTATAGTCTATGGGACTTAACTACGGGGTCATCAGACCCTAAACTTACAAACTACTTATGAACTACTTACGAACTAGGACGGCACAAATATCCATGCCCGAGGGGGGATTCGAACCCCCGTCCGTAGTGGCCGTGCAGACCGTGACGGGAGCGCCTTAGTCCCCTCGGCCACCGCGGCCGGCCATGGTGTCATTCATAGTAAAGAGTCTAAAATGTGAGTACGAATTTTTTATGATATGGGGTAAGAAAGGTAAGAAACCATTGTAGGTAGTTTTGTGGAAAGTTGGGAAGATATGTTAAAGTTGTATAGCTAGCTATCTTAAACCCGCGGCTCCACTCGCCTGTTGGTTGATTGTGATAGATAAGCTTTCAGTATTGTGTTATGAGACTGGTTTTGAGGAATGAAATGAAATACAATACCTTCTTTAGAAACAAACATGTTTAATCAACATTCAAATGAAGAAAGAAAACTATGGGAAGTGCTTAATAATTTACGTTTATCAGGAAAGTAAGTAGCGTAGATCAAGTCACACGTAAAAATGCACTCGTTTCTAAGAATCCAATCACGAAATTCAACAATAATGATTGTAATAATATCACAGATAGATCACTTGATGTAATGTGCGAAACGTCAAATCGATTTTTTTTAAAGAGATGTATTAAAAGAAATTTTTTTAGTGCTTCATTTATTTATTCTTATATTTTCTTATTCGTATGCTTATTCCCACAGAGAAGAGCTAAATATATTGTAGCACGCATAGACCAAAAATATGGTCTGTGGAGTCACGTTTCGCTGTATGTAACCTCCTTGCTATAGAGTCGCAAACGTCATCGCTGGCTTTGTCCGAATTTTTTAATAATTTGACTACTTTCAACTATATCTTCCACCCCCTTATAGCTATCGGCATGGAACTGCTATGGTGTTCAACGGGATACTTCTGACAACAATCACACACAGACCATTCGTTTGCTTTCTGTAGTTTTCGCTGCAGAGTAAAATTTTAACACAAACATACGTAGAATTTTACATACACCGATAACTTTCCATCCCAATATACTACACCTTTTTATCATTATCAACCCTCAAGCAACAATAAAACCATTTTCAGAGAGTAAATATAATTTCCAAAGAGTAATTATTGTTCTGCATTTCGCGTTATATTCTTCAAATTACTAATTATCTATCAGATCGCTATAAAACCGTGCCTAAAACCTACCTCAGGTATAAATATTTAAGTCTCTGCGTCTTGTAGTTCGGGTGTGATAAGCATACACCGAACAGACAATCACATTCAATAGCTCTCTGATCGCCATACAACCGTGCCTAAAGCCTTCCCCGGGTAGACATTAGTAACTCTACAAATTTTTAGCTCTTTATGTCTTGTGGTTCAGACGTGATAAACGTACATCGAACAGACATTCACATTTGTAGATATATACTAGCTGAAAACCCGGCGCTGCCCGGGTATTTATTTATTTTTTCCTGCCATCTTATATATTCATTTGTATAAGGCCTGTATGTCTGTAAAATCTCTTGGGGATATAATTAGTAGCAAAGAAGAAATAGCTTAAAACTTGGTGCGTGATGGGGCGGCTTTCCATGAACGTTACTGCTTATGTGCTCCTATCTTATGAACTGAGTGTCATACTGTGATACAAATTAGAAGGTACACTCAACTATATGCTTATATACTGTCTGTAAAATTTCCTGCGGCTCCGATCTCTAGTGTAGAAATTATAAATTGTTACGTCATACCGAAAGCCGTAGTTTTAGCTCATGAACAGCGGAACGTTACTGTTTATGTGCTCATATATCATGAACTACGTGTCGTACTGTAATACAACTTAGAAGTTACATTCAACTATATGTATGTATACTGTTTGTAAAATTTCCTGAGGCTAAAATTTGTAGTGTACAAATTATAAATTGTAACGTCATACCTAATGCCGTAGTTTTACTCCGTAAACAGCGGAAAAGTAGTAAGCGAGAAACTTTTTTTCCTTTCATCACTTTGGTATGGTAGTCTGCGAGAAAAGGTTTAATAAAGGTTAGAAATTATGTTCAAAGTTTGTTGCAAGTCGTTAAGTACTCTCATTCTCATATAGCGTATATAGAGTCTCCCCGCATTATATGGCATTTTTTGCGATTTCTATTGGTTATGACGTAATGTCTTTTGAACCATGTGCCGTATGTGATTCTTAACCATGCATCAATTATTACCTTACGGTAAGGAATGTGCGTACCAAATCTGGTCGAAATCGGTCCAATGGTTTAGGAGAAAATGAGCAGCATTGTCGCAAAATGCAGCAATTTTTCGCGCATCTCATTGTTTATGACGTCATATCTCGTGAACTATATATCGTATGCGATTCTTACACTTACGGCGACCGTCCTCGTGGACTGAAGCTTACGTGTTGAAAATCTCATAAAGATTGGAGCAAAACTGTAGATTTGTATGCAAAACGTACAAATATACGGACACTCTGCTTTATATATTAGACTTGCTGAAAACCCGGCGTTGCCCGGGTATTTACTTATTCCTGACATTTTTAAGGTATATATTCATTTAGTATCAGGGCTGTAAGTCTGTAAAATCTCTTGGGGAAAACAATTAGTAGTACAGACGTAATAGATTAAAACTTGGTGCTTGATGGGGCGGTTTTCCATTAACGTTACTGTTTATGTGCTCTTATCTCATGAACTACGTACCGTACTGTGATACTATTTAAAACGTACATTCCATTATATATGTATGTACTGTCTGTAAAATTTCCTGTGGCTGCAATTTGTAGTGTACAAATTATAAATTGTAACGTCATACGTCATACTGAATGCCGTAGTTTTACTCCATAAACATGGGAAAAGTAGTAAGCGAGAAACTTTTTTCCTTTCATTATTTTGATGTGGTTGTCAGCGAGAAAAAGTTTACTAAAGGTTTGAAATTACGTTTAAAGGGGGCTGCAAGTCACTAAGTACTGTCATTCGCATATAGTGTATTACTAAAAACTCTTCACATTGTGTGGCAGTTTCTTGGAACTCGATATCTCCTGACCCATGTGTCGTATGTGGTTCTTACTCCTACAGCAATTGTTATGAAATATGTGTACCAAATTTGGTTGAAATCGTTCCAGTGATTTAGGAGAAAATGAGCAGCATTGTCGCAAAATGCAGCAGTTTTTCGCGCAAATCATTGTTTATGACGTCATATCTCGTGAACTATGTATCGTATGTGATTCTTACACTTACGGCAACCGTCCTCATGGATTGAAGCTTACGTGTACAAAATTTCATAAAGATTGGAACAAAACTGTAGATTTGTATGCAATACGTATAAATATACGAACACTCTGCTTCATATATATTAGACTAGCTGAAAACCCGGCGTTGCCCTGGTATTTATTTATTTATTCCTGCCATTTTTCGGGTGTATATTCATTTGTGTAAGGGTTGTATGTAAAATCTCTTGGGAATACAATTAGTAGTAAAGAAGTAATACATTGAAACTTGGTGCGTGATGGGGCAGTTGTCCATTAACTTTTCTGTTTATGTGCTCATATCTCATGGACTACGTGTCATACTGCGATACAATTTCGAAGGTACATTGCGCTATATGTGTTTATATTGTCTGTAAAATTTGCTGCGCCTACAATTTGCAGTGCAGAAATTATAAATTGTAACGTCATACCGAGAGCCATAGCTTTAGCCTACTCAATAAACAGCGGAAAAGTAGTAAGCGAGAAACTTTTTTCGTTTCATCATTTTGCTATGGTTGTCAGCGAGATAAAGTTTAATAAAGGTTTGAAATTATGTTTAAAGTTTGTTGCAAGTCGTTAAGTACTCTTATTCTCATATAGCGTATTTATAAAGTCTCGCCGCATTATGTGGCAGTTTTCTGCGATTCCTATTCTTTACGACGTTATGTATCCTGAATTATCTGTCGTATGTGGTTCGTACTCGTACAGCAATTGTTATCTCACGTAAGGGACACGTGTACCAAATTTGGTTGAAATTGGTCCAGTGGTTTAAAAGAAATTGAGCAGCATTGTTGCTAAATGCAGCAGGTTTAGACACATTTCATTATTTATAACGTCATATATCGTGAACTATATATCGTATGTGATTCTTACACTTACGGCGACCATCCTCATGGATTGAAGCTTACGTGTACAAAATTTCATAAAGATTGGAACAAACCTGTAGATTTGTATGCAACACGTACAAACATACGGACACTCTGCTTTCAATATTAGATGATGTCTGCTTAATAGTGTCGTAAACCAGAATGACGATTTAAGGGGGTCAATAGGCCGTGAATTCAGGCCAGAACGTCGCAAAACCTGGAAACGACGGCCAGGTGGTCAGCGCCGGGCAGTGCGCCGACCGGTGGGCGCTCACCAAAGGGTCTGCATTGCGATAAATGAAGCACAACCAAGCGTACTTGCACAGAGTAACATATACACTACGTTTACATGCAACACATCTTCCGGAAGACGAAAACCGATTTTCTTAAACCGTTTTTCACTGTCGTGTTTACATGGCATAGCCTGAATCTGATTTCCTAGCTCACTTAAAATGGCGGCTGGAAAACAGCTGATTCAGTTCCTTTTTTAATCTGCACAATCGCTATTTTTCTTTATTTAAATACACAGATTTATGTTCACTCTAATATTTACAGTTTTATTTGACATTAGAAACTATCACTCTTTCCATATGTGCCGAAAATTCTTAACAAGAAAACACAATCTGACAAGCCAAGAACGCTTCAAAAACGGTTGCGTTTACATGGGCACGAAAATCGATTGTGGAACTGGAGAAGCGGATTTCCAGAATCGATTTTCGAGTGTTTACATGACCAACCATAAGCGGAATTGGGAAATCGGTTTACGAAATCCGGTTTTGGGAGCCCATGTAAACAGGGTGATAGAAACATATACAGAGGAGAACCCCCCACCCCCCCTAAACCACAGTACTACACTCCCCTTGTAGTTCCGTAAATGCTAGCAGGTGTCAGGCGGTTGTTTGACTTACTACCGGTAGACCACACTAGAGGCACTTCTGAGGGTGCCTCTCGCACGTCAGAGGGTAGCGTGGAGGGGAGGCTGGGGTGAGCTCCTGCCACCTGCCACGAGGCCACGGCCACAGACAAATATATACAGACGGGAAACCTCCATTAGGGCCCGGTCCTACGCTCAGTGTTGCGGGGAGGGAGGTTTTCCAGCAGTTCCGTAAGATGTCCCATGATGGCGCTGATGTCAGAAGCAGCCCTTTAAACTGGCCAGAGCAGGCGGCAGGTAGCGGCTGCCCCCACCACTACCTCCCCTCAAACGCCGGCAAGCCGGACACAGCCGTGGCCTCGTGGCAAGCAGCACGAGCTCTCCCCTCACCCTCCGCTCCATGCTACCCTGAAGGCACCCTAAGCCAGTGATCCGCCTGACACCTGCTAGCATCTTAAGGAACTACGAGGGGAGCGTAGGACAGTGGTTTAGAGGGGGCTGCTCCTCTGTATATGTTACTCTGTGCCATGGCTGTGTTCTGCTTGCTGGCGTGTGAGGGGAGGTGGTGGTGGGGACAGCCGCTACCTGCCGCCTGCTCTGGCCAGTTTTAAAGAGCTGCTTCTGACCGCAGCGCCATCATGGGACATCTTACGGAACTGCTCTGGCACTCCCTCCCCGCACCCCTGAGCGTGTGACTAGGCTCTTACGGAGGTTTCCCGTCTGTATATTTTTGTCTATGGTACTTGAAAGCAGCGTACCAGTGGGGCGGGATGTGATGCAAAATGCAGTCACCAGCACGTCCCCGTGCCGGTCGACGCCTCTCCTCGACCCAGCAACACGACGTCGCCAGAGAGCATCAAATCCGGTTTACGACAGCGCCACAGCCGCACTGCTCTACACTGCTGATGGTCATCGAGCTTCGGACCACGAGGACTGCTGGCGGGTGTCAGACGGCGCGGCGCACAGGCGTCTGAAAGGTCCGAAAAGCTGGCCAACAGTCGACAAATAAAACTCGTAACTATGGGTTTAGTGCCATACACATTGAGAGGACAGAGGGAAGCATTGTGATACCGCCAATTACAGAACACTAGACCAGCGAGCAGTAGATTAACAAACTTCACTGCAGGAAATGTGTAAGGGCTCCCCAAGGATTGTATTGAACACAACAGGCAAATGTAACAAGAAAAAAAATCCACACTCTTTTACAAACTAAATAAGTTTTCATTAACTCATTTAAGCTTTTAAGAAAAACGATAAATTTGAACTCTTATCTTAAAGGGGTACAATCAGTTGACTTAATTATGTAATTAAATTATTTGGTTCAGTACTTAACAAAATTTTAGGTGGCAAGCCACTTTAAGTCTGAAAGTGCACAGAGCCTCTGGTATCACGAAACTCGCTGCAAGAACTACACTACAGGAATCACCTGAAATGCTGAAGCAAGAAAAATTCTGGCGCCCTTTTAAGACAGTAGAATTTCACAATCCAGATCCACTTTAGTAAAAGATTTACATGATTTAAACATATAGAAACACGTAACTTAAGGTGGGAGCCCAGGCAGAAGTCCAACTGGCGTACTTTCAGCCACAGCAGCACAGGGACGACAGCCAATCCTGTATACAGAACAGTCCACGAACACAGCACGCTAGCTGGAACGAAACAGTCGACAGTCCACTAAGCATGCCAGCAACGCTCCCCCCCCCCCCCACACACACACAATAGCTACAAACAAAACAGAATCTGGCTCTATAACACACAGAGACAACTATTACTAACGAAGGCATTAAAAATACAAACATAAAACAACTAAATTTGGACGCCAGAAAGTACACGAAACGTAAGAGGCTCAAAGGCATTAGTTATAGGCGTGTGAAACCATTTCTCAGAAGAGTTCTTTGAAACAAAAGCCAAAACAATGACTTGCAGGGGCACAATTTTCACCAGTTAGGTAGCTCAGCAACACTTTACTAGTAACAGAATAACATATACGGTGGGTAAGCCAGAGCACTTCCTTTAGCAGTTTGCAATATAATACCAGTCAGTCGTTGACCCAGGAAACGCGCCAGCATGCGCACGGACAACTTCGAAATATCGTTCCAAAGTCCGGAAACCACACATGCTGGTAAGGCAGACAGTCCCTCCCCGCCGAACTCAGCCGTCCGCTTGTATACAAATGGGAGAAGCAGCGGTAATGTTCACCACATCAGCGATCCCCGTGCCTTGCTGCCGCAGACGGACACAATGACACACATCACCACCTCGTGTGTTCCTCCTGGCGCACTCGTCCTTGCCGTCATCGCCCTGGTCAACATACCATCACGTGGTTACTCCTCTTTCCAGGGCAGAACCCCCTGGGAACGATCTTGCGCGACAAAGATAAACAGGCGAGCACGATCCGATAGATCGATATACGACAAGAGGCAATAGTGATCGCACCGGCTCACACTGTTTATTAAGTCACAGGAGGGGAAGCTACCTTTGATACCGCAGAAAGAAGTAGTAAGTTACGGTTGGCGGAGTAACACACGCTTCGTAGAATTGCTTCGGATTATATGCCGTGCTTAAAATGTGAATAACTTTCGCTGTAAGTGATTATCTTCAATTGTTTTGACGAATGATGTTAAAGAAGGTACATAGAATATGTATATAGGTTACGTGCTCATAAATTTATGCTCGGTGTTTGGTAAAGGTCACTTCAAAACGTAGCCTCGTCTTCCATTCACACGTAGATCTACCTTAAAAGATCGAAAAAGTAATGATCGCGGGAGATCCTGCGATGTACGATAATGTTATATGTAGCGTAGGATGTCTTCCGTCAAAATGTGCAAGAATTATCTACCACTTTTTCCGATTCTCATTGTATTGCCATGTTTACTGAGATCGTACGCAGTGAGCCAGCTAGCACGGAGTACACAGGGTCCGCTACGGGTATTCTACATTCAGTTATGCACTTTGAGAGTTAATACAAGACAGTGGTCGAATATCACTCGCCGCTTATGTTACTTTTACGATGTTCATTAAATAATTGAATACTGAAAGTTACAAAGCTACAAAAAATAGACGAAAAGTATATTTGTTCAGCAAAGCAGACAGAAATAAAATAAATTGCTTCTTGAAAGACAGCTTCGACTCGTTTTTAACACTAAACGTAAGCGTAGACCAGATGTGGCTCAAATTCAAAGAGGTGGTGTCGAGTGCTATTCACAGTTTTATGCCAAATAAATTAATAAAAGAAGGTGTAGAAATTGGCAGTTGACTCGAAATAATGGAAGTGTGAAGTCGTCCACATGAGTACGAAAAGAAATCTGTTAAATTTTGTGTACAAGATAAATCAATGAAAAGTGAAGGCAGTAAACTCCACAAAATACCTGGCACTTACTATTACTTCGGATTAAAATGGAAAGAACACGTAGATAATGTCGTAAAATAGGCGAACCACAAATTGCGTTTTATTGGTAGAACCCTTAAAAGATACAACAGATCTACTAAAGAAACTGCATACACTACGCTTGTCCGTCCATTTTTGGAGTATTGCTGCTCAGTGTTGGTTCCTTATCAGGTGGGTTTGACGGAGGATATCGAAAGAGTCCAAAGAAGGGAAGCGGGTTTTGTATTATCACGAAACAGGGGAGACAGAGTTGCGGAAATGATACAGGATCTGGGATGGGAATCATTTCAAGAACGGCGCGTATAGCTGCGGCGCGGGTTACTTACGAAACTCCAATCGCCTACATTCTCCTCCGAATGCGAAAATATATTACTGCCTGCCTCTTACATAGGTAGAAATGATCATTATAATATAATACGAGAAATATGAGCTCGAACGGAGAGATTCAGGTGCTTACCGTGCGCTATTATAGAATAGAATGGGAGATAAATAGTATAACGGTGATTTGATGAACACTCGGTCAGGCACATAAATGTGATTTGCAGAGTATTCCATGGAGATGGAGATGTAGGTGTAGAATCGTGTTGGCAAAATAAAACAATACTGAATCATGTGTACATTTCGAAAAATGTGCAAATGTTTGTATAGCTTAAGGGACTTAACTACGGGGTCATCAGTCCCTAAACTTACAAACTACTTATGAACTAACTAAGACTAAGAACAGCACAAATATCCATGCCCGAGGGGGGATTCGAACCCCCGACCGTAGTGGCCGTGCAGACCGTGACTGGACCGCCTCAGTCCCCTCGGTCACAGCGGCCGGCGTACATTTCGACAAACTATATATGTTTAAATAATTTAAATCTGCTTCTATTTAGTATTACGTGGCATTAATTTACCTACCAGAGTCGGGTGGCAACCAAGTAGTATGCACTCGAAAGGAAACCTACATCATGATACAAATGACTTGGAGTCGGATTTGAAGACGCAGCTCGCGGTTTTGGAGGGTAAACTGGCTGGAAAGGAAAAGATGTATTTCAGAATACAACGGGATACATTACAAGTAGTGAAAAAGCTATTCTGCAGTTTAAGATCAAGATAGAAAGCATCCTCTAGGAAAATCAGACTTGCCACCTTTCGGGGTACAAAAATCGGGACAATTGCTCGATCGCATGGTGGTGCGGGGAGGGGGGGGGGGGAGGAAAGTTATGGGCCACCGAGTGCAGGAAAATAAATAAAAACGCGTTATACTCGTGTGTTATTTTATTCCTTTTTTAAAATAAATACTAGGCGCGTCCAGTAAGTTCCGTTTGGCAATAAAAATGAAACTGTACGCAGATACAGAAGAAATTTTTATTGCACAAAATTCTACAACTCTTAAACTACTTTTCCACATAACTGCCGAAATTTTGCAGGCAGTTGTCATAGCGTGGCACCAGGTTTTGTATACCATCTTCATAGAAATCTGCCGCCTGTGTCTTCAACCAGTTGGAAACAGTTTCTTTCAGCTCGTCGGCATTAGTGAAGTGATGACCGCCAAGGAAAGACTTGAGATGTCCTGGATCTTGCCATCAATCGCGTGAACCATTTCTTCTGTAACAAAAGGTGGACGCCCACTTCGTTCTTCGTCGCGCACATCACTACGCCCGCCATTGAACTATCGGAACCATTTTCTCACCATCGAATCACTCATCACATTTGGTCCTTAAACATCGGAAATTTGCTGATAAATTTCACTTGGTTTCACTTTCCTCACATTCAGAAACCGAATCACCGACCTGATTTCACAGGCGGCGGGATTTTCAATCAACGCCGACATTTCAAACAAGCACAACAAAGCGTACGTAACTGACAGCGATCTCCAAACGGCGCACGTTTCTTCTCCTTGATACACATCGTCTACAGCACATATGCGGAACTGCAATCGCAGCGCTGCAGCGGAGATAAATTGAAACGGAACTTACTTTTTGAACGCGCCTCGTATATTTAACTATTTTTCCATGGATATTTTTTGTTACTACGAGTCGCTTTTAACAATGTGGCGTCATTTTTGTAGATACAAAAAAATTCCGAACATATGTCTATATTAAGTGAAATTTGCAACTTCGCAAACTTGCAAGTTCACAGAGCATCAGTTACGGACATTTGACCATTTCATGGTCATTAAAGAATAAACTCGTTCCACATATGCATTTGAGGGTGGAATGCTCAAAGCGTGAGATACAATACCAAATAACATATTTAATTTATTTCTGTGGTTTTAGATATTTGCACCCATTTTTTCTCTACATTTTGATTTTGGTCTATGAGAGTCAATATTTTCTTTTAAACCGGCCGAGGGGACTGAGGCGCTTTAGTCACGGTCTGCACGGCCACTGTGGTCGGGGTTTCGAATCCTCCCTCGGGCATGGATATTTGTGCCGTCCTTAGGATTAGCTAGTTCATAAGTATAATATTATAGTGTAAGTATTTCAGCTATCTGTCTATGCAACTGATTTAATAAAATATTTTATTGCCATATGCATTTCGCCTTTATTTGGAAGGCATCATAATATACCAAAATAACGCACCAGAACGGTTCATAACCTAAAAATACTGAGAAATGTAAATATGAAATATTGTAAAACATAATCATGTATATATTACAGGCCACTGATGATGCCTTCCAAATAAAGGCGAAATGCATATGGCAATAAAATATTTTATTAAATCTGTTGCATAGACAGACAGCTGAAATACCTACACTATAATATTATAATACAGCAACTGTGGGAGAAACAGGACAAAAGGAACTTAAAAATGTTAGTTCATAAGTAGTTTGTAAGCTTATGGACTATTGACCCAGTAGTTAAGTCCCATAAGCTACATAAAAAAATAAAAAAAAATAAAAAAAACACTATAGTCTTCAAATAGTTCATCGGTTGAAAATTCTTAATCTGGATCGAATCCTAAAATTGAAGCAGCATCACGAACTTCCGTAAATGTCAACTCACTACTGAGTGACAATGATTCCAGTTTTTTAATGGATTTGATTCATTAAAATCAAAGTGGCTTTTGCGACAAGCGAGTGCATTTTGATAAAATAATTTAATATTCAAAACAGATGTTTCATAAGCTTTCTCTTCGAGGAGGAGGAAGGGAGTGGGGTAATGTATCCACTAGCGCGGGCGCGGGGTGGCAAACTTGAAACGAGTGCGAGTTTCGCGCTTCGCCGTAAGACAAACGAAGTTCATCTTCGCCGTGAGGCCAAATGACGAACGTGTCGTCGACATATCGGTAGAATATCGTCGGTTTTAGTGGCACTGTGTTTAGTGCCTTGTCCTCAAATTCCTCCATGTACATGTTGGCAACCACAGGTGACAGGGGACTGCCCATGGGCACGCCATCAGGCGTTCTTGCAACACCTGAATTCCATACACAGTCAGATCCAGTTCACAATGGAAGTTGAACAAAACGGTCAGCTACCTTTCTTGGACGTTCTGGTTCGCAGAAAACCGGACGGAACGTTGGGACACAGTGTCTATCGGAAGGAAACCCACACGGACCAGTACCTCCATGCCTCTAGCTGTCATCACCCGTCCCAAAGAGAAGGGGTTCTAACTACGCTGGTCCACAGAGCTCGTGTGATCTCCGACGAAGAAAGCCTGAAACCAGAACTTGACCATCTCAAGGAAGTATTCCAGGAAAACGGGTATAGCGATCGACAAATCCGACGTGCTTTCAAACATAAGAGCACACCACAGCCAACACCCGAAGAGGATCCGCCGGCAAAAATTGCCTACATTCCATACGCAGGCAACGTATCCGGAAAAATCGGCAGAATCTTACGACGACAAAACATCAAATGCGTGTACCGCCCGCCGGCAAAGATCAAATCTCTTCTAGGGACAGTGAAGGACGATCTGGGACTTCGGAAATCGGGAGTTTATCACATTCCATGCGAGTGCGGGAAAGCGTACATTGGCCAAACAATTCGAACAATTGAAGAAAGGTGCACTGAGCATAAGCGCCACACCGAACTCCAACAGCCCACAAAATCAGCAATTGCTGAACATTGTCTGGAAACAACACACAAGATGAAATATGAAGACACAGAGGTTCTCCACAATACATCGCGGTACTGGGACTGTCTGTATAAGGAGGCCATTGAAATCCGGCTACGCGAGAACCTCATAAACAAGGACAGTGGATTTCAATTAAGCCACGCATGGAATCCGGCACTAAAATTTCTTCGATCGCGGCGCAAGCAGAACACCGAGCACAGCGAAGGCAGAGCGCAAACTGAGGTCCGCCACTCGAGTCTAGAGCAGGAGCTACCCCCACCACCGCAGCATCCCGGTGTCCGAACTCGAGGTCAGTGGAGGGGGGTGACCGCAGGTATATATAGCACAGCCGCCGGTCCAGCGCCTCAGTCAGCGGGAGTAACCTGATGATGATGGCACGTTACGCTATCGAAAATTCGTTCTACAACGATGAATCCATCCGGCTGCACGCCCGAGAGATCTTCACTCAGCATATTCGCCGGGAAAACCTACGAACACACACAATTTACGTGTAATAAAGGAATTTGATATTTTTCATAGAATACTTCTACTACTGAATCTTCCACGGCAACCGCGGTGGAGTAGTCGAGCGGTCTAAGCAGCACCATCTAGAGAGAAGCCCGCGGCGCTCTCCTGTGACGTCAGGCATAGTATATTGCGCGTGCATAGCTGACTGGCTCGCTGCTTCGACATAGTGGGTCGTGCCCCAGCGACTACCCAGTCAGCTATGCACGCGCAATCTACTGTGCCTGACGTCACACGAGAGCGCCGCGAGGCCGACGAGAGAGAGACAGGCCGCGTCGCGCACGTCATATCACGTGATCAGTGAGGCCTGAGCCAGCACGATCGCCAGCGGATTGGCTGACCGTTATAAGACAGTGGGCTGTGCCCCAGCGGCCGGCCAATCAGCTAGCGATCGCGCCGGCTCAGGCCTCACTGATCACGTGATATGACGTGCGCGCCACGGCCTGTCTCTCTCGTTGGCCTCGGAGCGCCGCGGCCTTCTCTCTAGGTGGTGTTGGTCTAAGAAGGCTGCGTTTATAGACAGCGGTGCCTCCGCGGCGGGGCGAACGCTGTGATTTGGCGGAGGCACCGCTCCAACTTTAACAGCACGCGGGGCAGCCGCAGCTGCCCGACGGGCCCTATTGCTGCCTGGTGGGGGTAAACAGTGGTGCCAACTGTTTTGTCAGTCACTGAGAGCTCGCCTTCCGCGATGGACCCTGCAGTGCAGTACTACGTTTACCTAGTTGGAAAAGCGAAGAAACGTAAAACGAGGAGATGGACCGTGCACCCTATCAACAGCTCTAGACACATTGATGGTGTGTTCCAAAATTTATACGGAAAATTGAGGGAGGATAATGATAAATTCTTTAATTTTCATCGAATGTCAACCAAATCCTTTGATGAGCCGTCGCTGAAAGTTCGCAGTTGTATATCTGTGAACTAAGAATTATTTCAGGGTTTGTGCTTTTCTACAGAGGAGATGCTATCTTCAACTCTCAGGTAAGATAGTAAGAATTATTCGGGCTAGGGGGTTGGCAAAATGCGCCCGCTGACGCATTTTGAAGGGTCTAAACTGTTTTCCCTTAATATCCTGAATAAATTATTATAGGATTTACATGTAAATCGGCCATGCTCACGGAACTGTGAATGAACAATTACATCGAAAATTTAAGAATATATCTTATTAACTAGAAAGCTGTTATCCTAATAAATCAGGAAATGCCAACATCGCGGTTTTTTATGTCTTTATTTACAATAGACGACCGATTTCGATGTTCATTGACTTCATCTTCTGGTCTCGGTACAAAGACAACATTATTGCATATTGTAGCGATTTGACGACCCACCAATAGTACCCAACTCGCTACAATATGCAATAATGTTGTAACTTTGTGCAGAAACCAGAAGATGATGTGAATCAACATCAAAACCGGTTCAAATGTTCAAATGTTTGTAGTCTATAGTCTATGGGGCTTAACTACGGGGTCATCAGTCCCTAAACTTCCAAACTACTTATGAACTACTTATGAACTAGGACGGCACAAATATCCATGCCCAAGGGGGGATTCGAACCCCCGACCGTAGTGGCCGTGCAGACCGTGACTGGAGCGCCTTAGTCCCCTCGGCCACCGCGGCCGGCTCGAAACCGGTCGTCTATTCTAAATAAAGACATAAAAACACCGCGATTTTGGCAATTCCTGATTTACTAAAATATAAGATTGATGCTTGCCATGAGCAAATTATCTGTTATCCTAACTATCCCTTGTACACTCTGATCATCTTGTAAAACATACTGGAAAAACAACGATCACTAATGTTTTATAAAATGTTTTTAAAACAGTAAAGATTCGTAAATCCGTGTGTAACTACACCGTCAACTGCTGTGTCCTTACACAAGCTGCACCCACCGCCCATGGAGAAAGTCTGAAAGTGATCTACATGATCGAAACTGAACAAAATAAATATACGATAATTGTTATGCAATCTTGACTGTTAAAAAATATTTTACTTAATATGACTTAGGGTTACCACTTACACTCATAGTAAAACAATGATGTAGTGCATAAGTGTACGTATAACTAATATTTGGTACCATAAACATAATGAGTCACTCACATATTTCAGCTTTCGGTTTTGGAATTCAGAATGGACCATATTGCATAGTTCAATCCAATTCCTCTTCTTCATATCTCTGTCTTTAAACGTTTCAGTTTCCGATTTCGTCGATGAATAGTTGTGTATTGAACATTTTGTCCACAGATCAGTAGCAGTGTGCACTCAAGCAGGAACAGCACTCTCACTAGCGAAGCAGCCGTGCTACATCTGGCAGGGCGGCACAGTTGTGGGCACTGCCGTATGGCGCGACGCGCACCGAACAGCCCCATTAGCCGGCGTGTAAAGAGACGCCGCACGACCGCGGCGGTTTGGCAATGCAGCCGCTGGTATTTTGACTGCACGGCGGACGAGCGGAGGAGCCGATACGGTAACCGCGCCTACAAACGGCTCCCACGCTGCCTTATGAGAAACCGCGCACTTCCAAACCGCCGAGGTTCCACCGCCGCGGTGCAACCGCGGGCTATAAACACGGCCTATAAGGCACCTCGCTGCGGAGCACGCGGTAGCTCGCCGTCGGAGGTTCGGGTCCTCCCTGGGGCATGGGTGTGTGTGTGTGTGTGTGTGTGTGTGTGTGTGTGTGTTGTCCTTAGGTTAGTTTACCTTAGGTTAAGTAGTTTGTAAGCTACGAACTGATGACCACGCAGTTTGATCCGATAGATTTACAAACATTTGAAGAAACTTCCACGGCACCTACGATTGGTCGACCTTACAAGGAGTTCACAGGTGATAGTGAGTGAACGAAGATAAGATCTGAACGACTGCGTGTCAAATAAAGTACAAAGGAGTTGCCTTCGCAACTGTAATGGAAATCAGTGTGTTGTTGCTTTGTCTGACAATATAGATTAAATTTGTAAGGACAATGTCTTTTGCACAGTTTCAAAATGAACAATGTTGTCCTGTTGTTTTAAAAACATTTTTCAATGTAATTAATCCTAGACTAGTAATCAGAGATCTCAAATATCCTTAATTTACAAATGTACATTAAAATGTAATACGTTTTTATTAACCCTTTCGCGGCTACAGGTGCGAGCGCCCTGGCTGCCCGCGTGGCTGACGGCGCGAAGCCAGTTGTGGGCCTGAGCGGCGGCGGCTGACCCGACCCCACGGCCGCTGTGGGCTACGGGCGCTGCCGCTGCGCGCCAGTCGCGCGTTGTTGCACTGACCACACAACTGCCCCAATAAAATCAGTATGTCACTGCTCTGCCACAGCAGTTGCAGTTTGTGATACGAAACAGTCTTTCTAATCTAAACGACTCTGTTATCAGATTATCCTGTGCTGAGAACGAAAAGATTTAAGTAAATGTAATACCTTTTTGATTTGTTATTGAATAATATATAACTTGAGGTGTACGTTACCAAAATATAATACTGCAACGCATTAAAGTTTCATTAACATCGGTCGAGTATGTTTCGCAACGTTTAGTTTTAAAGTCAGTTGTTCGTAGGGAAGACCTGCTAAACTCCGACAGTTCTAGCTATAATCGTAAATAAAAAATCAAATCAAATCAAATGTTTGTATAGCTTATGGGACTTAACTACGTGTCATCAAGTCCCTAAACTTACAAACTACTTTTAAACTAGCTAACACTAAGGACGGCACACATATCCATGCCCGAAGGGGGATTCGAACCCCCGACCGTAGTGACCGTGCAGACCGGGACTGGCGCTCCTCAGTCCCCTCGGCCACCGCGGCCGGCATAAAAAACATTTATTGAAATTTATCTTGTACCATGTAGCACAATGCAGAATTAAACAAGAAATTAATGATGTAATAATGAAATGGAGACAATAAAATATTGATAGGTCGATTGCTTCGTTTGAAATTAAAGCCTAATTTCGATTCACTATGCTAAATAATCCGATAATAAGCATCTGCATGCTTTCTGCTAGCGGATTTATTTTTCAGATATTCATGGAGTGGTAGAGTTTGACTTAGTGGTTTCCGATCCTCATTTCTAACGCAGACATTCGACTGCTGCTGCCTGAGTTAAAAACATTTTTATTGCTTTTATTGTTTTTTTTTTCATTTTCTTTTAACATTCGAAGTACCTGAAGAAACTCATACTGCCTTAGTTTGTGGTATGTCTCAAAACATGGTACCATACAGAGAGCAACATTGCATTTTTTTTTTTTTATTTTTGCACCTGATTCGTGTCATTTTCCGTTTTGTAAGGGCAGTACACATTACACAAAGTCTTTACGGTACCTCCTTTCTCTCCGTTGCTCCGAAAAACCCCCGATAACCTTATTTTTTATTGCAGTCGAAAAGGGCTGTCCTTTTTGCTGTCAGTGGCATCTAGCTCTTAGATGTTTATGAATGAAACTTCTCCAGTAACTGACAGATTAGTTCTAAATGGAATTTCGCTAGTGGCTTCTTCTGTTTATTTTGCATTTCTAAAATAGTTTTTGCACTGAGCACACTCAAGTCAGTTAAATGAAATAATACTTTCTTGTACCATTTCTGAATTCGTTTGCACTGTAGGGACTTAATATCATGTTAGTCCTATCAATCCCACTGACTAATTGTAACTAACTACGCAAGTGGATTTCACTTTATTTCCTCCCATTTTATGATTCTTTCTTTCTCTCTGAGCAAACTCTGGTCCATTTACAGTGGAAAGCATCCAGGACTTATTTAGTGTCCACCCCAGACTTCAATTGTATTTACCTTTCTTGAGTTTATCAAGTAAAGGAGGTAAATGTTTCCTGTTTTTACGCACTGTGCCAATGGCATTAGTGCACTTCGCGTTGAGCCACAAGAACAATTCAGGGCTCGAGTACCAATTGTCTAAATAAATCCCATGACTTTTGTTGAGGTATGGTAACAAAAAACTGACAACGACATCACCTGATTTGCCCAAGTCAGCATTTCCCGATTCTACTTCAGTAGCAGCACCAGTGTAGACAATATAATCCAGAATGTAATTGGTCTGTACGACACAAAGCACGGAAATTTTAATCCCACGGCTACGTTTGTTTGGAATATGCGGTTTGAACCGTAGCCCTCCTCTGAAAATTAGCAACTTTCGTCAGTTACTAAGTTCTCAAATGGGACTGCAGCCTGTCGGAATCTCTTTTTGGCCTGTTCCACAATAATGCATATTTTCACAAGAATATCTTGCGATGCGGACGAATTGTCACTGAAGTGTAATAAAGGCAGGATCGAGTGGCCGATGGTGTTGAGGTGCTGTTCTTAGATGCGCGAGGTCGTTCCCCGTCGGGGGTTCGAATCCTCTCTCGGGCATGGATGTTTGTGCTGTCTTTAGTCTTTACTATAAGATAGTTATAAGTAGTTTGTAAGTTTATGGGCTGATGACTCCGCAGTTAAGTCGTATAAGCTTAACAAACATTTTTAACAACGCAGTATCACCTTGTACCTGTCTCTGGCCATTATGTCAGAAAATACTGGTGTTTGCAGCAAGGAATCTTGTGACGTATATTCATTCACTGCTAAGTGCTTGGACATTGGCATAAGGAGGGAACAAGCCAAAATCCAATCACATTCTAGAGGGTCTACAGGTTTCCATCTTGTTATCTGCTGGGCACTGTCGTCATTTTTTGGCGAGAAATGTCAAATACTTGTTCATATCTACAAATTCAGATGAGATAAAGTACAAATAAATAAATAAATAAATAAATAATCTAAATGAGTTTCTTATTCATCTAAATCTACATTTAAACCACTAAATGTTTTCGAGAAATTGTGGCGATTCGCCGCAAAACGATTATCTGACCAGTCATAAAATCTTTTTCGTGTCGAAATTTTACTTAACAAATCTTTTTCCTCTTAAGAAGAATCTTCTGCAGAAGTTCTTCATTGTGATCAATAAATACCGTTAGTTCCATACATATCCAGCTCTTCGTATAAAGAAAGGATGTAGTAGCACTATCGTCATCCTCACTACTATTCACGAGGATGTCCATTATTTCCTTGTTTGATAAACAACGTTCCGACTTTGTAACGACAGTACAGTGAAAAGCTGTTCTCTTGCCAAACAAAAAATACAGGACGGGCCCGATGGTGAGCTCGTCAGTAGGAAGGCCCGGAAGTGAAGACTGTAGTGCTTACCGAAATAACAAAGAAGACCTGTTAATGGCCGTGCCACCAAGAATGTTGAGCCTCGGGTAAAACCGAGTCGCCGCCGCTCCATTGTGCGCTCGGGCCCCGGGCGTACATGAATGCCCTTAGCCTTCAAGCTGCTCTGCCTGCTGGGCGTATATGAATGCCCATAGCCGTCTGGGCCTCCTGCCTGCCGGGCGTACATATACGCCCGTAGCCGTCTGGGCCTTCTAACTGCTGGGCATACATGTATGCCCGTAGCCGCGAAAGGGTTAAATATCTCGGGTATATTCGATCCGCCATTTGTAATTTTTAACTTATGCCATCAAAATCGAATTCACCGACTCCAAAAACCTTTATATTCGTATTTTCAATCTTATCAGCATATTTTTGGACTCTTGGCCAGCTTTTCGGCCCTTCAGACCTCTGTGCTGCGCCACGGGCCAGTCCACACACAGATACTAGAATAGACACTAGGGGTCACGCGTAGGCGGGGGGGGGGGGGGGGGAGGGGGGGCAGGCCGTGCGCTGTGGCGTCACCCGTAGACCACAGCCGACACGAACAGCAGACACGAAAAACTTATCAAACAATTGCAGGGAAACTATTTGATGAAAAAAAATTGATTTCTTTTACATCTTACAACTTGAAATCTCCACTCGATGAAGGACTGAATTTCCTTTTATTATTCAGCATACGTTTTTTGTGCTGTATAAATGAAGTAAATGGTTGCAATAAATTTTGTGATTTTGTAGAGGTAAAAACGCATTGCGTAGACTTCGCATATTATTCATTTTAGATCATATGTTGCTGCGTATGATTGTTGTGAACATGTCGAAGTAAATAATTATTTCATGTATTAGTTTATTTTTATCACTTCTTAAATGGTCAACTTCTTTAGTTAATTCAGCTACATTTATGTTATTCCATCATTGTCAACGGCAGTGCTCGCTGAGGGGGGTTTTCGTGTTAGTACACCTACTGATTTCCTCAACGGACTTGTTTATACAATTTACGCTGTCATCCTTGCCATTTGTTGTTAACCATAACATTTGTATTTCTTTTCGGTTGTTCCGTCTTTCTACTCTGACTTCACGGCATTCAGAAGAACCTGTCTTGACTACATCGATGTACTTCGGCAGCTTCTAAGAAGGGACCGCATTTGCCTTTAATATACGTTTTAATGGAAGGTTTAAAAGTTCATTTTTCAAGTCTCGGACATAATCAGACTCTTTAAAATGTTCTGAACATACACGACCAGTATCAGGGTTGAGAGCCACGGTGGAGTAGCCGAGCGGTCTAAAGCAACTTGCTGCGGAGCGCGCGGTTGCTCGCCGTGGAGGTTCGAGTCCTCCCTGGGGCATGGGTGTGTGTGTTGTCCTTAGGTTAGTTTACCTAGGTTTAAATAGTTTGTAAGCTACGGACTGATGACCACGCAGTTTGGTCCGATAGAACATTTGAACATTTATAAAGTTAACTCTTTACCTCTCGGAAATCTGTGAAATATCGCATTCTTCTGTCTGCCGTGGTCCGTGCAGCACGCAACACCACAACACACCATCGTCACTAATAAGCCATCACTTATCACTTACAACTACTGAATACATTCACAAACTGTAAAGAGCCAGTGGGAAACCATTTCTGTGGAGATACACTCGTAATAGCAACGCTATGGTCGCGCGGGAAAACTGTGCTGGTCTCCTGGTGACGTCAGTGGTGCGGCATACGACTGCGCATTCTGCGGTTGACCCTACCGTCTATTCTTGCATCAGTGAGACCACGGGTCAACGCACCGCAGCGGTCAAACGCAGCCCTGCAGTGTCTCGGTTGTCCGTGTCCAGCGTGTGTAGCCCCCCCCCCCCCCCCCACACCCCGCTAGACGGCTGACGTCACCAAGCCGGTCGCCGCCCCGCCATACCAGCGAGCGGCGCCTTGAATGGGCTGCAGATTCTACTGCCGGCAACGCCCAAGAAACACGACAAAACGTCTGGAACAGCTCAGACACAAATGCAGATACTAAGAGTGACACAGACCACGAAAACGGCAAACACACACAGCCACCGTAATGAACTGATAACAAGGGAAACAGTACGCAAGTTGACAACAAACGCTTATCAGTCGTCTTTGAGTGTCCGGACGCTCTAAGATGCCTTGCTGCGGAGCGTACGCTTACTCGCGTCGGAGGTTAGAATACTCGCTCGAGCATGGGTATATGTGTTGTCCTTAGTTTAAGAAATGTTAAAATGTTTGTAAAGCTTATGGGACTTAACTATGGGGCCATCAGTCCATAAGCTTACAAACTACTTATGAACTACTTACGAACGAGGACGGCACAAATATCCATGCCCGAGGGGGGATTCGAGCCCCCGACCGTAGTGGCCGTGCAGACCGTGACTGAAGCGTCTCAGTCTCCTCGGCCACCGAGGCCGGCCTTAGTTTAAGTTGTTTGTGTAGTTTTGTAACACCACATCGCGACCATAGCATTAGATCACAATATTCCAACATTTTTCATCGTTACGCAATTTTAATTATTTGTTTAGAGGCAGAAATTTCTCATTTTTCGCAATTTTTAGTGAATTCAAATTAGATCAGAGTAATTCAGAATAATAGTATCAAGGGAATAAGCAGGTCAAAACACCTCGTATATCAAACATAGTCAGGTTGCTATTATAAATAGTACCCGCAGTTGAATTACTCTCTCTCTACGTTACTTGCTCTCTTTATCACTAGATCTCAAGTTGTTTGACGCTCTATGTGATAGTCTCCGTGATTAGTTTCAAAGTATCATATGCGGTTTATTTCCAAGATAGGAAAGAATCCGAGAAAAAGTATTCATTTATTAATATAAAGTTTTATATCGTGATCATACGTGAATGCGTACATTATTTTTGGACTTTGATCGGGATAGGCTAGGACGGAAGAATTAGAAACTTCTGCCTCCCGTAATAAACTGATTAATATTCGTGATTTTGGAATTTGAACTTGTTGTTAAGTTTAATGAAATAACTTTTAAAAAACTTACCTCGAACACTTAAAGTTCGTAAGCAATGTAACAGGATCCAGAGACTTTAATATAAATGAGACTTTGATGAAATAATCACGCATTGTGAACTCATAAAGTGTTCTCTGTGAAAGTGATTTTGTTGTAAATATTAAATTCAAAATAGAGACTCTGCGATACTTAAACAAGTCGTAAACAATTATTCAAGTACTTAGTTCCCTAATATTGTCCAAGAAGATTCTAAAAGTGAACATATATCTGTGAAATTCGCAATGAATCAGTTAATATGTGAAAGAAAATATCTAACAGTAAAAAGAAACTTCTAATGATTTTTTTTTCCAAAAAAATAATTCGATAGAAAGGAATCAGGTACAAATAATATCTTTTGTGACGGACTTCAAACTGTCTGAACTACCGGGACTCGATGATTCAATTTTTTCGGTTTATTAAATATCAGCCTCTGAGAAACGGAATTTTATACTCAAACATTATAAAAAGTCTTTAAATTTACATGATACCCAGAACCAATATTTACAGTGTGAAAAATTAAACAAAGATCTAAATTTTATTAATTACGAAAAAGGACCAGGTCTACCAAATTAAATTTCATACTGATGTGACAAATAAAATTTTGAACCCATCCATCCACTATAACTGTGAAAGTCAAGCCGAATCTACAGCTTACAAGTCACAAGCTAAAACAAAAATACAAGACAACCAACGTGAAGCCCCTCTACGAGTCACAGTTTGTAAGACTAGAGCAGAGTCTAACACACAGTCACGAAACTCCCAGTGAATTTCTGCAACTTCGCGACTATAGCGCTGCCAAGCGGCTGGTTCGTAAAAATATACCTCGAAACGATTGAGTCAGATGAATGTATATTTTGAGTGAAGCAGCTCCTTTTGCGGCGCCATAAATTGTAACAATTATCACAAATGTACCTCGGAAATATTTCATTTGCAAAGGATGCTCAGAAGTAAGATTCCCCGACGGGGGTTCGAATCCCCCCTCGAGCATGGATGTTTGTCGTCTTTAGTATAAGGTAGTTCATAAGTATTTTGTAAGTTTAGGGACTCATGGCCCCGCAGTTACGTCACTTAAGCTTAACAAACATTTGAATTTTTCAATTCAGAATGACCAGCGAAAGTGTGGAAGCCATTGACACCTGAAGAACTGGAGGCCTATCTTGGTATATTGATTATAGCTGGAGTAAGATTCTCTAACACTGAAAACACGAAGTAATGTGGAAAACAAATGCATTCTCTTGGTATCGTGCATGCCTATGGCTCAACAGGTTTTAGTAGATAAGCAGATTTATAAGATGTGACAATGTGAAGACTAGGAGTGAGCGTCTGAAAAGAGAGAAAGCTGCTGAAATATCTATTATTTATGAAATGCTAAATTAAAATCTTCGTAAAAGCTATGTGCCTTCTGATTGCCTCACTGTTGAACTCCTTAACAAACATTTTAACATTTTCAAAAGCAATAGAATAGTGTTAGGAATAATATGTGTTCATTTACGGTGGTTAGTTAAACTTTTATCTGAACATTTTGAAAATAAGAAGTTACCTATGAACTGAAACCGTGCTAGATGTCATTTGTAGCACATGATTAGATGATGTCTGTCATTCTTAAATGTTTCCGAACATGTTTCCTTTATTTTGTTACCTGAAAAGTCGACTGGACACACTGTTTTTGTTGTTGCTTTCCTGTGTTGTTCATTTATAAAAAGGTGATAATGAATATACGGTAAATAACATTCAAAACAATTCTAAGATAGAGAGACCTTCAAACAGGCTAAAACAACTATGGCAGAATAACTGAGATTATGAAGAAAATGCATTAATTAGCGTCTCACGAGTCCTGCCGAGACAGTAGAATAGGCTTTTGTTTCACCACAGTGTTTGATCTTAGAGTGCTACCCGGGAATTGACACGAGAGGATCGAGTTCTCCAAAATGTTCAAATGTTTGTGTAGTTTAAGGGACTTAAATACGGGGTCATCAGTCCCAAAACTTACAAACTACTTATGAACTAGATAACACTAAGGACGGCCAAATATCCATGCCCGAGGGGGGATTCGAACCCCCGACGGTAGTGGCCGTGCAGACCGTGACTGGCGCGCCGCAGCCCCTCGGCTACCGCGGCCGGCTCGAGTTCTCCCTCAGGCACGGATGTGTGTGTTCTTAGCATAACGCACAGTGGCTTGTAAGACTAGGCACCGACAATCACTGCAGACTTTGGTCGATAGGATTAGAAACATTTGAAGACGTAGGTTTGAGAGCGTCGGGAGATGATCGACACAGCCGATGAATCTGTATTCCCAGAATTGTTTTTTATGGTATCAAGTAATAGGAGTACAGTTTTTGGAAACAGGAAAGATTCCATACGCTGCACCAAAAGATATGCATGGGATAATGGCCCAAAAAGGATAAGAATGCGTCCTTCGGTCGCAAAATTAAAATTATTTCACCTGGTTTCGACAATAACTACGATTGCGTTCATCAGAAATTATAAATTAAAACAAGTTACACAATAAAATTTACAACTCAGCTATAAATCTTACGTCACAAAATTTAAAAATAATTTTTTAGAAATAGCAAGTCACTATTGGCTTCACGCCTGCACGGAGGCATCAGACATTAGCTATTCTAAAAAATTGTTTTTAAATTTTGTGACTTAAGCTTTACAGCTTAGTTGTTAATTGTATTGTGTGACTTATTTTAATTTACAATTTCTGATGAAGGCAATCGTAGTTTCTGCCGAAACCAGGTTAAATAATTTTAATTTTGTGACTGAGGGCTGCAGTCTCATCATCTTAGAGAATCGGGTTTCTGCCGGTAATACTCTGTCGTACTAGCACGATATTTCGATCGCGTTACTCGCGATCTTCATCAGGTGCTGCCTGAAGCTGAAGTGCATTCTTATCCTTTGACTTTGTAACGATCGCTGAGAATAGCAGCTATGTTCAAAATTTTAAGATTCTCCTCAAAATAACATTTTATGATACTGTACGGATTCAAAACCAGAAAATAGTCATATTTTGAGAGAGTAACATCCTTTTCGTCTGATATAGTTCCACTATCACTTCAAAAATTCTGTAACGTTCGTCACTTCCTGCAGTTTGGCTGTATATCAGCAAGGGATTTCAACATAGTACTACCGTTTTCTTAGACCGAATAGTAAGCAGAAAGTGTTAGAAAAAGCCAAATAGACCTATTCGGTCCAGCGGTGTAGAGACGTGGCCGTAAAACTATTATTTCACTGTAACGAATCATTCATCAATGTTTACAACAATAGTGTGAACTAACAACACTGCAAAATATTGTCATATACTGATTAGTATTAAAGTAAAAATTATGAAATTATGTGTCAAACATAAAGACAGTAAAGTAGCCTAATTACTACTTCACATAGTTTCACACTACATAGCCAAGATCTGATATCTGATCACGAAGTGTTTCAAATACTGTATTTCCTTTCCTGAGAAACTGATGGGAAACAACATCTAAGGATTTTACTCGTGGAATTAGTATCTCAAATATCCTAGCATAATTTATACAAATAAATATACATATGAAAGTTGAAATGTTTTCATGAGTTTTAAGTAATTACAGTCTACCACTTTCAAACATAATACTCAGCTTTTCAAGATTACGATGTATGGGGGTTCTGCTCGCTGCAACATTATTCTTCTGGGGCGTCGTGGTAGAAATGAATACTCGTAGGTACAATTTTTCACTTCTTCTTTAATTTGCAATCAAACTGCTTCTCCAGCATAACATTACAACTTCCAAACATACACAAATTACCACAACAACACAGACTGACATAGATTCCAAAGTACTTCAGAAACGGCAAAACTCGAACTCTCACCCCCCCCCCCCCCCACGCAAGGCGGTGAGGCAAATATATAACCTTGACAACAATGGCATTACATTATTCATTGTTCATAACAATTGAATATACTAATTTACAATTCAAACACAAAAAGAAAACATTTCATGTATACCAAAATAATCACAATATACATTGTAAACTACACATACAATAATTTTAGACGGCGCATCTCTTTAAGTCGTAACTCCGATTCTTTCTGCTGAAAACAAAGTGCGATGTTAAATGTCAATTAATTTGCTAATGATTACGTCATACATGTCCCTAACATATATTAAACTATCAAATGTCCATTCTCAAAATATACTCCAAATCTTATGTCAGTCAATATATACAAAGAATAACAATATTCAAATCTCGACTATTACATTAATTAACACAATTAGCTGGTCAACACAACTTGTTTATGAGCCTAACATACATACAATGCTTTTTATTTTAATGTCTTTATGTAGATACAAATTTTTTACCATTCGTCTGTCTATTTATTGAAATGACAAAACTATTGTTTATAGAACTGTCTGGAAACGTCTTATACAAATCTCTTAATTAATGAAATCTATCACTTGTTTTAATCACAGTATCACCGAGACACTGTCCTACACTGATTCCTAGGCTGGTTATTTCGTCTGTAACTAAACACGCAACATATATCACTATTGAACCACACGATTCCGGGTCCGACGCAGACGGTATCGTACAGTAACATTGAGATAAGAGGACCAGGCAGACGGTATCGTATGATAACATTGAGATGAGAGGGCCAGCAGTATCATCACAAAGTCAAATTTAGGCTAAGAGCGACAAGTAAATAAGATACGAGAGGGAGTTGGAAAATAAGTTTGCCCTTCGTCTGTGTGCAGAGTTGTGAATGAAAGGAAAAAATAGAATGATACATTAAATATAAGACATGTGTTTATTTTTCTACATAATTTCCAAGTACATTGAGACATTTGTTGAGCCGCTTCATAAGCTTAAAAAAGATGTGCAGGAAAAAATCATGGCGTTTCATACGGAAGAAGCGTTGAACGGCTATGAGTGGAAGACGACACAGCAGGTGAACGCACGCGAGCAAGACGCCGATACGCCATTTGGTAGAGGTAGACCGTTAATATGGCAAGACTTCCTGTTTGGGGCTGTTACGGGGGATGATACGTGGGTCCACCATTACACACCCGAATCATAGCCGCATCCATGGAGTGGAAAAATTCGTCCAATCCCAAAGAAGTTCAAAAACACTCCGTCTACAGTAAAGTGCTACTCACCGTTTTCTGGGACTTGATGCTTCTTCCGTATGCAACGCCCACAAATGCCTCAATATACTTGTAAATTATGTAGAAAAATGTCTTATCTTTAATGACTCATTCTATTTTTTATTTCATACGCAACACCGACCACGGCGGACAAGGGAAACTTCTTATTTTAACTCCCCCTCGTAGATGTTTTCTGGCGCTGCCTCGACCCCGACGTACACAGCAGCCACGCTTTGTGTGGTAAGACGCGGGAAAGAAAGACGTGACGCTTTGACGAGGTGGCTTTTGTCGCAAAGCTTCGGGGAAGCTTCGCAGTGCGTGGGTGATCGAAGTATCTCTCTATAGGGATCTTAAGATGAGAGATACTCCGTCTTCTCGAGAAAAGAACGCTCTATTCAGTGTCGATGCCACCAAGTAGAATTATCGGGTCGAAAACCTTCCTTGAATACATTCCTCTTACTGAACAGCTACTAACTAAGATTCAAGCAAATCAATAAATTTTGGTATGCCATAACTAGAATTGAAAATAAACTAATTGTTTCAATACAGAAATTTCGTTATTTCGGTGGTACTCATATTTAACTTCAGACGCGTTGTTATAAAGTAACATTCATTTTAGGACGAAATACAAAGACTCATCAGTGAATTTTGTATTTTAAGAAATTGATACAATAATAACATTACAATTTCAAACTATAAAATTACTATTGTAAATTTTAATTACTATTAAAAATCTTATGTAGAATAAAAGTGAATATTTTTGCCATAACTGCAGTTGTATAGTGAAACATGTAAATAGTCTGGAATACCATTAAATTTGTTTATAGTTGTGACGTATTTAAATTAGAATTATTGTGACAGGTGCCTTATTCATTTAACTGAAAATTCATATGGTGTGGCAATATGAGTGACTTAATATAACGTCTAATGTTTCAAAAAATTAGAATTTTTAAGTAGCTGCTGAAAACGGTACGTCTAACTCGCTGTTTCAATCAACTGAAAAGCGTACAGCATCTGTATTTCGGTACTCCTTCGCACCACCTAGCAGTATTAGAGCACGGACAGCACCTTGACCCAGCGGTTCCCAACCTTTGGGCCGCGGGAAGACTGGCTGTGGATCGTGAACGCTCGTCAAGGCGAGGACAAGACAAACATTATCGCTAGGTTCAGAGGTTTTACTCGTCAGTTGCCAAGATCATCGAGTAAAAAAAATGAAAAGAGTTAAATGTCCCACAACTAAAACGTACTTCCAGTTTATATATATAGATATTGTGTGTGTGTTAAAAGCGTATCACCGGAGGCTGGAGTGTACATCCCAACAGACTGCTTTGCAGCACTGGCACCTCATGGCGTAATCACACAATTTTTCTCAAAGTCTAACTAAACCCTTTGTTTTTCAGAATCCACGGAGAAAGAGTACATATTTGTGTTCATAACTACAGGCTTTGTTCTCGTTTCTGTCACTCATTTCCAATTGATATCTGTGCTAAGCCTTAACCTGTACAGACACGTCGCCTTTCGTTTGCCGAGTCCGCTGAACACGTGATTAGCGATTCTGCGTCGCATTCTACAGGGTGTTCGGAAATTCACGATACAACCTTCTAGGACTTCTAGAGGGTAGTGAGTACCTAATTTTTGAACAGAAACCCATGTCCGAAAACTTATCGTTTCCATACCACGAAGGTTTCAATTCAGATGATTATCTCATCCACTTGAGGAATGTAATTCGGCTGACCCAGTACAATTGTTACAATGAATTTGAAAAGAACACTGAACCGTTATTACTTACGCAGTTTCATTACAATTTACACCTTATGGTTTACATTAGTCGACAACATCTAGATCCCAGCATCTACGGCACCAGCCGCAACGTACTGATGCATTACAACAGCGGCTCGATGTGTTGACCAACATCGTTACACACATTGTACCTCCGAAGAATGTTCTGGTACACTCCCTCTATCCCACCTGGTGTCTCTTCAATGCCTTTTCTCTGTCCGTAAGCAGACGATGCCGAGTTACATATCTGAATTGAAATTGTCGTAGAAGGAAAACGAAACGTTTCTAGACATGGGTTTCTATTCAAAATGTTACGCACTCACTACCCTCTAAAAGTCGTAGAAGTTTGTCACGGGAATTAACGACCACTTTGTATATTCGGCGAAAACAGTGATCGTGTGTCGTATCGTACGGTTGTGTCTGCGTAGTTACGAGTACTTTACCTGAATATGGATGCTTGTTTACGGACAGGGACTAGCCGTATCACGAAGCAATCACGTGACGAAGGAACTTCCACATCAGACTCTGTCAGAAGTCAGGCTGTTAGTACGTCACCGCCGAGCCCAAGCTGCAGCAGACTAAAACGTATTTTCGTAAATATAATTCATATTTCCTGAATGTCGGATTTGTTTCGAACACTATCCAATGAATATATGAAGCTATCTAAACTTGAAAGACATCTATAAACATCCTGAAGGGGTTGGAAAGTATCTAGAATTCTTTCAAATCAAGAAAATAATTTGGCTGTGACTAAATTTGCCACGGATAACTCTTCGAAACAGAATACACTTCGAACCAGTTTCTCATGAGCTAGCTTTGTGAATTGCAAAGAAAGGAGCTGCTCACACTGCAGGAGAAGAACATATTATACCCGCAGCAAACGTAACAAGTAATGTTTTTCCTGACGAAAATACAGAAATTAATGAAATTACGTAATTAAACACTACTGTGAAGAGAAGAATCGAGGACATGTCGGAAAACGTGAAACAAGTTGTCATTACTGCTTTGAAACAAAGCTAATGGTTCTCGCAGCAGCTTGATGACAATACAGACGTTGGTGGCAAGGCTAATTTATTGGCTGTTCTGCGAGTTCTTGCCGACAAAATCAACTAGCAATGAAATTTTCAAATATATGAACAGATGTATGAAAGGAAACGATGTAGATTGGTCAAAATGTGTAGATTTTACACGTACTGTCTGGTATTCATACCGGCTTAGTCACCACTTTTAGAACAGTCGTTCCCTTGGTTCACTGGACACGTTACAGCATACATAGAGGGGCTCTTGCAGCGAAAGGTTTGGACGAAAAAACACTAGCGACATGCAGTAAAAATATATAATTTGATTTAAACAAGGCCAAATTATTAGAGACTCTTTAGTGTTTTGTGTGTTTAAAAGTGGAGTGAAAACAAACAGCTTCTATTTCATTCCCAAAAATGTTCAAATGTTTGTAGAGCTTATGGGACCTAACTACGGGGTCATCAGTCCCTAAACTTACAAACTACTTATGAACTAGCTAATACTAAGGACGGCACAAGTATCCATGCCCAAGGGTGGGGGGGGAGGGGATTCGAACCCCCGACCGCAGCGGTCGTGCAGACAGTGACTGGCGCGCCGCAGTCCCCTCGGCCACCGCGGCCGGCTTCATTCCGAAATTCGGTGGCTGTCGATATGTAAAATATTACCAAGATTGAACTCCGTGAAGAATTTTTTTCTTATGTATGACGATTGTGCTGGAAAACTTGCAACAAGTTCCTACGTAGACTGTGTGACCGATGATACCTGGTTGACGAGGTTAGCCTATTTGGCGGGCATTTTTGGTGCCCTTAACATTCTTAACTATGCGTAGCAAGGACGTTAATAAGTTAAGTGGAGGTAATGATAATGAAAATTTAACGATGAGCTCAAAAAATTGAACAATATTGCTTCGACGCATTTCCAGTCTTACTTGATTTTCTGTAAACCAGGGAAGTGAAGATCGATAAAAGAACAGTTGCAACCATGAAAGATAACTTGAAATCTTTGACCTCCAACCTCAGATAATTTAAAATTATGTATTTTCATAAAATTCATGCAGGTATTTTGAAAGGCCTAATTGCAAACATTAATTTTCATTAAAGACTAGAGTCATTTAAAACTTTTTTTTTCAAACAATATTATTTTTAACATAATAGAGATGGTACTTTAATCAATCAGTTCGTTATCATTATACTTTAAAAATAACATACGAGAATGGCTTTAGTTACAACAGTTCTTGTTGTATACATACCATCTGAAATGTCCTCGAGCGCATCATGGAAACCCCAGCGTTCATAAATATCTTAGTCATTATTTTTACATAAAAACAGGTTTATTGAAAGAAATTTGTTCCGGACTGTACGCAAGACACAGGAATGTTTGATTCTACCCTCCCTTTCCCTACAAGTATTTGTCGTTGCTGCCGTGGCGACAGTGATTCATTTTGTTTTGTCGTTGACGATATTTTGATTGACTCTTTTTGGTGGTTATTCGAAATTTTTCATGCCTGTTTTCACCTGCTGTTACCTTGTGTTGGGCCCTGCAGTGGTCATTATTCCGTGAATAGTTTCTTAGTTTTCGTTGTCATTGACAATTTGTGAGTTGTTACATTAAATGGCATTGTGGTAAAGAAGGAAGCTTCCTTCCAGAATAAGAGTGTGTGTAATTTTAATGGTTTTGATAATCAGGTGTAATTGTGTTCTGAAATTTGAATTGATTGTGTGACGAATATTATACTGTGTTTTCAGCATAATATTATTTGACCAATTATATGAACGTAAACAATCCATAAAAACGTACTTGCCTAAAACCTTACTACTTGTTTGTATCAAATTTGTACCATACATAGTAGCTCGATGGATATGTGTTGTTAGCACTAAAAAATGACGGACGTTATTACTCCCCATACTGTCTCTCACACCTGTAGCACTCATCATTCAACCTTCCCCAACCTATCCTCCCTTTCCAACCACAGGGTTTGTCAAAAAGTGAACAAGCTCTAGTGCTACTCCAAAATTTCAATAAATGCCAGTAGTACATAGTGACAAAAGGTTTGTGAACCCCTTCTGACTAGACACTACAGCAGTATCGATACCTAAACATTTTCATGTTTCTTTCCTGAAATTTAGGATGAAATCTAGTGGATTAGATATCCCTTTGAAGTGGATTACTTTAAGAAATTGAAAATTTAATCATGTGAAGTTGTTAGATGAACTACCACGTGACCAGTCTTTAAAACTGTTTTTAAAACAACGCCATTGGTTCCATTCTGGATAACTGGTGGTCAACACTATCTTGCAATTGCTAAAATTTCTATGAAACATTTGACATTTGATGGGATTTTTGACAACCTGTTAATGTCAACGGGCCTTTTCAAGTTTACTCTTTTTGAAATATAAGTACATAAATTGACTGAATGTAGAGTGTGATTTGAGGCTAAAAAGCAATTTTAATCAAAATATCGACTGCCTTAACGTGACAAATAGTGTCAAATATCCCGCTGAGTTTTTTTAACGTTGCCTACTCGAATTTTAGTTTTCACACATTTATTATAATTAAGTGAATACAATAAAAATCTTTCCTCTATAAATGAATATAAGCACCTTCCTTGTTGAACACTAAATCAGTATATTTTATTAACAAAGCCTACTGTGTGTGTGTGTGTGTGTGTGTGTGTGTGTGTTTGTGTGAGTGTGTGTCAGTGCGTGCGCACACCTATTTTTGGATGTAGGTGATTTTTAGTTTTTATTTAGTTGTTGGGCCTCACACACGTTATTATGTAATTGGTGAGCCGCAGAGCAAAAAATGTTGGAAACCGCTGCCTTAACCAGTTGGTGCGCATGCAGGTGACAGAGGTGGGAACAACGGCGACGGCATGTCTTCCATTGTGGATTACTGCGGCACGATAAGAGATGTCGAGTTCTACATTTGAGGCCTGTGAACAAATGTTTACTGTGCATCACTTCTAAGCTACTGCTATCGGGTTTCCGAAAGAACGTATTAACAGGTTCTACAGTGATTCCAATAATTCGCCAATACAGAAGCTAAAAGACAGCAGTTCACATTATATTACTGTTATCGAAGAAGTTATCATTACCGCGTGGTTGTGATACAATAAGTATGTTTGAAAAGACTAAATACTGAATCGCTATGTAGAGGGACTTTGTGATCGCTTCCTATTTGAGCTAGAATAAGTGGGTAAAAATGTTTTTATTTATCTCACAACAGCGCCGATTATTGGACATTATAATAACAGCTGTCTTACCGTAGCTATGTTACAGTACACAAGCTGAGTTTGAATAACCAAACGCAGGTGCCGGCCAGGCAAATTACTAATTCCTGAGAAAACGGTGTCTATTTGGCTGAAATTATTGCTTAGCTAAAAGCACAATTTTGTCGTGTACCTTCTGGATTCTATTCACAGTCTTTCCAAGAGACTATTTACACGGAGATTTATTACACTTTAAATTTACACGAATGAAACTTGGTACGGAGTTCGAGAAATGTATAAAGTCAAAACAAACGTTTTTATCCAAAAATGACTACCCGACGAGACATGATGGTTTACAGACAAGAAAAATACTGCACGCCTTTCTTCATTAACGAAACAGAGTTGACGAAGTATTCAAATAGATTAATTTTTCGTAAGAGATTTCAATTAATTGATTATCAGTTAATGGTACAAATTTAAGTGCACATATCGGATTTTAATGTACGTACAAAGACCTTTTTTGTGGTTTTAGAAGCGCATTATTTCTACGCTATTAAGTTGAGGGAATTGGTTCAAATTCATTATTTGAAGTCTGCCTAAAGTTAGCATGTGTTGAGACACGGTGAACGTCCAGAGAAGGGTGCACTGAAAAGGTGACTGTATTTTGTCAGTTAATGAGCGTTTCGTTGTTTATAATTCACATTTAGTGAGCTTCCAAGTACATACAGTAAAATAATCCTGAATGTTCGGTTTATTTTTCCGTGAAGAAATTTCAAAGTTCGTCACCACAACCCCCGTCGAGCTAAGAACATATAGTACAAATTGGGAACCTTTGCTCCAATCAAAGCATTAGAAAGGTGTAACAAAGCTTGGAAAAAGATGTAAAACTGCAGAACAAGCTTCTCAAATTATCTTGCAAGTTCATAACAGTTAAGTCTTCAGATTTGTAAGGTCGTGGTTTTAGAAACTTGCAGTTTTCTTACGTTTCGTCCTATGCTGCTCCGAACTTCTTAGGAAGTTGTCCGTCTGTTGAGTCTTGCCAACAGACGCAGAAACTCCGAAGTATTCCGGTGCAGCGTCGGACGAAACGAAAGGAAGCAGCGGGTTTCTTAGAAGACGGTGTTACAACCTAGAAGTTTTATTAACAAATATGTCAACCGGCGGTGAAATCCGTCACTATATAATATTGAAATCAAGATATTTGTATATTCGTGATTGCTTAATGATTGACCCCTATTCCTAAGTGCAATTAACTGTTGAGCGGTGTGTATCTTTACTAGCACCTTTTCTTGAGGGCGGATGCTTGCATCGTAAAGTTTATGGGACTTAACTGCGGGGCCATCAGTCCTTAAACTTACAAACTATTTTTAAACTACCTTATATTAAAGACGGCACAAACGTCCATGCCCGAGGTGGGATTCGAATCCCCGACGGGGAACGGCCTCGGCCATCGCAGCATAGCGCCTCAATGCGCTAGGCCACTCCTCCGCGGCGCAGTGGGTTGGAGTGCCATATTTAACGAGGTGAATAAGAAGTTGGATGGCATTATGGCAGCGTGGAAATGCTCTCTGGGTCTAAGGTGCATTCTACGGATTACGCGGCCACTCCCTGCCTGAGGCTCGAGTCCTCCATTGGGCATGGGAGTGTGTTTTGTTCTTAGCGTAGATTAGTTTAAGTGGTTTTTAAGTCCAGAGGCCGATGACGTCAGTAGTGTGGTGTCATGGGTTTACAAACATTTGATTCGAATTTTATATATGAACTAATACTTAATTTTTTATTTATTTAAACGTCTTTTAATCTTAAACTTCCTACCAAAATTGTGTGCTAGAACCGGGACTCGAAACTGGGACTTTTTCCTTTCGCGAAAGGCAAAGGTCCCAGGTTCGAGTCCCGATTCCGGCACATAATTTTATTTTGCCAGGAAGTTTCATAACAGCGCACACTCCACTGCAGAGTGAAAGTTTCGTTCTGGAAACATCCCTTAGGCTGTGGCTAAGCCGTGCTAGTCTTGGAAGATTGCAGAAGAACTTGTGTGAAGTTCGTAAAGTAGGAGTCGAGGTACTGGCAAAAGCGAAATGGTGAGGACGGACCTTCAATCGTGTTGGGGTAGCTCATTGGTAGAGCGTTTGCCCGCGAAAGGCAAAGGTCCCAGGTTCGAGTCCCGCTTCCGGCACACAATTTTAATTTGCCAGGAAGTTTCATATCAGCGCATACTCCGCTGCAGAGTGAAAGCGGTAGTTGAACCTGACGAAAACGTTAGAAAGCTAGTTCTCTTCATTTTCGTCTCTGGCTCAAGTCAGTTTTACTGTTCTGTGATGCAACAGATTGCACTGAGTTAGTCAAAAATATTAATTCTGTATCATAATAAGTGTTTGAAAGTTGCTTTCGACAAGTATTCACTTTATTTATATTGTGTACGAATGACTAATTTATGCATTAGAGGACTTTTTCAAGTACGACATACAAAAGAACAGAACCGAGATACAGCTAATACAAGTTCGACTTATGGAGGAAAAAGAATGATTATTTTACACGATCAGAAAAAATCAAATTTTTATTTTATTTCATTGCATATTATATTTATTTCATCCCCGTGTCCCATATGGGGAGGAGAAGCATGGCTGGCAACGGAAACAATACGCCACGCTTACGCCAAAATGATTTATAAATTGAAGGCCTATTGAAAGAAAAGTACCATTTCGATACAAGACACACAATAAATAACATATAGTTGTTGTATATTCTGCGTGAGAAAAGATGATTTACTAAATGATTAAATTATACGTGTAATTATGTTCAAAAGTAGAAAGGTAAGATCGCAATATAATTATTTATTTTAATACGACCGTTTTCAATGCCAACATCATCTGGTCATATAAAATTATTCAATGTGGTCATCTTGCGTAATGGAAAAATTGGAGATTAAATAGTAAGTGCAACATAGCACTTAGCAATTTTGTTACAAAATACATGAGTTAAATCATCAGAAGCTTGCAGTCTGTTTAACTTATGTATTTTATATTTCGACTAAGTGCTATGTTGCACGTACTATTAAACTTCTATTGTGTTAACTAGAGTAAGGTGACAACATTGTATAATTTTATGTGACCAGATGATGGTGGCATAGCCCTTTGAAACCGGTCGTAATAAAATAATTATATTGCGATCTTGGCTTTATACTTTTGAAGATAATTGATTTATCAGATCTTCTCCATAACCTATGTGGCAGGTAATGTCAAATATACGTTTATATGAATGAGAGATGAATGTTCAAACAATGTAAAAACTAGACGACCGGTAGCTTACATCAAAACATTAAAGTTGCTTAGTACTTAAACTGAATGAAAACAACGATTTATATATATTGAATAAACAGAAACTTTGAATTTTTAAGGGAATTCTCAATCGACATGCTTCACCGTAAACAACTGCCTGTTTAGAATAGTCAAGGATGGAAAAAAAGTGGATAAAAATGATAGCAGTGTTTAAGTTCCGAATAGTGTCTTTAATTTTTTTTTTTTTTTTTTTTTTTACAAATACAAGGTGCCTCTAAAAAATTCGTGAATGGGCTCAGGAAATATAGGTTGTAGAGCTGTTGGAAACTGTCAACAAGCGTTGCTTGTGGAACTGCTTGAAGCACTGAGCTCACAAGTTGTTGGATCTCCGCAACCGTTGCGAAGCGTAAGCCTTTCAGTGCTAATTTAAGGTGGAGAAACAGAAATAAGTTTGCCGATTATCCGCATTCATCCTTCCCACTCGTTCGTTGTTTGGAATTCTTATTGTGGACGGTCGATTCGACGTGGCTCATTCCTCTTCTTCTTTAAAGAAATGAAACCCATCAAACGTATACTTTTTACCCACCGCTTCAACACCATGCAGGTGCACTAACATCCCATGGACCTCCGTCGTCAGTTTGCCTAATTTGAACCAAAACACGTTGCTCCATTTTGCAATCTATGTTGCAATGACACTAGTCTTCACAATGACCATGTTAGCCGTCACGCAGCGTTGAACGTAGCAATGCAATGTTAATTACGTTGAATGTAAACTCACATCTCTGGCTCCTGAGGACAATCTTTGGTGTGCGCTGTTCCGCGTTTGAGCTTACTGAATTTGGCCGCCGGCCTCCGACGGGTGGAGTAGTGTTGTACAAGCAGCCTGGAATGTAGTCGCAAATTGCAGTGTGAGCTTGAATCATTTGATGTGTGATAATGTTGTGAAATATTTGAATTTGTTCTGAGATTATGAAGAATAAAGGTAAAGAAAGTCATCTTTTTCATTATTAGGCGCTTCGTGTAATTGTAGTCCATCTGTAACGGACATTCTACATGAATGGATTAAGTTTCGTCTTTTATGTCCATCCTTTAAAATAATTGAAAGTATTGTGCAGTAATTTAGTACGTTCTTAGTGCATAAAACAGCTGGAGGAAGTGTGATGTAGACAATTTCGATTTTTTTATTTACATTATGTAAAGTACTAACTGTTTTTGGTTGAAAATGACAGTAGAACTAAAGATTTGTGTAAGATCTTCCCAAGTTGTAATCACCTTTTTTGTGCAGTATTGTTTAAGTTCGTGTTCTCCTTTTATGGAAGTAAACAAAGTGCTTAAGATTAAACTTCAACCTCAGGTCTTTTTCGTGTTAGTCATTCATCTCAAAACCTAATATTTTTGTTTGTTTTAAATACTACAGAGAACGACAAAATTAGTAATTGTGTAGTTACTGGATTCGCATTGCACTCCTGCGAATTATGTAGTTAGTTTTTGATCTTACAACAACAGCATTTTTTGGAAATAATTCTGAGGGCAGTTGCACGTGTTTCCTTGCGCACAGGTAGGTCATAAAATCAGTGTAAATCCTTGAGTGAGATAATTCAGGAGTAATTATCGAACTCAGATCTATTTGCCAGCAAGCTGATGTCATATTGTTCAAACAATTGCTATCTCTACTGTTTCTGCATCATTAATATTGTCTATTAGTATGTTAATTATTTTTATTCTGTTTACTAATGAAAATTGCCCCATGTTTATATATGTTTCCACCCGTGTGATTGAACTTGTGTTCATGTGAATGTGGAAGGTTGTTTTTATTATTGACTGCCGCGCAATGGCTTACAGTCGCCGCCTCACGCTTTAGGGCCTTGTTTACTTTAATTAAGAACGCATGCCTTCGTTTGTGCCGCGGCGGATTAGGCGCGCGTGCTGGAGCGCCGTGTTGCGGTGCGCGCGGCCGTCCGCCGTCGGGGGTTCGAATCCCCCCTCGGGCACGGATGTTTCTGTCGTCTTTAGTATAAGGTAGTTCATAAGTATTTTGTAAGTTTAGGGACAGATGACCCCGTAGTTAAGTCCCTTAAGCTATACAAAGATTTGAACATTTTCTTCGTTTGTCGTCTGCGCTGGCGGCTGCTGGGTGGCCAGAGACAAGCTTATTTGGCAAGATAGCGCGGTCGCCGCGTTCTTAGTGTGGTGCCAACCTAATCTCGGACGGAAGGTGACAAGAGACCTCTCTGGGAGCCGTTGAAGAAGGTATTTATCTTCCTCAGGTAGAGAGGGTGGGTAGACACCATGCTTTGAATGCACTCTGTGTGGGTTTTTAGCGCGCTCAACATCCATTGTGTAGTGAGGAAGGTTTTGGCATGGCCCTAGGGCTTCACTCTTGCTGCGATCGTGGAATTAAGTACTTCGTCAAATCATGCTGAGGGGAAGGCATTCTGTTAGAACTTTGCTTTCTTTGTGATCAGCCAGTTTTGGATTATCAGTGATAGTTTTCTTGAGTAATTCTTTCGCTATGAGTGGCAAAGCGTTTCTTAATTTATAGAATTAGAGTTAGTGTACATTTAGTATTTGCATGTTCATTCTGGTGGTGTTTTATTTATTTATTTTTCACGTCGCATCTGTATCCTTGAGTATGCTAATATTTTTCAGATTTTCTAGATTGAGTCCGTCTTTCATGTCTTGGATGACCAACTGCACCGTGTGCTTTCGTAATGGTCATTACTTCGGCCTTCAGCCATGCTTTCATTAATACTAACTTTCTTCTGTATGAATTCTCGCTTGTGCTTTACTTGTATATTCTGATTTAATTTCTTTCTGAGTAATTCCTCGTGGTCACACACCAAGTGGTACATAAGAACAGTATGCTGCTGTCTCCCTGAACATGAGTTGGTTTAGTGACTAGTTATTTTAAATTTGTGCTCCAAGACATCCGCCATCTCGTCAAAAACACCACCGCCGCTTCGTTTGTCGCTGCTATATCAAGTGATCCTGCAGGGGTAAAATGTTGCAAGTATTATGTGCATGTCTGTGAATGAATGAGCGTACTTTCCTCTTCCCTTTCTGTATTTCCAAATTTTCTCTCATGTTACCTCCATATCCATAAAGGGCAGAATTAATTTTATTACGGGCAGTAATGATTTAGTTCACTTTTGTACAAAGTGTGTGCCTAATTGCCGGCCGCAGTGGCCAAGGTGACTGAGGCGCTCCAGTCACGGTCTGCACGGCCACTACGGTCGGCGGTTCGAATCCCCCCTCGGGCATGGATATTTGTGACGTCCTAGTTCGTGAGTAGTTCATAAGTAGTTTGTAAGTTTAGGGACTGATGACCCCATAGTTAAGTCCCATAAGCTTAACAAATATTTGAACATTTTGTGTGCTTAATTTGGTCTTCCCACATTTATTTGTTATTTTTTGAATAGATGATGATTAAAGTATCAAACCTTTGCTTACAATTTCATGCTCCCTGTTCCATTCATTTGTCCCTGTTCTATTCATTTATTTTTAACATTAATTTTGTGTTTGTTAAAACATTGGCTGCTCCCTTACGGAGTGAGAAGTTAGATAAATTTCTGTTGCGCAAATACTGTAACTGCTCAGAAGTTAATTTAGAACAGCAGTGAGCGCTTTTACACATTCAACACTATCCCCGTACGCCATACGGGCGCGCAAGTTTCGGCCGTGTGTACAGCGCCCGTATCCAGTACGGGCGCCGCTTTTACAGTCGCTGAAAGGAGTTTTTCACCGCACCACATGGCTGGCGGCTGTAAGATAACTGCTGTAGCTCGTATTTTGTTCACTAGATGAAGCAGCAGTCGATTTGTTCTGTGTATCAGTTGTATAAAATACATTAGCTATCGGAACTGTTGTGAAAAACAGAAAATGCTTACCAACAAGCTTCAAAACAAAGAAACAGAAGCAAAATAAAATGATATTTTTGAGGAATGGGCCCATTCTAGCGCTGAAGTGGAAAAATAAGCGTGATATACACTGCCTTTCTATAAAACATCAGGCTACCACAAAAAACGTCCTAGTACGTTCTAAAGATGGGATTACAACAGTAATGAAACCAAACGTTGTAATTGACTACAATAAGAACAAAAAAACAAGACTGGTGTATATCATGTGGATCATCTATACAGTTACTACCCATTCGCTCGAAAAACAATGAAGTGGTGGAAGAAACTGTTCTTTCGTGTTTTCCTAATGTATGCCGTGAACAGTTTTATTTTGTACAAAGACGTCAGTAAACAGAAAATCTCTCTTGTGGACTTCATGAAAAACGTTAGCTTGACGTTGGTAGAAAAAGGTGGAGGCTTTAGATCTGTAGAGCCAACACAAAGCACTAGCCTGGACAGAAATTTTGGTCGCAGCTTTCCAGAAAAAGTACCTCAAACTGCCAACAAAATGAATACCACACGGTATTGCAAAGTTTGCTCCGACAACGGGAACAAAGAGACTGGCAAGCGGGTAAAAAAGGAAAGCAGATGGTGGTGCAAAGACTGCAACGTAGGACTCTGCGTACCTCAGGGTTTTCAGCATTACCACCTGCAAGTGAAATTATACATAACATATATTTAACCTTTTTATATCATAAAATATCGAATGAAAAACCTATTGCGAACCAAATTGTTTTTATTATAAACACCAGAAATCATGTTATGAAATGTAAAAGTGTTTTTATGTGAAGGTTTATCATGTTTTTTGGAATGCTGGTACACCTCTACCGATGCAAGCATACATATAAGCTTACATTTTTCCTAATGTATAAAGGATGGGGCTTCAAATGATGCTAGAAATTTGCCTCTCTGGCTCTTAGTTACTGTACAGTTAATCATTAACGTTACATAAAAATCGCCAGTTCACATGCATAGTCGAGGTACATACATAGCAGTGTGGAATGTGTTAACTAGCATTTGCAGATCTCAACTGCTCGAAATCATGCTTAAATAATTTAACAGGCCACTTTCAACTGAAACATTATTTTCTTGCGGAGGTCAAATTGCCCAATCTATTAATAAAGTCACAGGGTAAGAATAGGTTTTTATTACATATTTTCTCTTTGTTTAAAGTCATGCCAAGTCAGATTAGCAAGTTTGAGTTATAATGCAGATTCATTTTTACAGCTAACTATACACACACAACGAAACACGACACAATTGCTTGAGAAGTCACTGAAGTATAGTCAAGCAATTTTTTATTGATGAGATGCGAAAACAATACTAAAATGTACTATTTTAATTGCAATACCAATCAATATAGATTTATTATGAGCAAGAACAATCCTTACAATTTTTTGTATTAACGACTTTCGCTTTGTGACATCCTGTACGGAAGAGATATTGTGAACCTTTTGAAAATTTTACGGTGTCAGACTGTGCTCTGCTCTCGTAGTTTGCACGCTAAAGCTATCATCTGCCAAATTTTCTGTGTTGTCTACTAATAAGGAGCTTTTCTTTCCAGCATTTAAATCAAATATTTAGATCCGCCTTTTTTTACGATTTTTTGGATCAAAATCCATTGTTGTAATGACGCGTTCTACTGTTAATAGCAAATTGCTTCACACATAGATAGCGTTTCAAACAATTCCGTTAATTACTCTGCCACGCCAGATTCGGTATTCGCTAATGTAACAGATACCGACACAACAATGAGTCAGAATACCAGTTTCAGCTCTGGTGCTACACGCGTAGTGACACAGCATACCCACAAAGTTCCGACGTCAACACTGTTCCGGATACAAATATTTCTGTTGCAAACGTTTCATCGGATACGAGATTCCATAGTCAAGATTTTCCCACAACCGTCAACACAATTTAATCAACACACACACACATTGTCAGACGACACCACATTAATACAAAATTTCGACACACAAATATTCTCTCACTCAACTGGCATGCCGAATTCGGCACAGAAAAATGAACTGAAGCGTATCTTGGAGCTTTTACAAAAACCAGGTCAAACGTTTGCAAAAATTTCATGCATATATGAAAGAAACTAATTAACTGTTACAACAACAAGACAAACGTATCGAAGAATACATTCAGTTTCTTCAACAGAAGTTTTCGCGACAACTTTAAGCAGCAAATGGAACAAATTGCTTCTGCTATCAATACTACAAAAGACCAAATACTATCATTACATTCAAAAATTGACAACCTCACACAATCTGTATAGCAACTTTAAAAAGGTACAGGTAAAAGTCAATAAGCAACAAAAAAAAAGATATGCAGGGAATACAGTCTCACTTATATCAACTTGAAAAGGAATGGTTTCCTGATGCTAAGGCACATAATTATTTTTTCATCGAATCTTTTTCATTCTTCTCCGTCTGAACAAACATTCCAGGGCGACACATCACATCGGTTTGGAAATAAGCAGATACTTGAAGAATATCATCATATTACGCCACTAACAAGGGGAGGCCGTCAAAGGTGAAATTCAGATTCGATTCATACTGCGCATAATAAAAGCTCCTGGCCAGAGGTGTAATTTGGCAAAGAATCAAGATGCACTTCTCAGCCGTTGTCGAGAAAATCGACAGTTAAAAAACCGTTGCGCTGCAATAGTCTCTATGATCTCTACGATTTGTAATACTGTACAGAGGCGTGGCGCAGCGGTAAGCGCTTCGGTTCGCAATTCGAAGGTCGCCGGATCGAATCTCACGGCATTTTATTGTTTTATTTGTTTTTTTTTTTCGGACCAGAGTGATACTTATCATATAAATATGGAAATCAGAAAACAGCACGACATCGAGCACATCTGATAAACGATGCGTTTTTACAAGAACAATTTTTTTTTTAATTATCTGTTGGGAAACACACCTGATTGACATTCTGAAAAATTGTCCTATCGTTCGTCAGGTTTGACTTACACTACACGTATTCGTTTCGGAATATCGTTTATACTTCTTCCGTTAACTATACGTGGTAAACATTATGAAGACAATTAATAACATTTGTGAAATACAACTTTGTTTGCGGAAAACTTAATGATGTTCAAAGTCGCCAGTTGCATATAATAAGTTGTTTGAAAGTCGTTTGTCATGGAAAAAATGGCGGCTTCGAACATCAAATGTTATTAACCTAATGGTGTGTGTGTGTGTGTGTGTGTGTGTGTGTGTGTGTGTGTGTATGTATACATTTAAATTACAAAAAAAAAAAAAAAAAAAAAAAATAATAATAGTAAAAAGTTACATGCCATGAGATTCGATCCGGCAAACTTCGGATTACGAATTCGAGCGCTTACCACTGCGCTACGCCTCTGTTCAGTACTACTAATCGTAGACATCATATAGAGTATTTCACCGTAACGGCTTTTTTTTTTTTTATTGTCGATCTTATCGACAACGGCTGAGAAGTGCATCTTGGTGCTTTGCCAAATTACACCTCTGGCCATGAGCTTTCATTATGCGCAGTATGAACCGAATCTGAATTTCACTATTGGCGGCCTCCACTTGTAAGACGCGAAAGAGAATTTTGCAATTTCTTTTGATTGCTCACGTCCAGATTGTGAGCAATAGACTTTCCCAGGAAACAAATTGCGCCTTGACAATTTCGACTAAAAATATTTTATTTCTGTACGCAAGTTCAAAGTTTTCCGCAACGGACGAAACGAACTCCACCCTTTGGATTGGATACAACAATTTACCTCTCTTCCGCACGGATACGTCCAATTGCTCGACAATGCCTTTCAGTTGAAGAATTACAACAGGAATTCTTAGATGCATACTGGTCCGACGTCACACAGCTTAGCGTCAAGGACAAATTACTTTCATTACCTGCATTTCAATACAGCACCTTTGATACTCCTTCTAAATTGTTAGACAAAAACAGTACTTCCCATCTGCTCTTATACATCTTTGTATTTCGAATTCCGAGAGTTTTGATAGTTCCTTTATTAAAAAGATGATATCAAGGCGTTCCGTAACCTTCTGCGGCTTTTGGAGGTGCAGGTCGCTCATCACTTTTCCAGTAATAATCGAAACAAAAATTTTCAATTAGGGAATAACCAGCATATGATTTTTCAGAAAGGCAATCAGCTCCCGTCACATCATCGGTACCAACAAAGCAGACATCAGAATAATCAGTACCCACAGAACGACAGTAATTTTTATTCACACCACCAGAATAATCAGAATATTAATCCTAATTTCAATATGCAAAACCAGCAACAGCGAAATAATAATACTGGCATAATCAGCCACAGCGGCATTATTCGCCGCAAAATCAAGGGCAGTGTCAGAATAACAAGAACAGCTTCGTTCAAAGGAACAGTGATTTACATTATTCCCCACAACAATCGTACTCTCAAAACCAACACATCAATTTGCATTGTTGTTGTTGGCTTCAATGCTTCATTCGGCAGAATGGATTGATGTAGCTCTCCACGTTACCCTGTCCTGTGCAAGTCTCTTTATCTTAGAATAAGGTCTGCAACCTACGTCATTTGGAATCTGCTTATTGTTTCGTTCCTCGGTCTCCCTCTACGATTTTTACCCCACACACTTCCCTCTAATGCTAAGTGAACGATTCCTTGATGTCTCGGAATGCTTCCCACCAACGTATCCCTTCTCTTAGTCAAGGTATGCCACAAACTCCTTTGCTCCCCAGTTTGGTTGAGCACCTCCTCATTACTTACGTGATCTACCTATCTAATTTTCGTCTTTCGTCTGTAGCATCCCTTCTCAAATTTTCTATCATCAAATTCTTCTCGCAGTATCGTTTCTGCTATCTCGTCATTCTGCAATTCGTCTTCCATTTCTAGAATACTACCTTGAAGTTTATTTCCCTTGAACAGGCCCTCTACATATTCCTTACACATTTCAGTTTTCCCCTCTTTGCTTAGTAGTGGTTTTCCGTCTGAGTTGTTGATATTCATACAGCTGCTTTTTTTGTCTCCAAATATCTCTCTTATTTTCCTGTGGGCGGTATCTATCTTTCCGCTGGTCATACATTCTTCTATGGTTCTGAATTTGTCCTCTAGCCTCTCCTGCTTAGCCAATCTGCACTTTGTCAATATCATTTTTCAGACGTTTTTAGTCACTTTTGCCTTCGTGTTTTCGAGCATCACCTGCGACCAGATTTTCTAAAGAAGCGGCAACACTTTCTGTGCAACCCATCCGTCATGTTGCACGACAATACGCTGGCACAGCGCAAGCTGTGGCTGCTCTGTTGGGTCGATGGGACTGGGAAGTACTGTACCATCGACCATACTTCCCGGATTTAAGTCCTTGTGACTTTGATTTGATTTCGAAGATGATGAGCCAAATCGTGGCATTCGCTTCAGAACTGTTCCAGAGATTCGACAGGCAGTAGATCGCTCCATTCGCACCAACAACGAACAGGTCCTAGTCAACGATATCTACGCCTTCCACATCGCTGGCAATGGGTTCTACACAACGCTGTTGACTACTTTGAAGGACAGTCACAGGTGCAAACACGTAACGTTTTTCTATGGGTTGTGAATTAAAAATTTAACTTTCAACCCGGGTATATCTTCAAACCCTCGTACAAATAGGCATGGTCGAGGAAACAGACAATATGTCAATAATTGTTTCAGTTTGTTGCACAAGATTCTAGACGCCCTTTATACTATAAAGTAACATAACAGTCTCTTCAGACGACACCATCGCCCTCGCATCCCGTGTCAACAGTATCAGCAGAGAAACAGATTGGTCCCCTACTGCTAGTGCCGAACCGAGGGGAATGGTTTTCTAAAACACGTAACCACTAACAAACGCGAGCCGGAAAGACAGCAGTCTGCTCCTGCCTTCCATTATTATATCAAAGTTGACGCAGTACATCCTACATAGTGGTTTCGTTTTAAATAGGCAGTTACGTACTTTAAAAAGATACGATTTACTTGCATTTTTATCAAGACCAAAGATGTGTAATCATGTTCTCTACCATCCTGAAACCAACTTTCAGAACTTCGTATTGGTTATATTGAAACAAAAGAGTCCAAATGGCATCTCATATATTTTACGTATTTCATAAGTCGTTACAAGCACTCTCTAATAGGAACAAAATCCGTTTTCTTCTTCCACAAAATGAATTATTCAGAACGCATCCGTGTTAAAATGAATACGGCACGCCTTTCCGGAGAAAGAAATTTATGCGGTTTACGCGCTAAAAATATGAAAGACTTTTCCACGAGCCTTTCATCGTTCAGTAGACAAAGTAAAGGCTCTATTTTCTATGAAAATTGAATGTCATTTACCCGGCGTTCGCAACTTGTCGCTCATTACTAATCCTTACAAAATTATTAACTGCCGTCAAGAAATTCGGCTGATTTTATTATTTTGGGAAAGGACTGTTGAAAAAATATCTTTCACTTGGTGTGACCAATTTTAAAGCTCAAATATCGGAAAATTGTGACAGTGCTATTTAATTACACTGAACCACTTAATAAGACTGAAAATCACAACAATTTCTAAACAGGCTTCTTTAAAATAGAAAATATTTAATAATATAATTGTGCGTTGCATGAAATGAAGTCTGATGTAATGAAAAGAGACATTTAAGCGACCTCAAAAACTGTGTGTCCGCGGTTGCAATGGACAAAACCAAAGACCATCCCCAAAAATTGTCATGGTAGAATGACCGAGAGTTCTGAGGCGCCTTGCGGCGGAGTATGCGGTCGCTCCCCGTCGTAGGTTCGAGTCCTACCTCAGACATGTGTGTGTGTGTGTTGTCCTTAGTGTAAAGTTTAAGTTGTTTGCAAGTCTAGTGACTGATAACCACAGTATTTAAGTCCCTTAGACTTACAAACATTTGAACATTTTTTTCCTCAAATACCTCGTGACAGTAACTGATAATGCAATGATACTTTTTAGGAATACAACTACTCACAACCTTGATGTCCAATATTACCTCGTTACAAATAATCAACAGAAAGTAAGAGCACGTAGTGTAAGGAGATATTATCTTAGTTCAATGAATGTGTTAAAGATGTTTCCTCCACTCTTGTATGCCCGGGCAGACATGTTTCGTTCGTTTTCGATTGTTTCCTGGTCGGTGCCGACAAGAGTGAAACTACTTCGGTTTCGTCACCCAAAAAGTAACAGTAGAGTATCGAATATTCTCTCAGGCTCCTACTTGTTGGGAACTTATCTCTTTATAATTTGGAAATTGCCATACCTAATAATACACCCACAAATATTTGTGTTAATTTGCAAGGAAATATATATATATATATATATATATATATATATATATATATATATATATATATATATATATATCGTTGGCACCTATTTGAAATAAACATAACTGTTTAATTTTATGCCACATACTATATGACAGGGTGAGTCTGTGAGATCTCGTTCGATGGGCAGTGCATGGAGAGCGCTGGCCGTGTGGGAGAAGCCGAGCGGTCTGGGGCGCCAAGTTGCGAATCGCGCGGTCTCCCACGTTGGAGGTTCAGGTCCTCCCTCGGGCATTGATGTTTGTGCTGTCTTTAGTATAAGTTAGTTCATAAGAAGTTTGTAAGTTTAGGGACTGATGAGCCCGCAGTTAAGTCCCACAAGCTTAACAAACATTTGAACATTGCATTTGGAGAGAGCTATCGACAAGGACCGGCCGTGGGTACCTGAGAGGTTTTGTTTGCTTTTACTAGTAGAACTCTGTCAACACTGTTTCACAAGTACACTACGATCGACTTGTCTGCTCGTGATATAAAATTGTGCAGTCATTGTCTGTCTAGCAGCGGCGACGCTAGAGATGCTGTTAGTTAAACATCTTTTCTGCTTCACGGAGCGAAGTAAGAAAACGGTTGCGTTTTATTTCAGCTCTAATCTGCAGTCATTACCTGCCCCTGCCGCTGTGGACTCCTGTCTGCTCCAAATATTTGGTAATGTGTCGCCTGCCTCATTGTTATGGCCCATATATTGCAGTTTTTGAAGGAATTTCTCTTTATTTTCATAACCGGGGTTATTTGTTCGAATTGGGAAACTTTATCTGCCCTTTGAGTTTGTGTATCTGCGGTCGGAGTTTGGATAATTATTCTTCTTCAATAGGTTTCCTTCTTCCTTGACTCAGCCAGTTATTTATTGACGTAAATATATAGAGACAACGTTACTTCATGTTATTAATTGTTGCGTACAGGACCTCATTTTATTTCAAAGTTTGTGTAATATTCGGTTCGCTTTGTCATGTGACAGACTGAAATGTTTATGGTAATAAAAAGTTTAATAATGGTACATATTCTTTCGACTTCCTTATTATGATTATTTTTATTATTATAATTAAATTAGCTTTTCACTGATGATACCTGTCATTGTGATATTGGTTAGGGATTTATAAAATAAATGTGTTTGACCATATCATATGCCACCGAGCAACTGAGGTAAAAAAAAAAAAAAAAAAAAAAAATCCATGTCTTTATAAACATGGTGGCGGTCCAAAATTAATTATAAAAATATTAATATATAACTTTGACATCTACAAATTAAAGAATTAATTTAAAACATCTTATCAAGTGGGAATTTGTATACTGAGTACTGTCGCAGTCGACAAAACTCGCACACACAGTAAAAATTTTCACCCACAATACGCATACAGCTTACAAGTGAGCTATATGAACACATATGATTTACTTTATATATTCCTCATGTATTGTGCTATTATATATAATTAGTTGTATGGCGACTTTGTATTTTTTGTATTATGTGCTATAGTTTAATTATTTTACTGATTGGGAGGACAGTTGTAGATTTTTATTACTTTAATTGCTGAAAATTTCAGTGTACTTTGCGCTGTTGTATATATTGCCTGCTCGGTAGAAGATCAAAACTGTGTGGTTATGTCGGTTTGGTCTTTTGCATATTTTACATAAAGAAGAAGATATTTTTAATTCTTCACATAGCAATATACATTATGTTATTTTTATTCTTAACAACCGCAGTAAAATACCCAGATTTTGCTGTTATTGTCTGCACTGTACCAGACTAATTACGTTAATGCAATTCATACAGAAAATACAATTATAGAGCTATTGGCAGTGGGCAGCAAATGGGGAGGATAAATGGGGTTGCGGCCCAGCTGGTAGATTTTTTTTTCTTTTGGCCCTCTCGCCCTATGTGTTAATACGGGCGGCGACCACGCTGTGATGTGGGCTTTTCTGTATGCTGCCTCACTGCGATTCGGGCTGAAATCGTTTAACCATTAAAGCAGGCCTTCCACGACATGCGGCGGACTGGGCGCTTGTGTGAATCGATACTTTTGACGTAAGCATATTGGTATTTTATGGCAGTCATGCCTTCAGTTTTCTTAAGGCGATACATGTCTAGCCGTTCGTAGTAGTATGTATGTTTCATAACTCAGACAACGAACATTTGCTGGTTCAGAACAAATTTTTATGCCCCGTTTACCCGGTGAGGTATTTGTCGACTCACAGATTAACGCCTCACCCGCACCTTATGTCGCTATTGACAGCTTTATAACTTATATATCTCATTATCTCGTATGAAATACAGGTATAATTTAAAGATCACATTTGTATGAACTATTTAATTTTATGTAGTATGTCACTTAGTTTTTTATCTACTCAATATATAGGATGTACATTCTGAAATTCGGATCGTGTGTACAAGTTTATCCAAATAAACGATTCGTCACAGTAGGAGCGTATTTAGTGGAAATGAAAAAATTATGATCCGTGAAGTTCAGATTTATATGTACTATTTAAAAATAGGGCGTGTCATACCAGTAACCACGTACAATAAATGCACATTCAAGTGAAAAATACTTTAAATTATGTAACATGATTTTCCCCTCCCAATTTATTAGTTGACTTTCCTTTCTGCAAACAACTAAAAGAATTTCTACTTTTTTCTCTGATATGCTTGTGTCTAACAAAGTAAGAATCGAGGCATTTTAGTAAGCAAACAAATAACTATCTGCATCACAAGAAAATATAAGCACAAATTGGAACGAACTTATCTGTCAAATGTTTGTCCAAGTTCTTCACCAATGCCTTCATCACAAAATACCTGCTCTACTGTCCAAATCAGTAGGCAGTTTGGGTTTCTATTTATGACACTGTCTAGTTTTCATATATTCCCACTTTTCCTTGAGCATATCTGTCGAATCTCAGGAATTCATCAATAACTGACACTAAGCCTACCAGTCACAGATTGATTGCTTTTCATTTTGTTGCTGTAGATGGCAATTTAGAGACCTATGTCAAAATATTAATTAAATCCTGTCGCACATTTTTGCCACCATGTGCAGCTTGAAGATGTGTCATCGATACAAAATTAACAGGTATAAATTATTTACTACTAAAAATGAATGAAGTATTTATTTTACAATTTAACTGCAATCATACATACGTGAATTTACGAACAGTATCGTCAGAATGAAATACTGCCGTTACTAACCCATCCAGTCTGTCTTATAACCACGTGGGAAACAGTCATATTTTATGTTTTCATCTGATATAACGATCCATTTTGGTGACATATTTTAACATGTTGTCGATGCATTTGGACGAGAAACTCTTTATTTGGTATGTTAACCTAAGTGAAGACCTTGTAAACCCTTCTGAACATGATGATTTAAATAATCGAAACTGGTAAAGAGTAATGTAATTTATCAGCGAGTTTGGCTTAACAACCTAAAGAAGGTCTATGTTTCTTATTATTTTAAGCGCTTTTCCGTCCTTCTACGTATAGATGACAGCATCACTGAACACTATTAAAATTATTCGGACGGACAATACATGAAATATAAAAAGCATTTTCTCATAAAACTATTAATATAAATATAACTTAATATTTTATTGTCTTAATTGATAACAAAGTAATAATTAAAAAAATTTCAATCAGTATAACTTACACTTTCCGGCATGAATGTTTGCGCAGGTCTTTGTAGCGCACTTAAGAGCACAATTAAGAGACTTCCTTTGCCAGGATACAGGTTAGCTGCCTTCTACTCTAGGAGTTCTTTGCAGTGTGGGGGAGTGGCCATGTATGTAAAAAACGATTTTTCATCGGAGTCAATCTATTTTTCTAAACACTGCACAGAACAGATATTTGAATGTTGTGCAGGAGTTGTTAATGTTAATGGAACTAAACTAGTAATAGTTGTTATTTATAGATCCCCTGACTCAGATTTTAAAATGTTTCTGCCCAAGCTGGAATTGGTTCTGGGTTCACTGTATAGGAAGTATAAAAATTTAATTGTGTGTGGAGATTTCAACATTAATTGTGTAGGTGATAGCTCAAGGAAAAGTCAGCTGTTAGATCTATTTAATTCCTATAACATGATGCAAACAGTATTTTTTCCAACGAGAGTGCAAGGAAATAGCAGTTCTACCATTGACAATATTTTTCTTCATTCTTCATTATTAGAGGGGCACTCTGTCAGCAGAATAGTAAATGGCCTATCAGACCACGATGCCCAACTTTTAATTCTAAAAAGTATTTGTTCTCAAACAAATGTTAAACATAAATATCAACTACTCAGAAAAGTTAATCCAGTTGCAATTGAGACCTTTTTAAGCCTAATTAAGGAACAAGAATGGCAGGATGTTTATAGTGCTGATAATGCAGATGATAAATATAATGCTTTTCTGAACACATTTATTATGCTGTTTGAAAGTTGCTTTCCGCTAGAACGCTCAAAACAGGGTACTTTCAGTAACAGACAGCCAGGGTGGATGACAAAGGGGATAAGAGTATCATGTAGAACTAAGCGGGAGTTGTATCAAAATGTTAGAAGCAGTCAGAATGAAGATGCAGTAGCTCATTACAAACAGTACTGTAAGGTTCTGAAAAATGTCATTAAGAATGCAAAAAGTATGTGGTACGCAAAAAGAATAGCAAACTCTCGGGATAAAATTAAAACTATCTGGTCAGTCGTGAAGGAAGTGTCTGGTCAGGAGCAGCAGGTAGAAGATATAACGTCAGTGCGTAGTAGGAATGTTTCTGTTACTGACAAGTTAGATATATGTGCAGTATTCAATAATCACTTTCTGAATATAGTAGAGGAACTAAACAAAACTCTAGTTTCTACAGGTAATCATATAACGTTTTTAGAAAATGCGTTTCCGAGGCTGTTGCCTGAAATGATCCTTCATGATACTTCCATAGGTGAGATTGAGTCAATAATTAAATCACTAAAGACTAAGGACTCTTGTGGATATGATGGGGTATCTAGCAGAATTCTAAAGTACTGTTCTCCATATGTTAGCCCAGCACTAAGCCATATTTGTAATTTTTCCTTTCAGAATGGTCAGTTTCCTAACAGATTAAAGTACTCAGTAGTGAAACCGCTTTATAAAAAAGAAGAAAGGGATAATGTAGACAACTATAGACCTATTTCTATGCCATCGGTTTTTTCCAAAGTTATTGAAAAGGCTGTATATTCAAGATTAATTGATCATTTCAGTTCACATAATTTCCTGTCAAACGTACAGTTTGGTTTTAGAAGTGGTTTAACGACCGAAAACGCTATATTTTCGTTTCTCTGTGAGGCACTTGATGGGTTAAATAAGAGGCTACGGACATTAGGCGTCTTCTTTGATTTAACAAAAGCGTTTGATTGTGTTGATCACAAAATATTGTTGCAGAAGTTGGAACATTATGGAATACGGGGAGTAGCCCACAACTGGTTCACCTCTTACTTTAATAATAGACAACAGAAGGTTATTCTCCGCAGTGTAGAAAATGGCTATGACGTGCAATCCCAATGGGGCACAATTAAGTATGGGGTGCCCCAGGGGTCTGTTTTGGGACCGTTGCTGTTTCTTATTTATATAAATGATATGCCTTCGAGTATAACAGGTGATTGTAAAATATTTTTGTTTGCTGATGATACCAGCTTGGTAGTGAAGGATGTTGCTCGTAATATTGACACAGTATCAAATAATGCAGTTCAAGAGATAAGTTCATGGCTAATAGAAAACAAGTTGATGTTAAATCACAGTAAAACTCAGTTTTTACAATTTCTAACACATAATTTGACGAAATCTGACATTATGATTACACATAATGGGCATGTGATAAGTGAGACTGAACAATTCAAATTTCTTGGTGTTCATATAGACAGTAAGCTGTCATGGAGGGCCCATGTTCAGGATCTTGTTCCAAAACTAAATTCTGCTATATTTACCATTAGAACAATATCTAAGATAAGTGATTTTTCAACACGAAAAGTAGTCTATTTCGCTTACTTTTACTCACTTATGACGTACGGCATTGTTTTTTGGGGTAACTCGCCTGATGCAAAAAGGATATTTCTGGCTCAAAAACGGGCGGTTCGAGCAATATCTGGTGTAAGTTCGCGAACGTCATGTCGACCCCTTTTCAGTAGTCTGGGAATTTTGACTCTGGCGTCACAATACGTTTTTTCTTTAATGTCGTTTGTTGTTAATAATATCAGCTTATTCCCACGAGTTAGTAGCTTTCACTCGGTGAATACTAGACAGATGTCTAATCTACATTTGCACCACACCACCTTAACACTTGTGCAGAAAGGGGTGCAGTATTCTGCGGCATCCATTTTCAATAAGCTGCCACAAGAACTTAAGAATCTTAGCACTAATCCACATGCTTTCAAATCTAAATTGAAGAGTTACCTCGTGGCTCACTCCTTTTATTCTGTCGAGGAACTCCTAGAAAAGTTAAACAATTAAGCTAATTTATTTTTTCTTTATTGATTCTATTCACTTTGTCTTAAGATTGTCGTGTGCAAAGGACTACTTAAAATTTTTCTATTACCATTATTGTGTAACAATTAATGTATTGACTTGTTCCATGACCATGGAGTCTTACTCCTGAAGTGGGTCCTATGGAACAGAAAAAACAAATAAATAAAATAAATAGACAAGCTAAAATTTCCTACAATGCCGTTAGCGGCACAGTCCCTCATGTAATCATTTTTTCCATCTATGAGTGTCCAAATGTTTAATGATCTCCAGTCAATGATAATTTTATCCATTGTCTAGTTAATAAAATAAACCTTTGGAAGATTCGATTTACTTTGACCTTCTTCATTATAAGATTTTGAACGTAACTTTTATCAATGTCGAAGGGATCAGAGACGTCTTTTGATGTGTGCTTCATCAAAATGACCCCCAGTGTTGATTTTTTAATTTTCTCAATCGATATATTTGTTCTTAATCCATGTAAAATTATTTGGCACAAAATTAATGAATTCGGTTTGTTGAGGATTCTTTCGCTGTTCGCTTTCTTGCAATATATGACACAGATGCGACATGCAGATACACGTGAAGATTTTCAGCATATTTTTTTCTGAAATTTCAAACGATCTACTGGTTATATTTTCTTGGAATTGGCGTCTTAATTTCATTTTTATTAAACACTAGCTGGTACCCGGCGCGTTGCTGCCGCTGAAGAAATAGTTATGCATATAACGTTTGAAATGGGAATAATAATAGAAAAAAGTGTTTATTTTATAGCCGATAATAAATACATTTATCGAAATTTAACGGCACATAAAGTAGAAGTATAAATGGCAGTCATTTATTTTTGTTGACTTCATTATTCAAGTGCTTTAGGGTAGACAATGTAATTTTTTCCGTCTTCAACAGAAACGAAATATCTTTGCTGTCTGACTCGTGAGCACGCAAGATACAACCTGGATTCAATCCGCACACCTGAAGCGACTGACCTTGTACGATGTTGATGGTCACTGAGAATGGACGCCGAAAGGGGAACTGCAGTTTTTTGAAACCAAATGGCATGTCTGTGGGAAATATGGTAATTCGTGGAATGGGCACATCTTCTCCTTTAGACTTTAGAGTACCAACAGTTGGCCGTGGCGGAGTGCCCAAGACCATTGACGCGCGAGTCTCCTCGTCGGGGTTTCGAATCCTCCCTCGGTCTTGCTTGTTTATGCCGTCTTTAGTATAAGGTAGTTCATGTGGAGTTTGGAAGTTTAGGGACTGATGACCCCGCAGTTAAGTCCCTTAATCTTAACAAACATTTGAACGTTTTTGAACTGACAGTTGCCTCGACGACATTCGGCATCATTGTCTTCACAGTGAGTCTTCTTCCATTACACTATCGGAGTAATGTTCCGCAAGAGAATAATTGGCACGCTGACTTTGAGAGACAATTTGTGCAGTGGCACACCAGGAATATCCAAGGAATTTAAAGACTCGATCGGATACTTAACAACAACATGTTTCCAATCTCCCAATCCTCCTTGCCCTCTCGCTGTTAACCTGCTCCTCCCCCAGTGTCTTCCTGTCTCCTTCATTTCCTCCTCTCCCTCCCTCTGTTCATCTCCTTTCACTTGTCTATCTCCCCTTTCTCATTCTACTCCTCTCTCCTGCCGGCCGCGGTGGCCGAGGAGACTAAGGCGCTCCAGTCACGGTCTACACGGCCACTGCGGTCGGGGGTTCAAATCCCCCCTCGGGCATGAATATTTGTGCCGTCCTAGTTCGTAAGTAGTTCATAAGTAGTTTGTAAGTTTAGGGACTGATAACCCCGTAGTTAAGTCCCATAGACTATACAAACATTTTTTTTCCTCTCTCCTCTCTCTGTGCATCTACCGTCTCTCTGCCCGTCCCTTCTGTGCGTTTCGTCCTCCACGTACTCCTCTCCACCCTATACATGAAAACATATATGTGCCAAGTTTCATCGTAACTGCTGAAACGTTGTCAAAATCGAAATAGCCGCGGCGGATTAGCCATCCGTACTGGGGCGCCGTGCTGCGGTGCGCGCGGCCGTTCGACGTCGGTGGTTCCAGGCGCGCCCCCTCCCCCTCGGTCATTACTGTTTGTTTTGTCCTTAGGTTATTTACCTTAGTTTATGTAGATTAAAATTGTGTGCCGGAACCGGGACTCGAATCTGGGACCTTTGCCTTTCGCGGGCAAGCGCTCTACCGACTGAGCTACCCCGACACGACTCACGATGCCGCCTCACAACTTTACTTCCGCCAGTACCTTGCCTCCTACCTTCCAAACTTCACAGAAGCTCTCTTGCAAACACGCAAGACTAGCACTTCTGGAAGAAAGGATATGGTGGACACATGGCTTAGCCACAGCCTAAGGGATGTTTCCAGAATGAATCTTTCACTCTGCAGCGGAGTGTGCGCTGATATGAAACTTCCTGGCAGATTAAAATTGTGTGCCGGAACCGGGACTCGAACCTGGGACTTTTGGCTTTCGCGGGCAAGCGCTCTACCGACTGAGCTACCCCGACACGACTCACGATGCCGCCTCACAACTTTACTGGCGGAAGTAAAGTTGTGAGGCGGCATCGTGAGTCGTGTCGGGGTAGCTCAGTCGGTAGAGCGCTTGCCCGCGAAAGGCAAAGGTCCCAGGTTCGAGTCCCGGTTCCGGCACACAATTTTAATCTGCCAGGAAGTTTCATATCAGCGCACACTCCGCTGCAGAGTGAAAGATTCATTTTAGTTTATGTAGTTTGTAAAAAAAATGTTCAAATGTTTGTATAGCTAATGGGGCTTAACTACGGAGTCAACAGTCCCTAAACTACTTATGAACTAGCTAACACTAAGGTCGGTACAAATATCCATGCCCGATGGGGGATTCGAACCCCCGACCGTAGTGGCCGTGAGGACCGTGACTGGCAAGCCGCAGTCCCCTCGGTCTCCGTGGACGGCTGTTTGTAAGCTACGGGCTAATAACCTAGTAGTTGAGTTTTATAGGTTTAGAAACATGGCTAAAAGATTTTAAAAACCTCTTTGATCAAAACATAATTTATGTGCTGATTTTTATGGTGAATGTTTGTTGTAACATGCCCTACGCCATGCATCTACGGAGGCTTACTATAGGTATCCCATATATTAATTCAGGGTATAACGCATCTTCATACTATATTTAATTGAAATTCGTGCAGCTGCTTCAGTGCGAAAAGAAACAAACGAATTAACCCCCTTGTAAGTTACCCTCCGCCGTAGCTCTTTTATTAATCAGGACATAAGCTACCTCTGTTCCTAATTTCGTTCATATCCGTCCAGCCATTTCAGCATGAAGGCGTAAGAAACGAGTTATCTAACTGCAAAGCACTCTCCGCCATGCACCATACGAGCCGAGGGGACTGCGGCGCGTCAGTCACGGTCTGCACGGCCACTACGGTCGGGGGTTCGAATCCCCCTTCGGGCATGGATATTTGTGTCGTCCTTAGTGTAAGCTAGTTCATAAGTAGTAAGTTTAGGGACTGATGACACCGTAGTTAAGTCCCATAAGCTATGTAAACATTTGAAACATTTCCACCATACGAAGTTAATTTTAATATGCCTATAACCTTCATACAAGTGCAAGCAATGAGATGACAAAGTATTATCGCAATCAAATGTACGGTATGGCCGTGTATAAAATACGAACAAAAGACAAAGAAACAAACATTAATTTTTATATATTGGATAAATTTCGTAATGTTTTTCAGTGAGCTGTATCACACAACCTTTTAGAAATTCCTTGGCATCGGCTACTCCCATCATAACTTCAGACGATTATCCTTAATATTTGGTATGTATCCAGATGGAGGGACGAATCTTGTACGTTTTCCATCAAGGGCGTCCAAACAGTTCGGGAAACAAGCCCTCTCCTTTCTTGAATTTTATTCGGCCCAGTACATTGAAGTAAGCACACTTCTAGAAGGCAAAAAAATCATGAATGTATTATAGCGAAGGCACACGTTGTCGTAACCGATTTTAATAAATTTATAATGTTGGGATGAGGACACTACTATCGTTGTGTGGGTACGTTGAGAAGCACGATGCCAGGAGTTGTGGGACAGTGACGTTCACAGCAACTTCAGAGGTCGACGCATTATACAGATGGATCGGCCCATTTATCTTTACAACGTCGACGCCCGTCCTTCAGAGGTCATAAATCGACTTGGCGGAGGGGCGGCTTGAAATTGGGAGCAGGCCGCGGTCGTAAACAGTCTTCATTTGGCGCCTCTATCACGCGGACACCATCGATAACGCAGCGCCCGCGTGCCGCTTAGCACACTCCATCGACCCGTGCTGTCCAGTAAACCCCGCAACGCAACGTGGTCTTCGGCACGAGGCAACTGTGACTCCGCTTAGCCGCAGAGCGGTCTGTATTTCAGAGAAAACAGGAACGCATACCAGTGATTTCTAAGAACCTGGCAATCTACATCATAAATCAAAACTGCAGAGGGTTCGTTGAACATGTTTCAGACTACTTTCCTACTACTCCACTCTCGAATAGTGATGAGAAAGAGACAGAGAGAGAGAGAGAGAGAGAGAGAGAGAGAGACACCGGAAGATACCAGATAGATTTTATAATGGTAAGACATAGATTTCGGAACCAGGTTTTAAACTGTAAGACATACCCAGGGGCAGATATATACTCTGACCATAACTTGTTGGGGACTGATGACCCCCTAGTTAAGTCCCATAAGCTTAACAAACATAACTTGTTGGTTATGAACTGTAGGCTGAAACTGAAGAAACTACAAAAATTTAGGAAAATAAGGAGATGGGACCTCGATAAATTGAAAGAATCTGCAGTTGTTTAGAAATTCAGAGGGAGCTTTAGACAACAGTTGACAGAAAGGGGGGAAAATAAAACATTAGAGGAGGAATGAGTAGCATTGAGAGATTATATAGTGAAGGCAGCAGAGGACAAAATAGGTAGGAAGGCAAGAGCTACAAAAAATCCTTGGACATCACAGGAGATACTAAATTTAATCGATGAAAGGAGAAAATACAAAAATGTAGTAAATGAAACAGGCAAAATGGAGTACAGACGACTAAGAAATGAGATTGACAGGAAGTGCAAACTGGCTAAGCAGGAGTGGCTACAAGGCAAATGCAAGGATGTAGAAGAATGTATAAATAGGGGAAAAATAGATACAGCCTACAGGAAAATAAAAGAAACATTTGGAGATAAGAAAAACAGCTCTATTAATATCAGGGACACTGATGGAAAGAGTTTAGAGAGGCTCTACGGAGGAAATGAACTTAGAGGCAATATTGTAGGAAGGGGAGAAGAAGTAGATGAGGATGAAATAGGAGATACTATACTGAGAGATGAATTTGACAGAGCACTGAAAGACCTAAGTCGAAACAAGGCCCCTGGAGTAGATGATATTCCCTCAGAGCTTCTGAAGTCTCTGGGAGAAACAGCCATGACAAAATTGTTTCACCTGGTGTGTAAGATATATGAGACAGGTGAAGTACCCTCAGACTTTAAGAAAAATGTTATAATCCCCATTCCAAAGAAAGCAGGTGCAGACAGATGTGAAAACTGCAGAACCATCAGTTTAATAAGTCATGGTTGCAAAATATTAACGCGAATTATTTACAGAAGGATGGAAAAGCTGGTAGAAGCCGACCTCGGGGAGGATCAGTTTGGGTTCAGGAGAAATGTAGAAACAAGGGAGGCAATACTCACTTTACGGCTTATCCTAGAAGACAGATTAAGGAAAGGCAAACCTACATTTCTAGCTTTTATAGATTTGGAGAAGGCTTTTGACAATGTAGATTGGAATAAACTCTTTCAAGTTCTGAAGCAAGCAGGAGTAAAATATAGGGAACGTAAGGTTATTTACAACTTGTACAAAAACCAGACAGCGGTTGTCAGAGTTGAAGGGCATGAAAGGGATGCAGTAATTGGAAAGGGAGTAAGACAGGGTTGTAGCCTTTCTCCAATGTTATTCAATTTGTACATTGAGCAAGCTATAAAGGAAAGCAAGGAGATATTTGGAGAAGGAATTAAAGTTCAAGGTGAAGAATGAAAAACATTGCGTTTTGCCGACGACATAGTAATTATGTCAGATACAGCGAAGAACCTGGAAGAGCAGTTGAACGGAATGGACAGTGTGCTGAAAGGTGCATATAAAATGAACATAACCAAAAGCAAAACTTGGGTAATGGAGTGCAGTGTAAGAAAATCAGGTGATGCTGAAGGAATTAGATTAGGTAACGAAGCAATAAAGGAGGTGGATGCGTTTTGTTACTTGGGCAGTAAAATAACAAATGATGGTCGCAGTACAGAGGATATAAAATGCAGAATGGCAATGGGTAGAAAAGCGTTCTTGAAAAAAAAAGAAATTTGTTAACACTGAATATTGATTTAAGCCTAAGGAAGTCCTTTCTGAAGACATTTTTATGGAGTGTTGCTTTGTATGGGAGTGAGACATGGACGATAAACAGTGCGGACAGGAAGAGGATAGAGGCTTTTGAAATGTGGTGCTACAGAAGAATGCTGAAGATTAGGTGGGTGGATCGCGTAACTAATGAGGAGGTACTGAACAGAATTCGGGAAAAAAGAAATTTCTGGCATACCTTGACTAAAAGAAGGGATAGATTGGTAGGACACATTCTTAGACATCAAGGAATTGTGAATTTAGCGTTGGAGGGAAGTGTGTGGGGTAAAAACCGCAGAGGAAGACCAAGAGATGGATACAATAAGCAGATTCAGACAGATGTAGATTGCCGTTCTTATGTGGAGATGAAGAGGCTTGCTCAGGATAGGGTACTGTGGAGAGCTGCATCAAACCAGTGTCCGGACTGAATACCACAACAACACATATATATTTCGTACCACCGCCGTTTATAAATGTAGTAAGCAGGGACAGTGGTAAGAGTTCTTACCGTTGAGTCTCTGGATTTGGTATTGTTTAAAACAGTGCAGAGTCAACAATAACTTGTTGTGCAAGTTAAAATGTTCAAATGTTTGTAGAGTCTGTGGGACTTAACTACGGGGTCATCAGTCCCTAACTTACAAACTACTTATGAACTACTTACAACTAAGGACGGCACAAATATCCATGCCCGAGGCGGGACTCGAACCCCCGACCGTAGTGGCCGTGCAGACCGTGACTGGAGTGCCTCAGTCCCCTCGGCTACCGCGGCCGGCTGTTGTGCAAGTCAGCGAGTCAGAAACGCTTGAGATTGGTGCATTCCAAGGTAAGGGAATAATTCTACGCACATTTCTGCGTATATTGTGGTATTGTATACTGAAGTATTTATTGCGAACATTTGCTGTTACTTTCGGCAAGGCAGAAAGAATACCTGAAATTTGTTCATTTCTGAACTAAGATTTCTCGGGCTTTCCAATGAATATCGGTTAAGATGTTACAGCGTTATAGACAGGTCACGCAAAGTAAGGTTACAAACGATTTCAATAACGAATGTGAAAGTTTGTCATAAATTTACTAATTGAAACAGCATCTAAAATTGCTTGTATTCTCAGAGTTCATTAGTGCTATTATTTCTTATCTGTCAGTTTCGTTTTCTTGTAGGCCTTATCACGTCTGACCAGAGAACATTATATAAATTCCAGTATCACATATGTTCTTTGATAACTATGGTAAACATAGAGAAAATCAAGAAAATAAACATGTTATACGACTAAACTCTTTTCACGGAAATGAAATAAAAGTATTTCAAGTTTAATTTTGGACTTTCACATCACTGCCCTATAAAGGATTAACATCATCTGCGAATCGTCATCAATATTGTTCCATTAGACACCTGGACACTGAACAAATATATTTTTCTAGTGTGTGGATATCCAACCGTTTTCCAGCAACAGGAGATATAAGCAAGTGTGAAACGTGGAGATTTGGGTCGGTGTCGACAGCCAAGGTAGTTAAGGCCACCCAACAGGCAATTAGTCGCCTGTAGCGAAAAATACGGGTTCGGATCCCCGTCCGGCACAGGTGTCCAATTTTCCATTGTCACTAATTGATAGGCAATACTATAATCTACAGATGATGATGTAAGTTTTAGAAAATAGTCCATCGATATTTTTTAAAATTTAGAACAGCTGCGCATCGTCAACATTGGGTGTTTATTCGTAACAGATATTTCGAATGAAACGCCTTTTAGTGTATTTGTTTCCCTTTCTAAGTCTTTTGGCCTGGGAATGAACACCTTCCTCATAATGTTATTTATGCAGTCTTCCCGGTTGAAGTTACTTGGAACTGCCAAGTATTCAGTTTAGTTGACAGACTGAAGATTATGGATGACAGTTATCGCTGGAACTTTTAGGTTATACTGCTTCGTCTCCAGTTTAACATAACCGTTAAAACCATTCAAAATAACGAGATCGCACAGAACCGATTTTTGGTATAACCGTGTTGTTTCGAGCTATAAAGGTAGGCATCTAAAATAATTCCGGCCGCGGTGGCCGAGTGGTCTGCGGCGCGCCAGTCACGGTCTGCACGGCCACTACGGTCGGGGGTTCGAATCCCCCCTCGGGCATGGATATTTGTGCAGTCCTATTAGCTAGCTCATAAGTAGTTTGTAAGTTTAGGGACTGATGACCCCATAGTTAAGTCTCATAAGCTCTACAAAAATTTTTCGAATAATGATTGATAATCTAATAATGCGAAGACATGCCTTACTGAAAAAAAAAAATGCTGGGTAAGATCGAAGGTACTAGAAGAGGAAGGCAGATGATGATGTGGATCGATGGCATCACAGAAGCAACTTGTTCCAACCTGGAAGACCTACGGGAGAAAGTGCAGGACAGAGGAAAGTGCCGTGCTTTGGTTTGTGGTGTCACGAAGAGTCGGAATCACTAAACGAATAGAGAGAGACTAGAAATTGGTTTTACTGTCTCAAACGAAGAAAAGGAAGGTGGAGGAGGCATGTATACGATGACGGTAGCTGAATATCACATCTTGACGACTTAGTTGAAGCGTTACTTTTGGATTAAAATAACCATAAAGTTTTCAGCTATTATCCCAAGTTCATAGCATACCTTTAAATATACTGACATATCGTTGTAAATAAGTTGGTATGATGTCTCATTCCCATCAAACGTATAAGGAGACAACATGGGTATCGGATTTTATAATTTGTTGATATTTATAATACGTGAAGTTCAGAACTCAAGCCGCGGCGGAATAGCCGCGCGCACTGAGGCGCCCTACTACGGTGCGCCCGGTCGTTCCACGTCGAGGGTTCGAGTCCTCCCTCAGCCATGGGTGTTTGTGTTGTTATTAGGATAAGTTAGTTTAAGTAGTTTGTGGGTTTAGCGACCGACGACCACTCCAGTTAGATCCAATAACTTTACAAACAATTGAACACTTGATCACAACTCAAATAATAACCAAAGACATTCGACGCAACTCTCAAAAATTCTCGAGAAATAATCTATTCAGTTTTGCAAGTACTTGTAAGTGTTAAGAATTGGTAACACTTGCAGTACCTGTCGTTTTAGCTCAGGCGGTAGCGTTCTGGCCTTTCCACCAAATGGTCGGTGGTTCGAATCCCGCCCTAAGATGTATTTTTTGGTTGTTCAAATGTTTGTAAATCTATCGGACTCAACTACGTGGTCATAAGTCCGTAGCTTACAAACTATTTAAACTATAACTATATATTTTTGACGACGTTACAGCGTTCATTTAATGAAATAAATCGCAATTTGCGATCAATTATGGCTTCACTGTACTAGGTTTAAATGGAATATCAAAGTGCAGCGACTGAGAATTTTCATTCGCCGCACATTGGTATTCCATCTAAACCTAGTACAGTGAAGCCATAATTGATCGCAAATTGCGATTTATTTCATTGAATGAACGCTGTAACGTCGTCAAAAATATATAATTGTATACAAGCCTAGGCTGGACTCCTGACGACAATCAATTGTGTCTCGATACGATACCTCATGGTCTGTTCTCCCTGATGCAGGATTACAGTATTGTGGCTGCGAGCATTACAGAACAAATAGGCTGTGGTATAGGAAAGAGACAGCGTGGCGAATGGAGATTTGGGTGTGGCGGGAGACGTGCAGGAAAGAGTCCTCTGCAGTCGGGCTAGTCACTGTGTCCTCGGTGGCGGAGTGGTCAACGTGTCTGCCTAATAAGCAGGAGATCCAAGGTTCGAATCCCGATCGGGCACAAATTTTCATTCGCCGGACTTTGGTATTCCATCTAAACCTAGTACAGTGAAGCCATAATTGATCGCAAATTGCGATTTATTTCATTACTTAAACTAACCTAAGGACAACACAAACACCCATGCCCGAGGGATGACTCGAATCCCCGACGGCGAACGGCCGCGCGTTCCGCAGCACGGCAGCCCAGCGCGCGCGGCTAATGCGCCGGGGCTTTTTGGTTGTGTTCGAATACTTACACAACTTAAATATCTAAAGGTAAATGCATCAAACGCCACCAGCTGCCCTCTCCAATCTTCGGGGAAACACTCAGGTATGTGTGGTTCGCTTCTAAACTGTGCGATACAAGAGAAATCATGAACGTGAATGAAGTTTGCATTCTAGTTGACATATCAAAGAAAAATTACGGCAGTAAAAATACAGCATTTGAACATAGAGCTCGATGCCGTAAACAGTTTTTCCCTGGCATGTGAGAGACTACATCAAAATGAAGCTTTTTTTTCTTCAGTATTGCCGCAAGTATGGAATTTACCATCCTTTTTCGAGTTTTCATTTTTAAATTAAAAACCTCATTATTGCAACCTATTACAAAAACAGAAAATTACAAACAAACAAAAATACGTGCATCGTTCATAAAAGTCACCACTAAGTGTTAAAATAGTGTAAGTATACGAAAAATATCTGTCACAGTGGGATTCGAACCACAGACTATAATTGTGTGTCCAGACCGCTACCACGTGAGCCTCACCGACATACTGTAACTGTTTTAATTATTGTTACTTTACTTGCAAAATTTCAAAAATGATTTTCTCGAGAATTTTTGACAGTTGCGCCGAATAGCTTTGGCTGTTTGTTATTTGACTTCTGACCTTCAGAACCATAAATATATAAAAATATATATAAAATCCGATACCCATGTGGTCTCCTTGTTAGCAAAATACTTGCAAACTAGAAACAATGCTTTTTTGTAAAGCAACTAACTAATGCCTAATGATGCGAGTCGTAAGCAACCGTTGGGAACAGGTGTAGATATTTTAGACTGCGCATTTACTTGCAAAGGCCATGCTATTTGTCAACAGGTAAATCATTGACTCAGAAATCATATGCCGATTCTTTAATTTGTTGATAGGTCGCTGAACAACTGTTGTTATGAAGCTTTCTCTCTACTGCAGGTCAGAACAATTCGGTGTAGCGGCTGTACAGAATTGGTTTAACGTCTCCTTTAGTAATTAATGACACCGATTTTTCGTTACAAAGTGTTATTAAACTCCGCTAACTTAAACTCCTCCTCTCTTCTTCTCCTATTGTGCTCAAGTAAGAGATTCGGCCTTCAGAACTGAATAAAGGATAAAGTTTGTCTGTGTTGTTCTGAGTCGCATTTAAATATCTCCAGCAGCCTCTGTTACGCAATCAGGAAGTCCCTATATAGTAGAGAGGATCTCGGAATTGTCTTAGACTGATTAATTGCGCGAACTTAGTTTGCTCATCATACAATCTTAATTACATTGAAGTGAGAACAATTACTCACTTTAATGCTGTTCTACAATATTACGAGACGCCCAGTGAAATTATAATGTAATGTGCGTTTATTTTAAAATCAACACTCACCATTTGCTTTCATTGTCTACTCGACAGTTTGTTTCAAACACCACACTGTCCTCACAATTTCGTAGTAGTTAAAGTTATAGTAACTCACAGTTATCTATATTACTACATCAAGACAAGTCGTAATTTAAAGTGGCTAAAGATGTGATAGTTATTAACCTATTTAAATTATTACGCAATACTCTAATCATTATTCAGTAGCAAATATATATAATTGTTAGTAAAACATCTCGAAAAGTTACTTTCTCCAAATCGTAACTCGCTACTCTAACAATTGTTGTGATGCACATTGTATAATAAATTCGTTCATGAAGCTTAAAAAATCTCAAAAATTTCTTTGCTGACTGTCTCCAAATTTTTACTAGTTACTCCAAGAAACATTCAGACGATCATTGGCTATATATTTTCGTAATAAGAGTAATATATAATCAAATACAGTGCACAAAGGAAAAAAAGTGGTTAACAGAAATCTAGAAAAGTTACTGATCTAATTATTTCAATTTTTATACCAGATGGACATACGATGCTATTTTTATGTATACGGTATATTGTGTGGAGATTTATGTCATACATATAGGGGAATGTACTTAGCAAAAATGTAACTATCGTGATTAGTTTACCTAATGAACTTTCGGACGAACAAGGGCTGAATATTTATTTTATCTGTTGAGGAGGGAGGCATTTAGGAGAAATGTGGGGACACTCATCTTAGAAGATAGGTTAAGGAGAGGCAAACTACGTTTTTAGTTTTTGCAGATATGGAAGACGCTTCTGTTGAAGGTAACTGGTATACACTTCTTCAAATTCTGAATGTGGCATAGGTAGGGTAAAGGAAACGTACAAAATACAGATGGCAGTTATAAGCGTCATAAGGGTGGAATGGCAAGGAGGGGGCGCACTGATTGCCAAGGGAGGAAGACAAGGTGGCAGCCTTTCCCAGGTGTTATTCAGTCTGTACATTGAGCAAACTGTGAAAGAGAGCAATGTGAAATTCGGCGAAGGAATCAAAGTCCAAGGGAGAAAAATAAAAATTATGTGGTTCGCGGATAACATTGTTATTCTGTAGATATTGCAAAGGAGCCGGAAGAGGAGTTCAACGGAATGGAGTGTGTCGTGAAAGGAGCGTATAAGATGGACATCAACAAGACGAAACCAAAGGTGTCACAATGTAGTCCAACAAACTCAAGCATGTTTAAGGATCTAGGTAAGGTAACAAAAAAAGTGCAAGTGTTTGTTTAGCTTATGGGACTTAAGTTCGGGGTCAGCAGTCTTTAAACTTACAAAACTACTTATAAAATATCTTATACTAAAGACAACACAAATATTCATGCCCGAGGGAGGATTCTAACCCCGGCGGGGGAACGTCCTCGTGCTTAGGGGCATAGCGCCTCAATGCGCTCTGCCACTCCGCCGCAGCAGTTTCGTAACAAGACAATAAAAGTAATAGATGAGATTATTGTTTTGGAGCCAAAATAACTTCTGATTGCCGAAGTAAAGAAGATACAAAATGTAGAATGGCTATGGAAAAAATAAATAGTATCCAATATTAATTTACATATTAGGAAGTCCTTTCTGAAGGAAGTGTAGCATTGCACGGGAGTAAAACGAAGACGATGAGAACTTCAGACGGTAGAATCATTTGAAATGTTGTGCTGCAGAGAAATTCTGAAGATTGTATGAGGGAGTACTGACTGGAACTTCAGAGATATTTGTGACATATCTTCAGTCGGTCAGCCGGCTGCAGTGGCCGAGCGGTCTGCGGCGCGCCAGTCACAGTCCGCACGACCACTACGGTCGGGGGTTCGAATCCCCCCTTGGTCATGGATGTTTGTGTCGTCTTTAGTATAAAGTAGTTCATAGTTTGGGATAATCGCAGCAAGCGACGAATACAGTGAGTAGGATCTTATTCTCAAATGAAGAGACTTGTACAGGATAGTGTAGCCTGGAGAACTGCACCAAACCAGTCACCGGACTGATGAGCGCAACAACGTAGAGTGACTGAAAAATTTCTCCGACAAAGTTCGAGAGGATGTAGAAAGTACTCTGACAAACAGAGTGAGGACAGGAAGCCGGGTCCAGAAACATCATCCGGAATGGGCAGTTACTTATTCATAGTCGATATTACGAAACAAGTCTCTTCTACTGCAGGCTCTTCGTCTTCCTTTTTACGGGAGGATGTACTATGGACCAAAACAACGAAAACATTCCTGAAAATATGGCCTCTAGGAACTGAAACCTTGAGAGATATGATTAGTTCCTTACCAATGATAGTGTCGAACACATTTCTTCTACTGGTCAGGTGTTCATAGCTCTTAACGTATGCAGTTTTATTGCCTACGTTTTCTAGACATTGAGCCGTGGCTCCGGTTTTTCCCATATCTTCGGCTTATGGCAAGTTACATCTAGTTAAACTGACTTTGATCTTTGGCTTGTGCAAGGGCAGTGTGTTTATCTCGAACGGCGCTTCAGTCGGTGATAGCGCAGTGTAACACAAGCAGTCGGGTAATTCTTTAGAGGAAAGCAGCTAAGTGCAGCTTAAGCGATTGTAGCGCTCCAAGCGGCAAGTAGGGAGTAGACGAACAATTGCACGATACAAAATGAATAGTAGCTGTTTTTTATGCTGTAACTTTCATATTTCCTTATCACTAAACTTTCTTGTGAATTTTCTAATACAAATGTGAAAACGTCATTAAAGTAATGTCACCGCTTCTATTAACGGCAGCTTGTAATCAGAAAATGTAACTGCAGCGTAATTCATACAGTTCGTAATACCCGAGTCGTACTCATAAGAGTAGAGTACAAAAGGAACCGATTTTCATTATATTCGTATGGTCTGATAGTAATTTCAAGTTCATGAATTTCATAAGCAGATATGGAATATTTTAATATTTTCCAAAATTAAAATGTTGCAAGCTAAGTTCTGTATCTCCTTATAATCGTTCTTTTATACTTTGTTCTTGCTGCATGTACCTACCATGTTTTTTTAGGTGTTTGCCAGGTATAAAACTGAATATTTTCAAGATTTTCACGTGCTGATATTAACACTTTATACGCGAAACTACTTTTTTTTGTACCTACGCATTCAAATTTGTCGGTATATACGACTATAATTTTTGCGAAACCAAAGTACGAAAGAAATCGGCTCTATTGAAGTAGTTATTTACCTGTAATCGGAAGCGTTGGGTGCAGAAATTACATTTATATGGCGGCAGTATTATGGAGTAATGGTTAAGCATTTTGCGATTCTCATTAAGAGCCTTAGTACCGAAGAGAATGAATTCTTGAAGAAATCTTCCCATTCCATTTTTACGTGTATAAAAGTATAACTAACAACCGTGTATGAACACTCCTGATCTCATGACATTATTCTCTCAATTTGCAGCAAATGAGAGATTTCCTTTATACTTTTGGTAGATACTACCATTTTAGCGTCACTAAATACGATGGTATTTTGAATGGACTACCTCCCAGCTACCACTTCCCATCTCTGGATACCCTCTTCCCTCCCTTAAAATCAGTTCCTCCCTCGCTCTATCCAAATCAGACTAAAGGGCTCTAACGCAACAGCTGCATCAAGCCCCTAAACTAACTTGCCTACGGCAGCTCACACACTTGGAATTCATGATTGTTTACAAATTAATTACGAGATTTACTGAATTGATAACGGTAATATATATAATAACCACAAATATAATTATGTATTAGACACTAATATGTATGGATGCTATTAGAAAACGCACACTAAATATACACCCTCGGAAATTAGGCCCAAAAGCAGTAAGTGAACAAAACCGACTTTTTGTTATTACTAAAGCCATAGGCAAATAAAAAAAAGCTTTTATTGGTGGGCTTTAACAGCACGCCAATGAATGTATAAGATAAAATGTTAAATTACATCTTATAACTTGCTTAATTCCTTATCTTTACCCTCGGAAATTAGGCCTAACAGCAGTATGTATACAGGACTGATTTTTCGCTATAACTAAAACAATAGGCAAATATAAGAAAAACTTGTGTTGGTGTGGTTTAAGAGCGTTCCAATGAAAATTTTTAATTAGTTAAAATCGTTAAATTACAATTTATTACTAGCTAAATTCCTTATCTTTTAAGAGCGCTCTTTAAATGCACGTCTGACCTTGCGCAGAGCTTCCATCTCCAGTTGCAGTGTTGATGGCTTTATAGAAAGAAAAGAGGAATAGGATGGGGGACGACACACACACACATACACGGATGGTCATCAATAAAAAAGTCAAAGATGTAATAATTAAGAATAAAATAAATACAATTACATGGTAATATTTTAGTCACAACTATACACACAGTATTAAAGTATCCAAATATTTTACTTCAGAATAATTTACTAAAAGGATATAATAGTATGATAAATGGATGGTTAGAATCATTACAAGGTGCACTGCTAAAAACTTTACATAAAGAAAGTAGTGGATATTGGAGGAAGAGAATCAAATATAAAGTTTGTACTTGAGATAAGCGTCTATAGAAGTGTATTCATCAGTAAGACTGAAGTTACATTCATCGAAGAATAAGCGTATAAAAGTATATGAACATGGTTCTCATAATTCAGGATTAATTATTTGGGGTTACCAAGGTTCAAGTATAAATGTGAGAAAGTCTATCTTGCACATGTTACTCAATGTCTAGGTTAACCTAGATATGACCAAAGTAAAGGATTAATGTAATTCGTTGTGTTGGTTTAATTTAGCTAACTATATTTGCCTAGCTCTAAGTATAGTAATGACCCAATGTCTAGGTTTCAATTGCTGTAACATGTAAATTGCAATATGGTTCTATCTGTACGTTGTGTATAGTTCTATATGATGCTTATGGTGAAGGGTATAGGCGGTACCTAATGTCTAAGTTGTACCTCCAACCGAAAACGTTACAATGATTTGGGTATACAAGACATACTGGTACAGTTGAAATTCTTACAAATAGGGAAACAGCCTAGCGAAAGTGGCCAAAAATGACTAAAATATAATATTTATGTTTAATACACAAACTATAATGACGTTTATCTGTGACACGTATTATTTTAAGGATGAATAGTCTAGCAAAGCATTGCCTTCGAAAATGACGAAAAGTGGAAACGCATAAGACAAATAAAGTGCTAATTGTGGTCAGGACATTTATATCATTTTCGAGTACATCGAAATGGGCACTATGTCTCAACAGAGTGCAACGCAGACAGCAAAAGTAACCATTAATTATTGAATGCCTCACTTGGCTTCATCAAACTAGATACTATTACCTTATGCTATTGTCTTCAAAGTGACACACTTTTATCTATTTATTTAAGGATTTATTGTACTTATCCTGGTAATTTATTAGGAAACAGATTGTCGTATCATCTAATGTAACACTGCAATTGCAGACATCATGATATGTACCTCTTGTAATTATTTCGAGTAATGATGTAAAGAACATTTGTCTATTTACCAGTGACGATAGATAGATATATTATGGTACGAGCGTTGAAGCTCATGAAGGCAGGCTTGTTCATTTATTTACTTGACACCTTACTTATACTGCTGCTGGTCCCAACGTTAGTGAATGTTTAAAACACTAATATTTATATTGTGAAATGTGTATTGTGAGATTAGTCAAAGTCAGGTCGTAACAAGTATTTTATGAGGTGGGGCTTGGAGTTAATAAAGAAATTTTTTTTGAAATGTCGAAAACTGGTCCTCGTTTATATTTTGTAAGTCCAAAGTATTGAAAGATGTTCGTAACTGTCTTTCAGAATCACACGGTCATACTACTGTTTTCTTCAAAGTTTATGGCCTATCACTATTCAATTTTTTAATTAGTCCGTTAATTACATGTACGTGCTTTCCTCTTGCTTGGTTATACGCATCTGATTGCTTCGCTGAAGATTCTAAGCTCATTTATCACTAACAGTATCTCAATGTAAGCTGATTGATTGCTACTCTCAAAATTCCTCTGATTCTTTTACTATACACATGACTAAATGTTTGAGTCTATAAAGTTAACTGTCACTGATAAAATTTATGTTGCATTCAAAAAGTAATGTTAGTCACTGTTCAAAAGAAGTCAGAGTATAAAAATAATCAAATGTCTAAGCTAGTAAAAGATTACATCTCAACTGGTTTCTACCCATTCACTGTTAAACATTTTTACTGTTCATTATCAAAAACACTAATGTTTCTTCCTTTACTCATGTATTAACACAAAGAAAAATCACTGCACAAGTACAGTTTAATACGCATCTTTTAGTGCGACTGCTTGACAACAGTTTCCAGTACAGTCCTGGCCAATATAACTATACCAGACATTCAAACAATAATTCTAGTAAATGAATTCACTTGTTCTGCGAGACAACACAGATTTACACATTTCATTGAATGTCCATACTTTTGTGAGTGGGTCAATTCTGCGATCCACGATTGTATCGCGTCAGAAACACATTACGATTTCGTCGTAACACACGTGACGCGATAGCATACATACAACGTGATAACCGAGATCGACACTTGCGGAGACACTTTTACGGTATATGACACTCCTGCACTTTCAAAATAAAACTTTCAGATCCTATATATGTTCTTTTCTTATACGATTGCACGCGACATGTCGTACACGTCGAGAACCACTCGAGGACTGACTAGCGAGAACAATTCACATGCCCAACAGAGCGAACTGTTTACATTATTTTTCACATATAGAAAATCTTTGCTTAATGCTTTTTCGCTTATAGAAATATAGTAAATACACAACTCACAAAACATGTTGAATAAATGACAGGTAAAAATATAAATAGGCAGCCGCGCGGGAGTAGCCGAGCGGTCTGGAACGCCACGTTCCGATCGCGCGGCCTCCTGCGTCGGAGGTTCGCATCCTCCCTCGGGCATGGATGTGTGTTTTGTCCTTAGGTTAGTTTAAGTAGTTTGTAAGACTAGGGACTAATGACCAAACGTAGTTTGGTCCCATAGAATTACAAACATTTGAACATTTTATAAATACACAAATACAAAATAAAGAAATATAATAGTACAGAAAAATACATAAAAAAAACAAATGTTTCCATTTTCGACAGAATACTTGTCTGCAGTAGTCAGCGGATGTAAGGTCAGCATCAGTGAATTTACGGTGTTTAGTACTCTGCTGCATTTGGAGGGCATGCATATCTCCAATCAAGAGTTGCTATAGCAGAAAACTGCTGATGTTAAGTAAAATACTTCGACTGCTAGTGAGGAGGGAGCCTTGGGGCTATAGGAACACTCTCTCTTGTGTTGGATGAAGGACGACCTGTCTGGCTAGATGAAATGCTTCGTTAGTGTTAGAATTAGTGCGGCATATGGTCGCTTAGTCGGGATTTCAACTTTCGCAAGTCTTTTAAGCGCCAGTGTGAAAACTACTTCTGATTCGATTAATGAATTGTAACTGAACAGTGTATGTAATTCTGCAAGTGCCGATTGTCACACTGCTGGCCGCGGTGGCCGAGCTGGTTGCGGCGCGCCAGTCACGGTCTGCACGGGCACTACGATCGGGGGTTCGAATCTCCCCTTGGGCATGGATATTTGTGCCGTCCTTAGTATTAGCTAGTTCATAAGGAGTTTGTAAGTTTAGGGACTGATGACCCCTTAGTTAAGTCCAATAAGCTCTACAAACATATGAACATATATGATTGTCACACTAAGACTTGAACTATTTTGAGCTGTGTTTATTTCTCGATCTGTGATCGCGAAAGAGATTTAGAGTGTGAGCATCGGCAATGATTACTTAGTTGTTCAGGACCACTTCCAATATATCAGTGAAGGATCACAGGTGCAAGGTATTATTCGCAGCTGGTGTAGTTTCAGGGCATGAAACAAGACATACACTCTTCGACGCTAAGACAACATCGTGCCATATTTCTTTTCTAGGCCGTATACATACCAATATTATTATGTTCTGTTAGGCCATCACAGTGTAGTTTGGTCAACACGTGAAGGCACATAAGGTCACGACGGGACGTTAAAAGCTGAACTTCTTTTCGTCTTTCTTTTCATGCTATATGGTTTGTAACGTTGCCGGAATCGTTGAAGTTGAACGGCGGATGGTCAAGGGTCTAAAAGCGGTCGTGTAAAGTATGCGGACTCGACACACGAAATCAGAGCAGCAGTCGGGCAAAATTTTCTGAGGGGGCCAGAGACACTTGTCATGCCTTGTGAATCACAAAAACTTCCAAACTGCGGCAGGCCGTGAATGAAAGTGCATCTCGATCTGTTAGAGACCGTTGAGACAGGAACTGTGCTGTGAAGCCTGCAAGTGATTGCTGGTCACTTAGGTGCATGTAACACACCTCTTCTGTGGGCTAGAATCGTCGCATGTGGGCGTAGGTCAACTAGCGGAACGTAATGTGGTCTGACGGATCACGTTTTTTCCTTTATTCAAAAGACGCAGGTCGTCAAGAGCACGAAAGGAAAAATGAAGTGTTTCATCCTTAATGTCTTCCATTTGTAGCGCAACTACTTCATAAGTAGTTTGTAAGTTTAGGGACTGATGACCCTGTAGTTAAGTCCCACAAGCTATACAAACATTTGATTTTGAAATATACGAGGCGCGTCCAGGAAGTAAGTTCCGTTTGGTAATAAAATGAAATTGTACACAGATACAGAAGAAATTTTTATTGCACAAAATTCTACAACTTTTAAACTACTTTTCCACATAACTGCCGAAATTTTGTAGGCACATGTCATAGCGTGCCACAAGTTTTGCATGCATCCTTCACAGAAGGTTGCCGCCTGTGAATTCAACCATGTGGTAATAGCTCTTTATCATCATTGAAGTGTTGACCACCAAGGACAGATTTTAGGTGTAAGAAGAGATAAAAGTCACTAGGAGAAAGGTCCGATCTGTATGCAGGATGATAAAACAGGTCCCATCGAAATTTCTGTAAGAATTGTTTGGTCACATTCGGTGTGTGAGGCATTATCGTGAAAAAAAATCTTTTGACAGTAATCCTCTTCTTACACCTAAAATCTGTCCTTGGTGGACAACACTTCAACGATGATGACGAGCTGAAAGGACATGTCTCCACATGGTTGAATACACAGGCGGCAACATTCTATGGAAAAGGCACACAAAACCGTGTGTCATGCTATGACAATTGCGTACAAAATTTCGGAAGCTATGTAGAAAAGTAGTTTAACAGTTGTAGATTTTTGTACAATCAATATTTTTCTGTATCTGTACCCGTTCGTTTTATATAACCAAACGGAACTTACTTTCTGGACGCGCTTCGTAGTATACTTCAGACGGCACAGAACATTTTCTAGATTCCTGAAAGGAGCTTGACACATTTCAGACTGCTAACCAAGGTACGAGTGTACGAATGGCTCGAAGTAATAGAACCCATTACGTTGTCCTCGACGGCGGGTGATCATAAAAGACGACGGTATCGGCAGGAATACCGCAGTGACATGTGATATGGCAATTCTTATCTTCTATCTAAATAAATGATCTGACGGACAGAGTGAGTAGTAACATGCTTCTGTATGCTGAAGATGCTGCGGTGTATGGGAAGGAGTAGCCTTTGAATATCTGTCGCAGAATGCAAAATGACTTAGACCCAAATTCTAGATCGAGTGACACATTAAAGCTAGCTCTAAATATAGAACAATGTAAGGTGACGTGGATGAGTAGGACAAATAAATCCCATGATGCATATTCACGGAATGTCTGACGTTAACTGCGAAGGGGTAAAGTTGAAAATGTATACCCAGCCGGGACTTTAACTCGAGTCTCCTGCTTTTGATGGAGTTGCGCTGACCTCTACACCACTAGGGACACAGCGTTCACCACACCTGCACGGAATTACTCAAGTACGCCTCCCGTCAGACACAAATTCTCTACTTTACCACTGCACACTAGAACTCAAACTCGTACTTATTGTAAAGTAATTCCCGTAAGAGGAAGGGCCTAGGAGTGACTCAGCACTAAAGAATGGTTGATTGCCCGTCATCGGCATTCATATAAGTTGTATACAGAGTGAATCACCTAACACTTGCACCGCAAATATTGCGGATTTGGAAAGTGCGATCAATGTGCGGTTTTCACAGAATGGATTGGTAATCAAACACTCATATTGTTAGCCACTAAACAGATTTTAAAAATACCTAGAAAGTATATTTTTATGCATGCACTGGAATTTGACACCAGCTGTGAATAAAGAATTTTGAATGACATTTTTATCACGTTTAGTTTGGCACCTTCGACCATTCAAGTTTTGGGGTCGAAGGCTACGACAGCGTAGCAGACTGGCTGGTGGTTATGAGACAGTGGGCCATGCCCCAGGGGCTGGCCACTCGGCCAGTCAGCAACGCTATCGCAGCCTCCGCCCCCGAAACTTAGAACGGTTGTAGCTGCCAAACTAAACGTGATAAAAATGTCATTCAAAATTCTTTGTACACAGCTGGTGTCAAAAATTCCAGTGCGTGATAGAAACTACCACTGTTCCATTTAAAAAACTGTATGTTTGCATAAAAAATACACTTTGTAAGTAATATTACAATCTATTTGTTGACTAAAAATACGAGCCCCTGACTACCAATCCATTCGGTGAAAACCGCACATCTATCGCACTTTCCGTTTTCACAATATACGCGGTGCAAGTGTTTGGTGTAGAGAGAGAGAGAGAGAGAGAGAGAGAGAGAGTAAATTTAGAGGACAGGAATTTAATGCTGACGGCGAAGGTTTCTGCGGCCAGCTACTTACATTTCGTGTAGAGACCAGAAAGATACGTCTAGAGAGACTAGGACTTGTGCAGAGGTATTGAGATCCGTTTTTTCCTCATTCAGTTTGAGAGTGGAACAGAATATGAAATTACTATTAGTGATACGAGGATGCACCTTACGGCGGATTGTGGCGTATGTATGCAAATGGTATTGTTAAACCTATTTTACAAAACGACCACAGCGAAGTTCATTGAGTTGAAAGAATATGTTACTTCTTTGACGAACACTCCCCCCATCTCAATTGGGGTAGAAATTCACATGGCCCCAAAACCTTAGATAATCTGTTGGACGCAATGGTAAGGCGGTAAACACGTTGCTTAACCTGGCTGAGAGATATTTCTCGCCATTGAGACTTACGTAGTGAATAAGGGCGGTTATCAAGATCGGAAGTTAAATTGCACGGCGTTAAATAATGCTTGTAATGGGTTTCCCAAATGTGATTAAGTTTTGTCCGATGAGCTCGCAATAAACCTAGATCGTCTTCTCATCAACTTTGTAAAATATGTTTATCTAGTCGCTTATTTATCAGAAGAAGAAAGCATTTCTTATTTTTGTACTTGTTTGTTTCGGCATACTGGAACAACAAGACAAAAGAGTTAAATATATCGCAAATTTATTTTCCGAAACTGGAGCACATCCTGCACTGTAGAAAACGCAACTTCATCATCGCTTGAAACATCTGATATAGAGTTGCCGACTATCCGTTATATCTCGGGAAACTCAGTATTTTTACTTAATTCGAAGAAGAACAAGATATATCCCATAATTCATAAATTTCAGACATTCATTGCTTTAAATTAGTTGTTTTGTGTCCCAACTTCGTCGCCGCTTTTGTGTCCCAGCCTGGTCGTCGGTGTCGGTGGCCGAGTGGAACGAGACCGACACAGGAATATAGACAGCACGCTGGTGCAGGTACGGAGGGGAGCAGCCAGAAACTATAAACACTAGAGTAAATTAGAAAGAGATATATATTGCACAGAATGAAACAATACTTAACTTTTACATAGTACTGCAGAATGTTGATACATAGTTATTAGAGGCCTGCCTAGTGCCTGTACAATAGCAAAGTCTTCACTGGTGCCTATCTGATTACGAAGGTCCTAACTCGTTGCTATCTCAGTCCGAAGTGACCGGTGTCTTTCCGTGGTGGCCACGAGCGGGGTTGCAGCAGAGGGCGATCGTGGCTGTCGTCGTAAGATCGCCGCGCCGTGCGTGCATGGCGGCGCGCGGCGAAAGTAGGTGGCGCGCACTTTATACTTGTGCGACACCACACCCCTCCCCCCCAAACCGCCGCGCCGTCGTGGCGTAGGGCTGAGGGCCACGGCGACGGCACTGGGAGGAGGGCCTGGGCGGGGGCGTTACTGGTGGGACGGGCGTCGTAGCTGAGGCCGGGATCGAGACGCCGTCCGCGCCCCGGCATCCGCCTTGAGATCCTCCAGGGAACCCGCCGAAACCTGGGGAAGGGCGCCCGCCCCCGCCCAGAGGGAGCTGGTCATCTTCTTCTGAGGTGCGTGGCCCAAGCTGGGGGGGGGGGGGGGGGCCCGCACGGTCCCGGAGTCCCTCTCGGTGACGCTGTCATCTGCGGCGGCGACAGCGGCGGCGGCGACAGCGGCGGCGACGACTGCGTCGGAGGTGTGTCGACGTCCATAGGGATCTCGTAGTCCGGGGACGAACGATGTGGATGTGCTCCCTGGTGGTGAACTGGGTCTGGAATCAAGAAACCGGAGACAGGATCGCGCGGCCTATGCAGACGCAATTGGTTTGCGTGGCGCCGCAGCTCCGACCCTGTGGAAGAACGGACAACATACATATTGCGACCGAGCACGCGCTGAATGGAGCCCGGCAACCATGTCTTCTTGTTGCCAGCAAACACCCTGTACAGCACCGGCGTGGAAACCTGAAAACGCGTAGCGCCATACGAACCGACTCGGTGTGTGGGAGGCTGCAGCAGGTGAAGGAGAGTGCGGTGACGGCGGCCGTGTAGCAGCTCGGCAGGAGACGGGCCGTCACGTGGCATGCATCGATACGTAGACAGGAAAATTTGAAGAGCTTGCTGCCTGGAGTGCTGACCTTTCATCTTCTCCATGTGAGACTTGAATGTTCGAACGAAACGTTCTGCTTCACCATTGGACTGAGGGTGAAAAGGTGCAGTGGTAATATGCTGAATGCCATTCACACGACAAAACTGTTGAAATTCCGCACTAACAAACTGAGGTCCATTGTCACTGACGATAGTTTCAGGCAAGCCTTCGATGCAAAACACTGATGTTAGGGCACTAATTGTACTAGAAGCTGTCGTTGAGTTCATGGCAATCACAAAAGGAAACTTGCTGAAAGCGTCTACAACGATTAACCAGCGCGTATTCCAGAAAGGTCCGGCAAAGTCAATATGTAAACGTTGCCATGGTCCCTTGGGGCGTGGCCAGTCTGAGAAACGTTGCGGAGGAGCCGCCTGATGCTCCGCACAAACAGTACACTGTGACGTCATGTTCTCTATCTGAGCGTCCATACCAACCCAGGTACAATGACGTCTGGCCAGTTGCTTTGTCCTAACAATACCCCAATGCCCTTGATGCAGGAAGCGTAACACTTCACGTTGCAGGGAACGAGGAACAATCACTCTTGCTTGGTCGTTGTCGGTATGCAACAACAGTACACCCTGACTTAAAGATAATGCCTGACGTTGTGCAAAATAACGTCGAACCAGAGGCCGATCAATGTCTTTGGCTCTGGCAGGCCAACCAAAGCGAACAAAACGTGCTACCACACTTAAGTCTGCATCCGCAGCTGTTTCCTGTGCAACCCGACGAGAGTTTAAAGGAAAGTCTGCGACAGCGGAAGCATCTCTGGAGTCTATCTGACAACATGCCATTTCTGAAGAATCAAATGATACATCCTGGCCAACCGGAAGTCGGGAAAGTGTGTCCGCGTTAGCATGTTTAGTGGTAGGTCGGTACAAAATCTCATACTGATAATTAGACAATATCAAGGACCATCTCTGAAGCTTTTGTGCCGTACGTGGCGGAATCGGCTTCGTGGGTGAGAACAACGACGTGAGAGGCTTGTGGTCTGTCAACAAATAGAATTTTCTGCGATAGAGATAATGATGAAACTTTGTGACGCCGTAAATGATTGCTAAGGCCTCCTTTTCTATCTGACTGTAATTCTGTTGCGTCGGCGACAGTAGCTTGGATACAAAGGCAATAGGACGATCATGACATCCAATACGATGTGACAGAACTGCACCCACTCCGTACGACGAGGCGTCAACTGCTAGCACTACAGGCTTCTGTGGGTCAAGGGGAATCAAACATGCATCACTGAGTAGTGCAGACTTTAGTTTGTCAAAGGCAACCTGACAATCTTTGGACCATACAAAAGGAACATTCTTCCTACGTAAGTGATGCAGTGGAGCTGCAATCTGAGAGGCATTGGGAATAAATCTGAAATAATAGTTCAGCTTCCCCATTACTGCTTGCAATTCGTGCACATTCTTAGGAGGAGGCAAGTCTTTGATTGCTCGAAGATGTGACTGTAAGGGATGAATTCCTTGGGCATTAATCACATGGCCTAGGTACTCTATTTCAGTTTGAAAAAACGAACACTTTGCTTTATTACAACGTAGACCTGCTGCAGTCAAAACTTTGAAAAGGCACTCCAGGTTTGCTAAATGTTCTCCAACTGTACGTCCGGATACCACAATATCATCTAAATAGTTCGAGCAACACGGTACAGAAACTGTCAGCTGTTCCAAAAAACGCTGAAAAATAGCGGGGGCGGAAGAACTGCCAAAGGGTAGGCGTTGAAATTGAAAAAGGCCCATGTGAGTATTAATGACGAAAAATTTTTTTGACTCGTCATCAAGTGGAATTTGTAAGTATGCCTCTGCTAAATCAATCTTGGAAAAGAAGCGAGACTGTCCTAATTTGTCCATCAGTTCGTCAGGTCTGGGCAGGGGGTAAGTGTCTACAATTGTTTGACTGTTGACAGTTGATTTGAAGTCCGCACAGAGACGAAGTTTTCCTGACGGCTTGGGTATAATTACTATAGGCGAGGCCCACTGACTCGCAGAAACAGGAGAAATCACCCCACTATCTTGCAAACGTTTAAGTTCTTCGGCAACTGTATCACGCAAGGCGATAGGCACTGGTCTAGCTTTACGAAATTTTGGAACTGCAGATTCTTTTAAAGTTACATGTGCCACGAAGTCTTTTGCACAACCTAGTTCCGGCGAAAACAAGTCACTATATTTGTCACACAATGCATTGATTTTATCCTGAGGCACTATTGACGAAATTTGAAGCACATCTCTTTGAATTGATAAACCAAACAAGTCAAAAGCATCTAGTCCAAAAATGTTCTGTGTCGATTTGGCCTGAAGAACTACAAAAGCAACTGTTTTTGTTACACCTTGAAAAGAGGCGGGCAGGCTACATGTTCCTAGCACGGGAATATTTTCACCTGTATAAGCTGTTAACACTTGCTGTGACGGCGACAATTTTGGCGAACCCAGAAGTTCATAAGTATCTTTATTAATTAATGTAACAGCGGAACCAGTATCAAGCTGAAATTGCACAGTCTTATTTTCTATGGAGAGATTTACAAAAAGTTTGTGCTTCTGGCGCACGACAGGTGCGCGAATGTGGGCAACGTCTGCTACGGTTTGTTTACTGCGCTTGCGCGGGTTGCATGCGGTAGGAAGCGGCGCATACTCGGCACACAGCGGATTAACCACACTGTCACTAGATGACACTACCGCCGGATCGGCGTCCGCGCAATGCGAGGCTACTGCACTAAAATTACTTTCAGTATCTACAACAAGTCTACTGGCACTATCTACACAGTACTGGGCACTTTTACAATGAGCAGTTGTAGAAGGCACTATTTTCACTACAGGAATGCACTGTTCATAGTCATTTTGCTTGTCCCGAACCCTTTTCCGTTGCACTGTTTTACGCGCCCGTCGGCGCTTGCTACGTGGTGCACTATATAGTTTTGCCATAGGCGCAGAACTACTTTCTTGAAATTGAGATCCAACTAAAGCACTGTTCAATTCCACAGCCCGTATAACATTTACAGAATGAACTGTTCTCGCACTCTGCGAAGCACTGTTTCTAACGGCACCGTTCTTTGAGTTTTTAATTTGCATACACACAGACTGTACATGTCCCGATTTGCCACATTGATAACAGGTTGCGTTGCGACTAGGGCAATGAGCACGCTTGTGGCGAGACACACACTGGGGGCAAGATGTACGTACATTTTTCTGAAATGAGCGTTGGCGCCCGTTATTCAAATTACTGTGTCTAACACTACGGGGCGACCTTTGTGTCGCACTTTTACACTGGCTACTGTTCACTGTCTGTTCAGCACGGCCTGTACTATTGTAAGAACCACTAGTGCTACACTGAGAACTACGGCTAGGAAAACGTCCGTTACGGCGCACTGAATTTACACTGTGGCTTTGCATTTCTACATCTGCTAAGTCAAAAGTATCATGCGCTTCTATAAGCTGCAGTACACTGTCTAGTGAGGGGTCAGACTGTTTCAGAATTGCTGCTCTAATTCTGGGGTCCTGAATATTCTGCGTTATCGCATCCCTCTACATCACGTCACTATAGGAAAGTCCACAAGAGCAAGTAAATTTACATTTGCGGGTTAAGCCCTTCAATTCCGTAATCCACTCTTGGTGTGACTGCTGCGGTAATTTTTTAAGTCTGAAAAATCGGTACCGTGCAGCGGCTACAAGAACTTTTCTCTCATAATGAGCATTTAGTGCCTCTACTATTTGTTCAAAGTCCACATCACGAGGAGATGCGTGGGGAAATAGTTTCTGCAGTAATACAAAGGTTTTTGGGTCCACTACAGATAATAACAGATGCTTCACTTTCTGACCTGTAATTTGATGAGCCGCGACGAGTTCTTGAAACTGTGCGAAGTAGTCACTCCATTCTTCCTCACGTTCGTTGTACTGGCGAAACGTAGGAAGAGGTGCAGCGGCAGGTGTGGGCTGCTGAAGCGGCGGCTGTTGTTGTTGGTTAGCTGCCTGCGCTGTGAGCTGGGACACCGCTTGGAGGAGTTGCGTTATTTGCGCCGTCTGTAACTGAATAATTTCCATTAAGTTTGGGTTCGGGGTAGTGGCCATGCTGACCGATTAGGCGCCGCGCATACAAGTAACTTATAACAAAACACAAATGCAATATGAAAGAGGACGCTCTGCAACAAAGAAGTCCACAAAATACGTAACAGAATATGTTCCCCCAAAAATCTTATAATAAGGGTGGGTGGGCGGGAGCAATTTTTGCGTGCTCCGACTGCTGCTGTCTGGCTGCTGTAAGCGGGCTGGTCCAAGGTTCTATCACTCCTCGTCGCCACTTTTGTGTCCCAACTTCGTCGCCGCTTTTGTGTCCCAGCCTGGTCGTCGGTGTCGGTGGCCGAGTGGAACGAGACCGACACAGGAATATAGACAGCACGCTGGTGCAGGTACGGAGGGGAGCAGCCAGAAACTATAAACACTAGAGTAAATTAGAAAGAGATATATATTGCACAGAATGAAACAATACTTAACTTTTACATAGTACTGCAGAATGTTGATACATAGTTATTAGAGGCCTGCCTAGTGCCTGTACAATAGCAAAGTCTTCACTGGTGCCTATCTGATTACGAAGGTCCTAACTCGTTGCTATCTCAGTCCGAAGTGACCGGTGTCTTTCCGTGGTGGCCACGAGCGGGGTTGCAGCAGAGGGCGATCGTGGCTGTCGTCGTAAGATCGCCGCGCCGTGCGTGCATGGCGGCGCGCGGCGAAAGTAGGTGGCGCGCACTTTATACTTGTGCGACACCACAAGTTGGACTTGTCGCACCTTCGTATCCTTTGTTTTCTCCGTCCTCATAACGATTATTCATGGGCTAGCAAATACGAATTAGGCGCTGTGCCGTCCAATAAATCTCAATGCCTAACGAGATATTCCTCTCTATCACTCAGTCGTTGTAGTTGGCTCAAAGAGGACAACGTGCACCACTGAAGCATTTAAATATTTTGTAAAGCTTTAGTAATGTTGGTGAGTGCAGCGGAGATTAAAATTCGCTAATGAAGATAATAAAATGATCCGTAGTATACGTCTTTAGTCATTGTTTATTTAATGGAATTCTTCTCTACTATAGTAAATGCAGTAGTTACATAAGTTGTTTTCTTTGTAGGTCACAAAGAGAGGGAAAGGGAAGTCAAACAGGCATAGGCCTACGTACAAGATTTGTAAGTCCTTCAGTAAACACACAAGGTGGAATATGCAGTGCAACTACAGGGAAACTGCAGTTTACGTATCACAGTGTAAAAGTAACCTCATTTACAGTTGCATTGATTCCAACGTGAAACTAAGGACGTATTAAGTTATGCGTTTAATAAAAAAAAGGAATTTAGATTTATTTAATGTGATAATACATTTTTTATATTCAGGATAGTAATACCATTACGTATCATTTGTTATTCTGCACGAGTAACAACCTCAGAATCTCTTATTTATTTAACACTTAGTTTCATTTCTCTTTGTGCACTCGTATCCCTTCTCTCCACTTACAAAAGTTGGCAAGCCTACTTTGTTCTTATCCTGAAGTGTTTCCTCCTATCACGTCTCTGTGTATATATGTAATTAATCAACGGTGTCTGTTAGAACTGTTTCGTTTCTCAGTTACAGAGTGACATATCTGCAAAAATATCAGCACGTTGCTGAAGTGGTACCTGTTGTCATATGATGAAGATCCGATTTATGGTCGTTGCTTTTAAAATGATCTTAAATGTAGTTCATTTGCAGATGTTGACCCTTTCTGTAAACGTTTTAAAAAGGATATTCATAAATTGCCGTTAGAAACTGAGAGGGATGTGTAAATTATCTTGCCGCGGAGGAGCGGCCGAGCGCATTCAGGCGCTATGCTCCGATGCGGGAGGCCGTTCCTCGTCGGGGGTTCGAATCCTCCATCGGCCATGGATGTTTGTGTCCTTTTTAGTATAAGGTAGTTCATAAATAGTTTGTAAGTTTAGGGACTGATGACCCCGCAGTTAAGTCCCTTAAGCTTAACGAACTTTTTTTTTTTTTTTTTTTTTACATTTCATTTCATTCCATGATGGTGGCGGCTGGTGCAGCAACAGTGTTGAATAATTAAATAATTCTCAGTCCCTGTTGCAATTTTTTGTACATTATCATTTGATACGGAACCCATGTCCGGAAATGAAAACCCAGGGACGATATGAGCTATCCTTTATCGTTGACACAGTGAAAACTCTTCAACTGCAGACTCTTTGCATTCGAAATTTTGGGAGAAGATAGTATGGAAGAAAATTACAACACATTAAAAAATCTTGTAGCTGTGGTGAAACACGAGTGTTGGTTGAGGAATCGTGTTTGGTTGTAGCAAGTTTTGCCAGTCTTTCAAGAAAATTGTCACTTTTCATGTGTGATGCGACTTTTACTGATCAACCTTTCCAACAAAATATATGCGAAAGCCCTGTCCATGAAATAAATTTATTAAACTATGAAAAGTAGTATGTTCCTGTTTCTCAAATAAATTAATAACACCTGACATTCAGACATGTATAATTATGAGTGTGTTTGATTGTTTACAAGTAACGGATAACATTCTGAATCCAAACAATGCTGTGTAATGATAAAACTGTATATTATAATCGCAATCTCTTGATTACTAATCTGTATGTTTCATACGTAATGTTAATGTCTGCTAAGGTCACCTGAAAATGTTACTACGTGCTTCATGTAATGCTGACCAGCGTATACGGCAACAGTTCAGTTGCGAGAAGCAAGACAAATTTGATGCTGCGACTTTCGCTTTATCCTACACCGCACAGCTAAGATTAAAGTAAGTGTGAATATACGCTTAAAGAACCTACGCACTGGCCTATGTACGGTTCTGATTTAGACGTTTGCTTTCATGCCACAGCTCTTACATTAGTTGCAGATATTATAAATGTTTGTTAAGCTTATGTGACTTAACTGTGGGGTCATCATTTCCTAAACTTACAAACTCCTTATAAACTAACTTATAGTACAGACAACACAAACATCCATGCACGAGGCAGGATATTCAATCCACCAACGGGGAACGGCCTCGCGCATCGGAGCATAGCGCCTCAATGCGCATAGATATTGTAGTTAAAAGTCACTATGCATAGACTGTATTTTGCCAAACAAATGAGAAATATTACATAAAATAACTGGTTAATTAATCTGAATTAATAATTCACTTTGTTGTTGTTATTGTTGTTGTGTTCTTCAGCCCGGAGTCTGGTTTGATGCAGCTCTCGACCATATCCTGAGCAAGGCTCTTCATCTCCTCAGAAGAACGGCAGTCTACATCCATTTGAATCTGCTTACTGTATTCATATCTTGGTCTTCCTCTGCGATTTTACCCCACACACTTCCCTCCAACGCTAAATTCACAATTCCTTGATGTATAAAAATGTGTCCTACCACTCGATTCCTTTTATTAGTCAAGGTATGCCAGAAGTTCCTTTTCTCCCCGATTCTCCTCATTAGTTACACGATCCACCCACCTAATATTCAGCATTCTTCTGTAACACCATATTTCAAAAGCCTCTATCCTCTTCCTGTCCGCACTGTGTATCGACCATATTCCACTCCTACACAAGGTAACACTCCAACAAATGCCTTTAGAAAGGACTTCCTCATGCGTAAATTAATATTCGATGTTAACAAATTTCTCTTTTTCAATAACGTTCTTCCCATTGCCTTTCTGCATTTCATATCCTCTGTATCTGTACTGCGACTGTCAGAAGTTATTTTACTGCCCAAGTAACAAAACTCATTTACCTCCTTTATTGATTCGTTACTTATTTTAATTCCTTCGGCATCGCCTGATTATCTAAGACTGTATTTCATTACCCTTATTTTGTTCTTGTTAATGTTAATTTACATGCTCGTTTCAACACACAGTCCATTCCGTTCAATTGCTCCTTCAGGTCCTTTGCTGTCTCTGACAGAATTACAATGTCATCAGCAAAATGCAAGGTTTTTATTTCTTCACCTTGTACTTTGATTCATTCTCCAAATTTCTTCTTGCTTTCCTTTATAGCTTGCTCAATGTACAAATTTAATAACATCGGGGAAAGGCTCCAACCTCTGTATCACATTCATGCCCTTCAACTCCAATAACTGCTCTCTGGTTTTTGTACAAGTTCTAAATAACCTTCCGTTCCCTATATTTTACTCCTGCTGATTTCAGAATTTGAAAGAGTGTATTCCAATCGAAATTCTAAGAAGCTTTCTCCCAATCTACTAAAGCTAGAAATTCACGTAGAATACCCAAAATCGGTTAATTATCGGTTTGACTGAACTTGGTAAAGTGCATTGCACAACAATCGCTGAACTAACTAGTTTTATTAACATATTTTATGAAACGGGAAGGGTTTAAAACAAACCAACTGAATGGAGATAAGACAAATGAGTCGTTCTATAATTACTAATCTCACTAATTGACTCGTCAATATAATCTTTGACCTACGCAACAGAACTCTGTACTCATGAACTTTACGTTAACTACCTGTGGCTGACTTTTTGATTCTCATTCGTTATGCTAACTGTTGTAGTCAAAATTACATGTTCATCGCTATTATTTTCATTCTGTAAATAAGTAACCTGCTTTGCCGGACGACATTTACAATAAAACGTAGAATTCTAATTTTCTAAATTTATATTAAAAATAATGAAAGGGGAGGGAAACTAGTAAATTATTTTAATTTGACTTAAAATTTGAAATTATTTAAAAAATTATCTTCATTAATGAGGAAACGTCTAGCTCCTATCACAACAGAGACAGTACTGTAATTTCAAAATAATAAATACACATGGACTTGCCATATTTTTCTTTTCAGTGCTTCTACAGATATTAATAACGATTTCGTGTACCTAAGCGTCATGATGCAATTCTTTCAACTGGAGTCCACTTTAGAGACTTGCGTGTCAATAACCTACCCTAGTTATCCAACCGAGAAAAGGTAACCTACAGTTTAACGAAAAATTCGGAACTCGTGACCTTCCTGATGACTCCATACAAGCGGTGACAGGTGAATGCTGGGTTAAAACATTGACTTAAAAACTCCATGGTCCGACCAGGTTCCGAACTCGCGACCCTTCCATTTCCAATCAAGTGCTTTACCCCGAGACCACCATGCCAGTCGTCTCTAAAGCAAAAACGTAAATGATTTCTCAACAAGACACAATTGCCTTCACCACTGGGCAGGATTTCGTCCATCCAAAAGTAATCACACAGCCACGCAGCGTGCTGTGTGGCTGCCAAACTCTAGCACAGACTTACTGACCGACTGCGGCTGCCGCTTCTCACAGCTTCCACATACAGACCTTTCATACAGACGCCCTGTTCTCTGTTACTAGCAGCACAACACTGATGTCAGAGATAATGCACATTGTATAGCTTATAACATAGTATTTCGCATAACTTAAACATAGATTAGAAAATTGAAGATGGAATATTACATGAGAACCGATAATAAATTACAGGTAAAATTCAAAAGAAATGTACCTAACGCAGAATATATCTATTAAATTCGTACCGAAAGAGGAGCACTTCATCCGTAGAAAGAGACGTATTGACAGTATCGGAGAAGCGCTTATACCTCGTATGGCATTCATTTTAGAGCCCCATGGAATCGGACAATTTGTTATTTTTTGTTCAGTACTACCTTTTTCAATAATGACAAAAGCAACGAGTTTGCAGGAGAAGAGATTTGTTTCACAGAGTCCAAGATGAGCAAATGTTCCTACTGAATGACATTTCCTTTTTTTAGTAACCTTGTCAACATACTACGAATTCACACCGCTCTAAAATTTCCTCGAAATCTATAACGGGAATTTCCTTTATACTCTCTAGACAACATCGGCGTTTTATTCTTCTGTCGTCGAGTTCTTCCTGTGACGAAACTTTATCAAAATGTTTTTTGTTTTTGTGTGATGCAAACAGTTCACCGTACGGCAGTGTTTACCAGAACTGAGGGACGGAGGTCAAAGCTTCATTAGGAAACAACAAAGGCCGTTCTATCTATCCTACGTAAGAGTGCAGATAGCAGTGCAGCCAACCACTGCAGGTCTAAAGCATGTCAGTACGACAGATGCACGAATCGCAACAGTTAACAGTAAACGTTATGCGGTGTGTGTACAGTTTCTTAACCGCCTACCGATTTACAGGAAAATATCAGAGAAACAACGGAGTACTACCATAAAAGAATCAAAAGTGAATAACATGAAGCGAAAATCAATTCTATTATCTGAATTTTAAAAGGCATATACAAGAAAAAACAATGGAGCATTTGATTTCCCAATTAATATTGACCTGTATTATTAGGCATATATTACGGATTTACACCAAACGAATCACGCGCCACTGTTATCAATTGCCTTCCAACTAATATTAAAAGGAATATAGCATTATCGATGAGAGAGAAGTAATAACACTGAAAAAAGAGAAACGGAGAATACAAAAATTGGGGAGGAATGGACTAGTATTATAACATAAGTAATGCCAGCATTATTACGGTATTCTTCATTCAGTTCACGTTTTCTTATGTATCTGGATCCGAGAGCTAGTCGATGGCATACTAGAATATTTGCCGTTTCACCATCTGTATGACTTGCGTATTACTGAAGAACCAATCTGTGTTTCATAAGCATTTTACCCTCGATGCGTATCTCTGTAGTGAGCAATTTCCTATGTATACGGCATCAGGACACATCACATCCGTTTGCGCGAGCACCAGGAAATGTTTTCTTCTTTTTATCTCTTTCCTATTTTTCTGGTTGTAAACGACTGATACAGTTCCATTAAAGAATGGGAGTTTCAGCTGATTAGACATTGCATTATACACAGAATCGCACTGAACCCGCTTTCTCCTATATGCCATCAAACGATTCATAAACCGGGCTTGCTATTAGGAAGGAAGGAATCTTTGGGTTTAACGACGCATCGACAGCGTGGTCATTAGAGACGGAGCTTACGCTCGGATTTTTGGGTAAGGATTGGGAAGGAAATCGGCCGTGCCCTTTGAAAGGAACCATCCCTTGATTGGCCTGGAGTGATTTAGGAAAATCACGGAAAACCTAAACCTGGATGGCCGAAGATGCATTTAAACCACCATCCTTCCGAATACGAGTCAATTGTGTTACTACTGCGCCACCTCGCTCGGTGCCACAAAGACATGGTCACGGTTAGTGACTCTTCACAGAAGCATGACTGTGGTATTACAATGTTTAAGTATGGTTTAAAGTGTTTATACTCTTAAATCATGACCGGTTTAGGATTTCTTTTCATTAATCCATCCTGAGATGTTTTTATTTTTTATGTTTTTGACCTGGGACCTCTTTTTGCATCAGTTATAGTATCGCCGTTCTAGGATAGACAAAAAATATTTCGTTTACTATTTGCTGAAGTTAACTTCAAGATTCTTTACGTTCGTTCAAACGTTTGCAAAGCTTATGAGACTTAACTGCGGGGTCATCAGTCCCTAAAGTTACAAACTACTTATGAACTGAAATCCATGCCCGAGGGAGGATTCGAACCTCCGAAGCGGGAGGCCGCGTTATCGGCAACGTGGCGCTCCAGACCGCTCGAGTACTCCACCGCGGTTGTTAGTTCGTCTTTATCGACGTATTTATAGAAGGCCAGATATTGTCTATGGTCGCTATATTACTTATAACATTTCTTTATTCTGTACAACTAGTTTCAGTGAAGCTATGACGCCATTTTGAAATACTTCTGTATCACCAAAGACTTTCTTATCGCCTACGAAAAAAACCTCTTCACAAAATTAAACTTAAGTACTGACTCTGTACTAATACAACTGATTATAAAAAAATAAAAATAAGAAAAATAAAAAAATCTGTCTAATGGATTCCTACATCCTACAGGAACAAAGCTTATAATAACTCAGCCCAGATCAGTTCTCTTATTACAGGAATTATGTAAACACCTGCTGTAGAATCCATCTATTTTTAACTAAAAAGTCTTCTATAAATACGTTGATAAAGACGAAAACAAAGAAACTTGATGTTAGCTCCAGAAAATACTAAACGGAACATTTTTAGTGTATGCTAAAACCGATACTGTTCCGTACCGGTGCGAGTCGCCACAAGGGCGCAGCAGCGACGGGACGCTGTGGCTGCAGGTAAGGGCGGCCGCTACCTGCTCCTGCCCGGCCCTCGCACAATGAAACGGCCGGCACTGGGCCGGTGGGGGGACTCGGCCGGTGACCGCCAACCTGTTCGGACGCATGTGTTTCTGCCACAGAATGTAGCGCTTCTCACAAATACAGTCCACTTTTACCAGACATGTATTATTTCTAAACGCCTTTCCTTTGCAACGAATGATTGCATTCGTCTGGGCTGTGGAAAGAGCGAGGCAGCGCAGAATGTACGCGCGTTTTGCGGCTGCCCACAGATACAAAACGAAATTCCATCACGAAAGCATGAAAAACCATCTGAAGATGGATTTGTAAAAATAACTCAGAAATGGTTTAAGAAAATAAACATTTTATATCACACTTGTTGCTGGAAGGTGTTTTAATTATAAACATTGTCCTTTTTTCTTTTCTTTCTTTGCACAGTGAACAATACTCGCTTTGCAGCATGATTATGAAGTGTTTGTAAGTCTATCGGACCAAACTGCGTGGCCATCAGTCTGTAGCTTTAAACTTCCTGGCAGATTAAAATTGTGTGCCGGAACCGGGACTCGAACCTGGGAACTTTGCCTTTCGCGGGCAAGCGCTCTACCACTGAGCTACCCCGACACGACTCACGATGCCGCCTCACAACTTTACTTCCGCCAGTACCTCGCCTCCTACTTTCCAAACTTCACAGAAGCTCTCTTGCGAAACTTGCAAGACTAGCACTCCTGGAAGAAAGGATATGGTGGAGACATGGCTTAGCCACAGCCTAAGGGATGTTTCCAGAATGAAACTTTCACTCTGCAGAGTAAAGTTTTGATTCGGCATCGTGAGTCGTGTCGGGATAGCTCAGTCGGTAGAGCGCTTGCCCGCGAAAGGCAAAGGTCCCAGGTACGAGTCCCGGTTCCGGCACGCAATTTTAATCTGCCAGGAAGTTTCATATCAGCGCACACTCCACTGCAGAGTGAAAGTTTCATTCTGGAAACATCCCTTAGGCTGTGGCTAAGCCATGTCTCCACCATATCCTTTCTTCCAGGAGTGCTAGTCTTGCAAGTTTCGCAAGAGAGCTTCTGTGAAGTTTGGAAAGTAGGAGGCGAGGTACTGGCGGAAGTAAAGTTGTGAGGCGGCATCGTGAGTCGTGTCGGGGTAGCTCAATGGTAGAGCACTTGCCCGCGAAAGGCAAAGGTCCCAGGTTCGAGTCCCGGTTCCGGCACACAATTTTAATCTGCCAGGAAGTATCATATCAGCGCACACTCCGCTGCAGAGTGCAAGTTTCATTCTAGTCTGTAGCTTACAAACTACTTAAACTAACCTAAGGACAACACACACACACCCATGCCCCCGTGAGGACTCGAACCTCCGATGGTGCCAACCGCGCGCTCCGCAGCGAAGCAGTTTAGACCGCTCGGCTACTTCATCGCGGCTTGCAGCACGACCGCGCGCCTTATCGGCAGAAGGCGTCGTTACGTGCGCCGGAGCAGCGCAGCGCCTGGCGGCTGGTAGCCTTCGCCTTGGCGGCAGTGACAGTGACAGTGACGGACGCGGGCCGCCTCCTTATCGGCGTCCCATTGTCTGGAGGCTGACAGCTTAATCCGCGAGTCAACAGCAGCAGGTGAGTGGCGGCGCGCGGCAAGGCGTGTGACGTCACGCGGCGGCTAATGAGGCGAGGGCGGCGGCGGCAGTGGCCGACCCGCAGATAAGGGGCCGGCTGCGGTGATGCTGGCAGAGCGCACACACAGCGCCATGGCCCACAGCCGACAGGCGACGCCGCCGCTGCTGCCTCTGCTGATGGCGCTCTGCTTGCTGCCCGCCGGTGAGTACTCCCAGGGGCGTGTAAATTTGACTCGCGCGCTTTGCAACTGTGACGTCACCTGGCAGTAAGCGGCGAGCAGTTACCGCAGTACCTATCTATATCTGTCTACATGGGATACTCTGCAAATCACATTTAAGTGCCTGGCAGAGGGTTCATCGAACCACAATTATAGTATTTATCTCCCATTCCATTCTCGATTAACGCGCGGGAAGAAAGAACACCTGAATCTCTCTGTTCGAGCTCTGATTTCTCTTATTTTATTCTGGTGATCATTTCTACCTATGTAAGTGGGAGTCAACAATATATTTTCGCATTCGGAGAAGAATGTTGGCGATTGGAGATTCGCAAGTAACCCACGCCTCAGCGATAAGCGCCGTTGTTGCAATGATTCCCATCCCAGATCCTGTATCATTTCCGTAACGCTGTCTCCCCTGTATCGTGACAATACGAAACGAGCTGCCCTTATTTGGACTCTTTCGATGTCCTCCGTCAAACCCACCTGATAAGGATCCCACACTGGGCTGCAATACTCCAAAAATGGACGGACAAGCGCAGTGTATGCAGTTTCTTTAGTAGTTCTGTTGCATCTTTTAAGGATTCTGTCAATAAAACGCAGTCTCTGGTTCGCCTTTCTCACGATATTATCTACGTGTTCTTTCCAGTTTAAGTCTGAAGTAACAGTGATTCCTAGGTATTTTGTGGAGTTTACGGCCTTCACATTTGATTGATTTATGTTGTAAACAAAGTTTAACGGATTTCTTTTCGTACTCATGTGGACGACTTCACACTTCTCATTATTTAGAATCAATTGCCAATTTTTACACCATACTGATATCTTATTCAGATCGTTCTGCAGTTGGTTTTGATCTTCAGATGATTTTACTAGACGATAAATGACGGCGTCATCTGCAAACAACCTAAGAGAGTTACTTAGATTTTTCCCTAAATCGTTTATGTAAATAAGGAATAGCAAAGGACCAATAACACAAACCCGGTGGAACGCCCGATATCACCTCTGTTTTCGTCGATGCCTTATCATCGATTACTACGAACTGTGTCCTCTCTGACAAGAAATCCCCTACCCAATTGCAAATTTTGGGGCGATATACCATAACCACGCAATTTGATTAAAAGCCGTTTGTGAGGTACGGTGTCGAAAGCTTTCTGGAAATCAAGAAATACGGAATCGATTTGCGAACCTTTGTCGATAGCACCCATCACTTCGTGTGAATATAGAGCTAGTTGTGTTTCGCATGAACGATATTTTCTAAATCCGTGTTGACCTTGGGTCAATAGATCGTTCTGTTTCTTACGAAACATGCAAGCAGGAAATTGTGTTTTGCGCTCGCTCGTTTCGTGACCTGTTAAGTGTTCGGATAGAAAGTAACTTTCTTGTATTATGGAACAATGTTTCCATATATAGGCTGCTACGTTCGCGTTATAACGAGTTTCCTTTATCTAATATATAAAAATGAAGGCCTCTGTTTGTCCGTATGCTATGTCTGTCAATGTCATTCAGTCGATTGCGATAAAACTTAGTCAATTTATTGCATGAGCTAGCGTCACGGTTATAGGCATAGTAAAATTTCGAAATTCGCACTCTAAGGGAGTCAAAACATATTATATAAAACAGAAGCACATTTTCTTTCTGTCTGTCCCTTTAACCTTCTATAACTCGAGAACTACTGAACGTATCGTAGTGAAGTTTCTTTTGAATTGTAAAAATGTTCAAATGTTTGTTAAGCTTATGGGACTTAACTACGGGGTCATCAGTCCCTAAACTTACAAACTACTTATGAACTACCTTATACTGAAGACGGCACAAATATCCATGCCCGAGGGGGGATTCGAACCCCCGACCGTAGTGGCCGTGCAGACCGTGTCTGAAGCGCCTTAGTCTCCTCGGCCACTTTAACTTGTAGGTCTCATAAAAATCTAAGAAAAAGTCCGGGAGAGCATATGTCTAACTTTTACGAGTGAAGCATATGTACCATTTTTCTCTCCTAAGGTGCTGGCGCCGGATGGCTACATACTACATAAATAGTGATTGTGGGAAAGCTATAAATGTTAGACATGTGCTCTCTGGGACTTTATTTTAGATCTATATGGACTCTACAATTAAAAAAAAAAAAACCTCATCACGATACGTTCAGTGGTTCTCGAGTTAAAAGACGTTTAAACATTACCCGTCCCAACTCGCGGGGCAAGGCGGGTTCGCTAGTTGTTAATAATGTTTGAAGCTTTTGTTTTTAACTCCTTTGCATGTTAGTATACATATATATTAATCACAAGCGTGTTTCACTGTTTGAAATCAGTTCAAAAAATCAAATGTTTGTTAAGCTTATGGGACTTAACTACGGGGTCATCAGTCCCTAAACTTACAAACTACTTATGAACTACTTACGAACTAGGACGGCACAAATATCCATGCCCGAGGGGAGATTCGAACCCCGCGACCTTAGTGGCCGTGCAGACCGTGACTGGAGCGCCTCAGTCGCCTCGGCCACCGCGGCCGGCTTGAAATCAGTGTTTTGTGTCGAATGAGAAAAGAAAAGCCGGAGAAATGTGTTCACGGCGGCCTTACAATACAGCGGCTTGCTGGCGAGTAACGTAATACAGCGCTAACCAATGACAGTGAAGAAGCCCAAACTGGCATACCTTTCTAGTCTACGTATCTTGGAGTGCTCCACCGTCCGCTGGCGTGCGGTGTACTTTGGCATCTCCTCTGTCTTCTATACTGATAGAAACGGAGGTATAGCGATATTACCCTCCTAAGTCAATATTTATGATTTTGTATGCATTTTGGATATCAGTTATATAAAACTTTTTAAAGGAATTCACCGCCATTTGACTGAAATATTGTTTATTTTCACGACCAGGTTTCGGCCTTGAGCTATTAACAAGATCAGTGCATAACATTATTAAAAACATTATTAAAATTATTAAAAGGCACATGTAGGGTACATTACAAGTAGCATGAGTTGGTGGTTACTTACATGAAACTTTTCAGACAAGATTTATCTAAGTCACAGTCATGTGATAAGACCATGTCATTAACATGTGTACCACATTGGTACCCGCATGTTTGTTTAGAATAATTATACAGCTATGTATTCCTTACAGCGTTACAAAAGCAACTAGTTGATTTACAGAGAGGGTATCTTTCTTTCTTTCTCTCTCTTTTTCCGCACATGCGAGGTCGGCTTGGTTATTTGGAATTGGCGTGTCAACATTGACGGGGTGGCCGGATGCCCTTCCTGCCGCCACCACCTGCCCCCCTGGGAGGAAATGTGTACCACAAAAGTCTGCGTGCATTGTTATCTGTGTGAAAGTGTATTGAAATGCTTGCGAATCGTGTAACTGAAGCGGGACTTGGGGTCCAGCCCGGTATTCACCTAGGGGGATGTGGAAAACCGCCTAAATACCACATCCAGGCTGGCCGGCACTCTGATCCCCTTCGTTAATCCGCCGGGCAGATTCGAACCGGGGCCGGTACGCCTCTTCGTCTCGAAAAGCGAGCGGGTCATGAACAGAGAGGGTACAACCAAGATTATTACAAAGATAATTACAAATATATCCCACCATATTCGTGTTTGAAGCTACTTGTCTGACAGCAAAGTGATGGATTCTCTTTGGGGATGGGTACAGTGTTGTTATTTAAGCCGCGGCGGAGCGGCCAAGCGCATTGAGGCGCCGTGCTCCTATGCGAGAGGGCTTTCCCCTTCGAGGGATCGAATCCCCACTCGGGCATGGACGTATGTACTGTCTTTAGTATAAGGTAGTTCGTAAGTAGTTTGTAAGTTTAGGGACTGATGATCCCGCAGTTAAGTCCCATAAGCTTCACAAACATTTGAACATTGATTATTTACAGCGCACAGATTGATTGTTACGTTCAGGTTACATGCGGACTACAAAGTTGTTAAGTCATGTTATCACACTACAATCACACAAATGAGGAATATATATACGTTGTGAGGCATTCATCACGCCAAAAGGTAAAACATTGTCTAGATAATAACCAAATGTCACACTACATCACTACAAATCACGTCAGCACTGCACAAATGTTCCAAATAGGACTCATGGGCAAGAAAACGGGGCGGGGGTTGGGCAACGTCTACGATATATACAAGATTAGAGTGGAAAAGTAACATTAAATAAACAACAAACTCATTTATTTCGGATGTCTATTTGTGTGGAATAACTTACAACAGTGTAGTCCACAGGTAAGCTACACATAACAATCCATCTGTGCATTTTAAATACGACTAATAACACTGTACACATACCCCTACATTATCCGTCTATCCATCACTTTACTGCCAAACATACCACTCCAGCCACGAATATGGTGGGATATCTTTGTAATTATCTTTGTAATAATCTTTGGCATACTCTTTCTATACCTTAACCAGTTGCTTCTGTAATGCTATAACGAACACATATTTGTATAATTATTTTAAACACATTTCTGTCAAATGGCGTTGTATTCGTTAAAAAACTAAGTGGATATACCTAGCATTATTTCCCAGCGTTGTCCTGGAGTGTGTTCACTCCTTTATTATTTTAGCCCCTCTCGTTCCTCCCTCGTTCTCCAATGCCTTCTGCCTTAATCTCTATCCTCTTCACTTTTGTTATCATGCAGCTCAGTACTGATGACGTTCCCTACAACAATATAATGTCAGGTTCGTAGAGTGGAATATTAGAAAGAAGTTTGCGATACACGTTGCGAATGTAGTAAAGGCGCACTAGTGATGGGGCAGCTTTTCATCCGTTTCATTGTTTTTGACGCCATATATCTCCGAGGGATATTCAAATGAAACGGCACTGTAGGTATAATCAAATTCTTCTTTCAAAAGTAATCACCAGAGGCTAGAGCACAGATTGTGTTGCTTCCTCATTCTAAGAATACATGTTGTTGTGTTCTTGGACCATGTTCGAGGTGATTAGGATGGTAGGTCCGAGTGCAGACAGAAGTTGGTTTTTACAATAAAGAAACAGCAAAACTGAAGTTTAAAATGTTCTAGAAATATTTTCAAATCCTCATACACTAAATATCAGTTCGGAGGACATTCCTTTTCTCATCCATTAATCATCCATCTGCTGTTATTGCAAGGCAAAAAGTATGACATGTGGGTTACCTGAACATTTGAGAATAAAACTAAAATAAATTTAGAACACTGTCAGGAGAGAAATTAAATGAAAACTATCATCGTTCAACATTATTCTACTTTCAAACTTTTTTATGACCTATTAAACATTTGCTTGGACGGTTATTATTTGTATCTATAACTTCTCTCAGCTCTTAATAATTAAAGACATTTATGGGATGTTAGATCATGCCAAAAGATTAAACTAAATTTAGTGAGGAAATTCTGAAATATTCATTTTCCTCTTGTATAGGCTGTCTACAAATTTCCTTACACTTCCATGCTGTTCGAATCTGTTAAAACAAGAGCAGATTATAAATTGCCATTCCCAGAACGACTTCAGAAGTGTTTTGTTCTCGTAGGAAATTTTCCGATAAAACCGTAAAATGTCTTTTGAAAGACGGAAAATTTAATTTGCATTCCATGAATTTTAATGTATCACAGAGAAGCAGCTGTCAGCTGGTCGTGTTCTGTGGAGACACTCTTTTGTGTATTGACGTTCTCAATTTAATCTGTATCAAAAGCCTTTGCATACAAAATTTAACTGAAAAATGGTAGCAGTAAAAAATGGGCTTACAAATGAACAAAAGAATAACATTTCTTATTGCACAGGTCTGCAGTAAATTGATAAATTTAACGGTTCCATAAAACAGCAGTATCAAGCTGTACATTTCTCTGTTAACGAATGGTCATGCGAACAGATGACACTGCTCACTTTTTCATTGCCTTCTTCTCTTTACACTATTTTATGTTATCTCAGTACTTAAATAGTCGTATTCATCGATAAGCCTTTTAATTATTTACATTGTCAATTCCAATATTGGCACACACTAAGTCATGATCAAAATGAAATTACTGAATTTGTCCTGTTTTCGACATGGTATTATATTTATGAGATTTCAGAGCCAATTGTTCCTGGTTTTCAGATATTACCGTGTAAAAAGCAGTTTTATAAGTTCCAGACAGGTCAGGTGACGTTCGTGCTGATACGGTACGTGCTCCATTCACAGTCACCGCCTGCCATCATGGTGCTGTCTTAAGATGGTCTACATTTTACAGAAAACGGTTATTTACAGAAATAATGTGATATATTGCGATAGTTGGTGATGTGCCATGATATCTAAATTGCCATGAAACCGCGAGCCGATATGATTCGATATATTCTCGGATATTTAGCCTAATGACGTGGTCAATATATGCTGACACTATTGTGACGCAGCCTTCTGCGTGTTCAAAGAACGCCAACTGCGGAAAGATCCACTTACACCACGCTAACCGAATTGCTGAGACCACAGCAGTATCACTCACGACTTCTTCGGCGTGCACAGGTACTGGGATCACTGTATTAGATGAGCGCTCGTGCAAACCACACCACGTCAGACGAGCTGCAGTCGTCTACCGTGTGTCGGACACCAGAAGGAAGCCGTGTGACAGAAGTAACGGGCTACGTTCTGATATTCTGGCAGACGTGCTTTTTCCGTGAAATGTAGGGAAACTGTCATGGCATCAAATCGTCGGAGCTCATGTACAGTAATATTGAACCACACTGCCTCTATAGCTGTCCGTAAACGTGGAATTGCTGCCAAAGTAGGATTTTCTTCACGAACCGACCTCTCGAATTATGTCCCAGAAATGCTCAATGGGATTCATCGCGGGAGTTGTGGGTAACAGAATCTGCATATTCTGAGACTGCTCAGAATGTTCTTTATTAAAACGCTAACAATTGAGGCCAGGTGGAAAGGAGAATCTAGTCTCTTTTTATCGAAAGGTGGTGAAAAAAGGCTTATCGCAATCGCAGTATATAACTAAATTTTTATGGCTAACCCTTTTGTGTAAAAAGTGGACAATTTTCGCAGGCTGCAGAATGCCTATTCTTATGATGGGTACACAAATGATCACAAGGCCAAATATGTCCAATGAATTTATTATCCATGCGATCACTAGAATGCGAGATTTGGACCACATAAATGTCGAACGTGTACAAAAAAAAAAAAAAAAAAAAAAAAAAAGACCACCGTAAAACGTTAAACACCGGGCGTGTAAAACAGTATTCTGCAGAAATGAGTAGCAGCCGTTCTACAGTAGGGTAAAAATGTGTCCTTTACACAGTTCCTGCAAACCAGCCAATTTTTGTTTCATTGTTGAACAGTATGTTTGGTTTTTGTTCATAGTTGGTTGCAACGAAAACCATAAAACCGTGATTTTTGGATACCAAAACTACAAATTGCGAGGTTGCTTACTTTTTTGCCTTTTATCAACAGAATATCTGGTAAATTTTCATCTCATTCTTTCACTTGATAGTGTCAAACTACTTTGTAATTATAAGTGATGGTATTATCGTTACCGAAACCCAAAATTCCCAATTTACTGTATTTACCCATTAAATTTAAAAAAAAAAGTTTTCCGATATTTTCGGCCGACAATATCTAAGGAACTTACCACAGAAAATAGCTCAAATTTTATCGCTTCATTCTCGATAATTCTACCTGGCAATGTCATTTTTCCGTTTTTGGAGGTCTTTTTCCTTATCAAGATACAGTTGAGCTGAGGTGGAGTGACACAGTGGTCTAAGGCGCCTTGCTGAGGAACGCGCGGTTGCTCCCTGCCGGAGGTTCGAATTCTCCCTCGAGAAAGGTGTGTCTCTGTTGGCCTTGGGTTAGTTTCAGTTATTCTACGTAGTTTCTAAGCCGAGGGACTGATAACCACAGTAGTTAAGTCTTACAGGTTTACAAACATTTGAACAATCAATGATCAATGAGACTGTGGCTCTCAGTAGTGCCACTTGTCATAACAAACTTCTTTACGTTTCCACTTTGAAATTTACTATCTGCATTCAAGCCACCTAATCAGAGGAAGAATTTTGTTTATTGCGCATCTCACAGTTTGATATCCTTGCTCGAGTCACAGTTACTATTCAATTTTAAATTATATTAATTATTGCTATATGCATTAGAAAGGTTGCAAAGGTGAAAAAAATAGTTCGTAGAATAAGCGTTTGGTTGATTGTAGTTCATACATTACAGCGCATGAATTTTAGATTGGATGTGGAAATTGAGTTTACAATTAAGAGCACAACAATATCTTTGTGTTCTCGAGATATGGTTCAATTTCCTGTAGGAGAAACATGTGCCAAGTTGCCACTTGTGAAGAAACGGATATGACGGCTGTTACAAAATACTTATCAACCCTTTTTAAGAAAACTGCTGTGTTCTCAACAAATGAATATCTTTTCTTTTTTACTTCATGCTCTGCATATAAACGTGCCGAAGCATATACAGAAATTTTGAAACCTTAACTGTTCATAGAATTTGTTTTACATAAGCAGCACATTGAAGTCGTCATTTCGCTTTCCACGCCACAAATTTTGGCATGAATAAGTGCTAGTGGAAAAGAGAGGCAACAATGCCAGTAGAATAGGGGGGGAGGGGAGAATGGGGTCACTGGAAATGAAAAAGGGAGATGAGTGGAGATCTCACAATGGCATAGAGTACTGATCCCCTAGGTCTGGTAACTTTAACAAGAACAAAATAGTCTATTTACACCTTTTGTCGGTGCATTTGCCGGAAAAAAAATCTGGATATGAGACCGCATCGTTAATCTTAAGGAAACGGACCGATGCATCAGATATGCATAAGGATACAGCATTACAAAAGCTTTGCATCACCTCTCTGTATTATTATTTGTTTTTTCATTTAACATTATGTAGAAATTAGAACTGGGATATAAGCAAGCGAACTAAGACCTATTATTTTTATTAATAATATTTGATTGTGAATGGTGACTAATAAGTAAGTGAATTTGATATTTCAGTTGCTTTATAGAAAAGGTGAGGGAAAATTCGAACCCTTCAAATGATTTTGATAATTACGTATGATATGACGGTAGGTAATACGTTGAAGTTCATTTAGAAAAAACGAAGTATACTGACAAGAGACACTTCAATCTTAAATACTCGGAAAGGTACGGAACCTTCATTAGAAAAGTAATGGTCATCAAAAGCACAGTGGTCACTGCTATAGTTATAAGGCTGTGATTGCGGTTGCTCCGCGGCGGGGGAATCGCGACGGTTTGGCAGTGTGCTGTCTCTGGTAAGGCAGCATGGGAGCTGTTTATAGGTGCGGCTGCGGTAGCGGCCCCTCCGCTCTTCCGCTGCGGCGTCAAAATACCAGCGGCAGCACTTCCAAACCGCTTACACAGCGGCTAATGGGGCTGTTCGGTGCGCCATATATCTGGCCGCCAGGTGGAACAGGGTGCTCAAGGTCACTGCCGCTGAAACACCTGCTGTGTGAGTGACGAGCGGAGCCTCTGCGAAATCAGAGCCATTACTCTGCCGCGGATGTCTATAATCGTAGCCTAAGACGGCGGCGTGTTGAAAAGTGGTCGTATTGAATAGTCTGTGTAGCTGCGTTAAGAATGTGTGCCTTGGTGTACTGTCCAAACCGTGTACAGTGATATGAAGAGAATTAATCATATTCACTATTGGCCATTAAAATTGCTGCACCAAGAAGAGAATCAGATGAAAAACCGGTATTCATTGGACAAATATATTATACTAGAACTGACAGGTGATTACTTTTTCATGCAATTTGGGTGCATAGATCCTGAGAAATCAGTACCCAGAACAACCACCTCTGGCCGTAATAACATCTTGATTCGCCTAGGCATTGAGTCAAACTGAGCTTGGATGGCGTGTACAGGTACAGATCCCCATGCATCTTCAACACGATACCACAGTTCATCAAGAGTAGTGACTGGAGTATTGTGACGAGCCAGTTGCTCGGCCACCATTGACCAGACGTTTTCATTTAGTGAGAGATCTGAGATATTTGCATGGAAATAAGAAGGATCATTGTTTTTAAATAACTGGACCACCCTTGTTACCTTATTTCACGAAACCATTTATTTTGTACGACCTATGTTTCGGATATGAAGCTCTTTTCCAGTACACAACTGGAGGCAAATTATTACATTACTACAGTGCTCTGATCAACGACCTCACCAGTCGAAGGTTTTATAATTAATTTCTTCTTCTTCTTCTTCTTCTTCTTCATCTTTCTAGGTTCTATAGCTCGAGCCTTGGCCTCTTTTACCATTTCCTTCCATTTCTCTCGGTCCTTTGCCAATACTCTCCAATTTCTGTAGCTCAACTTCCTAAGATCTTCGATTATCCAAGGAACAAGTTCTCTCTGCCCTCCTGGCTTTCCTTGTAATACTTTAATTGGTATTTCTGTATCATTCATGCGAGCAACATGTCCCGCCAACCTCTATCTGAATGAATTCACTATCCTTCTAATGGGTTGGTCTTTTATATACGCTATACAACTCATGGCTGTATCTCCTCCTCCATCTTCCTTTTTCACAGATTGGGCCGATAAATTGTCTAAGTACCTTTCTTTCAAATGCATCCAGTATTTCAGTATCTTCAGTTGTTAATGTCCACGTTTCAGAGGCATATGTAAGTATTTAGTGGTACGAGTCAGGAGGCTTGAGGATAGAAGTCTTGTTACGGCAAAATAGGCTCTAATGGATAGTAGTAATCTCTGCTTAATTTCGTAGATGGGTAACTGTCGAACCCAGGTACTTGAAATGTTCAACTCTCTCAAATTTATGATTCTCCATTGTTATTGAATTTGGCATATTTTCTGTATGTGGCTTTCCAGCTGCCATAAATTTTGTTTTTTGCTCATTAATAATTAACCCCATATTCCTACTAGCCTGTTTTAGAGCCGCAAATGAATCTTCCATTGCCATTGGATTATTGCTACTATATCTATGTCATCCGCGTAGGCCAGTATCTGCACTGATTTATAGAAAATTTTAGCTCTGTTCAGTAGTATTGCGTTTCTCATCACTCTCTCCAAGGTGGCATGAAAGAGAAGATGAGAAGATATGCCAATGTATCCCCTTGTCGCACTTCGTCTTTGATAGTCAATGTATTGGACATCATTCCTCTTATTCTTATACTTGTGTTTCGCTCATTGTCATTCTCATCAGCCTTACGAACTTTCTTGGGATTCCCAGTACGCCTATAACTGCTTTCTATTTATGCTATCATAAGCAGCTTTGAAATCTACAAAGAGGTGAGGCGTGCCAATCCCATATTCGTTTGCTTCTTCCAGGATTTAAGGTGAATATTTGATCTATGCATAATTAATTTAGAAACAATTATATCATTTAATTGAACATGTTTGTAACTATTGATGTTAGTAAGTAACTTATTGTAATCGCCATATTATATTTTTTAGTGCTGATGACTTGCTACAAATGTTAAAGGGCCGCTAATTAATTATTGTACCATTTCTACCGATAATAGGCCATTTTCCAATACTATTTCCATCTTTAATGTAGAAAGGCATTCCAATTAATGTAAAAGAATATAGAATTGTTTCCAAATTAATCATCAAACAGTAATACCGAACACTTTTGAAATCGAAAGACAAAGAACTGTAATAAGGTGAGGGTTTTTCCTTACCAGTGTACTTTGGAATTATTAAAGTACTGGAAAGTGGGCTCATAACTGGAAACCTAGAGCGTACAAAATAAATTAGGTTTTGTGAAACAAGGCAACAAGTGTAGTTCAGCTATTTAATTTAAAATGTATCACCAAGAACCAACAGTGGAATCAATCAATATTGTCAATGTTTTTGCTGAATGATCTTTGTTAGTTTAATATTAGTTTCGTATGGTCCTGATCGTTCGATGTCAAAGGATTACCGTGTGAGCTGCCTTCTAGACTACAGTAGAACGACTGAACTCATTTTATTATACGTTGTCTGTTATCAGTCACTTGTTGTTAGTTTAATTTTTGTAGACACTACAGATATAACTAATCACTGCTAGTGTAAAGCCGTGTGCTCTCTTATGTACCTATAGTGGTGCACCTTATATAGTACATCTATGTTTCAGTTTTTTTGAAATATTTGAAGTAGCTTCTACAGCCTTCGATCTTCCTCTTCGTCTTCCACAGCGATCTTATTTTCGAACCATTAATGCGAAAAACCAAGGACCTCTTGGGTAAAGTGTAGGAGTGAGGTATTTAAGTTTATACCTGATCGCTGCTTATTGCTTCTTAGATACCGACTGCAAACGCGTCACTGGACGGTGATGTATTGTGATTTATACGGTCCAGATACATATGCAAACGCTGGTAACCACTCATTCGCAGACAGCTGTATAATCAGCGAGCGCATCCAAGTGTAAATAGGTCAAACTCTCTGACCTACTAATTGTAAAACAGCCTGCCCTCCCTCCCGCCCCCTCTTTCACTCTCGCCATTTCTCTCTCTCTCTCTCTCTCTCTCTCTCTCTCTCTCTCATCCACTCTCTCACTCTACTGCAATCTTACTTAAAAGGGTAAATGGGTCCTCTGTGAATGATGAAAGAACCTCGGAGCCGGTAGGTGCTTCACGCTTTGTACTTTTGTTATAGCAAGCTAACGTTTATTTCTGGAGAGTTTACGGCATCTCATGAATACACTGAAGATTCCGTGTCCACGGCTCCCTCTCATACATGTTGTTTACGATGACAGATGTCGTCGTTCGCACCTACCATCTTCTTTAAACGTCTGAGGTTCTTTTACTGTTGCATTAGCGATTATATATCATATAATGATCTTTTGTTGCGTGTGCCTCTTAACGTTTCGGTCAAACTTTCGTGTGTGTAAGAATAGCGACAAATTTTAATCGTTAATTATCACGAGCCAACTGAAGAGTACAAAATGGTAAAGTCTAAGATACATAGGCTATGGCTATAGGTGTTTCACAGTATTCGATTTGTAAAATCCCCGATATATAATAAATAGACGTCTTTTGAGCCGCGGTGGAGTAGCCATGCGGTCTAAAGCGCCTCGCTGCGGAGCGCGCGGTTGCTCGCCGTGGAGGTTCGAGTAAAAAAAAATGTTCAAATGTTTGTTAAGCTTATGGGACTTAACTACGGGGTCATCAGTCCCTAAACTTACAAACTACTTACGAACTACCTTATACTAAGGCCGGCACAAATATCCATGCCCGAGGGGGGATTCGAATCCCCGACCGCAGTGGCCGTGCAGACCGTGACTGGAGCGCCTCAGTCCCCGCGGCCACCAATCTTGCAGTAACAGTGTAAAGAAGTGAACGAACTGAAAATGCAGTTACCTCAATTCCTCACTCATCCTTGCTCACCAAAACGTCTGGTATGCAATCATGTTCGTGCGTTTTTTTGCTGGAAAACAATAGGAGAAAGCGATTGTGGCGGAGAGTGGTAGGAGCGTCAGTAAGAGAGGAATAAGAGTGGTGACAGTCATGATGTCAGAAAGTAAAAACTGCCAGAAAAAAAAAAAAAAAAAAAAAAAAAAAAACCTTGCGCCATTCGAAACCTGTTCTTCATCTATTTTGTAACCATGTCACAATTCCGCAAACATGTTTGCAGTGTCGTAAGCATGCTTTGTTTGTTGGAAGCAATTGTAAACGTAATACATCGGACCATACCACGTACATCCAGTCATCAAGTGTCTAGGGTTTATGATGGTGGCACCACTTCCATCACAGATTAGTGCAGGCTCCCATTATTATGGGTTTAGCATCTGCAGCCCTTTTCAGATTATTAGTCTTCGACTGCACTCTTTTTATCTGAAAGGTATTACACTAATTAGTGTAGAGTTTTGCATTTGCTGTTGCCCTGCTAATTGATTTTTTTTCTTTTTTGGTCACAATTGTTCTAATTGCTCATCGATCGTTCTTAACTTTGGTAATTGCGCAGTAATCCTCTTCGCCAATGATATTTTACCTTGTTTCGTATACGCTGTCGTTACCGAGTATACCGTCACTAGTGATACGTAAGACAGGACTGATATTTTCATTACAGATGATACTATTAATTGCGCACCACTGAGCTGTACTCTTCAAATATCCGATAGATCACGCGTTTTATGGACCTTTGGTGTTGACCGTTGTAGCGGTAAACGTATAGTATATTGCAAGGGAGCGTCCAAGATTTCGTATGACAATTGTGGAGTGCGGTTGCGTGCCAGTGTTAACAGACACGCAGTGATGTCAATGTTCAAACCAGATGTATAACACGATACTCTTTTGTAGTTAAGCAGAGTTCTTTTTAACAATATATTCCATGATAATTACTAATGCATAAGAGTATATACATATTTAAATGTGGATACTTTTATCTATGACAGATTCATAGTTGTATATAAATTTTCGTGTTTCATTAATTTTTTTTTTTATTTTTCTGCCACCCTAGGGGACGTCACATGATGACAAATTTTCAAGCACTTGTCATATTCTCCTACTTTTTCATTTTTGATTATTCTTGTTTTGTTTTTTGATGTAGCAGAGAGGTGCAGGTGACTGTTAAGCGACTGGTTTATCTGTCACCTGCTCCTCTCTATATGTTTTTCATTTCAACTACATCGAGTATTACTGTTTTTTCAAATGTTCAAATGTTTGTATAGCTTATGGGTCTTAACTACGGGGTCATCAGTCCCTAAACTTACAAACTACTTATGAACTAGCTAATTATAAGGACGACACAGATATCCATGCCCGAGGGGGGATTCGAATCCCCGACCGCAGTGGCCGTGCAGACCATGACGGGAGCGCCTCAGTCCCCTCGGCCACCGCGGCCGGCTACTGTTTTTTCCCATAGCTTTTTTTCTTTATTTATTTTTACTCTTTCACTATGAGGTTCATCCATAGATACTTTGATAGCAGCTGATTGTTATTGATTGCATAATGTCTGCACTTAGCGTTCATTCTCCTGCTAGCATGTGTATTTATTAAGCAACAATACTAAAATGTGTTAATTTTATCCCATTATATGAACATATATTTCATTACAATCTATTTGGTTCGAAACTGCTTCAAATTTCAGTAACCGACTTTTGTAAGTTTTATAGCCTTTACTGTATACCAATGCACTTGTTTACCTGTGTAGAGACCAGAAGAAGGGCACTTAAGCGCCCGGTCGTCAAAATAAATAATCACATGCAACTGGTTGCTGCAATTTAGTAATTTACTTACAAACTTCTTAAACCAACAAATCTAAGGACAACACACACACACCCGTGCCGAGGGAGAACTCGAAACTCCCACAGTGAGCAACCGCTCGCTCCGCAGCAAGGCGCTTTACAACGCTCGGCCACTCCACGGTGGCATTGTAACGTTCAATAACGGCATGTAATATTAAGTGTAAAATTTTAAATTTTCAGTTAAAAGCAAACAAATTGAATTATCCAGAATGAAACTTTCACTCCGCAGCGGAGTGTGCGCTGATATGATAGTTCCTGGCAGATTAAAATTGTCTGCCGGAACCGGGACTCGAACCTGGGAGCTTTGCCTTTCGCGGGCAAGCGCACTACCGACTGTGCTATCCCGACACGACTCACGATGCCGCCTCACAACTTTACTTCCGCCAGTACCTCGCCTCCTACTTTCCAAACTTCACAGAAGCTCTCCTGCGAACCATGCAAGACTAGCACTCCTGGAAGAAAGGATATGGTGGAGACATGGCTTAGCCACAGCCTAAAGGATGTTTCCAGAATGAAACTTTCACTCTGCAGCGGAGTGTGCGTTGATATGAAACTTCCTGGCAGTTAAAATTGCGTGCCCGAACCGGAACTCGAACCTGGGATCTTTGCCTTTCGCGGGCAAGAGCACTACCGTCTGTGCTATCCCGACGAAAGGCAAAGGCAAAGGCAAAGATCCTAGGTTCGAGTCCCGGTTCCAGCACACAATTTTAATCTGCCAGGAAGTAGCAAATTGAATTATACTTGACAACTGGGATACTAAATGGAAGTAAAGGATTTATATAAAAGTTAGGATTAGATGTCTGAAGAGCGGTTAACTGAAGAGAACTGTGTCGCGACGTACAGTGCTCTTGCAGTGTCAGGTTAAACGAGAGTTCTCTACACAAACAAGAATAGCTCGACACGCCGGTGGGAGCTGTCTGCGGCGTGTTGTTTTCCGTACCAGCCTGTGCCACCTCGGGCTGTTTATGTGTCTGGCACATCCTTTGTGAAGCTGCAGTTACAAACTTTCTGCGGCGACTCGGCGTCTTTGTGGTCTAGGGCTGTGGCAGTAATATGCGGTCGAGACTGCCAACACAGCCACGTGTTCAAAGCACCGGCCATTCAGCGCCGTGGAAATTCTCAAAGCCAGTTCGGTTACTTAACTACCGTGAGCGGAAAGTGCATGCATCTTACATCACGGCTTATGACGTCTCTCGGGGGTACCATACATTTCAGAACTTTGCTACTTGTTGACTATCATGGAGCGTTGTAGATAAAAAAGGAAATATTAGAAAGACTCCAGCTAAATAAAGACGTCAATGAGCGTTCAAAATTCTTCCTTTTGAGGTTTTTGGTGCAGCGTGTATGTCAAGCAGGGCCAACTGCTACAGCGACTGCCTCGGCCTTGATCGGCACTCCTTCGAAAACCTCACTTCAGCTCGAAATTTCATGTTGCAGTGCAATGCGGGTCTGTTTCTTGCGTCTTACGATACATACTTTTTCCAACTGCTGGCGACTACTTCAAAAAACAAAAAACAAAAAAACAAAAAATGTTGAAATGTTTGTAAATCTATCGGACAAAACTGTGTGGTCATCAGTCCGTAGCTTACAAACTACTTAAACCTAGGTAAACTAACCTAAGGACAAACACACACACCCATGCCCCAGGGAGGACTCGAACCTCCACGGCGAGCAACCGCGCGCTCCGCAGCGAAACGCTTTAGACCGCTCGGCCACTCCACCGCGGCTATTTCCCTAAGCCTTGTGGTATTAAAAAAAACGAAAATTTTCTAAAAATCATTTCAGCTTTGGAATAAATACAGTAATTCTATGCAAATCTTTTCCAGTTTAAGAACAAATACAAGAATCATTTTCAAATCTTTTCAAGACACTGCCAACGGGTCATCTCCTTTTGAGATGGTTTCAAGAGCATCTTCTGTTTCAATTGAAAGCATCTCTGTGTTATTGCAGATTAACTTACAGATTTGCAGTGTGATTCCCGACTGAAACGGAAATTATTTTATGTTAAAACGAGCCCTACAAAGGATTTCCTGGAGAAGAGTTATATCCACGTGTGGCTCAATTTATGTGTGTGGTATACTTTTTTAATAATGAATGTAAATAAGTCACTATTAGGAGGCAGGCAGAAGCATGTCAATCTGAAAAACTGCCTCTCCCTCTCATTGTGCCGAACGTTTGTTGCAGATACAGGGTGTCCAGAAAAGGGTTCCCTGATTTCAAAATTAAATATCTCGAAAACAAAGATCGATAGAGGAATGCAGTAAACGGTATGTTTATTGTGAAATTTGTAAGACGTTTATACAGCAGTTTGAAATAATAGTTACAAAAACTGCTAACAGATGGCGCGGTAAGCTGTACAGCTCATATCAGCATACATAAGTGAAATAATCGTATGAAAACACTCTTTTGTAAACAATCACATCACAATGTTTTCAAAATGTTCACTATTGGCACTACAGAGGTGGCGCAAACGAAGAATGAAATTCGCTATCATTCCGTAGTGTCCCAAGCCAAATGGATTCACATGCCACAGAGATCGCCGATTCAAGCTCGTCCAGCGTGGCGGGATGCTTCGGGAACGATGTCTTTCACTGTGCCCCACAAAAAAAAGTCACAGGGAGTCAAATCCGGCGAATATGGAGGCTAATCCATGCCTGCACCAGTAACTTTGGGATATTCCAAAGCAATGACTCGATTCCCGAAGTCGGGCTCCATCTTGCATAAACCATTCAGTACGTGGTCGATCCTCTAACGCTTGCTGTGTGGCGAGAAATTGTTCCAAAATTGCAACGTAACGTGCACCAGTGACCGTTTCTCGAATGAAAAAAGGGGCAATAATGGCTCTGCTGGATACTGCATCCCACACAGTAACTTTAGGAGAATACGGGGGTTTCGCTTCACACCACATGGCTTTTCGGAACCCCAAAATCGCCAGTTCTGCTTATTCACGTATCCATTCAGGTGGAAGTGAGCTTCATCTGTAAACCAGATGCAGCCAACATCAAACCCTTCACTATCAATCATTGTGAGCATCTGATTAACAAAGGCAACCCTTTCTTGCACAGCTCATACGGGTGTGGCCTGGTGCGTAAGAATTTTGAATGGAAACATGTGTAGGCTCTTTCTGAGTATTTTCTGCGTGCTGGAACGCTTCAAACCAGTCTCAGATGCAATTCTACGGACGGATGACATTGGATTTCGCTGAATAATTCCAGAAACTGTGGCGATATTTTCAGGCGTAAATGCGGTTTGCTTGCGGTCAACATGCCCCACTAGATCATGAGTTACGCTGCCTGTTCTTTGAAATTTTGCGAAGAGCGTACGAATGCCGGCCGCGGTGGCGGAGGGGACTGAGGCGCTCCAGTAACGGTCTGCACGGCCACAACGGTCGGGGGTTCGAGTCCCCCCTCGGGCTTGGATATTTGTGCCGTCCTTAGTCTTAGTTAGTTCGTAAGCAGTTCGTAAGTTTAGGGACTTAGGAGTAGGTGACTGATAAACCAGTCGCTTAACAGTCACCTGCTTCTCTCTGCTACATCAAAAAACAAAACAAGAATAATCAAAAATGAAAAAGTAGGAGAATAAAGTGCTTGAAAATTTGTCATCATGTGACGTCCCCTAGTGTGGCAGAAAAATAAAAAAGATTAATGAATCACGAAAATTTATATGTAACTATGAATCTGTCATAGATAAAAGTATGCACATTTAAATATGCATATACTCTTATGCATTAGTAATTATCATGGTAGTTAAGTCCCATAAGCTATACAAACATTTGAACATTTGAAGCGTACGAATGGTTTTCACATCGGGTCCTTTTGGAACATTAAATCGTGCTTGAAAACTTCGCCTTGTTGCCGTAGGACTCTCTTCTAACCTGTGATACTCTAGCACCAGAAAAACGCGTTGTTCAATGGAGTACATGGTTTTAATCTCTTCCTTCGGTACGCTAACCTCCTTTCACGTTTCAATAGTGGAACTGATCGCTCTGGGCTTCGGATCACTATTTATACTAGGTATTACGATTACAGCGCCATCTGTTAGCAGCTTTCGTAACTATTGTTTCAAACTGCTGCATAAACTTCTTACAGCTTCCACAATAAACATACCGTTTACTGCATTCCTCTATCGATCTTTGTTTTCGAGATATTTGATTTTGAAATCAGGGAATCCTTTTCTGGGAACACTGTACAACAAGTTTTATAACGTCTTCACTGAACCAAACATAATTAAATTTTCACATTCACGGAATGTATGACATAAATCGGTAAAGTTGAAAATGTGTACCCAGCCGGGTTCCAACCCGGGTCTCCTGCTTTCTAGTCAGTTGCGCTGAATCCTGCGCCATTGGAGACACAGCGAACACCACACTTCCACAGAATTACTCAAGGACGCCTCCCGTTAGACACAGATTCTCAACTTTACCCTGCCCACTAGAACTTTGTAAACTACCGTAACATTAAGGGCCTAGGAGTGCCTCCCCGCTGAAGAAAGCACCATTGCCTGTCATCCGCAAACTGTATAATATATATATATATATATATATATATATATATATATGTGTGTGTGTGTGTGTGTGTGTGTGGCGTCTGTTGTTTCTGACATGTCCAACAGAACATTCTCCACGTATGAATAACTTGCAATTAAATTTCTTTCTAATACACTTCCTTTTGAACTATTATCGTGTTAATATCGGTAGAGAAAAGCTAGACACTAATTTTTTTCTTTCTTTTTTCGCTTTAATATGTAGGTGAAATTGTAGTGTAGGTGCAGCAGGAGTGATCCGCAAAATTACTGGCCTATTATATAACTGGCGTCGGTTTGCAGCAGGATTTTAGAACATATGCTATCTTCAAAGATTATCAACAACCTCCAAGACCCATAGTTAACACGGATTCAGAAATGTATCGTTCTTGCAAAATGAAGCAATTTTTTTACTCGCATGAAATGATTAGTGCTATTGACAAGGGATTAGATTCCATATTTCTTTAATTCCGCTAGGCTTCTGCCACTGTACCTCACAAGCGTCTTCGAATCAAATTGCGTGCTTATGGAATATCGCTGCAGTCGTGAGTCTCGTTCGAGATCCCTGTTTTTTTTTTTTTTTTTTTTTTTTTTTTTTTTTTTTTTTTTAAGCAGTGGTACGTTTCAATGTGAAAGACAACACAATCCTCGAGCGCATTGGTGCATGAAAGGAAAGCTGGTGCCACCACTGGCAATCGGTAGCTACGATGCAGTGGTGTAGTCCATCGGAAGACGTTCAAGAGCCAGCCATTTGCTGGAAACGTAGTGGACACATTGTTTTTTGTTTACTGATGGAATTTGTTTATTGATTTCAAGGAACTTTATGATTCCATCACTCGTAAAATAAACAGTGGAATGTTTGTGATATTGCTGCGTGTAATTGAGGCGAAACGCCCGGGAAAAGTGCGACAAACTACTTCGTGATACCGCACGTGCCCATAATGCAAAGACTGTACCGTAGACGTTACACCAACTAAAAGCCAACGGGTCCTGTCTGACAAGGATGTTCAACAGGCAGTGTTGAACTTGAGCTCACTTTGCCAAATGGATATCTTCAGTACGGTGCGTCGTTGTGATAACTGCCTCAATATTATTTTTCCTGATTTCCTGTTCTGGACTCTATATCCTTCAAACGGATACTTCTTGATCGCTTCTTATATCAGCCATATCAATGACAGACAAACCAGACAGTTTAAAAATATTTCAGACTCTCAAAGTGATGAACGACGTAAAGAGTTCGTGTATTCAGGTATTATTGAAATAACTATTGGCTATTTTTAAACGATGCGATAAATTTCTACAAATCGGTTTTCTTTGGGATCTGAAAAAGATGAAAACATCGTGATGTCGCAACTCTAATATAATTTGTGGAGGTAACTCCCTACTTCGGAGACAGACAATGCTTATGAAACAATTTCATTTTAACTTACAAAGAGTATCAGAGAACTCGGATAAAATAACAGCCATCAATAACCGAATGTACTGATTTCTGAGCCACAATGCCAGCAAAATGGGACTTTTGATAATGTTGTTGTTGTGGTCTTCAGTCCGGAGACCGGTTTGATACAGTTCCCCACCCTACACTATCATGAACGTGCCTCTTCATCTCATAAGAACGGCAACCCACAACTATTTGAAGTGTTTACGATATTCGTCTCTTGGCCTCCCTCTGAGATTTGTACGCACACACTTCCCTACAATGCTAATTTCATGATTCCTTGATGTCTAAGAATATGTCTACCAGTTTAGCCCTTCTTTTAGTCTAGGTGTGGCAGAAAATCCTTTTCTTTCCTATTCTGTTCAGTAATTCCCCTTTAGTTACGCATTCTTCTGTAGCACCATATTTCAAAAGCTTCTATATCTTCTTGTCTGAACTATTTATCGCCCGTGCTTCACTACCGTACAAAGCAACATTCCACATAATTGCCTTCAGAAAGACTTCTTAACTTTTGATAAACCTAAAGAAAACACAATATATAGTTCCGAGTTGTAAACCGAAATTCACCTTCACTATAATTCTAGATTCAGAAACGTTCACGTTTCAGCAGTATAAATACCATAACATTGGACATAAATGAAAGAATAGCCTCAGGATCAAGATGTCTGCACGAACTAAGCAGCCCACTCAGAAATAAAGATCAGTCATTCACTACATTGATTAATACGCCGGCCGCAGTGGCCGAGCGGTCTGCGGCGTGCCAGTCACAGTCTGCACAGCCGCTACGGTCGGAGGTTCGAATCCCCACTCGGGCATGCATGTTAGTGTCGTCTTTAGTATAAGTTAGTTCATAAGTTGTTTGTACGTTTAAGGACTGATAACCCCGTAGTTCAGTCCCTTAAGCATAATAAACATTTGAACATTGATTAATACATATCAGGCAATCATTTGCCTAATAGAACTGTATGAGAAAAAGGAAAAATCGTTTTCTGAAGAAAAGTGATGAGAAAAATCTAGGGACACGTGTTTGATAATTCTAAAGTAAACTGAGCTTTATCAGTTACTGAAGCAATTCACTGTCCCTAAGAAACTGCAGCGAGCTAGACATGTGTAGCTAGTATGAAAACTAACAGAATTACCAGGATTGAGGGAACTCTCCAAGCAGTAAGACCATTGGAACGAAAGTGGTGGACAGATGACATGGAGGACATACACACACAACATTAGATATCATCATAGGGTGGAGAGAGCAAGAGCTAGAAGACGAAACAGCATACCGTTCACGCAGGGCGTAGTCTACAGGTCCTGTGATCGCTGAAAAGGAGAGCAACAATAAGTTGTTATGAAATATCATACCTTACACTAACGAGTATAATATAACGGTACAGCTGTTTCCCATTACTTTTAATACCGTTCCGTTTATAACATAGTATAACTGATTCATTATATCTCTGGAAATATGGTGGCTTTTATTGAAAATAAAAAAGAAAACAAGCAGTGTCAGTGCACAACCACTCTCAATTGAAACTCATTTAAATACGTTGAACTATTCAGACAATGTAAGGAGTGGTGTAAAACTACGGAAACAGAATATACAACTCTTGAATGGGTTATTCAGTTTTATAGGGGGATCCGAGTCCATACCGAACAAAACGTATTGACAGACCTTAACTCATTCATCGACAAGACTGCAACCTGAAGTCTAGATGGAGATCTTGCGAAACCGACTATCACCCATCAAGTGGAAGCTGGCAGTCGACCAGCTAACAATTCTTATTTACCCGACGACCCGACTGCAGGCAAATCGACAGATATTTGATATGTATGTCGATTATTTAGATATAAAACCATCAATAACCGTGGCTTGGTACACCAGCCTGCATGGTTGTGGTGTCATCACAAAGTCTTCATGCTTCACATAAGGTTATGGAAAGGGGAAGGGGGAGGCCAGGTTGTGAAATAATAGTTTTATTTAGATATCGGAAGGGTGAGGGGATGTGGGCGGCGAGGCGGGTTCACCAAATATAGTCACCACTTGCTGGAGAATTACATTTATTACCATATTAATAATGACAATGTTAAAATAAAATAAAGGCACTAAGGATCAGGACAAGTAAGCGGAAAGTTTAAGTAGAATTAAAAAATTACAGTTAAGAATAAATAACTTCGAATAATTTGCATTGATTCAACATAGCACAAAATGAGTTAATTTCACAAGCAGAGATTCAATGAGCTCTTTAATCTACAGGTTCTCAAATAACAACCTAAATTCCCATAAAGTTCACAAAATCAATATATCAAATTAGTGGAGTAACAATCTAAAAAAATTAACCCTGCATAAAATCACAGAATTAATAGTATCTTGAATGGGGCAGATAAACAATAACATTCGATAAGGTGCATTAAATCTGGCAACGTTTCCCTCCATGTTCTAAAAAAAAAAAAAAAAAAAAAAAAATACACACATTGTCACAACTGACGATGATATGAGAATTATTCATCTACAATGAAAGCTTTGCTCTCACGACCTTTTGCAATTTCAATGGCTTCTGTACCTTGATATCAGACAGTACATAAGAGTAACTAAAATTAAAAAAAACAAAAAAAAAAGTTTAGTGCAATATACAGAACCACTTCAGAAATACTTCAGTGATTACAATATTTAGCACATTAACACGTTCTTGACGGTGCACGCCTGTGTGGCGTCGCCGAACTCTCACGTGACCTAGTCTCATAGGCTCTTTCCGGCATGCAGGTTAAAATGAACACTCTCGCCAGACAGTAGACAGTTTGCTGTCATTGAGGCTGGATCGTCCGTGAGTTAAGGTGTCAACTGATTTTATCCAGCTCTTCGAATATTCATCTTCATTACTCCACCATTTGGATATTTTTCGTTCTAAAAGGTAGGTTATCTCATAAGACCAATTTCTTAGGGACATCGAAGATTTTTTTTTAGAGGTCCCCTGGGCCTTGGCTTGATATCTGTTAATTCTTTTGAAGTTTTGGTAAATGTTAATGTGTAAGTTTAAAAAGGTTCACTGGCAGTAGGCCTGTATATGTGGTAAAACAATGTTCTATGCAATCACCATGAATGTTTATCAAAATTACCTAGTTTAAGAAACATAATGAGGTATATTGTCATGGAAAGGACTGTAATGTCATTCAGTAAGCTAAGTTCTTTTTCATATTTTTCTATGCATTCTGTCTTTTGGTAAATGTGTCATAATACATGCTATGCATTCAGATGTGATTTTATATTCTCTGGAAACTATAAGAATGTTAATGGCTTAAACTGATTAGGTTACTGTGATGGTAGTATTGTTTCTGAAGTACTTTGTGAAAAACATTTTGAGATTCTTAATGACATAATCGAATTTAACTTTCTGTAATGGAAATTTCTGGATAAGATGGAATTTTTTGGTCATACAGTCTTTTGATTAACCAATATGAAAATTTTCTGATAGTATTTGCCTCTGTCATAAAAATCTTGTAACAGCCATTAGTAGACACTTTCATTGTAAGAAAAGTTTTGAATTGATTCAGCAGCTAACTGTATCTCTCATACTAAACTAAAATTGTTGCATAATCCAAATGATTTACTGATGACATGGGCTATAGTTGTAAAATGTTTATTGTTTAAAACCGCTAGATGAAGTTTCTGATGTAATGATTTCTTTGCTTTCAGATGTAAGATATCCTAGGAATATTTAGTCATGATCAAAATTAACTGTCTCTAATATTATTCTTTTGGTAAAAGAGTTTTTTCATGTCACACATTCTCTTGTTTGAATCTGAAATACTTGTATGTTACATGCTTCTGTTACTAATGTTTGATTTTTCTTGAGATCTTGAATAAGTAATTTTTATGATTAGATGCTTTCATTTCATGAGATTTCTTAAATTGGTTTCTCTAAGCAAGCTGTATTTTCATGTTTTACAAAATATGTTGCAAATAGATCTATATAAGCAAGCTGTAGTTTCATGCTTCAGTAAAAATGTGGCAAATTGGTTTCTGTAATGTTACATAGACCATATGATACACTATCAGACCCCATAATCATGAAATGTTTTTGAACTGTAGGGACAATGGATATTTTTTTTATTATTAGATGCTTTCATGACATTTTTCAAATTAATTGCTGACTTTTCTGTATTGGTTGTAATTTATACCTGGTAACCGTCTTGTACAAATTTATTTGTAAAGTGAGAGGTTGAATGATCTTTGTGTAAAATACTTGATGGGGTACCTGTCATTTAAAACTTTGGTTATGTTTACTTAACTTATCTGACACATTGTATGTAAACTATGACTATGACTCTCGTGTACCAAACTTGACTATGTATTTTGTGTCTTGATGATCAAAAGTTTTGATGTGGTTAACTTTGACGGCTGGGGTCCTTTGTTACCATTCATGGAAGTTGTTGTGATGAAACTTGTCTTGAATACTGCATTCATGAAATAATATGAATTTAATAATTTTTGTAAGTGAATTTCTATGGTAAACTCAACAGTCGTGTATTTGGTGGCGTCATGAAGATCTGCTGAACTGTAGCTGTGCAGGCTGTGGATGTAAAATTTACAGCAGCATATTTTTTTCCAAATCTTTTAGTGGTTGTGTGCGGTTCGCACAAATACAGAACTGATAGGGTTTCTGTTCATAAAACTTCTGGTCACACTTGTTGATGTATTGTCATAAACTAGCTTTACACTTTTATATTGTCATTAAGACATTATTTTTTATTAACAAATTATTTTGCCTTCAATGTTCTCATAGCCATAATTACCATGATTAATGTTTCTTGTGACTGTTTGCTAGGTGTGTTATGGTAAAGCTCTCACATCTGTATGCAATTTGAAATTTGGTGGTTATTATGCATTATAAAATTACTTTCGGCATTAAAAATTGCAATATCTTCTTTGTAACCAAAAGATTGTTCTAGTAATCATTTTTATACTGTCTTTTTGAAATTTGTTGTTTTCTCACTTTTTTTTTTTTTAATTTGTGCACTGTGTACACAAATGAAGTGTATACCTATTAACATGCAACTTCATTAAGATTATCATCTATGACTTTAGACTGTACTAGTGCTATGTAAATCTGGTTCAACAAAACTTTGTCTGCCCATGATTGTTCTATAAACACTTTATTGTTCTTCTGTATCTAATGTCATGGGAATTTAATTTAAAGAATTGTGCAGTTTAGAAATCAGACCATCAGTAGTAAAATATTATTTTGGTAACAGTTTTCTATCGAATCAGTCATTTTATTCTTGAAATACTTAAATTACTTACTGTAATATGATTTAAAATTGAATTTAACAGATATGTAGTGTAAAATCAAAATTTGTGCTGATTGTAAATACTGCCAATTCTGTAATCACACAATGTCATCCACATTTGATGTCTGACATTATATGAGGGGGGTATTGTAATGTATTTAGCCAGGAGGGTCCCGTTTGTTTGTAATATGGAAGTATACAATACCACATTTGATCATAGTATTGTAACCTAATATTCCATATTTATATTGTATAAGCATCTTATGACGCTTCTAGCTGCTCACATTGATTATCACTTTTATTACTTGGATCTTCTAATGAACTAAATAAATAAATTCATTATTGAAAAGATTAATGTTGAACAATAATGCAAACATATATTAATACTGCGCTAATTTTTATTTATTTACGATCTTTTGTATTGCTTATTTTCATACGAAAATTACATTTGTCATAATATTGTGTATCTCCACGTAAAGCGTATGTTTCATGAACAAAATGTTAAATGTAAAACTTTGTAACTTCCGTGTTCTAGAATGTTCTAGAAAAACTATAACAGATGTTAATTCGCGCGAACACGAGTAGTAGAATGGAGTCAGTATAATGTTAGTAATGGAGTAGTATTAGGGAGTAATGAGTCAGTCTTAAAGTAGTAATCAGTCAGTAGTTAGCATTGTTGTCAGTCAGTGTAAGTGTAGTTATGCAGTCTTACTTTTGTATTACTTCGGTGCTTCATCAAGAATGGATAAGTAAATAAATACGTTAAAAATGAAACGTGTCAAATTGAAACTTTCCATGACTTGAAAGAACCCGACGTCCTATTATTTTGTGATGTATTAATGGCAGGTGAGTTACGTGATCTACGAGCAATCTACCACTGAACATTTACAAAAGGCGATGTATTAAAAATGTGGCTTTTAACGTATGTCCAGTAAAAAAAAAAAAAAAAAAGCGCCACAAGTTCCACCCATGAGACCAAAGCACATCTTGTAACTTGTGGCTATGTTTATATAGGCCTAATAAATTTGTAAGAAAAATAAGTCTCGTGAAACAGTTTCTATGACTGTCGAATGTTAATACCATATTTTACGATATTCTGGTAACTTAAAAAGTTCACAGTAGATTAATAAGGAAGAGTGGTACTTCATGTTATGTATCTCAAAGAAAATGATGCTATTTCAGAATTTTCTGTTTGCATATCCTAAAATCACTAAAATTAGACCATTATTATCGCCTTTCGCTCCGATAGAATGCATTTTAAGTGTGCTCCTGTCGATCTTATAACGTTTTCCTACATTGGGAACTACCAAAACGCCATGCTGTACATTCTTTTAAAACCAAAGTGTGTCAGAAATGGGAAAAGTAGCGATTATATTTCTACTGAAATAGCAGAAGCAGACTCAAAGTAGGTAACTGAATACCCTTCATTTTTCATGTTCAATTTGAGGATTGTGAGTAGCCAAAGGGAGGTGCCGTAGCCATTTTAAAACGTACCTTGTAGCATGACATGTCAAAAAACAAAACCGTGAACTAACAAAAAGCTAGAAAATAATAACTGGCGAATTTCACATTGCCGGCCGCAGTGACCGAGCGGTCTGCGGAGTGCCAGTCACGGTCTGCACGGCCGCTGCGGTCGGGGGTTCGAACCCCCCCAACGGGCATGGATGGTTGTGAACTACCTAGTTCATAAGTAGTTTGTAAGTTTAGGGACTAATGACCCCGTAGTTAAGTCCCTCAAGCTCTACAAACATTTGAACATTTTCACTTTCACATTATGAATTCAGTACGCAGGAATTTCACAGGCAGTAGTTCTATTACTGATTTTTATCAATGCCTGTCTCGCAATGGGCGGAGGGAAACAGAAAATATCTACTTCACAGAGACAGGAATAATACGTTGGTTTCCATAAGTCGCCTTTACGGTTCTCGCTTTCTCGGTTAACTTCCACCGCCCACTGTTTCCGTCTTTCCTAATCTTTTGCGAAAACAAGCATCTTACAACAATTTCACTTCGCTTTTTACAACCAACAGAGGACCAATGTGGCATTTCTCTTGACTGTCTTCATATACACATTATTAATTAGTAAATAGCTTCAACATTTAATCTTAAAAACTGCCGCGAAGTTTTAAAGTTATCGTCAACGACCGACAACATGATAATTTACGTAAATAGAACCGACAGAAGACGTACACAAGTGGATCAGTGTCTACCGTAATACAAGCTATACACACATATACAAAGCTCGCCAAATCTGGTAAAAACATGGCGTCCTGGGCTGTCAGCTAATCAGGAGCGGTACACGCATGGCAACTCTCCCCCAATACAGGCTCTCTGAGGCACGGATCGATAAGGAAACTAGCGCCAGTACATAGCAGGGCTGTGGAGTCGGGGAGGGGGGGGGAGGACAAAAATCGAGCTAGCACGGCTCACTTATGGGTTAAATCCGGAGAGAGATGGCGCACATTAAAAAAAAAAAAAAAAAATATATATATATATATATATATATATATATATATATATATATATATATATATATATATATATATATTGAGAATGTAACATGTATTCATTCGTCATGATATTTGATCATTCAGAAAATCTTGCAGTGCGGTATCTATCCGTTAATCTAAGGGTGAGATAACGCATGCCGCATGATGATATATGATGAAATTTATAATTTTTTAAACAAAACATGTTAATATTTTAGTCACTGAAGAATTGGAAAACAAATACTTTATTTTTATTATATCAAAACAATTAAATTTTAATTTATTTTTAAAGATTAAACTTAGGCCTATCAGAGTTTTTCAAAAGAAATCCTCTCCAACATTAGCTTTTATTCTTAATTTCTCTGCCACAGTCAACACAATAAGTATCAAAGATTGTAAAAACACTGAAATAAATTTTAAATTAAATAATTAAAGGCTTAAACTTAGACATAATCAGAGATTTTAAAAAAATCCTCTCCATCAAATCAAATGTTCAAATGTTTGTATAGCTTATGGGACTTAACTACGGCGTCATCTGTCCCTAAACTTACAAACTACTTATGAACTAGCTAACACTAAGGACAGCGCAAATATCCATACCCAAGGGGGGATTCGAACCCCCGACCGTAATGATCGTGCAGAGCGTGACTGGCACGCCTCAGTCCCATCGGCCACCGCGGCCGGCCCTCTCCATCATTAGCACCCAACAGAAGTTACTGTTCATGCAGCTAGTCAGAGCTTTAAAAATATGTCACTATTTAGTACCATCAAATAACTAACCGTAACACTAAAAAGATTTCTATGCAAGACTTACCTTGTTAATTGACACTAACCCGGTTAATACTACCACTATTGAAACCGTGCAACTGCAAAGCTCCTAACACGCACGGTGGCGGATTTTACCAAAACTAGGAGGTTTGGGGGGGGGGGGGGGGTTGCGCAGTCTGCATGCGGCAACTCTCCCGGACTTACTATATACACTAGGGATGTAACGGGTGTAGTTATATCGGTACCGAATTCGGAAGCAGAGTTTTCAAATTTGGTTTATCGGAACAGGAACTGGGACCGAAATCGGAATCGCAGGAACAAAATAATCGAAAGTTCCGAACTTTCGGAGTCGGAATCGAACCTCCGTAACATTATGAACGGCTTTCCTAAGATACTTTGCTTCCAGGATGAAGTAAAATTTCTCACTCCTGAAACAGATTTAATTGGATCACAGTCCAGGATAAGCAGTACGTACCTCATCATTGTGAACATATGAACCGAGAGCGTCCATACCTGGAAAAAGAAAAAAATATATAGTGAAGTCATGTATTCTTCAGTCTAAAAATTTAACAGAGTCAGATTGGTTTTCATGGCTGCTTAAAAGTATATATATATATATATATATATATATATATATATATATATATATATATATATATATATATATATATATATATAAACTTAAAAAATGTCCCTTACCCCATATCTTACTAGCCCCGCATCTTACAACATGTCATTTGAATGCTGCTGTTACAAACCAATCGCTGTCAGTAGTCTCTTACAGCTCACTCCATTGAAGATTTAGAAATAAACGGGCTTACTCCGAGATCCATCAATAATCATTCCATAATCTTAGCCATACCCTGACGTTGAATCCAGTAGAATTTGATATGGCTACCATCAGTTCGAAATTCGTCGCTCTATTATGCGTTAACGATCTTGTTCACGCGCGTGTTGCATTCATCTGACTTCAACAGTTAAAGTACGTGCACCAAAGTGGTATTATCCCATTGTCCTGTTCGTTTATCTCATTTTAATAGTGAAAATAAGGAATCTACAGAATCTGGTTCCTTTTACTTTACAGGGTCGCTTTTTAACTGATGATATAGATACATCAAGCTGGAGTTCGTGGAGGTCCTGTAGAAGAACGCAGAACCTTGTTTACAACTCGAGCGGTTACAATGTATCCACATTCTGGCTAATTAACGACATGTGTACCTAACGTCAGGTAATTAATAGAAATATCAACAAGAAGAAGTAATTGTGTTAGCATAATGTAATGAACTGAACTGCCGGAAATAAATGGAATCAAAAATACTGTACTAACAGCAATGAAAAACATAATCATGTTGACTCGTTTTAATCAGTTAATTATGAATTTTAACTTTTTTTAAATATGATTGTTTAGTTAAATAATACCGTCGCAAGCTCGGTTGAAAATGAATTTCAGATAGCTGTTACAAAATGTCCATGTTTGAGGTAAACGACCTTTCAGTATTGGCACTTAATATATTTTTGTAAATGTCTTGGTCGCAAAATACTTTATTATGCACGACGCGTTTCGAAATTCCATTGTCAAATGCAAACTGTGGGAACATTAAAAAAAACATGTAGGTAAATTTAGACTGAAAGCAAGGGGAAACTACAGCCGTTATTTTTCCCGAGGACATGCAGCTCTACTGTATGAACATATGATGATGGCATCCTCTCGGGTAAAATATTCCGGAGGTAAAATAGTCCCCCATTCGGATCTCCGGGCGGGGACTACTCAGGAGGATGTGATCATCAGGAAAGACAATACTGGCATTCTACGGGTCGGAGCGTGGAATGTTAGATCCCTTAATCGAGTAGGAAAATTAGAAAATTCAAAAAGGGAAATGGATAGGTTGAAGTTAGATATAGTGGGGATTAGTGAAGTTCGGTGGCAGGATGAACAGGATTTCTGGTCAGGTGAGTACAGGATTATAAATACAAAATCAGTTGGGGGTATCACAGGAGTAGGATTGATAATGAATAAGAAAATAGGAATGCGGGTAAACTACTATGACCAGCACAGCGATCGCATTATCATTGTCAAGATAGATACGAAGCCAACACCGACAACAGTAGTACAGGTTTATATGCCAACTAGCTCTGCCGATGATGAGGAGATCGAAGAAATATATGAGGAGCTAAAGGAAATTATTCAGACAATAAAGGGAGAGGAAAACTTAATTGTTATGGGAGACTGGAATTCGGTAGTAGGACAAGGAAGGGAAGGGAAGATAGTGGGTGAATATGGTCTGGGCAAAAGGAATGAAAGAGGAAGCCGCCTGGTAGAATTTTGCACGGAACATAATTTAGTTATAACAAACACCTGGTTTAAGAAACACAAAAGAAGGTTGTATACGTGGAAGAGACCAGGAGACACCGGGAGATACCAGATAGATTTTATAATGGTAAGACATAGATTTCGGAACCAGGTTTTGAAGTGTAGGACATACCCAGGGGCAGACATAGACTCTGACCATAACTTGTTGGTTATGAACTGTAGGCTGAAACTGAAGAAACTACAGAAAGGTAGGAAAATAAGGAGATGGGACCTAGATAAATTGAAGGAACCTGAAGTTCTTAAGAATTTCAGAGGGAGCTTCAGGCAACAATTGACAGAAACAGGGGAAAATAAAACCGTTGAGGAGGAATGGGTAAAATTGAGAGATGAAATAGTGAAGGCAGCAGAGGACAAAATAGGTAGGAAGGCAAGACCTACAAAAAATCCTTGGATATCACAGGAGATACTAAATTTAATCGATGAAAGGAGAAAGTATAAAAATGCAGTAAATGAAACAGGCAAAATGGAGTACAGACGACTAAGAAATGAGATTGACAGGAAGTGCAAAATGGCTAAGCAGGAATGGCTAGAAGGTAAATGCAAAGATGTAGAAGAATGTATAAATAGGGGAAAAATAGATACAGCCTACCGGAAAATAAAAGAAACATTCGGCTATAAGAAAAACAGCTCTATGAATATCAAGGACACTGATGGAAAACCAGTTCTCAGCAAAGAAGGGAAAGCTGAAAGGTGGAAAGAGTATATAGAGCGGCTCTACAAAGGAAATGAACTTCGAGACACTATTGTAGGAAGGGAAGAGGATGTAGATGATGATGAAATAGGAGATACTATACTGAGAGATGAATTTGACAGAGCACTGAAAGATCTAAGTCGAAACAAGGCCCCTGGAGTAGATGATATCCCGTCAGAGCTACTGAAGTCTCTGGGAGAACCAGCCATGACAAAATTGTTTCACATTGTGTGTAAGATGTATGAGACAGGTGAAGTACCCTCAGACTTTAAGAAAAATGTTATAATCCCCATTCCAAAGAAAGCGGGTGCAGACAGGTGTGAAAACTACAGAACCATCAGTTTAATAAGTCATGGTTGCAAAATATTAACACGAATTATATACAGAAGGATGGAAAAGCTGGTAGAAGCCGATCTCGGGGAAGATCAGTTTGGGTTCAGGAGAAATGTAGGAACACGGGAGGCAATACTCACTTTACGGCTTATCCTAGAAGATAGATTAAGAAAAGGCAAACCAACATTTCTAGCGTTTGTAGATTTGGAGAAGGCTTTTGACAATGTTGATTGGAATAAACTCTTTCAAGTTCTGAAGCAAGCAGGAGTAAAATATAGGGAACGTAAGGTTATTTACAACTTGTACAACAACCAGACAGCGGTCGTCAGAGTTGAAGGGCATGAAAGGGATGCAGTGGTTGGAAAGGGAGTAAGACAGGGTTGTAGCCTTTCTCCAATTTATTCAATTTGTACATTGAGCAAGCTATAAAGGAAAGCAAGGAGAAATTTGGAGAAGGAATTAAAGTTCAGGGTGAAGAATTAAAAACATTGCGTTTTGCCGACGACATAGTAATTCTGTCAGATACAGCAAAGGACCTGGAAGAGCAATTGAACGGAATGGACAGTGTGCTGAAAGGTGCATATAAGATGAACATTAACAAGAGTAAAACTAGGGTAATGGAGTGCAGTGTAAGAAAATCAGGTGATGCTGAAGGAATTAGATTAGGTAACGAAACAATAAAGGAGGTAGATGAGTTTTGTTACTTGGGCAGTAAAATAACAAATGATGGTCGCAGTACAGATGATATAAAATGCAGAATGGCAACGGGTAGAAAGGTGTTTTTGAAAAAGAGAAATTTGTTAACATCGAATATTGATTTAAGCCTAAGGAAGTCCTTTCTGAAGGCATTTGTATGGAGTGTTGCCTTGTATGGGAGTGAAACATGGACAATAAGCAGTGCGGACAGGAAGAGGATAGAGGCTTTTGAAATGTGGTGCTACAGAAGAATGCTGAAGATTAGGTGGGTGGATCGCGTAACTAATGAGGAGGTACTGAACCGAATTGGGGAGAGAAGAAATTTCTGGCATACCTTGACTAAAAGAAGGGATAGATTGGTAGGACACATTCTTAGACATCAAGGAATTGTGAATTTAGCTTTGGAGGGAAGTGTGTGGGGTAAAAACCGCAGAGGGAGGCCAAGAGACGCGTATAGTAAGCAGATTCAAGTGGATGTGGGTTGTCGTTCTTATGAGGAGATGAAAAGGCTTGCTCAGGATAGAGTAGGGTGGAGAGCTGCATCAAACCAGTCTCTGGACTGAAGACCACAACAACAACAACAAATTTAGACTCACAATAGGAAAAAAAAGATACAATAAAAATAATGTAGTTGAAACTTACATCACATTGGGATAGCAAGCTCAACAGTGTGAGCGTAAATATGAAAGTTACAAGTGTGTTGTAAGTTGTGATCGTACAGAATTCATGTTCCAAAATGATTCTGGCGAGTACAGCTGGTTGAAAGTATACATAACAGACAGGTGGCGCTAGCGAATTTACAGATATACAAAGTTGATACATAGAAAATAAACTTACTTCCATAAACAAAGATAAAAATATAAGATGAAATAAAAAAAAAATTAGGTACAGTGAATTACAATAAAAGTGCTCGTAATGTGTAGCAAGTAATATGCAATAACATTATAGGTGCAAAACAAAAATTAAGATCTTATTTTCCACGTATCAACTTTGTATATCTGTAAGAACCCTATTGACACTTCTCGGTTATGTTTATTTTCAAGCAGCTGTACTCGCGAGAATCAGTTCGGCACATTAATTTTGTACGACCACAATTTTCAACACGCATGTATCTTGTAACTTTCTTATTTTCGCTCATACTGTTGAGCTTGCTACCCCATTGTTATGTAAGTTTCAGCTACATTATTTGTGTTGTATCTTTTTTTCCAATTGTGAATCTAAATGTACCTACATGTTATTAAAAAAAATGTTCCCACAGTTTGCATTTGACAATGGAATTCCGAAACGAGTTGTGCATAATAAAGTATTTGGCGACCAAGACATTTCCAAAAATTTATGATGTGCCGAAACTGAATTTTGTAACAATTACTGTAACTTCTATGGATGATTATGCTTAATAGATGTAGGAGAGCTCGGTTTAACATGGCAGATATTGTACGACGTTTGAAAGTTTATTAATAAGACACTGAGTACTGCAATAACACAAATCCAGAAGTATTGCAACAAGTGACTTATTAGTGTATGGAAACGATACTTCTCTACCTTCACTTTTCACTAACAGAGAGATGTGGCTGTCTGATAACACAAGACTCGCATGTTTTCATTGATTTCCTCACATCACTCCAGTAAAATACCTGGATGGTTCCTTTCAAAGGACGTGGCCGATTACCTTCTCAACCCTTACTCAAAAATGCGATCATGAGCGCTTTGTCTAATAACTGCTTTGTCAACGAGACGTTAAACCGTAAGCTTCCTTTATGGTTCCTTAGGCATGTCTATCCGATCAACCAAACATATAACAATTGGCCAATGAATACGTCACAGTTTGTAGTACCAACAGAAGTAACGCCAACTGTACGGAAACTAAGATCACACAAACCGTAAAATTATACATCAGTTTGGAACCACTCCCATTGTCAGAAAAATTTTTAAGAACAGGTTGTTCCATTTTTAAATTTTTTCTTATTTTAAATTATTTCTTAGTCTGCAATATTAAAAAGGAAGAAATATTTTATGGTACCTTTCGTGTATGTGTGAGTGTTCTTGAAACAACTTTGGTCATGTTTTTGAAAAAATCACACACAAGGTGGCAGGACTGTGCGTAGCAACACACTGTTTGGATTTAAGGACAATTAGATATGGAGAAAGAACTGCGATAAGGTTGTGAAAATCCATAGTATAACGTGAACAATGATGAACCAAGCATATCTAGACGAGACACTTTCAAGAAGTCCTGTTTCGAGTCACAAAAGATTTCGTGAAGAAATACGATCATAAAGAGAGAAGACGAAGAATTTCTATCAACGTGATAACACGATGGGAATGAATTTGGTGTTATCAGCATAAAACTCACACAGAGCGTCAAAGTCCTGACTGTGGCTTCCTGGATCTCCGACTTCGAAAAACGTTGAATGTCTACCTTCGAGAAGAAACAAATTTTTATCGAAATCTTTGATAATGAAGGATTAGTTCAACATGAGTATGATCCAGTAAGACAGTGCAACGAAATCTTTACATCGAAGTCTTGAAACGTCGCCGCCCTGATTTGTGGCATTTTCAATACTGTTTCATACTACATGACGATGCAGACCCGCATACCGCTTTATCTGTTAACGAAAACCTGGGCGGATTCTTTATAATTGCTATTCCACATTCGTCTTTTCGCCCAGCCTCCCGCCCTGCTATTTTTTTCTTTTTTCTACAACTTGCAAGGCAGGAAATTTCACCACCTTACAAGCTATGTTTGCGCATTAATAATTAAAAGGACATTCATTTATAATGTATTTATTTGTATTCCTTTGATTCGGATTCACGTAGATGTAAAAAGATGTAGAAAGAAAGAAAATATGTTGACTGGGTAATTGGGAATTCTGGTTGACACTGAGAGGCAATAAATTTGAATGTGGTAGTTCTGTGGTAGCTTGAAGCCAGAATGCAGCCAAGTCAGTCCGAACAGCCAGCGTGTGGCCGGTGTAGAAGTAAAGTGAATGCTGGGCCATTGAACGCCCAGAGCAAGGTTTAAATGTTCAAACGTTTGTCAAGCTTAACTGCGGGGTCATCTGTCCCTAAACTTACAAACTACTTATGAACTACCTTATATTAAAGACAGCACAAACATCCTTGCCGAGGGGATTCGAACCCCCGACGAGGAGCAGAGTCGCTCATCGGAGCATAGCACCTGAGTGCGCTCGGTCGCTCCGTCGCAAGGTCACGAGTTACTGACGTCTCGAGCCCGAAGTCCTCTTCGCGTCGAAACTACCAGGAGACGATGCGATTGGCGGATGATTTCAACTATCAAACGTACGAATGCTTCTAAAATCTTCGAGAAGTTTCTAGAAGCTTCTTTGTGGCTGGAATGATGCTATGAAGATAGAATATGGTGAGGGCAAAGACATTTGAAGCTGGAGCCGTGATTGGATCTGATGAAAACGGTATGCGAGACAAGTGGTTTGCCACAAAGAAAATAGAGGATTCAGCTGACTGCTCTCCTAGCGAGAGGACACAGGTCGTCAGTTGCTGATAGTGTGTCCAGTGACTTACATAACAATTAGTTGAAAGCGCCTATTACATTGCCTGAAGTCATGAAAAAGTAATTGCTTTATTACTTTGTTGAATTACTGTATGGTGACGATTACAGTGATGATAATATTCTCAATATTTTCTCGCGATAGCGAATTTCCTTTAGCGTCACTGTATAGGGTATAGATGTTCTACCAAATGGTGACATATGAAAATTTTTGCCGGGCCAGGACTCGAACTCGGGTTTCCCGCTCGCGAAAAGCGGGAAACTCGGGTTCGAGTTCCGGCCCGGCACAAATTTTCATACGTCGCCATTTGGTATAATATGTATACCTTATACAGTGAAGTTAAAAGAAATTCGCTATTGCGAGAAAATATTGATATCATTACATTGTATTTGCATTTCGAATTACTCATTTACGATCGTACAATAGAGTTTCTCTTCTGCTCCTGGCTAGTAAGACAAGCGGTCTGCAAGACCCTCTCGTTCGTCTTCGCTACTCGAGTGATTTCATCGTAAAGAGTTTTTAGGGCGAAATAATTCGTTCACTGTGTAGCCCTCGTCTCACAGCCCCAACGTCACGTTGTGCTGAGCCATCCACTCTGCCGTGCCGCCGTTCGCCTAACCAAAGCAGTACTACGAATTACCATAACTGGGAGTTGGTGATATACGCACTTTGCATTTGATATAGCGCAGTTAATAATGTATGTACCGTCCCACTAGCTCGCTGTGTTCTTGAGCTTTTTCTTGTATTCTGTACCAAGTTGGATAGCGATTTTAATTTGTTTTAAAAACATTAACACATCCTCGATACCAACCAGTTTTATAATAGGTAGAGGTTGTACCATCCTTGATAGGGATAATCATTATTATTGTATCGACATTTCATTCCTGAATTTTGCACCGACCTTTTTTATAATTATATATTTAAAATTACATCATCCGATTTCTTATTCATTATGATTACGCATCCCAGCTGTTCCTAGTGACAAAGAATTTTTTCTGATACTGCAATCAAGTTTTTTTGTATGCAACTTATAGGTATTGAGAGGATCAATAGATTTTTTAAATTATTTGTTATATCGTAATACTACTGAACCACTTGCAAAAATAGCGACAGGGCCATTACAAAAATTTTTAGCTGACATCTCTGTAATGATACTTTTTTTCTGGATTTTATCGCTGGTGTTGTCACAAGATCAAAGTTGAAAACCGGAATTGAAATTTAACTAACCGTAAGATCAGCAATGAATATTAACTTTTGAAATGGTTAATACACTGAAGTGCCACAAAAGATTCCGCTGTCAGTTCTCAGTAGCAATGTAAGTTAAAAATTACGACTACACCAGAAAGCACCATTACATAAGAAAATAGCGGAATCAGTTACCTGGTATGTATTCATTGGTGAAAGCCGTGACACTGCAGTTGAACCTGTATGAATTGATTAAAATCTTCGTTCTCGTAAACTGATGCTTGGTTTCATGACTATTAATTATTGAAGTTTTAAGACCGTGGGCAATTTTGATCATTATGGTTATCCCTTTTAACAGAATGAAGATTTCATGCAAGCATTGAATTCAATTTTTAATGTAAAATGAGAGTAAACAAATTTTGCATCGAAAATATTCTTTCGTCATCATGAAACAATAGGCAAAAATGACCAAGCATCAATTTACTAATATAGCTGAAAATCAAGTCATAAATTAAATGAAAGATGGGGAGAAATAGTCATTATTTAAATAAAATAGAAATTTCAAATTTATTACGTTAAAGGATGATAACCAAGGCTCACACTTACATAATTCGGGAGGTCGAGTAAAAAACGTCCGCTCAGTATGAAGGTAAGAAAACGAAAGACGACAAGCGATTCAGTTTTCTCTCCAGATCGTTTGAAATAGTTGAATGTATTACTTGAAACAAGGATAATCAGAAATTTATTGGCAGAAAGAACGGATGCTAGCGACAAGCGTCGCAGATATAATTTTCAATAAAAAAACGTTAATGTATCGCTACGTCTCTCACAAACTCAAAAGGTGATTGAAAGGAGAGATTCATCAAGATATCACAGGATTCCAATAGGAAGTGGTAAGGTACTGAGCCTTAATTAACTATCATTAAATATAAACAATTTATTACAACAATTACTTTAAAATTGATAAAACTTGATTTAAACCTCAACATGTATAGAAACGTAAATTTCTTTACAACAACTAAGTGCCACAAAACTTGTCAGTAACCAAACAGTCCAAACTTCAGTTAAAATACCTAAGCTTATAGGCAATAGTGTTTCATTAATAACAAGTATTCATTCGCTGTTAGAAATTAACAGAATTACTCAACCTAATAACAACTGTAATATTTGCCAGCGCTTCGTGCAAGACTGTAAGGTAAATAAGTCAGTGAAGCCTTTTATGACAACACGAACAATTTACTCAACTTAAGACCCTGGTGTCCAGTAAAAGACCAATAACGGAGACACAATTGAACAGCCTCCTAACGTGAACCTTTCAACAGTGAACCAATAATTTCCATGCTAAAGGTTGCTTTGTACGTCAAGTAACATTTTAACACAGAGAAACAAAGTAACAAGATATCAGTGACATAGGAAGGAAATTATATGTAAGTTAATGGCGTCAGTGTAAGATTACATATTCAATCTTCGCGGCGGAGCGGCCGAGCGCACTGAGGCGCTATGCTACGACGCAGGAGGCAGTTGCCCGTCAGGGGTTCGAATCCCCCCTCGGGCCAGGATGTTGTGCTGCCTGTAGTATCAGTTTGTAAGTTTATGGACTGATGACCCCGTAGTTAAGTTCCATAAGCTCTACAAACATTTGAACATATTCCATCAGCAGCACCAAAACCTCTGTTTTTAAAGTACTGATAATAGCGCAAAGCACACATATACAGCAGTACCACGCACCTGAACGGGCTTATATTAGTCCTCAAAGTGCAGATGCGAGATTTCGATGAAGTGGTTAAAACAAAGTGGGAGAGAACAATGTTCACTCCTCACTAAAGCCATGTTATCACATTCCAAATCACTTTCGCATTCACGCAGTCCAATATCAAAAGCCAAATGATGATGTTGGTATGTCAATGTCATACTCTGGTTTTCACCAAACGTACTGCAACATAGGTGCAGCAAATTGATTGTAAATAACAGAGTGAAGTTTCACGATTAAATAACGATCATGTACCTTCATTTGTGGTTTGGCACAAACATTTCCTGCTTCTAGCATATTCAAATAACTAAGAAATATAAATATTATTAAGGAAGAAATGCAAAGAAGAAACTAAAGCACACAAATAAGAAAAGTCTTGACTATAACAATGCTTCCGACCAGAAATTTTAGATCGATTTTGGCACTCACTGTTAAGGTTCATGTATACAGTGACAGAGGAGCATATGCCACTTGCGCGATCTCTACTGAACATACACTGCAGATTCGGACGCATCTAACGATAATTCTACCGTTTCCACTTCAAATTCTATGTAGTCTATTCAGTAGCAGCCTGTTTAATAACAGTAAATAACAACATAAATTATTGTAATACGCTTTGAACAAGCTACTAATGACCAGAACAACAACAGATATTCATAGCCCGATACTCTGCACCTGTCTGGTAAAACAGTCATAGTAGTCACAAAATAACCGTTACCCTTACCGAAATAATGAGTATTATACTCGTAACTGGAAATACAGAATGCACGCTTTCTATTTGACTACCGGTCCTAGCAAACATCAGTCCCCTTAGTAGTCAACGTTTGCGAAAAAAAATCTAACATGCACTGTCTCCCAGTTGATGTGGTCGTCAATTTTCTACCCTCTGGACGTCTGAAATGTCACCATCGTATCAAACTGTATGATGAACTGTGAAATGAGCGAAGTTTCAAAGAAGAATGAAGTCATTCTGTGGTGATAAGATCTGTTTATTCGAAGATATAACAAAGGGACACCAAGGTATGGATCTCCCACGACAAATCTGGAGACGTTTAAATAGGATTTGGGTCGGTCATGCCATGCGGATATTCTGCACTAGTGGGTACACTGGAGTCTCCAGCATCTCATTGCGGAGCAGAAACGTTGGCTTTGGGCCACGCCCTTAAATGAATGAGGGAAGCGCTGTGCGCCTGGTGAAGAACAAGAAAATTTGGCACAATGCGACATGTACTACGGTGATTACGTGGCGTGAAAATTTGAACATGAACATTCTGAAATACAATATACTCTTTGACACGGTTTTAAGCACAATGTTTAAACAAGTAGAATAATATACCGTCTTGCCTTCCTCTCTGACCATACAGGCGTTCGCAACCATCTGCAGATAAAATGGTGTACTCATTCTGGTCTTCCAACTAAATTTCCATGCTACTGTGTTTATTACTAACACTGAGCCAGAAGTATTTTTTTACAATATTATATTAGAAATGAAAATATAATTTTAGATAAGATTTTATCTTCATATATTCATGAAAACATCTGAGAGATTATGAAACAGTGACAGAAAGAAATATGCATAATGTACGTAATTAGAAGTGCTGTATTTTAAGAAAAAAAGATATAATAAAAATAACAAATGACATGTAACACAAATTTCCTTCAAAACTGGGATATAAACAATGTTTCTTATTTCGAAAGTACATTCAGTTGTATGTGTGTATACTGTCTGCGTAATGTCATGTGAATAAGCAACGTAGACAGTACAAAATGTAACGTGATATCGAATGCCGTGGTTGTACTGCATGAACAGCGGAAAAGTTGAAAGTGAGAAACTTTCTTTACTCTCATCATTTTGCTGGGGCTGACAGTGAGGAAAAGTATCACAAATGTTTGAAAATTTGTTTAAATTTTGTTGCAAACTTCATTCTCGTGGAGTGTATGAGTAAATACTCGTCGCATCATGTGGCCGTATCTTACGACTCTTATGTGTTGTCCATGGTTTTTATATGAATAACGATTTTTTACTGACTGTAAAGAATACTTTTCACAAATTTAGTTCAATCAGTCACTTCTCTTAGGAAGATATGTGGGAAATTGTCGTTATAATACGACAGTTTTCCGTGAATATTATTTTATAAGGAAGTGAAAATGAACACAATCATTTCTTCATGAACTTAAACACGTCCAGTTACTATACATTTCACGCTTTAAACGATTTTCTACGACCCAATTACGAATATGCTGCTGTAAACCGTAAATATTCCACTCCAATGACATTTTATAACTGCAGGCTGATATTTTTTCTGTTCCTATTGCAAAATTCACCACTATATTTATTGACTGGGAAATATGGAAACGACAGCATGACAATAGTAAGTTCTCCGTTTGTATCCTGCCTTTCTTCTATTACTGCAGTACTAACACTAGGAGTGCTAGCGGCGCTTTCGTGACTATGTATTGATAGTGCTTCTACCATTGATCTCTGTACTATCTGGGTGTTGAACTTCAGGTGTCTGAGCGTGCCAACCATAGATGTTCATATTTAGTTTCTTGCCAAATTCAAATATGGGTGCTATAAATTTTTATACGAAAACGAAAAGACGTTACGTGTCGATTCCGCTCCCGTATCAGATTATTACATCGCGTATTGACTTAAATTTGAAATAAATAGGTAAATAATAAATTTTTGTCACGTAAAAACGACGGGAACTCGTTTGCCAAATTTAAACATGGCACACAATGCGAAATCAAGTGTAAAACATAGGGATGTGTAGGCATGCTTCAATTCTATGCTCAGAGTTATACATCCAATTGCTAGAGACATCACTGCCTACTACGGTTGTCTTCTGTTTCTCCGCTATGGACACTAGCGCCGTTTCAAGTGACAGACGTTGACTTACACGTATACATCAGACTCTGTTATTGGTATATATGGATTAAACACACTAGGGATTTTAAATTGTGTCCAATCATATCACAAATAACATAACCAATAAAACCATTTTCTTATATGGTGTAAAGTTGAAAAGTGAAAGAGTAAATAGCTTTTCCAAATAGGAATTACTTTCCTCATTTAATGTTATATTCTTCAAATCAATAAATATCCCGATTCCATCGCTACCGTATTTCACAGCATCACTCCCTGGGCCAGCCTGAAGATTTCCTAAATGTTTCACCAAAATTTCTGCAGCCTAGTGTCGATATACATCTAAATCTACATTTACATCTACATATACATGGGATACTCTGCAAATCACATTTATTTGCCTGGCAGAGGGTTCATCGAACAACCGTTATACTATTTATCTCCCATTCCATTCTCGAATAGCACGCGGGAAGAAAGAACACCTGAATCTCTCCGTTCGAGCTCTGATTTCTCGTATTTTATTCTGATGATCATTTCTACCTATGTAAGTGGGAGACAACAATGTATGTTCGCATTCGGAGGAGAATGTTTGCGAGTGGAGTTTCGTAATTAGCCCACGCCGAAGCGATAAGCATCGTTGTTGTAATGATTCCCATCCCAGATCCTGTATCATTTCCGTAACGCTGTCTCCCCTGTATCGTGACAACACGAAACGAGCTGCCCTTCTTTGGACTGTTTCGTCAAACCCACCTGATAAGGATCCCACACTGGTCAGCAATACTCCAAAAATGGACGGACAATCGTAGTGTATGCAGTTTCTTCAGTAGTTCTGTTGCATCTTTTAAGGGTTCTGTCAATAAAACGCAGTCTCTGGTTCGCCTTTCCCACGACATTATCTACGTGTTCTTTCCAGTTTAAGCCTGAAGTAATAGTAATTCCTAGATATTTTGTGGAGTTTACGGCCTTCACTTTTGATTGATCTATCTTGTAAACAAAATTTAACGGATTTCTTTTCGTACTCATGTGGACGACTTCACACTTGTCATTATTTAAAGTCAATTGCCAGTTTTTACACCATAGAGTTTTTTATTCAGATCGTTCTGCAGTTGGTTTTGATCTTCATATGGTTTTACTAGACGGTAAATGACGGTGTCATATGCAAACAACCTAAGAGAGCTACTTATATGTTCCCCTAAATCGTTTATGTAAATAAGGAACAGCAGAGGACCAATAACACTACCCTGTGGAACGCCCGATATCACCTCTGTTTTAGTCGATGCCTTACCATCGATTACTACGGACTGTGCCCTCTCTGACAAGAAATCCCCTATCCAATCGGAAAATGGGTTGATATACCATAACCACGAAATTTTATTAAAAGCCGTTTGTGAGGTACGGTGCCAAAAGCTTTCTGGAAATCAAGAAATACGGAATCGATTTGCGACCCTTTGTCGATAGCACCCATCATTTCTTGTTAATAAACAGCTAGTTGTGTTTCGATGAACGATATTTTCTAAATCCGTGTTGACCGTGGGTCAAGAGATCATTCTGTTCGAGATAATTCATAATATTTGAATACAGGATATGTTCCAAAACCCTGCTGCAATTTGACGTCAATGAAATAGGCCTGTAGTTTAGTGGGTTACTCCTACTGCCTTTCTTGAATATAGGTGTGACCTATATTTCCAATCTTTTGGTACAGATCCTTCTTTGAGAGAGCGGTTGTATATGGCTGTCAAGTAAGGTGCTATCGCTTCAGCATAATCAGACAGAAATCTAATCGGTATACAGTCGATAGTGAACATACAAACATACATAAATAAACACACACATCGATTTTATACATATAAATAACTTGGTATCACATGAACTGTGTCGTAGCTTATTCTTACGCCTACAGCAATTATTGACCGATATTTAGGCAAGTTTGTTTTAAATCAGTCTATCAGTTTTGGACGAGATATGGAACATACACACATACATATCCAGTTTATATTCTGTGTACATTCTCGTTTGGAACAAGACCATTTGTTGATACATTTTGAATAACGACGAAGATACACAACAGTCTTTTTTTCTCTGCTTTATGTTTTCAAACTAGTGTAAATCTTGGTAAACTACTAAACATATCTACTCTCAGGAAATGAACACTTTCCATTGTGAGTCACAGTTAATTACGTGGGCCAAATGCCGTGATTGCAATAGGTGGAAGCACGGCGCACCAGCGTTCCGTCTAATCGACCGAGTGGTGAGCATACTGGTAGCCGATTGGACAAGGCGGTGGCACGGGCTGTATGCGTGGCCGATATCGGTTCCTGAAGCTGTCAGCTTCAGCAGTGCGGGCACCTACCCCATGACAACGGCCTTGGTAGACTGAATAGGAACCCACCTACCCTATGACAACACCCTGGGAGGGATGAATAGCAACCACTCGAGGCAAAGTGGAACTTAGCGCCGCATGCATCTGCAGGGAAGGTACGCTTTAACTGTAAAGCAACCTTAATACACCGCGCTGCTTGTAAATTCAGTTAAACAATCGCTCTTAAAATACGGCAAAATAAGCTAGTTATAAAATTAAAATACTAATTAGGTATATTGTTTCCCCGTTACAACGTTTAGGAGTAGTGTTCCATGTTTTTAACAATGAAGTGGTCCATAAAATAGTTTTCCGGTGTTATGCTGTTCATGTTCCAAATATTTCATGGTACTAATATTCTTTTGGCATAATAAAATATTTCCTCTGCAGATGGCGTTTATACAACTTAAACCATGCAAACACGGTTGCAGGTAAAATAGGGGCACGCACTTATGCGCGAGATAGCAGAGAGTGAACTTCAGTGAGTGTTCAGTGTAAACATTGATAATGGGACGAATAAAAGAAATGTTACGTGTCTTTATATGCATCCGGACTAAATATGCCACACAAATCACGTCACGTACATATTTTCTTGGGCTGTGTTCATTAAACATTGCAAGAGATATATGGATACTGGCCAAAATATGGACTGGCCTCGTAATGTTACACCAAAATCACTTCAAAATGTGATGAATAACGTATAGTACCCACAAGTAAACGTGACCGGTTAAAAACAGTACCAGTTTTAGCTGCAGAACTCAACCATAATAGGAGAAAAGCCGGTGAGTGTAAGTACTGTGAAAAGGCGTCTTCAGACAGTGTAAATCACCTGGCGTGTAGTGGCTAATAAACCATTAATAACAGCTATTAAGAGGAAGAAACGGCTACTCTGGCCACACAACATGCATGTGGGGCAGTAAATCAGTGGAAAAAGATACTTTTCACATATTAATTTAAACCTGAGGTCGTTGACAGAAAGTGACGCAAGTTTGTTTGCCTTTGAGCAAGCGAACGAATGTTAATCCAATTTGGATATCCGCCATTAAAGCAGGAAAGGGTTCCCTCACGATCTTTGGGTCTTTTGGCGGCGGTAAGACTGGTGATCTTGTACAAATAAACGAAACAACGAAACAGAGGATTACTATCGCAATCTACAGTAACGTGCCACGTCATATGGATGCAATTTGATTGATGAGAGATTCCTCCTATGGCAAGATAACGACCCTAATTACAATCCAGAACTGTGTGAAGCTTATTATGTAAATTTATAAGAAAGAAAGGAAATAAAATATGATATGGAAGGCACAATTCCACGACTATAATCCCATCGAACTACCATTGAATCATTTTGATCCAAAATTTAAATCAAGGCCTGTTACCAACGTCAATCACCTCTGTACAAGACAGCGAGAGGAGTCGCGTCATAACTCCGATGAATCTGGCAGCAAGAATGCTTCGCACACACAGAGCAGTGATTAAAGCCTACAAAGGCTTCTTTCACGAGAGTAATGACTGTATTTATTTCAATAAAAGATTATTCGAAATCTGACTTATTATTAGCCCTTCTTACATTTCTAGTTACAATTTTCCTCAAAATCTCCGATGATCAAAATCATTTGGACGATACTGTAAATGATTCCCTAATTTCACTGAAACACGGGCTACACAGAAGCATCAGAGAGTTCGGTAGACAGAACATCGACAAATGCGAATAAAAATCTCGTGTGCTTGCTTTTAGGAGAAACTATATCGAAAATCCAAAGTTTTCTTTTCCAGCAACTAATACTGAAAGAGATGTAAGTAGAAGAAATTCAAAAAAGTAACATTAGTTGTTGGATAAACAAATTTCTGTGAGTTAAATATGAATATATCAAAGACATTAAAGATAAAGGTGAAGCAATAAATTAAAATTTGTGATGGGGCCGGGAATCGAACCAGACCTCCACGAGATACGAATATTTGGGTTTATTTGAAGAAATAACTCATGCAAGAGAATTAAACAAACTTGGTGTTGCTGTCGCTATGTTGGAAAATTGTGGCGAAACGCAGGAGGATCTTCAGCCTATCGACAGTTGATGCAGGGAATGGCAGTTGACAGTCAATATAAAAGTAATGTGTCGAGAGTACAAAGAGAGAAAGGACATTTATTATATAATCACGCATAGTAGAAAAATGTCTTGAAGTAGTTTCTTCAATAGAATTTCTGGGAGTATGCATGGAACTCACTGGAAACGGAACGTACAGTAGAAAAACGTCTGTTAGTAGTTTCTTCAGTAGAATTTATGAGAGTTTCCATGAACTGATTAGAAACGGAACGAGCAAGTAATATTAATCATCAGTGAGGTGGATGCCAGACTGACATTTATTGCACGAATATTCACAAAGGGTATTCTATTAATGAACAAAACACTCGTTCATCCAATACTTCAATATTGTTCGTAAGTTATCGACTCCTATCACGTTGGAATGATAGAACAGTTACAGACAATCCAGCGAAGAGCTGCATGTTCCGTTTCAGGTTTAGCCCTTCAATACATAGTGTAGCTGATCAGCTATATACCTTATGTTTTCGATTATCCCTCAAACGGATCAACATTTTACCACAAATTCATTTGTAGCTGCTTCTACACATAGTGTTAGACATGCAAGTAGCTCGTCCTAGAAATTATAAATTTCAGAGTGCTACTGAATGAGTTAGACAGTTATCTGCATTTGTGCGTAAGATTATGATATATCACGTAATTTCTATGTATATTAAAATAAAATAATAAAATTTAATTACTTTTTATTAATATAATGCTTCATGCGGAGAGAAAATATTTCTGACATCACTTACTCACTATCAACTGACCGGCAACTCTATACAGCGAATTGTGAAAGAATTACAGACTTTCGCCATCTTTTTCGAATGGCCGTCTGTCCCAGTGATCCTAGTATTTTGCATCTTAATTCGCCAAACATGGTTCAGTAGTTGATTTATCTGTGTTCCATATTTCAAAAGAATCAATAGTATAAGAATATAATCATTAAATGTGCGCCTCGGTTGCACAGTGGTAGAGTGCCAGACTACAAATCCAAAGCTCGCGGGTTCGATCCCCGCCAGATCCTGGCGGCAGTATTGCTCATGTGAAAAACACCGAGTAGCACCGTGGTTCGGAACCCACGTTAAACTGTAGGTCCCCCTATAACTGGCTGGGTAAGTCAGTTCGAAGGTCGGAGGAAGGCAACGGCATACCACCTCCAAACAGGACCATGCCTAGTAAAGCACTGTTGTGTTAAAACCAATCTTCGGATTTTTGACTGCTTTACCTTTTTTTAATTATTAACAAACAAACGGTCATAGTAAAAATATTGGAAACGATTGCACTTATTTATACTTACTTCGATCACAACCTAGAGTGTGTACAGTTATCGTGTATCAGCTGATTGGTATATTTTTCCTAATCGTTACTCGCAGTTTACATGTGCCAGTGGATGTTCCTTCCCGAATCCATCCTATACAGTAATCTACTTAATAATTACGCTACGATTGCGAAATCGGTAACTCCTTGGTAGAGTGTTACTATACTGTTGTGTGTCAAATCGAATCTCACTGCTTCCGATTTTTTTTTTTTTTAATTTTTATCGCTTCCCACATGTTCGTGGTTTATTTTAGTGTGGCGGTCGAACAGCCCTAGAATAGATGAACGAATATTTATACTGCAAACAAGAGATATTGAAAGGTGCATCCACTAGCTCGTGTAAACCACGAGTAGAAACGTATAAGTTATGCCATTCAGACGATATGTCTTTCTTACCTGTAAAACTACACACGCAAGGACGCACACACACACACACACACACACACACACACACACACACACACACACACACACTGAAAGGTGGTCGAAGCTGTTGTTGTTGTGGTCTTCAGTCCGCAGACCTACATCCGTTTGAATCTGCTTACTGTATTCGTCTCTCGGTATCTCTCTACGATTTTTACCCCACACACTTCCTTCTAATGCTAAGTTAACAATTCCTTGATGTCTCAGAATGTGTCCCACGCCGTGGTGGAGTACCCGAGCGGTCTAAGGCGCCTCGCTGCGGAGCGCGCGGTTGCTCGCCGTGGAGGTTCGAGTCCTTCCTGGGGCATGGGTGTGTGTGTTTGTCCTTAGGTTAGTTTACCTAGGTTTAAGTAGTTTGTAAGCTACGGACTGACGACCATGCAGTTTGGTCCGATAGATTTACAAACATTTGAACATTTGAATGTGTCCCACCAACTTTACACATAAATACATCGATATTCAATAGCATTATAACTATAATTTGTTTTTTGAAGCATTATATCATCATTGAAATACAAGAATTGTATGTCCGTTGCATTACTAAAACAAGTAGTTAACATTGTAATGTAACGGCACGAGCAGTCCTCTACTGTAATTCCGATACCATATTCCTACAATACAACCCGATTCCATTCCCATTCTTTTGTTCCATTTCTGTGACTACAAGGTATTTATGGCATGGATTGACTTTCGTGTGTATTTATATATAAAGATCGTAATCGATGTACTTTAATCGTAACTGACCGATAGGATTACCACAATATATGTTTTACCTGATTTTATAGAATATAATGTTATAGAAAATGCATTGTTGCACATTGTTTAGCTGTCCACATTTTCCTTAATTGCAAACTAGTTTCAGCAAACATTAATTATATATATATATATATATATATATATATATATATATATATATATATATATATATATATAATGGAAGCGAAATAATTACGAACTTGTATATTTGTTAAATTCGATTCTCAATTGTAATTTTTATATATCGTTTATACATATCGTTTCCACTTTAAATATGCAACTTGTGTACTATTATACATTTCACCAGTTTTTCCTGTCCTAAAAGTGATTAATACTATGTCAATTATTGTGACGTCTGTAGTTTCGATAATATCATCTACCCAAAGTTCGTGGTATTTGAAAATATTTAATTGTTATACGATTTCATAATTAATGGCAATAATGATGATTTCTGTTGAAAACCTAAATAAGACTCATCCTCGCTCCTAAGTTAGGGAGTTATAAAGTTCGTGAGATGTAAGACTGCAGGTAAGTATAAGACTGTATCTGTGATTGTCAGTAACAAACGAAAGTACATTCAAAGTTAATAAAGCATTGCAGGAACGTATAAGATTTTGCAATTATTCTGAAGTATAAAGTCACATTGAAAGACAGTAAAAACTACAAAGGACTTTACAACATCTGCTTCAGTGACTGTGTGGACAGGCTGCGAACACTGGCGAATGGAATCTTTTGATATGTGAAGCCAAGAAAAGCCCACAACTTCACAATTCGTAGCGAATTAACGTGTACAGTATTACCTGTACAGGTGTAAACTTTAAAAAGAAATTGACTCCAGTTAGATTCGATTAGCCTCCCCTCCAGTTAGTAAACCGTCAACCTCGCCACTCAGCCGCTGAAGCACTGTGAAACGCTTGTCGTTGAAGAACTTTTCCGATATAGAATTCGTATTTCAACCGTTTCCACCAGCTCGAATGATGATTTCCAAGAGAAACAATACGACGGGCTTCATTGCAGTGGTTCCCTAACTACTGTCTTGCATCTATTTGCTGATTCAAACACCAAGCTGAAACTCCACAGTACACTAGGGTTTGGAACACTGGCACTTCTGAACTTGGGAATACGCAGTGCACTGTTCTCTAACTCTAAATAATTCGAGCCGGGGAATCTTTTTGCTTTTGATTGCAAAATGATGACATTAATCTCATTTGGTACCAACAATTAGCGACGAGAATGAGATTATCAGTCTGGAGCAGAGTGTGCTTGCAGAGCTCCTGCTATCTAGGATACTCTGAAATAATCTATACAATACGGCAAGTTACGTGCAGTAAGCTGTCACTGTTGAAGTCCACCTACTGCACTGTTCCCAACCGCTTCCCAAAATTGCACAAAAGACCTAAACAGTAACACATCCCTCCGAGAGGATTGCCATGTGCTTAGTAATGGATAATGCCATCAGACCCTTTATTTCATCTCTCGAAGACATCTACATCTACATCTACATGGGATACTCTGCAAATCACATTTAAGTGCCTGGCAGAAGGTTCATCGAACCACCGTTATACTATTTATCTCCCATTCCATTCTCGAATAGCGCGCGGGAAGAAAGAACACCTGAATCTCTCTGTTCGAGCTCTGATTTCTCTTATTTTATTCTGATGATCATTTCTACCTATGTAAGTGGGAGTCAACAATATATTTTCGCATTCGGAGGAGAATGTTGGCGATTGGAGTTTCGCAAGTAACCCACGCCTCAGCGATAAGCGCCGTTGTTGTAATGATTCCCATCCCAGATCCTGTATCATTTCCGTAACACTGTCTCCCCTGTATCGTGACAATACGAAACGAGCTGCCCTTCTTTGGACTCTGTCGATGTCCTCCGTCAAACCCACCTGATAAGGATCCCACACTGGGCTGCAATACTCCAAAAATGGACGGACAAGCGCAGTGTATGCAGTTTCTTTAGTAGTTCTGTTGCATCTTTTAAGGATTCTGCCAATAAAGCGCAGTCTCTGGTTCGCCTTTCCCACGATATTATCTACGTGTTCTTTCCAGTTTAAGTCTGACGTAATAGTGATTCCTAGGTATTTTGTGGAGTTTACGACCTTCACATTTGATAGATTTATGTTGTAAACAAAGTTTAACGGATTTCTTTTCGTACTCATGTGGACGACTTCACACTTCTCATTATTTAGAGTCAATTGCCAATTTTTACACCATACTGATATCTTATTCAGATCGTTCTGCAGTTGGTTTTGATTTTCAGACGATTTTACTAGACGGTAAATGACGGCGTCATCTGCAAACAACCTAAGAGAGCTACTTAGATTTTCCCCTAAATCGTTTATGTAAATGAGGAATAGCAGAGGACCAATAACACTACCTTGTGGAACGCCCGATATCACGTCTGTTTTAGTCGATGCCTTACCATCGATTACTACGAACTGTGTCCTCTCTGGCAAGAAATCCCCTATCCAATTGCAAATTTGGGGCGATATACCATAACCACGCAAGTTGATTAAAAGCTGTTTGTGAAGTACGGTGTCAAAAGCTTTCTGCAAATCAAGAAATACGGAATCGATTTGCGAACCCTTGTCGATAGCACCCATCACTTCGTGTGAATATAGAGCTAGTTGTGTTTCACATGAACGATATTTTCTAAATCCGTGTTGACCTTGGGTCAATAGATCGTTCTGTTCGAGATAATTCATAATATTTGAATACAGGATATGTTCCAAAACCCTGCTGCAAATTGACGTCAATGAAATAGGCCTGTAGTTTAGTGGGTTACTCCTACTGCCTTTCTTGAATATAGGTGTGACCTGTGCAACTTTCCAATCTTTTGGTACAGATCCTTCTATGAGAGAGCGGTTGTATATGACTGTTAAGTAAGGAGCTATCGCTTCAGCATAATCAGATAGAAATCTAATGGGTATACAATCCGGACCAGAAGACTTGTTCTTATTAAGTGATTTTAGTTGCTGCACTACTCCGATGATATCTACTTCTATGTTACTCATTACGGCATCTGTTCGTAATTCGAAATCTGGAATATTGGTTTCGTCTTCTTTAGTGAATGAGTTTCTAAAAGCTAAGTTTAGTAACTCTGCTTTAGTAGCGTTGTCCTCGGCAGGATCGCCATTACTGTCACGTAGAGAAGGTATTGTTTGTGACTTTCCCCGAGTATATTTAACATATGACCAAAATCTCTTTGGGTTTTCAGTCAAATTACGAGAAAGAGTTTCGTTGTGATAAATGTTGTAGGCATCTCGCATTGAAATCCTCGCTAAATTTCGAGCTTCTGAGTACAATCGCAAATCCTGGGGATTTCGTGTTCGTTTAAATTTAGTATGCCTTTTCCTTTGCTTTTGCAACAGTGTCCTAACCTGTTTTGTGTACCAAGGGGGATCGCCTCCTTCTTCTATTAATTTATTAGGTATAAAACTTTCAATTGCTGTCGATACCACTTCTTTGACTCTATACTTGGGGAATTTTTATAAACTAATGCAATACATTTGTGAAAATTAATGCTTACTTCCACTAAAGTACCTAGAAATGTAGTAATAATTACGGTCGTCAGACTATGAAGTCAAATTAATGTTTCGCGGCGGTGGAGTAGCTGAGCGGTCTAAAGCGTTTCGCTGCCAAGCGCGCGGTTGCTCGCCGTGGAGGTTCGAGTCCTCCCTGGGGCATGGGTGTGTGTGTTTGTCCTTAGGTTAGTTTACCTAAGTTTAAGTAGTTTGTAAGCTAAGGACTGCTGACCACGCAGTTTGGTCCGATAGATTTACAAACATTTGAACATTTTTTTTGAAATTAATGTTTCAAATGTTTTAAGGAGCAGTAGCAGCGACTATTTGAATAATTTTGTAACGTTGGAATAAGCTTAATAAAAGAGAAAAATCTGTCAGTAGCCAAGTATGCATTCTATTATGGAAGTATGTCTGAAAATAATTTATGTTGCAAATTTTGTAATCAGAAAGTGAAAAATTTATCCCACAGTAATATACGCTGATCTTAAGATTTTGTTATAAGTAATTCTTACCAGTTTGTAAGAAATAGTAAATCTTGTACTTTCTAGGCGTAAATTTGCTGCTCGCATAAACACCACACTTGATAGTATAAACAACGTGATAATTGTGTATCTTGTTATAGGCTGTGTCCTTTAGTAATAAAACACTTTCCCTACATTAATAGTACGCTTATATGGAACAAACATTTTCATTTCATAAAAATAAAGTGATTTCCAAGCTAAATAGCTGTTTTCAGTATAAGACAGTAGTTATCATTAGCTATTCTTACTGTTACCCTTCACTAAACTCAAAACACTGCAAAATAACTAATTTCAAAGGAAGACAAGTTTATTTCGATATACAAAATTTGAATTTCTGTTGTTCCCTTCCTGTTTTAAATACTCTGAACTGACTGAACTATCCAAACAGTAAAAATCATCACATGGTACTAACTAAGTTGCTAAATGGTCACAAAACGAACACTGTCTTTGAATAAATGGCAAGATTATTATGATAAAGTCAATTTCTATCTAGACTCAATAACATCACACGTATTTCTGTCGAGTACAAACTTATTAAGGATAAACATCAGTTTCTTTAAATTCGATTGAAAGTTTAGGATACTCGGATAGTCTTTTGAACTTATAAGGTTGGGATCCTATATAGGTCATAGAAGCGTGAAACACTGGTTAAAATGAAATTACGTAGTTATTCACAGCACACAGTCACAAAGTTACAAAACTTATAGAGTTTACATTGCCTGTGTTCGCACAGAAGAGCAGGTGCGTGTTTCGCCGATGTGAATCGCATATGTCCGGACTCATACAGTGCTGTGACTTTTACAATTTTCTTGGATTCGGAAATTTAAAACAATTAAGCGACCAATATTTGCGCCATTGTCCACAATATGAAGCGTTCGTCATCCGAGGCCATTTCCATAAACTTTTGTAGTGTTGGCCTTAATGCAGCACTGCCTCTGCAGCACGCTGCTACTCCGTCAAAGGCTCAGACAGTACTCTTTTAACTAGAATGTTCGTAGCGCGCAACACCGCTGCTTTGGCGCGCTTTCCCACCTTTTACATTCACGCACTCTCTTTCTGTTTTTCATTTCTTCCCACAGGCTTTTACATTATAGTAGTATTTACAAAATCCCTAAGCCAGATCCTCTACAAAGCAACTACAATAATCACGTTATTTACATTACAACCCACATAAAATTTAATTACATTAATTAAAAATATAAAAATATAAAATAAAAATTCGACATGCAACAAAATTGTACAGTTTGATGAAAAACAGCAATATTAGTACATAAACGTCGTTTATAGTGTGACATTCTCTGATATGAAACTTCCTGGCGGATTAAAACCGTGTTGCAGACCGGGATAGGAACCCTGTAACTGTGTCTTTCGGGTGCAACCGTTGTAACGATTTATTTATTTTTACGTAGATAATTTCTTTGTTGATGTGCGTTCTACGTGTGTTCAATGATGACGGATGAACCTTGGCTCAGTTTTCTTTTTACGGTAGGGCGGGCGCACTCTGAACAAACGCGCGAAAGCACTGCGTCGGCCCGACCTACTCGTGTTCCTCTCACGGCCAGTACTCATTAGTTCCATCACTGCATCGTCTGCTTCTTTCCAAAATTCACAGACATATGCACAGATAACGCATTAGGTAGACCGCTTGTCCTTGAAACAGAAACGTCCTGGTTTCGAATGCTGCTCTGGCACACAGTTTCCCTCTGTCAGAAAATTTCACATTATGGAATACTCGGCTTTAGTCTGAAAATTTCACTTTCAAAACATTCCCTAGTTTGTGGCTAAGCAATGCCTCTACTATGTCCTCTATTCCAGGGGTGGCAGAACTGCAAGTTTCCCTAGAGATATTCTGCGAAGTTTAGAGGAGAGGAGACGAGGTATTGGCGGAACTTAAGACGTGAAGACGAGACATGAGGCGTGCACACGTAGCTCAGCCAGTAGAGCAACTGCCCGCCAAAAACCAACGATCTGTTCGAATCCCCATCTGTAACTTATGACAACATTTGATCATGCAGGCAAAGAAATTCAGTAAATTATGACGGAGGGAAATGAACGGCAAGATTAGGGGGTGTGGAACTCGTAGTAAAGAAGTCAAAGCCGGCGTGAAACAGGAGATTACGTGAAACTTCGTGACAGATTAAAATTGTGTGCCGGAACCGGGACTCGAACTTCGGACCTTTGCCTTTCGCGGGAGAATTGTGTACTTTGGAAAGTAGAAGGCGAGGTACTGACAGAAGTAAAGTTGTGAGGACGGATCGTGAGTTATGTCGGGATAGCTCAATGATAGAGCGCTTGCCCACGAAAGGCAAACGTCCTAGGTTCGAGTCCCAGTTCCGGCACACAATTTTAATCTGCCAGGAAGTTTCATATCAGCACACACTCCGCTTTCATTCAGGACAGGAGAATCAAGGACACATGAAGTTTTTGGGGAAGGTTTCTAAAGTGAAAGCTGGAACATAGGAAAAAAAGAAAGGAAAAAAAAGCTAGAACAGCCACCAGCTGCAAGGTTGCTTTTCTTCAGGTATCGGTACAGGAAACAGTTAAGAATAATATATAAATACAAATATAAAATAAAATTCGCAGTAGAATTACAGAATTAAAGGGGCATACATTTCGCCTTTCGAGAAATTTTTATATACAGTGTACCTCATGCCCCTTTAATTCTGTGATTCTACTGCGAATTTTATGTAATATTTGTGCTTGTATATTATTCTTAACTGTTTCCTGTACAGATACCTGAAGAAGGACAATAACTGCTGGATACCTGTTGTGAATACATCTGCAATCTTGCAAGTGGTGGCTGATTTCTTTTCCAACGTATTCCTTTCTATATGATTTTAAAACTGTTATTTCCTCCCTGCAGATAGCCCTCCGCTGTGGTTGTACCTACGGAACGGGTACTTGTATCGTTGAGGCACGCAAGCCATTCCACCTCGGCAATGTCTGTGGTTTATTGGGGTAATGCCTCTAAAACACTTTTCATCCTATTATTCTTCTGCTATTCAAAATTCAGATGACTGTAAACCTAAGGGGAACATACTGCGAAGGTCAGCGGTCCCGAGACTTACAAACTTACGTTAAGCACCTGGGGAACGTTCGCAAAATAAGTGGCATGGAGCCTTAGACCGCACGGCTTACTACTATTAAACTTCATTATTACCAGTAGGGTTATCTGTTTCATTTAACTATTACTTTTCAACGTACCCAGAGGCTTGCGTATTAGCATTTATGGTAATATGTTTTCATATTAGTACAGAAAGATATAGATGAGGTTTTTTACGATTGTTTTCATGTTCTTGTTGTTTAAGGTAAGAGGAAGAGTTGCCATATATGTCAAAAGCTATCACAGTGTCAAAAATTTAGAAACAAAAACGTTTTGTGTAGATCAGCATATTGAAGCATGTGGCTGCCAGCTTAAACTCAATGATGATTATCTTATAATTGTAACAGTATATGAGTACCCTTCAGGAAACTCAGTTTTTTCTGGAAAACTTGGATGCCTTGTTATGCTATCTGTCAGATGAGGGGATGCAAATTATTATCTGTGGTGATTTCAATGTAGATTCACAGAAAGAGTGTAATAGGAAGAAAGACCTGGAAGTCTTATGTAGCTCATTCAATCTGACATCTGTTATTGTTTTTCCTACTAGGGTAATAAAGGACAGCAGTACATTGATAAATAACTTTTTTTGTAGACCAAGACAAGTTTAACAACATAAATGCTTGTCCCGTTAAGAATGGTCTTTCTGATCATGGTGCACAGCTAGTAACAGTATATCAAATAGCTCCGTTCAGTAATTCGAAACAGTCCTCCAGAATTGTGCGCTCGATTAATGACTTAACAACAAGAAATTTCAAAGAAAGTCTACAGCCGTTAAACTGGATGAGGTTTATAAGGAACTTGATGTTAATTTAAAATATAACTTATTTCGCGATACATTTGTAAGGCTATTTGATAACCGTTTACCCAAGAAATTAATAAAATTTAATTGTAAGAAACCATGCAAAAAACCATGGCTTACTAGAGGAATAAAAATATCTTGTAACCAAAAAAGGGAACTATATCTGTCCGCAACAAAGAGTAATAAACCAGAAACAATAAAATATAAAAACTACTGTGCTACATTAAGAAAAGTTATTAAAAAATCAAGAAGCATGTGTATCATGTCTGAGATTAGCTCCTCTGATAATAAAATTAAAACAATTTGGAACATTATTAAAAGTGAGGCAGGGAAACCAAGAGCAGAGGAAGAGGGTATTACCATAAAAAACTTTATTAACAAAAAATCAGAAGTTGAAAACCTTTTTAATGATTACTTTTTAAATGTTGTAGAGAAATAAGGATCTAAATGTTCATTAGAAGGAGCAAGGCAATTAATGGAAGAGGCCATACCCATACAATTTGATACAATTGAAATTCCACCCACCTCTCCTGCAGAAATTAGGACGATAATAAACTCTCTCATGAGTAAACGGTCATATGGAATTGATGGTATTTACAGCAGGGTATTAGAAACTTGTTACCAGGAGATAAGTAGGATTCTCAGTAATATTTGTAAAAAGCTCTTTAAAGCAGGGTATATTCCTTTGCATAAAAAAGGGGATACGTCCGATGTCAACAACTACCGCCCCATTTCACTTCTGACAGCTTTACAAATTTTTTTGAAATAGCTATGTATTCTCGAGTTGCTTCACATATTAGTAAAAATAAAGTTCTAACAAAACGTCAGTTTGGTTTTCAAAAAAGCTTTTCAACTGAAAATGCTATATATACCTTCACTGATGAAATATTAAATGCTTTGAATAACCGGACATCACCAGTTTGGATTTTTTGTGATCTCTCAAAGGCTTTTGATTGTGTAAATCATGGGATTCTTCTAGATAAGCTTAAGTATTGTGGTATGAGTGGGACAAATTGTTTAAATCATACATAACCAGAAGAGTGCAGAAAGTTGAAATAAGCAGTTCACATGATATACATGAAACAATTAATTCCTCTAATGGGGAGTTATCAAAAATGGAGTTCCACAAGGTTCGTCTTGGGTCCCTTGCTGTTCTTAATAGATATTAATGACTTGCCATTTACATTCACGAAGATGCTAAGCTAGTAGTTTTGGCTGGTGATACAAGTATAGCTATCACATCTGACAAACAGTAATTAACTGATGAAATTGGAAATGATATCTTTTAGAAATTTATTAAGTGGTTGTCTACAAATGGACTCTCAATGAAATTTGATAAAAACCAGTGTATTTAGTTTCATACAGTAAATGGCATAACACCATTAATAAATGTAGACTTTGAACATAAATCTGTAGCTAAGGTAGAATATTCAAAATTTTTAGGTGCTTGCATTGACAAGGGACTGAACTGGAAGAATCATATTAAAGATCTCCTGAAACGTTTGATTTCAGCTACTTATGCTATCAGAGTCATTGCAAATTTCGGTGATATACATCTCAGTTAAATAGCTTACTATGTCTATTTTCATTCTCTGCTTTCGTATGGCATCATTTTCTGGGGCAAATCAACATTGAGTACAAAAGTATTCATTTCACAAAAGCGTATAATCAGAATTATTGCTGGAGCCCACCCAAGAGCATCCTGCAGACATTTATTTAGGGATCTTCACTGTAGCTTCACAATACATATATTAACTCATGAAATTTGTTATTAAAATTCAAAATTAATAGCAGTGTGAATAGCAACAACACTAGGAGAAAGGATGATATTCACTATTAAGGTTAAATCTAAGTTTGGCTCAGAAAGGGGTGAATTATGCTGCCACAAAAGTCTTTGGTCACTTACCAAGTAGCATCAAAAGTCTGACAGATAGCCAACTAGTATTTAAAAAGATATTAAAGGAATTTCTGAATGGCAACTCCGTCTACAATGTAAATGAATTTTTAGATGAAAATTAAAATTAAAAAAAGAAAAGAAAAATTAAACGAAAACAACAAAAAATTTAATAAAAGATCCTTAAAATATTCATTGTCAAGTGTACACAACATTTACTATACTTACACGTTCCACATCATTACGAAATGTCGTATATATGAGCTATGGAATCTAATATAATCTCTAATCTAAACCTGTTGCAGTTTCGGCGCTCAGGTGCTACTACTGCTACTCCAGCGAGAGCAAAGCGTGCGGCGACCCGTTTATTCCAGGCACTGCTCCTCTGGTCGACTGTACGCATCCTCAGCAGATGTGCGCGAAAATAACCTATTACGGTAAGAGCTGGCAGCTGACATGCAGTTTTTATGTTTAATTTTTAATTTTTAGAGAGGATTTTCCAAAAGGCATTGAAAGGAACGTATTAAAGCTCAATACTTTATAGAACATTTTCAGTATCATTGATAGACTATTTTAAGGCCATATTATTTAGATTCTACTGTATTTGTAAAATTGTTAACGTTTCCCTGTTCTTTTGTGCACTTACCATTGGTAAATTTTATACTGCAGAAGTATGTTCGCACTTGAAACCTAGTGGTACAGTTCAACTGTTTACCTAATCTTTCGAAGTGTTGTGCTGCAGAAGAATGCCGAAGATCGCGCAGCTAAGGAGCTGGTACTGGACAGAACCAGTGCGAAAACAAATGTGTAGCATTACTTGACTAATAAAACGGTATAGATTGATTCAGCACATACTGAGACATCAAAGCGTCTCCAATTCACTAGTGGAAGGAAGTGTGTGTGTATATGTGTGTTGTGTGTGTTTCCTGTATCCAAAAAAATCCTTAGATTGAAGATCATAATAGTAATACGAAAACCGACACATAACTGCAACCGGACAACTTTGGCATTCACTGTCAGAATGAAATGCCCGTGTGATAGGCCGTACATATAGTAATTCAAACGAAGTTTACGATGTATGATACTTCCAACTGCTTTAACACCTGTATATGTTACATAGGATCACCAGATAAGGCCTGAGCATGAAACATGTGAATTTGAAATGAAATGGTTTTCAGTTACCAGGCATGAGAAGTTTTCTCCTACCGAGAAGCATATTTAGTGTTACTTTTAATATTTTTATTATGGCGTTTACATAGCTCTGTCAAGATCTTGACGTTGAAATAATATCATTTAGACAAACTTTCTCTTTTTGTATGATAACAAATAACAGCGAGTGTTACTTAATGAGCTACGTACGTCTCTGTTCTGCAGCAGCTTAGATGTCACAATAAAAATTCGTGAAGCACTCTTATATATACAAGTCCACCAATAGAGTGGCTGTTTGAAAACTATGCGACAATGTTGTCGAAATAATTATCTTTTAACTCTTACATCAACACCTGATGCCATTTTCACGCAAAAAATTGTGGAATCCCGTAATAACTACTGGCCTAATTTCTGGACTATAAGAGTGTATTCCAGTTCCGAAATGAATAGGATGAAGCAACTGAGGAGCCAAGAAGTGTGTCTGGTGGAGTACTTAGACATCCAAGGGCAAGTGAATTACTTTAGCTTTAGGAACTGCGAACAGGAAGCCACAGGAACTTAACAGGCTTACTTGGAAACTGGGGAAATTACCAGCGAGATCTACTCAGTTTCTTGAAACATCTTCCAGAAGTAAAATAGATTATCGGAGAGGATCCTGTAGTGCTATTTACAAAAGGCGTCCAACACTTAGCAGCAGACCGAGAGAAATAGAAAAATTATTATGTGGTCTATGGTAGATTGATTAATAGCCCTGAAAATAAACTTCAGATATTCAAAAACTATTCCTGCCCAAGGCATAAACTACTCTTAACCAGTATTAAACCATTTTATATTCCAGTTATTTCTTAATCCCAACTACCTTATCCATCTGAAATACTATCTGAAATAAAGGTTGGTACGTTGCTGACAAATTAAAAATCTAATCCTATTCTTGATTTTCCTCTCACTACTTTCTTACTTTCATATTGTTCCTGCCGTATGCGACACGAGAGTTTTAAGCTCTTGTCAGTTTTCGGTATCCTCAATGTAAATATTTCAAACAGGACAATGAACTATTCCAATTTATATTTATGCATTTTCTAGAATATAAACTGATACGGTTATACAGTTTCTCCCGTCGAATTTGTTGATCGGACAGTGCGAGCGTGTACTGTCGGTTCATAGTGCACCAGACGATGATGATATGTCAAATACCCGAATTAATACATTTATTGGACACTATGAACTGGCAGTATGCTCGTGAAATGTTCCATCTATAAATTCGTATTTTGCACCATTTTTACGGTAAATGCAAATAAGTATCCCAACATATTGCTTTGTAATTAAATACACTTTCCCCGATTGCGACACCATCTAAAGGTGTCTTCATCAGAAGTATAAAATTACGTCTCACATTAGACGTACGAAATTAGAGCATGCTGTGCTCGACTGAGTATTTGGGTAAGTTTCTCTTCTTTGTGCAATATTCTTCGGGTCTATTCTTCAAGAAAAGCAGGTAGCACCATTTCCAGGCTCTGCAGTCACAGTTCGGACTTTTTATAACGAGGTGAAACTGCAAACTCATAAAATACGTAATTAACATAATGGTAAGATACATCCAATTATTCAAAAGTCACGGTCGACGTAACTATTCTCTTCTGATCGAACCATTCTGATACAACTGCTTTACTCACAATATGTTTTACACTCGCCCTGTACCCTGATAAGTTGTGTAACATCCCTGTATGTCGTGTTAGACCTCTTTTTGTCCGCCGATATAACAGCTACACGTCGAAAAGACTTAAAAAGTCGTTGACAGTTCCATGCAGGAATACTGACCGATGCTCCCGCTAAAGACGTTCAAAACAAAAGTAGTTTGGCCTATGAAGGATATAGTGTGCGAGGGTGAAGGTCGGGGTGAGAGTTTAAAATTGGGAAAGTTTAATTTTTAAAACTCACATCCACCAACTGCGAAACAAATTCCTAAAAATGCAAAAACACTGGAACTGTGATTGCGACTGTTTGACTCGTTTTCTAGGGGATGATATCACACGTTCGCAGCTTTCCTTCCCCGCATTTGATTAACAAAAAATTCATAATAAAATAAATTCATGTGAGAAAAGGGTGTACTAACTACTATTTTTGAAAACACGTGAAAGTTCACTTTATGTTGTTTATTACAAAATATTAGAACCCTGTGGCTGATACGTCTGTAGGTCGACACATTTATCAAATAAAGTTATAGCTCGTGAGCCCCCAGACAAAATGAATATTTGTCGCAAATTGTTTTTCACACCTTGTGCCTGTCTCAAACACCGCTTATGTTCATGCCTATGCGACGACATGTGTTACATTAACAAAACACAGTCACTTTAATTTAGTGCGATGCACACCTTGTTCCACCGGCTAAATATTCACAACACACAGTAGCACTCGATTCAACTTGGTGCAGTCTACGATGAGCAACCACACATGGAAATTGCCACACAAAATCTATAGTCTCCACCTGGAGATCCACATGCCGACCAATGCAGAGCGACGCCGCCCGGCCAGCTACACCACTCGCTCGCGACTCCTCACTCCCTGCCCCCGCGCGCGCCAAAAGCCCAACTGCCGGGTTTTTTCCCTACGTCATCAGCTTCCCCATTTGAGCAGTTCTAACCGACTTGCCAACGTACAGCGCTCAGCCAATAAATTTCTAAAAGTTTACTTAAAATCAAAATAATTACACTACAAATTAAACAAATGTCTTCTTAGTTTTCTATATTGGTATAAACATCCTTTGTACTATTTATTATAATCGTTCAATTTCTTATATCACAGATAAGTGCTTTAACTGAATACTTCAAGATTAAATACACAAAATTAATTGAAAATAAAATGAGCAATAGTTAATATATTATTTTTATAAAGAAACATTGCCATGCTAGTTGTGTAACTGTCTCGTATTCGTTAGTAATTTATTACTTTTCATTGTCAATTAAACATATTACGCCAGATGTGACTATAGCAGCTAATGTATTGTTTATTTGTCAACAGGTTATTTTGTAATGAGGGCCTTAAAGGTTCCTAACTGCATCGTATTACTTCAAATGCAAGTAGTATTAGAATATTTTATTTCACGCTGTGCACTGCACTGCGCTTGGCACTCGCCATTGTCCCTCTCTCCTCTCACCGGAAACGAACTGGAAAATCCTAAGCTGGAACAAGCCACCAACGTCGGCCTGCTCGCCGCCTCCCCTCAGCTACAAGCACACAGCAAATCTCAATGTCGAGAATTTCTGCCTATGGCCTAACTATAAATGTTGTCACATACATTGCTACAATAATTATTAAGATTACAATTGTGTAACATTTGGTGCATTGGCATGGTCAATGTTTGCAGTGAACTTCATACTGTTTAATTACAAATACTATTAATTACCAACATTTCTAATGGGCGGTAATCTCACAAGTGTATGACTGACTTCTGGATTGTGTACGGTGAATTCGATGTGATTTATGTCTGGTGGTCTGAGTGTCGAAAAAAGTCACTGAAAGTGCTCAGAATAAACAAAAGGGTAATCGCATGCATTCAGAAACTCAGTCAATGCTGAAGGAATTGAATTAGCTAACGAAACAATCCTTCCTTAAGAACCACAGACATTGACGAAGTTTGGTGGCTTGTGTGCCTCGCCGATACAGACAACCGTACCATACGTGCAACCACAGTGGAGAGGTATCTGTAGAGAGGCCAGACAAACGTGTGGTTCCTGAAGAGGGGCAGCAGCCTTTTCAGTAGTTACAGGGGCAACAGTCTGGATGATTGACTGAGCTGGCCTTGTAACGACCGCTAATGTGGATTTGCCATACAGTTAATTGCGAACGGCTGAAAGCAAGGGGAAACTACAACCGTCACGTTTCCCGAGGACATGCAGCTCTAATCAATATATGATGATTACATCCTCTCGGGTAAAATATTCCGGAGGTAAAATAGTCCCCCCTTCGGATCTAAGGGCGCAGCCTTCTAAGGAGTAAGTAATCATCCGGAAGGACGACATTGGCATTCTACGGATCGGAGCGTGTAATTTTAAATCCCTTAATTGGGTAAGAAGGTTAGAAAATTTAAAAAGGGAAGTCGATAGGTTGAAGGGATTATTGAAGTTCAATGGATTATAAGTACAAAATCAATTGGACTTATTACAGGGGTAGGTCTAATAAGGAATATAAATAGTAATGGGGGTAAACCACTTCGAGCAGAGCTGTGATGGCATGCGATGGCATTATCGTAGTCAAGATACATATGGAGCCATCACTGACCACAGTTGTAAAGGTTTATATGCCCACTAGCTCTGCCAAAGATGAGGAGATGGAAGAAATGTATGAGCAGTCAAGGAAATTATTCGGACACTTAGGGGAGAGGAAAACTTAGTTGTGATGGGGGGCTGAAATTTGGTTGTAGAAAAAGGAAAGGAAACGAAAATAGTAGGTGAATATGGACTGGAAAATGTGAATGAAAGAGGTAGCTGTCTGGTAGGATTTTGTATGGAGCATAATCATAAAAAACAGTTCAAGAATCATGATAGAAGGTTGTATACGTGGAAGAGACCAGGAGACACCGGAAGGTAGTAGATAGATTTTATAATGGTAAGATATAGATTTCGGAATCAGGATTTAAACTATGAGATATATCCAGTCGCAGATACAGACTTTGACCATATCTTATTGGTTATGTACTGCAGACTGAAACTGAAGAAAACTAAGAAAGGTAGGAAAATAAGGAGGGACCTTGATAAATTGAAAGAACCTGAAGTTCTTGACAGTTTCAGACAGGAGATTTAGGTGACAATTGACAGAAACTGGAGGAAATAAAACAGTAGAAGAGGAGTGAGTAGCTTTGAGAGATGAAATAGTCAAGGCAGCAGAGGACACCACTGAGCCTGCAAGATCTGGTGGGTTTGCTTGTGAGCTGCAGCGTTAGGCGAGTGATGGAGCCCCTTAGAAAGATGGCTGCCAACGAGGGGAAGAAGGCAAACGTGCACTCCGTGTGCATATCGGGTGGATTCATTCCAGATATGGAACGGGTCATTTCGGATGCTATGAAGGGTACGGGGTGCAGCCAATGCAGGTGGTGGCTCACGTCGGTTGCAATGATGTGTATCACTTCGGATCTGAAGAGATTCTTTCAGGATTTGGGCGGCTATCTAAAGTGGTGAAGATGAAAGGGGAGCTCACTATCTGCAGCATAGTTGACAGGACCGACTGTGGACCTCTGGTACAGAGCCGAGTGGAGGGTTGAATCAGAGGTTCAGACGGTTCTGCGAACGTGTAGGCTGCAGATTACTTGACTTGCGCCACCGGGTGGTGGGTTTCCGGGTTCCGCTGACCAGGTCAGGAGTCCACTATACGCAGGAAGCGGCTACGCGGGTAGCGGGGGCTGTGTGGTGTAGACTGGGCGGTCTTTTAGGATACAGGGGGAAATCCCTAACGGTGGAGATGGATCACAGCCGAAATGTAGATCTAGGAACTATCGGTATAAAAGTTGTAAATTGTCGTAGCTGTGTCGGGAAAGTACCAGAACTCCAAGCGTTAATAGGAAGCACAGAAAAAGACATCTTTGTAGGCAGTGAAAGTTGGCTCAAGCAGGAAATAGGTCCAGCAGAAGTTTTTGTGAGAGATCTGTGTTCAGAAAGGATTGATCAAACAGAATAGGTGGAGGCGTGTTTGTCGCCGTCAAAAGTAGTCTTTCGTGTAGCGAAGTTGAAATTGATAGTTCCTGTGAGCTATTATGAGTAGAGGTTGTACCTGAAAATCGTAAGAAGTTAATAATTGGTTCCTTTTACCGGCCTCCGGACTCTGACGATACAATAGCAGAAAGGTTCAAAGAAAACCTGAGTCTAATTACAAAAACGAACCCGACTCACACGATAATAAAAGGCGGTGATTTTACCCTCAACCTGTCGGCGAAATAATATTTTCAGATCAGGAGGTATGCATAAAACATCGTGTGAAAGTGTACTTAACACATTCTCTGAGAATTACTTCAGACAGTTAGTTCATGAGTCAACTAAAATTGTAAATGTATGTCAAAACACACTTGATCTCTGACCAAGAAATAATTCTGAGCTCATAACGAGGATCAATACGGATACAGGTATTAGTGAACACAGAACTGTCGTAGCGAGATTGAATACTGAATGCCCCAAGGTTACAAAAATTAGACGAAAAATATATTTGTTCCGGAAAACTGTAGGAAATAAAATAAATTGATTCTTCAAAGACCGCTTCCACTCGTTTTTAACACTAAACGTAAGTGTGGACCAGATGTGGCTCAAATTCAAAGAGGTAGTATCAGTTTACAGTTTCATTACAAACAAATTAATAAAAGAAGGAGGTGACCCCCTCGGTACACAAAACAGATCAGGACACTGATTCAAAAGCAACGGAAAAAGCGTGCGAAATTTAAACAAACACAAAATCCCCAGGATTGCGGTCCTACACAGAAGCTCTAAATTTAGCGAGGACTTCAATGCGAGATGCCTACAGTACTTTTCACAACGAATCACATTCTAGAAATTTGACTGAAAACCCAAAGAGATTTTGGTCATATGTTAAATATACTTGGTGCAAAACACCAACAATACCCTCACTACGTGATAGTAATGGCAATGCTGCCGACTTTAGCGCTACTAAAGCAGAGTTAGTAAACACAGCTTTTAGAAACTCATTCACCTAAGAAGACGAAACCAATATTCCAGATTTCGAATTAAAAACAGATGCCACATTAAATAACGTAGAAGTAGATATCATCGGAGTAGTGAATCAACAAAAATTACTTAACAAGAAGAAGTCTTCAGGTCCGGTCTGTATACCCAGATTTCTATCTATGCTGAAGCGATAGCTCCTTACTTAAGAGCCATATACACCCGCCCTCTCAAAGAAAGACCTGTACCAAATGATTGGAAAGTTGCACAAGTCACACCTATATTCAAAAAAGGCAGTAGGAGTAACCCATTAAACTACAGGCCTATTTCATTGAAGTTATTTTCCAGCAGGGTTTTGGAACACGTCCTGTATTCAAATGTCATGAATTATCTCGACCAGAATGATCTATTGTCCCAAGGTGAACATGGATTTAGAAAATATAGTCCATGCGAAACACACACAAAAAAAGATCAAATGTTTGTTAAGCTTAAGAGACTTAACTGCGGGGTCATTAGTCCTTAAACTTATAAACTGCTTATGAACTACATTATACAAAAGACGATACAAACATGCAAGCCCGAGAGGGGATTCGAACCCCCGACCGAAGCGGCCGTGCAGAATGTGACTGACGCGCCGCAGAACGCTCGGCCACTGCGGCCGGCCATGCGAAACACAACTAGCTGTTAACTCGCACGAAGTGTTGAGTGCTATCGACAAGGGTTCGCAAATCGAATCCGTATATTTTGATTTCCAGAAGGCTTTTGACACCGTACCTCACAAACGGCTTTTAGTCAAATTGCGTGGTTACAGTTTATCGCCCCAAATTTGCGACTGTATAGGGAGTTGCTGTCAGAGAGGACACAGTTTGTAGTAATCGATGATAAAGCATCGAATAAAACAGAGGTGATATCGGGCGTTCCTCAGTGTTGTGTTTTGGTCCTCTGCTGTCCCTTATTTACGTAAACGATTTGGGAGAAAATCTAAGTAGCTCTCTTAGGTTGTTTGCAGATGACGCCGTCATTTACCATCTAGAAAAATTATCTGAAGATCAAAACCAACTTCAGAACGATCTGAATAAGATATGAGTATGATGTAAAAATTAGCAATTGACTGTAAATAATGAGAAGTGTGAAGTTGTCCACATGAGTACTTTGTTAACAAGACAAATCTATTTAAAGTGAAAGTTGTAAACTCCACATAATACTTGGACATTACTATTACTTCAGACTTAAACTGGAAAGAACACGTAGATAACGTTGTGGGAAAGGCGAACCATAGACTGCGTTTTATTGGTAGGACCCTTAAAATATTCAACAGAACTACAAAAGAAACTGCATACACGATGCTTGCCGGTCCTTCCTTGGAGTATTGTTGCCCAGTGTGAAATCCTCGTCAGGTGGGTTTGACGTAGGAAATAGAAAGAGTCCAGGTAAGGGCAGCTCGTTTTGTATTGTCACGATACACGGAAGACAGCGTTACGGAAATGATACAGGATCTGGGATGGGAATTATTACAACAACGGCGCTTATCGCTTCGTCGTGGGCTACTTACGAATCTCCAAGCGGCAAGATTCTCCTCCGAATGTAAAAATATATTATTGACTCCCACTTACATAGGTGGAAATGATCATCAGAGTAAAATACGAGAAATCAGAGCTCGAACGGAGAGATTCAGGAGTTCTATTTTCCCGCGCTCTATTCGAGAATGGAATGGGAGGTAAATAGTATAAAGGTGGTTCAATGAACCCTCTACCAGGTACTTAAATGTGATTTGCAGAGTATCCCGTGTAGATTTAGATGTAGAGACATGAATCTGACAGAGCACTGAAAGACCTAAGACGAAACAGGCTCCCTGGAGCAGATGACATTCCAGTGGAGCTACTGAAGTCTTTGGGAGAACCAGCCATGATAAAATTTTTTCATCTGGTGCGGAAGATGTATAAGACAGACAAAATAACCCTCAGACTTTAAGAAAAATACAATAATGCCCATTCCGAAGAAAGCGGGAGCAAACAAGTGCAAAAATTACAGAACAATCAGTTTAGTAAATCGTGGTTGCAAAATTTTAACGCAAATAGTTTACAGAAGGATTTACAGGTAGATGCTGACCTCGGGGAAGATCAATTCGCATTCAGCAGAAATGTAGGAACACGGGAGGCAATACTCACCTTGCAACTTGGTAGATTAAGTATAGGCAAACCTACATTTCTAGCTTTTGTATATTTGGATAAAGCGTTTGGCAATGTTGATCGGAATACTCTCATTCATATTCTGAAGTCAGGAGGGGTAAAATATAGGGAACGGCAGGTTATATACAACTTGTGCATCAAGCACACAGCAGTAATTTGAATATCAAAATTTTAAAATGTAAACTAATCTCTGACATCCTATTTATGAAAATGACAATTACGTATCCATTTGAAGTGTATACAAAAAAATATTATAAATATTAACCTATTGAATGTCAAATTAAAAAAACTAACTAATCTTTGATTTTCCATTTATGAAAATTAACCAAATATACTGCATTTGAACAAAAAAATGTTCAAATGTTTGTTGAGCTTATGGGACGTAACTACGGGGTCATCAATCCCTAAACTTACAAACTGCTTATGAACTAGCTAACACTGAGGACGGCACAAATATCCATGCCCGAGGTTGGATTCGAATCCCCGACCGTAGTGGCCGTGCAGACTGTGACTGGAGTCTCGCAGACGGCTCGGCCACCGTGGCCGGCACATTTGAACAATCTGTTGTAACTAATGTAGCTGTTGGTTGTTGTTTTAGTTTTCAGATTGTTCAGCTGTTCGCTCTTTCATAAATAGTGCATGAAAGATAAGGCATGGTTGAGAAGGGAGTAAGACAGGGTTCAAGCCTTTCTCCATTGTTATTTAATTTGTACTCTGAGTAAACTGTGAAGGAAAGAAAAAACAAGGGTTGGAAATAATTAGAGTTCAGGGTAAAGAAATAAAAATAATTGTGTTTTGCTGATGACATTCTTATTATGTCAGAGACAACAAAGGACCCGGTAGGACAGTTGAGCGGAATGGACAGTGTGTTGAAAGAATAAGATGAACATTAACAAGAGCAAAACAGGAGTAATGGACTGCAGTCTTAGAACATCAGGCGATTCTGAAGGAATAAGACTCGCTAACGAAACTATGAAGTTTGTAGATGAGCTCTGTTACATGGGCAGTAATATAAGATGGTCGCAGTACACTATATATAAAATGCAGGATGGCAATGGGAATGTAAGCGTTTTTGAAAAAGAGAAATCTGCTAACATAGGATATTGATTTAAGTTTTAGGAAATCTTTTGTGAAGGCATTTGGTTGGAGTGTTGCCTTGTACTGAAGTGAAATATGGGTAGTAAATAGTTATACAGGAAGATGACAGAAGCTTTTGAAATGTGGTGCTACAAAAGAATGCTGAGAACTAGGTGGATATATGGCGTAACTAATGAAGACCCACTGAAGGGAATTTGGGAAGAAAAGGTTTGTGGCATACCTTGACTAAAAGAAGAGATCGATTGGTATGACATATTCTTAGACATCAGGGAATCATAAATTTAGCACTGGAGAGTAGTGTGTGGGGGAAAATCGTAGAGGGAAAGAAACAGACGAATATAGTAAGCAGATTTAGATGTATTTGGGTTGCCGTACTTAATAGAAGATGAAGAGCCTTGCTCAGTATAAAGTACTGTGGAGAGCTGCATCAAACCAGTCTCCGGATTGAAGACCACAACTATATCTATGTTAAGTACAATAGGTAATTATTCACGACATGACAACAGAATAACATTTGCTGTGGCTGGACGTAAACTGAATAGAATGAAAAGGGAAAACACGTATTCCTAATATGAGTAATTTCGTATTGCTTTGTGAACGTGCCTTGGATAAATATCATGCACTCCCTGTTCTCCTTTTGTCTGTCCTCCCCTGTTTGCCTCTCTCTCTCCTCGTTCCCTTCTCTTTGTCCATATCCTCCTGCCTCCTCTCTCAGTGCATTCCCTCGCCCCTCTTTTCCTTTCCATCTTCCCCTCCCCATCTTCTCGCCTCTCTCTTTGTCCTCACGATCAGCCTTTCCCATCTTTCTGTGCATTTCCACCTCATCCCCGACCGTCTCCATCATATCATTTCACTCTCCCTGTTCTTATCCGCCATCCTCTATCGACGGCCTTTCATTCCTCTATTTCCTCTTACAAATCTGTCCAATGTAGAGCCTTGCTTAGTGTCGTGTTAAAAATCTTATATCCACTGAAGTTCTTCGTCGAATACTTTTAAACTCTGTCACAGCGTTCCATTGTTATAAGTACTTATTTCTAAGAAAATATTTTTTGTTAACAGATGTATATGAAAGGCCCGTAAACGACGAAACGCTCATAAATAATTTCAAAAAGCACTTTTACTACCTTGACTACATTCTTCCAGCAACTCCACAAACGGATGCTGCACCAGGCGTCAGAATGGAATCACCATTTTACTTATAATTTGTTAAGTTTCTAGGTATTCTGCGATCTGGTCTAGTGGTGTACTCCCAATTTCCTATTGGCCTTCAGTGTTTATAAAATACGGCATATTGCCGGACAAGATTGCAACTATCTACTGTTAATTTATTTGAGAAGCATAGCATTAATATGCGTGGTGGTGGAGTGGCCTAGCGCTGTAAGGCGACTTTCTGCGGAGCGCTAGATTTCTCGTGGTTCTACTCCTCTCTATGGCATGGTTACGTGTATTGTTCTCAGCATAAGTTAGATTAAGTGGTTTGAAAGCCTAGGGACAACCGCAGCATTTAAATCCCTTATATACATTTTGGAGCATAATTAGCTATCTTCAAAGGGAGGGAAGAAGGAATTAACAAGTGTTTTTGACAGGTCAGGAAAGCTGCTAGTCAATCCTGTGGATGACTTGAGCAGATGGAGGGGTGGATACAGGTTACCTTATTCATAAGATAGAGGTTACAGATATGAAAGTAGCAAGAATGATTGCAGGTACCAGTAGATGGGAACAATGGCAGGAGGGTGTCCATAATGAGGAAATCAAAGAAAAGCTGTGAATGAACACCATAGATGAAGCAGTTAGAGGGAACAGACTGAGATGGTGGGGTCACGTTACACGCATGGGAGAAGCAAGGTTACATAAGAGACTCACGAGCTCGGCAGCGGAGGGTAAGAGGAGTCGAGGTAGACCAAGAAGAAAGTACATAGATTCGGTGCAGAATGATTTTGAAGTAAAAGGCATAACATCAAACGAGGCATCAATGTTAGCATTGAATAGGGGATCATGGAGGAATTTTATTAGAGGTACTATGCTCCAGACTGAACGCTGAAAGGCATAATCAGTCTCTAATGATGATGATGATGATGATATATACAAACATTAGAACATTTGATTAATATACTCATAAGCCAACATTCACTTCTGTGTTTATTATACACACGACTACTTTCAAGTCTTTTTCAACTAATATTATCTATTATCTATTAACTATTCTTTGATTTTCCGTTTATGAAAATAAACAAGAATTACTGCATATGGACAATCTGTTTTAACTAATTCAGCTAACTTAAACTGTTGAGTTATTGTCATTTCATATAGTGTGATTGTTTTAGTTTCCAGATTGGTCAGTAGTTCTCTCTTTCATAAGTGGGAAATCAAAGATAACTTTGCTTTTTTAAAATATGACATTCAATATGGTTGATTTTGGAATATTTGTTGCATACACTTCAAAATGGGGTAGTAGTACGCCGAAAGTAATCGTTTGTCTAATAAATACAAAAGTGACTGTTGTCTCATGAGCATATTAATCACATGTCTCATAAATGAATTTGCATTGATTTGTTAGACCAAGCAGATGCGCAGCAGACTCGCATTCTGGAGAACGGCAGTTCAAACCGGTCTCTTACTAAGCTTTCTCATGATTTCCCTAAATCACTCCAGGCAAATACTGAGATGGTCCCTGTCAAAGGTCACAGCCAATTTTCTTCCCCATTCCTGACAGAAACAATATAGTGCAGGATATTTAACAACGAATAGGAAAAAAGTAGGGAAAAGATAAAATATTTTGCAATAGGCTCTGTTTGATGACCTAGTTAACATACTAAAAGTCCCCTAAGCCCCGGGCTGAGGATCGGAGTTACGACGTTATCAATATTAGCGCCAAAAGAAATTGTAGAGTATTTTTTCGACGGATGTAAACTTCCAGCGAAGTAACATAGCCATGTAACATTTTATTAGAGCTTTAAAATAATACCAATATGATTTCCCTATCAATAATATAGGAGTAACCCTTAATAAAGAAGTATTCTCTAAGGTGTTAGTATTCACGATCAGACCTACGTTCAGTTAAAGGCTATCGACAAGGGATGTCAAATAGATTCCGTATTTTTTAGATATTCGGAAGACTTTCGACAATGTACCTCACAAGCGTCTTCTAATCAAAGTGATTGCTTACGGAATATCGCCACAGTAGTGCGACTGGATTATTTATTCCCTATCAGAAAGGAAACAGTACATTGTAATTGACGGAAAGTCATCGAATAGAGCAGAAATGATACCTGGCGTTCCCCAGGGAAGTGTTATAGGGCCCTTACTGTTCCTTGTTTTTATCAGCAATTTAGGAGACAATCTGTGTAGCTCCCTTATAGACTGTTCGCAGATAAGACTGTCACTTATCGGTTAGTAAAGTCACCAGAAGATCAAAAGCAACTGAAAACGATAGAGATAAGATATCTGCAGGGTGCAAACATTAGTAATTGATCTTTAATAATGAGAAGTTTGAAGTCATCCATATGACCACTAAAAGAAACCCGTTAAATTTCATTTACACGATAAATCAGTCAAAACTACAGGCCGTAAATTCAACAAAATACCTAGAAGTAACAATTACAAACGATTTGGAAAGAACACAAAGAAAATATTGCAGGGATAGTGAATTAAAGACTATGTTTAGTTGGCAGAACGCTTAGAACACGCACCTATTCTACTAAAGAAACTGCCTACACCACACTTGTGCGTCCTGTCTTCGAGTATTGTTGCGCATTGTGGCATACAAGTGGGACTGATAGACGATTTACAGAAAGCTCGTTTTTTATTATCGCGATACAGAGGAGGGATTGTTACGGAAATGATGCACGAGTTGGAATGGAAATCGTTAAATCAAAGGCGAGCATACGTTTTAGCACCGGCCCCCATAGGAAGACAACGTCAACAAAATAAAGTAACAGAAATCAGATCGAAAACGGTCTGATTTAGGTGTTCATTTTATCCACGAGCTATTAGAGAAAGGAACTGTAGAGAAACACCATAAAAGCGGTTTGATGAACCCTTTGCTATGCACTTCATTGTCACTTACAGGGCCGGCCGCGGTGGCCGAGGGGACTGAGGCGCTTCAGTCACGGTCTGCGCGGCCACTACGGTCGGTGGTTCGAATCCCCCCTCGGGCATGGATATTTGTGCCGTCCTTAGTCTTAGCTAGTTCATAAGTAGTTTGTAAGATTAGGGACTGATGACCCCGTAGTTAAGTCCCATAAGTTCTACAAACATTTGAACATTTTGTCACTTACAGAGTATTTATTGTAGATGCAGAACAGAATTTTCCTACTTTTCTCAAGAGGATATCTTTAGATGGTATGTGTAACACCACATCGTGACCATAGCATTAGAATCACGGTATTCCGACATTTTTCATCGTTACGTAATTTTAATATTTTGTCAAGAGGTAGAATTTTCTCATTTTTCAAAATTTTTAGTAAATTCAAATTATATCAGCGTAATTCAGAGTAATAGTATCCAGGGAATACTTAGGTCAAAACATCTAGTATATCAGAGATCATTTGTCCGATTGCTATTATAAATAGTACCCGCAGTTGAGTTTCTCTTTATGTGTTTAGCTCTCTATGTGTTTAGGTCTCTATGTAACGAGCTCTCAGTGCTTAGCTATAATATTATACGCGGTTAAATTCCAAGATAGGAAAAAACCCGAAATCGTATTTAAACTTTAATATAAACTTTCATGTCGTGATCATACGCGAAAGCGAACATTATCTTTGGACTTTGATCGGGATAGGCTAGGACGGAAGAATTAGAAACATCTGCCTCCCGTAATAAACTGATGAACATTCCTGAGAGATTAATACAATCAAACTTTGACGAAAATAATAATGAATTGTGAACTTATAAAGTGTGTACTGCGAAAGTGTAGTGAATGTAACTACTGATTTCAGAATAGAGAATCTGTGAAGCTTAAAAAAGTCTTAAACGTTATTCGGTATTTAGTTCCCTAATATCGTCCCAGAATATTCTAAAAGTGAAGGAATACATCTAACAGTAGTGGTCAGGAGAAATTTATGGTGAAATTTTCTAAAGAATAATTCTATAAAGGAAGAGGATCAAGTAAAAATATTATCTTTGTGTTGGGCGTCAAATTATCTGAACTACCGGGACTCAATTATTCAAATTTTTATTCTTTGGTTTATTAAATATCAGCCCCTGAGAAACAGATTTTCATGCTCAAACATTAAAATAGGTCTTTACATATAATGAAATCCAGAATCAATATTTACAGTGAAAAATTCAACAAAGATATAAATTTTATTGACTGCTAAGAAGTACCAGGGCTACCAACTGAATTTTCATACTGAGGTGACAAATAGAATTTTGAACCTATACATCAAATACAACGGTAGAAATTAAGACGTAATCTACAGCTTCCACCCCCATGAACCACAGACATTGCCGAGGTGGGGTGGCTTGTGTGCCTCAATGATGCAGATAGCCGTACCGTAGGTGCAACCACAGCGGAGGGGTATCTGTGGAGAGGCCAGACAAACGTGTGGTTCCTGAAGAGGGGCAGCAGCCTTTTCAGTAGTTATAGGGGCAACAGTCTGGATGATTGACTGAGCTGGCCTTCTAACATCAGCTAATGTGGCTTTGCCACACGGTTACTGCGAATGGCTGAAAGCAAGGGGAAACTACAGCCGTTACTTTTCCCGAGGACATGCAGCTCTACTGTATGAACATATGATGATGGCATCCTCTCGGGTAAAATATTCCGGAGGTAAAATAGTCCCCCATTCGGATCTCCGGGCGGGGACTACTCAGGAGGATGTTATCATCAGGAAAGACAATACTGGCATTCTACGGATCGGAGCGTGGAATGTTAGATCCCTTAACCGGGTAGGAAAATTTGAAAATTTAAAAAGGGAAATGGATAGGTTGAGTTTAGATATAGTAGGGATTAGTGAAGTTCGGTGGCAGGATGAACAGGATTTCTGGTCAGGTGAGTACAGGATTATAAATACAAAAGCAGTTGGGGGTATCACAGGAGTAGGACTGATAATGAATAAGAAGATAGGAATCCGGGTAAACTACTATGACCAGCACAGCGATCGCATTATCATTGTCAAGATAGATACGAAGCCAACGCCGACAACAATAGTACAGGTTTATATGCCAACTAGCTCTGCCGATGATGAGGAGATCGAAGAAATATATGAGGAGCTAAAGGAAATTATTCAGACAGTCAAGGGAGAGGAAAACTTAATTGTGATGAGAGACTGGAATTCGGTAGTAGGAAAAGGAAGAGAAGGAAAAATAGTAGGTGAATATGGACTGGGCAGGAGGAATGAAAGAGGAAGTCGCCTGGTAGAATTTTGCACGGAACATGATTTAATTGTAACAAACACGTGGTTTAAGAATCACAAAAGAAGGTTGTATACATGGAAACCAGGAGACACCGGAAGGTATCAGATAGATTTTATAATGGTAAAACATAGATTCCGGAACAAGGTTATAAACTGCAAGACATACCCAGTGGCAGATATAGACTCTGACCATAACTTGTTAGTCATGAACTGTAGGCTGAAACTGAAAAAACTGCAGAAAGGTAGGAAAATAAGGAGATGGGACCTAGATAAATTGAAGGAACGTGAAGTTCTGGTGAATTTCAGAGGAAGATTTAGGCAACAATTGAAAGAAACAGGGGGAAATAAAACAGTAGAAGAGGAATGGGTAGCATTGAGAGATGAAACAGTGAAGGCAGCAGAGGACAAAATAGGTAGAAAGGCAAGACCTACAAAAAATCCATGGATAACACAGGAAATACTAAATTTAATTGATGAAAGGAGAAAATATAAAAATGCAGTAAATGAAACAGGCAAAATGGAGTACAGACGACTAAAAAATGAGATTGACAGGATGTGCAAAATGGCTAAGCCGGAGTGGCTAGAAGCCAAATGCAAATCTGTACAAGAATGTGTAAGAAGGGGGAAAATAGATACCGCCTACAGTAAAATAAAAGAGACATTTGGGGACAAGAAAAGTAATTCTACGAATATCAAGAACTCAGATGGGAAACCAGTTCTCTGCAAAGAAGGGAAAGCTGAAAGGTGGAAAGAGTACATAGAGCAGCTCTACAAAGGAAACGAACTTAGAGACGATGTTGTAGAAAGGGAAGAGGAAGTAGATCAAGATGAAATAGGAGATACTATACTGAGAGATGAATTTGACAGAGCCTTGAAAGACCTAGGTCGGAACAAGGCCCCAGGAGTAGATGACATACCCTCAGAGCTACTAAAGTCTCTGGGAGAGCCAGCCATGACAAAACTATTTGAACTGGTTTGTAGGATGTATGAGACAGGCGAAATACCCTCAGACTTTGAGAAAAATGTAATAATCCCCATTCCAAAGAAATCAGGTGCAGACAGGTGTGAAAATTACAGAACCATCAGTTTGATAAGTCATGGTTGCAAAATTTTAACAAGAATTATGTACAGGAGAATGGAAAAGCTGGTAGAAGCTGACCTCGGGGAAGATCAGTTTGGATTCAGGAGGAACGTAGGAACCCGGGAGGCAATACTTACCTTACGTCTTATCTTAGAAGATAGATTAAGGAAAGGCAAACCTACATTTTTAGCTTTTCTAGATTTGGAAAAAGCATTTGACAATGTTGACTGGACTACACTCTTTCAAATTCTGAAGTCAGCAGGGGTAAAATACTGGGAAAGGAGAGTTATTTACAACTTGTACAAAAGCCAGACCGCAGTTATTAGACTCGAAGGGCATGAAAGGGAAGCATCAGTTGGGAAGGGAGTAAGACAGGGTTGTAGCCTTTCTCCGATGTTATTCAGTTTGTACATTGAGCAGGCGGTGAAGGATAGCAAGGAAAACTTTGGAATAGGCATTAAAGTTCAGGGGGAAGAAATAAAAACATTGCGTTTTGATGATGACATTGTAATTCTGTCAGAGACAGCGAACGACCTAGAAGAGCAATTGAATGGAATGGACAGTGTGTTGAAGAGAGCGTATAAAATGAACATTAACAAGAGCAAAACAAAAATAATGGAATGTAGTCTTAGAAAATCAGGCGATGCCGAAGGAATTAGATTAGGTAATGAAACAATGAAGGTGGTAGACGAGTTTTGTTACTTGGGTAGTAAAATAACATGCGATGGTCGCAGTACAGAGGATATAAAATTCAGAATGGCGATGGGAAGAAAAGCATTTTTGAAAAAGAGAAATTTGCTAACACCGAATATTAATTTAAGGGTAAGGAAGTCTTTTCTGAAGGCATTTGTGTGGAGTGTTGCCTTGTACGGGAGTGAAACATGGACGATAAGCAGTGCGGACAGGAAGAGAATAGAGGCTTTTGAAATGTGGTGTTACAGAAGAATGCTGAAGATTAAGTGGGTAGATCACATAACTAATGAAGAGGTACTGAACAGAATTGGAGAGAAAAGGAATTTTTGGCATAGCCTGACTAAAAGAAGGGATCGCTTGGTAGGACACATTCTTAGACATCGTGGAATCGTAAATTTAGCATTGGAGGGAAGTGTGTGGGGTAAAAATCGCAGAGGGAGACCAAGAGACACGTATAGTAAGCAGATTCAAGTGGATGTGGGTTGCCGTTTTATGAGGAGATGAAAAGGCTTGCTCAGGATAGAGTAGGGTGGAGAGCTGCATCAAACCAGTCTCCGGACTGAAGACCATAACAACAACAACAACATCTACAGCTTAAAAGTCGCAAGTTAAAACCCTAATATAAAACGAAGTCAACACAAATGTCGCCCCAGTCACAAATCAAATCATGGCGCACCCAGCCACATATGTGCGCGGGAGTAACCGAGCGGTCTGGAGCGCCACGTTGCGGATCGCGCGGCCACCCGCGTCGGGGGTTGGAATTGTCCCTCGGGCAACGATATTTGTGTTGTTTGTAGTGATGAACTAACTTACACTAAGTAGTTTGTAAGTTTAGGGACTGATGACCCCGCAGTTAAGTCCCATAGGGATTACAAACATTTGAACATTTTAATTTTCGTATGTTAAGAGTTTTTAGAGTATATGATTAGTCCCCAGAAATAGTGAAAACTTATGTTTATTTCGTTACAAAAGTGTTTCTCAAAATGGATACTGGGGATTTCATGTAGGTATGATGTTTTTTCAAGCAGTTGGCCATCTTATACAACGTGTGAACATTTATACCTAGAAGAGATTATAGTCAGATTACACGTAGCGATAATTTGTGCAAAAACTACCTTGTTTTATTAATTCTGGGGAAGTTTATAGCCGATCAACTATTACTGGACAAAATCTTACGTTGTCCATAATTATGACGTCATAACCCGATTCCACATTTCACAGCTTCGGGGAGTTTTCGCATATTAACCGTATTACAGAAGGTTTCGTGTGTCCCCTATCGTTTTCGCTATTCAGGCATACTGGTCTTACCCTGGCATGTGTTTCACATGTAACTAGCTTAAACCCGCGGCGCCGCTCGCGTGTTGATTATGATAGATAAGCTTTCAGTAGAGCGCTATGAGACTGGTTTTGAATGATAAAATGAAATACAATACCTTCTTTAGAAACAAACATTTTTAATCAACATTATCAGGAAAGTAAGTAGTGTAGATCAAATCACTCGTAAAAATGCATTTGTTTCGAGGAATTCAATCACGAAATTCAATGTTAATGATTGTAATAATATCACAGATCGATCACTTGATGTAATGCGCGAAACGTGAAATCGATTTTCTTTAAAAATATGTATTAAAAGAAATTTCTTTTTTACTGCTTTACTTAGTTATTCTTATATTTACTAATTCGTATGCTTATCCTTACAGAGAAAGAGCTGAAGACATTGTAGCACGCATCGACCAAAGATATGGGCTGTGGCATCACGTTTCGCTGTATGTAACATCCTTGCTATAGAGTCGCAAACGTCATCGCTGGCCTTCAGTCGGAATTTTTTTATAATCTGACGATTTTCAACCACCATATCTTCCATCCCCTTATAGCTATCGGCATGGAACTGCTGTGGTGTACAACGGGAGACTTCGGCCAACAATTACACACAGACCATTCGTTTGCGTTCTGTAGTTTTCGCTGCAGAGCGAAATATTAACACACACACACACGTAGAATTTTATATACACCGATAACTTTCCGTCACAATATACTCCACCCATTTATCATTATCAACCCTCAAGCAACAAAAAAAACCATTTTCAAAGAGTAAATATAATTTTCAAAGAGTAATTATTGTTCCGCATTTCGCGTTATATTCTTCAAATTACTAAATATCTATCAGATCGCTATAAAACCATCCCTAAAGCCTTCTCCGGGTAGACATTAGTAATCAAAGCAAGACTTATTGGTTTCCAGGGAGTTTCTGCGATCGTCATATGAATAAAATTCTTGAATATCAGTCTCCAGATTGCTTTTATTTTCTAAACCACGACCGGTTTCGGGACGGCTGCCCATCTTCAGATCTGTTAAACATGTGTTAGAACGGAATATAATCTACTATTTACAAAGTATGATATCAAAAAGTTAAAGGAAAAACATTAAAAACATACAAAATTTTTGAAGTTACAGAGTAACCTGTCCTGTGATTAAAAAATATAGAGATATAAAAAAATAAAAAAAAAATATGGTTAAATATTAAAATCTCTTAAAAAGGTTTAAAATTTTTTATTTTTATTAAATATTATTAATATATTGTTTAAATATTAAAATCTCTTAAAAAGGTTTAAAAATTTTATTTTGTATTTTTTAACTCAATAACAGTTTCACTCAAAATGTTATTATATGTATCCAGAACCCAATTTTATCTTATTTATACGTCCTTTTATAGTTTGACAGCTGTGTATCTCATTTGTAACTGCTATTTTATACCTTGACTACTATCTTACACCTTGACCTCAGAATTGCTTTTATATGTAAGTCAATAATTACTTATTGAGAATAATTTTAACAAAAATGATCCCCACCAATCAGAAGATTTTAAGTACATTATATAAAGCCTCAGGAAGCTACTATGTTTTAGTAACGACTGTGAACATTCGTTCATAACAGGACAGGTTACTGTGTAACTTCAAAATTTTGGTATGTTTTCAATGTTTTTCCTTTAACTTTTTGATATCATATTTTGTAAATAGTAGATTACATTCAGTTGTAACACTTGTTTAACAGATCTGAAGATGGGCAGCTGTCCCGAAACCAGTTATGTTTTAGAAAATAAAAGCGATCTGGAGACTGATATTCAAGAATTTTAAACTTTTATTGAGATGTGATTCAACAGCCGTAAGATATTTAGAGATCATTTTGACTGATGGGCTTAATAATTGTTAGGTTCTCTTACAATAGACCTTGGTTCACCATCACACAGCCTTGCATTGATTTTATGTTTTTAATTAAGACTTGACGACTAGTGCGTCTTATTTATTTTTACTGTGTGACATGCATGCCAGTATGCATAAGGAGGCATATAATGCACCTGTTTGATCAGTCTGTGTAGTTCTCTTCCGTGAAGATGGTTTATAACCGAAACCGGTAGAAGATTGAAAAATAATAAACAGTTGATGGTTTACAGTATGCATGTCCTCAGGAATTTTAGACATTAGTAACTGTACAAATTTTTAGCTCTTTAAGTCTTGTGGTTCAGACGTGATAAACGTACACCGAACAGACATTCACATTTATAGATATAGATGAGCACGTTGTGGACGAGACGTGAAGCCCTGATCCGGCGTGCTTTTGGTTTGTTAGCAGAGTCTCGGGAGTGGGTGGAGAGGCGGTGCGCCTTCATGGGCGGTTCCGGGTCGTGGCGCAGCGGCCACGTGTACACGTGCGGCGACGACGGCTGCAACGCGACTACCCATCTCACCGCTCTGGGTCCACTGCTGCTGCTGCTGCAGGTGGCGGCTATTGTTGTCCGATGACCGCACCAGCCGCGCCCGACTACCAGATGCTCGACCCAGCTCACCACAGCAGCTCCCTTCATCTGATGAGGCGGTGGAACCCACATTTCAACACAAGATCGGTCCGCACTGTGGCTTCCATTAATGAACTAGCCTATGTTTTGAATCCAAGCTGTCAAACACTATATGTGCTAAAACTGTAAGATAATTTCTATTACACACTTTCGTTACATTTTGTATAATTTTTAATAGGAATATTTATATATGAAAAAATGTGTGCTAATTTATTTATGTAAGTACGTTCTACATGAACATACTCTCCTTGGGTGTGTACAGTCTGGTCAAAACATGTTTCGAACGTAATACTACCGCTGTTCTAGCAGCGTGGTTGCACAGTCACATCCGTCGTGCCTTTGAAATGGGACTTGCACCGTGACTATCAGAACATGCAGGTAAAATGATGGTTACTAAATGTTCAAATGTTTGTACAGCTTATGGGACTTAACTACAGGGTCATCAGTCCCTAAACTTACAAACTACTTATGAACTAGCTAATCCTAAGGAGGGCACAAATATCCACGCCCGAGCAGACCGTGACTGGAGCGCCTATACGCCGGTAATGAGTAAAGTTTTGTATAATTGTGATAACAGTCGAGGTCTTAACATGAACTACGGGCAGCATAGGCCGTGTCTTATTAACAATAGTTGTTCATATTTTATTATTTAATTAATAAATGGCATTCCTGACAATTAAAAATCTTATGCTGCCATCTTACCGAACGTATTTTAGCCTCACTTGTACGCTGTAGAAGAATCAACGACCTGTGTGCTGTCTTCTGCGCTGGGACAACAGGTTAGTCAGAACTCTATGCTTAACATAAAGACTTGGACAGCAACTACGGCACCTCGTGCGTACTGTGTAGGGTGGTACAAACGCACACTGCTACGCAACAGCATCCGCAAGGTTGTGGAGGTCAGTTAAATATGACGCACTGGGATCCGCCCGCCCGTCTAGTAGAAATACGTCTTCCATATTAGAGGTCCTAATAATTAGGCACATGTTGTTACTGCATAACATCCATACTTGAAGATACTTCAAGTACTGGTACTGACTTCTTTTAACCCATTGAATTTAATAGTTGCAAACTACAAAAGTTCTGTATCTCAATGTAATATTCAGTTTCGATTTTTCAGTTATATAAAAGGGATTTTCTAAATATCTCAATACACAGTGCTTTATTATGTGAGGAAATGAAAACCAGATCGTTAGCTAGTGAAGAGATCCTTGCTATCTGTCATTTTCAAGTATTCTCACATGTTGTTGTTGTTGTGGTCTTCAGTCCGGAGACTGGTTTGATGCAGCTCTCCACCCTACTCTATCCTGAGCAAGCCTTTTCATCTCCTCATAAGAACGACAACCCACATCCACTTGAATCTGCTTACTATACGCGTCTCTTGGTCTCCCTCTGCGATTTTTACCCCACACACTTCCCTCCAATGCTAAATTTACGATTCCCTGATGTCTAAGAATGTGTCCTACTAAGCGATCCCTTCTTTTAGTCAGGGTATGCCAAAAATTCCTTTTCTCACCAATTCTGTCCAGTACCTCTTCATTAGTTATGCGATCTACCCACCTAATCTTCAGCATTCTTCTGTAGCACCACATTTCAAAAGACTCTATTCTCTTCCTGTCCGCACTGCTTATCGTCCATGTTTCACTCCCGTACAAGGCAACACTCCACACAAATGTCTTCAGAAAAGACTTCCTTACCCTTAAAGTAATAATCGATGTTAGCAAATTTCTCTTTTTCAAAAATGCTTTTCTTCCCATTGCCATTCTGCATTTTATATCCTCTGTACTGCGACCATCGCATGTTATTTTACTACCCAAGTAACAAAACTCATCTACCACCTTCATTGTTTCGTTACCTAATCTAACTCCTTCAGCATCGCCTTATTTTCTAAGACCGCATTCCATTATTTTTGTTTTGCTCTTGTTAATGTTCATTTTATATGCTCTCTTCAACACGCTGTCCATTCCATTCAACTGCTCTTCCAGGTCCTTTGCTGTCTCTGACAGAATTACAATGTCATCAGCAAAACGCAATGTTTTTATTTCTTCACCCTGAACTTTAATTCCTTCTCCAAATTTCTCCTTGCTTTCCTTAATAGCTTGCTCAATGAACAAATTGAACAACATTGGGGAAAGGCTACAACCCTGTCTTACTCCCTTTCCAACTGACGCTTCCCTTTCATGCCCTTCGAGTCTAATAACTGCGGTCTGGCTTTTGTACAAGTTGTAAATAACTCTCCTTTCCCTGTATTTTACCCCTGCTGACTTCAGAATTTGAAAGAGTGTATTCCAGTCGACATTATCAAATGCTTTCTCCAAATCTACAAAAGCTAAAAATGTAGGTTTGCCTTTCCTTAATCTATCTTCTAAGATAAGACGTAAAGTGAGTATTGCCTCCCGGGTTCCTACGTTCCTCCTGAATCCAAACTGATCTTCCCCGAGGTCAGCTTCTACCAGCTTTTCCATTCTCCGGTAGATAATTCTTGTTAAAATTTTGCAACCATGACTTATCAAACTGATGGTTCTGTAATTTTCACACCTGTCTGCGCCTGATTTCTTTGGAATGGGGATTATTACATTTTTATTAAAGTCTGAGGGCATTTCGCCTGTCTCATACATCCTACACACCAGTTCAAATAGTCTTGTCATGGCTGGCTCTCCCAGAGCTTTTAGTAGCTCTGAGGGTATGTCATCTACTCCTGGGGCCTTGTTCCGACCTAGGTCTTTCAAGGCTCTGTCAAATTCATCTCTCAGTATAGTATCTCCTATTTCATCTTGATCTACTTCCTCTTCCCTTTCTACAACATCGTCTCTAAGTTCGTTTCCTTTGTAGAGCTGCTCTATGTACTCTTTCCACCTTTCAGCTTTCCCTTCTTTGCTGAGAACTGGTTTCCCATCTGAGTTTTTGATATTAGTAGAGTTGCTTTTCTTGTCCCCAAATGTCTCTTTTATGTTCCTGTAGGCGGTATCTACTTTCCCCCTTGCTATACATTCTTCTACAGATTTGCATTTGGCTTCTAGCCACTCCTGCTTAGCCATTTTGCACTTCCTGTCAATCTCATTTTTTAGTCGTCTGTACTCCATTTTGCCTGTTTCGTTTACTGCATTTTTATATTTTCTCCTTTCATCAATTTTATATTTCCTGTGATATCCATGGATTTTTTGTAGGTCTTGTCTTTCTACCTATTTTGTCCTCCGCTGCCTTCACTATTTCATCTCTCAATGCCACCCATTCCTCTTCTACTGTTTTATTTCCCCCTGTTTCTTTCAATTGTTGCCTAAATTTCCCTCTGAAATTCTCCAGAACTTCACTTTCCTTCAATTTATCTAAGTCCCATCTCCTTATTTTCCTACCTTTCTGCAGTTTTTTCAGCTTCAGCCTACAGTTTATGACTAACAAGTTATGGTCAGAGTCTATATCTGCCCCTGGGTATGTCCTGCAGTTTATAACCTGGTTCCGGTACCTATGTCTTACCATTATAAAATCTATCTGATACCTTCCGGTGTCTCCTGGTCTCTTACATGTACACAACCTTCTTTTGTGATTCTTAAACCACGTATTTGTTACGATTAAATCATGTTCCGTGCAAAATTCTACCAGGCGACTTCCTCTTTCATTCCTTTTGCCCAGCCCATATTCACCTACTATCTTCCCTTCCATTCCTTGTCCTACTACCGAATTTCAGTCTCCCATCACAATTAAGTTTTCCTCTCCCTTAACTGTCTGAATAATTCCCTTTAGCTCCTCATATATTTCTTCGATCTCCTCATCATCGGCAGAGCTAGTTGGCATATAAACCTGTACTACTGTTGTCGGTGTTGGCTTCGTATCTATCTTGACAATGATAATGCGATCACTGTGTTGCTCATAGTAGTTTACCCGCATTCCTATTTTCTTATTCATTATCAGTCCTACTCCTGTGATACCCCCAACTGATTTTGTATTTATAATCCTGTACTCACCTGACCAGAAATCCTGTTCATCTTGCCACCGAACTTCACTAATCCCCACTATATCTAACTTCAACCTATCCATTTCCCTTTTTAAATTTTCTAATTTTCCTACCCGGTTAAGGGATCTAACATTCCACGCTCCGATCCGTAGAATGCCAGTATTGTCTTTCCTGATGACAACATCCTCCTGAGTAGTCCCCGCCCGGAGATCCGAATGGGGGACTATTTTACCCCCGGAATATTTTACCCGAGAGGATGCCATCATCATATGTTCATACAGTAGAGCTGCATGTCCTTGGGAAAAGTATCGGCAGTAGTTTCCCCTTGCTTTCAGCCGTTCGCAGTAGCTGTGTGGCAAAGCCACATTAGCTGATGTTACAAGGCCAGCTCAGTCAATCATCCAGACTGTTGCCCCTATAACTACTGAAAAGGCTGCTGCCCCTCTTCAGGAACCACACGTTTGTCTGGCCTCTCCACAGATACCCCTCCGCTGTGGTTGCACCTACGGTACGGCTATCTGCATCGTTGAGGCACGCAAGCCACCCCACCTCGGCAATGTCCGTGGTTCATGGGGGTGGATTCTCACATAAAATTCTCATTATATCTAGTAACTTCCATTCCGTTACTGCTAGGCGTTAAACTGAAGGAAATGTAACTCCTATTAGGTTTTGGAAACGGGAGTAGTGGCTGTGAAACACGTTAGACAAGAATCAAAGAAATAAACATTTGTTAGTGACGAAGGAATACCTGCAAATGGAATAATAAATCACTAACTTTACTCTTTTTCATTCTACTACTATATATTTCCTTCAATAACGGGACAGTGTATGAAGTTTTGCGTAGTAACCATGTGGTAAAATACTCCCCGCTTTGCATGTTATCATTTGTCAAAATATCATTTTGATACCTTTAACCGTGTATGAGATACGCAATGATTCATTCTAGCCTTATCGCCATCAGAAATAAGTGCGCTAAATAAAATAAAGTATAGCGGTATGAGTGAAAGGTAAAGATCTCCTAAGTGGAAAATAAAATTCAATCCATTAGGTAAGTTTTATCCGCAGCAACATATGGTGCAACATGCACCAAACGGAATATTATTGCAGCCTTTATTTTTTATTACAAACTTTTCCTAACGCTGCGCAGTCTCTTATTTCTAAGCCAATATTTTATGACTATCAACGAAATGATGAGCATTTCGTCACAATGCTGAAATATAAATATGTAAGTAGCGAAAAAATTAAATATTTCTACCATTTAGTTTTTGCGAAATCGTTTGTCAAAGATGGCAGGGCATGCGCCTCTACGCTACTTACATGCCCCAGGGAGGACTCGAACCTGCACGGCGAGCAACCGCGTGTTCCGCAGCGAGACGCTTTAGACCGCTCGGCTACTCCACCGCGGCGCGGACGATTCAGCCTGGGTATTTAGGAGCTCTACCAAGAGTGCTGGAGCAGTTTTACTGACACCTTCAGGACATATTCTTTTAAGCTCAGCGGCTGATACTGCGACGTTTGGTAGTGATCTACTGAAAAGATGACACTGTGGGTATAATTGAACTCTTTATTCAAAAGTAATCAGCAGAGGCCTGAGCACAGCTATCCCACTGTTTAACGAGACGAAGGATTCCCCGTTCCCAGAATTCCTGTGGCAGTCCCCTACTACGTCCTCCACCTTCCCTGCTGAGGGCACAGCCCTTAATTTTAAAGGGAGAGTTGACGACGCATGCTCCGGGTCCCTAGATGTCGCACTACATTATCCCAAAGCGGAATTTTCAAATTTCAACCAGTTAGCTTGCTAAGACGTTTGGTACTTTTTCATTTTAACATCCTTCGTATTTATTGATTTGAAGATATAACGGAAAATACTGAATAGGAAAGCCATTTGCTCTCTGACTTTTCAAGTTTACCATATTTTTTCTCTATTGTTATTTTTAAGCCTAATTTTGATTGAATTTTTCAGGGAAGCCAAAACAGTCTTGGTCCAACCCGCCACTGCCCGCACCGAAACTAAGTTTATTGTGTGCTATCGCTCCCTGTATATCTAGTAAAGCCAACCAATGCCCTTGAACAGTGCAAGGAGTCCCTTTACCTGTTCTTTATTAGACACAAATGTTCTGTTTCTTTTACTCCAATGCATTCGAAGATTAGATGTGATGCAGTTTCATCACCGTCATCACAGATCCTACATTTATGGTCCTCTTCTGTTATTCCTATTGTATGTAGGTGTTTTTTGAAATTCCCATGGCCTGTCAGCAATCCAACCATGAGTCTGATCTCCTGTTCAGGCCCAGGATTGCACAACTTCTTTTAAAACATGGCTTTGACATCATTACCTTGCCATGTTTTTGTTGATAGCCTTTCTCCAATATTCTACGTGCTGTCTTCTGAGCCAGTTACGTTGCTCCAATTTGATCATTGCCTTGGTCATTGTCAGGACAGGTTCCGGTTCAATAAATGGAGTCTCTGCCTCCATCCTGGCCAATCTGTCGGCATGTTCGTTGCCACTGATCCCCGAGTGGCCAGGGACCCACAATAGGTTTGCTCTATTGCTTTCCACTAGCTCCACCAGAACCATGTGACATTCTGCAACAATTTTAGACCTTGTTGCAGTGCCAGTGATCTCAGGGCTGCCTGGCTGTCTGAATAGATATAGATGCTACGGTATTCGTAGCACCTACGCAAATTCTCCTCTACACACGCCCCGATGGCAGTGATTTCGGCCTGGAATACTAAGGCCAGTTTCCCTAGAGAGATGACGCCCTTCAGTCTTGGCTGCACTCAGTATACCCCGGCCCCAATTTTTAAGCCTAATCACATTATGCAGGCTTTGTACGCTGCTCTTAAGTCGAATGCATGTTACAACGGAAATGGAGTATTGAAATAAAATGAAAGCAGTTACAATTGGAGATTTAAAACTTACACATGGTGAGAGTTTGGAGAAGCATAAATATCGTCATATATTATAAAAACAGATATGTACGAAGCTAAAACGTTGTCGTGCTGGCATATAAACACACTGATGAACCAAACACTGACACGACAAGCTGCACGGAGTTGCAGAAGTGTAAGATTAACGCATGCAAAATTTAAACATACACAGATTCTGCAAGACTGCCAATCTTTTACAGAAACTCGCAATTTAGCGCGGACTTCAATGCGAGAAGCATATCATAATTTTCACAACGAAATCCTGTCTCGTAATCTGTCAGAAAATCCAAAGAAATTCTGGTCATATGTCAACTAGCGGCAAAACAAAACCTTCACAAAGCGATAGCGATGGTATTACTACCGATGACTGTACTCCTAAAGCAAAATTTCTAAAAACAGATTTCCGAAATTCCTTCACAAAATAAAACGAAGTAAACACTCCAGAATTCAAACCAATTACAGCTGAAAGCTTGCGAAATTATAAGTGGATGTTCCTGGAGGAGTAAAACAACTTCAGCCACTAAACAAACACAAATTGTCGGGGCCAGATTCTATACCAACAAGATTCCACTCAGAGTATGCTGATGCAATAGCTCCATACGTAGCTATCATATACAACAGATCACTCAGCGATGTATCCGTACCCAACCACTGGCAAGTTGCCCAGGTCACTCCAATATTCAGTAAGGCAATAGGAATGATCCCCAGAATTACAGATCCATCTCACTGACGTCGATTTGCAGTAGGATTTTGGAACATTTGTTGGAACATTATCAACTACCTCGAAGAGAACGACCTGTTAACCAATAGTCAACACAGATTCAGAAAGTACCGCTCTTGCGAAACCCAGCAGAAGCATTCCTCAGGGGAGAGTTATAGGTCCCCTACTCTTCCTTGTGTTTATAAACGATTTAGGAGACAATCTGGATAGCTCCCTTAGACTGTTCGCGGATGATGCTGTCGTTTATCGGTTAGTGAAGTCAACAGAGGATCAAAAGAAACTGCAAAGTGATTTAGACAAAACTTCTGCTTGGTGTGGAAATTTGTAACTAACACTAAGTGTATAGTGTATAGTAACACGCATGACCACTAAAAGAAATCCACTGAACTTCAATTACATGAAAAATCAGTCAAACCTTTAGGTCCTAAATTCTATAACATACCTAGGAGTCACAATTACGAACTACTTAGACTGGAGAGAACACGTAGAAAATATTTTGGGAAAGGCGAACCAAATGTTACGTTTCATTGGTAGAACGCTTCGAAGATGTATCAGCTCCACCAAAGAGACTGCCTACATCACACTTGTACGTCCTCTCCTGGAGTACTGTTGCCCTGTGCGCCACCGTCATCAGCTGGGATTGACGGAGGACTTTGTTTTATTACGTTACAGGCGAGAAATCGTCACGGAAATGTTGCACGATTTGAGGTGGAAATCAATAAAGAACGACGTTATTCATTGCGGTGAGATCTATTTGCGAAATTTCAATTACCGACTTTTGTTCTATTCGCGATGGATGCAGCGTTAGAAAGAGATTGTACACTCAATATATGACGGAGCACCAGTTAAGAGGATTAAACTGTGGTCACCGCAGGGGGTAAGGAGAGGGGGGGGGAGGTGCGGGAGGACGAAGTAGGGAGGAGGACAAATATGGAGGAGCGTAAGGACTCTGGGGGTGGCGGAGGGAGAAGAAGCGAAAGCGAAGCCGTGTGAGGGAAGAGGTTCGAAGGAGGAAAGGAGGGGCGTTGCATCTACAGGGAAGAAGAGGAAGGAGGATTAGAGGTGGTATGAAGGGTAGATGGGACAGTGAGCGACATCTGGGAGAGTGAGGTGGCGGAAGTTACCCTGGGAGAGGATGTGGAGCGTGTGAAGGTGAAGGGCGGAGAGATGCTCTGGTGGAGGCGTGGCGGAGGCCCAGAATTGGTAAGGATGGCGATAACAAGTGGATTACGGGAATCTATTTTGCGCGTGGTGTAGAGGATCTGGATAAGCTCTAAGAACTGCAGGAGGTGAGGGAATGGGATTAGATCGTATAGAAGCTGCTCGGGAGAAGCTGATACGGTGATGCGAGGAGGCGTTGGATTCTAGGATCTGGAGGGTTTTGAAATAGGCGGGGGTGCGGAAATCCAGGCAGGGTGGAAGCTCCAAAGGACAGTGCGGATGGTGCAGGTGTAGAGAATAGTGGAAGGGTTGAGGCCCCACGTCTGGCCAGAGTGAAGTTTCAGTATCTTCAACGTTATCACATTTCAGAAAATGCTTTTTTCGGTTGCTATGTTCTACTTAATATAACAGAATGAATACCACGCTGATACACATCGTATCGTGTTTAATCAATATTTACATGCTACTGTCACAGTGCTACGTTTACTTAATAGTTCACTTCCAGCACTTGGAACGCTACTAGTGCCCCTAGAAACAACCAACCGTGTCGTCACCATCAATGCACAGCCTAACACGATCAGTCACGGAAGCGACGCTAGCGCTCCAAGCGGCAGCGCTGCGGTAACTAACGGATAACTTGATATTTTTGATGCTGTTAATTTCATATTTCCAATTGACTAAATGTAGCGGTGAATTTCCCAATACCAATAGGAGAAAGTAATTAAATATTCCATCTGCTGTTAATCAACTTAGAGTTAGATCACAGGTGATGCTCATTCGCAACCTTACGGCACCAAAGTTGTGCAACGTAACGAGATTGGCCATCAAAAAAAAAAAAAAAAAAAAAAAAAAAAAAAAAAAATGTTCAAATGTTTGTAGAGTCTATGGGACTTAACTACGGGGTTATCAGTCCCTAAACTTACAAACTACTTATGAACTACTTACAACTAAGGACGTCACAAATATCCATGCCCGAGGGGAGATTGGCCATCAATCAAGGAAATAAACATCGGTGGCAGATTCAAAAGCGAAGATGTACTGGTCTCAGACGTACCGATGATTCCGATTTAGAAATACGATTCAATCGGTTCCAGTTTCCCGTCTTGCCTTTACTATTACCGACAACAACAAACTCGTAGTTATGAAACTAATTCCCGTAAGAGTAAGGGCTTCAAACTTGCCCACCCCTCCCCACTAACGATAGTTTCATGTGGGCAGGGTGAAGCTGGGAATTTGTATCTGAGGGGAGGCGTGCTTAGGTAGCCCTTGCAGGTGCAGTGATCACTGTGTCCCCAGTGGTGTAGGGGTCAGCGCAACTGCCTAGAAAACAGGAGACCCGGGTTCGAATCCCGGCTGGGTACACATTTACAGCTTTGCCCAATCGCAGTTGATGTCATATATTCTGTGAATGTTAAATAATAACAACTGCAGGATCAGAAGTGACGTCTGTTCTTTAGGAACAGGCGCCACATGTATATATAACTCCCAAAAGCTGTATAAACATTTGAACACTTTCTTAACCGACGACAGAATCTTGGTTACAGAACAATTTGAATCGAGAGCTAATTTTCCTCGTTATAGGAACTATAGATGGTAAAAATATCCGTGTAATAAAACTAGGCAACACAGGATCGCTTTATTACAATTATAAACTTTTTTTTTCAATAGTTCTAATGGCACTTTGAGACATCAATTATAAATTCATCTGTGGATGTGGGGCATTTGGAAAATGTAGTGATTCGTCTGTTTTCGAAGATTCGTTTTTGTACAAACTGATGAATGGAAATTTAGGAATACCTAACGATAAGGAAATAGAAGGAATTCAAGGCAGTTCCCTATTTTATTGTTGGTGACGAGGCATTCAGCCTATCTGAATGTTTTGTGACCCTATGCAGCAAATTATTTAAGTAAAAACAAAAGAATATTTAATTCCAGAATGAAACTTTCACTCTGCAGCGGTGTGTGCGCTGATATGAAACTTCCTGGCAGATTAAAATTGTGTGCCGGAACCGGGACTCGAACCTGGGAATTTTGCCTTTCGCGGACAAGCGCACTACTTCAATATTTAATTATCGGCTCAGCAGCGCACGTAGGTACACTGAATGCACTTCTGTCATTTTGGCTAATAAATGGGGGATATTACATTGGCCTCTAAATGTTAACATAAATTTGGCAAAACAAATTCTAAAATGTTGTATACTTTACACGTGAAGGACACGGTGTTAATTTCGAGCTTACTTTAAACACGCCACAGGAAGGATTGCAAGATATTGAAAAAGGACCAGTTCAGAGAGAAAACCGATCAGTTATTAACAACAGAGATGTACTAGCAGATTACTTTGAAACTGGAACATCAGATGTTAAGCGAAGCTATCTTGCCATTATAGTGGTTTTACATTTACAAATACATTAAAATATGTAATAATATTGTCATAAATGAAAACCAATAAACTTAACGAACTTTTTCTCTCCTCTTGTGACAACTATTTTCCTCTAAGTTTTTCTATTATCTCTTCCCACATTTTAAACTTTAAATTTATGTCACGATATTCGTTCGCCTTCATATTCCATATTACATTACGCTGTACTTCACACAATGAACATACTTTTTCAATTGAGGTGGCTCACTGTTACTTAGCAATGACAGGTAACAACTATCAGTCACTGTTTCATCGACATTTTATTTAGGCGCATAAGGATTTAGGCTTTAAATAGCTATCTTTCGTGCATTTTAAGAGTTACTTGTAATCAATCACTTGCAGTAGAGAGACATCGAGTACTGATTAAGGACGAGGGAGAATTATTGCCCTGAGAGTGGATGCGATTCTCATTGCCTTGGTGCCAAATTGATAAGAATCTGAATCATCCGTCATAGTCAGAACATTATAATCAAGGGAAGCGCATAACATTGCCTTCTTGAAACCGTGAAGTATGGTGTAGGTTCTGTTATGAGCCGCGCACTCATACACGATTTTTAAAGATTTCTACATGTGGTTGAAAGTAAATTTAGCACATAAGTGCGGCCACGAAAATACTTATGTTTATTTTATGGCATAATTGAACACTCGTTAGAAGATTGACATATTCCTGTATATATCCTAACCTGGCACTTAATCCGCAATTTCAGGACCACGGCTTCACTTGATATCTGCAGGAATGTTGATTTTTACGGAATATTTGTTTATTCTGTTTCTAGCCCAAATAAAAGGCATTATAATATGACTGCTGCCAGAGTTCGTCACAAAATATTTTACGCAAACAATACGTGATCTCTAGTCACGCGTATTAGTGACTTTGTATCTACAAAACCAGTCATTACTTGTCGGTACCGCCTTTCACTGACACTTGTCTCATAATCAAATAAGACTGCTTCCTTTCCAACGATAGACTGTGTCCTCATTGTTCTGGCAACAAACAATCTATTCTCCGAAATTACGAAATATATTACAATAAAATTATATTTTTCATAATTTGTAGGAGGCTGGAGAATAATTTTATGCAAGACGCAGTGCATCAAATTTGACATTGTAATACCTCTCAGATTGTTAGCTTTCTTTCCATGCAAGTCATATTTGTAAGAAACTGAAAACCCAGACTTCAGGACAAAGAGAACGTAAGAAATATTAGTTTAGATCATAAGTACAATATAATGAATTAAAGGCATACGACGATAGTATGGTAAGCATTTGCACCCTCAGCTGTTCTAATAAGTCAGTATTCAGAGCTTAATGCAGCAAAATATGTAGTCGTTTTTTTTAAGTAATTTTGTTTTTCTGTATGTTGCAATATTCAACTACGTCAGAGACACCATTATTTGATATGGAGAATCCTTACGATATTTACATGACTTACCTTTTTTTATCGGCGGATATGTATGTTCCATAAGGACAAATCAAAGTTTCCGCCTCCTGTTCCTTTCTTTCTCTCTTGAATGATTTGTAATTCTCCAAATACACTTAATTAAACACTGACTTTCTTTCCACCATTTTGTATTAAGTTCAAAGTTTAATTTGGTGCAAAACTACAAAAGACACCAACCTATCTCGAACAGACAACACGACTTTACCTTCTACCACAAACTGTAGCAAAAGCAACACCAAATAACATGCTGCAGAAGACAGAATACAACGGTTGAATACAGGATAGATAACGATGTGGCCAATGACACAAAAATACACTTTCTTTCTCGGAATCCAGAAAAGAGGACATTTGTAGATTTTTATAAAATCCGCCACAAAACATTTGCTTGTCTGAAAAAGAAGGCGTGTCCGTGAAAAAAGAGGATGTATGGTAATCCTAATCTTGAGTGAACGAATATATGGATGAAAGTGTGGTTACAGTGTTACTGGATAACCTAATATAAGGATTAAAGTACAGTTATGGTTTTGCTGTCTGATACTTGATTGTCAGCTAGATACTTCGGTAAAATCTAGAATCCTGAGATCTCACAACGCCGCAACGAGCACACACACCAGAGACGTGTACACTCCTATCTGATTGATACCCAAGTGAGGTGATCCAACAGTAAGTGAAAAGAGACGATTTCGGCGCTGCCGGCTGACGAGAAGTCGCATAGCGTGCGGAAATTTGAAACCGGGACAGAATGAAAAACCCTGTGCAAACACTCCCCTGACGCCCTCCCAACTAAAGCAACTTCTGGGAACCCCGAACACATGTCAACACGACTCACACTACATTTATTTAATCCGCTATCGCTGACGTACCTCTGAGTCATGCGATCGCTGATTGTTATTATACGCAGACGCGTGAGATTTTTATGTCACCCAAAGCATTGCTATTATCCGCTGACGCTGGGGCCGGGGTATACGGGGTGCAGCCAGCACTGGAGGGCGTCATCTCTCTAGGGAAACTGGCCTCAGTATTCCAGGCGGAAATCACTGCCATCAGGGCATGTGTGGAGGAGAATTTGCTTAGGTGCTACAAAGATCGTAGCATCCATATCTATTCAGACTGCCAGGCAGCCCTGAGATCACTGGCAGCTCCTGCAACAAGGTCTAAATTGTTGCAGAATGTCACAGGGTTCTGGTGGAGCTAGCGGAAAGCAATAGAGTAAACCTATTGTGGGTCCCTGGCCACTCGGGGATCAGTGGCAACGAACATGCCGACAGATTAGCCAGGATGGGGGCATAGACTCCATTTATTGGACCGGAACTTGTCCTGACAATCACCAAGGCAATGATGAAATTGAAGCTACGTAACTGGCTCAGAAGACAGCACGTAGAATATTGGACCAAAGTCTACCAACAAAAACATGGCAAGGTAATGATGCCAAAGCCATGTTTTAAAAGAAGCTCTGCAGTCCTGGGCCTGAACAGGAGAGAGATTAGACTCATGGTTGGATTGCTGACAGGCCATGGGAATTTCAAAAAACACCTACATACAATGGGAATAACAGAAGCGGACCCTAAATGTAGGATCTGTGATGACGATGATGAAACTGGAACACATCTAATCTTGGAATGCGTTGCATTAGAGAGTGAAAGGCACAGAACATTTGGGACAACCAGATCTGAAGAAATTGTGTCTAATAAAGAACTGGTAAAGGGACTCCTTGCACTGTTCAAGGGCATTGGTTGGCTTTAGTAGATATACAGGGAGCGATACCGCACAATAAACTTAGTTTCGGTGCTGGCAGTGGCGGGGTTGGACCAAGACTGTTTTGGCTTCCCTGGAAAAATCAATCAATCAATCAATCAATCCGCTGACGCGGGGGAATGTCGTATTGTTATTGACGCGGAAATATCTATCACACCCGTTTTATTAGATGTGAGGTTTAGATAGTTTGATGATAGATTTGTGTTTTATATGTGTTTAAATGTATTGTTTATTCATTATGATTGATAATAATATAAAATGACAAACAACTGAAAAGCAGTTACAAAGCCTTGTTACGTTGTTTATTTACCTTAACATACCTTTCTACACAGGCCTATTGTTCGTGTGTGTCGTTGTCTTACGACAAAATGCAGGTAGAAGATTGTCAGATATATGTATAGGAAGACATAGCTAGCAGAAAATCCATGTAACTTACGAGAATGTAACGGTGTGTCGTACATATGAAAAGTAAAGATTTTATTTTACCGCGCCAGCGATCGCAGGTTAATTTTCAGTCTGGGGTTACTCTAGTGTAAGTGGAATAGTGTGTGTCTATGCTTCATATTTTAACTTTCCGACAAGCGAACAGTGCGCATTTAGAACGACTAACTGAATGGAGTGGTTTGTGACATAGATCAGCTCAAATTCCGAAAATATGGGGCACATTTCATTTTGCGTCAAATAGGAGCTTGAAAAAGAAAGTCATTCCCGCCGGAGGTTCGAGTTCTCCCTCGTTTTTTTTTTTTTTTTTTTTTTTGTTTTTGTTTTTTTTTTTTTTTTTTACGGGTCAAAGATAGGAAATAGAATATGAGACAAAACAGTATGCAGGAGACAGAAACAGGAAGGCAAAATTGGATAGGAAATAAGCCAAGGAGAGAGACATGTGCGAATAGGAAAAGCGCGAACCAAAGTAGGCACAGAGCGTTCCTCGAACGAAATCTGTGCATGATATTCTGGGAGAAGTTTCGAAGAGGATATAAAGCAACGTGACGGGCAGATGGTAATTAGAAGAAAGTAGAGGAAACAGACATTTCATTTTCCTGTGGGTGGTATTGAAACTAGACGCGCCCACACATATCCTTATATTGTTGCACCTGAGTGTCTAAATCAGCGAATTCCGGCACGTTGAAGAAACGCGATTCGTATCAGAGCACCGAAGAAAATTATTGTCTGTCGTGGTTCGAACTTGCAAGAGAGACCATCGGAGCCACGTTGTACTGTTGAGCGCCAGGGTTGCACTCAGCGTGATGCCATTAAGATGGCAGAGTGGGTAATAGTTCCGAATCATAGTCACGGAAACTGAAAACAGCCGGGGGAATGGAGTGCTCACCCGACAACCTCGATATTACCATGATGAGTTTTATTAAATGTTTAACGCCCCGCTTGAATTTAATTAATTTGTAATTGCACAGACATATATGCCAGCTTTTCAGTTTCGTATTTATCCATTTATCTCATATTTGAATGTAGGAAAGAAAACATTTTTGTGCGTATATTCATTCAGTTGTCAGAGATGTATCAATCGCCCATTGCACAGAAGAGCACCTTCAATTTTTCTGAAACAAATGGAAATTCTCGTAGTGCAATAAACAAATAAAATCAAATAACTAACGTTGATGCGGTTTGCTGTTATGTTCCATTGCTACCTATCTGATTCTTGTATGGTGTGTTACCGTCCTGTGTATCGTGTAACTGTTGCTAATTTTGACTCGCAATCAAAGTATTAACCTTAATCTGTTTCCAAGTAATCCTTTCATGATCACATTACATAAAACTCGGCAAAACAAAATCAAACGTCTGAACCGGTAGTCCTGAACCACCTGAAGGTTTGTTAACTGTCATTTACGTAGCACTGAAATCGATCTTAATAATCTAGTATAATAATAACTAATTTTATGTAAAAAATACCTAATAATAAAAATAAATATTGAATTTTAGTTAACCATTCTGTGATTACAAACTACTTTTTTCTTGCCTATGTGTAATGTGAAACTGCTCTCTGACATATAAAATGATTACAACAATAGCAGCTACTAAAAATTTAACTATGATGTAACAGGTGTGCAACGCGAAACCATCTAGACGCAAAATCCATGTCATGAACCAACTTAAAACAGTATTGAAAATATGATTTGTGGTTCAAACTCGCAAAAAATGATTGAACTGAGACATTATTAGACTCCACTTAACGAGTGCATATACATTCAATCAAAGCTGCATTTAGCAAGAGAAACAGATTTACGTTTACACAAATCAGTATGTCCTCTGCATCTTGAACCTGATGATTTAAAAAATCTTTTCAAATACAAGTACACCGAACTTTTGAGTGGGAATCTAAATGTTACATTATTATGCATCTGATCTTAAAAGAATAGTAATTATGAAACATGTAAATGTATCTTATTCGTGACTCCGGCAAAAACTGAGAGAAAATCATTGCTTAACCCTCCTTGAATGTATGAATGTCGGAGATGGACATAATTACATGCCAGCAATAATCACAATAACAAAAATCTTACCTTCACAACTAGTATTGAAACCGTTATATCCTTATTTTTTTATCATGTTAAAAAAAGTTATTCCTTTTGCTTGACATCTCGCTTAAATTCCTCTGTCACAACTACGCACAGGAAAAATTTCCCGCTCTGCAAGCTGTCGTGATGCTCGCAGTTGAAAAAAAAAAAAAAAAAAAAAAAAAAAAAAAAAAAAAAAAAAAAAAAAAAAAAAAAAACACCCTCTCATTTCGGGTGACACGCGCTCCAATGGGTGGGGGCAAAGATGTCATCAGCAGATATTCCACATCGCAAAACCGAGATACACATGTCTGAAAGTCTAAAATTTGACCTTTCACAAAGAGTTTAAAATTCTTTACCGGAGTGGTTAAATTTCTGGCCATACGTCAATTTATGTTTTTTGTGGTGAAATATATTAATATTGGTGAGTATTAAATGATATGTCACTTTAGAAAAGCGATGGAATCATAAATTTAAGTTTCACACTCACCATAATGTACTGCCTACTTTATTAAAATTGTTGAAAGTTCACTTTATGCTCGTAAGCAAATACTCTACTTGTTTCCTTTTTTCTAATGTCGTGAAAAATTAGACATTTCGAATTGTATTATTTGTACTGTACATGTATATCTATCTTTAATGTGATTTAAGTGGGTACCGCTGGTTGTAATTATGACATATTTTTCTATTCCATACTTAGTGACCAGTTCTTTGTTAGCTTCCTGTGTTTTATAGGAAAACTGTAATTATTTCAAAACAAATTTCTTCCATGCTCTTACTTGAATTAGAACTGAGAGGTGAATTGCACACGATATGATAACGAGGAGAACTGCATCGAAGGCACAGAACTTAGAAATTGACGGCAATTCATCGACTAAAACAAAATTTATATCTGGCGTTGCCCTCGGAAGTGCTATAGGGCCATACTGTTCCTTGTCTGTATAAACAATTTAGGTGGCATTCCGAGCATCTCATTTAGACTGTTTGCGGGTGATGCTGTAGAGTATCGCTTAGCAAAAGATCATAGGAAACTGCAAAATTATTTAGATATCTGACGGCGCGAAAATTGACAGTTTATCCTAAATAAAGAAAAGTGGAGAGATTTCCATATGAACATAAAAGAGATCCGTTAAACTTCATGTACACGGTAAATCAGTGAAATCTGCAAGCCGTAAGTTAAACTAAATACCTTGGATCTACAATTACGAATAACTTTAACTGCAAAACACGCACAAAAGTATCGTTGGAAATGAGAACTGAAGGCTACGTTTCATTTTCAGATCACTGAAAACTAGTGATGGGACAACCGACTGTTTTTAACAATCGATTGGTCAATCGGTTGTTTTTTCGTTCAGTCGGTTTTTCAGTCGAATGAAACAACCGAATGAAAATAGTCACTGTGGCCGTATGAATGTTTTCACTCACTGGCGGTTTTGAGTGGTTTCAGTCGATGCGAAACAATCGCATGAAACCAGTCTCTGTCGGTTGCAGTCGCTATATGAATATTTTCACTCATTCAGTGGGTTTGAGTGGTTTCAGTCGATGCGTGACCACCGAATGAAACAAGTCTTCGTCCTTTATAGAAATCTTATCGGCATTGAGTGGTTTCACTTGATGCGTTTCAACCGACTGGTAAAAGCCTTTGTCGGTTTCTGCAGTTATTTGGAAGTTTTTATTAATTCATTGACTTTGTGTGACTTTATTTGCACACTCCTTCAGCCTTTTCGGGTATAAATGAACTGTGATTCAGCATGAAACCTTCTTGGAGACAAATCTTAAAAATATAGCAGTGTGTCCGTTTGTGTGTTTCTGTTGCATGCAAATCTACAGTTTTGTTCCAATCTTGATCAAATTTTGCACACTTGACCTTCAAAGCAAGAGGAACGTTACTGTCTACATCAAATTTCATTCGGTGCATGGCGGAGGGTACTTTACATACTGACCTCGACAAAAACCACAATTTGGCTGCGATATTGATGAAATTTTGCACACTTGACCTTTAAAACAAGGCGAAGGTAACTGTGTACATTCAATTTCGTAGGTGCACGGCGTAGCGTACTTTACCTACTAACTTCAACAAATTCCGTTTGTATTCGAATTTTAATGATATATTTTACTCTTCACCTTCAAAGAAAGAGAATGGTCACCGTCTACATCTACTTCAGTTTGATGCATGAGAGGAGGTATTCCAGACTTCGACGAAAATATAGAATTTCATTCCGATCTTGATGAAATTTTGCACACTTGACTTTCAAAACAAGTGGCAGTTCACTGTTCATCTAAGATTTAATATGGTACATGGCGGAGGGATGGAATAAACCTCCACACCGTTTCACCGATAACCACAGAAATATCTGTGACAAGAGTGAATAATTAAGATACTTGAGATGAATGTTTTCATACACTGATGACGAATACAGATGCGCTGAAGAAAATTTACACCACTGATAAATGTTGTATGTCTTCTCATACTCCTTCATATTAGATGGAATTAACAAAAATATTTTATAAGAAATATTTTTATACAAAATACTTTAACGAATGCTTTTTTTACAATACCTTATGTTTTAGTGGTGTTAGAATTTGGATCTAGCAAATATGCTCAAAGTTAACATACTTAACTCTGTCCTACTACTACCTTAGATATGTATGAACAATAAGCCGCGAACCGCACGTTTCTACCTGTTCCCACTTCGAAGATACAGTATGCGAGATTAAACTTGTAGCGATCATTTTGGAACCCCTGTAGTTTCCACTCCTCTTTATTGAGACAGTAAGAAACCGACAACAATCGGCGATGGCACGCCGCCCCACCCGCCAGACAATGTTGTGTGGAGTTCGACCGGTATGGCGCGCGCCTGAAGAAAGAATGAGTAATTCAGTCAATGTACAAAACTGCAAAAGTGTCGCATGTTTTCATTCGGTTGTTCCCAAAGACTCTTTCATTCGAAGAAAATAAACGAATATTAATCCAACATAGTAAAACTACGACCGACTGACTGTTTCATTCGGTTGCTCCCACTGACTTGTTTCACTCAAAAGAACTAATGAAGAGGCCAACGTACTGTGTCAATTTTTTCATTCGGTTGATCCCATCGACTGATGTAACTCAATAGAAAAGAAATGAGTGGTCTAACCGACTGTGTCGATTTTTTTATTCGGTTACTCTGACCGATTGATTTCACTCAAAAGAAAAAATAGTCCAACCGACTGCGTCGATTTTTTTCATTCAGTTGATCCGACCGACTGGTTTCACTCAAAAGAACGAATGAATAGTCCAACCGACTGAATCGGTTGTTTCATTCGGTTGGTCCCACCGACTGGTTTCACTCAGAAGAACGAATGAATAATTCAACCGATGCGAGAAACTAAAACCGAATGATCGATTTTTTTCAACAACCGAATGAATCGATTGTTTTCATTCGATTGTTCCCATCACTAATAAAGACGGTACAATTTGTCGGATGGAGTGGCGGATGGGGGGGGGGGGAGTCGGATGTCGGTCAGGTCCGACCAAACATCAGACAAGCAAAGTTGGTCGGCAACCGCCTCCACACATCCAATTTATCAGACCGCCGATAATTTGGTCCCGACAAATCGAAACGTGTGTAGGGGCCTTCGTGTCTGTAAGATATTATTTGCTGCATTTGGTATAAGCTAAATTTTCCTGAATGGTCGGAAACATAAAGTAACCACACTTCATAATACTGATGTGACGCACAACTACAAACTGTAATTGTCATGTCGATAGTTAGGATATCTTCTTTCGTAATATATTATTCTGGGGATATTCATAAGAAGATATAAATGCTTCAAACAACTCTTCGTACTAATTCCATTTCGAGCCATTTATTCCAGAAGTTCGACAACATAGCTCCAAACATCTTCTACAACTACCAAGACATCTTGAATGTTCCAAAGAACAAACTAATATAGATCTAACGTTCAGAAAGTGAACAAATACCAACTCCTGTGGCGCTACAGTGCAAACGATGGGTACAATGGCAAGTCATTATTGTCCGATACATGAAATGTAAGGTACAATCAAAAATTAGCAAAGTATGATAAATTACATCAATAAATTTTTTTGTTATAAAAAGTTGATTACTTACTTCCGACAAAATTGTTCAAATGTTTACAGAAGCTGTGGAACCTACCTGCCGTGGCCATTGGTCCCTATATTTACATACTATTGAAAGTAATTTACTTTAAGGACGGCGTACGCACGCACACACACACGCACGCACGCACACACGCGCGCGATGGGGAACTGCCGCGCACTCCGCAGCAACGTGTCTTAGAGCGCAAGGCTATACCTGCGCGCTGATAAAATTGTACATCCCTTTTCAGTGCTTTTGTGAATCATAACAAGAAAACCTAACCATCACTACCCATTACAAGAACTAATTAAATTCCTTACAGAGATTGTGAAAATTGTTACTAATTTTTACACAGGTTCTGTTTACAAAATATTACGTAATCATGCAGTATTTACGAAAGTTTTGAATTACATAATTACGAGACGATGTGGTTTCACTAATAAATGTCTTTTAATGATTACATCAATTAATTATGAGTACCAGAGGCGCAGTTCTCGGGTTAGATTGTCACTAATCACGTATCTCATTGATCATGATAATGCTCAGTACTTACCTGTCACTCGGTTAATTATACAGATCATTTTATCAGTATTGTTCACTGATACACATTACATAGTTTTACGATTGTTCTGTTTAAACCAAGTAGTAAAGTTCCTACTGTGCTGATATAGTATACATCAATAGTCTTATTAGTGTTAGCGACATGTTGAATATCGCTCTGGAGATCATGTTATCGACTTGTCCGGTATAATCCAGTAGGGTGAGTAGCATTATAAAGGTCACGTCGGTACCGCCGTAGTGCAGTACAGCACGTCAACTGGCATCTGACCTCGCAAAACCCACAGGAAGAGTTGTATGGAGGCAAACTGGGTACAGATGGCTTCGGCAGAACAACCTTTATTGTCGGAGATCTGACGCGTCTTCAAAGAGAACGCTTCGTCTAGCTGTGAGCGCGGAGCGAGGGCGCAACATCAGTGAGCAATTGCGGACGGGCTGAAGCACTGTCCACTTCAAGGCTCTCTGGCCCGACCCCACAGAAAGACCCTCTGGTGTCGAACTCCCCCGCCAACAATGGAAAGCGCTTCACAGGATCTAAACATCATAGAGTCTGTCATGATTGTTTGTACAAGTGGGTCATATTGCCAAATCCTCAATGTGAAAGCGTCAGACAATGTAACATCAGATCGCACGCAGGACCAAAAACAAGACATATATAAAGTGACAGATGCTGCAGTTTTATGGCTGGATCCTTTAGACATTAATAAATGACCATGTTCGGTTCACATCTTTCTTAATACAGTTAACTTAAACTGTGTAATTTTACTGCTCATTTCATTGGGTATTTTTTCTACCTTATTGTTCCTTTATAACTGTTTTAGTGTTCATTCAACTGCTCATCTTACCGTACGATATAGTATATCTTTTACTGGCTCTTCGTACAGCAGTTACTCGACCCTTCTAAAAATTCAACTTCATCGCACATTGAAATCGACATTAAACTGTTTATCTGTACACTTTTTTTTGTAACTAATGCACTTAAATTTTCATATAAGCCGAAAATTCCTGACAGATTAAAATTGTGTGTCGGAACCGGGACTCGAACCTTGAACCTCTGCCTTTCGCGGGCAAGCGCTCTACCATTGAGGTATCCCGACACGACTCACGGCCCGTCCTCACAACTTCCGCCAGTACCTCGCCTCCTACTTTACAAACTTCACAGACGTTCTCCTGCACGCAATTTTAATCTGCCAGAAAGTTTCATATCAGCGCACACTCCGCTGCAGAGTGAAAGTTTCATTCTTGATATAAGCTGTTTCTTGTCTCAGTTTCCTGCAGAAGTGTCATTGTTTAATGTACCTTACTTGTCGAAGTGTTTGTCATATGCAAAATAAATAAATAAAAAAATAAAAAAAAATTCAAAGATACTTTGCGAAGTCGTCAGCATGCCACTTCGATGGTCGAACAGTTGGGAAGTGCCTGCCTATTCCGCGTGAGCACTCACCCCTTCGCAACTGCTTCTCGTATGTGTACGTGAAGTAATTAAACTCTAAGGCCCTTTCTATACGAGACCTGCAACACGCACAAGGAAGTCGTTGTCGGTTGCAGCGCTCTTTGCCATAGACCGTCGAACTACAAAGAAGCGTTCAAACGGTACGCATTTGTTGAGTCGTCTGCTTCACGTGTCTACTTCTTTTGTTGTCAACATACAACAAATGAATCGCCGCGATAACATCACTTTTCGAAAGTGTATGATATATTGTGAAGATTGAAACATTTGTTTCAGACTGCCACTGTGAAACTGTATCTGTTTTCGTGGAGTTCATGCGTAACTACGTCACTCACGTGTTAACATCCTCATTATAAAATGCCATTACATACTTCCAGCCCATGCGATTTGTGGTGCCTAAGTACATGATGAACAAGATCAGGTGTCTACACATAGATCATTCAATTTCATAAAGCTTCAAGTAATGTTCACCAAAAACAAATATTTCATCTGTTAACTACAGCATGTTTCAGGAAAAATAGCAAATATTTTAGAAGATGGTAATAAAGACGATTTGCAGATAAAATTTCATATAATGTGTGTCCAATTTTTATTGGGTACAGAGATACGACCTCTTGGTATGTACAACAAACTGATTTGGATTTGACTGATTCTGTCGTCGGTTCTTGGTAGATCACCATATTGACTTTTATTTAAATAACCGGTTTTCGACGTAGTTTAAAGTCTGAATATGTCTTAGTAAGCAGAAAACCGGGTAAATATGAACGTGAAGAACACACACAAAAATTTTACTTTTAAGTAAGTAGTAAGTGTGATGTTGTACTACCAAGAACCGACGGATAAATCTGTGAAAATTTCATGATTTGCATTTGCTCTACGTTTGTTTGGATTTCATATTAACAGCTATATATCTCTGTCCACTCCCATGAACCACAGACATTGCCGAGGTGGGGTGGCTTGCGTGCCTCAACGATACAGATAGCCGTACCGTAGGTGCAACCACAGCGGAGGGGTATCTGTGGAGAGGCCAGACAAACGTGTGGTTCCTGAAGAGGGGCAGCAGCCTTTTCAGTAGTTACAGGGGCAACAGTCTGGATGATTGACTGAGCTGGCCTTGTAACATCAGCTAATGTGGCTTTGCCACACAGCTACTGCGAACGGCTGAAAGCAAGGGGAAACTACAGCCGTTATTTTTCCCGAGGACATGTAGCTCTACTGTATGAACATATGATGATGGCATCCTCTCGGGTAAAATATTCCGGAGGTAAAATAGTCCCCCATTCGGATCTCCGGGCGGGGACTACTCAGGAGGATGTGATCATCAGGAAAGACAATACTGGCATTCTACGGGTCGGAGCGTGGAATGTTAGATCCCTTAATCGAGTAGGAAAATTAGAAAATTTAAAAAGGGAAATGGATAGGTTGAAGTTAGATATAGTGGGAATTAGTGAAGTTCGGTGGCAGGATGAACAGGATTTCTGGTCAGGTGAGTACAGGATTATAAATACAAAATCAGTCGGGGGTATCACAGGATTAGGATTGATAATCAATAAGAAAATAGGAATGCGGGTAAACTACTATGACCAGCACAGCGATCGCATTATCATTGTCAAGATAGATACGAAGCCAACACCGACAACAGTAGTACAGGTTTATATGCCTACTAGCTCTGCCGATGATGAGGAGATCGAAGAAATATATGAGGAGCTAAAGGAAATTATTCAGACAATTAAGGGAGAGGAAAACTTAATTGTGATGGGAGACTGGAATTCGGTAGTAGGACAAGGAAGGGAAGGGAAGATAGTAGGAGAATATGGTCTGGGCAAAAGGAATGAAAGAGGAAGCTGCCTGGTAGAATTTTGCACGGAACATAATTTAGTTATAACAAACACCTGGTTTAAGAATCACAAAAGAAGGTTGTATACTTGGAAGAGACCAGGAGACACCGGGAGATACCAGATAGATTTTATAATGGTAAGACATAGATTTCGGAACCATGTTTTGAAGTGTAGGACATACCCAGGGGCAGACATAGACTCTGACCATAACTTGTTGGTTATGAACTGTAGGCTGAAACTGAAGAAACTACAGAAAGGTAGGAAAATAAGGAGATGGGGCCTAGATAAATTGAAGGAACCTGAAGTTCTTAAGAATTTCAGAGGGAGCTTCAGGCAACAATTGACCGAAACAAGGGAAAATAAAACAGTTGAGGAGGAATGGGTAAAATTGAGAGATGAAATAGTGAAGGCAGCAGAGGAAAAAATAGGTAGGAAGGCAAGACCTACAAAGAATCCTTGGATATCACAGGAGATACTAAATTTAATCGATGAAAGGAGAAAGTATAAAAATGCAGTAAATGAAACAGGCAAAATGCAGTACAGACGACTAAGAAATGAGATTGACAGGAAGTGCAAAATGGCTAAGCAGGAATGGCTAGAAGGCAAATGCAAGGATGTAGAAGAATGTATAAATAGGGGAAAAGTAGATACAGCCTACCGGAAAATAAAAGAAACATTTGGCGATAAGAAAAACAGCTCTATGAATATCAAGGACACTGATGGAAAACCAGTTCTCAGCAAAGAAGGGAAAGCTGAAAGGTGGAAAGAGTATATAGAGGGGCTCTACAAAGGAAATGAACTTCGAGACACTATTGTAGGAAGGGAAGAGGATGTAGATGATGGTGAAATAGGAGATACTATACTGAGAGATGAATTTGACAGAGCACTGAAAGATTTAAGTCGAAACAAGGCCCCTGGAGTAGATGATATCCCGTCAGAGCTACTGAAGTCTCTGGGAGAACCAGCCATGACAAAATTGTTTCACATTGTGTGTAAGGTGCATGAGACAGGTGAAGTACCCTCAGACTTTAAGAAAAATGTTATAATCCCCATTCCAAAGAAAGCGGGTGCAGACAGGTGTGAAAACTACAAAACTATCAGTTTAATAAGTCATGGTTGAAAAATATTAACACGAATTATATACAGAAGGATGGAAAAGCTGGTATAAGGCGACCTCGGGGAAGATCAGTTTGGGTTCAGGAGAAATGTAGAAACACGGGAAGCAATACTAACTTTACGGCTTATCCTAGAAGATCGATTAAGAAAAGGCAAACCTACATTTCTAGCTTTTGTAGATTTGGAGAAGGCTTTTGACAATGTTGATTGGAATAAACTCTTTCAAGTTCTGAAGCAAGCAGGAGTAAAATATAGGGAGCGTAAGGTTATTTACAACTTGTACAAAAACCAGACAGCGGTTGTCAGAGTTGAAGGGCATGAAAGGGATGCAGTGGTTGGAAAGGGAGTAAGACAGGATTGTAGCCTTTCCCCAATGTTGTTCAATTTGTACATTGAGCAAGCTATAAAGGAAAGCAAGGAGAAATTTGGAGAAGGAATTAAAGTTCAGGGTGAAGAATTAAAAACATTGCGTTTTGCCGACGACATAGTAATTCTGTCAGATACAGCAAAGGACCTGGAAGAGCAATTGAACGGAATGGATAGTGTGCTAAAAGGTGCATATAATATGAACATTAACAAGAGTAAAACTAGGGTAATGGAGTGCAGTGTAAGAAGATCAGGTGATGCTGAAGGAATTAGATTAGGTAAGGAAACAATAAAGGAGGTAGATGAGTTTTGTTACTTGGGCAGTAAAAAAACAAATGATGGTCTCAGTACAGATGATATAAAATGCAGAATGGCAATGGGTAGAAAGGCGTTTTTGAAAAAGAGAAATTTGTTAACATCGAATATTGATTTAAGCCTAAGGAAGTCCTTTCTGAAAGCATTTGTATGGAGTGTTGCCTTGTATGGGAGTGAAACATGGACGATAAGCAGTGTGGACAGAAAGAGGATAGAGGCTTTTGAAATGTGGTGCTACAGAAGAATGCTGAAGATTAGGTGGGTGGATCGCGTAACTAATGAGGAGGTACTGAACCGAATTGAGTAGAAAAGAAATTTCTGGCATACCTTGACTAAAAGAAGGGATAGATTGGTAGGACACATTCTTAGACATCAAGGAATTGTGAATTTAGCGTTGGAGGGACGTGTGTGGGGTACAAATCGCAGAGGGAGACCAAGAGACGCGTATAGTAAGCAGATTCAAGTGGATGTGGGTTGTCGTTCTTATGAGGAGATGAAAAGGCTTGCTCAGGATAGAGTAGGGTGGAGAGCTGCATCAAACCAGTCTCTGGACTGAAGACCACAACAACAACATATCTCTGTATTCAATAAAAATTGTACACAGTTTTGCGAGGGTGAAGGTCGGGGTGAGAGTTTAAAATAGGGAAAGATTAATTTTTGAAACTCACAACCACCAGCTGCGAACCAAATTCCTAAACATGCAAAAACACTGGAACTGTTATTGCGACTGTTTGACTCGTTTTCTAGGGGATGATATCACACGTTCGCAGCTTTCCTTCCCTGCATATGATTAACAAAACAAATTCATACTAAATTCAAGTTCTTGAGAGAAAAGGGTGTACTAACTACTATTTTTGAAAACACGTGAAAGTTCACTTTATGTTGTTTATTTCACAATACTTGAACCCTGTGGCTGATACGTCTGTACGTCGGCACATTTATCAAATAAAGTTATAGCTCGAGAGCCCCCAGACAAAATGAATATTTGTCGCTAATTGTTTTCACACCACGTGGCTGTCTCAAACACCGTTTATGTTCCTGCCTATGCGACGACATGTGTTACATTAACAAATCAACAAATTCAATGCGATGCACACCTTGTTCCACCGGCTAAATATTCACTAACACACAGTAGCACTCGATTTAACTTGGTGCAGTCTACGACGAGCAACCACACGTGGCGATTGCCACAGACAAATCTCAAGTCACCACCTCGAGATCCACATGCCGACTGATGCAGCGCGACGCCGCCCAGGCCAGCCACACCACGTGGTCCCGAGTCCTCACTTCCTGCCCAGGCACGCGTGCGCCAAAAGCTCAACTGCCGGGTTTTTCCCCCCTACGTCATCAACTTCCCCATGTGAACTGTTCTAACCGATTTGCCAACGTACAGCGCTCAGCCAATACATTTCTAAAACTTTACTTAAAATCAAAATAATTACACTACACATTAAACAAATATTTTCTTACGTTTTTATATTAGTATAAACATCCTTTGTACTGTTTATCATAATCGTGCAAATTCTTATACCACAGATAAGTGATTTAACTGAATACTTTAAGATAAAATACAAAAGATTAATTGAAAGTAAAATGGGAAATAGTTAATATATTATTTTTATAAACAAACATTGCCATGCTAGTTGTGTAACTGTCTTGTCTTCGTTGGTAATTTATTACTTTTCATTGTCAATTAAACATATTACGTTAGATGTGACTATATCAGCTAATGTATTGTTTATTTATCAACAGGATATTTTGTTCAAATGTTCAAATGTTTGTAAAGCTTATGGGACTTAACTACGGGGTCATCAGTCCCTAGGCTATTTTGTAATGAGGGCCTTAAAGGTTCCTAACTGCATCGTATTACTTCAACTGCCAGTAGTATTACAATATTTGTGCACTGCACTGTGCCTGGCACTCGCCATTGTCCCTCTCTCCCCTCACCGGAAACGAACTGGAAAATCCTAAGTTGGAACAAGCCACCAACATCGGCCTGCTCGCTGGCCTCCCGTCAGCTACAAGCACACAGCAAATCTCAACGTGGAGAATTTCTACCTATGGCATAACTATAAATGTTGTCACCCAACTGTGTACATACATTGCTACCATAATTAATAAGATTAAAATTGTGTAACATTTAGTGCATTGGCATGGTCAATGTTTGCAGTGAACTTAATACTGTTTAATTATCAAATGCTATTAATTACCAGTATTTCTATTGGGCTGTAATCTCACAATACCCCCACTTGCGGCATCAAAACCATGTGCAGGATGGCGCAAGTAACACCAAAATTAATACTTTCAAATGAGCAAAATTTAAAATTACGAAATTATGGAATCGGATTGACTCAAACATTATACCAATTATGACCTCAACTAATGCAAAATAAATAAATAAACAGGGCAGTGAGATTATTTCCCCATATTTGTACCATTAAGACCACTTATAGTGTGTGCATATTTTTAAGAAAAGAATCCTTATAACTAATTAAATCCATGAATTTTAATTGTGCCTGTTGTTTATATACGGAATTGGCACCAAATTTATAATATTATTAAACTTTAGTCTTTAGAGAACCTTGTCCTACATGGAAAAACTAGAATTGTCACTATAAAAAACTTTTGACGGTGTACACCCCACTTGTTTGAAGGAAATCTCTCACCACTTTGACACTGAGAACCCCAGAGTCATCGTTGCAGCAACTCTGGTCCATGGTGTACGGTCCTATGTCTCCGTCATTTCAACCAACATGCTGTTGCAGCTTAGATTCATGGCACTGGATCAAGCGTTCTTGTTCACACACGTCATATTCACCCTACATGGAACAGGAAGAGCAGAAGGCACTCATGAGTCAACATAGACAAAAGTTTGTCTGGACACCAGGATTCGGTTGGATTTGTATCCCACCCCCTTGCCATCCAGACTTGGTGCAATTGAAACTAAGCATTGAGATATGTAAATCAACAGAATTAAGAACTGAAAGTGGCTGTTGTTAGTCATTATCAGATTAACCCAAACCACCATGCCTGCACTCTCATCAGCCATAGCTTCAGATGAAACAGACAAGAGAATATGTGGCCTACTTGGAGTAGTACTCCATCAAATATAAATCAACAACCTGCCTGGGTCAAAAATATATCTTAAAGCTCAAATAATACTACCAAAAGAATGTTATCATAGAGAATTTTCTCTTCCATCATAATGACACCTACAAACATAAATACAAATCCTACCCCCTCGCACCAAAAAAAATTATTTCTACTGGTGTGAGGTTAAATTTGCATCTCCGTCATCAGCCTCATGTGCTTTCCACAAGTACTCCCCACAATAAAATATCTAAGGTTAAAGTCTAATCTCAAAATTAGTTTATCACAAAACTTCTAAATTTTTTAATAAAATATCACCAAACCCTATTGATACTCAGGCTAGACAGATAAATAGTTCTCGTCAACTGTTGTTGCAGAAATTGTTCAGTCAACAGTTAAGCACCATTAAAGAAACCAAAATGTGTTATCAGAATCAGTTTAATGTAACAATACAGAGCATTCCCTATTAGACACATTACCTACCAAACACTCAAAGAGACAGACATTAAAGAGCAAACACTTTCTTTCATTGAAACATTTCTAAATCCAACCCACCTTTAGCCAAAACAGCCACAAACATACATTCCTAACTTCTGACCCATATGGTCAGTCACACCCACATATGCAACACCGTCAGCTGACACCTTCATCACAAATTATCTAAGCCTCAGACCCCACTGCCTGCATCAATGTCCACCACTTTCTCATTCTCCGAGTCACCCCACAACTCACACCACATAGCCAGCCCTGCTCACATATACACACACATAAACAGTACACTCCCACTTCCTCTATCCTTTGGTGTTGGCATACATACATACATATTTACCTCATGTACCACTGTTGAACTGCAAATCTGATACAAGCACATGTTTTAACACAAACAACAAAAGAAAAACATTTACAAAGATTACTTGTAAACTTGACCCCAATGCTTAAATCTAAACACACAAGTAGATACTAACACAGACCACAGAATAAATGTACACAAATTCTTAACCTACTATTTACAATGCATTGAATCTCATACTTCACGACAATTACTTGTGTAAACATGCCATTAAATCTTTATCACTTATAAAATCTTTGAATTTCACCCTCTTCATGCATCCCTCCAGACTTAATTCTAGCACTTTATCATTATATTCCAACTGAGCTTCATATTTGCACAGAAAATCACTTCCTAACACTAGATTTAAACATAGACCTTTCATCACCAATAAATCTTGAATAAACAGCTCCTCCTCAATGATTACTTCAAATTCTGAGTTCCCTGCATTTAACACCCCTATTTTTCTTGCAAAATCATAATTTTCTTTTTCCCATGCCAGTGGCTCTACTGTTTTTAAATGTTTGAGGAATTGGATCCAATCATCTTGCCCATACTCATGTACTTCTTTATGAACCCAACCTGACTTTAACCTATCAATATCCATTTCATGACACTGTTTATTATTATGAATCAAAAAAACTTGTATTTTCTCCTCTTCATCACCTAACCCCTGCTGTCCCTCACTTATCTCATCATGATCTAGGGCACACATGCCTAATCCCCTTAATTGATCATGCTCATTGTCCCCAAACTCTTTCAACACATTGTAATAAGTCTGGTCCCTATTATATTGTTTGCCTTGTCTGTCCAAGTAATCATATTTGTGCAATAGCCAATCATCTGGTGCCCATTTCCTAATCCAGTTTATTTTCCCAATTAAATTTCTGGTTTGTGCATCTACACTGTCAACTTGGCCTTCATTTACAGTAGGTCCATTGTCATTTATTGTCTCTACTTGACTACATTTATTTACATTTAATTTAGAAAAACATTCACTCTCATTCATACATTCCACAACATCTATGCTGGCTAGAGTATCATCAATATTTACATTCATACTTTCACACTCAGTCAACACTTGTGCCTCTGACCTATCCAAAATTATGGCTAACCCAACACTGTTTTTAACCACTTTAATGTTATTATGAAATAAATTTCTTACATTATACTCTCCTTTATCCCCAAAAATTTCCTCACTACCTATAACAGCATCCATCTGACACATACTTTCCTCTCTTTTCTCCCTTTCCTTGTTTACTCTATTTATGTTTTCTTCCCTCTTTTCTTTATCCTTGCCCTTGTGAACTCCTAATTCCTCTTTTCTGTCATCATCTCTGTCCATGTGACATCGTTTTTCCTCCCTTCTCTCCCCATCCTTATTCCTACTGTAATTATGGTTATTAGATCCCCTGTTATCCCATCTTCTGGTCCTATTATTAGAATAGTTCCTTGTCCCAAAACGGACCTCATTTGGAACAAATCATAGTTTCCCTGATTCTGTCTCTGATTTTTTCTCCTGCTGTTATCCCCATTCCTATTTCCACCTTCCTGCCTTTGATTTCTCCAATCATTTTCCCATGTTCCCCTCTGGCTTCTATTCTCCCAGTTGTCTCCTCTGTTATTGTTACCTCTCCAATTTTCATTTAAATTCCTCTCTCTATTGTGGTTTCCCTGGTTGTGACCCCCATTTCTACTGCCTCTGTTTTCATTGTGGTTCACATGCTGTGTTCCCCTGAGGTGTCGTTCCATAACTAAACCCTGGTCTATCTTTTCTACAAATTCAATGAAACTCTCAGCTGAATCTGTGGGATGGTGAATTAACTGCCAATGGAACTCTGCAGGTAACCTCCTACACAAAGTGGAAATTACTGCTAAATGACTCAAAGATGTATCTAAATGCACTAGTTTCTCAAGTTCCTCCTGACAAAATTCCTTCATGCTCTGTCTCCCTTTCACATAGTTTGGCCCGTTCAAGAATTCATTTTGTATCTTAGCTTGCTTGGCCTCCCCCCAATACTTATTTAAAAACAATTTTTCAAACGCCTCAAAAGTAACAAATTCATCAGCACACTGATTTGCCCAAGTTTGAGCAGAACAGTCAAGCATTCTCTTTGCTAACTTCACTTTACACTGGTCTGACATACCAGGCACAAATTGATCCTTGCATGCAGCCAAAAAATCTACTGGATGATAATTTCCCACTCCTGAAAACTTTTTGCCATTAGATATCTGCAGCATGGACCAATTAGTGTTTCCTGATGCGGTACCCAATTCTAGATTATTTATTCTAGTGTTCACCTTCTCAATCTCAGTATTGTTTACTGTCACTACTTGTTCTATCTTTTTCCTAAAGTTACATTCTGTATTCTCTAATTTTCCTGACAACAAAGTTTTTGTTTCCTCAATACCTGCCACCATCCTCTTGTCAACCTCAGCCAAAGCCTGCATAGTGCCCTCAATCCTGTGATCACATATTTGTTTCACAGCATCTAACTTGTCTTCTACCTCAGTCTCAATAGCACCAATTCTGGCATGTATCTCCTTTTCCCTATTATCAAACCGTTCTGTTAGACTTCCTATCCTTTTGTCAATGTCTGTGATTATTTCTGCCTTTAATGCACACATTGAATTTTGTAGTGCCCCAATGTCTGCCTTAAAGTCTGCTTTCAATTCTGATTTTACAATTTCTATTTCTAATTTTAAATTTGAGTATGAATTTTCTATTTCTGATTTTAAATTTGAGTATGAATTTTCTATTTCTGATTTTAAATTTGAGTTTGAATTTTCTATATCTGATTTTAAATTTGAGTATGAATTTTCTATTTCTGATTTTAAATTTGAGTTTGAATTTTCTATTTATGATTTTAAATTTGAGTTTGAATTTTCTATTTTTGATTCTAAATTTGAGCTAAAACTCGCTAACATGGCTGCTAACATCTCCGGTGTCAACAACATTCCCCCAGTATTTACCCTCTCTGGACTTTCTGGTATGCTACTCTCTGAATCTACATCGCTTGGCGACCTCTTAAAAACACTATCCATTATCGGTATCACAAGAAAGCTTGATTAACACACAAGAATTTATAGCGCCAGCTGCTTTACTTATCTTTTAATCCAGAAGTTGCTGCAACGAGCTGCGACGTCCCCAACGCTCGCTGCCGTCTGTTGTAGAAACTGTGGCTGGAATATGTCCTCACTGCATCCCTTATCCTTTGTAGAATCGAAGCTGCTGGGCCCCGACGCTCCGTTGGCAACTTGGGAAGTCCCCACGATCACTGCCGTCCGTTGCAGAAGATGCGCCACCGCTCACTGCTGCCGGTCCGATGGGCCGTCGATCGCCGGTTACGGATGCCCGCGCCCGAACTCTGCGTCACTAACCGTCGTTAACCGCGCGACGCGATTGCGTATCTGCTTGCAACTGTTCGTAACTGTTCACTGTCCTATACACACCCCAATCTCTCCGTCCGTGCTAGTCCAACGTGAACTTACCCCGGACCAGCCCCCAAATGCGAGGGTGAAGGTCGGGGTGAGAGTTTAAAATAGGGAAAGATTAATTTTTGAAACTCACAATCACCAGCTGCGAACCAAATTCCTAAACATGCAGAAACACTGGAACTGTTATTGCGACTGTTTGACTCGTTTTCTAGGGGATGATATCACACGTTTGCAGCTTTCCTTCCCTGCATATGATTAACAAAACAAATTCATAATAAATTCAAGTTCATGAGAGAAAAGGGTGTACTAACTACTATTTTTGAAAACACGTGAAAGTTCACTTTATGTTGTTTATTTCACAATACTTGAACCCTGTGGCTGATACGTCTGTACGTCGGCACATTTATCAAATAAAGTTATAGCTCGAGAGCCCCCAGACAAAATGAATATTTGTCGCTAATTGTTTTCACACCACGTGGCTGTCTCAAACACCGTTTATGTTCATGCCTATGCGACGACACGTGTTACATTAACAAATCACAGTCACTTTATTTCAATGCGATGCACACCTTGTTCCACTGGCTAAATATTCACTAACACACAGTAGCACTCGATTTAACTTGGTGCAGTCTACGACGAGCAACCACACGTGGCGATTGCCACAGACAAATCTCAAGTCACCACCTCGAGATCCACATGCCGACTGATGCAGCGCGACGCCGCCCGACCAGCTACACCACGTGGTCCCGAGTCCTCACTTCCTGCCCAGGCGCGCGAGCGCGCCAAAAGCTCAACTGCCGGGGTTTTTTCCCCTACGTCATCAACTTCCCCATGTGAACTGTTCTAACCGATTTGCCAACGTACAGAGCTCAGCCAATACATTTCTAAAACTTTACTTAAAATCAAAATAATTACACTACACATTAAACAAATATTTTCTTACGTTTTTATATTAGTATAAACATCCTTTGTACTGTTTATCATTATCGTGCAATTTCTTATATCACAGATAACTGATTTAACTGAATATTTCAAGGTAAAATACAAAAGATTGATTGAAAATAAAATGCTAGTTGTGTAACTGTCTTGTCTTCGTTGGTAATTTATTACTTTTCATTGTCAATTAAACATATTACGTTAGATGTGACTATATCAGCTAATGTATTGTTTATTTATCAACAGGCTATTTTGTAATGAGGGCCTTAAAGGTTCCTAACTGCATCGTATTACTTCAACTGCCAGTAGTATTACAATATTTTTGCACTGCACTGTGCCTGACACTCGCCATTGTCCCTCTCTCCCCTCACCGGAAACGAACTGTAAAATCCTAAGTTGGAACAAGCCACCAACATCAGCCTGCTAGCTGGCCTCCCGTCAGCTACAAGCACACAGCAAATCTCAACGTGGAGAATTTCTACCTATGGCCTAACTATAAATGTTGTCACCCAACTGTGTACATACATTGCTACCATAATTAATAAGATTAAAATTGTGTAACATTTAGTGCATTGGCATGGTCAATGTTTGCAGTGAACTTCATACTGTTTAATTATCAAATGCTATTAATTACCAGTATTTCTATTGGGCGGTAATCTCACAGGTTATATCAAATTTAATATAACCTGTATGATGTAGGCCTTAACTATTTAATATTTCCCCCAATAATATACAAACTGTGGATTGGTTCTCGAGATCTTTACTCCATAGACTGGTTTGATCTACACCTACATACCTACGTAGTTAATTTGCAAGTAACACTTAAATGCCTGATAGAGGGTTTATCGAACCGCTTTCATAAAAATTCCTTACCATTCCATTCTGTAAGAGCTTGCGAGAAAAGCAACGCTTTATTTCTTCTTTTATTGCCATGCTCATGTCTCCTTATGTAGGTGGGTGTTAAGCAAATTCCGACCTTATTATCGGTTCTCACCAATAAGACTTGGGCAATACAAACTCAGGGTAGTAAAAGTTTATGGCTCGTTGTCTTTGTTCTTAGGGGTGAGTTATGTATGTCAGCTTCTATGCCTAAACAGTTACTCAATCTGTTTAAACAAGATCAATACTTAATCTGTAGTTTAGGCAGTCTATCAATCTGCAGATGATGACGTGAAAATATATTTAACAAACATAAATTAAACCTCTGAATAACCAAAAAAATGGAGTATCGTTGACCAGTGTGGGATCATCGCTAGGTGGGACTGACGGAGGATATAGAGAAACCTCAGGGAGGGGCAGCTCGCTTTGTGTTATTGCGGTACAGCAGAGAGAGTTTCACCGAAATGATGCTCGAGTTGCGATGCAAAACATTAAAAGTACGGCCTTATTCTTTGTGGAGATATCAATTTGCGAAATTTCTGTCACTAAATTTCTCCTGCGGTAGCGAACATACTGTGATATTACAGCTGATTGTTTCCGGCGGGTTTTGCCAGGATGTTGGCTTCCCCAACCTTCTGGCTAACAGTTTGAACCTAGTGAATGTACTACAGGTATTCAGGGTTTCCCTAATGTGCTCGGAAACCGGAAACGCTTGGCTGAGCGAGGGCGGCTATTCCAGATGTTCAAATGTTCAAATGTTTGTAAAGTCTACGGGACTTAACTACGGGGTTATCAGTCCCTAAACATACAAACTACTTATGAACTACTTACGAACTAGGACGGCACAAATATCCAGGCCCGAGGGGAGATTCGAACCCCCGACCGTAGTGGCCGTGCTGACCGTGACTGGAGCGCCTCAGTCACCTCGGCCACCGCGGCCGGCGGCTATTCCAGATCGCAACTGAAATACAATATAGCCACACACATTATTCTACAAATCCATATAAAATCAGGGAATAATCATACGGCAAATATAATTATATGAATAATTATATATGTATTTTATTATATTTAATATTCTTAGTAACGTTCAATTTTTTTTATGTTGTGGACTGTCACTTAAATATTTCATTGCCGACTAAAAATAGAAGATATGCAGTCATGATAAATCAAATATTAATTTAATTTCGTAGGGCTCCACTGCCGGTGTCATTTTGAATAAAACAATTCTGTGTGTTAGGCCGCGTCATTTTTTGAAACACTTAGCAGATGAATTGCCGACGTTTCGACCACTCTGCCCTGAAGAGGACCACTGCAGAGTGGTCGAAACGTCGGCAATTAATCTGCTAAGTGTTTTAAAAAATGACGCGGTCTAACACACAGAATTGTTTTATTCTAAATATATTTCGAAGGCGACAGAATATTTTAACAGTGAGACACTACGATGTATAATATTTTGGAAGGTAATTTGTATTTTAAAGATGAGGCGTTAGGATGCGCGGAAAGATACAAATTTGAGAGCAGGGAGAGCACGCTTTTCGAACGCTTGGGAAGGGACTCGCAACTTCTACGTGGTGGTGAAATGTGGTGACGCTGGGCGGTCTGAAGCCGGGTTACGAACTTGGTATTTGCAGAGATAGGAATGTGTGGACTGTGACTGTAGAACTTGGTCTCTGATTGAAAAGTGTTAAATTATGCACGGTAGTAGGGCTGCGGAACTGTGATAATACAACAATCGTCTACTCGTGTGATTTCAAACTGTGTTTTATAACAAATACTTTAATCGCGGATTAATTAGGAACTGAAATGTTCGATGGACTACACTAATTTACGAGTGACAATTTGGAACTTTTACTATCGAGTGCGTGTGATAGTGCCTCTCATGACCAATAATTGGGGAAATATTCAGTTATTTACCGATATATATAATGTAGGACCACCTCCGCATTTTCATGTAAAAGGTAAGGTAAAGCAGTCAACAATCCGAAGATTGGTTTGAACACCACAGTGCTTTACTAGGCATGGTCCTGTTTGGAGGTGGTATGCCGTTGCCTTCCTCCGACCTTCGAACTGACTTAACCAGCCAGTTATAGGGGGACCTACAGTTTAATGTGGGTTCCGAACCACGGTGCTACTCGGTATTTTCCACATGAGCAACACTGCCAGAGGTGAAAGAAGCGGAAAGTGACAGATAAAAATCCTAGGACCTGGCGGGGATCGAACCCGCGACCTTTGGATTTGAAGTCTGGCACTCTACCACTGTGTAACCGAGGCGCCATTTTCGTGTACAAAAAGAGAAATAAATTCTATTTATAAAGAATTCCTTCGTGAGTGAATATCTTCTTTTCTTAGAATGCATTTTTTTTTCTTTGTTATTGGGGGGTTTAATTTATGTTTGTTAAATATATTTTCACGTCATCATCTGCAGATTGATAGACTGCCTAAACTACATATTAAGTATTGATATTGTTTAAACAGATTAGGTGGCTGTTTAGGGCATAGAAGCTGACATACATAACTCAGCCCTACGAACAAAGACGAGGCATAAGCATTTACCACCCTGAGTTATGTATTGCCTAAGTCTTATTGGTGAGAAGCGATAATAAGGTCGGAATTTGCTTAACAGCCACCTACATTAGGAGACATGAGCATGGTAATAAAATAAGAAGTAAAGTGTTGCTTTTCTCGCAAGCTCTTACAGAATGGAATGGTAAGGAATTATTATGAAAGCGGTTCGATAAACCCTTTGTCAGGTTCTTAAGTGTTACTAGCATATTAAATACGTAGGTGTAGATCAAACCAGTCTATGGAGAAAAGATCTCAACAACCAATCCACAGTTTGTATATTATTGGGGGAAATATTAAAGAGTTAAAGCCTACATCAAACAAAGTTGCACGTCGGGATTATGACCGAAATTGCCTTAAGCAGTAAATCGTCCGCGACCCATATCAAAGACCGAATTAATAGGATGTGCGAAGGCAGGGATGAAGCAGCACGAAGCTAATGCGTTTGACAGTTTCATCTCCGACGGGACGAGCTGCTGCAGCCACGATACGAGTGTGGAATGGATGGGTTGGCGTGGATTGTGTGCTGCACAAACACTGTGGAACCACAGCTCGAAATAATACGCCCGTTGTCCCCGTAACGGCTCGTATTGTTTCGCCTACTGTTGACTGCCTGTGCCAGCTGGGCGCGTGTGGACAATATTCGTCTGCGTTACGACTGACGTAATCTGTTGTCCTGCACTGGTGGCTCCGATTGTTCTCACGCCACTAGTGCCCTAATGGTGTGCACAATATTACCACGGCATCATAGTAATTACGGCCCTATGCCTAAAGTTGAAACAAATATCGTAAATAGGAGGATAACCTGAATAATTAGGGTCCTATGAAGAAGCGTCTTTGGAGTATGTGTAGCAAAAACGGAATTGTCTTTCGAAATATTCGACAGGGTGTACTTTAATTGACTAAATGGCCTAGTCATCATAATGGTGAAATACAATTTACATTTAGTGAAAAATAATCAATAAAACTGCTCAATTCACTACCTACTTTAAAGTCCACCTTGAGTTAAGTGGTAGTAGATATTCGTAGGCATGAAGTAGGACGAAAAAACTCATACACAGTACCTTCACTGCTACATTTAAAAATATTATTGGAAATTGTTAATATCAGATTGTTGCATTAAATTTGTGCCCTCAGGAGGAGGACATATCACTAACGACTTTCTGCACCAACAGGCAACAAGGCCATGCCGTTATACCATTAGTAAGAATCTTTACTCCAGGCTTACATTCTGATGATGATTATTTCGAAAAGCATCAAGAAATGAGTAACCTTATCACAACCTGTGGCCTAGCTTCTTTGTTTTTATTTCTACAGCGTCTATAAAAATGAAGAAGCATCCTCATGAGTGACTTCATTTCACATTTCTCAACCAACTCTAGACCATACATATCAATGCACATTTGTAGCCACTTCGGCGTCCCTCAGAGTCACGACTATAATAAAATACTTTTGCGAGCACAGGAAGAAAGTCTAGACAACCTGAAGAATCTCTTAGATGCCCCAGAAACTGGTTCTTGGTTCTAGTAGCAGACAGAAAAACTTGAGCATCAGCATGACGATTTAATTTATTACTTTTTATATCGGGCGGGCACCATCTATGAGTGAATATACCCGCAAAACTATATCATAGCACATTTCTCCTCTAATGGATTGGAAATAATCCAATATTCGTTACTCTTTAACAATAAGCGATGTATAACTTCCAACAAACTTTAAACACAATTTCAAACCATTTGTAACATTTTTTTCTCAATTACATAGTTAATTACTTTCCACATCAACTCTTTAGAATGGTAATGAAACGTTTCGAGCAGCTATGTTAATGGAATGTGTGGCTTTACGTTAGATGTTTCAGCCACAGAATTGGAAGAAACCGTTTACCTAGACTACTATTAATTTCCGTATCAGTGTCTGCTTGTATAGCTGTAACTGTATCATGTACGTAAAACTCTCCTGCAAATTGTGCTTTTCTTGCATATTCTCGAGTAAATTGTTCCAAGCAGCTCATTATTGAAGTAGAACTAGAATGTAAGTAAATGTGATAGTACTGAAAGAACATCTTCCTATTGGTACGGTCATTTGTTCAGAATGCCAGGTCACCTTGTAACGATTCCTGTTGGGATTTATTCTCGTCTAGTTGCATTACTGAACCTCCCGATACCAGAGCTGCATAATAATTAGCCTATCTTTTTCTTTTTCCAGTACTTTTGTTGTTTGTTTTTCTAAAGTGACTAGCTGAAGTTATCCCATATAATTTGATGTCACAGAGGTTTGTTTAGTTAGCAAATATTAATTAGTACATGGAAGAGGTATATTGTTATAGGTCATGTATTAAGATAATTTCTATCTCTGGTTAAACTAATAAAAATCTTTTCTCATCATACATATTATTTCTCATCTGTGTTTTTTTTATGGATACGCCATATCTCCCGCATCACTTATTCAAAATTAATGATTGAGGTACCATATTCAAGGTTTCGTTCTCCACTGATGACGAAAAATACACTGGTAATTTACACTTATTGTTTTCACAAAAAAAGTTATTACGAAAAATTTCATATTGTTCGTACAATCTAAGTTGATACCGCGCGAACGATCGTAAATGGGACATGTATTTACGGTTATTCCCATCAGCCACCGCGCCGAGTATTAACTTGGTTTGTGTCGCCGATATAAAATCAATGTAGAAGGTTGTAGTGTTACATGCGCCTCCACATTCAAAACAATATTTATTTGCCCATATTTAAATTAATTATGCTTATATTTGTATATTTTTTCTTGTAATTTCGTGACATTTTCAATGTGTCACTAAACTCTTAAGCTGCAATATTCTTTGAAAAACTTAAGTCAAAGACTAACTCTGAACAAAGAGCAATTAGAATAATACATAGATTTAACTATTGTTTCTTTGAAAAGAAAGTAGTAGTGACGCCACTTTTTTTCTGTATTATGCTTTCGTCTAGTAAACTTCTCTTCCATATTACGCTTGTATACGTCCTGATGAATTGTGAAAATGTTTGTACGATATATCTCGATGAGAAAGTTGTAATTGAAATGTATTGAATTTATTACATGATCTCGACTGTATGAAATCAATGAGATTTCACAAAGGTAACTGAATTTTGAATGTGATGTATATGTAGACTTGCTTCATTTATTTGAATAATAATTATTTCGTGAGTTTACTGAAATTTGTCCGAATACTTCTTTGTAGTGAGTTTGAAACTTAATTTTTTCTTTTCACAGTTTTCACTTAACTGTAATGCAATTTGTTTTTGAGGACAAAAGAATAATGAATTACACTGACTTACGAATCTAATTTTTGCAGATGTGTACAATAGGACCAATTTTTATCACGTTCTTTTATTAAACAGTTACTCTAACTGCTACCCTGAGATTACGAACGACTTACCATTTTCGATTAGTAACAGATCAACTAGCAGGAAACTTAGTTACAACATCAGCAATAGTGATAATGTCTCCGAAAGTTAGGTTCACGTTGCTTATCAGTATCAGCCAGGTTAGAAAAGGATTTTAACTACTTTCTTGGTGCGTAGTTCATTAATTTCTCTAAAAATACAGCATAGTAGATTCATTTAAATTGATAGATGGTTTTGCTACGTAACCAGTATTGAAATATTTCTCCCGACCACTCTTTACAGTTATTCTATTTCGTGCTCACATTTACTTGCAAAAATTTATACTGATTTAAAAATAAAAATAATAATACAATTAAGGGAGGAATATCTCAAGGTACCATCTTTTGACAATGTGTTTAAGTAACATGAACGACAGCTCTTGCTGTTGTTTAAATTCTTTATTCTTTATCTAAGCCAATGATCTTCTTTGGTGCAAGCATTGTTTATGACACGATTTCGGTTACACACGTCGATGTAAAGCATAGTTTATCACATGATTTCGGTTAACGACGGAAAATACACAAATAATTTAATTATACGTCGACAGCTGTTGGAATTGGTCGCTTTGTTCAAGCAAGCGTTGTATACTTCTAACATTGTTTTGAAAGAAGTTTTGTAAAATAAACAAGTTTTTTAAAAATAAAATAAACGTGAAAAAATCAATATCCTATTTCCACAATTAATCATACTGTATTTAATTACATAAATTTTCTTACAATGAGACTAATATTTTTACTACTATTCAAATTTTATTACCTTTGATACTTATATACTTGCATCTGCCTTTTCGCCATTACTATCTTACTTATCTCTGACTGATCAGGATAGAGTACGAATTATTTGCATGGGTTAACTCGTAATATTAATATTAGTAATGTTATTCCTTCATTAATTTCCATATAATTACCATTTATTCCAAAAGCAATAAGACGACTCTATTAGACTATATTTTAAAATGAGGGACTATTAATGTAACAGATATTTATATATCAATTTACTTAGTATTATTTACGCTACCTGTTGAAACATGTCCTCTGAATGTGTGGTCGTGTTCCATTTTGATTTATTCGTTAACCTAAAGTGTTTCTGCACCATTAATGCTATGTATTTGAATGTTAATTATTTTATTCTTTTCAGTAATGATCAATGCCCCATGTTTATATATGTTTGCTCCACATTTATGTATCTTCCATCCGTGTGATTGACCTTGAGTGTACATGTGAATGTGAATGTGTGCTCTTAATATTGACTGACTGCCGCGCAATGGCTTACAGTCACCGCCTCACACTCTAGGCCTCGTTTTGCTGTAGTGAAGAACGCATGGCTTCATCTGTCGTCTGTCCTAGCGTCTGCTGGGTGGCCAGAGACAAGCTTACTTGGCTAGGTGGGGAGCTGGCCATGTTCTTAGTGTCGTACCAACCTAATCTTGGACGAAAGAGGTGACAGGAGACTTCTCCTGGGAGCAGATGTAGAGGGAATTCGCCAGGTAGCAAGGGTTGGTAAACAGGAGGCTATGAACGCACTCTGAACAGCCTTCAGCGCGCTCTAAATCCGGTGTATAGCATGGAGAGGTTTTTCTGTCGCCTTAGAGCTTCTCTGCCGGCCGCGGTGGCCGAGGGGACTGAGGCGCTTCAGTCACAGTCTGCACGGCCACTACGGTCGGGGTATCGAATCCCCCCTCGGGCATGGATATTTGTGCCGTCCTTAGGATTAGCTAGTTGATAAGTAGTTTGTAAGTTTAGGGACTGATGACCCCGTAGTTAAGTCCCTTAAGCTTAACAAACATTTGAACTTTTTTTTATAGCTTCTCTCTGGACTCTTCACTCTGGCTCCGACGACTGTGGAAGTAAGTACTCTGGCGAATCATGCTGAGGGGAAAGCATGCTGTTAGAACCTTGCTTTCTTTGTGATCATGCAGTCGCGGTTTTTCATTGACAGTTTTGTTGAGTAATTCTTTTGCTGTGTGAGGAAATGTATTTCTTAATTTACATTCCAGTGATGATTGTCTGTGTCTGGTTTTGCTAAAGTTAGTATACACATGTGTGTCCTTCAGCGTTTGTGTAAACCTAGTATGTTTGAATTTCTTTTGTTTTTTTAACTAACATTTTCATGTCGTTTCTGTATCCACGAGTATGCTAAGTATTTATCAGATTTTCTGATTTGATTCTGTCTTTCTTGTTTGTATGACCAATTGCACCATGTGCTTTCATAGTGGTAATTACTTCGGCCTTCAGCCATGCTTTTCATTAATACAAGCTTTCTTCTATACAAATTCTTGTGTGTGCTTTACTCACTTATTCTAAATTAATTTCTGTTTGTAAATACTATGAAATTTGGCGTGGTCATACATCACATGATACTTAAGAGTAATGAGCAGCTGCCCCCCAACACATGAGTTCATTTATTGCACAGTGTACTTAAAATTTGTTATCAAGACACCTGCCATCTTATCAAGACGCCACCAACACTTTGTTTTACCACTGTTATCAAGTGTTCCACAGATTAATGTACCGCCAAGCATTATGCGCGTTTCCATAAATGAATGAATGAATGTGCTTTTGGCTACCCACTGTGTGTTTGCATATATCCTCCCACGTTACCTCCATAATCATAAAGGGCAGAAACAATTTCATTACAGGCAGTAATTATATGATTTAAGTCACTTTTGTACAAGGTGTGTGCTTATTTTGGCCTCCCCAAATTGAGTTGCTTGTTCATTTTTCTGAATATATTATGATTTTAAAGTATCAAACCTCTGCTTTATGATTTCATGCTCCCCGCCCCATGTTTAATCATCTATTTTTAACATTGATTTTGTGTTTGTTAAAACGGTGACTGCTCCCTTAGTCGTGTAGAAAGTGTTTCTATCGCTAACATGAATTGATTCTTAATATTCGCGACACACTAAATGAACACCTGAAACTTCTGTATTCCACACACGAACTGTGAAAATTTATATTATTAACTTGTGGAATGTCCGTGGACTGATTGCAGTTACTGTTATTAATGAGATTCGTACGCTGGCAATAAATGGAGGCAATTGGGCGCTAATGATTCATTAAACTGACAATGAACTGCAGTTCTATATGTAGACTACATTATTTGTAGTAGACTAGTTTTGCCCCATTAATTTTCAGCCAGTCGTTACCGAGAGCGCCGACCAATGAGAACTTAAGGAGGCGTCGAACTACGACCGGGCAGACCGGGAATTGTCACAATATGAGGCCGTAGAAGCGGGCAAGCGGTAGGTACCCAGATTTTTGTCAGAATATGGCGAAAATACGTAGTGGAGAGCCAGAGTAGTAAAACAGTGTTAGTGTTTACAAGTGTATTCATTTCTTACCTGAATTCGTGGTGTAGGCGATAGCTCAGCAGGAGCTAGATCAGCAGGTGACGTCGCCTTCGGTCTCGTCAGCTCGCAGTCTCGCTGCATGTTTTATGGGCCGGCTGCCATGAGCCATCCGGACGGGCGGTACCCATGCTGTAGCGACTGGAAATCGAAGAGGAGACCACGAGAAATGTGTGCTCGATCACACTTTCTATCTATGCGGCTACTTGCGGGTTCATACTTGGAACCACTGGGTCAAACGCCGGGGTGACAGATGAACTCTTGATAGCGACTAGCACGGATAGCATCAGAGTGCCAGTGCATCGACAGGATCATTGGCCCTTAGGGATCCAACCAATGAAGTCTGATCTGGGCTCAGGCAGCACCCATACTCAACGTTGCGAAGACGGTAGTACCTGAGTTCACCAACTTCCCTGGATGACTATCAGCTGGAAATGTAGTGGTTCCCAGACTCCATCTCCAAGCCGTGACTAGTGGCAACAAGGTTGTACTGCATTATCTGACACATAAGCTGATTACGTTAATGAGATCACTGGATCGAATTCTACTTTCCTGATTACTACCCCAGTGACCAAGTGACAACAACTTCCAAAAGAGGGAGAAGACGGCTAGTAAGGAGCGAATGTGTGCCACTTGTGAGTGCCAAGCTTAATTCTCCTGTTATCTGCTGACTTATCACCTGGCTATTCACCCTTGTAAAAGAGTTAGGTGTAGTTGTGAAATGTTTACAAGATAACGAATATACCCCTCACTTCGCTTGTCTTCCGTCACAGTCTGCTGACTGCAGACTTTCAACTCGCCTACGCAGCTATTGCTGTCATCACGGGAATCACTGGCTCCGCATTTACGAAACAACCCATGACTTGCTTCCGCTTTGCTTCGCTGGCGATAGCTTGTGCAATCTTCGAATTCACATGTTTCTGTGTTACTCTTTTGAGCTGTAACTGAATTTTACTACCATGGATAGCTTAGAGCCATGTAGTCTTTCTTACAGATACAAAAATATATTCAGAATGTCAATATGAAAACTATAACCCTCTCATGCGTCGCGTCCTCAAATGAAGACACTTAAATTTTGTCTCATTTCTGTCATCTTTTACATCTGAAGTGACCATAAAAGAACAGGTACCTCATATGAGGCCTAATAATGAATGCTAGAATGTCTCCTAGACGGCACTGTTACTCGTTGGGCTAAGAAAGAAATGGAAAGTGTAGAGGTTACAAGAAAGAGTAGAGTCAGGTCTTCAGATGAAAGCACATTTTTGTCTGTACATCGATAAAAAAAAGACAAGCTAGTCATCCGGTACCCAAAGAATTACGCTAACTGGCCAGCCAAGTTAGGTGTTCCCATTGCCAATTGGAACTGCCGAAGGAAAACAAGTTAAATTTGAAAAAAGTTTAAACTTGTTGTGAGACCAGAGTGCTTGAAAGAATTTCATTGTACGAAAAGTACAAAATAGTGTACACTTTTCATGTATTCTTTCACATTATTAATCGATGTTCCATGTAAAAAGTAGCAGTTTTCGTACTCTTGTCCTAATTTGAGGACACCTCCCTGTTGGTCTATGAAATAATTTTTTTAGATAAATTATGATGAATTCTGTACAAGATAGGATCTCACTTACCAAATAATATATCAGAAATTTTGTTCATTGTCGGGTTGATAAAATTCGTGCATGAGAGGGATAAAATACAACAGAAACTGAACAGGTAATGGCTATTACAGTGAAGGTCATACAAAAACTTTTTTCGTCAAGTGACACTTTTGAATATTTATCCGACATAACTATCTGCGGAAATAATTTTCGGTGTAATTTGTGAAAAAATATATCTCCAGAGTTAATTATTTATTATAATGAGCATTTCTGAACACATAATGGCGCAACAGACTTAACTAGGAAATTAATTCATGACAATATGTTGCTTCCATACACGGAAAATACGTAGCTGTGAACATGCTTAAAATCGACTCCTATATTAGTTGTATGGTTCATAATCTAGGAGTGTCTTGCGAATAAGATGCACCATTGTTTAGATGAGAATAGATTGGAAGAGTAGGTCCACGGAAGTCAAATAGTACTAGACAGAAAAGCATCTGTGAAGACCTGCACGTTAACAACGAACGGATATTATCCATGCATTATTCCGCAGGATAACTTCTGTGACGTCTGGAACATTAGAGATAAAGCTGCGGAAACGGACCATGCGGCGTGTATGGTAGGTATGTTGGCAGAGTCTTGCCCACGACAGGCAAAGTTCGTGGCATCGGACACCGGCTCAGAACACAGAAACTCTCAAACGACAATTCACTCAGTCGCAGAGCGGGAATTTCATTCAGAACCCATGCTATTGCCTACTAGTGTTATACTTATCAAACCACCGAGAAAATTTCTTTACGAATAAAATCGTAGACTTTAGTAAATAAGGTAATACACAGAAATAAACACCAGTGGGACGTTTATCAGTGGCAATAGAGGAGCGAAGATGTCAACAAAAGTGGTTAGTAATTTCTACAATTAAATCGTAGACTTCAGTAAATAACACCAGTTGGACGTTTATCAGTGGCAATAGATGAGCGAAGATATAAAAAAAAGTGGTTAGTAATTTCTACAATTAAATCTTAGGTAGACATTGCGATGGTGAAGGTCGGGGTGAGAGTTTAAAATAGAGAAAGTTTAATTTTTTCAAACTCACAACCACCAGCTGCGAACCAAATTCCTGAACATGCAAAAACACTGGAACTGTGATTGCGACTCGTTTTCTAGGGGATGATATCACATGTTCGCACCTTCCTTCCCTGCATATGATTAACAAAACAAATTCATAAAAAAATCAAGTTCATGAGAGAAAAGGGTGTACTAACTACTATTTTTGAAAACACGTGAAAGTTCACTTTATATTGTTTATTTCACAATATTTGAACCCTGTGGCTGTTGCGTCTGTACATCGGTAAATTTACCAAATGAAGTTATAGTTCGTGAGCCCCCAGACAAAATGAATATTTGTCGCGAATTGTTTTCACACCACGTGGCTGTCTCAAACACCGTTTATGTTCATGCCTATGCGACGACACGTTTTACATTAACAAATCACAGTCACTTTAATTCAATGCGATGCACACCTTGTTCCACCGGCTAAATATTCACAAACACACAGTAGCACTCGATTTAACTTGGTACAGTCTACGACGAGCAACCACACGTGGCGATTGCCACAGACAAATCTATAACCTCCACCTCGAGGTCCACATGCCGACTGACACAGAGCGACGCAGCCTGGCCAGCCACACCACGTGCTCTGGAGTCCTCACTTCCTGCCCTCGGGCGCAAGCGCGCCCGCGCCTAAAGCTCAACTGCCGGGGTTTTTTCCCCTACGTCATCAACTTCCCCATGTGAACTGTTCTAACCGATTTGCCAAAGTACAGCGCTTAGCCAATACATTTCTAAAACTTCACTTAAAATCAAAATAATTACACTACACATTAAACAAATATTTTCTTCCGTTTTTATATTAGTATAAACATCCTTTGTACTGTTTATCATAATCGTGCAATTTATTATACCACAGATAAGTGATTTAACTGAATACTTTAAGATAAAATACAAAAGATTAATTGAAAATGAAATGAGAAATAGTTAATATATTATTTTTATAAACAAACATTGCCATGCTAGTTGTATAACTGTCTTGTCTTCGTTGGTAATTTATTACTTTTCATTGTCAATTAAACATATTACGTTAGATGTGACTATATCAGCTAATGTATTGTTTATTTATCAACAGGCTATTTTGTAATGAGGGCCTTAAAGGTTCCTAACTGCATCGTATTACTTCAAATGCCAGTAGTATTACAATATTTGTGCACTGCACTGTGCCTGGCACTCACCATTGTCCCTCTCTCCCCTCACCGGAAACGAACTGGAAAATCCTAAGTTGGAACAAGTCACCAACGTCGGCCTGCTCGCTGGCCTCCCGTCAGCTACAAGCACACAGCAAATCTCAACGTGGATAATTTCTACCTATGGCCTAACTATAAATGTTGTCACCCAACTGTGTACATACATTGCTACCATAATTAATAAGATTAAAATTGTGTAACATTTAGTGCATTGGCATGGTCAGTGTTTGCAGTGAACTTCATACTGTTTAATTATCAAATGCTATTGATTACCGGTATTTCTATTAGGTGGTAATCTCACAAAACCCCCACTTGCTTCATCCAAACCATGTGCAGGATGGCGCAAGTAGCACCAAAATGAATACATTCAAATGAGCAGAATTTTAAATTACAAAATTATTGAATCGGATTGGCTCAAACACTATGCCAATTATGACCTCAACTAATGCAAAAAATAAATAGATAAATAAAAAATAAACAGGGCAGTGAGAAAATTTCTCAATATTTGTACCATTAAGATCTCTTGTAGTGTGTGCATATTTTTAAGAAAAGAACCTTATAACTAATTACATCCATGAATTTTAAGTGTGCCTGTTGTTTATATACAGAATTGGCACCAAATTTATAATAGTATTAACCTTTAGTCTTTAGAGGACCTTGTTCTACATGGAAAAACTAGAATTATCACTATAAAAACTTTTGACGGGTACACTCCACTTGTTTAAAGGAAACCTCTCACCACTTTGACACTGAGAACACCAGAGTCATCGTTGCAGCAACTCTGGTCCATGGTGTACGGTCCTATGTCTCCGTCATTTCAACCAACATGCTGTTGCAGCTTAGATTCATGGCACTGGATCAAGCGTTCTTGTTCACACACGTCATATTCACCCTACATGGAACAGGAAGAGCAGAAGGCACTCATGAGTCAACATAGACAAAAGTTTGTCTGGATTTGTATCCCACCCCTCTGCCATCCAGACTTGGTACAATTGAAACTAAGTATTGAGACATGTACAGTAACATGTAAATCAACAGAATTAAGAACTGAAAGTGGCTGGTGTTAGTCATTATCAGATTAACCAAAACCACCATGCCTGCACTCTCATCAGCCATAGCTTCAGATGAAACAGGCAAGAGAATATATGGCCTACATGGAGTATTACTCCATCAAATAAAAAAAATAAAATAAAAAAAAAGAAACCTGCCTGTGTCAAAAATATATCTTAAAGTTAAAATAATACTACCAAACGAATGCAATCATAGAGAATTTTCTCTTCTATCAAAATGACACCTACAAGCATAAATACAAATCCTACCCCCTCACACCAAAAAAAATTATTTTTGCTGGTGTGAGATTTAAATTTGGATCCCTGTCATCAGCCTCATGTGATTTCCACAAGTATTCCCCACAATAAAATATCTAAGGTTAAAGTCTAATTTCAAAATTAGTTTATCACAAAACATCTATTTTTTTAATAAAATTTAACCAAACCCTATTGATACTCAGGCTAGACAGAAAAATAGTTCTCGTCGACTGTTGTTGCAGAAATTGTTCAGTCAACAGTTGAGCACCATTAAAGAAACCAAAATGTGTTATCAGAATTAGTTCAATATAACAATACAGAGCATTCCCTATTAGACACTCAGACAGACATTAAAGAGCAAACACTTTCTCTCAATGAAATATTTCTTAATCCAACCCACCTTTAGCCAAAACAGCCACAACAAACATACATTCCTCACTTCTGACCCATATGGTCAGTCACACCAACATATGCAACACTGTCAGCTGACATCTTCATCACAATTTATCTAAGCCACAGACCACACTGCCTGCCTCAATGACCACCACTTTCTCATTCTCCGAGTCACCCCACAACTCACACCACATAGCCAGCCCTGCTCACATATACACACACATAAACAGTACACTCCCACTTCGTCTATCCTTTAGTGTTGGCATATATACATATATATTTACCTCATGTACCACTATTGAACTGCAAATCTGATACAAGCACATGTTTTAACACAAACAACAACAAGAAAAAGAATATGTAAGGAAAGCATGCAAACGTGACCCCAATGATTAAATCTAAACATAAACATAAATACTAACACAGACCACAGAATAAATATACACAAATTCTTAACCTATTATCTACAATGCATTGAATCTCATACTTCATGACAGTTACTTGAGTAAACATGCCATTAAATCTTTATTATTTACAAAATTTTTGAATTTCACCCTCTTCTTGCATCCCTCCAGCCTTAATTCTAACACTTTATCTTTATACTCCAACTGAGCTTCATATTTGCACAGAAAATCACTTCCTAACACTAGATTTAAACATAGACCTTTCATCATCAATAAATCTTAAATAAACAGCTCCTCCTCAATGATTACTTCAAATTCTGAGTTCCCTGCATTTAACACCCCTATTTTTCTTGCAAAATCATAATTTTCTTTTTCCCATGCCATTGGCTCTACTGTTTTTAAATGTTTGAGGAATTGGATCCAATCATCTTGCCCATACTCATGTACTTCTTTATGAACCCAATCTGACTTTAACCCATAAATATCCATTTCATGACACTGTTCATTATTACAAATGACAGAGGATTGTATCTTATTCTCCTTATCACCTGACCCCTCCTGTATAAGTTCATGTACCTCACTTATCTCATCATGATCAAAGGTACACATGCGTAATCCCCTTAATTGATCATATTCATTGTCTCCATTCACAAACTCTTTCAACACATTGTAATAAGTCTGGTCCCTATTATATTGTTTGTCTAGTCTGTCCAAGTAATCATATTTGTGCAGTAGCCAATCATCTGGTGCCCACTTCCTAATCCAGTTTATTTTCCCAATTAAATTTCTGGTTTGTGCATCCACACTGTCAACTTGGCCTTCATTTACAGTAGGTCCATTGTCATTTATTGTCTCTACTGGACCACATTTATTTACATTTAATTTAGAAAAACATTCACTCTCATTCATACATTCCACAACATCTATGCTGGCTAGAGTATCATCAATATTCACATTCATACTTTCACATTCAGTCAACAATTGTGCCTCTGACCTATCCAAAATTATGGCTAACCCAACACTATTTTTATCCTCTTTAATGTTGTTATCAAATAAACTTCTCACATTACACTCTCCTTTATTGTCCTTGTTTCTATCATTCCTCCTCCTGTGCGCCTTTCTTTTGTCATGTTGCCTAAACCAATCCCCAAAAATTTCCTCACTACCTATAACAGCATCCATCTGACACATACTTTCCTCTCTTTTCTCCCTTTCCTTGTTTACTCTATTTATGTTTTCTTCCCTCTTTTCTTTATCCTTGCCCTTGTGAACTCCTACTTCCTCTTTCCTATCATTAGCTCTGTCCATGTGACATAATTTTTCCTCGCTTATCTCCCCATCTCTATTCCTACTGTAATTATAGTCATTAGATGCCCTGTTATCCCATCTTCTGGTCCTATTATTAGAATAGTTCCTTGTGCCAAAACGGACCTCATTTGGAACAAATCATAGTGTCCCTGATTCTGTCTCTGATTTTTTCTCCTGCTGTTATCCCCATTCCTATTTCCACCTTCCTGCCTTTGATTTCTCCAATCATTTTCCCATGTTCCCCTCTGGCTTCTATTCTCCCAGTTGTCTCCTCTGTTATTGTTACCTCTCCAATTTTCATTTAAATTCCTCTCTCTATTGTGGTTTCCCTGGTTGTGACCCCCATTTCTACTGCCTCTGTTTTCATTGTGGTTCACATGCTGTGTCCCCCTGAGCTGTCGTTCCATAAATAAACCCTGGTCTATTTTTTCTACAAATTCAATGAAATTCTCAGCTGAATCTGTGGGATGGTGAATGAACTACCAATGCAAATCTGCAGGTAACCTCCTACACAAAGTGGAAATTACTGCTAAAAGATTCAAAGGTGTATCTAAATGCACTAGTTTCTCAAGTTCCTCCTGACAAAATTCCTTCATGCTCTGACTCCCTTTCACATAGTTTGGCCCATTCAAGAAATTATTTTGTATCTTAGCTTGTTGGCCTCCCCCCAATACTTATTTAAAAACAATTTTTCAAACGCCTCAAAAGTAACAAATTCATCAGCACACTGATTTGCCCAAGTTTGAGCAGAACAGTCAAGCATTCTCTTTGCTAACTTCACTTTACACTGGTCTGACATACCAGGCACAAATTGATCCTTGCATGCAGCCAAAAAATCTACTGGATGATAATTTCCCACTCCTGAAAACTTTTTGCCATTAGATATCTGCAGCATGGACCAATTAGTGTTTCCTGATGCGGTACCCAATTCTAGATTATTTATTCTAGTGTTCACCTTCTCAATCTCAGTATTGTTTACTGTCACTACTTGTTCTATCTTTTTCCTAAAGTTACATTCTGTATTCTCTAATTTTCCTGACAACAAAGTTTTTGTTTCCTCAATACCTGCCACCATCCTCTTGTCAACCTCAGCCAACGCCTGCATAGTGCCCTCAATCCTGTGATCACATATTTGTTTCACAGCATCTAACCTGTCTCCTACCTCAGTCTCAATAGCACCAATTCTGGCATAGACCTCCTTTTCCCTATTATCAAACCGTTCTGTTAGACTTCCTATCTTTTTGTCAATGTCTGTGATTATTTCTGCCTTTAATGCACACATTGAATTTTGTAGTGCCCCAATGTCTGCCTTAAAATCTGCTTTCATGTCTGATTTTACAGTTCCTATTTCTGATTTTACAGTTCCTATTTCTGATTTTAAAATTGAGTTTGAATTTTCTATTTTTGATTCTAAATTTGAGCTAAAACTCGCTAACATGGCTGCGAACATCTCCGGTGTCAACAACATTCCCCCAGTATTTACCCTCTCTGGACTTTCTGGTATGCTACTTTCTGAATCTACGTCGCTTGGCTACTTTTTGAAAACCGGTTCCATGATTTAGTACCACAAGAAAGCTTGATTAACACACAAGAATTTATAGCGCCAGCTGCTTTACTTATCTTTTAATCCAGAAGTTGCTGCAACGAGATGCGACGTCCCCAACGCTCGCTGCCGTCTGTTGTAGAAGCTGTGGCTGGAATATGTCCTCACTGCATCCCTTATCCTTTGTAGAATCGAAGCTGCTGGGCCCCGACGCTCCGTTGGCGACTTGGGAAGTCCCCACGATCACTGCCGTCCGTTGCAGAAGATGAAATTTGAGTGCGTGAATCCCGCGCGCCGCCGCTCACTGCTGCCGGGCCGATGCGCCGTCGATCGTCTGTTACGGACGCCCGCGCCCGAACTCTGCCAGTCACCAACCGTCGTTAACCGCGCGACGCGTTTACGTATCGTCCGATTATGCTGTTTTGTCCACTATCACTGTCCTAAGCACACCCTACCTCTCTGTCCGAGCAAGACCAGTCTGAATTTATCCCGCTCGCTGCTGCCAGCCGCCACACACACTTGAAATTGTCCGTCACGTCCGCACACTTGTTTACAACTGTTCGTAACTGTTCACTGTCCTATACACACCCTAATCTCTCCGTCCGAGCAAGTCCAACGTGAACTTATCCCGGACGAGCCCCCAAATGCGAGGGTGAATGTCGGGGTGAGCGTTTAAAATAGGGAAAGATTAATTTCTAAAACTCACAACCACCAGCTGCGAACCAAATTCCCAAACATGCAAAAACACTGGAACTGAGATTGCGACTGTTTGACTCGTTTTCTAGGGGATGATATCACACGTTCGCAGCTTTCCTTCCCTGCGTATGATTAACAAAACAAATTCATAAAAAAATCAAGTCACTTTAATTCAATGCGATGCACACCTTGTTCCACCGGCTAAATATTCACAAACACACAGTAGCACTCGATTTAACTTGGTACAGTCTACGACGAGCAACCACACGTGGCGATTGCCACAGACAAATCTCAAGTCACCACCTCGAGATCCACATGCCGACTGACACAGAGCGACGCCGCCTGGCCAGCCACACCACGTGCTCTGGAGTCCTCACTTCCTGCCCTCGGGCGCGCGCGCGCCCGCGCCAAAAGCTCAACTGCCGGGGTTTTTTCCCCTACGTCATCAACTTCCACATGTGAACTGTTCTAACCGATTTGCCAACGTACAGCGCTCAGCCAATACATTTCTAAAACTTTACTTAAAATCAAAATAATTACACTACACATTAAACAAATATTTTCTTACGTTTTTATATTAGTATAAACATCCTTTGTACTGTTTATCATAATCGTGCAATTTATTATACCACAGATAAGTGATTTAACTGAATAATTTAAGATAAAATACAAAAGATTAATTGAAAGTAAAATGGGAAATAGTTAATATATTATTTTTATAAACAAACATTGCCATGTTAGTTGTGTAACTGTCTTGTCTTCGTTGGTAATTTATTACTTTTCATTGTCAATTAAACATATTACGTTAGATGTGACTATATCAGCTAATGTATTGTTTATTTATCAACAGGCTATTTTGTAATGAGGGCCTTAAAGGTTCCTAACTGCATCGTATTACTTCAAATGCTAGTAGTATTACAATATTTGTGCACTGCACTGTGCCTGGCACTCGCCATTGTCCCTCTCTCCCCTCACCGGAAACGAACTGTAAAATCCTAAGTTGGAACAAGTCACCAACGTCGGCCTGCTCGCTGGCCTCCCGTCAGCTACAAGCACACAGCAAATCTCAACGTGGATAATTTCTACCTATGGCCTAACTATAAATGTTGTCACCCAACTGTGTACATACATTGCTACCATAATTAATAAGATTAAAATTGTGTAACATTTAGTGCATTGGCATGGTCAATGTTTGCTGTGAACTTCATACTGTTTAATTATCAAATGCTATTGATTACCAGTATTTCTATTAGGTGGTAATCTCACAACATCTCACTAAATATATTTAGTTACTAGTATATTTCAGTATTCTGACGTGAGCAGAAAAACGTACTCTCCAACCAAGTGGCTGGCATTGTGGCTGTAAGTAGACTGCACTCCTGAAATATCGTAAAAAGCTAATAATGAAAATTACGGAAACTAACTATTAAATAAAACTGTTAGAAAACAATTCAAATGTTGGTAAAGTTATTGAACTAACTGCGGTGGTCTGTTGTTGTTGTTCTTGTTGTGGTCTTCAGTCCGCTGGTTTGATGCAGCTCTCTACGCTCCCCTGTCCTGTGCTAGTCTCTTCATCTGATAATAAGTTCGGCAACCTACATCCTTTTGAATCTGCTTACTTTATTCACATCTCGGTCTCAGTCTACGATTTTTACTCCACACATTCCCTCTATTGCTAAGCTGACGAATCTTTGATGCCTCAGAATGTGTCCCACCCATCTATCCCTTCTCTTTGTCAGGATATGCCAGCAAATCCTTTTCTTCCCAATTCGGTTAAGCACCTCCTCATTTGTTATGTGATGTACCCATCTAATTTTGTCTGTAGCACCACATTTCCAAGGTTTCTAACATCTTTTTGTCTGAACTCCTTATCACTCACGTTTCACTCCCACACAATGCGCACTCCAGACAAATGCTTTCAGAAAGGACTTCGTAACATTTAAATTAATATTGGATGTCAACAAATTTCCTTCTCCAGAAACGCTTTTCTTCCCAGATCGAGCGCTAAAATTACAAACTACTTAAACGAACTTAACCTAAGAAAAACACACACGCACCCATGCCTGAGGGTGGACTCGAATCTCCGTAACTGTAAGAGAAAGCACACGAATACAAAAATCAGTAATGTTTCGATCCAATTACACTTTTTTTTTAAATCCGAATAGATTGGTGACTTTCGCTATTAAATCGGTTACAGAGTAACAGAAGGGGTACCGAAAGAAACGTTACATGATGCTGTCACGAGCGGCTGTTATCAACAGTAAAATACGAACAAGTGTGCAATTCGGTGTCATCCCTAAATCACTCCACGGAAATGCCTGCGAAGTGAAAGTGTAGAGTGGTGTTATAAAATACCTGATTTACTGATAGCATAGTTTGTTAACGACAAGAAATTTTCATGACATACAATTAATGTGCTACGAAAACATCACACTATAAATTTCGACATTAAATCAATAAACCTCTCTAGTGTAAACGAAAGCTTCCGCTGCCGTTGTCATTGTTGATAAAACTCTTCTGGGTATTGGACCGCATCGTCAATATATCAAATATTTCATCGACGTTTCCGCCACTATTGCAAGCGGCCATCTTCTAGGTGTTACGTTTACTGCACTGGCAAAACAACCCTACACTTTGAAGAGGAAAATCAGGAAAGCAATAGAAATAGCTAAGCGACCCGGAAATATGAACAGAGAAGACGGGTATAGACTTCCGGCGTCTTGGCTGCCAGCAGTAGCAGCGCTTCGCGACGACACCGCGCGCAGTGCAGTCCATAGGGACCCACATAACCCGGAGACAACAGCGGCCGCGCGTACACAAAACAAACAGACGCTCTAGCCGGCACTAGACACCAGTGCTACATCATTACTACCACCGCTCCTCATTCGCCAGTTTCAAGCAATGGCAAACATTAATGTAAACACCAATCCTGGACTTCCTTTTCCACCAATAGGAAGAAATAAAGCAAACACAAATGAGAAGAGCTCCGAAACCAGCAATCATAACTGGCAACATTTAATATTTCAGACACCAGCTTTCCCTCATCCAGCAGTAAACGTAACACCCAGAAGATCTCCGCTTTCAATAGTGACCGAAACGTCGGTGAAATATTTGATATATTGACGATGCGGTCCAATACCCAGAAGAGTTTTATCAACAAAACTCTCTAGGTTGACGACTTATACAGGTTGCTGTCGTACCAACATTCCGACCACTTTCGCTGTCTCATAGCTTCACGATGACTGCAGCGAATTGACTGTGGGTAAGATTACGTACCCTAGAATTTCTGAAAAAACAGCGGAATTTTCAAATTTCATTTCCTCCACGACGGTCAGAGATGCACTCGCTATGCAATCCAATGACTGTAGTCATTCTTAGACCACAAGTACTGAAGACTAATTCAGCTGCGGCTTACGTATTGAAATAGATCATATTTGATCAACACGGGAGAATGGCGACGCAAGCCCGCCTCCTGCCATAGAGATAAGCTTCACCGTGATATATCTCTCCAGACAAACAACGGCGATGTGTTACTTTTCATACCCATTTTATAAAATACAACTGAAATTTTAAAATTCTCTGAAAATTTGCCATATGTTAATTCAAAAAAATGTTCAAATGTTTATGGAGCTTAAGGGGCTTAAATACGGGGTCATCAGTCCCTAAACTTACAAACTACTTATGGACTAGCTAAGACTGAAGAAGGCACAAATATCCATGCCCGAGGGGGGCATTCGATCCCCCGACAGAAATGGCCGTGTAGAATGTGACTGGCGCGCCGCAGCAGGGCCACTGCGGCCGGCATATGTTAATTCACAATTTTTGTAAATTAAATATATTCAACGTATGTTTTTATTTTTGTGTCCCAGCCTCGTCGCCGCTTTTGTGTCTCGTTTCCGTCGTAGGTGTCGGTGGCCAAGTAGAAAGAGACCGACTCAGGAATAAAGGATGCACGCTTGCGCGGTATGGAGGTGACCAGCCAATGGGACAGCAGAAACTAGTGCCTATCCAATAGCCTAGTCTTCACTGGTGCCTATCTGATTCCGAACTGTTAGCTGGTTCCTATTTCAGTCCCAAGTGAACGATGTCGTTCAGTGGTGGCCACGACCGGAGTTGTAGCAGAGGGTGCTCGTGGCTGACGTCATAAGAACGCCGCACCGTGCGTGCGTGGCAGCGCGCGGCGAAAGTAGGTGGCGCGCACTTTAGACTTGTGCGACACCAAATTTATTTAATTATTTACCTATTTAATGAGAGTAAAGTTACGTGAATTTTCTAGAAGAGTGATGTTTTCATGTAGTAACAAGTGAATTAAAAGGCTGTAACCATTTCATATTTTGATGAGCAAAAATCTCGCTGTTTTCTGCTGTCGTACGTGAAAAACGACCTGTGCAAGTCTCACTATTTAATTCAATGAAGTAATATTTCTCAAATTTAATTTAACAACAATTATTAACATTTCTGTTCTCCAGACATTAACTTTCTCTGAGATCGTGAGAGCAAATGAGAATTTTGGAGGGCGCAATAACCGAACCCTCTACGTTCGAGTATCATTGCACACATCAGCCCTGATATCCTTGACCGATTCTTAAAGTCTTAATTTAAAGAGTTATTTATGCTAGGCGCAAATAGAAATCATCGGTCACAACCCTCTCCAACAATGGCACGCCTTATCACTATCGCAGCAGCATGTACCAAAGAGTGTTATTAATTCGCTGATGCTGCATGTATTTTCGTTTCTTAAAAGTGAGAATTTTTCAGAAACGTAGTTTCCTCTTTTGTCAGAGAAGCTGATGCGTCGTCGTAGAATTTAATGTGAGTTGCAGTACCATTTATTGGAAAATAGTGGCCATTTGCTTGCAATAATTGTTTCTGTTCAGATTGTAAGGGCTTCCTGTGCTAATATCAGGTAGCAGTTCACGTTATTGAGTTTGTTTTCGATTCTGAAGAATCTCAAAAAGAAACACCAAGAGGATAACAACATTTTACCGGGATGATTTCTTTGGAGGATAATTATAAAAATTACGTTAAATAGGCTGTTGGGCTGCAGAAAAGAAGAAAATCCAGGTAGAGTTTGATTCTTTATTTTCCTTATATTTCTTACGCGTTTCGGGCTGAGCGTATCATCAGATAATCTGTACAAAAACATTTAAAAATTATGTAATAGATGTTATGTGTAACAAGCGTTAAGAAAAAGCTAATATTTTAAAAGTAAACAGTACAGCTAAAATTTACATTACATTCCTTTGGTTATAGAAATCAGTGCAAGCGAGGGCATTAATGCCCATGTGCAATGTTTTACTTAACAACATCTAGTATTACAGAGCCACGTGTGGTACAAGACAGTCTGTAGATAAATGCAAGGTGTTCAATGACAGCTTGTCTTAAGAAGGTAGCACTAGGGGGCTGCACATGGCATAAACGTAATCATCACGTAATATTTTGTAGTTAGATAATATACACAAAGCAAAAGGCAATCTAAAATTTACAGAAAAGATATATACATTTATATTTGTTTATATATACAAAACAGTTCAGAGATCCAATGGCAAGAAGTTGTAATTAGTTTGATGCATTACGTTTACTAATTGGATATGCCCATACATGATTATGGGGAGTGGGGGCAGCCATGGCACGTGCGTCATAGTCACATGTTATATGTAATACGAGGAAGTCTGAAATCATAAACTATAATGGAGAGAAGCAGTCTAAAATATTATATGTGTTCAAAAGTGTCTCTTGACGAAAAATGTTTTTGTATGACCTTCACTGTAATAGCCATTACCTGTTCAGTTTCTCTTGTATTTTATAGTTTTCATATTGACATTCATGGTTATATTTTTGTATCTGTAAGAAAGACTACATGGCTCTAAGCTATCCATGATAGTAAAATTCAGTTACAGCTCAAAACAGTAACAGACAAACATGTTAAATTCAAAGATTGCACAAGCTATCGCCAGCGAAGCAAGGCGGAAGCAGGTCATGGATTGTGTCGTAAATGCAGACTCCCGTGACGACAGCAATCGCAGCAGACTGTGACGGAAGACAAGCGAAGTGAGGGGTATATACGGTATCTTGTAAAAGTTTCACAACTACACCTAACTCTTTTACAAGGGTGAATAGCCATGTGATAAGTCAGCATTTAACAGGAGAACTGAGTGGGCGCGGCACTCTCCAGTGGCACACATTCGCTCCTTACTAGCCGTCTTCTATATCCCTCTTTTGGAAGTTGTTGTCACTTGGTCATTGGGATAGTGATCAGGAAAAAAAGAATTCAACCCAGTGATCTCATCAATGTAATCAGCTTATAGCTCAGATAAAGCAGTACAAGTAATTTGGGACGGACTCGAGGCATGTGCGGAGAGCCAAGATTGTTGAGGCGACCACTGGCCTTAAGTGGGGGACCCGAGCTCGAATCCCTCCGGCGCGGCGGCTCAGCCTCTTGGGTGAGAGGGCTGGATGTTCTCTGCAGTAAAAATATTCAGCCAAGAACAATGAACAAATATTTGTAGAGCTTCTGGGACTTAGATACGAGGTCATCAGTCCCTAAACTTACCTACTACTTATGAACTACGATATACGAAATACGGCACAAACATCCCGTGGGGGGGGGGGGAGGGATTTGAACCTCCGACCACACCGGACGTGCAGACCGTGACTGGCAGCGCCGCAGACCGCTGAGCCACCGCGGCCGGCTAATCAACACAAAAGAAGAACCGCGAGTATTCCATCTGCCCAAGAGGTGGGGGTGGGGGAATGAAATGGGAGAGTGTGCAGTCATGAAAACGTGAAACTGAAGCGTGTTCTTGTGTGAAATTAATAGACGGTAGTCATAACTTGTCTCTGAAATTTATTTCCATTAACGGCTCCTTCATAAACAGCCAGTATGTGGGCAGCTGAATACATCTACATACATACTCCGAAATTCACCGTACGGTGCGTGGCGGAGGGTACACTGTACCACAACTATGCATTTCCTTTCCTATTCCACTCCCAAATGGAACGAGGGGAAAAAAGAATGCCTATATGTCTCCCTACGAGCCCTGATTTCTCTTATCTTGTCTTTGTGATCTTTACGCGAAATGTAAGTAGGCGGCAGCAAGATCGTACTACACTTAGCTTCAAATTCCGGCCCTCTACATTTACTTAACAGAAATTCACGAAAAGAACGTCGTCTATCTTCCAGCGATCCCCAATTGAGATGCCGAAGCGTTTCCGTGACACTCGCGCATTGGTCGAACCTAGCGGTAACAAATCTAGCTGCTCGCCTCTTAACCGCCTCTATGTCTTCCTTTAAACCGATCTGCTGCGGGTCACAAACACTTGAGCAATACTCAAGACGTAGTCGTACAAGCGTTTTATACGCGGTCTCCTTTACAGGTGAAGTACATCTTCCCAAAATTCTCCCAATAAACCGAAGTCGGCTGTCCGCCTTACTCACAACTGTCCTTACATGTTCGTTCCATTTCATATCGCTCTGCACTGTTACGCCCAGATATTTGAACGACGCGACAGCATCGAGAAGCTCACTACTAATGCTGTATTCGAACGTTATAGGATTGGTTTTTTTTTTTTTTTTTTTTTTTTTTTTTTTTTTTTTTTTTTTTTTTTACTTATGCGCATCACCTTACATTTTTCTACATTGAGAGGTAGCTGCCATTCTTAGCACCAACTAGAAATTTTGTCTAAATCATCCTGTATGCTATTACAGTCAGTTACAGACGACACCCTCCCATACACCGCAGCATCATCAGCAAACAGCCGCAAATTACAACTTACTCTGTCCATGTGATCATTTATATAGATAGAAAATATTAGCGTTCCTACCACACTCCCCTGGGGCACGCCTGACGATACACTCGTCTCTGATGAACACTCGCCGTCGAGAACAACGTACTGCGTTCTATTACTTAGGAAGTCTTCCAGCCAGTCACAAATCTGTGAACCTATTCCATAAGCTCGCATCTTCGTTAGCAGTCTGCAGTGTGGCACCGCGTCGAACGCCTTTTTAAAGTCGAGAAAAACACAATCCCCGTGTTGCCCTACATCCATGGCTCGCAAGGTATCATGTGAGAAAAGGGCAAGCTGAGTTTCACATGAACGATGTTTCCTAAACCCGTGCTGATTCATGGAAAGGAAATTTACAATACTCGAACTGAGAATATGCTTTAAAATTCTACATGAAACTGACGTCAACGATATTGGCCTGTAATTGTGTGGGTCAGTTCTCTTTCCTTTCTTATAAACGTGAGTCACCTGCGCTTTTTTCCAATCACTAGGAAGTTGCGCGTCTCCAGGCTGGTGATGTGTAACAGGGCGTTGGCGCGTCTGGCATGAAGCAATGCGATCTGCTGGGAGGCCTAACAGAGTGCGACAGGCCCCTGCCTCCCCCGGGCAGCTCCTAACGAGCCATCGAACGGCCAAGTCCCCCAAACTAGCAGCGCCGCGACCCTCCCGCTCCTATTGTTGTTGTTTACGCCTTCGATCGGACTCTCTCTCCACCCTGCGACAGCAATTCATAGCGCCTACCAGTTCTGTACTCGGGCATTCATTGCACTCTCCTTTTCTCTCCGTGTTTTGTTACGGTTTAGTCCCGTCGTCCTAAGCTTCCAAACGGCAACAGCTTTGCGGCCTAAGAATTTTCAAAACAAAAGCATAACAATGGCTAAATATGCTATTTTTGGACACTTATACATAATGAACAGCAACAGGTTAACTAAATAGATTTTTAAATATCTTTGTGACAAGAAGTCAACAGTAGCCCGGATTCAAGAACTTACGAAAGATCGGGAAAGAAACAAAAACAACAGAAGTGAAACAGATGCAACAGAAAAAGAGATTTTGAAGACGAAACTGTTAAAACTGCAAGGATTCCAACCAGGAGGGAGAAAAAGACAAGTTCAAAATGAAAAATCAAATGTTTGTTAAGCTTATGGGACTTAACTATGGGGTCATCAGTCCCTAAACTTACAAACTACTTATCAACTACCTTATACTAAAGACGGCACAAATATCCATGCCCGAGGGAGGATTCGAACCCCCGACTGTAGTGGCCGTGCAGACCGTGACTGGAGCGCCTCAGTCCCCTCGGCCACCGCGGCCGGCGTTCAAAATGATCTGAGCAGAGAAAAGGGGTACTGAATCACGTCCACTGATTGTGTGGTCGTGTTCCATTTTGATTTACTCTTTAACCTAAAGTGTTTCTGCATCATTAATGTTATCTATCTGTGTGTTAATTATTTTATTATTTTTACTTATCAATGATCAGTGCCCCATGTTGATATACGTTTGCCGCATGAGACTGAACTTGTTTGTTCATGTGAATGTGAATACGTGCTCTTGATATTGACTGACTGCCGCTCAATGGCTCACAATCGCCGCCTAACGCTCTAGGCCTCGTTTTACTGTAGTTAAGAACACGTGGCTTCGTTTTTCGTCTGCGCTAGTGCCTGATGGGTGGCCTGAGACAAGCTTGCTTGGCAAGATGGCGAGGTGACCGTGTTCTTTAGTGTCGTACCAACCTAATCTTGGACGAAAGAGGTGACAGGAGACCTCACTGGGAGTGATAGTAGAGGTTGGTAAACACTAGTCTCTGAACGCACTCTTTTAGCGCGCACTATGTCCGGTGTATGGCGGTGGGGGGGGGGGGAGGATTTTTCGCGGCCTTAGAGCTTTAGTCTTCACTCTTCATACTGGCTCTGACGTCTGTGGAAATAAGTACTCTGCCGAATCATGCTGGGGCGAAGGCATGGTGTTAGGACTGATTTATTTGTGATCAGGCACTATTACAGTGCTAGTTCTTTGGAGTAATTCTTTCGCTATGGAGGGGAAGTGTTTCTTAATTTACAGAACTCGAGTAAATTCAGTGTAAATTTATTATTTACATTTTCATTCCAGTGATGATTGTGTGTCCAGTTTTGCTCAAGTTAGAATACACGTGTGTGGCCTTCAGCCTTTGTGTAAACTTAGTGTGTATAAATTTCCTTGTGTTTTTAATTAACAAATGATCAAATGTTTGTAAAGCTTATGGGACTTAACTACGGGGTCATCAGTCCCTAAACTTACAAACTACTTATGAACTACTTACGAACTAGGTCGGCACAAATATCCATGCCCGAGGGGGGATTCGAACCCCCGACCGTAGTGGCCGTGCAGACCGTGACTGAAGCGCCTCAGTCTCCTCGGCCACCGCGGCCGGCTTTTAGTTAATTAACATTTTCGCATCGATTCTGTATCAGCGAGTATGCTAAATATTTCTGAGATTTTCTGATTTGATTCCATCTTTACTGTCTTGTATGACCCATTCCACCACGTGCTTTCATGACAGTTATTACTTCGGCCTTCAACCATGCTTTTGTTAATACTGACTTTCTTCTATACAAAATCTCGCGTTTGCTTTACATCCTTATTCTGAATTGATTTCCTTCGTAAATTCCATGTAATTCACCATGGTTGCACATCATATGGTACTTAAGAATAGTATGCCGCTACCTTCCCACACGAGTTTGTTAGTGCACAATATAATTTAAAATTTGGTGATCAATACGCCTGCCATCTCATCAAGAAGCCGCCGACGCTGTATTTTGCCATTGCTTTCATGTGTTCTAGGATTGTAATGTACTGCTAAGCATTATGCACGTGTCTGTGAATGAATAAATGTGCTTTCAGCTACCCACTGTGTGTTTGCAAATTTCCTCCCACGTTACCTCCAAATTCATAAAAGGGCAGAAACAATTTTCATATGGGCAGTAATTATACTTTTTAATTCAACTCTTGTACAAGGTGTGTGCTTAATTTGGTCTCCCCATATTTATTTCCTAGTTATTTTACTGAAGAGATTATCATTTTAAAGTACCAAACCTCTGCATTATGATTTCATGCTCCCCATCCCATGTTTAATTATCTATTCATTTTCACTCCTTTAAGGAGTGAGCAGTTAGATAACTTTCGATTTTGCATGTACTGTAGCCACTCATAAAGTAATTTAGAGCAGCAGTGATCGTTTTAACTTACATTTGCAGATCTCAACTGCCCGAGATTTTGCTTATTTTAATAACAGGCTACTTTCAATACATAGTGAAAAGATGAAAGAATACTGAAAGGAAAAAAAAGAACAACAAAGAAAGTAGCATTGAAATTTATGCGTTGTCCTTAGATGATCCAACCGAAGAAAAGAAATGGCTTAGAAATCCAGGAACTATATAGGGTGAATGACCTAATACTTGCACTGCAAATATTGCGGAAACGGAAAGTGCGATTGATGTCCGGTTTTCACAGAATGGATTGATAGTCATGGACTAGTATTGTTAGCCAATAAAAAGATTTTAAAAATACCTAGAAAATGTATATTTTTACAAACATACAATTTTTCAAATGGAACAATGGTTGTTTCTATCATGCACTGGAATTTTTGACACTAGCTGTGTACAAAGAATTTTGAATGATATTTTTATGCGTTTAGTTTGGCAGCTACAACCATTCAAAATTTCTGGGGGAGGCTACAACAGCGTATCTGACTGGCTGGTGGTCATGAGACAGTGGGCCGTGTCCCAGTGGCTAGTCACTCGGCCAGTCACCTACGATATCGCAGCCTTCGTCCCCGAAACTTTGAACGGTTGTAGCTGACAAACTAAACGTGATAAAAATGCCATTCAAAATTCTTTGTACACAGCGGGTGTCAAAATTTCCAGTGCATGATAGAAACAACCATTGTTCCATTTAAAAAACTGTATGTCTGCATAAAATATACAGTATCTAAGTAATATTACAATTTGTTGGCTAAAAATACGAGCCCCTAACTAAAATTCATTCTGTGAAAACCTCACATCCATTGCACTTTCCCTTTCGGCATTATTTGCGGTGCAACTGTTAGGTGATTCACCCTGTATACTGGGTGACAATTATTTACTCTATGAAACTGAACGTAAGTTAGTTACGACCTACGAACTGTTACACTTTATGAAGCAGGTAAACGTCAATACAGGTATTCACGTTTTGGTTATGACAGGTTCCATATGCCTGCTGGGATGCCACAGGGCGCATTTACACTAAAACCGAGGAACGATTTAGGACAACTAGCATAATCAAAATCAGTCACTGTTCATCACAATTAAGACTCACAAGTTTTATTTCTTATTAAAAGATATGAAATTTTTGTGTCACTGCCTCGTCGCCACTTTTGTGTCTCGTTTCCGCTGGTTGTACTGGGTGTCGGTGGCCGAGTAGAAAGAGACCGACACAGGAATAAAGGATGCACGCGTGTGCAGGTACGGAGGTGACCAGCCAGTGGCACAGCAGAAACTAGAACACTAGAGTAAATTAGAACGAGATATATATTTCAGAGGATCTTGGTAATACTTAACTTTTACATAGTTATTGACTGCAGAATGCTGATACATAGTTTATATAGAGAGGCCTACCTACTGATGATTTCTAGTGCCTATCCGATAGCCAAGTCTTAACTGGTGCATATCTGATTCCCAAGTGGCCGATGCAGCAGTCGTGGCCACGAGCGGAGTTGCAGCAGAGGGCGCTCGTGGCTGACGTCGTAAGAACGCCGCGCCGTGCGTGCATGGCGGCGCCGGCGAAAGTACGTGGCGCGCACTTCATACTTGTGCGACACCACAGAAATCTTTCACATTCAAGTTAATAAAATTCAAAATTTAAATTCCGCCATGAGTGCAACAGAGCAAAGTTCAAAATTAACAAATGACGTTTAAATAATTATTATTTTAAAAACCAGGAAGGAAGCCAAGAACAATAAATTAGTTAAATCTGGTCGAGCCGTTTGCGGGGCACCAGTGACGGTCTGCACGGCCACTACGGTCGAGGGTTCGAATTCCCCCTAGGGCATGGATATTTGTGCCGTCCTTAGTATTAGCTAGTTCATAAGTAGTTTGTAAGTTTAGGCACTGATGGCCCCGTAGTTAAGTCCCATAAGCTCTACAAACATTTGAACATTTTGAACAACCGGGAAAGGCCTCATTGAACTTCCGACATTATCTATGAGGTCATTTATGTATAATCTGAAAAGCTACGGTCTGCGACGATCTGCGACGAGGCAGTGGGCTGTGCCCCAGCGGCCAGCCATTCAGCTTGTGGCCACGGCCTGGTCAGTGTGACGTAGCATGCGCTGTTGTGAGGCCTTGTCTCTTGGTGGTGTTGCTCCATCCCACCACTTGACCCCTGATAACTTTTCAAATGTTCAAATGTTTTTATAGCTTATGGGACTTCACTAAGGGGTCATCAGTCCCTAAACTTACAAACTACTTGTGAAATAACTAAGGACGGCACAAATAACCATGCCCGAGGTGGGATTGGAACCCCAACCGTAGTGGCCGTGCAGACCGTGACTGGAGCGCCTCAGTCCCCTCGGTCACCGCGGCCGGCCCATTGATAACTCTACTGCACTCTTTCTTGTGAATATCCTGCCACCTTCCTTCTTCACTGCTATCATAGCTTTATTTTTATAACACTCACCTGTGCCTATAGTCTCCATTTAGATTAAATACAACCAATTACCAAAACACAGCATGAATATTCGGAAATCAGAAGAATGCATCCAAGTTTTGAAAGCCGAAAATATCAGTAGCGCTTAAGAAAGGCAGGCAACGACAATGTTCGCTCAGCAACGCCAAATACAGCCCCCCTCCGGTACGCCGCAAAGTCTACTTCTTCAGTCGGTCACGTGATGTCTGACCTCGGTTTGGAACTGACCTCTTCCTGCCGGCGTCCGGTGTCCACCACGGCATGCCCCGTAAGTTTAACGTCCCTACGCCATCCCAGCGATGACTGCCGCGGAAAGGGATATTCAAACGAGCCGGGCGGCAGGGCTCAAAATTTTATCAATTTTATCTATTAAATCTACTAACCTTCAATCTAGAATGATATCACTTAAACTGTACTGATGATTTATAGAGCCGGCCGCGGTGGCCGAGGGGACTGAGGCGCTCCAGTCACGGTCTGCACGGCCACTACGGTCGGGGGTACGAATCTCCCCTCGGGCATGGATATTTGTGCCGTCCTTAGTATAAGGTAGTTGATAAGTAGTTTGTAAGTTTAGGGACTGATGACCCCGTAGTTGAGTCCCATAAGCTTAACAAACATTTGAACATTTTTTGATTTATAGAAACACTGTCACACATTTTGGCTAATGCCACACATAAACACTCCTATCTGAACTATTTAAAAGAAACGAGCTAATTATAAGTAGTTATATGGCAATACAGTAAATTATTGCAACCAAAAATGTAATTTAACTTTTATCCATTGTGCAATGAGCAATGAAATATATTGCACTTGGAATTTCTGTACGGATACGCGGAGGAACCATACAAAGAAATGTTACTTCAAATTTAAGCAAATTTGAAGGAAAAAAAGAAAGGTCCTCCACATAATTTACACATTTAAAAGTGGTTGCTGCTCTTAGTAAAATTGGATTATTCGGATAAGAAATCTTTGTAGGAGAGGATTCCTACTACGTTATGTGACTTATGATAAATTAACTCTACACTGCATGGTGTTGCCGTTTGGTAACGCAAATTTTTGTTACATTTTTCTGACATACTTCTAGTTGGCAGATACCAACATCAGGTATATCGTATACATTGGAGTCTGTTCTAAGCATTTAGTTGTTCGTTTCCTCCAATGAAGGCAGCGCAGTCAATAACTGAGGAGAAATGCAACAAAGAGCGCTCCAGCGGATTTTACTCACTGTTGAGCATTAATGTAATTACAAACTGATACGACTTCTGTCAAGTGAAACAATTTTATCGTGTTACAGACATCAAATAGGAGTAGAAAACATGTTAGATATCAAAGTTTTCTTGGAGTGTCACTTATGTCTAACTGCACGATGTTGACAATGGTAACAGATAAATAATGACTTTCAGATTGTTAAATGTTGTTGTTGCTGTGGTCTTCAGTCCGGAGACTGGTTTGATGCAGCTCTCCACAATACCCTATCCGGAGCAAGCCTCTTCATCTCCACATAAGAACGGCAACCTACATCTGTCTGAATCTGCTTACTGTATCCATCTCTTGGTATTCCTCTGCGATTTTTACCCCACACACTTCCCTCTAATGCTAAATTCACTATTCCTTGATGTCTAAGAATGTGTCCTACCAATCTATCCCTTCTTTTAGTTAAGGTATGCCAGAAATTCTTTTTCTCCTCAATTCTGTTCAGTACCTCCTCATTAGATACGTGATCCACCCACCTAATGTGAGATTACCGCCTAATAGAAATACCGGTAATCAATAGATTTTGATAATTAAACAGTATGAAGTTCACTGCAAACATTGACCATGCCAATGCACTAAATGTTACACAATTTTAATCTTATTAATTATGGTAGCAATGTATGTACACAGTTGGGTGACAACATTTATAGTTAGGCCATAGGTAGAAATTCTCCACGTTGAGATTTGCTGTGTGCTTGTAGCTGACGGGAGGCCAGCGAGCAGGCCGACGTTGGTGGCTTGTTCCAACTTAGGATTTTCCAGTTCGTTTCCGGTGAGCGGAGAGAGGGACAATGGTGAGTGCCAGGCACAGTGCAGTGCACAAATATTGTAATACTACTGGCATTTGAAGTAATACGATGCAGTTAGGAACCTTTAAGGCCCTAATTACAAAATAGCCTGTTGATAAATAAACAATACATTAGCTGATATAGTCACATCTAACGTAATATGTTTAATTGACAATGAAAAGTAATAAATTACCAACGAAGACAAGACAGTTACACAACTAGCATGGCAATGTTTGTTTATAAAAATAATATGTTAACTACTTCTCATTTTATTTTCAATTAATCTTTTGTATTTTATCTTGAAGTATTCAGTTTAATCACTTATATGTGGTATAAGAAATTGCACGATTATGATAAACAGTACAAAGGATGTTTATACTAATATAAAAACGTAAGAAAATATTTGTTTAATGTGTAGTGTAATTATTTTGATTTTAAGTAAAGTTTTAGAAATGTATTGGCTGAGCGCTGTACGTTGGCAAATCGGTTACAACAGCTCACATGGGGAAGTTGATGACGTAGGGGAAAAAACCCCGGCAGTTGAGTTTCGGCACGTGCGCGCGCGCGAGGGCAGGAAGTGACGAGACGCGAGCACGTGGTATAGGTGGCCGGGCGGCGTCGCTCTGCATTCAGTCGGCATGTGGATCTCGAGGTGGTGACTTGAGATTTGTGTGTGGCAATCGCCACGTGTGGGTGCTCGTCGTAGACTGCACCAAGTTGAATCGAGTGCTACTGTGTGTTTGTGAATATTTAGCCGGTGGAACAAGGTGTGCATCGCATTGAATTAAAGTGACTGTGATTTGCTAATGTAACACGTGTCGTCGCATAGGCATGAACATAAACGGTGTTTGAGACAGCCACGTGGTGTGAAAACAATTCGCGACAAATATTCATTTTGTCTGGGGGCTCACGAGCTATAACTTTATTTGGTAAATGTGTCGACGTACAGACGTATCAGCCACAGGGTTCAAATCTTGTGAAATAAACAACATAAAGCGAACGTTCACGTGTTTTCAAAAACAGTAGTTAGTACACCCTTTTCACTCATGTACTTGATTTTATTATGAATTTGTTTTGTTAATCATATGCAGGGAAGGAAAGCTGCGAACGTGTGATATCATCCCCTAGAAAACGAGTCAAACAGTCGCAATCTCAGTTCCAGTGTTTTTGCATGTTTGGGAATTTGGTTCGCAGCTGGTGGTTGTGAGTTTTAGAAATTAATCTTTCCCTATTTTAAACGCTCACCCCGACATTCACCCTCGCATTTGGGGGCTCGTCCGGGATAAGTTCACGTTGGACTTGCTCGGACGGAGAGATTAGGGTGTGTATAGGACAGTGAACAGTTACGAACAGTTGCAAACAAGTGCGCGGACGCGACGGACAATTTCAAGTGTGTGTGGCGGCTGGCAGCAGCGAGCGGGATAAATTCACACTGGTCTTGCTCGGACAGAGAGGTAGGGTGTGCTTAGGACAGTGATAGTGGACAAAACAGCATAATCAGACGATACGTAAACGCGTCGCGCGGTTAACTACGGTTGGTGACTGGCAGAGTTTGGGCGCGGGCATCCGTAATAGGCGATCGATGGCGCATCGGCCCGGCAGCAGTGAGCGGCGGCGCGCGGGATCCACGCACTCAAATTTCATCTTCTGCAACGGATGGCAGTGATCGTAGGGACTTCGCAAGTCGTCAACGGAGCGTCGGGGCCCAGCAGCTTCGATTCTACAAAGGATAAGGGATGCAGTGTGGACATATTCCAGCCACAGTTTCTACAACAGACGGCAGCGAGCGTTGGGGACGACGCAGCTCGTTGCAGCAACTTCTGGATTGAAAAATGAGTAAAGCAGCTGGTGCTATAAATTCTTGTGTGTTAATCAAGCTTTCTTGATACCGATAATGGATAGGGTTTTTAAAAGGTCGCCAAGCGACGTAGATTCAGAGAGTAGCATACCAGAAAGTCCAGAGAGGGTAAATACTGGGGGAATGTTGTTGACACCGGAGATGTTAGCAGCCATGTTAGCGTGTTTTTGCTTAAATTTAGAATCAAGAATAGGATCAATAATAGAAAATTCATACTCAAACTTAGCATCAAATTTAGAATCAATAATAGAAAATTCAAACTCAAATGTAGAATCAAAAATAGAAAATTCAAACTTACATTTAGAATCAAATTTAAAATCAGAAATAGGAACTGTAAAATCAGACATGAAAGCAGACTTTAAGGCAGACATTGGGGCACTACAAAATTCAATGTTTGCATTTAAGGCAGGAATAATCACAGACATTGACAGATAGGAAGTCTAACAGAACGGTTTGAAAATAGGGAAAAGGAGACACATGCCAGAATTGGTGCTATTGAGACTGAGGTAGCAGGCAAGTTGGATGATGTGAAACAAATATGTGATCACAGGAATGAGGGCACTATGCAGGCGTTGGCAGAGGTTGACAAGAGGGTGGTGGCAGGTACTGAGGAAACAAAAACTTTGTTGTCAGGAAAATTAGAGAATAGAAAATGTAACTTTAGGAAAAAGATAGAACAAGGAGTGATAGTAAACTATACTGAGATTGAGAAGGTGAACACTAGAATAAATAGTCTAGAATTGTGTATTGCATCAGGAAACACTAATTGGTCCATGGTGCAGACACCTAATGGCAGAAAGTTTTCAGGAGTGGGTAATTATCATCCAGTAGATTTTTTGGCTGCATGCAAGGACCAATTTGTGCCTGGTATGTCAGACCAGTGTAAAATGAAGTTAGCAAAGAGAATGCTTGACTGTTCTGCTCAAACTTGGGCAAATCAGTGTGCTGATAAATTTGTAACTTTTGAGGCGTTTGAAAAGTTGTTTTTAAATAAGTATTGGGGGAGGGCCAAGAAAGCTAAGATACAAAATGAATTCTTGAACGAACCAAACTATATGAAAGGGAACGCAGAATTTGAAGTAATCATTGAGGAGGAGCTGTTTATTCAAGATTTATTAGTCATAAAGGGACTTTGTTTAAATCTAATGTTAGGAAGTGATTTCCCATGCAAATATGAAGCTCAGTTGAAGTATAAAGATAAAGTGTTAGAATTGAGTCTGGAGGAATGCAGGAAGAGGGTGAAATTCAAAAATGTTATAAGTGATAAAGATTTAATGGCATGTTTACACAAGTAACTGACATGAAGTATGAGATTCAATGCATTTTAAATAGTAGGTTAAGAATTTGTGTATATTTATTCTGTGGTCTGTGTTGGTATCTACTTGTGTGTTTAGATTTAAGCATTGGGGTCAAGTTTACAAGTGTTCTTTGTAAATGTTTTTCTTTTGTTGTTTGTGTTAAAACAAGTGCTGGTATCAGATTTGCAGTTCAACAGTGGTACATGAGGTAAATCTGTATGTATGTATGCATGCCAACACTAAAGGATAGAGGAAGTGGGAGTGTACTGTTTATGTGTGTGTATATGTGAGCAGGGCTGGATATGTGGTGTGAGTTGTGGGGTGACTCGGAGAATGAGAAAGTGGTGGACATTGATGCAGGCAGTGGGGTCTGTGGCTTAGATAAATTGTGATGAAAATGTCAGCTGACAGTGTTGCATATGTGGGTGTGACTGACCATATGGGTCAGAAGTGAGGAATGTATGTTTGTTGTGGCTGTTTTGGCTAAAGGTGGGTTGTATTGAGAAATGTTTCAATGAGAGAAAGTGTTTGCTCTTTAATGTCTGTCTCTTTGAGTGTTTGGTAAGTAACGTGTCTAATAGGAAATGCTCTGTATTGTTATATTAAACTGATTCTGATAACACATTTTGGTTTCTTTAATGGTGCTCAACTGTTGACTGAACATTTTCTGAAACAACAGTTGATGGGAACTATTTTTCTGTCTAGCCTGAGTATCAATAGGGTTTGGTGATATTTTATTTTTAAGAAATGTAGATGTTTTGTGAGAAACTAATTTTGAAATTAGACTTTAACCTTAGATATTTTATTGTGGGGAATATTTGCGGAAAGCACATGAGGCTGATGTCAGGGATCCAAATTTAAATCTCACACCAGCAAAAAAAATTTTTTTTTTTTTTTTGGGTGCGAGGGGGTAGGATTTGTATTTAGGCTTGTAGGTGTCATTTTGATAGAATATTCTCTATGATAACATTCTTTTGGTAGCATTATTTGAACTTTAAGATATATTTTTGACATAGGCTGGTTGTTTTTTTTTTATTTGATGGAGTAATACTCCAAGTAGGCCAGATATTCTCTTGCCTGTTTCATCTGAAGCTATGGCTGATGAGAGTGCAGGCATGGTGGTTTGGGTTGATCTGATAATGACTAACACAAGCCACTTTGAGTTCTTAATTCTGTTGATTTACATGTTACTGTACATGTCTCAATGCTTAGTTTCAATTGCACCAAGTCTGGATGGCAGGGGGGTGGGATACAAATCCAACCGAATCCTGGTGTCCAGACAAACTTTTGTCTATGTTGACTCATGAGTGCCTTCTGCTCTTCCTGTTCCATGTAGGGTGCATATGACGTGTGTGAACAGGAACACTTGATCCGGTGCCATGAATCTAAGCTGCAACAGCATGTTGGTTGAAATGACGGAGACATAGGACTGTACACCATGGACCAGAGTTGCTGCAACAATGACTCTGGGGTTCTCAGTGTCAAAGTGGTGAGAGATTTCCTTTAAACAAGTGGAGTGTACACCGTCAAAAGTTTTTATAGTGAGAATTCTAGTTTTTCCATGTAGAACAAGGACCTCTAAAGACTAAAAGTTAATACTATTATAAATTTGGTGCCAATTCTGTATATAAACAACAGGCACACTTAAAATTCATGGATGTAATTAGTTATAAGGATTCTTTTCTTAAAAATATGCACACACTACAAGTGATCTTAATGGTACAAATATTGGGAAATTTTCTCACTGCCCTGTTTATTTTTTATTTATCTATTTATTTTTTGCATTAGTTGAGGTCATAATTGGCATAGTGTTTGAGCCAATCCGATTCAATAATTTTGTAATTTAAAATTTTGCTCATTTGAATGTATTCATTTTGGTGCTACTTGCGCCATCCTGCACATGGTTTGGATGAAGCAAGTGGGGATTTTGTGAGATTACGGCCTAATAGAAATACCGGTAATCAATAGCATTTGATAATTAAACAGTATGAAGTTCACTGCAAACATTGACCATGCCAATGCACTAAATGTTACACAATTTTAATCTTATTAATTATGGTAGCAATGTATGTACACAGTTGGGTGACAACATTTATAGTTAGGCCATAGGTAGAAATTATCCACGTTGAGATTTGCTGTGTGCTTGTAGCTGACGGGAGGCCAGCGAGCAGGCCGACGTTGGTGGCTTGTTCCAACTTAGGATTTTCCAGTTCGTTTCCGGTGAGGGGAGAGAGGGACAATGGTGAGTGCCAGGCACAGTGCAGTGCAATAAATATTGTAATACTACTGGCATTTGAAGTAATACGATGCAGTTAGGAATCTTTAAGGCCCTAATTACAAAATAGCCTGTTGATAAATAAACAATACATTAGCTGATATAGTCACATCTAACGTAATATGTTTAATTGACAATGAAAAGTAATAAATTACCAACGAAGACAAGACAGTTACACAACTAGCATGGCAATGTTTGTTTATAAAAATAATATATTAACTATTTCTCATTTTATTTTCAATTAATCTTTTGTATTTTATCTTGAAGTATTCAGTTTAATCACTTATATGTGGTATAAGAAATTGCACGATTATGATAAACAGTACAAAGGATGTTTATACTAATATAAAAACGTAAGAAAATATTTGTTTAATGTGTAGTGTAATTATTTTGATTTTAAGTAAAGTTTTAGAAATGTATTGGCTGAGCGCTGTACGTTGGCAAATCGGTTACAACAGCTCACATGGGGAAGTTGATGACGTAGGGGAAAAAACCCCGGCAGTTGAGTTTTGGCGCGTGCGCGCGCGCGAGGGCAGGAAGTGACGAGATGCGAGCACGTGGTATAGGTGGCCGGGCGGCGTCGCTCTGCATTCAGTCGGCATGTGGATCTCGAGGTGGTGACTTGAGATTTGTGTGTGGCAATCGCCACGTGTGGGTGCTCGTCGTAGACTGCACCAAGTTGAATCGAGTGCTACTGTGTGTTTGTGAATATTTAGCCAGTGGAACAAGGTGTGCATCGCATTGAATTAAAGTGACTGTGATTTGCTAATGTAACACGTGTCGTCGCATAGGCATGAACATAAACGGTGTTTGAGACAGCCACGTGGTGTGAAAACAATTCGCGACAAATATTCATTTTGTCTGGGAGCTCACGAGCTATAACTTTATTTGGTAAATGTGTCGAAGTACAAACGTATCAGCCACAGGGTTCAAATATTGTGAAATAAACAACATAAAGTGAAAGTTCACGTGTTTTCAAAAACAGTAGTTAGTACACCCTTTTCTCTCATGTACTTGATTTTATTATGAATTTGTTTTGTTAATCATATGCAGGGAAGGAAAGCTGCGAACGTGTGATATCATCCCCTAGAAAACGAGTCAAACAGTCGCAATCTCAGTTCCAGTGTTTTTGCATGTTTAGGAATTTGGTTCACAGCTGGTGGTTGTGAGTTTTAGAAATTAATCTTTCCCTATTTTAAACGCTCAGCCCGACCTTCACCCTCGCACTAATCTTCAGCATTCTACTGTAGCACCATATTTCAAAAGCCTCTATCCTCTTCCTGTCCGCACTGTTTATCGTCCATGTCTCACTCCCATACAAGGCAATACTACATACAAATGCCTTCAGAAAGGACTTCCTTAGGCTTAAATCAATATTCGATGTTAACAAATTTCTCTTTTTCAAAAACGCTTTTCTACTCATTGCCAGTCTGCATTTTATATCCTCTGTACTGCGACCATCATTTGTTATTTTACTGCCCAAGTAACAAAACTCATCTACCTCCTTTATTGCTTCGTTTCCCAATCTAATTGCTTCAGCATCACCTGATTTTCTAACACTGAACTCCATTACCCTAGTTTTACTCTTGTTAATGTTCATCTTATATGCACCTTTCAGCAGACTGTCCATTCCGTTCAGTTGCTCTTCCAGGTCCTTTGCTGTATCTGACATAATTACTATGTCGTCAGCAAAACGCAATGTTTTTAATTCTTCACTCTGAACTTTAATCCTGATTGTTAAATGAGTTATATAAATTTTTTCAATATTTTTCCCCTTCATAGGTGAACATTTTCTACCATATATATATAATTTTTTCCCAGAAAAGCAACCTCTATTGAAGCTAACCAAAACACACTAATAAAGTTCTCATCGACCAGTTACAAAATAATAACTACTGTGACCTGTTATTAATGCGGAGTTATGGTAATATGGCGGCGCAGCCTATATAGCTCAGATTTCCCTTTCGTGCAGGCTATGTGCAGGCATTATAATGGTGGTTTCCAGTAGCTTCAATTTAACTCCACATGCAGACAGTATGAATGCTACCATTACAGTTGCACGTCCACCAAGGCCATTGTAGGTAGATTGGTCTTCTGCTTCCAGTGAACAGATATTTGGCCCAGAAAACACGGTATCAGAAGTCTGCCACTCCTCTTTTCCTGTGAGCTACTACTGTGGCCTGCCTGCTCCTTCCGACGCCTTGCTGCCGTGAGCTCCAACCTCAGACTGACCATTGTTCACTACGTTAGCTGCAGGTCAACGCCACCTTTTCACTCCGTTCACAGTGGAATCACTACATCGTTTACATATTACAATTTACATAATATTCACATACATTTGACGGTTTAAAAATAAAATTGACATTACCAAATCAAATTAAAATTACAAAATAATACACAAAAATAAACATGACATACAAAGCATATGGAGTACGGAAATCACCTACCATACAGTAGTGGGATCGATTGTAATATACATGAAATTTAGTATTGATGCACTTGACACTGTCTTGACCACAGCTGCACTTTATTATGGCCTGACGCGTTTCGACATACGTCATTATCAAAAGCTATAAAGAGACAATGTTCCATCTATGTAGGATAGTTAAGTGCACACTGCAAGCTTCTTAACAGTCAGTTACTATGCGGAAAAACCCGACAGATGGCGATACAGTCTTCCTGCGTCCCTCTCTATCCTCACAAGGACACTCATTCACTCTCTCTGTGGGATTTTTATACAGTTGTAAAAAGCTTAGTGCTGTACAAAAATTGTTTGTTGTTAAACTTTACAATTTTAAGTGGGTGCTGTACAAAACTTTTAAAATCATTGAGTACTGTATAAAAATGTTTTGTCTTAGAATTTACTAATTTAGATGAGTGCTACACAAAACATTTTCTGTTACACTATAGTCGGCATATTCAGGATAGATGGTATTTAAAACACTGCTGACAAACACCAAAATTACAGAACCCAGGTGAGGGAAAATATGGGAGTAGGGGGAGGGGAGGTAGGAGAGGAGAGAAGCAGACATAAAAGACTGCGAAAATCACTCGGTGGATACTATAGCATATAAGCTTGCAATTTTCATCTCATTTATCACAAATAATAATCATCACTTCTATGCCATTACATAGCCCACAGAGATGGTCAATAAGTGTGCGTATGTGAAGACAGAGAGAGAGAGACAGAGAGAGAGAGAGAGAGAGAGAGAGAGAGAGAGAGAGAGAGAGAGGAGAGGGAGAGAGAGAAGCAGAAAGAGAGTTATCACCATCTGGCGGATTTTCCGTATAGTAACTGACTGTTAAGCAGACTTCAATATACACTTGTCCATCCTAAAGAGGTGTTCTGGGACGAATTGTAGACATCTTTTACGTATGACAAATGTCTATGACACTAAAAGATTAAAGGATTCTTCTTTTTTTTAATTTTTTAATAATGAAGGTGAGTGTAAAGTTAGTATTAATTATTGGTTACGTTTCATCATTTATATGGAATATTAATACCACTGTATCTGTTAGCTTTTGATAATGACAGATGTCAAAACGCATAAGGCTTTCATGAAGTGCATTTGTGGTCAAGACAGTTAAAGATATTTCAAGATTTCGTGCGGTCTGTATGCGGTATATGCCACCGTTAATTAGGTCATAATATTTTGAAAGGCAGTGAACGATACGCGGTCAGATGGCACCTATCGAAGAGCCTAAATTTGAGTTGCATCCTGAAAGGAGTTTCCCATTGTGGTTTCTTTTAAAGTAGACGTATTTAGCCGGGAAGATTCAAATGTTTGTATAGCGTATGGGACTTAACTACGGGGTCATCAGTCCCTAAACTTACAAAATACTTATCAACTAGCTTATCCTAAAGACGGCACAAATATCCATGCCCGAGAGGGGATTCGAACCCCCGACTGTAGTGGCCGTGCAGATCGTGACTGTATCGCTTCAGTCCCCTCGGCCACCGCGGCCGGCTCGGGAAGATTAAGTATGCGCAAGTACACATTTTGAATAACATGCCAGCAGCCTTAAAAAATTTAACTCACAATAAAGTACAGTTTGAAAAGAGTCTAAAGGATTTTTTGGTGGCCAACACCTTCTACTCCATTGATGAATTTCTTACCAGAAGTGATTGATTGTAACTTATTGTATATAATATTCACAAATATGAATACTGTGTTCAGTTTGACTTCAGTACAAGTCTTGAGCAGTAATGTAATCATTGTAAAGCAGTGTAAAAAGAATTAAATTAAAAAAAAATAACAAAAAAAAATAAAGTAATTGCTAAGAATGTTAATATGCACCTAGTAAATTAGTAACTGGTAATAAGTGTTTGTGTCCTTTAAAATGTAAATATTTTTAAGATAATTATTTTTCCTGGCCAATTCCACATCCACAAGGGCAATTACATTTGGGGTCTGTGGAAGGTACATTAACAGATATGCTCTCTTTTTGTAAGTATATGTTGTGTATTTTGTTCTGACATGTTCTACATTCAAGAGGATTCCCTCAATTCGGATCTACTGGAACGAAAAGTACATCTAATCTAATCTAATCTAATCTAATCTAATCTAATCTAAGAAGTTTATGTCGTCACAATCGTCCACCTGACAGGTCTCTCCTGGTGCAGGCATCGCGGCAGCAAAACCCCAAAATGCCTCTCATTCGCTATCCGGCCGAATGGGAGGATCAGTGATAACATTCCTTGATGCACAAGTAAGTCTAGTGACGTATAACCAAAGTATGCTTCCATAGAATTAAAAAAGAAATTGAATTTTTTTTCCATTAAGCACCTGCTGCTTGAGAAATTGAGTATCAGTTTGGTGCCGAAAGGCCAGACACCCGAGCACAAAACTAAACGCTTTGGAGCAACATTGACATTTCTACAGCTGCACTATGATGATGGCGCGGATTTCCTCGAGACGATCACTCACGGGCGATGAGAGTTGGATTTCTCACTTTACCTCAGAAACCAAGAGTAGTCAATTACGTCACAGTGGATATTCGGTCAAGACGAAATTCAGGCGACTGTGAAGGTTCATAAAGTGTTATGTACTTTGTTCTTGGATATGAATGGCTTTCTGCTCATTAACGTCCTAGCTAGAGGTGAAACAATGCGAAAACTGCGACCTGCCATTCAGAAGAAAAAGCGTGAAATGCTTCCCGCAGGTGTTGTACTGCTTCACGAAAACACTCGTTCCAATATGAAGGGCACAGCAGCTGTCTAGCAGAAGATCGGCTGCGAGCCGTTTGATGCTGTAACATATACTTCTGATTTGGCTCCGAGCGATTTCCATCTTTTCTGGTACCTGAAGAAACTCCTGTGTTCTCGCCAGAGCTTTGAGAACGACGAAGAGCTGAAGACAATTACAAAATGCTGGTTCTATTCACAGGCGCCATACTTCCACGTTATGGTATCTCAATGGTTTTAGAGACTGTGTCGAAAAATACCTGAGACATTTATGTACATTTTGCCAATAAATATTTCCATGTAACAAAGTTGTCATATTTTTCTTTTGATTGGGAAACATTTGTCGATGCGCCTCGTAATATACAGGGTAAGTCGAAATTCGCTCACTTGGACTTCGCAGCGAGATTCCTTCAAATGCCAGCAGTAAAAAAAAAATGTATCTCAGAAAAATTATTGATAAATCTGAAGCAATGAATTAAAATTTGTGGTGCGGCCGGGAATCGAACCCGGACCTCCATGTTTACTAGGCAGACGTCTTAACCTTTTTTTTTTTTTTTTTTTTTTTTTTTTTTTTTTTTTTTTTTTTTTTTTTTTTTAGCAAATCAATGCAGTCTTCTGTTAAATTAAAATAACTCTGGTAATATTCAGACCAGTGGAGACAACACAAACCGGGGAACTTCTGGCGAGGCAGGCTCGGTGCGGCCAGAGCGGCCGCTGCAGGTCGGTGGCGCGGCACCCCACGCCTCCGCCCCCCACCGTTACTAAATAAAAAAATAAAAACTGTTTCCCATAAAAAAGAACACAATCTAAACGAAATAAACGATGAATTAACGGCTCATGCTATTTAAAAAATAATAACTTTTCCTCTTAAGCAGAGTCTGCAATTTTCTACACAATTTCTTCTTGATTTTCTATCCGTCTCCTATTACTCTATTCCCTGTTTTTCGAATGCTATGTCTAGCATGTTAGCAAATTTTTTCTTAATATTTCCGAAGTGATTCATTTTCCAGTATTCGGTTTGCACGTATCCATGGAAGCCGATGATGTCACTTCCTTTGTTATGATTGATGTATTTCACATACTTTCCCAATATCCACATCACGGTGTTATTCTTGGTGGTGGGGTAGTATTCCTCTTGCGGCCATATTAAACATTCCGTCGTAATAGTAGCTTCTGAACTTCGTGTCAGAAGTGCTATTTTCTTTTCACCCATTTCCAAAGATTAAGGTTTCTGCTACATGTAAATCGTTGTATCAACGTGTCTATTAATCCACACTTAATGCATCTGTCCGTATCGCTCTGCCCAATCTTGTTCAGTTTTTCATTCGTTGCGATGATATTGTTCGATACTCTATACAACGTGGATGAAACCTCCGTGGAATGTATCGGGAGATTTATGTTTTTCCATACAACCTTCCACCTGATATTTGGAAATTTCTTTTCAATACTGTTGGGACTGTCTGTCCCCTTTAACTTTTGTAATAATGCAGCTGTCGTTACATGCCGTCTTTTGAGTACGTCTCCTATATAACTGGTCTCTAGATAAAATTCCCTCACATGTTTAAGTTTAAAATCTATTTTACATATATTGATGGGAGGCTGCAAGGTTGACGGCCGGAGAAATTTGAATAGGTGTGCTGTGACACTTTCGAGGCTATCATCGTTCTTTTGATGTATAACGAGGTGGCTTTCGTGCTGTTGTCTGTTAATTTGAGTCCGCCTATCACTTTAGATTTGGTGACTGAACCTGACTTTACCCTGAAGATGTCGCCTTTCCATATGTAGCTGTTGGATAGTTGCATTATCATTTTTGATTGTAGTTTTGGAAGCGCGAAAACCTGTGCCACGTAATATGCCTTAGAAAATACTCAGGTATTTATTATACTTATTTTTTGGAGAATGTTGACTGGACGCCATGTATTTTACATAATGGCTCCTTGCAAGATCTTTGCTGTTGCCTTCCAATTTTTGGCCGTCATTTTCAGAGGCACTTATCTATCAGGATCCCCAGAGTTTTATGATTTTCTACGACTGTTGCCCATGGGGTATGCTTCTCTTCAAACCCTGCGATGTTAACAAATTTACACTTTGTGGCATTTATCACTGCTCCCGATGCCTGACAGTATCTATCGATCACTGTCTTTAGCAGCTCTAATTCTCCGTGGTGTCGGAGTATGACGTCCACATCATCTGCATATGCTCCGACTGTGGCGTTTACCCCTGATACCGCAAGTCCAGATAATTTGGAGCTGATCATCCTGAGAAGCGGTTTCAAGGTTAACACGTATAAGAGCATAGAGAGAGGATTCCCCTCTGGTACTCCCCTCCTCACACTGATCGGCTTCGTCATTTGGCCGTTGACACTAATCTTTGCTCCTACGTCAGTGACCAAATTACGTATGACTTTGACAACTTCATCATCCAGTCCTATCTTCGAGAGTACTTTTTCCATGTACTGGTAGCTGACACGGTCGAAAGCTTCGGAAAAATCTACAAAAAGTAAACCACAACAGATATTTGTAACTGAAGCTACCGCTATGATGTCCCAATATTCAGAGACAGTGTCATGATGGACCTCCCTGGCATACACGATTGGTGTGTTTTAACTGTTTTCTTAAGAAGGGGGGCTAGTATGCTCTTGCTACAGTTTTATAATCAAAGTTCAAAAGAGTTATAGGGCGGAAGTTATTGAGTGTCTTTTTACTTCTATCCTTGCGTACTAGGACAATTTTTCCTACCTTTAATTCTGCTGGAACTTCCGTCCCTTTAATGATTTCATTTATCACGTCTGTAAAATGTGGTCCAATGATGTTCCAAAACGTGTGGTAAATTTCTTTTGGGAGACCATCCGGCCCGGGCGACTTGTTAGCTGGTGATTGAGATATAGTTTAAAACTTCCTCTACAGTAAAATCTGTTATAAGTTCACTGTTCTCCTCGGTATTAATATCTATTGCATTTTGATCGGTTTCGACTGGTGAATAGAGCTGCTGAAATTTATTTTGAATTTTTTTGACAATGTCACTTTGTTGAGTGGCCGGCCGCGGTGGCCGAGGGGACTGAGGCGCTCCAGTCACGGTCTGCACGGCCACTACGGTTGGGGGTTCGAATCCCCCCTCGGGCATGGATATTTGTGCCGTCCTAGTTCGTAAGTAGTTCATAAGTAGTTTGTAAGTTTAGGGAATGATGACCCCGTAGTTGAGTCCCATAAGCTTAACAAACATTTGAACATTTTTTTGTTGTTGTTGAGTGAGTAGTCGTCCTTCTTCAGTTTCTAGTTCACCTATTAAGGTGCGCCTCCGGTTTGAATGGTGTTTGATTAGGTGATAGAGGGAAGTTGACTCCTCTTAACAAGAGATTTAGCTTTAGATTTCAATTTGAGCCCTTCTAGTTGTTTGCGTTTCATATTAATTAGTTTGGCCTTAACTTTCCGAATTTCTTGCAAGCGCTTGTTGGTAACAGTGCATCCTTCGTGTATCTCTCGCAGAACCGTGTAATAAAATTCCGTTGTGAGCCTTTCGTCTCTCATCTTTTGTCTCCCGCAGTTGATTAAACATTACCTGAGCTTCTTTTTAGCGAACTCGGTCCACCATTTTACTCTGTTTTGGTATTTTCCGATCAAACGGAAGCAGAAAGACCACGTACCTCTTACAGTTTCATGAAGATCGTCATCTTGTAAGTGGGTTACATTCAACATCCACTGATTCTTATAAACTTTGGTAGGCTGCGGGAGTAGATTCAGAGTAATAACTAAGGCACAATGGTTGCTGAAACTAGCTGGGACAACATCAGCATCCAGCACTCGGCTACATATATTTTTGAACGTGTGTATCCTGTCTAACCGACTACACGATGTATTGATAAAAATGTAAACTTTACTTGAATTGGATATTTTAATTCCCACGCGTGTTTTAGCCTTAAATTTTTAACTGTTTCATGTAGCTAGTAACTGTCATTAAAATTTGGAACCTGATCCTTTTTACTTAAAACAGAATTAAAATCGCCGCCCATGAGCAACTGCTGCGGGTTCTTTCGAAGCAGATAAACAAGGCTCTGTTTAAAAAATTTGCTTCTTTCCGCTTTGTGTGCTGTTCCAGAAGGTGCGTATACATTTACAATGGTTGTATCGCAAATAATACATCCTATGCCTCGCCCGCTGTCCAGTAACTCGATGTTGATTTGATTTGGTTTGATTTTTCCAGGGAATCCAAAACAGTCTTGGTCCAACCCGCCACTGCCCGCACCGAAACTAAGTTTATTGTGCGGTATCGCTCCCTGTATATCTCGTAATGCCAACCAATGCTCTTGAACAGTGCAAGGAGTCCCTTTACCAGTTCTTTATTACACACAATTCCTTCGGGTCTGGTTGTCCCAAATGTTCTGTGCCTTTTACAATGCAATGCATTCGAAGATTACATGTGATGCAGTTTCATCACCGTCATCACAGATCCTACATTTAGGGTCCTCTTCTGTTATTCTCATTATATGTAGGTGTTATTTCAAATTCCCATGACCTGTCAGCAATCCAACCATGAGTCTAATCTCTCTCCTGTTCAGACCCAGGATTGCAGAGCTTCTTTTAAAACATGGCTTTGGCATCATAACCTTGCCATGTTTTTGTTGATGGACTTTGGTCCAATATTCTACGTGCCGTCTTCTGAGCCAGTTACGTAGCTCCAATTTGATCATTGCCTTGGTGATTGTCAGGACAGGTTCCGGTCCAATAAATGGAGTCTCTGCCCCCATCCTGGCTAATCTGTCGGCATGTTCGTTGCCACTGATCCCCGAGTGGCCAGGGACCCACAATAGGTTTACTCTATTGCTTTCCCCTAGGTCCACCAGAACCCTGTGACATTCTGCAACAATTTTAGACCTTGTTGCAGGAGCTGCCAGTGATCTCTGGGCTGCCTGGCTGTCTGAATAGATATAGATGCTACGATCTTTGTAGCACCTACGCAAATTCTCCTCCACACACGCCCTGATGGCAGTGATTTCGGCCTGGAATACCGAGGCCAGTTGCCCTAGAAAATGTTCAAATGTTTGTAGAGCTTATGGGACTTAACTGCGGGGTTATCAGTCCCTAAACTTACAAACTACTTATGAACTAACTAATACTAAGGATGGCACAAATATCCATGCCCGAGGGGGGATTCGAACCCCCGACCGTAGTGGCCGTGCAGACCGTGACTGGAGCGCCTCAGTCCCCTCGGCCACCGCGACCGGCAGTTGCCCTAGAGAGAGACGCCCTCCAGCCTTGGCTGCATCCTGTATACCCCGGCCGCAACACCTTGGTCTGATTTTGAGCCGTCAGTGAACCAGACAATATCCCCCGTACGGTGTCGAACTATTTTCTCCCAATGCTCCCTACTTCCAATTGTTATACTGAAAGGCTTGTTGAAGCAGTATGGGGTTATAATATAGTCGGCTGGCATTTCCCCAACCTTTCCTATATTTACCTCACTCACTATTTTAGAGTTTGATTCTGGATATCCCAAAGAGTTCCAGTTGTTGCCAGTTTTGAGTCTGTATGCACCAGCTGCTGCCTCCATCTTGACCCAAAGGTGTAATGGGGGCATATCCAGCATGGTTTCCATCCCAGCAGTTGGTGTGCTGCTAATTCCGCCTGTTATGGCTAAGCAGGCTAATCTCTGCACCTTACCAAGCTCCTTAGCAGCAACCTGCTGTTCTACCTTCTTCCACCACACGACCGCCCCATAGGTGATCCTGGGTCTAATCACCGTGGTGTATATCCAGTGCATACCCTTGGCGCTCAGGCCCCAATGTTTTGCCATAAACTCTCCTGGTACTTACCAAAGTACCTTTTGCCTTGGAGCAAATATTCCTAATGTGGGGGTCCATGTCAGTTTCTCATCTAGGGTAACCCCTAGATATTTCACTGTCCCCTTCACAGGTAGCGCTTCATTGAAAAGCTTTAGATTCCAACTTGAGTGCTGGATACGTTTCCTTGTGAATGGTACAACAACAGTCTTCTTAGGACTAACCCCCAGATCCTGTTTCCTGCACCAGTCTTGCACAATGTCCAATGCACCTTGTGCCATATTCTTCACTGTGTCAGCAAATTTGCCAAGTATTACTGTGACAAGATCATCTGCGTATCCTTGGCAAAAGTACTGCCTAGAGTTTAATTCTCCAATGAGATCATTTACCACTAGATTCCACAATAAAGGGCAAAGAACTCCTCCTTGCAGGCAACCCCTAGTGGTCCACTGAGCATGGCCCTAGGCCATGCACCTCTGCTGCCCTAACCATGGAATCGAAGGTCGTGTTGCTAAAAGCCCCATCGATGTCCAGGAAGATACAGAGGGCTATTTCCTGAAAGTGTAGTTCTTTCTCCACCTTCCCAACGAGTTGGTGGAGAGCGGTCTCACATGATTTACCTGGTTGATATGCACATTAACCAGCTTTTCCAATGTCTTAAGAATGAAGGAGGACAGGCTGATTGGTCTCATATCCTTGGCCTTGGTATGATCAATTCTCCCTGTTTTAGGAATGAAGACAACCTTCACTGCCCTCCAGGCATTGGGAATGATTCCTGCTGCTAAGCTAACCCTGAATAACCTGCATAGGAATCTAATAAGATTTTCTCCCGCTTGTTGCAGGAGAGCTGGAAAGATACCATCAGGGCCAGGTGATTTGAACGGTTGAAATGTTCCCAAGGCCCATCGGACCTTACCTTGGCCAGATCCCAGTCCTCTTTGCGAATACCTGAGAACCGTTGTCTCTCAGGAGTCGCATTCTGGTCTGAGTTATCCCCCAGAGTATATTGAGGAAAGTGAGTGTTGAGGAGCAGTTACAGCGTTCCATGTGCTGTCTTTGTATACTCCCCATTCTCCTTCCTCAATGTTCCTCCTGATTAGTTGGTACCCTAGTGAGGATTTTATGAAGTCTCGCTTGAGCAGCCGTGCCCTCCACTTCCTCACAGAATACCTTCCAGGATGCCTCCTTTGCCCGTCTGATGGCAAGGTTGTCATTGACAAGGGCCTCACGATACTTTGCCCATTGTCCTTTGCCCCTCGCAAGGTTAAACAGTCTTCGTACCTGTTTCCTTTGCATTTCTAGGTTATTATTCCACTAAGGCACACTCCTATTTGTGCACTTCTTGGTGATCAGTTGTCCTGGTATGAGGTCACTATAGCAGAGGTTACGGCCTCTGCTACTTCCTCAAACTCTGCTGGATTCCTTATAGAAGTTTTAATTTCCGATAGGGTGAAGTCATGGTCTCTCCTATATGTCTCCCAGTCCGTTTTCCTGGGATTCCTATAGGCCATGGTGTGTCTGGTTCCAATTTCAACCTTGAAATTGGATGAGGATGGCTCCAGGACCACATGCCACTGTTTGACGTAACTTCCCATCATCATGGAACCAAAAGTTATGTCAATTACTTCTTCCCTTCTACTATTCCTGAATGTAGGTTCATCACCCCTATTCAGGATCTCCAAGTTGTTAGATAGGAGAAATTCAAGAAGATGCTCACCTCTACTGTTGGTGTCCTTGCTGCCCCACGATAAATTGTGGGCATTGTCATCACATCCCACCAACAGTTCGTCACTTTGCCGATGGCAGGCTTCCGTCAGTGTCCTCACTTCCAAAGGAGGAGGAGAGCTGTCCTCGTAAGGAAGGTATGCTGAGGCCAAAACAATTTCCCTCGTGATACCTTCCTCACGTTGCTGCATCCTGATAGTCACCAAGTCACTGGAACAAAAATCCATGATTGGTATGAAAGGGATTCCATTTCTAACATAAATGCATGTTCTGGAGTTTTTTAGATTTCTAGCATAAATCAGCTTACCTACAGTACCACCGAGACCCGATACACCCCCTTTGTATAAATAGGGTTCTTGTATCAGGGCCAAGTCCACCTCCTGTCTCCCCAGGCGACGGCTCAGGGCAGCAGTGGCCCCTTTACTGTGCTGCAGTAACTCAACGTTACTGACAGGTATTCCTTCAGGAATAAGGATGGCCGTCCCTGTACTGTTTTCCAAGGCTTCGTTTATTATTGACTTAAAAGCCAGTTACTGCTAAATTACTTGTGAGAACTTCCTGTAACAACATAATATCAGCTTCAGACTCGTAAATAAATTTCCGCAGTGAAGCAAGTTTTAAATCTGACTGATTCCTGTTAATATTTAAGGTAACTACTTTGTATGCTTGAAGCATTTACTAGATTCGCTTGTACTTTCTTACTGTTTGACTGTATCTTATCCTGACTCTTGTCCACCATGGACTAAACCATGTTTGTGGGGGCCTGACTGATTCGTCATCTTCCTTATTTCTGACCTTCCCGTACTCAATCTGGTTCTTTTTACGTACCGCATTTACGTTGGGCTTGGGCTTACTCCTGCGCCGCCCACTGGAAACCAATGTCGCGGCCGCAGGCGGGGTGGGCGGGTTCATCGTCACGTCGGGATCTGATAATTCAGATGACAAGTTCCGTGTCTGCAAGGGAGATACTTTCTCATCAGCTGTGTTTGTTTGCACGTCGGTATGTGCATGTTCGGATTCCGTTTGCCTAATCTCACAAGTAACTTTCACGTAAATCTCGCGTTCCTGTAGTTGCTGCAGGTCTACGTTTGTATGTTTACTAGTTTCCCCGTACTGTTTGCTGCTGGTGACTCAACAACTCGGCTTGTTGACAAGCCGCGCTGTTGTGACTCTGAGCGTGTTTACTTTCCGTCTCGGGCAAGGGTTGTGGTGTATGCAGAGCTCGCTGCTGAGGGATGGCGGGAGACGTCATATCTGCCGGCTGCGCGTCTGTTACGGCACTAGCAACGGCTGCATCATAATTGCTAGCTGTCTCGGTAGCTACGTCCATAGTGTTATCCACTATTTTCGAAACCACTAAACGAGTCTCATGACTCGTGCGTAAAAGCTTTTGCGTGTCTCCAATGTCGTCATTCGGACTGACCTCATCACGGCGTCTCTTATTTGCAAGAACATTACTCGAGTGAAACACGAAACTGTTCGACATTTATTTTTGGGACAAGTGGCGCGAACTCCTCCCTCTGAGGCAGCCTAGTCTCTTGAACAGTTTCAACCGCCGCCTGACCCCCACCCTGATTGCCACCTAACATGTCTGCAAGCGTTAGTTTTTTACGTTGCTGCAAGTTGGATTTCAACACGAACACGCGTCTAGGGCATTTTTGCCTAAGGTGACCGCTTTCGTTACATGTATGACAAGTTAACGTTTGACCACTGTATATAACGCGTGCTTTGTAACCACATACCATTACGTGAGATGGGATATTTTCTTTTACATGCATTTCTAATGATCTGATGCCACTATAGCATTGTAAACGGTGTTGTTGAGACCATCGTTCATTCCTAATATTCTTTACGCCACCATATCGTGTTAGTACTTCTTGAAGGAAACAATTTTCTACTTCGGGGGGCAAGTTATACACACGGACATTTTTATATTTTACGTCAGCGTTAGTAACATGTATGGTACTTACCGAGGCGTCGCGATGGCGAAACTCCGCTTTCCCTCCAGTTGTAGCCAGTATTCTTTCCAATTTAACAAAGAAGCAGTACTCATCAGTGTCATGGTAGGCAGTGTGGATTTGTTCCGAGGTGATACCAATAACATGAACAATCCATTCGTTGACTTCTAATGAGCTTGGTTGCACGTGTCTTGATGCTTTGTCAAACTCGAAGCGCAGGCTACATTTCCTTGTGATTTTCCTTGACATGTCGGCCGTTATTTAGCGGCCGAAGCCACTAACAACGATACGAAAACGAAACACGCAACACACAAGACGTAACACACGAGAAATACAAGAACAAACGAAAGGAACACTCACAACCAAACACAAGTAGTATCGAGCAGAATGAAGCAAAGTCTGGATTACGCTTCTACTAATATCGGCAAACACACTCCGAGACTCCCAACAACACAGAGGCCCCGTCCACAGCCTGATTCCTGAGCTGTGCTGTCAGCGCGTGCCACGCTTTCGCAGGGCCTCATCTGCGCTGGCGTAGAGAGGGGTCCGCGCTAATTGGAGGCGCCACGCCGCTCCTACGCTGATAAACTTCTCGGCAGACCTCGCCATCGCCGTAGTCGATGCCTCACGACTCCTCACAGTTACTGGAGGAGCAACAGTGCGGGTTCTAATTAACGTTGTTGTTGCTGCCTCACTCCTGGTACTGCTTTCATGATTTCAGATATCCACGCTGATCTACCCTGTGCAAGCCCCAGGTTAGTTTACCTTAGTTTAAGTAGTTTGTAAGCTACGGACTGATCACCAGGTGGTTTGGTCCGATAGATCTACAAACATTTGAGAAAACGGTAATGGGGGACTGATGACCATTGCAGTTTTGTTCCCCTAAAACATCCATCCAACAACAACAACAACAATAACAAAAAACGGCAACCCAATTTTCCTTTTTAGTTCCTTACCGTACTCATTTAGTCTCTCTCTCTCTCTCTCTCTCTCTCTCTCTCTCTCTCTCTCTCTCTCTCTCTCTCTGCCGCGGCGGATTTGCCGTGCGCACTGGGGCGCCGTGCTGCGGAGCACGCGGCCGTTCCCGTCGGAGCTTCGAGTACCCCCTCGGGCATGCGTGTTTGTGTTATCCTTAGGTTCGTTTACCTTAGTTTACGCAGTCTTTAAGCTACGGAGTGATAACCCAGCAGTTGAGTCCGATAGATTTACAAACATATCTCTCTCTTTTATCAAAGCTATACTTAAGAGTCTCTGGGGAATTTCCGCGATCGTCATATGAATAAAATTCTTGAAAATCCCTCTAGAGATCGCTTTTATTTTCTAGAAAATGACTGCTTTAAGGACAGCTGCCCATCTTCAGATCTGTTAACAAATATCCAAAAAGTAAATGGAAAAAAGTATGAAAACAGCTGATGCAGCTACCCCGCGCAAACTATACTCGTCCTTTGATCTCTCTCTGAGATTTTTACCCCACGCATGTCCTTCCAGTATAAAATAGACGATTCGTTCATCCCTCAAATGTGTCCTACCGATCAAACATTTCCTTAACCCTGTGGCTCATAGGGTCCACCGTAGTGGACGGCTCATACTGAACGTATTTCTTTGCATCTGCTGTCTTTTTTGAACTCGTAATGCATGTTGTCTACTCCAGAGGGGATCATCCGGCTGCAATGTAGCTTTTGCCAGAGTCACTTTTTCACCCGAAGGCAGTAGTGTGTCACGATGGCGAGCGTGAAGTGGCAGCTAGTGGTTTCGAAATGCATTCCAATTTCACAAAGAAGAGCAAAGCATATTTGCACTAAATGCAAGGCTCCTTTAAATCCAAATATCTTCGAAAGTTTCCATAGTAAAAGAAAAGAATTTACAGAAAAGGACTCTAGATGTCTTGATGTGCTTAGTGTCCACTTCAGTGGAAAACACTGAATTTTTTCGTATAAATAGTAAATTGAAATAAATTCTTGTATTTCATCTTAGTAGACCTTTTCTACTATATAAACACCATTTTAAAATTTTCTCCTCATTTCTTAGTAATTCATGCATCACAGGGTTAAGTGCAGGTATGGTACAAATCCCTTTTCTCCTCGATTATGTTCAATACTGATTCATTAGTTACGCTATCTACCCTCCTCTTCAGTATTCATTCCTAGGGCCTTTCTACTCTCGACTATTTACCGTGTCTCTCACACAAGGCTACACTCCACACAAATGCCCCTTGACGAGGCATCCTAACACTCAAAATAATGTTGATACTTAACCACTTTTTTCATGAATGTTTTTCTTTACGAAGCTATTCCACATTTCATATTGTAGTGTTGCTTTCTTATTTAAGTTTGGTGTTGTAAAGATTTGAATTAAATACCGCTGATGGAATTGAATGAACTTCAGAATATCTGCAGTAATTAAATTTTTGTAAAAATGTCAGAGAAAGGGTCTCTTCGGAGTTAAAATGGCGGTAGTCATTGTTGAAGTTAAGACAATACCTGAAAGCACCGCTACAAAAGAAAACCGGCGAATAGCCACCTTTTCATGCAGGACGAGGATCAGCTGTAGACATTGCTTTGTGCTGTAATGGGGAATGAAATTAAACAATCCGCCGTAAATCGAAGCTTGGTTATCTTACGCTTCGCGAAACATAGTCTCACGATAGCGTTAACTTACTGACAAAATAGGGGAATAAATCACAAAATAATAGACCCCACTGAATAAAAACATTAATTGCAGGTTGTAAGAATCAAATCAATATAAACTGAATGTAGTAAAGAGTTGAGTTTGAATCAAGCTTATGCAATCGCGAAACGAATCGTAATCATAACCAAGCATCTCTTTACGATTCACCGCAGATTAAAAAATTATTGGGGACAGGAGAAGGTCATTTTGAATTAAACCATGTTGGTAATCAAACTGGGGATTTGTTACAATAAGAATAAGCTCACACTTACATATTCCTTGCAGAAAGTAAGAAGAGGCGTCTGATCGTTACAAGAGTGCAGAACAGAAAGACTAAGAGCGCTTCCGTTTTTTCTCCATGCCGGTAAAAAGAAACTGATAATCGTAAAACAAAAAGTCAGAGGTATATAGTGGAGTGAGAACCGATTCGCAAGCGACAAGCATCGCAGATTAAATTTTAGTAAAATTATTTAATGTAATGCTATATGACTTCTGTTCTCTGGACATCGTAAATTACTATATGATCAAACAAGAAAACAATTTACTACCTTTATTGTCACTTTTCCTATTCAAAGTTCATCAGCATTGCCTGATTTAATTCGACTACATTAATTGCACTCTTTTTGCTTTTGTTGATGTTCACCTTATACCCACTTTTAAAGACCCTGTCCATATCGTTCATTATCTCTTCTAGATTTGCTGTTTTTAGCAGAATGACAATGTCTTGTTGCGGTGTGCGCGTCTGCTCTCCGTTGGAAGTTAAAAGTCATCCCTCGGACATGAACGTGTGTGTTGTGCTTTCCAAAATGTAATTTTCACACCTGTCTGCAGCTGCTTCCTATTGATTTGGGGCTGTACACAAAAGGGCCGAAAAACTCTTATGGCCATGTAAACACGGTCCGCAGCGTCTATCTAAGGCAACAGGTGTCTGGCACAGGCGTTATATCGGTTACTACCGCTACAATGGCAGGATATCAGGATTTAGTTCGAATGTGGTGTTATTGTCGGTGGACGAGATGTGGGACTCAGCATCTCTGAGGCAGCAATCATGTGCGGATTGTCCCATAGGACAACTTCAGGAGTGCGCCGTGAATATCGGGTAAATCCGGTAAAACAACTAATCACTGCGACCGGAAAAGAAATCCTGCAAGAACGAGACAAACGATAACTGAAGAGAACCGATCGGCGTAATAAAAGTGCAACTCTTCTGCAAAGCCGGCCGCGGTGGCCGAGGGGACTAAGGCGCTTCAGTCACGGTCTGCACGGCCACTACGGTCGGGGGTTCGAATCCCCCCTCGGGCATGGATATTTGTGACGTCCTAGTTCGTAAGTAGTTCATAAGTAGTTTGTAAGTTTAGGGAATGATGACCCCGCAGTTAAGTTCCATAAGCTCTACAAACATTTGAACATTTGAACATCAACAAATCGTGCAAACCATTCAACGAAACATAATGCCCAACCGTGAACCCTTGCTGAATGCACGATACAGCCTTTGCGCTTCGGCTGGGCCCGTCAGCAGCGGCATTGGGCAGTTCATGAGTGGAAATATGTTGCCTCGTCTGGCGACTATTGTTTCCAGTTGCATACAGAGTGGTCCATTGATAGTGACCGGGCCAAATATCTCATGAAATAAGCTTCAAAAAATAATAATAATAAAAATAAAAAATTAAAATAATTACAAATAACAAAACTTTTCCAGCTTGATGGGGCTATGGTTGGCTCGCTGCCATAGGTAAAACGAATATCAATTTTTATTACATATTCGTCTAGTACGTAAATAAATTTGAATGTTTTATTTGGAACACTATTTTCGCCTTGTGATAGATGGCACTGTAATAGTCACAAACGTATAAGTACGTGGTATCGCGTAATATTTCGCCAGTGCGGACGCTATTTGCTTCGTGATTATTACTCGTGTTAAAATGATCCGCTTACCAGTTGCAGAAAAGATCGATATGGTATTTATGTATGACTATTGTGATCAAAATGCCAAACTGACCTGTGGTATGTGTGTTGATCCTTATTCTGGAAGACATCATCCAAGTGGATAGCTACGTTATTTAAAAAGACAGGAAGTGTTCAGCCACAAGTGAAACGTCAACCACGACCTGCAACAAATGATGATGCCAAAGTAAGTGTTTTAGCTGCAGTTGCGGCTAATCCGCACATCAGTAGCAGACAATAGCGAGAATAGGGAATCTCAATATCGACATGTTGAGAATTCTACATCAACATAAATTTCACCCGTACCGTATTTCTATGCACCAGGGTTTGTAGCGAAGACTTTGAAATTCGTGAACAGTTTTGCCACTGGGCACAAAATAAATTACGGGATATAACAGATTTTTCACGCGTTCCGTTTACTGACAAAGCATCATCCACGAACAGAGGTAACGTAAACCGGCATAATATGCACTATTGGGCAACAGAAAATCCACGATCGCTGCGACATGTGGAAGATCAGCGACCTCGGCGGGTTAATATATGGTGCGGCGTTATGGGAGGAAGGATAATTGGCCTCTATTTTATCGATGGCAAATTAAATGGTAGAATGTATGCTGATATCTTACTAATGTTCTACCGACTTATTACAAGATGTTTCACTGCATGAGAAAATGGCGATGTACTTTCAACATGATGGATGTCCGGCAGAAGTCTCGCGTGCAGTTGAAGTTGTCTTAAATGGAATATTTAATGACATGTGGTCGTAGAAGCACTATACTATGGCTCGCACGTCCACCGGATCTTACATCCCCGGATTTCTTTCTGTGGGGAAAAGTGAAGGATATTTGTTATCGTGATACACCAACAACGCCTGAAAACATGCGTCAGTGCATTTTCAATGAATGTGAGAACATTACTGAAGGTGAACTACTCCCTGTTGAGAGTTATTTCATTACGAGTATTGCCAAATGCATGGGGAAAGCAATAGAGTAAACCTATTGTGGGTCCCTGGCCACTCGGGGATCAGTGGCAACGAACATGCCGACAGATTAGCCAGGATGGGGGCAGAGACTCCATTTATTGGACCGGAACCTGTCCTGACAATCACCAAGACAATGGTCATATTGGAGCTACGTAATTGGCTCAGAAGACAGCACGTAGAATATTGGACCAAAGTCCATCAACAAAAACATGGCAAGGTAATGATGCCAAAGCCATGTTTTAAAAGAAGCTCTGCAATCCTGGGTCTGAACAGGAGAGAGATTAGACTCATGGTTGGGTTGCTGACAGGCCATGCGAATTTCAAAAAACACCTACATACAATGGGAATAGGATCTGTGGTGACGGTGATGAAACTGCATCACATATAAACTTCGAATGCATTGCATTGGAGATTAAAAGGCACAGAACATTTGGGACAACCAGACCCGAAGAAATTGTGTCTAATAAAGAACTGGTAAAGGGACTCTTTGCACTGTTCAAGGGCATTAGTTGCCTTTACTAGACATACAGGGAGCGATACCGCACAATAAACTCAGTTTCGGTGCGGGCAGTGGCGGGTTGGACCAACACTGTCTTGGCTTCCCTGAAAAAATCAAATCAAATCAAATTGCCAAATGCATTGAAGTTGGAGGACATAATTTTGAGCATTTAATGAAGTAATGAGGTAATTACAGGTAATCACACAGTAACAGCATGCGTTCCCATAACGTATGACAATTTTACAAAAGAACATGTATCACTTTGGAACAACCAAAATGAAGTGCCGGCCGCAGTGGCCGAGCGGTCTGAGGCGCCCCAGTCACAGTCTGCAAGGCCGCTACGGTCGGGGATTCTAATCCCCCCTCAGGCATGGCTGTTTGTGTCGCCTTTAGTGTAAGGTAGTTCATAAGTAGTTTGCAAGTTTAGGGACTGATGACCCCGCAGTTAAGTCCCTTAAGCTTAACAAACATTTGAACATTTGAAACAAAATAATGTTCTGTATTTTAATTTAAAAAAAACCTACCTGTTACACACTGTTCGTTCAAAATTGTGAGCAATATATTTATGACTATTACAGCGCCATCACAAAGGGAAAAAGTGTTCCAAATAAAACTTTTATATTTATTTACGTATTAGTCGAATATATAATAAAAATGGGGGTACCTATTTTAAAAAGATGCAGTTGATATTGGTTGACCTATGGCAGTGCCATCTAGCGGGCCAACCATAGTGCGATCTCTTCTCCCCCTTAAGCTAGGAAAGTCTTGCACTTTTTAGTTTTTTTTGTTTGATACTTATTTCGTGAGATATTTGACCCGGCCACTATCAATGGATCACCCTGTATAGCCGATGTACTTGTACTGCTATGCAGACAACATCATGAATACGTGGTGAAGCCTCCTTGCCAGCAGGGGAATGTTCAGGCTGATAAAGGCTCTGTAGTAGTGTACGGCGTGTAGTTGTAGTCCTTGATAGGACTAGATACGGCTCTGACAGGTGAAACATACGTGCGCATCCTGGCAGATCACCCCATCCATTCACTGAGTATTCAAATGGACTTGGGCAATTCCAAAAAAAAAAAAAAAAAAAAAAAAAAAAAAAAAAAAAAAAAAATGCTCAAATGTTTGTATAGCTTATGGGACTCAACTACAAGGTCATCAGTCCCTAAACTTACAAACTACTTATGAACTAATACTAAGGACGGTACAAATATCCATGCCCGAGGGGGTATTCGAACCCCCGACCGTAGTGGCCGTACAGACCGTGACTGGAGCGCCTCAGTCCCGTCTGCCACCGCAGCCGGCTGGGCAATTCCAACAGGACAATGAGACGCCCCACACGTCCAGACTGCCTACAACGTAGCTCCAAGAACACTCTTCTCAATTTAAACGCCTCCACCTGCTCTTCATATGTCCACCCCCTCGTACTCTAGGGTGCGTTGACACTGCCGGTCGGTCCGAGCCGAGCCGGAAAGTGCCGAGCCGGCCGGCGCCTAGTCGGCGCACACCGCCGGCCTGGGTGATCACACGGCGCACCGGGCAGAGCCGGGATGCAATGGAGGATGGAAAATCATCTTTTTCGATGTTCAAGTTGTACAAAATTTTGACGGTATATAAGACCACGCCACGTCGTTTTATCAACTTATTTTTTCCTTAGAAACTTTGCGTTTCCTGTGGGGGAAAAAAAAAATTAAAGGTCTCCTTTTTATTTCACGCGAGTTTTAGTTTTGTAACGCTCCTCACTCGATTTTGATGAACGAATGCGGTAAAAAAATCTGATTTTTGGACACACGATAGTACAACATGTTAGCTTTCGAATAAAACATTCACCTTTTCGAAATTGGTAACAGTCGTTTTCAAATGACGCTTTTAGTGAAGTATACGCACTTGATTTACAAATCGTGTATTACAAAAGTTCGATAGCGGGCAGCTTACCGTTCTATGCATTTTAGACCATTCATTACATAGAGTGAAATGGAGCTAAAAGTATAGAAAAGGTTTTGAAATAGTAGTCGCGCCGATATGTAAGTAATTGCGAGTTGTCTGAGCGGCGTCATGTCGCGATCGCAAGCCTACGAACTCGGCGGCTGTTCAGCGTAGCGTGAAGCACTGCAGTACCGAAAAATTTGAGTTGATGGCCACGTGTGTAGGTCCCTCGTGATCCATAACGAGAAAACAAGTATGAACTAATTTTACTTGGTTGGCGACCGATTACAATGAACAACGATTTGCTACGGTCTTACATCAGGTCATACTTGACTTTCTGTGAGGCAATACAACTAGTTTTTTGTCCACACTAGACAATTAATGAAATATATATTTCGTGTTTGGAACTAGAACAGAGGAAAAAAATAATGTAAACTGCGACTTTACTGTTGATGGACTGAAATGAAATAGTCTAACTTTATACTTAACGGCTTTCTAGTTGGAGATGATAAAAGAAGAAGCTAAAAAATACAATTATGTTTATGGATGAATCTACTCCTGATACAAAATATATTATTTTCGTTTTTTTTATCTCGAAAAATGTTGTACCATAACGTGAAAATAGTTGTATACAGCGTGTCCCACAACAAAGTGGTACCCTCATGTCTGAGATTAAATTAAGAATGAATTAAGTAAGAAAACAATACGGAACAATTACGTTAAAAGCGCGTAGTTACCTCGTTGTAAGAAATGCTGCAACTGGTGGTAGACATTAGTCGCGTCCATGCCACGTAGTGTTGCGTCACGTCTGCGTGCTCAGGGACCCTACAATTCATCCCATGGTCTACGGTACCGAAAGTTTTGCAGAACAGATACCTTACCATCCATAGCAATGTTCAGAATTATTTCTTCGGTTTCTCGCACGTATAAAAACTGATGATATGTGGGAGCTGGATATTCCATGGAGTGGTAGTAAATATTTACCACCAGAGCGTGCTTTGAATATGTGGGACTTCCGACTTCGTACTCATGTTAAACCGCGTGTTGTGCACGAAGGGCCATTTGCTACTTGCTGGAACTAACTGTGCGGCGGATTCACAAGAATCGTTATCCTGTGATCGTTTTCTTTCAGTGGATAGACGCAGAGCTCATCTCAGCGGTTCCTTTTAACGCATGTAATTCCCGATAAAGAAGCGCAAAATTTTGTGAAAAATACCTTGCAACGAGGGCTACTCATGCTACTCGCGCAGTAAAAACTCTCCTTAATGCTACGACCGTGTTGTATTTTTGGGGTTTTCCAAATACATGCCCTACAAGATTACGTCCTGTGAGTCTATGTGACTTTTGGCTCTGGGGATAAGAACGGCTGGATTGCTACGTTATGTAAAGGCTAGTATGCTTAGGACTGTTGAAAAATACACTTCGATGTATTTTCCCAAAATATCGATGATATATGAGTGAACATTTATGCCGATATATCGATATCGGAAGACCAGTATCGAGTGCTGATTATTTTGTGTTATATGTCTTCGCCGTTTTTCGTACGTACATATTTGTATTTGTTCATTTGAAATAGTAGTGGAAAATAATTTAGCTTGCAATGTCTGAAGGATTCCTACTAACTTTCGAGTTTTCAACAAGCCCATTTTTTCTGTTTCAGTGCATGACACAAATAAGGCACGCAACAACTATTTCCCTTTGTTCTCACAGCTAAATAACATATGTGAAATTGAGTTTCTCCCGACATTAACAGTTAAAGCCAAAATGTTCAAATGCTTGCAAATTAAGACACTTAACTGCTGCGATTATCAGTCCTTAGGCTTCTTAAATTAAAACCATCTTATGCTAAGGACAACACACTTACCTCTACCTGACGGAGAGGTTAGTCCACATATACTTTTATGACATATGTGACTTGTGTAGACCGCGCCGACATTGTGGCGAATAGCGACAACAGAACTAACATTTAATCCTAACTGATCGTGAGGTGGAAGCAGAAGAAGGAAAAATCTTAAGTGTGTGATATTACAGATACAGGGCAAAGCTGATTGTTTCCACGTGAAAGGCAGGTTTGCAAGGATGTTGGGTTCCCCAGCCGGCCGGCTAACAGTTTGGACCTAGTTAATGAGATACACAGGTAGTCAGGATTGACCTAAAGTGCTCAGAAACAGGAAGCGACTGTCTTGAATGAGGGAGGGTAGCTAACACAGCTTGCAACTATAACACAATATAGCCACAAACATTATTCTAAACATACATATAAAATCAGGAAATGATGATACAGCAAATATAATTATATGAAAAGATTCAGAAGACGTGGGAGAATCAAACGCTATAATTACAATTTAAAAACCTCTTACAGAAAAAAGCCGATAAATTTCAGTACTATAATAATATTATAAGACTTATATTTACAATTATTGATACGTTGTGTTTATCACTAACAGTTTAAGAAGCAAATGGGCATCATTGCACCACGATACCTATCTTAGAAGACGTACCATGTCATTTCCGTATTCTTTCAATAAACTTTGTTTTACTCTCTTGTTCTGCTTTTCGTTGAGGTAATAATATTTCAAAACATTTAATTCTGTGATATTCAAATGTATAATATTTTGGAAGGGAAGATGTATTTTAAAGATGAGGCGTTAGGATGCGTGGAATGATACAATTTTGGGATTAGAGAGAGCATGCTTTCGAACGCTTGGGAAGGCAATAACTTGGACGCGGTGGTGAAAGGTTGTGATGCTAGGCGGTCTGACGCCACGTCACGAACTTGTGATTTGAAGAGATAGGCATGTGAGGACTTAGAAAATTTACGGAACTTTGACAGAAGAACTTAGTCTCTGCGTGAAAAATGATAAACTATACACGGTAGTAAGGCTGTGGAACTGTGATAATTCAGCAATCGTATACTAGTGTGATTACAAACTGTGTTTTATAACAAATAATTTAACAGCGAATTAATTTGGAACTGGAATGTACGATGGACTACAGTAATTTACGAGAGATGATTTGGAACTTTTACTCTCGAATGCGTGTGATACTTATTGTGCCTCTCATGAACAACGATTGGAGAAATATTCAGTTATTTACCGATATATAAAGTAGGACCGCCTCCGCATTTTCATGTGCAAAATGAGTAATAAACTTCATTTGTAAAGAATTAATTCTAGAGTGAACCACTTCTTTATCTTAGAACCCATTTTGTTGGTTAGTCAGAACTTTAATTTATGTTTGTTTAAATATCTTTTCACGTCTTCATATGCAGATTGATAGACTGGCTAAACAACAGATTAATTATTGGTCTTGTTTCAACAGATTGTTAGCTTTTTAGGGCATAGAAGTGGACATACAGAACTCACCCCTATGAACAGACGAAACGAGCCAAAAAATTTAACTACGCTGAGTTATGTATTGCCCAATTCTTATTGGTGAGAACCGATAGGAAGGTCGCAAGTGCAAGTACTTTTATACTATGAAACATGACAATTCTTAAGCTTTATCTCTGCTTTGACCTCGTACTATCTACGTTAATCTTTTTATTTGATTTTAATACTTTTTGCCGCATTATTAGTCCAATGTGCAGTGGCAGCACGTCCTATGTGTTCAAATGTTTTTAAAGCTTAAGGGACTTTACTGCGGGGTCATCAGTCCCGAAACTTACATACTACTTATGAACTAACTTATACTAAAGAGAGCATAAACATCCATGCCCGAGGGGGGGATTCGAACCTCCGATGGGGAGCGGCCTCGCGCATCGTAGCATAGCGCCTCAACGCGCTCAGCCAGTCTGCCGCGGCCCTACATGTTCTCTGGTTCAGCGGATTCGCGAAAAATAAGCTCGTCGTGAGAAAAAAGAAAAAAAGTAAATAGATACATTAAATAAAAAGTGTTTTTCAACTATCATTCTTCGTTTCGATCTTCTATGAGATCATTTTATATCACATTCAAATTATTTTTATCGCATGATAAAATGTTACGGAGACAGCATGTATTAGTGTCGTTGCGCGGTCGCCTAACAGACGGTAGTGGCCGCAGCGTTGCAATCTGCATGCGTGGCTGAGGTTCAACTTCTCTTCTGAGCCCCCTGGAGGTAGCGTATGGTCGCTATCACGGCAGGGAGGGGCGAGAAGAAACGCCGCTTTTAACATTGGCTTTGGAGTTGGCAGAGACACCAGCTCCTGGCTACTCGAGCTCTGGCGGCGAATGGTCCTGAAGCAAGACAATTGAGCTACTGCACAACTCGCCTTGCGCAACCACGACTCCTCCATGAAGGTAACATCCGCCTTCAAATTTGTTTTTTGGCGCATTGAATATTCATCAAAAGCAGCTCATATTTGTTAAAATATCATATAATTAGAAATTAAAGACGCATCAACTGTAAAAGCTCGTAGAAGATTAGATTATGAATAATAATGAATTCACTACTCTCCACCCAGCATTGCACTGAGCTGTAGAAGGTAGTGGGTTCGAGACCAACTACATGCAATTTTTTAAAGCCAATCTCCTTTACGGGAACAACAATGTCTTTTGTATTGTTACATGCCACATATATTTGGACGTTTTAGCAAATATCTCGCGATTTTGAGAGTAAATGACATTTCTACTCTTTGTTGTAACAAATATTTAGCCGCGGTGGAGTAGCCGAGCGGTCTAAAGCGTCTCGCTGCGGAGCGCGCGGTTGCTCGCCGTGGAGGTTCGAGTCCTCCCTGGGGCATGGGTGTGTGTGTTGTCCTTAGGTTAGTTTACCTAGGATTAAGTAGTTTGTAAGCTACGGACTGATGACCACGCAGTTTGGTCCGATAGATTTACAAACATTTTGACAAATATTTAACTGTTTGAAAACATGTGGGGGAGAGCAGTTTTTGCACATGTGTAAGGGGCTGCTTACATTGTCACGTGAGCTGAAGGTAGCTTGTTTTTTCATCATAACAGATTTTATGTCGCAGTCTCTTAACACTGTAATCAGTTACTTACTGAGTTTGAGTGTTCATGTGAATATTCATATATTATTGGTGTTTATGATCAAACAAAAGTGAACAACGTTCAATCTTTTAACAAGAAATTACTGCCGCGGTGGATTAGCCGTTCGTACTGGAGCGCCGTGTTGTGGTGCGCGCGGCTGTTCTCCGTCGGGGGTTCGAGTTCCCCCTCGAGCATGTGTGTTTGTGTTGTCATTACGTTAGTTCACCTTAGTTTAAGTAGTTTGTAAGCTATGGACTAATACCCAGCAGTTGAGTCCGATAGATTTACAAACATCTGAACAAACATATCAAGAAATTACTCAGCTTTAAGCTTCCTACGTAAGCGATGCAGTGGAGCTGCAATCTGAGAGGCATTGGTAATAAGCTTTCCCATGACTGCTTGCAATTCGTGCACATTCTTAGGAGGAGGCAAGTCTTTGATTGCTCGAAGATGTAAGGGATGGATCCCTTAGCCTAGGTACTCTATTTCAGTTTGAAATAACGAACACTTTGTTTTATTTCAACGTAGACCTGCGGCAGTCAACACTTTGAAAAGGCACCCTAGGTTTGATAAATTTTCTTCAACTATGCGCCCTGAGACCACAATATCGTCTGAATAGTTCGAACAACACGGTACAGAAACTGTCAGCCGTTGCAAAAAAACGCTGAAAAATAGTGGGGTCAGAAGAACTGCCAAAGGGTAGGCGTTGAAATTGAAAAAGGCCCATGTGAGTATTAATGACGAAAAACTGTTTTGACTCGTCAGCAAGTGGAATTTGTAAGTATGCCTCTGCTAAATCAATCTTAGGAAAGAAGCGAGACTGTCTTAATTTGTCCATTAGTTCGTCAGGTCGGGGCAGGGGGTAAGTGTCTACAATTGTTTGACTGTACACTGTTGATTTGAAGTCCGCACAGAGACGAAGTTTCCCTGACTGCTTAGAATTTCTAAAGGCGAGGCCCACTGACTCGCAGAAACAGGAGAAATCACCCCACTATGTTGCCAACGTTTATGTTCTTCAGTAACAATGGCTATAGGCACTGGTCTAGCTTTACGAAAGTTTGGTACAGCAGATTCTTTTAAAGTTACATGTGCCACAAAATCTTTTGCACACCCTAGTTCCGGCGAAAAAAAGTCACTATATTTTTCCCACAATGCACTGAATTTGTCCTGAGGCAGTACTGACGAAATTTGAAGCACATCTCATTGAACTGATAAGCCAAACAAGTCGAATGCATCTAGTCCAAAAATTTTCTGTGTAGATTTGTCCTGAAGAACACCAAAGGAACTGTTTTTGTTAGACCTTGAAAAGAGGAAGGCAGGCTACACGTTCCTAGCACGGGAATATTTTGTCCTTGCTCTGACGGCGACAGTTTTGGCGAACCCAGAAGTTCATAAGTGTCTTTATTAAGTAATGTGACAGCGGAACCAGTATCGAGCTGAAATTGCACAGGCTTATTTTCTATTGAAAGAGTCACAAAAAGTTTGTGCTTTTGGCGCACGACAAGTGCGCGAATGTGGGCAGCGTCTGCTACAGTTTGTTTGCTGCAATTGCGCATGCGCGGGCTGCATGCAGTAGGAAGCGGCGCAGAATCGGCATACAGCGGATTAACAACACTGTCACTAGATGGCACTACCGCCGGATCGGCGTCCGCGCAATGTGAGGCTACTACAGATTCACTGACTACTGTACTAAACTTTTTAGTAGCTACTTCAAGACTACTGTCACTAGCTACACAGTACTGATCACTGTTACAGTGAGAAGTTGGAGAAGGCACTAGGTTCACTACAGGATTGCACTGTACATAGTTATTTTGCTTGTCCCGAACACTTTTCCGTTGCACAGTTTTACGCGCTCGTCGGCGGTTGCGACATGGCTCACTACATAGTTTTGCAATAGGTGCAGAAGAACGTTCTTGCATTTGAGACCCAAGAGAAACACTGTCCAAATCCACGGTGTGTATAGCATGTACTGCATGATCTGTTCTCGCACTCTGCGAAGCACTGCTCCTAACGGGACTGCTCTTTGAATTTACATTCTGCATACACACGGACTGTACATGTCCCAATTTGCCAAATTGATAACATATGGCGTTACGCCTAGGGCATTGCGGACGTTTGTGTCGAGATACACGCTGCGGGCAAGATTTACGAACATTTTTCTGAAAAGAGCGTCGGCGCCCGTTTGTCAAATTACTTTGTCTAACACAACGGGGCGAGCTGTGTGTCACACTTTTACACTGGCTACTGTTCACTGTTTGTTCAGCACGGCCGGTAGAAAGATAAGAATCACTAGGGCCAGACTGAGAACTGTGGCTAGGAAAGCGTCCGTTTCGGCGCATTGAATTAACACTGTAGCTTTGCATTTCTACATCTGCAAAGTCAAAGTTATCATGCGCTTCTATAAGCTGCAGTATACTGTCTAATGAGGGGACAGACTGTTTCAGACTTGCTGCCCTAATTCTGGGGTCCTGAATGTTCTGCGTAATCGCATCTCTTATCATCACGTCACTATAAAAACATCCACAAGAGCAAGTAAATTTACATTTGTGGGTTAAGTCCTTCAACTCTGTGATCCAGTCTTGGTGTGACTGCTCAGGTAATTTTTTAAGTCTGAAAAATCGGTACCGCGCCGCTGCTACGAGAACTTTTCTCTCACAATGAGCATTCAGTGCATCTACAATTTGATCGAATTCTAGATCACGAGGAGATGCGTGGGGGAAAAGTTTCTGCAGTAACACGAAGGTTTTGGTTCCCACCACTGATAGGAACATATGCTTAATGGTCTGACCTGTAAGTTGATGAGCCGCGACGAGTTCTTAAAACTGCGCTAAGTAATCGCTCCATTCTTCCTCACGTTCGTCGTACTGGCGAAACGTAGGGAGCGGTGTGGCAGCGGATGTGGGCGGCTGAAGCGACAGCTGGTTTTGTTGTTGGTGAGCCTGTGCCATCAACTGCGTCACCGCTTGGAGTAGTTGCGTGATTTGCGCCGTCTGTAACTGCATAATTTCCATTAAGTTTGGGTTCGGGGTAGTGGCCATGCTGACCGATTAGGCGCCGCGCACATACAAGAAAATTGGAACAAAACACAAATGTAATGTGAAATGAGGACGCACTGCGACAAAAAAGTCCACAAAACTCGTAACCAAATATGTTTCCCTAAAAATCTTATAATAAGGTTGGGCTGGTGGGAGCAATTTCGCGTGCTCCGAATACTGCTGTCTGGCTGCTGCAAGTGGGCTGGTTCACGGTTTGTCTATTGCTCCTTGTCTCCACTTTTGAATCCCAGTCTCGTCGCCAGGGAGCACAGCCCCTTCGTTCGCCGACGGGTCCAGCGTCTACGAGATTGTCCCTATGGACGTCGATGCACCTCCGATGCAGACGTTCCTGCCGCTGTCGCCGCTGCAGATGACAGCTTCACTGAGAGGAACTCCGGGACCGTGCGTGCCCCTGCCACCTGGGCCACACACCTCAGAAGGTAGCCTACCCCATCTGGGCGGAGGCGTGCGCCCTTCCCCTCGTTTTTGGGGGTTTCCCTGGGGATCGCAAGGTGGATACCGGGGCACGGACATCATCTCGTTCCCAGCCTCTCTTACGACGCCGGTCCCACCAGTAACGCCCCCGTCCAGGCCCTCCTCCCAGTGCCGCCGCCGTGGCCCTCAGGCCTATGCCACAACGGCGCGGCGGTTTGGGGGGGGGGGGATGGGAGTGGTGTCGCACAAGTATGAAGTGCGCGCCACGTACTTACGCTGCATGCTGCCATGCACGCACGGCGTGGTGTTCTTACGGCGTCAGCCACAAGCGCCCTCTGCTGCAACTCCGCTCATGGCTACGAGTTCTGCATCGGCCACTTGGGAGTCAGATAGGCACCAGTTAAGACTTAGCTATCGGATAGGCACTAGGAATCATCAGTAGGCAGGCCTCTAGGTAATCTATGTATCATCATTCTGCAGTCAAGAACAATGTAAATGTTAAGTATTACTAAGTCTCTATGAAATACATATCTCGTTCTAATTTACTCTAGTGTTTCTAGTTTCTACTGCCCACTGGCTGGTCACCTCCATACCGCACAAGCGTGCATCCTTTATTCCTGTGTTGGTCTCTTTCTACTTGGCCACCGACATCCACGACAGCCAGCGGAAACGAGACGCAACATCCTCGATGCACCGTTTTAGATCATCTGGGGATGTGGGCTCAGTGACATAAACACGATCCTTTAGATATCTCCACAAAAAGGAATCTACTGGTGTTAAATCAGGTGACCTTGCAGGCCATGAATGAGGACTATGGCGCCCCAACCATCTTCCTGCAAACCTGCTGTTTAGTTCTTCCACAACAGCACGCGCAGAATGGGCTGGGTGACCATTGTGCTGCATCCAAATATGGACTCTCGTATGTAGACACACATATTCATGGAGACCACCCAAACTGTTGACTATAAAAGCGCGATATAACTCATCTCTCAGTGTACATGTGAAGTAGTGTGGGCCGATGATTTCATCCCCAAGAATTCCACACCACACGTTAATAGACCACCTACTTTGACGGTCGACAGGTCGTACCCACCGAGGATTGTCTGCGGCTCAGTAGTGCATGCTATGGCAATTCACTGCACCATAATTTGTGAACGCGGACTCATCAGAGAACATAACACTTTGTAAAGACTCCTGCGTGAAATTACGCATGGCCCACTCACAGAATGTTACTCTTGCACGGAAATCGTTCCCATGCAGCTCCTGGGTCAGTGACAGGCACTACGGGTGAAACCTGTGGCCGTGTACTTATACGCCACACAGATGTGAGACTGACACCAGTGACTGCAGCAACGGCTTGTAAGCTGACATGAGGATCGTGGTGTAGTGCAGCTAAAACAAACACCTCCGTCTCCTCACTTCTTACAGGTCTTCGTCTGTTACTGCGGCGCATTACCAAGCTGCCTGTTTCCCGGAGTCGTTGTTTGGCACGTAAGAACGTAATGGCTGTCGGGGCTCTTCGCCTAGGATATCTCACGGCACATGCCGTTGCTGCTTCAGTGGCATCGTGTCGGCACTCGCCGAGCATCAGCAACATGTCAACGTATTCGTTGTTCGTGTATGCCATCGGCATCCGATGTCAGTAACTGTGGTATATTGAGCCCTGGTTGTTTGTGTGGCTCCAACTGTCAGGTATACGGCCGTGTGCGGCGACCATCGGCAATCTAACAGCGCATCGGTGAAGCTTCTCGCCCCGTGACACCGACGACGTTACAACTCGGCCGCAACACATTTAGAAGGCGCATTGCATTATGCGCAGCGTTTGTGGTATCTGCCCCTGAAACTTTGAAGGGTTGTAGCTCCCAAACTAACGGTGATAGGAATGTAGTTTAAATTGCATGATAGAAAAAACTATTGTTCCATTTAAATATATATATATATCTTTGTGCTGTAACTCTTTGGAAAATGATACAATAATCTATGTCCATAGCTCCGCAGAAAGTGTAACATTTCTTGTGTTGACCTACCGCATTAAAATTTCTCGTCACCTATTATTTTATAAGTTACAGAGGCAAACATACTTAGTGAAACACCCTGTATATATAAAAATGAATGTCTGTATGTGTTCATAAATCATTCATTCGATTGCTATGAAATTTTAGTGAACTATTTATCGTACGCCCCCGAAGGTTCCTGACCCAAAAACAAAAGAGCACGACACAGCTCAGTACATGTGACGTCATAAATAATGAGAGGCCACCATGTACGAATACGCAGATTTATGTGCCAATTACTGGAAAATGGGAGAAGATAGGGACCTGCAACAAAGTTTACATGTAATTTCGTATGTTTATGAAGCGTTTTGTAACTGACCCCCCCCTCCATACACACACAAAGTGATGATACAAAAAGAAGTCTACCGCTCTCAACAATTTCGCTGTAGATGCTGTAAAACTGTCGCATCAGGCATACCGAACATCCGATTGCGATAAAACTTTGTCAACTCATTGCTTGCACTCGCACGAAGGTTATAGGCGTAATTTCGTAGGGTGCATGGCGGAGGATGCTTTACAATTATTTAATTCGTTTCTCACGTCTTCACGCTGAAGTAACTGGACGGATATGAATGAAATTTGGATCAGATGTAGCTTATACGCTGGTTAATACATGGGTTACCTTTCGTAAACCACTGTATGGTACGTGGCGGAGGGTACCTTACAATGGGTTAATACTTTTGTTACTCCTCATGCTGAAATGGCTGGACGGCATTGAATGAAATGTGACATGAAGATAGCTTACACCACGAATTAATACACGGTCCACCTTTCGTAAGTCTTCGTAGGTGCATGGTGGACTGTACGATACATCAACATCCATGGAAGTCGGCATATAAATGAATGTTTTCATGAAAGAGTTGCAAGCCAGGGAATTTAGCATGGCGGAGGGTACGTTGCGACTTTGATACCGTTTGACCAGTCACCATCAAACTTGGCTGATATATGTATGCTTTCAAATAAAGGAGTGAGAGGAGTAGGTGGTGGAGGAGACGGACAGAGACAGGGCATAGGAGGAGAACGAGAGAGAGGAGATGGTGAGAGACAGGTGAAACGAGATGAACAGAGGGAGGAGGAGGAGGAAATGGACAGAGAAAGGGACAGGAGGAGACGGAGGGGGGGGGGAGGAACAGCAGGACAGAGAGAAGGGAAAAGAGGAGATAGACCAACATGTATAGTTAAATTTCACTAAATGTATTTATTATCGACTGTAAAACGAATATTTGTTTCTGTCATTCTACATTAAACAAGCTAACCATTTCAAATTTCACACGTTATTTTCACAATTATTTCTTCTGCGGCAGCAATGCGTCGGGTAACAGCTAGTTAACAGATAAAAGCATAATCCATCGGAATATTTGATCATGTCTCGGCATTTGAACGAATTGTTACATCACAAACATCCATGTCTGAGGGGGGATTCTAAACCCCAACGGGGAATGGCCCCGCGCATCGGAGCATGGCACCTCAATCAGCTCGGCCGCTCCGCCGCAGCTACAATTCTATAATTCTCACTTTACCCACATCAAATACAGATTAAAAAAACGGGTGATGTGCAAACGGTACGCAGTTTACAATAAACGGAGTTAAGTGGTAACAAATCGAACGGAGAAAACGACAAAAAGCAAGTCAAATGTGCCGTACACAACCTAAAATACACGTCACAATCCAACGAACTCCAACCAGCAAGACGAAAAAAAAAAAGACCAACTGCGTCTGGTATAAAATAAGTGCCTCAATTGCAATCAGCACAGGACGGAATAGCTCTTCTAATTAATTTACAGGAACTGTCGTAGCACTTGCCTGGAGTGATTTATGGACAGCATGGGAAATCTTAATGTGGATGGCCGCCTGAAAGACTTTCCACTGTTCTAACCAGAGCGCCACCTGGTTCGGTCGATTCCATTGAGACATGAATGCTTCATGCCAGAGGAAATGGCGGCAGCTGCTAAACTACTACGAGGTGATAACGGCGGCCAGAGCCGCCCTGAGCATCGATTTCTGCGCCAGCTGCCACCTGCCAGCCCCTGGAATGTGGGGAGGCGGCGGTATTGGGTCTCCTATTGTTGGAGGCACCTGTCAGCGCCAGCCGCGCGCTACCTCCTGCCTGCCGCGACACTGTGCCACGCGCGCAAAACCAATAACCGATGCGCCGTATCGGTTTCCTCTCTCGTCATATTTTAAAGCACGGCTGCATATTCACTATAGATGCAACATAGTATAATACTCGCAGTGCGGCACTCACTGCTGTGAAAATAACCCGCTGAAACTTAAAAACGTGGCATATCGGAATCAATCAGGAATACTTCTGGAAATTGACGACTACAAAGTAATAATAATAGTAATAAAACCTACTCTGCCGAGGTGATCATGTCTTCTACTGTTCTCTTGTAGTCCTAAAGGACATGCCAGTACACCGGTCAGTGTCTTATGACTTATGTATTTATCGTATGACAGTACCAAAACCATTACCTTACGAAGAAGGCGACTATCTACATGTACATGGGATACTCTGCAAATCACATTTAAGTACCTGGCAGAGGGTTCCTCGAACCACCATTATACTATTTATCTCCCAATCCATTCTCGAATAGCGCGCAAGAGAAAAGAACACCTGAACATCTCCGTTCGAGCTCTGACTTGTTATATTTTGTTCTGACCTATGTAAGTGGGAGTCAACTATATTTTTGCATTCGGAGGAGAATGTTGGCTATTGGAATTTGGTAAGTAGCCCACGCCACAGCGATAAGCACCGTTGCTGTAATGATTCCCATCCCAGATCATTTATCATTTCCGTAACGCTGTCTGCCCTGTATCGTGACAATACGAAACGAGCTACCCTTCTTTGGACTCTTTAGAAATCCTTCGTCAAACCCACCTAATAAGGATCCCACAATGGGCAGCGATACTCCAAAAATGGACAGACAAGCGTAGTGTATGCAGTTTCTTTAGTAGTTCTGTTGTATGTTTTAAGGGTTCTGCCAATAAAACGCAGTCTCTGGTTTGCCTTTCCCACGACATTATCTACGTGTTATTTCCAGTTTGATTCTGAAGTAATACTAATTCCTAGGTATTTTGTGAAGCTTACGGCCCTCACTTTTGATTGATTTACCTTGTAAACAAAGTTTAACGGATTTCTTTTCGTACTCATGTGGACGACTTCACACTTCTCATTATTTAAAGCCAATAGCCAATTTTGCACCATAGTGATATCTTATTCAGATCGTTCTGCAGTTGGTTTTGTTCTTTAGATGGTTTTACTATCATTTCCATCTATTACGAATAATGGTTTACAGTTGGTCATTGGCACCAGAATGGTCTCCTCAGCCAGCTTTTCATGTGGGCAGAGACATGGAAATCAGGAGCAGAAAATTCCGGGCTTTATTGTGGATCATCGAGCACTATTTTCAATGCGATTTTAATTTCGAACGTCGGAGAAAGAGGAGGGAAGGGGAAGCGCCCGAGTATTACCGTCCACGAATGCTGTTAAACGAGATGAACTGAGCAGATCCCGCAGATTATTAGTGAAGGACTAAAGTAAAATTCTATTACATTTCAAATGTTTGTAAAGCTCATGGGACTTAACTGCGGGGTCATCAGTCCCTAAACTTACAACTATTTATGAACTATCTTACACTAAAGACGGCACAAACATTCATGCCCGAGGTGGGGATTCTAACCCCCGACGGGGAACGACCTCACGCATCGGTGCATAGCATCTCAAAACGCTCGGCCGTTCCGCTGCGGCTAAAATTCTATAAATCCCACTTTACCTATGTCAAATTCAGATTAAAAAACTGGTGATGTGCAAACTGTACGCATGTAAATGAAGGCTTCCGCGGCCGGTGTCATTGTTGATAAAACTCTTCTGGGTATTGGACCGCATCGTTAATATATCAATTGTTTCACCAACGGTTCAGCCACTATTGCAAGCGGCCATCTTCTGGGTGTTACGTAACACTTAGATGATAGCCGCTTGCAATAGTGGACGAAACGTCGATGTAACATTTGTTATGTTGACGATGCGGTCCAATATCCAGAAGAGTCTTATCAACAAACTGTATGCAGTTTAAAATAAATGGATTGAAGTGGTAAGAAATGACACGGAGAAAACGACGAAAAGCAAGACAAATGAGTCGTGTACAACCATAGAATACATGTCACAATCCAACGAACTTCAACCAGCAAGACGGAAAAAAATAGCGAACTGCGTTGGTATAAAATAAGTGCCTCAATTGCAGTCAGCACAGGACGGAATCGCTCTTCTAGTTAATTTTGACAGTTGTTGCGAAAGATGGCCACGCAACCAAACATATTATAATAACACTATTTCATGCGTAATGGACAGTGTCGAAAGGAGCGTATAAGACGAACATTAACAAGAGCAAAACAAGGATAATGGAATGCAGTCTTAGAAAATCAGGCGATGCTAAAGGTAACGAACCAATGAAGTTGATAGATGAGTTTTGTTACTTGGGTAGTAAAATAACATATGACGGTCGCAGTAAAGACAATATAAAATGCAGAATGACAATGGGAAGGAAATCGTTTTTGAAAAATAGACATTTGCTAACATAGAATATTAATTTAAGTGTAAGGAAATTCTTTCTGAAGGCATTTGTGTGGAGTGATGTCCTGTACAGGAGTGAAACATGGACTATGAATAGTTCAGACAGGAAGAGGATCGAGGATTTTGAAAAGTGGTGCTACAGAAGAATGCTGAAAATTACAGGGGAAGATCATATAACTAATGAAAAGGTACTGAAAAGAATTGGGGAGAAAAGGAATTTTTGGCTTACGTTGACTAAAAGATGGGATAGAATGGTAGGACAGATTCTTGGACATGAAGAAATAGAGAAATTGTAAATTTAGTAATGGAGGAAAGTATGTTCGTGTGTGTGTATGTGTGTGTGTGGGGGGGGGGAATCGCAGTGGGAGATCGAGAGACGAATATAGTAAGCAGATTCAGACGGAAGTGGGGCTGCCGTTCTTATGAAGTGATGAATAGGCTTGCTAGGATAGAGTAGGGTGGAGAACTGCATCAAACCAGTCTCCCGACTGAATACCACAACGGCACAGTAACACTTTCAGCTATTTGTCTGAAGGAACTGTGGTACCAACAGCCGTAAGTATAATGAAATATTTATTCTACTACAACCAGTTTCGGCATTTCACTATGCCATCTTCAGGTCCATACATCGGAGCATTATATCCAAAAGTAGGGATACTAAACTGCAACCCATGTTGTTGTTTCCAACTAAGAGACGAAATCCACGAATCCAGTTTAGTATCCCTACTTTTGGATATCATGCTGCGATGTAGGGACCTGAAGATGGCATAGTGAAATGCCGAAACTGGTTGTAGTAGAATAAATATTTCATTATACTTACGGCTGTTGGTACCTCAGTTCCTTCAGACTCTTGACCAGCCGCTGTCCCGTTCCACCAGCGATGATGGATTCAATGAGACTTCAGCTATTTGGTCTCGTTTGTCACAGCCCTCAAACCGGCCTGTATTTTGCAACCGCTCATGTTGACATCTCTTTCAATGCTATCTCTCCATCGTTGTCTTGGTCGCCCAGGAGGCCTTGTTGTGTATGGTCTGTTCCGTATGCGGCACCACTGTTGTCCGCTCTGACTGCATGGTGCATCCATTGGAGCCACCTAGCTACTATTGTGCTAGTGATAAGAGGCTTCTTTCTCATATCTCTTATCTCGTGACAAGTGCCTTCACTCTACTGGGATGAAAATAGATCTTTTATAGGCCAACAGTATTTTCTTATTGCATCAATGATCAGTACAAATATATGTCTATATTTACTCAGCAACTCACATTTCCGTGCCTGGGAGAGGGTTTTCAGACCTATCTAATATCGCGCTGGAAAAAGGAAGGATTCCTTTGGGAGTAGCACCGGGGAGTGCGGTATCCTCTGCGTCGATCGTAGGATAATTTTCATTGACTACCTTGAAAAGAAATATCAACTGTGAGTACTACGAAAATTTATTGCAACATTTGGACGAAGGACTCCAGCAGAGTCGCATTTGACCAAGAAGAAAGTAATTGTTGGTGATTCATCGGGGTTGTATGGCCGTGGTCCATTTCCGTTCCTGATGTTTGGTGCTCCTGGCGGTGCTGAGTCTTACCGACTCGGAAAGAGTAAGTACCGCAAGAAACACCACGAGGATACCCAGCGCTGCTCTTGACGAAACGTCAGGAGCGGAAATGTTACATAGACCATGCCCATACAACTCTGAAGAGTCATCAACAATTATTACATCTGGTCGTGAATGCCTTCATGTATGAAAACAAGAAAGTGTTTCTCTAGGACAATGCACCAGCTCACAAGTCAGATCTGCAATGGCAAAACTTCATGAATTAAGGTTTGAATTGCTACCTCATGCAGCAGACTTAGCTCTCTGGGATTATTTTCTGTTCCCAAAATTGAAAAAATTGCTCAGTCATTGGAGATTTAAAAAAAATGAAGACGTACTTTTGGCAGTTAAAGACTATTTTGAAGAGTCACCCATAAAAAGGGTATCGAACCTATTGAATATAGTCGGGAAAAGTATATGGAGCTGAAAAGAGGTAATATTGAAAAATAATTACACTTCATCCAAATTTTTTTCTGTTCTTTGTTAGGACGTGTACTTGTGGGTTTCCTTCGTATCAGTCGCAGCCAGTGATCATGTGCTGCAGTTCACTGTAAATATCACACGAAGAATGTGTGATCTCTCTTCGAAGCCCAGCCGAATATCTTTTAATGCACTCGAATTCGTGAGGAAGGTAGTTAAAATCCACTTCCAGCCATCAAGATTTATGGTTCTGTGATTTCCCTAAACCACGTCGGGAACACGCTGGGATTGCTCCTATGAAAAAGCGGCCGATTTCTTTCCCCATCGATACCTTAGCGTTCGACCGTTAGCTAGTTTCTAACGACCACGCTGTGAAAGGGATGTTAATGTCTAAATTTACTCCCTTCTATGCTAGCATACTAACGAAAGGGAAGAAAACATGTTACTACCCTTTCGGCGATAAAGAGGAAACGCAGCGTCCGTGATGAAATGAACTTCAACAGCTGTACAATCAAATTAGCCAGGTGGATGTGTTGCACTGCGGATGTGACGTCGTCCCTGGCGACAATTGTGCTGCAATCCTAACAGCTACACTTCAGTCAGGCACTTCTGTAGAGTGCTTTTGGTTCGTTTTATAGCATGTTTTACTATTTTTGAATTTTTGGCTGAAATATTGTACAAGCAACATGGGAATTCTGAACATAAGCTAAAGACGCACGTTCCCAGTAAATCTTTAGAAGCGGAATTCAAAGTTGATGTCAGATGAGTCTACTCCAATTTTCAATTCAACAAGAAGAGTGCTTATGGATTTGAGTAGATATAACTTGGGGTCACTGCCCCACCCCACCACACATTCTAAAATATGAATAAATTAGTACAAAAACTGACTATAAATGCCATCTTGTGTACGTAATATTGAAGTACATCGTACACAAACATTGACAGTATGCTACAAAACAAAAACTGATGACAAAATAGCACGAAAGTTGGATATAAACGCAAAATACAATGCAATTGGAAAGTATAGTACACAAACAGCTGTATACCACAAACTCAAAAATATTGAAATGCCATCTTCTGTACATAATAGTGAAGTACAATATTCATCTAGGCTATAATTGTTTCATATGATCCATCAATATTTTCTAGTGTACGTTCTTCTAATTTTACATATCTTGTATTAGCTCTTTTTTGTGCTTCCTCATATTCATCAAATTCCTTTTGTTTTTGAATTATGTCGAAAGGCTTCATATCTAAAAACTGTTGCCACAAATTACTGTTACGTTTTGTGCTATGTATTTCTATCTCATGTTCAATATTTAACAAATCAGCTATTTTTGCAATAAAATAAGTATATGGCAAAGCTTTACCTTTATAAAATTTATTAAACACAACAAATAATTCTATAATTCGACTTTTATCAACAGCACTAAACATAGATACACATGCACCATTGCAATCAAATTTCATCAATTTATTTAGTTTATCCATAAAATATTTTTCTCGATATTTACGATTGTTATGTTGGCTAATTTTATCAGGAAAACAGTTATAGCATCTTGTACCATCACTACACCATTGTGAACATTTTTGACAATATTCAGGTTCATTATATTCAGGTAGATCAGGTACATCAATAACAATTGCTTTTTCGAACTGCATCATTTAATATATAAATTTTTAGCGATGTTTTGTAGTGTTCAGTTGAATAAAATAGCGTAGAGTTCTGGCCTGTATGAAGCCTCTAACTCGAATGGCTGCTGCCAGGAAGTGCGGCTACTGATATAGCTGGCAGCGCGCTATCAAGGTCCGCCTTCCGGCTGGCTCCGCCTCTTATCTCTGTCTCACTTGCACATATATCCGTCGCAGTCACACACTCGCTACTTCTTCTGACATGTTGCTAGCCTGTTACTCAAACTGAATATTGCCACTTTGACGTCAGTTTTTGCTCTGTCTCACTCACACATATATCCACCCCGGAGGGATGTGATGAGAAAAAGAGAGAAAGATGCAAAAATCCCTCCGGGGTTTCCTTCAGATGGCGCCGAAGGTTTTGCACTTTTTGAGAATGAATTTTTTTATGGTTATAATTAAACTTATATACAACTGCAACTTGGCATCTTTTTTCTGAATATGTCAAAGCATGCAAAAGTGCATCAATTAATTTTCGTATTTTTTCTTTCATCATTTATAGACAGTTAAAAGTTTTCTGTCAGTATTCTATGATGAGCATCGTAAGTCAGATTTTTCTTTCCATACATGACTATGTAGGCTAGCGTATCAGCTGGTATTTTATCATTAAATGAAGCACATAATTTCATTGATGTTTTCTGTGTTGCAATAACATTTTTTCTACGTGTCATATTAATCACATAGATAGGATAGTTTGTTATGAAGCTGTATGGATTTATATCAACATCACCTTTCAGTTGTGTGACTCGCTTAAAATCACGAAATGCATCATAAGCTTTCAGAAAGTTATTTGGTGGATCTAAGTTCCACATTTCTTGCGGGAAAACTTCGTTTCTTCCATTTTTCATGTATATATTTTGTAGTTTAACATGGTCAAATACTGAAGAGTCAACTAACTGATTATTTTTACGATTAGTTTGAAATACAACAAATATGAAATAAGGCATATCAAATTCCATTGAGTTATAGTAATTTGTGATGTCTAATTCGAAATTTTTCTTACCACTTAATCCAGCTACTTCTACAGTTTGTAATTCATAGAACGATATGGGAATTTTTGGGTCTTTCAACATAATTTCACATTGTTGAAGTTCATAATTATCTTCATATCTAATAACTGGTACTCTAATTTCCATACTCTCAACTACGATTTTGCCTTCTTTTGGTAATGTGTCTTTTATTTCGACACCAGCATCATTGTAGTCAGCCCATCTATGAATACAATCATTTGCACTTGAACTCCATGTAAAAATCACTGTAAGATCACCCTCCCACATTACTTCCTTATAATCCTTGAAAAATCCACCTAACATTTCCAATGGATACAGTACTTCATTTTCCTTTTTTGTCAATTTCCCATTGTTAATTATATGTCCTTCCATACACATTTTATCAGCAAGAGATGATGTTAAATTCAACAAAACTGACGAAGAAATAAATGGATGTTCAATTCTAGACAATATATTATTACCCTTTTTTATGGTTATAAAGTCAAATAGTTTTGCCACATAGTTATCAATTAGCAACTTATTGGACTTTCCATCATACATTGGATAATCAGTACCATCAGCTCCAATGACACTGAAATTCATGTACAGTTGAGCATGATTAGGATGCAACCATCCATCACCAACATGTATATTAATTTCTGTATCCTTATTAGGAATATTCAGGTTGTTTTTTGTTTTATCATTCACTGGGAATGATTGAAATTGACAGCTTTCAATCTTGTTCATTTATTAAGAATAAAATTACAGTCACAGTAGCACCATTGAAATCGATTAGATTATCATTTTCGTCAGTTACAGTTACCACTAAATCCTGAATTTTATCATGAACTGGAACAAATAAGGTATGATAAGGCTCATAAATTATTGGTGCACCAAATTCAACATTTGGCTTAAATGAAGCGATAATATTCGTTTCACGATGAAAATGATCATTATGCTTTACGTACATGCCATCAGCTAGATTAAAATTTACATTTATCAATTCAAATGGAATAATCTTAGGAACATCTTTAGCAACAGTCTTTTCGTTTGCATTAATAGTCTGATTACTAAATCCTAGCAAACTTGCTATATTATCATCTTTCTTAATGTCCATATACAGCTTAACATCACTTTCAATAGTAACTCTATTTAAAATTTCATCTGCTTTAATATGAATATTAGGCTTCTTTGTATGAATATATTTTTCCAAACTTTCCAAAGTATATTGACCAGTTGGAATAATTATTGTTTCACCATCACAGTATAATTTATTATTTTTTGGTGTAACATTTGGTGTTAAAAATGTTGCATAAAATCCAACCAATGCTACACTTTTAAAATTATCTCTTAGAGGAACAGTTAATCTTTTTTTGAGTACTGATGAATTACCACTTAGTTGAATTATTCTACTCATTTATTGGTAATTAAATGAGTCGCAGACGAAACCGCTCTAGCTGTCGCAAGACAGATTGGGAACCAAAAATACGAATACCAGAAAAGAAACCAAAAAATAAGCATGGTAAACTTTTACCAAATTCCATTAGATGTGCTATTATTGGTCCAAGTGGATGCGGTAAAACTACATTAATGATTGATAACTATGTTTTAGCACCAGGATGGTTAAATTGGAATAAAATTAATCATTTGTATGTTTATTCTAAAAGTTTAGATCAACCAAAATATCAGGAGTTTATTAAAAAATGTAACAAAATTGAAGAATCAACAGGTAATTCTTTGGCATCATTTATTAGTAGTAATGATGAAATTATATCATTAGATGAATGTCAAGACAATTCGCTTGTAGTATTTGATGACTTTATATTGGAAAATCAAGATGTTGTAAGAGAATATTTTACTAGAGGTAGACATAAAGGAATAGATTGTTTTTATTTGGCTCAAACCTATTCAAAAATACCAAAACAACTAGTCAGAGATAATCTCAATTTTTTAAATATTTTCAGACAGGATGACACAAATCTACATCACATTTATCGTGAATTTGTTGGTGGTGACTTAAGATATGATGAATTTAGAAATATGTGCAATAATTGTTGGAACAATGATGGTTTTGGTTTTATAACTATAGACATGACACGTAAATCAAATGATGGTAAATACAGATCTCAGATAAAAGATTTTCTAACAACATAAACATAAATGTAAACATAAACATAAACATTAACATAAACATCAACATAAACGTCAAACATAAACGTAAACATTAACGTCAAACATAAACATGAACGTTTTTATGTTCTATAAATGTTTACACAATATGATCCAGAAGTTGTTAAACAAGCTAAACGTAATAAAAAGAAACAGGAACAATTAAAAGAAGAATTTAAAAAATGGAAAAAACCACATACTGAATATGAAAAATATAAAAAAGATCAACCTATTATTGATGCTATAGAACAAGTAAAACAAGGACTTGAAGGAATAGGTGACAATGTTCTGAAAGCTATTGAAGAAAATAGAGAAGTTGAAAAACAAATGATTCCATATCATCATCCAGAAGAATTCAAAGATATACCACAAATTAAAAATTATGATAGCTATAGTGATAGTATAGATTTAAATGATTCAGAAATTGACGATGTATTGAATAAATATGAAGAGGAAGTTAAAGGTAGAAAAAAGGATGTGGCTAGAAAAATAAATATAAGTGAAAAATGTTGAAATATATCAATCATAGTGAAGATACAATCTTTGGATTAAGGCCAGTTGGTACATTTAAGTATATTGGTAGTTTACCAGTAAAATTTGATGGAAATAAATTAATCATTGGAGGAAAGGAATATGAAGGTACAGATGGACTAATGAATCTGTTAACTAAAAAACACATTACTATGGATGATTTGAATGATAAATTTGATTCTGTTGATTTATCAAATTATGCAGATATACTATATGAATCAGGTGCACTATATTCTGATAAAAATCCTAATAAAATAAAGTCAAGTAGAGGTATTAAATACAATAATTTGATAAAAGAAATTGTTGATGTATATTTCCCAAGTTTAAAAACAGCAACTATAAATAGTTCACCCGGAAAAACAGGTGAAGGATTCATTAAAAATATACAGACAAACCAGTTGAATATGTTTGGATGAATGATGTACGTGAATTAATTGATAGATTAGCTGTAATTCATGGTGAAGAATTGGCTGGAAACAAAAATTATCATAATGAAAAAGTTGGAATAACACATATGTTAACAAATAAATTTAATGATTTCATCATCAACAATCCTAAAGGCATTCCATATTTGATTCGATTTTTGAATAATTTACCACACACTTTCTGGCAAAGTGAAAAATATGGAAAAGGATTAGTGAACACTTTGATTAACAAACTTCCATTCGAAATGCATCTTCCAGGTTATAGATTTTGTGGTCCAGGAACCAAATTAGAAGAACGACTAGCACGTGGTGATACAGGAATAAATAAATTAGATGAAGCTTGCAAACAACATGACATTGCCTATCGTGATCACAAAGATTTAGAAAAAGACATGAAGCAGATAAACGACTTCAATTAGCTGCAAAAGAAAGAATGTATGCTTCTGATGCATTATTTGGTGAAAAAGTTGCAGCAACAGCAGTTAGAGGAATAATGTATGGAAAACGTAAATTAGGAATGGGACTTGATCTTGATGACAATGGATGGGGTTTATGATGTTATTTTTAATCTATATAAATGAATACATTTAGTATTGACTATACTGTTCTACCTAGTGGAAAAATTAAACCAAAAGCACTTAAAATTAAAGCCAATAATGAACATCTACATAGCATTGATCAATTTTTAACTGATGTTCAAAAAAGAAAAATACAGAAAAAGAATGGTGGAAATTTACTTATTACACTAGGTATTCCAATGGTGAAAAAGATTGTCGAATATCTAACAAAAAAGAAAGAAGGTAAAGGACTAACACAACATGAAGGTGGATTTTTACCATTACTTTTGGCTGCATTACCATATCTTGCAACAATTGGTTCACTAGCTGGTGGATCAGCAGCAATTGCAAATGCAGTTATAAACAAGAAGAAAGCAGATAAAGAATTAGAAGAACAGAAAAGACACAATTTAGAAATGGAAAAGAAAGGTACAGGGTTAAAAAAACGTTGCAAAAAGTAATTGATAAGTATCCTAATGCATTAAGTAATTTTGATATAGAAAAGATTGCTAAGAAATTGAAAATTAAACATTTTCGAGGTGTCTTCATGATTGATGAATTACCTAATAAACCACGAATGTCTGAATGTGGAATAGTAAATTTAGATACATCTGATCATGTTGGTACACATTGGATATGTTACTATAAGAAAAATGATACTAAATTGGTGTTTGATTCATTTGGTGGCAATATACCAAAACAACTAGTTACATATTTGGGAAAAGATAATCTATACTACAACAATCAAAGAATCCAAAATTTTAACGAAATAGTATGTGGTCATCTGTGTATATTTATGCTAAAGCTACTATCGGATGGTTATAAATTCAGTTATATTTTGAATCTAATAAATGGACATTTTTGGAAATAAAGTGATAGAAATCAAAGAGGATGTAAACTCATTGGAAACAAAAATGACTGAACAAATAAATAATATAATTAAGGAATTTCAAAAAGAATTGATTAAGATTTTTGGGGTTACTAAGAGTTATATTACGTTTAAAGGTAAACGATTAGTAAATATAAAAGATCCAGTTAGTAGTTATGATGCAGTTTCTAAAGGATATTTAGAAAGGGAATTAGCAAATCACGTGACAAAACCAGAATATACAAGTATTCTAACACAATTCAGTAATTATGTAACCAAAACTGAATTTAATGAAAAAATACCAAATCTAAAAAATTACTTTACAAAAAAGGAAATTGCAAAAGCTTTTTCAGATTATTTCTCAAAGTCAGATTTATCACCATACATAAATCAAATAAATAATCTTCAAAATAAATTCTATGATAAACAATTAATTGAATTTACTTTTCTGACTGGTAATGAAGTAATAGAACATCAATTCGAGTATGATGTAAAAATTAAGAAAATTATCATATCTGGAGTCAATATTGATAGTGAACTGTACCCCGTTAATTTTACAGTAAAGATAAAAAGATCTAATGATAAGATACAAAATATATATACTGATCAACTAGATAAAGTACATGAAATAAAATGGAGAGATAAACTGCTGATATCACTAAATGAAACAATTAAAACAGTTCCAGCAGATGTGAAAATATTTTTATTTGGTGAACTTATGTTAGAAGAATAATTTTTTATTCTATATAAATGGATCACATTTATTGTTTGAATTGTAAAAAATTTACAGAAACCCACAATCCTCATAGAGTAACAACAAAAAATGGAAGGCAAAGAATTGAAGGTATATGTCCAGTATGTAAAACTAAAAAAAGTAAATTTGTTAAAAAAATTTTGTAGGTGATGGAATAAAGCCACAGTCTAATGTTCGTGAAGAAATAATTAATGAATTACATAAACCAATGAGAAAAAATTACAATAGAAGAAAAATAGTATCATTTGGGATTGATGATTTATGGCAAGCTGATTTAGTTGAAATGGATTCAGGAAATCTGAAAGGAATCTCGAAAATAAATAAAGGCTATAAATATTTATTGACTGTTATTGATGTTTTTTCAAAATTTGCTTGGGCTATTCCAGTTAAAGATAAAACAGGCAAAAATGTAACTGATGCTTTTGAAAAAATATTTAGACACAGAAATCCAAAAAATTTACAAACAGATAATGGAAAAGAATTCTACAATAAAGATTTTCAAGAAGTAATGAAAAAATATAATATTAACCATTATTCAACATTTAGTGAATTAAAAGCATCTGTTGTTGAAAGATTCAATAGGACTTTGAAAGAAAAAATGTGGAAAAAATTTAGCCTTCAAGGAAATTACAAGTGGATACATGTTGTTTCAAAATTAGTTGAGGAATATAATAACACAGTACATCGAACTATAAAAATGAAACCAATAGATGTTGATGAAGAAAATTATAAACCTAAAGCAATGGTTATGTTTCCAACTAAAGCAAAGTATTCTATTGGTGATAAAGTTAAGATAAGCAAAGTGAAAGGAATATTCGAAAAAGGATATACTGCTAATTGGTCTACAGAATTGTTTGAAATTGAAGATGTAATTTATTCAGATCCTATTACATACAAATTGAAAGACATCAAAGCAACATTTTATGAATATGAACTACAGAAAACAAAATATCCAGATGTATATCTTATCGAAAAAGTGTTAAGAAAGAAAGATGATAAAGTATATGTTAAATGATTAGGATTTGATAATTCTCATAATAGTTGGGTTATTAAAGATTATGTTATTTTGTGAGCATGTTGTGAATCAGTGATTGTTCATGTCGTTTAAGTTTACACCTAGCTACACTTCTACCACATTCACATGTAACTTTTTCAAACATTTTATCCTTATGAATATCATAATATCTCTTAGTGTAATAAAATGCACATTGGCCGCATATATTGCGATGGCCATCTTTTTTAAATTTATCAATATGAAATTCATCAATATTTTTTACATTTTTGCATCGACTACACTTTTTGGTAGTATCCATTTATATAGCAGAAAAATTTTCAAGTTTTTCTATTGTATTTTTGAGTACTGTTATTACATCTGGAATTAATGCACAGTTTATACCAAATAGTGATAACTCAGTTGTACCGCCTTTCACTACCTTTTTTGTGAATTCATTATATTCATAAAAAGTATTATCTTTGAAAAAATACAACATACCATTAATGTATCTAAATACTGAACTTATTCCAGCTGGTAATCCAGAAAAGTCTCTGGTTATAATACCACGTACTTTATATTTAAAATTACATTCATCTATTTCGGCATAGAAAAAGTCATTATGAAACACAAATGTTCTACCAAAATATGTGTTAACTACACCATTAATTTTATAATCATTACGTAATCCTGTACTAGATAATGGTTTTGGGTATCCTGGTATTAACTGCAATGTATGTAAATGCATCATATATATCATGTTTTCAACAAATATTACAACTTCATGACTTGGTCTTTGATATATACCAGTTATAGATTCTAAATTTTTCGGTAAAAATGTTAACCAATCGGTTATTAATTGTGGTTTCATATCATTACCAATCCACACCCATTTTTTATAAAAAACATATAAATTTCCATTTGCAAACAGTAAGTGATCGAAATGTTTACTTTCACATAATGATGGAACTGGTTCATTCGGTGTAGATGATGTAGGTACATTTACAATTATTTTTGGTGTTGTAGGTTGTGGTGCTACTTTACCATATAAACTTTGAATAGCATCAATATCATCTTGAGATAATTCTAAATGTGATCCATTATAGTATGCATACATAATTGATCCATATACATGTGAGTGTAGTAAACCTAATGTATGACCAATTTCGTGCACTAACACTTCAAATAGATTTGTTTGGTACTTTGGTGTATTTTCATCAATTTCCAAATACCACAGTTCATCGTCATCCATATGGATTTCTACTGGATCATTATTCAAAGTTGGGAAAAATGCATGTCCTAACACATTACCTTTTCCATCTAAATCTTTTGAACAATGTATATTTTTATCTATTTCAAATCTATGTTTTCGTCTCTTATTCGTAATTAAGATGTCTGGATTATTACTGTCATAATGAAACCGAATATCAATATATTTTTGCCACAAATTAAATGCTGCTTCTGCTACAAGTAACACTTTTTTAGTTGCACCTTTATAATACCATTTTATATTTTTCTTTTTCCATTTATACACGCTAGTTCTATAGCTACCAAACTCATCTTTTACACCACATCTAGGCAGTTTCATAAAATTTATAGTTTCATCACTTAACTCACCATTTATTTCAAGATTGTACGTTAACTGAAATAGCATTAATGCTTCTCTAAATTCATCATCACTCACTTGCGTGTTTTGATTATCTGGATTATTCAAATAACCATAATCATTTAAGTACTTTATTGCTTTATTCTTATCATAAGCAATTATTATTTTCGTCAATAACAGTAATAGAAGTATCTTCATTTATATACATTTAAAAAATTCTATTTTCATATATTCATTGTCACTATTAAAATATAGATCAATAATATGATCATCTATTGTTGAAGAAAATTCCCAACCATCATAATTATCAGATGATGTAACTGATTCTTTGAAATCCAGAAATGTCTTTTCATCATAATTATATATAATGATTTTATAAGTTGTATACAACATTTTTTCCTGTTTTATATAGCCTATTCTAAGATTATTGTGTAAATAAAAATTTATGTTAAATTCTTCAAGTTTACATATCACATCTATGATTTTCATTTATTAATAATAAAAACAGGTAACATATTTACAGTATATCAGTTAATTTATAGTGTCCATATGGTAATGTATCTATTTTGTTTTCCAGAACATATCTTTTGTCATCATGAGGACTCAATGCCTTTTTGTTTATTTCAACTGTGTATATTTCATGTTTTTCACTTTGAATCATATTAATTTTTCTGTACTGTTCCATATTGTTAAACAAACAATCTTTATAATCTTCTAAACTTATTCTGTTTTTAACAATACATTTCTTAATGCCTTTAGATTTTTTCTCTATTTTATTACCAACTTTATAAGCATACATTTTTGCACGTAAACCACAGAATTCTTCCATTATTTTTCCATTGCATTCATCTTTCATTTTTCCTAAAACTTTCTTGTTTACTTGCAGAATTCCATAAATATTGTTTGCAGGATAATCACTCGTATCAAAATATTTAATCATCAATTTCATGTCATCATAAAAATCATCTGTTTTTATATTGTAGATATAACTGTCTGTGTCTTGATAACACAACTCAATATTTTTTCCATATTTTGGTTTCATTATTCCATAGTGAAAATCATACATCAGTTCTTTAGATAAATCGAGTATACTCATTCCAACATAGATTGGTTTATTAAATGTGATTTTTGTCTTATTCATATGTATGGCAACAAGATTTTCATTAAATATAGTTCTTTGTTTAAAGTTTGGTTTAGCTATAAGTTTATCACATTTTTCACCATCTGAAACTAATTTTATATCCACTCTATTTCTTATATTTTCCATTGTCTTACCAAATACTGAATTGTTCATCAGTTTGTAGAAATCTTTTTCAAAATCATTTGTTGCTTTCATCCTCATTTGAGTATTCAAATCTATATATTTCTTTAGCCAATCTGATTGATTAAATTTTAAAATTCTATGTATTTTTGTTAATTTCATTCCTAAAGATAAATACTGTTTGAGGTTTCTATAATGAACTACATAATTATATTTGTCATTCAGAGTAGTCAACAACTTACTTTCCTTAGTTCCTGGTACAATTTTATTTTCAGGTGCTAATGGCAAATCTTTATGTAAATCATGCAATTCTTTTGGATATTCTAGATCTACTTCGAAAATATATCCAACTGCAGCAGTATCTGAAATTTCAGCTATTTTTGTACAATCAAAATTATTTGGGTCATCCCATTCAAATCCATCATATGGCAAATATTGACTCATAGCATAACCATATAAATTGTTTGCATCTAAATATGCCAAATAATTTGATACTTTTTTAACATCATAATCTTTCATATATTTATTATTTGCTTTGACATACCGTTTACAACATTGTGATATACCACCTCTTATTCCTTTTTCAACCATCAAAATCATATCATAGTCATGTAACAATTGTAATTCAACGTTTGTCATTTTCAACATTGCATCCCATGATAAACCAGGTGCAGTAAAATACCAAGAAGGATCTAAATCATATGCTTTCATACAAGTTTTCCTAAAATTTTCAAACACATCAGCCAATAATAATACGTCAGTTTTCAGATACAGATCATGATATTCACCAAGATTTTTTATATTGAATTTATTCCAAATTAATTTTGCATGTTTATAATCATCACCACTTATTTCACAGTCATTAAGTTTATTGTAAAATTCTTCTTTTTGTGGAAGTTCTGTTTCTTCAAATTTCGTCCAAGAATCCATGTAATCATATGGATATACACCTTTTCTGATCACTAGATTGTATAACTCTTCTGAGTAAAATTTTTTAATATTTTTCATTTGATCCTTTTTCAGATTTGATGAAAGTTTGTCCAGTGAAGATGCCATAAATTTAAATGTGTCAATAAACCTCATTTTCAAATTTTCTGTCTTCTTTCCAAAACTAATATATCTGTCTTCATTATTTGGTATTAAATCTATTTCTTTATTATCATAACCAAGTTCCTTTACAAACAGATGTGAATCATATCCTGATAAATTATGTAAATAAATTGGTACAAAACTTGGATGTTGTAACTGTAAATTGCAATTATTACATAATGGATTTACATATTTTCCAGTTAAATGATCATGATGACGAACTTTTTTATTTTCCTGTGACTAATGACATCTACACAATGTACAAACTTTAGATTTATCATGTCTTGATTGTTCTTCAGGAGTTAATGGTTTCTATTCTTCAATTTCGGAATAAATACTTCCAATTTTTTCAACTTCTGTTTTGATGCATTCTATAAATTTTTTGTGACAGTTTGGTCCTCTATAAACAACAGGATCTTTATAATGTCCATTTATATACTTAATATAATAACAGAATCCACTTGGTTCATGTTTTTGATATTTCATTGTATATGACTTTTCTGGATTCGGTTGGCAATTATCCATCTTCAATAGTAAACTTTCGAAGTCAGCATAAATAACAAATGGAACTTTCTGTGTATGTTGATAATTTTTAAAACTGATATAGGTATTTTTTCTGGCATTTCTACTTTTAAAGGTTTGTTGACTATACAGTTTTTTGTATGATTATCTAATTTTACTTTACTATTGAAATGTAGTAAACACAAATCACAAATAAATTTTGATTCTTTATGTTTTGAGATTTGGGCTGAAATAAGTCGAGATAAATCTTTAATCCAACAATAATGTGAGTTTTCATTGTTTTTAAAATATAATAAATTAACATGCTTTTCCTTCTTACTTTTTGTAATTTTTAGTGGATATACTTGGTATTTTTCATCAAATGAGTACACATTAATAGATATATTAAGTTTAGTTTCAATTTTTGGAATTTTATCTATTTCAACAGGAAAAGAAATATTGGGTAATTTTTCTTCAAGTTGTTTCACATATTCTTTATAATTACTTGTTCTATCTGGATTTTTACATTTTTGTCTATCTACTGGATTTAATGCAGATGCAATAGCCCATAAGAAACATTTTTGATCATTATTTTTCACATTAATACATGCTTGCTTTCGTTTTATTTTTTGTGGTAATTCAATGTATGATGACCCTCTCAATGGAACATATTTATTAATTCCTAATTGTAAACCAATAATTCTGTTTAGTGTCCATCCTGAACCTCTAGCTTGAAAGTTCGACATTTTTGTTAAAATTTCTCGTTTTCCATGCTCGAATTTTTTAACTGAATCCTTCTGAGTAAGGACAATATAGGTTTGTGTTTGATGCCCAAATTCCTGAAGTTTATTATTTGTCTCCATTCAGTACTCACAAAATAAATTAAAGTTTATTTTCAAACCATTATGTACTTTTAAATTTTCTTTAACTATTTTCATAACTTTTGGTTTCACAGCTTTTAAAAAAATGATTAGGTCAACAGAATTTATATTATTTAAAAAATTTATTGTTTGTAATCTATTTTTAAATGCTTTATGAAGTAGATAATGTTTAACTGTTTGTCTGTATTTTTGTTTTCCAAATACATTTGTCGAAAATGGAAATATTTCTTTCAGTGGTTTAGATTCTTCATTTTGAAATATTTCATCATCAAATTTGTAAAAGTAGTTTATATTAGGTAATCGTTTTGTTCTTGATTTTGGTTGATGAAATACATCATTATCAAATGGAAATTCTTGTAATGTTATTAAATTAATTAATTCTGATTTATTTAAATTGCTATAACCTCTAATACCAAGATTTTTAGCATAAGTTTTCAGTTGTTTAATATTCATTGTAGATACCTCCATTTATAAGGAAAAAATTTTTTTTAGAATTTGTAGTTGTAATTTCAGATATAAATTTTTTCCAATTAGTATATATTACTATATATAATAATTATTAAAGTAAGTTTTTCTAGATATAATTATTTTGAAACATTTTATTGTAATATATATATATATATATATATATATATATATATATATATATATATATATATATATATATAAAACAATTATTCAATTAATATATTTTACTATATGTATTTGTTTTCTAAAAATATATTTAACTATACTTTTTGTATTAATGTATTTTACTTTAAATATTATTATTCAATTTTTATATTTTACTATACATAATAATTATTCGATTGCTATATTTCATAATTTCATTTATCTAATATATTTACTATATATTCTTTATCTAATTTATATATGTTATTATATGTATGTTTTAATATATTTAACTAGATATAAGTTATTTCATACAATATATTTTATATATAATTATTTTGCATTACTATATTTTCTATATATACATTTTAATATATTTTACTATATATATTTTTAACTAATATATTTTGTATATATTATATTTTTCTATTAATGTATTTTACTATATAGGTTTTCAAATACTATATGTTACTATATATTTTCTTTATAAATATAGTTTATAACTAGATTTGGTTATATCTATTTATCTTAAAAAAATATTTCATATAAATAATGGAATATCTAAATCTAACTACATTAAAAACTATAGCAAGAGAACTAAAAATAAAAGGTTATTATAAAATGAGAAAACAACAAATAGTTAATAACATAAATCATATAATGGATAACATTAATCAAGAACAAGTTAACTTTATATGTGATTTGTTAGTAGAGGAACATACAATTTTTACAGAATATTTCATAGTTAAATTGTATATGGAAACAACTGAAACATTTAGAAATAAAGTTGTTGAATATCTTGAAAATAATTCTGATCAATTTGTGTGGGATAGAATATCACATACGGACTTATCTGAAGACTTTATAAGAAAATTTCAAAATAAAGTTGATTGGTCGGTAATATTATACCGTCAAACATTGTCTGAACAATTTATTCGGGAATTTCAAGATAAAGTTGATTGGTATTTTATATCAAGTTATCAAACATTGTCTGAACAATTTATTCGGGAATTTCGGCATAAAGTTGATCGGGATAGAGTATTATATTTTCAAGAAAGAACTGGCTATAAAATAATAACTAATACAGAAGAAGAATGTTCTATATGTTTATCTTATTCAGAACCTGATTCAGAACCTGATTCAGAACCTGATTCAAATCCTGAATTTGTAAAAACTAGATGTAATCATATATTTCATAAAAAATGTGTTGATACATGGCTTCAAAACCATAAAACATTTCCATTGTGTAGACAAACTGTCAGATACATCTAATAAATGATAAAAAATTAATATAAAAATTAAAAATAAAAAATAAAAAATAAATATAAAAATTATAAATAAATAAAAAATAAAAAAAATTATATATTATATTATATTATATTATATTATATTATATTATATTATATTATATTATATTATATTATATTATATTATATTATATTATATTATATTATATTATATTATATTATATTATATTATATTATATTATATTATATTATATTATATTATATTATATTATATTATATTATATTATATTATATTATATTACATTATATTATATTATATTATATTATATTATATTACATTTGTTTTTATGGCATACTGTTAAATATGTTACTTTATGTACGATTTTTGTGCTATTTGATTCATATTTTTAAATGTGTGTCATACTGTCAATGTTTGTGTACGATGTACTTCAATATTACGTACACAAGATGGCATTTATAGTCAGTTTTTGTACTAATTTATTCATATTTTAGAATGTGTGGTGGGGTGGGGCAGTGACCCCAAGTTATATCTACTGATTTGGCTCGAAGTTTGTGATTAGAAGCAGTTCGATGCCGCATTCAATTTCGAAGAATACTTTGTTCAATTTGTACATTGAACAAGCTGTGGAGGAACGAAAGGAGCGATTTGGAGAAGCAATTAAAATTCAGGGAGAAGAAATAAAATCTTCGTGGTTTTCCGATGACATAGGATATGGGAAAGCGTTTGAATGGACACTTTCTTGAAAGGAGAGTAAAAGATGAACATTAACAAGTGCAAAACATGGGTAATGAAATGTAGTGTCAGGAAATCAGATGATGCTGGAGAAATTAGATTGGTAATGAGACAATAAAAATATTAGATGGGTTTTATTGTTTGTACATAATTAAGAAACTTTCACACAGTTAAAAATTAGGTGTTAAAATTGTAATAATCTACAATTTTAACACCTAATTTTTAACTGTGTGAAAGTTTCTTAATTATGTAAAAATATTTTAGCAGTGGTTGCTCGTCATACAAAGTTTTTATTGTTTGGGTAGCAAGATAACTTCTGATGACCGAAGTAAAGAAGATCTAATGCAGAAAGGCTATGGGAAGAAATGTTTTTCTGATGAAGCGAAATTTGTTTACATCCAACATTAATTCAGATGTTAGGAAAGCCCTTCTGAAAGCATTTGTCTGGGGTGTAGCAATACATGGGAGTGAAACGTTGACAATAAGGAGTTCAGATAGATGATACAAGCTTTTGAAATGTGGTGCTACAGACGAATTATGGAGATTAGATGGGTAGATTACGTAACTAATGAGGAAGATCTCAATAGAATTGGGGAGAACAGGAGTTTCTGGCATATCCCGACTAAGAGAAGGGATAGGTTGGTGGGACATATTCTGAGATATCCAGGAATCTCTCACTTTGCATTAGAAGCAAGTGTGTGGGGTAAAAATCGTAGGAGACTGAGGGAGGAACACAGTAAGCAGATACAAAAGGATGTAGGTTGCCGAAGGTATTGTCAGATGAAGAGAATTGCACAGGACAGGTAGCGTGGAGAGCTGCACCAAACCAGTCTGTGGACTGAAGACCACAACAGTAATTCTATGCATTAACATTTCTCCTTATAGGAAAATAGGCTTCTTCTGTCCACAAAATCTTCCACAGATATTCATTGTCCACTTCCATGCGAGCAAAACTAATGCAAAACTCTCTGTTGCTGACAGGTGAATAGGAAGCAGCTCGTGTACACGGGTAATTCTTAATGGATACAAAGAAGGATGTTTTGTATGATTTTACGCACTGTGGTCACAGGTTTGCCCGTGCACTACACATCTTTACACAACCACTCGACTCCTCCTGCACAGCTGTGGCCATCTCGGCCACTGATGTCGATTCAATTCGTTTCCTCCCTCTACCAGATTACACACCAAAGGAACCCGTATTTTCGAATTTCTGAATCAATTACTCCAGACTGTTAGCAGTCATCGAGCCAACGCCTTTTTTTTAAAACTCTTCTGCAGAGCGACTTGTGCATAGTTGTCATTCTTGTACAACAGTTTTACAAGCAGAGCGCGATTCTCGATCGAGACAGTCATGGCGAAAGTCTCGGACGCGAAATGAAAGGCCACGTACCAAATTCAAAGGGTAGTGCCCATGACAGGGGATTTCATTTACATATTCTGACACATGCAGAGCCTCTATTGATGAATTTTCACAGTATATTTTTTTTCCTCTGCCATACGTTTTCCCCCTTCTCCGATAATATTCTTTTGCAATCTGATGTCATTCTGACCAGTGCTGTTTTTATTTTTATTTATTTATTTATTTATTTTTTGTATCTCATCCTCGTCGCCACTTTTGTGTCTCGTTTCCGCCTGTTGTCGTAGGCGTCGGTGGCCGAGTAGAGAGAGACCGACACCGAGAAATAGGATGCACGCGTGTGCAGATACGGAGGTGACCAGCCAGTGGGACAGCAGAAACTAGAAACACTAACCTAGATTAGTATAAGAGATATGTTTCATATAAATACATTACTTAACTTGGAGAGCAGACTAGTAGAATGTTGATACATAGTTTAGATAGAGGCCTGCCTACTGATGATTCCTAGTGCCTATCCGATAGCCAAGTCTTAAAAAAGGTGCCTCTCTGATTCCCAAGCAGTCGTGGCCACGAGCGGAGTTGCAGCTGACGTCGTAAGAACGCGTGCATGGCGGCACTTCATATTTGTCACTGAATAATTGTTTAGAAAAACGTTTTAATTTGTCGTATAAAAATTTGGCTTAGCCGTGATATGTACTATTCACAAGTTAACTGTTAGAAATTTGACGTATAGTGTGATTTTTTTTTTCAATTTTAAGTTGAGATCATAATTTTGGTGATTTTCAGTTCGTATTAACTATTTTGTATGGTAATGTATTGGTAGAAACTTAGCGTAATTAACAGCGGAGATCATTTCTCTTTGTTGGCTGCGAGTAGGCTCTTCGTGCAATTCTTAAATATTGTTTTGCTCAAAAAACTGAAAGGTTTTCCTCTACATATTCTTGCTTGCTAGAGACAACTAAAGAACTGTCTTTATCAGATTTATTATTTTTTTATTACATTTGTTGTCAAGTTAATATCAGTGTTATTTTACCTCTACTGTATAATACGTTGTCAGTTTCTTGAAAATTTACATAGGTTGTCTTCCTAGCAAGTGGCAAATTGAACAATTTCTGAACTTTCCTAATGTCTCTTAAGAATATTGTATTTAAAAAATTAATCAACTGTCATTATTGATACTAAAAATCGTCAATTTGAATGTCGCACAAAAAAAATGTTAGGAAGCTCCAGATAATGGTAATAGGCTTCTTCATTTAAGGCATCTTTTTTGGCATACAAATTAATTATTTTCTTTGAAAGGAAAGAGCATTTAAATTGTTTTGGGTATTTCTTACAATGTTTACATTTCAGAAAAGGTTTTACACGTTGAGTGACATGTCCTCTTTCTGTACAATCCTAATCAAAATTAATTGCAATACCTGCATTAAAGATCTTCATTGTTAAGTCTTCATATTTTGACAGGGCTTTTGATGCCTGGGCTGGAATGACTATCTTAATAAGCATTCTGCAGAAAACGACGTGTTCCTAATTACGTAAAATCTTTACTGGACTTTACATTTAAAAATGATTAGATTTACAAGTAACTCACAGTTCCAATCTATTGTTAAGAGCCCGATAGGCGATCTTAACTACAACAGCTAGGCTGGTAATAAGAGGACACTCAATCTATTCAGACAGTCGCTCCACTTACTGCAAACAATAACAGAAAACTCCAACCATTATTTTCACAACAGTTAATACATTTATTTTCGCCAAACCATAGAGCAAATGAATAAGAGAATCAAAGGGCATATTAGAGCTTACACTCAAAATCAAGGGAGTCTCATTAATCGGAAGCTCCAAATAATTATGGTTAATCAGTAACACTCGAGAATAATAATGTGTCTATTTTCGACACAAGAAGCAAATGAAGTCTATTAGTAATTACAGGCATTAACACAATACGTTGCAAGAGTACCACACTTTTTAAACAATACGAGTTCACACAAAAGGTAATCAAGGCTTAACAACTTACTGGCAAATTTTATCAATAAATACTGTCAGCTTTGAATTAAAAAGTAATTAATGACGTCAATAACCAGAAATGATTACGGGATAACATGCTAGCCAATTAAAAATTAAAATTTTCATTTGACAGGAACTTTTATACTTAATGTCGGCGCTAACAATATGTGCGTAGGTGTAAACTGACCGTTTGAATTTAATTAACTGCAATATGCCGGTCCACGCCAACTGAGACATTTATTAAAAACAGTCCTAGACATATCACTATAATGCTAGAACTATAACGGTAAACACTGAGAGAAACATACATTAAAGAAATTTACAATTACAAGATTGAAGAAACTATTACATACCTTTGACGCTGCAGATTGAAAATAAGTCGATGATGATGACTAGAAGAGGCTGGTTTCGTGTGGAATTTACTGACACCACGATTCTTGCTACCTCAGAGGCTGATAGTGTGGTCATGCCTATAAAACTTCATGACTTCCGCAGCCCACTGCATCCGACTAATATGAGGGTTGTAACTTAAATAATGGCAATTATTTATTCATAACCCATACTAAAACCGTTACATGTTTGCACCTGTTACTGTCCTACAAAGTAGTCACTAGCGTTGTTTAGAACTCGTTGCCATCGATGTGAAAGGCGTAGCAGAGTCTGTTGAGTTGATGGTGCGAATGGAGCGATTTACTGCTGTCGAATCTCTGAAACAGTTCTTAAGCGAATGCCAAGAAGTGGTCGCTTCATGATAGGAATCAAATCAAAGTCACAAGGACTTGAGTCCGGGGAGTATTGTGCATGGTACAGTACTTCCCAGTCCCATCGGACAAACAGCAGCCACAGCGTGCGACGGTAGCGCCGACGCATTGTCGTGCAAAATGTTGGGTGGGTTGCGCGGAAAGTGCCGCAACTTTCGCAAAGCTGGTTGCAGGTAAGGCACCAAAAACGAACAGTAATACTGTGTACTGACGGTCTGCCGTAGAGGAACGTAGTGCGTTTGGATAACACCACCTCTTTAGACCGCTCGCTCACAAGTGACAGTGCCGCGGCGGAGTGGCCGAGCACACTGAAGCGCTATGCTCCGATGCGCGACGCTGTTCTCTGGCGGGGGTTCGAATCCTCCGTCGGGCATGGATGTTTGTGCTGTCTTTAGCGTAAGTTTATAAGCTTTAGGGACTGATGACCCCCGCAGTTGAGTCCCATACGCTTAACAAACATCTGAATTTTTACAAGTGACTTGTGTTTCCCTCGATTGTGTGCCCGCCGATTACGTGGGACAAACGAGTCCATTTGCTCGGAGGTAAGGTAGGACTGCTAACAACGTGTGATGTCAGCGAAAGTAGTAGATTCCATTGCGTTCCAACGCTCGTATTTCGTCTAAACATGCTTGTCATACAAGATACGCTGATAGATCCCTAGACGCACAAGTTTGCGTATAACCAAACGCATTTGCACATTTTCGCACCAAATTAAGTGCTCTCAGCTGCCACGAACAGACGTGTAAATGATCTGATTCTACACCAACATTCATATTCCTCGTGCAACCTCACGGTGTGTGTCGCGTATGGTTCGCGGAAAAAATTGTTGCTTGTATGCCTCTGTGAGGGTCCTAATCTCTCTGGTCACATCCCTGTGGTCGCTTCACGAGATATAAGTAGGAAGAAGCAATAAATTGGCTGACAATAAACGACACGTTTGGTCATGAAAGTTCAGCAGACGCGCGTACTGCCATACAGAATGCCTCTCTTGCAGCGTCTGCCACTGGAAGTTCCTAATCATGTCTGTGACGCTTTAACGCTTAATAAATAATTCCTTAACGAAATGTACTGCTCTCCCTATATGGTACGAATGTGCAATAGTTTTGTAAGGTGCTTACTTTGTTGACAGACTACACTTCCTGAGGATGCTTCCAATGAATTTGTCTGGCATCTGCCTGACCCACGACTGATTTTATACGGCAGTTCCATTTCAGATCGCCCATTTCGTCTACTGCCAGATATTTTACGGAAGGAACAGTTTCTATTCTGTGTCCTGCTATTGCACATTTATATAACACGGTTCTTTCTTTCTGTGCAATCGTAGCACTTTACTCTTATCTCAGTTGCCATTCCCTGTACCACGTACGTTAGTACGCTGCAGATCATCCTCCATTTCACTACCTTTACTCGGTGTTGCGACAGCGACTACAGCATCATCCGTGAAAAGACTCATTGAACTTCCGATATTATCTATGAGGTCATTTATGTACAATCGGAAAAGCAGCGGTCCTATTACACTCACCTGTGCCTGACATCTCCATTTAGATTAGATACAATCAATTAGCAAAACGGAAATTAGAAGAAGGGATCCAAGTTTTAAAAGCCGAAAATATCAGTAGCGCTTAATAAAGGAAGGCGACTACAATGTTCGCTCAGCAACGCCAAATACAGGCCCCATCCGTACCCGAGTTGGAACACGCGTGCGCACGGTACACCGCAAAGTGTACTTCTTCAGTTGGTCACACGCTGCTTGCTCTCGTTTTGGAACTGACCTCTTCCTGCCGGCGTCCGGTGTCCACCACGGGATGCCCAGTAAGTTTAACGAACCTACGCCATCCCAGCGATGACTGTCGCGGAAAGGGATATTCAAACGAGCCGGGCGGCAGGGCTCAAAATTTTATCAATTTTATCAATTAAATCTACTAATCTTGAATCTAGAATGATATCACTTAAACTGTACTGATGATTTATAGAAACACTCTCACAAATTTTGGCTAATGCCACACATAAATATCCGTATCAGAACTATTTAAAAGAAATGAGCTAATTACAAGTAGTTATATGGCAAGACAGTACCTTATTCCTACCAAAAATGCAATTTATCCATTGTGCAATGAGCAATGAAATATATACTTGCAGCACCATATATTGCACTTGGAATTTCTATACGGATATGCGGAGGAACCATACAAAGCAATGTTACTTCAAAATTAAGCAAATTAAAAAAATGTTCTCCAGAAAATTTACACAATTAAAAATGGTTGCTCTTCTTAATAAAATTGGATTATTCGGAAAAGAAATCTTTGCAGTACGAATTCCTACTAGGTTATGTGACTTAAGATTAATTAATCCTACAATGCATAGTGTTGTTGTTTGGCAACGCAAAATTTTGTTACATTTTTCTGACTTACTTCTAGTTGTCGGATGGCAACACCGGGTATATCGTATACATTGGAGTGTGTTCTAAGCATTTAGTTGTTTCGTCCATAGAAGGCAGCGCAGTCAATAACTGAGGAGAAATGCAACAATGAGCGCTCCAGCGGATTTTGCCCACTGTTGAGCATTAATTTAATTACAAACTGATACGACTTCTGTCAAGTAAAACAATTTTATCATGTTACACACATCAAATAGGAGTAGAAAACATGTTAGATACCAAAGTTTTCTTGGAGAGTCATTTATGTCTAAATGCATGATGTTGACAATGGTAACATATAAATAATGACTTTCACATTGTTAAATGAGTTATATAATTTTTTTCAACATTTTTCCCTTGCATAGGTGAACATTTTCTACTATATACCAGAAATAGAGTTGCCAGATTGAACTCGAGGCAGGCCTGGATACCTCTCCCCCTTGGCCAATGACTCACCCCCCCCAAAAAAAAGAGAAAAAAAGAACTAATCATCTCCTCCCTACCAGCAAGTATACCCCCCTCCCCCCCCCCCCCCCCCGGTTGAACATTGCTAGGGGAGGACGTCACATGCCGCAGCTGACCGGCCAGGCCACCAGTTGCTGTGGATAAACGAACACTTGCTGCTGCGTAAAGAAGTAAACTTGAGGGCATAAAATGATTAAACGCAATAGTGCTGTCCTTTCTATGAGAGATAAATACGAGATTATTACTGTTCAAAACTTGCACTCTGCACTTACACATACACTCGTCAGTATCGACTTTTTGTAGCCACTCTTTATAATTTTCTTCCTGGAACCATTCTTCAAGGAACGAACTTAGATATCGTCTCTTCATTTCACTGTTATTACTCACTAATCTGAGTTAATTTAAGCTTGTCTGTTCACACACGATCCGAGTATTCCAAAAATTGCCGGTAAACTGATAACAAACAATGACCGAACGAACAGAAGTAATAGACGTTGCCAGTTGACACGTTGCTGCAACAGTGTTTGCTTAATAATGCGCTAGCCGATTACTACCGACGCAAAAATGAAAAGTTTTCAGAGGAAGAATAGAAAAGTTGCGTTTTGTTGCAATAAGAAATTGACATTTATATGAAGTTATTCATAATTACTAGAGAGGAGCCGTCCGGGGATGGCCGAGCGCACTGAGGCGTCTTGCCACTGTGCGTGAGGCTGCTTCCTCCAGAGGTTCGAATCCCCCTCTAGGGCATACTTAAAAAGCGTCGTAAAAAAAGTTAAGATGAAGGTTACATTTAAGCCCGGAGATGAGAGTCATTGGCCCGTGGAGCCGGAGAATTCATTCCAAACCCGGGCACTCCGGGCGGCGCCTTGAGATCTGGCAACCCTAATCAGAAAAGCAACCTCTATTGAAGCTAACCAAAACACACTATTAAAGTTCTCATCGACCAGTTACAAAATAACAATAACTACTGTGATCTTTTATTAATGCGGAGTTATCGTAAGGTGGAGGCGCAGCGTATATAGCTCAGATTTCCCTTTCGTGCAAGCTATGTGCTGGCATTATAATGGCGGTTTCCAGTAGCTTCTATTTATTCCACATGCACACAATATGAATGCTACCATTACAGTTGCACGTCCACCGAGGCCATTGTAGATAGATTGGTCTTCTGCTTCCAGTGAAAAGATATTTGGCCCAGAAAACACGGTAGCACAAGTCTGCCACTGCTCTTTTCCTGTGAGCTACTACGTTAGCTACAGGTCAACGCCACCTTTTCACTCTGTTCACAGTGGAATCACTACATCGTTTACATAGAATGCTGGTCGTGACATATTACAATTTACATATTATTTATTTTTATTTGTTTTTTTTCTGTTCCATAGGACCCACTTGAGGAGTAAGACTCCATGGTCATGGAACAAGTCAATACATTGTTACACAAGAATGGTAATAGAAAAATTTTAAGTAGTCCTTTGCACACGACAATCTTAAGACAAAGTGAAAAGAATCAATAAAGAAAAAATGAATTAGCTTAGTTGTTTAACTTTTCTAGGAGCTCCTCGACAGAATAAAAGGAGTGAGCCACGAGGTAACTCTTCAATTTCGATTCGAAAGCATGTGGATTAGTGCTAAGATTCTTTAGTTCTTGTGGCAGCTTATTGAAAATGGATGCCGCAGAATACTGCACCCCTTTCTGCACAAGTGTTAAGGTGGTGTGGTGCAAATGTAGATTAGACATCTGTCTAGTATTCACCGAGTGAAAGCTACTAACTCGTGGGAATAAGCTGATATTATTAACAACAAAAGACATTAAAGAAAAAACGTATTGTGACGCCAGAGTCAAAATTCCCAGACTACTGAAAAGGGGTCGACATGACGTTCGCGAACTTACACCAGATATTGCTCGAACCACCCGTTTTTGAGCCAGAAATATCCTTTTTGCATCAGGCGAGTTACCCCAAAAAACAATGCCGTACGTCATAAGTGAGTGAAAGTAAGCGAAATAGACTACTTTTCGTGTTGAAAAATCACTTATCTCAGATATTGTTCTAATGGTAAATATAGCAGAATTTAGTTTTGGAACAAGATCCTGAACATGGGCTTTCCATGACAGCTTACTGTCTATATGAACACCTAGAAATTTGAACTGTTCAATCTCACTTATCACATGCCCATTATGTGTAATCATAATGTCAGATTTCGTCAAATTATGTGTTAGAAATTGTAAAAACTGAGTTTTACTGTGATTTAACATCAACTTGTTTTCTATTAGCCATGAACTTATCTCTTGAACTGCATTATTTGATACTGTGTCAATATTACGAGCAACATCCTTCACTACCAAGCTGGTATCATCAGCAAACAAAAATATTTTACAATCACCTGTTATACTCGAAGGCATATCATTTATATAAATAAGAAACAGCAACGGTCCCAAAACAGGCCCTTGGGGCACCCCATACTTAATTGTGCCCCATTGGGATTGCACGTCATAGCCATTTTCTACACTGTGGAGAATTACCTTCTGTTGTCTATTATTAAAGTAAGAGGTGAACCAGTTGTGGGCTACTCCCCGTATTCCATAGTGTTCCAACTTCTGCAACAATATTTTGTGATCAACACAATCAAACGCTTTTGTTAAATCAAAGAAGACACCTAATGTCCGTAGCCTCTTATTTAACCCATCAAGTGCCTCACAGAGAAACGAAAATATAGCATTTTCAGTCGTTAAACCACTTCTAAAACCAAACTGTACGTTTGACAGGAAATTATGTGAACTGAAATGATCAATTAATCTTGAATATACAGCCTTTTCAATAACTTTGGAAAAAACCGATGGCATAGAAATAGGTCTATAGTTGTCTACATTATCCCTTTCTCCTTTTTTATAAAGCGGTTTCACTACTGAGTACTTTAATCTGTTAGGAAACTGACCATTCTGAAAGGAAAAATTACAAATATGGCTTAGTACTGGGCTAACATATGGAGAACAGTACTTTAGAATTCTGCTAGATACCCCATCATATCCACAAGAGTCCTTAGTCTTTAGTGATTTAATTATTGACTCAATCTCACCTATGGAAGTATCATGAAGGATCATTTCAGGTAACAGCCTCGGAAACGCATTTTCTAAAAACGTTATATGATTACCTGTAGAAACTAGAGTTTTGTTTAGTTCCTCTACTATATTCAGAAAGTGATTATTGAATATTGCACATATATCTAACTTGTCAGTAACAGAAACATTCCTACTACGCACTGACGTTATATCTTCTACCTGCTGCTCCTGACCAGACACTTCCTTCACGACTGACCAGATAGTTTTAATTTTATCCCGAGAGTTTGCTATTCTTTTTGCATACCACATACTTTTTGCATTCTTAATGACTTTTTTCAGAACCTTACAGTACTGTTTGTAATGAGCTACTGCATCTTCATTCTGACTGCTTCTAACATTTTGATACAACTCCCGCTTGGTTCTACATGATAGTCTTATCCCCTTTGTCAGCCACCCTGGCTGTCTGTTACTGAAAGTACCCTGTTTTGAGCGTTCTAGCGGAAAGCAACTTTCAAACAGCATAATAAATGTGTTCAGAAAAGCATTATATTTATCATCTGCATTATCAGCACTATAAACATCCTGCCATTCTTGTTCCTTAATTAGGCTTAAAAAGGTCTCAATTGCAACTGGATTAACTTTTCTGAGTAGTTGATATTTATGTTTAACATTTGTTTGAGAACAAATACTTTTTAGAATTAAAAGTTGGGCATCGTGGTCTGATAGACCATTTACTATTCTGCTGACAGAGTGCCCCTCTAATAATGAAGAATGAACAAAAATATTGTCAATGGTAGAACTGCTATTTCCTTGCACTCTCGTTGGAAAAAATACTGTTTGCATCATGTTATAGGAATTAAATAGATCTAACAGCTGACTTTTCCTTGAGCTATCACCTACACAATTAATGTTGAAATCTCCACACACAATTAAATTTTTATACTTCCTATACAGTGAACCCAGAACCAATTCCAGCTTGGGCAGAAACATTTTAAAATCTGAGTCAGGGGATCTATAAATAACAACTATTACTAGTTTAGTTCCATTAACATTAACAACTCCTGCACAACATTCAAATATCTGTTCTGTGCAGTGTTTAGAAAAATCGATTGACTCCGATGAAAAATCGTTTTTTACATACATGGCCACTCCCCCACACTGCAAGGAACTCCTAGAGTAGAAGGCAGCTAACCTGTATCCTGGCAAAGGAAGTCTCTTAATTGTCACACCACTTAAAAAGTGCTCTGAAATTCCAATAATGTCAGAATCAGTATCAATAAGCATTTCATTAACTTTATCTCTGATACCCTGTATATTTTGATGAAAAACAGTAATTCCCTTATTACTTATATTCTTAGACTTTGTCAAAGGTGGTTCATTTCTTAGAGGTACTTCCTTTAAGCAGGAATATCTATCAGCTGTCTTCAGTCTAAAAAAGGTGCAGCCCTAACACCAACTACTACAGGAATTTTTCCATGAGTGAAACCCCCACCCCCTACTACACTGTCACCTATGAGCTTTGCCAACCTCCCCTTCCCATACCTATTGAGGTGCAGACCGTGCCTAGTAAAATCCGACCTTTGGATAGTCTCAACTGGCACCACTGCAATGTGATCCATGCCCTCCGTCATCAGCGCCTTCTCAAGCCCCATGTTAATACGGCTGACAGCCGTATTAAGACAAGGCCTATCATGACGCTGAAACAGCTGCACGAAATGCACATTCGTGCCACCAGTTTCAGTTGCTATCCTTTCCAAATCACCACCTATATCATATTCCCCGTCCCTATCAAGACTGTTCCCGGCCCCACCCACTATAACTACCTGATCCTCTTTTGAAAAATTCCTACATAAGTCCCATATGTTACAAGTGACCTGAGCTAACCCTGCACTAGGCTTCACTATGCTGGTGACCTGGTACTCACTCCCAAGTACTTCCTGCAACTGTTGGCCAACACCTCTGCCATGAGAACTACCTAGCAGCAGAACCTTCTTCTTCCTAAGAGACCTCTCTACAGATTTCGGCTTACCAAAAGCTGAGATCTGCTGCGTACTTTCTACACCTACAGCTACAGGAGGTTCATCTCCACTCAACTCTGACAGTTGGTCAAACCTATTTGCAACTTGCAATGTAAAGCTATCTGAATACCTTCTCCTAGCTACCTTCTTGCCAACTGCCAGTTCCCATTCCCCAGCCCCCCTTCCCCTCCTCAACCTACCTAGTTCCTCTTCAGCGTTTTTCAACTGCACCTGAAGGGCGCAGATCAAACGCTCCTGCTCCTCTATCAACTTATTCCTGCTGCAAATCCTACAGTTCCAGGAGAGAACCTCACCACAATGCCCACTGTCTTCCCCACTGCACTCCCCACCATGAAAATACTTACTACAAAGCCCACACTGCAGCCCACTACGCACGACCCTACGACAGAGCCCACACTTTTCACTCATGGTAAAATTTTACAATAATTTGTTAAGAAAAACTAGACGTCTACGTTATGAAGTTAAGTTTCTACAAAATAAGTAGGAAGTACCTTTTAACTACAGCAATCAACAAACCTCAGTCTCTACAAATCAAGTAACAACAACTAATAGTATCAGAAAAGAGCAAATAACACTACCACAGAAACTTTGCACTGTTGCTTGTACAAACAAGTTCAAATTCAAGCGTCACTAATAAAATAACTAAACACTGTGAGAGTACAAGAGTTATCAAATACCGTAACTTAAAGTTTCCCAACCTCAACTACGTTAAAAACAGCAAGTCACCTGTTGAAAAGTACTAAAGTTAATAAACAACTAGCGCGATAACACCTCCTGAAATCTAAAACTTTAATAATTTAACTACAATACACAAACACTTATTGGAACTTAGCTTTCGGAGACCGCTACGCTAATATTCATAGACATTAGATGGTTCAAAAATAAAATTGACATTACCAAATCAAATTAAAATTACAAAATAATATAGAAAAATAAACATGACACACAAAGCATATGGAGTAAAGAAATCACATACCATACAGTAGTGGGATCGATTGTAATATACATGAAATTTAGTATTGACGCACTTGACAATGTCTTGACCACAGCTGCACTTTATTAAGCCCTTACGCGTTTTGACATACGTCATTATCAAAGGGTTTAAAAAGACAATGGTATTAATATTCCATCTATGTAGTATGGTTAAGTGCACACTGAAGTCTTATTAAGTTAGTTACTATGCGGAAAAATCCGACAGATGGCGATACAGTCTTTCTGATATCGTCTCTGTCCTCACATAGACACTCATATACTCTCTCTTTGGGTTATTTATACTGTTATAAGTTGCTTAGTATTGTACAAAAATTGTTTTCTGTTAAATTGTACAATTTTAAGTGTGTGCTGTATGAAACTTTTAAAATCATTCAGTACTCTATGAAAATGTTTTCTCTTTGAGTATACAAATTTAGATGAGTGCTACACAAAACATTTTCTGTTACAATATAGTTGACATATACAGGCTTGATAGTATTTAAAACACTGCTGACAAATACGAAAATTACAGAATCTAGGGGAGGGAAAATGTGGGAGTGGGTGGAGGGGAGGTAGGAAAGGAGAGAAGCAGACATAAAAGAGCTGCGAAAATCACTCGGTGGTTACTGTAACATACAAGCTTGCATTTTTCTTCTCATTTATCACAAATAATAATCCTCACTTCTATGGCATTACATAACCCACAGAGACAATCAATAAGTGTGTGAAGAGAGAGAAGGGGGGGGGGGGAGAAGAAAGAGAGTTATCACCATCTGGCGGATTTTCTGTATAGTAATTGACTTAAGCAGACTTCAGTATGCACTTGCCCATCCTAAAGTGAAATTGTGGTCAAGACATTTAAAGGTATTTATAGATTTCATGCGGTCAGTATGCGGTATATACCGCAGTTAATTAGGCCTTAAGGCAGTGAACGATACGCAGAGGGTCAGTTGGCACCTATCGAAGTGCCTAAATTTGAGTTGCATCCTGAAAGTGAGTTTCCCATTGTGGTTTCTTTTACAGTAGACGTATTTAGCCGGGAAGATTAATCTTGCGCAACAGGTTTATATCGTCAATCGTCCGCCAGCCAGGTCTCTTCTGGTGCCAGCATCGCGGCAGCAATACCCCAAAATGTCTCTCCTTCGTTATCCGGCCGAATGCGAGGATCAGTGATAAGATTCCTTGATGCACATGTAAGTCTAGGGGCGTATGATCAAAGTAGTTTGTTCCCATAGAATTAAAAAAAAAGATTGTTTTCCACTAAGCACCTGCTGCTTGAGAAATTGAATAGCAGTTTGTTGCCGAAAGACCTGACACCCGAGCACAAAACTAAACGCTTTGGAGCAGCATTGACATTTCTACAGCTGCGATGATGGGGAGGAGTTTCTCGCGACGATCGTCACGGGCGATAAGAGGTGGATTTCTCACTTTACCCCAGAAACCAAGCAGTAGCCAACTAAGTCACAGTGGATATTCGGTCAAGACGAAATTCAGACGGCTGTGAAGGTTCATAAAGTGTTCTGTACATTGTCCTTGGATATGAATGGCTTTCTGCTCATTGACTTCCTAGCTAGAGATGAAACAATTCGGAAACTACGACCTGCCATTCAGAAGAAAAATCGTGGTATCCTTCCTACAGGTGTTGTACTACTTCACGAAAACACTCATACCAATATGAAGGGCAAAGCAGCTGTCTAGCAGAAGATCGGTTGCGAGCTGTTTCATTAACCCGCATATACTTTTTTGGCTCAGACCGATCATTTCTTGCTCCTGTAGAAACTCCTGTCTTCTCGCAAGAGTTTTGAGAACGACGAAGAGCTGAAGACAATTATCAATTGCTGGTTTTATTCACATGTGCCATAAAACCACGTTATGGTATTTCAATGCTTTTGGAGACTGTATCGAAAAATACCTGAAACATTTATGTACCTTTTTCCAATAAATATTTCCATATAACTAAGTTGTCACATTATTTCTTTAATTGGGAAACATTTCTCGATGCGCTTCGTAATATACAGGGTGAGTCGAAATTCGCTCACTTGGGCTTCGCAGCGAGATTCCTTCAAGTGCCAGCAATAAAAAAAATGTATCTCAGGAAGTTTCATAGTACGCATATTTCCGGCAGAAAATGAAGACTGAGATGGGGGTGTGTTTTATACGTCAGTGTGTTTCGGAAGTACACAGTTACACCAGCAAACTTTGAAGGAGTGTAGAAGGCGTTTTGAGGAACAAAATTAGCGTAGAAACCCATGCCTGAAAACGTCATCCAACGACGCTACAGAGCTACGAAGTTGCTCGAGGAGATGTATAGCGGCAGGAGGCAGGGCCTGCGATGAGTGCCCGAGATAGCGATGAGATGGGGATTTTCGCGTACGACTACTTCACGAGTGCACCGTGCACCGTGAAAATTGGAAATCTGGCAAAACATGAAATTTCCGACATCACTGCGGCAGGAAAAAGATGGTGCGAGAAAGAGACAAAAGATAAGTGAAGAGATTCGTTCAAAGTGACAGAATTAAATCTTCTTCAAATTGCTGCAGATTTCATGTTGGAGCATCAACAAGAATCAGCGTGGCAAACAATTCAACGAAACGTAGTAATCGAGGTGGGCTTTCGAAGCCGAAGAAACACTCGTGTACCCTTGCTGAATGCACGATACAAAGTTTTACGCCTTACCTGGGTTCGTTTCCACCGACATTCGTCTGTTGATAACTGGAAACATGTTGCCTTGTCTGCGAGTGTCTTTTTCAATTGTATCGAGCGGATGGGCTTGTACGGGCGTGGAGAGAAGCACGTGAATCCATGGACCCTGGAAGTCACCAAGGGACTGTTCAAGCAGGTGGAGATTGCCAGTAGAATGGGTTATAATTTATGACATGGAACAACATACAACAATGAACAATACGCAACAACGTAAAGTTTTTAAATAGCGGTTTGCTTCTTTATGACTCATTTTTTTTTAAAAGATCGTAAAGTAGTTCATACATAGGGAAAGTATATAAAAGTAAATCTGTTATCTATACAACTAAGTTTCTGTTTATAGTTATGGTATTGATACAGGGATATGTCAATGGCTTCTGCAAATTGGTAAGTAAAGAAGAGCTATTGTGTCCCTCCTAGGTCAAATTTTTGCTTATTGTTATGCAAACAATTCTCAAACAGTTACCAAAAGGTGTTTTTTTTTATAGTAACTTGATCATTAAGTAAGTAACGTCCCGTGGATCCTTGGTGGCAAAAAATTTAAAGCTCTTTCCTTCTCACCCCTATGCAGCAACCTCACATTATTTGTGATCCTTGATGCTTCGTGTGTTCCTGATCTCTCGGTTGTATTTTTCTCTCAAGCGTAACGTGCTCTGAAAATCTAGTTTCTATCTTCCTTCCTGTCTGCCTCACGTTTAGATGGACTGTTGACATGTGACACGTACGTGCGCATTATGGATGATCACATGAATCCAATGATGTCCATCGTGCATTCTGAGGATTTGGACAATTCCAGCAGCAAAATGCAATACCCCACACGTTCATAATTGGTACAGGGTGGCAACATTTCCGGTGGATTCCAAACGCCCCAGATATGAAAATTATCGAGCATACCTGGATTGTTCAGAGAAAATCTCCAACCCCCAGTATTCGTATGGATGGATAGACAGCCCAGCAGGATGCATGGTGTCAATTCCCTGCAACACAGTCTCAGACATTAGTCGAGAGCATGCCAAGTGTTGCTTCAAATCTGCGTGCTCTCGGGGACCCTACACTATATTAAGCATCTGTACCAGCTTCTTTGGCTCTTGTAAAAAAAAAAAAAAATAAAAATAAAAATAAATAAATAAATAAATAAATCGCACTGACGTGTTTTACGGCCCACTTTAGATTTGTAGTTTTATAAGTTTTTGCAAACATTTTGGACCAAAATAATAATCTAAGTGATAAAAAATTAATTAATAAGAGTGTCTTAAACCACCGACCTTAGGCATCAGAGTCTAACGTATTGTCCACTACGCTACGGCTATCACTCAGAAGAGGAGTCCTATAATCTCATACTATTGATGGCCTTTGTTAACTAATGCTAATATGGCATTTGTAGACACTAGATTATCATTTATCGTACGAAGAACGATGTGTTTTTGTTAATTCTTCAGTACGCCATTGCTTTGAAATGACAACGTGTAAGTTACAATAAGAAAATCATCAAATACGCGCAAGATGGCGTATGCCACAGAGAGCTCTTCGCGAGGAATGTCACGTGACATCTCCTAACGGATTGTTTTCGTTAATTCAGTGGAGGGTGTCAAATCTCCGTTATTTTTGCAAATATGTCTCAAACGACACGAGATATGAGAAAAACATAAGGGAGCTAAGTTGTAGAGAATTTTCTCCTATACCAATTAGGTTATTCAATTTTCGTATCAGTTAAACGGTTCGTTTGCAATTACAATTATATTACAAAATCGCCGTTATTTTTGCAAATATCTTTGAAACGCTACGAGATATGAAGAAAACATAAGAGAGCAACGTTGTAGAGAATTATCTCCTCTACAAATTAGGTTATTCAATTTTTGTGTCAGATGAATAGTTAAGCTGTTATTTTCATTCAAATTTCGAGCTGTCAAAAGACGATCGGAAAGGCCCACTTTTAGTGTTACTACCGTAACCTAAAGTGGGCCAAAAAGAGTGTGCATTTAATTATTTATATATTTATTTATTTACTTTTGTAATTCATTCAGATCTACAGTTTTGTTATATCTTGTGGAAAAATACTCAACTTCATTTTCTGCCAAATGCACGGAGGCCTCTTGAGCATATGCCAATGAGCCACACAATTCCGTCCTATGCGTCGATCTTAAATCAGTATCGTGGAGTAGTATCGAGCAGAGTGAAGCAAAGTCTGGATTACGCTTCTACTAATATCGTCCAACACACTCCGAGACTCCCAACAACACAGAGGCCCCGTCCACAGTCTGATTGCTGAGCTGTGTTGTCAGCGCGTGCCACGCTTTCGCAGGGCCTCATCTGCGTTGGCGTAGAGAGGGGTCCGCGCTAATTGGAGGCGCCACACCGCTCCTAGGCTGATAAACTTCTCGCCAGACCTCGCCGTCGCCGTAGTCAATGCTACACGACTCCTCACAGTTACTGGAGGAGCAACAATGCGGGTTCTAGTTAACGTTGTTGTTGCTGCCCCACTCCTGGTACTGATTTCATGATTTCAGATATCACGCTGTTCTACGCTGTGCATGCCCCAGGTTAGTTTACCTTAGTTTAAGTAGTTTGTAAGCTACGGACTGATGACCAGGTGGTTTGGTCCGATAGATCTACAAACATTTGAAAAAAACGGTAATGGGGGACTGATGACCATTGCAGTTTTGTTCCCCTAAAACATCCATCCAACAACAACAACAACAATAACAAAAAACGGCAACCCAATTTTCCTTTTTAGTTCCTTACCGTACTCATTTAGTCTCTCTCTCTCTCTGCCGCGGCGGATTTGCCGTGCGCACTGGGGCGCCGTGCTGCGGTGCACGCGGCCGTTCCCGTCGGAGCTTCGAGTACCCCCTCGGGCATGCGTGTTTGTGTTATCCTTAGGTTCGTTTACCTTAGTTTACGCAGTCTTTAAGCTACGGAGTGATAACCCAGCAGTTGAGTCCGATAGATTTACAAACATATCTCTCTCTTTTATCAAAGCTATACTTAAGAGTCTCTGGGGAATTTCCGCGATCGTCATATGAATAAAATTCTTGAATATCCGTCTCGAGATCGCTTTTATTTTCTAGAAAATGACCGGTTTAAGGACAGCTGCCCATCTTCAGATCTGTTAACAAATGTTGAATGTAAGCTACTATTTACAACGGATAATATACAAAAAGTTAATGGAAAAAAATATGGAAAACAGCTGATGCAGCTCCCCACGCAAACTATACTCGTCCTTTGATCTCTCTCTGAGATTTTTACCCCACGCATGTCCTTCCAGTATAAAACAGACGATTCGTTCATGCCTCAAATGTGTCCTACCGATCAAACATTTCCTTAACCCTGTGGCTCATAGGGTCCACCGTAGTGGACGGCTCATACTGAACGTATTTCTTTGCATCTGCTGTCTTTTTTGAACTCGTAATGCATGTTGTCTACTCCAGAGGGGATCATCCGGCTGCACTGTAGCTTTTTCCAGAGTCACTTTTTCACCCGAAGGTAGTAGTGTGTCACGATGGCGAGCGTGAAGTGGCAGCTAGTGGTTTCGAAATGCATTCCAATTTCACAAAGAAGAGCAAAGCATATTTGCACTAAATGCAAGGCTCCTTTACATCCAAATATCTTCGAAAGTTTCCATAGTAAAAGAAAAGAACTTACAGAAAAGGACTCTAGATGTCTTGATGTGCTTAGTGTCCACTTCAGTGGAAATCACTGAATTTTTTCTTATAAATAGTAAATTGAAATAAATTCTTGTATTTCATCTTAGTAGACCTTTTCTACTATATAAACACCATTTAAAATTTTCTCCTCATTTATTAGTAATTCATGCATCACAGGGTTAAGTCCAGATATGGTACTAATCCCTTTTCTCCTCGATTCTGTTCAATACCGATTCATTAGTTACGCTATCTACCCTCCTCTTCAATATTCATTCCTAGGGCCTTTCTACTCTGAACTATTTACCGTGTCTCTCACACAAGGCTACACTCCACACAAATGCCCCTTGGCGAGGCATCCTAACACTCAAAATAATTTTGATACTTAACCACTTTCTTCATAAATGTTTTTCTTAACGAAGCTATTTCATATTGTAGTGTTGCTTTTGTATTTAAGTTTGGTGTTCTAAACATTTGAATTAAATACCGCTGATGGAATTGAATGAACTTGAGAATATCTGCAGCAAAAATTAAATTTTTGTAAAGATGTCAAAGAAAGGGTCTCTTCGGAGTTAAAATGGCGGTAGTCATTGTTGAAGTTAAGACAATACCTGAAAGCACCGCTACAAAAGAAAACCGCCGAATAGCCACCTTTTCATGCAGAACGAGGATCAGCTGTAGACATTGCTTTGTGCTGGAATGGGGAATGAAATTAAACAATCCGCCGTAAATCGAAGCTTGGTTTTCTTACGCTTCGCGAAACACGGTCTCACGATAGCGTTAACTTACTGACAAAATAGGGGAATAAATCACAAAATAATAGACCCCGCTGAATAAAAACATTAATTGCAGGTTGTAAGAATCAAATCAATATAAACTGAATGTGGAAAGAGTTGAGTTTGAATCAAGCTTATGCAATCGCGAAACGAATCGTAATCATGACCAAGCATCTCTTTACGATTCACCGCAGATTAAAAAATTATTGGGAATAGGAGAAAGTCATTTTGAATTAAACCATGTTTGTAATCAAACTGGGGATTTGTTACAATAAGAATAAGTAAAGCTCACACTTACATATTCCTTGCAGAAAGAGCGCTTCCGTTCTCTCACCATGCCGGTAAAAAGAAACTGATAATCGTAAAACAAAAAGTCAGAGGTATATAGTGGAGTGAGAACCGATTCGCATGCGACAAGCATCGCAGATTAAATTTTAGTAAAGTTATTGAATGTAATGCTATATGACTTCTATTCTCTGGACATCGTAAATTACTTTATGATCAAACAAGAAAACAATTGACTACTTTTATTGTCACTTTTCCTATTCAAAGTTCATCAGCATTGCCTGATTTAATTCGACTACATTAATTGCACTCTTTTTGCTTTTGTTGATGTTCACGTTATACCCTCTTTTAACCCTCCGTCGGGCGCAGTCGGCCTCACAGGCCAGCAAAACACTTCTTTGATTCCCGTGCTTAACAGTGGTGGCCCAGCGGCCCGCCTCTCCGTTTACTCGCGTAACTTTGAGAACATCCCACAGTGCCGATCCGCAGGCTGCCGTCGACTTTCACGCGGATCATGGGGAACTCCTTGGGCCTCACAGGCCGTCTGCGCCCGATTACGTTATATTTTTGAAGGTGAGATTTTTCAAGATATTTTTATTTTATTACTTCGTTTCAATCAAACTAAGTCTGACATGTGATTTTCGCCGTTACCTCCGGTAACTGAGTGCGCCTTATCGAGTTCTAATTTCAGTTTTCCTATCTTTCCCTACGTTATCACATCCATATTTTCTGCTGAACTGTCCAGAAAAGTATATTATGCCTCTAAGCTAATGATCTTGCGGAAATAATGCGCCTCCTGGAGGACGAAACTGCTGAAGATCAAGCCGCACTCGAAGATTTAGTCGATGAGAGAGACACCCTCCCTCAGGATTAGGTAGGAGAAGGCAAGGAGGACTCAGCAACTGAACAGGAAGTTTAGTGAACAGCTCGAGAATATGAAGAAGAGAAGAAAATATGTGAGGAGTTTTTATTTTGGAAACGATAAGACGACGAAGTAGTCTAAGTAGATACCTTCTACTATTCGTAGTGTGAAGAGTCACATCATTATTACACAACATCCAGTGTAAAAGATATTGCTACAAATGACCCAACAATTGCAAAACCTTGTGTCATCAACTTCTAACTGGACAATTTAGCCTGTGTATGCTATGAATATATGTGGAATGTCGATTCGGCTGCAAACTCGACTGAAATAATTTTTACCCCACAAGGAACGGGAAAGTTCTCCCACATTACCTCCCAAATGGCTAAAACGTCGACCATGCGTGGCTGAAACAAGAGTTAGGAGGATGAACAATCACGAATGTTCAGCTTGTCATCAACCAATCTTCTTGAGCGACATATACGTTCTGTGCCATTCCTGTGTTTCAGCTGTTGACTTGGGAGCTATAGCATCGGTTTTTGGCTGCAAATGTGGCGAGAAAATATGATTCGATGTCATAGACTGCCTAATGTCCTTTAAAAATAACTTCATTGCTTTTATGGATGTCTGTTCGACCAAGTTTTAATGCTCTTTGTGGGAAATTGGTAATTTTGGTCACTTTAGTTTAAGGTGTATTGTGTTCAATAAATCCATTGTTATGCTTTAAGTTTGCTGTAATTCCTTCCTTTAGATCCTCTTCAAGACTAGCCAACACGCATTTTGAATTTGATTTAACATGGCGGAGCTAGTCCACAAAATATGTGGGTGGCCTCTCAGGCCGGGTGCGCCTGATTTTTTTTATCTGGAGGTGCGCCCGACGGAGGGTTAAAGACCCTGTAAATATCATTCATTATCTCTTCTAGATCTGCTGTTTCCGGCAGAATGACAATGTCTTGTTGCGGTGTGCGCGTCTGCTCCCCGTTGGAAGTTCAAGTCATCCCTCGGACATGAACGTGTGTGTTGTGCTTACCAAAATGTAATTTTCACACCTGTCTGCAGCTGCTTCCTATTGATTTGGGGCTGTACACAAAAGAGCCGAAAAACTCTTATGGCCATGTAAACACGGTCCGCAGCGTCTATGTAAGGCAACAGGTGTCTGGCGCAGGCGTTATATCGGTTACTACCGCTACAATGGCAGGATATCAGGATTTAGTTCGAATGTGGTGTTATTGTCGGTGGACGAGAGATGGGACTCAGCATCTCTGAGGCAGCAATCATGTGCGGATTGTCCAATAAGACAACTTCAGGAGTGCGCCGTGAATATCGGGTAAATCCGTTAAAAAAAACTAATAGCTGCGACCGTAAAAGAAATCCTGCAAGAACGAGACAAACGATGACTGAAGAGAACCGATCGGCGTAATAAAAGTGCAACTCTTCTGCAAAGCCGGCCGCGGTGGCCGAGGGGACTAAGGCGCTTCAGTCACGGTCTGCACGGCCACTACGGTCGGGGGGTTCGAATCCCCCCTCGGGCATGGATATTTGTGACGTCCTAGTTCGTAAGTAGTTCATAAGTAGTTTGTAAGTTTAGGGAATGATGACCCCGCAGTTAAGTTCCATAAGCTCTACAAACATTTGAACATTTGAACATCAACAAATCGTGCAAACCATTCAACGAAACATAATGCCCAACCGTGAACCCTTGCTGAATGCACGATACAGCCTTTGCGCTTCGGCTGGGCCCGTCAAAAGCGGCATTGGGCAGTCAGTGGAAATATGTTGCCTCGTCTGGCGACTCTCGTTTCCAGTTGCATACAGAGTGGTCCATTGATAGTGACCGGGCCAAATATCTCACGAAATAAGTGTCAAAAAATAATAATAATAAAAATAAAAAATGAAAATAACTACAAATAACAAAACTTTTCTAACTTGATGGGGCTCGCTGCAATAGGTCAAACGGATATCAATTTTTATTACATATTCGTCTAGTACGTAAATAAATATGATGGTTTAATTTGGAAAACTATTTTCGCCTTGTGATATATGGCGCTGTAATAGTCACAAACGTATAAGTACGTGGTATCGCGTAATATTTCGCCAGTGGGGACGCTATTTGCTTCGTGATTATTACTCGTGTTAAAATGATCCGCTTACCAGTTGCAGAAAAGATCGATATGGTATTTATGTATGACTATTGTGATCAAAATGCCAAACTGACCTGTGGTATGTGTGTTGATCCTTATTCTGGAAGACATCATCCAAGTGGATAGCTACGTTATTTAAAAAGACAGGAACTGTTCAGCCACAAGTGAAACGTCAACCACTACCTGCAACAAATGATGATGCCAAAGTAAGTGTTTTAGCTGCAGTTGCGGCTAATCCGCACATCAGTAGCAGACAAATTGAGCGAGAATCTGGAATCTCAATATCGACGGTGTTGAGAATTCAACATCAACATAAATTTCACCCGTACCGTATTTCTATGCACCATGGTTTGTAGGCGAAAACTTTGAAATTCGTGAACAGTTTTGCCACTGGGCAAAAAATAAATTAAGGGACGATAACAGATTTTTTTCACGCGTCCTGTTTAGTGACAAATCGTCATTCACAAACTAACGTAAACCGGCATAATATGCACTATTGAGCAACAGAAAATCCACGATGGCTGCGACATGTGGAAGATCAGCGACCTCGGCGGATTAATGTATGGTGCGGCATTATGGGAGGAAGGATAAATGGCCTCTATTTTATCGATGGCAAATTAAATGGTAGAATGTATGCTGATATCTTACTAATGTTCTACTAGATTTATTACATGATGTTTCACTGCATGAGAGAATGGCGATGTACTTTCAACATGATGGATGTCTGTCAAATGACTCGCGTGCAGTTGAAGTGGTCTTAAATGGAATATTTAATGACAGGTGGATTAGTCGTAGAAGCACCATACTATGGCTCGCACGTCCACCGGACGTTCAAGTGTTTGTATAGCTTATGGGACTTAACTACGGGGTCATCATTCCCTAAACTTACAAACTACTTATGAACTAGCTAATACTAAGGACGGTACAAATATCCATGCCCGAGGGGGGGATTCGAACCCCCGACCATAGTGTCCGTGCAGAGCGTGACTGGAGCGCCTCAGTCCCCTCGGCCACCGTGGCCGGCCACTGGACTTACATCCCCGCATTTCTTCTGTGGGGAAAATTGAAGGATATTTGTTATAGTGATTCACCAACAACGCCTGAAAACATGCGTCAGTGCATTATCAATGCATGTGAGAACATTACTGAAGGCGAACTACTCCCTGTTGAGAGGTATTTCGTTACGAGTATTGTCAAATGCGTTGAAGTTGGAGGACATCATTTTGAGCATTTAATGAAGTCATGAGGTAATTACAGGTAATTACAGAGTAACACCATGCGTTCTCATAACGTATGACAATTTTACAAAAGTACATGTATCACTTTGGAACAACCAAAATGAAGTACCGGCCGCAGTGGCCGAGCGGTCTCCGGCCCGTCAGTCACAGTCTGCACGGCTGCTACGGTTGGGGGGTTCTAATTCCCCCTCAGGCATGGATGTTTGTGTCGTCTTTAGTGTAAGGTAGTTCATAAGTAGTTTGCAAGTTTAGGAACTGATGACCCCGCAGTTAAGTCCCTTAAGCTTAACAAACATTTGAAACAAAATAAAGTTCTGTGCTTTAATTTAAAAAACCTACCTGTTACGCACTGTTCGTCTAAAATTGTGAGCAATATGTCTGTGAATATTACAGCGCCATCACAAAGGGAAAAAGTGTTCCAAATAAAACATTTATATTTATTTACGTACTAGACGAATATATAATAAAAATGGGGGTACCTATTTGAAAAAGATGCAGTTGATATTCGTTGACCTATGGCAGTGCCTTCTAGCGGGCCAACCATAGCGCCATCTGTTCTCCCCCTTAAGCTAGGAAAGTCTTGCACTTTTTAGTTTTCTTTTCGTTTTATGCTTATTTCGTGAGATATTTTGTCCGGCCACTATCAATGGACCACCCTGTATAGGGGATGTACGTGTACTGCTATGCAGACAACATCATGAATACGTGGTGAAGCCTCCTTGCCAGCAGGGGAATGTTCAGGCTGCTAAAGGCTCTGTATTAGTATACGGCGTGTAGTTGTAGTCCTTGATAGGACTAGATACGACTCTGACAGGTGACACGGACGTGCGCATCCTGGCAGATCACCCCATCCATTCACTGAGTATTCAAACGGACTTGGGCAATTCCGGGGAAAAAAAAAGTTCAAATGTTTGTATAGCTTATGGGACTCAACTACGGGGTCATCAGTCCCTTAACTTACAAACTACTTATGAACTAACAAATACTAAGGACGGCACAAATATCCATGCCCGAGGGAGGATTCGAACCCCCGACCGCAGTGGCCGTACAGACCGTGACTGGAGCGCCTCAGTCCCCTCGACCACCACGGCCGGCTGGGCAATTGCAACAGGAGAATGAGACGCCCCACACGTCCAGAGAGCCTACAACGTAGCTCCAGGAACACTCTTCTCAATTGAAACGCCTCCGCCTGCTCTTCATATGTCCACCCCCTCGTAGTCTTTAGGGTGCGTTCACACTGCCGGCCGGTCCGAGCCGAGCCGGGATGTGCCGAGCCGACTGGCGCCTAGTCGGCGCACACGTCCGGCCTGGGTGATCACACGGCGCACCGGGCAGAGCCGGGATGCAATAGAGGGGGGAAAATCATCTTTTTCGATTTTCAAGTTGTAAAAAATTTTGACGGTACATAAGACCACGCCACATCGTTTTATCAACTCATTTTTTCCTTAGAAACTTTGCATTGCCTTTGAAAAAATAAAAAGTCTACTTTTCATTCAGCGCGAGTTTTTAGTTTCGTAACGCTCCTGACTCGATTTTGATGAACGTGTGTGGTTAAAAAATCTGATTTTTGGACACACGGTAATACAACATCTTAGCTTTCGAATAAAACATTCACCTTTTCGAAATTCGTAACAGTCGTTGTCAACTGACGGTTTTTGTGAAGTATACGCACTTGATTTACAAATAGTGTATTAAAAAAGTTCGATAGCGGGCAGCTATGCATTTTAGACCATTCATTACATTGAGTGCAATGGAGCTAAAAGTATAGAAAAGTTTTTGAAATAGTAGTCGCACCGATATCTAAGTAATTGCGAGTTTTTCTGAGCGGTGTCATGCCGCGATCTCAAGCCTACGAACTCGGCGGGTGTTGAGCGTAGCGTGAAGCACTGCAGTGCCAAAAAATTTGAATTGATGGCCACGTGTATAGGTCCCTCGTGATCCATAACGAGAAAACAAGTAGGAACTAATTTTACTTGAATGAAACTTTCACTCTGCAGCGGAATGTGCGCTGATATGAAACTTCCTGGCAAATTAAAATTGCGTGCCGGAACCGGGACTCGAACCTGGGACCTTTGCCTTTCGCGGACAAGCGCTTGCCCGCGAAAGGCAAAGGTCCCAGGTTCGAGTCCCGGTTCCGGCACGCAATTTTAATCTGCCAGGAAGTTTTAATTTTACTTGGTTGGCGACCGATTACAATGAACAACGATCTGCTACGGTCTTACATCAGGTCATACTTGACTTTCTGAGAGGCAATACAACTGGTTTTTTGTCCACACTAGACAATTAATGAAATATATATTTCGTGTTTGGAACTAGAAGAGAGGAAAAAATTAATGTAAACTGCGACTTTACTGTTGATGGACTGAAATGAAATAGTCTAACATTATACTTAAAGGCTTTCTAGTTGGAGATTATAAAAGAAGAAGCTAAAAAATAAAATTATGTTTATGGATGAATCTACTCCTGATACAAAATATATTATTTTCGTTTTTTTATCTCGAAAAATGTTGTACCATAACGTGAAAATAGTTGTATACAGCGTATCCCACATCAAAGTGGTACCCTCATGTCTGAGATTAAATTAAGAATGAATTAAGTAAGAAAACAATACGGAACAGTTACATTAAAAACGCGTAATTACCTCGTTATAAGAAATGCTGCAACTGTTGGCAGACATTAGTCGCGTCCATGCCACGTAGTGTTGCGTCACATCTGCGTGTACAGGGACCCTACAATTCATCCCACTACGTATTCATCCCACTACGTATTCAAAGCACTCACTAGAGTGCTTTGAATACGTAGGACTTCAGAATTCGTAGTCATGTAAAATAGCGTGTTGTGCACAAAGAGCCATTTGCTACTTTCCGTAAATAACTGTGCGGCGGATTCACAAGTTTAGTTATCCTGTGATCATTTTCATGCAGTGGATACACGCAAAACTCATCTCAGTGCTTCCTTTTAACGCATGTAATTCCAGATAAAGAACCGCAAAACTGCGTGAAAAAATACTTTGAAACGAGCGCTACTCATGCTATTCGCGCAGTAAAAACTCTCCTTAATGCTACGAACGTTTTGTATTTTTGGGGTTTTCCAAATACATGCCCTACAAGATTATGTCCTGTGAGTCTATATGACTTTTGGCTCTGGGGATAAGAACGGTTGGATTTCTACGTTATGTGAAGGCTAGTATGCTTAGAACTGTTGAAAAATACACTTCGTTGTATTTTCCAAAAAGTATCGATGATACATGAGTGAACATTTATGCCGATATATCGATATGCAAAGACCAGTATCGAGTGCAGATTATTTTGTGTTATATGTCTTCGCCGTTGTTGGTATGTACATATTTGTATTTTTTTCATTTGAAGTTGTAGTGGAAAATATTCAGCTTGCAATGTGTGAGCGATTCTTACTAACTTTCGACTCTTCAACAACCCCATTTTCTCTGTTTCAGTGCATGAAACAAATGTTCAAATGATCAAATGTTTGTATCGCTTATGGGACTTAACTACGGGGTCATCAGTCCCTAAACTTACAAACTTCTTACGAATTACCTTATACTAAGGACGGCACAAATATCCATGCCCGAGGGGGATTCGAACCCCCGACCGTAGTGGCCGTGCAGACCGTGACTGGAGCGCCTCACTCCCATCGGCCACCGCGGCTGGCATGAAACAAATAAGGCACACAAGAACTATTTCCCTTCGTTCTCACAGCTAAATAACATATGTGAAATTGAGTTTCTCCCAACATTAACAGTTATAGCCAAAATGTTCAAATGCTTGAAAATTAAGGCACTTAACTGCTGCGATTATCAGTCCTTAGGCTACTTAAATTAAAACCATCTTAGTCGGCCGCGGTGGCCGAGGGGACTGAGGCGCTTCAGTCACGGTCTGCACGGTCACTACGGTCGGGGGTTCGAATCCCCCCTCGGGCATGGATATTTGTGCCGTCCTTAGTCTTAGTTAGTTCATAAGTAGTTTGTAAGTTTAGGGACTGATGACCCCGTAGTTAAGTCGCATAGACTATACAAACATTTGAACATCTATCTATTTAAAACCATCTTATGCTAAAGACAACACACTTACCCCTGCTCAACGGAGAGGTTGGTCTACATATACTTTTATTACATATGAAAAGAACTTTTATGTGCTTTTGTCGTACTACTACATAGTTCTGCTTTGTAATAGAAAACCGTTCTGGCTTATACATAGACAAGATACTGATTCTTCTATGAGCTGGAACTGTAGTATTCCTGGAGATGCCTCATACTGACTGGAACATCCATACTCTCCTCTACTCCTGTACCAACTGTCGTTGCTGTGATGAGCCGGCATTTATAGGAGAGCTCCCCGTTTTCTTAGGGTGCGTTCACACTGCCGGCTGGGCCGAGCCCAGATGAAAAAGAGGGGAAACATCAACTTTTCCGATTTTCAGTTTGTAAAAAGGTTTAAATGTGTATAAGACCACGCCATATCGTTTTATCAACTTATATTTCCTTAAAAGCTTTGCCTCGCCTGTGAAAAATTAAAAGGTCTACTTTCCATTCCACATGAGTTTTTAGTTTCGTTACGCTCCTCACTCGAGTTTGACGGAACTATGCAGTTAAATAATTTGATTTTTGGGCGCATGGGAGGACAACATCTTAGCATCGGAATAAATCATTCATATTTTTGTAATTCGTTACAATGCTTTTCAAATGACGCTGTCAAGTATGCCCACTTGATTTAAAAGTTCGATAGCGGGCAGCTTACTGTTCTATGCATTTTAGATCATACATTACAGGGAGTGAAATGGAGCAAAAAGTACAGAAAATTTTTTGAAATAGTAGTCACATCGTTATCTACCTCCTTCCACAAGTAATTGGGCGTTATCTGAGCGGCGTCAGTGCCACGATTGGAAGCCTACCAACTCGTCGGGTGTCGCGCGTAGCGGGAAGCACTGCAGTGCCGAAAAATTTGAATTGGTGGCCACGTATGAAACCCCTTGTGATGTTTTAATGATCCACAACCGGAAAACAAGTAAGAACTTATTTTTCTTGGGTAGCGACCGATTACAATCGACAACGATCTGCCACGGTTTTATATCATACTTGACTTTATGAAGAGGCATACTACTGGTTTTTTGTCGACACCGGACAATTAATTGAATATATATATCATGTTTGTAACTAGAAGAAAAAATTAATGTAAACTACGACTTTACAGTTGATGGACTGAAATAAAATTTTCTGACACTACACTTAATGGCTTTCTAGCTGGAGATGATAAAAGAAGAAACCCAAAACACATTTATATTTATAGATGCAACTACTCACAATACAAAATATACACCTTTTTTATTTTCACTTTTGTAGCTCTCGAAAAATGTTGTTCCACAACGGGAAAATAATTGATTATTGCGCGTCCCACTTTAAAGCGGTACCCTCACGTCTGAGATTAAATTAAGAATGAATTAAGTAAAAACTAAAACGGAATAGTGACATTAAAAACACATAGTTACCTCCTTATAAGAAATGCTGCAAGTGGTGGCCACAGGCGTACGTGAGGTATACCGGTTTTATACGTGTCATGCTGTACTATATTTCATCTCACCTCGACGTTGAAAGAACTTTGCACAGCTCTCAGATTATATTAAGGAAACCGTCTGAGGGAAACTAAGTTTCAGTGAACATATTGCTGAATCATCTGATGACAATATACTTTCTCTGGATGATGGTACTTTTATTTCGAGTTTTATACATTAACTTAAAGAAAAATACGGGTGCGGTGATGGGCTTCTTTCCATAGGTCGACTAAATTCATCAGCAAGTGACTGCCTGGAATAGATGACGGCTGACGTCTTACGGCAAAATAATCGTCGAATACTCGCTTTCTCTCGTCTTCAGTAGCGTACGACATGTCCAGGGCACCCACAGTGGAAACAAAGTGGTGTGTTGTCTTCTGTCCTCCAGACGTCTTTTCTTCTGCGGTTCATAGGCTGCCGTTTGGCGGCTGAAGCGTAAGTCATAGCACGGCGACGCCATTCTTCACGTCGGGTGCTACGGGCGGGCAAACAGGAGCTAATGTCTGAAATTTCCTCAGCGGCGTCAGATCCAGCGTGACTTACAGGGCTTATATCCATGCCATAATTTGAGCCACGGTGATGCAGCTGTTACACAGGATATCCGGCACCTCCACCAAACAATGTCGCATTGGAATGGAAGCAGGCTGGATTTCGAAGGCATGGTTATGACTGAACACTGCACTTATAGTGAAAGCACGTTTATTGCGAACTGAAACATACACGCAGCACTGACTGCCTCTCGGACAGAGTGCTCTGCTATTTATACACAGACAGAATGTACCAGAAATTAAAAAAAAAATAGTTAACATAAGATAAGATTACCTGACACAGTCGGGTCTGGAGGCGATCTAATCGTTTTATAGTTTTCAAAATGACAAGCCAAGATCGCACATTAACAATTTATTAAATGACGACTGGTTTCGGTGCACTGTGTCACCATCATCTGGTCACATATATGTCATAATCTATGTTTTAACAAGATGACCAGATTATAAGATATAATATATGTGATCAGATGATGGTGACACAGTGCACCGAAACCGGTCGTCCTTTCATAAATTATTAGTGTGCGATCTTGGCTTGTCATTTTGAAAACTATATAATATACGTGTAGAAATTACATGTGAACCTAATAAACACGCAGAAAATTCTAGAAATGTTGATTACAAAGAAATAATTTTTTGTCATGGTTAAGGATTAAACGGCGACCTTCAGCACCGAAATCAGTGACGCTATCCCTTCCCCACATCGTCGGTTAATGTGGGGTCTCGCAGTAATATTAAATATTCCCAATGTCGTCAGCTCAGCGTGAGCCGGCTAAAGCGGAATCGTCTCGGCCTGGACGACAGTGTTGACAGTCGGCTCGGCTCGATTCGGCCCGGTCGGCAGTGTAAACACGGCCTTATTAGCCAGCGTGCGAAGCAGGTAGAGAGGTAACCAGACTGCGGGCTCCCTCGGCAGCTGAAGTACTGTGGAGCGACTTATTGCCTCTTCTGGTAGTTGTGCGGCGACTTGTGTAGGCCGCCGACGTTGTGGCGAATAGCGACGCCTCAACAACAGGACTAACATTTTGTCCTAACTGACAGTGAGGTCGAAGCAGAAGAAGGAAAAATCTTAAGTGTGTGATATTACAGATACAGGGTGAAGCTGGTCGTTTCCACATGACAGGCAGGTTTTCCCAGGATGTTGGGTTCCCCAGCTGGGCGGCTAACAGTTTGGACCTAGTTAATGGGATACACAGGTAGTCAAGATTTCGCTAATGTGCTCGGAAACAGAAAGCGACTGTCTTGAATGAGCGAGTGTGGCTAACCTAGATTGCAACTGAAAGACAATATAGCCACACACCTTATTCTAAAAATCTATATAAAATCAGGAAATCATCATACAGCAAATATAATTATATGAATAGATCCAGAAGATGGGGGAGAATCAAACGCTGTAATTACAATTTAAAAACCCTTACAGGAAAAATCCGATACATATCAAAATGTTCAAATGTTTGTTAAGCTTATGGGACTTAACTACGGGGTCATCAGTCCCTAAACTTACAAACTACCTATGAACTACTTACGAACTAGGACGGCACAAATATCCATGCCCGAGGGGGGATTCGAACCCCCGACAGTAGTGGCCGTGCTGACCGTGACTGGAGCGCTTCAGTCACCTCGGCCACCGCGGCCGGCCCGATACATATCAGTACTATAATAATAATATTATTGTATTTACAATTATTGATACCTTGTGCTTATCAGTAACAGTTTAAGAGGCAAATGGGCAGCAATGCATCATAACACCTGTCTTAAAGGATGTACCACGTTAATTTCGTATTCTTGCAATAAACTTTGTTTACTCTCTTGTTCTGGTTTTCGTTGAGGTAATAATATTCTTGTGTCAGAACACAGATTCCACTACAGAAACAAAATCATGAAACCAGCAACTCACATTAATTTATATATGTCTTTTATTATATTTAATATTATTCTTAGTAACGTTCGTTATTTATGTTGTAGACTGTCACTTAAATATTTCGTGGCCGACTAAAACTAGTTGATATGCAGCAGATAATTTATATATAAGCAATTATATCTATTTGTGGACAAGATCTGGATATATTTCTATAAAAATCCATGATAAATTAAATATTAATTGTGTAACTATATTTCGATAGCAGCAGTGTATTTGAACAGTGAGACGCCACGCTTAATGGCTATCTAAGCAAAGAGCTTCAGTCTCAACCGTTTTTTAGTATTGTAAAATATATATTTGTTGATTAAATGTAAATAATATTTGTAGGGAGGCGGTCAAAACATTTAATTTTGTGATATTCAAATGTATAAAATTTTGGAAGGGAAATTGTATCTTAAAGGTGAGGCGTTATGATACGCGGAATGTTACAATTTTGGAAGCAGAGAGAGCATTCTTTCGAAAGCTTGAGCTCGTAACTTGGACGCAGTGGTGAAAGGTTGTGGCGCTGGGCGTCTGAAGCCACGTTACGAACTTGTGATTTGAAGAGATAGGCATGTGTGGACCGAAAATTTACGGGACTGTGACAGAAGAACTTAGTCTCTACTTGAAAAGTAATAAACTATGCACGGTAGTAAGTCTGTGGAACTGTGATAATTCAGCAATTGTGTACTAGTGTGATTACAAACTATGTTTTATAACAAATACTTTAATAGCGGATTCATTTGGAACTGGAATGTTCGATGGATTACACTAATTTACGAGTGATGATTTGCAACTTTTACTCTCGAATGTGTGTGCCTCTCATGAACAATAGTTGGGGAAATATTCAGTTATTTACCGATATATAAAGTAGGACCACCTCCGCATTTTCATGTCCAAAATGAGTAAAAAACTTCATTTATAAAAAATTACTTCGTGAGTGAATCACTTCTTTATCTTAGAATCAATTTTGTTGGTCATTCAGAAGTTTAATTTATGTTTGTTTAAATATATTTTCCCGTCTTCATATGCAGATTGATAGATCGGCTAAACTACAGATGAATTATTGATCTTGTTTAAACAGATTGGGTAGCTGTTTAGGGCATAGAAGCTGACATTCATAACGCACCCCTATGAACAGACAAAACGAGCCACAAACTTTTTACTTCCCTGAGTTATGTATTGCCAAAGTCTTATTGGTGAGAACCGATAGGAAAGTCGCAAGTGCAAGTACTTTTATACTACGAAACATGACAATTCTTAAGCTTTATCTCTGCTTTGACCTCGTACTATCTACGTTAATCTTTTTATTTGATTTTAATACGTTTTGCCACATTTTTAGCCCAATGTGTAGTGGCAGCATGTCCTATGTGTTCAAATGTTTTTAAAGCTTATGGGACTTAACTGCAGGGTCATCAATCCCGAAACTTACGAACTACTTATGAAATAACTTGTACTAAAGACAGCACAAACATCCATGCCCGAGGGGGGATTCGAACCCCCGACGGGGAGCGCCTCGCGCATCATAGCATAGCGCCTCAATGCGCTCAGCCAGTCCGCCGCTGCTCGTTCTCTCGTTCAGCGAACTCCCGAAAAATAAGCTGGGAGTGAGAAAAAAGAAAGAAAGTAAATAAATAAATTAAATAAAAAGTGTTTTTGAGCTATCATTCTTCGTTTCGTTCTTTTATCGCATTAGAAATGTTTTGTGTTACGGAGACAGCCTGTATTAGTGTCGTTGCGCGGTCGCCTAACAGATGGTAGTGGCCGCAGCGTTGCAATGTGCATGCGCGGCTGAAGTTCAAATTCTCTTCTGAACCCCCTGGAGGCAGCGTATGGGTAGGGAGGGGCGAGGGGAAACGCCGCTTTTAACATTGGCGTTGTTGCTGGTACAGACACCAGTTCCTGGCTACTCGAGCTCTGGCGGTTATACACGAATGGTCCTGAAGCAAGACAATGGAGCTACTGCAGAACGTGCCTTGCGCAAACACGACTCCTCCATGAAGGTAACATCCGCCTTCATATTTATATATATACTAGCTGAAAACCCAGCTTTGCTCGGGTATTTATTTATTTATTCCTGCCATTTTTCGGGTACAGATTCATTTGTATAAGGGCTGTATGTCTGTAAAATCTCTTGGGAATACAATTAGTACTAAAGAAGTAATACATTAAAACTTGGTGTTTGATGGGGCGGTTTTCCATGAAAGTTACTGTTTATGTGCTCATTTCTCATAAACTACATGTCGAAGTTTTTAGAAGGTACACTCAACTATATGCGTGTATACTGTCTATAAATTTTCCTGCGGCAACAATTTGTAGTGTAGAAATGATAAATTGTAACGTCATACTGAATGACATAGTTTTAGTCCATGAACAGCAGAATGTTACTGTTTATTTGCTCATATCTCATGAACCACGTGTCATACCGTGATACAATTTCGAAGGTACATTTAGCTGTATAAAGATATTGTCTATAAAATTTGCTGCGGCTACAATTTGCAGCGCAGAAATTATCAATTGTAACGTCATGCCCAATGCCGTAGCCTTAAACCATGAAAAGCGGAATTTTATTGTTTATGTGCTCATATCTCATGAAGTATGTGTCGTAATGTGATACAGTTTAGTAGGTACATTGAACTATATGTGTGTATACCGTCTGAAAATGTCCTGCGGCTACAATTTGTAGTGTTCAAATTATAAATTGTAACGTCATACCGAGAGCCGCAGTTTTACTCCATAAACAGCGGAAAAGTAGTAAGCGAGAAACTTTTTTCCTTTCATCATTTTACTATTGTTGGCAGCGAAACAAGATTAATGAAGGTTTGAAATTATGTTTAAAGTTTGTTGCAAGTCGCTAAGTACTGTCATTCTCATACAGTGGATTTCGAAAGTCTGGCCGCATAATATGGCATTTTTTGCGATTTGTATTGGTTATGACGGTAATATCTTTTGAACCATGTGCCGTATGTGATACTTAACCATGCCGCAATTATTACCTCACGTTAAGGAACGTGTGTACCAAATTTGGTTGAAATCGGTCCAATGGTTTAGGAGAAAATGAGCAGCATTGTCGCAAAATGCAGCAGTTTCTCGCGCATCTCACTGTTTATGACGTCATATCTCGTGAACTATATATCGTATGTGATTCTTACACTTACGGCGACCGTCCTCATGGATTGAAGCTTACGTGTACAAAATTTCATAAAGATTGGAACAAAACTGTAGATTTGTATGCAACACGTACAAACATACGGACACCTATTATATGGCGCATTGAAAATTCATCAAAAATAGGTCGTATTTGGTAAAATATCTTATAACTTGAAGTTAAAGACGCTTCAACTGTAAAAGCTCCAGAAAATTCGATTATGAATAATAATGAAGTCACTACTGTCCACCCGGCATTGCGCTGAGCTGTAGAAGGTAATGGGTTCGAGACCAACTACAAGCAATTTTTTTAAAACCAGTCTCCTTTACGGGAACAACAATGACTTTTGTATTGTTACATGCCACATATCTTTGGACGTTTTAGCAAATATCTCGCGATTTTGAAAGTAAATGATATTTCTACTCTTTGTTGTAACAAATATTAAACTGTTTGAAAACATGTGGGGCAGAGCAGTCATTGCACATGTGTAAGGTTAGGAGGGGGGCTGCTTACATTGTCACGTTACCTGAAGGTAGCTTGTTTTTTTCATCATAACAGATTTTATGTTGCAGTCTCTTAACACTGTAATCATTTACTTACTGAGTTTGAGTGTTCATGTGTATATTCATATATTATTGGTACTTATTATCAAACAAAGGTGAACAACGTTCAATGTTTTAACAAGAAATTACTGCCGCGGCGGATTAGCCGTGCGTACTGGAGCGCCGTGTTGCGGTGCGTGCGGCCGTTCGCCGTCGGGGGTTCGAGTTCTCCCTGGGGCATGGGTGTTTGTGTTGTCCTTAGGTTAGTTTACCTTGGAACATTAGTGTGAAATAAAGAAGCCCCGTAGACCGACGCCTCAGTTCGAGTTGAAGCAAGCGCAAGCAAGCTGAGGTAAGACATTCTGCAGATCTTTTAAAGAAAATATATCTAAAAGGTCTGGGGGAGGCAAACCTGGGCGCTTTCTCCCGGTGCCACACACAGACGTACGTCATATTGTCTCTCTGGACGCCGATCGAAGGGGGGAGGGCGGGGTGGGGGGGGGGGCGTGCCACTATCAAGATCCGGCAGTCAATCTGAAGCACTTACTGCCACTGCCAACACGTTATCTATATTTATAAAAATGAATGTTTGTCTGTATGTCCTGTATGTGTTCATAAACCATTCATTCGATTGCTATGAAACTTTGGTGAACTGTTCGCTACGCCCACGAAAGTTCCTGACCCAAAAACAAAAGAGCACGACACATAGCTCAGGAGATTTGACGTCATAAATAATGAGAGGCACCGTGTAAGAATACCCAGATTTATGTGTCACTTATTGGAAAATGGGAGAAGATAGGGACCTGCAACAAAGTTTTCATGTAATTTCGGACGTTTATGAAGCGTTTTGTAAATGACCCTTCCCCCCTCCGGCCACATACACTCACAAAATGATGATACGAAAAGAAGTCTACCGCTCACAACAATTTCGCTGTAGATGCCGTAAAACTGTCGCATCAGGCATACCGAACATCCGATTGCGATAAAACTCTTTCAACTCATTGCGAAGGTTATAGGCATACTTACAGTAATTTCGTAGGGTGCATGGCGGAGGGTGCTGTACAATTATTTAATTCATTTCTCACATCTTTACGCTGAAATAACTCGACGGATATGAATGAAATTTGGATCAGAGGTAGCCTATACGCTGATTAACACATGGGCTACCTTCCGTAAACCACCGTATCGTGCGTGGCGGAGGGTACCTTACAATGGGTTAATACGTTTGTTACTCTTCATGCTGAAACGGCTAGACGGTATTGAATGAAATGTGGCATGAAGATATCTTATACCTCGAATTAATACACGGCCCACCTTTCGTGGGTGCATGGCGGAGGGTACGACACATCAACATCCAAATTGTTTGATCACCATGGAAGTGGACATATAAATGTATGTTTTCATGGAAGACATGCAAGTCAGTGAATTTAGCATGGCGGAGGGTACGTTGCGACTTTGATGCCGTTTGATCAATCACCATCAAACTTGGCTGATATATGTATGTTTTCAAATATAGGAGAGGAGTAGGTGGAGGAGAAGACGTACAGAGAGAGGGCATAGGAGGAGAATGAGAGAGAGGAGATGGTGACAGACAGGTGAAAGGAGATGAACAGAGGGAGGAGGAGGAGGAAATGGGCAGAGAAAGCGACAGGAGACGACGGAGGGCGGAGGATATGAAAAAGGGAGAAGGGAAAGGAGATAGACTAATATGTATAGTTAATTTTCACTAAATATATTTATTATCGACTGTAAAACGAATATTGGTTTCTATCATTCGAAATTAAACAAGCTAACGGTTTCAAATTTCACACGTTATTTTCACAATTATTTCTTCTGCTGCAGGAACGCGTCGGGTACCAATTTGTAAACAGATAAAAGCATAATCCATCGGAATATTTGATCATGTCTCGGCATTTGAACGAATTGTTACAGCACAAACAACCATGTCCGAGGGGGGATTCTAAACCCCAACGGGGAATGGCCCCGCGCATCGGAGCATGGCGCCTCAATCCGCTCGGCCGCTCCGACGCGGCTAAAATTCTATAATTCTCACTTTACCCATATCAAAAACAGATTTAAAAAACGGGTGGTGTGCAAACTGTACGCAGTTTAAAAGAAATGGAGTGAAGTGGTGACAAATCGAACGGAGAAAACGACAAAAAGCAAGCCAAATGTGCCGTATACAACCTAAGAATACACGTCACAATCCAAAGAACTCCAACCAGCAAGGCAAAAAAAAAAAGGGGGAAAAACTGCGTCTGGTATAAAGTAAATGCCTCAATTGCAATCAGCACAGGACGGAATAGCTTTTCTAATTAATTTACAGGAACTGTCGTGGCACTTACCTGTAGTGATTTATGGACAGCGCGGAAAATCTCAATGTGGATGGCCGCCCGAAAGCCATTCCACTGTTGTAACCACAGCGCCACCTGGCTCGGCCGCTTCCATTGAGACATGAGTGTACCGAGAATGCTTCGAGCCAGAGGAAATGGCGGCAGCTGCTAAACTACTACGAGGTGATAACGGCGGCCAGAGCCGCCCTGAGCATCGATTTCTGCGCCAGCTGCCACCTGCCAGCCCCTGGAATGTGGGGAGGCGGCGGTATTGGGTCTCCTATTGTTGGAGGCACCTGTCAGCGCCAGCCGCGCGCTACCTCCTGCCTGCCGCGACACTGTGCCACGCGCGCAAAACCAATAACCGACGCGCCGTATCGGTTTCCTCTCTCCTCATATTTTAAAGCACGGCTGCATATTCACCTATACACTACATATGAAACATAGTACAATACTCGTAGTGGCGGCACTCACTGCTGTGAAAATAAACCGATGAAACTTAAAAACGTGGCATATCGGAATCAATTAGTAGTACTTCTGGAAATTGACGACTACAAAATAATAATAATAAAACCGACTCCGCCGAAGTGATCATGTCTTCTGCTGTGCTATTATAGTCCTAAAGGACATGTCAGTCCACCTGTCAGTTCAAAAATCAAATGTTCAAATGTTTGTAGAGTCTATGGGACTTAACTACGGGGTCATCAGTCCCTAAACTTACAAACTACTTATGAACTAGCTAATCCTAAGGACGGCACAAATATCTACGCCCGAGGGAGGATTCGAAACCCCCGACCGTAGTGGCCGTGCAGACCGTGACTGGAGCGCCTCAGTCCCCTCGACCACCGCGACCGGCACCTCTCAGTTCCTTATGACTTATGTATTTGTTGTATCACAGTACCAAAACCATTACCTTACGAGGAAGGCGACTATCGTTTCCATCTATTACGTATGCCGGTCTGCAGGTGGTCATTGGCACCAGAATGGTCTCCTCAGCCAGCTTTTCATGTGGGCAAAGAAATGGAAATGAGGAGCAGCAAATTCCGAGCTGTATGGTGGATCATCGAGCACTATTTTCAATGCGATTTTAATTTCGAACGTCGGATAAAAAGGAGGGAGGGGGAGCACGCGCGTATTACCGTGCAAGAATGCTGTTCAACAGAGGTGGAAGTCAGCAGATCCCGAAGATTATTACTGAAGGACTAAAGTAAAATTCTTTTCAAATTCAATTGTTTGTAAAGCTTATGGGACTTAATTGCGGGCTCATCAGTCCTCAAACTTACAAACTACTTATAAACTAACTTATATTAAAGACAGCACAAACATCCATGCCCGAGGGGGGATTCGAACCCCCGACGGGGAATGGCTCTGCGCGTAGCAGCATAACGCCTCAATCCGCTCGGCCGCTCCGGCGTGACTAAAATTCTATAAATCCCATTTTTACCCATATCAAATACAGATTAAAAAACGGATGATGTGCAAACTGTACGCAGTTTAAAATAAATGGAGTGAAGTGGTAACAAAAGGAACGGAGAAAACGTCAAAAAGCAAGCCAAATGTGCCGTATACAACCAAACAAGACACGTCACGTCACAAACTTCAGGCAGGAAGAGGATAGAGGATTTTGAAATGTGGTGCTACAGATGAATGCTAAAAATTTGGTGGGTAGATCATATAACTAATGACAAGGTACTGAAAAGTATTGGGGAGAAAAGGAATTTTTGTTATACCTTGATTAAAAGAAGGGATAGAATGGTAGGACAGATTCTTAGACTTGAAGAAATAGAGAAATTGTAAATTTAGTAATGGAGGGAAGTATGTGCGCGTGTGTGTTTGTGGGGGGGGGGGGGGGGGGGGATAGAGTATGGTGGAGAACGGTAAGAAACCTGTCTCCCGACTGAATACCACAACGGCAACAGTAACACTTTCAGCTATTTGGTCTCGTTTGTCACAGCCCTCAGATTGGCTTGTATTTTGGTGCTCTTATCTCGTGACAAGTGCCTTCACTCTAACGGGAAGTAAATAGATCTTTTATAGGCCAACAGTAATTTCTTATTGCATCAATGATCAATACACATATATGTCTATATTTACTCAGCAACTCACATTTCCATGCCTGGGTGAGAGTTTTCAGACCTATCTAATTCTCGCTGGAAAAGGGAAGGATTGCTTTGGGAGTAGCACCGGGGAGTGCGGTATCCTCTGCGTAGATCGTAGGATAATTTTCATTGACTACTTTGAAAAAAAAAATCAACTGCGAGTACTATGCAAATTTATTGCAACATTTGGACGAAGGAATCCAGCATAAACAGTCGCATTTGACCAAGAAGAAAGTAATTGTTGATGATTCATCGGGGTTGTACGGCCGTGGTCCATTACCCTTCCTGATGTTTGGTGCTCCTGGCGGTGCTGAGTCTTACCGACTCGGAAAGAGTAAAGCGTCTCTCACACGGAGCAAGATTTGCGGGAAGCATGCCGCGTAGCACACAGGGCGGGCGAGCGGCCGGCCCTGCGGCCTGTTGGAGGGCCGTTTGCTGCAGGATTCTGGATATAGCGCGTGTCCTATTATTCTCGCATGTTTTCGGAATGCTACCTGCGCTGGCCAATCAGGAGTCGCGTATGGCGTGTGACCTTGCGGCCAGCAAGGCGGGAACTCGGAGAGCACACCAGACGGAACGCAGTGCCACGCGCCCGCCAGCGAAGTGCAGTCTTTCTCAATCGATTACAAAGAAACTGTTCGGCAAAAAATATGATTCTCGCACAACTTATAGATGCATTCTTCTGCTTCGTTATAAAATGAATATTATTTTGTTAGTGGTCATAGTTCTTGTGATATTTACGGATTTAGTACAGCACTACAACGAATCCGAAAATTTTACATTGAAAAATAGAGGTCGCTTTGAATTTGCGTTTGGTACATGTTAGGTCATATGTTGCTGCGTGAAATGAAGCTGAAATATTGAATCATTCTTCGAAGTTGGAAGGATGTCGCTATCTATCACCAATCACGAGATAATGGATTGTATGTAAAGCACTTGTTCCCGATCCCGTGCGTCAGCGAAGAAAACGGGACGAAATTTTTATATAATCCCTTATATCTCATAAATGATTGGAGGTATAGAAGCAAGATTTTATCAAATGATAATATGCAAAGAGAAATTTATTTTGTCACGTTATTAATTTACGAAACTTGCATATGAAACGCGTTATTCGAGCAACTACAGATTTTATTCAATGAAGTAATGGACTTTTAAGGAGTCACAGCTACCTGGTGAAACTAAATTTGCTATGTCTTTATTTTTACAACATAAGTGAGCAATTTATTTGTTTAATTTTATACCGCTTATGGTCAGTTTCATATACTGCTAACTCGTCTTGCCCTCAGTATTACTAAATACAGTTCAATATTATGTGGTAATTGCAAATGCATAAAAACGTTAGTGAGTGGAACATTTATAAACTCTATTGTTTTGACAAAAGAAGCGGATTTTAGCATTACAACGAAAGTATCTGCATATTAACGAAATCTCATCTCTGAAATATTACTCTGGAAAAAAAGAAAAAAAGTAGTGCTGTGAAATAAATATCTTCTTGATTTGAAATTACAGTGGAATTCGATATCCCAGTATGTTTTTAAATGATATAGAACAAACCGAGTAGATTATTTTATATGTGTACGTTCAAATTTCTGAGAAATACGGAAAACCATTTAGAGCACATATCATATGATATATTTTAGTTAGTGTCCCAACACAGAGAGATGTGTTTTTTTATCACAAACATGTTCCAGCTTGTCAAAAGAATTCAATTTAGACCATGGTGGCTGGTTTACAGGATTTCTAAGATTGAGATATAAAAAATAGATTTTTCTCCTGTTTTCAAACACGATTTTCACCATTAAAATATACTCGACTATTGTATTCGACGAGTGTTTCAATGTAACCACACATGTAGGTGGCCTACGAGACTTTCCTTCTTCTGACAAACGTATTTTCACATCCTGTCCCTGACAACGTTACTTCCGTTGTTCCGATGTTAAAATCCGCTTCTTTTGCCAAAACATAGCAGAGCTAACAAATATTATTTTCACTAACATTTTTATGCAGATAAAATAGCAACAGAACTTCGAGTGTTCCGATTTGTAAGGGGACTAAACGGCAGGGTAATCAGTCGTCCAGAATATTGAAACTATTAATATTGGGGGCAAGATAATTTGTACTTCATGAAAACGTCCATTCTAAAATTGAATGAGTAACTTCTTCACTTACGTAGAAAAACAGCAATTTTCGTTTTCCTAGCTATTGATGGTCCTTACAAAGCGCACTTCAGTCACGGTATGCACGGCCACTACGGTCGGGGGTTCGAATCCCCCCTTGGGCATGGATATTTGTGCCGTCCTTAGTCTTAGTTATTTCATATGTAGTTTGTAAGTTTAGGGACTGATAACCCCGTAGTTAAGTCCCATAAGCTTAACAAATATTTGAACATTTTGAAAAAGCGCACTGTACTTTGTTAAATATTGCGATTCATGTGAAAGTATCGTAAATTGATCATATGAAAAAATAATCTCTCCTTTGCGTGCTATCGTTTGATAAAATCTTGCTTCGATACCTCTAATCATTTAAGATATATAAGGGTTTTTATGAAAATTTATTTCCGTTTTCTTCGCTGACGCGCGTGATACGGAACAAGTGCCTTACATACAACCCATTATCTCGAGATTGGTGATAGATAGCGACATCCTTCCACCTTCAAAGAGTAATTCAATATTTTAGCTACATTTCATCCGGAGCAACATATGACCTATCTTGCACCAAACGCAAATTCAAAGAAACCTCTATTTTTCAATGTAAAATTTTCGGATTTCTTGCAGTACTATACTGAATCCGTTAATATCACAAGAACTATAACCACAAACAAAATAGTAGATAGATATTCATGAAGCTGAAGAATGCAGCTATAAGATTTGCGAGAATCAATTTTTTTTTTACCGAATAGTCTTCACAATCGTTTGATAAATCAAATAGCTGGCCGTGTTGTGCCTCTTGGCGTCCACCCAGCGAAGCCAGCCTGCACGCTTCCACGCCCTATCTTGCACCGTGTGAGAGAGACGCAGTGTGTTTCAGCCGCTTTCGTACTGCGCAGCCGACTGATGTGCGCCCCATCGAGGAAACTTCTCGCGAACCATGCTCCGTGTGCTCACACGGAGCGTGTTTCGCCGGAAGTTTCCTGAATGAAAATGACAATAAGCGGTATAAAATTAAACAAATAAATTGATCACGTACATTGTAAAAAAAAAAAAAAAAAAAAAAAAAAAAAAAAAAAAAAAAAAAAAAAAAAAAGGGGACAAAGCAAATTTTGTTTCACCAGGTATTTGTGACTCCTTAAAAGTCCATTACTTCATTGAATAAAATCTGTACCTGCTCGAATAACGCGCTTCATATGCAAGTTTTGTAAATTAATAACGTGACAAAATAAACTTCTCTTTGCGTATTATCATTTGATAAAATCTTGCTTCGATACCTCCAATCATTTATGAGATATAAGGGATAATATAAAAATTTCTTCCCGGTTTCTTCGCTGACGCACGGGATCGGGAACAAGTGCTTTACGTACAACCCATTATCTCAAGATTGGTGATAGATAGCGACATCCTTCCAACTTCGAAGAATAATTCAATATTTCAGCTACATTTCATCTGCAGCAATATATGACCTAACATGTACCAAACGCAAATTCATAGAGACTTCTATTTTTCAATGAAAAATTTACGGATTCCTTGTAGTAATGTACTAAATCCGTAAATATCACAAGAACTATGACCACTAACAAAATAATATTCATTTTATCATAAAGCAGAAGAATGCATCTATAAGTTGTGCGAGAATCATATTTTTTACCGAACAGTTTCTTTATAATCGATTGAGAAGGACTGCACTTCGCTGGCGGGCGCGTGGCACTGCGTTCCGCCGGGAGTGCTCTCTTCGAGTTCCCGCCTTTCTGGCTGCAAGGTCACACGCCATACGCGACTCCTGATTGGCCAGCGCAGGTAACATTCCGAAAACATCCGGGAATAATAGGACACGCGCTATATCCAGAATCCTGCAGCAAACAGCCCTCCAACAGGCCGCAGGGCCGGCCGCTCGCCCGCCCTGTGTGCTGCGCGGCATGCTTCCCGCAATTCTTGCTCCGTGTGAGAGAGGCGTTAAGTACCGCAAGGAGCACGATGAGGATACCCAGCGCTGCTCTTGACGAAACGTCAGGAGCGGTTATGTTACATAGACCACGCCCATACAACCCTGAAGAATCATCAAAAATTATGACATCTGGTCATGAATGCCTTCATGTATGACAACAAGAAAGTGTTTCTTTAGGACAATGCACCAGCTCACAAGTCAGATGTGTAATAAAAATTCATGAATTAAAGTTTGAATTGCTACCTCATGCAGCCTATTTGCCAGATTTAGCTCGCCGGCCGCGGTGGCCAAGGGGACTGAGGCGCTCCAGTCAGGGTCTGCACGGCCACTACGGTTGGTGGTGATATTTGTGCCGTCCTTAGTCTTAGTTATTTCATATGCAGTTTGTAAGTTTAGGGACTGACGACCCCGTAGTCAAGTCCCATAAGCTATACAAACATTCGAACATTTTGAACCAGATTTAGCTCTCTGGGATTATTTTTTGTTCCCAAAATTGAAAAAATTGCACAGTCATTGAAGATTTCAAAAAAAAAAAAAAAAAAAAAAAGAATAATTTTGGAAGTTAAAGACTTTTTTGAAGAGTCACTCATAAAAAGGGTATCGAACCTATTGAATATGGTCGGGAAAAGTGTATGGAGCTGAAAGGAGACAATATTGAAAAATAATTACACTTCATCCAAAATTTTGGTCTGTTCTTTGTTAGGACGTTACTTGTGGGTTACCTTGGTATCAGTCGCACCTAGTGATCATGTGCTGCAGTTCACTGTAAATATCAAACGAATAATATGTTATCTCTCTTCGAATCCTAGCCGAATATCATTTAATGCATGGACTCGAATTCGGGAGGAAGGTAGTTAAAATCCACTTCCAGCCATCAAGATTTATGGTTCTGTGATTTCCCTCGCTGGGATTGTTCCTATGAAAAAGCACGCCCAATTTCTTTCCCCATCCCCCATCCCCATCCCCATGCTGTGAAAGGGATGTTAATGTCTAAACTTACTCCCTTCTATGCTAGTATACTAACAAAAGAGAAGAAAAATGTTAGTACCCTTTCCGCGATAAAGAGGAAACGCAGCGTCGGTGATGGAATGAACTTCAACAGCTCTACAATCAAAATAGCCAGGTGGATGTGTTGCATTGCGTATGTGACGTCGTCCCTTGTGACAATTGTGCTGCAATCCTAACATCTACACTTAAGCACTGCTGTAGAGTGCTTTTGGTTCATATTACAGCATGTTTTATTATTTTTGAAAGTTTGGCTGAAATATTGTACAAGCAACATGGGAATTCTGAACATAAGCTAAAGACGCACTTTAGAAGCGGAAGTCAAAGTTGATGTCAGATAAGTCTACTCCAAATTTCAATTCAACAAGAAGAGTGCTTATGGATTTGACTCGAAGTATGTGATTAGACGCAGTTCGATGCCGCATTCAATTTCGAAGAATATTTTGTTCAATTTGTACATTGAGCAAGCTGTGCAGGAATGTAAGGAGAGATTCGGATGAGCAATTAAAGTTCAGAGAGAAGAAATAAAATCTTCGCGGTTTTCCGATGGCAGAGGACATGGGAGAGCGTTTGAATGGAATGGCACTGTCTTGAAAGGGGGGTAAAAGATGAACATTGACAAATGCAAAACATGGGTAATGAAATGTAGTGTCAGGATATCAGGTGATGATGAAGGAATTACATTGGTAATGAGACAATAAAAATAGTAGATGGGTTTTATTTTTTGTACATAATTAAGAAACTTTCACACAGTTAAAAATTAGGTGTTAAAATTGTATAGTCTACAATTTTAACACCTAATTTTAACTGTGTGAAAGTTTCTTAATTATGTATAAATATTTTAGGTGTGGTTGCCCCTCATACAAAGTTCTTTTATTGTTTGGGTTGCAAGATAACTTCTGATGACCGAAGTAAAGAAGATCTAATGCAGAAAGTCTATGGGAAGAAATGTTTTTCTGATGAAGCGAAATTTGTTGACATCCAACATTAATTCAAATGTTAGGAAAGCCCTTCTGAAAGCATTTGTCTGGAGTGTAGCAATTTATGGGAGTGAAACTTTGACAATAAGGAGCTCAGACAGATGATACAAGCATTTGAAATGTGGTGCTACAGACGAATTATGGAGATTAGATAGGTAGATCACGTAACTAATGAGGAAGAGCTCAATAGAATCGGGGAGAACAGGAGTTTCTGGCATATCCTGACTAAGAAAAATGTTCAAATGTTTTTTAAGCTTATGGGACTTAATTACGGGGTCATCAGTCCCTAAACTTACAAACTACTTACGAACTACCTTATACTAAGGACGGCACAAATATCCATGCCCGACGTGGGATTCGAACACCCGACCGTAGTGGCCGTGCAGACCGTGACTGGAGCGCCTCAGACCCCGCGGCCACCGCGGCCGGCCCTGACTAAGAGAAGGGCTAGGTTGGTGGGACATATTCTGAGATATCCAGGAATCTCTCACTTTGCATTGGAAGCAAGTGTGTGGGGTAAAAATCGTAGGAGACTGAGGGGCGAACACAGTAAGCAGATACAAAAGGATGTAGGTTGCCGAACGTATTCTGAGATGAAGACGCTTGCAAAGGACAGTATAGCGTGGAGAGCTGCACCAAACCAGTCTGCGGACTGAAGACCACAACAGTAATTCTATGCATTAACATTTCTCCTTATATGGAAATGGGCTTCTTCTGTCCACAAAATCTTCCACAGCCATTCACTGTCCACTTCCAGCCGCGGTGGAGTAGACGAGCGGCCTAAAGCGTCTCGCTGCGGAGCGTGCGGTTGCTTGCCGTGGAGGTTCGAGTCGTCCCTGGGGCATGGGTGTCCGTAGGTTATTTTACCTAGATTTAATAGTTTGTAAGCTACGGACTGATGACCACTCAGTTTGGTCCGATAGATTTACAAACATTTGAACATTTGTCCACTTCCATGCGAGCAAAAAAAACTAATGCGAAACTCTCTGTTGCTGACAGGTGAATAGGAAGCAGCTCGTGTACACGGGTAATTTTTAATGGATACAAAGAAGGAAGTTTTGTATGGTTTTACGCACTGTGGTCACAGGTTTGCCCGTGCACTACACGTCTGTACACAACCACTCGACTCCTCCTGCACAGCTGTGGCCATCTCGGCCACTGATGTCGATTCAATTCGTTCCTCTACCAGATTGCACACCAAAGCAACCCGTATTTTCTAATTTCTGAATCAATTACTCCAGACCATTAGCAATCATCGAGCCAACGCCTTTTTTGAAACTCTTCTGCAGAGCGACTTGTGCATAGTTGTCATTCTTGTACAACAGTTTTACAAGCAGAGCGCGATACTTGATTGAGTCAGTCATGGCGAAACTCTCGGACGCGAAATGAAAGGCCACGTACCCAGCATGTTTATACCATATTCAAAGGGTCGTGCACATGACAGGGGATTTCATTTACACATTTTGACAGATACAGAGCCATCTATTGATCAGTTTTCATAGTGTATTATTTTCTTCTGCCATACGTTTTCCCACTCCTCTGATAATATTCTCTTGCAATCTGATGTCATTCTGACCAGTGCTGTTATTTTTACTGTGTTTTGAAAGTTTAACTTCAATTGTGCTCCCTTTGTAGATGTAGATGCGAATCATCTCAAGGACAGACGCTTGATTGTAATTATTGAATTTACTCATGAAAGACAGTATCTGGCAGCAGTAGCGGATCGACGATATTTTCTAACCCATTCGGCACCCCTCCCTTCCACATATCGGTGTCGTTTGTTGGCCGTCACGGATACGTCACTTTGTCTTTCAGACCATTTGCAGCCCCTCGCAGAGTGCCGATCTGTGCACATGCATCGGGTTGCCGCCCTCCCCCTCCACCCCACCCGCTGTATCCGATTCACCATTGATCCGGCTGTGGTTGGTCGTATAAAAACACCACCGTACGAGCAAATTTAGTTTGGAAGTGTGTGAAGTTGTGACTTTCACAACATATTGTTTCTTAATAACAGCCGACATTTGTCGGTAGGAGAGTGATCTTAAATGGTTAGAATGAAACACTTCTTAAAGAAGTAGGCCTGCCACTTGCTAATGGCAACAAGTATTGCCGAAACTAGTAGTGAAATAAAGTAATTTTGTCTTTAAATGTGATCTAGGCTACTCTTCTTTAAGAAATGTTTCATTCATACTGTTTCTTTTTCCATGTTTGTTCTGATGCGTGAGATACAGTGTAAGTCTAAAATGTCTAAATCATAAAAAAACATCAATAACATTTTTCGTATACGGCAGTAATAAGATGACATAATTAAGCACAAACAGCAAAGTTTTGTAATGTTGTGGTAAAATTTCGCATGTGTTGCCACTGTCTTTTATGCTAGCCATATCTAATTTCCGCAGGAGGTCCAAAGATATTATCGTTTCTTCAGTGTAGAAATGAATAACGCCACTATCGCACGGAATTGAATGTTATACGGTATTATGTCCGTTCTTTCTGAGTCTACCCGAGGATACAGTTCTATATTTGTTCACCAAAAACGAGGTAATACCGTTCGACCTCATGCGCGAATCTAGTATTGCGAACATAAGAAGGCATGAACTGTAGCGCCGGAGTAGTGGAAAGTTTGCAACGAACGAGAATCTTGGCCGTATGGCCAAAGGGTAAAGGCAACCGCTGGCCAAATGCCGGAAGTCTGGATTGAAATGCCGGTCCGTCAGACTTTTTATCTTCCCGCCATTGAATTATTTCACTGTCCGAGTCGTACCTCATTTACTTCTTCCCTCTTACTTTCACCCTTCCTTCTTTCAGATACGTTGACAGAGTAATCGATCCGATTTGTCAGCCTGTACCCGCGGTGGAATCGCCGACCGCTGTAGGACGCCTTGCTGCGGAGCGCGCGGTTGCTAGCCGTCGGAGGATCGAGTCCTCGCTCGGGAATGGGTGTGTGTGTCTGTGTGTGTGTGTGTGTGTTGTCTTTATAGCATAAGTTAGTTTCAGTAGTTTGTAAGCCTAGGGACTGATGAACGCAGCAGTTAGGTCCCTTAGATTTGCAAACATTTGTATTTTATTTTTTGTCAGTCGTCGTCCTTAAACTTCTTCATCATAGACAAGAAGACGGTATTTTTGCTGCATACAAACCAAACAGTCGATCAGTTTTTAAGTTTTCCGATGCTAATAATTCAATCATCGTGACGTTGGTAAGCCATCTACCAATTTAGACATTGTACTATGTCGGACTTTGAAGTGGAAATAAAATCGAGGCATTGATCATTTAATAGAAAACGTCAGTGGAGTATCTGTCGACGGATTCCGTCACGACACTGCAGTATGCGAGGCCAAAAAGATACAGTCGAAAATTCAATGTGTGCCTCAAGTTTCTCAAACAGTTCCTGGGTACCACGACGCCTCCAGAGCCTCCACAGAAGGTATGTTACAACAGAGCATATTATATCAACAAAATCGCTGGCCCCCTACCACAAACGTATCACCAAGACATACGCAAATGCCAAAGTGGAATGAAAAATAGACGAGTAGTGCATCTTGGAACACACCCCTCCTCTTACTAACAATGAAATTTGGTACGCTGTGATAATTGAAGTTACCAGACACCTTTTTCTTAAAGTGGGCATGTCCACACTTATCGACACTAAAATAGTTCAAACGAGTTATTACCTAAATGGCAAATTGTCTTTTTTCAGATACAATACTGCATCAACTTGTAATTCCGTAAATACTACAATAGAAATTTCACAATTTCAGTATTTAAATAATTTAACTTTCTTTCCAACAATGTGATTTTTTTTCAGGCGTTCCTCATTTCCATGTTGCCTCCGAACCGACCTCAAGTTAGAGGAAATGAAAAACGTACCTGGCGTTGCGTAGCAATTAAAGTGAAATACGACCTGCGACGCGACAAGTTAAAGAATTATGAATGGAAGAATGTGTAATAATACCTTGGATTCTAATAACGCTTCTACAAATGTTTTCATGAATCTAGAAATGTCCTCTTATTCGCAAACTGTCATCCGGTAACCCTAGTGGCACTGTCGTGATAACCGCCAACTGAATGGCCGTGTTGACAATTGTGTCACGCGTATTTCGGCTCAAAACTTTCAAAATCTGCTAGAAATATGCCAGAAAAATTCCTGTATATGGAACATGTGTTCTTTACTGCATTTCGATATTGTAAATGCATACTGTGTTTTATTTGAAAAGTGTTTGTTATTTCAGACAGCTGAATATTCAGATTTCATATTACGCATATCAAGATAATATTTTTCTATGAATTGAAAACTGAAATCTGAATGGAACGCAAACGCGGCACGTCCAATGTCTTCACTGGTTCAGTGAAACTAATCGTGTACAAAAAAGAAAAAAAAAGAAAAAAATGTCCGTTTTAACATTTTTGGCACATTTAAACTATTACTTCATATCATTTTACTTGCATTTTCATATTATTTTTATCGCATAAGAAACTTTAAAGTCATACACATGGCACGCGAACGTGCCACTGCGTTGCTAGGGGACTACTGAGGTTCAGATTCAGTTCTGAACGCCGGCCGCTGTGGCCGAGGTGACTGAGGCGCTCCAGTCACGGTCAGCACGGCCACTACGGCCGGGGGTTCGAATCCCCCCCCCTCGGGCATCGATATTTGTGCCGTCCTAGTTCGTAAGTAGTTCATAAGTAGTTAAGTCCCATAAGCTTAACAAACATTTTAACATTTTCAGTTCTGAACGTCGTGAAACGACGGGAAACATCGCTAGTAACACGCGGTTTTGCGCTGGTGAAGACATCAGATCCTCCTGACAGAGGGGTTCAACTGGGGCTGATCATGCCGCACGAAAGCAGACACCAGTGCAACATTGATATGGGTCGTTGCAGAGACTATTTTCATCAGAGTCTTTGTTAAGGCAATATTATGGTTAGTAATTTATAAGTGCAAGCCACAATATGATAAAAATTGAGCCTTTTTCTCCACTTCAAGGTACTGTAACTGTAAACCAAGCAACGTACCTTTAATTTCTATTTTAAAATGGGAGGGGATTAAAGTTTATGGAGAAGAAATAAAAAAAACTTTGTGGTTTTCCGATGACAGAGTAGTTATGTCAGAGACAGCTGAGGACTGGTAAGAGCACGTGAACGGAATGGTCATTGTCTTGAAAGGAGGATACAGGATGAACATCAAGGGTGATGGAATGTAGTATCAGAAAATCAGGCGATGCAGAAGGAATTACACCGGGTAATGAGACAATAAAAGTAGTAGATAAGGTTTTCAATTTGCGTAGAAAAATAATTTTCGATGGTGGAAGTAAAGAAGATATAAAATGCAGGATGTCTATGAAAAGAAAAGCGTTTCTGTAGTAGCGAAATTTGTTGACATCCAAAATTATTTTAAATGTTACTAAGTCCTTTCTGGACGTTTATGTGTGGAGTGTAGCATTGTATGGAAGTGACACGTAGACGATAAGGAGTTCAGACAAAAATATGATAAATCCGTTTGAAATGGGGTACTACAGACGAATGATGTACTAGATTAGAAGGGTAGATCACGGAATTATGAGGAGGTGCTCAACAGAATTGGGGAGAAAAGGAGTTTGTTGCAAACCCTGAATAAGAGGAGGGATAGGATGGTAGTATACATTCTGACATACCCAACGTAGCATTACAAAGAAGTGAGTGAGGTAAAAATCAAAGAGGGAGACTGAGGGACCAATACAGTTAACAGATTCAAAAGGATGTGGTGTGCCGTTCTTATTCTCAGATGAAGAAGCTTCCACAGGACAGGGTAGCGTGGAATGCGGTTGCTCGCCGTGGAGGTTCCAGACCTCCCTGGGGCATGGGTGTGTGTGTTTGTCCGTAGGTTAGTTTACCTAGGTTTAAGTAGTTCGTAAGCTACGGACTGATGACCACGCAGTTTGGTCCGATAGATTTACAAACATTTTTTGGTGCTGCTATAGAGGTGTGTAAAAGTGTAACAGAACAAAGAGAATGCCCCACTGAAAAATTGGTAGTAGGAAATCAAGGAGTCGGAGAACCAACTGAGGGAAGACACGGAAACAAACTTGTGTACCGTGTTGCCTCGCTTTACAGTTTTGCAGCTTATTTGCAACTAACTAGTTTACACGTACTGTACTGTTTATTTACATGTACATTATTTATTTCCTGAAAATCAACAAGGAAGACGAACCCGACTACTGGGAAGAGATGATGCAGAATTTGTTTACTCGTCCATTAGGTGGCTATGTTGTGTTTTACATACATGAAGAAAGAGCTGTGAATCAACGACAGACACTTTCAGTACTCTGTATGTGGAGAAGGAATTAGTTGTCAGAATTGTAGCTGCTTGTGATATGACGTGAACCACACCACGGCAGTAGGTCAGGGTCAGCCAGAGAACATTTCGTCGAGTTATGCTTGCAATGAATTTGATGATCGTCAGTTTCAGTACATTGTGAAAGACGCAGTGCATATGGTACGGTCATTGGATCGATTTACAGTTAACTGTAACTAATTTAAATAAAAATTTACACAATGATGTACGTGTATTCGTATTATTTCCGTAAACTGGCTTCTGCACTTTAGATTCCCTGCCCCAAATTCTTCAATCCTCTACGTCATATTACGGTTTTGCACGCTCTTACTTAAGTACCCAGCATACACAACTACATATATCTACCAACTTTCACGGTGATAGATGAAACGATGCCGAAATTTATTACAAGTAACACCCTCCGCCATTCGGTGGCTTGCAAAGTATAAAAGCTTTCTCCATGACTTCATAGCTGCATTTTTCATCTTTCTTAGTGATCGGTAAACGCTACTATGCACCATTTTAAGAAGTGCAGAAGATAACATGCCAGCAATGTCGTATATTCTTCTAGGATTCCGCGTGTCTCTATTTCCGTTCTTTGTATTGCTAACTTGGCGAAATAAGCTCCGGAATAAATGTACAACATTCAAGTTTTATGGTCCACTGTCTATAATCTATATGAATGAGCTACCAATATCTGCGCTTATTAGTAATGAAAGAGGTCAACTGCTCCCGCATTCAATTACTCAACGTCAACATATGTGCAGGTGAATACTTAGTCACTTAATGTAGTTCATGTTTGATTCTTGCCTCTTCTTGATGAGATAGTTCGCTCCGTACACACTCCTAGTGGGAGAGTCAGGAAGGATTTCATAGTTTACTGCATTTAACTCCAGTAGCCGCCAGAAATGCATGCTCTCAGTAACAAATGTTTCTTCAAATGTTTTTATATCGGACTCAACTGCTGGGTCATCAATTCGTAACTTACAAACTACTTAAACTAAGGTAAACTAACTAAGGACAACACAAACACCCATGCCCGAGAGGGGACTCGAACCCCCGATGGCGAGAGGCCGCGCGCACCGCAGCACGGGGCCCCAGTACGCACGGCTATTCCGCAGCGACTCTCAGTAACAACTATCTAGTTGTTGGAGATGGTCATAGACAAGCGATTTCAGTTACCATGCAGAATGTTCCACCAGAGGAGCTTGGAAATTCCACGCCCATACTCCGTAGCCGACCGCTGGCCGACGGCTGTTCGGTCTGAGGCTTGGTTGAGTTAAAACGCTGCGCGCTGCACTCTCGCTTCGTTCAAAGTGCATGCTTTGTTTCTTTATGCCAAGATTCGCCTATGTCGAGTATTAGGTCGGTATTGTTAGGTACGGGATAGCTACAGGAATTCGATTGCGTGGCAGATTTATGGAGCAGAAACTTTATGTTTTGTAAACAGCATATACAGGATGTTACAGCATGAATAACGGTTTGTTCTTTCAGCTCGTCATCGTTGAAGTGTTGACAGGACAAATTTTAGGTGTAAGAAGAGGATTTCCATCAAAAGGTGGTGTTTGTTTCCACGATAGTGCCCGACCTCATGTAGGGAATTTCACTGGGACGTGTTTCATCATCATCTGTACAGCCCGGGCCTCGCTCCTAGCCACTTTCACCTCTTCTTAAACCTAAAAATCTGTCCTTGGTGGTCAACATTTCAACGATGATGACGAGCTGAAAGAACATGCTACCACATGGCTGAATACACAGGCGGCAACCTTCTATGAAGAAGACATACAGAAACTTGTGCCACGCTATGACAAGTGCCTACAAAATTTCGGCAGCTATGTAGAAAAGTAGTTGTAGATTTTGTACAATAAATATTTTTTATGTATCTGTACACCTTTGTTTTATATAACCAAACGGAACTTATTTTCTGGACGTACCTCGTATTCCGCTTTATGGTTGTCTCCAGCAATCTACAAGAATAACATTTCACAATAACCAAACGGAACTTACTTTCTGGACGTACCTCGTATTCCGCTTTATGGTTGTCTCCAGCAATCTACAAGAATAACATTTCACATAGTTTCAACCACTTTTACGCCCATTAGTTAAATTTGGCGATAAAATATACGGACTACGTCAAGTTGTGACTCCAAACATGGACGTTATTTTAGGAATAGAATAACTGAAGAAACTTGTAGATTGTTAAACAGGCCATTGAGCGATGAATGTTATAATAAATGTCCAATTGTACCTTTCCTTGATCATTGACCCAAATTGCGCTTCCATATTCCCTCCTGGTCATGAGATCATATATTGATTGCATTGCGCCGGCCGCAGTAGCCGAGCGGTCTGCGGCGTGCAAGTCACGATCTGCACGGCTGCTGTTGTCGGGGGTTCGAATCCCCCCCCCCCCCCGCGGGCATGGATGTTTGAGCCGTCTTTAGTATAAGCTAGTTCATAAGTAGTTTGTAAGTTTAGGGACTGATGACCCCGTATTTAAGTCCCATAAGCTATACAAAAATTTGAACATTTGAACATTTGATTGCTTTGCCGCAGCAGAATAGGCGTGCGCACTAAGGCGTCCAGCTGCGGTGCGCGCGGGCGTTCGCCGTCGTGATTCGAGTCCTCCCTCGGGTGTGGGTGTTTGCGTAGTCCTTGGGTTACTTTAAGTTAGTGTAAGTAGTTTGTAAGCCTAGTTACTTAGGATCATAGTAGTCAAGTCCCTTAAATTTACAAACATTTAAACACTTTTTATTTAATTGCACACGCACCTTCTGCGTCGATGCTGTATAATTTGGTACTGAGCGAACTGTGATGTCAATGTCCGTGCACTCTCCATAACATCGTCTCACCTCGTTGTACATGCCCAGTGAATTAACATCTCTTTTAAAGTCGTTATTCGTTGCGCCATAGTAATTTCTATTGATTGTTTTGTACTTGCGAGGGCAGACTTGGTATTGTCCGTGGTCAGTATAAGACACATTCATCGATCAAGAAGCACAGTGAGAGATGTTGCGTATCATTACAGCCCGTTTTTCACAAACAAGAAGCCGGCCGCGGTGGCCGAGGGGACTGAGGCGCTCCAGTCACGGTCTGCACGGCCACTACGGTCGGGGGTTCGAATCCGCCCTCGAGCATGGATATTTGTGCCGTCCTTAGGATTAACTAGTTCATAAGTAGTTTGTAAGTTTAGGGACTGATGACCCCGTAGTTAAGTCCCATAAGCTATACAAACATTTGAACAAACAAGAAGTAAACGGTACGCATTGATGTGTTCGTCCCCGTCAGATATTTAATAGGATAGCATGGGCGGAATGCTTTGAGTACTGCATGCAGTAATAAATTCCTTACTGAAACTAGTGTTTGTGTCGTTTATCTTGACATATGTAAACGCTTGAATTGACATTCTTCACGAACAGTGGCGATCAATATGTTTCATATGTCTAATACAGACTTTGATACCAATATATATACTTTATACTTATCTTTTTAATCAGTGGGTATAAATCTGTAGTAGATTCTTTATCGTTAATGAGAGAGAAAAAATTAATATCATCATACCCAGAAAAAAATAGTGTATAACATAGATTCTACAAGAAGAAGAACTTGAGAGGGAATTAAAAACACGGCCCTCTTGTAACTCTATCCACCCGTGCTGCACCAAGACTGAGTTCCCATATGATGGACGGTACACTGTCATTGACACAGATTACTCAGTGTAGCGTGGCAGCATTAGCATAGCGCATGCGCCTCGCCCCATCCATATATCGTGTGTGCGTCACACGTAACGTGTAGCCGTCTGTTCTCTGCGAGTCTGCATTCATTGAACTACGAAGGGATTACCTTAGATATCCTTGAAGAGTTAGAAATTTGGACTAGTTATCATAATAATAAAGAATGGTTAATTTTTGGTTCCAGACAGTGGTATTTCGATCTGTTTCACAACCTAGGTTTTCTTGAGTGACCGACTTTTGCGCTCTCTTTCTGTACGGAGGTTTCCCTAAGTTTATTAGAAGTATAGGTTCTTTACAGTGTCTGTCACGCCAAGTCATAAACCTGAATAAAAAGTTATCCGACAATGATATTTTAGTGCTGATGAATAATGCTGATTATATTAAAAAAACTGAAGATTTTTTCATCGAGAATGGTATTCAACAAGTAGATACGAACCATCTGATGAAATTCGCATAAGAAATAAGGAAGTTGTAACGATTCCGTTGTTGTGTTGGATTCCAAATGGAAGAAAAATAGGTTAATAAGGATGAATCCTAAAATGCCTATTTTACGTTCCCAAGTAAAGTTACATAAAAAAAACTTGCCAATCCGTCCTGTGGTCAGCGCATGTAGTAGCCCTAGTTATTACCTATATAGTTTCTGCCGGCTAAAATTAAAGAATTCTTCACTTTTCAGAAGACTTACAATGTGAAAAATAGCTTCGATACGGTTACTATGTTACACGATTTTGAAGTCCCCCATGATGCTTTATTGGTATCATTTGACATAAAAAACCTTTATACTAATATACCTATTGATGAAACTTTCGGGAAAGAAAATAGTTCACATGCAAAAGAGTTGATGGAAATGGTTAAAATCTCTCTCTTTCAATTGTTTCTCTTTCAACGGAAAGATTTATTGTCAAGATGAGGGCTTGGCTATGGGCTCTAGCCTATCCGGAATTTTGTCCGACATTTTTGTGAACAGTTTAAAAAATGTTCAAATGTTTGTTAAGCTTATGGGACTTAACTACGGGGTCATCAGTCCCTAAACTTACAAACTACTTATGAACTACTTATGAACTACTTACGAACTAGGACGGCACAAATATCCATGCTCGAGGGGGGATTCGAACCCCCGACCGTAGTGGCCGTGCAGACCGTGACTGAAGCGCCTCAGTCTCCTCGGCCACCGCGGCCGGCTGAACAGTTTAGAAAGTAAATTCTTCACCACTCACGTTGGTTGCCAAAAAAAAAAAAAAAAAAAAAAAAAAAAAAATGCTTTTTACCGTAGGTACGTTGATGGTATTTTCCTGATAATTACGGGTAGTGTGGATGACGTTATCCAAATTTTAAATGCTATCAATGGGCTCCACCATAAAATGACGTTTACTATGGAAATGGAACAGGCAGCTAGTATTAATTTTTTGGATTTGAAAATCAGTAGTTATGAACAGAATTTACAGATTGACGTCTTTCGTAAGCCTACTGCTACTGTCCTCATTATAACTAAAGATTCGTGTCATCTTATGGTGCAAAAATGTACATTTTTCAATTATATGTCCAAGTTGGCATAGCAAACGGAATTTCTAAAGGGGAGATAAGAAAGATTGCGGAATCTGTCTTCAAAAAAGTAACTAATGAAACAGCGCCCCAGGGCAAGTCATGTACAGAAAAATAGATTTCCTTATCATACCACGGTTCTCTCTCTGACAGAATCGCTTACGCTTTTCACAAAGATTAATGTCAACGTAGGATTTCGAATGAACCATAAATTGGGGAAAATTTTACGGCATAGCGTAGAACCAACGCCTGATAAATTCTGTAACTCAGGTGTATACAAAATTGTATGTGGGCTATGCAATAAAATTTAAATTTTATATTATTAGTTTCTCCATGACTGGATGCTTTCTGTTGCCGCAACTGTGGTTCAGTTTAATGAAAGTTCAGCTCCAGTTGCATTTATTGGTGCTTTATTGTGTGGGCTTAAATAAAGCACCAATAAATGCAACTGGAGTGAGACTTTCATTAAATTTTATATTGGACAAACGGGAAGGGAGTTTTATACTAGATACCTGAAACTCGGTTATGCTACTAACAACAGTGCTTTAGGAGATCGTCTAAGGGGAAGAAACCATAAGCTACGAAATATAGAGGCAGATTTGTCTATTTTGCATATTGGTACGAAGGGGATTACCTTAGATAACCTTGAAGAGTTAGAAATTTGGACTAGTTATCATAATAATAAAGAATGGTTAATAAATGACCATATTTTTGGTACCAGACAGTGGTATTTCGATCTGTTTCACAACCTAGGTTTTCTTGAATGACCCATTTTGAGTGCTCTCTTCCTGTGCGGAGGTGGTATTTCGATCTGTTTCACAACCTAGGTTTTCTTGAATGACCCATTTTGAGTGCTCTCTTCCTGTGCGGAGGTTTCCCTAAGTTTATTAGAAGTATAGCTTCTAACTATGTTGTTTTATTCTTTGGCAACTCATTTCCATTATTGAAAATGTTTTTAACTAACTCGCCGTTAAGTTCTTTTTACCATTGTAAATTATGGTAACTTCTGCGGCCATACATAGAGGGCGCCTATGCTACGTCTAAGTTGCTCAGTAGTATACTTCCCATTCAGTGGTATTTGCATGTGATCCATCGAGCTAGCAACTTATGTTACAAGTACATCTGATGTTGACCTGTAATGTATTATGAGTTTTTACATGCATCTTTTTCCATTCTCGATTCAGGAGAGAATAATAAAGAATGGTTAATAAATGACCAAACTTTTGGTTCTTTAATTGCAAACGCCAGAGATTGGTTTTTTCTTTTAAAAAAATTGGTCATTGTAACTATTTTTACCTACCAATACTTGTACTTTGTCACCAGGCGCTCCGATGATGGGCTGGGCCCGAAACGCGTCAGCGTAGAGAGGAAAATAAAGGATTTTACAACGCTTCAGCGTAAAGAGGAAAATAAAGGATTTTACAACATCTACAACTCCTTTATTACCGCAGCCAATCAGCTTTTTAGAATCCTTTGTGTTGTCATATTAATAATGGCTGCCTACCTCTACTACGACTTTGTCAGATTTGCAATGTTTACGCTTTATGTGTACGCAAGAGCTGTTTATCTGTGAGATGCGCGCTGTTGCGAACAGAGTAAACAGCAGAGCTGTTGCAGAAACTGCCCGAGGCGGCTCATAGGATGCCCTGACAGCACGCCGCTGTACCGAAACAAGGGGCAGGAGCGCGTTGGGGCAGTCGACACTGCCCTTCCACCTCACATACTCTGACAGTAGAGAAACATACCTTTTAAACACAAGGGCGCAAGTACGAGTCAAAAGAATGTTCAAATGTTCGCAATTCTATGGGACCTAAACTACTGCAGCCAGATTCCCTAGGCTTCTAAGCAACTTCAACTAAAGCTAAAATAAGGACAACACACACAACCATCCCAAGGGAGGTAAGCACGAGTCCAACAACTGGTTATGGTGCTGATTTTATAGACCCACTCACTGTGCGTCTATCATAACTAGTGATACAAATTATAAACCCCCACAGAGTAGAGTAGAGAGCACATATTCAAAAATCAGTCACAATCCACTTCCTTAAACGACATCGGAAGCCTAAAACTCAAGTGTGACATGCTGCTGAAATACACTACTGGCTATTAAAGTTGCTACACCAAGAACAAATGCAGATGATAAACGGGTAGTCATTGGAAAATATACTGAACTAGGACTGACATGTGATAACATTTTCACGCAATTTGGGCACATACGTCCTGAGAAATCAGTACCCAGAACAGCTGCCTCTGGCCGTAATAACGGCCTTGATACGCCTGGGCATTGAGTCAAACAGAGCTTGGATGGCGTGTACAGGTACAGATGCCCATGCAGTTTCAACATCATACCACAGTTCATCAACAGTAGTGACTGGCATATTGTTGCTCGGCCACCATTGACCTGACGTTTTCAATTGATGAGAGATTTGTAGAATGTGATAGCCAGGTCAGCCGTTGAACATTTTCCGTATCCAGCAAGGCCCGTACAGGACCTGCAACATGCGGTCGTGCATTATCCTTCTGAAATGTAGGATTTCGCAGGGATCAAGTGAAGGGTAGAGCCAAGGGTCGTAACGCATCTGAACGTAACGGCCACTGTTCAAACTGCCGTCGATGCGAACAAGAGGTGACCGAGACGTATAACCAATGGCACACCGTAGCATCACGCCGGGTGATACGCCACTATGCGATGGCGAATTCACGCTTCCAATGTGCGTTCACCGCGATGTCGCCAAACACGGATGCGACCATCATATGCTGTAAACAGAACCTGGATTCATTCTAAAAAGTGACGGTTTGCCATTCGTGTACCCAGGTTCGTCATTACGTACACCATCGCAGGCGCTCCTGTCTGTCTCCGAGCTGATAGTCCATGCTGCTGCAAATGTCGTCGAACTGGTCGTGTAGATGGTTGTTGTCTAGCAAACGTCCCCATCTGTTGACTCAGGGATCGAGACGTGGCTGCACGATCTGCTACAGCCATGAGGATAATATGACTGTCATCTCGATTGCTAGTGATACGAGGCCGTTGGGATCCAGCACGGCGTTCCGTATTGCCCTCCTCGACACATCTATTGTGTAGTCTGCTAACAGTAATTGGATCGCGACCAAGGTAAGCAGCAATGCCGCGATACGATAAACCGCAAATCGCGATAGGCTGCAATCCGACCTTTAACAAAGTCGGAAACGTGATGTACACATTTCTCCTCCTTAAACGAGGCATCACAACAACGTTTCACTAGGCATAGCCGCAGGCCGAATGGAGGGCACAACAGACGCACAGGGCGTCTGCTGACCCCCGCGAGCGGCCCACAACAGCGGCGACCACCCAAGTCTGAAGTGTAAACTTACAGTGAAGAGCTGCTGCTGCGCGACACGTGTTTCACTGAGCAACTCAAGTGTAGGACTACCAACCGCAAGTACGATCAAAACAAAACCATTGCAGTGAGTGGCGGATTTACACAGCGGATGAATACGCTGAACTGATTAATAGAATGCGAATCTAAATAAATATAAACAGGAGCACACAAAAGTTAGATAAACAGTGAGCTTCGAAACAAACACTAAACTGTTCATTAATGGCTATTCTGAAAAAAAATATACGCGAGCTAATTAATCAAAACATCAACACTGATCTATCAATTAAACGCGATTCTGAATAAATAAACACTCGAGCATACGAAATTTTGATGAACTGTAATAGAAAGCATGAAAATAAATCGCTTCTAGTAAGAAGCCGGTTAACATATAGTGAAGAGCTGCTCCTGCTGCGCAACAAGTGCGTCCTCGCCGGCGGTCACTGAGCAATGAAAGAATGAACAATTCAGTTTACCACATGGTTCATACTGTATGAGTACTCTTCCTAACAACTCACCGAAATTATTTAAAACGAGGAAAAAGAAAAGAAAAATATGATTCCATATGTTTAAGAACTGAAAAATAAATGAGTAGATCAACGTAAGTGCAATAAAGACACTTCCCAAAGAAACAATGTGAAAACATTGAAAGTGGAGGAAAATAAACGGAGAGGAAGAAAAATAACAGATAATGAATTTAAATGGTTAATGAAGACCATTTACTTTAGAAACAGGTTGTATTCTCATTTTACAGATGGTGACTGCACAAACAAGATTCAGTATATCTGTAAAATTTCCCGGATAAATATTTTTCAAATCGTAATAGATATGACTTTACATTTTTGTTGTGGTCTTCAGTCCGCAGACTAGTTTGATGCAGCTTTCTTGCAAACCTCTTCATCTAGAATACGAATGGCAAACTACATCCTTTTGAATCTCCTAACTGTATTCGACCCTCGGTCTCCCTCGACGATTCTTACCCCACATATTACCTTCTAAAGCTGACGATTCTTTGATGTCTCAGAATGTGTCCCATCAATCTAACCCTTCTTTTAGGATACTCCTTTTCTTACCAATTCCGTTGAGCAACTCATTAGTTATTGATCTACCCATCTAATCTTCATCATTCTTCTATAGCACCAAATTTCGAAATTTCCATCATCTTTCTGTCTGAACTCCTTATCATCCACTAATACTGAAAAGAAATTTCGCGTCTTTGAAACGCTTTTCTTTCCATAGCCGTTCTGCATGTTATATCTCCTTTACTTCGCCCATCAGAAGTTATCTTGCTACCCAAATAGCACAACTCATCTACTATTTTATCGTCTCATTACCTAATCTAATCCCTTAGGCATCACCTGATTTTCTGACAATACATTCCATCAATCTCGTTTTACTCTAGTTAATTCATCTTATATCTTCCTTTCAAGACACTGTCCATTCCATTTAATTGATGTCTCCGAGGGAATTACTATGTCATCAGCAAACCCAAGGATTTTATTCACTCTCCCTGGACTTTAATGCCCTTTCCAAATTTCTCCTTGCATTCCTTCACAGCTTGTTCATTGTACAGATTGAACAACGCTGGGGAAATGCTACAACCCTGCCTTAATATCTTCCCAACAAGTGCGACCCTTTCATGCCCTTCCACTCTAATAATGGCAGTCTGGTTTTTGTATAAGTTGAAATAACTCTTCGCTCCCTCTATTTTACCCCTGTTACCTTCTGAATTTGAAAGAGTGTATTCCTGTCAACATGGTTAAAAGCATTCTCCAGATTCACAAATGCTACAATCGTAGGTTTCTCTTTCCTTATCTTCTAAGGTACGTTGTAACGTGAGTATTACTTTTTATTTTGCAACTATGACTTGTTAAAATGACAGTTCTGTAATTTTCACATATGTCTGTAACTGCTTGATCCTGAATTGTAATCACTATATTCTTCTTGAAGTATGCGAGTATTTTCCCTGTCTCATACATCTTGCATATCAAGTGGAATAATTTGTTCATTACTGGCTCTCAGAACGATAATAGCGGTTTAGACGGAATGTCATCTACTCCAAGGGCCTTTTTGTAATCAAATATTTTAGTGCTCTGTCAAATTCTGCTCGTAGTATCCTATCTCCTAAGTTTTATTTTTCCTCGTTTGAACAGGCCTTTTATCTATTCCTTACACCTTTCAGCTTTCCATTCTTTACTTAGTACTGGTTTTCCATCTGTGTTCTTGATATTCACACCACTGCTTCTCTTGCCTCCAAATGCCTTATTTCTGTGTAGGCGGTATCTACCTTTCCTCTAGTTATACATTCATATATGCTCTTGGATTTCGCCTCAAGCCACTCCTGCTTAGCCAGACTGCACTTCTTGTCAAACTCCTTTTTCAGACGTCTGCATTCCCTTTTGCCTTTACAAATGAAATGAAAACATAATTACAAGTGAAAGAAGCTGTTCTTATGTCACTTGAATTTACAAGAGCCGGCACACAAATACGACGTGTTCTGAAGCAACTGAAAAACAAAAGGTCCAGTATAGTACCTATTGCTGTAAGGCACAGACACAGCCGATAACATATGCCGGGAGTCGGCCGCGAGAGTGCGGCAAACGCCACTGGCGAGTCAATGACATAAACAGTGCGGAGTTGTGCAGTGAGTTGTTTACCAGGTACGAGCTCACCTCGCGGGTGTTCGCACAGCCAGTGCACGCCAGTGTTCCGTGTAGTAGTTGTGAGAGTGCTGTTGTCCGCGATTACAACACCTATATGTGCAGATCAGGTTTTAAAACAACCTGAAAGAATATGATTTTTCTAACTTTAAAGTTTTCCTTACGATGTGAAAACAGCGGATATAATCGGTGCCCCAACATTACGCCGAAAGTTTGTGGACCAAAGTGTCCGTATAAAACACAACAGAAACGTCTCAAATACTCCTTGATACTAAGTATTGGTCTTGTCAAAGGACGACAGAAGAATCACCCCGAAAGGCAACACGAAAGTGTGGCTTTGTGTTTCAAAGCGTAATTGAACTTCAAGGGACGCTTTGACGTAGCGCTCTCATTGGCCGGTACCGGTCGAAGGCCTACCCTCGAGCTAAGAGAAACTGTTCCTTGTTTTGGCGAAGATGCGTCGCTCTCGTGAACGGATGCAAGTTCTGACTGTCTCTTTGTGAATCAGCAAGTGGCATGGAAACGGGATGCAGTTCAGCAATTTTTCGAAAAGTGCTCGCTACCAAACTGCCTACTTTAAATTTAAATTTTAAAATTCCTTTAGTGAACAAGGCCTTTTTACGAAATATTATTGAGAACTTTTGGATAATAGGCATTTGGGAAAGACTATAAAGTGATTACGCTGCCACCAAATTACATCTTGTGTAACGAAAAGATTATTAATGGTACACAGTACGCTTTTGCCATATATGATATGTAATCAGTTTTACCGTACACACTCAAGTGAACAACACTCACATTTGGTCTTTCTTTTTTGGTCTGAGTGGCTCATCATCGACAAAAACTTGGAGCATTCAATTATAGTGTATGCCGAGCGAAGTGGAGCAATTGTAACACACTGGACTCGCATTTTGGATGAAGATTTAGGTTTTCCGTGATTTCCCTACATCCCTCCGGGAAAATTCCGAGATCGTTACCGTCAAGTGGCACGACCGATTTCTGTCTCCGTCTCCGATAAGAAGTATCCGATCGTGTTCTCCGTGTATAATCACTATAATATCAACAGCGGCGGCGGAGTGGCCGAGCGGATTGAGGCGCTATGCTCCGATGCCCGAGGCCGCTCCCCGTCGGGGTCTCGAATCCGCCCTCGGGTAGTATAAGGTATGACTTCTAAAATTTTCCCGGCGTATTTCTTCTTCCAGTAATTTTCGGGTGTGCAGCCGGATCCCATTGACATTCTGCAACGATATTTCGGCCCAGAGACGTCCGGCCATCTTCAGGTGAGTAGGCAACTACTGAAGAGCGCAGGTACGTTCGCGGGATTTATACCGAGTATTGCGCATGCGAGATACGCTGGAGTCTTACTGCGCATGTGTTAGATGGTGACATGCGCGGTACGGCCGAGCTGTGTGTGCTGCCCTCGGTGGTGAAAGTGAACACTCATCTAATCATCGAGAATCGAATGATTCCGTCGATTCCGCTGTGCCTCAATAGCTTTAAGAACAGGGTTCCAATTTTTATCCAGCTGAAAGCCGTTGTCTCGATTTATTAAATTGTCAGCAAGGCGTATTTCAACCGCTTCTTTGAAGACTGAGTTCCAAAAGCCGGAAACTGGAGCTAAAATTGTGGTTTTGTTGTATTCCATGGAGTGTCCCATGGAAATGCAGTGCTCTGCTACAGCTGATTTCGACGGTTGCAGAAGACACACCCGTCTGTCAGCTGTAGCAGAGCACTGCATTTCCATGGGACACTCCATGGAATACAACAAAACCACAATTTTAGCTCCAGTTTCCGGCTTTTGGAACTCAGTCTTCAAAGAAGCGGTTGAAATACGCCTTGCTGACAATTTAATAAATCGAGACAACGGCTTTCAGCTGGATAAAAATTGGAACCCTGTTCTTAAAGCTATTGAGGCACAGCGGAATCGACGGAATCATTCGATTCTCGATGATTAGATGAGTGTTCACTTTCACCACCGAGGGCAGCACACACAGCTCGGCCGTACCGCGCATGTCACCATCTAACACATGCGCAGTAAGACTCCAGCGTATCTCGCATGCGCAATACTCGGTATAAATACCGCGAACGTACCTGCGCTCTTCAGTAGTTGCCTACTCACCTGAAGATGGCCGGACGTCTCTGGGCCGAAATATCGTTGCAGAATGTCAATGGGATCCGGCTGCACAACCGAAAATTACTGGAAGTAGTATAAGGTAGTTTATACATATTTTGTAAGTGTAGTGACTGATGACCCCGCAGTAAAGTCCCATAGGCTTCACATTTAAGCATTTGATATCGACGTGACGTTAAACCCTAACACTTCCTTCTCAGCAGTGTAAAAGGTTATACAGTATCATTCTGTACAGTCTCGTGACTAAAATTTTAAGAAGCGGCCTCTAAGAGAACTGGATTTATGTGATGTCTCTGAGGCAGCGGGATTTCTTTGAAATCTGAATCCCATCCTAATCTAGCTTCATAGCTTATAGAATATTTTTCGACTCAGGGAAGATTTATGTTACCACTAACAATATGTTGTTGTTGTAGTCTTCAGTCCGGAGACTGGTTTGATGCAGCTCTCCACACTACTCTATCCTGAGCAAGCCTCTTCAGGTGTCCCAGAAATTCCTTTTCTCACCAATTCTGTTCATTACCTTCTTATTAGTTACGCGATCCTCCCACCTAATCCTCAGCAATCTTCTGTAACCACATTTCAAAAGCCTCTGTCCTCTTCCTGTCCGCACTTTTTACTGTCCATGTTTCACTCCCATACAAAGCAACACTCCACACAAATGCCTTCAGAAAGGACTTCCTTATGCGTAAATTAGTATTCGATGTTAACAAATTCTCTTTTTCAAAAACGCTTTTCTTCCCATTGCCATTCTACATTTTATGTCCTCTGTACTGCGACCAACATACGTTATATTACCGCCCAAGTAACAAAAATCATTTACCACCTTCATTGATTCGTTACCTAATTTAATTGCTTCAGCATCGCCTGATTTTCTAAGATCGCGTTCCATTACCCTTGTTTTACTCTTCTTAATGTTCATCTTATATACTCCATTCAACACACTGTCCATTACGTTCAGTTGCTCATCCAGGTTCTCTGTTGTCTCTGACAGAATTACAATGTCATCAGCAAAACAAAATGTTTTCATTTCTTCATCCTGAACTTTAATTCCTTCTACAAATTTCTCCTCGCCTTCCCTTATAGCTTGCTCAATGTACAAATAGAATAACATTGGGGAAGCGCTACAACCCTATCTTACACCCTTCCCAACCTCTGCATCCCTTTCATGCCGTTCAACTCTGATAACTGCTGTTTGATTTATTCTACAAGTTCACCTTCCGGAGCTGCTCCTATTTTTATTATCATACTTCACATAATTATTATTGATGAAATATTTTTTTCTCATCCTATTATATATTTTATCTGCATGATTAAAATTGCAATTAATAATATTGTTGATACTATTGATTGAATAATAGTTTCCTATATTTCACTCCTGTTAATTTCAGAATGTGAAAGAGTGTATTCCAATCAACATTGTCAAAAGCTTTCTCCAAATCTACAAAAGCAAGAAATGTAGGTTTGCCTTTCCTTAATCTATCTTCTAAGATAAGCCGTAAAGTGAGGATTGCCTCCCTTGTTCCCACATTTCTCCTGAATCCAAACTGGTCTTCCCCAAGATCGGCTTCTACCAGCTTTTCCATCCTTCTGTATATAATTCGTGTTAAAATTTTGCAATCATGATTTATTAAACTGATGGTTCTGTAATTTTCGCATCCGTCTGCACCTGTTTTCTTTGTAATAGGGATTATTACATTTTTATTAAGTCTGAGGGTATTTACCCCGTCTCATACATTTTACGCACCAGGTCAAATAGTTTTGTCATGGCTGGCAATCCCAGAGACTTCAGTAGTTCTGAGGGAATGTCGTCCACTCCAGGGGCCTTGCCTCGACCTAAGTATTCCAGTGCCCCGTCAAATTCTTCTCTCAGTATAGTATCTCCTATTTCGTCTTTATGTACATCCTATTCCCTTCCTATAATATTGTTTCTAAGTTCGTTTCCTTTGTAGAGCCCCTCTATATACTCTTTCCACCTTTCTGCTTACCCTTCTTTGCTGAGAACTGGTTTTCCATCTGAGTTGTTTATATTCATAAAGCTGCTTTTCTTGCTCCAAATGTTTCTTTTATTTTCCTGTAGCCGGGATCTATTTTTCCCCTGTTTGTACATTCTTCTACAGACTTGCAGTTGCCTTCTAACCACTCCTGCTTAGCTATTTTACACTATCAGTCAATCTCATTTCATAGTCGTCTGTACTTCATTTTGCCTGTTTCATTTACTGCATTTTTTTATATTTCTCCTTTCATCAATTAAATTTAGTATTTCCTGTGATATCCAGGGATTTTTTTGTAGGTCTTGCCGTTCTACCTATTTTGTCCTCTGCTGCCTTCAATATTTCATTTCTCAATGCCAACCATTCTTCTTCTACTGTTTTATCTCCCCCTGATTTTGTCACCTGTTGCCTAAGGCTCCCTCTGAAATTATTAAGAACTTTAGATTCCTTCAATTTATCCATGTCCCTTCTCCAACCTTTTTGGAGTTTCTTCAGTTTCAGCCTACAGTTTATGACCAACAAGTTATGGTCAGAGTACACATCTGCCCCTGGGTATGTCTTACAGTTTAAAACCTGGTTCCCAAATCTATGTCTTACCATTATAAAATTTATCTGGTACCTTCTAGTGCCTCCTGGTCTCCTCCACGTATACAACCTTTTTTTTTTTTTTTTTTTTTTTTTTTTTAGCTAGTGGGCATATAAATTTGTACTGCTGTGGTCGGTGTTGGCTTAGTATCTGTCTTGACTAGGATAATGCGATCGCTGCGCTGCTCATAGTAGTTTACCCACATTCCTATTTTCTTATTCATTATTACGCCTACTCCTGTAATACCGCCAACTGATTTTGTATTCTGTACTCGCCTGACCAGCAATCCTGTTCCTCTTCCCATCGAACTTCACTAATCCCACTAACTAACTTCAGCTTATCCGTATCCCTTTTTAAATTTTCTGACTTCCCTACCGGATAAAGAGATCTAACATTCCACGCTCCGATCCGTAGAATGCCAGTGTTGTCTCTCATGATGATCACATCCTCCCTAGTAGTCCCCGCCCGGATATCCGAATGGAGGACTATTTTACCTCCAGAATATTTTACTCCAGAGGATGTCATCATCATCTATTCATACAGTAGAGTTGCATGTCCTCGGGAAAAGTAATGGCTATAGTTTCCTCTTGCTTTTAGCCGTTCGCAGTAGCTGTGTGGCAAGCCACATTACCTGATGTTACGAGGCCAGTTCAGTCAATCATCCATACTATTCCCCCTGTAACTACTGAAAAGGCTGCTGCTCTTCTTTAGGAACCACACGTTTGTCTGGCCTCTCCACAGATACCCCTCCGTTCTGGTTGTACACATAGTACGGCTATTTGTATCGTTGAGGCACGGAAGCCACCTCGTCAATGTCTGTGGTTCAAGGGTGACAATTAGTAATCCAAGTCTCTCCTAGACCAACGGTAACGCTTATGATAGCCGCTAGTATGTACATTTCTTTTGTGAACCTAATGAACCTTTTACTATCAACAAGCACTTCACAGTTTAACCAGTCATCTGTGTTTGTGGCTGGAATTCTTCTTATTGTCAACGGCGGAATCGTCACATTGTCAATGGCAAATAACTTACCAGAAAATTCGGTATTACTTGTACGCGTTAGAACGACTTCCTCAGTTTGCAGCTCAGATCATCCACAGTCAATGATAGCTTGGGATGCCTGAAGGAAGTCCCATCCGAGGATGACATTATGACTACATTCTGTTAAAACGTGGTTCATGGGGTGGACCAATAATATACCAATCAGTAAAAAAAGAATCCGCCAAATTGACACAATGTCTAGAATGTGTTTACCCATGCATTGAAAGATGTGTTCAAGTCACTAGCCTGCAATGACAGAGGAATAAAAATTAATGGCTCATAAGTAAACCATTTAGTTAATAATAATAATTGTCTACTCAAAGAGTGGTTTTGACATGAACTTGAAGAAACCAAAGTGTTAGTCCAGCTTACCATGCATTTAATGTCGCAAAACAACTCTATCCAACTAACAAAATCAAATGTTCCAATGTTTGTAAATCTATCGAACTCAACTGCCTGGTCATTAGTCCGTTGCTTACAAACTACTTAAACTAATGTAAACTAGCCTAAGGACAACACACACACACATCCATGCCCGAAGGGGGACTTGACCCCTTGACGGCGAATGGCCGTGCGCACCGCAGCACGGCACCCTAGTGCGCACGGCTAATCCACTGCGGCACTCAACTAACAAGGACGTCGCAAATACCCTCATAACTGGGTTGTTAGTTCCGAAATTCCTGGTACCAATTACGTACAGCGCCAGCTAGTTAACTTCATTACATTGCAATAAACACTCTTTTTTTTATAAACGGTTTAAACTCGCTTAATGATCTACATGTCAAAGCATACTGCAATGTATCTACTCTTCGACTAATTGTATTACGCAGATACCTTTCTATTATTAAAGTGACTATGTGAGAGTCGAAAACACTTACGAACAAAAATTGCTATTCAATCACGTTATAACAAAGGAAAGGTTGCGAAAGAAGATTAAAATTCAATAAGTTTCGTATCTTATTCAGGAGATTTAAAAAAGACAGTCTCCACTTGCTTCGTTGTACATTAATCTACTACTGATTTAAGGAAATTATTGTTCAGGTATGTATACAGGAAACAGTTGCAGAATAACATAAAAGTATAAAAATTACAGAAAATATCGAAGTACGAGTACAGAATGAAAGGAGCAAGAGATACAGTGTATAAAGCGTTCTTGAAAAGTATCAAAAACTGAAAAGATAATACACTATACTGCTGAATTCTGATAAAAGTAATGAAATTTAAAAATAAATAAGGTCATGTAAAAGAAAATATATAGTAACTTACACTAATTGAGTCCTATACGTTCAATTAGAGCACGGTGTAATAACACTGAACATCAAGTGCAGAGATCATGATAGAGCTTTCAAAATGAGCTGATAACATGCGCATCTTCGCAAATGGGTGTAAAAAGAGAAAGGGCAATAAAGTAATATGATGTAAGGGTCATGTACACCTAGGATCATGGTGATCCAAGCATCAGTTTTCATATACCTGAGCGATTGTAGGCGTCTTGCCAGGGACTGCGAGGCTGTTCCCGTCGTAGGTTCGAATCCTCCCTCGGACAAAGGCATGTGTATTATTCTCAGGTCAGTTTAAGTTAAAGTAGTTTGCAAGCTTTAACACAGAGATTTACAAACATTTGAACATTTCAACTGATGACTTAAATTTTTTAACCTTTCTTCAGTGGCATCTGTGGTTCAAGGAAGATTCTTGACATTTAGCCCACAGAAGCCCTGCCGTCACGTCACACGTTGCAACAAGCTTATACTTCTTTCTCAGGGTCCATTTGTGGGTATTTATTTCCTTTTATCTTGGTCTATAGTAAGACGTTAGAGATGTCTATCAGACAAATATCGGTGCACATCAGGCGATTAATTTATATCCGCTTAACCTTTCACTGCGTGGCCTTGTACATTTTGCTATCGACTTCCTCAGATTTATCGTACAGTGCACGCTTCAGCAATGTTTCACCATAAACGCCGCCAATTCCATTTTTATGGCCCCACCGGTATCACAGAAGGTCATTATATGGAACATCATTTGTCTCCATTTATGAGGCTTAACCGTTGATTAAAAAATACCAGTTCATAGGGAGCTTCAACCTTTCTTTTTTAAAATTCAATTACTGGGCGCTTGTCCATCACCCACGGCCTTTTGTGTTACATTTGATTAAAGTATTTTGGTAACAGAAAACAAGCTGCGTGTTTCTTCTATGACCACTTACTTATCTTCATTAAACCGAAGTTCTATGTATGACACATAGTCTTTCATTTACGAAATTCCAGATTCCTTCAGACATTATTGGCCATTTTTAATTACATAAATTAAACAACGCATCTACGTCTAATTGTCTTGCTTTGAAGGTGTACGTTTCAAAAGTTTTAGAACTGGCTCGTGTTCCGCATTTTATATTTCGGTCAGGAACTGATACATCAGAAATTTCAGAAACACAGAACTAAAATTGGTACATTCTTACACTCTCTACGCACTCACTTTATTTTCTTGCTGTTATTTCTTCCATTGTCTACATGAATAATAAAAATTCTAAGAAGTGTGTCAGCATGCACAGAGTTGCACTGAAACGGATACTGTTTACACTGTCTTTGGAACTTGTAATCAGAAAACCAACAACAAATAAATCGACAGTTCATAGATGTAAGATTCAATGTGTGGTCTGATATTTTGTATCTGTTAACTAAATCTTTACGAAATTGCTATGTAGCAGTTGTATTTAATGACACCAAGAACGAATTAATTGACAGATTACGGTTTATCTGGCATCATCACACTATGTTGACACAAGTATTACTCTTTTATTTCAATGTAAACATGATCACATTAACTAACGTTTACTGAAAATAGAACATTATTTGCGTAGTATTTAATTCATAATTTGTTTCTTAAATAACTCACAAATTTTAGTGAATTTAGTTATATGAATATGTAGTAGAGGGGACTTGATTGTGATGGGGGACTGGAACTCGGTGTAGGAAAGGGAAGAGTAGGAAATATAGTAGGTGCATATGGAATGGGGAAAAGGAATGAAAGAGGAGATCGTCTGGTAGAATTTTATGCAGAGCACAATTTAATAATTACAAACACTTGGTTTAATCATCATAAAAGAAGGTTATATACGTCGAAGAGAAAGCTAAGACATTTAAGGGGGCAGATATAGATTCTGACCATAACTAATTTGTTATGAAGTGTAGATTAAAACTGAAGCGACTGCAAAATGGAAAAAAATAACGAGATGGAATCTGGACAAATTGAATAATGCAGAGGTGGTTGAGAGTTTTAGAGGGAGCATAAGGATCGTCTGAAACGGGGAAAAGTAATACAGTAACTCTGAGAGTAGCGAAGAGCGCAAGGGATCATATAGGTAGTAGGACGAGGCCTAATATAGATCCTTGGACTGCAAAGGAGATACTGTACTTGATGAAAGGAGAAGTATCAAAATGCATCAAGTGAAGCAGGCAAACGGGAGTACGAACGTTTGAAAAAGGTTGGCAGGAAGTGCAGACGGCTTAAGCAGGAGTGGCTTGACAAAAAATGCAAGACCGTAGAAGAATGTATAACTAGGGGGAACATAGATGCTGATAAAGGGGAAATAAAAGACGTTTGGAGACAAGAAAAGCAGCGGTAAGAATATCAAGAACTCAGATGATAAACCAGTACTAAGAAGAGAAAGCTAAGAGGTGTAAGGAATATATAAAAGGCCTGTACTAAAGAAAGAAACTTGAAGGCAATGTACTAGAAATTAAGACGAAGTGGAGTAAGATGAGATAGGAGATACGATACTGCGAGAATAATTTGACAGCCCGCTAAAAGATTTGAGTAGTAACAAGGCTGCTGGAGTAGATGACGTCCCGTATGATCTCCTATTATGGTTAGGAGACCCAGTCATGAACAAATTGTTCCACCTGGTATGCAAAATGTATGAGACAGAGGAAATACCCTCAGACATCAATAAGAATAAAGTGATTGCAATTCCTAAGAAAGCAAGTGCAGATAAATGTGAAAATTAGAGAACTATCTGTTTAATAAGTCATTGTTGCAAAATAATAACACAGATTATTTACAGATGAATGGAAAATCTGATGGAATCCGACCTAGGCTAAGATCAATTTGGATTTACGAGTAAAGTAGGAACAAGTGAGGCAATACTCACATTACGACTTTTCATAGAAGATAGATTAAGGAAAGGAAAACCTACATTTTTATCATTTTTGGATCTGTAGAAAGCTTTTGAAAGTATTGACTGGAATTCACTTTTTCATATTCTGAATGGAGCAAGTGTAAAATATAGGGAGCAAAGTTTACATTCATCTCGTACAAAATAAAGCCATCACTGATTAGATTCGAATGTCATGAAAGTGTCACATTGGTTGGGTTAGGGAATAACACAAGGTTGTAGCCTTTCCGAATGTTTTTCAAATTGGACATTGAGCAAGCTGTGAAGGAATGCAAGGAGAAATTAAGAGAGGGAATTACAGTTGGAATAAAAACTTTGCGTAATAGCAATTCTGTCAGAGACAGCAAAAGACCTGGAAGAGCAATTAAACGGAATGGACAGTGTCTCGAAAGGAATGTATAAGATGAACATTAATAAGAGTAAAACAAAGGTAAAGGGATGTAGTGTCAGGAAATCAGGCGATGCTGAAGAAAATTGATTAGGTAAAGAGACAAAGTAATAAATGTGTTTTATTATTTAGGTAGTAAGATAACTTCTGAAGGTCGATTTAAAGATTTAAAATGCAGAATGGCTATGGGAAGAAAAGTGTTTCTGAAGAAACGTAATTTGTTGACATCCAATACTAGTTTAAATGTGAGGAAGTCCTTTCTGATAGCATTTGTCTGGAGTGTAGCACTGATTGGGAATGAAACGTGGACTATAAGAAGTACAGACAAAATAATGTTAGAAGCTAGAAGATTAGATTGGTACATCCCGTAAGCAATGAGGAGGTGCTCAACAGAATCGGGGACAAAAGGAGTTTCTGGCATATCCTGACTGAGGAGGGATTGGTTGTTGTGACACATTCTGCGACATCAATGAATCTACATCTACATACATACTCCACAATCCACCGTAAGGTGCGTGCCGGAGGGTACTCTGTACCACTACTAGGCATTTCCTTTCCTACTCCACTTCCAAATAGAACGAGGAAAAAACGAATGCCTATATGCCTCCTTACGAGCCTGAATTTCTCTTGTCTTTGTGATCATTACACGAAATGTAAGTAGGCGGCAGGAAGATAGTTCTACACTCAGATTCAAAGCCGGCCGCGGTAGCCGAGGGGACTCAGGCGTTTCAGTCACGGTCTGCACGGCCACTACGGTCGGGGGTTCGAATCCCCCCACGGGCATGGATTTTTGTGACGTCCTTAGTTGTAGCTAGTTCATATGTAATTGGTATGTTTAGGGACTGATGACCCCGTAGTTAAGTCCCATAAGCTCTACAAACATTTTCAGATTCAAATTCCGGCCCTCTAAATTTCCTCAACAGAATTTCTCGAAAAGAACATTGTCTTTCTTCCAGCGATCCCCATTGGAGTTCCCGGAGCATTTCCGTGACACTCGCACATTCGTCGAGCCTAGCAGTAACGAATCTAGCTGCTCGCCTCTGAACTGCTTCTATGACGACCTTTAATCTGATCTGCTGCGGGTCCCCAACACTTGACGTGGTCGTACAAGCGTTTTATCCGCGGACTCCTTTACAGATGAAGTACATCTTCTCTAAATTCTGCCAATAAACCGAAGTCGGGTGTCCGCCTTACAACTGTACTTATATGTTCGTTCAATTTCATATCGCTCTGCAGTGTTACGCCTAGATATTTGAACAACGTGACTGCATTAAGAAGCTCACTACTAATGCTGTATTCGAACATTATGGGATTGTTCATCCTACTCATGTGCATCACCTTAAATTTTTCTACATTGAGAGCTAGCTGCCATTTTTTGCCCAACTATAAAATTGTCTTAGTCATCCTTCATAGTATTACAGTCAATTAAAGACGACACCGTCCCATACACCACAGCATCATCAGCAAACAGCCGCAAATTACAAGTTACTCTGCCCATCAGATCATTCATATAGACATACAATAATAGCGGTCCTATGCCACTCCCCCAGGGCACGCCAGACAATACACTCGTCTCTGATGAACACTCGCCGTTGAGAACAAGGTACTGCGTTGTATTACTTAGAAAGTATTCCAGCCAGTCACAAATCTGTGAACCTATTCCATATGCTCGTATCTTCGTTAGCAGTCTGCAGTGTGGCACAGCGTCAAACGCCTTTTTGAAATCGAGAAAAACACAATCTGCATGTTACCCTTCATCCACGGATCGCAAGATGTCATGTAACAAATTCAACAAGAAACTGATATCAACGATATTGGCCTGTAATTATATGGGTCAGTTCTCTTTCCTTTTTTGTAAACATCAGTCACCTGCGCTTTTTTTTTCAATTTACTCTTTGTAAAAACGTATTCAATCCAGACAAGGTATATATATCCCTCAACTGCTTTTTAACTGTATTTTAAAATACATATTACTACTTCCTCCATTTCGGAGTCAGTACGTTGATCAAACGAGGGTACATTTGTACAGTCCTCCAGCGTGATAGATTTCTGAAAGGTTAAATTTAGAACTTCATCTGTCCGTTTGCTTTCTTCTATTACTGTCCCGGAATGATCAAGGAGTGACTGGATAGTGGACTTTAACCCGATTATCGATTTTACATAGCACCAGAGTTTTTTTTCGGATTGTCGGATAGGTCTTTTGCTAAGGTATGGCTGTGGTAATTATTATATGCTTCGGGGATCGATCTTTTTATAGACGGACGAATCTGTACTAACTTTTGCCTGTCATTATTTTCGTGTCCTCTTTTGAACCGAGAGTGCAACATTGCTTTTTAGTAGCTTTCTAACATTATTATTATACCACGGTGGATCTTTTCCATCCTTAATCGACTTTACAGACACATATTTCTCTAACCCTTTATTTACAGTGCATTTAAATTCAGTCCACAATTCCTCTACATCCATTGTACCGGAACTAAAAGATGTCCATTCATTTTCTAAGTGGGATCCTAACAATTGCTTATCAGCTCTTCCTAACATGCTCCTAGCCTTCTTGATTGGTTTATGAACTTTGGTCACCATTGACGCTATGACGATATCATGATCACTAACTGCTGTCTCTACACAGATATCGTTAATGAGGTTAGGGTCGTTCGTAGCTATAAGGTCTACGTCAACTCAGCATTAGAAGGAAGTTTGTGGGTTAAAAATCTTAGAGGTAGACCGAGGGACGAATACAGTAAGCAGTTTGAAAATGATGTAGGTATTCTGAGATGAAGAGGCTTGCACAGCACAGGGTAGCGTGGAGAGCCGCGGACTGAAGCAGTATTTACGTTGCTCAATAATTTTACATTGCATTTGGTGTACGATGAGATTGGAAAATTTCTCTTACCATGTGATAACGATATGCTAGGTATATCGAAACCGGTTATGGGAAATATGAATAAAACATTCCACATAAAAGGCGACTGGTTTTTTACGATAACTTTGTTCATCACAGTCACAGTGTTCCTCATACATAATGGATAAATGCTTCAGGCCAACAGATTTCTTTCTTCTTCAGCGTCCAAACCTTTCAAACACGGTCAGCCTATTAGTTATCACAGATACTTCACTCACATTACTTTAATGATGTAAATTAATTTTAAAATTAGCGTTACCGTCTATCACACAAAAAAATCCATCCCCCCCCCCCCCCCCCCAGGGGGCTCACGGTTCTTTCACGAGCACGGGGACCCGAGCTAATGCTGCCTTTGTTCCTTCTTTCCTCTTTTCTCCCTGGACTGCATTTCATTTCTCTTCGCCTCCTCTCCTATCCTCATCCCTTTCCCTCCCCACCTCAAATTCCTTCTATTGATTCAATTAGATGCCCAAAGGCAGATGTCGCAAATTCCTTTGTGTCATAGTTCCACACTCAACTTCCCTTAGTATCCCACTACAACATAGTAGTTTGTGATTTCAGTTGTACCACGCAAATCCGACCTCTACTGAAAAAGTCTTAGAGGTTGTTTAACGATATTTTCTGAGAATTATGGTATGTGGTTACTAAAAGAAAAACAATTACTTCGTCAGGTTTTTTAACGTTACGAATAATTATTTGTGATGTCGCCGCTTGTGGTTTTCGACGACAGCAGGTGAGATTATTCGTTTCTGCTTATATTAGACGGTATGTCAAAATCGGTCGGCAGGCCAGTATGACACAGTTGGGCAGCAGATCAGACTAGCTCATGTGTGGAGGCATTCAATGTGGCCAAAAATCGTTCTTTGCGAACAGGGATTCGGAGGGCAGCTACTAGTGATTAGAGGATCAGAGGATGTACTTCATAACGTCTATAATGCGGTGACCTACAAAACAGATATTCAATAATAAATCATATTTTCACAATAAAGCAATTCCTGTGCCACAGTGGATACACCGGTTCCCGTTAGATCACCGAAGTTACGCGCTGTCGGGCTTGACTAGCGCTTGGATGGGTAACCGTCTGGGTCAGCCGATCGCTGTTGGCAAGCGGGGTCCCTCAGCCCTTGTGACGCCAATCGAGGAGCTCCGGTCTGGCAAACCGACACAACGGCGGGGAGTGCTGGAGGCTGACCACGTCCCCCTCCCTACCGAATACGATGACGCCTTTGTGCGGAGGGTGACACGGTACCCGTACAGCCCTCGAGGCCGACGTGGGACGGAGTTTATAAAGATTGAATACGTCGAAGATGTTAGAAAAAATACACAGGAGTGATACAGTAATATCTCCAGAACTACAAGGTTAATATTTGCATGACTGAATCATTTCACAATGCACCTTAAAATTACCAGCTTCTAAATGTTTCGGTTAATTCAACAAACAATGTCTCGTGTGAGAATACTTGCTCAAATAATCTGGCATATTTATGTTTAAAATAGTATAATTGTGTGCAAATATATATCTTTCTTTTAAATATGGTTTCAAATTATTATCTTTGCATTGTATTGCAAGAGAAACTTAGTCATGAAGAGTGAGAAGACGCATCCTTTAAGATTACTGTAATCGTATAAGTATTAAAGGAAGGTATTATTGGGTCTTTGAGGGAGAAGAATAGAATGGCGTAAGAATTTACCGTTGTTCTAAAAACCTGTAATCTCTAAAAGCTACATTTATGTATCAATATTATTTATTAATTAATTTACTGTTTCAGTCTTTCTTTATGCACACTATATGAAAATATAGTTTTCTGCATAATAGGACTGGAGCACAACCTGCATCATATATTATTATTCTTATTTGTGTCTTTTTTAGGTGTTAATTGTGTCACTTATTTTGCGATGTGCAGCGTCTGTATTTATCAATAAAACTAAGCAAATGTCGTTCAAAAATCCGGGTTCCAGTCCAGGTCCAGCACAAATTTTCATGTCACCATGTAATGGTACGGACTATTAAACTAACTAACTTTGTCATAGGAGATAAGTTATTCCTGCTACCTTTTGGCTCGTTGCTGTCCGCACATATATACATTTATTTTTAACTAGGGCGACATCTACTAAATAACTGACTGTAACATATGGGTTGCGTTTTAATTAAATTTTTTATTGCAAATTGCATGATTATGTCTGGTGAGAACCACTAAATTCGTTAGACTCTGCCTCATATGATTAGTTCGAGCCCCCAACATTGCCAACATTATAGCTACATGAATATTTAATCATTCGGATAATATTCCTAAAATGATTGCTATTAACGTCCATCCTTCAAACAACAACCAAGTCATAAAGCGATTCCAGCGGCTACGTTGAACCACAGACAAATATATACAGATAGGAAACCTCCGTAAGTGCCCGGTCCCACGCTCAGGGATGCGGGGAGGGAGGGTTACCAGCAGTTCCGTAAGATGTCGCATGATGGCGCTGCGGTCAAAAGCAGTTCTTTAAACTGGCCAGAGCAGGCGGCAGGTAGCGGCTGCCCCCATCACCACCTCCCCTCAAACGCCAGCAAGCCGGACACAGCCGTGGCCTCGTGGCCTCGTGGCAGGCGGCACGAGCTCTCCCCTCAGCCTCCCCTCCACGCTACCCTCTGACGTGCGAGAGGCACTCTAAGCCAGGGAACTGCCTGACACCTGCTAGCATCTTACGGAACTACGAGGGGAGCGTAGGACAGTGGTTTAGGTAGGGCTGCTGCTCTGTATATGTTACTCTGTGGTTGAACACCTATCGCCTCACTCGATTCCACTGCACCCGCAACACACGTCTGCCATCAAGATTGAGCTGCCGTAGGCTGATCCTCGCCCGTTCTCGGCACTCACTTATGTACTATATGTGGCGTCAATCCATTAATGCATCCCTCCAACGACCTTCAGTGGTTTTCGCTGTAACGTACAAACCTTTTTAAAGAATGATTGAAATGTTAGATTCGCGCTCAGTTTCCAATGCAAATAAATACTTTACTTTAATTTCCAACAGTAATAGACCCCAAAAATCAAAGTATAAATAAATGAATATTTTCAGAATGACCGATAAATAAATTTTTCGGCCCTCGCACAATTAATATTTAAGCAATCACTTAGGTAATGTGTTTTCCAGGTAGATTTTCTAGTCCTCTTTCCATTGCTCTGTTCAGAATTACTGTACTCATAAATTAAAACAAATCACGGCCAATAAACAAAATAATTTAGTTTACACAAAGACAGAATCTGTGTGTACGACACCTGCAACTTATCACTGCCTTGCTGTTCATGTATCTGTCTTCTATTAATTGTTACTAACAAATCACTACTGTTCCTCCTTAAAACAGCATCATTGTGCGCAATATAAATGTTGCAGATAATATGGTTATACCAAATTTTGCGTCTCGATAAGACCTTTCTTTTAAGGTCTCGCTCTTTACTGTAATTCAATTAGCCTGTGGATTTCTCCAAGTAAATAAATATTGGCTTTCTGAATAACTTTTGATACAAAATTAATATAAATTGGTTGGTTGGTTTTGGAAATGGTATAAACTGCAACGGTTGTTAGTCTTAATATAAATGATGTCAACACATCATCTAAATCGCGCTATTCTCATCTTTCATTTGCTTCTTCGTGCTAAACTGTAATAGTGTCAGCGTAGTACCTAAAAATTAAGACAATGCTTTATTTCGGCGGGAAAAATGGCAGTTGGACATGACGTCACGTCCGCCAGCGTGCTCTCCATGTGCTCTCGGCCACAGACATACATTACTAGACTGGCAAACGTCCCTCTGTGATTGAAGCCTGCGTCACCTCACGCCAAAAATTTTCCGTATGGTACTATCATGATCTGATCCGATATGACGTTGTAAGCTTTACTAGTTGAATTGATAATGATTTGTATTTTAACTAGTACTTCCGCAGTGATTAAATTTAACAGAGCAGAACTTGTTACGTAAAGTTATAGTTAGCGTCTTGACCACTTCGTGTCTTATGTTGTCAATCATGTGACGTTGGCATTAGCCGATCGTGTGACAGCGTAAATATTTTGTCATAAGTCTTCGTTTACGAGGGCATTATTTTTACTGAGTGAGTGAGGGTAGTGAGGGTACACACAAGAACCTGTCGAACATAGAGCAGGTACAAAATTATTTATTTACTTCATAGTCTGTACGAAACACTAATCAGGTCACTTTGTGTGGATTTCTAAATATATTATCTTGGCGATGGCTTTCTATCGTTTTGTTGATGTTGCCAACATAATCATGTGACCGGCCGGGATGGTAACTAAAATTTTACCATTATGTACAGTTAAAGTAGACTCTAGTTATCTGAAAAACACGCTCATAAAGAGATGTATTATCTATGAGAAGTAGCACATTTATAACTGTCATACTATTAAAAGAAAAGCCGAAGTTGATTGAAACTGGTAAGAGATTAACAAATACTCATTAGTGTATGTGTCAAAGCAGACTGTAAGGTTTCGTAATAACTCTCAAGAGAAGGAGAATAAGTGTTATACAACGACAAACTATACTTCTATGATGACCATATTAATGCTATAAAATCCGAAGTTTAATGAAATTGGAACAGATTAATAATAACAGGAAATCAGTGCAACTCATTACTATATGTCTCAAAGCTTAATCCAGCTGAAAAAATTACAGCCATATACATCACACGAATTTCTCATATGTCAAATGTCTAAAGACAGTAGTTACGTCATTTCTTCGGAATTTTTACAACTATTTTCTGTAAGAACGCAAACGACTGCTTTCACGTAATAGTATAGAAATATGGCGGCGAGATTTTACTGATACCAATGATACTATATATGGCATTGCCGGTCTAGTAATATATGTTTGTGCTCTCGGCCCGCCGATACGAACCTGGGCTTCTTACCTCCTCGCAGCGGCTGATTGCCTGTTCACTCGTCGCAACTTTCGACGTTATCTGCTGTCAAAATAGCGCGCTTCGTGCTCCAAATTGGTGTTGTGCGTTGTTGTGACGTCACAACCGTTAAGTCATACACCTGATGCTGATTCAAAGTCGCAATTGCTAATACGTATCATGTATTTAATTTAACAGCTGTAGTCGCCGCAGTGTACGATCCTTTATGCATGCATTCATCCATATCTGAAAGACATTTGCTTAGTTCCGTCAATAAACGCCTACACTTCACATCATAGCTCACCGTATGAACTGCACGAGCACTCATGGACATCAGGTAGTGTGTGGCATATGACACTTTGGGCCGTTCTGAGAGGCGTGCTCTGGATGCGTAATGCTAACGCGACCGCTCGCGAAAAGCGGGAAGTCCCTATTAGCGTCCAGGGCCGGCACAAATATTCACATGTCACCATTAAATTGTACAGCTGATGCTGATCCATATTCACAACTGCAAAAATGTGTCTTACAATCATTTCCTTTGATTACATTTGTTTAAAAATTCTTTTTTAAGTCTGATAAATTTGTTAGTTGCATTAAACTGAAGAGCAGGTATTGAATTAACATTCGTGCCATTGCTGGGATTCAAACCGGGGACCAGCTGCTTACTCGGCAGGCGTCAGGCGTTATAACCACCAAGCCACCAAGACGTAATGGATACGGCAGCTGCAAAGACTATCCTGAGGCACATCTCCCTCCTCAACACAAACTTCAGTTCTGCTTGTTGTTGCCCAATATAAATACGTACCAATGTTGCCAAAGCTCTCCAATAAGAGAATAGCAAAACAGCAATGAACGTTAATGGGAGCGATTCTGCCTTGTTTCTCAGGGCCGGCCGCGGTGGCCGAGGTGACTGAGGCGCTCCAGTCACGGTCAGCATGGCCACTACGGTCTGGGGTTCGAATCCCCCCTCGGGCATGGATATTTGTGCCGTCCTAGTTCGTAAGTAGTTCTTAAGTAGTTTGTAAGTTTAGGGACTGATGACCCCGTAGTTAAGTCCCGTAAGCTTGACAAACATTTGAACATTTTTTTGTTTCTCAGGCATGGGTGATGTAGTGGATATAGCGCCTTCCTAATAATCAGGACGTCAAGGGTTCGAATGCCGGCCATTGCACAAATTTTAATTCAGTGTGAATCCTTCAGTTTAATATCTCTGACAATTATTGAGACAAACTATCTCCATGGATAATGATTTATTAGTCAATATTTACTAGTTGTATTTGTTGTAAATGTAAGAGTAACCAGTTATTTACCTTTCTACTAAATATTGCCGTAAATTTACCGACGGATCGCGTGTTGCAGTGGTTAGCGTCACAGATTTCTGTGGTGCCGGTCCCTGGTTCAAATCCTACAAGTGCTAGACAACATTTTTTTCTTTGTATTAACTATTTCTACAATGTCCTACGTGTTTATGTTTGTTGTATTTGGAAGTTCCAGAAAATTATTTCTACGTATAAATTGCAGAGTACTCCAATCTGACCCCTGAGTGTACGTTTGTGATAGCAGTAAACCTTTACAAACTGTAGAGTGTTGTACTCTGTTAACGACCACCCTTCGAATTTCAAAGCACCTGCTGTTTTCTACGTGACAATATTGTTATTCGCGTACATGTAAGTATAGAACAAAACGAGATGAAGAAATTAGAAACACTGCATTTTTATGGGCGAGGTGACAGTTTGTATCCAGTGCGTATTCGGAGTTAACAGAAAACTGGTGAAGAGAAGTAGAATACTACAAATGAAGGTTTACCTAAAGGGACACGTAATTTAAAACTCTTTATACGTCTGGATCTTTAAGAAGGCAGTTGAGCCTGATACACTCTGCTAATATTCGTTCCTGTGTGTAAATCGTCGTAAGTCGATGAACGTTTAGTGTTTTGTGTTAATGAAATGGACTTAATTTACGAGCATCTGGATTTTTATTGAGGATAGGGATTCAACCACCATTCTTTTAAAGCACGTAACTCTGCTACTTATTGAATAAGGTTTTGTGTCTCTTCTGTTACAACTGTTATTTACAGAATCGCCTTGAGTTCTTTGAGTAAAGAATATTCATATTAACTCTCTGGTGTTGTCTACAACAATTACAGATTTTAAAGCGAAACCTCTTTATTAAATTAGCTTTATATATTTTTGATTATTTTAATTAGTTTGAAGTTCTAGCTAATGGATAGGTTACTTACAGCAGTATCACTGGCAGAGGTTGTTATTGGTATTGTCATGAACACAGACATGTATGATTCATCCTAATCAAAATCACAGTTGGTTTACGTGGCCGGATCCGAGTACAAAACTAGTATTTAGTGGTATTTATTATACAGATTAACTGTGCCTGTATAGAAAAACATTCACAACAGTGTATACACTCTTTGTATGCAATTACCTAACGTGCAACCCAAAATTAACCGTTGTGATTGCAATTGCGCTCAGTGAACCAATGAAGTAACAGTGGAATAAATCTTCACCGTGTTGTGAGGTAGAACACTCTACATGTATGTTGTTCTGGAGGTGAGAGGAATGAGCGGTAAAAACTGAAAATCTTTTGTAGAGCTCACATATTTTAAGGACATTTAATAATGTTTGAAGTTCTCTTGTTAACCGTAGGCAAAACATCGGACATGAAATAAGCAATATCAAAATTTATATTCAAAAATTTAAAATTCTATATTACAGATATGTCCAGCTAACTGAATAAAAAGAAATTTAAAATTATCAGAAAAAAGCAATTTAACGTATTATAGTTGAAGTATTGCGAGTCTGAGATCACAATATCAGCGAGATTAAAACGTGTATGTTTCGTAAGTTATTGTGGTGTTAGGGTTTCGGTGTGACTGTTCAGTGCTCATTAAACATGAAATCTGATAAATTAAAGCAAAACATCTAACCCTGCAATTTGCAAACCTGCAGATTTATTGTAATATCTAATAAGTTGGTTTTTTATGCAAATTTATCCTTATCATGGGTCGCCACTGTTGTATGAAAACACAGAAAATTTAACTGAGCCTATCCTAACCGACAAATGGCGACAAGTCAGGATCTCAGAATGATATATTAATACACATAAAAACATAACCCACCAAAATAACTGAGGGGTTTTAATGAAGTAGAACAATTGTGAAATCAATTATTATATTTGACAATAAAGATAATACAGCCTAACAAATATCAAAGTCTGTGACCAGTTGTCTCTGTCAACATATACAAAGTTCGAACATGAATAAATGGAACACTTAATACAATTACTTAAACAAGACTGAAAATGACTGTATATATCTATAGACAGCGATCATCAATGCAATTAGTTTGCAGCTGGAACAGATTATAAAACAAGACGATTACTGACGAGTGCCATATCAGGGGTCGGGGTTGCGCACCAGGGTCAGCGGCAGGGGCGCTAAACATGTAGTTCGAACTGCGCGAAAGACGTGGAGTGGCGATATTTTCCTCTGTTGTATATGCTCGCAGAAGCGACACACGATAAGCAAATGACCGTGTCTACAGTAGACTAACTGTAGTTGCAAATGGCGATGCCACACAAGATGAAAGTTCGAAATGTGGTACCAACAGACCAACACTCTCAAAAATAATCAAAATTCCTGACCGACCAAAGCGGTGGAAAATACAACTCCAAACTGAACACTTATAGAAAGTTTCATGAGACAACGGCGGGTTACGACCACGCTGTAGGACCTTCTGGATCGCTGGTGCTCACAAGACTCCACTGTTTTTCTTTCCCTCTGCTCCTAGCCAAAACTCACGGTAGCTGCGAGGACAGCCCCAGCCAATGGCGCGCTTTCCCGCCAATTAAAGGCACATTCCTCCCCCAACCTGCCAGAGTACCCATGCTTGGTCACATAGTCACAGAGTAACATATACAGAGAAGCAGCCCCCCCCCCCAAACCACTGTCCTACGCTCCCCTCGTAGTTCCGTAAGATGCTAGCAGGTGTCAGGCAGTTCCCAGGCTTAGTACTACACTAGCGGCACTACTGAGTGTGCCTCTTGGACGTCAGAGGGTAGCATGGAGGGGAGGCTGAGGGGGAGTTGGTGCCGCCTGCCACGAGGCCACAGCCACAGAGTAACATATACAGAGGAGCAGCCCCCCCTAAACCACTGTCCTACACTCCCCTCGTAGTTCCGTACGGTACTTGCAGGTGTCAGGCGGATCGCTGGCTTAGGGTGCGTCTCGCACGGCAGAGGGTAGTATGGGGGGGAGGCTGAGGGGAGAGCTCGTGCCACCTGCCAGGAGGCCATGGCTGTGTCTGGCGTGCCGGCGTTTGAGGGGAGGTGGAGGTGGGGACAGCCGCTACCTGCCGCCTGCTCTGGCCAGTTTAAAGAGCTGCTTCTGACCGCAGCGACATCATGCGACATCTTATGGATCTGCTGGAAACCCTCCCTCCCCGCACCCCTGAGCGTAGGACCGGGCCCTTACGGAGGTTTCCCGTCTGTATATATTTGTCTGTGCCACGGCTGGCGTTTGAGGGGAGGTGGTGGTGGGGACAGCCGCTACCTGCCGCCTGCTCTGGCCAGTTTAAAGGACTGCTGACCGCAGCGCCATCATGGGACATCTTACGGAACTGCTTCAGCACCCCCGTCCCGCATTCCTGAGCGTGGAACCGGGCCTTTACGGTGGTTTCCCGTCTGTATACATTTGTCTGTGACGTATTCCAGCTGGATTCTCAGAAAAGCTACAACAAAATAATCAGCTGCCGCCCTCAGGGCACTGCTGTAACAGCTCTCTGTGGGACCCACCCACTGTGTGAGAAGCGCTCTGCTTTCCTTTCTCACCCAGCCTGGTGGTCCTAACAGTATAACTAACGTCCAAATTCTCGGTATTCCGGCAAGTTAACAGACGGGAGATAACGAGTTCCCGTGAAGATCAAACGGCGTCACTGCCTCAGCATTCGCTGTATTTCGTTAAACCGAAGGCGCCACACCGGTCGCAGGCGGACAGCCACAAACGCCCATTGTGAAACTTCCGCTGGTGGACGAGGCAGGTAAAGAACGGAGCGCGGCATATAATACGGCCGCTGACCGGACCGGTCGCCAGCCCCTAGCCCTCCTTTGAAGAAAGGCTGACAGCCAAGTTTCCCCAGCAAGCCACGCAGCAGAATAAATGAAATGTGGTGTTTGATGTCTAACAGTTTCACTAGTCTGAGTATCTGGATTCACATCTGAATATTTACGAACGCTTCGACACTAAAATACCATTCGCAACTTCATAACGAAATGCTGTAGCATATGCGACAAACACATTGTTAGAAGGCATGAGCAATGCGTAACTTAAGTCTGTTGTCACCTCCCACAGTATTAGCTATTCGATTGCTGCTTCACTGCCGCACACATAATACGAGGCGCGTCCAGAAAGTAAGTTCCGTTTCAATTTATCTCCGCTGCAGCGCTGCGATTGCAGTTCCGCACATGCGCTGTAGACGATGTGTATCAAGGAGAAGAGCGTGCGCCATTTGGAGATCGCTGTCAGTTACGTATACTTTGTTGTGCTTGTTTGAAATGTCGGCGTTGATTGAAAATCCCGCCGCCTGTGAAATCAGTTTCATGATTCGGTTTCTGAATGCGAGGAAAGTGAAACCAAGTGAATATTATCGGCAAATTTGCGATGTTTACGGACCAAATGCGATGAGTGATTCGATGGTGAGAAGATGGGTCCGACAGTTCAATGGCGGGCGTAGTGATGTGCACGATGAAGAACGAAGTGGGCGTCCACCTTTGGTTACAGAAGAACTGGTTCACGCGATTGATGACAAGATCCAGGAAAACCGTAGGTTTACAATTAGTGTTCTCGCTATGCACTTCCCCCAAATTTCACGATCACTGATACATGAAGACACAGGCGGCAGATTTCTATGAAGAAGGTATACAAAACCTGGTGCCACACTATGACAAATGCCTGCAAAATTTCGGCAGTTATGTGGAAAAGTAGTTTAAGACTTGTAGAATTTTGTGCAATAAAAATGTCTTCTGTATCTGTGTACAATTTCATTTTATTACCAAACGGAACTTACTTTCTGGACGCGGCTCGTATATACCGCCCCTCCTCCCCTCCCCTCCCCCCACTGCCGTCATCACCGCTTGCACTGACTCCACCGGCTAGACTCCCGTGACCTGGCGGCTTCCTCGCTTAATTTATGGGGACCTGCTAAAGCCCTCCCGTCAGATCTTAATACCGTGAATACTAGCCGCCAATTGATCTAATTCGCCATAATTTAGCGGCATGTGTACAAGCACAACGTCAAGATAACTTCCCGATTAATTCCTTGCAACATGATGGATACAATCTCCGATTCCGACAACTACACTGTGTTACGCTAAAGCAGTCTCTCTTAAAATATCAGACACATATCACTTAAACACGCCTGTGCCGCTAGTATCATTCTGATTAGGAAACGGCGACACAAAGAGATTCAAAATTAATCTCCCAAACAGTTTTACAGCTCAGGTTGGATTGCGTGGGCATCTTTCGCATCAAGTACAGAATTATTCGTTTTAGCTAATGAAAATGCCGATTTCCTGCCGCAGTCTCATTATTTTGTACATAAGCGTTTCACGCTGCCTTATTTTAGGGTATCAGCAGTGGATTCCATATATAGACGATACACTTTTATTTACAAATATACTCTTTACAGATTGCAAACAGTTCACTTTATTTTGATCAAAATAAGTATAGACTAATCAAGCTTCATAGTCTTGAGATTTTCATCAAGAGATGTTCATCCCTCCTGGTCACCGGTTGAACTCGCAAAACGTCGCCGCAATCTATGAAATTCATTTTATCACTTTTTCGATCTTGTCTCTTTCACAGACTTGAAGCTGTATCTCATTTCGGAATTCGTTTGTTTAGACCCGTTCCCAGCATAATTGACCGTGTGCATGAGGCATGTGTGTTGTGTTTGTCCAAAAAAAAAAATATATATATGTTGTATTTTTTCCTTTGAGTGCCTGCATGTGTGTGGGTGTGTGTAATTTATTTCAGACAGTAATGGAAATTGTTGTGTTTTGATGATTTGGCTTCGATTTTTTATGTTTTCTGGAGGGGGTTAATGTGAGCAGTGAGTTGTGTGATATGTGAACTTTGTTATTGAACAGTATTGTCTTTTCTGCTTTGGTTCTACATGTGATAATTTTCTTGTATTGTTAGAAAGTGCATTCCGTTTTTCATTATAGTATGTTTCATGTCTTCTTCTCTGGGTGTTGGAGTATGGCTGTGTGACCTTACATGTTCAGTAAATGTGAAGTGACTTGTTCCATATTTGCTGGCTCTAATGTTTATTTATATCTGATATCAAACGTTCTGATCTCCCATCAGAAGTGTTACATTTGTAACAGGTCTATTCGAGCTATATTCTATACTTCTGTGTCTTTTGTCAGTTTCGGGGTGTATTTTTCAATATAATTGCCTGTTGCGTGTGCTATGTTTATTGCCCGTCTTTTGAAAATCTTGAATTTAATTTTTTATAGAGTCATTACAATGAACTCAAGATAGAAAACTATGAAAAAGAATTTGAAAAGATAATGCAGACAGTTCTGAACAATATTTACAGGAATGTCACAAAGCTAAACAACAAAATGAAAACAAAAATAAAAGCACAAATCACAAAACCAGACACAAGAAAACAGAAAAATTCACAATAAAAAGCACGAAATACTATTAAACGATAAAAATATTAGAGAAGAGACAATATGGTACACCATGACTTGACAGAAACAATGCCACAAATAAAATAAGTAATAGGTTCAAAACACAGAACAAACATACCATACACAACACATAATTCTATTCAAAATTACAGCCCAAAACAGACAAAAGACATAAATATATACCAAAACTCTGGAAAATACTAATTACAGAGTAACTACTGCAATGGGGGATATATAGGGCAAACAGGCAGAACGTTTGATATGAGATTTAAATAACACATTAGAATTGCAAATATTGAAAAAGCCATTTGCTGAACACCTAAGAACATAAAACGAAACTCAAAAACTAGAGAAGAAGACGTGAATAATATTTGAATAAAGAACAAAATGTACCTTCTAACAATACAAGATAATTATCACATCCAAAAAACCGAAGCAGGAAAAAAAATCCTGTTGAATGACCATATACACATAACACACACTTCCCTGCTCACATTAATGAAACAGAGAAAGTCCTACTTCCTTCACTTTCCATTAACCCCCCATCTCCCCCCCCCCCCCCACACACACAACATGAATAGCAAAGCTGAAATAATCAAAACACAACAATTTATACTATTCTACTACTATCTGAGATTACACACACACACACACACACACACACACACACACACACGCGCACGCGCACAAAGAGGAAACCAGATTACAGCATCTCGTTCACACACACAGAACAAGCACGCCCCTTGCACATACTCACGTTGACAACTCAAGTAAACAAACGAATTCCTAAATGAGGTACAGCTGTAAGTCTGTGAAATAGCAAACATCGAAAAAGTGATAAAACGATGAAGAAAGTTCATAAATTGAACCGAAGTTATGCGTATTCAACCGGCTACCAAGTGAGGAGATTAAAAGATGTAGAACGTGAGTAGTCTGTATTTATTTCGAACACTGTAAACTCTTTGTAATATGTTAAAACTGCATTTGTAAATAAAAATGTTATTTTCTAGGTATGGAATCCACTGATGATGCCCTAAAATAAGAAAGGTTCGAAACATGTGTGGAGGAAAGAAAGGAACTGCAATATGGAAACGGTAGTTTCATTACCAGGAACGCAACACTTTTAAAGTTATATACCTGTTTTACAAGTTTACAGAAAAGAATAAATCACCAGTTGTTGGATAGTTTCTATTAAAAACGCTGTACGCTCAGCAACACATTTAAGACAGCGTTTGCAACTTACTAAAATTACAAGAACTATTCACTTTGCTACTGAACATAATTAGCTACAGCGAACCGTTGTAAGATGATCGTTAAAGCTTTTACCATGTTTCAACACTGATTGTGGGAGCCTTCATCAGAACGTTACCTGTTTCATGCAATAAGAGATTAACGAAATTACGAGAAACATAATACTGGTTAAATGAAACACATAATTAGGAAATCGAAACCATTTAATGAAACTTAATAGCTGAAACTAGCTCGTAACTGCTACCAAAACTTTGGGTACGTCGAAGTAACGCGATAGACGCCTGTAAAGGTTGTATGCGTTTAGGTAGTGGAGGCGACAACAGACTATGCATGTCTGAAGAATATTACAGTGGTGAAATATTAAACACGGATATTATCACTTTAATTTAAAACAAACTATTGCCTGCGACAGTAAATACATGACAAGTCCATGTTTAAATCTCAGATACCGTACGAAAACTAAGAGCAGACTGTATGCGGCATACTGAAATTCGGTTCGGACCGACAAGCTAACAAGGACAGCTATGCGACTAAGGTGACTGCTTGCTAAAAGCGATTAAACCGAGTTTATATCTCAATCTACTATGAAGTTAAGTATGTCACCAACAAATTTGGTAATTTGTGCTTAGTTATATTCGCAACTGTGAACAGATTTCTTGTTTAGCGGTCACTTGATGCAGCTGCGTATTATAACAAACATACCGCTAGTCATTAAACCGAAACATTTTTGCCATAAACTTTATACACTACGGTTTTCGGTAGTCATAACTTTTAGAAGCAAGGTTTAATTACTATTCATCTCACTTTAATAATTTGTCAACTTGTACTTTTTCTGCTAGTAGTATCAAAAAATCTTGATTATTTTGTAGAGTATGTTGGGAATCTATTTTACCACTCAGCTATTTCCTGGATGACCAAAATTATCTGACCAAATTCACTTGTTTTTTTTTTTTTTTTATGGTTACTTACATCGATAAATTTGATTGTTACTGGTGGTAGACAATTTATGATTTTTAGCCCGATTTGTACGATCTGTCCAAGCGATCAATAGAACGATAAGGAAGAAACGAATGCTTCATCTCTAACCTAACTCTTATTTGATGTGGCCGCCTATGAAGTTAAGGTGGCTGGACTTATGGTTTCAGTCTCACAACTCACTAAATTTTCCATCATTCTGTGGCAGGGATAGAAGTATCCGTGTGGCATTCCTTTACAATATTTAAAAGCGTTTAACAATTCTCCCCAATCCTTCAAGTAGTTACCATATCCAAGCCTGTAAAAAGTAATTGTATCAGAGTGAAACATTTGAAGTGCATTTTCTTCCACGAAATAGCTTTCGTGGTGGTTTTTTCCTTAAAGGACTGAAACGTAAACATTGTAGAACAAATGAGAAAGATAGATAAGGTTTCTATTGCTCGTCTACAACCTCGTCTTCAGACTTTGAGCTCACATTTTTCTTGTTAGATTCTGGAATTATATCGGCAGTGTTCTTTAAAGGAACTATCGCGGAATTTGACTAGGATTTCATTTAGTCAAATGCCGGGATGGAGTAAGTGCGTGTAGGATGATTGTCCAAAGGAATGAATGGATAGTTTTGTTTGTGAAAACATCAAAAATGCATTATGTGTGGCACCGCCACGTAAAGCACTTCTATTGGCCGTTTTCCTGTAAGAATGAGCAATGTTTCAGAAGTCAACAACACACCCCTATCAGTGGGCACATAGTTCACATGACACATTTTAGCCCCCAAAGCAAAAAATGCCATCAGTTACTTTCTTTGTTCGACACTATAGTGACCATCATGAATAAAGGGACCCAAAATCATTTCGACTTGCAGCATTGCCAGTTAACTTCAATCGTTAGTAAAAATTCCGAAAAATATAAGAATCTCTATTTTTTATTTATTATATGCTGCAGTACTTTCCCAAAGAAAATTCTTGGCTGCTGCTACGAAGAAATAAGTAAGTATAATTAACGTGAGAAGAAATTCTAAAAAAAAAAAAATTTTTTTACTTCAGTTTATGGTAGAAACAGAAAGAAATAAATATTTGGAGTGAAAATAATATGTCAACATTCTCACAGTAGGTACATGCATATGATACGTATTTTATTATTATATACTCCGAGGTAAGAATGAATTACCAAAAGAGGTGTGAAACTTTTATTGCAGTGTCACGAAAAATGTAGTCGCTGATGAATTACCTTTCACTTGGACCTCGAAGAAGCTTCCAGCGAGAACATTGTTAAAGAAACTATAAATTTAACTTTGGCAATATCTCATCCTTCATTATCGTATCGTGGAAGGTGGGGAAGCAATTTATTTTCAATACACTCGCTGTGCAGTAACGCGTGTTTACTGTGTAGTCGTAAACCGTACCAAGGTTTTTGTTCCAAAGATCGCATTCCCCAATGAATCGAATTCCCCAATGAACCGAAATCCCCAGCGAACCAATGAATAGTCTCTCTAGTTCAACGACGTGTGTTGCGTTGTTCTCAGGATTTCTGCTCCATAGTTAGGAACATCCTAATGAATGAACAGTCTTGTATCGTGTAAAAGGAAACTTTAGTACATGTGCTTGTACATAAAAGAAGTGCACTCCTACTTAGTAACTCTTATGACGGCAGTAACTCATCGTGCCGCGATCACCAACAATAAGTCGTGCGGAACCTTCCTGAGACATGATTAAGAACATAGGATGTATATTCATATTGAACAACAATAATTCAGCAAACGAATGAAGTGTTTCGACTCAAAATGTTTTAAGCAGTTTTCTCCAAATCGAATGGCATAACTACCGCCAAATTCGCATGCACTGAACTCGGCAGTTCGCAGTGATCATTTCACGAATATGAAACATAACATCTCGAAAACAAAAGCCGATATTTTGTTCTCAGTGTCAAACAAAATTTTGATGCCTTATTTCCACAGCAATATATAATGTAACGTCAACCACACGCAAAGTATACGTAATGAAATTTTACCTCTGCAGATTAGATGTAATATCGTGAGATGAGCTTTAATTAACCTCCAAAAGTCATAAGCCACAACTTTTTCGAAACTAATTTTTCGTGCTATGGTATTCTTAACAATGCATTCTTCACAGTCTGATGAAAAAGTTCACTCTTACTGCAATGGGTGGCAGGCTATGGCGGATTGCCGTTCTATGCTGTGCCATCTGGTGGTAGTTTCAGAAGCTACATAGTCACAAGCCATAGCAAAATGGCGGATGGCTCAGGGACGTTTGAAGCGGCTTCTGATATTCAACGAATATTTGTGACAGACAGACAGTAGTGGAACTGAAGAGCCTTACCCTTTGGATATGGACAGCGATCATTCATGGCATACATCGACCAGCAGTTCCAGCTCAGATGATGTTTCAGTAAGTGTATGAAACTGTTTATTTCTGAAAACCCGTGTCCTGTGGCTTGTGACTTTGTTTCTCTCAACCTTGCCCACACATCTGATAGCCATCCTGTGTGTTAATGAAGAAACTTTATGGGCACCTTTCTCTGACTGCTTCAAGCTGCAATAATGTAGTTTCAAAGGCAACAGGTAATTAAAATTATTTTTCTGAATAATGTCATTTTGGCGATATTTAAAGTTTTGTGTGATTTATGACTATGTCTCACGCAAAATTTTAGATTATTTTTCTCTTCGTATTACAGTTTGAAACAAGTAGAGTAAACGAAGAATCACCTCAAAATCAAAGCCTTCACGGAAAAGAAAGCGAAATATTGATCACTGGAAAAAAAGTTAAAGTGAAACGTCGACGAAATGCTGGTCAGCAGGGTAAGTCTTCAAAAACTAACAATACTGTACTATAGGAAGTCCTGTAATTGTTCAAATAAGTGCTACACAAAACTACTTGAGGAAGAAGAAAACATTTTCCATTCCTTTTGGGACTGGGAAACGTTAATGCCCAGAATACGTACCTGATGAGCTGCATAAAAGTGGCACCAGAAAAGCGGAGGTTTGTTCCGTATTTAAATTTGAGTGATCTATTGTGTTGCAAATTAATATCATTTTGTTACATCTGTCATAATTTATTTTAAAGCTATCTAAAAAAAGACTTGCAAGAAAACAAGAAAACTACATCATTATATTGGGATAAATACTCCGAATACTGTAAAGAAAACCAGGTTCCTACAGTCTCTGAAAGTCAATTCAGAAAAATTTAAGTTTTAGTCTCAAGATCCCTTCAAGATAAATGTAAAGCATTGTTATTCGGACATAGGAGATTTCATGTGAGTGGATATTTTTATCAAGAGGAGAGGAAGTCTTGTTGAAACAGAGTCAAATCAACTGCCAATAAAGTATAGAAACCCACTACCTATTAATCAGAAAAAATTATGATGTAATTTTTCTTATGCCATACAAACCTGCGGCAAATCAACATTTCCTTCAATTATGTACCGTATATAACGTGAACAATGATGTAGAGGAATTTTCTTGATGTAACTGTATTAATGAAGAGTAAGTTATATACCTTAGTTATCTGTAATGTATGTATTAATGTGTAAGAATTATGAATACTACTCCCTGTGTTAAGAGTGTTTGAAAATAAATCTTCCAAATCCATAATCTATGTTTTATATCATTTTCTGGGAGACATAGTCATAAGCCACTGTTGACTACATCTTAATTAGAATCACTCTAAAATAATGTTATGTAGCATGAAGAAAGTTGGCTATTTCACAACATGCTTAGCAAGTATTAAGCGAGTGTTTGTAGTATAAAGAAAGTTTCTATTCTGTTTTAAACATTTTCATATTTTCATGGAACTTTAAAGTTGCTAGTTCGATGTGGCTTATGACTATATCTCTCCGACTCCTTCATATATATTGAATTTGCTTATTCGTGGTAACACTTAAATAAGCATCTTGTAACTGGGAAGCGTGTAAAACAGTACTACAGAAAAAATAATTTTGTATTGAAAGTAGATGTTGCGTATATAAAACCATTTGATGGAATATGAAGGTGCAGGTACCTCGACGACATGGTTTTTCAGTAGATTTGACCATACCTCTCAAACTTGCCAAATTGTTTGGAGAATAAATTAAAAGAGTTGTGTATCTCGCACTTGTGTACATTATGATTTACAGGTGAACGGTTTTGATAATTTAAATGACCGTCTGTAGACCAATACGACGATATCGATTGATGAAGACTGTCCACGAAGAGGGAACAGTCGACATCTTCTGTCTTCCAGGGACTCCTCCTCCGTAACAAGCCTCTGGCTAGTGATACTGCAATTAAAAACTGAGCGCCTATGTTCCCTCTTACATGTCGTATTAGTCTGAGGATGATGATTTAACTTATCGTACCTGGTTACTTGTAAGAGAAATAGTGCCTACTAACGATAAAGTGAAAAAGTGATTAAAAACTTTCTTGAACTCTGTGCTCCAAATATGTATGTTAAAATATGTGTCAGCAAAACAGCTAATCATGAAAGTTTGAATAATGCTGTGACCTTTATAATGGAAAACGAGACAAACTGTAGAACTATCAATGTCTAATATACAGTAAATTAACTAAATTTTATTTAAAAACTCGCAAAAGGTACGTCGTGAAGAAGAATTAGATAGCAGACAACAGATAAGTCACGAACTAAAGATGTGAACGGAGTTCAAACGTTTGTAAATCTAAAGGATCGAACTGTTGAAATCATCAGTCCCTACACTTACAAACTACTTGAACTAACTTATTCTGAGAACAACATACACATCCGCACGCCTCAGCGAGGACTCGAACCTCCGACGGAGAGTGGCAGCGCAATTCGTATCATGGCGCCTCTGCCACTTCCGCGCGGCTGTGAACGGAGTAACGTTTGTTGTTCGGTGTCATCAAATTCCTCACTTTCAGTACATGGTGAAGAAAGTACTCATATTTTGGTAGGTCATTGAGTATTGCATACAACAGTGTCACCGCTTCGTTTACTACGAATTATGAATCTGATAAACGCAAAACCGAAATGTGGGATCACGTACGGAGATTAAATTCTCAGAAGCCACTGAAAAAATAAATAAATAAATAAAATGAAGTTTGTAATTATATGGGACCAAACTACGTTGGTCATCAGACCTTAGCCTTACAAACTACTTAAACAAAGTTAAACTAACCTAAAGACAACACACAACATCCATCTCCCGACGCGGGAGGCTGCGCCATTCGCAACGTGGCGCTCCAGACCGCTTGGCTACTCCCGTGTGGCTCAGCAGCCCTTGAGAAAATTACCTGTTAAAGTACGACTAATTAGTGCAGTTGTTGTGACCACCGTGCCCGAAAAGCATAGTGCCCAGCGTATTACCCAGTCAGCAGGAGACCCATTCCCCATTGAGCACTGGTACTTAAAGTCTGTAATGCCTTTGTGTCTAGCTGAAATTACCAAATACTTAAACTAAGAAAATACATAACGTGAATTTATCTCCCTCACCTGTGAAAATAGTAGTGCACTGTTATACACTAGTGCAGATGAATTATAACCACGACTGAAATGACTTAATGAAGAAAGTTTGAAATTAATATAAAATAAAAGTAAGACTACTATTTCATGAGCTCTTTCTGGTAATAACAATTTAAGAACCCTTTTCGATGAATACCAAAAGATATAAAAAGTACTTTAAAAATTCCCTCAATTGATCTCCATAGAGGCGAATTAAAGCACAGCTTTTGTAACTCTTGAGAAAAATATATTACATACAGGGGGCCGCATTTATCTCTGGAACAACAGCGACAGATATATCAATGTAATGCAGGGGCTCATGAATTTAAATATTTTGAAACATTCTAAAAAGAAAGCATATGTATTTTAACACAAACTTAAGTGTTTTTAAATGGTCATCCTATATTATTTCATCAGCAAATCTATAGCAAGAACAAATCTCATCAACAAGCGATGACTGTAACATTATTCTTTTATAAGAATTTAAATCTAGTGGTATTCATGATGTCCGACATTTAGACAATCCAAGCGTTTATATTTGGTGACTTACGCGACATACAGTGATGCCAATACGTAAGACAATAAAAATATGGTATATTTGCATTATACTGATACTGGTGGACTTCACAAGTATAACTCGTTTTATAGGAATAATTAACTATCTATATTCATCTTTAGTTATGTACCATGCCGTAACAAACAAGAACACTCATTTTCATAGTGGAGCACAAACACTGGGAATATGTTATTCTGCTGATAGTGGAAAGAACTGTCAAATTAGATCCCTCACATGTAACAACGATAGTCATCGCATTCATAATAGGAATTTGGGGAAGTGACATTTCCTTTACAAATCAAGCGTAAAAGGAATACGGGAATTCGTTTATTATTGAATTGAGTTATAAATTTAATAAAAGAAAACTGTTACTCGTAATGTCGAAAATCAGGTCACGTGACGCAAGGTAAAATGTTTAGATGTTGCTTTGAAACCCATAACACGCCAGAGATAGGGACACACGCAGTCTGTTATGTATGGTCTGTGCCATTAAAAACATGAAATGTACAAACACGAGATAGGGAATGACTTTTAAGAACATCCGGGCATCCGGTGCTGAAGAAACAAATTTTACCCAAATTGAAGAAAGGACTACATACAAAAACAATTTAAATCGCATCAAAATCATAAAATGTACAAGAAAACCATGTCTAGCGCCGAATTCATTCTACCGTGAAGAGCTGTGTGATCTCTTAAGAAACAGTCTATTATTTTAGTTAATGTTCAAATTAAAATGTTCAAATGTTTGTAGAGCTTAAGGGACTTAACTACGAGGTCATCAGTCCCTAAAACTACTTATGAACTAGCTAATACTAATGACGGCATAAATATCCATGCCAAAGGGGGGATTCGAACCACCGACCATAGTGGCCGTGCAGACCGTGACTGACGCGCCCCAGTCCCCTCGGCCTCCGCAGTTGGCGTTAATGTTCATCAAACCACATATTGATCACCTTGTCATAATTTGTTTGTTTAATTAGTTATCTGCTAACATTTATAGCAACTATTTCAGTATTATAAATCTTTATTTCTGTACTAAATATATTACCTCCAACTAATGGCAACATCAACTAATATTTAAAAGACTTCATACATATGTGATTGCCTTGATTCTTATTTGGCTACATTATGGAATATAAATTATTGTAATGTCATTATATCGATGTGCAACTGCAAGATATTTATTCTTATCTCATATTTTGGTACGACTGTGTAGTCATTCTATTTATATAGAAATAAAGATGTATAATATCGATATAGCGGGCATACATTTTGGTGGATAACTAATTAGATAACAAATTATGACAATGTGTTGAATAGGTGGTTCCATGAACAGTACTTAACATAATCGACCTGATTTCCCTTGAGATCGCACAACTCTTCGCAGTGGAAGGAATTCGTCACGAGGATTGCATTCTTCTTCATATTACGTTTTTGATGGGATGGAAAATTTCTAGCAAAAGTACTTACGCAACAGATGGATCAGGCGGCTAAATCAAAATTCATCGAGACGGCGGCTGTGCTTTCCACCGCACGTTTCTTTTCCCTTATTGCAGCCATCAGCCCCCGACCGCACAGAGAATCAGTGGTGGAACTTGTTAACGGAGTGGTATCGAAAAGCAATTTATATCGGTGGACCACAGACCGCGTTCAGAGTCTGATTAATGGCAGTTGACGTCGAATAATGAATGCAGCACTTTCCCGAATACAGAATGGGGCTCCACTCCAGAGACTATTATTTTATACTAACGGTCGTTGGAAAACAACTGTGCATCAACTGAAGAGATACAATAATGAAATACACAAAACTACGGTATAATTCTTTATTCCGGTGTTATTTGACCTCTATATGGTTTTTTATGTAGTATGTTTTCAGTTAAAGATTTACGTCGTTTACCATAGTTATTCCATTAACACGGCACTTGCTGCTCAATATTGTCATACTATAATATACGAAATATTTCATGAAATTTAAGATTTCACTGCCTGAAAGTGAAGAAAATCTTTGTCGTCTTTAAGACTAAAAACCATTTTAAAAATTCAGTTTTTTTTAACACCGTCAATCGCGCAAGTAACTTGGAACTTTGTAGTGGGACGAACATAAGACTATCTCCACTTCCCTATGTCAGCCCCGTTTTGAAGACTATAAACCAAAAGTTGAACGAAAATATAGATATATTTGTTGTTTGTGTAAATATTATCATGTTCTAATGTGATTCTTAAAATGTTTTTATTTGTCTCTGTGTGTTTCATGTACGCCGCAATGAACAAGGGGAGCGTCGTCGCCACTGCAGCCACTATTACAGTAGACGGCCACTATCAGAATTTAACCGACGGCTACGGGGCACGGATCCAGCTAAGCCTTCTTTATTGCTGCGCGTCAATCGTTTCAAAGAAGAATATATATAGTCGTTTTGAGTTAGTCATGCTGAATACATGTTTTTTTACAAGCATTACTAGTTGAACTTGTACATTTCAGAATAAAATAAACAAGTATTATGTTGAAAAGTATTTTGAACGTTATGAAGATTTAATGTTTGATTTATATTTACCGGAATACTAATCTGATTTATAGAGAAGTTTTACGTTGTTTTAGAAGAGATTTAATATAATAGTGGAGTCTAACATTGACTTATATTCGACTGTCACAAACAATTATATTGGGTGTGAATGTGGAACGTCGAGTTTAGCAGGCGGTGAATTTTAATTTTTGAGCTGAAGCTAACAACAGCGAATCCTAGTGCCTGTGTTAGCCTCTGAGTTAAATATTAGTAAAGGTTACAGATCAACTCTCCTGCCCCTGCGCGTACAAGAACCTAGTATTTTATTGAAGAACTATTCAAAAGATCTGTTTTCTTTCTGTGGTGCGGGAACTTCGGAACGAAGTAAAACAAATGTTCAAGGTTAACTTTCAACAGTTGGTGTTGCTAAGGAACAGTAAACTACAAGTCAACAACTATTTGGCAACTAAATAGACGCATAAAATCAAGTTAATTTAATAACTAGAGTCGACATACAAGATTTATTATTCCATTATGAACATAAGTAACACAATTGACGTCAACATTACCCCGCCTCACCGCAAATTGTTGCATAAAACCGCAAGTTAAAGCTTAAATTTTGTCACTTATTGCAAGTACTAATTAACCTAAAATTACAATGAAATATGATAATTATTTCTGAAGAACAATATTTAGCTTCAATATATGCGTGTTGTATTAGCTTACACAATTATTGCAGTAAATATTTGCATCATCTTAGCATAGGAATGATTGACAAATGTAACATTTCCTATTAGTCTTTCGATATTTCTTTGGTCCACACTCTTTGTACTGGCCCCTATTCTGTTCCTTTACTCCAGAACTCGTTCCTGCAATATTTTCCAAATTTACTTTTATCTTTTTAGGAATATTTTTAGACATTCTGTTTTCTTCTATTGTTCTTGTTAGCTCTCTTAGAAAAAAGCGTCTTTTGTACAATTTGTTTCAATAGTAGCCTCGGTTAGTGTGTACATGCAACACATAAGCATTTATTGCAGAAATGTCTAGCATGTTATAAAATAAACAGGCCATCGCTTAGTACACCTTTCATAGGAATACGTACTGACGAGTTTACCTGACATGTCAACTCCTTTCGTTTTGTTGTAATGCAGTATTACCTCCGGCTTCTTATGCTCTTCTGCAGACACGGTAGAGTCATGGTGCATGGTAGAGAATAATACGACAGCTTTATTCTCTTTTTGGCACGTACGAATCCAGTGGTACATACTTCTGAAATCCAAAGATGGTTTGAAACACTTCACTACTGTTGTTTGTCAGCATTTCTTTCGGAATCTCATCTTTGTTCTTTCTGAGGATTCAACTAATGTTAGGATTTTCTACAGAAGTTGTTTGGCCAGAGGGCAGTCCGTAAAGAAATTATCAGTGGTAAAGTTTCGCCCAGTTTCTCAATTCCTTCCACAAGCCTCAATACAACATTTCTACCTTGATTTACTTCTCGTGGTCCATTTTCCGGCTTTCCTATATAGACTTCCGCTGCACAAACATACGCTGTTTTCACATCAGATAACAACCATAATTTTATAACTTATTTTCCTCTTGGTTTTGAAGTCATGTACTGACGGAAGGGACACCTTCCTGTGATTGGAACATGTAACTCGTTCACTGTGACATTTTCATAAGGATTGAACATTTTAGGAAACTGTTCCACAAACATTTCAAAGACAGCCAGTTCATCAAGGCGTCGCCTAGCTGGTCGATCTTTTTTGTTGTCAAATCTGAGAATTCTGATTGTATAGAAACGCTGAAGTGACACTTTTACGCGAAAAACTGGCCGACCATTTATGTTGTTCCATAGCTATTGGAGAGATTCTCCAGCAGATCTCTATACACCAGCTAATATAAGAAGTCCCAAATAAGCCTTCGTTTCCTGATTTGCAATAGAAATTTATTATGCTCAACTTGGTTTTGACACAGCTGGAGGATTTTTAGACCACTATATACCATTGCGCGATCTATATACATTTCCAGTTACGCTGGTTTCTTTAGACAACAAAACCACGCTTTCGTCTCCTTCGATCACATCACTCTCCTTACTTCTAATCGATACATTATCAACATCACTTGAACTGTCAACAGAATCTTGATCATCGGCAGTATAATCATCTCATCTTATGATTCATTTACAAGCCTTTCTAACTGTTCATCACTTAGAAAGCGACAAACAAAATCAGACTGTACGCCTATATGCAGTCGTTATACAGAGTCCCACAACGATATGAAATGCCTCTGAGACATTTTAGACCAATCACAAGTATTTCTAACAATTTATTCGTTGAAACTAAATAAAAATTTCCGCCTGGGTCTAAAAGACCCACTCACAATAAGTTTGTCAAAGGTACGTATCTCCGAAAGTATTTTTGTTTTTGAAACGAAAATTGAGGATAACATAAATAATGACGTATTTGAAGAACACATAATGCCATGTTGCAAAATAAATAACATTTGAGAGTTAGCGTTAATTTTAATAAACGAACTGGGTCAGTTAGACCCATTCACAATAGGAAGGTTAATATCAGAACATTATTGACCCAACTCACCGCGCGGTCTAAGGAGTCATGTCGTGGATTTCGCGGACTATATCACCGGATGTTCAAGTTCTCCCTTGGGAATGTGTGTGTGTGTATGTTTGTGTAAGTGTCTGTGGATGTGCTTTTGTCCTTAACGTAAGTTAGTTCAGCGGTGTGTAACTTTAGGGATCGATGATCTCAGAAGTTTGTTTCTTTAGGACTAAACATAAGCTTCAGTTTCAAAATACTGACCATTTAAAGTATGAAATGTAACACGACGTGTTCAAGTGTAACAAAATTATTTATATTGTGATCGTCTATTGAAGGAAATCTATATCTATAAATGTGAATGTCTGTTCGGTGTACTTTTATCATGTCTGAACCACACGTCATAAAGAGCTAAAAATTTGTACAGTTACTAATGCCTACCCGGGGAAAGCTTTAGGCACGGTTTTATGGCGACCGGATAATTATATATATATATATATATATATATATATTAGTGAATGTCTGTTCGGTGTACGCTTATCGCGTCCGAACGAAAAGAAGCAGAGACTTAAATATTTGTACAGTTACCAAGTTATACCTGAGAAAGGTCTTAGGCACGGTTTTATAGCTATTTGATAGATAATTAGTAATTTGAAGAATATAACGCGAAATTCGGAACAATAATTACTCATTGAAAATTATATTTCCTCTTTGAAAATGGTTTTATTGGTTGCATTGTTGCTTGAGGGTTGATAAAGATGAAAGGGTGGAGTATATTGCGATGGAAAGATATTTTCTGTATAAAAAATTCTACGTGTGTGTGTGTTAATATTTCGCTCTACAGCGAAAACTACAGAACGCAAATTAATTGTCTGTGTGTAATTGTTGTCCGAAGTCTCCCGTTGTTCACCATAGCAGTTCCATGCCGATAGCTATAAGGGGGTGAGAGATATGGTGGTTGAAAGTCGTTAAATTATAAAAAAATTCGGACTGAAGGCCAGCGATGACGTTTGCGACTCTATAGCAAAGAGGTTACATACAGCGGAATGTGATGTCACAGACCATATCTTTGATCTATGCGTGCTACAATGTCTTCAGCTCTTTCTCTGTAAGGATAAGAATACGAATAAGAAAATATATAAATAAATAAATAGCACACTACTTCAAGATACATTATCTATCATAATCAACGAACACGCGAGCGGAGCCGCGGGTTTAAGCTAGTACTTAATAAATTGTACTGTCCTTTAATGCTTGATACGCACAATACGTCTGAACATTTGACACTGATTGATCGCAGTTAATACTCTTTTAACTATCTACGTGTATTTCGGACACTAGTGAGGTGTGGGATGATATTAAACAATATCGCGGAACGAAAACACGCAAAATATCGAAATGACTGCGAATTGAATCTACGAGAAATGTCGCCAGTGGTTTCAAAAGCGGCCGGCCGCGGTGGCCGAGGGGACTGAGGCGCTTCAGTCACGGACTGCACGGCCACTACGGTCAGGGGTTCGAATCCCCCCTCGGGCATGGATATTTGTGCCGTCCTAGTTTCTTAAGTAGTTGATAAGTAGTTTGTATGTTTAGGGACTGATGACCCCGTAGTTAAGTCCCATAAGATTTTTAAAAAAATTTCAAAAGCGGATGATTAGTAGATTCAAAAATAAGTTATAGCAAACACATTCTACTGCTTTGAAGGCACTAGGAACTGCGTAACGGCTGTGTTCATACGTGCACAAACAGCTTTAATTGAAATAAATATGCTGGCTACTGGTGATGAAGTAGAGGCCAATTAAATAAGGCACTCAATTTTCAACACACAGCCGCCTACTTCCGTCGAAATCTAAGTTGATTAAATTCGTCTGTATACGTCTAAATTGATACCCAGAGTATCTTACTGCTACCAAAATTTGAAGGAAGCCTCTTTTCTCCTGAAGCCACAGATTTTGGCTCCAAACAATAACAAAATTCGATGGACCAATGACAATCTCTGCACACTGGCCAGAACTAAAATACCACGCTATTTTCAGGGTGTTTCCGGCAGGCCTATCAGACCAAATATTTTCATCTAGATGCTTTCCAGTCGTCACCTTCGCCTCTGGCGAGGTGGCGGACGTTGGCGCGAATATCCACCATGGCTGGCTACAAGGGCAGTGACTTGCTCGAGTCGCACACACAGGATGTGTGAATACACATTACGGAGGTTATACACGCCTTCCGTTACTACGAGTAGCCAATGCCATTGTTTGCTACCATGGACACAGCCGTTTCTTAGCGAGATTCCAAAAGAATCATCAAAAGTCTAACTTGTATCTTTGACTACATGGAAAATCAATTTAAAGACAATACTGGGCTATACACTCGGGTTGCATCATGATAGTAATTTGAAGCCGCGCCGGAATGGCCTTTCAGACTACTGCACTTTTCCACCGACTGTGCAGTTGCTCGTCGTCGGAGGTTCGATTCCTCCTTCGGGCACGTATGTTTATGTATGTTGTTCTTACCATAAATTAGCTTAGTTAAAGTAGTCCATAAGTCTAGGGACCAAAAGAATTTATGACAGTTCGACAATAAACTGCCGCATTGCAAACTCACTGTCTTTTCCATTCTTCCACATTATGATCATCAGTGACTGTCTATCAGTAGCATTCAACACTTCAAACATATGCAAAACGTTTTCATTTGCACATTTAATGCTCTAGCTCTATTAGGAATATATGAAATATCGATTTGTCGCGCAGAGAAACTCATTAAAAATTGCTCTCTTTCATTTCCAGTCGCTAATATTGATACGATTTATGCGGAGCTTTGAGGCTACTATTAACGTCATAATGAATGTATTTATATATTCAAGACCGTAACAGCGCCACTAATTCCCCCACCAGTGCCACAAGGTTTTTGGCTTACTTGCTTCTTATATGCTGAGGAGATCTGAAATGCGTTTAACGTACCTGATTGTTAAAGAATACAAATCCAATTTGAATGAGGTACTATCACTAAATAATACGAAACAGAAGAAAGAATGAAGTACCCTCGTATTTAGCAGTGCGGTGTAAGAAGCCGCTACTGTGAGATATGTCGGCGGCTGTTCGAATCCATCCGACGTATTAGCAACTTGGGTATTTGTGACGGTGAACCTATGGTTCCAGCCGCTTTGCCACACCAAACTATGTGAGCACCTGGCTTACCCAAGTGCCACCTCAGATGCACTGTTCGCGAAATTGTGGAACAGTTTCCTTGTTTCACATGCGTAATACAATTCGCAGACCCTTGGGGTACACATGTTTACTCCTGGAACGTAATGGAGTGTCACCCTTTAAATTAACCATCCAGAAACCGACGAATCACGCTCAACCTTCGTATGCGGAACGAAGGCGAAGGAATATAGAAATCATTCAGTTGTTGTTGTGGTCTTCAGTCCAGAGACTGGTTTGATGCAGCTCTCCACCCTACTCTATCCTGAGCAAGCCTTTTCATCTCCTCATAAGAACGACAACCCACATCCACTTGAATCTGCTTACTATACGCGTCTCTTGGTCTCCCTCTGCGATTTTTACCCCACACACTTCCCTCCAACGCTAAATTCACAATTCCTTGATGTCTAAGAATGTGTCCTACCAATCTATCCCTTCTTTTAGTCAAGGTATGCCAGAAATTTCTTTTCTCCCCAATTCGGTTCAGTACCTCCTCATTAGTTACGCGATCCACCCACCTAATCTTCAGCATTCTTCTGTAGCACCACATTTCAAAAGCCTCTATCCTCTTTCTGTCCACACTGCTTATCGTCCATGTTTCACTCCCATACAAGGCAACACTCCATACAAATGCCTTCAGAAAGGACTTCCTTAGGCTTAAATCAATATTCGATGTTAACAAATTTCTCTTTTTCAAAAACGCCTTTCTACCCATTGCCATTCTGCATTTTATATCATTTGTACTGCGACCATCATTTGTTATTTTACTGCCCAAGTAACAAAACTCATCTACCTCCTTTATTGTTTCGTTACCTAATCTAATTCCTTCAGCATCACCTGATTTTCTTACACTGCACTCCATTACCCTTGTTTTACTCTTGTTAATGTTCATCTTATATGCACCTTTCAGCACACTGTCCATTCCGTTCAATTGCTCTTCCAGGTCCTTTGCTGTATCTGACAGAATTACTATGTCGTCGGCAAAACGCAATGTTTTTAATTCTTCACCCTGAACTTTAATTCCTTCTCCAAATTTCTCCTTGCTTTCCTTAATAGCTTGCTCAATGAACAAATTGAACAACATTGGGGAAAGGCTACAACCCTGTCTTACTCCCTTTCCAACCAATGCATCCCTTTCATGCCCTTCAACTCTGACAACCGCTGTCTGGTTTTTGTACAAGTTGTAAATAACCTTACGTTCCCTATATTTTACTCCTGCTTGCTTCAGAACTTTAAAGACTTCAGTATGGACTGCGAAAACGTAATAAAACTTTGTCTAGAGTACTACTGAGTCATCGATTACATAATGGTACCTTTTATGTGTCAGAACATTTCCAGTAGCAGATGTGACTTCTGATTAAGTTATTCGTGATGAACAGCAAATTTAAACCGATTAAATGATGTAAGAGAAGGAATTTAAAGCCGCGGAGGAGTGGCTAAGCGATCTAAGACCCTTTGCTGTGCAGCACGCGGTTGCCCGTAGTCGCAGGTTCGAGTCCTCCCTCGGTGTTCGTGTTGTCCTACGCATAAATTACTTAACGTTAGTCTAAGTACTTTGTAAGACTAGGGTCTGATGACCAACGTAGTTAAGTCCCTTACAGTTACAAACATTTGAACACCTTTTGAAGGAAATTAAAGAGTTGGGGCCTGGATGCATTCACGGAATTTTTTTTTTTGGGGGGGGGGGGGGACGGGGACGGTGGGGGGTGGTTTCCAAGAGAGTATTTAGTAAAGAAGTAATGAAACACGGAAGAGGAATGTAACGAAAGAAGAATGGAGGCTTAGAGAGAAAGAGTGAAGGCAGCAGAAGATGAAACAGTCAAACATACGACCTCGAGGCTAAGTCCTTGTCTGACAGATAACTACTTAATTCCTTTACTAGAAGAAGAAGACGGAAAAAGAAAGAAGGGTGGTAACACGTAATAGGAAGGAACACGTGCGATCCCAGAATGTGACAACGGCACATGCGCGATGTTTGGTCCCTTCATTCCAACAACCAACGAACAGTACCGCGCTTATATTGAAGGTTATGAGATCATCAGCTGCCTCATATTGACGCATCCTATTAGGCTTATCGTTAAGGCCGCAGCGCGTTCCCACCCTACCCCTGTTAATTCCCCGCCTCTCTCCTCCCCCTAAGCCCCTTCCTACTGAAAAGGTTATAATGTGGTACACAGAAATTTGGTGTACAAAAGTATAAGACACGTCATTTCAAGATAAGAAATTGATTGGACCAATGTAATTCAAACCGCCATCCACATTCCACCTACTTTATTACTAGCACAGTGGTATTGAGAGTCACAAGCTTGTATGTGCACCATAAGGAGAGAGCTTTAAGGATTGTTACGAAGTTAGTACATGCCGTGACCGTAACTATTATAAATATACTAGGTGGAAACCCGGCGTTTCCCATTATTTATTACAATCTCTTTTATCTCTTCTACCCTCCTCCCCCTTTGTGCGTTTCGTCCCCTCCACCCGCCCTGTACTTCTCATCGTTCCCGTCTGTCGGACTACCTTTCACACCGCTCTCTTACCATCTCCTCGCAGTAACAACGCTTCCTCAGTTCATATGCTCCGTCTTTCTTCTTTTCTTCATCTTGTGCCTTTTCCGTTTGTGCACGGTCGGCGTGATTGACTATGGGATTAGCGTACGAGGGTTGAACTTAAATAGTGGCAACTACGAGGCGCGGCCAGAAAGTAAGTTCCACTTCAATTTATCTCCGCTGCAGCGCTGCGATTGTAGTTCCGCACATGCGCTGTACACGATGTTTATCAAGGAGAAGAATGTGAGCCATTTGGAGATCGCTGTCAGTTACGTACGCTTTGTTGTGCTTGTATGAAATGTCGGCATTGATTGAAAACCCCGCCGCCTTTTAAATCAGGTCAGTGGCTCGGTTTCTGAATGCGAGGAAAGTGAAACCAAGTGAAATTTATCGGCAAATTTGCGATGTTCACGGACCAAATGCGATGAGTGATTCGATGGTGAGAAGATGGGTCCGACAGTTCAATGGCGGGCGTAGTAATGTGCACGATGAAGAACGAAGTGGTTACAGAAGAACTGGTTCACGCGATTGATGACAAGATCCAGGAAAACCGTAGGTTTAGAATTAGTGCTCTCGCTATGCACTTCCCCCAAATTTCACGATCACTGATCACTGAAATTCCGTAAACTTTGCTCACGTTGGGTACCAAAGATTCGCACTGAGCAACACAAAACACAACGGATGGGTAGTGCACTTGAGTTTTTGACCCGTTATGCTGAAATCGGCGAAGAATTTCTGAGACGGGTAGTCACAGGAGATGAAACGTGGGTTTCTTACGACACCCCTGAGAGTAAGCGGCAATCAATGGAATGGAGGCGCACTTCATCCCCACCAAAGGTAAAGCCGAAGCAAATCATGACACCTCGGAAAATGATGTGCACACTGTTCTGGGACTGGAAAGGCATCCTACTCATTGACTTCTTACCGTGTGGTCAAACAATCAAAGCAGATGCTTATTGCGAGAGACTTCGGAAATTGCGCCGTGCAATTCAGAATAAGCGCCGGGGACTGCTGTCGAAAGGTGTTTTGCTTCATGACAACGCACGACCACACACTGCAAATGTGACGAGAAACCTCCTACATGGATTTGGCTGGGACGTGTTTGACCATCATCCGTACAGCCCTGACCTCGCTCCTAGCGACTTGCATCTGTTCTCACATCTTCCTTGGCGGTCATCGCTTCACCAATGACGACGAGCTGAAAGAATCTGTTTCCAGTTGAAGAAACAGGCGGCAGATTTCTATGAAGAAGGTACACAAAACCTGGTGCCACGCTATGACAAATGCCTGCAAAATTTCGGCAGTTATGTGGAAAAGTAGTTTAAGAGTTGTAGAATTTTGTGCAATAAAAGTTTCTTCTGTATTTGTGTACAATTTCATTTTATTACCAAACGGATCTTAATTTCTGGACGCGCCTCGTATTTACTTAAATCGATACAAAAGTCTCACATGTTTGTACCTGATACTGTCCTTCGAAGCAGTCACCAGCGTTGTGTAGAGACCATCGTGTGGAAGGCGTAGCATACCGTCAGCAGAGCCTGTTCTCTTGATGTTGCGAATGGATTGGTCAACTGTCTGTCGAATCTCCGGAACACTTCTGAATCGAATGCCATGAATTGGTTCCTTCATCTTCGGAATCAAATCAAAGTCACAAAGACTTAATTCTGGGTAGTATGACGAATGGTACAGTACGTCCCAGCCCCATCGACTGAACAGAGCAGCCACAGCTTTCGCTGTATGCGCCCGCGCAATGTCGAACAAAATGATGAGTGGGTTGCACAGAAAGTGTTGCCGCTTCATTCGAAAAGCTGGTCGCAGGTATTGCTCGAAAAAACGAACAGTAATACTGTGCATTGACCATTGCCGTGGAGGATCGTAATACGTTAGGCTTTTACCCAACTGTGACACTCTTCTGTATGGTAATGCCGATTCTCCAAACGCCTCTTGAAAACCTTGATGACACTGTGGTGGTGTACGACCTCTGGCACATTCAATCTTGATCAGACTCCGTTGTTTCTATTTCCAAAACATAGTGACACCGTTACGTTAGGCCTCTCGCTCAAAACTGTTTCCCTGCTTTGTGCGCACTATGTTTGCTCGGAGGTAAGGTAGGTATGTTAACAACGTGCGCTATCAGCGACAATAGTACATTCCATCGCACAGTGTCTTCACAGCAGTGTTGTCACTATCTAAGTTCCAACCCTCGTATTATCAAGGGGTGACAAGATGCCCTTTCTGTGTCATCTCTTCCTCCAACTCTATAAATTCACATGTTTCTATCAGCTTTCTTGGAGGACAGTGAAACATAAAATTTATTGCAAGGTACCCACGTATCATACGTGTCACATGCCCTGAAGATTGTCTCGTAGGCGTCACTTATCCGTACATCGTTTGTTACCTCAAGGTAAAGAATATCTGTACCAAACTTGTTTGAAATAGGTCTACTGGTTTAGGAGAAAATGTTCAATACGGTCACTTGATGTAGCAGTTTCTCTTGCATCTGATTGTTTATGATGTCACGTCTCCTGAACTATGTGTTGTACGTGATCCTTACATTTACGAGGACTGTCCTCTTGGTTTGCAAACATTTATAAATACTGGAATAATACTGTAGATGCGTGTGCAGAACGTACATACAAACACGGGACACTGTACTTTGTGTACCAAGAAGAAAAGATAGCTACTTGAAACCCGGCGTTGCTCGGGTAGTTATTTATTCCACACTCTTGTCAGTTGATGTTCTCTCCCATTCTCCTTCTCTTTTTCCATCTCCTCCCATCGCTCAGTTCATCTCATCCTCTCCATCGCTAATCCAATCTCTTCAATCCGCCCACAACCCTCTCTGTTCAACTGCCCCGCCCCCCTACCTTTCATTTTTTTTTTCGCTTTTGGACAAGGCCACCGTTACTCATTACGTACGGATTTGTCGTGGTTAATCCTTACAGGGTTGGCTGGATGCAATTCCAGCGTCAAAAAAAAAAAAAAAAAAAAAAAAAAAAAAAAAAAAAAAAATCAAATGTTTGTATTCTATGGGACTGAATTACGGGGTCATCAGTCCCTAAACTTACAAACTACTTATGAATTACTTACAACTAAGGACGGTACAAATATCCATGCCCAAGGGGGGATTCGAACCCGCCGGCCGCGGTGGCCGAGGGGACTCAAGCGCTCCAGTCACGGTCTGCACGGCCACTACGGTCGGGGGATATGGATATTTGTGCCGTCCTTAGTCTTAGCTAGTTCATAAGTATTTTGTAAGTTTAGGGACTGATGACCCCGTAGTTAAGTCCCATAAGCTATAGAAACATTTGAAACTTTGATTCGAACCCCCGGCCGTAGTGGCCGTGCAGACCGTGACTGGAGCGCCTCAGTCCCCTCGGCCACCGCGGCCGGCAATTACAGCGTCATCACTTCCTCCACTTCCCTATGAAAATCACTTGTATGTACCGTCTTCCGTATTCAAGAGTTAAACAGTTCAAAATTTATTACAATGTACCTTCTGCCAAGCATTATATGGTTGATTTTTGAGAGTAAAGTATACAAAACTTCTTCAAGACCGAAATATAAATTCAGAATTTGCGAAGTCCGTGTGTAAAGTACCCGCCACCGTGAAATGTTACGTAGACAGTCACCTTCCTCCTCTTTTGAACATCTAGTGTGCATAATTCTAACCCTTTGAGTGCTGCACCTGCGCGTTCTGCTTGCCGAGTCGAGCCTGCCCCGGCGGCCGCCTAATCTGCCTACCTGCGCTGGCCGCCGTCTCCGCGGCCTGTTGTGTATGCCTGAGCTCTCCGCCTGGCCGTCCTCGCCCTGGCCGGAGTATTTCTGGAACCAGGACGGCCGCGACAGTCTCGCAGTGTGCTTGCTGACGTTACAAATAAATAGAATATCTGGATACTTATTCCTTAACTTTGAATCTTGAAATAATTTCCCGGCAGACAATGTACATTGAAACTCCTTACGCTACTGGGTCATTCCGTGTCAAATCGCATAATTTCGGAATATTTTCCTGCTCCACCATGACGGAAAAATTTATGTCAACATTCTAACATGTCGGCAATCAATCGATAATGATAGATTTTAAGATTCGTTGAAGCAATACTCGACGAGTTATAATCATTTGTTTGACGCCATGCGCAATTTTACGAAGGGCAAGCGTGAATTCCTGGCGACTTTGAGCTGTTATAACTCGGGAAATATTTCGATGACAAATATGAAATTTGGCCATCGTGTACAAATGTATGCGTTTTCATAGGAATAATATTGAAAAGAATTTTACGTGCTATACACTATCATAGAAGTTTAAACAAAGTTGCTCTAAAAATTGGTGACCCAAAATACTTCAACGTTTGGCGCGATGTATCTTAGGGACTAACTAACTACAAGGTTCTGAAACATGAAGCTTCGTTTATGTACCGCTTTCCAGTACTAAATAAACTAAGTGTAAAACTTGATGTTATTAGAAAGGTTAAATATGCGGTATTTTCAACCTTGTTTTTGTTTTATAAAGCTTTCCAAACTGGGCTTATTAGATAGAACTTTATTTTAACTGCAAACAAAGTGTAAATGGTCAACCAACGCAGGCCAACAATGCTAGATGATTTGAATCAAATGTGAACTCGTAAATCTCCGACTGTAAATGCATGCTGCTCATGAAACTTAAAACTTAATAGGTTGGTAAGAGAAATTCAAATGTTCAATTGTTTGTAGAACTTATGGGACTTAACTACGGGGTCATCAGTCACTAAGCTTACAAACTACTTATGAACTAGCTAAGACTAAGGACGGCACAAATATCCATGCCCGAGGGGGGATTCGAAGTCCCGACCGTAGTGGCCGTGCAGATCCTGACTGGAGCGCCTCAGTCCCCTCGGCCACTGCGGCCGGCCCCGAGTCACACTTTTGAATCAAACCACTATGTTCTGAGAGCATTAATCCAACAAATTATCCGTAGGGAAACTTAAAAACATAATATTCAACATTACTGAAATCCTTTTATACGAGACGCAATTGTTATTATGTACAACGTTTGCTTAAGAATTAGATAAGGAAATATTCAAGTTTCTAAACAACCTAATTAAACGTCACCTTTAATTCCTAATGACCTTTTGTGCTTCAGAAACGTGCGAGTTTGTGCAACTAACCAATTTGTGGCAAGACGCCCTTTCCAAGTTTGCGAACATATTTCGATTACGTAAACCCAGTTAACTGTCTGCAAGCAACGATCAATCAAATCCAGTTTTCTTAGTACTTATATTTACGTCTGAATAATTTCTGCTTATCATAAGGAAATGAATGTCTAGGCCTATAATTTTTTTTTTCACAAATCCCACGTCGTGGAAAAATAGAAGAGCAACCCGTTACTAAATATCACTAGAAAGCTGTAGCATCAGTTGCGGTAAAAGGTATTTATTTAAAAGGCGACTAGTTTCGGCCGAAGCCCAGTTTCAAACAACCATGAAAAAACGAAATGAGACAACCACATTTTAGCAGTTAATAAAATCGGAGGATATGGATTACTGTAAAGTGATTGTCACAGTCTTTGGACAACTTTGGTCTTCGCTCGACATTAGTCGCCATTTAAATAAATATTTTTTACCGCAACCCAGGTCAGAATATTCTTGAAATAATAATGCCAGAATTTTTTGTTTAATTAGGAATATCTAAGGTTTAATATCCAGCAAGAAGTTACGGAAGAATTCACAAATTTGCACTAAGTATTTATTTTTGCATCCTTTGTTCGAACATTTGAAGCAACCCGTCTGTGTTTGTCAGCACAGATTGGATATATGTCTGTGCCGGCACGCAGCCCTGGGGCTGTTCACATCCGCAGACCCGCAGGCAAAGTGACCGGCCGCGGTGTAAGCCGGCATTAGCGCCCAGTCCGCGCGGTGAATGCCGCCTGCAGGGCCCGCGGGAAATACCACTGCCGCGGCAAACCACGTCCGTCGGCCCCACGGCCCGGTGGAGCGCTGCGGGATATCCCGTATGCAGCGCTCAAAGAGCTAATTATATCAGAATAAAACAGCAGTTTTTTTAATCAATGTTCTGAAGTAAAGTACCCTCCTCCACTAATCATACCTGATTTTACATATACGGGTACCTTGCTTTTGTTTTGAAGGTCAAGTGTGTAAAATCGGAGCAAAACTGAATTTTGTTCAAGTAGGTATGTAAAGTACCATCCGCCATAAACTAAACTTAATTTTATATGCACAATGACCTCCGTCGTGCAAGAAATGTTAGGCGCGTGATGGAGCCCCTTAGGCAGATAGCGTCCAGATCTGGAAGGAATTCCAACGTGCACTCGGTGTGTCTGCCGGGGGGGGGGGGCTCATCCGAGATGTGGAGGCGGCCTTGCCAGCGGCTATCGAGGGTGCGGGGTGCAGTCGACTGCAAGTCGTGGCTCACGTCGGCACCAATGACGCTTGTCGCTTGGGTTCTGAGGACATCCTCAGGTCATACGAGCGGCTGGCGGAGTTGGTGAAGGCTGCTGCCTTCGGGGTTGGAACACTTGCGCGGAGTGACACTTGCGCGGAGTGACACTTGCGCGGAACCCGGGACCCTTGGGGCGGCTAATGGCTTTTCCTGGGTACAGGCACACCAAGAAGTCTAGCACTGCTGTTGTCAAGTTTCCACACTGTCAACATAACACGAAACTCAGTGAAATTGCACAACCCTTTCAAAGCTGAAGAGCAATATAGTAACTTGTTCTAACTACATATGAATTCGTTGAGTGTTCCTCCTAAAAACAAAAAGGTATTTTAATAGTGATAATGTTTGGAGAGTTATTAAGACATTCTTTGCTACTACAAGACGATGACTTTACACAGTCATACCTCCTAAAAGCATATTATTCAGAACACTAAGCATATCAAGACACCTGCGCAAGCAATAAATATATTAGACATCCTGCACAAATATGTTGATGTAATTGACCGCTATGTAGTTAACCCCACTATCACGCAACTTCCATCTCTTTAAAAATAGCTACTGCGCTTTTTAATAGGAGACGCAACCTTAAACCTTCAATTAAAAATGTTAATAATAAGTCAATGAGTATTTTACACATTTGAAGCGTTTATTCGTAGACCCCAAAATGATTTGGCTGTATTCGAATTAGAAATACGTAAGGGAATGTCACACACCATGCTAAAGATAAATTCTGTTTTCCATCACCGTCATATAGAACCATTTTTACTCCGAACTTGGCATAAACCAACAGGGAGAAACAAGTTGCAAGACTTCCAGGAAAAATGAAGCGAAATTGACAGCCAATAGTTGGTTATAAATTACATTGCCTGTTAACTGTATAAATATAAATTACGGAATACGCGGAACTCCTGTTCAGTACAGTCAAAAAGGTCTAAGGTAATAGGCAGTGGTTTACAATCAGATATCCGTATCACTCTCCTCCTCAAGAAGTCTGTCTGAAGATTTATATTCAGAACATTCAAGAAAAAGGTGTTGAAAATACGAGAAGCAGCTCATTTATTCAGGAAGGGAATACGTTATGGTGCCCGTAAATTTGAATGGCTGTATCTCTTGTAGTAACATTCATTTTTTGATAAAATGTTAAAATCCATTATACCAGAATTTTGTTTTTCTAAACTCAGTGCCAACGTTTTTTGTCGAAATTTTTGCAGGAAGTAGTCTTGACGTGATTTCATACTTCTATACATTAATATTATCAAACATGTAATTTGTGTCACAAATTGCGCGGCCGGTCCGGTCGGATGTTCGAGTCCTTCCTCGGACATGGGTATGTTTGTTTGTACTTTGCCTACGTTATTTTAAGTAAGATTAAGTAGTGTAAGTCTAGCGACCGATGACCTAAGTAGTTTGGCCGCATAAGACTACACATATACACGTCATTTATTTATTTCATCACCACATTTAAGTACTAATAATTAAAGAAACTTAAATGTAGAAATTTGAAATAAACACTGAAAACAAATGATTGGTATTTCTCATAAAATGAATGCACAGAACCGTTGAATTATGTCTTGTGAATGTACCTACAAAATCTGCCATAAGAAAATTGTAGTGTGAGTCCCAAATTTGTTTTTTTATGTAATAACATTAAAAACGTATTAAAAATTGAGAACTCGAAAACCAGTGAAGTTATGGACTTGAAGCGTTTTGTGTTGCTAAATCTTTACATAGTAGACACAATTTTAAAATTTGGTTGCTATCGCCAAAGTAAACAAAACGTTAAATTTTTTGGTGTAATCTTCGCCGTGTAGACTGTATGTTGTAGAAGTCTACGTCGAACCTCATTAGAATCATACCTCTGAGAAGAGAACGTTCTTCGCACTTCTCCTGCGTTTCCAGTCGCCGTGCTGTGCTACGTAACGACATCGTACCGTTCCACTTTACCGAGAGCTATATATGTATTGGTGTGATGTTTGTTCTTTCGAAATAACACATCACACCAATATATGTATCATTTAGACGAAAAGATTCTGGGTTCTATTTTCATCGCTAACGCGACTAACAACGTTAGACCTCGTGGGTAAACAGTTAAAGGTTATGAGTGCCACTGGAAAAATGCATAAGTAACACCTGTTGTTTGAGACTTGAAGATGACCTGAAATTAGCCGAAATCGATATCTCATAATAAACATAAGGTGTAGCTGTCTATACTTCATAATGCTATTCCTAACATATTTAAAAGCTGTTCAAAACCAACTACAAAAAACCTTTATAATGAGACTGTATATAATTCCACGATCAAATTGTGTTTTAGTTATTTGTAGTAATACACCCAAAGATCTGCCCTTGCTTTTAGTGCCTTGATCAGCTGTTTATTTTTAGAGGTATTACTAGGGACAGGAAAAATTCGCATTTGCGATAAATGCGAATATAGATGCGAATTCTGACTCAAAATGCAGTAAATCCGAAATTGTAGTTAGCAACGGTTGCGCTCAATTCCGATTTCATCACATTCCTCTTCACATGGTGCTGTATTGTAAATCTAGTGATATTTGTATGACGTGTTATCTCCCTGTTGAATGAGGCTGTGATATCTCCGGGCCGTTACTACAGCTCCACCTCGCTCGGTGGGCCTTTCCCTGAATACGGCACAGGTAGCGGCTGGAGGGCGTGAAGTAGGGGTGGTGTATCCCTACTTCTGGAACACCCTGTTCACTACCTGCAGCGTCCGGGTCTCCGCGCAAGTGTCTACAAATTCCCTTTCCGCGCAAGTGTCACTCCGCGCAAGTGTCACAAACTCGCTGCCTTCGCACGCGGGGTGCAAGCAGAGCTGTCGATTTGCAGCATTGTTCCCAGGGTTGATCGGGGTCCTTAGGTTTGGAGCCGAGTGGAGGGTCTGAACCAGAGGCTTCGCCGACTCTGTGACAGTCATGGCTGCAGATCTCTGGATCTGCGTTATCGGGTGGGGAATTGTAGGGTGCCCCTAGATAGATCAGGGGTTCACTACACTAAGGAAGCGGCTACTCGAGTAGCAGAGTACTTGTGGAGTGCACATGGGTTTTTTTTAGGCTAGGCGCTAACTCTGATGAGCACTCGCCTGTCAGCATTCAAACAGCGAATTCAGGCCACGTTCGGAACAAAAATTCGAACATAAAAATATTAGCCGCGAACTTATAGAGTATTAGAAACAAAGTTCCCGAATTTGCAGCGCTGTATGGAAGTTATTGCGCTCAGATAGTTTTAGGCACCGAAAGCTGGCTAAATGATGATGTGGCAAGTTCAGAAATATTTAGCGAAGCGTGGAATGTATATCGGAAAGATAGATCTGATACAACTGGAGGAGGAGTGTTCATCGCTGTGGATAAAGATATTGTTTCTACTGAGATCGAGGTTGAAAGTAACTGTGAAGTTATCTGGGCACGTATAACAGGTCTAAAAGAAGTAAAGTTAATAGTTGGGTGTTTTTACCGGCCCCCCAGTGCTGCTGTAGCAGTTTTAGAATCATTCAAGGAAAGTCTACACCAGGTAGTGCATAGGTATCCGGGCCATGTAATATTAGTCGGAAGTGACTTCAACTTTAAGAGTATAGATTGGGACCTCGCTAGTTACATTTCAGGCGGTACAGACAAGCAGTCTTGAGAGCTACTTTTGGACACATTCTCAGAAAACTGTCTTGAGCAGTTAAACCGGCAACCCACGCGCAATGGAAATATTCTAGACCTTATAGCCACAAACAGGTCTGACCTTATTAACGATGTCTGTGTAGAGACAGGAATTAGTGATCATGATATCGTCATAGCGTCGTTGGTGACCAAAGTTCATAAACCAGTCAAGAAGGCTAGGAGCGTGTTTTTGTTGGGAAGAGCCGACAAGCAAATGTTACGAACGCACATAGAAAATGAATGGGTATCGTTTAATTCCGGGACTATGGATGTACAGGAATTGTGGACTAAATTTAAGTGCATTGTTAATAAAGGGTTAGAGAAATATGTGCCAGTAAAGACGATTAAGGATGGAAAAGATCCACCGTGGTATAATAATAATGTTAGAAAGCTGCTGAGAAAGCAAAGGCTGTTGCACTCTCGATTCAAAAAAGAACACGCAAATGATGACAGGCAAAAGTTAGTAGAGATTCGTGCGTCTATAAAAAGATCGATGCTTGAAGCATACAATAATTATCACAGCCATACCTTAGCAAAAGATCTTTCCGAGAACCCGAAAAAATTCTGGTCCTATGTAAAATCGATAAGCGGGTCAAAGCCCACAGTCCAGTCACGAGTTGATAATTCCGGGGCAGTAATAGAAGAAAGCAAACGGAAAGCTGAAGTTCTAAATTTAACCTTTAAGAAATCTTTCACGCAGGAGGACCGCACAAATATACCATCATTTGATCAACGTACTAATTCCGAAATGGGGGACATAGCAATAGGTATTTCCGGTGTAGAGAAGCAGCTGAGAGAGCTAAATACGAAAAAGTCTGCTGGTCCGGATGGAATACCAGTTCGGTTTTACAAAGACTATTCTGCGGCATTGGCCCCCTACTTAGCTTGCATTTATAGCGAATCTTTAATTCAGCGCAAAGTTCCTAGTGATTGGAAAAAAGCGCAGGTGACTCCCGTGTATAAAAAAGGAAAGAGAAGTGACCCACACAATTACAGGCCAATATCGTTGTCATCGGTTTCATGTAGAATTTTGGAGCATATTCTCAGTTCGAATATAGTAAACTTCCTTGAAACGGAAAAGCTTCTTTCCATGAATCAGCACGGGTTTAGGAAACATCGTTCATGTGAAACTCAGCTTGCCCTTTTCTTCCATGACATCTTGCGAGCCATGGACGAAGGGCAACAGGCGGATTGTGTTTTTCTCGACTTCAAAAAGGCGTTCGACGCGGTGCCACACTGCAGACTGCTAACGAAGATACGAGCTTATGGAATAGGTTCACAGATTTGTGACTGGCTGGAAGACTTCCTAAGTAATAGAACGCAGTACGTTGTTCTCGACGGCGAGTGTTCATCAGAGACGAGTGTATCGTCAGGCGTGCCCCAGGGGAGTGTGATAGGACCGCTATTATTTTCTATCTATATAAATGATCTGATGGACAGAGTAAGTTGTAATTTGCGGCTGTTTGCTGATGATGCTGTGGTGTATGGAAGGGTGTCGTCTGTAACTGACTGTAACAGCATACAGGTTGACTTAGACAAAATTTCTAGTTGGTGCGAAGAATGGCAGCTAGCTCTCAATGTAGAAAAATGTAAGGTGATGCGCATGAGTAGAAAAAACAATCCCATAATGTTCGAATACAGCATTAGTAGTGAGCTTCTTGATGCTGTCGCGTCATTCAAATATCTAGGCGTAACACTGCAGAGCGATATGAAATGGAACGAGCATGTAAGGACAGTTGTGAGTAAGGCAGACAGCCGACTTCGGTTTATTGGGAGGATTTTGGGAAGATGTACTTCACCTGTAAAGGAGACCGCGTATAAAACGCTTGTACGACCACGTCTTGAGTATTGCTCAAGTATTTGGGACCCGCAGCAGATAGGTTTGAAGGAAGACATAGAGGCGGTTCAGAGGCGAGCAGCTAGATTTGTTACCGGTAGGTTCGACCAATGCGCGAGTGTCACGGAAATGCTCCGGCACGTCAATTGGGGATCGCTGGAAGAAAGACGACGTTCTTTTCGTGAAATTTAGAGGGTCGGAATTTGAAGCTGAGTGTAGTACGATCTTGCTGCCGCCTACTTACATTTCGCGTAAAGATCACAAAGACAAGATAAGAGAAATTAGGGCTCGTACGGAGGCATATAGGCATTCTTTCTTTCCTCGTTCAATTTGGGAGTGGAATAGGAAAGGAAATGCCTAGTAGTGGTACAGAGTACCCTCCGCCACGCACCTTACGGTGAATTGCGGAGTATATATGTCGATGTAGATGTAGAAATAAGTGTGCAAAGTTTCATAAAGATCGAAATAAAAGTGAAGATTTCAGTCTACTTCCGCCTCCCGCGGAGTCCGGACGCGTTTACTGCTGCGCTCTGTGCGGTCGCGCTTTGTTTACGTTTCGCGGACGAGTGTGGTGCGACGCCCTTATTCTTCCGTGCGCTTGTATACTCGTATCTGCTTTTTCGGGGAGAAACGTTTACGTGCTGAGTAGTGCGCGCCGGAATTGTGTGTGTTGTCTCAACCACACGTTCGTGGTAGCAGTACTACTCAGTGTATCTTCGAAATGGCCGACCCACCTAATACGGGTCAGGCCATCCAGTCCGCCATGGAAATATGTAATCACCCTTCAGCGACGGCTCTCCCGCTGCCGGTGATGTCCGACAACCCTGCTGACGTACAGCAGAGTCAACTACCAACACAGGACCTACAATATGCACAACAACAAGAGCCACAGCAGCAACAAGAACCGCAGCTTCTACACCACCAACACCTACAATTCCAGCAGCAACTGGCCCAACAGCAACAGCTTCAGCTACTGCAGCTGCAACAACAGCAACACCAGCAATTCCTCCAGCAACAACATCAACAACATGAGTTACAACAGGTTAGTCAGCACCTCAGCTATTCCTGCGACCCCTCCAGCATTTTACCTAGTGGCGATACAGCTGCACAACAGCAGCAAGAAAGTGGTCCTCATAGTAAACGACTGTGGGTCGATTCTCCTTCAGTCACGGACTGTGAAATGAGCCAGGTACCGGTTTCTCACGCGTCTTCTACCGACGGCACCGGACAGGCAAACACAGAACGCACGCAGGTACAAACATCTGCTTCTCCTGCCGCCGTTACACGACCGAGTATCACTAACCGATACAGTCGGACAGATGCAGGCCCCTACATTGTCTTCGCGGAGAGCTTAGATAAAAACATTGGCAAACTCCACCCCATGTCAGTGGGCAAGTTATTGTATTCCTACAGCTCTCACCTCAAGCACGATATTGTTGACATTAGTTCCTCAGGCAAGAACAGAGTTAAGATAGAACTGAAAACTGCTGCAGCTGCTAATAATTTACTAAATGTCCCTGCTTTCAAAGATCATAAGTTCGATGTTTACATCCCTAACTTTTTACTCCATACGTATGGCATTATCCATGACGTAGAGACCAGCCTAACGGACAAAGAGATAACAGATGCCATGGAAAGTGTCTATCCTGTAACAAGTATAAAACGATACACGAAGAAACATCTTCCAATCCTGAGCTCACAGTACCCATTCCAGTCTGCATGGTGGTGTTTCGCTCTCAGACATTACCTTCTCATGTTGCTATTCTGGGGGCACGCTGCCCAGTGGTACCGTACGTTGCCCCAGTCATTCAGTGCACAAATTGCTGGCGTTTCCAGCGAACCAGTGTCGAAGCCATACTCGTTGCAGCAGATGCGGCGGACAGCACCAAGCTGATTCTTGTCCGGCGACGATTCCGACCTGTTTAAATTGCTCTGGACAGCACCCTGTCACTGAGAGGTCATGCCCCATTTTTCTCCACCAGCAAGAGCTACAACGTGCAAGGGCGTACGGAACGTCAGGAAGGGCACTCAGTGGGCCGCACCCCACATATTCAGCGGCCGTACGGAAGCCTCCAAGCCCTCAGAGTTCTGCGGACTTCCCGCCCCTATCTCCAAGGCATTTACAGAAACCGCAAGTCGCCGTACAAGAGCGTTCTACGGGGCCTCCAATGCCGTCAGTGGCGCCCCAGTTGCGTTCACCCCCTAAGGAAGACAGGTATCAACGGAATGATCTTCCCATAGCAGACAGATCGGGTGTCAGTTCCGTCATGAGCGGCACGGGGAAAAAACAAAGTTCCAGACCCGCCTGGCGTCAGGGATTTTCAGACGTTAGTCACGAATATTCTATCTCCCAACATCTACCACAGGCCCCTTTACCACCCAACCCGTATCCTCCTCAGTACGGACAACAAGCAGTGCCACCACGTAACAATAGTGAATACATCGTAGAGAAAATTATCTGGTTTATCCTACATCTCATAGAAGACGCGAAAATAATGTCACCTGGAACTTGACAGATACAGCCTATTCGCCAACTATTAACGACTCTCCTTACTTCTAACAACAATGGCGGAATTTAAGATACTGCAGTGGAATGCGCGATCTGCGATTGCCAACAAGGGTGTACTTCAACGTGAACTTTGGATGCGGAAGATAGCAGTGGCCGCCATTTCTGAGACATGGTTTCAACCAAATACCATCGTACGCTTCCAAGGATACCACGTTTACCGACAAGACAGAGATGATGGTCGAGAAGGAGTCGCCCTATTCATCAATAATATGCTGCATCACACCCCTGTTCTGATTTCTCATGACGATATTGAAAGCTTTCAAGCGATAGCAGTAAACCTATCATCTCCATCTGGTCGAATAACTATTGTGGCCCTCTACAGCCGACTAGGTCATACATTACCATTGAAGAGTGGTACGCTCTGGTACAACAGTTGGAACCTCCATTTCTGTTCTGCGGAGATTTTAATGCACACAACAGATTGTGGGGGTGTGCATATAACGATAGGCTGGGTGATGGCATTCTTGATATTATCGACGAGTTCAATCTTATCATCCTCAATAATGGATCCCCTACGTTACTTCCATTACCCGGACAGAGACCATCAGCCGTCGATTTGACTTTGTGTTCAGCGTCTGTTTCTTCATTCTTTACATGGTCTGTACTTTCCTATCCGATGGGTTCCAACCATTATGCTATTCTGCTCTCTTCACCAACCACGTCACCGAACACGGTCTGTCGGCCGCAATTTGTCTGATGATGCATAACTTATTCTTCTGAATATCTTTAATGACATCTTGAGAGAGGGGCCTGTTCCAACCGACTGGACCACTCAGGTACTGGTTCCTATATTGAAACCTGGAAAAGACTCTGGTCAGGCAACGTCGTATCGCCCCATTGCATTGTGTCATGTGTGTGCAAGACCTTCGAACGTCTCCTCAAGGTCCGGTTAGAATGGTGGTTAGAGCATCACAACCTGTTCCCACGGACACAATACGGTTTTCGCAAGAGGAAGAGCACTTACGATAATATAACATCTCTTGCTATGGACATCGAAAAAACGTTCCTGACAAATGGGTATTTGACGGCTCTTTTTCTTGATTTTTCGAGGGCTTATGACAATGTTTTGATACATAAACTTATAAATAAATTACAACTTTTGCATCTCCCACTGAAGGTGATAAGAATTATATACAGATTACTTTGTTGCTGCACTGTTTATATCCGTGACCAGGACAATGGCCCACGAATCGTTTCCCGTGGCCTCCCGCAAGCTGCGATATTAAGCCCCTTGCTATACGCCTTGTATGTTGCCGACTTGGACTCTATCTTTCATCCTACTGTCAAAGTGCTTCAGTACGCGGACGACGTTTGCATATACGCCCACTCGTCGTGCTTTTGGGTGACACACATATGGCTTACTACTGCATGTGAAAAACTGGCTGAATGGGAGTTAGAACACGGGCTCACGCTGTCGCCCGAAAAATCTACTGTGGTGATATTCACGAGGAAACGACAGAATTATTTCTCTCCAGACCTTGAGCTCGGTCCATACAAACTGCCTGTTCGGTCATATGCTAAGTTCCTTGGTGTTTACTTCGACAGCAAACTGACGTGGACGCGCCATGTTGAATACCTCTTGGACAAAGTGGACACTACTGCAAATATCCTGCGTATGCTTGCCAGAGTTTGGTGGGGAGCCGATCCGACGGTACTCCTTACTCTATATAAGGTCTTGATCCGCTCCGTTTTGGATTATGGCAGTATCGTCTACGCTACTGCAGCGCAATCGACCCTGCGCAAACTTGATGTCCTCCAGTACAGAATGCTTCGTCTTGTTCTCGGAGCTATGAAGTCAACACCCACCAACGCCTTGCTCGTGGAAGCGTCTGAAATGCCGTTAACTATACGTCGACAGATGCTGTCCGATATTTTCCTCCTCAGCCGAGCGTCAATATGCAATAGTGCCTCTCTCAAAACGGTGCACCAATTTTGGAACCTTACACAAATGCATCACAGAAGAGGCATGACCCGAGTTCCTTTACTGGTTCGCAGCTATGAGAAATGGAGACATCTCTTCCCAATCATCATACAGGACACCAAACTTCCTTGCTTCTGTTATTCGTATCATCTGTTTTTCAACCCAGTCCCGGTGACACACTTGCCATCCGACTACACAACGGGGACCAACATCACTCTCGACGTGGAACAGTTTCTTCTCCGCAACTGGCCACAGCATGCTCACATCTATACTGACGGCTCTAAAACTGAAGCAGGGGTGGGATACGCCTTCTTTTGCCCTCCAATGGCACCTACCAAATGTTTGCGCTTCCTCCTGCGTCATCTATTTACACGGCAGAGTTACTGGCCATCAGGGAGGCCATTTATTACGGCACACAGACTCTTGACTCTATATTGATCCTCACGGACTCTCAAAGCGTGCTGAAAAAATTACAACATCCGACGTTTGACAAACAAACGAATAGATACATATTGGACGTCTTGGAGGCCATAACAAATGCACAGACAGTGGGCATAGACATCCACTTACTTTGGATTAAAGGACATAAAGGTATACCCCATAACAAAACAGTAGACCGGCTTGCCAAGAGAAGTATTACGGAAGGACAACACTGCCCCACGCCGATTACATCTACAGATTTCCGAACGACGATTCGAAAAGCTGCCTATCGCACTTGGGACCACGAATGGCACCTCTCTTAAGCGTTTAAGGGAGGACACCTGGCAGCTATACAACCAAATGTCTCCTCACGACCATGGTTTTCATCGATGACGCTTAGTAGATGTCATGCAACGTCCATCATTCGGATGAGACTGGGACATGGATGTTACCCTGCCCAACTACACCGTTTAAAAATCATCGCTTCTCGGCATTGCGACAAAGATTCAACGGAAGTGGCGGATCTCAACCACATCATACTGGCATGCACCAAGTACACGGCCGCACAAAGTGTATTCTACCGCACGCTGGTTGCGAGGGGTACCCCCTTCCCACAAGTGTCACTGTCCTCCTTCATGGATTCGACAAGTTTAACCCTCGAGCGGTCGCGCTGGCGCACTGAGTGCGCCATAGTTAAATAAACATGGTTTTCGTTATGTTAGTAACAATGCAGACGTTTGAAACTCTATCTATTCCTCCACTGTTATCCTCACTATTGTTGTGTGCATTCTGGTAATTGTCGGTGTTCAAGAAAATTATTAACCGGAGAATTTGTGAAGCGTTGTCATAACTGGCGCACTCAGTGCGCCGTGCGACTGGTCACGTAAGTATTTTTTACTTTCTCAGACGTAGTGTTGTGTTGCACTTACGTTATTCCTTTGGTTCGTGTTCATGAGAATACTTTATTTTAGGGCAAGGAAGCGTTTAACCAGCGAGGAACTCGAGTGGTTCTTGAATGGAGATCCAGATTTTTTGAAAGATGTGGGCAGTATATCGGATGATGACACTGATGATGAAGAAGAGGTACTTACACAAGGTGACCATGACACTGAAAATGAACAAGAGTACGAGTTTGCTGAAAATGAAGACAGTAACTATCAGTCAGGTTTCCAACAGAAATATAACAATGGATAATATACCTTGGCCATATCACAATTACAGAATAAGCTTACATGTATTTGGAACTGAGAAAAAATAAACGAGAAATTCCCTTGGAATTTTTGCCTAGGAAAGATCGAGCACTAGATTCGTCCCTTTACAGGTATAATAAAGATATGACATTAGTTTCGTATATGCCAAAGAAGAACAAGGCGGTTCTGTTTCTGTCAACTATGCATGATTCAGGTACTATCGATGAAGATTCATGTAAGCCTGATATTACGTTGGATTGTAATGCCACGAATGGGGGCGTTGATACAGTCAACCAGATGTGCGGCACATATTCTGTGGCTCGTATTACGAGAAGATGGCCCTTGGTAATCTTTTTCGCTCTAATGGACATTGCGTGCATCAACGCCCAGATCCTATTTTATTCAAATGGTCAAAATCATGAGGTGTCACGCAGGATTTTTCTAAAGAACTTTGCTTATGATCTCATGAAACCACATCTAGTAGAAAGGGCCAAAATTCCAAGCCTTCCTAAGGATATTTCGCTGTTCCTTCAAAGGTACCAGATAATATCTGAGCAACTTGTGCAGGTGTATTATTTGCGGAAGAGCCAAGAATGTTAACACAACAATAAATTTTGATTCATGTAAGAGTTTTGTTTGCAGGAAGCATGTGATTATTAGTTACTCATGTGAAAGGTGTCATGTTGCAACTAAAGACTGTCGGCCGCGGTGGCCGAGGGGACTGAGGCGCTTCAGTCACGGTCAGTCTACGGTCGGGGGTTCGAATCCCCCCTCGGGCATGGATATTTGTGCCGGCCTTAGTTGTAAGTAGTTTGTAAGTTTAGGGACTGATGACCCCGTAGTTAAGTCCCATAGACTCCACAAACATTTGACATTTTAACTAAAGAGTCGGAAGACTAGAGATATGACCCTTGACTTCTCTGAAATTACTGAGTTGGGCTGTCTGCAAGCTGTTACAACAACATTTCAGTAGACTTTCAGAACGAACATATTTGTTTTCAAAGCTGCTAGTAAAACATAATGTCAGTTAAATTCTATGATTTAAATTCTTGGATTTTCGTGTACGTTTATAATAAGAAGTGCAGTTAACTGTCACATTAAATAATGAACATTTTTTGCAATGAAAGTGATAAATATTATATACATATTTCTTGATTAAATAAGTAGTATTTGAAATTGTGGTGTCGAAATAAATTCGTATTAATTAGCCAAAAATGTGTGATATTTCGATACTATTAATACCTGAGTGAGTGATAGTACATCTACCTTTTAGAAAATTAACTGTAAACATGAGTACTGTCGTGAGTTCATGTGAAAGGTATAATAGAACTGAGTCAACGTACGTGGCGCACTCAGTGCGCCGCGCGACTGCTCCTGCGCCATGAAAATGCGCGACTGCTCTAGGGTTAAGTACAATTTACTGACAGACTACCTCAAAGTCACCGGCATACAGCTATAATTTTAGAGCTAGTGTGTCTAACTTGAACATGCACAGCGTGAAACTGCATAAGTAATTTTATATTATATTTTGACTTTTATTTGTCTTTTCACCTCTCATATGGTCCTATGCTGTTTTCACTTTCGTTGTATTATATGTCACTCGTACTTTTAAATATGTATTGTTTTATGTCTTGTACATATGATTTTTCTACTTTTATTCTAAGGCTGTATGATGTGAGATACTTATTAATATTGTGCTATACATTGTAAGAATCTCAATTCTATTGTAACACCCGCTGGCTGTATGGTCACTGTAACCAAAAGCCATAATAATTAAAAAAAAAAAAAAAAAAAAAAAAAAAGAGTGAAGATTTTGTCGAAGTTTGTGTGTAAAGTACCCTCCGCCAAGCACAATACGCGTCATACCTCCAGAAGAATGTGTCGTAGCTGGTTCTTTACCCCTACAGCAATTATTACTTCTTAGTAAAGAATATGAGCCCCCATGTCGTTGAAATAGAGCCAGTGTTGCAGCAATTTCTCGAGAGTCTCATTCTTCAGATTAGATTAGATTAATACTTGTTCCATAGATCATATATACGACATATCTTAATGATGTGGAACGTATCAGTTTAGTAAATGTTGTCTACACGTGAAACAATCAATATTTAAAGAATTTTTTATTAAATTTTTTGTCGTTTTTTACTTTTTTTATTTATTTATTTTAAGTTTAACTAAAAATTCATCTACATTGTAGAAAGAGTTGCCATTCAGAAATTCCTTTAATTTCTTTTTAAATAGTAGTTGGCTATCTATCAGACTTTTGATGCTACTTGGTAAGTGACCAAAGATTTTTGTGTCAGCATAATTCACCCGTTTCTGAGCCAAAGTTAGATTTAACCTTGAATAGTGAATATCATCCTTTCTCCTAGTGTTGTAGCTATGCACTTTTGAATTGGGTCGGATTGTTAATAACAAATTTCAAGTTCAAGTGTTTGTATAGCTTATGGGACGTAACTACAGGGTCATCAGTCCCTAAACTTACAAACTACTTATCAACTAGCTTATCCTAAGGACGGCACAAATATCCACGCCCGAGGGGGGATTCGAACCCCCGACCGTAGTGGCCGTGCAGACCCTGACTGGAGCGCCTCAGTCCCCTCGGCCACCGCGGCCGGCTAACAAATTTCATGAGTGAATATATATATATATATTGTGAAGCTACAGTGAAGCTCCCTAGATCCCTAAATAAATGTCTGCAGAATGCTCTTGGGTGGGCTCCAGCAATTACACGCTTTTGTGCAATGAATAACTTTTTTTACTCTATGTTCAATTGCCCTATAATATAATCCCATATGAAAGCAATGAATGAAAATGGGCGTAGTAAGCTAATTTACTGAGATGTGTATCAGCAAATTTTACAATGACTCTCATAGCATAAGTAGTTGAACTCAAACGTTTCATGATGGCATATCTCCTTAACTATATGTTGTACATGACATTACACGTACACGACTTTCCTCGTACTTTGAAGATCATATGTACAACATGTCATCAACACCGCAACAACACAGTAGATTTGTATGTGTACAAATGAAGAAACACACGGACACTATGCTTTATATATAAAAAAATGAAACAAGAAGAATATTATAATTTCGTTATCCTAAGTATGGCCGTTATACTGCAAGCAGAAATGGACGATATTAGTAAATATTAAAAATATTGTAATTATAATAAACAAGTGTGTCTTCATTTGACGTCCGGACACACTACGTCGAGGACTAAGGGATTGGTATTTTATTACACATGCATCAAAATAAATCATAATTAGATCATTGAGTCCTTATTTTATATCTATGGAACGAAAAGGTGCATTTTTAAACCTGTCTACTATTACTCCAATTATGGAATGTTCAACCCCCTGTGCTTGAGGTTTGCGCGCTGTAGAGAAATCGAGTACAGGGAACTTTTCTGTTCCAAAATTTACTATAATTGCGTCATACGCGGTCTTTACAATGTTTTGAGGTACCGTTAATTCTCTTTAAGGTCAGGGTATGGCTAATTATAAGTAAAAAATTCATATTTGTAAGTAGATAAATACGACCATGCTCCCCTGCGGCACAGTGTGATATAAAGTTCTTGCAAATATACAGGCATAGAAATTATATATCACCAAAATGAGTAACGTGCTTTACGTTACTGTGAAGGTGCGCAATGAATGGAAAATTAGGAAAGTTATATAATTTTCTGAGAAAGTAATTTCTTGCAAATCCACTGGATTTACTAAATTGTTGTCACTTTTGTAGCTAAACATAAAGATCAGATGAATTTCCGACTGAGGAGCATACTTTCTATGATGTATCTTTCTTTCTACATTCTGTCTACTCCCCTTCCCCTCTCTTTGTTCATCCCGTCCTCTTTCTTGTCCTCATTCTATCCATCACTCCTCTCTGAACACCTCCTCCTTCCCGTCCTTCTCCTCTTTCTCTCTTTTATTTCTCTCGTGGTACTATTTATAACTTATGAATCTGGAAGTTACTTCAAATCTTGTGAAGAAGTTGGCAAGTAACCATAAATCTACTCGTAAACAAAAGTAAGTCAGGTAACAAATACAATAAACAATGTTACTTATGGACTATGTCATACAATGCTTTGATTTCCACTGCTGACAATATCATCGACGTAATTGTGGTATGGTAGTTACCCGAAGTGCGTGTATCTGCAGATGAAATGTTTAACCCAGGACGCCTATAGAACGCGACTGCACGGAACGGCGTTAGTTTCGTGCGTGACTTCTTGTATATTATCTGAATGGTATGCGTATCGGAAGTAGCCAGCATTTCAATTTTCAATACCGGCGATTGTAATACGTGATAGCGGGGATAACATCATATGTTAGAGATATAAAAGCGTCTACTCCCTTTTACCACTCTTAGCGGCTACGCACACTTCATTTTCATTTAGTGTATTTCTATCACAAAGCACCTTTAGAACTGTGTGTTCCACTGGCCTCGTTTTATGTTAAAAATCGGCACTGCGCTTTTCATATTCACGAATTTAATACTGCCAAGGTAATCTGTGGCTCAGTGTGATGTGAAATGAATAGAGCAGTAAATACAAAAATTATTGTACACATAGACGTGCCGAGAAAATAGGTCAATTAAATCGGTACGCTACTTTGGATTACGGTGGCTATGTGGAATGAAAAAAAAAAGTCGGAAAAAATATTTCTCGCTAGTTAATATCTATTGTAAAGCGAATACATTGAGAAAAAGCTTTGTCTCTGCAGACAGAGATCAAGCTGTTTATGATTCTGACGTTTGCGACGTACGATTGCTATTAAGAGAAATTGTCGTTCTCTACAATCGGCCAATTTACTCCCCGCCGTTTTCTATGTTCATCTCTTCCTCGTTCTCCTCCTCCCCCCGTCTATCCGTCTCCCGTATATTTTTATCTCTGTTCTTTTCCTCCCGTCTTCCATCCTCCTCTCTCTCACTCTCCGTCCATGCCAACCTCCAGCTCCCTGTCCACTTCTTTCGCTGTAGCTATAGATCTACATTGCATACTCTGTAAATCACATTGAAGTGCATGGATATGATATTTCTTTATAGTTCTACTCTCTAATAGCTCACGGAAAAAAGGAACACCTAAATCTTTCTGTTTCCGATCTCATTTCTATAAATTTTATTACGATGGTCATGTCTCCTGTAATGTTTATTGGATGTTTAAGTAAATTACAGTGCATTCTACCACTTCCAAACAAGATACTCAGCTTTTCAACATTACGATGTGTGGGGGTTCTGCTCGCTGCAACATTATTCTCCTGGGGCATCGTGGTAGAAATAAATACTCGTAGGTACAATTTTTCACTTCTTCTTTAATTTGCAATCAAACTACTTCTCCACCAAAACTACACAAATTCAAAACATATACAATGCAACAAAACTTGTTGACAGAACTTCCATTATAAGACAACAGACTGACATAGCTTCCAGTGCACTTTGCAAACGCTAAAACTCGAACTGCCCCATGCAAGGCGGTGAGGCAAATATAAAACATCGACAATAACGACATTACATTATGCATTGTTCATAACAATTGAATATACTGATTTACAATTACCAAACACACAAATAAAACATTTCATGTCCACAAAAATAATCACAATATAAAATGAAAACTATAGATACAATAATTTTAGTAGGCGCATATCTTTTTAAGTCATAATTTCGGTTCTTTCTGTTCGATAACAAACAGCAATGTTAAATGTCAATTAATTAGTTAACGAGTTTAACATACATGTTCCTAACATATATTGAACTATCAAATATCTACGCAATTCTCAAAATAGGCACAAAATCACACGTCAGTCAATATATACAAACAATCACAATATTGAAATTTCGACTATTACATTAATTAACACAATTAGCTGGTCTACACAAGTTGTTTATGCTCTTTATTTTCATCTACATAAAGTTTCAAAAATTCGTCTATCTAGTTCTTGAAATAATGTACAATGACAAAAGTATTGTTTATAAAACTGTCTGGAAACGTCTTATACAAATCTCTCAATTAATGAAATCTATCACTTGTTAACTAGTCACAGTATCATGGAGACACTGTCCTACACTGACTCCTACGCTGGCTATTTCGTTTGTAACTAACTTCACACTCAACATATATCACTATTGAACCACACGATTCCGGGTACAACGCAGACGGTATCGTACGATAACATTGAGGTGAGACGGCAGCAGTATCATCACAATACACCCCCCCCCCCCCAAATCAGCTCGACGATGTCCTCATAAATCGAGGTGATGTAAGAATGAAGCACCTACTTTGGAGGGCTTGGACCCGGTGGCTGGCTTGGCTGCATCAGTACCTCACGTAGTCCTGTCTGGGGAGGAATTTCACGAAATTCTGCAGAACTATTTAAATTTTCTACAGAGAACTCTAGAACTATAGAAGAACTACCCAGAACTCTGAAAAAATGTATATTCCAGATTAGCTCATGAGCTATTATCTGGGCAGAAAAATGTCATTAGGATTTTCTGCAGAACTCTTTGAGAGCTAGATAGAGCTGTGATCAGAACTATGTTTACGCTTATAGGCAAATAATTATTTTGAAAAAACTAAAATTTGTTATAATTTTTTGTATTTTTTTTCGCGAATTTGTGCAGAACTATTTAAATTTTGTACAGAGAACTCCAGAACTACTGCATATCTGCCTAGAACTCTGAAAAAAATGCACATTTTTGAGAAAAGGGGTGCCAACTTCACAGTAGCGTGTAAATGGATACTCCATTATTGCAATTATCTCATGAAGTATAATCTGTACAGAAAAATGTCATTGGGATTTCCTGTAGAACTCTATGAGAGCTATTTAGAACTGTGATTAGAACTATGTTTGTACTAATAGGCAAAAAATTATTTTGAAAAAACTAAATTTTGTGGCAATTTTTCGTATTTTTTCGGCGAAATTTTGCAGAACTATTTAAATTTTGAACAGAGAACTCCAGAACTATTGTATATCTGTCTAGAACTCTGAAAAAAATGTACATTTTCCAAAAAAGGGGTGCCAACTTCAAGGGACTTGTCTGGGGTTGACACAGCACAGTCCACACGCGCACCATCACCAGACCCTGAAAGTTCCAAGTGCAGTAAGTAGGTGACAAGGGTATGCCCTCCCAAGAGCAGAGGGCAGAATCGGGAACAGCTGACACTCAAGAATCTGCCACATTGAACTTGTCTGACCTTTTTAAGCATCAAAACACAAGAAACATACGCAAAAAAGGATATCCACATAACTATACTGTAAATTTACTCTTATCACATTCTGATCTGAATTTTTTAAAACTTTGAGGACATGAAACTTGGTATCTTACAAAATGATTAGACACTAACATTACTTAACTGACGCTATCATGACTTCTATCAATATCCCTATGTAGGTGGGTTATAACAATATATGTAAATTGGCGATAGAAATTTCGCAAATAGATCTTGCCGCAACAAATAACACTAACTCGTGCATCATTTCCGTAACATTCTCTCCCCTATATCGCGAAATACAAACGAGCCGCCCTTCTCTGTACTTTCTTTAAATCGTCCGTCAGTCCCACCTAGTGTGAATCCCACAATGTGCAGCTATACTCCAAAATAGGACACACAAATCTAGTGTGCGCAGTTTCCTTAGCAGAACTGTTGCATCTCCTAAGCGTCCTGGCAATGAAATGTAGTCTTTGGTTTGCCTTCCCTACAATATTTTCGACGTGTTCTTACCAGTTGAAGTTGTCTGTAATTGTTACTCCTAGGTATTTAGTGGAATTTACGACCTATAATTTTGACTCATTTATCGTGTAACTGAAGTTTGACGGACTTCTTTTAGTGGTCATACGGATGATGTCACACTTATCATTATTAAGGGTCAATTGCCAATTTTTACAGGATGCAGATATCTTCTCTAAATGATTTTGCAATTGCTTTTGATCTTCTGGTGACTTTACTAACCGATAAATGACATCACCTTCCGCGAATTATCTAAGAGAGGTACTTGTCTCCTAAATAGTTTATAAAAATAAGGAACAGTAGGAGCCCTATAATACTTCCCTGGGGAACGCCCGAAATCACTCGGACTTACCGTCAATTACAACGTACTGTGTGCTTTCTGACAGGAAATCACGAATCCAGTCGCATTACTCTGGCGATATTCCATAAGCAGGCAATTTTATAAGAAGACGCTTGTGAGGTACAGTGTCGAAAGGATTTATAATTAGGAATGAAGTAAATATTTATGGTAACGATGGGAAATGACTACAAAGTTAGTCTTACATAAAACTAAACGAATTATCAACACCAATATCCTAAGTTATTTACAGAACAAGTTACTTTGACGTTTTGGATTTCACTGCTGAAAACACCGTCAACCCAGAACTTGTGGCACCAGATGCTACTGTTCCAGTCTTGCTGAAAATATACCATTTAAACATGAACGGTCATAGAATGCGATTTCATGAAATGTTGTTAGTTTCGTGTAACATTTGTACACAGGATCTGATTGGATGCAGTTTGTACTATTTCAGTTTTTATGCACATTTATACTGTTCAAAACAATTGGGTTATTAGGTGAGATATCACATACAATATACCTCTGATAACGTATTTTATTGAGATATTAGTTACTATTTTAGTTTGTGAGTGATAAAGTACGATAGTTTGCTGTCTCAAGACTTTACATGAGGTTTGCGTGACGTTTCTTTACAGCCAGTCACCATGAGACTACCATAAGGTTGAAAAAGTTACTCTCGTTGACCTGTGATATGGTGTTTGATAACATTGGACGGCTAGTACAGTTGCACGCCTACGTGGTATGGACAACATAAGGTTGTCAATCAGCTCTTGAGGGATATTTGGCCATTCTTCCACGGGTGCAATATACAGCTTTGCAATCGTTGTGGGAGGTGCTGGTCTTGCTGCAATGTGTCTGCCGAGTGCATTCCAGACATGCTCAATCGGATATAATTCCAGTGAAAAAGCTGGCGTTCAATACCCTCAGCTTCAAGCATTATGTCCATCAATGCAGATCTGTGTCCATCAGAAGAAACCTATCTCCTATGGCACCAGCGTAGGGCACAACAAAAGACGAAGGATCTCGTCCCTATACCAGTTGAGTTAAAGCGCCATTCTGACAACGTAGAGGTCCGTAAATCCGCCAATACTGACCCCTACCTGCACCATTCTTCCACTACCATGATACGGTGATTTTTACTGCACATAAGCCGTTCGAATGTTTGTATAGCTTATGGGACTTAACTACGGGGTCATCAGTCCCTAAACTTACAAACTACTTATAAACTACCCCCCGAGGGGGGATTCGAACCCCCGAACGTAGTGGCCGTGCAGACCGTAACTGGAGCGCCTCAGGCCCCTCGGCCACCGCGGCCGGCACATAGGCAGTCCCACGTTCTCTACAGATGAGGGAACGACGATTGTCCGGCTGAACACAAAATTTTGAATCATCTAGTAACAAAACCCGGCGCCATCCTTTACGACTCCAATCATGTTTCTCCGCCAGTTATTGTGGGCTAAAAGGTGTCGAGTTTGAATGGGACACAGGAAATACGCCTCCGTGTGTATAGGCCACATTGACGAAGTCCGTTTCGGGATGTTTGTGTTGATATTGCGTGTCCTTTTGCTACCTGGATATTGACTTACAGCTGAGCTGTCTCGACGGGCTGATAACAGGAGATAACGATCTTCTTTTGCTGATGTCAGCATGTATGACCTAGACCTTATCTTTCTTTAACGGTTCCTGTCGTCCGAAATCGCGTCCAGATCCTGGAAATTAAACTCTGGGACACTCCTACAGATGTAGCCACCGCCTTCTGTGTCTGTCCCGCTTCCAACCTCCATATCATAGCTTCGGATAAGTCATGTTGTTGTTGAATGGCCCTACCTGCTCACTACACTATCTGGACCCAACTGCTTCTGTAATTCGTAGAAACGACAGAAAGACATCGACCCATGTTAGTACCTTCTCCCGATGACAAATTTTTCACGAACTATATATCTCAACTGATAGGATTAACTAATGTATTATGAGATATGGAGATTTTTAATGGGTTATGAGACAGGTAGCGTCACTTAAATATGATAACATCTACTTCCTTGTACTTTCCTTTCGAGTTACAGAATTTTTATTAGCGCACTTGTGCAACTGTTATTTAAACTTTCAGTACTTCATTTTTCGTGGTATCGTTTTAATAAGAGTATGATGATTCCGTTACTTAAGCGGCGCCATCCAACGCAGACATATACAGAATGGCCAATATTTAACTACACTATCTAGTCGCGCAGGAAAATACCGTGCGATCTTGCACTCCATGTCTCGGATCTTGTTGCCTCTCCCGGCGGAGTTACCGGTCCTCCTTCGGACTGGCTGTGTGTTACGTTCTAGTCATAAGTTAACTTAAATTAGTGTAAAGTACTGTGTAAATCTAGGGATCAATGACAGCAGTTTGGCCTCATAGTTACGAAAACTTTGTACTACATGAAAAAAATTGTTATACGTTGTGAAGCTTTTGCGCCGGGGCGGCCACGGGGCATAGTGGAAATTAGTATGCGCATGTAAATGTGTTTCGTTTTCTCAAAATTGCCTCATTTCGGAGACGGAGAACTCCCATTTCGCGTTCAGGCAGTTTCTTCACCGTCAGCGATTGACCGTGAGATGTACAGTGTCCAGTCGCGGAGAAATGGTTGCGGTATTCCATACTGACATGGTGACTACTAAACGGTACGTGAAGGTGATGAATCCAAAGTACCCCTGATTTTGAAAAGATGTGGTCATGTTAGAGGGAGCTAGAAACTCATCGAGTATGAGTGTGTTTGTTGTACTTGAGTAACACTTTGTTCTTGTATACCGAGAGACCACTGGTGTGGTCCTCGATTGGTCAACACATTCTTCGGATGTGAAGACGTTCGACTCCATTATTTTTACGTGATTTACAGGTGATATGCATTTTAATAATTAACTTTTCCGTGTTTGTTCATTTATTATGTTCCCCATTTGTTTATGCACTGCTACACAGTTAACATTTCCCCCTGGGTAGTGTTACAGATGATGTGACAGACATAGTTAGTAACAATTTGTGGCTGTTTTCTGATGCTGTGGCGCACGGGAAGGTGCCGTCATTGAAAAAAAGATAACTTAGGCAAACTCCCTATTTGGTGTGAGCATTGGCAACTAACTCTAAATGTAGAAGTATAAGGTGATTCAGATGAGAAGAAAAAACAAAAGAAATTTGTTTGACGCAGTCACATCGATTACATATCCAGCTGTAACGTTGCACAGCGACGTGAAATGAGCACGTGAAGACGATAGTGAGGAAGCCGGATGTTTGACAATGGATATCGAATTGCTGAGGTGCTTAGGATCCACAGCAAATCGGTTTAATGGAAGACATAGAAGAAGTTCTGAGGCGAGATGTTAGGTTTGAACAATGTGCGAGTATTACAGACATGATTAGGTAACTCATATTGGAATTGCACGAGGGAAGGCGAGATTTTCTTCCAGCTACACTACTGAGGGAATTTAAGAGGGCCGAATGTTGGTGCTGATTGTAGTACGATTGCATTGCCACTGTCTTGTATTTCGCGTAAATATTAGTAAGACCAGAGAAATTAGAATTCTTGCAAGAGGTATGTACTATCCAAATGCCGTCCTTAGACGGTGCATTATGATTTAGACTGATGGGACTTTGGCGTTCGAGTGAGATAAAAAGTCCCTCTCCCTCCTGCCTATGCCAGATTGAGGGCACCCTATCTTCCTAGAGTTGGGAAACTGGTTTTAAAGCTGGTCAAATTCATAAGGATGTAGAACACACTGGACAACAAACACATTTAAAACTTCATAGCATGTCGTAGTAATCATCATGGTTAAGCTTTTTTAGAAGTAATTTTGATGTACAGGGTAAAGCTAATGATACAATTGTATTTTCAGACACTACACAAACTCTGCAAAGAAACAGGAATAAATATAGTTATAAATCGAAAAACTATAAAATCCTGACAACTCACAAAAAAAAAAAAAAAAAAAAAAAAAAAAAAAATCATGATTCGCATCAGAAAAGCTAGAAGTTCTCAGAACGAAAGTCAGATTTTCACTACTTTGTATATTCTGTTCTCCTGCACTATGTAGAGACACGGACATTCAAGAGAAACACGGAGAAGAAGCTGGAGGCCTCTGAATTGTAGCTTTTGTAAGCGGATCCTGAGAATATCTTGAACCTATAACGTGACCAATGTAGTATTGACAAGAATGAACACAACATCTATATAAATTAAGGTAGTGAAATGCTGAAAGTTGCATATTCAGACATATCGTGCCTAATACAAGTAATATATGATTTGCTACAAAAATACTTCAAGTTAAATTCAGCAGCAAAAGAGGTCCTGCAAGAGTGGAACATCTTCGATTGACAATCTTAGATTCTGGTGCAATATGTCGTTAAGAAAACAAGTTTGCGCTCCTACGACAATAAGAATAGCCATCAAGAGCCCAATAATCAGACCGGATAATCACCGAAAGAAGATCTCATACAGAGGCATTTATCAATTCGTTTTTCCCTCGTTTTGTTTGGGAGTGGAAATAAATCGTAAATGACTAGTAGTGGTACGATGTGCCCTCCGCCATGCACCTTGTGGTGGATTGCGGAGTATGTATGTAGATGTAGATGATATAATCACACCACTGATTGTAATTGAAAGTCCTCATCCACCTTTTTCTTATTTCTAATCAACATCAAAAAATATTTTCACCCCTGTATCAGGATAACGATTACCGTTGTACACTACTGGCCATTAAAATTTATTGCTATACCAAAACGAAATGCAGATGATAAACAGGTATACATTGGACAAATATATTACACTACAACTGATATGTGATTGTATTTTCACTTAGTTTGGGTGTATAGATCCTGAGAAATCAATACCCAGAACAACCACCTACAGCCGTATTAACGGCCTTGATACGCCTGGGCATTCAAACAGAGCTAGGATGGCGTGTACAAGAAAAGATGCCCATGCAGCTTCAACACGATACCACAGTTCAACAAGAGTAGTAACTGGCGTATTGTGACGAGCCAGTTGCTCTGCCACCATTGACCAGACGTTTTCAGTTGGTGAGAGTACTGAAGAATGTGCTGGCCAGGGCAGCAGTCGAACATTTTCCGTACCCAGAAGGGCCCGTACAGGACCTGCAACATGCGGTCGTGCATTATCCTGCTGAAATGTAGGGTTTCGCAGGGATCGAATGAATGGTAGAGCCACGGGTTGTAACACATCTGAAATGTAATGGCCACTGTTCAACAAGAGGTGCCCGAGACGTGTAACCAATGGCACCCATACCATAACGCCACGTGATACGCCAGTATGGTGCTTCCAATGTGCGTTCACCGCGATGTCGCCAAACACGGATGCGACCATCATGATGCTGGAAACAGACTAGATTCATCCGAAAATATGACGCTTTGCCATTCGCACACCCCGGTTCGTCGTTGTGTACACCATAGCAGGCGATCCTGTCTGCGTTGCAGCGTCAAGGGTAACCGCAGCCATGGTCTCCGAGCCGACAGTCCATGCTGCTGCAAACGTCGTCGAACTGTTCGTGCAGATGGTTGCTGTCTTGCAAACGTCCCCTTCTTTTGACTCAGGGATCTACACGTGGCTGCACGATCCGTTACAGCTATGACTGCTAGTGATACGAGTCCGTTGGGATCCAGCACGGCGTTCCATATTACCCTCCTGAACCCACCGATTCCACATTCTGCTAACAGTCATTGGATCGCGACCAACGCGAGCAGCAATGCCGCGATACGATAAACCGCAATCGCGATAGGCTACAATCCGATCTTTATGCAAGTCAGAAACATGATGGTATGCATTTCTCCTCCTTACGCGAGGCATCACAACAACGTTTCAACAGTGAACGCCGGTCATCTACTGTTTGTGTATGAGAAATCGGTTGGAAACTTTCCTCATGTCAGCACGTTTTAGGTGTCGCCAACGGTGCCAACCTTATGTGAATGCTCTGAAAAGCTAATCATTTGCATAACACGGCAACTTCTTCCTGTCGGTCACATATCGCGGCTGTAGCACGTCATCTTCGTGGTGTAGCAATTTTAATGGCCAGGAGTGCAATAGATACTGATAATTTGCTCACTCATTATATTAATTCCTGTAGTGAGATAAGACCTCACATTTATCAAATTAACTGTTTAAGAGATCGAATGAGCTGAGCGACTATACAAATTATATAAACATGCGGATACCCTTAAAAAAAAGTATTCCCTGAAAACCCATAACAGAACGGAAGCTTGGTCCTGGATTCTGTGATGGTGATTTCGTTTAAGATATACAGCTTTACTTGAATTTACAACATACAATAAAACAAACTACACGTTATGCATGCTGCTCTGTGTCCCACGTACACAGACTAATCATAACGTTACCTTAGCGAGTTAGAGCACATCGTTCCACTTTGAGAAATACCTGCTGCAGACTTCAAGAATGACTCTTGTTCTTAGCATCACGTATTCGAATTTCGTGATAGGCTTACGGAAGAAGCATGACAAGTCGTCACCTCTCCTTACACGGAATCAATTTACGATAAGAGATGGCTGATTAGTTTGAACGCATTTCGGTTACTGGTGGATGTCGTAAAATTTGCTTGCCAGAGAAAACTTTCAGTGAAACGGCGGTAAGAATGCGGAACCTTCGGGGTTGTAAAACTCAAGAAACGCACTTGAAGTTATTATGAATGAGATTTATCACACGGAGTTCCCAGCGTCGTGAGCGTTAAATCCAGGTTCATTGCTCAATTTCTCCGATAAGCATCCCGTGCCAAACTGCTTGAAAAGTTTGAGAATAAAAGGCACTGCTCCCCGTCGACGCTATTCTACCGTCACTAAGGAAATTACAAAATTTATGGCCTATTTACTTGTGAATGTGAACTTACGTCTCAAAGAATGCTAGGTATTTAACTGGATGGTAGAATTATAAAAGGTCTTTTAATACTACTCCATCGTTCGTGTCCAAAATATGTTGATTTATAGTCTAGTCAGACAGGTTGCCTGATTTTTGTAATCTGAGCTACTGGTAATTGTTTTAAACTTTAACTGTGCTACTGACTGAATCGCAATTAGTTATCACCTCTGGTTATTAGAAAATCTGAAAATATCCAATATTAGTTGGATGACGAGGTAGGATCCTGAATATTGATTTACGCAACTAGCATTACTTTTTATATACGAACATATGATTTTATGCGCTGTATTCGTAATATAAATTCATATTTAACTCCAATGCGAAAGTAAAACTGCGATTTGTACCATTGTACAAGGAAAGATGTCTCAAAAGGAACCACTGGAAATATCATTTTTAACAATAAATAATAATATATCTGTTTTGATATATAGATTTAACATGTTTTGGATTGATTTTGAGATGTACTAATGCATACCTATAATTTTGTCATGTCTCTTTACCTTGATGTCTATGACGGGAAGGTACATAAACTGCACTGAAAAATTTTCGGGGGTTTCTTTTCTGTGTATTATGGACTTGTGGTCTATTGATTTTCATAAACTCATTACAGATTGATAATACTGTGATTTATTCGATTTAATAACCATTTTAAACTAAAATACAGAACATTGATGATAAAAAAATAAATTCAACCTAGAATTACCAGATAAAGGAAATGTAGCGTACCAGTATTAAATCCCTGATTGTTAGCCGATAACTGGCCTGGAACCTTCGTGGACGGGATTGTGTTTTTAAATATTAAATAACTAGGTGTCGAGAAGTATGTTTCAGATGTGACATGAAGACTTTCATGAGGTGTGCATCTATTATCACGAATTTCAAATATTAACCAGTGCTAACAAGGACGATATTGTGAAAAATATGAGTCTGTAGCAGTCAGCCACTGTGACAATAACTTGAGCAATGACAACGAATACTTGTGTTATAACTTTGTATTTTTGTATTTCGACATGTTAAGTTATTAGCTAATCTCTGCTAACGCTTGACAATGGTAAATAACCGAAACCGGTAGCATTGAGAATTAATAAACAGCTATGGTCAACATGTCGTTCTGCAATTATCTGAAAGCTGTTATGCCCCATCTATTCTCCTTTACAAAAAATATGGAGGTCGCAAATGGTGATGCGGCATGCAGAGATACGACGCCATCCTTTGCAGAATGAAGTTTTACCTCAGCCTGGATTCTGAGGATTATGATATTTGAAAACGCGCCAGTAAATATTTAGACGCATCACCACCTATGGCTTGTATAGTTTGACAGCGGCGTCCTTGTTAGCACTGATTAATATTTGAAACACTATTTCTATATCTTCATATTTTCTCGGCGTATTTCATTATAAATAAAATTACAGTTTCCAGAATGAAACTTTCACTCTGCAGCGGAGTGTGCGCTGATATGAAACTTCCTGGCAGATTAAAATTGTGTGCCGGAAGCGGGACTCGAAACTGGGACCATTGCCTTTCGTGGGCAAAGGCACTACCGGCTGTGCTATCCCGACACGACTCACGATGCCGCCTCACAACTTTACTTCCGCCAGTACCTCGACTCCTACTTTCCAAACTTCACAGAAGTTCTCTTGCGAAACTTGCAAGACAGCACTCCTGGAAGAGAGGATATTGTGGAGACATGGCTTAGCCACAGCGTAAGGGATGTTTCCAGAATGAAACTTTCACTCTGCAGCGGAGTATGCGCTGATATGAAACTTCCTGGCAGATTAAAATTTTTAAATTAAAATTTTAATCTGCTAAGAAGTTTCAAAATTACAATTATTCAGCCGTAACCATTTATTTCTTATTGCTAATATTTCGGCTGTGTATCGTTCAGCCATCATGAGAACGATATTAAGACAGCTAGACTGTCGGCAGAGTGTTTCAGTCCACCTTTTAGATTGTAAAAGCGTATCAGATCAATGGAAAAGATGTATAAGGCTGTAGTGAGATTATAACCTGTGGTTAACTTTTACGGCAGATAAGTACGAAGCCGTAATGCTATCTACGGTAATAACACTGCTGTTGCCTTTGATTGCGTACAATTTTGAGTGCCGGGTTACAACTTTTATCAAGAATAAAACCATAATCCCGATTAATTTACTCCCCAGCCGAATGTCAATGGCTTCTCTAAAACGGAATCCCAGAAGGATGATCCACACTTTAATATTTGAACTTTATCATAATCCACATTATGACCTGCTTGAACACCATGTTCGGCCACTGATCATTTATCGGGTTGTAGCAGGCTGTTGTACCGTTTATGTTCCGCTTATCGTTCACGAACTGTGACCAAAGTGCGACCAATATACAAACTTCTACTTTGACATCTTCTGAAGGATGATTTGCTTTTGCAGAAGGCGGTTGTGTATGAAATTCTCTTTTCATCAATTCCGCGGATTTCTATTAGGTCCTGTCCTTTGCCTATACCATTTCCTGCGGCTTTCACCGCCATTGCGGTTAATCCTTGCCTTTTCTTCCTCTGTAACTCTCAACCACCTGTGTTTCCTTAAAGTTATCCAGGTACCATCTCCTAAATTTTCTACTTTTTTGCAGTCTCCTAAGTTTTAAACTACAGTTCATAACCATTAAATTACGCCCAGTATCTATATCTGTCCCTGGATGTGTATTACAGTTTAAAACCTGGTTTATAAACTTATGTCTTACCATAGGTACCATCTGGTACCTTCCAGTGCCTCCTGGTGTCTTCCACGTATGTACCCTCCTTTCATGTTGATTAAACCTTGTGTTTGTGATGATTAAACTGTGCTCTGTACAAAATTCTACCAGACGATCTCCTGTTTGATTCCAATTCCCCAGTCCACTTACTATATTTCCATGTCTTTCCTTTCTCGCTATCGAATTCCAGTCCCCCATCACAATCAAGTCATTCTCTCCCGTAACTGTCTGAATAATTTCTTTTATCTCATCACATAACTTTTGTTCGATTTCCTCATCAACAGCACATAAATTTGTCCTGTGTTCGGTTTTGGCTACGACAATGCGTTCCCTATGCTGTTCATAATAACCTACCCCTGAGTTACGACCAACTGATTTTGTATTATAACCCTGTACTCAGCTAACCAGAAATCCTGTGTAAAATGTAAGCAGTAGAAATGTAATGGCCGATCGCCACATGAAAGTACGAGGGGTGTGCAAATGAAATGTATGAAACGACACTGAGCAGAACTATCTCACTGTTTAATGAGTCGAAGAATTTCCTGTTACCAGAAATCCTGTGGTTGTGATAAGAGCTAATCCTCTACTGTGTCGTTGTGTTCTTCGTCAGAGTTGACGCGCATTCTTTTGAGTTATTTTCTTGGCGGTCCAAACAGATGGAAGTCACAGGGCGACATTTCCGTGATGTAGGGCGGATGCTCAAGCTGCCCTCACTTGGTCAGTACACATTGCGTGACCCTGAGGAAGTGTGTACGCACATTACCATGGAGCAGAATCACTCCCTCCTGGAGCAGCCCAGACCGTTTGCTCTTATTGGACTCGCGTAGGTTACAGAGTATCTCACAGTACACGTCACTGTTAATGAGTTTTCCATGATCGAGGAATTTTGTGAGTGTCGGACCTAGATCGTCAAAAAGACGGTGAGCATCGCCTTTGCAGTTATTATTATTATTATTATTTTGGTGGAGGGTGGTGATGATGCAGGCTTCACGTCCTTAAGATGTCGCACTACGTTATCCCAAAGCGGCATATTCAAATTCCAACCCGTCCCAACAATAACTACAACACACGAGACCAAAGAATTATACAAATATTAAGTCATTAGATGTCTTCCAGAACGTGTAGGTTAGAGGAGGAATTGTTGATCAGCAGAGATGGTTTCACTTTAGTTTTCCGACATTCCATTGAATCCGTTCAGGTAAATAGCGGGATGGTTGCTTTCAAATGGCCCAGTTGAGTTATTTCCTTGGTATTAACAACATTTAATACCTGCCTGAGAACCTTCTGTAATGACCAAATTGTCAGCGGAAGGGTCAACCATAATCATTCCACGAACTGTTCGCGATTCCAAAGAGAAGCCCCAGTTTCAACAACACAGTACAAAAACGACGTTCTTACTTGATGACTTCTAATGTCATTTTCAGGTTGAACGCTAGACAACATTGTATGCAAATGAAGAAATTCGCCTTTTGACTCATAGCTCTTTAACAGAAAGAGCCATTCATTGGTTTCATCCATAAAGCAATTTCATACAATATGTATACCATCTCAGAAATCCATGTTTTGACGATAATACCCTCTTTTCCTTATCTACATCGCATCTGCATTCGAGGATGCAGAATAATAGCGGAGTATGAATAGTCGTACGAATTTCACAGGTAATTACAATGGCTACTGTCAGTTTCGCAAGCAGTGCTGAGAATGTCATCAGAAGCGTGTACGACGGTGGCTGAGACACAGTGGATTGATTACCAACTTCACGCAGAAAAAATGTCTGTCCCTTTTTGCATTCGAAATATTTTTGATATCCGTTTGTGCTGACCGCTGAGTTCATCGCCACTGCCTACCATCATGGTGCTATTCCTCTAAAGATGGTCTATACAAGCTGAAACAGGTCATGAAAAAAAATTAATTTTAATAACAAGAGCGTGCCTAGCACCTACATAGGTTGCATGGGCAAACAAGTGTCGGATTCGAAAATTTTCAGGATATGATATCTCGTAAACGAATGGCCCTAGAATCCACCAACAAATGCCACCAACATTGCCGAACTTTTGATTTGTTAGTGTCAATAAACGTGGTTCCATTTATTTTGTCAGAAAAGTACAATTTCTACGTTTTATTAAAATCTGTTTATTAACTGATGATTCAAGCCTCGGACTACCAATCCATACCTTGAAAATCGCATATTAATAACTCTCTCCATTCCTGCAATAGTTTCGGTTCAACGTTTAGGTGATTCACCTATGTAAATCCTCCGTCAAATAGTACTGCATTTTTGTCACTAGTTATCTTGTGCAGCAGCGTACTGGTTGAAAAACAAGGAAATATGTGTGGCTACGGCTATAACTAATTTTCTAGATGTGATTTAACACAAGACAATAAGTTGATGGGAATTATTACTTGCGGGATATTTTACAATTATGTATATGAAACAATCGCTGCTGTTACTAAAACGTGTATGTAACAGAATAACAAGAGATATATTTTTGACCGTATTTATTAGGCGTTTCACTGCACACAACGCACCACGACTATTGTAGCGAAAATCTTCAATACGTGATATGAATAGTCTGCCTTTCAGTAGTTTAGAGCTGCAGCCGCAATGAGACGTATGTGTGTGTGTGTGTGTGTGTGTGTGTGTGTGTGTGTGCGAAATAACCATGCGTCAGTAAATAAAAGGTCTCATTAAGCAGTGTATAGTGAAATATGAAGTGACAGTTGATCGAACGTCATTAACTGAATGCCATTATAAGCTGAATACCATTAAGACCACACGAAAACAAGGACATAAACATACACACACACACACACACACACACACACACACACACACACACACACATACGTATACACAGATTCGGAGAGAAAGAGAGAAAAGACAAAGCGACTTCGTACATTCACTATTGGTTAGCAATGTTAAGCTACTCCATTAATTTTCTCCGCAACGTATAATTGCTACCTTTACGCACCGTTATACCACAAACAACATTGGTAAGCTACACGGTAAATTTGTATCTGATATTACTTGTTGTTGTTTTTGATTGGGGTTTTAGGGCGACAAAACTGCAAAGTCATCAGTCTCCCATTTCATCACCAGGAGTTACAAGAAAAGGCAGAAAAGTGGAAAAGAACCTAGACATTAAAATAGCAAAGGGGAGGAAGATCCCCCCTAGTCAGTAAAAGGACAACAAAAGGCAACAAGAGACAACAACAAAGTGAGACAATCACACAGAAACACAGAACAACGACGAGGAATAGAAAGTAAAAGCCGATGTCCGTGCTTGACCGACCGTGAGACTAAAAAGATGAAAATTCAACCACGTGGCAACATCTACATCTACATCTACATCGATACTCTGCAAATCACATTTAAGTGCCTGGCAGAGGGTTCATTAACCACCTTCATAACTTTTCTCTACCGTTCCATTCTCTAATAGCGCGCGGGAAGAAAGAACACCTAAATCGTTCCGTTTTCGATCTGATTTCTCTTATTTTATTGGGATGGCCATGTCTCCCTAAGTAGGTGGGTGCTAGCAAAATATTTTCACATTCAGAACTAAAAGTCGGTGATTGAAACTTCGCAAACAGATCACGCCGCAATGAATAACGTCTTTCTTTTAATGATTTCCACCCCAATTCGTGCAACATTTCCGTGACGCTTTCCCCCCCGTAACGTGATAAAACAAAACGAGCTGCCCTTCTCTGAACCTTCTCAATATCTTCCGTCAGTCCCACCTGGTGAGGGTCCCACAAGGGGCAACAGTACTCCAAGAGAGGACGCACAAGTGTGATGTAGGCAGTCTCTTTGGTGGAGCTGGTGCATCGTCTAAGCGTTCTGCCAATGAAACGTAACCTTTGGTTCGCCTTCCCCACAATATTTTCTATGTGTTCTCTCCAGTCAAAGTTGTTCGTAATTGTAACTCCTAGGTATTTGGTAGAATTTACGACCTTAAGGTTTGACTGATTTATCGCGTAATTGAAGTTCAGCGGATTTCCTTTAGTGGTCATGTGTATTACTTCACACTTTTCTTTATTTAGTGTCAATTGCAAATTTTCGCACCAAGTAGAAATTTTGTCTAAATCGCTTTGCAGTTGCTTTTGATCCTCTGTTGACTTCACTAACCGATAAACGACAGCATCATCCGCGAACAGTCTAAGGGAGCTATTCAGATTATCTCCTAAATCGTTTATAAACACGAGGAAGAGTAGGGGACCAATAACGCTTCCCTGTGGAACGCCAGATATCACTTCTGTTTTACTCGATGACTTACCGTCAATTACAACGAACTGTGTCCTTTCTGATAGGAAATCGTGAACCCAATCGCACAATTGGGGAGATATTCCATAAGCATGCAATTTCATTAGAAGCCGCTTGTGGGGTACAGTATCAAAAGCCTTCCGGAAATCCAGAAATATGGAATCGATTTGAGATCCCTTGTCGATGGCACTTAACACTTCATGTGAATAAAGGGCAAGCTGTGTTTCGCAAGAGCGATACTTTCTGAATCCGTGCTGACTATTGGTTAATAGGTCGTTCTCTTCGAGGTAGTACATAATATTCGAACAAAGTATGTTCCAAAATCCTACTGCAAATCGACGTCAATGAGATAGGCCTGTAATTTTGGGGATCACTCCTATTGCCTTTCTTGAATATTGGAGTAATTTGGGCAACTTTCCAGTCTTTGGGTACGGATCTTTCGCTGAGTGATCGGTTGTAAATTATAGCTAAGTACGGAGCTATTTCATCAGCATACTCTGAGAGGAATCTAGTTGGTATACAATTTGGCCCGGAAGATTTATTTTTGTTTAGTGACTTAAGTTGTTTTACTACTCCAGGAACATCTACTTCTAAGTTTCGCATGCTGGCAGCTGTTCTTGGATTGAATACTGGAGTGTTCACTTCGTCTTCTTTGGTGAAAGAATTTCGGAAAGCTGTGTTTAGTAATTCTGCCTTAGCAGTACTGTCGTCGATAGTATTACCATTGCTATCGCGTAGTGAAGGTATTGTTTGTGTTTTGCCGCTAGTGTACTTCACATATGACCAGAATTTCTTTGGATTTTCTGCAAGATTACGAGACAGGATTTCGTTGTGGAAACAACTATAAGATTCTCGCATTGAAGTCCGCGCTAGGTTGCGAGTTTCAGTAAAAGATTGCCAGTCTTGCGGATTCTGTGTCTTTTTAAATTTTGCATGCGTTTTCCTTTGTTTCTGCAACAGTGATCTGACCTGTTTTGTGTACCACGGGGGGTCAGCCCCCTCTTTTATTAATTTATTTGGTATAAATCTCTCGATTGCTACTGATATTATGTCTTTGAATGTAAGCCACAACTGATCTACACTCGCATTTTTAGTTTTGAAGGACTGGAGACTATCACTCAGGAAAGCGTGAAGCGAATTTTTATCTGCTTTATTGATTAGATATATTTTTCGTTTATTTTTGGTGCATTTGGGAATTTCGATATTCAGTCTCGCTACTACAACTCGATGTTCGCTGATCCCTGTATCTGTTTTGATGCTCTTTACTACCTCGGGATTATTTGTTGCTAGGAGATCAAGAGTATTTTCGCAACCACGTACTATTCTAGTGGGTTCATGAACTAACTGTTCGAAGTAGTTCTCAGAAAAAGCATTCAGAACTAGTTCGGACGATGTTTTATATTTGCCCCCGGTTTTGAATACGTAATTATGCCAACATATCGAGGGTAAATTAAAGTCGCCACCGATTATAACAGTATGCTTCGGATACCTATTTGAAATATGATTCAAGCTTTCTTTGAACATTTCTGCAACCGCATCGTCTGAGTCAGGGGGCCGATAAAAAGATCCAATTATTAATTTATTTCGGTGGTCAGGTATAACCTCTACCCAGACCAATTCACAGGAAGTATCTGCCTCAATTTCGTTGCAGGATAAACCGTTTGTAACAGCAATAAACACGCCACCCCCTGTTTTATTTATTCTATCCTTTCTGAAGACCATTTGGCCCTTTGAAAAAATTTCGGCCGAATTTATCTCAGGCGTCAGCCAGCTTTCAGAACCTATAACGATTTGTGCCTCAGTACTTTCTATCAGCGCTTGGAGCTCTGGAATTTTCCCAACACAGCTACGACAATTTACAACTGTTACACCAATGGTTTTTATGTCTACTTTCTTCCCGTGTCTGACCTGCCCGCTTTGAGACTGAAACCCATTTTGTGTATTCCCGAGGCCATCTAACCTAAAAAACCGCCCAGTCCACGCCACACAGCCCCCGCTACCCGTGTAGCCGCTTCCTGAGTGTAGTGGACTCCTGACCTATTTAGCGGAACCCGAAAACCCACCACCCTTTGGCGCAAGTCGAGGAATCTGCAGCCGACACGGTCGCAGAACCGTCTGAGCCTCTGATTCAGACCCTCCACTCGGCTCTGAACCAAAGGTCCGCAGTCAGTCCTGTCGACAATGCTGCAGATGGTGAGCTCCGCTTTCATCTTGCAAGCAAGACTGGCAGTCTTAACCACTTCTGATAGCCGCTCAAAACCAGAGAGGATCTCTTCCGATCCAAAGCGACACACATCATTGGTCCCAACATGAGCCACCACCTGCAGTTGCTCTTCATGGCATCCGGAATGAGCCGTTCCACATCCGGAATGACTCCCCCCGGTATGCACACGGAGTGCACATTGGAATTCTTCCCCTCCCTAGTAGCCATTTTCCTAAGGGGCTCCATTACCCGCCTAACGTTGGAGCTCCCAACTACCAACAAACCCACCCTCTGTGAGTGCCCGGATCTTGAAGGCAGAGGGGCGAGTACAGGACAAGCGACACCATCCGCATCAGGAACATCCCCTGCCACAGACAGCGCCTCGAATCTGTTGGCAAGACTAACCGGGGAGGCCTCCACTTCGGTCCCCCGGGAAGTCTTACGCCGCCTGACACGCGCTGAGGGGACCTCCCAATCCACCACGGATTGGGGGGCTACCTCCTCGCGGGCAGTGAGCGGGCTGGCCACAGCCGCAGGCCGATCGGAGGGCACAACAGACGCACAGGGCGTCTGCTGTACCCCCGCGAGCGGCCCACAACAGCGGCGCCCACCCACCGCAGTCTCAAGCGTTGCCAGCGAAGCCAACGCCGCCTGAAGCTGCGAGCGAAGAGTCACCAACTCTGCCTCCATCCGTTCGCAGCAGTCACAGTTCCTAGCCATTCTAAAAACCTTTGTTTCTTCCAAGTAAGTACGTCAGAGGACTCAGTAGTTTGATAAACAGTGAGCTTTGTAAAGTATAGACCTAACTGTTTATTAACGGCGAATCTGAAAAATATATACGAGAGCTAATAAATAAAAAATTCAGTAACTGAGCTGACAAATAAACGCGATTCTTAATAAACAAACACGCGAGCACACTAAAGTATAAAGAGCTGCAAGAGAAAGTACACACGAAATGTAAATAAGTCGCTTCTATTAAGAAGCCGGTTACCGTACAATGTAGAGCTGCTGCTGGTCACGTGTGCACTGGCCGCCGGTCACTGAGCAACTGAAGTGTAGGATTACCAACCGCGAGTACGATCAAAACAAAACAGAAGCAGTGAGTGGCGGATTTACACTGCGGATGAATACACTGAACTGACTAGTTGAACGCGAATCTAATTAAATATACACAGCAGCAAGAGAAGTTTGATAAACAACGAGCTTTGCGAGGTATAAACCTAACGCTGAACTGTTTATTAACGGGGAATCTGAAAAATATATACGCGAGCTAATAAATAAAAAAATTCAGTAACTGAGCTGACAAATAAACGCGATTCTTAATAAACAAACACGCGAGCACACTAAAGTATAAAGAGCTGCAAGAGAAAGTACACACGAAATGTAAATAAGTCGCTTCTATTAAGAAGCCGGTTACCGTACAATGTAGAGCTGCTGCTGGTCACGTGTGCACTGGCCGCCGGTCACTGAGCAACATGTGGAAACCTCCAATCAGAGGACATGAGGAATACGGAAACAAAGCGTTAAATGGAGTGGTAAAAACCACTGCCCCGAATAAAACGTAAAACAATATCAGCCATTTTGGCATCGTCACTTAAAACATCGGATAAAAGTGCAGGAAAATTAAAACACCGCCGCAGGGTGGCTAAAACAGAGCAATCTGTCAGATGTGGACTACTGTCTGGCGGGAGCCACGGCGACTCTTGGGTGTGTCCTCGCCACGGAGATGTGTCAGCCACGTATGACCAATGCGGAGGCGGCACAGGACTACCGAGTCCCGGCGACAGGCCTGCATGGAGGAACGCTACACAGCCGTGGTCTCCTTTACAGCCCGAAGTTTGTTGGGCACGGTCAGGGTGTGCCACTCAGTGTCCCAAGCCGCACAAACCCGACGGCGGAACACCATCCAAAGGTCTGAAGGCCAATCTCCAGACCAAAGCCAACCTGTTTCGCCAGTCTGTCACCATGTTCGTTGCCCAGGATGCCAATATGTCCCGGAGACCAGACGAACACCACCGATCGACCGAAACGGTCAAGGGCTTGTAGGGTCTCCTTCATGGCCAGCACCAGGCGAGAATGTGGGTAGCACTGGTCCAGAGTTCACAGGCTGCTCAGAGAGTCGCTAACAGAAAAGGATTATCCAGACAGCACATACTGGAGAGTTCGGTAAATGGCTACCAGCTCTGCAGTGTAAACACTGCTGCCATCAGGCAAAGAGTTCAATATGGCAGCGATGGATGTATGCAAAGCAAGCACAACGCTCAACCATTCAGCTGTCCGTGTATATCAGGTCAGATCTTGTGAATTGAGCTATACCCGCAAGTAACTGAAGGTGGAGTGCCTCTGTAGGAACCGAGTCTTTGGGTCTGAGGGCCACGTCCAGTCGAGTACGCGGCATCAGCATGCACCAAGGGGGTGTACGCCCTAGGAAAAGGAATAGGACGAGGGAAAGACTCATGTTCCAGCGGAAGAGACCGGATGCGGTAAGTGATGGTATGACCTGATCTGGGTCGTCGTTGTTGACGGACGACTACGTCCGAGAAAAGCAGACGATGGTTTGGGTGGCCGGTCGAACTATGCACGTTGGCTGCATTGGCTGCGAGCAGTTGTCGGCGGCGGAAACGCAGAGGTGGGACACCAGGCTCCACAAATAGTCAATCTGTGTAGCCCTGTGTAGGGCTGGTATGGAATGCACCCGTCGCAATGCGGACCCCACAGTGGTGAATAGAGTCCAGCAAAAGCAATGACGAAGGTGACGCCGACCCATAGGCAATGCACTCAAAGTCGAGCCGCGTCTGTACCAACGAGTAGTATCAGTGTGGAGCGATCGGTACCCCAGGTGGTATGGCCCAGGTGGCGAAGAACATTCAGATGGCGCCAGCACTCTTGCACCAATCTGAACACGAAAGGTACAGACAGATAAAAAATTCTGGATAAAAATCGGTAGGGAGCCCCAGAGGATCCAGTCATGTAAAGTGTTGAGTATGTGTTGTTGCCAGGTTGTGTCATACGCTTTATGCATATCATAGAAGACGGCACCTAGGTGGTGGTGCCTGGAAAAGACTGTGCGGATTGCAGACTCGAGGTACACCAGATTGTCGGTGGTAGAGCTACCCTGGCGGAAACCGCCCTGGCATGGAGCCAGTAAACCCCGAGTCTCAAGAATCCAACACAACCGCCGACTTACCATCCGCTCCAACAGTTTCCACGGAACGTTAGTCAGGTTAACGGGCCCATAGCTATCCATGGAAAGAGGATGTTTGCGACGGTAAACGCCATCACACCAAAGGCGCTTATAGACCACAAGATGATTACGCCATATGCTGACAGGTGCTTCAGAATTTGGCTATGGATGCTATCAGGCCCAGGGGCCATGTGAGGATATTGTGTAAAAGCACTGAGGAGCTCTCACTCAGCGAAAGGATTGTTATAGGATTCAGAGCGGTGGGTAGTGAAGGAGAGGGGCTGGCGTTCTACCCGCTCCATCACTGTATGGAAGGCCGGATAATTTGGAGAGGCAAAGGCACGAGCATAATACTCATTAAATATCTCTGCAAGTGTCTGGGTCTGTACATATAACTCCATTTGTGTCTGCAATCCCTTTAGCCGCCTGATTTTTCTCCAGTCCTGTGAGGCTGAGGTACCTGTCCCAATAGTGGAGACGTACCTCTCCCAGCACTCCTGTTTCTGTCTTCGGATTAGCTGGCGAGCACGAGCGTGAAGCCTTTTAAAAGTGATGAGGTGCTCCTGAGAGGGGTGCCGTTTGTATCGCTGTAACGCCCGCCTGCGGTCTTTAATGGCCTCTGCGACCTCCGGCGACCATCACGCCGTGGGCACCCTGACGAACGTGGAATGGTGGCTTTTGTAGCTGAAATAATGGAGCATGTGGCGCTCTCGACCGCCACATCGATGTTCTCGAGGAGGGGGGGGGGGGCAACGACGGAAGCAGACGTATAGTCGTCCCAGTTAGCCCTGTGTAGAGCCCTCCTGGGTGGGCGAGCTATGGACTCGCGTTGTGGGAGGACAAGAAAATATGGAAATGGTCACTGCCGCGCAAGTCATCTTGGGCTCTCCAGTGGACAGATGATGGAAGGCTATGGCGGCAAATGGATAGAACGATGGCTGAAAATATATGCTTTGCGCCACACTAAAATATGTGGTGGCACCTGTATTTAAGAGGCAGAGGTCAAGTTGAGTTAGTACAACACTGTCACGGCTAGAGATTGTAGAGTCGCAGCACAAGGGATTGTGGGCATTAGTCGCCCAAGAGTAAGAAAAGTGGGAGTATTGAGCTATGAGTGCAGCCAAAATGTTCAGGGATACGTCACCATCTGGTGGCAGATAGAGACTACAGACAATTCTGTGTTGTCCTCAGCCTGACAGCCACTGCTTTTAATGGTGTCAAAAGGGCACGGGTTCACTATACACAGAAGGACATACACTCCACCTGAGACCCGTTATATCTGCTACGATTTCAGTAGTATCCGGCAGCCACGAATTGCTGGAAACCAGGTTTCCTGGAGAGCAATGCAGAAAGCAGGTGTCATGCTCAAAAGTTGCCATAGCTCAGCCAGGTGGGGGAAGAAACTGCTGCAGTTTCACTGGAAGATGATGTTGTTCGAGTGCTGGGAAGACATGAATGAGACGAGGAGGCAGGTCATACCTCAGCATCGCTTGCATCCATCGATGTAGGTTTGTCGACTTCATTATCCTTTTTGTCAAAGGCGTCCCCGAGAGCAAGGTCCTTGGGGGACGCAAGAATCTCCACCTCGGCCTCAGAAGCAGAGGTGGAGGTGGAGGACGGAAGCCACTGTGGTATCATTCGTCGTATTTCTTTGCCGGTGGGGAGGGCTTTTCAGCCTCAGTCGCGGGGACTGAGGAAGAAGGAGAAGCCCTGTGTCCAGTAGCCTGCGATTTTGCTAGCTGCTGGATAGTGTTGTTATCAACATTGGCAGAACCCAAAGGACCCCTTCCGATTGAGGGAAGCTGGAGAAGGCTGGTGTTTCTCCGACAGAGGGGTAGTGGGTGCCCCATTGGGGGCAGGCATAGGTTGGTGGCCCTGTGGGCCCACAGAAAAGGATGTCGTAGGGAACACCGTCATCCCCAAAGAGGGCGGCGACGACGTGACTACTGCAAAAGAGTTAGCCATCGTTACAGTGTCGACCTGCTCAAATTTCTTCCTTCCCTTAGTGTATGTCATCCGATCCAGGGTCTTGTATTATATTATTTTCCGCTCCTGGTGAAGAATGGCACATGCCAACAAGCAGGGAGGATGGTTTTGGCCACGATTCACGCAGATGGGAGGTGGTGTAAATAGAGCGTCTGGATGTACTGGACGCCTGCAGTCCTTACATGTAGCGCTGAAAGTACATCGAGATGACATGTGGCCAAACTTCCAGCATTTGAAACACCTCTTAGCGGGAGGAACATGGGGTTTCACATCACAACGGTAAACCATCACTTTGACATTTCGGGCAATTTCACCCTCAAAGGCCAAGATGAAGGTCCCGGTGGCAACCCTGTTAACCTTTGGACCCCTATGTACACTCATATGAAATGAAACCCTCTGTATTCAAGATTGACATGTAGCTCATCGTCGGTCTGGAGCAGCAAATCCCTGTGGAAAATAACACCCTGGACCATGTTGACAGAGTAATGGGCAGTAATGGTCACTGCGACGTCACCCAACTTGTCACAGGCGAAGAGCGCTCATGGCTGGGCGGGGGATGCTGTGCGGATCAACACAGAACCATTGCGCATCTTCGACAGTAGGTTCTCAACGAAGAACTGAGGCTTGGTCGCCGAGAAAGAGTTCTTATCTGTTCTGCTGCAAACTAGATATCGTGGAGTGTACTGTTCTTTGGCGTGGCCAAGGCGGGAAACGTTTGGGGGTCGTACACTGAGGCATTGAACTTTCCTCGCTTCGAGACGGCGGTTGTACGTCCGCCAACGTAACCCGACTTTGATCTCTTCATTGTGGGACATCCGCCCCGATGCCACACACTCTGATCAAGAGATCTCCACAAGGGCGCCACCCAGCCGCAGCAAACGTCACCTGACGGCATGGCCGTTTCCGGGAGTCCTGATGCCCCTCAGAGACTAGCATCGACTCCTTGGCTTGCATGAGGAGTATTCAACTCTGGCATCGGTGGAGCGATCCCTGTGATGTCAAGGGGCTACAACCAAGAGGGCACCTCACGACCCCCCACAATGGACTGGCTACCGTGCAGGCTTTCTGGTGCTATGTAGACCTTTATGCTGAAGGGTGCGTGGATGTCAGTACACAATGGACATGTCGTGAGCGGAAAAGAGATAACCTGCCCAACAGCTGAATAAACGCTGCAGTAACAAGTCCATCCCATGATGGGTGCATAGGATATCATTGTGCGATAAATACATGATGCACCACGTAACGTGTCCTTCCTCAAGTGGTCCGCTCTTCGGAACAATTTTGATGATGGAGGCTCAAACCCACATAGGGGACCGTAGATGTATGGCTGAAAAGTGTGAAGACTCCT